>OX439231.1:28992844-33992844 GCA_949319165.1 Sialis lutaria | reverse complement strand
GCGAGATATACTTACATATTAAATCAGATCCCAAACTTGTAAGTAATCGAGTGCGAGAAAACCGATACACTCAGCGTTCTATAATACGCCCATCCACAAGACGTCCGATCCATAAGACAATGTTCTAACAGCTCTATAGCAAGGTTAGTAAATAAACAGGTTGTACCATCAGCTTGTCAAAATCAAGACATGAGAGGGAGAACTACGTCATTTCGGGTGCCCAATCATAACAAATCGCTGTCTTTGTATGGTAGTTGTAGTTATAGTGTTCATAGTTTTTTTTAATATTTTGATTTTGAGCGATTTTAAATAAACAAGACTTGTTGTTTAAGGTATATATGTAGCCACTAATTTATGTTATTTATTTAAAATATCTTTACACTACAATATGTATAATAATAAGTAACATAATTTAAATTGTGACTTTGTGATGACTTGATGCGACTATATAGATCGAAAAAAAGGCGAAGGTACTGTTAGTACATATCAATATTTATGTAAAAATAATTCGAAATAGGCAAAAGAATAAAATCACTTAAACTAATAATAAGAATAAAATGATAACTTTCCTATGGATCCAATAATACAAAAGGAATTGATCAGAAAGTGTCATCGTAGAGACAAATGGAATGCTGATCACAAAGTACCTTTATGTAGCAAGCATTTTAAACCAGATGATCTTGAAGATGAATTGCAGGTTAATTTATTAAACCTACAACCAAAAAAACTGAAAAAGAATGGTAAGGAGTTATACAATTAAAAGTGAAAAGATTTATTTTAACACGTATTAAACAAAAAATTGCAGATCTTGAGAATAACAAGAAGATTGTAGAGCTAAACATTTCTAAATTAGAACAACAAATAAAAAATTATCAGGCTGGATTCGAGGATCAAGTAAGTCGCCTTTAAGAATATTTTAACGCCAAATCAAGTTGAAATTGCTTTAGGAAAGAAATCTAAAACTCGTTAGACAACGGATAAGTATAAGTAATCTAAAGCTTTTACTCTGAGGATACTTCAGTAAACACTTAATTTATTTAAGGGAAACTTTATATTATCCTCTACGAGACTTGACAACATTGCAACGGTGGGCTGCAAGTATAAATTTAAGAAGTGGAATTCTAGATGATGTATTAAATTACGTATTATGGATACTGCAGGTCTAACAAACACCATTAATATGATATTCAAGAAATAAAACAAAATAGTTCATTAATTTATTTCCTCAATAATGTTTATTTTATTAATAAAGTGTTTTTTTTTTTAATTTTAAAATGATTTTTCTTAAACCCCACGACCATGTCCTAGGATGTATCTTTCCGATGAACAGGATTTACCTGTATTTAATATATATAGGTACATAATAATAAATGTACTTCAGTAAAAAAATGTCTCAAAGTGCTCTCGTTATACACAAAATAATTATTGACTTCTAACTCCATTTTTTAATTTTTATGAAGATATATCTTGTATTTAACAACTAGTATGTGTAATATATGATCGTTTGTAATACTTTGTGCTTCTGTGATAAACAATATTTATTTTTATGTCCAGAAATTCGAAATAATACGGAAGACAACGTTCAATGAATATGTATATTTGCAATACATTTTATTCTATTACATTTGAATGTCACCCTGTGTGACGTATTTCCCGCGCGGGCGCTGATTGGTCAAAAGCGATGGTACAACCTGTATATTTACTAACCTTGGCTCTATAGTACGTCTTTCCCCAACCCCCACCATAATACCATTGTGACAGCTATATTTCAGCGCGAAATTTAAATTAACAAATTGACGTTAGTCTTCTATGTAGTTGTAGATTTTATAAACAAAACTTGTGTTTTGGTGTGACTCAATGTGGAAAAAAAATGAAATTCAATACAAATTTTCGTTAAAATTGAAATATAATAAATACATAGTATAAAAAAATGTGTAAGGTACATTTTATTTGATTTGATAATTCGAAAAAGATTAAAAAAGGAAATAACAAAAATAAATTATTGGCATATGATTGTATAGAAATCTATACATTTTTCATCCAGTATTAAAGCAACGAATAACAATTGTCTAGAGTTCAATTCTAAAAAGTCAACAAACCAGGATCTCGTTCACCAATAGCGCCATTTTTATTATTATGTATCTGTCAACTTTTAGGCGTGGTGGTGGGGGCCCCTCTAGCCGGCGTCTTGTGGAATTATTGAATTACCGATGGCTACGTATTATAGAACGCTGAGTGTACATCATATGCGTCGACATTTTAATGGGGACGAAACATTGGGGTAATATCTAATAAATATATAATACAGGCTTTCCCTGAATTGGCTAACATATATTAACTCCATTTCATAATATTTATCCTAATAATGAAATTAACAATACACTAAATACAGGGTGTCCCAAGACTGTGTCAAAGCTCAATATTTCATTTAATATAAGAATTGGAAGAAACTTTAAATGCAAAAGTTGTCAGGCTAGAGGAGCAGCATAATTTAAAAATAGTTACATTTATACAGAGTGTCTCATAACTGCGTTACAAACCAAAGTTATGTTTTTTTAAATACAAACTATATATTTTTATTTGATAATCTAAAAGCATTCATTTTTCTGGGTATTTTGATGTATCAAGTATGGAATTATACAGAGGGGTTTAGAAATAATGACCAATTTTGTAAGAAAATAGGAACATTTTCAACGCCTTGTAATTTTCTAATTACTTAAAAAAAAATTGTTTTCTGTTTGAAGTAGTTTTGGCATATTTTCTATTATTGCGATATTATGTCAAACATTTACAAAATCGTATTATTTGTACAGGGTGTATCAAAACACTGAACATAGTTTTTTTCAAAATTTTCAAATGGAACACCCTATATATTTTTATAATTTCAAATTGCCTGTTCAATTCTCAACACATTTTACAAACCATGTTCTATACCTAAATCCAGCCGTTAATAAGGTATTAATTTTATATTAAAATCTTAAGATTTTTTTTAAAGCAATACAACTTTATTATATTTCATAAAATAATTAAATTTTTATGTTGTTAACGTTTGTACGTTCTATTAGTTTGTTAAATTATTTTTAAGCGAACTGTTTTATTGATTATAATAAAGTTGTATTGTTTTTATAAAACATCTTAAGATTTTAAAATAAAATTAATAACTTATTAACGGCTGGATTTAGGTATAGAACATGGTTTGTAAAATGTGTTGAGAATTGAACAGGCAATTTGAAATTATAAAAATATATAGTTCTATTTGAAAATTTTGAAAAAAACTAGGTTCAGTGTTTTGACACACCCTGTACAAATAATACAATGTTGTAAGTGTTTAACGTAATATCGCAATAATAGAGAATATACCAAAACTACTTTCAGCAGAGAATAAATTTTTTTGTGGTAATTAGAAAATTACAAGGTGTTGAAAATGTTCCTATTTTCTTACAAAATTGGTCATTATTTCTAAACCCCTCTGTATAATCCCATACTTGATACATCAAAATACTCAGAAAAAAGAATGCTTTTTAGATTATCAAATAAAAATATATAGTTTGTATTTAAAAAAACATAACTTTGGTTTGTAACGCAGTTATGGGACACTCTATATAAATGTAATTATTTTTAAACTATGCCGCTCCTCTAGCCTGACAACTTTTGCATTTAAAGTTTTCTTCCAATTCATTATATTAAATGAAATATTGAGCTTTGACACAGTCCTGGGACATCCTGTATATAAGAAGTAAGAAGGAATCACACAAAAACTTCTAAAATGCTTAAAAATGAGTTTCGTAACATTTAAAATAGATTTAAATATGCAGAAATGCAGACAGAACTCACATTAAATATTCTAGCATGCAATCAATACCTAAATATGGCATTCTCATTTTATAATATAAATAAGAATCAAATTAATATTATAACTTATAGAGAATTTGTTCTGGAGCAAAAGCCAATCTAATGCTATCTGAGAAGTGTCAAACATGAATGACAACACACTGACAGTATAAATAGTATAGTTTATATGAATGACCTTGGTGTATACGCGTTAATTGTAAGTAGAAATCAGTGATTTGAAAGCAGTAGTGACATGTGTACCTAAATAAATACTCGCCTCCCCATATCTAAAACGTAAGTGTAATTCCCCCCACATAGTTGGCACCTATGAACAGAGTTGTGATAACATGAAACTAAAGGCGCATTCAGATGATTCGTTTTTATGTTATATATAATAGTTCCAAACAATTTGTAATTTATAAAATGTTTTATCCAAAATCATAGAAATGGAAAAAAAATTTCAGCAATTAAAATAAAGAAATGCTAGAAATATTTGGGCAACATTAATAAAAATGAAACGCTTAACTTATATCTGATATTATATAAAGTGAAGATATATTTTTTGCCATTTTGTCAAAAAATCTATCTTTTTGGTGTAAAATCGCTGTAATACAAAAACATTAGAGCCCGTGCTCACTACAAATTTTTAGTCGGCTGATATAGTTTGATCATTTTGGCAATTAGTATGAAGACATATTTTAGTGTACACACCTATCGATTAAAAATAACTGGCCGATTTCCTATCACCAGGGGGGCGTAAATAAATAAAATATTTTTTTTAGATATTTAAAAATATTTGTGATCAATGGTTTAAAAAAATGGGGAAGGGGTTGTATAAATAACATTCCGCCCCGAGCAGCAACCTTCCTTAGTCTATTTCTACGTTAGCGTAAATGTTTTTATTACTCCCACATAGTCGGCACCTATGAACAGAATTTCGATTACATGACACTAAAGACATATTGAGACTTGTGAATATACATATGTATTTATATTACATACAATTTTATAGAAATAGAAAAATATACGTATAGATAGTCAAATTATAGTAATTATTATAAAACAATTCAATACATATCTGGAAAACATTTTAAGCTAATGTCCGGTATTATAAACGACCAAGCACTCTCAAATGGGGTATCAAACTTATAAGACAGTTCTCAGTAAGTTGGTTTTTACCGTTTTAGATAGATAGTTTCATACATAGGAAGTAAAAAAAGGTATGTAAAGTATATTTACTAAAGTGTATTTACTAACCTTGCATAAAAACGGTAAAAAACCAACTTACTGAGAACTATCATATAAGTTTGATATCTCATTTGAGAGTGCTTGCTACCTAGCAAATTTGCTAGGTCGTTTATAATACCGGACATAACAGTAGGTATAAGTCCAAATATTATGTTTCTAAGATTTGAAATCCAAAGCAGATAAATGTATGTTTATGTAAATGCTAACTCAGAATTTGTATTTTAGAAAAAAATTATAAAAAAAAATAGTGGTATTATTTATTTTGGTTTCTTGGTCAATAAAAACAAAATTATATTTTTATATAAATTTATTGTTATTTTTAGTAGCATACTACATTTTGAAGTTATCATATCTTTCCTTTAGTACTTAAATAATAATAATACATTTTAACAATAAACCATTATATTAATCATAATATTATTTTATTATAGTAGGTAATTTACATTATTCAATTATTCTTAACAATTGGTGAGTTTAATGTCACGTTTATATTAGTAGGTATACATTATACATGTATCTATTAATAAAAATAATTAAATAAAAGTAAATATTTTTTAATATAAAGTATATAGGTACCTTAAAGTTATTCTGACTATAGTGAATACAATACCGGACCAAAATCCAAATACCGGTATTTCGGTATTTTTACTTTTTTATACATACATGAAATGTAATGTATAAATAAAGTATAGTGATCACGAAAAAAATCGAACTCGAGATTTTAACGGAATTACACGTTTTGAGGGTCCCTGAATCATATACAACCATTAACTCAATGACGTCTGTGTGTGTGTGTGTGTGTGTCTGTCTGTCTGTCTGTCTGTGTGTGTGTCTGTGAACGCTCTACAGCCAAAACTGTTAGACTTACGAACATGAAATTTTAAACTTAAGGTTCTTGTATACTCTAGATGTGCACCTCCTATTTTTGAAAACCATCACTAAACCGGAAACGGAAATAAACTTTTTTTTCGAATTATTTTTGAAACGGTGCGCAGCAAAAAAAAATGTTTTAGATCAAAGTTGTAGAAGGTACTTTTATCTATAATTTATGTTCTATTCATTCCCCCCCCCAAAATTTGTTTTTAGGAAATAATCGATTTTCTAAAAAAAATAATTTTTTCGATTTATTTTTTAAACGGTAGGTATTAGAAAAAAATGTTTGAGATACAAGTTGTAGAGAATATTATTATCTATAATTTTTATTCTAATAATTTTTCCCAAAAAAAAAATTGTGGAAGGAAATAATCATTTTTTTTTATTTATATTTCAAACGGTTCATATCAGAAAAAAATGTTTATAAAAAAAGTTGTAGAGAACGTTATTTTTTTTAATTTATGTTCTATCTTTTTTTTGTATCTTTTATAAATTAACCAAAAAAATAATAATTTTAATTTTAATTTAAAAATAATTTTAATAATCTAGTTATCTATGACAATGGAGGAATTTATTAGTATACAACTGTCAAAATTGAAGTCTAATGCCCGGTATTATAAAGAAATTGCATGCAAGCAAATTTGTTTCCATGGAAATTTGCGATTTGCAAACGCTATCTACTAGGAGTCAAATGTAAATGACAACCAATCACAGATTGTAGCTTTAAAATATCAAGACAATTTGACTCCTAGTGAATATCGTTTGCTTTGCATGGAAACAAATTGCTTGCATGCAATTTCTTTATAATACCGGGCATAAGAAAATAAAAACATAGTATTCAATAATCAATAATCCCAATTTGTTTTGTTATTAAAATTATATTATTAAAATTATAATGCATCCATTGCATTCACTGAAAATCATTTTGTAAGTAAAATTTTTAAAAATCAAATGTTAAAAAATAAAATTAACCATATTATCAATACTTCGATATCATGATGTATAAAAAAGTCTCGTGCCTGCCAAGGCAGTTTATTTAAGTTCAAAACCGGGATACCAGTATTAAAAAAATTATTGCCGAATTATCATAAGCTACAAAAAGTTAGAGAGAGGTAGATATTATTTAAAAATACATACTTTCAGTTACTTTATTGAAGAAATGTGGCAATTTTAGCGGTTATGATAGTAGAAACACCGCGAGTTTTAGATGTCGTCAACTATAAGTATTCAAAAATTGAAATAATTGACTAGGAACAAAAATGTCAACATCAAATAATGTAAAAAAAGATGAAAAAAAAAATGAAATATTTTTTTTCTAACTCTAAGATTAATCTCGGGTTGCACAAAGCCAAATAATCCACGATTAGTTAATCGGTTGTTTTAAAACCATTTAACCATTATTACGACAATTCTAAAAAACAATTACGGTTATGATACATTTTATAATGTAAACAATGAATTGTTCATTTACAAATCGATATTAAGTTTAGAAATAACATTAATCATTGGTTGAAAACTACCATTATCGTGGTTTATTTTACTTTATGCAACCCAAGGTGAGAGTAGATACTTTTTTATTCAAAATAAAATATTTCCTAGGAAAAACTAACACATATCGAGAAAATATAGTAATTTGACACTACAATTACATATAAAAATACAGTTTAGCTAATAATAAGAAGATTTAAAGTATAAAAATCAACTCCCTAACAGTTAATTATAAGTTCGTATTTTAGTACTAATTATAAATATCGAAATACCGGTATTGTATGCACTAATACCGGTATTGTAATACCGGAGAAAAATGGCCGGTATCCCGGTATTGTATTCACTAATTCTGATACATATATAGGTTGGTACTTATCATTTATATTACAGTTATATAAATAATAAACAAATAATTAACTATGTTATTTAATTTTAATAACTTGAAGCTACTTATAGTCTGTTTCATTTAAGTATTTAAGTATAGAGTGAGGGAGATTTGACCGTACGAATCGTGTATCGTACGGTCAAATCCCCCGGTAACCACTGCTTTACATGAAACAGAGTATAGATGAAATACTTGTTGAATTTTTTTGCGTCTTAGGTGTTGATATTTATTTGGATAGATTTTATTTGATCTTATTAACAGCACATTGTAATGGTGTATCTCCATCGTTATTAGTAATATTTACGTCCACACCTCTATTTAACAATTCCTCCACTATTTCCATATAACCATATATAATAGCACCATGTAGTAGTGTGTTGCCATTATTGTTAACAACGTTTACATTTGTACCTTTTTCTAGTAATTGTATCATTATGTCTTTGTGGCCACTATTGATAGCACAATATAGTGGTGTGTCACCGTTTTTGTTAACAACGTTTACATTTACACCTTTTTCTAGTAATAGTGTCACTATGTCTTTGTGGCCACTATTGATAGCACAGTGTAATGGTGTATCGCCGTTTTTGTTAAAAACGTTTACATTTGCATCTTTTTCTAGTAATAGTGTCACTAAATCTTTGTGGCCACTATTGATAGCACAGTGTATAGGTGTGTCGCCGTTTTTGTTAAAAATGTTTACATTTGCACCTTTTTCTAGTAATAGTGTCACTATGTCTTTGTGGCCACTAATGATAGCATAGTGTAGTGGTGTGTCGCCGGTTTTATTAATTGTGTTTATATGTGTATCTCCTTTTAATAGTTCTCCCACTAATAATGATAAATTTCTTTTAATAGCACAATGTAATGGAGTGTTACCATTTTTATCAAGTACATCTACTTTTGCACCATTTTCTAATAGTTTAGTAATTATTTTCTTTGTTGTATGATTGCCAACGATTATATTGTGCATTCTATTTCTCGACATAATTAAGGATACGTGCAATATATATTTTATATATACGTGCAATTATATTTTCTGCAACAAAAATAAATATTGAAAAAAAAACAATTTTTTTGTATTAGTTTTAAAGAAAATGGTTTAATTGACCAGATTTTAAACCAAATCAGTATATTCTTGTCTATCACATACAATATACTTGATCAAGGTATACAGGATGATTTAGCACTGTCGTGCCAAACTTGAACAGTAGATTGAGAAAAATATTTTAAGCAAAAAACTTCCAATAAACATGTGTCCGGAAATTTTTCCTTGGGGAAGTACAGGCCTCCAAAGATTTTATTAAAAAAGAGTTTTAATTTAATATCTAGAGAACCCTTTGTGATAGAATGATGAAATTTAGTATTTGGTTTAGTAATAATATGTGTTATCTGTCTTTAATATTAACCAATTATATTTTAGGCCAGGGCTGTATGGGGCCAGTGGACCCATCGATTTTTATCTAGTAATTGTTTGTTCCTTAATTTTTTTTCCTGAGTTGGTCTTTTATAAGATTATATGACACAAAATACACAAAAACATATTTTGCTTGTTTATCATAGGATAAACCGTTTTCGAGAAATGTCGATGGAAAAAAAGCATACAGAATTTAACTTAATACGAATGTTTGAAATTACAAAAAATAAAAATATATTATTTTTTTATGATTAAAGGTAAAAATAAAGTTCATATAAATAAACCTCCTAATATGAATCCTGTAAGATCTATAGCCAGTTCTATTACTGTTACATGAACTTTATAAACATGACTAAAAAAACAAACTAAAAATGATTATTTGTTGATATGGATGCATTTTCGGAGGTATATTTATATTAATTGTTTGTCTTATTTTTTATCATTAAACAAGAATATAAATTTATTTTTTATAATTTCATGCATCCGTATTAAGTTTAATTCTGCATGCTTTCTTTTCATCGATATTTTTCAAAAACGGTTATCCTATGATAAACAAGCAAAGTATGTTTTTGTGTATTTTGTGTCATATAACCTTATTGAAGTACCAACTCAGGAAAAAAATTAAGGAACAATTAAGATATTAAATTAAAACTCATTTTTAGTAAAAATCTTTGGAGGCCTGTACTTCCCTAAGGAAAAATTTCCGGACACATGTTTATTGGAAGTTTTTGCTTAAAATATTTTTCTCAATCAACTGTTCAAGTCTGGGACGACAGTGCTGAATCATCCTGTATAAATATATAGGTAGTGTAATGCGGTCGTTGACCAATCAGCGTTGTCGCGGGAATTGACGTCACCAGGCGGATGTATTCAAATGTTATAAATGTATAATTGCAAAAACATTCTTTAATTTATTATTGTTTTCGTATTTTTTGACATTTTAACAATACATACAATCACAGAAGTACAAATTCAATATTACAAAATTATAAAAAGTTGTCACAGACAATTTGGTGTATTCAAGAAGCATTAGATACTAATTGTTCTTTAGTTGGCAATACATAAACCGGGCAATGTAGTGTTAACAGCTTTTTATGATTTTGTAATATTGAATTTGTACTTCTGTGATTGTATGTATTGTTAAAATGTCAAAAAATACGAAAACAATAATAAATTAAAGAATGTTTTTGCAATTATACATTTATAACATTTAAATACATCCGCCTGGTGACGTCAATTCCCGCGCCAACGCTAATTGGTCAACGACCGCATGGCACTACCTCTATATTTATATACCATGATCAACCTTGATACTTGATCTAAATAATAATTAGATTAGGCATGTATACTATTTTTTAAAATTATATAAATATGAAATGTTAATGAATGATATTTAGTTTTAATACTGAAATAATTAACATAGTAAATTATATTGAGTAGGTAATTAGAACTGCTATGCGAAAATAATCCCTTTGTTTAAATTAGAGCTTTACTTCGGGTTGCACAAAGCAAAATAATTGACGATTAGTTAATCAGTTGTTTTCAAAGCATTATTACGTCAATTCTAAAAAACAATCACGGTTACGATACATATAATAAGGTAAAAAATTGTAATTTTTTGTAAAATTGTTCATTTACAATTTAAGAATAAGTTCAGAATAAACATTAATCATGGATTAAAGACAACTGATTAACTAATCGTGGATTATTTTGCTTTGTGCAACGCGAGGTGAAATCTAGCTAAGAGTTGTTAAGGATCTTTGTATTCGAAACCGAAACTATTGGATATTTGAAACCTATTCTGGCCTCCGAAACCGAAACCGTATCAGAAATAATTGTGAAGAATATTATTTCAAATAATTTCTACACGTTGCTGAGCCCAGACACAAACTGCAGGCAAAAACAATTACTAATTGTAATAAATAATAAAACAGGCAAGTGTGTGTTGGGCAAGCACATGATAGGGTTCCGTAGTCATTCTCACTACGATTTATAAAAATAGAGTTATTTCAAAATTTTCGTGACTGAAGAGTCAAAATCAAAAACTCATTTGACTTTTATTATTGCATTTTAGGAAACCTATTAAATGACACCCCACTCAATGGGATAAATGAAAAGCAATGTGAGTTAACTTTTCAATCTATGAAAGGGGGGTCCAAAATATTTTTGACAATGTTCGTAATAATTTTCAGTGAAGGTACTAATTAAAAGCTACATCCTGATTTTTTTTCAGATTTTTTGAATTGGTAGTTTAGAAAATTGAGGGGGGGATGCTCAGACAATGACATTTAAAAGCAAATATATCGTGACTGAAGAGTTGAAATCAAAAAGTCATTTGACATTTCTTATTGAATTTTAGGAGACCTATCAAATGACACCCCACTCAATGGGGTAAGTGGAAAAAATGTTAGTTCACTTTTCAGTCTACAGAAGGGGGGGTCCAAAATATTTTTGATAATGTTCGTTACAATTTTCAGTAAAAGTACTAAGTAAAAGCTACATTCTGGAATTTTTTCAGATTTTTTGAATTTGATAGTTTAGGAAATAGAGGTGGCGGGAAGTTTGATAATGACTTCGGAGAGCAAATACATCATGATTGAAGGGTTAAAAACAAAAAGGTTTGTCACATTTTTTATTGCATTTTAGGGGACCTTTCTAACGACACCCCACTCAATGGGGTATGTGAAATTGTGTTTTTTTTTTAAACACTTCATTTTATGGAAGGACGGTCTAATTTTTTTTAAATCTTATAATTTCTGTTTCTGGATAATCAATCTACGACCGTATACCAAATTTCATTTTATTATGTCAAAATTTTTACGAGACGGACGGACATGGAGAAACTATAAGGGTTCCTAGTTTTCTACGGAACCCTAAAAATCAGTATTCGAATCCGTATCTGAAACCATATCTGAAATAATTTCATATCTGTATCCGAATCCTAAATCAAAACTAACAATAAGAGAAAAAAATCCCTATTCGTAACCGACGTGTCACATCCCTTCTTTATACAATAAACAGAACATGATTGCTGAGCAGTTTGGCTTTGTCAAAGGGAAAAATATAAATCACGCTATTTATAACTCTTTAACGAAAATCTTAAATGCTTGGAATAAAGGGTATCAAGTACTAGCGATGTTTCTAGACTTATCAAAAGCTTTTGATTGCATTGATGCTTCCGTTCTCTACCATAAACTATATTATTACGGCATAAGAGGTAAACCACTAGATCTCATTATATCATACTTATCCTCCAGAAAACAATGTGTTCAAATAAAAACTGAAACAGGTACTGTAACATCTTCGTGGAAATCGATAACTAGAGGGGTACCTCAAGGATCTGTTCTTGGGCCCCTTTTATTCATCATATACATAAACGACCTACCTACACTTACACAAAATACAATCTCCCTATTTGCAGATGACACGTCAATCATTTTCATAAATGAAAACATTAATGAAATGAAATAAAATATTCAAATGACGTTTGATAACTTAAAAAACTGGTTTGAATCAAATTCCTTATGCCTAAATATAGATAAAACAAAAATTATCAAATTCGGAGAATATGGACCACCTCTCACAGACATAAACATAAATACTGATAAAATACAACTCACAAATCATGTTAAGTTTCTCGGTCTTACAATTGACAAAAATCTAAATTGGAAAAATCACATAACACATCTAACAAACAAAATTTCAAAATACTACTACATTTTAAAGAACCTAAATGGTATACTATCAACAAAAATACTGTTATCCATTTACCAATGTTATGTGGAAAATAATATTAGATATGGTATCATATTCTGGGGAAACTCTGTACATACCATAGATTTATTTAAAGTGCAGAAACGCTGTATAAGGCTAGTTGCAAATATAGGATATAGAGATAGCTGTAAAGATACATTTAAAAAATATAAAGTCTTAACATTAGCAGATATCTATATCTATGAGTGTGCATTATTCGCAAAAAAGAATTATACACTATTTAAAAACTACATTCATAGCCATAATTATAGCACAAGGTGCAAAAACAACTTAGTTCCACCACTAACAAATCTAACTATAATACAAAAAAATGTCACAAACTCTATAATAAAAATATACAACTGTGTACCGAAGAATATAAAATCTCTGTCCTTGAAGCAATTCAAGGAAGCAATGAAAAATATGCTGCTTAGTAACTGTCATTATACAGTTAGAGAATTTACGAATCCCTAATTGTAATTATTTTCTGTTATACTGTACTATTTACATTTGTTATATTATTCTTCCATGTTTATAAATATATTATAATGACTGACGTTTTCTATGCATCTTTGTATGCTTCTTATGGAAATAAAAATTTATTATTATTATTAATAAAATGATTAATAAGTAGGTACTCACATGAATGTTACAATTATAAAAATACACAATAAATATTTTCCAATGTCAGTTTTTCCCACTTCAGTAATACTTTTTCAGGTCCTTACAATTAGTATTTAAGTTAATGTGTGTAGTGTGTATTATTATAAATATACATATTACAACCGATTATCTACTCTACTTATAAGACAGATATCAATAAGATAAGATAACATGATAGACACTGCATTACTATACATATAGATAGGTAACATAGGTATTAAGATAATATGTACAAAAATGTATGTGTAGATTACTGTAGATAATAGGTTCAGCTTGATGTAAAAAGCAAATAATGTTTTTAAAATGTTTGTAATATAAAATTGATACATTTACTTAATCACTTATACTTACATATATGTACATTTTGTACATGTACAATGTACATTAACATATATGTGTAGGTATATATTTTTAATATATGTACATATTACATATATTTAATATCATTTTACTTACTGCGCGGTTATATTATTTGATACCCCGTTCAAAATGTTAACAAACTAATAAATTTCATTTAATTTTTTTAAACACTGGGCATCGTTAAACCTTTTTATTATACATGGGTGCAAAGGTTATATTTGGAATAGTTGAAAAAAACTGGAAGTACGGGCGACTTCGTAATACGTAAGAGCGTTCGGGTGGCAAAATGAAATACGATGCAATTCGTTGTGTGAAGCGAGGATCGTTGTGTGAGTCGCGTAATGAATGAACAGAAAGTTCGTTGTGCGCAGCGTTCGTAATGCGAGGCGTTCGTTGTGTGAGGCATCACTGTATTTAAAATAATTGAGTAAATGAATAATTAATTTTTAACTATTGAAAAATAATTAAAAAATAACTAATATAGTAGGCATTGGATTGAAAAGTTCAAAGTTAATGTTAATAACAATTTTAAATGATCACAAGTGGACATCTTCAGGGCTCTTCTAAAAGTAAAAAAATAGTCAATGCAATGTGTGTCGAAACGTTGGCCGATAACACAACCAAATCGACGCGGCTTGTACTCAGAAGCCAATATCTATATCAAGATCAGCGCGGAAGCCTCAATATATCAAAAGAAACAAAACACGTTTGGGGATTTCTCCATTCCTGAAAATATTTCTCACTGGCATTGTTTTTGAGTTCTTCCTCAAAATACTGTTCACCTTCTATAAAGCGAATTGTTTGTAATATGAAAAAATAATTGTTTATAAAAAATATACTTAAATTGGATTTATATACACCCCATTGAGAAGGTAGATTTTGTACAAAAATTGACGACATTCACAAACATTATTGTATCATCTGCTGTTGGTTTGCATACTTGTTAGCTACGCTACTGTGCGTCTCCAGCAGCACGCGTATGTTTATAAATAGTAGTGGGATGGAGAGCTTGCTACTTGTTCTGTGCGGACACGGCGTGGTTTCCTGCCGCGTGTAAATTTAGACAAGAAATAAACAATCCGCGTTCTAAACATCCGGACACATTGTTACCGCTGGGATCATTCCACATAACACCTTTAAACATCACGGAATTTTACTTTTAAAACCTTGTTATTATTCGAAACGGCGGCAAATACAAACAATTTAAATTTCCTATGCCCATTACCAAAAAATGCAATTATATCCAATAGTTTTAAGAATTTTATCTGGAACAAAAGCTAAGCTATAGCGGGGTATTAAATGTAAATGACAACCCACTGACAGTACTAATCAATTGTATATTTGCGTATGCAGTATGTAAGTCTATAGAAATAAGGCTTTAAAAGTAATAGTGACAATAGGTGTGTTGACTAATTTAAAAAAAAAAATCTATGATGATCTTACGTGTCTCCTATTTCCAAAAAAAAAACTTATTTATGCAAAAAATAAAGGTTTAACCGCAAAAATTGACTCTTTTAAAACTAATTTTGAATTTGACGCCAAAACGCTCGCAGGTGACATTTCAGAGTTATGATGTCACACTCCTTGTCAACAATAGGTACCTAATCAAACATTTAGAGTTAGGCAATAATTTAATTATTTTGTGTGTTAAAAATGAATTCCAAAGTATATAAGTTCTTAAATAAAGTATATGTAGGGTAGGGTGGGGCTAAAAGTAAGTTTTTTCACATAAATAGTGATTATACACTAGAATGAAAATTTATCTTAATGGTTAATGTCTTAATATATTCTATATTTATTCAGCTTCGAACCTCCAATACATTTTGCACCCGTATTACTACACCATACCGAGATATGAAGCAAAATATAACAAAAGAAATAGTGTACTTTTGACCCCTGTACGGGGTAAACATCCGAAAGTTTGTAAGTTGTTTATTTTTATGATTAAATGAAAAATCTTTTTATATTATAAAATTATATATAAAATTTTATATAGATAGACTGAATTTACTATTAATTTCTTTATTCAATCTAAAATTAGTTTATTTCTTCTTTTTTAACATTTCTTTAAATAACTATTAAATTATTGATTCTTAGTCTAAGATATCAGTCTTATTCATTGAGAGAATTAATACATTTAATTCAAATCAATTTAAAAATCATAATCGCTGTCACAGTTAATACATACAAAAAATGTACTTTTTGCCCCAATGCTGCTTTGGATACTTTATCAGCTTATAGTAAAAAATGTGTCAATGTTTAATAACAATTTCAATATAAATTAACTACCAAAGGAGCACTCTCACTACATTGACACTGAATTATAAATCAATCTTACCTGCAAAATAACTAGCCGAAAAAGAAAATAATATTTTTTTTTTACTTTTCACGCATGAAATAAATATAGTTTACCTGTGACTTTCGCAAGCGTTCGTCGACGACTGTTCAGTTTGGCTTTGTTACCTCATGCCCCTCCTCACATAATGTATATGACACAATATCTATAATTTGTTGCTATGCTGAGATTTTGAATTCGGGACTTTTTACCCGATGGACTTTTAGCCCCACTCTACCCTACCTAATAATCTTGTAAGAGGAATTGATATTTGTCTAGAATAAAAGACGTTTACTCATGCGTGACGTCGTTCGCTCTGATTGGTGTTCCATTTAACATGCATGGTGGATTGCTGTATTTTGCATTTTTATTTTAACAAAAATTATATTATTCTTGCGTTCAATATAAAAATAAATACATTTTTTAGAATCTTTTTACCTATTTCATTATTTGAAATCATAATTTCAATGATACTTTGTTACTGCATGGTATCATGCCTATTATCCACTGATTTGCTCAGTGACTATCCACTGATTTATCAGTAATTATTCACTGATTAGCAATGATTCAGTCTAAGAAAACAAGTTACAGCCGTTTTTTAGGTGTCTATATACGTATTATGTTGATTCATGCGGTATACTAAAGGATGTTAACATTACGACAATTTCTTATAAACATTTTTATCAAACATATGATTATAACATCCCATATAGATTTACTGAAAAAAAAAGATTATAATAAAAAATGTTAATGCCATAAGTTAAAATCAGAAGTGATTCAAACCGGAAAGTGGACCAGAAAAAAACTGTCACCATTACATTCACGTGTTGCACGTGTCGCGCAATAACAAACAAATGTACGTGTGTACAGGATGGTCCTAAAGTAACTTGATACCTATATCTATAGGTAGTTTAAATAATTAAACCACACCCAATAACAGTATTTATATCATGTTTGATTTTATATGAAAAATCAATAAATGCTCAAATTAATATATAAACTTAAAATTTATTTTATTTTCTAACGATATGTAATTATTGTATATAGTTGTTTTACTTTTCCTTTTTAACCAAAACAACACAGTTTACACCCAGAAGCCAATAAATTATTTTTCTCATTACTTAACAAATAAAAAAATTTGACAAAAAATACATTTTTGATTTCTGACTGAATATACGTATATAAATATATGTTAGTGTGCAGGTTTTTCGACCCGGATATGACCTCTAGACATCCGGCCCGAGGGGTTGTGGCCAGACGAGCCCCAGACACACGACCTGTGACCCCCACCCCTGTCATAGGCTAATCACTTCCGACCCTTGACGTGTGCCCTCTTGAAACATAACACGTTTGGGGATTCCTCCATTCCTGGAAATATTTCTCACTGCCATTGTTTTCGAGTTCTTCCTCAAAATACTGCCCACCTTCTATAAAGCGAATTTTTGTAATACGAAAAAATATTTTTTTATAAAAATTATACTTTTAATATACAGGTATAGGTCGGCACAGTTAATCCAAAAGTTAACTTTGTTAATCGTTAACTCGTTAATAAAAAAGTTAAGTTCGTTAATCGTTAAAGCGTTAAAATTTCGAAAATTTAAAGTTAACCATCCTAAACGTATACTGTTTTTGGCGCCTTTTGGGATGGGATACATAGGTAAATAAAACAAAAACAAGTAGATAGATTTTGGACGTCTTTATGGTCAAATAAGGCCAACATTTTTTTTCAAATGGAAACCTATATTTTTCATTACCTACGGTATTTATTGTTTGGAAAAAACAAGCAGCTTTTGTTTTAAATAATTTTTTGTATTTTTTTTAATATTTAACAAAATAATTTTAGATTTCAGATTTTCACAATTTTTTTACTCGAAACTCATTAACTTTAGAGGAAAATTGTAAAAAAAAATAAATGTTCATTTTAATCTGATATTACTAATAGGAAAATGATAAATTTTCAATTTATTTTATTTTGCTTTAATATTTTGAAGAGCAAAAGTTAAAAAAAATGCTGATATAATTTTCCTAGTTATATCAGATTAAAATAAACATTTTTTTTTTGTTTAATACCTAACTTAAACTAACTTATCTACAGATAACAGATACTTTAAAGAAATATTATGGAACCAAGTTGCAGTAACATCAGTAGGACCGCGTCGGTCAATCATAAGAACTTAACCCTTAATTACTCGCGCTGGTGTATTTTATACACCAGTAACGCATTTTCGGCGATTACTAAATGCATAAATTTTTGTGGGATTGTACACCCCCATCTTACCTTTGTTCAGTCATTCTAGAGTGTGATAGGAATCCGTCAGTCAAAATGTGAGGATTGTAGCAGTTTATATTAATTTTTTACTTACTAAATGTAGGTGGTATTAACGCATAAATATAGCAGCATCCTAAGCGCAAAACCGCGTATTTGAAGACATTAGCAATGCTGCTGATGGAAGACATCTAGTCAAAAGAGCAAAATTAAAAAAATTACCAACAAAAATCAAATTTTTGCTGTCCGATTTATTGCAAGATGAATATTGAACAGTTTTGTGTACTTTTTTAGATTTATTTTGGTTAGTTTTTCTTTCTAATCCTTAATTTTTAGTTGGGTTAATCTTAAGAAAATTTTTCTTAGTTCCTTAAAAATAAATAGTACATAATATGAATTGGGCAAAAAAATTAATATAATACTTTCAAAATTCCCAAAAACTGGCTTTTTTATGTGGTGTATAAAATTAAGAGTACAGGTAGGTATTTCGTGTCAGTCAATGTGTTAAGAAGAGAATATAAATATTTAATACGAAGGTAAGAAGAGATTTTTGATAGATCCAGGCCTGTCGACGCCATGTTGTCGCACAGTGTGATCTCGCGCCGCGTCGACGGGGGCTATTTTTACATTCGGCGGGCGCCCCTCGCACCGCACCCACCCCGGGCACCTAACACATCTACCTTAGTCTACATGCGTCGCGACAGTTTCTATAAGTAAGTAAAACTATGCAACTTCTTGTTTTCATTTTGTTGTTGCTACAAACCACCGATTATTTCGTTATATATAGATGAACGTTTCACAAGCCATGTCGATTAACTTGTATGTCTGTATTTTTCATTTATTTAATAATCAATTGTAGAATGTTTTTGTATTTTAGGTAGGTTCTATATATAATTTTTTTCAATAATTTTATTATGGAATGAATCGATTCGGACTCTGGCTGATGAAATTTCAAGCTTAATAATTCGGTATAAAGTATATAATTAAGGTATTTGCATCAGTCTTGAACACATTAAGCGCAAATAATGTTGTTCGACACTTGTTTCGACTTCACAAGAAGCCCTCATCAGGAGTAGGAGCCTTACAGTTCCATATTATTAATAGAAACCACAGACTCTCCATTTTCTAGTAGTATAATATTGACATTAATATTATGAGTGCGTCCCTAAATAAATATACCTAAACCATAAGAAAAGAATGTCATTCGACACTTGCTTCGACTTCACAAGAAGCCTTCATCAGGAGCCTAACAGTTCCATATTATTAATAGAAACCAGAATTTCTTCGTTTTCCAGTATTATAAGATTGACATTAATATTATGAGTGGGCCCCTAAATAAATACACCTAAACTATAAGAAAAGAATGTCATTCGACACTCATTTAGAGTAGGAATCTTATAGTTTCATATTATTAATAGAAACCACAGTTTCTCAGTTTTCCATTTATAAATTATTGACAGTATAATAATATTATGAGTGCGCCCCTGTGTTTGTGGCGCGTGCCGTACTGTAGGGGAATTTGCACACGATCTATGTTCAACAGCTGCTCTCGAACAACTTGTTGGGGACACCGGGACACTTACACACAATTACCGCTGAGATGTTGTCGCCAGACTTTAACTGTTCAGCAGTCAAAGTGATTAACTATTGTAGATATGTATTTGTAATTATTCGATGATCGTTAGTCATATCATGATAACTGCAAAAATGTGATTTCTCATGAAAGCGATTTCAATGTTTGTACCTGTTCTATTCAGAAATCTTTTAATGACAAATAATTTAAACGGTTTTATTGAATGAATGCAGATAACACGAATAATCTAAATTAAATAATACACAAAACTCAATCAGTTATCATGTTATGACCAAAGACTATTGAATACTTGCTGCTATTTAATTTAAGCTGCTCAAAACATCGTAAAGAAGAATCTAGCCTAAACGAATTCTAGAGTCTTAGGCTTTCTTACAGTGAAAGTCCCATCAAAATCGGTCCAGTAGTTTTTGAATTTATTTGAAACAAAAAAAACAGATAGACAAAAATTGTCAAACTATCAAAATGAATTCTATTACCCTAAAAGTTCAGAATACATATTTTGTCGTTTCGTGTGCAAAACCTGCTATGTCACAGACAGTTTACTTACAATTAGCAGATTTTGCAATTATTATACTGCCAGTAGTCTTTGAAAAGTATTAATACACTGCAGTTATTATACCAAGTGTTGATATGCCGTTTTTTCTAAGGTAAAATACATCAATTGTATTGAAGAAAAATTATTGTCATTCTGACTCAATTCAAAGAAAACTACAATAAGCGACATTACATATCATAATGGACATTATTTCATGAAATAATGCATTAAAAATATAATCGTAAGTAATTTTAGTAGATTTAAGAAGATAAAGAACAAAATTCTGACAAAAAAAGAATAATTTTTTTTTCGTTCTATTGTAAAATTTGGTAGGTAAGTACAGGCCCTGAGAGAGCTTCAACGGAGCCCAGGTTAAACCACGTTTTGGTGGCCCAAAATCCCTCCCCCCCCCGAAGAAAATTCCAAACAAATTTCGTGCCATACTTAAAAGTTTAGACTCGTAAGAGAGCGGGCCATATGACCCTTTTAGCCCCCCCCCCTCTATTTAGGCCTGAGTAGGTGTATATCTCATTGTTATTTGAGTTTAGATTTTTACTATAGGTACAATTATTGTTCTTTTTTAAATCTCATTCAAATTGAAATAGATAAAAATTTAAATTTAAATTTTATTTGATTTTTGACTCTTGGTGTATTTTAAAAAATTGACTATTCTTATTTTTCTATATAAACTGAACCATCTTCTTAAAAAATTTATGTAAACTTTTAATTTTATAGACAAGGACAAGTTAGGTACTATACCTAATATATTCTTATTATTTTAATAATTTTCATATTAAAACTTATTGTAAGTTATGTATCATATAAACAAATTAGGTTTTTTAGTTCTAATTCAAGTTTTTTCATTTCAAATTAATTTCAAATTCAATATTTGAAAATAAATTGACATTTATTTTTTTATTTTTTAAACTGAAGAAACTAAGTATTTTTAAACAAAACAAATATATTATTAAACTGGCTCTATTTAGTTTAACAATATATTTGTTTTGTTTAAAAATACTTAGTTTCTTCAGTTAAAAAAATTAAAAAATAAATATCAATTTATTTTCAAATATTGAATTTGAAATGAAAAAAATTTAATTTGAAATGAAAAAACTTGAATTAGAACTAAAAAACTTATATTTGTAAAATTATGTGTTTTGTTTATATTTTTTCACATATTTTTGAAAAATAGTCACATTGGCTTAATTATTTCGTTTTCTTTTGTCATAGCTCATTTAACCTGGACTAGATAGTGCATATATCCATCATGTTACTCTGTTATTTAGTGCAATGGCCAGGGTTCAATGCCGAGCCACGATGGTTTCCAAGGACTCAAATAAAATCAAAATAGATCTCCATGCAGTGCTGTTGTTCAACAACACACACAGACACACGCACAAGCACGCACTCGCATCCGTTGCAACGGCGAGCTTTGTCGGTGAGTCACGTAGTTCTATATCTGGCCACGGGGCGGCGCGACGGTGGCACGCGTCTCCAAAGCCTACCACGTTCAATATCAGATGAATTATTTTAAAAAAGTATCCACCTTGATCCACAAAGTTGCAGATCATTTTAAGTATTTTTTGATCAGGGACACATGAAACTAAAACGGTTGATATTAATGAAATTTACAAATTTTGTTTGTTCTTTTGCATGCAGTTTAGAAAATTGGGTAGCTTGGGTTTTATTATTATTAAAAAAATACAAAATATTGTAGATATTTTTAGGTTTATAAACCTTTGAGATTAATAGGGTCGATTAGTATTCCAATTTAATTTGATTTAGATATGTAGGGTCAATTTTTGTTGTATCATGATCCAATAATACAAGGTCTGTTTGACAGCTCACTTGCTTTATACTGTGACGTCATCAACACTAAATTTGTCTAATAAGGAATTTGTGAAAAACGAAATATAAATAAAAAAACGATAAATACAGTTTGAATATTATTTTTTTTTAATTTTATTCTATGATTTTTTCATTTTTTATAAATTTATTCAAACTTCGAATTCTGAAAAACATCCTACATCTAAAAAATAATGTTTTTACATCAAGTGGAATATATACTTTATCACTTGCATTTACGTGAAATTTTAAATAATCACATTGTGATTTAATTCCTGTAGTATTTATAGAAATAAAAATACCACAAGCTTTAATCCACTTTTTTTTATTTTTGAAAAACGAAAAAATTTAATATTTATATTATCTGTCTGTTTCCAGTTGAAACAATTTTTTATAACACAGTACCGAATTTTTTCATAACCAATATAATGTCAACAGTGTCTATTTCACTTCACATTTCTGTTTTCTTTAATTCTAAATTTAATAACTCAAACTTAATATGTAAATTGTAAATTTTTGGCAGATGTATTACGTCATCAACACGATATGCAATAATGGCGGCTGTCAAAATAATCGTAACAGACCTTGTATTTTTGGATCATGGGTAAGTATTATATGTATTATATTTCCTGGATAAATATACATTTTTGATTATTTTTCAATCATAATTTTAAGAGTTGATAGATTAATCAAGTAAAAATAATAATAAATAATAAGTAAATCATAAAGGACAACTAACTATAGTCGCAACCTGTTATAATGACATCAGTTAATACAATATATCGGTTTTTAGGACCTAATATGACAGGTCCCCTTCGATTATAACCGATTTCGATTGTAGTTTAATAATTCTTCTACTTCAATTTGTTGTCGGTAGGCCTAAGCCATTTCTGGCAGCTCAGTAGTTAATGTTAATATAATCGTACTTTAGGTCATTAATGTGTTTCTCTTTTTAATATTGGCTTCTTTATAACATTGCTCGGGTCGCGGAAAATTTTCATAGTACATATTATAATATATTACTTCTGGTTACTTGCTGACAGTATATTTTTAAAACAGAATTCGTTGAAAAAGTGTATATATTTAATATTCCTGTTCCTACAAAGTCGGTGCTTGAAGCTTTACTTACTGTGATTACACAGGAAAAAAGTGACTTATAGGTTAGTTAAGACAATCAAAATACTTTATATTTTTGCTTGACGTAACTATCAAAAACAAATGTGTCTCATATAAAACTAAAATAATTAACAGTGTAATCTAATAGGTATATGCATTGTTTAGAACCAAAGTGACTAACTTCTGGGCCCCTATTCTCGAGTTAACTCGAGAATATGTCGATTCGAGATTTTAAATCACGCATGCCCAGGAGCAGTCGAGATTTTTCATTCGACATTTATATAGAAAAAAAGTCGCATCGAGATTCGAGAATACGGTATATAATTTACACATTCGAGATTCTAGTAAATAACTTAGTGACTTTTCGTTTTGGTTTAGTAATCTCGAATGAGAAAAAGTCAAACGAACTCGAGAATAGGGGCCTCGTAGATATACAAATAATCGAGAAAATCGAAATTTCCGAAAAACCGAAATGTATGTCGGGTATACGCATTATGAATTTGATTCCACCAAGCTGTTGGGAAGATATGGCCCTAATATCCTATTGCAGACCTCAAGCCTAGAATTTCCATCGGGTCTCTTCGCGCTATGAAATCTAAGATATTTTTTTACGAAAAACGAAGCTTATTAACTCACTGTACCGGGTCTCCAGGTTAGAGCCCTGTCAGCCCCTCTTTATGGAACGATACCAGACATATTTCTTCAGATTTTTTATTTCCAATTCGACTGTACCTTTACTAACTAACTCAGGGGGGAACAAGTAAATAATATATTATTTGTCTTGAGAAGAAAATAAAGGCCACCTGTAATTTCTTGCCTCTCAAGAACAATGGGTTAATTTTTTTTGTATTATTCGTAAATAAATGAAATCAAATCAGTCAGGTTGGCTTCTGAATTACCTATCACCAATAAGTACAAATTCGGGATAAAAAAAACTAAGACCAACTTAAATCCTGACATCTAGGAGGGGTAGAAGATTTTTATTACTAAATAAATTCCCTGAAGGGGGCATATAAACACATGGTCTGTGTCGGCACGCGCTTAAAATAGCGCAGGCACTCTTAAGATACATCTGTTGTAAGTATAGTACCCCACACACACTGGCTGCTGAGTCAGTTTGCTGCTCCTCAACGGGAGTCTGTGCGAGTGTGCGCGACAAAAATGTGCTACCGGTCGTGATAATACTCATTGTTGAACGAGATATGCCCCGTGCGTTCCTCATTACGCACAAGAGATACGCAATGGATGATAATAGAGGTCAGTGATACACAATACCATATTTTAATTGTTGCGCGCTTTGACAATAATAAAATTAAAAATAACTGATTGTTGCATTCAAAATTTTAAACAAATATATATGGTATATGTCTGGAGTAAATAGAGGTCAGTGATGCACTATACGTTAGTTTAATTGTAATACGTTATTTGAATTTTGTTATTGTTGCATTTAAAATTTTATATAGATATGTCTAGGGTGTAAATAGAGGTCAGTGATGCATTGTTTTTAAACTCATTGTTGATTTTTTTTGTAGTGAATTATTTAAAATTTGTTATTGTTGTAATCTACGGTTGTAATAATATAAATTCTCAATACATAAGAAATACGTTATATTAATAACGTTTGTTACTATTTGTTGAATTCATATAATTCAGTAATTTTAATCATAAGTTACGCCATGGATAGCAATTGTAGAGGTCAGTGAAACATTGGTTGCTACCGTTTGCTGGGTTAATTTTAGCGCTAGGTTTGAATTTTGTAATTGCTGTTAGTTAAGTTTTATCATTGTTGATATTTAAATTCTGTATACAATGTTTGCTACCATTTAAAGTATGAAGTTTATTTTTTGACATTGTAATTTAAAAAGCTTTATGTACGTCAAAAATCATTGTTTTCTAACATTGTTTGCTTTAATTGTATAGAAAACTTTTAATTATGTTTAATAACAATTTTAATTATTGTTTAATAACAATTATATTGTTTAATATAAATTATGATAATTTTATATTTTGCTATAATTTGAATATTAGACATTATATATATTCTAAAGATGTTAATAGAGGTCAATGATACTTTAGTTTTTATCATTGTTTGTTGAATTTGTTACAGTGTGAGATTCGAATTAAGATATTGTTATAATTTAAATTTTAAATAAATAATTTTAAAAAAATCGTCAGGGATATTGATAGAGGTCAATGGACCATTGTTTGCTATCATTTTTTAAGTTATTGTAGCCCAAAATTAAAATTATTAAAATTTAATGTTTTTGGATCAAGGACTTACCATTACAACAAAAACAAATAAAATTATTCCTAGTAATTTTTGTTTATAATATTTTCATCATAATATTTCTACGAAATCTGTTTTGTCAAAAATAGAAACACATCTTTTTACAAATTTATTTTAAAAATAAGATTGTAAGATTACGTTGAATAATTTCTTCAGTTGGTAACAATCGTAATTTAAAAAAGTTAATTGTTATCGTTTAATATTTACTACCAACTTAAATACAAGTAATGCCGGAATTCTTAAATGTATTCTAAAATTTTAATTTATTTTCTTTTATACTTAACTCCAGTTTTCAACTAGTACATTCGACTACGTAAATTCCTAATCACAGTATATTTAAAAATAGAAATACCTACAGAAACTCGTATCGTTAATGAATACAAACTCTTCTTCTTCTCGCTGATTAACCAAACCAAATCATTCTTTCACTCATCGACGCCTAAAAGTAGCATTAGTGAAAATAAACAAGCGCATCTGTTGGTGAGAAAACATTAACAAACCAAAAACAAACTGTAGAGATCACTTGTAGAATATCTCTTGTTTTATTATTATTATTTTTGTACATGGCCACCTAAATGTGTAGATCATAATTAGGGTCATTGTAGTTATTTTAGTTATTTAATTGTTGTCTGACTGATATCACCTATATTCAGGGTCTTTAATGATGACACTTTATATGCAGCTGTCTTCATTAGTGTCATTTGAATCAGTTTTTTTAATTGTTGACTTTACTATAACCTATCTTATAAAAATTAAAACTTTGAATGAATTGCATTTTCATTTTATGGATTTGTAAATTATTTTTTTGTTTCTTTCTACGTTATGCTATTTTAGTAATTTCTTTGTTTGATTGTTGGTTGTCTGGGTACCTACACCTGTTTCTATATTTAGACCAAATTATTCATTTGTTGATGATTTCTACAAAATTTAATCGAATAGTAACGGAATTTTCCAATAATCTGAATCGTCATTTGTTTATTTTTTGTAGAAATCGTTTTAGTTTTTGAGTAAACATCTATTTTTATCATTTCTTTGTCCGGCTGCTTTTATTGGGAATTTGGGAAGAACACATTTTAAAGGAATTTAAAATTATTAATCAATGAACATAACTTCAGTCTTTGAATTTTATTAAAGAAACTTTGGCAAGAGATTATAATTATTTGTACATATTTCAGTACCTAACACTTGCTATTATCTATTAATAAATTCAAATAATCTATAAATATATTGAAAATAGTTCAAATACATAAATAATAATTATTTACATTTAGGTACTCGTACATCCTTATTTTAAACTGATAATTATATCGTTTACACATTTTAACAGTAAAAATAAAACGAATACTAAAAATATTAGGTCTACATCTGTAGGACCTTAATTAACTAAAAGTTAATTTATTGAGAACTAATTAAAGTTATAATTATTGTGACGACAGATTTTTATTTATCTACGTTAGTATGCTATTTATTTAAGTAACAGTTTTAATGGTTTTGTTGAAATACCATAAACATGATTTTCTTAGAAGTTAGATTTTTTTGTTGCAATGTTAATTACAAAACTAAACAAAAATTAATAATTTTGTAGATTTTTACTATAAAAATAAATTTATGAAGTGAAACATACCAGGGGAAAGATAAGGAAGAATTTTAATTGTTTTATATTGGAGCATTTATTCTTGTAAGGAAAAAGTTTTTAAAGAAATACCTATAATAAATTTTACTGAAAATGAGTCATAAAAAGTGCTTATAATTTATTTAAAATTTTACAATTAAGCATAGGAAAAATTACTATGCTACATTTGAGTAAGAGTAAATTTTACAGTGCGGAATAGTAAATTTTACTATTCTTATTTTTTGTGTTCTGTATAAAAAAAATATTACGTTGAAGCAATTTTTACTATAATTCCATACATACATCAAGTTACAAAATAGCATAGTAATTTTTTCCATAAATCTTAAAACAGCAAAAAAAATTTTGCGTGGTTAACAATGGTCAAAATATAATATTTTTTGTGATAAATATATTATATATAAAAAAAACGATTTTCTGTTAATTTTTTGGAGTTGATCGCTTTGGTTTTTGAATCATTATCTATCAATCGACGTAATAAATAAGGAATTTTTGAAGAAAAAAAAAGTAGAAAAATAATATTAAATAATGTTAAATCATTTTCTGTTTCTGTGAGAAATTTGAAGGTGATGTATGTATCTACATAATATATATTTATTTCTAGATATTATGTATTATTTAAAATAAATGAATCATTTTCTAAGATATTTGTAGATATTGCATCAATAAATTCAGTAGAATTTAAATCATTTTCTAAAGAACTGTAGTATTTTCTATAGCAATATTTGATCTTATTTCTTCAATAATATTAATCAATTAAGGTCATTTAATACTTATTACATTTGTTTCTGTAAAATCTTCATCAAAACTATCACTAGTTTTGTTAAAAAATTAAATCATACAATTGAAATATTTTCTATAAGTAGTAATATTTTTTGTTATTACAATTAATAATATCAATTATTTAATTTAATTCAGTAGTATTTGGACTTATTTCTGTAGCAGTAATATTTGAAACAGTTTCAGAATTATTATTTGTTATTATCTCGACTGAATTTATACCAAAATTAGTAATATTTGAGGTTATTATTTCCGATGTAGCATCACTTAAATTTTGAGGTGTTTGATTAATAATTTCTACCCTTTCAGTTAATATAATCATCCCTAAATCATCTTCTGTAGTTTGTATATCAAAATTAGGATTATTTGTAGCTGAACTTAAAGAAATAGGAATAGTTGTTTGTGTTGTATTATTACTCGTAGAAAATACCCCAGTTGGGAGGAAATTACTAGCAACTGTAGAAGAGTTAGATGGTATTTCAGTAATACCAATTGTAGAAGAATTTTCAATAGGGTTTGTTTGAGAAACATTGTTACCAATTGCAGAAAAATTAAAAGTATATAGAGCAGAAGGAATTGGAAGAAGATATTCATGTTTGATTTTTCTCGTGTAGACATTTATTAGAAATTTAAACCCCGTATGGATTGGTGATGTGGTGCGTATGGACACGTGGTTGTAGCCAAGACCCCCTTCGACGATTTCTATTGTAGAGACAGACCACCATATCCAGTATCGCGTAAATGCGTCCAAGTTGGTCATTTTGATGCAGCTGATTTCGTATCCTTGTCGTACAATGTATTTAGTGGTTGTTGATGTTTTTTTGAAAGGAACTCCATGAGTCTTGAAAAATAATAAAAATGCATCAATTTTAATAACCAAAAATTAAAAAAAGGAATAGTTTAAATTAAAAAATATTTTTTATTAATTTATTTAGGCAGAAAATTTAACTGTAAAAAAATCATTTTACATATTCTAATATTTTTCGATTTTTCTCGCTATTAAATTCGGAAATATGATTTTTTTGAAAACTTGTAAAACGAAGATTTTAATAATTTTACATATTTAAATTCCTTAAGCTGTCAGTTTGTATTTGATACCTTATTCACCGGAATTAAATTAAAAAAAAATTGTTATCAATTTGCCCCCACCTCCCAAAAAAGCGTCAAAAACTTAATAAATACAGTGGTGCCTCGCATAACGAACGCTGCGCACAACGAACTTTCTATTCGTTCATTGCGCGATTCGCTCAACGAACCTCGCTTCGCTCAACGAACTGCATCGTGTTAAATTTTGCCGCCCTAACGCTCCTACGTATCACGAAGTCGCCCAAACTTCCAAGGTCGCACGCAGTCGATGCTCAAACTTGCATAAACATACATCAACGCGCGTCAATCGTTCTTTTCTGTGCTTAACTCACACACCTGTTTGTTTTAATAAATGTAATTTTGTGTGTCTGTATTATGAGTTCTAAAAAAAGCAGGAAGGTGATTTCTGTTGTAATGAAACAAGAAATAATTAGAAAGAGGATTTGACCCTGGAAGCCTCGATAGACTCTCCTAAATCTGATTCTGACTAAAAAATAAAAAACGTATGTACAATCTTTTTTTTGTTACAGTACCATATTTTATGCTACAGAACGAATTAAAATTTTTAACATGTATTGTTATGGGAAAACGCGTTTCACATAACGAACTTGCTCCCGGAACGAATTAAGTTCGTTATGCGAGGCACTACTGTATATCAAATCTAATGGTTCAATAGTTAAAAACCTGTGACACATAGACAGTCACATTTTTTTTAGTAGGCACGGAGCAAGGTAAGTAAATGACTATACTCTATTTCATTTAAGTTTGCAGTGGCTGCCGGGTGATTTGACCGTACGAGACGTGATCCGTACGGTCAAATCACCCGACTACCACTGCAAACTTAAATGAAATAAGTATAGGTATGCTTACTTGCCTTGTGACGTCACCCTGAAGTTCTTTTCAACCTTCTAGATTTCAAATGGTCGACAACGCTGTCAAACTGCCATAATATAAATTTGATCGTGATTGAATTATTATTGTGTTCTGTGTTTGTGCTATTCATTTATTGTTATAGTGAAGCTTCACACATGATATTAATTATAATTATTTGTGATTTGTGTTTAATATTATGACAGTTAAAATCATAGATAAATAAAAAATCAAGAAGGTAGAAAAGAACTTCATGGTGACGTCACAAGTAAGCGAACCTGGTCATTTACTAACCTTGGGTACGGAGTACGAAAAATTGAAAATATAACTTACTTGAATTATTTCAGTAAACGTCAAAGTTCCTGGAAAATCAGAATCACAGCTCAAAATAATATGTTTGCTTGTAATTGTTGTAGCATTTTTCAATTCGAAGAAAACTGCCACTAGTAATGTTAATAGCAACTTCGAGACATACATTTTCGTATAATCAACATGTGTAGAACTGCGGTTGATTTATATATTATGTGTTTTGTTCTGATTTTTAAAAAGGTTTATGAGTTCTGTATCGATTTAGGTTAGAAGTGTCGTTACAGACGTTATTTTACGAGCAGTTCATGTACTAGGAATTCTGCCAATGGAATGATAACAAAAATAACAAATATAATTTCTACGATTAATGTTTGTTTTTATAAGAAAAAAATATTCTCGGTTCTGACCTACATACAGTATAGGAATATTAAATATATTTTCTATTTTGTTGTATTAAAAATTTTAAAATGGAAAATTATAATTTTTAATTTAAAATTTTCTTAACAAAAGTTGTTTATTTATGTATATTTTTTAAGATAAAGCACTAATTGATATATAATTTTATTTAAAATTTTTGAATTATCCCTAACTGAACTTTTGCTTTTTTGATATGTCACATATGACACTTTAAACCAGTGATTTCCAAACTGGGAGGCGTGGACTAGCGCAAAGAGAGGCGCGAAAAGTTGAACAGAAATTTAATTTTCATAACATCACATTAAGGTGTATAAATACAAAAATATATACATATAAATAAACTTTTATAATATAACATTATTTTTGTATACATACATATATTATCTGTTTCTGAAAGGGACGTTACTGTGTAGTTTTAAACTGACAAAGTATTATTGAAAAAGCAAAACTGATAGAATTATCATGCGATACTTCTAAAAAAAGCAGAGTCAAAGCACTCCCCTTAACAACACTTAGATTTAATGAATTTTGTGCTAGTAAACAAGCACATTTATCGCATTAAAAATAAATATTATACGCAAAAAATACATTTTAAACCATTTTATAATATGTCTGTATAATTTTATGAAATAAAAGGTGGGGAGGCGCAAGAGATTATTTTTTTAAAGGGAGGCGTAGTTGTATAAAGTTTGGAAACCACTGCTTTAAACTATCCTAATCTTAAATAATCATACATCTTTACAAAGGTCATTATTTCTACTTTCTAAGTAAAAAAAAAATAAAATCCCATTAATATTTAATGAAATTACAGCTCTTTTAGTAAAACCCTTTTTGATAACAAGTCGCCATATTTTCTAAACAATTTAAAATTTTTGTTTTACAAAAGTTCCTTACTTTTTTATGATCTTTACAATTACGTACTTTTGGATATAACGTTCCATTTGATTATGCTGAGAAACGGGCATGTACCCCTTGAGATACCCCCTAAGGGACTTTTTTAAATTTTGTTCATAAAACTATCTTCAATAGTTTGGGTGTAAAACATAGTGGACGGGTGGTTTGGAACACCCTGTATATGTTTTTTTTTACTGTAATTATATTTTCTTCTTACTTTTCGACAATTTTGACTCATATAAGCTTAACTGTCAAATAATTGAGTGGAAAATTTTTTAGATACCTATACTATAACAAAAATTATAAAAACATATTTTTTTGTTTATTTCATAACCCTATAAATTTTCGGTAAAATTGATAAAAGTTCAATTTGCAAGAATCACTGAAAAGTATAAATTTCAATCTTTAAAATAGTTTCTTATTTATTTATGCATGACAATTTTTACCATAATTAGAGCACTTTGAATATTGCCAATTTTTTTCTATAAATATTTTAACGAATGTGCAATAAAAACAAAATTTGTTTTCGCATATTTCATGAATATAACCTCATAAAAAAAATTACGATTTCTCTGTATAAATTTGACGTCTAAACAGTACAGAATCGAAATAAGACGCAGGTTTGTGTATCATCTACACGACCTGGTGTACGAAAATAGAAGTAACCACCTGACGACTATTTCTGGTCCATTGACGTTATAGCCACCGCTACGTAGGCAAGGTGGTGCAGGCACACGGCCAAATCACGCCAACAAGTAGCCGCCGTTCTACATTGTGTCGGTCGTGTTCACCTGGGGGACACCTTCGAGAGTATTTTTGATTTTGATGATACTATCGCGAATTTTATCAAAAATGAATACAATTATAAGTTACGGGTAAGAATTGGGATATTTTTTTCTCCGATTTCGGATATGGATGTGAATTTTTTTCGGATACAGTTTTGGGTATGGAATTTTATTCTATCCGAAATATTTATTTCGGATAAGATTTTGGAGGTCAGAATCCAATAATTTCGGATACGGTTTTGGAGGTCAGATTCTGATTATTTCAGATACGGTTTAGGATAGTTTCGGATATACAGATCAGTAGCATTTTTAACTTACAAGACGATTTATTATTGTTCCTTTCTAAAGGTTTTCGTGATTTGTCAGTTTTTCTCCTTGTTAAAAAAACATCTGCCAAGTAAATGCACAGTGCTTCCTCGTGCTAAATTCATCAAAGGTAGTTTATTATTGAACAATTTAAATAAAAACTGCTAAAGTATTCAGATGAACTGCCTGTCATTAGTTAACCAATTAATTTTCATACAATTTTAATAAAAAATATTAATTCGAAATTTTTCTTTGTACGCACCTCGTTATTATGTCGTATATTTTTAATTTTTTGACAATTTCAATCAAAATAATTATTTTTCTGCTATACAAATGTCAAAATGAATATATCAAAGTAAATAGCAATTTAAAAAAATAATGACGATGTTTTAAAGCAAATTGAGATAAATCTTTGTAAGGGATTATTTTACAACAAATGTTGTGGTGACCTATATAATAGAAAATTGAATGCTCTATAAATTTTTTTACATAACAGGTGTCTTTTTTCACACACAGCCAGACAGACACAAAACAAAAAGTGTTTGTCTTGACCTGAAACGGACAAGTTAAATTTTTTAACCGGAGAACAATTTTTTTTAAACGAACACAAAGCTTCTCGTATCTTCGATATTGCGTGGAAGCAATATGTGCTATAATAGATATATTTTTGAAAAACGGTTGGGATATTAGTATATTAAGATTTGACGTCTTTACACCTACTATCTTATACGATATTATTTTATACTTGTATCCCTTTGATATACTGCGCGTATGTTGTATGTAAAATTCCTACGATATGTCGAAACCGGCCACGACGATGACGGTAGAGTGTTGATACTTGTTGCCGTCTTGGCACCGGTCATTGCTGGCCGAGTGCCCGGAGACACCTTGCACGGGGCCCCAAACACGGGCGGGGGGCGCGTAAACTCGCGTGCTTGCTAGAAAAACGTGTGACTCACACGACAGCCGGTTGGAGTTTTCACAAACGGGTAAACAAGGTTTTTCACCGAGTAATGTATATCTCTGTACATGTCGAATAAAATTGTCTATAAGATACTGACGTCAGTCCTGGATAGGGTTGCCATCCGTCCTCTTTTCCCCGGACACTGTCCTCTTTTTAAGGGCGTCCGGGGGGATTTTTCAAATGTGTCCGGGTTTTTTTTAAAAAGTTTACCTACGTAAAAAGGTCGTCAAAATAACTTAAATTAAAATTTCGGGTTGGAAGTAATTAAAAAAAAGGTCTTCAATTTATTTTTATATTTTAAATGGCATTTGAAATTCGAAAAACAACTTTATTTCAATTTGTCCTCTTTTTTTAATGAACTAGTCCTTTTTTCACACCTTGAGTTTCTGGTAACCCTAGTCTTATGGATAATAATAGTCTAGTGTTGGACACTTGTTTAATTAAATGTACTAAATTATAAATATTTGTTGATATTTGATTATACCTACTGCCATTACTGAATCATAATTCATAGACACTTAACTGTATATATCTGCTTAGTTTGATGACAATCAGCCAATGGGTGCTAAAATTGCGGACATTTGAACTAAATACACTATGTAACAAAAAAAATCACAGAAATTTGAATAGGTGATTTAGAAGGTATTTGTCATGCCGAAACCGAATTCGTTGCCCAAATGGTTCCATCACGTCAGGTTTTTTTAGATATCCGAACTTAAAAGTCCCAAAAATGACGATTTTGGTAATGCTGGGGAATTTATTACTAAGTACACTAAGTAGTTAATTTTTTCTGAAGTTTTCTTTCATGATTCCAAATAGTACTATCTTTTCTCTTTTAAATGATTTTTTACATTTCACTGTGCGACTTTTTTTCACCGAAATATACTATTTTGAAGATATATGTAGTAAAGTTCATTGTGTCTACTATACTACACTCTATTCACAAAAATATATCTTCAAACTAGCACATCTCAGCTAAAAAAATCATACAGTAAAAAGTAAAAACTCATTTTAAAGAGGAAAGATAATACTGTTTGTTACTGCGATCGAAAACTTTAGAAAAAAATTACCTACTTGGTAATAAATTCTTTAACATTGCCAATATAGTCATTTTGGGGACTTTTAGGTTAGAATATCTCAAAACCTTGACGTGATGAAACCAATTGGGCAACAAATGCGGGTTCGGCATGCCAAAAGCCTCCTAACTTACCTATTCAGATCTCTGTTACATTACAAAAGTATTTTTTTGTTGATCAGTGTAATTCATAGACTGTAAAACTACTTAATTTGATGACAATCAGTCAATGGGTATCAAAATGGCAGACACTTAAAGAAATAATAAGTGTAATCTATTTATTAATTATTATATTATCAATAGTATTTGCTTTGTATTGTTTCTAATTTTACGATTCTTTATTTTATAGCCTACGAGTTATGGTACTTATCATTTTGTAATCATTAGTAAGTGTCCATTACTGGAGAAAAAACATAAACAAAAAAAACTTATAATTAAAAAAAAACTATAATTAAAAAATATATATATTTGCGGACGAGAATTGCAAAAAAGAAACATATTGACTTGCTGTTTAAGCACCCCATACCTTATTTTACTGTAGACAGGGTGTAGTCAAAAAGTCGATCGTGAAGAATTTTAAATTTTAAATATAAATTCTGGATTTTATAATAAAAAAACACCATTTTCCTAGAACTATTTTATAATAATATTTATAATATCGCACCACATTCAATGATGTTTTTTTCATTTATAGTTTTAACTATGTATTCTTAAATTTATTTTCTTTTTCAGACTCAAGTCGTGAGCCAAGCGAGCTCTCCAACGTTTCCACCGATGATGCCTTATACAACCTGACCAAATTAGCCGAGGTGAGTCTATACCACCGTCACATGGACTTAAGAAACGAGGCCCGACGTCTCGGAACCCCTCCTCGAAGTGGCGGAAGTGACTCAGAAGGTCCTAGTCCAAACACACCTTACAAATACTTCCACAAACTATTCGATAAGAGTTCATCCCGAAAAACCTACGAAAAAGAGATCAACAGCGCCGAAGACATCCAGAAATCCGACGATACTAGCGACGGTTTGAAGTCGAGCAAGTCAAACTCTTGCGCAACTTGCGGTAAGCGGTACAGTACAGCGAGTAACCTTGCGAGACATCGGCAGACGCATAGGTCGCCTGCGCACGACTGCGCAAGAACGTGCGCGCTCTGTGGGAAGGTGTATGTGTCTGCGCCGGCATATGCGATGCACGTGCGCACTCATGCGCGTGCGTGCAGGTGTGCGCATTGTGGAAAGTGTTTCTCGAGACCTTGGCTGTTGCAGGGACATATAAGAACTCATACAGGTGAGGGTTTAATTTTTTTATTTTAGTTGATAGCAAAATTATTTAATTTTGAATTTTTATTTGAAAAACTAACCTCCTTACAAAATTAATCAATTTTAAGGGTGAGGGAGGGGAAGAGGGTGATATTGTAATTCTTTAAATGTTTTTTGGACGGTTTTTAATTTTTTTTTGGTTAATGGATGATTCGAACGATAGTGTTATCATTTAAATGTTGTTTTAGAATATCATAAATAAAATTCGTAATATTTTTTTTGAACACCAAAAAAACTTGCATTATTTTTATTTTTAAAATTTTACCGAATCTATCCGTTTCAGGTCGAAACAAACACTTTTTATTTCGTGTCTGTCTGTCTGTCTGTCCTCCAATCCTTGTCACACGCATAACTCATGAACCACTGAACCGATATTAATGAAACTTAGTTGGTTGGTTGGATCTGGTTTGAGGATGGTCCCATTTCAAAAGTATTAAAATCGTGTGTAAGGGGGAGGGGTGACATCCCAAAATATTTTTTGATTTGATGATATCTCAAGAAAGACACATGTTACGTGAAAATTTTATAGAACCCTTTTTGTAGAGCATTCAATTTTCTATAATATAGGCTACCTATGTTTGTTGTAAAATATTCCCTTACAAAGATTTATCTCAATTTGCTTTTTAAGAAAATTGTCATTTGTTTTTTAAAATTGCTATTTACTTTGACGTTTTAAATGTCATTTTGACATTTGTATAGCAGAAAAATAATGACTTTGATTGAAATTGTCAAAAAATTCAAAATATACGACATAATAACGAGGTGCGTATAAAGAAAAATGTCGAATTAATATTTTTTATTAAAATTGTATGAAAATTAAATGGTTAACTAATGACAGGCAGTTAATCTGAATACTTTATCGGTTTTTATTTAAATTGTTCAATTATTAACTACCTTTGATGAATTTAGCACGAGGAAGCACTGTGCATTTACTTGGCAGATGTTTTTTTAACTAACAATGGTATTCTTTGAGACATTAATTTTTTTGTTTATTCCAGGCGAAAAACCTTTCAAATGCAACATTTGCAACAAAGCATTCGCCGACAAATCCAACCTACGTGCCCACGTCCAAACGCATTCAGACCAAAAACCCCACGTCTGCGGTCGTTGCGGCAAAGCCTTTGCGCTCAAATCTTACCTCTACAAGCACGAGGAGTCCTCATGCATGAAGAGAACAGTAGCAACATCCCCTTCACAATCACCGCAACAAGACGACACCAAACGGTTCTCTTACAAACGGAAAGATTCGGAACTATCGCAAGACGACAGGTTCGTGTATAAACGTAAAGATTCGGATCATCCGAGAACATCTACGGTAACGCCATCTGTGTCCGAATCACCGCAACTAGATGACAGTAGAAGGTTCGTGTATAAACGCAAGGATTCGGATCATCCTACGCCTGCTGCGATGCAGTCCTCGGTTATTGTTTCTACTTACGATTATGCGACGAGGATACCAGAAGTGAGAGATACGGTGATAGCGCCGAGGATTGTGATGTACGGTCAAGATAAACCGGTTGATTTTTCAAAACCGATTGTTGAGGATGTTGGAGTTGCGATAGCTGTTTAGTAGCATTCAAAGATTGGTAGTTAGGTAGTGGTTTTGTTTATAGATACTTGAGTTTTACGTGGTGTATTATATTATGGGAAGACTGTCGAAGGAATGATATTGTGTATTGATATTAATTAACACTAATTAACCCTTAATTACTTATTTTGTAAACCAGTAACGCATTTTCTGCGATTACTAAATGCATAAATGTTTGTAGGACTGTACACCCCCATCTAACCTTTGTTTAGTCATTCTAGACTAGAGTGTGATAGGAATCCGGCAGTCAAAATTTGAGGATTGTAGCAGTTTATATTAATTTTTTACTTACTAAATGTAGGTTGTATTAACGCACAAATAGCATCATCCTATGCAAAGAACCGCGTTTTTGAGACATTAGCGATGCTGCTGATGAAAAACATCTTGTCAAAAGAGCAAAATTAAAAAAATTACCAACAAAAATCAAATTTTTGCTGTCCGATTTATTGCAAGATGAATATTGAACAGTTACGTGTACTTTTTTATTTTTATTTTTTATTTTGGTTAGTTTTTCTTTCTAATCCTTAATTTTTAGTTGAGTTAATTTTAATAAAAATTTTCTTAGTTCCACAAAAATAAATTGTACATAATATGAATTGGGCAAAAAATTAATATAATACCTTCAAAATTCCCAAAAACTAGCTTTTTTTATGTGGTGTATAAAATACACCGCGCGAGTAACTGTGTTACGGTATTTCACGCGAGTAATTAAGGGTTAATTAGTGTTGCCTTTTTTGCAATAAATATTGATATTTCTTACCTCTGTAGTGATATGGCTACACGTAGCATTTTTTCTTGAAGAACAATAGTATATTGTGTAGCAAGGGGTGAAACAAGACGATTTCTGACGAGGGCGAGAGTTGACTGCCCGAGCGAAGCGAGGGCTGTCATCGCCCTGGTCTAAAATCGTCTTTGTTTCATCCCGTGCCACACACTGTATTTTTCATATCACATGTAATGAAACAACGAGTTTTGATTTCTGTAGCCAGTCGAAGTAAGACTATTTCAGACAAATAGCGCAGTAATATCTTATACTATTTTAATAATAGAATAATTCAGAAATAAGATTCGCTTTTGTTTATTACAAATGTGATTCTGACAGACTTGAAATAAATAATAAATAAATGAATGTGCCGGGCAGAAACAACGTTGTTTCTTTGTTTCTGCCCGGCACAGTCGCATTGGTCTGAAATTGTCTTGTTTCGACTGACAAAACAGGGTTCAAAACTAGTTGTTTCATTACATGTGATATGAAAATAAATAAATGATGAATATATATTTGGAGAATGTAGTTGTGCCATTATGACTAGAAAAATTCTCAATTTCTAATAAGATTATTCCGCTGTAAAATTTACCAAATATTCATGAAAAGTCATACTTTTTTAATAAAATCATTTTTGTGATGACATGATTTGATGAAATTTGTAATTGTAAATATATTTTTCAAAGTATCTATAAACGAAAATCATAGATGAACTAATTTTAAGTTTTTCTTCATTCATTATATGTTTGACATAAAATAAGGCGTTTTTTTAGCATTGTAACGTATTGAAGCGTATTCAAATAGTGACGTCATACTCAAATACGCTTAAAGCGTTTTTCAGCGTCTTTGAAAAATAGGTTTTAAAGTTTTTCTATTTATTTATTTTGGGACAAAAATGACTGTAAAAATGCAAATGTTATCTGTCAAAATTAAAATACCCACGATAATCACGTGATGTGTGCTTCAAAAAAATCAATGAAAAGAATGACGGCATATTGAAGACGCTTCAAAAAAATTTTATATACAAAAAAGCGCCTATAGATTTAGTTATATTATTCCTTCTATAAGGGACCATTTTAGAAGAAAAAGTCATTCAAAATATCGCAGCATTTAATAACAATCTAATAATCATTTCATTCTACATATCAAATATTTTTAATAATAACTCCAAGAAAATCTAAATAAAAAATTGCTAGTTTCGTTTTTGATGTAGCAAAATTTCATACGTACTTAACAAGTGTACTTAATCAGTGGTTCTTAACCTTTATGTCTTAAAGATACTTAACATATCTACATAATTGCTTCGAGCATATACCTACTAGAGGCAGCCGTGCGAACAAGCGTGCGAGAGAGAAAGCGCAATAAGGCTACATCCTTTCTCTCTCGCTTCGCGTGTTGATTGGTCGGCAAGGAGAGGCAAGTGCTTCCCGTTATTACCGGTACCAATAAGCACGCGGAGCGAGAGAGAAAGGGTGTAGTCTTATTGCGCTTTCCTCTTTCGCACGCTTGTTCGCATGGCCGAGCTGCAAGGCCTACTCTATATTAGATAGGTTTATGCTCGAAGCATAATTGTCAATGGCAGTGTACTTATATAAATTAAAAAATGGTAATTGCTCCTAAATTTAGAACCACTGACTTAGCGTCTAGAATTTTTAATAGGTATTTAAAACATATGAAAGTTGTTGGGGACTTTATTTATATTTTAATCCATTTTTTTCATATAAGACTTTCATATGTTTTCGAATTAAATGTATTACTTTTAGATTTTTAAAGTAAAACAATTTTTAATATTTTTTAGATCGAAATTAATTTTCAGCCTGTTGATTAATTACGAAACAATTGATTTTTAACCGTACTGGTCTTCAAAGTATTAAAAAATCGTTTGCTTATAAATTATTATTTTATTTATTTATTTATTTATAACTTTTTGAGCTCGATTCAAAATGGTGCTATTCGAGTAGGTTATGTCCAAAATGGCAACTTAATTTAGTTGTTTATAGGTTAGGGCCAATTGTGCAATATAAATATAACATAGAATAGGTACTTCTATAATGTAGATAATTCCATAGAAGTATACTTTTATATAAAAAAATTAAAATTAGAACCAAATATACGATTCTAAATAATTAATAATTAATATAATCATTATTTACAACAATGGATTTTTATTTCAAGTTTATGAAAATCAGTTGAAGTATAATAGTTTTTTTTTTTTGCTTTGTTTAATTTAACATAAGTGTAAATGTCATAATTTTTAACAAAAGTTCTGACATGTTATTTATTTATTTATTATTTTAACGAGGTTTTCTTCAAAATGTAAAATCAGTCATTAATTTATAGGTTATGTTCATATAAAGACAGTATAAAAGAAGTATTCCTCGATTTTTATTTTATTTTAAAAGGACGAGAGTGAACCTAGTCGCTATTTTTTAGTTTTCAGTAAATTTTTATTTACTTATTTGTTTAAACAATACTCACAATATTAAATAAACATTTTTTATTTTGTAAGGATAAGCACCGATTTTTTAAAAATCTACCCAAGTTCAGAACCGTTTAAGTTTTACGATCCAAGTTTCAAACCAATTTTGAATATAAAATTAAAAAATTGTGTGCTTATTCCTGTAAAACTCAAAATAACAAACTTTATGTTAATATTTTATGTTTTTTTAAATAGGCCGGCGCTGCAATTTAAGTATTATTGTATGTATATGATATTCATATAGTTAGAGTTAATTTATTGTGACTCGTTTTTAAGATTATTAGCGCATTCCCTTGTCTTAGAATTCCGAAACTGTAAACATTTCTAATAGTGATTACACGAAGAAGTAAAATGTAATTATTTAGAAATGATCTTTGTCTTTACAATTTCTTATAATAAAAATTTGAAATAATACTTTTCTTCATATTTATTTACAACTAAATGTATGGATACACCTAACTAACATACCTTAATACCATAGGTGGGCATTAACTCGTTAATCGTTAATTAACGAAGTTAACAAAATGCTTAACGGATTAACTTTTAAGTTAACTCAAAAAAATGTTAACGCTTTTGTTAACTTCCGTTAACTTTAGTCCGTTACTTGGTAACAAGTACATAAGAAAGTTGTCGAAATAGCAAAAAAAGGTATTCAAACATTTTCGATGGTTAAATTTAATTTTCGTTAAATTTTCGGTTAACTTTAACTTCCGTTAAATTTTCAGAATTTTAACGCTTTAACGGTTAACGTAGTTAACTTTTTTATTAACGAATTAACGATTAACGAAGTTAACTTTTCGATTAACTGTGCCCACCTATGCTTAATACCTAACCTTGATACATCTTTCTGAGAAAAAGGGTATTGACGGAAAAACAGATTGACAACAAAGTTTTTACAAAACCCTAAAAAGAGTAGAATTTGTTAAATTTGATTCCTTGTTAACCAAAACTTTGAATCCAATAAATGTGTATTTAAATCTGTGAGTCGTCAATTAGGTAATGTTCTTACCCATCCAGTATTTTCAAATTGCATAACAAAACAAATAACAACGAAAAACGATTATTTTCTGAATAAAATTGATTTCTTTGATCCAAGTTAGCCAATATTATCTGTCAAACATGTCAAAAAATAAAGCGAGTAAAGTAGAAACTAAATCTAAACAGAAACAGAGCAAATGTGTAATAGATGTGCATTGGAGGAGCGTGCTGGACCACGTGGCGATCAACGAAGAGCTATGGAAATGCTCTGTGGCCGTCATGGTTGAAAACGAACCAGGAATGGGTAAATGCATCACAGGATTCACTAACGTGGCTGCTTCCGGACGTAGGAAGTCTGTCCGTTGTTTGACTTTTAGCGAGCTTGTCGCCAATACGAAAAGTATTGGGAATAGCTACAATGCTGGGAATAATACTGGTTAGATTTATTAAATATTTGTTAATTATAATAGGCATGATGCTAGTAACAAAGTATCATTGAAATTATGATTTTAAATAATGAAATAAGTTAAAAAGATTCTAAAACATGTATGTTAAAAAAGATAAATATAATTTTTGTTAAAATAAAAATGCAAAATACAACAATCCGCCATAGACCGGGAGCCAGGCTACATTCCGTTTGAAAAACCATTAGGATTCATAAGAGTTGGTGATTTACATTCAGAAAGATGTAAAGAATGAAATTCTGAAGGTTGCCGGAAAAAAAACTCGGAACTTTTTTTGATACGAGCATTATAACGGAGTCCTTCCAGTTATAAAAAAAATAGATGTTGCACCATTTTTAATTTTGATGAAAGTTTAGTCAGTTGTTATTATACGTATTAGTTAGCAAAAACTGTAATTAGAAAATTTTAAATGTTCACAGGTTGGAGGTGGTGATCGTTTTACCCTCGTAAGATATGAAGATTTCATCGATTTTTAACGTTTTTTCGACTTGCTATAGCATGCGTTCTAATTAAACAATTATAATGAACTTGGGGTCATTTGAAAGCCTAAAGAGTCTAGCTTCAAAATGATTTAACTCAATTTTAAGTTTAGGTTATTTTCGTTGTAGATATTCGTAATAAAGGCTTTTCAATTTGATTTATGAAATTGTCATTTTATCTTTATTTCAAAATTTTCAGTGGCTTTCTGGTTTAACCGAGAAAGCTGTAATTATGCGTAAGTTATGTCCACATATAGTACTCAATACCCACAAAAAATCAACTTGATTGATGCACATTTTCTATTAAAAAAATTAAGTTAAATATCACAAATATCACGGAAACACCAAAAACAGCTGTTTTCGAAGCAAATAAAAGTTATGTGGGGGGCAAGATAAATTGCTGAATTTTTTTTTACAACTGCTCTTAACAATTATCTAAAAAGGGCAATTTGATTCGTTTTGTTACTTTAATTTTTTTAGCTGCCAGAAATTTAAAAATAATCAAAAAAATGCAAAAACTCCAAAATTAGCTATTTTCAAAGTAAAAAAAATCTGTGAAGGGGGTGAGATTAAAATCTGAATTTTTTTCTAAAGATGCTTACAGTAGTAAGGTTCAAAGGCCAAGTGGTGTTTTTCTGATTTTTTTAAATTTTCTAGCCACTTAATGTCCTGCAATTAGACTAAAAAACATCAAAATCACGCATTAAAAATGAAAAATAAAATAAAAATCAACAATTTTAGTAACTCCAATGCAGCTGTATCGTGGACTTAAAAAAGTCATATAGGCGTCGCACGACAACTTACGTCACTCAAAAGGGGCAGTAGCATCTGTAGAAAAAAACTTCCATTTTAATCTCACCCCCTTCATAGATTCTTTTTACTTTGAAAATAGCTAATTTTGGAGTTTTTGCATTTTTTTTATTAATTTTAAATTTCTGGCAGCTAAAAAAATTAAAGTAACAAAACGAATCAAATTGCCCTTTTTAGATAATTGTTAAGAGCATTTGTAAAAAAAAAATTCAGCAATTTATCTTGCCCCCCACATAACTTTTATTTGCTTCGAAAACAGCTGTTTTTGGTGTTTCCGTGATATTTGTGATATTTAACTTAATTTTTTTAATAGAAAATGTACATCAATCCAGTTGATTTTTTGTGGGTATTGAGTACTATATGTGGACATAACTTACGCATATTTACAGCTTTCTCGGTTAAACCAGAAAGCCACTGAAAATTTTGAAAAAAAGATAAAATGACAATTTCATAAATCAAATTGAAAAGTCTTTATTATGAATATCTACAACGAAAATAACCTAAACTTAAAATTAAGTTAAATCATTTTGAAGCTAGACTCTTTAGGCTTTCAAATGACCCCAAGTTCATTATAATTGTTTAATTAGAACGCATGCTATAGCAAGTCGAAAAAACGTTAAAAATCGATGAAATCTTCATATCTTACGAGGGTAAAACAATCACCACCTCCAACCTGTGAACATTTAAAATTTTCTAATTACAGTTTTTGCTAACTAATACGTATAATAACAACTGACTAAACTTTCATCAAAATTAAAAATGGTGCAACATCTATTTTTTTATAACTGGAAGGACTCCGTTATAATGCTCGTATCAAAAAAAGTTCCGAGTTTTTTTTCCGGCAACCTTCAGAATTTCATTCTTTACATCTTTCTGAATGTAAATCACCAACTCTTATGAATCCTAACGGTTTTTCAAACGGAATGTAGCCTGGCTCCCGGTCTACCATGTTAAATGGAACACCAATCAGAGCGAATGACGTCACGCATCTGTAAACACAAACTGATTGACTTTTATTTTAGACAAATATCAATTCCTCTTACAAGATTATTAGGTATGTACATTGGTACATACCTTATTTAATAACTTATATACTTTGGAATTAATTTTTAACACACAAAATAATTAAGTTATTGTCTAACTCCGAATGTTTGATTATTGTTGACAAGGAGTGTGACGTCACAACTCTGAATTGTCACCTGCGAGCGTTTCGGCGTCAAATTCAAAATTAGTTTTAAAAGTTTTAAAAACATTTTTGCGGTTAAACCTTTATTTTTTGCAGAAATATGTATTTTTTTTGGAAATAGGAGACACGTAAGATCATCATAGAATAGTTTTTTTTTTTTAAATTAGTCATCATGGCTATATTATTAATACAAAATTCGAAATAGATTTGACTGAAAAATTGCCAGGCTACGGAAGTGCCTGTGTCGAAGCTCTTCCGTTTGTTTCTTCGAAGAATGCAAAAGGTCTTCCTGTAGAGCTTTTGGCAAAGCTGATCAAATATGAGATACTCAGGCTCAAGGATCAGTGGATGATGATAACTGGATATGAACAGGAAAAAATGAGAATTGCGGCCGAAGAGATGGATGCTATGTGGAAACCAAACGCGTGTCCGGTCACCGGTAAGCGAATACAATACCCAATAATTGAAAAAATAATCAAAATGAATTAAATTTTGACTTTTCATTCCGGTTTCTGTAAAATTCCGTATTCACTGCCATTAATTTCATTATGTTCAATTATTATTTACTACGTCCAAGCAGTCTAAAGAAGTTTTGCAGTGCTGCCAACCTATTTTTTGTTGTCAATTTTCATTATTGATTCCGTTTGAATAATTATTAATAAAGTATTTAAAAAATATTGTCTTGAATTCAAATAAATAAGATTTTGTAAACTTACTCATTTTGGCACCTCTTCTAAAGATATCAATCTTTTTTTTAGGAACTACTACAGGACAAAAACCTTCTGGAAACAAAGGTGATAAGAAACAAGCCAAAGATAAATCAATGTCGAAACTTCAAAAACACGGCACCGACATTTACCAGATAGACTACATAGATGACGTACCTAAAGGGGGGCCCAACTTGTACATTGTTCTCTGCGGTTTTCACCACACAGATATCATAAAAGAGATAATGAAAACCGACATACCTCTTAACAGTATAATCCGACTTGGATTTAGTCCCGTTACCATCAATAAAGACTTGATAACTGAAGAGTTAGACGAAGCGATTGCCTTGTTTTGGAAATACGTAGATGATGTTAAACACAATAAAGATGAATATGATATATATAAGAATATCATGTTGATCAAGTATCTTTTAAACGATATAGAAGTCGGGAAAGAAGATAAGACATCTATATTTGATCAGATTTCTTTATTACTTTACGAAATTGATGATATAACCAGGCATCATATTAATTATTTGAGACATATGATGGTCCAAGATTGCCAAGAGTTTAGACCTCCATTGAAAATAGAAGATTTTAAACTGTATAACAAGATATTAGATGAATTGCCACCTGAATGTATGACAGTGCCTTTAATAATGCATGGAATTCTAGAGGAAGTGTGTTTTGAAGATACCAGAAGAATCAGCGAAGAGTCGCGCAACAAGTCGAACAAGAGTTTACTTAAAGTTTTGAGTAAAGATAGAAGCATGGTACTTAAATCAAAAAGTAACATTGATCAAGTTAAGTCAAATAAGTCGGTGAAATCGATTTTAGAAAAGGTTAATTCAAAAGGCGAAACGTTGGAAGATAATAAAGATGTGGAGAGTTGTCTCCAGAATAAAATATGTCAACCTAATACTAGCAAATTTGCAAAATTGTACGACTTGATTTTTAACTCCATACAAAATAATAATAATACAGATGTTAGCAAGCAGTCTTCAGCGGTCAATCATACTCCGGTTTTATTAAAATACGGTGATGAAATAAATCTTCGGACGTATCATTTGCAGGAAAAGAGTTTAGATTATGGGGGAATTACGACAGATTTGCTTGAACATACTTTAGTCCCTTCGTTGTGGAGATATTATCCAATTCAAGATTATGTGACATCGATTATATATAAGAAACACATAAACCAAATGTTCGCTACGCATTCTGTTTTCCCTAATACGGATCCGCAGCTATATTCACTGTACGCCCTATTGTTCGAGTCTTTTAAAAACATCGATTCCCTTGTACCTTTCTTTGGCCATGACACAAAGCTACGAAATCATAGCAAAAAGGATCAGGAACAAGCAAGAGCGAGCGTGACAGAATGTATGGAATTATGTGAATTTGTTTGCACATGCAGAAACTATCCTGAGGATAACACGTGTACGGATGATTCGAAAGACTACGCGGTTATCGAGGAGTTCGATAAAACTGCAATGTTGCAATTGTTATATTCCATGGCCGACTATTACCAGTGCATGGACTTTTGTTACTATATTCCGACTGATGTCGTACTGTTAAGGTGTTTCAATGAACGACCTCATACTTACGGTAATTTGTGGAAGTATAGTTTGACAACGCCGGTTTGTATCCGGGATTTTGTTAAGTTTATCTTGGATGATGAATCGGAATGGATTAAACAACAGGATGAAGAGTTTAGGAAGGCGTGCCAACTTGAGAATGATGAGGAGAAGAAGAAAACTATGACGAAGAGTGTGTTGGATATGGAGAATTTGAAAAAGCAGCAAGAAGATAAATTTAAGTTTGAAGATTTTTTACTTCCTGGGTCGTTAAAGGAAAAGGCGAAAGAAGCGGAGAATTTAGAATTGGCGAAGAGTTCGAAGAATGTTAAAGCGGAAAAAAGTGCATCGAAGAAAAAAGATACAAAAGAGACTAAAAGTAGTAAGGAAAAGGATAAGAAAAAGAAGGACGAAGGTGTTAAATCGAAAGGGAATATTCAGGTAAAATTAGAAAAACTACCTGATAATTCCGTTTTTAGAAAACTGTCTTTGAGGACTGCTAAAGAAGGAGAACCATTTTGTTTTCATGGATATGATTTAGGATCTTCTAGAGTGCAGATTTCAGGGAAGACAACGACTTTATATTCGGACGATGGAACTAGCATCATCATAGAAAAATCTAAGTGGTTAAACGAAGAGAAATTACTGAAAGTAATCATTACAAAAGCTCGACACAGTATGTATTTTTATACACCGTGCTCGTACAAACCAAAAGTAGTCGATTCTTTGAAATTTCACATTAATGTTTCTAATGGTACGATATTAGCGTTTGAAACTCGCAAGAAGAAAACTTCTTCGCAAACAGAGTTAATAGAAGAAGAGGAAGATGAACTACCCACTACAGTTACATGCGCAGAAAATATGCCCTTCAGATCAAAAGAGAAATTGGAAACTGATGTGAAGGATCTTAATTTAGATGGCATGTCGATGTTACTTGAAAATAAATCGAATGCTGGTAGTTTTATTGAAACAAAGAGTCGTGCTTCGAAAAGAGGTTCAATTAAATCAGGTGCAAAGAGAAGAAAAAGTAGTATTGCATCAAACAATGAAGAAAGTAGCAAAGAAAAATACACAGCAAATCCAGCAGTTCTAACATACGATGAAATAAAGAATTCGAAATACTTGAGAACGAAATCAGAAATTCTACTTGCACTGGAAAACGCTAAAACAAATACAACACCTTGTTATAAAATTATATCATCCAAACTGCATTCGTATAATTATGTAAAGAGAATCAAACCTCATTCTAAAATAAATATAAACGCATTGATACGTAGATTGATAAAACAAAACGCTAGTGAAGATTTGAGTAAACGATATTCAACGCCTACTACTTCATTTACTGGTCCGTATATAACAAAAGAAAGACAACATTTAGATTTCGATTTTTCCGCTTCGTGTCCGTCCGGTTTGACGGTCCAAACCGTACCAAGTATTTACAAACACGATCGTTTTTATATAAAACAATATTACGTAAGTAAAGGGCCAATTTGTGAACGGATTCAATCGGAAAGTAAACGGTGTTTCCTAAGTAATGGAATGGTTATGATATTCATGAAGAATAATAAATTTAAAATACTTTGTTCTGATAGTTCAGTATTTATTTGTAAAATGCGCGATTTTAAATCAAATTCTTTGACTTCCCTAAACAAAATAAGGGATAGATTAAAATGGGAAGCAAATGAATCAAGAAAGGAAGCAATGATGCCTAAGATTTATACGTTCAGAGTGAAAAACTTTCTTAGGAACTTAAATAAGAAAGTGATAGACTTACAAACGAAAAATAAGCATTACCTTAGACATATGTATTTAAAACGGTTGAAGTTTTGTTTTAGAAGGAAACCGAAATTGAGGAAAGGCTATGTCCCTGTTCCTGATTACGTATACATAAGTCCTCTAGGGGTAAAATGCACAATAAGGAATAATAAGGTCGCTTATTTTCCTACAAGATACATTGTACAATCGGCTGCCGAATACACTGAAGGAGAAATATACACAGAAAGGGAAGATGGAACTAGATCCTTGTTGAATGCAGAAGGAGTACTCGTTACTAGTTTTCCTGATGGTACAAGGATAACGTCGAGTTTTGTTGTTGAAAATGACGAGATATTCTGTCGGATGAGTAATGATGATAATGAAGAAGAAGATATGGTCGAGATGACGGAATTGAGGAAAATCAGTCAACTTTCTGAGCGGATTTCGTTCGCAACCGAAAGCGATGATGTAAGTGAAGATGCCATGCCGAGAGTGGAAGGATTTGTTTCGGTGATATTGAAGTGTACTTTTGAACATCCGAATTATGGTACAGTGTCGTATGACGGGGTGGATAAGAGCGGTATAGTGAATCTTCCTGGTGAGACAAGGGTCAAAGTTACCAAAAATGGTTGTTATGAAATACATCTGGTTGATAATACGACTATCCAGGTAAATGTTATAGTCGGGAAGGTGAGCACCAAAATTTGCAACTACTTTATAAAAGGTGATTTTTTGATATTACGTTACATTTGTGGTGTAGATATACAGCCTGCCGTCAGTCAGCTAGTTTCGTTAGCGTTTGGCGAGAGGGTGGTGTATCGGCTGCTGACGGCATTTGTTAAGGTAAAATTCGGATTGTTTATTTTTTTAATAATAATAATATTCCTAACTTTTATATCGAATTTCATATTTTAGAAAGTACTTTCACGATGTATAGATTTTTTACGAGTTAAACACGGTTAGTGCGCCCGGTTGCAAGATTTTGATGACTGACTATGATAAAAGGGGTTCTTACTTAGTATACTACTTAAAAATAAATTTTCAGATTTTAGAAATTAGTTGCAACGTGTAGTTCTTTTTTAATTAAAACCACTCCTACACCAAACGCTAACGAAACTAGCTGACTGACGGCAGGCTTTATCTCTACAACACAAATGTGACGTAATATCAAAAAATCAGCATTTTGAAAGTAGTTGCAAATTTTGGCGGTCACCACTTGGACTATTAGATCTTCAACCCCTTATTTTTAAATTGTTTAATATATCTACTGTTTATTTATAATAAATTGTAGAATGTTTCTTTTTAGTGGAGCTGGTCACTTTGGTTTTTGAACAGCTAATTTTGTGTTGTGTTATGATATTTTAATACACTTATTTGGTATATGTGTAGTAAAAATTGGTGCTATCGAAATTATTTTTTGTGGAGGTCCCCAGTAATTGAAAAAATAATCAAAATGAATCAAATTTTGACGTTTCATTCCGGTTTCAGTAAAATTCCGTATTCACCGCTAATAATTTCACAATGTCCAATTATTGTTTATTACGTCCGAGCAGTCTGAAGAAGTTTTGCAGTGCTGCCAACCTATTTTTTGGTTGTCAATTTTCATTATTGTTTGAATCCGGTAAATGTCATTCAGATTGAAAATTTGCTATATCTTTCCGGAATAAAACAGAATGGTATTTCATTTCGTTTGATTCTTTTCTCAATTACTGGGTAATTTTCGTTGTAACTTTTGATTTCAGAATCGTTTTGTCCGTGAAAAAAGTAACAATCTTTAACCCGAACTGTTTATAGAACTTCAATTTTGCACCATTTATTTTTTATACTATTTTGCAGATAAATAAAATTTTTATCGACTTCCATACACTGATATGTCAAGGATGTTCCGCGTCATCGTACGCCAAAATCAACATAGAACCACTGGTAAATGAAGAATCAAAAAGTATGTTAGATCCAGATCTAGGGTGCCTCGACATTTTCAAAAATTTCTACGTAAAAAACTTTGACTCAAACTGTTCCGAGATTTTCATCAACTTCGAAGGCGACATTGAACGAGTGGATAACAAAAGTTTTGCAATCTTGCATAACCACGGAAAACCTTCTTGGCATATTCCAAAGAATCGCTATTTTGTATTGAACAGGGATCTTAGCGGTTCTGAATTTTTATCGTGGTCTATAAAAGAAATATCTTCTAGAAGTAATGTAAGCGTGAATTTTGAAAACTGGAAGTATAATACTTACCTGACGAGTACAATAAAAGAGTTCACTACTTATTCGGAGCAGTGGTTGATGCCTTATATTTTGGATATAGTAGAGCCAACGTTTATTAAAAGACAACACGTCAAACCTCTCAGTTACGAACCTGGTTGGTGGTTGTCGGTTTTACCACGAAATACAACAACTTCGCATATTAGTATATCGGGGGGATTGAATTCAAATGCGTTGGTGATACCGAAAGCATTGATAGAAAGAAGTTTTCTCAATATTACCAATCCTGAAAAACCAATATTCGATTTTGCTGAGGCGTCTTTGGCTAAATATAATGAAAAGATTGCTGAAAATGTGTCGAGTATGAAGCATTCTAAGTATTTGCCTGATTATAAGTACCAGGGGAATTCTGCACATGATTTTAAGTTGAGATGGGCGGCTCGTGTGAGAGAAGTTGATTTTTATAAGGATATGTTACGGAATAAGAAAATACCGCCGTATTTTAGTGAAAATATGAAAAATATTTTGTATGAAGATGGGATTGTTTTGGATATTGATTCAAATGAAAGTAATGCTGATAGAAAGGTCGTTAAAGAAGAAAAAAGACAACCGTGTTATTGTGAAAATAACGAAAAAAGTGTTATTAAAAAACCAGAGAAAAATGTTGATAAAATAAAAATTCCGAATATAATTGTTGAAGATTATGACGAAAATAAAATAGTACTTGAAGTAAAACAACCGCACAACGATGAAAAGGATGAAGAGAAGAAAATATTTGAATTTGATTATTGTAGGTGTGATCAAAACATAACCAAAGAAAATACAAAATATGATGAAAATACGTATACGAAAGGATACCAGTTAATTAATACAGTTAAAAATGAGAAGAAACCATACAAACCTGATTTACAATATTTAAGCCAGAAATGGAAAGATATTAAACAAAAAAATTCAGATACCATAGATGAAGAATCAAAACAAGTGAAGCGTCTAGAAGAATACAAAGAAGAGACGGTAGAAAATATTACTGAATCGTAATTATTTTGTTTTTAAATCTGTTATAATAAAATTGTATAACTTATCTAAAATATATTACTTACCTTTATTAAACTCTAAAAAAAATGTTTTTTTTGGTACTACAGTCTATTATATCCCTCGTTTGAAAAAGGCAACGTCATCAGCGCCAACGTGAGTGAAGTGTGTACTATTAGTTTAAATATTCATATGTACATACATATTTATATACGTATTACATTTTTAATTATTTTTGAATAACTTCTGTCCTTGGTTAGGGCAATCTATTGGGGTGAAACCGAGTTTTGTTTTGGGTTGGTCAGTTTTCGTTAGGTTTAAAACGGGGATTAATTCTCAAAACTATGTACTATGTTTATTTATGGTTTTAAAATACGACAATTAGATTTTAAATTATAATTAGAGAGAGGGTAAAATCTTACTAATAATTAATTCCGAAATATGACAATTAGAATTTTAAATTTAAATAGTACACACTTTACTCGCATTAGCGCTGATTTTATCATAAATACATGTCACTTGCTTTTTTCAAGCGGGGAATATAATAGATAAGTACCGTTTTTTTTTTTTTTTTAATAAAAAACGAACACATTTTTAGAAAGTAACTATATTAAAAAAAAACATGTGCAAAGACTTACGAATACTGAAAAAACAATATTTATATATATACAAAAAAAAAAAAAGATTTAATTAATGTTAAGTACAAACATAATGTTTTTAAGTTTATTATTATTTAATTTATCTTAATTTCTGCAAAAATACATTTCCAACAATACATCAAAATAATAAAATATGTCGAAAAAATACAAAAACAATGCGTGTTGAATGATTATTGTCCAAATAATAATTTTCTAAAACATCGTAATCAATAGCATTGCATTTCGCAGATATTTTTTTCCATATTTTTGTACTATTTTTTTTTAACCGTCAAATTAATTTTTATTAGTAAAAAAAAATTCAAATATATATATTTTTTTAAAACACCTTTGTTAATTTTTTTTTCGAATCCAAAAAATAAAACACAATTCCACAAATATTACACAAATTATCCTAAATCTTAAATTAATTTTTTTTAAATGAGGTAAATAATAAAAATATAAAATTTACTAAAACTTTTCAACTACACAAATATTTTGTTTTCAAATAGCCGTTGATTTTATTATTATTATATAATATATAAATATATTATTATTATTAATAGATATTTAGCATTTTTTAAATACATTTTACATTTTGCGCAGATAAATACCATCAGATATTGTAAATAAAAAAATAATATATAGAATTATTGTACATTTAGGAATGTATAAAGATTTTTATTGATAAAAAAATATGGAATATTGTCAACTAGTCTCTTAAATAATTATATTTTAAACCCCCAATCTTAAGGACTTGCAATAAAAATAAAAATATTTTACGCAAAGAATTTATTAATTTGTTAAAAAATAATTAATTAAGAGTTTCTATTTTTTTTCTATTAAAATTATTTACGAAGTTAATAAACTAATTGTTTATTCTATACATTTTTTGCTATTGTCGGTTGTAATCATATTTAAAAAAGCTAAATATTTCGATAAATTCTATAAAAAAACATTTTTTCATAAATAAACCTAATATTAAAAAAGCTGCAGTTAATAATAAATTATTCTACCTATTTTGATATTTTGTGTTCTCTTTACACATTTCGATATTTTTATCTCATAGTATTTCTTATAAAAATAAATATAAATATACTAGGACCAGGGGGGGATGGGGGTCAGGGGGAACAGTGAACATTAAACAAAAACAAAATATTAAAATAGCACCGAGGTTTACAAACAAAATATACTCGAATTTTGATTTTTGCCCATTCGTAATTATTTTTAAAACAATTCAGATTTATCTATTTATAAAATCGAGTAATGCATAATTATTTATAGACCCCAGTTAATTGAACGTATCTGTTTAAAAACTATAAAGAAACTATTGCTAATATTTACATTACATATTTACATACGTAAAAATATAAATTATTCTGCCTTAGAAGCCAAAAAAACTGATCTATAATTCAGAATTAATTAATTACCTAAAAATGCAATTAAATATATAAATAGGGTCCGTTAAGAAATTTTACAATATGTCAAATTTGACTAGGAACGCAATATGTTCTTAGTATAATGGGTATTTGACTAAATTTTAAAAATAAATGCCTAAAAACGCTGAAAATATTTTTTTTCTATTTAAATGAAAAAATTCCCGCCAAAACGCGCATTCGTAACTGTTTACTCAACAAATTGAAATCAACCAATAGGGATCAAGTATTCTGACGTTTTTAGCAAGTAAATACGTCATACCAGTGACAGTTCTGCTAGACGCGTTTGCGATCACGTGACAAATAGGTTAAATATTACATTCAAACCGTGTAAATGAATAAGTCTCGCACATTAACCCTTAGCTGCCACTGTGGGGTACCAGGTGCCCCACATTGTTTAAACTTCAATTTAAACTGTTTAAATTTTTGAAAATAGTTTTGGTGGTAACCCTTAATATTAGTCCAAGACACTATCTTCCTTTTAGAGGACCTAGCATAATTTTAATAGCGTCAGTCTAGTTGTGGTCTCATGCCGTCTGAGACCCCAGTGTGTCAACTACACTGATTTTGCGAATTTTTTTCATAGATTTTGTTTTGTTTTATTTAATTTCTGTTTGTGTAAAAAGGTAAGTAAATGATATTTCACAAGGTTAGATTTTTTCTGATAAAAAGCAATATTATTTGTGTTTTATAAGATAGGAGAAGTGGAGCAGCTAAGGGTTAAATACTATTACATTTCAACAGTGGTTAAAGTGCCAGGTTCATTCATTTATACAGTTTGAATTGAACCAAGATTTAAGTTGGTATTGCTGATTAAAAGTCTGACATAAAAATTGCTTAGTGTAATCGCGCTGAATCATCGAACATAAGTAAAATATTCCTTAACATCTCTTTTTGCTAATTTTTGAGAATAAACACGTAATAATCAAACAAACAAATCAAATATCGATTTTTTTGACTTACAAAGGCAGTATAATATAAATTAATTATTAACTTTGTTACATGAATACATTAAATCAAGAATAGTGGTCCGTTCTTTAAAAAAATAAATAAGAAATATCCATCTGTACACATATTAAATACATAAATAAAAGATCAGTTGGTTCACCTATATACATAAATCGAGAACGAAATTAAAAGCATGATTTTAAGCTTGAATATCTCGCTTCCGGGTATAAGTTATGCATTATAACTTACGCTCAGAAGTAAAGAGTAAATCTTAAGGCCTCTATATATTCTCAATTTTAATTGTACTGTGAGAGACAAAACCGAACAAGGAGAGTGAAATCTAAACATGCGTAACGTCAAGTAGTTAAATGTATTTCGTGAGTGAGGAATTGAGAGTATATGAAGGCCTTTATTATGTATAAAGGTACGTTATGTTATATAAAAGGTAAAAAAATTACCCAGTGTATAAAAAAAAGTAAGGAAAACAGGTACTATTATACATATTTAAATAAAAACGACACGTTTTAATATTATGCTGAACCACATTCTTAATTCGATTTATATTTACCTATATATATTCGTAACATAAATTATACGTAATTCTAAAATAATTATTTAAAACAACAGTCAAATCGAAAATATATTCAAAATTAAAAAAATAATAATAATAATTAACAATATAACATGTCGGATTAGTAATTTTTTTTTTCTCATAAAAGGCACTGTTTCTGCACCTGAATTACGATAAATCGATGGTGTACAAAATAATGGCAAGCTTGTGATACTTCTGTCTCCAATATAAAATATACAAACTACTTGTCGCGGTCACACGAGTGTCAAAGTATATAAAACATACCCCCGATCGGATTTCTCAGTCGATAGGCTTGACTTGTGCCATCACTTTGCCTTCCCACAGAGGCAGGATGTCAGCGTCGCAACTGATTTCCTCGTTTATTACTTGGTTGTCTAGTTCATAACTTGTCGTCTTGAAGAAATACCTGAACAAATATTAAATCTGTTTAAAATCTGTGCAAATATTATTATTATAATTATTATTTATTTTATATATATTATTTTATAATTATGTTATTTCGCCTATTATTAAAGTACAAAAAAAAAATAAAAACTCAACTAACCTGTACGATCCTTTCTTTGGCAGATTATCCTTAAACTGCTTGAGTGTAACCGACGCACCCGGTATCCTAATCCTATACGGGAACTGCTCGTCACAGAAACTAAACACTACCGTCGTGTACAACCCCGTCTGTGTCGTTCGTCTCAACGTCGACTGTCCAGACGCCGTTGGCTCCCTGTACCTCGATCTGGTCCCTATCTCTGCCTCCATCAATCTACGTCTTGCCTCCTCCAGCTGAGTAGGCGTGTGCGGTGAGGGTAACGGTGGCATGCTTGGATCTGCAATGAACGGTTGAGCAGGCTCCTCTTTGCGTGTGGATACCCGTCCCCCACGTCGGATATCTTTGATTATTGGTGGAACATCGGATAACACACTGACACCGCTATCAGTGAGGTCTGTTAGCGTTTTCTTGCTTGATGATCTGAAATGTGGAATTCGAAATTAATATATATTTTATAATCTTTGTTGAGCACAAAACTAACCTTCTGCCGATACTTGTCCGTATGAACCTATCAGAGTCGTGATAATCTCCAACAGATCGACTCTTAACCATTCCCGAGGCTGATGAACTGTCAGGGAAGTCCATGACGTTACCGGAATCAGAACTGAATGTAGATTGAACATCACGTTCCTTTCTACCACCTCGTACCCTGCTCTGTGGCGTGACACCTCCAGGAGACCTCGATGGGGTTAAATCAGAGAATACTCTCGATACATGTTGGTCTGAAATAAAATAATAATTATAATGTTTATAAGGTTTGATTATCGTATAACCTTACCTAATATATCTTGATCATTATCATCATCTAAATTTAATTTCTCCCCTAATGCAGCCGCCAGAATCCTCGATGGAACTTCAGATATGGGAGCCATTGAAACTGAGTCACCAATACTACAAGCACCGGTTATGCTGCTCGCACTGTCACTTGCTACGCACAACTGTTAAAACATTCAAATATTAGATTCAGTTTATATAATCTGCAATATATTGACTTACTTCCTGCAGCTTCTTATTTAATGTTTCCTGCACGTCTCTGTCCCTCGCTAAAGCTTCAAGTTTCTGTGTGAGACAGGCGGCAAACTCTGCTGGAGGTAGAGGTTTCTGGTGGTCTCTTGGCGGTCGTTGGGTGCGAGGAATAAGCACGTGGCTCGCAGATGCTGACTCTCTATTGATGCTCGCTAGTTCTCTTGCTTGTCGGGCGTGCATACGCCTTGCTCTTTGGTGGTGCAATGATGATCCGTCACTGTTGTACAATGTAGTTTATTAAATGTGTTACAGAGGAGTTATATAATCCCAGAATGTAAAAATAATCGTACATACGGAAGAAACAAATAATAATTTTGGTTTTATAACTAAAAATACAAATATTTATTAGGTATTTTAATTCTAATAACAGCTACATGCTTCATGCCACTTACCTTTTGTATGTTAGTACAGATTTAATTAGATTATGAAATGAAATGTAGACATTGTTAGAAAGAATTGTATGATTTTAGGTTATGTATGTGTCAAATTTAAAATAAAAGTGTATAAATGGTATTAGAAAAAAATTGTTTGCAAACAAAACTCAATCAAATTTAAATTGGTGTTGTTTGGTATAAATTTCTTTACAATACAGTTAAATAAATATAGATTTTAATACATTTATGAGTAATTTTTAGGTTAGGTATCTTAAAAAATAAAGGTTATGCTACATATGAATGAAACATCTTTAAGTTAGTACTTTGTTATCATAAAATGGTTAGTAAATGTCAACCAGTTGATCGTGAGTGATTTTAAACACTTTGCATACTTACATGGAGCTGATATCCGATATCGACACCGAGTCAGACTCGGTGCGTGCGTCCGAATGGCTGCTCAACGACTGTAACTCGCTGTCCACGCGTGAAACGGGATTGTAGCCGGCGTAAGCAACATGGTATGCGGAGAGGGGTAGCGGGGGCACTCTAAAGCACAGGCATACATAACACACGAACAAAAAATAACACTGTATTATAGGGATTGTGCATGCCGAGTACATTCAGTTTATTGTATGTATTGTTGCATGCAGATAATTATCGATTGTTGAAATTTAATTTGATTTTAATACAAAAGTGTCCCGGTTTCGAAGAACCAATCTTTTTAAAAATTCTGTCAATATATTTCAGGGTTATTTTCTATCATTATATTTTTAGGGTTTTGCAGATTAGTTCATATACCGGGTGTCCCAGATAACTTTTCCAGCATGGGGATCTCAATATCTATAAGAGATACAGGTTTGATTAAATGAGATGAATTATTTGTATGAAAGGGGCGAGTATTATTGCACAAAAAAATATTCATAATTCTATGTGGTTTAGGCGGTATACCCAAAAAACTGAAAATTCGGAATTTCTTTAAATGGCTATAACTTTTTTGTCAAAGTAGATAAGTACTTTTTGTAGACGGTTTCTCAAAGCACTTTTTTGTGTAGAATCGATTGGTGTATTTAGATTTTTTATATCACTTTTAGTTTCCGAGTTATGAGCCCTTACTTTAGTTTTTCTTATGGGCAACTAAGTTGGCTATGGCATATTTGAACGTGTTTTTTACTCTACTTTACAACGATATGTCACTTGCTATATTTATTATTGAAAAAAAGTCGATGTACTAAATATCAGTGATATTTATGAAGTATTTTATTACAAACTTTTAAGTGAGCCATGAAAAACAAAAATTGTAAACAAAAATCACAATAACAACAATCAAAATAACAAATGAATATTTGAAACAATGAACTATTTGAAAAAATATATTATAATTTTTTTTTTTCGATAATAAATATGGCAAGTGACACATCGTTGTAAAGTAGAGTAAAAAACACGTTCAAATATGCCATAGCCAACTTAGCGGCCCATAAGAAAAACTGAAGTTAGGGCTTGTATCTCGGAAACTAAAAGTGATATAAAAAATCTAAATACACCAATCAATTTTACACAAAAAAGTGCTTTAAGAAACCGCAAACAAAAAGTACCTATCTACTTTAACAAAAAAGTTATAGCCATTTCAAAAAATTACGAATTTTCAGTTTTTTGGGTATACCGCCTAAACCACATAGAATTATGAATATTTTTTTGTGTAATAATACTCACCCCTTTCATATAAATAATTCATCTGATTTAACCAAACCTGTATCTCTTATAGATACTGAGATCCCCATGCTGGAAAAGTTATCTGGGACACCCGGTATTTATTAATTTTGTAAAGTGTGTTTGTAAAATTGAAAAGTTAGGTTAAAAACCGCAATCTTTTAAAAACTCAGTCATTATATATCAGGGTTATTTTCTACCAATATATTTTCGAGGTTTTGCAGATTAGTTCATATATTTATTAATTTTGTAAAGTGTGTTTGTAAAATTGAAAAGTTAGGTTAGAAACTGCAACTGTCTCAATACACATGATACCTAAATAATTCATATTCAATTAGCATAATGATTATTACTTGAACACCATGCATGTCAAAATAAAACATAATAATTAACATCGAAGTAAATTTTCATGATCTAAACATTAAATATCCATTCAAGAAAACACGTGCTTGAAATAAAATTATATAATAAACATACCCAGCGAATGTTTCAGATTTCGGCCGCACTTCAAGAGCCCTACACTTTTGTGTTGCTAGGAGTAGATCTTTAGTTAGACGAGGAGGTTGCATTAAAGGACTACGTCTCTCTTCACAAACCGGCAAACCACCTTAAAAGTAAAATATAAAATAAATAGATGCATTGTATTTAACTTTAATATTTAACATACCTAAATATGATATCCTATCCTCCGTAATTAACTCGGAATCTTCATGGACTGTTGGAAGAGAGAACCCGTTTCCACCTGCAGGTGGCGGTATTTCTCTGTAACCGATATTGGGGTCATTTTTTCTATCTTGGCTTGGATTTGAAGATCCGATGTTTGCTTCAGAATTTTGCATTGACTAAAATTAATGATAATAAAAGGTAAGTAAATAAAAAATATGAAAATAAAGTTTTCTTTTTACATACCTGTACATATTGCAAATAAATATCACTTTTCAAGAAATTCGGATAGGTAGTTCGACGCATTAAATTTTCTACGTGGTTTTGAGCTGCATCGAAAAGATCTGCTAGCATGTGAGGAGCTGCGAGCTTATATTTCCTGGTCACTTCCTTTCGCATCATATCTTCAAGTGGTAGTTGGGTTTTCATAAAATAACGTCTAGGAAAAATAAAATTTTTTTTAGTAGTGCCGTTTTTTTTTTTTTTTTTTTAAATTAATTACCTATAAATAACTTTAACAAGCTGTGCAACAGTCTCCGGCGTGATCTGTCCGTGTAGCCCCTCGACTGCAAACCAGAACTCGAGGGCGTCGACGTGCTGCTTGCCCTCCATCATCAGGTACTTCCTGAACAGGTTGACGCCGTTAGCGTCGTGAAGAAGGTAGTGGAGAGCGAGCGCCCACCGCAGCCACGGCGGGGTATTGGCGTGAGGGTCACTCTCCGAGATGTCACCAAACATCGACAGAGGAAGCTGGCTGTCGCCGCTGCCGTAGGCTGCTGAGGAACTCTGGTATCGGCTGGTTTGTGTGGACGTTTCATAATCTGAACAACGAATTCATTTATCAAATACAGTAGAAACCGGTTATAACGACATCGAAGGGACCGAAATTTTAGGTCATTATAACCGATTGTCGTAATATCCGATAATTCGATTTTTTTAAGGTAATTTATCGGAAAACTAAAAATTTCATGACTATGCTGAAATTTTGTAAAATTCACCATCTGTGAGTGAAGATATCGTCAAAATAAAACAAGAGAATAATAAAATATAAAACATTTACGAATACCCGAATACTATATTATGATATTCAGAATAGATTAGAATAGAGACACTTTAATAACGTTATTTTACGGAATCATAGTTAAACATTACGAGGTGCGTTCTGATTGGTTACTCTCCACCAATCATGTACGTATACGATTTGAAATCTACATCAGTTTTCTATTTATTAGAATTAAACCTAACCCTAAAAACATTATGTATTATGTCAAACAATATTTTTTATTGTACAGAAAATTAAATGCATAAATTATGTCAGACGCAATAAAACATCACGGATTATTAAAGGATAAACATAATATTCTTACGTTAAGATTAATGACATAAAAACACAAAATTGTTTTAATTAACGTTAAATAATACATGTGCAAAGAGTATTGCCTATATAAAAATACTATATTTAAAAAAAATTGAAACAAAAGTCGGTCCGTCGTACAAATCGATAAAATTCTCTGAAAATATTGTAAACAGATAGTCGATAAAACCGGTATTTTGTTATAAACGGTATATTATAACAGGCAATCATATGGGATTCAGCCGGGACTTTTATTCTGCGTCGTTATAACCGGTACGTCGTTATAACCGATGTCGTTATAACCGGTTTCTACTGTATTTGATTAATAATGAGATGTCAAAAATAAACAAATCGTCACCTCAGAGCAAGAGTGGCACAACTCAAAAAATATCGAATTTGTATTAAATTCATTAGAAGAATAGTAAGATGGTATAGATTTTTATGAAAACTGTCACAAGTCAAAGCGTTTAAGGATTTTAAAGGGTGGTAAGATGGTGAAACGTAGGTAAAATTTGCTCAAACCTTAGTACTATTAAGGTAATTCGATCAGTGCCATAGAATATACTACGCTAATGGAAAAGGCAACTATTTTTTATGCAACATATAGAAAATATATGAACATCTAAAAATGTCTTTTTTATTTACTCGTATTATAAGATTATTTGTCATTTGATTTTTAAACAATAATACTGTTAAATATTTAAAAAGTTCATTATTTGACTCTACTTGTTTTCAACTCAAAATAAATCTGGCAACATTGTACCGTTAGTTGTGAAAACAATAAACAAACGCTGTCAGTTTAGTTTGTGTTTTGTATTATTTATATGATTTATATTTGATTTTGTGTAAATAAATTAATAATGCAGAATCGGTATAAAGGTAAATTCGCCAGAGAAAATATCGTTAAATGTAAGTGTTGTTAAGTATTTGTCTTTTCTTTATCTACGGTTTTGAAAGCAGTGTTGCCAGATTGTGATGTTAATTAAAATCAAATATGAATGACAATGACATATACAATTTGTATGATTTTTAAATCAATATTTATCACAAACTCAACGATAAAAGTACTTTTTTTATTTTTGACATAATCTGTTATATTCAATAAATCAAGTATTTAGTTTTTTAAACTTTTGTCTAATTTATTTAATCCGATATATGCAAATACATGCAGTTGCCGGTATGATTCGCTATATCTCCCATGTTAAAAATACTAACTTTGATAATTAATTTCTTTTAAACTGTACGGTAGATCTTTTTCAAATTGCAAATATCAATGCATTGAATATTGTTTTATGACATACATTAAATTCACATTTTTATCTGATAACTCGTCTAGTGATCGAATGACCTTAAGCATGTAAAAGTTGTATTCACTAGCACTTTTCTGAATCATCAAAATAAAGTAGCATTCAATTATATATAAGTTTAAAAACGTAATTTCCCAAAACTCAGAATTTTTGAGTTGTGCCACTGTTGCTCCAAGGTGATGATATAAAGTTTAATTTTCATTACCTTGTACAGGTTGATAGGTAACTCTTGACAAAGAAGAGACATTTTCGTATTCGGAAGACAACAACAGAGGAGATGAGTTGCGATCTAGTACTGCATCAGCCATAGAGGCCTTATTAATAGGCCTCTTTGCATCCGTATCGGAGTCAGGCGTGATATCACGGTTGAGCCTGTCCGAATCTGGTGTGGCCAGCGTAGGACAATCCGATGTGGGTGTCATGCTCTGGCCACACAACTGGGTCGGCCTCTCCGTACTTGGTGTAGGGCTGATGCTGGTATCGTCGGGAGATCGTTTCTGTGGAAGACAAGTGAAATTAGAATTGATTCAGAGATTGTTGTAGGTGTTTGTGCGTTACCTGGTAGGGGTACTTGTCGTCCGACCTGTGTTCCCACTCGGGAGCGGCGTCGAGGCGCTCCTGGCCGGGTACGGGAGGCCGGGCCGTTTGGGCGGCTTCATCGCAGTCGCCTCGACGCTGGTGAGAGGGGCCGTGGCTGCTCATGTCGCAGCCGGAGGTCCCCGCACGTCGTATGCTGCACTAAGCTCGCACTCGACGGCTCACACCTCATGGCGACGGAGGCACTGGAAAATGCAAATACAAATATTTACATTTATATTGAAAAAATAAAGCTAATAAAAAGTAGAATAAATTAATAATTTTTATTTTTTTTCTTCCGAAAACCCAAAAATATATTGTTATAATGGAAATGCATATTCATTTCATATAGAATACTACATAATTAAATAAATATTATTGTATGTGTTTTTATCAAAATATAACAGTGATCTTTATATATTATATTCTTTACATAACTTTCAGGATAATTAGGGTATCTGTTACAACATATAACAAAACTAAGATGAGACGTGTACCCAGAAATCAAGAATAAAAATTTCATATAAAAAAATATATGAAATTAAATCAATGATTCTAAAATACAATACAATAAGCTCTACGGGTAGAGTCCATTTCACCCATAACAAATCAATATTTAGCAAGCGTCTTTTCAAACAAAGAAATGGCGTACCTTCGACAAAGTTAAATATTATAAAAAAAATACATACATCTAGTATATAAAAATAAACACAATTATTTCAACAACCCAGATTTGCAAATATTAACTACTGTATTATACAGGTAAATATCTTTTTTTAAATTACGTCCATTTCAATAGACCTGTCATATTGAATTACATCATATTTTTCCAGGTAAACAAACATAGCTTCTGGTTTTTTTTTAAACGCATACCTTTTTTATTTGTCTATCTTTCTATTATGTTGTAATAAAGAATTTATGAACACATATACATACCATATCGAAAACCTTGTAGCGTTACCAGGTATAAAGAAAACAATGTGTGAATATTATCGGAATTATGATTGATGTATGAAAGAAATTAATACGAAATATTTTATTATATTCTATTTTATTAACAATAAAACCCGCTATGAGTATTATATATCCGTAAGACTCAATATATTCACTCGGAATGGCTTGAAGCTTTTGTCCGGAGTGCTGAACAATTGTAGGAACTTCGTTCGAGCTGCGCATTGGTGCTCCGGACCCTTTGGCTTTTAGGATATTGATCGATGAGTCATACGGATAAGGGTTGATTGAAATTTATAGATGGGTGCGTATGAATAGAATTGACTTCTCCAATTAAATATTATATTTCTTTCTTGTGTATTATTTTGTACGTAACATAAATTTTAACCATTTTTTAATAAATTTTTTTTTATGTAACATTAAAATATGAAATTATTAATATGATTAAATAATTAAACTATTCAGAAGTAAACATAAGTAACTCCACTTGATTTTTAATTTCGATATTATAACAGGATGACCAGTATTTCTCTGTAACAAATTTCCTTGACTTTTCCCGGTTTTCTAGGAAAATTTTTACCGTTTTTCCCTGTTTTTTATTTTAAAAAATTACATAAAAAACCTAAAAAAAAATCACTCTTTAAATATTTGCGAGAATTAGTGTGATTTTGCATTTTTATAAAAATTCCCTGACTTCCAACCAAATTCCCTGACTTTTCCCGGTTTTCCAGAAACTGGCCACCCTGTATAATACATATATTTAGTAATAATTAATATATTATTAAATATTTTTCAAAATAGATTGCTTTTAAAAGTCATAATGTCTAATCAAACGGGCTGTTGCATAATTAAATACGATCAGGTGTAGAAAAAAAGTCAATTCACCTGTAAGTAATGACAGTTTAATACGTGTTGTTTTGATCGACATATTTTTTTCTAATGGAGAGAATGGCACGCCACTGGGCAATAATTATCATACCTCTCTGTGGCGGATGACCGTTACAGACGCGGCGGCGGCCCTCAGACAGGGCCTTAATTAGTTAAAACTAACCCCAAAACGAAAAAAATTCTTAATTTTTTAACAATCGAATATATAAAAATATCATAATATTAATTTCGTTTAATATATTTGTTTAATTACAATTTCTACGTGCATAGATAATGTGCTAATGAGCCTATCAGAGAAGAACGGTTATTATGTGTATTGGAAAATAATTAAATTAAAAATAAAATTTGCAATAAATTGACAACAATGAAAAATAATTGATTTTTTATTTCAAGAGTTATAAAAAATTCTACTTACTGAATTTGTAATGTATTTTATCGTCTTTTGAGTTAAGTGAATCACTTTGTTTTTTATTATTTTATAAAAGAAATTGGCACTTGAAAATGGCACGAAAAATCGAGATTAAAAAAAAGTAAGTATAAATATAAATTAGAATTCCTAAATCCCTAATTTATTTTAGATCCCCCCTTAACTTGCCATAATCGGTTCCACTTCTAAAAGGATAAAATAAACAAGACTTCCATTTCACATCAAAAATTGAAATACACCAAAAAATCACGTTCAAATACAATCAATTTAACGATATGTAACCCCGCCTAGACCCGGCCCTGCGGCGTGGTCCTCACGACAGGATCCTGCACACACACACACAGAGCCTCTTGCCGAACCGCCAGCCGGCATGCGCCCCCTGCACCGCGCTCCGCCCCCGCGGGCATAGACCGCCCGTCCCCCGCGTGACTTATCTGTCACTCTGCACGCAGCAGCCCGAGAGAAACCGCGGCAAGCGGGTCCGCCGCCATTGGCAAACATTCACGTTATAAGGGCCCTGCACACGTTCAAGGCTGATCTCGCAATCTAGTCTTGATCTCAGGGTTGATACAAATAAGACCAAAATTCTATGACCTAATACGACCTTCCTCTATCCCCACCATAATAGGGAGCGTTCAAGTATTACGTCACGCAATTTTTGGAGATTTTTACCCCCCCCCCCCTAGTTTTTACCTAAAAACTGTTACGTAAGCCTTGTTTCACACATACGCGGTTCGGTTCGTTTTCGGTTTCAGCCGAAAACGAATCAAACCCTTTCACACATACACGGTTCTCATACGGTTCAATTAGGTTTTATTTTTTTCCGTAAACTCAGTATTATCATGGAGAGAAAGCAAGTTTTTGTCATGTTGTTTCTCTATAAAAAAATAAAAAATGAAGGAGGAATACTAGAATTCATTGCGAGCACCGTCTCATCACTTTACAGCAGGAATTTGGAGCATTCTACACTATTTTCTCGAAGCTAAAGAGCATGAAGACGATCCACATCAACATCTAGAAAACCGCTCATTTTATTAGAAAATCCGCGACAAAACTTAAAAAAAATAACACTCGCTATCAGGTTAAAACCAAAACTAAACCGAGTATGTGTGAACGCGTTCATTGCTTTGTGTTCCCTGGACACGAATTGAAACCTGATGAAATTTGTCTGTGTGGAGGGAGTATTCAGTTCTGTACGGTTTCTATTAGGTACCGAATACAAACTGAATCATCGTTTCACACTTGTCGTCAGCGACCGAACACGAACCGAAAACGAACCGAACCGAATGAAACCGTATATGTGTGAAATAGGCCTAACGCGTAGTGTAAAAAAACACTTGATTGTCAATTATAGTAATATATAATATACTACACTATTTAGAACATTTGTCTTTATTATTAATAGTGTCAAATATACCCTATTTGTCGTGTCTGGACGCACCACCAATATTCTTGAAATTGAACGTGTATAGGGGCCTTTACATACGCGGGAACGCAAAAACAGTCGGCACGATTGTATAAACCTAAAGAGATACACAATAACATCACAACGTCGAGTTGAAGGTTTCTTCAACCGTCGTTTTTGAAACAGATTTAAGATAATCAAGGTTGTTTCATCTAACTTATAACAAATTATAAAAGTTAATATATATTCAGAGCAAATCATTTTCAAAAAAATAAAATAAAGTGGGTTTTTTAGATGTCAATTTCTCTAAATAGAAATAATACGTATTACGTATAAAAAATTTTTTATACGCTGTTTTGGATATCCGAAGTTTACAGTAGTGTTACACATATTTGAATGAACTAAATATATTTAGTACGTATATTAGCGGGATTATTGAGGTTTCTTACAGAAATGTCACATGGGGCTACAAAGAGTTAAAATATAATTCCGACATCCACCCAGGCAACGCCGGGTACTTGGTTTATGCAAAACGACAGAATTACGCATATTTTTACAATCTATTCGAAAATAAATTAAAATATTGACATTTACGATTTCCAAGTTATTTTTTTTAAATGCAACTGTATACAGAGAAGCACGACCTTGCTAAAGATCTGAGAAAATTCATCTACCAAGCACTAATTACATCAAAAGAAAAATCGACAGCGCGCGGCGAAGATGTCACGATTATAAACAACAAAAACTCTTTTTGATCTGGGGAACAGCTGCGCGAACACAACAAAGGAGAGGACCTTTTGGCGAGTAAAGTGTCAAGGGGCTACCGGGGAAGGGGGACGCAGGGAGGCGGAGATCAAAGTGACAGGTGTCGTGACGCGTCCGGCACATTCTAAATATCGTCGCGACGCCGCCGCGGTATTACGTAATACACACCTAGCGGTTCTCAAACTAGAAACAGATCTAACCTCTATCCGTCGCATTGTACTTAACCCTCCGTCTGTACACTATACAGGGTGATTCAGCACTGTCGTGCCAAACTTAAACCGTAGATTAAGAAAAATATTTTAAGCAAAAAACTTCTAATGAACATGTGTCCGGAAATTTTTCGTGAGGGAACTACAGGCCTCCAAAGATTTTACTAAAAATGAGTTTTTATTTAATATCTAGAGAACCCTTTGTGATAAAATTATGAAATTTGGTATTCTGTTTAGTATTAATAAGTGTTATCGATTACTCATATTAACTAGTTATAATTTAGACTAGAGATGTATGGGGTCAGTGGGCTCATCGATTTTAATCTAGTATTTTTTGTTCTTTAATATTTTTATAAAGTTGGGCACTTATTTAAGGTTATATGATACAAAATACACAAAAACATACTTTACTTATTTGTCATAGGATAAACCGTTTTCAAGGAATATCGATGGAAAAGAAAGCTTGCAGAATTTAACATAATACGGATGCTTCAAATTACAAATAATAAATTTATATTCTTGTTCTATGATAAAAATTAAGACAAAAAGTTAACATAAGTATACCTCAAAAAATGCATCCTTATCAACAAATAGCAATTTTTAGTTTCGTTTTTTAGTCAAATTATTAAAGTACATAATACAGTATTACAACTGGCTATAGATCTTAGAGGATTTATATTAGGAGGTTTCTTTATATGAACTTTTATTCCTACCTTTAATCATAGAACAAGAATATAAATTTATTTTTTGTAATTGGGAGCAATTAAGTTAAATTCTGCATGCTTTCTTTTCCACCGATATTACTCGAAAACGGTTTATCCTATGACAAATAAGCAAAGTATATTTTTACGTATTTTGTGTCATATAACCTTAAATAAGTACCCAACTTTATAAAAAAATTAAAGAACAAAAAATACTAGATAAAAATTGATGGGCCCACAGGCCCCATACATCCCCGGTCTAAATTATAATTGTTTAATATGAGAAATCGATAACACTTACTATTACTAAACAGAATACCAAATTTCATAATTTTATCACAAAGGGTTATCTAAATATTAAATAAAAACTCATTTTGATGAAAATCTTTGGTGGGCTGTAGTTCCCTAACCAAAAATTTCCGGACACATGTTTATTGGAAGTTTTTTGCTTAAAATATTTTTCTCAATCTATGGTTTAAGTTTGGCACGACAGTGCTGAATCACCCTGTATTTTTCGAGACACGGTCTGTACACTGGGTCTTTTATGGAACAGTCGCGTTTTCAAAGTTTTATAGGCTTTCAAAAAATCTGAAAAAAATCAGGATTACTTCTTGAAGTATCTACTACATTGCTCAACAGTTGTCAAAGCCTAAAGTTAAAAACCATTGGTAATACAAAATTAAGTACAGTCAAAAATTGAGGAAAAACGGGATTTTGTTAAAAAAATTGTAACTTTGCAATAAACAAATATATAAAAAAGGTTATTTGGTTATGAAACTTAGACTATAACCTTTCAAAAGAATATAGTGTCATTGGCATAGCCAATTGAATTATTTCAGCACCTGAAAGTGGGAAATATTTTACGGTTTCAGGATGCCATACATAAACGAAATGGTTATTATTTTGCACAAAAACAGTGTTTTTTTTTGACATAAAAATAGTCAAAAAAGCCTAGAATTACATGAAACATTTATTTTAGCCATAAAAAGACGAAAAAAGAAAAAAAAACGGTATCCATTTACCTTAGAAAACACTACACTGACCCATTTAGGGAACGAACGCAACTTGCATCTGCTGACGTTTGCAAGAAAATTGTCAGACCCGGGTGCCCTTTGAGACTTTAGTCCCTACTCATACCTAGTTTTTTTTAGGCGAGGTAGCACAAGCCCGCCCCCCATTCGTAGGAGAGATATTGTGAAATTTCGACTGTTCCTTAAAAGACCCAGTGTACAGACGGAGGGTTAATGAACTAATCCTCTTTTCACACCTTAAGTTTCTAGTAACCCTATTTCTATGACAAATTGAAGTTTGATGCATGAAATATGACCCCAAAATTTTATGATTTTGATTTCATTAAAAGTAAGTTTATTATATAGAAAATGATGTGAAAAGTTGAAATTTTCAAACCGCAGATCTGTATCTTAAACCGTTCTTGAGTTACAGCCTCTCAAAGTTTTATTTATTTTTATTTTTGGAGAAAAATGGCCATAGTTTTGAAATTTCGTACATGGTTCAATTTTCAATTTCAAATCAGTTATAAAAAAAATAAAATAGGATACCTAATACCTAATCGAAGTTCTACTATAGAAGAGATAGACACCACGTCGAGAAAAGTGTATTTCTTAAATTAAAAATATTTAACAAGACAAACAAACGTTAGGTGTGAATTTTAAATTAGAGCTAAAAGCGTTGCTAATGAGTAAAGTGGAAAACCGTGTCAGAGACATCTCTCGGGAGAAAACACCGATTAAATTTACATTTTCTTTCCCGCATTTCGCAAAACGTGCATCTCATTTGTTATTTAGAACAGGAATTTACCAACTATCAGACAAAATGAAAATTACATTTAGCTTATCAACTTTTCTACGAGCAGTTTCACAAAACATAGTCGAAAAAATCAAATGTTGTTACAAATACATTATTAAAGGGGTTAAGTTTAAGGGGAATGGCCACTGTGACGGGTCAAAAAATTGTCAATGTTTGGGAATTTTTTTCACAGATATAACTAATTATTTTTGAATCAGGTAAAGGACATTTTATTAAGTATATATTCAACTTATTTAATATCAATTTTTATTGAAAAATATTAAATATTTACAAAGTTATGAGCCTCGATGTGACGACCAAAAAAAAATATTTTTCTCTATGGTCGACTCGAAATTTCGAGAAGGGTTATATGAAAAAAATAAATAACAATTTTATCAATATCTATATGAATGTAGTTATCGTTGCACGTAGCCATTTTATTTTTTCACAAAATAGCGATCGTTTGAAATTTTTTTCATTTTTAAGACCTTTTTTTTAATTAGAGCGGTTTTAAAAATAGTTATAATCAAAATTTAAAAAATCGGCTACGTGCAACGATAGTTACTACAATTACGAAAATTATTTTAAAAAAAAAAATTGAAATCGGTTCATTAGTCTTTGAGGAATCGTGTCGACCAGGTTGAAAAATGTCATTCCGAGATAAACGTGTTTAATGTTTTTGTTATGTCATAACCGGCCGTGCTACACCATCTCACTAAATTGACTGTAACTCCGTCAATTTTCAAAATTTAAACTCAATTTTTTGTATACATATTTATGAATATGTAAACAATATGTAAAAAAATATGTAAAAATATGTAAAAAAAATCTAAGAAAAAAAATTTTTTTTCCGTCACAGTGGCCATCCCCCTTAAGCTTCTGGCAACCCTATAAATACATTATTAAAGGCGTTAAATTTAAGCCAACCTGAAGGATAAAAAAACTTAAGATTTTAACCAAACGGTACTTTATATCAAAAAATCATAAGAGGTATCAAACTTATTTACTTTGGAATTCATTTTTAACACACAAAATAAATAAATTATTGTCTAACTCTGAATGTTTGATTATTGTTGACAAGAAGTGTGTCGTCACAAATGTAAAATGTCACCTGCGAGCGTTTTGGCGTCAAATTCAAAATAAGTTTTAAAAGAGTCAATTTTTGCGATTAAACCTTTATTTTCTGCAGAAATAGGTATTTTTTTGGAAATAGGAGACACATAATCGTAGAATAGTTTTTTTTTTAAATTAGTCATCAAGTCTATTGTTAAAAGTATATGACAGTATGATGTGTTAATTATTTTAATCATTATAAATATCATAAGTAAAATATATAAAATATAGTCATCCTATGATTTGTTTGTTTTCGATAAATAAATAAAATAAACTATCGGCTCCATCAAACAATAAAAAATAAACACTGAAATAATTAATAAAAGTAAATATAACATGTTCAACAATCATTGTTTACAAAGTTAATACTTGCACATAGATAAAACTCAGTGGCGTGCAATAATAAAAACATTAAGGGAATATGAAAATTGTCTATTTATTTTAAGGAGGTTGATTACAGTCTTCGAGGGGCAGAGAAATAATTTAAAAAAAAATTATCAAAACCCACGCGTGGGTGTTGCCGCGCAACCCACTTGACACAACTCAAAAAATACCCTTGCCAATCGATTTGTGAATCAATCCTGAGTCTAACGAGGTACATGAAGCCATATATGAAAAATTGACATTATTGGCCGGATGGAAGGTCGAAAAAATTCCTAAAATAGACTAAACTAGAACCACAGACCTACCATTTAGCGAAAATCCGAAGTTTCTAGGTGATCAAGGGGCCGAGATCTCGCGGTGGAAGACAGACGGACGGACATGGAAAATCGAGCATATAAGGGTGCAACCACCTTTGGTGAGTTGCGCTAAAATGTTCCATAGAATTTCATTAGGATTGTGAACATCCTGTATAAGTTTGAGATCGATTAACTAGGTACTTTTTCGGTAGCATTGAATTAAAAAAATAACATATCTTTTTCAAGATACTGCCTCGAGTTCAGGCCCCCCATACACGTACAATATAATTGTGCAATGTTATTATTGCACAATTTTATTGAAATATTACCTATATATATTACGCCTACACGTTCAATTATATTGAATCTTGAATTATTCGCGTCAATGCCGTCAATATTTTCGTCAGAGCAACATGTGTGATGATGAAAATTTGCTGCAGCTATGCTGTTGATTTTGCTGGCGAAACGAAAAAAAAACGAATATCGGTCAAGAAATGGTTGCAAAGAAGGCCAGTGTACACTCATTAACATCTTTTAAAATCTTAATATATATAAATTACGTGTCACATGTTCCTCCGCGATGGACTCCTAAACTACTTAACCGATTTTAATCAAATTTGTACACCGTGTGCAGTTTGATCCAACTTGAAATATAGGATAGCTTACATCTCAATTTATGATCGCAATATTATTTTATTGTAAATTATTTGTCTTTATCTGTTAGTTCCAAACGATTCTAACAGATGGTGACATCTGTTGACTGGATTGAGTAAGTATTCAATAGATGGCGCTATGTCAAACTTTCAAACGTTTCATATAACCTACAATTAAAGTATAGGTTAACCACAGCAACGCGTGGCCGAGTCAGCTAGTAAATTTATAAATATTCGTGCGTGCGTACGGGATCGCTCCGAACAGTAGACTAAAAAATATTGTATAATAAGTCCTACAGACGACACAATGAATAAATACGGCGCAATAAAATTAAACTCGCTCAAACTTTTGTAAAATCATTGCGCAATCTTCAATATGATTCTTAAACAGTCAATAATATTGGACAATCCGTGATATTGCACAATAAAATTGATCGTCTATGGGCCGCCTAAGTCATTACTACACATCTCTCATATAAAGTGTTCTGCACATGACAGGGTCTTGAAAACAACAAACAAGGGATAACAATGATAACATAACATCTATTGTAATTCCTCCTCCACCCCCAACATAGTACATAATGATTTTCTTACCAAGGGTTAATATTTCCGACACTATACAACACACCGCTCTGTTTTTATCAAGGTTCTCAGAACCATTACGTCCTCGCGCTCTCGTCGCCTCCACCTCCCCCGTTCCCCCTGGCCCGTCGCAGTCGCGCCACTGCACCTGTACAAGCGACACTGTATGTGTGAGTGAGCGATGAGTGTAGCCTAGCATTGGACACAGTCGCTGATCAACAAATTAGCGGCACGGATCAAAGCGAGCCGCGGCGGTGGTCCCGGCTTATGCCGTCATCGCCGCTGTCTCCCGATAAAAAAACACATACATACACACACACAAGTGCAGTATATATGGACGGTGTATGACTGTACAGTCATAATAAATAAATATTGGTTAAACGGTGACTCGGGGGCGTTTATTCTGTACTTAAAAAAAACTAACGTAAATTGGTATATGTATTTCTAAAATAATTATTTCAATGAATACATGCCTACTGATATTAATTAATAAAAAAATAGGAGTACAGAAGTAACTAATAACAACGTAGAAATATGTATTTTGTCATTTTTAGGGTTCCGTAGAAAACTAGGAACTCTTACACCGAAAAAGCAAAACAGAAACACAGTGTTTTTTTGACAAAAAAGCAATAAACCCTATATATTTTTAAATACGAAATATTTTAAAGACACGATGTTTCTGTTTTGTTTTTTCGGTGTAAACACCGCATTATAGTTTCGCTCTATCTGTCTTTAAAAAATGTAAACATAATAAAATGAAATTTGGTATAGGGATGTAGCGTAGATTGGTGACCCAAAAACAAAAATGATAAGATTTTTGAAAAAATATTTTTTAGACCCCCATAGAATGAAAAGTGTATCCAATTTTTTTTACTTAACCCATTGAGAAATGTCCATATGAAAGGTCACCTAAATACAACAAAAAACAGTTTGGTTTTAACCCTTCAGTCACGATGTATTTGCTCTAAAAAGCCACCACCCCCCCTTCTAATTTCTAAACTATCGATTCAAAAATCTGAAAAATATTCAGAATGTAGTTTTTAATTAGTACTTTCAATGAAAATTAGGTATAACGAATACTATCGAAATTGTTTGGATCTCCCTTCCATAAACTGAAAAGTGTACTCCCATTATTATTTTTCACTTTGGATAGGTCTCTTAAAAAGCAACAAAATAAATAAATAAACGATTATTGACCTGAAACAGAAAGATCGAGTGAAATTTAAGAAATTAGAGATTTTTTTCCATTTAAAATACGATCGCAAAACTTCTCGTATCTTCGATAATGAAACAACTCATGACAAAGATACAACGCATTTTATTCATTATTTAATAAAAATCACAATTGCCATGGAAAACTAAAATATTGAGACGTCAGCCAAAACTATAGAACATTCACTCGAGTGCAATATTAAATTCAAGTCAAGTAAGCTTTGGAAAAAAGAATGGTTGATGTTTGAAATTTTTATATTAAATTAAAATTCGTTGCTTATTTTGTTAATGTATAGGTAATATAACAGCAATGACGGTTTTAGGGAGGTAGATTGAGTGACTGCCCGGGGTGTCAGTTTAGAAACGGCGGCAAACGTCCACATGGAGAAAAAGCTTAAATTCTAGTAGAATTTAAAACCACACCCCTGGTCTAACAAATCATTAGTTGATACTGGAAATTGATAACATAATGTGTTAATACTAAACTGAGTATCAAATGTAAATACTATATCGCAATGGGATCTCAAAATATTAAATAAAAACTAATTTTAGACAAAATCTTTGAGAGTCTGTAGCCTGTAGCTCCCTCGCGAAGAGTTTCCGGACACATGTTCATATGAATTTTTTTGTTTGAAATATTGTTCTCAATCAACTGTTCAACTTTGTTCCGCCTAATATGACTCATCCTGTATACAAAATTCTATATATTTCGGCACCCATGCGAGGAGATAGGGGATACATTTTTCTCCTAGAGCCCATAAACCTCGCAGGATTTTTCCCGCCGAATCAAATGAGACCAATAAAAACCCTTCATCTGTGACAGGTAGCAAAATATCGAAAGTCAGCTAAATGTACAAAATCCTATAAAAAAGGGTTGAAGGATCGAGTATTGAAAATAATTTAATTATACAATTCATTTCATAAGCTATCTACACATTATTTTTTCAAAATATCTCAAAAAAATTGATAGGAACTTTTTTCTAATAAAATTGTATAAAAACAAAAAGGTTAACTTATATTGTATTTCATCAGAATACATTATTTGAATTTCGTTTTTAGCACGAGGAATCACTGTATAATCATTTGGCAGATACTTTTTTTGCTCGCAAGCATATTTTCTATAGGTTAACGTTTAAACAATACTATGTTCTCTTTCCTTCTGGCTACATCCCTTATCTTATATACAATTCAAACACATTTTCATAGCCCGAACATTCCTTATTCCCTCGATGATTCGACTTTCAGAAATACCTCCACCAACAATTCAATATACCAATAAATATAACATATTCACCATCACGAAAGACCGATTTCAACAATATTCCCAAGGATATTGAATTTTTTCCACCGCATTTGTCGCTGTCATGAACGAAAGAAATATTTTCTGTGTGAAAAATATGGCATTCGAATTTAAAAATTATTAATAACATTTTCCTTATTCTGATATTATATATAATTCTATCAGGTATTTGTATACTCAGGCCCGGATTTACCATGCAGGCAATGTAGGCAGCTGCCTATAGCGGCAAATTTTGGTATGGGAAAAAAAGTTATAAATTCTACCTGGAAGACCTAAAAAAAAGGTCTTTCAAAATTATGAGGAGCATTTTTTAAGTAAAAGAGCTAAAAAAAAAGCTCTTCAGAATTATTACTAACAATTTTTTTTTATTAAAAAGGCTAAAAAAAAGGTCTTCAGATTTTCATTGGTAAAATTCATAAAAAAAAAATTCATTTTTCAATCGAAAAGGGCGGCAAATTTTCGCAACTGCCTACGGGCGGCAAATTTTTAAATCTGGCCCTGTGTATACTCTTCCCTAATTGTTAAAATTAAAAAAAAACAATACAAAATATAGTGCAATTTATGTTTTTTCTCGTAAATACATTACTTCGTTATGTATCGGACTTTTTGGGGGGGAAATACGTATTTATCGAACACCCTAATTATTCCGTTAAATCGAGGGTATACTGTATCGATAGAAGCCGACAAACAACTATGATTTGTACGGACTAGAACACACACACACACACTGAAGAATCTTAGCCAGTAATAAACTTGAGTATATTTACTTGTGTGCGTGCTGTGTGTGTGTGTATGTGTGTGTGTGTGTGTGTGTGTGTGTGTGTGTGTGTGTGTGTGTGTAAAGATGTTTGTAGCAAGGCCCTCGTAGCCGCTCACAAAAACTGCCGACAACCAATGCAGTGGTGTAGTTAGTACAGATATTATAAATATAAATTAAGTAATATATTTACTAGAACTAATTAGAAAGAAGTAAAACATATTTAAGTGAACATAATTAAGTCTGAAAATATTTTTGTAGGATATATTAAATACATTATTTAAAAAAAATTACAGTTACACAGAAAAAAAAACTGTATTGGACCAAGAAAATCTTGTTTTGTATATAACGAAAACAATATTTTCTTAATATAAGAAAAGTTCTCTTAATCCAACTACATTATTTCTTCGTCCAAAAATACTATAGTTGGTTTAAAAATATATTTCTTATCTTAAGAAAATATTGTTTTCGTTATATACAAAACAAGGTTTACTTGGCTCAAGTAAACCTTTCTACCTGTGTAGGTATTTCCCAATTTTATTTATTTTAATTTTAATACCAACACTTTTAGAATTATAAAATCAGATACATTCAAAATATTCAATTAATACTTGTATTGATACTTCTGTATAATGTATTTATTTTATTTCTCATTTGATTTTTCTAGCCCACACCTGATTTTGTACTTAAATCAACCCAAATTAAAAGTACAGTTCAGTAATAAATACATGTATGTATAATTGCAGGCAATACATTCGGAAATATAATTTTTTTTCTATAATGTATAATATGTCTAATAACTACATATTAGATTTTAATTTTAATTTGATAATGAATATATACTATATATTTATAAATATTTTGTACAGTTGATATAAAATTCAAGCATATTCCAATGAAATTTTAGATAAATATATTTTTATTACAGAATATTAAACTTACAAAATTAAATTTTATATTATTTATAACTTTTATAAAAATTCTAGTACGTAAAATAGGATTAAACAGTTTGAATACTATTAACAGTGATAAAATAATCTATACATTCTTTTAAATTTTACATTATTTTGCCTTTTTTAAAAGGCCCAAATAAAACAACGTGGGCTGAATATAATAGTAAGATATGTAGGTGTATTTATAAATATATAATATTTACATTAATAGGTCTAAATGAATTAGCACATTTACAGCAAATACGAACATGCAATGTCTAAATTACATGATTATATAAAACATAACAATATAAGACATTGAAATATTTATGGTTTTTTAAATTGATACAGCTTGTATAATATATAATTCGTAATTAATATATCATAACCTATAATTCTTAACTTAATTCTTTATGTAAAATAAGTACATCATGTTTATAAACATCATTACGTTTCGTACAGTTACTTAATTATGTTTCTTAAATACAAAATATACGTCCAAATATTTTTAAAAACTTACCTCAAGAATTTTATCGTAAGGCAACGCACCGAAATCCAAATAATTATCAGTGTACACTTTAAACACATAAACAAAACACATTTTAACTTTTAAATCATTATAAATAAATATGCAGTTTTAACGAAATCAATAAATATCGCACATTTTAACAGTTTTATAATAAATTAACATTGTCAACAACTAACAAAAAGAAGCCAATTACCTGACAGAGTCGCCATGAGAACTACGGCCGCGACATCACGCGGAATTCCGCGAAAGTAACCGTTTGGATCCATAGAATAAGATCAAGATTTTTTATATTTAAATTTTCGAATTTTTTGGATTGTTATGTACTTTTAATTTTACATAATTTTTGTTATTTATTTTATGAACTGCTCTAAATGTTCATTTCCATCAATAATTATGTATAAATGTAACTTTTCTAAATAAATAAATATTGTCTCATTTAATTAAATTTGATTAAAAAGATCAGGTTCACTTATAAAAGAAACATTTGTGTTATAAATTACAAACGTCAGTCAAAAACATAAGGGGATGAAAAATCTTTAGTATTTAATTCAATAAAACAACTTTTATATTTTTTGTAAATAACCATGCATGCATTCCGAAGCAATACCACAGAAAGAAACCGATATTCTCCTGAAACTAATATTTGCCATTCAATGTCATACAGATTAAAAAAAAATGATAAAACAACTAGCAATATTTGTAATTCAGGTATTAAAATATTATTATACAAATAATGATATTATGTTTAACAATATTAGTAGTTTACAGCGGTAGAAAATATAAAACAAAAATTTAGCGATGATCCTTTTATTTTTCTAACTAGTTGATTTTATTTTAGCCTCACATTCATCAGTACCGCGTACCAACTATCAAAAAGATTTATATTCATCTCTAAAATTATTACCACCTCGAAAACCTGACTATAATTCATATACCGAGCATAAATTACCACTTAAAAAAATGCGAGAACCATGCAAAAATATTAAGAACTTGAATATGAAAACAAACCAATATTATTATTCAACAAATTCAGGCGAACCAGATGAAAAACAGTATCGTATAGTCCCCATGTTGTATTATACACCTGTCGTTGTGCCCCAGTGTATTGTACGCAGCAATGTTCCAAATACAACAAAAGTTCAAGAAGCTGAAAAACGATCATATTTATCAGTACACCCGAATGGTAATGTTTCTTTCTCAAAAACGTATAAGGAATGTACACATTCTCGACTTTCAAGGGGGTACCCATATTATAAAAACAATAACGTAAATTTAGAAGAACAGTCCGTAAGTGATGTGTCAGAATCAAGTGAATTGTCAGAAACAAGTGAGAAATCGGTTATATTTGACTCTGAATTTGAATCAGATTATTCCGATTATAAAGATAAAAAGTGTAATTATATGTACGTAAAACCTGATATGAATAATTTCAGTTCAAATTCGACGGTGACGCATCAAAATTTCGATGAGGAATTTTATAAGAATAAAATAGTATCGTCTGGACATATTTCAAATAATATATCTGCGAAAAAATGTTGCGCTAATAAAATTAGTTCCAAATCGAAAGATTATCAAACACATAAAAAGATTTCTACAGATCTTTTAGCGAGGAAGATTTCCATGAATAAAAAAAATGTATCGACACCTGTTGAGAATAAACCGAAAAAATACGACAATAAAATAATTAGTGATAAAAATACTAAACTTATCGATAATAATGCAGTTTGTCAAAATGAAATTTTTAAAGATTATGACAATAAAAATACCTTAGAACCAATTGTTTCAAATAAAAGTACGTGTAAAACAGAAGATTTAAATAATTATTTTGTTAAACGTTTCAAAGATATTACTGATAATAATACTGAAATTTATGAATACGAAGATGATTTAGATCCAGTTATAATTAAAAGCAGCACATCGAATAACAATTTTAAGAATAGCGTGGATACTTCCTGTGAAATTAAACCAATAGAAATTGAAATATTCGAGGATATTCCTTTAACAAAAAAAAGCCGCCACGATTCAATGATACCAGAAAAACTGATCTCAAGTTCTGAAAATAATAATTTAACTGATTTCAATGGATTTAAAGAAACCAGTTCTCAAGAGAAGAAATTTTTAAGCATGTACGAACTATTTTCAGTGCATATGATAGATTGTAAATCGTCAAGCACAACAGAATTAAATCTAGGTGAAAGTAAAGATAATAATGTGTCAGAGAAAGAAATAGTCATTGACACAACATCGAAAGATGAAGGTTTTATTAATGATATTATGTGTGAAAATTTAATAGACACGGACGAGGCTAAATATAGTTCGAAAAGTTTAAAAGAGACGAAGTACGATTCGGAAAATGTCCTGAACGAAGTTCTTAAAAAGATTGAAAGCGTTATGAAATCTAAAATGGATAATGTGAGAAATGCAGTACCCGAAATGGATGAAGAAAGTTATAACCAGGCTAACGATTTGAATGAAAGTGACTTTGAGAGCGAAGAGGACGAAAGTGAAACTAGTTTTATCAGCGAGAAAAGCATTAACAAAGAAGATGAAGTTATTTGTGATGAAAGTAATAAAATACAACATAAATCCATGAAAAGAAATGGTATAAAAGAGTTCTTGTTGGTGCAGAATTCAAATATTACTATACCGTACGTAATTGTTATTTAAAAAATATGTTCCGTTTACTGAATGTTATTGTAATTTGTTACAGATTAACGTTAACAGCCTTTCGAGCATTCGTAGAATATGTGATCGATATAAGTGTTCCGGTTCTAACAGCGTCTGCAGAAACGACAATAGTTAATATAGAAAATACTATGATCGATACAACGTTAAATGAAATGTGCATAAATACTTTATAATGTTATTGATTTGTTATGGTTTTTTTTTTGGTCTGTTGAATATAAATTCATGTTTGTTGTAAAATGCATGTATACTGCAGTTTTAAAAATAAATATTATGTATTAACGATTGTTATTGAATATAAGAATTTTATCAAAATTTAAGATAATTATTTATTATAATAATGTATGATCACAAGTCCTTAGATTTAATTACATAACTGTCAGTTTATATTTTCAGTATTTTCATTTAAAAATTTCAGTATATTCAAAATTTAATTTTTCGGAACATGTAAAATAAATTCTCAGTAAAATAAAGACATAATGGCAACAGTTGAACAAGAAAGTGAATTGGATTTTTATTTGAAATTTGCAAAACCACTTGTATTTAATTTACCACAATATAACGGTAAGTAAAAAAAAATCTGAGAGGTTGGTGAAACTGGCCCCCGCCTAGGATTCAGGGAAGGGGAGAAAAATCAGCCTATGAAAAATAGTAAAACAAACTTATTTAATTTTTCTAAATATACACGGTGCAAGTACAGGTTTTTGCTGTATGCGCAAGGAATACTAGCAATGTTTCGATTTAATTATATACTTTCAAAAATATTAATAAACATGATTTGATATTATTAAATAATTATAAATGATAAAAAATTATAGAAAGAGTAGCTGCAGCATCATGGATTCAAAAAATAAGGGACCCCGAATCAGGAGAAAAAAAATTACGAACTGACTATTTAAAAATATTATTATGTATTCTGCAAAGGAAAGAACTAATCGGACCTTTTGTAAACCCTCCTAAAGAAGGACAACTAGAAGAATTTACAGATGACTTAAAGGTAGTACAATTTTTACTTATATTGATTTTGTATTATACATAGATTGAAATATTACAGAACGTTCAAGATGTAGTGAAATATTTCTTAAACGCTGCAAGCAAAACAAAAAAATATCCTGGCATTACGACTGAATTTTCATCAGATTTACAACAATACGCGGCTTTACAAGAAATAACAAACTTCGGTATCCATGCATTTTATGCAATATCAAATGAGCCAATCATAAATTGGCATCAACCAGAAAGTGGAGTACCTCCAACTGGTAATCAAAATAATATTTTTCATATTAACAACTAACATTGTTAGGTTATAATTGCATAAAGTTAGGTTATGTTTGATAATAGTCCTATAACATAAAATAGGGTTATGTATTGTTGGAATTTCTACTATTTAATATATTTTTATTTATATAGGAAGTAAAAGTTTACACTCTCCTGCTCAGTCTGCAATGCCTCCTTCATCCCGTTCATCTCCTACAATCGGAGAAAGATTAATGCAACAGTTAACTATGAACGACCCAGATAATCGTAAATATTATTATAATACATACACACATAAATGGTCACTTACGTTGTTATTTTTATTCTTCCAACAGTAAGAAAGTCTCTAGGAATAGGCGATCTTCCATCACCGTCATGGGGTTCAAATTCAAGAAAAGTACAACAGACTATTAATTGGGAGGTCATGTTGGAAAAAGAAAAGGAAGATGCTATGTGAGTAAATTTAACATATTTATAATTCCAATATATGTTTTTTTAATTTATTTATTTCATTTCTAGAACTGAAGATGGTGATACAGGTCTTGGTATGTATAAAACAATTTACAAAAATAAATTTTCTTTAATTATAGTCGAGTCCAAACGTTTTAAAAAAAAATAATATTTAGTTTCTAGATAAAATATTTATATTGAATTTTGGGGTTCTATAGTACAGTAAAATTATGTCTACTCTGACACATAAACACTTAAAGTATAATTTTATACATTTTTCTTTCAATCTCATTTTATATATAGACAGAAGAAAATCTATACGAAAGGCTCGAAGTCCAAGTCCAGGAAGAGATCCAAAAGTTGATCGTTTTGCTTGGCTAAATGAAGATTTAGATGATTTTACGTAAGGGAATAGAATATTTACATTAGCAGTCTTTCTTAAGTAAAAGCTTTTTAAAAATATGGGCAATTACCCAGAGTAAAATAATTTACATCTAATTAAATCTATTATTTCAAATTTAGATCGATGCTACTTACTATAGATCTACGGAAATCTAAATTAAGAAAAAAAAATAGATCTAATCTTAAATTTAATTAGGCCATCTTGTCATTTAAATCTATACACAGATCTAAGTAGATCTACGGTAATTGATGTAGATAGAAATTTTGAGAAAATTAGATCTTATTTGATATACGTAGATAAGAATCATGAAAAAATTTAATGTGTTTTTTAATTTTTAGGAAAGCTTATGGCGAACCTGATGGTAAATATAATTTTTAATTATTTAATTAAATGTATTGCATTATTTGATAAAACATAAATATACTTTTAGTGCCTTATCAAGATCCAAGGCTTTTTGCTGGTCCCCGACATCGTGCTGATATCCCTGACAGATACAATATGGAAGATTTTGGTCTAGCAAATGATGCTATTAAAGAATGGATGCCCGCAGACCAGTTTATGGCTGGACGGTACGATGTAGAAGAGGGTACGATTATAAGATATAAATAAACAATAAGTACATATTTTTATGATTGATAAATTTGTTTAAAGATAATATACCAGTTGAGGAAATAAAAGAAGATGATTGGAAGTCCTTTGGAGATGTCCTGGCCATGGATGAGAAGTTCATAATGTTTGGGGATGAAGGGGAGAAACGGAGTATGAAAGGTAAAAAATTATTATCAAAATTAGAAACGTAATTAAATATAAATCTTATTTTATTTTAGCTCAAGGGTCTCCGAAAGATTTTGGTCCTGAATTAGGTAAATTTATATGCGATTTATTTTTTTGTATTGCATTTATATTAATTGATATATATATTTTTTAGATTTTGCATCAAACGCTTTTGATTTCCAAGCTGATTTAAACCAACCGAAAGGTATTTATATATTTTTTTATCGATATACAATATTTTATAAATATTTTTGCAGAGGAAGAATGGGGGCAAATGAGCAATATGGATTTTTATGCTGATATTGGTTTCAATCCAGGTAAATTATATATTAATTATTTTTTATATATGTGAATTTATGCCTGTGAAAAAATAATTTAGATCTACGTAATCGAATTTTGAGAAGATTTTATTAAATTCAATTTATTTTTAGAACCTCAAGTTCAAGAAATGAAACACATTGAAATCATAAATGAAACTGCGCCTCAACCTGGTAAAATAACATTTATTAATTTTAAAATAATTTTCATTCAATATTTCCTTTATTTTTTTAGAAGAAGAATGGGGACAAATGAACAATATGGACTTTTACGATGAAATAGGATTTAACCAAGGTAAATAATTGATCTAAAAAAAAATACAGGGAATTTAAAATATTTTTGTTTGTTCCAGAACAAGCGCCTTTACAAGAAGTACATGAAATTGAAATACAAAAAACAGTATCACCTGCAAAAGGAATGGAAGCTGCTGGTATGTTTGACGCTCCAGGTACATTAACACAACAATTATTTAGCTTTTCGGAGCCACGAAAAATATTGCCTTAATAAAATAATGTTTAAAAATAAATTCATAATTTTTACTGCTAACTTCCTTTTTACAGGTTTACCTCCGAGACAATCGCAAGGCTCTGAAGGTATTTAATAATTTGCAGTATTATTGTGTTCTGTATTTTTATTTTTGTTGTTTAACATAAATAGGTAGGAGGAAGTCTATCAGGATGGCTCGCAGTCCGAGTCCACAGAGAGATAATAAAGTTGATAAATGGGCTTGGCTCGATGAAGATTTGGTAGATTTTACGTTAGTATAATTCCATAATATTTATAAATCATGAAATTTGAATATTATAATGTAATAATCAACCAATCAGAGCAGAAGGCTAAATTTCATAGTGCTAGATGGCAGCACCAGTATTAAATCGAGTTTAACAAATATAGTTATTTTTTATATAGGCAATACCCTTTACAGTTGTGTTATTTAAGTAAAAGACACACTTTCTATAGTTTTGTTGATACCCATGCCCCATGCCTATTTAGTTACATAGTTTTTCATTTCCGTTACATTGCTAAATTTTTACCCTCAACGTGCCTAAAGAAGTATAACTTCAATAAAATAATTATTTTAGAATAACACCTCCGAAAAAAGGTGTAACTAAAAAAGGAACTCCTGCGAGAGGATCCTCTCAAAGACCAATCGCTCCAAGAGGATCTCAAAGGGGGACCTCTCAAAGAGGAACCCCTCAAAGACCAATCGCTCAAAGAGGAACTCCTCAAAGAGGGACCGCTCAAAGAGGAACTCCTCAAAGGGCAAATACTCCAAGAGGAACTCCTCAAAGGGGAACTCCACAAAGGGGCACCCCTCAAAGAGGACTTTCTCAAAGAACAATTACTACAAAAAAAGGTAATGTGTATTTTTATGAGAATTCAATTTTTTAACATCAATATCGTTCTAGTGACTCATAAAGATCCCGAATTGTTCTCCGGTGGTCCTAGAAAGAAAACCATCGTTAGTAAAGCATATAAAATGAAAGATTTTGGATTACAAGATGATGCAATAAAAGAATGGATGCCTGCAGATCAGTTTATGGCTGGACGGTACGATGTAGAAGAGGGTACGATTATAAGATATAAATAAACAATAAGTACATATTTTTATGATTGATAAATTTGTTTAAAGATAATATACCAGTTGAGGAAATAAAAGAAGATGATTGGAAGTCCTTTGGAGATGTCCTGGCCATGGATGAGAAGTTCATAATGTTTGGGGATGAAGGGGAGAAACGGAGTATGAAAGGTAAAAAATTATTATCAAAATTAGAAACGTTAATTAAATATAAATCTTATTTTATTTTAGCTCAAGGGTCTCCGAAAGATTTTGGTCCTGAATTAGGTAAATTTATATGCGATATAATTTTTTTTATTGCATTTATATTAATTGGTACATATATTTTTTAGATTTTGCATCAAACGCTTTAGATTTCCAAGCTGATTTAAACCAACCGAAAGGTATTTATATATTTTTTTTTATCGATATACAATATTTTATAAATATTTTTGCAGAGGAAGAATGGGGGCAAATGAGCAATATGGATTTTTATGCTGACATTGGTTTCAATCCAGGTAAATTATATATTAATTTTTTTTTATACAGGGTGTCCAATTTTAATTTATCACCCTCCTAATTTTTGAAGTTATACTTCTTTAGGGACGTTGAGGGTAAAAATTGAGTAATGTAACGGAAGTGAAATCAGTAATGTAACGAAAATGAAATTAGTAATGTAACGAAAATGTAACGAAATTGTAACGAAATTTTATGCGGTGAAATATCCAGCCCGGGACTGGAAATACAGAATAAATAACACAACTGTAAAGAGTATTGCCTATATCAAAAAAATTATGACGTATTGACAAAATTAGCAATAAAGATTTTTACCTAAATAACACAACTGTAAAGAGTATTGCCTATATAAAATATAACTTTGTTCTTTCATGATTTATAAATATGGATTTTGAAATAATATCCAATTAAATTTTAATTTGATTAAATAGTATAGTGAAATAATGTTACGAATTATTAAATAAAATATTAGTGTTTATAAATTTATATGCATTACATTATTTTATTCATTTAATCAAGTTAAAATTGAGATTATTCATAATCATTTTTCAATCATGCCAAAGAAGTATAACTTCTAACGCGTGTACATAAGTACACACTCATTGTTTTTTTTTTATCTAATATCAATTAAATCAAACAATATTTTAAATAAAAGTTGTTTGGTTTTGAGGTGGACCCAAAAATGCATTGATAATTTTTGATTTTTTGGACGTCTTCATGGTCAAATAGGACCAACATTTTTTTTTCAATTGGAAACCTATATTTTTATTATGGTATCTTATTGTTTGCGATAAAACAAGCAGCTTTTATTTTAAATAATTTTTTGTATGACTTTTTTTAATATTTAACAAAATAATTTTAGATTTTCACTAATTTTTTACTCGAAACCCATCAACTTTAGAGGAAAAGTGTAAAAAATAAAAAATGTTTATTTTATTTTGGTATAGCTAAGAAAATTATATCAGATTTTTTTAAACTTTTGCTCTTCAAAATATTAAAGCAAAAAAAAAATTAAATTTAAAAAAATCTGTAAAAATCTAAAATTATTTTGTTAAATATTTAAAAAAATTATTTAAATCAAAATCTGTTTGTATTTTCCCAAATAATACGAAACCATAATAAAAAATATAGGTTTACATTTGAAAAAAAAAATAGGTCCTATTTGACCATGAAGACGTCCAAAAAATCAAAAATTATTAACACCATTTTGGGTCTCCCTTAAAACCAAATAAGTTTTATTTGAAACATTTTTTGATTTAATTGATAGATAAAAAAATTAGAGAGGTGTTAAATTAAGATGGGACAACCTGTATATGCGAATTTATACCTGGGAAAAAATAATTTAGATCTATGTAATCGAATTACGAGAAGATTGTATTAAATTCAATTTACTTTTAGAACCTCCAGTTCAAGAAATGCAACAAATAGAAATCATAAATGAAAATGCGCCTGAACCTGGTAAAATAACATTTATTAATTTAAAAATAATTTTCATTCAATATTTCCTTTATTTTTTTAGAAGAAGAACGGGGACAAATGAACAATATGGACTTTTACGATGAAATAGAATTTAACCAAGGTAAATAATTGATTTAAAAAAATACAGGGAATTTAAAATATTTTTGTTTGTTTCAGAACAAGCGCCTTTACAAAAAGTACATGAAATTGAAATACAAAAAAAAGTATCACCCGCAAAAGAAATGGAAGCCGCTGGTATGTTTGATGCTCCAGGTACATTTACACAACAATCAAAGCCACGAAAAATATTGGCTTATTAAATAATGTTCAAAATATAAATTCATAATTTTTACTGCTAACTTCCTTTTCTCAGGTTTACCTCCGAGACAATCGCAAGGCTCTGAAGGTAATTAATAATTTGCAGTATTATTGTGTTCTGTGTTTTTATTTTTGTTGCTTAACATAAATAGGTAGGAGGAAGTCTATCAGGATGGCTCGCAGTCCGAGTCCACAGAGAGATAATAAAGTTGATAAATGGGCTTGGCTCGATGAAGATTTGGTAGATTTTACGTTAGTATAATTCAATATTCTTAAGAAAAAAAATTCAAAACTATACACTTTTCTTCTATTTAACTAGAAGCACCCTTGTGGCAATAATAAAATAAAATAATTATTTTAGAATAACTCCTCCGAAAAAAGGTGCAACCAAAAAAGGAACTCCTGCAAGAGGAACTCCTCAACGACCAATTGCTCCAAGAGGAACTCCTCAAAGGGGGCCCGCTCAAAGAGGAACTCCTCAAAATAGGACCCCTCAAAGGGCAAATACTCCAAGAGGAGCTCCTCAAAGGGGAACTTCACAAAGGGGCACCCCTCAAAGAGGACCTTCTCAAAGAACAATTACTACAAAAAAAGGTAATGTGTATTTTTATGAGAAATCAATTTTTTTTAACTTCAATATCATTCTAGTGATTCATAAAGATCCCGAACTGTTTTCCGGTGGTCCTAGAAAGAAAACCATCGTTAGTAAAGCATATAAAATGAAAGATTTTGGATTACAAGATGATGCAATAAAAGAATGGATGCCTGCAGACCAGTTTATGGCTGGACGGTACGATGTAGATGAAGAAGGTATGTGTGCACTTATAAGATAAAAAATAAACAGTTTCTTGATTGATAATTTTATTTGAAGATGTGGTACCACCTGAAGAAATGAAAGAAGATGAATGGAAATCAGCTGGAGATGTTCTGGCGTTGGAAGAAAAGTTTATGATGTTTGGTGATGGAGGGGGCAAGAAAAGTGAAAAAAGTAAGAACAAGTAAATTTATTTATTATTTTTAAACTACAGAATATTTTTATTATTATTTTAGATCAAGGAGCGCCTGCAGACTTTGGTTCTGAATTAGGTAATTCAAGTTTTGTATTGTCGTTTAACATTTTAATGTAAACATTTTTTTCTTTTAGATTTTGCTTCGAATGCATTCGATTTTGGAGCTGAATTTGACCAACCTCAAGGTAAAAGTTAAATATTGATTTTATTTTTATGTTTTGTATAATTCGGTTAATTTATTTTAGAAGAACAATGGGGTCAAATGGACAATATGGATTTTTATAATGAAATAGGTTTTAATCAAGGTAATATAATTAAATGTTAATTTTGTTATCGGTTAATATTAACGATTTTATTTTATTTTAGAAGAGGCACCCCAAGCTCAAGATATAGAAGAAATTAAAATTATAGATTATTCTCCACGAAAATCTGGTAAGAGATTTTGGACTAATATTATTTTCTGTAATAATGATGTTGGTTTGTTTTAGATGAACAAGGAGGTAGGAAGACACCAACTTCAATTAAAACACTTACTATAGAAAAGACAACACCAGTGAAATCAAGCCCAAGTCGTCGAACATCACCAAGCCGTCGATCTTCACCAAGCCGTCAATCATCACAAAGTCGTGAAATGTCTGCCCACACCCCGCCAAGTGGAAGGATGTATACGGAATCTCCTTCAATTTCCCCAAGAAAAAGCAAACTGGACTCGTCAATAATTGCTCAAAGTCCTAACTTGAAAGAAATGTCTGCCTACACCCCACCAAGTGGAAGGATGTATGCAGAATCTCCTTCACGTTCCCCAAGAAAAAGTAAACTGGACTCGTCTATAATTTCTCAAAGTCCTAACTTGAAAGAAATGTCTGCTTATACTCCACCCAGTGAAAGAAGATATGCAACTCCCAGAAGACTTGAATTTAATGACACTGTTTATTCCCCAGAAAGATTAGACAGAGGTATGATTGATAGTTCAGTGGCATATGCGGAAGATTCGGATTCTGGATCAGACGATGAATATATTATGGTATTTGAGAGACCCTTGAGTCCATATTCTCCAAGAGCTACTCCTCCTCCAAGAATGTTGAACGAACGATTAGTAGGAGATGAAATTTATGAAACTCCACCTGGAGCATTGAACAGGCCTTTTATGGATAGAAGAAGAGGGCGATCAAGAAGTCGAGGTAGAAGGTCAATGAGTCCACGGTTAAGTACACATTCAATCCCTAGTTGGTTGTATGATGAAGATGATATATCTTCAAGAGATTCAAGCGTGTTTGGGAATGTTTTATCTCCAACTGGAAGTCCTAGACGTGATGGCGAGAAATCTTGGGAATGGTTGAACCAAAGTAAGAAGAACATCTATAGTTTAGTGTATTTATGATCGTTATTTGTTAAATATTTTCAGGACGACGCAGACACCGAGGTGATCCAAGACTCTTCCATGGTCCAACTCAAAAAAGAAATCTATCAAGAGAATTCCAAGCTGCAGAATTTGGGGTTGATGATGCTGGGATCGAATGGATGCCGGCACCGGGAATTGTAGAAGCAGATTTACCTGGTAATGTTTTGAATTCATTATCGGATACTGATTTTAAATTTATTTTTTACGTTACAAATTTTCAGAATATGTGCCTGTAGTTAATCAAGCAGAAATTGAAGGTATAAATCAATTATGTAATGAATGGGATGGACCAGCAGAAAATTGGGGAGATACAAGAAGTATACATGTTTCTGATGAAGATTGGGGAAGTACTAGAAGTCTGTCTGGAAGAGGTAAATGTTAAAAATTATTATTCTTGTACTGTAAATAAATGAATATTTTATTTCACAGGTTATGATTCGTCTGGACATTTAGTTCCTGGCTGGCTTTATACTTCTCGAGCAGAAACACCTGAAGTTGAATGGGGAAATACAAAAAGTATGCATACTCCTTTAGGTTAGTATATGACAATTTAGGTTCCGTAACAAGCATAGAAGATTATATTGATTTGTTGGTGATGGGGAAGCAAAATAATTATAATAAAACGTAGGAGCAGATAAAAAATTATAAAGATATCTATAGTGCGGTAAAATATAAATATATAAGTACTTACTCAACTTAGCGCTATTAATTATTGTAACTAATAGTTTGTATATTTTAAAACTTTCTGAAAATTTAGCAGAAATGTCTGCTTACACTCCACCTAGTGGTAGAAGATATGCATCTCCCAGAAGACTTGACTACGATGACACTGTTTATTCCCCAGAAAGGTTAGACAGAGGTATGATTGATAGCTCAGTGGAATATGCAGAAGACTCGGATTCTGGATCAGATGATGAATATATTATGGTATTTGAGAGACCCTTGAGTCCATATTCTCCTAGAGCTACTCCTCCTCCAAGAATGCTGAACGAACGATTAGTAGGAGATGAAATTTATGAAACTCCACCTGAAGCATTGAACAGGCCTTTTATGGATAGAAGAAGAGAGCGATCTAGAAGTCGAGGAAGAAGATCAAGGAGTCCGCGGTTAAGTACACATTCGATCCCTAGTTGGTTGTATGATGAAGATGATATATCTTCAAGAGATTCAAGCGTGTTTGGGAATGTTTTATCTCCAACTGGAAGTCCTAGACGTGATGGTGAGAAATCTTGGGAATGGTTGAACCAAAGTAAGAAAAACATCTATAGTTAGTGATGTTAGTGTATTTATGATCGTTATTCGTTTAATATTTTCAGGACGACGTAGACATCGAGGTGATCCAAGACTCTTCCATGGTCCAACTCAAAGAAGAAATCTATCGAGAGAATTCCAAGCTGCAGAATTTGGGGTTGATGATGCTGGGATTGAATGGATGCCGGCACCAGGAATTGTAGAAGCAGATTTACCTGGTAATGTTTTGAATTCATTATATTGGATACTGATTTCAAGTTTATTTTTTACGTTACGAATACATTTTCAGAATATGTGCCTGTAGTTAATCAAGCTGAAATTGATGGAATAAATCAATTATGTAATGAATGGGATGGACCAGCAGAAGATTGGGGAGATACAAGAAGTATACATGTTTCTGATGAAGATTGGGGAAGTACTAGAAGTCTATCTGGAAGAGGTAAATGTTAAAAATTATTATTCTTGTAATGTAAATAAATGAATGTTTTATTTCACAGGTTATGATTCGTCTGGACATTTAGTTCCTGGCTGGCTTTATACTTCTCGAGCAGAAACACCTGAAGTTGGATGGGGAAATACAAGAAGTATGCATACTCCTATAGGTTAGTATATGACAATTTAGGTTCCATAACTAGCATTTAAGATTATATTGATTTGTTGGTGATGGGGAAGCAAAATAATTATAATAAAATGTAGTTGTGGATAAAAAATTATATAGATATCTTTATAGTGCGGTAAAATATAAATATATAAGTACTTACTCAACTTAGTGCTATTAATTATTGTAAGTAATAGTTTGTGTATTTTAAAACCTTCTGAAAATTTAGCAGAAATGTCTGCTTACACTCCACCTAGTGGTAGAAGATATGCATCTCCCAGAAGACTTGACTACGATGAAACTGTTTATTCCCCAGAAAGGTTAGACAGAGGTATGATTGATAGCTCAGTGGAATATGTAGAAGATTCGGATTCTGGATCAGACGATGAATATATTATGGTATTTGAGAGACCCTTGAGTCCATATTCTCCTAGAGCTACTCCTCCTCCAAGAATGTTGAACGAACGATTAGTAGGAGATGAAATTTATGAAACTCCACCTGAAGCATTGAACAGGCCTTTCATGGATAGAAGAAGAGGGCGATCTAGAAGTCGAGGAAGAAGATCAAGGAGTCCGCGGTTAAGTACACATTCGATCCCTAGTTGGTTGTATGATGAAGATGATATATCTTCAAGAGATTCAAGCGTGTTTGGGAATGTTTTATCTCCAACTGGAAGTCCTAGACGTGATGGTGAGAAATCTTGGGAATGGTTGAACCAAAGTAAGAAAAACATCTATAGTTAGTGATGTTAGTGTATTTATGATCGTTATTCGTTTAATATTTTCAGGACGACGTAGACATCGAGGTGATCCAAAACTCTTCCATGGTCCAACTCAAAGAAGAAATCTATCAAGAGAATTCCAAGCTGCAGAATTTGGGGTTGATGATGCTGGGATTGAATGGATGTCAGCACCAGGAATTGTAGAAGCAGATTTACCTGGTAATGTCTTAAATTCGTTATCGGATATTGATTTTAAATTTATCTTACGTTATAAATGATTTTTCAGAATACGTACCTGAAATAAACGAGGCAGAAATTGAAGGAATAAATCAATTACATGAAGCATGGGAAGAACCTAGAGAAGATTGGGATGATGACTGGGGAGATATAGAAGGTGACTTTGTTGCTGATGAAGGTTGGTTGGAGACAAGAAGTCTCGAAGATTTTGAGGACCGATTAGAAAAAATTGATTCATTTTCTCTACGACGGTCGTATTGATTTGTGAAGTTTTATAATCATCTGTGATATATAGGAAATTATTATGTAACTAAATTATACTCGTTTTTATGTTTATTTATTTTAATTTATAATAGAATTGTATTTGTTATTTTTTAATATACATTTTACATTTTTGTTATTTTGTCTTTGCATATCTTCATCCCGTAAGTAGGCATGAAAGGTAGATATGTCGGCCATCTCCATCTATAAAGTATATTATCAAAATAGTCTTAGGGGAGGGAAATTTAGCTTCACATATAACTATGCATAAGTCAACGATTCTAGCAATAATTTGTGAAGTTTTTAACTTCTATACAAAATCTAAAGCACATATACTTATTGATGAATTTTAAAATTTAGCTACTTTTATCACCTATTTTATTGTCTTGCAAATTACTCCTAAAATCCGGAAATTATATTCCAATATAGAAATAATTTAACTTAAAAAATATTGTAGCGTGATTGTATGTTAAATATAGTTTAAATTAATATCCCTGGGTAACACCAGGTCCAATGGCTAGTTTAATAATAAATATGTAAATAATAAATAGGTGTGTACCTTTTTAATAGACTCATCCCAATGGGAAAATCGTAAGTACTTTCTACGATATCTCCGGTAGTATTAGTCAATGCCATTTCTTTTATCCATGCAGTAACACCTCTATCATCAGGGTCACCTTAAAAAATAATTATTTTAATGTAGTATAAATAAACTACCGAACTAATTAATGAAATACCTGGAAGCACATTATCAAGAAAACAACCAATGAATCCACCAACCAATATCGTGGTACTGAGTAAAACACTTATAACATTATCTAACTCTGGAAGACCAGTCTGAACAACATCACGGTGCTCTTCCATCCACTGGCACAAAACAAGGGGAAAGAAAATCGAAAATCCCAGAATAAATAAATTACGAGCGCAATTTAAATTAACGTATTGTAATGTTGATAAGCCTGTAATGTGAAAATGGGATATAATAATTTAATTGTTGCATTTTGGTTTGCAACAATTACCAAAAGCAGATATCATTCCAAACATGATACAAAACAGACCACCGACGACAGGTTCAGGTATAATCATAAAAACTGCACCGAATTTACTAATAACTCCTTGAAGAAGCATTAAAATGCTTGCCCACTGTATTACTCTTCGACTTCCGATCTAAAATGAATCTATGATTAAAATAAAATTATATAAGAAAACTTGAAAAAATGTTTTTATTAAAAATTGCACTAAAAAGTAAAAAATAAAATTTCAGCTATCACAAAAATTTCAGGTTTTTATGACTAAAACCAATAAAAGCGTGGGGTGCTATAAATACAAATGTATGAATAAAAATTCTTATGCAAAATAAAGAAATCAATTATAAATTATTTGATATAATATAAGAGTAGAAAATTTGCACATTAAATCAATTAAATATATAGAATTTTTGATTAACTGCCTTACAATTTTATAAATAAGTAATTAATTAATCAAAAGCCATAAAAGCTATACATTTGCCTTCATGAGCGCCCCGCGCTATTATTGGGTTTATTCATAAAAACCTGAAATATTTGTGATAGCTGAAAATTTTGCAATTTTTAATAAAATCTTTTTTTTATATAATTTTATTATATTATATATTGTTTAGTTACTGATTGACTAACTAACTAACACACTAACAGGTAAAACTCGACAAACTCTTTCATTTGATACCCATATCAAGATGGGTATAAAGAAAAAGGTAATCCGCCATCTTAGGGCGTCCGCCATATTGGATTAAGAATGTCGTCACATAGCTAATCGTATTCTACTCGTCAAACCCTTTCATTTGATACCCATATCAAGATGATTATGAAGAAAAAGGTAATCCGCCATCTTGGAGCGTCCGCCATATTGGATTTAGAACGATGTTAGATATACTACATTGCATTGTCACCGGACTAATATACGTATACAAAATTTCAAAACTCTAGCTTAATTAGAACTAGTTGAAATTTTTAATGCAATATTTGATCTTGACATACTAACTAAAGTGAAGTTGAATAAGAGCTTTTAAAAATATCACAATTTAACATTAAATCTAACCTTTGTAATACCAATCGTTCCAACGTTTTCTCCAAATGTGTTAGTACCATTTCCACTTCCCCAGAGTCCTGCAAGGACAGTTCCTAATCCTTCAGTACCAATACCTCTATTTATTGCATGGGCAGGGGGTGGAGGGGCATCTGTTAAAAATTAATTATAATTGAAATTTAAAATAAGTATAAGTGGTATATAACCATTTTGTTCGAATACTCACTGCACATTTTTGCAGTTATTGGATAGTAACTTATAGATTCCACTGTGCAAGCTAAAACGCCTGCTAACATCCCAAGAACTCCGCTTAAAGTAACTGTAGGTAGTCCCCATTGACCTTAAAATATTATTTATTTGCATTATATTTGAATTTATTCTACTATAACCTAGCTTTTATCCATGCATAACCTCAAAAATGATCTAAATACCTGGATAAGGGAATCTAAACCATTCAGCATTGTTTAATATACTTATTCTCACATCAGTTCTTGCTGGATGTCCTAAAGGAAACACATTTGATAGTGTTAAAGCACCACAAACTCCCCACATTATTAACAACGCAAGTAAAACCTGCCAAAACCGAAAAAATTAATCTGATATACCTATTTAAAACAATAAAAATAATAATACTTACTGGAAATAGTTTAAATAATGCAAATTGCTTTATAACAAATCCGTGTGATTTTCGATACAATAATATAGGAATATTGACATTTGTTAAAGCTTGAGAAAATATAATTAACAGAAGTATAGTTCTGAAAATATAATACCTATTTTATTATTTCTCATTTATTATAATGTTTAATACAAAATTACCCAGCTGCGATGCCCCAATGTTGCGATGCTGCATTAGCAGCTTGTTTGAATAACGTTAAACCAACCAAAGATATTGTAGGAACTATTGTAAGCGGGGTTATGTATCTAACAATATAACTTATCAATCCTGTATAACCTATAAAAACTTGCACTAATGCTGATACTGCTATAGCACCTGATAGTTCTCTCATTCGAACCTGAAATAAGTAAATACGTAATAATATAATCCATTTTTAGGTTGAAATTCTTTTAATGAACACCTGCCAGACTTCTGTTTGTTCTTCGCGAGACATTTTATCAAGTATTTCAGGATCAGGGCATTTCCACTGCGATATGCCCAGCAAAGCTAACGCAGGTACTAAAAACGATATAGTCCCTCCTTGTACGAGAGGTAGGCGACAGCCAAATGTGGCTTGTAACCACGTAACCAGTCCTGTTACAAATATCATTGTACATACAATATGCCCTCTAGCTGGGTCTTCTTCACCAATGCATAAAGCTGGACATAAAATATAAGGAATAGATACTATTGCTCCGATCATAGTTAAATAATGCTGAAATTTTTTTAAATATAAAACAGTAATATTTGAATTAATTACTTTTAATTCAACTTACTTGAAATGCCATAAATAAACATAAATACCACGGTGGTATATCATCAATCCCATAAGAAATATCTGATTTTTGTTTATTATTATCATCGTTCAGTATCCTTGCTGAATTATTTTCAATAGTTTCTCCATTTTCAATAAATATTGTTTCATTATGCATTATACTTTTTAATTATAAAACAAAGGACTAAATACGTTAATAGATGAATGATAGTTGTTAAACTACTGAAAGATTCTATATCTTTATTACAGTGGAAAATTATTTACAAAAACATTATAAATATCTTATATGCTTAAATAATAAAATATAATCTTTATGTAACATGGGATGGGGATAATTAATTGTAATTAACATGTAGTTGTTACAAAGAATTATATATATATTTAGTTATTTATTATCAATTCATTATTTGTTTTAATTAACAATGCATATATGACAGTTAAGCTTCAAGGATTTAATGAATAAATATTGCGATATTAAGTATACATATAACAAGTAAAATAAGTCCATGCGTATACTGAAGAATTATACTAAATATATATTTTTATTCAAAAAAGTTTATTGTATATATTATAAAAAATAATCTGTTTACAAAAAAAAAATACAAGATAATTTTAAACTTCACTATATGTTGGAACAAATAATGGTCTTTGACCAAAGACTCGGTAGTAAAAATTACCATCCATGTAAGCTATATACGGCATTGTTAAATCATCGAATTGAATGCTTTCATCGGAGCCACAAACTTGCAGCATAAAATCATGAAATTTAGATTTTGGTTTTTCAGTGTCTTTTAATTTTGCGCCAGCAGTGCTAATTGGTTTTTCTTTTTTCTTTTCTTTTTTTTCATGACTTTTGCTTCGTTTTGATTTTCTGTCTTTGTCTTTATCTTTTTTATCCTGTTTATCCTTATTTTTTTGGCTCTCTTTACTTTTATCCCGTGAACTACCTTTACCTTTCTTATCTTTTTTACCTGTTTTTGTTTTACCCTTTTTCAAATTTTCTTCATTATCTTCATCAGTATTTGCTGATTTTTCAATTTCTTCAGTCATTGCCTCATCTTCTTTATCTTTTTTCATATTTTTGGTTTTTTTATCAGCAGCTGTTTTGCTCTTATCTCTTATTTCAGGTTTATCTTTTTTAGTTTTATGGTCTTTACCTTTTTCACTTTTATCTAGAGATTCTTTCTCCACTTTTTCTTTAATCGGTTTCTCTTTTTTTTTCGATTCCCTCTCTAAACTTTTTTTGGATTTTTCTGTACCATTTTTAGCAGATTTTTCTTTTTTCTCATGTACATGTTCATCTCCCTTACCAAACAATTCTTTAGCTACTTTATTATAAAATGATTTTTTACATTTGTGAGTAGTATCAGCTCTTCTTATATTTTTTAAATTGCATTCTTCCGAACAAAATTTAACAACTTCACAAGTCGGACATGTTAACAAAGTCAAACCTTCTCTTCGTAAACATTCAAAACATATATCATATTTATCAGAATCGTCATCGATTTCTGGAAACAGAAATTCTATTTGGAAGAACTTATTTTCCGTATCTTTTGTGGCATAAAGATTTGAAACCATTTCATTTGCAGTAAGTGGTTTTTCAATGGTTTCACAACCTTTATCATATTTCTTTACGACCTTTGTTTCCCGAGTACCATGTTTTTGGACAAATTGAAACAACGATTGCAATTGTTTCTTTTCTAAACATTCATCAAACTCTTTCCGACGTTTAAGAATTTCAAAAACGTTTTCTACAGTTAAAATTTTTGCTTTATGTATCAAGTCATGTTCTACTGTACCATCTTGAATTTGTGAAGCAATATCCAATACTAGTTGTGTTTTATAGTATTTTGTTAACGTAACACGAACAAGGTTTTTTAAATGATCTAAAACAATATCCTTTTTGCGTTCAAGATCATTATTTTTGTTAACTTTTTTAGATGTAATTGATTCATTATGTTTATCAGGAGCCCTAGTTAATCTTGTAGCAAAATCTAAAACATTTTCATTTGAATTTAACTGCATGAGAGGGTTTCCACCGTTTTCTACAATTATATCAAGAATTTGACAGCATAAATCTGCGCTTAAAGGATTTATACAATGTTCAGTAAATATAAAAGTTAACGGAACACCATATTTTTCTCCCAGTACATGATTAGGATCAACTTTCCTTGTTCCGAGCATTGTTTTTATTAAATCTACATTACCCCTTATCATTGCATAATTTAACGGCGTGTGGTTCAAATATCGTAATTTTGCATTCGCCTTAGAATGCAAGAGAAGCTCTGTAAATTTACAATACATTTCATTTCTTTCATCTGCAAAATCTTTCTTCATACTTATCATGTGTAATGGTGTCTTCCCTGAACCATTTTCTACAAAATCGTCACTCATATATTCCTGTTTCAGCCCATTCCAATGATTATAATCTGCCCTTATGTTAGGATCTGCCCCATTTTGCAATAATAATGTAATAATATCAATTAAATGTTCGTTTTCAGCTTTCATTGATGTCAAAAGATGTAAAGCTGTCAAAGATCCTTCATCTTTTGTCGTCGTTACATTAGGATTTGCCCCATGTAGTAACATTTGGTGTATTATATTGAAATTATTTGTAAAAATGCCGATGATTAATGGAGGATTAATAACTTCACAATGATCAGGATCTGCGCCATATTTTAACAATGCTGTAATAGTATCTTCGATCTGTATTAATTTCGTATTATTTATAGTTTGTTTTTCGATAGATACATTTTTATTTTTTAATTGGACATGGTCAGGGTATATTTCAAACATATAAGAACTAGTCGATGGTATGATACTGGTGTCAGTTTGTACTGTCGAATAAGGTAAAAAAGATTGTTCCCAACACTGTACGTTTTCTAGTTCACTTAAATATCGTAACAAAGTAACTGTTAATGCAGAAAGACCTTCATCATTTACATAATCGAAATTTACAGCTAGCTTTGCTAAATTTCCAATGCAGTTAGTATTATCATTAATTGCTGCTAACATGATAGCTGAATTTCCATTAGAATCGCAGACATTTGGGTGTACGTTTTGATTATAAATAAAAGATACAAGTTCGGAGTACTCACTATTCTCGAAACAATAATTTAACCAGCGTTCACATGTTTGTTCATAACTTCCCACTTTCCTATCTACAGGTTTTTCACCACGTAAAAGTTTACATATATCAAATGTTAAAGTATTTTCAAAGTTACGATGTGCAAACATGTGCAGTAAAATTGAAGTAGATATATCGTTGTTATTCCAAGCGACTAAATGCGAAACAGTCACAATTTCTAAATCATCTTCATCTGTATTGCTATTAAAAGAATATAAAGCTACTTGTGTGTTTAAATCACTTGTTATTTTATGAATAGGTATAACAGTTATTGAAAAATCTTCAAAAAAAACACTATCGTATAACGTCTTGTTAAAAAATTTACTTGAGGGATCTCTAACGACGTCAGAATATAACTCGTTAGCTTGTTGTAATAAATCTTCATCTGCACCAATGTCTTTTAAAATTTTAATAGCTTCATCAACACAGTTATCCTTAATTTGCACAAGTTTTCTATACTTTAATAATTTCATTTTACCTTCGTTTGTTTCTGTTAAACGGGGCACTCGCCCTTTAGTAACATTCGTAACCAACCGTACAATTCTATTACAGTCCCATAATCCAATATTTTGAGATCCATCAGTATAAATAAAAACTCCAGGTCCAAATCGTTTATTATTCTTAAATAATCCTTCGTAAGTAGTTCCGTTTCCATAAGACATTAATCCGTACCCTTCTATATCATTTGCATAGATTCTCCCTTCATAAGTGGTCACATTTTCATCAGTTTTCCATTTGTACGTACTTAAACCATGTATACAATCGTTTGTAAATTTACCGTAACTTTCTTGTCTCCAGTCTTTACGTTCCCATTGTTGGCGACCGTAACCGTTTCTCAATAAATCATTGTTTACATCACCTTTATATGTTTCATTTGGCACAAGACACGAAGTGCAGATAGTTCTTTTTCCATGTATTCCCATTTTGAAGTTATTTAAATCATTTGTTTTTCATTGTTACAAAATAATTAATTTTACAACATATTCATTAATTGTCAATCTGTCAAAATATTTATAATATATTTTATTTGTTTTTTATATTTTTAATTTAAATAAACAAGACCAGGTATTTTTTTTTGGTATTTTTATTAACAAAATTAAAATTGTACATTTTATTAAGGCATAAGTAGGTACACGTTTATTTCTATACAATAGCGTGTTCAGTTTAGGTTAAAATTAGTGGTTCAAATTAATTCATAATCAAAACAAAATTTCCCTTTCTACACAACGAGTAAAATAAAACAACTTGTAAACACGCTAATGTTCTTATAATCATATAATATAGATAATTTATTTTAAGTATCCTATCATTTAAATTGTATTTTATAAAAATTATTGCCACTTTATCAACTGACCTTGAATTGTAAAAAAAGATACATTTTATACCCAGATGTCAAAAATCATCCAAACTTAAGGTAGTTGTCGTTTGCAAACTTCGATAAATCCAGAGTTTCAAACTCAATTTTTTATAATTTCATATTCGGTTAGATATCATTGATTTTTTTTTAATTCTATCGAAATGTTTTGCACGACAAACGACAACTACCTTAACTCATCAAATCGTAACCATTTATACAAGTAAGTACATATCACTTGTCTCAATAGACATTCATAACAATAGTGAAAAAAAGATTTAAAATCAATTTTCTGATGATTAAAAATAAGCATTGTTCAATTTATATAAGACTACATGCTAATGTTTCTATATTTAAATTGTTGATGATATTGTGGGCACTGTTTGTATTAATTAATTGATACATTTGAGAACTACAACAATAAATATCATTTTCATAATATCACAATTTCAACAATCAAAGTTTGACAATTTGCAATCCTAACCTAATTAAAAAAAAATCTGATGGTAACATTTTCAGCAACATAATGTATTTATTTATTTTATAATTTATTTTTCTTTTCGGTTTAAACTCTATGAATTCAATAAACTACAAAGATTGCGCTAATCAACAAACGTTTTTTGTAAGGGAGTATTCAAGTATTACGTAAGTAAAATTCTGTTGATGTTAGACCCCCCTCCCATCCCACCTTTGTAAGAAAAAATAAGACAATTTTAGACTCCTCCCCTCCACTAAATGATAAGACATAAAATGTTAAACGAACATTTTTTCACTATTTTTTGAGCATATTTATAACTGGAAGTGTAAAATGATGTTTTATATTCAGCATCAAGTTTTAAGCAAAGGAAAATGAGAAATAATTTTCTCAATTGCGCTTTGTTTTTCAAATTTTTAAATTCAAAGCAAGATATGTATAAAAGGTACCTCGTAATTCGGTACATGAAGGGAAAACTACCTCATTTGGTAATTGGTTAATACAAGGTAACCTGTGTATTTACTAACCTTGACTTAAAGTTTATTCAGAATGTAATAATATAAAAAATAAAAAATCAATTAATTTTAATGAAATTGGGAGATGATTGTTGCGTTTCACATTAATAAGCAAGTTTTTTTTTTTTGTTTTCTTACACCTCCTCTATAAAATACAATGACTGTGTTCCGATATGCACTGCGAGCACTGTGACTTCTGACGTCATTCGTATATACTGGATCATTTTAAATATTATACTGGATATACCGCCATTTTGAAGTTTACGTCAGAATGAAGACGTGATATATTAATAACGATAAAGTGGCCAGATTCATAGAATTTCTATGCGGGATATCAGTTTTAATATTCTTCTGCCCATATAAAGTAAAATAATAAATAGTAAATAACTCAAATATTATTAGCAATTTGATTGTTGCATCAATTTACTTAACTATATTAGTGTATTTCAATTAAAGTAAAATAACGTATTCTTATTTACACTTATTACTTATTCTTGATTGTATGTTTCATAAATAATTATTAATTCATCTAAACAACTTGATAGTAACAAATACATCTAAAGTTAACCTTAAATTCATCTGCTTGTCAGTTGATTTCAAATTTAAAATCACGTAACCAGAGCACTGTGACCATTGCATGTATTTACCTACAGTATTCGCAGTACCAAAATGGCGGCCATCAATGACGTCATGTGACCACTGGCCAGTGCTCACAGTGTATATCGGAACATATTCAATATCTTTAGTATAACCTCAATCATTCTTTTACGTACAATACTGTTATAAAAAATATATCCAATTAACTATTAAAATTTCTTTTTAACATGTCAATACTAAATAAAACAAGACTTAGATTTAATACTGACAACAAATTATCCTAAGCGTTTAAAAGAAACTTTCTATTATCATTTTAAAGATGGAAAATCTTTTTCAGATAAAAAATTTGTTTCGGCTGATTTAAAAATAAATTCTGGGGCGTTTGGATTAAGGCTACTTGATGCAGGATCTGCTAAAAATTCTTTGGTCACATTTTTAAATTTTCTTTTTTTTTTACTGTCATTATTTAGAAGTGGTAAATTATTTAGTGCTACATTATTAGAACTAGTAGCTAACCTATTTGTCGGTTCTGATGTTAATACACTGTTACTGACACTAGGACCATTCATGATTGTTTCGATTTCAGTTTCCTGTTTTTCACTAGTATCTTCAGCAGGTCTATAAGCATATGTAGTACTTCTTGGTTTGATTACCCTTTCTCCATTTTCATTACCAGGCCAATCTTGGTCTGAATACCCTCGCCCTAAAGCCTGAAATACAAATAAAAACAATGTATAGATTAGAGATGGGAAAAATTAGTCTTTTTAGTGACTTGAGTCATTTGAAACAATTCAGTAAAAAGATTCGTTCTAACTGATTCGTTTAATGAGTCGTTCACTTACAAAAATGAATTGGTGAGTGACAAGTCATTTGAATTGGTTCAGTACAGTGAATCGTACGTATGGACTTGAATACAAGTGAGTGCAAGTCTGACAGAATGGACTTCGATAAATAAATACATTGTTACTTTTTGACCGTCGTTCGTTGCTTGACGTATCAGTGGCGTACAAATTATGTTTCATTTTGTTCATTATTATAATTGTGTAAAATCATATTACTTAAAATAACTGTTGCTGATAGTTCTATTTTGACTTTGATATTTAATATTACTGTTATTTTCAGACGTTTTATCATACTAATATTTATAAATTTATTTATAATGTCAGGTATTATAAAGAAATTGCTCGAAAGTAAATGCTAAGTTATGAATTTGCTCGGGATTTTGGAGCAGTGGTAATAAATGTGTAATAACACATTTTAAGAACCACGGCTATATAATCTAAATCTAAATTGTTTATTAAACAATTTTACAATTCAAAATAATACCTGTATTTTAAATACACGAATGATACGCCGCTGCCATTCAGAGCTAAACTGTAACTGTTTGTTTCCTTGCAACAATTCAAATTTAAAAAGTTGTCTCTGGTTTAGTTGTTGAAAAATAAACTTCTACAATTACATTTATGGAGAAATATTTTTTATTTATTATTTTATATATAATATCAACAATAACGATTGTTTTTAATATCATTCGTCCTAAATATTTTAACTAACACAAAAAATATTGTACGAATCTATTTTCTCTTATATTTTACAATACAATAAAAAAAGAACGAATCTTTTCTAAAATACTGACTTGAGTCAATTCGTTCACTGAAAAGAATCGTTCAAAAAGAACGAATCGTTCGTGAATTACTGCTTTACCGTGTGATATTATTATATTTACCTTTCTTATGCATTGTGTTATGTCGCCTTCAACTTTAGAATAATCGTAACATGCACCGACATCATTGTTATCATCGTTTTCATCATCTTCGTAATTTTCATCTGGAAAACGCTTGCCTCTACCTCTTGTTCCAGTTTTATTCATTAGTGTCCCAGACCCTCCGCCGAAAGACGAAAATTCCGGTTTAGCGGTTAAATATTTCGAGTCTTTGTTGTAAAACTCACTAAGGCTGTCTAAGTCGTCCAGAACATCTTCATATTTCTCCCATGCCATTTTAGTGAAGAAATATCTACGAGAAGAAAAAATTATTTTGAAAAATACAAATATGTACTAATGTACTTATATAATGATATTGTTAATATTTCTAATTTCATTTATTTCTAAAAAAATACCGTATTAAATATCAAAATTAGATTTTTTTACTTTAATCGCGTTTTAAATACAAACAATCGACAAATGAAACAAACCTCTTTTTTATTGTTGTCGGCTGAATTGATTCTTTTCCAAAAACTGAGTAAAATATATATTTGAACTTGTTTATTTATTAAAAAAAATCTTTATTCAACTTATTGAACGAGTTATTTGTAATAAGAATTACTAAACGGATATATACGCAGTAACTCAATAAAATTTTGCAGTCTTGAAATTACCCACAGTTCCTTTCAACACTTCGTTACAAATCACCACCAAATCACGAATGCACACGCAATAATGTGCAACTGACAACTCGACATGTATAAAGGCCTCTATACACCATCCAATTTGATAAATCCAATACACAGAATTTCTTCAGATTGTTTTTTGTCTTGTATAGGCAAGTCGGGCCGCTTGTATGGTTAAACTGAAGAATATGCGGGCACCACATCACAATTATCAAAAATCACGTATATAGTTATTCAAAATAGAGTTGATGTTGTAATAATATACACAATAACTGTCCTTGGTTAGGGAAATCTCTTGAATTTAAATGGTAGATTACTTTCTGTTAGATTAGAAACGGGCACAGAACATTAGTATATTCTGTGGGTTGATGTTTGAAATTTTTATATTTGTGAAAATTCGTTGTTTATTTTTTTAATGTATAACAGAATAACAGAACAGCAATGCTGGTTTTAGGGAGGGAGACTGGGTGACCACCCGGGGTGTCAGTTCAGAAGGGGCGGCGGACGGTCACATGGAGAAAAACTTAGCTTAAATTGTAGTATCATCATTAATTGTCAAATTTTTAAATACTATCTTTACTATCATATTTTTCGTATGACAAATTAACAAAGTATATTTCTATGTATTTTGTATTATAGGACCTTATAAAAGTGCTAAACATAGGAAAAATTTAAGAATATTACTGATAAAAATCAAAGGACCCACTAGCCCCACACATCCCTGGTCTAAAAAATCATTAGTTGATACTGGAAATCAGTGACGGCTTTAGGGGGGGGAGGGCGACCCTGGGCGACCGCCCGGGGCGCCAAGCTAGTAGGGGCGGCGAAGAAGCGCAAAAGAAGGAAAAACATAAAAATAATGAGAAAAGAAAGATGCAACAACGAAAAAAAAAGCTCATCAGTTTTTTTTGCGGTAGAAATTAATTATATATTCGAGTCAACAAAAAAAAAGTCGGGAGGGCGGCAAAAAAATATTTCGCCAGGGGCGCCGAGCTTGCAAAGGCCGGCCCTGCTGGAAATTGATAACAATTAATGTTACTACTAAACTGGGTAACATTTTTAATTACTGTATCAAAATATTAAATAAAAACTAATTTTAGATAAAATCGTTGAGTCTATAGCTCCCTCACGAAGAGTTTCCGGACAAATGTTCATAAGACCTTTTTTACTTAAAATATTTTTCCCAATAAACTGTCCAAGTTTATTCCACCTGATATGACTCACCCTGTAGACAAAACACTATTTACTAGAACAGTACTTGATTTACCCTTACTCTACCCCCCTAAAAATCGGTCCTACAGGGACCCTGTCAAATTGGGTAGTGTATAGAGGCCTTAACTTTAACTGACATCACAACTAACGTGGTAAAACAAGTACGAACAAAAATATATTGCGGTAGCCTTGCTGCAAGGGCTGAGAAAAATGCTATGTATTTAAAATAACGTATTTTTTTCATTTTTTTCTTTTATGAATAAAAACTAATTAATATAATTACTTTGAAAAATGAACAAATAATAAAAAATAAAATTGTTACAATGAACATATAAATGTAAATATTAATAAAAATTAATCAAAATAATGTCAAATAATTGTCTTAACCCATTCGTTCCCGCGATCTTTTTTTTTTATCAATATCAGATGAAATAATTATTGTATAAATTATAATAATGGATTTTTCAAACATGAAATGCGAAATCTATTGTCGATTTATAGCAACAAAATTTATTAAGATACAACAATCGATTTTTGAATCAAATATTTCAAATTATTTTACACAGATTTCATTAAAATTCATTTAGAATTTTCTGTACTCAAATGAGTACAGCGGGAACAAATGCGTTAAATACGCACCTGCTTTAGAAGTATGTATTTACTTAATACTTACATATAATATATAGTATACCTACTTAGTATTTATTATCAACTTTGATTTTTATTTATTTATATAACATAAGATAAGCGTGTTAAATTTATTAATATACTGTAAATTTTAAGTATAGTATTATATTTTTACTATTTATTATTACATACATTATTTAAAAGTGAATCAAAAGACTGAAGATCAGAGGTACTATATTTTCTATTAAAATATTTTATAATTTATTTCTTTTATGATAAAATTAGAAATCAATATAATTAAACACATACATTTACATATAAATAATATTAAAGAATTAAAAAAACATTTTTGCAATTTTTAACAATAAAATGTCATATTTTTTTAACAATGGCTGATACAATAATTATTTTAAAAACTTTTAATAAAAAATTAATTTATTTTAGTAATGGACGATACAATTATTTTTATTTCTGAAGAGAAAGTGGTTAGTTTTTTGGAATGGCAACCACTTGTCGAAGTAGTGGAAGAATCTCTGATAGCAGTGAGCCAAGACAGGGCTGTACAAAACCCGAGGACGTTTACGAAAGTACCGAGGACCGATTCGCTTCTTCTAACAATGCCCGGGTATCTAGATCCCCAGGAATCAGAAAGACAAGGCTCATTGGCGTGTAAAATGGTTGGCGTATTTCCAAAAAGACAAGAGAAAAAACAAACGAAGATTGTTGCGAATATTGTTTTATTTGATGATGAAACTGGGGATATAAAATGTGTAAGATTAAAAATCGATTGTTTCTCATTTGAATGTCATCTTTTTTTATTAAACTTTAAGATATTTCTATTGATTGAAATTTGATGCGTGGAAATTTACTATAAAATTTTTGATATTTAAAATTCGTTATAAAAGTTGGAATTTTCAATCCGCAGGTCTGTATCTCAGACTTTTCTCGAGATATGGCCTCTCAAAGTTTTATTATTTTCAAAATTTTGGAGAAAAATGGCTATTGTTAACTTCTGAGCCGTTCGCGTTGGTCGGAATTGATTTTTTAAGGAGGTTGACACAATAAGGTGCGGGTAAGCGCTTGTAGATAAGCATAAAGTGAAGGCAAGGTGTGTCTCTCTCTGGAGCATGCAAAACCAAATAGATCCGTCTTTCTCTATTTTGTTTACACACTTATAATTTTTTAATTAAAAAACGCCGTTCCTAATCATTCTGAAAATTTACAGATATCTTTGTAAATGAATAAAGAATGTAGGTATGCTCAAATTTTCATCAAATTCTCTTTGTCACATCACTTTGAAAAGTCCTGTCATGTCTCGAAATATTGCAATTCTCATATTAAGAGACGTTGAATACGCGTTTTCTTATTAAGAAAACGCGTATTCATCGTCACGTGGTATGCGTATGTAACTGTTTACTCAAACTGAAATCAACCAATAGGGATCGAGTATTCTGACGTTTTTAGTAAGTAACTACGTCATACCAGATACAGTTCTGCTAGACGCGTTTGCGATCACGTGACAAATAGGTTAAATATTAAATTTTAAAATTAGGTTTATTATTAAAATACTGACTTATTTCACGTAAAAAAAACACTTGATTGTAAATTATAGTATAATATATACAGGGTCCTCCAATAGTGCGTCCGGCATTGTTTTACGCACAAACTATTGAAGATAGAGTTTTAGGATAAAAAATGTATTATTTATATTGACCCTAAAGAATTTCAGGAAAATATTTTCAACCCCCTAAAACCGCTCCTTGGGGGGTAGTTTGAGGGGTACATACCTGTTTCTCAGTAAAATCAAATGGAATGGTATATCAAAAAGTACATATTTGTAAAGATCATAAAAAATAAGAAACTTTTATAAAACAAAAATTTTCATACTTTCAATTGTTTAAAAAATATGGCGACTTGTTCTCAAATTTTAGAGTTTTACTAAAAGTGCTCTAATTTCGTTTAATATTAATGGAATTTTATTATTTTTTCAAATTTAGAAAGTAGAAATAATGAACTTTGAAAAAATGTATGACTATTTGTGATTTTGATAGTTTAAAGTGTCATACGCGATATATCAAAAATTCAAAAGTTCAACTAGGGATAATTCGAAATTTTCAAATACAACGATATATCAATTAGTACTTTTTCTTAAAAAGGATATGTAAATAAACACCTTTTGTTAAAAAAAATTTAATTTAAAATTATAATTTTAAAATTGAAAACTGAAAATTAAAATTTTTAATTTTAAATTTTTTTATCAAAAGTTGTTTATTTACATATCTTCATTAAGAAAAAATACTAATTGATATACCATTGTATTTAAAAATTTTGAATTATCCCTAATTGAACTTTTCAATTTTTGGTATGTCGAGTATGACACTTTAAACTATTAAAATCTCAAATAATGATACATCTTTACAAAGTTCATTATTTCTTCTTTCTGAATTTAAAAAAAGAATAAAATTCCATTAATATTTAGCGAAATTAGAGCTCTTTTAGAAAAACCCTAAAATTTGCGAACAAGTCGCCATATTTTTTAAACAATTGATAGTATAAAAATTTTTGTTTTATAAAAGTTTCTTAATTTTGTATGATCTATACAAATATGTACTTTTTGATATACCATTCCATTTGATTTTACTGAGAAACGGGTATGCACCCCTCAAACTACCCCCCAAGGAGTGGTTTTAGGGGGCTGAAAATATTTTCCTGAAATTCTTTAGGGTCGATATATATGGTAAATTTTTTACTCTAAAACTCTATTTTCGATAGTTTAGGCGTAAAACATTGCCGGACACACTATTGGAGGACCCTGTATATACTACACTATTTAGAACTTTTTAGTTTTTATTATCAATATTGTCGAATACCCTTCTGTTTCTCTTTAGCCACACTACTGATACACAATAGTCCAACATCTGTAAACAATAAAATTAAAAGATAAAGTAAAAAAAAACATGTTAAAAAAATATTTTTTCTTTGCAGATAATGGGAGCCACAGAGATAACAGCCTGGAGGACGGCTGCGGCTTCAGTTGTCGCAACAAAATACTTGCACGTGTCCCGCAATAACAGGGCTTGTAAAGTTTTAGCGGTTTTAGGGGCTGGAGTACAGGGCCGTATCCACGCGATAGCGTTCCAGCATTTTTTCAAATTTGAAAAAGTATGGTTTCAAATATTCTAATAATTTTAGAGTTCAAACTGAAAAAATGAAACCCTAATGCAGTGTTTACACCGAAAAAACAAAACAGAAACACAGTATTTTTTTGACAAAAAAGCAATAAACCCTATACATTTTTAAATATGAAGTATTTTAAAGACACGATGTTTCTGTTTTGTTTTTTCGGTGTAAACACCGCATTATAGTGTCACTTATCTGTCTGTTTGTCAAAATAATTTTTCTCAGAAACGGGTAGATCTATCAAGTTGAATGTAATATCGAATACTCATAGGTGGACACAGTTAATCGAAAAGTTAACTTCGTTAATCGTTAATCCGTTAATAAAAAAGTGAATTTCGTTAACCGTTAAACCGTTAAAATTCCGAAAATGTAACGGAAGTTAAAGTTAACCGAAAATTGGAAATTTTAACGAAAGTTAACCGTTAACAGTTAACAGTTAACCATCCAAAATGTTTGAAGACCTTTTTTTTTTTTTAGCTATTTCGACAACTTTCTTATGTACTTTTCATTCAAACAACCAATGTTAACGGAAAAAGTTAACGGAAGTTAACAAAAGCATTAACATTTTTTTTAGTTAACTTAAAAGTTAATCCGTTAACCATTTTGTTAACTTCGTTAATTAACGATTAACGGATTAACGAGTTAATGCCCACCTATGCGAATACTAAAGTCGATAGCTTCATAGTACTGTAAAAAAATCAAAATTCTAAATCAATTCAATAAAAAAGATACGGTCTTTCAAACCGTATTTTGATACTAACTCACTTAATGGCATTTATTTGTGTACTAAAATGAAATTTTAGGGAGGGAGCATCTGGATAGTTGTCATTTATTTAAAGGTTCTTCAGAAAATTAAAATACCCAGTAATTGAGAAAAGAATCAAACGGAATGAAATACCATTCTGTTTTATTCTGGAATCTGAACGTAAAAGATATAGCAAATTTTCAATCTGAATGACGTTTACCGGATTCAAACGGAATCAATATACAAATTGACAACTAAAAAACTAAAACAATGTGGGTTGGCAGCACTGCAAACTTCTTCAGACTGTTTGAAAGAAATAAACAATAATTGAGCGTAATGAAATTATTGGCATGCAGTAAATACGGAATTTTACAGAAACCGGAATGAAACATTTTGATTCCTTTTGATTACTTTTTCAATTATTGTGATAACTGATAATCATATACTTGTGATTGTCATATACTTATTTTAATTTTAATATTTTTAACTGAAATTCATATTTGATAGATTCGTATATGGAATCACAACCAAGAAAATGCAGAAATACTCGTAAATGAATTAAAGAATCTTGGATTACAAAACGTCGAGGTTTCCCAGACTCCCGAAGAATGCGTTAAAAATGCTGATGTAATTGTAACTGCAACGTTCACATCTACACCGATTGTGCACTTAGAATGGGTGAAACCTAACGCCCATATAAATGGTAATACCTATGTATATTTTTATTACATTGTGACCGCAGGATCGTATATAAAATACTTCTCGGAGGGGGTGATACAGAAAAAATATAAATGAACTTAAAAAAAACTTTATAATATTTGAAATAAACGTATAATAACGAAACTTATATCATTCGAAAGGTACTGTATCATAGATGTGAAAACACAAAAATCATGTGTGTATGTTGCCATTAAAGGCAGGTAAAATATTGGTCGAATTTCAGCGGTTGGTGCAGGTCTAAATCACCATTCCGAACTAGATACGGCCCTGTACAAATCTGCATGGATTTGTTCAGATCACTGGGCCGGCGTAAAGACAGAGCTTGCGGGCCTGGAAGAAATCGGGGCCCCCGTCAGAGCCGAATTAGGAGAAGTCATCATAGGGACTGTACAAAAACCAGATGAAAATTGTATAACTGTTTTTCAATCTTTAGGTAAAATTTCAAGCAAAATTTTAAATCGAATTATTTTTTAAACTACTGTTTTCTTTTTGTAGGAATGGCTGTAGAAGATGCAGCAGTTGCTAATTTAATTTACAAAAAGTATATTCAAGATATCATTATTAAACAATAAGAAAGAAAACCTCATGTACTTTTACCGAAAACTTTAAATACACCAATACCTCACTTTGCGTCGTGGTTACGTTCCAAAAAAACACGACGCAAATTGAAACGACGCAAAGTGAATTATGATTTTCTATAGCAAACCATGTAAAGATCGAAGATAGGTTCCAAGGTTACAAAAATACTAATTTTTAAAAAGAAAATTGAACAAAGTAAACATTTAAAAAACAAAAATAATATAAAATTTTATTACATACATACAAAAAACAAAAAAAAAACAAATTCAATTAAAACAAAATAAAATATTCAATTAATTTATAAAAACAAAATAAAAATTAATCACTATCTGATGAGTCCATAGTGGCTGTTGTCGTAAGTCGGCTTTCTTTCACAAAAAATTGGTCCAATGTTTGCTGAACAGCTTTTTTTTCAACGTAAAATAAATTTCCTTGTAGCAATTGATATTCGTAGCTATCGCCTGGGACACTTTAAAACTCCTTCCGCTGTCAGGATCGTTTTTTAAAAAAATCTCCATAGCTTCGTCAATCAAACACATCACTTTGGAAATTTGTTTGGAGGTTAAATTAAAAACTCTGTTAAAATCATATATGTAATACTTCTATATTGCCAATCAGGGTCGGGGAAAAGCATAAGTCTGTACGGCGTGGACATATATTGTTGTCTCGCTATTTTCAAGTCAAATGGTCACTAGTGCGCATGTGCAATCAGTTTTAAACTGACATATTTGATTTAAATTGTTTTAATTGGCCAAGGCCTCCTCTTGATATAATTCTGCGCCTGCGCAATGGAATCCATTTGACTTGACCATCTCACTTCAACTTTTCCCGGCCCACTTATAGCGATTGGCAATATAGGAGTATTACATATATGGTTAAAATTAAAGACTCGAACCCAAAACAACTTCGAAAATCTAACGACGCACAGTGAAAATTAGTACTAATTCAGCAGCGACGCAACTTCGAAAAAACGCCCAAACGAAACGACGCAAAGCGAGGTATTGGTGTATGTATAATAATTTTCATTGAAAAAACTAATTAAAAGCTACATTCTGGATTTTTTTTAATCAATAGCTTAAAAAATACGGGGGGGGGGGACGCTATGACAACAACATTGAAAAGCAAATAATAACTGAAGGGTTAAAATTTGGTTAAAATCAAAAGGACATTTAAAATCGGCGCCGTAACTACCCCGGGGTAGTTAGGGTAGAAAGGTTAAAATTAAAAAGAAGATTTAAAAATACGTACCTACATAGGTGATAATGAAAAAAAAAGTCTTCAGTTTTTTCAGCGGGGGCCACCTTACACACAATCTGCCCCGAAGCCCCCGAGCTTTACGGCACTGTTTAAAATTTTTTGTTGCATTTTAGGATACTTATCTAAAGATTATTTTTTTAAACATACTTTTCAGTCTATGAGAAGGGGGTCCAATTTTTTTTAATCTCATCATTTCTGTTTTTACGTCCATATATGAAATTTCTTCGTAATCGTAATAGACTTTTAAAACTGGACAGACTAAAAACTACTTGAATTTATTAAGTATTCCATGTGGTTGCAATATTGTGTCTTCTGATAAAACTTTATCTAAAGTCGATGACATCAAATTTCCGGGTGTCATAATTGATAAGAATTATTCAAAAAATAAATTTTAAACAAAAATAATTATGTATTCAGAGATTTAAAATGTTTGTATAATATGAAATCAAGAGAAATGTTAATAACATTATAGTATTATACTATATGCATATACATTATTGTTTAGCCATATGCGCCCATTTAAGGGGGGATAGGGGAGCGATCCCCCTGCTAAACGTGATTTCACATGAATTTTTGTATTCTTTAGTTTGAATTTTATATTTAAAAAAAAATGTGATTTAAATGAAAAATTAAATAAAAAATAATTGTTAACATAAGATCATGAGTTTTTTTTCTTTTTTTCTTACCTTTAAGTTGGTATTTCTTTTAATTCAATAATGAAATTAGACAAATTTTTTTTTAGTTTTAATTTTCTCTAAAAGTATGTTTATTATATTGAAAATGATGTGAAAAATTGTATTTTTCAAACCGCAGGTCTGTATCTCAAACCGTTCTTGAGATATAGCCTCTAAAAGTAAAAGAGTTACCAAAATTTTGGAAATAAATGGCCATAACTTTTGAACGTGTGATCGGAATTGATTTTCGTTGACGAATTTGAAATCAGCGTGTCAAATTCTATATAATAACATGTATAAAACTTTAAAACCTTACAAAAATTTTTTGCCAAAAATCGATATTTTTTTAAGGTATACCCCTTTGAATTTTTTTCGATTTTTCGTGAAATTTTTTTTGTCGAGTTTTGAAGTATTATATATGTCATATAGATTTTGATACGCTGATTTCAAATCCGTCAACGAAAATCAATTCCGACCACACGTTCAAAAGTTATGGCCATTTTTTAAAAAATTTTGAAAAAAGCTGAAACTTTAATAGGCCATATCTCAAGAACGGCTTAAAATACAGACCTGCGGTTTGAAAAAATCAACTTTTCACACCATTTTCAATATAATAAACAAATTTTTAACGAAATCTAAAACTCAAAATTTTTTAGTCAAATTTCATAATTCTAATTTCACTTTTCATAGAAATTTCATTAAAAAAATTGACCTTTTCATACAAATTTTCATTTAAATTCTTTGAGTTTGATAACCGACTCGCCTGGATTGAATAAACAAATTTTTAATTTGCCGAACAGACAGATAGACCGACATTTTAAGATATTGAAACATAAAGATTCAATAAAATTGAATAATGTCATTTTTCGATTATAATCAATTATTTTCTTTCTCACGATGAAAAGTATAAACTTATATTATGTATTTATATTTAACATTTTATATCCCTGTAAAAATATAAAAACATGAATAAAAATAATGTAACGTATACTAGAAACTCACACATGTGTTAAACCAGTTGCATAACCTGTAAAAAAAGACATAAAGATGCTCAAAGGTTTTATGTAATATGTAATTAATATAATTATTATTTATTATAATAGATTTGCGTGTTTATACAAGATTTTGATAAAATTATATAATTATTTATGAGAATTTTATACAATAATACATATCACTATATAATCTAGTCTATACATTTAGTTAAACAAAATAATATGTTATACCTTTTTTAATTTCAACAGTGCCTTAATTAAAGTAGATTTTAATTGTTTGTATAATAGTTTTATGTGTCAAATAAAACCTTTAATATTAGTGATGATTTTATTCGAAGATTGAAAGGCACTGAAGAATTTACTGAAGCTGAAAATGACTTAGAAAAACAAGAAACAACGCAGAAAATATTTAAAATATAATTTAAATATTTTAAGTGGAAATTTCTAAAAAAAATTGTAAGTACATTCATAAATATGTTCTGCATATATTTAATTTTGATTTTCTAATTCTAGCTTGAAGACATTTTTTTTAAGTTTGGTCCATCTTTTTATTTATAGTTGATTGTATTTTTCATTTTATTTTGGGGATGGTTTTTGTATTTCTGTATTCTTATTTTTGGTTTTATAAAATTGTAAATTTTTGGGGAACCATTTTTCAATGACGTTTTGAATTTTATCAGTTTGTATTGAAATTTTATAAATTGACGTTTTATTTATTAAAGCTCAGCTATTATAAATATTTTTTTAAACTAATTTGTAATGTGATGTGTCGTAAAAACGAAATTATAAATTTTATTAATTTTTGCCGGTTATGAAATTCATATTTGTTTACTAATTATTTTTGGTTTGCATCTAGGGATAGTTCTTCAAACATACCATAGATAGCAGCACTAACAATCAGTTATAATTTTTCAACAATTAAATATTTTTTTCCTGCATTCTTGAAATAATGAAAATCAAATTATGTTTCGTATTTTACGTCACATCTTTTTCCTTTTTTCACTTATAATATTTTCTCGATAAAAAAACAAAATTAATATTTGAATATGCTAGGCCTAAAAAATACCTACGATTATTTTTTATAATGTTTATATATATTTTTCCTCTGAGTCTTTTTTTACACATCTATTTTACAACATTTTATATATTTTCTATATATAAAGTTATTAAAGCTTTATTTTTTTATTTTATTTATATCAGTATACACAATGAGATCACAAATTAGTTTTAAATATATAGTACATACTTGCATATACAGGTGATTTTAAAGTCATTTTACAAACTTAAATTACATATTTACAAAATAATATTAAAATTTTATTTTAAAATGACTTTTTGGAAATAACAATTGTCTGCGTATGTGTTCCGTATATCCTCTGAAATTAGTGCACCTTTAATAAACTTTAACATTCATCAAATTTTATTATTCGCGAAATTTTTATGTAATTCATATTTTATGTAGTGTAAATTTTAAACAAGAATTTTCTTTTACAAAATAAAATTAGCAAGTATTTTTTGTAAAAAAATCGAAAATGAATTTTGCGTCTCATTGTATGTAAACATTCTATTTACAATTAATTCCTGTTTATTTATGTACTCATAGTAACACCAAAAAGAAACAAAATAAATTACCCCCCCCCCGCACTAGTACTTTAATTAATTTGGTGTTATTTCTATTATTTTGTACAGATATATGTTCCAAAATTAATACAATTAAACACATCGTAGAATTACTATCAAAATTAAGCAAGTCACCAATGGGGGCTACTTTTGACATTTAAATTCTTTGATGAACTACAACATATCTATATACTTTACATAAATAATTCATACGACTGTTTGGCAACTGTTGATCTAAAGGTGTCCAACCTTTTGATATTTGTGGGCCGCAGAGCGCAAAAAAATGGCGAAAAAATTTGTTAAGGGCCGCAAAAAAATTTGAGGACCTTTTTTTCGTTGTTGACTTAATTAATTTACATATATAACTATTTATATCTCTGTATCTATAATTTATATTTTATAGATTTATTAGAAATATTATATTTCTACTTTGACAAAAAATCTGATTTTCATATTTCACTTTTTATTTTAATCTAATGCGCGCCGCACGAAGAGTGCTCGGGGGCCGCATGCGACCCGCGGTTCGCGGGTTGGACAAGCCTGATCTAATGGATTTTATCTCGTTTTTCACTAATGGATAGATTTAGGCAGGTAAATATCGAAAAAAAGACATATAAGCTTTGGCAACTAACACAGCGTTGAAACATCTCCATATCGACCTTGAGAATGAATGAGTCTGGCACGTTTTGTTTTAGATGTATTTTATTATTAACAGTAACCCTACGATATGATGTCTATTTTTTGGAACACGCTGTATTTTTAATTGTTAATACATCATATATTTATTAATTTACACATATACATGTAAAATTATAAGTTAAGATATCATCGTTTTAAGTCATCTAAATTTGAAAAATTCGAAGAAAAAATCTGTACATATGTCGAATAACACTATTCAACAAAAAAATACGTTTGTAATATCACAGAGATCTGAATAGAAAATTTAGGAGGCTTTTGGCATGCCGAAACCGGATTTGTTGCCCAATTGGTTTCATCACGTCAGGGTTTTGAGATATTCTAACTTAAAAATCCCAAAAATGACTATATTGGCAATGTTAAAGAATTTATTATCAAGTAGGTAATTTTTTTTCTAAAGTTTTCGGTCACGTTAGCAAATAGTATTATCTTTCCTCTTTAAAATGATTTTTTACTTTTTACTGTACGATTTTTTTTAACCGTGATGTACTAGTTTGAAGATGTGATATTTTTGTTAATAGAGTGTAGTAGTGTAGTATAGTAGATACAATGAACTTTACTACATATATCTTCAAAGTACTTATAGTATATTTTGGTAAAGAAAAATTGCATAGTAAAATGTAAAAAATCATTTTAAAGAGAAAATATATTACTATTCGAAATCATGAAAGAAAACTTCATAAAAAAATTACCTACTTAGTAATAAATTCCCCAACATTGCCAAAATCTTCATTTTTGGGATTTTTAGGTTCGGATATCTAAAAAACCTGACGTGATGGAATAATTTGGGCAACGAATTCGGTTTCGGCATGAAAAATACCTTCTAAATCACCTATTCAAATTTCTATGAATTTTTTTAGTTGCATAGTGTAATTTGATGTAAAAACTAAAAACCAAACAAATAAAAAGAGAAAGATCAGAATATCATACACAGTATGTAAGAAAATTTAAAAGAAATGTTGAAATTGAACTGACAGTTTTGTTACATATAAAATTTACATATTGGAAATGTCAATAATGATTGAACGAAATATCTAACAACGTGAAAACATTTTCATCTTATATGTACTTATGTATTTTTCATACATATGCACGCTTCAAAACATTGGATAGAAATAATGAACATACTATATGAATATTAACTTTAATGTGAAATAGTATTGAATCCATGGGGGTATTTAGGGGGAATTTTCTTCCCAGATCAAATAAAATTCTTCTTCGATATAAATATTGAGTAAAAGACAGTAAAAAATTAGTTTATTCAGATTTAAGAAAAAATCTTAAGATTCGAAATTATAACTCTCTGTATACAGTAGCGTGACAAATTGTTTTTTTGGGGGGGGGGGGGTTGGCTTGGTTATAACAATGCAGGAGGACCAGTCCCCCTTGTCCCCGACATGCTCATTACGCCACTCTCTGTATTCGCTGGGTGCAAAGTAGGTAGTGGGGGAAACAAAATCGATCACAGCGCACAACGTGGCAAAAAATAACACTTTGGGTGGACTAACTGTTATTTTTAATAGGCTCGTTTTTAACTGAAAATAGAAAGGTCAACATGGTTAATCCCACTATAGACTATGTGCAAGGGGGTGGAGTTAGAAATAATGTCGATGCGAGTGTTCGTGGTGAGCAATATTGTAAAATTATCGGCGCCAAAATTTGAGGTTATGCTGTCAATGTAAACGAATTAATTATTTCTCTATTGTACGTCATAATTAAAGAGAAAAAGATACCCAAAATAAATAATTTCCACGTACCTTTTATGCTATACTATTTATATTATATGCAAACAGCTAAATTAAATGATATTTGTTTAATACAAAATTTCACGGTATTAAACATATTAAACAATGATAAAAAGAGAGTTGAATCCATTCAATCCTTCTCTATTAGCCGCTAGCGGCGCTTATAGACTTCGTGCACATTGCTAATAGTCATAAATAATCGTCTAAAATGTATATATTACGATATTTTATTGAAATTATTTGTTTATTCGTACGTCAAAGTCCACCCAAGTTGCTACTAAAGTCCACCCATTAGTTGGCGCTGTCATCGCGCACGCTGCGAATAGTACATTTATTGTGAAAATTGTTAAGAGCAATAAATTTTTTTTAATGACTAATTTTTGCGAATAAAAAGCCTTCTAATTTATATTATATGTAATGTAGGGTTGAAAAAGTACCAATATAAAATATTAATCAATTGATTGTTTATTTTTTAAATCCATTATTATATTTAAATCAATTCCTTTATTCAAATTGTCACCATATAAAATAAAAAAAACTTTTAAATTAAATTCTCTCCTAAAGAGGACATCGAAATAATTAAATTATACAACTTCTTTATTAATTTCCAACGCTTATAATTATTGCACAGAAAAGTTTTTCATTCGTTTATAGACGTTGACATAAAATAAATGAATTAAAGCCATTTTTTGTGGTAAAGAATCACAAAAAAAAATTAGTTAAAAATAAATTCACGAATATCTATTACGACTTTTGTTTTACAAATTTAGATGACTTTTTAATGAGTTTCCTAATTTACCGGCATAACAGTACAAATTTTAATTTTCTATATTACGAAGGTCTTGATTTGTGTTTTGAGCTAAATCGTGTTTTGTTTCTGTTCTTCTTTTTCTTCCATCTATGCTGTTATGTAGTACTCTCTTCTTTTGTGACATTTCTCTCTCATTATATAACAAAGGGCGATAGTTATTAGGATGGCAATGGTGATACCCATTCCTATACTAACCCAAATAATTTCTTCATTTATAGCTTGGTACGAATGACCTGAAAAATATAAATGTTAGAAAAGTGTCATTTTTTTTAAGTACACCAAACTGACAGAAAAAAAAGTTTTTTTTTTAAATGAATATAATCCAGTTTTTAATACGATTTGTTTTTGTCAGGTTGGTGTTGAACAATCATACCACACTTAAGTCACATAATATTATTTCTAATCCTTTCTAAAGTAGGTAGTAGGTATATTTGCTTGGCAGTGTGTTCTATTTTCGGTCTTGGATAAAAAAATTGTTTGTTGATGAAATAAACATTATTAAGTTTATGTTTTCTAAAAGAGCACATTCAGGCGCGGATCTAGACCTATAATTTGGAGGGAGTCAGAATGTTAAATGACTATTTAGGGGGGGGGTCATGGTTTGTGAATTGGACAAAAAATGTTATTTTAGTATTTTTAATAAGGATTTTACTATTTAATTTGTTATAACTTTTGAAGTTTGGGGGGGGGGGGGATCATGTCTCCCATGACCCCCCTCTGGATCAGTGCTTGAGCACATTTTTTAACGGGCGTTAGCGTTATACCCAATAGATAAAAATAATTATTAAATGTTGAGTGATTTTAAAAATAATTTGTAACAATGAAAAAAGTGTTATTTTTCATTGTTTTTTATCATTTAGTCGTTACTTTATCAATAATTGTATTTTTTACGCAAAATATAAATATTATAAAACAGTCAGGACTTTCTGGACACGCTTTATATATAAGGTTAGTATATTATTAACTACATAAATATCGTGGAAGTTATCAATTTTAAATTATCCTACTGTAAATAATTACCATACAACTTAAACTAATTCTATATACAGGGTGTCCAATATAAGCGTGCAATGCATGGGGATATCCTAAACGGTAAGAGATACAGATGTGGTTAAATGAGATGAATTATTTGTAAGAAAGGGGTGAGTATTACAACATCAAAAAATATTAATAATTTTATGTGGTTCAGGCGGTATACCCAAAAAACTGATAATTCGGAATTTCTTTAAATGACTATAACTTTTTTGGCAAAGTAGATAGGTACTTTTTGTTTGCGGTTTCTTAAAGCACTTTTTTGAGTAGAATTGTTTGGTGTATTTAGAATTTTTATATCACTTTTAGTTTCCGAGTTACAAGCCCTAACTTTAGTTTTTCTTATGGGCCGCTAAGTTGGCTATATCATATTCGAACGTGTTTTTTACTCTACTTTACAATGATATGTCACATGTCATACTTATTATAGAAAATAAGTCGAAGTACTAAATATTAGTGATATTTATATTAGTATTTTATTACAAACATTTAAGTAAGCCATGAAAAACAAAAATTGTTAAACAAAAATCGCAATAACAACAATGAAAATAACAAATGCATATTTAAAAACAATAAACTATTACAAAAAAAAGGTTTTTACTTTTTTTTAATAATAAGTATGACATGTGACATATCATTGTAAAGTAGAGTAAAAAACACGTTCGAATATGATATAGCCAACTTAGCGGCCCATAAGAAAAACTAAAGTTAGGGCTTGTAACTCGGAAACTAAAAGTGATATAAAAATTCTAAATACACCAAACAATTCTACTCAAAAAAGTGCTTTAAGAAACCGCAAACAAAAAGTACCTATCTACTTTGCCAAAAAAGTTATAGTCATTTAAAGAAATTCCGAATTTTCAGTTTTTTGGGTATACCGCCTGAACCACATAAAATTATTAATATTTGTTGATGTTGTAATACTCACCCCTTTCTTACAAATAATTCATCTCATTTAACCACATCTGTATCTCTTACCGTTTAGGATATCCCCATGCATTGCACGCTTATCTTGGACACCCTGTATAGGGACTTTAGTTTTATAACAGTGAAATTTCCATCAAAATCTGTTCAGTAGTTTTTGTGTCAAGTTGGAATAGATATTTTTTTAAAAACTATCGAATATACCTGTACAAAGGACTCAAAAGACCAAAGGAGGTGCTATAATGTATACAGTGCCGGATTTACCCTATGTGATGCCCTAAGCACTAGACCCTCATGTAAAGGCCCCCTTTTGTAATTTTGGCGACCTTTTTTTTAGTTGTCAAAATTCTGGAGACCTTTTTTTTAGACATCGCCAAAACTTTCATTAACATTTCTCCCAACACCCGACCTTATGGTGTCCCCTATAAGGTCGAGTGCCCTAAGCAGTTGCTTCTTTTGCTTATTGGTAAATCCGGCACTGACTGTATATTATTAATATCGATTGTTAACAATATGCACTCATAAAAAGTTTTTTTTTACATAAAATAAATATGTAAATCCAATTTTATATTCTGTTTTAAAAAGTATTTTAAGTGCCTACTGAAAACAAAAAAATAAATAGTTTTTTTTTAATTATTATTTCAGTAGAAAAACAGCTGTTTTATATACAGTTTTTAAAAACCAATAAAAATTTTTCGACGTATTTCTATATTATTTATTTTCGATTCATGGAAATACGTGATGCAAAGCAGGCTTTGAAAAACGTTTTTTGATGGGCTGAATGCAAATGACGTTTGAAATTTTTTATAGGACACGATTTTTTTTAATGTGCTTTCATGCAAATATAAAATTACTATACAAAATTATTTACCTACTGATGAGTGAAATTTAACTTTTGAAGCTATATTTTCAAATATATACAAATATTTTGGACTATATTTATTCTACTTTAGTATATTAAATAATTGAGTGGCACACCCAGTAAAAAAATCGTGAGGGGGGGGTAATTTTTTTTTTGTAATTATATATTATTTTAATTTTTATAATTATGATATGAACAATTATAATTGTTGAATCAGTATTGATAAATTCGGAAGGTGGGGGGGGGTCACTGAATTTATTTTCGAAATAAAATGAACAAAAGAATAAAGTAATCTCAACAACACTAAAAAAAACTGTAAATTTTTTTATTACGAATCGTATTGTATTTCATATTTGATAAAAACAAAAACATATTTTGTCATAAACATAAAAAATGACATAAAAATTCATAATTTTTTCAACACGCGTCCGTTGAAGGTGAATAAAAATTATGGAGGGGTATTTTTTTGCTCGTATTTTTTGTCAATAAACTTTTTCTTATTACCATTATCTAGATATTGGATTTGGATAAAGACGTTATTAAAGAAAATCAAAGGCTCTAGCCCATTAAGATGGTAAAAATCCCCCCTCAACGGATTTGGCTGAAATTAAGTACACTTATTTGTCATTATAAAAAAATAATTTCTCCCGAGTTACAAGACCTGAAACGCCCTCTGTCGTCCATAACCTCAAAAAATGTGTTTTTTCTTTAATATTTTTTTTCTCTGCGAGTTTTTAACCGAATTACTTGAAATTTGGACTGGTAATAGATTTTATAAAGATGAATGACCACATATTTTTAAAATTATTTTTGGCGCGAAATTTGAATTTTTATAGCAATAATAAAATTTAAAAGGGCCATATCTCGGTTCTCAGGGCCCATGTAGGCTAGATACTGCAACTACATGTGTATCTTATCAAAAACTAACATCCTGATTTTTTTCATAATTTTTGATTTGGTGCGCCGTCCTCAAAAATTCAAAAAACCGTATTTTTCTGATTTTTTAGTTTTTAATTAATGTGATGAAATTATAAATAAAATCTGTATAATAATATTTTCTCAAGAATGGCTTGCTCATAAAATGACCAAAAAAATTATTGCCTCAAAAAAATTTCAAAAATCTCAAAAAAAGGTTTTCATCAATTAAATATGAGTTAATCGTCCAGCAAAAGTTCTGTTTTTATTTGTATATATAAGTTTGGGCTAATTTTCTAACTGACCTGGACTACCCCCCCTATAGTACTCTCAATTCTAAGAAAAAACGCCCATGGAACTATACCTCTACATTTAACTTTAGTTCGCCGCATTTTTGATTGAAAATTTTATGTTTGATTCCCTTGAATTCAATATGTATACATGTTAATATACATGAAAAGTTACAATTTTGCATTTATTTTTTTTAGCAAAACAGCAACCCAATGGTTTTTGGGTACGAGGATTCCGAATTTGACATCCATTTTTTATTTTATTCTTGAGCGTCACCTGGTAGCCCAAGCAATAGACTGAAAAAAGAGGTCAAACTAAGAAAAAAAATACACCAAACTGAATTTTGGTGGAGACTTTTATTTTGATATTCTAAGCATAAACTAAAAAAATAGCCCTAATTTTGGCAATGGGTTTTCGTTTTTAAGGGGTAAATGGGGCAAATTATATTTTATTTGCAAATATCTCAAAAATTACCAATTTTTCAAGGAACATAGTTATGAAGAAAATTGTAGCTTATAAAATTCTACACAAATAAGATATTTATAATTAAGAGCGCAGTGAAAAATCTGAATTTATAGGGGCAAGCAATTTTATGGTTGATTATTATAAATTTTTGGGCGTATAATTCGAAAAGAATAACTCGGTCTGGTGAAAAGTGGTGCGACTCCCTTAAAATAAATGTTGAAAGATGAAAACCACGTTTCCAAACATTTTTTCAATTTTTCACAAAATCGATGACGGGGTGTTTTTATGATTGATATTTGTTGGAGACACTATCACGATAGACGAATCGATTGGTACCACAAATACAGAATTCGTATATGGAATACTCTTTCTCGAGGGTTTAAAAGACGTAAAGATGCTATTTCGGAGAAATTATTTTAAAAATTAATAATTTTTGTTAAAATCCTGATTGGCCTCAAATTGTTGAAGTTCTAAAAAATAATGATCAACCATAATTTTTTTTAAATAATACTTTTTTAACCAATGAAAGTCGGTAATATTTAGGGGTAAGAAACGATTTTCATTGGTTAAAATATTAATATTTTTAAAATATAATTTGCCCCATTTACCCCTTAAAAACGAAAACCCATTGCCAAAATTAGGGCTATTTTTTAGTTTATGCTTAGAATATCAAAATAAAAGTCTCCACCAAAATTCAGTTTGGTGTATTTTTTTTCTTATTTTGACCTCTTTTTTCAGTCTATTGCTTGGGCTACCAGGTGACGCTCAAGAATAAAATAAAAAAATGGATGTCAAATTCGGAATCCTCGTACCCAAGAACCATTGGGTTGCTGTTTTGCTAAAAAAATCAATGCAAAATTGTAACTTTTCATGTATATTAACATGTATACATATTGAATTCAAGGGAATCAAACATAAAATTTTCAATCAAAAATGCGGCGAACTAAAGTTAAATGTAGAGGTCATTTTATGAGCAAGCCATTCTTGAGAAAATATTATTATACAGATTTTATTTATAATTTCATCACATTAATTAAAAACTAAAAAATCAGAAAAATACGGTTTTTTGAATTTTTGAGGACGGCGCACCAAATCAAAAATTATGAAAAAAATCAGGATGTTAGTTTTTGATAAGATACACATGTAGTTGCAGTATCTAGCCTACATGGGCCCTGAGAGCCGAGATATGGCCCTTTTAAATTTTATTATTGCTATAAAAATTCAAATTTCGCGCCAAAAATAATTTTAAAAATATGTGGTCATTCATCTTTATAAAATCTATTACCAGTCCAAATTTCAAGTAATTCGGTTAAAAACTCGCAGAGAAAAAAAATATTAAAGAAAAAACACATTTTTTGAGGTTATGAACGACAGAGGGCGTTTCAGGTCTTGTAACTCGGGAGAAATTATTTTTTTATAATGACAAATAAGTGTACTTAATTTCAGCCAAATCCGTTGAGGGGGGATTTTTACCATCTTAATGGGCTAGAGCCTTTAGAAGATTATAGATTTATTAATAAAAACTGTCATGAAAAATAAAATAGAAAGTAATAATTATCAACAGGGGATAACATTTCTTTTATATTTACATACCTTTATGTATAAATTGTGTATCTTTACCAAGTGCATGGGGTTAGACCTCTCCCCCACCGAATTTGCTAATATACATTATATTATTTAAGAATTGCGAAATTGTGATACATAAAAAAACCTATATACAGGTTGTCCCATTTTAATCTATCACCCCCCTAATTTTTGTTATCTGTATCAATTAAATCAATAAAAATGTTTGGTTTTGAGGGGGAACATTTTTTTTCAAATGTAAACCTATATTTTTTATTATGGTATCTAATCTTAATTTGGAAAAAACAAGCAAATTTAGTTTTAAATAATTTTTTTATGACTTTTTCTTTAATATTTAACAAAATTATTTTAGATTTTCACTAATTTTTTACACGAAAACCATAAACTTTAGATAAGTATAAAAAAATGTTTAGGTATTTTAATCTGATATAACTAGAAAAATTATATTAGGAGTTTATTTAACTATTGGTCTTCAAAAAAAAAAATATATATTTTTTTAAATAAAATAAATCAAAAATCATTTTCCTAGTTCTATCAGATCAAAACAAAACATTTTTTGTTTCTTATATTTTTCCGCTAAAATTTACGGTTTCTGAGTAAAAAATTCTTAAAAATCTATTAAATGTCAATGAAAAATGAAAAAGCTACTTTTTAGGGTTCCGTAGAAAACTAGGAACCCTTATAGTTTCTCCATGTCCGTCCGTCCGTCTTCAAAAATTTTGAGATAATAAGATGAAATTTGGTACACGGCCGTAGATTGATGACCCAAAAACAGAAATGATAATATTTTTGAAAATAAAAATTTTTTAGACCCCCCTTTCATAAAATGAAAAGTGTTTTCAAAAAAAAAATTTCACCTACACCATTGAGTGGAGTGTCGTTAGAAAGGTCTCCTAAAATGCAACAAAAAATGTAACAGAAATTTTTTATTTTTACCCTTCGATCACGATGTATTTTCTCTCCCAAGTCATTAAAAAAGCGTCCCCCCCTCTATTTTCTAAACTATCAATTTAAAAAATCTGAAAAAATTCCAGAACGTAGATTTTAGTTAGTACTTTCACTGAAAATTATAACGAACATTATCAAAAATATTTTGGACCCCCCTTTCATAGACTGAAAATTTAACTTTCATTTTTTTACCCACTTACCCTATTGAGTGGGGTGTCATTTAATAGGTCATTTAAATGCAATAAAAAACGTCAAATAACTTTTTGATTTTAACCCTTCAGTCGCGAGATATTTTCTTTTTAATGTCGCTGTCAGAGCGTCCCCCCCCCCTCTATTTTCTAAACTATTGATTCAAAAAATCTTTAAAAAATTCAAAATATAGCTTTTAATTAGTACTTTCACTGAAAATTATAACGAACATTGTCAAAAATATTTTGGACCCCCTTTTCATAGATTGAAAAGTGAACTCACATTTTTTTCATTTACCCCATTGAGTGGGGTGTCATTTGATAGGTCTCCTAAAATGCAATAATAAAAGTCAAATGACTTTTTGATTTTAACCCTTCAGTCACGAAAATTTTGAAAAATACTTTTTATAAATCGTAGTGAGAATGACTACGGAACCCTATCATGTGCGTGCCCAACACGCACTTACCCGTTTTATTTTCTATAAAATAAGACAGGTGCCGTAATAAAAAATCTACGTTTCCATTTTTTTTAAAAGATGGCCCTATTTGAACTTGAAGACGTCCAAAAAATAAAAAAATAATAACGCCATTTTGGTTCACCATCTCAAAACTTTTAATTGATAGATAACAAAAATTAGGGGGGTGATAGATAAAAAAGGGCTACCTTATAATGGTTCATTTTATAAATAGAGAAGATTTTATATTTGTAATTGCAATAATATAATAATACCTATAATCTTTACAATAAATAAACTTTGTTTTACAACTTAATTAATCTATGTACATTTAAATTTTACATACTGAACATTATGACAGTAATTTAGATATAATGGCGTATTGTGCAAGTATATTAAAATTTAAAGATATACCAACCACAATGGCTCTATTTCGAAGCTGTGAGAATTTCATTAAATAGCATGAAAATTTTATGACATATCATAGTATGAAAAGTGGGCTCTCTATAATTTCTTTAGTAGTTATTTATTATATTTTGACATATAGTTCACAGTGTGAAATATGAATAAAAATTGATACGGTAGTTTATTTATAACGGTAGAAATTTTTGTCGAAATTGTATGAACCTACTTACGTATTCTTTTTAGAAATGAAGATTGATTGAATATCGATACATATGTATATATAGTAGCACCTCGCAATAAAGGTGTAATTGGGACCGGACTCTCGCCGTTAAGTGAAAAACACCGCCACAGTGCACTGGTAGAAAGGATTTCTCAAACCAAGTAAACCTTGTTTTGTATATAACGAAAACAATATTTTCTTAAGATAAGTAATAATCTCTTAAACCAACTATAGTATTCTTGAACGAAGGAATAACGTAGTTGGATTAAGAATATGTTTCTTATATTAAGAAAATATTATTTTCGTTATATACAAAACATGGTTTTCTTTGTCCAATACAGTTTTTTTTCTGTGTACAGGGTGAGTTGATAGTGCGTGTCTCTTCGATATCTCCTTTTTTGGTTTAATCGATTTTTCAGATTTAAGGAGATGAAAGGGTAATTAAGAGAGTGAATGGACTTTTCTTGGGGTAATTTTCAGAAACTACAACTACTTACCTTTCAAATGCGAGTAATAACAATAAAATTGGTTGAAAATTAGCTTGATGCGAAATTTCGCGCAAAAATGTACCTATATGATTTTAACCCACTGTGCGCCCGTAAGTGAATTAGTGTTCGGTATCATAAAGAGACTAGGAAAATTTGCTAGCTAGCAAGCACTCTCAAAAGAGGTATTAATTTTGTGATAGTATCTATGAATTTGCTATGGTATTTTTATCAGATCGCGTACAATCTGTTAAAATATCTCATTTAGTCAATAATTATCAAGAAACGGTTTACTCAGATTTTTATAAAACGGAACATGGAGTACCACAAGGGTCTATTTTAGGACCATTACTTTTCCTATTATACATTAATGATATATGCATTAATAATAAGGTAATGTTGTTTGCGGATGATACGGCTATGATGTGTGTAGGTGATAACGAAACATCTTTGAGTGAATCAATTAATGAATCGATTTTAAATGTAGCAACATGGTTCCAAAAAAATTGTTTAAAACTAAATATTTCAAAAACGCAATACATAAAATTCGGTAGTTACGGATTAAATAACGATACCATAAATCTGAAGAATTTTGGTACAATTGAACTGTTGCAAGAAGTCAAATTTTTAGGTTTATATTTAGATAAAAATTTAACATGGAAATATCACATAAACAGCATTGTAAATACAATAAACAAATACATATTTTTAATCAGATCTTTAAAAAAGTTTGCACCGAATGAAATATTAAAAAACATATACTATGCGTATATTCAATCTAGAATTACGTATGGTATTATTTTTTGGGGGGGGGTCGACAAACATTCAAGAGTTATTCTTGATGCAAAAGAGATGTTTAAGAGCAATGATGAACGTACCACCTACAACATCCTGCCGCACATTGGTTTGAAATCACGAAAAGCTGGCCATAATATGAAGATATTGTTTGATTGCAGCGAAACTCGGTATATGGGGATTTTCGAGGTCGCTGATTACGAATATGAAGTCAAATTTTAGGAAAACAAAATGACGGACGACTTACTGCAAAACTGTGTCTAATTTCACGAAACTCGGTATATGGGGGCTTTCGAATACGCTGATAACGAATATAAAATCTAATTTTTGAAAAACAAAATGGCGGATTCAAAATGACGGATAACTTAGTGCAAAATGGTGTCTATTCTCACGAAACTCGGTATATGGGGGCTTTCGAATGCACTGATTACAAATATGTAGTAAAAATTTTGAAAACAAAATGGCGGATCCAAAATGGCGGACGAATTACTGGAAAACCGTGTCTATTCTCACGAAACTCAGTATATGTGGGCTTTCGAGTGTGCTGATTACAATTATAAAGTCATATTTTTAGAGTTATTGCATACATATTACAAAGTTTTACATAGGTGAACACTTAAAATTAGTGAAATAACAAGTTACATATATACAGTAAAATTTTTATTACAATGAATATTTCATAGGTAAACATTTATTGATATAAGAAGTTACATATATATACAGTAAATTTTTTATTACAATACATCAAAAAATTACATGTGTACATAATTTTTGATTGAAAATTCTAGTTGGGGTATAGGAAAGTAGGGTTAAAGTAATTAACAACTATTACAACTATATTATCATTTAAATGTGGTTTCACGAGTACCAAAAATTCCTTCCTGGTAAGATTAATTGCAGCATCATTCTTTAGATTTTCTGTAAAAGTGAAAAAAAATCAATACTTTTCGAGGGGGGGGGGGGTATATACATATGTGTTAAATTTTGGAAGGTATTTTGAACTGATTTTCCTCAAAACATACGTTTTTTAGAACATTGAACATTTGGGGGGGGGGGTCCCCCCCGTTACTACGCCACTGTCTTCACAGTACATTTTATATTGTACAAAAGTATAATTGAAGTAATTTTATAAAACTTGATCTAATATAATGCTACTATCTGTATATACCATATTTCTACATTCTCAGACATCATTGTACTAAATCTTACCTAAAAACCTAATAGGCACCATTAGGCAGCCAATTCTTTGATATGTTTTAGAAAAATGTTTAATCAACAGTATAAAGTTGGTTTCAAGGCAGGATGTATCAAGAGTTTTGACTTATTGCTTTTTTTATCTCGAGTTTTTAAAAATCAATCACCAAAATTACGTTGAAAAGATCATTAATTGACTCAATGACATGATGTATAAATTAATTTTGATCAATAGATTAATATTGTACTCACCTTCAGGAAAAGAATCCATTTCAAACATTTGAAAAACGTTCACTAATAAACTTTTTATCCGCGTTTGAAAAAACTTATTTTCTACGTGTTCACAAGATCAGTTGTTATGCGCTCGGTAGTTACAAAAGAACTGAATATTACAGGTAGGTAGGGACACGTGACCTTGTCTATTACAGGTAATACATAAACTAGATGTACCACTACAGCTATTCCAATAGTTAAAAGTCCCTATATAAAAAAAAAATAAAACGACTTTTGGCCAGCTTTTCGTGATTTCAAACCAATGTGTGCCGTACAATTTTTAAAGAAATGAGAATTTTAACAATCTATGATTTATATATATATATGAGTGTTCTTGTTTCCTAAACAAAAACAAACAGTTATTTCAAGATAATAATTTGAAACATGATTACGCAACAAGAAATAAAGATATTTTTATATGCAATTTTTCAACATTAAGTGTCGTGAAAAATGGCCCTTTATACCAAATCATAAAAATTTATAATCACTTACCAAATTATTTAAAAATGTTCAATGAAATAGACTTTAAAAAACAATTAAAAGAATTATTATTAAGAATGAATAATTACAATATGGGAGAATATTTTTATTGTAAAATTATTTAGTATTTATTTTGTGAATTATATTTTTTTTTCTCCTCTTTTTTTATATATCTATGCTAGCGTTGTAATATTTTTTTTTTGACTTATTTTACACTGTAACACAGTAAATGAAATAAATAAATATTATTATTATTATTATTATTATTTAGAACACTGATACTTCAACTTATAAAGTAACACAGTTGGTAACTTTGATAGTATAAAATAATTTTCATAATATCACTACTGTTTTAATACCGTTGGTGTTTACATACTTGTCAAAGTCTTCATGAAACTCCAAGAGAACTGTCATAAGTTATAAGTTTGATATATCATTTGAAATTGCTTTCTAACTAGAAATTTGCTAGCTCCTTTATTTTTAATAAATTTTTAGAAACGATCACATATCTTCCCCTATCCTTGGCAAGGAAGCAAAAATCCACTACTATTAAATTCAAATTTTGGCTCGTGCCCAAACTCCAAAGCCTGCTATATTATACATAATATGTATATATGTACATTGTACATACATATATTTGGCGAAATACGTCAGTTAGGTATACATGTATACAAATAATACATACTTGATAGTATTATACTGGTATACTTAGCAATGGCTTCTCTAGAGATCCGTAGCTCACAGTAAATACTGAATATTTTAGTATATCTCCAGTGTGCATGTGTGTTTAGTTCAGGGGTTACCAAACTTTTTCTTACATTAGACCTATTTTAAAAGAATTATTCTCTTTATAGTCCCCCTTACATTTTTAGATTGTAGCTAGAAAACATAAATATACTACGATCTTGTTGAAAAAGTACAATAACAAAACCTTTTTTTTGCTTTTACTTGTACTATTTCGACAAAATTGTAGGAGAAATGTAAAGGGGTCTTTAAACAATATTATTCTTTTAAAATGGGTCTATGTAATGGTTGGGAACCCCTGATTTATATAGTAAGTTATGATTTTCCTTTTTATTTTCTTATCTTAAAGTCGATATTTCTATGACAAATAGATATTTGGTGCATGAAAATTACTATAAAATTATGAATTTTAGATTTCGTTTAAATTATGTTTATTTTATAGAAAATGACGTGAAAAGTTGAAATTTTCAAACCGCAGTTCTGTATCTCAAAGCGTTCTCGAGATATGGCCTTCCAAAGTTTTCGATTTTTGAAAATTTCGGAGAAAAATGGCCGTAACTTTTGAACGTGTGGTCGGATTTGATTTTTGTTGACGGATTGGAAATCAGTGTGTCAAAATCTATCTAATGACATGTACAACACTTTAAAATTCGACAAAAAAAATTTCTAGAAAAATTGGAAAAATTCCAAGGGGTATACCTTAAAAAAATGGCGATTTTTAACAAATTTTTTTTTTTGATTTTTTAAGTACTATACATGTAATTATATAGATTTTGACACGCTGATTTCAAATCTGTCAACAAAAATCAAATCCGATCACACTTTCAAAAGTTACAGCCATTTTTCTCCGAAATTTTCAAAAATCGAAAACTTTGAAAAGCCTTATCTCGAGAACGCTTTGAGATACAGAACTGCGGTTTGAAAATTTCAACTTTTCACGTCATTTTCTATAAAATAAACATAATTAAAACGAAATCTAAAATTCAAAATTTTATAATAATTTTCATGCACTAAATTCCAATTTGTCACAGAAATATCGACTAAAATCGAAAATAAAAAAGAAAATAATATTGTTTATATAGACCCCCTTTAAAATTTTATATTCTAGAAAACATAAATGTACTACAATCTTGTCTAAAAAGTACAAGTAAATCCTATTTGTTTTGATCTAATAAAACTTCGATTGAAAAACACAATTATTCAGAAATAATTTTCGTTCCATATCTTTAACCGATATGTCATATCCCTAACAATTCTAATTACTAATTAGCAGTATATTATACCTACAGATAGGTGAGTTGGCAAACCTGTTCATAGTTAACTTTCCCTAGAATGCAAATCAAACAACAAACAATGAATGTATGTGCTGAATATAAACAAAGATAGACGGTACATTATGTATAATATATTGATTTTTGATATTATATGCGAACACAGCATAAATCAAAATCATAAATTGTTAAAATATCTATATTACATATTTATGTGCCTATACAGTTAACTCCATAAGTGGTCGTCCAGTTTTTATTGAAATTCGCTTGTCACAAAAATAGGCTCCTCCTATTTGATTATTATAATGATTAAATCATTTCTCCATGTACCGAACAAAGACAGATATTTTGAAACTCATTTGCTAGATAAAGAAGTACTATTCGTTTATAGTACCTACTCATATATATTTGTGCGATTAAATTATTATGTAATCTATTGAAAATTGTATAATAAGTAAAGGACCCCACAGAATCCTTATGGGAAAGGGGTTTCGTTCAAACTCTTTGAAACTTTGGATTCTGATAGTCCTTGATGAGTAGATCAAAAGTGAAAATGCGCACTAAGTCCTAAAAACTCAAACTTTTAAGATATAGCCCTCTGAAGTTGAGGATAATGATTGTCTTTAATTTGCAATAAAAAAATTTGTAGAACCTTAATTTTCGCACAACTTTTTGTATATGTTCCCAAAGACATCAATAATCGATTGCCACCATAAAAAAGTCAACTTTTCAATTCATTGAGAAATGACAACACTTAAATCTTATTGTTATGTTTTTCTAATTATAAACAAATCCAATTGTTTTATAATAAAAAATTGGTTTGTAATAAATTATTTAAAAAAACGTAATAATAAGATTTAAGTACTGCCATTGGTTAAAGAATTTAAAAGATAACTTTTTTATGGTGACAATCGATTATATAAGTCTTTGGGAACACATACAAATAGTTGTGCGAAAATTAAGGTTCTATAATTTTTTTATTGCAAATTAAAGGCGAGCATGATCCCCAAATTTAGAGGATTATATCTTAAAAGTTTGAGTTTTTAGGACTTAGTGCCCATTGACACTTTTAATCTACTCATCAAGGACTATCAGTATCCAAAGTTTCAAAGAGTTTGACCGAAACCTCTTTCCCATAAGGATTCTGCGGGGTCCTTTTGTGACAATAAATATTTGATAGTATTAATTTTAAATAAGTATGTTAACATTGTTGTAAATACTTGATGAAATGGACGTAATTTCACTGACGACGTTTGTCTTAATATTTTCGAATTTATTGTTAGCGATTCTCACCTTTAGGGTGGTAGACAACTTCTGAAGTCAATGGTACCTATTGAATACAGGATAAGTCAAAATATGTCAAAAATACTGAACCGATTTTGATGAAACTCTTACTGATATAAAGCCTAAGATCCTAGAATTAATTTAAGCGTAATGTGCATGTAATGACAATTTTCAAATTAATTTTTTGATTATAATAATTATATTTATTATTTTTTTCCTTAAAAAACAACTTATTGATTTTTAACTTAATTATATTCTAAAATTTCTTGAAGTTTTAAGTATCACCTTTCTTTCCTTATTGGAAGGTATCAAATATCAATTAAAAAATATATAAAAGGAAATTTCATACATTATGGAAAATTATTAGGTACACACTAATAATTTGTTTATAAATTAAATATAACATTTTGAAACGAACATCAAACATCAATATTATATAATATCTAATACAGTAATTAATATAAGTACATAATATAATAAACAAAACATAAATAAACAAAATAATTAAATAAATATAACAACCAATTAACAAATGAAAATAAAAAAATGTATGGATCATTCAAGACCTAATAAATAACCAATCAAAACAAAAATTAAAAAAGTGAATGCAGTAATTAACACATCACTTAAAAATGTAAACATATAAACAAAAATTAAGTAATTTTAAATTTTACCACGATATTTACCGTTGTAGTTATTGTTCACGTAGCCGATCTTTCCGGCAACCCTTCCACCAACCGGCATCTTGACGGGGGTGGGGGTTGTGGAGTGGTGTGTCGGGGGGTTGAAAGATACTTGCGCGGGTCACTGGTGGGGCGCGGCAGTGCCGCTACCGCATCTGCCTTTTGATTCTGTAACAAATATATATATCATATGTTTAAGAGGTGAAATTGATATTTGAAAATTATAATTATTTTGTAAATAATATAGATTTACAGTGACGTAACTACCGCCGGTCAGATTTCCGGGGCCCCCCAAAAGTGATGAACGAAAAACAAATTTTTTAATTGCTGTGTTGATTTTTTTTAGAATCGAAACGATCAAAAAAGATTTTAATCTTTGATAAAGATTTGATCATATATTAAATTATAAGTAATTTCGTAGCCGAAACCATCCACGAACACTTTTCAGTCGCCATTTTGATTAATCCGTTAAAAAACTTTGATTAAATATAAGAAACTGTCATTATCTGTGATAAACGAAATATTATGAAGGTAAACATTACGTAAATATAAAAGTTGCCGTATTACACTGTCATATTTCATTGATTAAAGAAATTTTATCACATTTCTTTGATAGTGTAACAGCCGCCTTGATCAAATTTGTTTGTATTTTTTTTTAATTCTAAATTTATATCATAGTTATTTATAATTATGATATCTATAAAGAAATACGATACCCCTCCCCAAAAAAAAATTCAATCACATTTACAACAATCAAATGATTTCTAAGTTGTTCTGCCTATGCGAAAGTGCGTATTTATCTCTCTGTCTGTTTGTTCTTTTTTCACAGCTATACCGCTGAACCGATCTTGATGAAATTTGTCAGGGGAAATATTTTTTTTCGAAAATTTTATCCCGAAAAATTTATTAGATTAAAAAATGTATTTGTAACATTTATATGTACCTATACATGTGACCTGTTTTATCGACTATAACAGAAATCTGTATTACCTAATCTTCTTCTTTTTCTTCTTCAGCATGGATGACAGTTCCCATCTAACCTAAATTATACATCTTCTTATTATATATATTACGCGAATAAAATTGCGGGTATTAGACAGAAGTAAATAAAGTACATAGGTTAAAAATATAATTATTCCTCTGCCGCATATGTAAAACTATTTATTATATTAGAGAGCTTATATATCTACAAGTCAGTTTTAGTTGTGAGAGGTAACTTGCGTGTGCGAATTAGAAAACTCAGAATTTCAATTTTTGTATACGAAATATATTTTTTTATATGTAGGAGCCTATATATTATGGGGCATGAGGACAACTGCCTTCACCACCTATGTGGAAATAAATATAAATAATCTTATCATTCACATAATTGGAGAGATAAGTTTAATGAGCGAGCGTGCGCTAATTAAGATAGTTTTCGACGTACCGCTTTGCTTCCTGGGCCCTTATTCTCGAGTTCGTGCGAGAATATGTCGTATGCGAGATTTTCGTTCGAGATTTAATATGTCGAGTCGCATGATACATGAAATGCGTATTCTTGAGTTCGTTCGAGATGAATGTCGAACGTAAATTTTCCTTCGACATTTATGCGATGTTGTCAACTTTATTTCTAGCTGTTGACCAATCAAATTCAAGTATTTTATGTTTTATTCTATGTCTATGGTTTTATTTATTTTTGTCTTGTCATTTAAAATGATTACAAAATTAAGTGATTTTAAAATTGATTTTTTTTTATTTATAATTTCCAATTCCAAATTTTGAAATATATTGCACACTTTTCCTGTGTAGGAGAAAATGAAATGACAGATTAAAATCAAACAATGTTTAATAGTCCAGGAAACGTAGAAATTTTTACTGGTGTAAAATTAGGAAAAATGTATGAGGCGCCAAATTTTAATAGTGGGTAGAACATGCCGAGATGTATATTCCTTGAAAACTCCCTAGCAAAATTTGCCCCGGAACACTCTCAACCAGGGGTCCAAAGTTTTGATTTACAAGGATTTTGTAAACACACTGTAACTAATGAACGGAATGTTCGATCAACCCTGTCTTTCACATTTTAAACAGACAATTAAATTTTCTACAACTTTTTCTATTATTATTTTAACCAAAAATAATTGTATACCTTTCAAAATGGCGGTCAAACTAAAAATTTTACTTTAAAAATGCAATATTTTGAGTTCGGCAGCCTTTTTAATAGGTATACAGTTATGTATGACCAAAAATATGTGATAATTGATTGTAGTGCATTTAATTGTCTTTCCAAAAAATTTAAAATGGGGTTAATCGGATATATAGTTTATTGGCTATAGTAATTTTATAAAACCATTACAATATCTAAATATGTTACGGTAAATATGTTCATACATACTTGGCTTCGAGTCTTGTGTTTGATGATATGGTAAACTTAAATTACTTATCTCATAAACTTTAGAAAGGTCTGAAAATGTTCTTAATAAAGTCTAGTACTAAGATTTATTTTAAATAAATTAAATTATTGATTTTGTTTGTATTTATTCTTCCAGTACGTAATATAGAAAGATGTTAAATATATTTAGGTTAATTAAAATTACATATTATCTACACGTTACATTTTTCAATTTTAGGATAATGTATGAGACGCCAAATTTTAATAGTGGTTAGAACATACCGAGTTATATATTTCTTGAAAACTCCCTAGCAAAGTTTGTTCCGGAACACCCTCAACCAGGGGCCCAAAATTTTGTTTTGCAATGATTTTGTAAAAATACTGTATTTAATTTCCAGGATGTTGGATCAACTCTGTCTTTCGCATTTCAAACAGATAATTTAATTTTCTACAACCTTCTTTATTATTGTTTTAACCGAAAATAATTATATACTTTTCAAAATGGCGGTCAAACTAAAAATTTTACTTTAAAAATGATTTTTTTTGTTAGGCAGCCATTTTGAATAGCGTAGAAACCCTTTTTGTTAATACAGTTTTATAGTAAATTGTTGCACATTTAATTATCTATCCAAAATATGAAGGATAGTGTTGATATGACATTCAGTTCATTAGTTACAATAATTTTACAAAACCATTATAATTTCTTATATTCTTGTGTTTGTGTCCTGTGTTTGACGATATGGTACACTGAAATTATGAATCTCATAAACTTCGGAAAAGTTTGAAAATGTTCTTCATAAGGTCTAGTATTAAGATTTATTATAAATTAATTCAATAATAGTTTTTTTTGTATTTATTCTTCAAGGACGTAATATAGGAAAATGTTAAATGTATAGGTACATAAATATTGCTTTTTTACATTACGATATAGTTTTGAAGTTTAGGTTAATGTATGAGGTACTAAATTTAGATAATAGTTAAAATATGCCAAGATTATTTCTTGAAAACTCCCTATCCAAGATTGCCCCGGAACACCCTCAATCGTGGGCCTAAAGTTTTTTTTTGCAAGGATTTTGTAAACACCAACTGTATCTAATGAACGGAATGTTCGATCAACTCCGTCTTTCGCATTTTAAACTGATAAATAATTTTTCTATAACCCTTTTTATTATTATTTCAACAAAAAATAATTGTATACCTTTCAAAATGCTGGTGAAACTTTAAATTGTACTTTAAAAATAACGTTTTTTTGAGTTCGACAGCCTTTTTGATAGGTATACAGTTATTTATGACCAAAAATATGTTATAATTGACTGTAGTGCATTTGATTGTCTTTCCAAAAAATTAACAATGGGGTTAATCGGACTTTTAGTTTACTAGCTATAGTATTTTTACGAAACCATTATAATATCTTATTTACTTGTGGCTTTGTCTTATGTTTGACGATATGGTACACTGAAATTATTAATCTCACAAACTTAGGAAAGGTCTTAAAATGTTCTTCATAAAGTCTAGTACCTATCTATTCATTTTTTTTTTTAAATTAACTCAATAATTTGCTTTAATTTAATTTAAAAAACACCCTATTGCTAACAAATAATAAATGTAAAAATTAAAATTGTACATATATGTATTTATAAATCTTGTATATTCATAGTTTCCATTTTTGAAAGAATAAATATAATTAAATCAAATTATTGAGTTAATTTAAAAAAAATGAGTAGATAGGTACTAGACTTTATGAAGAACATTTTAAGACCATTCCTAAGTTTGTGAGATTAATAATTTCAGTGTACCATATCGTCAAACATAAGACACAGTCACAAGTAAATAAGATATTATAATGGTTTCGTAAAAATACTATAGCTAATAAATTAAAAGTCCGATTAACCCCATTATTAATTTTTTTAAAGGACAGTCAAATGTACTACAGTCAATTATAACATATTTTTGGTCATAAATAACTGTATACCTATCAAAAAGGCTGTCGAACTCAAATAAACGTTATTTTTAAAGTACAATTTAAAGTTTCACCAGCATTTTGAAAGGTATACAATTATTTTTTGTTGAAATAATAATAAAAAGGGTTATAGAAAAATTATTTATCTGTTTAAAATGCGAAAGACGGAGTTGATCAAACATTCTGTTCATTAGATACAGTTGGTGTTTACAAAATCCTTGCAAAAAAAAACTTTAGGCCCACGATTGAGGGTGTTCCGGGGCAATCTTTGATAGGAAGTTTTCAAGAAATATACATCTTGGCATATTCTAACTATTGTATAAATTTAGTACCTCATACATTATCCTGAACTTCAAAACTATATCGTAATGTAAAAAAGCAATATTTATGTACCTATACATTTAACGTTTTCCTATATTACGTCCTTGAAGAATAAATACAAAAAAAACTATTATTGAATTAATTTATAATAAATCTTAATACTAGACCTTATGAAGAACATTTTCAAACTTTTCCGAAGTTTATGAGATTCATAATTTCAGTGTACCATATCGTCAAACACAGGACACAAACACAAGAATATAAGAAATTATAATGGTTTTGTAAAATTATTGTAACTAATGAACTGAATGTCATATCAACACTATCCTTCATATTTTGGATAGATAATTAAATGTGCAACAATTTACTATAAAACTGTATTAACAAAAAGGGTTTCTACGCTATTCAAAATGGCTGCCTAACAAAAAAAAATCATTTTTAAAGTAAAATTTTTAGTTTGACCGCCATTTTGAAAAGTATATAATTATTTTCGGTTAAAACAATAATAAAGAAGGTTGTAGAAAATTAAATTATCTGTTTGAAATGCGAAAGACAGAGTTGATCCAACATCCTGGAAATTAAATACAGTATTTTTACAAAATCATTGCAAAACAAAATTTTGGGCCCCTGGTTGAGGGTGTTCCGGAACAAACTTTGCTAGGGAGTTTTCAAGAAATATATAACTCGGTATGTTCTAACCACTATTAAAATTTGGCGTCTCATACATTATCCTAAAATTGAAAAATGTAACGTGTAGATAAAATGTAATTTTAATGAACCTAAATATATTTAACATCTTTCTATATTACGTACTGGAAGAATAAATACAAACAAAATCAATAATTCAATTTATTTAAAATAAATCTTAGTACTAGACTTTATTAAGAACATTTTCAGACCTTTCTAAAGTTTATGAGATAAGTAATTTCAGTTTACCATATCATCAAACACAAGACTCGAAGCCAAGTATTTATGAACATATTTACCGTAACATATTTAGATATTGTAATGGTTTTATAAAGTAACTATAGCTAATAAACTAAATGTCCGATTAACCCCATTTTAAATTTTTTGGAAAGACAATTAAATGCACTACAATCAATTATCACATATTTTTGGTCATACATAACTGTATACCTATTAAAAAGGCTGCCGAACTCAAAATTTTGCATTTTTAAAGTAAAACTTTTAGTTTGACCGCCATTTTGAAAGGTATACAATTATTTTTGATTAAAATAATAATAAAAAAAGTTGTAGAAAATTTAATTGTCTGTTTAAAATGTGAAAGACGGGGTTGATCGAACATTCCGTTCATTAGATACAGTGTGTTTACAAAATCCTTGTAAATCAAAACTTTGGGCCCCTGGTTGAGGGTGTTCCGGGGCAAATTTTGCTAGGGAGTTTTCAAGGAATAAACATCTCGGCATGTTCTACCCACTATTAAAATTTGGCGCCTCATACATTTTCCTTGTATATTTTCCTTTATTTCCTGGGCTATAATTATACTTTTATCAAAATACATACATAGTTATCAACAACAAAATTCATGTAACATATTTTTCGACAATATCAATTCAATTTTAAATACTTCTAGTATAGAAAAGCTCCACCGGGTTATATCCTCAAGTTTCTACTACTACATTTTGCAAATTAGAAACCAAATTGTTAGTATGAATAAATGCCATACAACATACAACTAAAATTGAAAATTTTTAGTGACGTAATTTTAAATTAAAAGTATAAATTTTATCTAATTTTATAATTTAATTTCAATAAAACATTAATAAAATTTCGGTACTCACTTTTATTTAATACAAAATCTCTCAATACGCAATTGTATTTAGTTATAAATACAAAATCAAGATATTTATTTGTTGTATTATAAATTGTCGCTCGACATTTTTATTTGTTTGGTTATGTTTTAGTATATGTCAAATAGACATATACTAAAACATAACCAAACAAATAAAAATGTCGAGCGACAATTTATAATCTCGCATGCCAAATACCACTCTTGATTTTTCATTCGACATTTTACGAACGAAAAGTCAAATCGAGATTCAAGAATACGCTTTTTTCGTTGCGATCGACATTTTAGTTACTTACTAGAAAGTCGAACGGAAAAAATGTCAAGTGAACTCGAGAATAGGGGCCCTGTACTCTCTAACATAAACATGTTTCAGTTGTTTCCATGGTTACCACACCATTTCAATATTTTTAGCATAGACTTATACATATTATTTGTAGAATGGACTAAGCATTCCTTATCTAACAGCCGTATTCATAATCGTTCCTTATCTCAAGGGCTCCTCAGATATTAAAGCCTTCCTCAAGGAAGGTAGCGACCTGCCTTGAGATATAAGGAGCCTTGGTTGTCAAGGAAGGTTTATGAAACGTAAATAGAGTAACAAGGGATCCTTATTCCTCAAGGTGGAACTATGAATACGGCTGTAACTGTGTAGTAAATACTGGCGAAGAGACAAAGCGATAAAGTAGCCAATATCTGTCTCTTTCTAGAATTCTAATTGGTCACGTAGTCACGTCACAGGTTTGCAGTCATTACAAACCTACAGAAAAAGAAAGTGGTTAATTTTGTGAGACTATTGCTCAGTCCATTCTATAAGTCTATTGTTTTTAGTACAAAAAGACGGTTCACGCTGTTGTCAGCCAATCAGAGCTCGTTAGACAAGGAAGTGCGGTATCCGAGTATAAGCTATCTCTACTGACACATTCATAATATTGAGTTATCTCTCCAGCATGAACTATGTATATCTGTAATACAATTTTTGAGTCAAAATATGACCCCCGAAGTGGGTGGTTCCTCGTGCTCGATCCTCTGTGCAGTGGTTGATTGCGCAATCGTATAGTTGTGTGCGTACCGCAAGTTTAATAAATGTGTACAATGGCGACTGCGCACAAATTTCTTATTTCTGCGCAGAGACGGACCGCCTACTTCAGGTTTCGCTTTTCCGCCTACCCCTTCCACTCAAGTTTATTCTCATTTTTCTATTATTCATGCTCTCCAGTTATATTAAGTACATCTATATGATTATACATCACAAAACGCGTAAAAACTGAAAAGACGTACATAAAATTAATTATCAATAAGATTAAATAAATATTAATTTTGACAAATAGTAAAAACAATTAGAAATTTTCCATTATCTTTTTGTACTGTTGGTATTGTGTATTTTACGTAAGCTTACATCTCTTTCTATCCTTTGGAAATGCTTATCTTGCATCTTTCTTTTTCTGTATACATTATTAACTTGGTAATTCTCACTATGTAAATCCAAATTAAATTATTCAGAAACTCGAACAAAACTTTAGTTTGACTTTGAGAGAACAAATTCGTATCTGTGATTCTACCATCTATACATAAAAGCAGTAACTGTCAATTTTTTGACAATAAGAACATAGGTATACATGCTTGTATGAAATAAAAGAAAATGTCAAGATATATAGAATGAAGTAGATTTATGTATTAATAGTATAGTTCGTATATGTTGACCCCTGAGGGTTTGTAGAAGATTTAAAGGGTGTAAAGGGGGTATATGGGAAAATTTGTATGCTTTGAAATTCAATGTTTTTTATGCAATGCAAGAGTTTAAAATTCAAAGAGCAAAAAAAGGTAATTTACAATTTTTAATTCACAAATAATTACAGGAGGGGTCTATGAACTTTGTAATTCCTTCAAAAGGGGTCTACGTGCAAAAAAGGTTCAGAATCCCTGATCTAATCTATAATAGACATGAACTACGCATTTTGTATTAACTTAATCTGCAAAATTTAGTTACCAAAAGTAAGATAGAGATACATATAACCCAAGCAATACTCTATCTTTTTACAATCATGTTTAAATAAAGATAAACATAGACCCAATATACGATTTATCTTTTTTTTTATAAAGACTCGATTTTCGAATCAAATGTACAGTCCATGCTCTATGTATCTAGTCTATGGATTTGTCTATGAATTGGACGTGACGTCACAAAAACTTTCAAAAACAAAAGCAGGTGCAAGATGTATAGAATGAAGTAGTGTATGGATAGCGTATGATTACAATAGAATTGGGCCATATGTACATTAAATTAAATAAATAAAATCGAGTTCTGTTTATGTTAAAGACATTCGATCTTTTAATTTAAAAGTTTTGTGGCCACTGGCTTACAGGTATATAATATTTAAAGTAGGACGTGCAGAAAAAGTTTAAATTTAAAATAAACTTTAAAATACTTTTCACGTTTTAAATAAACAAGGGTTATACGATATTTTAATACGATCAAAAAAAAGGAGAAACTTAAAAAAAGCAATTTTTTCTTTAACAAAATTCATGTACCTAAACTTTTTTAAAACTGAATAGCTTTTATAATGTTTCATGTTTAAATAAATATTAAAATTGATGAAATTATATATTCATAGCATGTAAATGGTGTTTTTGTTAGGTGAGAAGAAGATTTTGTAATGTACAAAAAACTAGGCAGATGATATTTAAAAAGATAATAAAATGTGGTATTATTATTAACAAAAAAATTCTCCAAAATTAGAATGTTAAAAGGTCATATCTCGAAAACTTTTTAAGTTACAATCTTGCGGTTTAAAAATTTGAACCTTTCATATAATTTTCTATAAAATAAACATAATTAAAGATAAGTTAAGAAAATAAGAATAAAAATCATTACCTACTAAATACATAAAGAATAATTTTCATTCTATTTTATATATTTTTTATCTACCCCTCCACGCCTCTTTCCTGAAAATATATTTAATTGTGGACCCATTTTTGTTATGAGGTCTAAAAATATCTAAATCCAGACTTAATTGAGATAGATTTTTATACATTTTATTAGGGTAAAACCAGGATAGATGCCGCAGTGGGATAGGTGCCTCGTTTTCGAGAACCAAGCCCCCTAAAGTCGAAACATCGAATTAATAGTTTAAATAAGAAGCGTCAGTGTCACATACCTTATTCCTTCGCAAACCGTTGTGCGAAACAAAAACGTCTCACTTGTACGGTTAATTATTTCCGCAACGAATGCGACAAGTGCTTCAAAGTTTGAGAGGTAAGTATTTACTGTTACATATCTTTATAAGTAGTAATAAATTCCGTTCTATTTTTTTTATATCAATACACTGGTTCATTAAGTACACACCTAGATGTTAATAATCGCTCTTTTGTATTTATTCTCGTTAAAAAATAAAAAACATATATACATATCAAAAAGGATAGTCGCCCCGATTTTTCGCGGTATAGATGCCCTGGGGCATCTATCCCCATACATACATATGACTTATTTTGAAATGTTTTATTTTTCTTTTAGTTGTTTCATATTGACAGATTTTAATGTTCTACGGGGCATCTACATATATCCTGTTAGTGCCTAGCGTGTATTAAAAAAGTATTTTATTAGGTACTTATCGGTAAAGCCAAAACATTCGCTGTTATTCATATGTTTACCTAACCTAAAATTTTTGACATTTGAAACCCGCGAATCTAGCTGTTAACCCTACTTATCAAAAATATTACGTTGTATTATAGTATGTCTTAACCGTTGTGATAATTTAATGGATAAATGTTTATACGTTGCTTTGTGGATAGATACCCGTGTACTTTCATATGATATTTACGCTATAAAACATTTGGGCGGTATAGGTATGTTTAATGTTATTGTTGTCAAATTTAATGTTATTGTTAGCGATCTTACTTTTTTTTACAACAATCATTTTAAAATCAATAAAAATAAGTAAATAGAAAGCAAATGTTATTTTACATCAGTGTAAAATTTTTGATGTTACAAAAGGTTTTTTTTTTATGTCAAGTGCAGGATTGAAACTAACCTAACTCAACCTATCCTACACTAGAGGCATCTATCCTTCTTAGCAATTTCATGATGGGGCATCTATCCTGTAGGTAGGCATCTATCCTCAAAAAAATGGTTCTGCAAAAACTCAATTTCTGCAAAATCAGTTATTGTTAGGTCAACAAAAACAAGTTATAATGTAATATAAAAGACTAAAGTAGCTATATTCATAGGAATTATTCATGGTAAATTAATAATTTTAAAATGAGGAGGACTTTTCAAAAAGTGGGGCATCTATCCTGGTTTTACCCTACATATGTTATTTTTACTACTTTAAGTTTTAAGTCAAACATTGTGAATCTTGGTTTCTTATTATAAGCCAAGTTTTAAATAAATATTACAATGGAAACTTATGATAATTATAAATTAATTATAAAAAACTGTGGTTTCTTATTCTTATGTTAGTCATTTAAACTAAAAAGTACACCTTAACTAAAATTAAACAATGCCGTGTTTCGACTTCTCAAGAAGTGTTCATCAGGAGTTTAATAATTCCAAGAACATTGACAATGTTTTATTGTTGTTAACGTGTATCTATAGGTATACATAATTTAAGTAAATTAGAATAATTCACAATTAAAATTTCATAAAAACATTTCATACAATTTTATTTTATTTTTTAAAATCCGACCCTGCTTACCTGTAATACAGCAGTAGTTATTCAGTACAGACATCTAAAGGAGTCTTCAGGACACGTTCTAGGATTTATTATATCAATTATGTGCTTCTGTATAGGAAAATATAACACTTTTAAAAATATATATCGTTTCGGATAACTCCATCGTTCAATTTAAAATTATTGCTATGTAAAACATCTTCATGTTCACTTTATTGAGAAACTGAATGATAAATAAGGCAAATTTAATAAGAGAGGAATATTCAGTCTGCATGTGCCTAATTTTAGAGGAAGCAAAATAACAATTCAAAGTTAGTTTAAGGATGAAGAATATATACTTTTTTCAAAAAAGGCTACTGAAAAAAATCGTTTTTCTGTGTTTTTCTAATGTTCTTTTTAAATTAAAGGGGATGGCCACTGTGACGGAAAAAAACAATTTTTTTTCTTAGATTTTTTTAAAGTTTACATATTCATAAATATGTATACAAAAAATTGAGTTTAAATTTTGAAAATTACAGTCAATTTAGTGAGACGATGTAGCACGGCTGGTTATATCATAACAAAAACATTAAACACGTTTATCTCGGAATGACATTTTTCGACCTGGTCGACACGATTCCTCAAAGACTAATGGACAGATTTCAATTTTTTTAATAAAAAAATAGGTTTGAAAAATGAAAAAAAATTTCAAACGATCGCCATTTTGTGAAAAAAATAAATAAAAAAAAAACAGCTTCGTGCAACGATAGCTACATTGATATAGATATTGATAAAATTTTTATTTATTTTTTTCATATAACCCTTCTCGAAATTTCGAGTCGACCATAGAGAAAAATATTTTTTTGGTCGTCACATCGAGGCTCATAACTTTGTAAATATTTAATATTTTTCAATAAAAATTGATATTAAATAAGTTGTATATATTTAATTAAATGTCCTTTACCTGATTCAAAAATAATTAGTTATATTTGTGAAAAAAATCCCCAAACATTGACAATTTTTTGACCCGTCACAGTGGCCATTCCCCTTAACTTAAGGGGGAGATACTTTGGGATAATGTAGTACAAGTATAGCACAATTTGGCACAACTTTCAAAAATTTAAATTTCACCAAAAGGAGGGGGGGGGTAACTTCACATAGGTTACTTATATAGCTTACACGCATTTTAGACTTGTTTTTCTTTTTCATAGAGAATTTTTCAAAGATCGGAATACATATATTGTCTAGGGAGATAAACTTTACAAATACAAAATACTATATGTAAAATATACATAAATTTTCCTCGGAGAGAAAGAACTTTTGTGGAAAACAGTTCCACGATGAATCTGTATACACAACCTTTTATTAAATCTATGTTATAAATCTCTAATGCATGTATGCATATACATTTTTTTTTCTGTAGGATTACAGCCAAGAAAATTTTGTATATACAGGGTGTCTAAATACCAGGGGACACCATGGGGATCTCGGAAACTATAAGAGATAGAGATTCGGTTAAATGAGAGAAAAGTTACCTTTAAGAGGGAACAGTTCAATGGTGCATTTACATTTTACAAAATTTTCATAGCTTACTAGATATTAGCCAAAAACCATTTTACTCCGAAATCTTTCATCGTGAATATTTCTTAAGCGACTTGAAATTTAAAAAAATGTTTCAAATAAATGCTGTAGGGTTTAGTATTGTCTATTTAAAAATATTTTTTTAATTTCCAGAAATCTCATTGTTTTTGAGATATGATACTAACTTATGTTTTCTTAAATGGAAGCAATATGAAATTTTATAATTTTTGAACAGAAGATTTTATTACCTTTTCAATGATATGCAGCTTGATATACTTATTTTTCAAAATATCTCAAAATATGATGAAAAAGTACTTTTTATTTATTTAATACACTGGATCATCCTAAGATGGCTATGACAATTAACAATAAGATTAAAAAACAACTGAAAATTTACTTATTTATAAAAAGAAAACATATTTCTATTTATTAAATTACAAAATACCAGCCAAAGATGGCTATGGCTATCGACAGCAATATAAAAAAAAACAAGAAGCTATTTTATTTTTTTAAAAACACATTTTTTTATTTCCAATCAAAAATGGCTGTCAACAATGAGAATTTTAAATCAATTGAGAAATTATTATTTTGCCTGTTTGTAAGAATACTAAAGAGTCTTATAAGTAAATTTTCAGTTGTTTTTTAATCTTATTGTTAATTGTCATAGCCATCTTAGGATGATCCAGTGTATTAAATAAATAAAAAGTACTTTTTCATCATATTTTGAGATATTTTGAAAAATAAGTATATCAAGCTGCATATCATTGAAAAGGTAATAAAATCTTCTGTTCAAAAATTATAAAATTTCATATTGCTTCCATTTAAGAAAACATAAGTTAGTATCATATCTCAAAAACAATGAGATTTCTGGAAATTAAAAAAATATTTTTAAATAGACAATACTAAACCCTACAGCATTTATTTGAAACATTTTTTTAAATTTCAAGTCGCTTAAGAAATATTCACGATGAAAGATTTCGGAGTAAAATGGTTTTTGGCTAATATCTAGTAAGCTATGAAAATTTTGTAAAATGTAAATGCACCATTGAACTGTTCCCTCTTAAAGGTAACTTTTCTCTCATTTAACCGAATCTCTATCTCTTATAGTTTCCGAGATCCCCATGGTGTCCCCTGGTATTTAGACACCCTGTATGTATAAATATACGAAAATGTTTTAATAAAAATTTATAGTGACATGAAAAACATCTATAAATAATATATGCATATATCTTGTTATTTATGTACTACAGGTTGATCTAAAAGTAATTTTTCAATTACAATAATAAATATATTTATAATAAGCAATATAATATAAAATATTTTGAGCTTTTTGAATGTATCGCCAAGTAAGATTATGTAAAACTGGCCATTAATTTTTATTGGAAGACCATAAAATACACTAATGCAATTTTGTTGTAAAATCATTCTACAATCTACATCCATAAAAATTTATGTCATAACACCACTGCATGGAATCCAGCCAAAAACCTTTGTATGTTATAATACAAACCTGTTTTCAGGATTTCAGTGCTTCTATGTTCGAAATCAAATAATAAAATCGTTGCTAATAATATTAAGAAACGAACATGGAATAAATTACACCACAATTACTATTTTTATATTATTACTAACGGACTCAACCCGGTTAATATTCCCCCCCCCCCTCCTGTCACGTATGGAGGGTTGTAAGTAGCTTCATTAGATCCGGCGGGAAAAATAGCACGTAAGTGAGAGCTTTAAGGGAGAAAACAACCCCTATCTCGCATATGAGTCGAGATATTTACTATTTTTTCGACTTGATTTACTATTGCTTATTTCTTATGTTACCTAACGTAATAAAATATATCCTAAAACCTGACCAGAGAGCATATCTATCAATTAAAAAAAACACGTAGATCGGATAAGTAGTTCTCGAGTCATAAGGATACTAACGCACATTTAGATTTGATTTTAGAATAATTATATTATTTCTTAAATATAAAACAATTCAAAAAAACTAAATAGGTACATTATTTATAAAGTATACCATTACAATTGCTTTATTTCGATATTTATTTTCTCATATTGAATTGATTAGATCTAATATTAAAAACGACATCTGTAGGAAATATGTATAACCATTATTCACAGATATGAACCATAAATTTAAACAAAACTTAACCTAATTTAAGAAACGTCAAATGTGATTTTCTAGAAGTAATAGCATTGTGTAATTCAATATAAAATAAAACTATAGACGCTTGAAACAGTTGAATTCTTATTCTATTGTCTTTTCTCTGTTTTCGCAGTTTGTTAGGAATCAAGTAGTAAATCAACTGCGGTCTAGAATCGCCGTTCGTGAACTACTAAAAGTTAGTTTCAGAGCTTTTACGTTAGTGTAAGCTGTAAGGTAAAAGCTTCGTTAACGTTTATAAAAAAATATTCGTTTGTTTTTTCTCTAAACTTTTCAGATACTGAAACTCAGTTTCACAATCACAAAATCACAAAAAGAATTACAAAGCATTTATAAAAAAAATATAATAACTGACCGAACTGTTTTAATTTCCGGTGATTTTTATTTGTATCGTTTGTAAGTACATGGACTCTGTCATGCAGTTATGTATCAATTCATAAACATATAATTTTTGAGTTACGAATGCAGTTTATAACATTATAGAAAATAAAATCATCACATGTAGTACCGGCGGGGGGGGGGGGTCAAAATACATCCCGAAAAATATATTATAATATCTTAATAATTTAAACAAAATTTACCTCATATATACATTTATCCCCCATGCCCGGAAATGTATCTTAATACACCACTGGGTCATAGCTATTAAAATTTTATTTCAATTATAATATAACAAAAACACATACCTACTACAAAAAAACTCTTTGTAGTTTTTTTAACAAAGAATGATTAAAAAAATAATGACTTTTTAAGATTTTATTGAAAGATGCCAATTTTCTTTTCTCCAATTAAAACAAATGTTAAAAAAATCACAAATATATTTTTCTCTTCGCACATTAAAAAGTCATTATCTCTGTGTAATAGGTTGATACATTAGTATATAACAGTATCCATATTATCTAGTTAGAGAATTGAAAATTATTACGAAGATCATTTGTTTTAAAAAATCCTATTTTTCATGACGTCAAATATAATTAGAACCCATTTATTTAATTTAATGGAATCGTTGCTTCTACATTACCAAATGTACATACACTACTTTACATCTATATACAGTCGACTCTCGATAATTTGACACTCGGTAATTTGAATCTCTCAATAATTTGATGTTTTTTTCAACACCTTGAAAATTACTCGATAAATTGAAAAAAATCTTTGTATTATCGTCCCCTCGGTAATTTAAAGTTGTAGTAATGGCATCTTGCTCGCCAACACTCTATAATTTGAAGTCAGTGCTCCCAACTCTCTATAATTTAAAGTATTTTGAATCACTTCTGTAATTCGTTTATAGTATGATCATGCACAGATTTTTACTTTGTTTATTTACGTACATTATAATTACGTACATAATTTTAGTCTTCGTTCAAACTTATGTTACTTAAGGGGGATGGCCACTGTGACGGGTAAAAAACTTGTCAATGTTTGGGAATTTTTTTCACAGATATAACTAATTATATTTGAATCAGGTAAAGGACATTTTATTAGGTATATATTCAACTTATTTAATATAAATTTTTATTGAAAAATATTAAATATTTACAAAGTTATGAGCCTCGATGTGACGACCAAAAAAAATATTATTGTCTATGGTCGACTCGAAATTTCGAGAAAGGTTGTATGAAAAAAATAAATAAAATTTTTAGCAATATCTATATGAATGTAGCTATCGTTGCACGTAGCCGTTTTTTTTAATTTTATTTTTTCACAAAATGGCGATCGTTTGAAATTTTTTTTCATTTTTAAGACCTATTTTTTTCAATTCGAGCGGTTTTAAAAATAGTAATTATCAAAATTTCAAAAATCGGCTATGTGCAACGATAGCTACTACAATTACAAAAATTATATAAAAAAAATTGAATTCGGTTTATTAGTCTTTGAGGAATCGTGTCGACCAGGTCGAAAAATGTCATTCCGAGATAAACGTGTTTAATGTTTTTGTTGTCATAACCGGCTGTGCTAAATAGTCTCACTAAATTGACTGTAACTCCGTCAATTTTCAAAATTTAAACTCAATTTTTTGTATACATATTTATGAGTATGTAAACTTAAAAAAAATCTAAGAAAAAAATTTTTTTTTCCGTCACAGTGGTCACTGTTTTTATTATGTCATAACCGGCCGCGCTACCTTGTCTTACTAAATTTACTATAATTCCGTCAATTTTTTTTTCTTTTTTTCCGTCACAGTGGCCATCCCCCTTTAATTTAAACCGTTTTTTTCGAATGTCTTAAATCAAAATAAACTCTCGGAAGAATATGACTCTTTCAATTGATGTGAAACTATAGAAAACTTCCTGGACAATGCTAGATGGAATTCTCTAACCCAAACAAAATTACGGACTTATTTTTGAAATAAACATTTATGTAGCTTTCATTATTTTTTATAAGAAAATGTACCAATTGAACCATTTATGTACTTAGTACATATATATATTTCTTTTTAAATTAAGACCACGTTGTACATACATATAAGTACTTTTAGGCAAACTCTTGTTTATTTGAATTTTTTCCTAACTTCCTCTTGGTTATTTGAACTCTTATTATTTTGAACTTTCGGTAATTTGAACTTTTTCTCTGGCCCTTGAGTTTCAAATTATCGAGAGTAGACTGTACATACTGATTTTCTTTTATAGTTAGTTTTATTCTTCACTAGATGTCGCTACACGTTTAATATAAAACATTGTAATACAATTTAAAACATGTGTGTATAAATGTTCATTGCCTTTCTTTTCGATCAGTGTTTCTCAAACTATGGTTCCCGGAATAGTTTCTTATTTTTTAAATATTTTTTTATACATTAAATACTCGCTAATTATACATTTTTTTTGTTAACAAGCTTAGTAATTAGATATTTTGGAGCTTGCTACAAATTACATTATTCAGTAATTAGACGGTAGGCTAGTTTTCATAGTGTCTTAATAATAATTACCATGATCAGTTTTAAATATAAATTTATTTTTTGTTGTTGTATTTTGTATATTTATTATATCCTAGATCAGTGATGGGTAACCTATGACACTCAGGTAGAAAGGTTTACTTGAGCAAGGTACACCTTGTTTTGTATATAACGAACACAATATTTTCTTAAGATAAGAAATATATTCTTAAACCAAGTAAAGTATTCTTGGATGAAGAAATAATGTAGTTGGATTAAGAGTACTTTTCTTATATTAAGAAAATATTGTTTTCGTTATATACAAAACAAGATTTTCTTGGTCCAATACAGTTTTTTGTGTGCACGCATGTCATCTATCTAAAATAATTAATAGTATAAAAAAATAACTCTTTTTTTGATATTCCCAGATATAACATTCGAGTTAAGCTAAGTTTTTTCAGATTTTTGACACGCCGAACTAAAAAAATTGCCCATCACTGTCTTAGATGTTAAATATTTTTTTAAATATACTAACCTAACCTACTTAATATTTAAAAAAAAATTTTTTTTCACGGAACCCCCAGAGAGGTATTGTGTAACACAGTTTGAAGACCACTGTTCTAGATGGTGCTACAATATCAGATATCTTACATATATGTATTACATATGTATATACATGTAATTTTATTGAAAAAACCTGGCGGAATTTACATTTGAAAAGGATGTATATTTTACAAGACTGTATTTTAAATTTCGTTCGAAATGTTTAGCGTTTATATGTTTTTTATTAAGTAAAAAGGTACTAGAGAAAAATCGCTCCTGTTCGCTTCACCGCAAAAAAATATATTACTTTAGTTTATTTCCCGGCGCCCCCACCATATCATATAAAATATAAATTGTTATATAGATATTCGTTTTTTTTAACATAATTTTAATTGTAGGCAAATTAAAGATATTTTTTAATTATTTGTGGATTAATTCAGATATTAATTAACAAAATATTTGATTAAAAGCAGGACTGTAGAGTCTAAGGCGGAGTCGAAGTTGGAGTCGGTAAAAAAGTAGCGACTCCGACTCTTTTAATTAAATAATGGTTTTTGAAGTACAATGATTTGAAATTTTCAATTCTGGCCGAACCAGAATAACCGGAATTCACTCAAAAAAATTTTGCCCGAAAACGGAATTAAAAAAAAATAAACTGCCCTGGTCTGCACAAGACTTTTTCATATGTACATCATGATACCAATATATTGATATATGATAAATTTTATTATTTAACATTAAGTCCAATCAATTTGTATTTTTGGTCTGCATTGTTCTAAAGAGTCATTTTTTTATATTATTAAGGGGTTTGTTCTGAGTACTACATTAAGTTGGCGCGGTTTATGACCTTGAGCGTTGTCCGCCATAAACGCAAAAACTTTAACATAATTTTCTCGTAAACCGTTCATCCTATGATAAAATTTGTCATAACCTTTTTGATTCATCAGGGTCGAATCTACAACTTTATCCACAAACCCAATTTTCTATCGTCAGTTGGTGATGAGATATATTGTCTAAGTGTCCACAAAAAATGTTTTTTTTCCATTTATTTCATAAAGTAGCGATTGTGTCAAGGTAAGTAAATGATTAGGTTTGCTTACTTGCCTGTGACGTCACGACGAAGATCATTTCAACCTTCTTGATTTCAAATGGTCGCCAACGCTATCAAACTGTCATAATATAAATTTGATCGTGATCATCGTGATTTATTTATTATTGTGTTCTGTGTTTGTGCTATTCATTTATTGCTATAGTGAATCTTCACACATGTTATTAATTATATTAATTAATTATAATTATGTGTGATTTGTGTTTAATATTGACAGTTGAAATCATAGATAAATAAATTAAATCAAGAAAGTTGAAATGATCTTCGTGGTGACGTCACAAGTAAGCAAACCTAATCATTTACTAACCTTAGTATTGTGTGATGAGTCCTTTATCTTTCCTTGTCTAATGCCCGGTATTATCAACCAATTTAAAGCTCCTTTAGCGCTAAATGCTCCTTTAAAGTAAATTTGGTGTATTACAAACGTGATTTAAATCAATATTTAAGTTCTCAATGAAAAATAGACATAATATACGTTGTAAAGAAATACTGCAGATAATTTAAAATCTATTTAATTAAATGTGTTATGCTTCGATCTATCGATATTATGACAGTTAGTTAAAGGAGCATTTAGTTAAAGTTGATAATACTGGGCGTAAGTTTCAAATCATTCAAAAGTTATTTAGGTGGCCCCGAACTTTTGGAAGGTACTGTTACGTTAAGATGTATTTACCGAAATTTCATAACGTACAGTTTTACCGGCCCATGCCCTAATCTGTCTGCTTCTATAGGTAGAATACCTATTATTGCGAACATTTTGATAAGGTACGTGGCCACATAACTTTACCTTGTTGTGAACAATCCGTAGGTACAGATGAATGCACATATTTGTGTAATGTATGTTAAAGTATTATTAGTTCGCCAGGAATCTGCCGCGCGGCCCAAGGCGAGTTTTTGCTCCTGTGTTAGAATGTTGATAAATTTACAACAGTCAAAAACATATGACTAACTCAATGCTAGGGCGGGTTTGATATAAATCAGTGGTGTCAAACTTATATATAAATATGGGTCACCAAATAGGCAAAAGGTAAAAAATTTAGTGAACAAAAAAAGTTTTTTTTTTTAAATTACTTCAGTTTATTTCCCGGCGCCTCCACCATATCATACATAATTTTTATGTATTCATTTTTTTGAACATAATTTTAATTGTTGGCAAATTAAAGATCTTTTTTTATTATTCATGGATTAATTTGAATATTAATTAATAGAAAATGTTGATTAAAAGTATAAAATTTAAAAAAATCGGTTATTTCCTCAAAATATATATTTTTTTAAAATATAGCATGTAGGTAATATTATCTATTATTTTTATACAATATAGGTAAAAGGTAAAAGTTTTAGCGAACAAAAAAAGGAAAAAATGTTTAATAAATTTTTATTTTTATTTTATTAAAATTTCGTGAGGTATAAAATGTATACATAATAAAATTTAATAGAAGAGAATAAATAAGATAATATTGATTATTTTATCTACGCACTAATTTGCAATTTTCTTTGCGTGTTTCTTATTTATTTTTCTCTCTCTCTTGGGGGTAAAGTTGAAGTAACAAAGAAATGAACTTTGAACTGAAATAAAATTATCTGTCACTTTAAGTTGAATGCTTTTGTAAATATTTGAACTGTTCAAAATACAAATCCATTATTATAATAATAAATAAATGAAATAAATTTATTGTTTTTTGAATATAATATATAAGTCGTGTTTTATACAGATCATGTAGAAGCAATTCTATTTAACAGTGAAATTACGATCAATTAATTCGTATATGGAAAACTTAAATGTGATAACTTAAATATTTTAATATAAAAAATGACACCCCGCTCAATGGGGTAAATGAGTTCACTTTTCAATCTATGAAAGGGAGGTCCAAAATATTTTTGACAATGTTCGTTATAATTTTCTGTGGAAGCACTAATTAAAAGCTACATTCTGGAATTTTTTCAGATTTTTTGAATTGATTGTTTAGAAAATAGAGAAGATGGGACGCTTTTATACTGACTTTGGAGAGCAAATACATCGTGTTTGAAGGGTTAAAATCAAAAGGTTTTGATACATTTTTTGTTGCATTTTAGGGGACCATTCTAAGAACACCCCATTCAATGGGGTAGGTGAAAAAATTTTTTTTTGAAAACACTTCATTTTATGGAAAGGGAATCTAAAAAATTTTTTTTTCAAAAATCTTATCATTACTGTTTTTGGGTCATCAATCTACGACCGTATACTAAATTTCATCTTATTATGTCAAAATTTTTCAAGACGGACGGACGGACGGACATGGAGAAACTATAAGGGTTCCTCTTTTTCTATGGAACCCTAAAAAGATTATATAGTCTAACTGCAACTAATGAAAATTCATTTAAACTTCCTCGTCTGCGGGGTACGAAGGGGGGGGAGGGCATCAAAGATTATGTGGGGAGGAGTGGGGGGTAAAAATACTTTAACAAAACGTTAACGTGGTTATGGATGTTTTTAACTACCTTTATCATGTTATAAACAAAAACATATTGAAAATGATTTTGTAAACAATATAATCCGATTTTTCCCTTTAAACATTGTTTTGAACAATGCTTCACAAATTCATTAAAACCATGTATTGACAATCGATATATAATAAGCTTTACTTTTTTCGATTCAATTCCCCCTGTTTCAAGTACAAAAGCTTAATTAATTCTATTGTTTAAATGTCAGTACAATGCTTATAAGCTACTAGGTACATACCAGTATATATTTTATATATGAATAAATAAATATAGTGTAAAATTCATATGGTGGTATGTAACATAACTTCAAAGGAACTAGAGCATAGATTGAGGAATAATTAAATTTATTTTTATTTTATTATGTATTATTATTGTATTATTTATTTAAAGTTACATTTTTTTCCCACTCCGGCACAATGTAAAATATATCTATTAAAAACTAACAATAAGTGGCATAACCGGTAGCGCAGTCAGGATTTTGAAGTGGGGGGCATTAACATATAACATCTGGTCCCTTACTGGTTACCTACAGCATTACCCAGTTAGAATTTTGAAAAAATCTATTTTTTGCAGTTTCTCAAAGTAGAATATTTCAAATGTATTCTCTGAAAATTTCAGACAAATCGGACCGTTATTTATGGAGTCGTCTCTAATGCATAAAAGTAGGCAGGTAACGGCAGCTTGTGTGCGTTTTTCTCGAAACCATGTTTTCGAAGTCGGTGATCACTAACTTTGAGACCGGCTTTGCCGATCGGTTTGAAATTTTTCTCATTTATTCTATACAAAATTGTCCTCCGGATGGACGAATGATTTTTTTAGACGATTTTTTTTTATATTCGAAAATGCGACTGAAATTTTAGTCGAATGAAGAACTTTGACTTTCAACATCCGCCATTTTGTAAGAATTCAAAAATTTTCAAATCCCTTTGTGTCATAACTAGTGTGAATAATCATAAAAATTATATAACCGCGAAAGTTTGGTATCAAAAACAGTTTTGTTAAAAGTCTAAATAATCGATTATTATCTCGTGAAAAAAAAAACAAGCAAAAGTTTTCGATTGATTGTTCCAGATACCTAATAGAAGAAAAAAAACTTATTACCAATTCTTGCGGTAAACGAATTTTATACGCTTACTCAATTTACTCTCGGATTAAACGAAACCCCAAGCCTGTGGTACAACTATAATGAGTTAATTTCATGTTTTACACCATTCTCTACTTCTTCTTTTTATGGTTTATCAGAATTCTGAACGTACGATATAAGTCATATTGCACCAAAATTATGAAATATATTTTTACTAGCTGCCCCCGCGTGAATTTGTATTTATTTTTTAATCTAATAATTTTTTCGAAATACAAAGTAGCCTATACTCTTCCTCAGAATGTAAACTATCTCCCTGCCAAATTTCATCAAAATCGGTTCAGCAATTTAGCCGTGATAAGGTAACAAATAAACAGACAGACAGAGTGACTTCTCTGGTCCATGTCAAAACTTAATTTTTATGGAAAATTTAATGCTCTACAAATAAGATTATAAATATATTTCGGTTCTTATGCTAGATAGGGTGTTCTTTTCTCCCATTAAGCCTCTACTCCCGTGATATTTTCCACACTGGATCTAATGAAACTAATAACAACCCTCCATATGTGACAGGGGGTGAAATCGCTAGGTTGGATTCGCTAGTACCTACTTAAATAAATGTAATAAAATAAAACCATATATTATGTAGATATAAATGTCAACATTTTTCAGTATATATATTAAGAATTATAGATAAAGAACTGTTGCTTATTTTACATAAACTTTATATACACTTTGTAGGATGTATAGTATATACTTTTAACAATGTAACAATGTACTACATAAAAAAACTTTGCCAACCCCAAACCGACAAAAGTTTTATAGCTTTTTAATTACTAAAAGTTTTAAAATACATTTTTTATTATTCAACTTTTGCCGAGTTGTTTTTAACGATTGGAAAATTATTTATTATTTTCAGCATGAGGACTGCATTAGTTATATATTTAAATTGTAAAAAAATCCATTTTACGTTTCTTTAAAAAATTATTCTACATTTTTAATTACGTATACATACAGATAGGGCAATTAAATAATTTTAAAATATAAAATAAATTATTTGAAGTATGTATAATGTATATTTGTATATTAATAGTTTTTTTCTATTAAAATGAAAATTTCCCGCCAAAACACTCGTTCAAAATCTCGTGGTATCCTTGACGTCACTGTACATAAAAACTAATGGATAGCAATTAAGTATTTTGACTGTGTGTACAAAATGCCCATGACCCAGGTCTGCTCTGGATATTTTGACAGCCGCCATCTTATCGATGACGTATTACACCGATAAGAAATTGATGTGTGTTGTGCTTCAAAATAATTGTCGATACTTAAATCAAAGAAAAGAGTTAAAAAAAATCTATTATGTACACAGTATCTATATTGGTCGTTTATTTATTTATATTCCGTTTGTCAAATTCCTTATTAGAAAAATTTCTTGGCGATGACGTCACAGTAGAGAACAAATGAACTGTCGAGCGGACCTTGTATTATTGGATTATGCAAACTGCCCAAGGTTAATATTATTGTGACGTAACACCACTGTCAGACACGTTTGTAACCACGTGACAAACAGGTCAATGTTTAAATCAATTGTCTAATTAAAATACTGTTTTATTTCTCGTAAAAAACACCTAATTATATATTTATGTAACATATATCAGTGGCGTAGATAGCTTTTCTTTTTGCGGTGGGGGGGGGGGGATGTAGACTAAAGAATTTTTTTTTTTAGATATTACCAATTTTGAAATTTTTTTTGTCATTGTCAATTTCGAAGAGCTTTTTTTTAGTCGTTCATTTCTTTCGATCAGATCCCCTTGTATCACTCTCATGGGGGGGGGGGATATGACACTATTAAATCATCTTTTGTACACGGAAAAAATATTGTAATAAAAATTACTATGTATTATGGTACTGGAAGGACGGTTCAGTAATTATGGTAAAAATTACAATGTTCATTGAAATTGTTATTAATATTAGTAAAATGTATTTTGTAATCTCTACAATTATACTAATATTCTAATAGCAATTTCAATGAACATTGTAATTTTTATTATATCATACCATAATTACTGAACCGTCCTTCCAGTACCATAATACATAGTAATTTTTATTACAATATTTTTTCCGTGTATGGTGAAAAGTATACAAATTGGACTCATGGAGGGGGATTGATCCCCTTCATCCCCCCTTATCTACACCACTGTATAATATATATGTATATATTTTGTTAGAATTTATTGTCAATACTGTCAATTACGGTAAAGAACTTCTTTGATTGATAAATACTCGTAGTACAAACTACAGCCGCATTCATCATAAATCTAGAACAATAAACCGCCACTCTTTAATTTAATTCTATCCCGATAATCCACTTTCATGGAACCGACAAACATATACACACACATAAACACACATCCGCACACGCACACATACTCATGCACGTACGCACAAATGCCAGAAACGCGTTTACTAATCGAGTCTGGGAAGATAATTATTACAGACAACGTATTTACCGACCGAAGAGCTTGAAATCCTCGCACACTACCTACTAATTTACAAGCTCAAAGAATTCACAAATATAGAAATGCGGGTAAAGATATAGCTAGCATTTCTTGACGTATACATATTTATTCAAGTGATATTTAAACCGATAGAAAATTATAAGTTCTAGTGAAATATGTAGTTAATTTGCAACAATGAATACCGTTGACAGAAATAACTAAACTAGTAACATAACCTAACTTTATAAAATTATAAATTCTATTGAAATCTATAGTTAATTTACAGCAATGAATACCGTCAACAAAATTAATCAAACTAATAATCTAACATAACCTTATTTATTCATTAATAATAAATAAATCTATAGACTGTCTGAAATGAAAATAATTTGTTATTTTGCAGTTGATATGACTTTTTTACAAGTAATTAAAATCATTTTTACTTAAAATACATCCTCGATCTATACTTTTAATTTTTTTACACTAGTTGTAAATCATCCTGTATTTAGATTTATTTACAGAAAGGGAAATTAATTCCATTCATTTCCAGTTACGTTTTTGAATTTAAATATACAAACAATATTCATTGGCATATTTTGAAAATCCTATTAAACCAGATAATTTATTTACGGTTTTCAGAAGTACAAAGTAATTTAGTATTTTTTGCAGAAGGTTAATTATCTCAAGCAATTTATTTACCAACTGGGAAGGTCGAAATCCCCATACAATGTTTACTAATTTATAATATGCATATAATCTCAATATCCGGTTGAATAGGTATACCGTACATACTTTTTTTATGAAAGTATAATTATTACAGATTACGTTGTTATCGGCAGATTCTATCTTAATCCCGCATATAATGTCTACTAATCAATTTGAAAATTGAATCAAGAAGTTATAAAAGTTCAACAAACTTTGATGATAAATAGAATAATAGATAATACTCTTACCGACAATAAGTTTTAATTTTAAAACCCGCGTATATTCCTTATTAATATTATATTTCAAATTTCCAACAATGAAATTTTAAAAAATTCAACAAAGAAAATTTCATATTCCCGCGTATTTTTTTGTCGTTGGTACAACTGATTTTAGCTTACTCGATGGGCAGGATATGATGCATAATAATGGGATTAATGACGCGTGTTAGTACTGATTATATTCGCTAGATGTCTTTGGTAATTCATAAAACTGTCAGTGTAAGCTCGGAAATATTACAAACCTGAGGTCAAAATTGTTTTAATCGGGTTTAATCGAGTGTAGATATTTTATTATTCGAAAATTTATTTGTTTGTTTGATTTTATGATTGAATTATGAATATGAAACCTTCAGTGACTCAGTGTATACATTTTATATAGTTATACCTACATAATATACAGTCGAAATTGTTTATAACGACAAGTCGAAACACGTGTCGAATGAAATTATTTTATTTTGGTTAAGGTGTTATATTTTTAGTTTAAGTACTGCTAATATTAAATTAAATTAAACCAAATTGAAAAACTCTATTGTACGGGACATTAATACACTTGCACATGACATTTTTTTAAAGCAAATGACAGCAAAATTTGATACTGTTTTACGATAAACTATGAAAAATTAATTCTAAATAAGTTAATGAAAAATCCGCTTCGAGAGATTAATTTCAGTGGCATATTAAAGTGAGCATTTTCAAGAATATTAATTTAATTTTGTTGTGAGAGACGCGCGGCGAATACGTAAAATTATATAACATGAAAATAGCCGCAGGAATTTTCATTCCTAATTTTGTATTTACCGTATTATAATATTCTCATATACTAGATTTTCTTGGAATCGTTTTCGTATACGCATAGTAGAAATGTTTTTGTTTTGTTATGCCAGTTATTGAAAGTTCGGTTTCTTGGTATTTGCAATTCTTATCGAGAATAAATAGATGTGGTTTGATGGCCTTAGTGGCGCACAAATAATCGTGCTAGGGTGAGCTGGGGGTTTGTAATTATATAACATTTTATAAAAAACTTTGATGATAAATATAATAATATACAGAGTTTATTTCAAAACCCGCGTATATTCCTTATTATTATATTTCAAATTTCCAACAATGGAAATTTTAAAAAATCAACAAAGAAAATTTCATATCCCGCGCAATTTTTTGTCATTGGTAATTAATTATATAAAATTTTAATTTTTTATCTATTAAGATAAGATAAGATGGTGGACAATATATTAATATTGTCCACCAGACGAGACGAGCATTTTTTTTTACGTTTTTGGGATTACTGAATCCGAATCCAGGGTTTCGTTCCTAACCTTAAAAAGTAATTGAAATACCCAGAAAAAAGTGAATATACGTTTTTAGGGTTGTTTGCATCCAATTTCGGGGTTAGTTTAACTCGAAAATGCCTCAAAAAGTTATTAAAACAATCGAACATTGTTCCCGATATATTTATATTCAGTATCCATTTTTTGAGCATTTAAGAGGAATCCCTTTCATAGGCCCTTTAAGAATAAAATAAAGAGATACCACAGGGAAACATATGAATGTAAATTTTATCACTAACCTCGAATTTGGACTCAGTGACCCTAAATTCAAACACTTGTTTTTTTAACGTATTTATTATTTTAATGAATTAATTAATAATTACAAAATTTCGACTTTATATTATATAAGAAAGATAAAGGTACAGGATTCATAGTGGATAACTGATAAAGCAGAGCCGAAACTAGAGTCTCAGAAACCCCGGGACAGCAAGTGACTAAGCCCCCCCCCCACTATATGTTTTTCTTCGTTGTTATACCTTTGTATTTTTGCGTGCTATTAATTGTAATAACTTTTTTTTTCGTTGTTACTTCAGTATTTTTACGTAACCTTTTTTACAAAAAAGTGAAGCATATCTTCAAATATATTTATATATTTTATTAGTGTACCTAACGTTAGATGAAATAAATTTTCTTCTTCGTGTTATAAAACTTCTAGAGTCTGTTCAAAGAGCACTAACAGTATTAAAAGTTAAATACCTGAAGATAAGAAGTCAATAGAATGAGGTTGATTATATCAGACAGTTTTTATTTAATTAGCAACAGACATAAAATATTAAAACTTTCTCATAGGCTTCTGTATTTTTAATGTGAATTTTTCGTAGAATCTTTTTATAATACATAAAAGCGAATTTCTATCTAATTCTATATAAATACTAATCGGATTAACTTATTCTTTTGAATCAGGATAGTATAGAGGCAGATCAAGGACCAAGGACTAACACATAGGATAATTGGTATCATAGGCGCCGACTTTTCATTTCACCTGGGGGGGCGAGATTTTCATAATTTGGGGGGGGGGGGTAATTTCTTTAAAAAATTTGCAATATCCAACTTTCGTAATAACGACCAAATAACCTAAATATTTTTTGCGGCAAAACATTTCAGAAATACAACTATACTAGTATAGTTGAGTGTAAAAAAAATATTTTTTTTTCATTAAAATATTTGATTAGCAGCTGAAAAGCTAAAATCATCGTAAAACGGACCATGCAACATCCACTTGTATAACGCTGCCGACGATACAACATTCATTATTTGTACTGTAGTTTCGGTAAAAATCGATCAAACTTTAATTATTTGAAATAATTGAAAAGTGGACATTTGTATCTTTGAAATCTTTTTTTCATTTGTACATTAGTTTATTAATTTACAGAGGCTCACGAAACAAAAACGACGATTTTAGTTGAAAACTTCAGTTACTTGGTAGAGAAAAATCGTAGATTTTTTTTATAAAGCTGATCGTCTAACTAAGCTTTGTAAAGGAAATAAAGAAGATATTCAATGTTAATTTTATTTTTGAAGAAATTTTTAGTGATCAAGTGATAAGTATTGAATATTGCACCTTTTTTTAAAGAAAAATCTTATTGACAAATGTAAAATGTATCTTTAATTTAAAAGAAACTAGTGCAGTTTTACAGGGGGGGGGGCGAAGCCTCCCTGGTATAACATCTAGGGAGGCGATCGCCCCCCCTCGCCCCCCCCATAGTCGGCGCCAGTGATTGGTATCCCAGATTTATTTGCCTATATCTTTTTGATTTAGTATGGAAAAGTTTATGTCACTATTTTAACATCTATAAAAATCATAGAAGTTATCAGGGCCGTAACTAGAAGCTCGGGGGGCCGAGACAGCAAGTGAAAGAGGGGCTCTCATTTGAAGACCCTTGTTTTTTTTGTTCCTCAGTCTTTCCGATACCAATTTTTACGCTGCTGCAGGGGTCTTGCTCGGTCCCGGGGTATCGTCCCGGGTACCCCGGTGGTAGTTACGGCCCTGTAAGTTACTTAAGATATTAACTATTTATCGATTCTCTAAAAAAATAAATCAGTTTGAGATAGATATATACCTACGTTCACTCCTTGCAAAAAGGAATGAACTTACTTACAGATTTTTCTTCTAAAAATCAGTCTAGATTTTTACCCGAGTTGTTTTTCTTTGCTTCAATATCACTTACATCCATCAACTCTTTTAGTCTGATTCTATCGATTCTCTTACGTTTGTATGTCGATTTGAGAACTCGTATAGATGATAGAAATACATTTAGGTTATTTCTTTCCATCAAGATTATTTGTGTTCTGTTTTTAGATATTTTATTAACATAAATGGAACATATGTATGTATGAATAATATACGTATTTTTTTCTCGATAATACATGCGGATTATGCCGTCAAATATGACGAGATGTTATTTATGTGTATGAGATATAATTTTTATTGTCAGAATTTAGATTTATAATAAATTGAAAAGTAATTCTCTAGGAGGTTTTATACGAAGGAACGTATTTCTACTATAGTCTTAATGTAGGTATGTATTGTGGGTTTTTTCGGGCTGTTGTGTTTCAGAAATGCTTGCAAAGATGACTCCGGTATTAGAGTCGAAACGTCTATTGAATAAATACGATAACGTGGGCAACAGTTCGGAAATTAAGGTCATATAAAATATATTTTGTTTAACAAAAATTGTAAATGTAAATAATTTCATAAATCTGGTATTATAAGATTACAATTCAGAAATGTGACCGTGGGGGGGGATCCCGGTTTAAATCAAGAATTAAACCGGGGAAAATAATAATTTCCCTCTATATATTAATTGAAACATGTATTCAAAGACGTGGATTACACCCAGAAGTAAACTGAAACTTTGAAAATTATAATTATAATTTAATTTCTTTCTCACTTCATGAAATTCATCGTCGTTTTAATGAATAAAACAATTAATTATTAATGCATTATTCTTTCTGAAGATATGATTTAATATTTTATCATTGTCAAACAAAAGTTTTAAATTACATAGATTCAATTAATCTGTAATTAAACACGCAGAAGAACAGTGTTTTATATCCGGGATTAAAATAATCCCATTCAGATAATCTACAGTGGAATAAACATTAATTGCGGTGGTTCTTATGTTATAGATAATTATCTCTAAAAAGGTAAATATTCGGTACTAAACTTAATTAGGAGAAAGAATGTCCAGTTTTTATTTTTTTCATTGGGAAATTCAGTAGTTAAAGCGACTAACTTCAAATCTATATCTATAAAAGAGTTTGTCCTTAACCACTCACTCACTCACTCACTCACTCATATATCAACGTACAGCCCAAACCTCTGGACCTAGAAAGGATTTTTCGAAATTCAACCCATATAGGGTTAAAAATCTTTTTTTTGTTCGCATTTAATTGAATCTTATCGAACATGCTCTATACAATATAAATAATTAAAACAATTATTTCAGCATTTCCCAAAATTTAACACCTAAGGTGCTAGGAGGGGTGGTAATATTTGTAAAATATTTTTTTATAAAGGTAAATTCGGGAAAAATAGTCATCTATTAAAATAAAAATTTCGACATTCAACCCCTACTGGCAGGGGTTTATCTTCATAGCTGCTTACGTTATAATGGTGGAGTCGGGCAAAATAATCTGCAATAAAAATATTCGATATTCAGCCCCTAATGGCGAGGGTAACAGAGGGTTGGTTTTTACAATTTTTAACTAAGATCCGAGATATTTACTTTTTTTTTATATAGGTAATGAATACAAATCAATTTAAAAAATGCAATATGTCATCCCCTATCACGTACAGAGGGCTCTAATTAGTTTCGAAGTTTACGCGAACGAAGCCGCGGGATTCCGCTAGTAATATATAAATGAAACAAAAATGGTTATAAAACTTTGTCAAGTGCGAGTCGAGCTTTGCGTATTAGTGTCTCATACCGTAGATTTAAGTATTTACCAATTACGATTAGTTTTTAATATAATTGAAAAGGTAGCACTCGATAGTTCATTTGTATTATACTGTGACGTCATCGCCAAAAAAAATTTTCTAATAAGGAAGTTGTGACAAACATAACAGTTAAAAAAATATTTAATTTAATTATCGATCAATTATTTTGAAGCACAATACATATAAATTTCTTATCGATGTAATTGCGTCATCGACATGAAATTTATATAAAATGGCGACTGTCAAAATATCCAGAGCAGACCTCACTTTATTGGATCATGCATTTTACCTATATTCTAATTTAGAAATATTTTCGAAAAATTATATAAATAGGTATAGTAGTCCAGATTATTTTTTTTTGTCTCGGAATTTTTCAGATTTTTTTCACTATTACTTTCGGAACTGTTTTTATTACTAGTGAAGGAGATAAATTTTTTTTACGTTTTTTTTTTTAAATTTGTTAAGCCAAAATTTTGAATAATAACAAAACAGTTATAAATTTAAATTCTTTGAGTTGTCAGTTTTTATTTGATACCCCACTCATCGAAATTTAATAAATTATTTTTTGGTAACCTTTTTGCCCCCTTAATAACTGTCAAAAACTTAAATTTCCATCATTAGAACTCAGGTGTATTATTGACTCAATATTTACTATAACTTTGCTATTAATCTCATTGTCAGCCTTCTAGTTCAAAAGGTTCGGTAGCTAGAAGACAGGCAGACAGACAGACAAACAGATAGACAGAGTTTATTGCATAAATGTTCTTTTCTTCTGATTTCATTAACAATTGATAAAAAATAAGTTATTTTATTTATTTAGCTATAAGTCCAATTGATTACTAATCCTATTTCTATTATAAATTTAAAATTTCAGTTTTTTTATTATTACTTTAACATTTTAAATACCGCAGTATAGTAGGGGAAAGGACCCGAATATCGGATAGTTTTTGTAAATGTAATAAAAAAGTTGAAATAAATCATTGCATACATCTGAAATTTTGTTAACGTTATGTTTGACTAACATACTTTAAGACTTTAGAGTGAACTTAGTATCTAATGTATAGAAAATACGAATAATTATCTTTTTTATTTAAATGTGATATCTGATACTCCATCAAAGAGGCTCTTAATATCGGATGTCCGATATTTGGCGACAAAGACCTGAATATCGGATATCCGATTTTGGGTTCCTAAAGTAAGAAAATGAAATGCATGGCATTGTCAACTGAAATTACGTTTAATTGAAAATATGCAATACATTGAATATTCTTTTATGAGTTTACGATGGCTATAAATAAATTTTATAATAAAATAAAAATAAATGAAACAAAAACTAAATGTGTACTATTTACTATAAGTCCTTTTACAAACAAGTACATAAAAATAAACAATGATAGGAGCCATAATTAAACTGAAATCAATAAATAACAACAATATAATATATAAATATAAAATAAAATATAAAGTCTCCTAATATCGGATATCCGATATTGAGCAATGCCATGTGTCCGATATTAGGAATTCACGCATAACCTAAAAAAATAAAAGTGATAATCAGAATCGCATTATTTTTTTGACGTAGTGGGCTTTATAACGTAAACGATTAGCAGTTAACCAATTACAAGCAAAAAAATATTATCAAAATGCACTAACATTATTAAAATATTAACTTTTTCACAACAACAATTAAATTTCGTGACGAAGGAAAACCGTTACATAACTATGAGAACGCCATTTTGACAAGATAGCCAACGAAACTTCTGCAGTGTTGCCAACTTATTATACTTTAATGATTAGTAGAAAAGCCGTTCGATGGCGGCAATTTTAAATCAAAATAATCGAGTATCCGATAATAGGCAACTATCCGATATTCGGGTCCTTTCCCCTATTAATGCATACAAAATATCATAAAAGTATAATAATTACTTTCAAAACGCAGCCTTCGAAGTTGTCTAATGACTTTAAAAGTTCCGCATTATTTATGACCAAAAAGAATTAAAGAGAGGTACGAATTCTACGTCAGTTTCTGGTTTAATAAAGTTACGAACTAAAATCCCCGTAGCCGAGTTACTATTTTATTACAGAAAACTTGACAGTTTTTACTTAATCTTTGAAAACTAGTTTTAAAGAGATGGGTGGCTTAAAACTGGTCTACTGAATTCTTGTTTTCAATCCCAATACATAAAGTTAGAGTAGTGGTTCTTTAACCAGTGGCGTAGATAGGGGTGGGGGGGATTAAGGGGATCAATCCCCCCCATGAGTCCAGTTTTTGTACTTTGCACCAAATAAAAGATGATTTTCATAATAAAAAATATAACTTTGAGATTTAATACTGTCATATCCCCCCCCCCCCCCCAATCGCAAAAAGTTATCTACGCCACTGTCTTTAACTATTTACGTGAAGAAATTTTATTTAACCCATTAACGCCCAAAAAAAAACATGCAAAAGATTTTTTTAAATGAAATTAAGTACATATTCAATATATTTAACTAAATATCAAAAATAACATTGTGTACTCAAGCGATTAAATTGGGCAGATATGAAGTCTATTTTGTGTGAGAACACTTTTCTGATATCATTTTTATTTAGATTTTCATTTAAAAGTCATGTTTTATGTATATTTAAGTTATTTCATATGATTTGAACAAAATTCTAAATCACATGCTCTACACACACAAAAAAACTCTATTGGACCAAGAAAATCTTGTTTTGTATATAACGAAAACAATATTTACTTAATATAAGAAAAGTACTCTTAATCCAACTACATTATTTCTTCGTCCAAGAATACTATAGTTGGTTTAAGAATATATTTCTTATCTTAGGAAAATATTGTTTTCGTTATATACAAAACAAGGTTTACTTGGCTCAAGTAAACCTTTTTCTACCTGTGTAGTAGGATAAAATATATTAGCATACCACGTACATACCTCTTTTCATATAAAAATTATTGAGAACAATTAAAACACGTTTAAACACTTATGAAACTAAGAACGTTAACAGATTTTGTTTGTTGCACTTCTACCAACTGATTTTTAAGGAAATATTGTAAATTAATATACATAGACAGCAGCACTAATTATAAAATGAGGTGTACACAAATGTATACGACGGGCGTTAATGGGTTAAGGAGGTTAACACCATAGATAAAATAACAAGACATTTATTTTTTTTAAATCCTTGCAAAATTTCAAAGTCATTAGAAGAATAGTTTTTAATAAGAGATATTAAATAAACAAATGAACATGCATTCTTATGATAACTGCAGACATTACAGAACTTTTCAAAGTGATGTGACAGAGAGAATTTGAGCATACATTCTTTATTTATTTACAAAGATATCTGTAAATTTTCAGAATGATTAGAAACCGCATTTTTTAATTAAAAAATGATGTATGTGAAAATAAAACGGGCAAGTGCTTGTTGGACACGCACATGATCCGTAGTCATTCTCACTAAGATTTATAAAAAAAATAGTTTTTTTACAAAATTTTCGTGACCGAAGGGTTAAAATCAAAAAGTCATTTGGCTTTTATTATTTCATTTTACGAGACCTATCAAATGACACCCCACTCAATGGGGTAAATGAAAAAAATGTGACTTCACTTTTCAATCTATGATAGGGGGGCCCAAAATATTTTTGACAATGTTCGTTATAATTTTCAGTGAAAGTACTAATTAAAAGCTACATTCTGAATTTTTTTCAGATTTTTTGAATCGATAGTTTAGAAAATAGAGGGGGGGGGGACGCTCTGACAGCGACATTAAAAAGCAAATATTTCGTGACTGAAGGGTTGAAATCAAAAAGTTATCTGACATTTTTTATTGCATTTTAGGAGACCTATTAAATGACACCCCACTCAATGGGGTAAGTGGAGAAAAAAATGAGAGTTCACTTTTTAGTCTATAGAAGGGGGGTCCAAAATATTTTTGATAATGTTCGTTATAATTTTCAGTGAAAGTACTAATGAAAAGACACATTCTGGAATTTTTTCAGATTTTTTAAATTGATAGTTTAGAAAATAGAGGTGGGGGGACGCTTTTTTAACGACTTTGGAGAGCAAATACATCGTGATTAAAGGGTTAAAATCAAAAAGTTCTGATGCATTTTTTGTTGCATTTTAGGAGACCTTTCTAACGACACCCCACTCAATGGTGTAGGTACAAATTTTTTTTTGAAAACACTTTTCATTTTATGAAAGGGGGGTCTAAAAAATTTTTATTTTCAAAAATCTTATTATTTCTGTTTTTGGGGTCATCAATCTACGCCCGTATACCAAATTTCATCTTATTATCTCAAAATTTTTGAAGACGGACGGACGGACGGACGGACGGACATGGAGAAACTATAAGGGTTCCTAGTTTTCTACGGAACCCTAAAAAGAAAGAGAGACGCATCTATATGTGATTTTGCATACATTTCACGTTATAGTCGGGGAGGTGAGCGCCAAAATTTGCAACTACTTTCTAAAAGCTGATTTTTTGATATTATGTCACATTTGTGGTATAGATATACAGCTTGCCGTCAGTCAGCTAGTTTCGTTAGCGTTTGGCGCGGGGGTGGTGTATCAGCTGCTGACGGTATTTGTTAAGGTAAAATTCGGACTGTTTATTTTTTTAATAATAATAGATAATATTCCTAACTTTTATACCGAATTTCATATTTTAGAAAGTACTTTCACGATGTATAGATTTTTTACGAGTTAAACGCGCTGCTGACGCGCCCGGTTGCAAGATTTCGATGACTGACTATGATAAAAGGGGTTCTTACTTAGTATTCTACTTACAAATAAATTTTAAGATTTTAGAAAGTAGTTGCAACGTGTATAGTTTTTTTACAAAGTTAAAGCCACCCCCGCGCCAAACGCTAACGAAACTAGCTGACTGACGACGGCAGGCTGTATATCTACACCACAAATGTGACGTAGTATAAAAAAATCAGCTTTTAGAAAGTAGTTGCAAATTTTAGCGCTCACCTCTTGGACTATTAGATGTCACTATGCAAAATAAATATAACTTCTAACGCGCGTACATAAGTACACACACCCAGTTTTTTCGATGTAGGCCTGTATAAATGTATAAAAAAGTGCTTATCCGCTCCACCAATCAAACTCAGATTTTAAAATAAAAAAAAATCTCGATCAAACATTAATTTTAAGTTCGACATTTATAAAAATACTTTATAAATAAAATCAATCAGTTAACTCAATTAAAAGAATCGAGATTTATTCAATTTCCCCCTCCCTTTGTAATTAATCTTCCCCACACCTGACTAGGCATCAATCACAAAATCAGAAAAAAAGTTATGATGAAATGAGGTGGAACAGTATAGGTGTTGATATTTGGCGTTCGTTGTGAAAAAAGGGGGTGAAATGGAACACATAAAGCAGAGAGAGAGAGAATGGGATGGGGCGGAAGAAGGGGTAAAGGTTATTCTATATTTTTATATCCAATGTCCGGTTTGTGGGTCAATCATATCCGGTTTTATAGCGTTTATATTATTTTCGGAATATATATTATGTACATACATAAAAGCAGGAGATATGATTTTTTATATGTCGTGGGAGTGTTGTTATTTATAAAACTTTTTGTGTACGAATTATAAATAGAATACAGGTAATTTTTTTATTTGCTAATTTTCCTCTTTCACTGAATTCGAATAGCGTTTATTTTTCTAAATGAATTTTTTATATTTGTCGATTCTTTAATTCTGATTTATTAATACTTGAATGATAAATTACTTTACTGAAGAGCGTGAAACTGATTTCTCAATTTATTTGTCATTAATATAATGTAAAACATTTTTTATATAGTTTAACACTTATTAAGGTTATACGTCTAGCACACTGTAAAAAAAGTTTTGGTTTAAAAAAATTTTGGTTTTAATTTATATTTACAACAGGTGTACACTGTACCTACATTTAATAGAATATTTTACTTTGTTAATTATAAAAAGTAAAAAAAGTTTAATTTAATTTTAAAATTGAAATAGATAGAACGGTATATAATAGTAAAATGTAGATACTAATTTGCTGTAATGGTAGAGCTAGTTTTTCATTATTTTGAATAAATTATACACGTGAATATATTTCTTTTATAATTTTTATAGTAAGTATATATTGAAAATGGTTGAAGTTTTGAATAATTAGTTTTTAAAACGTCTCTATATAGCCAATTGTGTAGAATTTCAATAAATAGAGCACTTTGGGCTAGTTTTCTCATTTGTCGTGTGTTAAAAACTAAAATATTTTTATTATCCAATTACTCAAAAATCATACGTCCAATATTTTAAACAAAAATTAGTAAAATATATGAGTTATCCAATAATAACATATTAAAATATTAGACTTCGAATAACCTTAATAAAAATCTTTACGAAATAATTATTTTTTGACACAAATGTAAAAATTAAATACATATTTATAATTTATTAATTCATTACCTACTTTTACAAAATTTTACTTCAATATATTTAAAAATGTATTTAATACCAGTGGTGTAGTGTGAAAAAACTTTTGTTGGTATATTAAAAAAAATAATTTCGAAAATTTTAGGCAAAAAAAAACATTTAAACATCTATTGCGAACATAGACATAAAGAAATGGACAGCGCATCTGACTCGTAAAAAGAGCCGTGTCAAATGAGAGAGACAGAAGATGTTTGGAAATCATATACGTTATTTTCCAAACGACATGCATCTCTCTCTCACTTACAGAACAAATGTTACACCCATGTTACACCATTATGTTAAATACGAATGCGCTGTCTATATCTCTATGTCTATGATTGCGAACATAGACATAAAGAAATGGACAGCGCATCTGACTCGTAAAAAGAGCCGTGTCAAATGAGAGAGACAGAAGATGTTTGGAAATCATATATGTTATTTTCCAAACGACTTGCATCTCTCTCTCACTTACAGAACAAATGTTACACCCATGTTACACCATTATGTTAAATACGAATGCGCTGTCTATATCTCTATGTCTATGATTGCGAAGTATATCTAGTGGTTTTATTTTTGCCAGGCCTACCACCCTACAGTTATACCACTTCTTAATATTTACCTTAATAACTACCCCAAAATTACTGAACTACCTACTACGTACATATTAATATAGAATCAACTTTTTTGTTACATAATTTAATTAAATAATGAATAATCAATACGAAAATTGAACATAAACTGTATAATTTAGTTCACTGATAAATTAATTTAAAAGCAAATCATTACCCTTTAAATTTATCTCGTAGGTACATTTTAAAACAAACTTTATTAATTTAGTAAAAAGGTTTTTTAACCAATAATAAACTCTTCATATATTTCAATATTAATTAACATTATTTGTATATAGGTAAACAACTTTGAGAAAATATTAAAATTATAAAATTAAAATTAATTAAAGTATATTTTTCTTATATTATTATAGGTAATAAAAATATGAAGTACATTTTACGGTCGATCCAGACTACCGGTACAGTCTCGCTTCAATCAAATATAAATAAATAATAAACAATGAAATCGTTCATACTACGTTGATTAATGTAAAAAATCCGTGATAGATTTGGCTCCGATAGAGGTTGTTTATTAAAATGATAATTTTTTACCAATATGGAAATATCCACATTTATCTTATTGATAAATGTATATTATTACTAACAATGTTCTTATCATGATGAAAATTTTGTTTCGTACCTATTGAAAATATATATTTTAAATACAAAAAAAAACTTTATAAATGTCATCACTGAATTTACCATATCGAAAATTGCACTTTCACTAGTTGGGTGGCGTAGAAAATATTCACACTGATAAATATTTATTAATACAATCATTCAGTGGCGTACGCAGGATTGTGTCATGAGGGGGGGGGGGGGGGGGTTCAAAGAGAAAAAAAAATTATCTTTGAAATTGAAATTTTTAATGACTAAAAAAAAAGGTCCAAAATAAATGTTGCAAATATTGGTTTGAAAATAAAGATCACAGATGTCATGGGGGGGGGGGTTCTAACCCCCCCTAACACCCCCCTGCGTACGCCACTGCAATCATTATGTTTAATCTATTTGAGAGTTTCATTAGTTGGTGTAATAAATTATTTATTAATTGGGACGTACTACGTTGCCGGCGCCGGCAACAATTCACGTTGCCGGCAGTTGATATGAATTTTTGCCGCTAGATGACTTTACAAATAATGAAATTTTCGAATTTATATTTAATGAGGTACATGTGTACTTATACCTACTGTTGTGCATTGAAGGAATAAAAACCTTCTTAAATATTTTTTCCTAGATTCTCTAATTTTGTTAGCATTCAATGATAATAAATATCCTAACCTAACCGGGATTAACCTAAGTTACTATAGAATGTTGTGTTTACTATTATGTTTGAGGCTTCGCTCCATATACACCTTCTTTCAAAGACACGTATACTATTATGATTTAAGTTTTATTTTAAATGATCTAAAATAATATGCAAATAATAAATTAAAAATACTTCTTTTCAACATTTTATGAATTTAATATAAAAATACAAAAAATAATTTGAATTACATAGATATAACATCAATAAACGTTAAATATCATTTTTGAATAAATGAATCCTGGTCTTACGTGGTATCCTCTATAAGTACGTGATTTTTGACAGTAGTGACAGCTTGTACCCCTACATATTCTCCATATCAACCCAAACATGTGCTGTTACACTATCTGGAAATCTACGAGATTGAATTTTTAATGTTCTGCTGTCTCGTATCCAGTAATTGTTAAAAACCAATTGCTCATATTCCTTAAGCTTTAAATTGAGATGTTCAAAGCTATTGAATCTATTTCCAATTTTTAACATCTACAAATAAATCATAACGTGAATATACTGAATTTTTTATTTTAAATTTTAATTTAACTTACCTCGAAATTATTAGAATTCTAGTCACAGAACACACATTATTAGTATATTCTGTGATTCTAGTTAATTTTCAGTAGAAAATGTACGTCGTCATTATTCAAAAGAAAATTTTATTCAACTTTGTTTACAAAAAACAAAACAATAAATAATAATCAAATATAAAATTTAGAAACCCAGATACCTGTGACATAAGCGAGTGCCGGCAACGATTCACATTATATTCACGTTGCCGGCGCCGGCATAGGAGACAGTTCCTTATTAATTTGCCAAATGAAAAGATTTTTAGATAAACATGAAGATTATATTATTCAAATTAATAAAACATCCTCAAAAAGAATATTTTTTATTATTATATTGAGGAAATATTATTATATTAATAAGATAAATTTATTAAGTATTTTGCCATCTCAAATTTTCAATAAGATTTTTTTTCTTCTGTGTATAGACATCGCTCAAGTCTCGGTCAAATCACGCTACGATACAGTTGAATATTTAACTGGAGCGAGACCTATACCTACCAAGAATTATAAATAATTAAATAGTAATTTTTCAAACTAAATTATATTTTTTTTTTCAAATGTATTCTACCAAAAAAGTGTAAAAAAATCTCTTCGTTTAAAAAAAAGTAGCACTAAAATTAAAAAATTATGGGTAGAAACTCAGTTAAAAAATCTTTGATAGAAAAATTATTTAAACAAAAGTAATTTGTCCAAAAAAAAAGACTTTAATTAACCTTAAAATTCTCATAAATTATAACATGCTACCCCTAAAATGCATGTCTTTTTTGTTTGTTTTGTTGACATATCAAGTGTGAATAAATGTAATTTTCATAATCTAATATCTACATGTACTTATATAAGTTTTAAAATGCTTATTTTATTTAAAAAAATACAATGTTCTTCAGGACAAAAGTTATAATAATTATAGTTAAACAAATTGTAAGTTTCCTTTGTGATATTAGCGTAGACTCATTAAGTAAATGTCTTGAGATAAAATTAAGTAAATACTCGTGCTATAGATAATTTGAATATATTATCATTGTGTTTTGTGTATAACAAAATCAGAATGTACTGTATACTGTATGTACATTTATTCAATTACATTAAACGAATACTATGTTTTACTTACTCCTAAAGTTAGACGTCGACAGTACGAATAAAGTTAGTGAAGGGGGTATTTCTTCCCTGATTTTTGGGGTATGAGAAAAGAAGTATTTTCTTAATAATTTGTTTACAACTAGTGTAAACATATTTAAACAAAAAAGTTTATGTGAACATGTGTCCGGAAATGCTTCGTGAGGGAGCTACAGTCTCCCAAAGATTTTAATTCGTATTTATTTAATAACTAGAGAACCCATTGTGTTACAGTTATGAAATTTGACAACCAGTTTAGTATTAATAAGTGTTATTGATATTCAGTATCAAACAATAATAATTTAGAGCAGGGTTGTATGAGGAAAATGGGCCCGCCAATTTTTATCAAGTATTTTTTTGTTCTTTAATTTTTTTTTTGAACTGGATCCTTGTAGAAGACTATATTACACCAAATACACAAAAATATACTTTGTTCATTTGTCATAGGATCAACTATTTTCGAGAAATATTGATAAAATAAAAGAAATGCAAAATTTTACAAAATACGGGTGCTTCAAATTACACAAAATATGATTAAAAATAAGAAAAAATTTAATTTAAAAGGACATCTTAAAACTTGTGAACATAAACTTATAGCTAGTTATATTACTGTTACAAAATCATGTTAAAAATGAATCTCTTATTTGCTATTGGTTGTTAAAAATGCCACTGGCCCCCATACACCCCTGGTCTAATACTGGAAATCGCTAACACTTATTAGTTTTATTAAACCGGTTATCAAAATTCATAACTGTATCACAATGGGTTCTCTAACTAATCAAATAAACACTCATTTTGAGTAAAATTTTTAGAAGGCTGTAGCTCCCTCACGAAGAATTTCCGGACACATGTTCACATAAATTTTTTTTATTATAATATCATCCTCGATCTATCTGTTAGTTTTTTTTTCACTAATTATAAATCACTCTGTATATTTAACAATTTTATTCTACATATAGATATTTTATATTATATTTCCTTTGAACAAAGTTAATTGTTTAGCAAAAATAATTATGTACGTTCTTCCTGCATCGAGTTTCGCTTCCTGTTATATTCGGTAGATATGAAAAAATAAATATAATTTTATATTTAAATTAAAGCAGGCTGGCAACCTTACAAATATATTCATTTTGTTTTAAATAAATAAAAAACCTACATAAAATTTTATATTAAGTAAGTATATTTTAATTTCCACCAAAATAATTTCCGGTGAAAACCGGAAACTGTATTACAATTACATTAAAAAAAATTTCAATAACAAACGTACCTACTGAAATTAAATTAATTTTAAATTATTATTGTTGAAAAACAGTTTTACTGTCCACGAACACTTTTCAGTCGCCATTTTGATTTATCCGTCAAAAAATTTTGATTAAATATAAGAAACTGTCATTATCTATGATAAAAGAAATATTATGAAGGTAAATATTACCTAAATATTATAAAAGTTGACATATTACACTGTCATATTTCTTTGATCAAAGAAATTTTATCACATTTCTTTGATAGTGTAATAGCCGCCTTAGTCATATTTTATAATATTCATAATATTTTTCTGATCATTGATAATGTCAGTCTCAATATTTGATCAAATCTATGTCAAAGATCTTTGACATATTTATTTGATAGTGTAATAACCGCCTAAAAAAATATTTTATCAAGTTGTGTTTTGTTTCCATGATGTCACAGCATACTTACTGTCATTTATATAAAAACATAGTAGCCGTTGAATATTACGATTTCATATTTTCGTAAATATCTCGACCCCAGCTGGGTTAAAAAAAGAGATAAACCTAACGTAGTACCAAACGAACATATGGTGTGAATATGGCTTCGATACGTCCAATAGTTTAGACCTGATGAGAACACATACATACATACGCACTTAAGATTTTGTTTCAAAACGAATAACAAATGCCAGTACTCTCTCTAACCTCATATTTCTTACTTTGCGAATGACCGAAGTGTAACCGGAGTCTCTGGAATAAACAACATCCTCTGGGACTCCGGGACAACAACTCTTCTAGTGTATACGAATATAGCACCCCCCCCCCCTCGCCCCGTAGCCAAAACAAACATACGGACGGTTTGATGTCCAGTGTCGTATTTCATAAGCACTCTTTTGATCAAATATTCAAGCACATGTAAGATGTAAGTTTTATTAGAGACGGAAATCTTTTTTGTAAAAGTTTTGGGTGTTTTTTATTTTTTAAAGTGAACAATGGAAATGTGATGTGTTTTTTTTGTAAAATAATCTTGTCGTGATTTGAATACATCTCTAAGGATGCTGCAAAACTCTTGAAGCATATTCGAATATTACTGTTTCTACGTAAAAATGCAAATTTTTAAAGATTATTCTATACGCTGCAAAATGTAGACAATGTCGACATATTTTTCAGCTGTCTGTACAAGTTTTTCTCAGTAACTACTGAACGGATTTTAATCTGGTTTTCACAAATGGATAGAGTGTTTCATGAGGAAGGTTTTAGTCTATAATTTGTAAATGTTTTGTGTAAATTTCTGGATATTTTGTATAAATAAATAGTATATTGTGTAGCAAGGGTTGAAACAAGACGATTTCTGACTAGGGCGAGAGTTGACTGCCCGAGCGAAGCGAGGGCTGTCATTGCACTGGTCAGAAATCGTCTTTGTTTCATCCCGTGCCACACACGCTATTTTTCATATCACATGCATTGAAACAACGAGTTTTGATTTCTGTAGCCAGTCGAAGTAAGACTATTTCAGACAAATAGCGCAGTAATATCTTATACTATTTTAATAATAAAATAATTCAGAAATAAGATTGGCTTTTGTTTATTACAAATTCGATTCTGACAGATTTAAAATTAATGAATTTGCTAGTCAGGAAGAACGTTGTTTCTTTGTTTCTGCTCGGTACAATCGCATTGGTCTGAAATTGTCTTGTTTCTACTGTCAAAACTGGGTTCAAAACTAATAGTTGTTTCTATGCATGTGATATGAAAAAACAATTGTCGTTTATTACAATTAATTACAACTACAATTAACATTAAAATAATTATTAATAACTATTTAGAATTGCATTTTAACGTAAAATATTTATCATCGTCCGGTATTATAGCTTATTTAATACAATTTTCTAGCTTATAAACACTTTCAAACAGGGCACCAAACTTATATGATAGTTCTTTTTGAGTTTTTGCATGCGCAGTAAGTTGAATTTTACCGTTTTTACTCAAGGCTAATAAATACTTTACATATCTTAGTTTTTATTTACTGTGCATGCAACTAACTGCCAAAAACTCCAAGAGAACTGTCGTATAAGTTTGATACCTTATGCATTACCCTACATAAGAACAAAATCTACTTAAAATTGATCAAAAAACAACAAAAAATTGTCTGGATCAAAAAACAATTAATTTTTTTGCTTATAACTTTTAATAGCATAACTTTTCGAAACATGTACAGACAAATTCGTAATTTTCCGAATATGAATCGTATGAAATTCAATCTTAAAATTGCATACTAAACCTGAGGAAACTAATATTAATATTAGGTATGCACGTCAATTCCAAAAACAAAGACGTCGAGACTCGTGTGCAGTCCTTATTTTAATATCATATAATAAAAATAGAATATTACAGAATTAGATCATAATATAAATTTACATAATAACAATATAATAAAAAGAAAATTAAATAAAACCAATATCTATTTTGATATCAGCTTACACGAATCTCATATAAACACAAATAGATACATAAAATATACAATACGTGAACAGGGTGAACATAGAAGCAAAACAAAACACAAGAAATATGAGTACATCACATTTTTCCATAAAACAAATTACATTCGTATAAAACACAAATGAAACAACTATATCCATCTCTCTTGTCATCTAAATAAGACATAACTGACCTAGACATTTCATTTTGTCTTTCTCGATATGTTTTCTAGAAATAACCTTTTGTTTTTTTTTTGTTTTATTCAGTATTTTCTATGATTAATATTGTGTTTTATAATATAGTACTTTCAAATGTGACGTACAAAAACGAGGCTTTCGACGCTTTCGTGGTGCTAAGTGATTACATACATACCTACATAAAATGATCTCTGGTGTTTCATTAAAATAACAAAAATATCTACAAAATATAAAAAAAATATTTTAGATGAATTTATACAAAACAGTCATTTTTCTCAAAAATTAGTGGTAGTCAACTTTTCACTATTTCACAGTACTGATTAGTTCATACAGGGCCGGCCTTTGCAAGCTCGGTGCCCCGGGCGAAATATTTTTTGCCCCCCCCCCCCCCTTTGAAGACCTTTTTTTTGTTGACTCGAATATAGGTTTTTTACTCCTAATTCAAGTTTTTTCATTTCAAATTAAATTTTTTCCATTTCAAATTCAATTTTTTTCATTTCAAATTCAATATTTGAAAATAAATTGATATATTTATTTTTTTATTTTTTAAACTGAAGAAACTAAGTATTTTTAATCAAAAGAAGAAAGATAAAGCAATTGCAGTTGGCTTTAACAATATATTTAACAATATATAATTAATTTCTACCGCAAAAAAATCTGATGAGCTTTTTTTTTTCGTTGTTGCATCTTTCTTTTCTCATTATTTTTAGGTTTTTCATTCTTTTGCGCTTCTTCGCCGCCCCTACTAGCTTGGCGCCCCGGGCGGTCGCCCAGGGTCGCCCCCCCCTAAAGCCGCCACTGAGTTCATAGTCACTGATGTCAGTGATGTTGAGGAACGAATTAGACCATAATAAAGTAGAGTAAATTTGCTCCATTGAAGAATAAAACAGTTTTGAAAAAAGTTAATTTTTGACCAAGTTACAAGCATTTGAAAACAGCCTATTTTTAGGTATCCCCTTAATTAATGTGTTGATTAGTGTATAATCTAAAAAAAAATTAATGCAATTGTGTTTTTATTTAAAATATTGTAACTATGTAATAAGCTCCGCCCTAGAAAAAGATAACCGATGATGTTTGTCTAATATATATTTTTGAATTTGTTGTAAGCGATTCTCACCTTTAGAGTGCCAGACGACTTATGTTGCTGATGGTACATACAAATGTAAATTATGTAATAAATACCTGTATTATGTATTCTATAGATTGTTTATGCAACGGTGATTAAATATTTTGCTATTATTAATAGGTATTACATTTTAATACATGGTTTTACTAATTTGCAAATCATTATTCAAAACAATACACGCAGTTAAATAGAATTATAATATTGTTTACATTATTAAAGTACCCTTTACAATATGTATACCAAAATATGAACAATTAATTTGCCGTTGTCATTAGGGAGATTTAAGAAAAAAAAGTTGTAAACTGTTTTTATAAGTCCGATGTTTTATAAGATAAAATATATATTTATCTAATATTTTTTACAATTTCTTTTGCATATAAAAAATTTAATTTCCTTGGTTTCTGTGTATAAAACGAGTTATCTCGTCTCGTGAAATTTGAGACGATTTCGTACGAACAACAGTTGAAAAAATGACTTCCACAGTACATTTAAAAATAGTAAAAGTACTTGAAGTACTTAACAAGTACATAAAATTTAAAAAGAGTTTGAAATACTTAATACTTCAAGTAATTACTTTTTCATAATACTTGATTTTAAAACTTCATTTAGTACTCGTTATTTGTACTTGTGACAGCTATATGCCCGGTATTATTAACCAATTTAAAGTTCCTTTAGCGCTAAATGCTCCTTTAAAGTTTATTTGGTGAATTACAAACGTAATTTAAATCAATATTTAAGCTCTCAATGAAAAATTTACATAATATACGTTGTAAATAAATATTGCAGAAAATTTAAAATCTATTTAATTAAATATATTAGGTATATATGCTTGGATCTGTTCATAATATGACAGTTAGTTAAAGGAGCATTTAGTTAAACTTGATAATACTGGGCGTTAGTCTTATATATTTATTTATGTCTAAATAAGATAAATATAAAATTTAATTAAATATAATAATTAATCATACCGCAAATGTTACTAACATTTTGGTTCAATTCTATAATACACTGTAGTAGATAATAAGTTTGTCAAAATGACAGAAGAGTAATTAGTTATCAAATCAAATTACGGAATGTACCTTTTATGTGATTTTGCAGTGGCTTTGTATAAAACCATTAATTTAAAGTTAAATTAACACTTCCAAACATTTATCATATTCTAATAATAAATTCATTAAAAGTAAAGTTTCAAATTGTTAATGTTTTTTTGTTCAGGGGTGGTATAATATTTTTAACTGAAGGCCGGATTAAATGTAATATTAGGACTTATTCATGGGCCAATTGTCTTGCTTTAAAAACTTTAAATTAAAATATTGTGAGAATTTTTGATCGTATGAAAAATTTATTAAAAAATACATTTTTATTTAAATACTTTACAAGTAATTTGTCCCGTATCATAAAGCAGCTAGCAAAATTTGCTAGCTCGCAAGCACTCATAAATGAGGTATTAATTTTGTGATAGTATCTATGGATTTGCTGTGGAATTTAGAGCAGTGATATTTCAACGTATTGTAACACAGTTGGCGACTTTGAACGTACAAAATAATTTTTATAATATCACCACTGTTTTAATACCGTTGTTGGTGTTTACATACAATACGTGCGCGGAACTTGTCAAAGTCTTCATGAAACTTCAAGAGAACTGTCATATAAGTAAGATACCTTATTTGAGAGTGCTTGCTAGCTAACAAATTTGCTAAATCCTTTATAATACCGGACATTAAGTTCTCAAAATTACATAGTTACTCTTTGAAAACATACCACCTGGCAATAAGTTTAAAGGTAAATACATTTTGTTAGTTTTAAATTTATTTTGCATGGAAAAATCATGATAAACAAAAAATCGTCTGACTGAAATTTTGTTTACACAATTCTAAAATTAACTATTTTCACCTACAAAATTGTAATTTTTTGACAGTTTACTTATAGCTAAATTAAATTTACTCTAGGTATTTTAAATATAGGTACACTGCTATGCAGGGCCGGATTTAAAAATTTGCCGCCCGTAGGCAGTTGCGAAAAATGCCGCCCTTTTCGAAGAAAAATGTTATGACTTTTATCAAAAAAAAATCCGAAGATCTTTTTTTTACCTTTTTACCAAAAAAATTTTTTTATACCAAAATTTGCTGCCCCCCAAAATTTTGCCGCTATAGGCAGCTGCCTACATTGCCTGCATGGTAAATCCGGGCCTGCTGCTATGCAAAAGTCTTTGGACACTCATTTTTTTGCATATTGTAAATATAAAACTGCAAAAATGATTGATAAAAAATCTTAAATGTTGATAAGAGTACTTAATTACAACTTTTGTAATAATCCTAGCATATCTAAAATACAGCATTTACAATTTTTCATGTTAAGGAAAATTTTTGAATTATATGCCTGAAAGGTTAGGTTTACTCAAGTTGAAAGTATTGACGCACAGTGTCTTTCAAGCTAACGAGAAATTGTTTTTTTACTATTTTGACTGCGAGTAAACATATTCTTTTCACTATTTTGGGGATTTTTATTGACTGAAATTTATAATGTACTAGCTGACCCGGCCACGCGTTGCTGTGGTTAACCTATACTTTAGCAACATGTGGTGGTTATGCTATTAAATTGTAGGTTATATGAAACGTTTGGAAGTTTGACATAGCGCCATCTATTGAATACTTACTCAATCCAGTCAACAGATGTCACCATCTGTTAGAATCGTTTGGAGCTAACAGATAAAGACAAATAATTTGCAATAAAATAATATTGCGATCATAAATTGAGATGTAAGCTATCCTATCTTTCAAGTTGGATCAAACTGCACACGGTGTACAAATTTGATTAAAATCGGTTAAGTAGTTTAGGAGTCCGTCGCGGACAAACAACGTGACACGTAATTTATACAGGGTGATTCAGCACTGTCGTGCCAAACTTAAACCGTAGATTAAGAAAAATATTTTAAACAAAAAACTTTTAATGAACATGTGTCCGGAAATTTTTCGTGAGGGAACTACAGGCCTCCAAAGATTTTACTAAAAATGAGATTTTATTTAATATCTAGAGAACCCTTTGTGATAGAATTATGAAATTTTGTATTTGGTTTAGTAATAATACATGTTATCGATTTCTAATATTAACCAATTATATTTTAAACCAGGGCTGTAAGGGGCCAGTGGGCCCATCGATTTTAATCTAGTATTTTTTGTTCTTTAATATTTTTATAAAGTTGGGCACTTATTTAAGGTTATAATATACAAAATACACAAAAACATACATTACTTATTTGTCGTAGGATAAACCGTTTTCGAGGAATATCGATGGAAAAGAAATCATGCAGAATTTAACTTAATACGGATGCTTCAAATTACAAATAATAAATTTATATTCTTGTTCTATGATAAAAATTAAGACAAAAAGTTAACATAAGTATACCTCAAAAAATGCATCCTTATCAACAAATAGCCATTTTTAGTTTCGTTTTTTTAGTCAAATTATTAAAGTATACATAACACAGTATTACAACTGGCTATAGATCTTAGAGGATTCATATTAGGAGGTTTCTTTATATGAACTTTTTTTCCTACCTTTAATCATAGAACAAGAATATAAATTTATTTTTTGTAATTTGGAGCATCCGTATTAAGTTAAATTCTGCATGCTTTCTTTTCTATCGATATTACTCGAAAACGGTTTATCCTATGACAAATAAGCAAAGTATATTTTTACGTATTTTGTGTCATATAACCTTAAATAAGTACCCAACTTTATAAAATAATTAAAGAACAAAAAATACTTGATAAAAATTGATGGGTCCACAGGCCCCATACATCCCCGGTCTAAATTATAATTGTTTAATATGAGAAATCGATAACACTTATTATTACTAAACAGAATACCAAATTTCATAATTTTATCACAAAGGGTTATCTAAATATTAAATAAAAACTCATTTTGATGAAAATCTTTGGTGGGCTGTAGTTCCCTAACCAAAAATTTCCGGACACATGTTTATTGGAAGTTTTTTGCTTAAAATATTTTTCTCAATCTATGGTTTAAGTTTGGCACGACAGTGCTGAATCACCCTGTATATTAAGATATTTACAGTCAAAATCACAGATGTCCAAAAACTTTTGCACGGCGGTGTATATATTTTTAAATCTATAAATATGCTATTTTTGACAGTTTACATACGGTTAAATGAAATTTACTTTAGGCATTATAAATATATAGAATATGAAAATGTTTTTATCACAACAAAAAGAAACCCTTTTTTAACACACATATATTCTAATAGTTCCGGAAAACGCAAAGAAAAATCCAGGAAACGATTCGTGACAAAAAAAAAAACTGTCAGTGATGTCGTTAAATCTTTTTTGTGACTTTGATGACGTCACGGCTTGTCTGTCACGGATTGCTACGACTTTTACACAGAGGATGATTTATAAATACCAACATACATAGTCTTTTGTCAACTTCATAAGTTTGTGTCGTGAGCATATTCTAGACATTAAGTATTATAAATTATCTTTTTATTTAATTTTGGTGCGTTTGGTGACGCTTTTATTGTGCTTTGTAGGAAATGTGAAGTTATGTGACACTTAAATGTTAAGAAAATTAATACATAGGGGAGAGGGGGGCATAGTGGGGTACTTAAGACTCAAGCATACCTACAAGATAAAATATTATGATTAAATAACAAAGGCTCTAGCCCATTAAGATGGTAAAAATCCCCCCTCAACGGATTTGGCTGAAATTAAGTACACTTATTTGTCATTATAAAAAAATAATTTCTCCCGAGTTACAAGACCTGAAACGCCCTCTGTCGTCCATAACCTCAAAAAATGTGTTTTTTCTTTAATATTTTTTTTCTCTGCGAGTTTTTAACCGAATTACTTGAAATTTGGACTGGTAATAGATTTTATAAAGATGAATGACCACATATTTTTAAAATTATTTTTGGCGCGAAATTTGAATTTTTATAGCAATAATAAAATTTAAAAGGGCCATATCTCGGCTCTCAGGGCCCATGTAGGCTAGATACTGCAACTACATGTGTATCTTATCAAAAACTAACATCCTGATTTTTTTCATAATTTTTGATTTGGTGCGCCGTCCTCAAAAATTCAAAAAACCGTATTTTTCTGATTTTTTAGTTTTTAATTAATGTGATGAAATTATAAATAAAATCTGTATAATAATATTTTCTCAAGAATGGCTTGCTCATAAAATGACCTCTACATTTAACTTTAGTTCGCCGCATTTTTGATTGAAAATTTTATGTTTGATTCCCTTGAATTCAATATGTATACATGTTAATATACATGAAAAGTTACAATTTTGCATTGATTTTTTTAGCAAAACAGCAACCCAATGGTTCTTGGGTACGAGGATTCCGAATTTGACATCCATTTTTTTATTTTATTCTTGAGCGTCACCTGGTAGCCCAAGCAATAGACTGAAAAAAGAGGTCAAAATAAGAAAAAAAATACACCAAACTGAATTTTGGTGGAGACTTTTATTTTGATATTCTAAGCATAAACTAAAAAATAGCCCTAATTTTGGCAATGGGTTTTCGTTTTTAAGGGGTAAATGGGGCAAATTATATTTTAAAAATATTAATATTTTAACCAATGAAAATCGTTTCTTACCCCTAAATATTACCGACTTTCATTGGTTAAAAAAGTATTATTTAAAAAAAATTATGGTTGATCATTATTTTTTAGAACTTCAACAATTTGAGGCCAATCAGGATTTTAACAAAAATTATTAATTTTTAAAATAATTTCTCCGAAATAGCATCTTTACGTCTTTTAAACCCTCGAGAAAGAGTATTCCATATACGAATTCTGTATTTGTGGTACCAATCGATTCGTCTATCGTGATAGTGTCTCCAACAAATATCAATCATAAAAACACCCCGTCATCGATTTTGTGAAAAATTGAAAAAATGTTTGGAAACGTGGTTTTCATCCTTCAACATTTATTTTAAGGGAGTCGCACCACTTTTCACCAGACCGAGTTATTCTTTTCGAATTATACGCCCAAAAATTTATAATAATCAACCATAAAATTGCTTGCCCCTATAAATTCAGATTTTTCACTGCGCTCTTAATTATAAATATCTTATTTGTGTAGAATTTTATAAGCTACAATTTTCTTCATAACTATGTTCCTTGAAAAATTGGTAATTTTTGAGATATTTGCAAATAAAATATAATTTGCCCCATTTACCCCTTAAAAACGAAAACCCATTGCCAAAATTAGGGCTATTTTTTTAGTTTATGCTTAGAATATCAAAATAAAAGTCTCCACCAAAATTCAGTTTGGTGTATTTTTTTTCTTAGTTTGACCTCTTTTTTCAGTCTATTGCTTGGGCTACCAGGTGACGCTCAAGAATAAAATAAAAAATGGATGTCAAATTCGGAATCCTCGTACCCAAAAACCATTGGGTTGCTGTTTTGCTAAAAAAAATAAATGCAAAATTGTAACTTTTCATGTATATTAACATGTATACATATTGAATTCAAGGGAATCAAACATAAAATTTTCAATCAAAAATGCGGCGAACTAAAGTTAAATGTAGAGGTATAGTTCCATGGGCGTTTTTTCTTAGAATTGAGAGTACTATAGGGGGGGTAGTCCAGGTCAGTTAGAAAATTAGCCCAAACTTATATATACAAATAAAAACAGAACTTTTGCTGGACGATTAACTCATATTTAATTGATGAAAACCTTTTTTTGAGATTTTTGAAATTTTTTTGAGGCAATAATTTTTTTGGTCATTTTATGAGCAAGCCATTCTTGAGAAAATATTATTATACAGATTTTATTTATAATTTCATCACATTAATTAAAAACTAAAAAATCAGAAAAATACGGTTTTTTGAATTTTTGAGGACGGCGCACCAAATCAAAAATTATGAAAAAAATCAGGATGTTAGTTTTTGATAAGATACACATGTAGTTGCAGTGTCTAGCCTACATGGGCCCTGAGAGCCGAGATATGGCCCTTTTAAATTTTATTATTGCTATAAAAATTCAAATTTCGCGCCAAAAATAATTTTAAAAATATGTGGTCATTCATCTTTATAAAATCTATTACCAGTCCAAATTTCAAGTAATTCGGTTAAAAACTCGCAGAGAAAAAAAATATTAAAGAAAAAACACATTTTTTGAGGTTATGGACGACAGAGGGCGTTTCAGGTCTTGTAACTCGGGAGAAATTATTTTTTTATAATGACAAATAAGTGTACTTAATTTCAGCCAAATCCGTTGAGGGGGGATTTTTACCATCTTAATGGGCTAGAGCCTTTTCACTCAATATCATAGTTTAACTCATTGAGAATGACTATAGATATATCTTTCTCGATTACGATAAGAACTCTACGATATGGGAATACATAAATATAAAATGGGATTTGCCCCGCTTTGCCCCTATATTTTAAAGTAATTTAGTCGTCAACACACATTGCACATAAATGAGTAGCTTTGCCATCTTCTTCATCTTCTTCTGCACCTTTCTTGTTAAGAAACTTTCTCTTTTTCTGTTTGTCTGATTTAAATTGACTGAAAAGAAAGAAAATATTAATAGAAAGATATAATAAGACATTTGTTTGTCTTTAAATAAGTTACTTTAGTTGCATTAGGGGCATAGCGGGGCACCTTTTAAACGATACCCCACTATGCCCCACTGTTACTTTTACAACAAAACACAAACTGATGCCAACTTACCTTTTACACAAACTATCTTGTATGTTGAATTATGAAATCCAGAAAGCACTGCTACAAAACGAAATAATAACCACCACAATATATAATAAGGTTCGAAAAAAAATTGCTGTTTAATTTCACGTATTTTTTTACCGAAAACACTGATTTTAACACTTTTGTTTATATAGCATAAACGGCTATCGAAATGACGTGTCTCACTTATGAAGGTCACGCACCGACTGACGACTAATCAAAATGAGCCATTTGAATTTTTGCACGACAATTGATTCGATCTGTATGAGAGATTTCCGCTATGCCCCGCTACCCCACTATGCCCCCCTCTCCCCTATTATAATAAAATAAATAAAACTTTTTAGAATCAAATAAACTGATGTGGCCACCATAAGACTTTTTTATACATTATTAAATTTTCTGTGATATCTCGTTATTTTATTCTCAAAGAGGGTTCCTCTTAAATACTCTCTGAATACGAAAAAATTATATACATATATGGAGTACAGTTTTCGTTTTTTTTCTAATCATTTTTTGAGGTTATAAATGTATTGCGGCCTGATCGAGTCAAACTAACTCAGAATTTGGACTCGGCGACTCTAAAAATATATAGTCACTTTTTTTGGGGTATTTCAATGAATGTTTCATCACTTTTTGTGAAGTGACAGATCTTATATGCTCGATTTTTCACCCATCCGTCCGTCTGTCTTCGACAGCGAGATCTCGGCCCCCTGAGCACCTAGAGACCTCGGGTTTTCGCTAAATGGTAGGTATGTGGTTCTAGTTTAGCCGATTTTATAAATTTTTCCGATCATGACACCCCATCCGACATAATGTCCATTTTTCATACAATATTTTTCATATGTATATGGCTTCATATACCTCGTTGGACCTTGATTGGGATTGATTCAGGAATCGATTGGCAAGGGTATTTTTTGAGTTGTGTCCAAATGGGTGGCACGACAATACTGCAATTTGATAAATTTTTTGAGGTTAGGAACAAAATGTAATCTGATTGAGTCAAACCAACTCGTCTGGTGGACAAAACCTTTTTTTCGTGTGCCTACGATATTTAAAAAACAAAAATCTGTTTTAGTGATGCTCTTCAAAAAAAAGGTGCATATTTATTTTATACAAGAACTTTTATATAATATCCTTAATATATATTATAAAGCTCAACGTCTCTCTGTCTGTCTGTCCGTTTGTGTGCTTATCACTCGAGAACCACTTATCCGATTTAGGTGATTTTTTTTAATTCATAGGTACATTCTCTGGCCAGGTTATAGGCTATATTTTGTTACGTTAGGTAACATAACAACTAAGCAGTGACGATAATAGTAAATCAATTCGGAAAAAAAATTGCCGACGACTCGCTGTTTTTCAATACGCTGCCTAAACCGTCGAATATAGAACAAAATAATGTATTAAAGAACTGTGTAGAATCAAAAGTGCTACAATAAAGTCCGCGACACCATATGTCTAACTTTTATATTTAAGCTACAATTACTGCTTTTATGTTACAAAGAAAACATAAAATATTTAGGTTCGGTTTACATGGACTTTTGACCTGCAAAACTTCAATCCTTATCGAAATAAATGATTTTATCGTCATAAGTACTTAATGTACCTAGATATAATTTACCTTTTACAGAATCCAATTTGGTCTTTTGGTTTAGGAAATAACGTGTTATTACATATAATAACATAATATTATTCGCGACAATTCGCGCGAACTACTAAATTATTTTTACTTTTTGTTCTGATTCGCTTTTGTTAGGTAGGTAATTTAAGTGTTGTTTGGTTTTTATTAGAAAAATAACGTGTTTATACTTAATTCAACTATATATTTTTTAAATCCTAAACAATATTTCCGCGGGCGAAGCCGCGTGGGCCCACCTAGTATATAATATAATATAATATAATAAATATAAATATTATTTGCAAAACATTCAGCAAATTGCATGTTTCACCGTTTTGACTAAATAGAGCGTTCACAGACCGACAGACAGACAGACACACATACGTCATTGAGATAATATTCATACTCGACTCGAGAAACCTTCAACACGTGTTATTCTATTGATATTATTTCCAAAACACATTTTATCATGTCAGAAATCCATAAAGGGACACCAGACACATCCTATATGTATCATGACTAACGTTCTAACATGCATTCGTTCCTCCCTTCACTCTCATTGATCTCTAACCCCTTACAGGCGTTACACGTACTCGTATAGGCAATTCATCGTGGAATGAACGCTCTCGGTAATGGAAGGGCGAGGGGGGGGGGGCGGATTATCAAAATATCCACGCCGAATACGAATGTCGGCTATGTTACGATGGTGCTATATATACATTAAAGGGAGGGGGTAAAGTGATTTTTTATTGAAAATTCCTAGCCAGAAACACAGCTAGGAATTTTTTCTCAGTGTGGCAGAAGGGGGGGGGGAGTTCTTTGTATACCGAGTGTCCCATTTTAATCTAAAACCCTCCTTTTTGATATCAATTAAATCAAAAAATATTTTAAATAAAAGTTGTTTAGTTTTGAGAGGAAACCAAAATGGCGTTATTAATTTTTTAATTTAGTGAATGTCTTCAACGTCAAATAGGGTTAACATTTTTTTTAATGGAGGTCTATATTTTTTGTTAAGTACGGTATCTTATTTTACGGAAAAAAAACAAGCAGCTTTTGTCTTAAATAATATTTAGTATAACTTCATTTTTCATTAATATTCGAAAACTTTAGAGGGAAAAGTGGAAAAAAATGTTTATTTTAATCTGATATAACTAGGGAAATTAAGTATATCAGGATTTTTTTTATCTTTTGCTCTTAAAAATATGTTTCATAACAAAGAAATATATGCCATGAGTGTCATGGGACTTTCTTATACGTGATACAGTATACAGTATACAGTTCAACCTCAGTATTACGTACTTATAAAAAAAACCCGTGTCTCCCATGGCAGATATTTTTATAAATTTAAATATAAATAGTTTCTGAATATAATATTTGTTTATTTTATTATTTTCCAATAAACGAAAAACTCATATTTTTACTTCTGCCCGGAGTTATTCCGGAAAACAAAAACACGATACAAACAATTTTAAAGTAAATATTTTCAAGTTACACGTTATTTTATAAATGTAAATATTGTTATTTCTGAAAGCATTTCCGATGCGAAATTGTGAAATTCTCGTAGAATTTTCACCGGAAAATTGTTCATGCTGGGGATAAACACGATTACTTGATTTGCTTTTGAGTAAGAGCTTTTCCTATAAATATAGGTAATATAATTAACACAAAATAACGTATTTATCACGCAAATATTCATTAAGACCTCATTCCATTAATAATATAAGGTAGTACCTACCTAATACTACCTATATGTATAATTAATATCTACTGAAATTATTCAGTTCTGTAAAATTGAAATAGATGGATTAATTTTGGTAAATCGTACCCCTTAAAATTTTCGAAACTGATTTTATATAGTTATTTTAACTATATAAAATTATAGTTGTATTATAGGTAGTAATTTTAACTAAAAGTACCTACCTATATAAAATTATAGTTGTATGATAGTTATTTTAACTAAGTAAGTATATAAAATTATAGTTGTATTATAGTTATTTTAACTATATATAAAATTACTGAGGTATTTTACATCTAATTAATATTTTTAGCTCAAGCCATTGTTGAAATATTTATAATATAAATAAGCAGTCGTTAAATTAAAGGTCGTTATATCAAGCGGTGAGTGTACATTTTTTACTAAATTTTTAAATATATATATATATTATATACCTATATTTTTTTTTTCCAAAATAATGCTGAAAATAATCTTTTTCTATTCAAATGAAAAAATGTCCGACAAAACGCGCATTCAAAGTCACGTGGTATGCGTGACGTAACTGTTTACTCAAACAAACTGAAATCAACCAATAGGGACCGAGTATTCTTACGTTTTTAGTAAGTAACTACGTCATTCCAGTGTCAGTTCTGCTAGACGCGTTTGTGATCACGTGACAAATAGGTTAAATATTACATTTTAAAATTAGGTTTATTATTGAAATACTGACTTATTTCACGTAAAAAAAACACTTGATTGTAATTAATACTTAGTATTATATGTACCTACTCAGGCCCTGAGAGAGCTTCAACGGAGCCCGGGCCAACTCACATTTTGGGGGCCCCATACCTACCCCCTTCACCAAGCGTATGGACATTTTTAACAAATTTCGCAAATTCTAATAACTTTCTAATATTATTTTAGTAGGTATTAAAAATCAGTGTTTTTTTAAAGAAAATTTTCAAGTAGGTATATTTATGTTATTTAAAACCCTCTGTTAAAAATAGGTAGTATAAGCATAGGCGCCGACTTTTCATTTAACCTGGGGGGGCGAGATTTTCATAATTTTTTTAGGGGGGGGGGCAAAAAAATTCCTTAAAAAATGTCCAATATCCAACTTTCGTAATAACGACAAAAATTTCAGAAACGCAACTAATAATGTGAAAAAAAAAAATTTTTTTCATCAAATTGTAGTTTCGATAAAAATCGATCAAACTTTAATTATTTGAAATAATTGAAAAGTGGACATTTATATTTAATTTACAGAGGCTCATGAAACGTAAATGACGATTTTAGCTGAAAATATAGTAAAGTGTAGAAAAGTCGTAGAATTTTTTTTAAAGCTGATTTTAGCTGAAAATATAGTAAAGTGTAGAAAAGTCGTAGAATTTTTTTTAAGCTTTGTAAAGGAAATAAAAGATGTTTTAGTATTAATTTCCTTTTTGAAGAAATTTGTAGTGATCATTTTTACTCAAGTGACAAGTATTTGAATATTTACACCTTTTTTTAAAGTAAAAATCTTATTGATAAAAGTATCTTTAATTTAATATAAACTAGAGTTCAGCTGCACAGGGGGGGCAAAGCCCCCCTGGTATAATATCTGGGGGGGCGATCGCCCCCCTCGCCCCCCCGTAGTCGGCGCCGGTGAGTATAAGTATCCAAAAATATGTAAAATATAAATAATTTTCGGGTGCCGGGGCCCCTGAGACACAGGGGGCCCATATGGCCCTCCTAGCCCCCTTCTCTATCTGGGTCTGGTTCTATGTATAATCTAACTCTGAATGTTTGATTATTGTTGATAAAGAGTGTGACGTCACAACTCTAAAATGTCACCTGCAAGCGTTTTGGTGTCAAATTCAAAATTAGTAATTATTTTGAATCACTAAAAACATATATTTCATATCGATGTATTACACCATCGAAAAGTTTATATAAAATGGCGATTGTCAAAAAATCCACAGCAAACCTTGCTTTATTGGTTCCACAAAGATACAATAAGGAAGGGGTAAGCAAAAAAACGAAGCTAGAGGAGGCGGTCCGACCGCTGTGCAGAAGTAAGAAATTTACTTTGTACATAGAAGAAGGTAGACGTATTTCCCGCGCGGCTGATTGGTCAAATATTATGTGGTGGGGGTACACACTCACTCAGCTATATACGGTTGCTCAGTCAACTACTGCGCACTCACTCGTACACGAGAGACCACCCAACTCGGGGGTCATATTTTGGCTCAACAAATTGTGTTATAGGGATATAAGTATAGTTCATATTCTTTATTCTATGCTTCATGATTGGTTCATGATTAAGAGTGATATACGAGTAAAAGGGGCGTGGCTGTTGTAAGCGAGATGTGCAGAGTATGTAGATACGTTCGTCGTGCACATAGCTTAGGTACAAGAGTGGGGGAACATCGACCGTACAATAAAGCATTCAGTCAGTCTTGTTCGAACCGCCGTATCGTATACATCATTAATATTAATATAAATTGTTCTATGCAGGCCCTGAGTGAGATTCAACGGGGCCCGGACCAACTCACATTTTGGGGGCCCCATACCTCCCCCTTCACCGAGCGTATGGACATTTTAAATAAATTTCGTAAATTTTAATAACTTCCTGATATTATTTTAGTATTAAAAATCAGGGTTTTTTAAAGAAAATTTTCATTTATTTTGCATTTTTTTGATTTTTTTGTAGTATATTTATGTTTTTTAAAAACCCTCTGTTGAAAATAGTATACCTAACAGTATAAGTATCAAAAAATATGTAAAATATAAATAATTTTTGGGCGCCGGGGCCCCTGAGACACAGAGGGTCCGGGCCCTCTTAGCCCCCCCTCTATCTGCATGGGCCTGTATGTAATACACTATTTAGAACTTTTTAGTCTTTATTATTAATAGTTTCAAATACCCTATTATAGGGATTTTTAGTTATTAAAAAGATTCTAAAAAATGTACCTATTTATTTTTTTATTAAAAGCGAGATTAATATAATTTTTGCTAAAATGAAATGCAAAATACAGCAATCCACCATGTTAAATAAAACACCAATTAAAGAGAATGACGTCACGTATCAGTAAACGTCAAAATGATTGACTTTTATTTTAAACAAATATAAATTCCTCTTACAAGATTATTAGGTACATACCTTATTCAAAAACTTATATACAGTGGTACCTCGACATACGAGTGCCCCAACATACGAGTTTTTCGAGATACGAGCCGGCGAGCGAGTGATTTTTTGCTTTGAGTTACGAGCGAAATTCGAGATACGAGTTCGGTAGTTCATTTACCTATTTTTATAACCATGGATCGGAAGAAAGTTTGTGAAAAGTCAAGTGCTAAGAAAAAGATGATGAGTGTTGAATTAAAACGTGGAATTATAGAAAAACAAGAGCAATTGTTTTGTATGGGGAAATTTGATTCGAGATACGAGTAATTCAAGATACGAGCAAGGTTGCGGAACGAATTAAACTCGTATGTCGAGGTACCACTGTACTTTGGAATTCATTTTTAACACACAAAATAATTAAATTATTCTCTAACTCTGAATGTTTGATTATTGCTGACAAGGAGTGTGACGTCACAACTCTGAAATGTCACCTGCGAACGTTTTGGCGTCAAATTCAAAATTAGTGTTAAAAGAGTTAATTTTTGCGATTAAACCTTTATTTTCTGCAGAAATAAGTATTTTTTTGGAAATAAGAGACACGTAAGATCATTATAGAATATTTTTTTTAAATTAGTCATCATGCCTATTGGTTCAAATTTTATGACATTTTATATAAAATGAAACATCTAAAAGTCCAGATACATATGAAGATAAAATCCGAAACCTTAGATTTGGTGATTTAATACTTGGGAAGAACAAACCTAACTTGACGCACATAAAGGGTACTTGATTTTCAGAGCACACTGTGCTCGAGATTCACAAGATTATATCTCATAAACCCTCCAGCATCCCTTCGGCTTACAGTCCTTACGGAGTCCTTCTTGATGCTTCCTTGTTCGTAAGGAAAACTAAGACATCGTTTGCAATTAAGTTACTTATACGTACACATTCTAAGATTGTGTATACGATAGAAATCAAGAAGTTTTAATTCTCTTGATTAGCTAATATCGTGTTAGTAAAATTGAATTGGAAGTTGAACCAATCGGAAGCCAAAATGACCAACCTATTTTGTCATTTTAAAAATTTGTAAGAAAGTAGGTCACCATGGCATTTCAATTTTAAGGAAATTGACACCGTAGAAATCTTTCGATGAAACTTTGAAAATAACAAGATATTTATATTTAAAAAATCTTTGCAAAATTTAATGATCATTAGCAGAGTCGGCCTTTGCAAGCTCGGCGCCCCGGGCGAAATATTTTTTTGCCGCAAAAAAATCTGATGAGCTTTTTTTTTCGTTGTTGCATCTTTCTTTTCTTATTTTTTTTGTTTTTCACTTCTTGCCGCCCCTGCTACCTTGGCGCCCCGGGCGGTTGCCCAGGGTCGCCCCCCCCCCCCAAAGCCGCCACTAATCTTTAGGAGAATAATTTAAGAGATAATAAATAAACAAATTAAAATGCATTCTTATGAGAACTGTATATTTTCGAGACATGACAGCACTTTTCAAAGTGATGTGACAGAGAGAATTTGGTGAAAATTTGAGCATACCTACATTCTTTATTTATTTACAAAGATACCTATCTGTAAATTTTCAGAATGATTAGGAACCGCGTTTTTTAATTAAAAAATGATAAATGTGTGAAAAATAGAGAGAAAGGTATATATGTGATTTCGCATGCTCCAGAGAGAGACACAACTTGCCTTCATTCTATGCTTAGGTATCCACAGGCGCTATTATCCCCGCATCCTATCTCCTTAAAAAAAACTTCCATAATATACATTTTTACTTTTTTTATTTGTTGTTCATCATCCTTTATTATAAATTTAAATTTAGTTCGCTGATATTCAATAAACTAATTTTCGTTGATAATTAAAAAAAATCTGTCAAGACATATACTTACATTTTTATGACACCCCTCCCTATTTCTCCAAAATTTTAAATGATATTAGTGATTTAGTACCTATTTGTCATTGGTAGTCTCACAAAATCCTCGTTACCTATTTTTTTCAGATTTTTTGAGCTAATACTTAGTTACCAAGTTAGAGGAGGGGAGGCAAAATAAATTACTGCTTGTAACCCCTTGCTGCCGCATTACAAATAATAAAAAATAAGGTCATTTTCTATTAATTGAGATCTACAATTTGATATCCCACACGCCTTGGAATAAATTTTTTTTAATTTGCTTTAAAGCCCCCTGCAGGCGCTATTTATGGTTTATAAAAAAATAAGAATGAGGGTCAAATTACACTATACTAGTTTGGTTACACATTTTGATGTGCTACATGCCTTTTTCTTAGCACCCCCCCCCATTAATTATTTTTTCAAATTATTTGTACATATTTTGCTAGATGGTGTCATTTTACATGTAGGTACAGTAAAAATTTCAAGATTCTAGCTTACTTAGTTTACGAACTATTGTGCTTTGAGTTAAAAGGACGGACGCGGGACGGCAAAGTGTGATTAATAGGGTTTCTTCGGAACCCTAAAAAGTCAACAAAGAGGTACACAGTACACAATATGTGACTATGTGAGTTTTGTCAATGTTCTCTAATATAAAAGAAACTGTTTTTTTATAGAATGACACATATTTTTTTATGCTCCGATTATTTCCATTCTTTTCAACAATTATTAATTTCGAAGTTACAGACGTGGAAATCATTTCTACCCTTTTCACTTGTAAATAATTTTCAAGACAACAATAGATACGTGTATATATATTTTTGAAGACATTATTTTCTAACGAATTTTTTAAATCTCATTGTTAACAAATATTGACGTTTTGAGATTCTTCATATTATTCTTTAAATAGGCGCAGGCATTTTGACATATATATTTATTCTAATTTTACCTCAATATAACTGTCAGTCGAGTTTCAAACCCACTACCTCTAGTAACTTCAACCCATGCATTTAAAAACACTTCATTTACGTGCAGTAATTATTAACTAACTATTATTAGAAATCACGGCGTAGTTTGTGAACATCTCGACATAGATGTCACCACCATATGACGTGAGTAATGTCATTAATGTGATGTAGTACAACAAGAGTACCAACTGTAATGACGTTTAAATGTTGTTACGAACATTTGTGTGCGTGTGTATGTGTGTGTGTTTTTTTATTATTATTAATGGCGGTTTCATGTAATTAATTTTGGTTTATTTTTAGTTTTATATGTGGTATTTTGTCATATGTATATTATTGTATATGAAATAAAACGTTTTTAGAATTTACAAAATATTTATTAGTTGCGGTCTTCTGCGAATTTTAATTATTAAATTTTTTTGCATAAAAAATGCAATTTTGTATATTATTTTATTTTTAACATCTCAACTCTTAGAAAAGGAAAGATATAGAACTAATAACGCATTACTTAACATTGTTACCATATCGCTCCATAAAAAATCGCTCTACGAGTCATTGGCGTATCATTAGGATTTTAAAATAAATATCAATTGTTTTGAATTATAAAATTATTAATAATTTTTATTATTGTATTAAAAAAAATTTCAGTGAATTGATTAACAGAGAAATGTCTATTTCGAATTACCATCTCTCTTACATAACAAATTAAATTGTATCTATCTAATTAAAAACTAATTTGCATATTATCAATTTTCAACTGACGCCTCTGAGATAATATGCATAGAAATGACGGAAGTGACATATAATTAAAGATGGTCGCCGTCAAGTTTTGGTAACAGTTTCATATACGGACTAGCCATAGGTGGGCATTAACTCGTTAATCTTTAATTAACAAAGTTAACAAAATGTTTAACGGATTAACTTTTAAGTTAACTCAAAAAAATGTTAACGCTTTTGTTAACTTCCGTTAACTTCAGTCCGTTACATTGGTTATTTAATAACAAGTATATAAGAAAATTGTCGAAATAGCAAAAAAAGGTCTTCAAACATTTTAGATGGTTAACTTTTAACGGTTAAGTTTAACTGTCGTTAAATTTTCGGTTAACTTCTTCCGTTAAATTTTCATAATTTTAACGATTAACGAAGTTAACTTTTTTATTAACGAATTAACGAATTAACTTCCGTTAAATTTTCAGAATTTTAACGATTAACGAAGTTAACTTTTTTATTAACGAATTAACGATTAACGAAGTTAACTTTTCGATTAACTGTGCCCACCTATGGGACTAGCATTGGTTGTTATGTATCCATAGTCTTTCCTAATCTAAATCTCAACTTCTATAAAATAAAGTTTTATTTTTCTTCACGTATAGGTAAATCTAAAAAAAACTGAACCGATTTTAATGTGATTTTCAGAGTTTTCACATTTTTCACCAATAGTTAAATATCCCCATGACTTCTACCACTGTTCTATTGTAATCTAGGGGGTAAATAAATAACTCCCTTTACTCTCCCGATCTATTCCATTACAAAAATAAATTCAATCAATTAATTCTGAACAGTAAAATTTACAATTTATAAACCAAATATTCAAAAAACAATATTGTTTTAGTATCATGCACCAATCCCCAAATAAAATACAGGAACATGTTTTCATTTTAACAAAGTTAAAACGAACTACGACCAATAAATTGTACTGCGTTATGTACCTACATAAATTCATAATTAAATATTCAAATTTTCCATTGTATTTGGTATAATAATCAGGGCCGGCATCAGTCTTGGCTTCGATATGTCGTACTAGACACTCGAAAAATTTGCGTGTGTTGAATTACCCATCAGAGATTGGAAAAACATTTAATTTTTTTAGGGTTTGTTTAAAATAACCTTTATCGAAATAAATGGTTTCGTCGTCAAATGTACTTCCTGTAGGTAAAATTTAGAAAAACGTATTATGAAATTTTTGACCAAGTAAATATTATTGAATTTTACAAAAACGATTTTGATAAAGACAGATTAATTAATAACAGAGACATGTTCCTTGATTTGACAACAAGAAGTATTAAAAAAATTGAAAAGTTGAAGGATATCGCGACTTTTTTACGTGATAACGAGGGGTGGTGCATAGGAATCGTACCTACCCGAATCGTCTTGCACAAATGAAGTTTTTCAGTTCTGCGTCGAATGAAAAATTATCTTCGTTCAACAATGATGCAAGACCGATTAAATCATATGGCTTTGATCCACATTTATTCAGAATTAGTTGACAAATTAGACATTGAAACAATAATGGACGAATTCATCGTTAAAAATAATAAGCATACAACTGTTTTCACCTTATCGCAGAATAATTAATGTACTTTGAAATAATTGAGTCAGATATTATGAATAAAAAGGTAATTTGAATTTTTATTTGTAAAAATATTGATAATTTTTAATGTTTCAAAAACCATATTTAAAAAAAACTCTCCAACTTCCCCTTCCACTCACTTTTTCACTAGACACTATAAATTTATCAGTTCTGCCGGCCCTGATAATAATACATACGAATTCAATTATATAGACTAAAATTTACTCACAGCTCAGACAAATTTAAAAAGAACCATGTTTTACGCCTACAGTCGTCTTGAATTTTAAATAACATCACTGTATATAATATAGTCAATAAAAAGAACTTTATTATGAAATGAAATATGTATTTCAATATTATATAACTTCTTTTTTATATCATGTTATTTTTTCTTTTCATCGTTTTATTATTATTTTATGTACATACATCTTAATTTTTGTTTTGAAATATTATATTTGATGTTTCTGTGTTTCGTTTTTATTTTTTTGTCTTTGAATGTAATATTTTTTAGTAAGATTTTTGTAATAAACAGATTAAAGGCAGTGGTTTTTATTGTAAAGTTTTATGGCTATTGGTGCACCACTTTTGATTATTTTTTATTATTTTTATACAGCAATATGTATAACATGAAATATATCTATAGGCTATGTGCAAGGGGGCAGAGTTATAATAAATATCGATGCCAGCGCTCGTGGTGAGCTTCATTGTAACAACTGAGCTACATTTTTCCGTATATGTCAGTGAGCATTGTTATTTGAAAGTGAAAAATAATTATAGTTTCCGATAGTTTTTAAATTGCACACCAAATAATATTCTTTAATACATGAAAATATAACAAAATCGTAGTTCGAAAATGTCTATATCGCCCGCTAGCGGCGCTAGTAGTCGTCGTGCACGTAGCCTATACGAAATACCCTTTCGCCGCGCCTGTCTATTCTTAGGTCGGATTTTATTCTGATTTTCACTAATGGATAGTGTTTCACGAGGTGTCTAATTTGTGGAATTTTGTGTAAATTTCAGAACAGGGGTTTCCAACCTTTTTCGTGCATAGACCCCTTTTAAAATAATTATTATCTTTATTAGGGTGTGCCAAAAAAAGGCGATATTTTTTTATTTTCGCTCTCAGCCCAAAATATCTCAGGAAATGTCCAAACAAAGCTTCTGTTAAAAGCGGAGCTCAAAATTCCAATTTTAAGAGGTCCTCCACGGAAGTTGAAGTTTTCCCGTTTAAATAACATGGGAAACGGGGGTTTTTAACAGTTTTTTGTCCTGCAAACTGTGAAAAAATTATTTTTGAAAAAAATGAATGAATGGATCTTTTTGAGTATTAAATTTAGTACAAAAAGTCCCGTTGAGTCAAATTTCTATATTCAATATTTGATTTTTGACAGAGCTTTGAAGTTCAAATTTTCGCATTTTCTCGCGTTTTTTGCATTTTTCAGCTAAACTATCCGAGTTAGGGCAAAATGTTAACTAGCAAAATTGTAGTACGGTTGACATTCTATAAAAAAGTCTCCATCGACTTTTTTTTATTATGAATAACAACAAAGTTATAGACCCATATATGTACTAACAAATTTGCATAAAATTCTTTGTTCAATTATCGATATTTTAGTTCATAAAAGCGAAAATTTAAAAAAATAAATGTTTATGGGTCTATAACTTTGTTGTTATTGATAATACAAAAAAGTCGATGGAATGTCAACCGTACTACAATTTTGCTAGTTAACATTTTGCCCTAACTCGGATAGTTTAGCTGAAAAATGCAAAAAACGCGAAAAAATGCGAAAATTTGAACTTCAAAGCTCTGTCAAAAATCAAATATTGAATATAGAAATTTGACTCAACGGGACTTTTTGTACTAAATTTAATACTCAAAAAGATCCATTCATTCATTTTTTTCAAAAATAATTTTTTCACAGTTTGCAGGACAAAAAACTGTTAAAAAACCCCGTTTCCCATGTTATTTAAACGGGAAAACTTCAACTTCCGTGGATGACCTCTTAAAATTGGAATTTTGAGCTCCGCTTTTAACAGAAGCTTTGTTTGGACATTTCCTGAGATATTTTGGGCTGAGAGCGAAAATAAAAAAATATCTCTCTTTTTTGGCACACCCTAATCTTTATAGACCCTCTTATATTGATTTTCCTTTTTATTTTCTTATCTTAAAGTCGATGTTTCTATGACAAATTAAAATTGAGTGCATGAAAATTACTATAAAATTTTGAATTTTTGATTTCGTTTATTTTATATTTATTTTATAGAAAATGATGTGAAAAGTTGAAATTTTCAAACCGCAGGTCTGTGTCTCATAACGTTCTCGAGATATCACCTTTAAAAGTTTTTGATTTTTGAAAACTTCGGAGAAAAATGGCTGTAACTTTTGAACGTGTGGTCGGATTTGATTTTTGTTGATAAATTTTAAATCAGCATGTCAAAATCTATATAATGACATGTATAACACTTTAAAATTCAACAAAAAAATTTTCGCAAAAAATCGAAAAAATTCCAAGGGGTATACCTTAAAAAAATGTCGATTTTCGGCGAAAAAATTTTTGTCGAATTTTAAAGTATTATACATGTCATTATATAGATTTTGACACGCTGATTTCAAATCCGTCGACAAAAATCAAATCCGACTTCACGTTCAAAAGTTACAGCCATTTTTCTCCCAAATTTTGAAAAAACTAAAACTTTGAAAGGCCTTATCTCGAGAACGGAATGAGATACAGACCTGCGGTTTGAAAATTTCAACTTTTCCCGTCATTTTCTATAAAATAAACATAATATAAACGAAATCTAAAATCAAAATTTTATAGTAATTTTCAATATTTTCATACACCAAATTTTAATTTGTCATAGAAATATCGACTTTAAGACAAGGTTATTAAACTATATGAGACAACCATGTATGTTTAGTAACCTTGCTTTAAGATAAGAAAATAAAAAGAAAAAAAACATAAATTATTATATAAATTAGATAAAATTAATTTCTTCATAGACCCCCTTACATTTTTAGATTCTAGAAAACATAAATAATAAATATACAACGATTTTGTCGAAAAATGTACAAGCAATACATAACAAATACATGCATTTATACTATATCGATAAATATAAATGAAAAACAAGAAAAGGGCATTGCAATTCAAAATTTTAAAACAGAACATTTTTTCATAGACCCCCAATAGACTCCTTGAATACTATAGATACCCTTTTAAAACTTCCATAGACCCCAGGGATCCACCTGGGCCCCGTTAGGAACCCCTGATATAGAATATAAAACTTAATATCTGTATAAGAACAGGAACCATATATAGACTTGGTTCTAGGAAAGAAGCTCACAGGAAAAAAGCCCACAGGAAAAATACCCACAGGATAAAAGCCCACAGGAAAAATACCCACAAAAAAAAAGCCCACACGGAAAAATGCTCACATAGAAAAAAGCCCACATGGAAAAATGCTCACATGGAAAAATGCTCACACGGAAAAATGCTCACACGGAAAAATGCTCACACGGAAAAATGCTCACACGGAAAAAAGCCCACATGGAAAAGTGCTCTCACGGAAAAATGCTCACACGGAAAAAAGCTCACACGGAAAAAAGCCCACACGGAAAAATGCTCACATTAAGAAATAAATAGGATACAGATGTTTAACATATTTCATGTATGTTAGCTACTGTATTGACCTTATATATTTACAATATAACTACCTGTTCAGCTTGTTACATTATCAATCAAATATTCAATCTTAAAATATATATTTACTTAATAATTTCCCAGAAAGGATTCAATCTCCGGTTTGGTTATAATCTAACAAAGGCAGAGATTGAATTTTCGTATTTTATACTAGATTAATCCCCTTTCGCCCCAATAGATTGCCCTAACCAAGGCGGAGATTGAATCCCCGTTTCTTATACTAGATTAATCCCCTTTCGCCCCAATAGATTGCCCTAACCAAGGCGGAGATTGAATCCCCGTTTCTTATACTAGATTAATCCCCTTTCGCCCCAATAGATTGCCCTAACCAAGGCGGAGATTGAATCCCCGTTTCTTATACTAGATTAATCCCCTTTCGCCCCAATAGATTGCCCTAGCCAAGGCGGAGATTGAATCCCCGTTTCTTATACTAGATTAATCCCCTTTCGCCACAATAGATTGCCCTAACCAAGGCGGAGATTGAATCCCCGTATTTTATACTAGATTAATCCCCATTCGCCCCAATATTTTGTTAGCAAAATTAAATATTTGTGATTTTCTATATATATTTTTTAACATATTTTTGATACCTACTCTATTTTTCAACATTTACCATGTCTCTTGGTAAAACCTGGGTATTACCGAGTGTATGATGGTAAAAGTTCGAAATTCGGAATTTACCATTAACAGTTGGTAAAACCTAGATTTTACCTCAGTTCGGGCTTTTACAGTAACATTTATATACATATCTAAAATAAGAATAAATAAAGTTGTGACAGTACAGAAGTTTGGCATATATGAAATCATAAAAAATGACATACAATACAAATATATAAAAATAATGTGCCGTCTTGAATTATGCTCACACGGAAAAATTTCCGTGTGAGCATTTTTCCGTGTGGGCTTTTTTCCGTGTGAGCTTTTTTCCGTGTGAGCATTTTTCCGTGTGAGCATTTTTCCGTGTGGGCTTTTTTCCGTGTGAGCTTTTTTCCGTGTGAGCATTTTTCCGTGTGAGCATTTTTCCGCGTGAGCATTTTTCCGTGGGCTTTTTTCTGTGGGTATTTTTCCTGTGGGCTTTTTTCCTGTGGGTATTTTTCCTATGGGCTTTTTTCCTGTGGGCTTCTTTCCGGTCACCATAGACTTATATTATTAATTATATAGATCCATACTGGCGAAGAGACAAAGCGATAAAGTAGCCAATACCTGTCTCTTTCTAGAATTCTAATTGGTTACGTCATAGGTTAGCAGTCATTACAGATCTACAGAAAAGAGACAGGTATTGGCTACATATTCGCTTTGTCTCTTTAAAGAGAGTGGTCAATTTTGTGAGGCTATTGCTCAGTCCATTCAATAATTCTATGATAGGAACTATTTTAAATGTTTATAGGTTAAGTTAGGTTAATTCATTTAAGGGGTTAGGTGTACTCAGAGACATGAAAAAATGACAATTTTAAATAATTTTTTTTTGCTAGTAAAAAGTAGTCATTAAATAAGGTTTCGACTTGACTTGACAGAAATTTTAGAAAAAAAAATTAATAATTTTAAAAGTAGGTAATGGCTGTTTGTGTTGATCCAGTTCCAACCGAAGCTCCTTGCAGTGACCATCACTTATCCTTGGAGATTCATCCAAATTCAATCGGACAAAAAAAATTAGTTTTATTAATAGATAATCTAGTGCCTGATCGAAGCTTTTTTTTTCTTTCTTAAATTAACAAAATGGCAGCCTCAGGAAATTTTTTTCAAGATTTTCGGGAAAAAAACCAACAGTTAATTGCTTATAACAAATCGAAATTTAAAAACAAAAAAAAAATCCTTCGATCAGGCACTAGTTTTTCATGTTTTCAAAAAGCTGTATAAATTTCATTAAAATCTACCGAGCGGTTTTCGAGCTACAGTGGTCACCAGTTCAAAAAACATAGTTTTGAGAAAAACGCATTTAAAGTTTTACACTCAATTTACGTAAAGTAATATACGTATTATTTAATTACTTATACCGAGTCAACTATTTCTGGGCCATAAAATAGTTCTTCAGCCGTTGTAGCAGCTTCCAAAAATGCAAAAAACAAAAATCGATTTCTTGAAAATTCTGACTACACCTAACCCCTTAAAAATTCAACTAGCAATGTTCAAAATTTCCTTATTTTTTCCAAATCTTGAACAAATCTACTCTATTCCAAACAACTATAAAATTCCAAAATTCAGTTCACGATAACTGTTTTCCTTTTACAAGCATTTTATCTGCAGAATTTACGACTCGTTTTATTTGAACCCGTTTTCTTTAGTCTAGTTTGTCCACGATTCGTTAACTTTTATTTTGCTATCTCTATCTCTATCAGAATTCACTCCTACACTCACTTTTTGTAATTGGTTTCATATACCTATATATTATATACAACAATAACAAAAAAGAAAACTTTATATTATTCCATATTTTTCAACTTTCTCCAAAAGAAAAGTTTTATGTCTACGCAAAAAATTGAATTCTTATAAGTTGTATGATTGATTTTTTACGTTTGATAAAAACTTTTGATCCCAGACAATAATAAATATTTAGAATTCTTATTTTTTTCAATTCAAAAATATATAAATAACCTAACCCAGTAGCGTAGTAAAAAAATGAGTTAAATTTTGGAAGGTATTTTGAACATATATTCTTTAATATTTCGGAGGGAGCGGGGGTCATTACAACCCTAATAAGAATACAAACAGACAGACACAAGGACTGCCTCTATGCAAAAAATCGCTTTTCTTTTATTACATTTTGGAGAAAATACAATTAAAATCCACACAGAAAAAAAACTCGATCTTATTGAAAAAAGATGGAAAATGCTTAACAAATTTATCTTGTTAATATAACAATATTTCCTCAATACTATAATACAAAAAAATCTTACTGAGGGTATTTTATTCATTTGAAAAATATATCTTCATGTTTATCTAAAAATCTTTTCATTTATCAAATTAATAAATAATTTATTTCCAACTAACGAAACTCTCAAATAGATTAAACATAATGGTTGTATTAATAAATATTTATCAGTGTGAATATTTTTTACACCACCCAACTAGTGAAAGTGCAATTTTCGATATGGTAAAACCAGTGATGTCATTTATTAAGTATTTTTTTCTATTTAAAATATATGTTTTCAATACGAAACAAAATTTTCACCGTGATAAGAACATTGTTACTAATAATATACATTTATCAATAAGATAAACGTGGATATTTTCATATTAGTAAAAAATTATCATATTAACAAACAACCTCTATCGAAGCCAAATCGATCACGGATTTTTTACATTGATCACATTTTTTAACATATAGACGAATTATTTTTTTCTGTGCAATATGATTTTTCAATCCAATCACCATACTTATCAATTTCATTTAGAACATGAACATGAAAATAAAATTGCTCGATTACAATTAACTTTATCAGCTACTTTGAATTGACAGCTCTTTTCAGTAAAACGTCATTTTATCTTTTCTTATGTCTAACGAAACAAATTAAAATATGATCAAAGTATCAAAGTTATATAATGTTTATAACAGATGTCTCTGTATTAATAACTAAGGAACTAAAATTCTAGCATGAATCATATGATAAATGTACCAATTAACAAAGTTTGTTAAATCTAATGTCTAGACTAGACATTCAGTATTTGTCATCTGTTTTGATTACAAATTACAAAGGCAGTAAAAATTAATATAAGTTAAATTAAATCCATTATTTATTTAGTTTTTAATATTGAACAAGATTCACACTTCTAGAAATAATAATATTCTTGCTTGGTATCTTATTGACTTTTATGACAGTCATAATACAAAAAAATGCGTTTTTTTTTATTTAGAACAGTGGTTTCCAACCAGTGGTGCGCAAGAGCTAAAATATGGTCCACAAAAAATTTCAAACTTTGAATAAATTAAAAATCTCATTAACGCAAACTGAAATATCTACTAAAAATTATATGTTTTCAATTTGAACACTGTTAATTAATGTTACTTTTGATTTTTACGATTATTTATGTTAAGGCTGTTCATGCCGATTTTTCCGAAACTAAATTCTACGAGATGTCGCCACCGTAGAAAACAAAAATTATTTGCACAAGTCTAGCCCTGAGGGGAAATGGCAGATATGTACAAGTAATTCAGTGACAATTGACGATCGAATGAAAAATGGGATATTCTCGAAATTAAACAGAGATGAAGCTACAAAGGATAGAAATAGTTCTTATGTTTTTAGGCTTACATTCAATATTTTCAAATGAAAATTGCAGAATTATTATAAAATTAGAAAGCTTAAACAAATATCTATGTCGTGGTATATTTTTTTCTCCGTATTTTTCAAAAGTTATATACTCGTATTGAGTTTTATCATATCAAGAAAAATACACACATTTTGAGATTTTTTTTATTAATATATAAAAAAATTAAATTAAAAAATTAAGTATGTCATAACATAGAAAAATTAATCTAGTTTATCACTGTATTTTTTCCTAAATGATTTATTAATACTGGTCAGAGCTGAACTTAAAATACAAAACCGTAATTTCTCTATAGCAATTCTTAAGGCAATTCAAATAGCATGTTCAGTTTGTTCAGCCTTAATTAAACGTTTCGATTAAAGTTTATTTTTAGATTGATCATAATTTTTTTATTATGTACGAGCATAAGTTAAAAATTAATGTAGTACTGAATTAGAAATATTTGTTGATATTTGATTAATACCATTACTGGATATTAATCTATATTCACTGGGTGCAAAGTAGGTAGTGGGGGAAACGAAAGCGATCGCAGCGCACAACGTGGCAAAAAATAACACTTTTGATGGACTAACTGTCATTTTTAATAGGCTCGTTTTTAACTGAAAATATAAAGGTCAACATGGTTAACTATACTAGTACACTATAGTCTATGTGCAAGGGGATGGAGTTAGAAATAATGTCGATACGAGTGTTCATGGTGAGCACCATTGTAAAATCATCGGCGTTATAGTTTGAGGTTATGCTGTCAATGTAAATGAATGAATTATTTTATTATTATATATCATAATTAAGGAGAAAAAAACACCCAAAATAAATAATTTTCACATACCTTATATGCTATACTATTTATATTATATGCACACAGTTAAATCAAATGATATTTGTTTATTTAAAAATTTTGCGGTATTAAACAATAATAAAAAGAGAGTTCAATCCGTTCAATCCTTCTCTATTGCTCGTTAGTTGCGTAGTATACTTCGTGCACATAGCGAATAGTCATAAATAATCGTATAAAATGTAGGTATATATTACGATATTTTATTAAAATGATTTGTTTGTTAATATGTCAAAGTCCACCGCTAATTGGTGCTGTCATCGCGCACGTTGCGAATACATTTAACTGCCTTACAGCGTGATTTGATGACAATTGATCATTTTGTTTAAAAACAGTGGACAAATAATTATCGCGGTACGGCAGACTATCAACTCTCTAAACTTGAAATAGTGAAATTTTCACTGTTTTTCCCAGTGATCAACTAATTCACTGGAAAAAGTGAATTTTATCTATAAATAGTGAAAATTTTACTTTTTAAACAGTAGATTTTTTTTTCACTTGTTTGACTAATGACTCAAGAGTCAATCCACTCTATGATTAGTGAAAAGTGGTTTCATCTTTTTACCGCGTCACTGAGAGCGCCATATCCTACGTCGTTTTTCAAGTTCAGTTTTATACAAAACTTAACTCTCGCTAACGGTGTGATTTCACTTTGATTCAGTATATATACGGCATTTTAGCTAATATTAATGTAGGTATGGTATAAGTAATAATATTACGGTACGTAATAAGCTGATATTTAATTGATAATAGATATTATATATAATGATGCACTTATGAAATTCACTGTAGTTATTATAATAACTACAGTGAAATTCACTGTTTAAATGAGTGTATATGCATGCACTAATTCCAAGTGGCCGACTTTTAGCTGTGGCAAATAGTGAATATACACTGTGAATTAGTGATAATTCACTATTTCCGGTTTAGAGAGAAGAAAAGTGTATTTTCTTATATACAAATGCTTTACATTGTTATAAATTTTACAACTCTAAAATGTGGATCTTGGCTTTTGGGTGTAAACCGCGTCGATTTAGCCGTGTTATCGGCCACTTTTAGAATAGCCCTGAAGATGTCTACTGCAATATGTGACGAAACGTTGACCGATAGCACGACCAAATCAACGTGGCTTACACCCAAAAGCCAAGATTCATATCAAGATCACCACGGAAGCCTAAAGACTTGTTTAACTAAAATGTTTCAATATTGTTTTATTTAAAAAGAAACAAAATATATAAAACACGTAAACCATTATGAAAATGCTCGTCTGTTATGATACGTCATAAAAACGACGATTAAAATAGATTACAGTCGGCTATGGATGAATAATAACCGTTTTTATACGCGTTTGTTTTATGTCTAGTGCATTATTTATTGTAAAACTCGAGCTTTGTGATAATTCCTACCGGATTAATACTGTAAAACTAAACTTGGGCGAAGTTTATGATATTGCAGTAAAAAAAAACATCTAATAATAACTTATTTGTTTCAAAAATAGTTACTCTTTCATCTTGGAGATACATACAGTGTATTCCAAGTTGATTAAGCCATAGGAAAATTAACATAGGGTAAATAAGACGTCTTGTAGTATAGGCTTTGGTCATATTTAATGATATGCCATTGGTGCATTTTGAAATGCCGCCACAAAATTTGATAAAATAGTCATTAGTATTTTGTTTTCATGTTAATAATAATTTGGATTAGAATCAAGGTTAGTAAATGACTAGGTTCGCTTACTTGTGACGTCACCATGAAGTTCTTTTCTACCTTCTTGTTTTTTTTATCTCTGATTTTAACTGTCATAATATTAAACACAAATCACAAATAATTATAATTAATATCATGTGTGAAGCTTCATTATAGCAATAAATGAATAGCACAAACACAGAACACAATAATAAATCAATCACGATCAAATTTATATTATGACTGCGTTGGTGACCATTTGAAATCTAGAAGGTTGAAAGGAACTTCATGGTGAAGAATAATGTTATAATTATTGTAAAAAATTAATATTTTTTGACATATAAAATTGAAAACAAAATACTAATGACTATTTTATTAAATTTTGTGGCGGCATTTCAAAATGTACCAATGACACATTTAAATTTGACCAAAGGCTACTACAATATTTTTAATTCTCCCCATAGAGAGGACAATAGGACTGTACGTAACGAGACGAGAGGCAGTTATTTCTCGTCTCAGTTTTGAAACCGAAGAGAAATAAAAAAATAAAAATATATTTCTATAAAATTTATTTTTATTTTAACAAGTAACACGATATTAATCGAGCTAAAGAAATTTGAAGTCAACTTTGAATTTCAAAAACATAACTAGTAAAGTTAGGTCAGAGATTTGTACTGTCCCTCTCTTTCTTAAAAAATGGTTCCGCGCGCCACATTTATTTAATGAGTAGGTAGTTAGTTACCTAGTATCAAATAATTATTACTTACTGTTGATATTATTTTAAAACCAAAACTTTCAACAAGAATTATTATTACAAACAGGTAATCTTGCCTCGTCTGAATTTAAGCTAAAACTCGAAGTTTGAATTCCTCTTTACCTGACCCAAAACCATGTGTTTATATAAAACAGACACTAGGAACGCTGCAGGGTCAATAGCATGTCAAAGGTGCAGCTTCGCACGCAACCTTACAAAGATCAACGAGCTCTTGTTGATTTTGTTTTTGTAAAGGATAAAGTAATCTACGTCGTTATTTTTCTCTCCAATTTCAAAGTCTATTTTTTTAATTTGTTTTTCATTACATATATCTAACGAACCTATAGATTCTATGATTACTTTTTTATTGGATGTAATTTATATTGTTTTTGGAAACTAACTGGAAGGCTTAAACGAAAAAACGTTCCAGCCATTTATCAGAAATTTTTAGATATAATTTTGTCCATAAAGAATAATAATAAAATTATAAGATAAAAAAATGTGTATGTTTCATTTGCATATCCCTTCTGTCAATAACCAGAATTTTCAACGTTGTTCAATAACCAGGGTACCGGGGTACCCAGATAGGTAAAATCTGTCCTTATCATTTACTCGTGTACCTTTTGTTAGTTTGTGCTATTGTATTATATTCAACAGTTATTAGTGAATATTATTTTAGTAAAATAAATTATAATTTATTATAAAATAATATAAAAATAATATTTTCGAACTGATAATTATTAGTGCGAAAACCAGTACTATGTATAATGGAAGAATTATCATCTATAGAATTTGCAAGGTATTTATATAGATTTTTCTTTCAATATCAATACTTATTACTGTTGTCATTATTATATATTATAAATATAATTATATTTATATTTATATATTTATCAGAATTGGAGTATATGACCATTTTGATAATATATTTATAAATTATGTTTCTACATCTTCAACATCACAATAAGCTCTTTTTTCAACTAGACGAAAAATAGTCGTAGTCTCGTATCTTATTTGTTACAAAAGGCCAGTGGCGTAGTAAGAAAAATTTTCGGGGGGGGGAGTACTTTTCGGGGGGAGGGGGATATTTACATGTGTTAAATTTTGGAAGGTATTTTGAACTGATATTTTCTCAAAACATACGTTTTTTTAAGAACATTGAACATTTCTATTTGTTACTACGCCACTGCAAAAGGGAGTTAAAAAAACGAAGAAAGACGCGAAAATTATGCACAGATTGTAAAAACCTCTTGGTGATGACGATGAGCATGCTAAAACACTTACCAAATGTAATGAATGTCAAAATTGAAATAAATTATGATAAATAAATAAATATTTTCAAACTATACATTTCTATATTTATTCATAAAACAATTATTATTTATTAAACTAAAATAATTCCAGCATTATATAATTATTATAATACGACCAACATAGTAAAATACATGGGTATCCGGGTACCCCGGTTATTGAACGGACGCCTAGCCAGTTTTGATATATTAACTTTAATGTACATATATTGCTGAAATTAATTTGAGAAAAGCATCAGTAGACTTTAAAAAGGTTGTAAAGCGAGGATATGGCGGGAAAAAAAAATTTAAAAAGTAAAACAAAAAATATGTTGATTTATAATCTCAAAAGGGTACCCGGGTACCCGGTTATTGACAGTAGAGATATACGTGCGCGACCTGTTTTATCGACTAACAGAAATCTGTATTACCTAACCTTATTTTACTTCTTCTTCTTCGATGGTTACAGTTTATACCTAAATTCTACGCGAACCATATACATCTTATTATATACATATACATATGTCGCAAACGAAATTGCGGGTGACAGTGATTATTTTTCTTCAAAATTTTGCTCATTATAAATACAAAACTGCAAAAATGATTGATAAAAATTCTTAAATGTTGATAAGAGTACTTAAATACAACTTTTGTAATAATCCTAACATATCTAAAAGATAGCATTTACCATTTCCATGTTAAGGGTAATTTTTGAATTATATGCCTGAAAGATCAGTTTTACTCAAGTTGAAAGTATTGACGCACAGTGTCTTTTAAGCTAACGAGAAATTGTTTTTTTACTATTTTGAATGCGAGTTAAAATATTCTTTTCGCAATTTTGAAGATTTTTATTGACTGAAATCTGTATATTTACCCTCAAAATCACAGGTGTCCAAAGACTTTTGCACGGCAGTGTACACAGAAAAAAACTGTATTGGACCAAGAAAACCTTGTTTTGTATATAACGAAAACAATATTTTCTTAATATAAGAAACATACTCTTAATCCAACTACGTTATTCATTCGTTCAAGAATACTATAGTTATTTTAAGAGATTATTGCTTATCTTAAGAAAATATTGTTTTCGTTATATACAAAACAAGGTTTACTTGGTTTGAGAGATCCTTTCTACCAGTGTATGTAGTTAATCATTTTAGCAAGATTAACCCTGGGTTGCATAAAGCAAAATAATCCACGATTGTTTTCAACCCATGATTAATGTTAATTCTAAACTTATTCTCAAATTGTAAATGAATAATGCACATATGACAATTTTTTACATTATAATATGTATCATAACCGTGATTGTTTTTTTAGAATTGACGTAATAATGCTTAGAAAACAACTGATTAACTAATCGAGAATTATTTTGCTTTGTGCAACCCGAGGTTAAAATTTACAATATTAATGTTAATACTTACCCCACTTGACCCTACTATTGTTTTGATTTAATTTTACTCATATCATCTTGTTTCCCATCAATAACAAAATATATGTGGTACATACATATATTGAAGAATCAGCCAATATATGTATGTACGAGTATAGAGTAAATATCCAGATTAATGATACTATACTTTGTTTCAGATAGGCAGCCGAAATCCATCTTCTTTTGCGTCAATCGATAGATCGATGCCTACAAACAATTAGTATAATGTCCGTAAGAAACACTGCTGGGACCATTTCTCAACTGTTGTGTTGTTCAAACTTCATTTATCTACATTCGAGTCATTTACTCCAAGCAAGGTTGATTATAGTTTTTTTAGACTACATTTTTGGTTCGTTAGTTATAGATGATTATCCACAAATTGGGTTATTTTTTATTAATTATGTAATGTCATTTTAGTCGTTTTAAAATCTAATGGGTAGAAACGTTGACTTGAAACTTGAAACCTTGTTGTGGACTATGGAATTATTGTATAGTTTTTTGAAAAAAATTATTGAAAAATACTTATATTTTAATAGGCATGATGACTAAAAAAAACTATTCTATGATGATCTTACGTGTCTCCTATTTCCAAAAAAATTATTTATTTCTGCAGAAAATAATGGTTTAATCGCAGAAATTGACTCTTTTAAAACTAATTTTGAATTTAACACCAAAACGCTCGAAGGTGACATTTTAGAGTTGTAACAGTCCTTGTCAACAATAATCAAACATTCAGAGTTAGACAATAATTTAATTATTTTGTGTGTTAAAAATAAATTCCAAAGCATATAAGTTCTTAAATAAGGTATGTACCTAATAATCTTGTTAGATGAATTGATATTTGTCTAAAATAAAAGTCAATCACTTTGACGTTTACTGATGCGTGACGTCATTCGTTTTGATTGGTGTTCCATTTAACATGGCGGATTGCTGTATTTTGCATTTTTATTTTATTAATCTCGCTTTTAATATAAAAATAAATACATTTTTTAGAATTTTTTTAACCTATTTCATAATTTAAAATCATAGTTTCAATGTTACTTTGTTACTAGCATCATGCCTATTCTAAACAGTGCTTTACTGTTTTGATTAAAAGCTGGGGCTAATCTCACCCCAAGTGTCAGTTAAGGGTTAATCTATAAATACAAATATGCAATTAACTTTCTTATAGAAAATTAAATTCTTTACAAAAAATATTCTATAAAATTTCACGTAATTCTTGAAGTATTAAAAAAAAACAAAAACAATTTCACGATACTATATTACCCCAGCGTGACAAGGATTCAGAGGACAGTCATTGAAAAAAGTGTTTTCCTTGACCTGAAATGGTCACATACATAACTTCCTATATCCTTGGGTATGACAAGGAAGCAAAAAGGATAAACAAACTGTTTATTTATAATTTATATCATTTCTACTTATTAACCCTCCATGAGGCGCGCGGATTACATACGTAATTCACTCTTTTCAACATTGTATTTGATTAACTTTAACTCACGATATCATACTAAAACACTTGAACTAACTAATTAAGAATATACAAGTAAGTATTTCTAACAGCTTCTCAAAAGGGCGCTTGTGTAAATAGGGTATAAGTATTAATTTTAACAGTTTTTAAAAGAGTATTATACGTGTGTAAATCGCGCACCTTACGGAGGGTTAAATCTTTGTAGAGTGTTTCAATTGTTTCCACAATTTTGTACACGCCATCGGCCAATTAGAGCTGTCTAGACAAAGAGATTTTCGTGCGTTATTCGATCTATCTATTACGCGGGACAGGTTTATAACATTAAGTTATCAATCAAGACTTTCTATATCATTATGATTTGAAGTTATTTTTAAGTAAATACAGGGTAATTGTTACCACCTTAAATATCTTCGAATCTATAAGGCCCAGAGAAAAATTAGTATAACCAAAATTGTACGGTACGAAGGGGGCGATCATATAGCGATAATAATTTTTGTTCAGGGTGAGACGGTTCGGAGATATCAAGGTCATCTTCATTTTTTTAAATTGATTCGGTACATTTTTTTCCAAAATATGATAGAGGAACTGAAAACAAGTTCAGAACTCATCACAAAAGATCATTGAACAAGATTTAAAATTAAGAAAAAACGATTAAAAAATACATTTGTTTATTAAATGAAATTTACATTTAAAGAAGATGTTCGAAGTGTTAATAACATATGATAGAGCTGAAAACAAGTTCAGAACGCATCACACAACATGATTGAACAAGATTTAAAGTGAAAAAAAAACGATTAAAAAATACATTTTTTTTATTAAATGAAATTTACCAGTGTAACATCGATAATGATGGCCACCACTTCGAACATCTTTAAATGTAAATTTCATTTAATAAAAAAATGTATTTTTTAATCGTTTTTTCTTAATTTTAAATCTTGTTCAATGATCTTGTGTGATGAGTTCTGAACTTGTTTTCAGCTCCTCTATCATATTATGGAAAACAAATGTACCGAATCAATTTAAAAAAATGATGTTGACCTGGACAAAAATTATTATCACTATATGATAGCCCCCTTCGTACCGTACAATTTTGGTTCCACTAATTTTTCTTTGGAACTTATAGATTCGAAGATAATTAAGGTGGTAATAATTACTGCCTCACCCTGTATATTGTGTTCTTAAATATTTGTTTTAAAAAATGTACATGCTTGATAAATTTAATTAATAATAATAATACAGTACGGGATACTAATACGGAAGGTTCGACTCGCACTTGATACTTTTTTTAGTAAAGCAGTTTAACAGTTCTTGCGCATAACGTATAAGAAAGTCCCATGGAATCAATAACATATATGTTCTTAATAATTTACAATTAAAATATTCTAGTCAGTGCCGGATTTACCAATAAGCAAAAGAAGCAACTGCTTAGGGCACCCGCTGTTTGGGGGCACCATAAAAGTGATTTGTGGGAGCATGAGCGTAAAATGCGAATGAAAATTTTGGTGATGACAAAAAAAAGGTCGTCGAAATTACAAAAAGGGGGCTTTACATGATTAGTGCTTAGGGCATCACATAGGGTAAATCCGGCACTGATTCTAGTACCAAAACTCGACCAAAAATGGACCCATTGTTATTCACATTTTCAAGTGAGTCATCCAAATAATACTTGTTATAATATCTTATAATATAAAACAATATAATCAATATAATTGATCGTATTTTTTTTAATAAAAGCTGCTTCAAGATTAGGTCAACGTATGTTACTACTTTTAACATATTGTTTAGGTCGTTATCATGAAAAACATTGTGCACATTAGCTCGGAAAATTCTATGTTTTCAGTTTTATGTAAGTATCTGAACATTATGCTTTTATTACTATACCCTCAGAGCTTTAAGTTGTTTCTTGTAACGACCAATTAGGGATATGTTCTGAAGGTTAAGTTTAATTTTACAACAATATTTTACGTAGAATTTAAATCTTTACTTTTGAACGAATATAGTTTGTTTGGGAGTTATTATTGTATAATAAAACTTTCAGAAATAATTTTTTTATTTATTAAAAAAATAATATTCTTGACCGATTTCATTATGAGAACAAAATCAACATATTTATTTTGTTAAAATCGACATTGGTGGTTCAAAACTTTCTTCATTAAAAATTGTTACCAAAACTTGATGGCGGCCATTTTCTCCTAAACGTCAAATTCAATGTGTAAACTCCATAGACGATATCTATTTCCATCGCAGCTCTTGCAAGGTTAATAAATGATTAGGTTTGCTTACTTGCCTGTGACGTCACCACGAAGATCATTTCAACCTTCTTGATTTCAAATGGTCGCCAACGCTGTCAAACTGTCATAATATAAATTTGATCGTGATTGATTTATTATTGTGTTCTGTGTTTGTGCTATTCATTTATTACTATAGTGAAGCTTCACATATGATATTAATTATATTAATTATAATTATGTGTGATTTGTGTTCAATATTATGACAGTTGAAATCATAGATAAATAAATGAAATCAAGAAGGTTGAAATGATCTTCGTGGTGACGTCACAAGTAAGCAAACCTTGATCTAGTAGGCTATATCTCTGTGGTTGGCCGTAAGTACCAACACAATTTTTTTAAATAATAAATAAACTACAAAAAACAGCATGCGTTGGATCTTTTTCGACTGTTATTTATTTCAATCAGAATCCAAGGCACACTGTTTTCTGCAATTAATTATTTGTAAGAACTGTACCGTAATTAACTTGAACACCCGGCATATTTTTATTCGTAGTGAAGACCAGAATTAATCTACGTATATTAATTAACAAATCATGGAGTGCATTACTCCCCCCTCCCGCTTGATGTACTAAACAAATGTGTGCTTTTTACCCATGTCATTCTTCCACCGAAATGTGTCGTTTTGGACATTTGCTGGTAATAAAACAAATATAAATTTACGATCGCGTTGCCGTTGCATTTACGAATAAAACCATAGCTGTAATAATTAATCCAGTGGCGTAACGGTAAGGGGGGATTAATGTTATGTTTTTAAATAAAAATACTTATTACGATTATTCAATTTGATTTAATTTTTTAATAGAGTTTCATTCTGATATGTAATTGGTTAATACATTGCGTTTTGCGATCTGTAAATATTCAACGGGATAGGTGACTCGATCGATAACAAATCAAGTCTTTTAGAAAATGTGAACACAAAGGTGTAAGGTGTGCAAGGAAGAGTTTTTTTTGTGTATACACGGAAAAAAATAAAGCTAAAGAACTACAATTTTTCCCTGTTCATTCCGGATAGTAAGCGACAACCTATTATAAAATATTTTTTACTCTACGAAACAACTCGTAGACTTTCATTGATTGAATTGAAAATGTTGTATACAGGTTGATTTATATAACGAATGAAAAAAAAATAGTCGATCAAAATGTTATTTAAAGCAAAATAACTTTGTAAAACAGCTACAGTCCCCTCTTCCCCCAAAGTTGATTAGTTTTTATTTAATATTTGAAGAACCCATTGTGATAATTTATCTTGTATTTTTTTTCTCTACCCCATACACCCCAAAATTATTTTTACTTTATTACAATGGGTTCTCCAGATATTAAATAAAAATTAACATTTTTTGTTTTTTTTTTTGAGAAGGGGCGGGGGCTATAGCTCTCTCACTGTGTTCAGGTTAAAACTCTCATAAGTCCATCTCTGTCAAAACGTCACTGATTCCACTACTGGATATAGGGTGGATATGAGGGTGTGAGAGAGACAGAAGAGTGGTGTTGAAACGGAAAATAAAAACCGAATGTCCCATTAGAGTCGGACACAATTTGACGAGACAGCAAGAGGCTTTCTAGATGAACCGGTTCACATCTCCAGGGTGTAGAAAGAGACGTGGTGATATATTTAACTCGTGGATTTTTATTGATATTTGTGCAAGAATATCCAGTGGCGTGGTAAAAAAATTATTTTAGCTGACTAAAAATTTATTTTTACTGCAAAAAATAAAAACTAATTCTAATAAAACACGTTCGTCTCAATTTGAAATTTCATGTTTATACAGGCTGATTTATATCAGGTGGAACAAACTTGAACAGTCTATTGACAAAAATATTTTAAGAAAAAAAGTTCATATAAACATGTGTCCGGAAATTCTTCATGAGGGAGCTACAGATCCCAAAGATTTAGCCTAAATTAAGTTTTTATTTAATATTCTTATAATTTAAACGATTATTGACCTGCAACAGAAAGATCGAGTGAAATTTTAGAAATTGGAGAATATTTTTTTCCATTTAAAATACGATCGCAAAACTTCTCATATCTTCGATAATAAAACAACTCATAACAAAGATATAACGCATTTTATTCATTATTGAATAAAAATCACAATTGCCATGGAAAACTAAAATATTGGGACGTCAGCCAAAACTAGAACATTCACTCGAGTGCAATATTAAATTCAAGTCAAGTAAGCTTTGAAAAAAAGAGCTCCATGTCTCTGGCACCCCCATTTTCGAAAATTGAAATTTATTATATGTAGTTCGTTTGTGCTTCGTTTGTGCTTTAACCCTTTAGGAGATATTAAAAAAAAATCAAATGGGGGGCCGTAGACATGCGAGCCCTCCCTTTTTCGAAAATTGAAATTTATTATATGTAGTTCGTTTGTGCTTCGTTTGTGCACGTTTGTGTATGAAATCCTTTCGTTTGTGCTTTAACCCTTTAGGAGATATTTAAAAAAATAAAATGGGGTGCTGTAGACATGCGAGCCCCCCCTTTCTTGAAATTTAAAATTTATTGTATGCAGTTCGTTTGTGCTTCGTTTGTGCACGTTTGTGCAGGAAATCCCGTTGTTTGTGTTTTAACCCTTTAGGTGGTATTCACAAAAATCAAAGTGAGTGCTGTATACATGGGAGCCCCCCCCTTTTTGAAATTCGAATTTTACTATATGCAGTTCGTTTGTGCTTCGTTTGTGCACGTTTGTGCAGAAATTTTCATCGTTTGTGCTTTAACCCTTTACATGTTATTTATATTTAAAAATACCGAAAACATGTCTCTGGCACCCCCTTTTTGAAATTTAAATTTTTGTTAAAATGTTAAAAAATACAAAAACAAAAAGAAATAAAAGAATGTTGTAACTATTCATTTATAACATTTGAATTTGTCCGCCTGGTGACGTCAATTCCCGCCCCAACGCTGATTGGTCAACGACCAATGGCACTACCTATATATGTATTTATATATCTTGTGAATATACAATATAGTTCGTATATAAAAAATATAAATTTTACTATGCATTAAGTAAAAGGTTAAATGCAACACCCATACTCCTACATTTTGTAATAAAAATTATGATGCAATCGTGTCTATAAAAGTACTATTGTGATACCTAAAGGGTTAAAGCATAAACAGAGCTATAGTTAGATAAATAAGAAACACAAGACGAATAATTTTTTTTGAAAACTAATATTAATATAATATGTAGGTAATCATGTTTATAACGCATTAATAGTTTTTTTACGAATAGCTCCTAAAGGGTTAAAGCATAAACAAATATAATTTCAGTACAAACGTGCACAAACGAAGCAAAAACGAACTGCACATTCAAAAACTTAAATTTCAAAAAAGGGGGTGCCAGAGACATATTTTCGGTATTTTTAAATATAAATAACATGTAAAGGGTTAAAGCACAAACGATGAAAATTTCTGCACAAACGTGCACAAACGAAGCACAAACGAACTGCATATAATAAAGTTTGAATTTCGAAAAAGGGGGGGCTCGAATGTCTACGGCCCCCCATTTGATTTTTTTGAATATCTCCTAAAGGGTTCAAGCACAAACGAAAGGATTTCCTGCACAAACGTGCACAAACGAAGCACAAACGAACTGCATATAATAAAATTCGAATTTCAAAAAAGGGGGTACCAGAGACATGGAGCCGGAAAAAAGAATGGTTGATGTTTGAAATTTTTATATTTATTAAAATTCGTTGTTTATTTTGTAAATGTATAACAGCAATGCTGGTTTTAGGGAAGGAGCCTGCGCGACCGCCCGGGGTGCCAGTTCAGAAGGGGCGGCGGACGGTCACACGGAGAAAAACTTAGCTTAAATTCTAGTTTTTTTTTCTCTTTAAAAAACGGTCATCATTAAGTCAAATTCTTGAATTACTATCATATTTTTCGTAAACGGTTGAGAATCCTTTGGCCCCACACATCCATGGTCTAAAAAATCATCAGTTGATACTGGAAATTGATAACAAATGTTAATACAAAAGTGATTATCAAATTTAATTACTGTATCACAATGGGTTCTCAAAATATTAAATAACAACTAATTTCCCTGCAAAACCAAAACCATCCCCGCACCTTAAAGTCTCAACCTCCTTAATAATAGGTGATAAATTTAAATATCATCAGTGAAGGGTACACGGGAAAAAGAAGTTAAGTCAATTTTTAGTCGAATTAAGATAACAGCGCCATTTAGTGACAAATCTAGGTACCTTTCGAGCCACATATGCATTAAGGGGAAAAAGTTTCTAAACGTAAAATACAATTTTAAAGATATCATTTTTAGTGTAAAAGTATACAAGATACCTATCTTAAAACAGCGATAACTCAAAACTATATTTTTTGACTTAGCTTCTTTTTCCCGTGTACCCTTCAATCTACTACCCAAGTAAAAAAAACAATTGCTAATTCATATAGATAATTTCATAAAATAATAAAAAAAATATCACTCTCAACTAATACAAATAACTTAAACCTTAAAAAAATATAAAGTAGTTATAAATAGATATAAAATTATTAAAGTCTTAATAAAGAAGTAATGAATATACATATGTATATTATTTAAGAACAAAAACAAACGAAAGAGGTTTTCATAAAACATATGTATTTACAGAGTACATTACATATTAATCTGCACCTCCTCCAACCCCCGAGTCTTCCCCTGTCTTACCTCACTCTAATTTTCACCTGCTCGTTTTCCCTCGTTTCTTCACAACATGCAATATTGTACAGAAATGTGACGGTGTTACGTTTCACAAATAGAAATTCGTTTGCTTTGCAGAAAACTTTCTATGTTTATTTTCATAAGTAATTTGTTCTTTAATAAAAATTTAATTATACTTAATGCAGTTTACGTATATTCATTCTAAAGGTGTGAATAAAATTAATATAAAATGTAGAAGTTGAAGCTTCAAGCTGAGATGAAAATGTATTGATCTCGGCCTGGTTTTGATCTCGAAAACTAGATAAGACCGGATTAAATTTTGACAGGCGAGAATCTTGGCTAAAGAGGTTGTCAATAATATTAGTTTTTTAACAGAAAATGTTCACATGAAATCAGTCACGCACCCTTGAGGGGATAGGGGTCAGAACCCCCCTCCTGGATTTGGATAAAAATTGTTTATTCAGCGCTTTGAAATTTGAATTTCGGCTAACATCGATTTTTCTTTATTTAAAACATGAATTTCGAAGGAAATAACTTAAAAAATGTGTATAATTTTAGGCTTTTTGGCTTAATTAGGAACCATAGCTACATTATGAATGATCTTTGGTTGAAGCATTTAATTTAAAAAATATATGATCGAACTACTAAATTTTGACACATGCAATTGATTTTAGTACCATTTCACTAATTTTCATTCGATTACGCTAAAATTTTAACTTAAAGCAGCGCAATGAATTTTGAAAATTGCTGAATATTGGCTAAAAAATCGATTTTTTTTGTTTAAAACATGATTTTTGAAGGGAATAGTTTTATAAATGTGTATAATTTAAGGCTTTTTAGTTCAATTAGGATCGATAGCTTCAATCTGAATGATCTTTGGTTGGAATCATTGATTTAAAAAATATTTATAGGAATTTGAATGTTTGCATATCGAAAAAAACATTTTTTGTAATATCGCAAAAACAAGAGCTGATTGAGCAAAATGGTGGTCATTTTTGGATTCTGCATGTCCAAATTACCCTTAAAAATGGCTGTCGACCAGTGCTTATATTATAATACTATTTACAATTTTGATCTACATTATTTCTTTCTAAAATAATCCAAAAACTTGACAACAAATTGACAAAAGTAAACACCCGTTTTTAAAAATAGTATAGATTTTATTCCTTAAAGAAAATGTACTGTCGTTTTCCAGTTATATCATATATAGACAGACACACAGACATACATCATGGCGAAAGTAATCAAAATGGATTCTTTTTTTGCTACTACTTATTATTTTTCATATACATAGGAGTAAAATATAGTGGTTTATATTATGTACATATGTAGCATTCTCAAAAATATATTCACTATTGTACTACATTTTTATTCTCTTGAAGTATTCTATTTTGCATAAAATGGACACATGATATCTTTTGTGAATTTAGTAACGAATAAAATGACAATTTCCTAAACTTACTCTCCTTGAAACTTTTATTACTGTTAAAGTTGTTCCATAAAAGTTATTTAAACCAGGAACTAGAGACTCAAGACATTATCCTCCACAGATTTTCTTGTTTCTTTTTTAATATAAATCATATTTTATCGGCATTTTTAAATTTACATACATTTAGCAGGGTGGCCAGTTTCTGGAAAACCTGGAAAAGTCAGGGAATTTTGCTATACAGGGAAATGTCAGGGAAAAGTTAGGGAATTTAGTTGGAAGTCAGGGAATTTTTTATAAAAATGCAAAATTTCTCGCAAAATAATTAAACACAGTTATCTATTAACATTTAAAAGAAAACATGTTGTTTTTTTAGGTTTTTTTATCTAAATTTTAAATAAAAAACAGGGAAAAACGGAAAAAAATTCCTGTAAAACCGGGAAAAGTTAGAGAAATTTGTTCCAGAGAAATACTGGCCATCCTGTTTAATGTCTTTATAATTATGATACCAAAGAGTATTTTTTACTGGACTAAAAGGCTGATATTAATTTCAACTTGATATCTCTAGCTGTTTCTGAGAAAAATAATCTCGACGGACAGACAGACAGGCAACAATGATCCTATAAGGGTTCATTTTGTTTCATTTTGAGTTATAGAATCTTAAAAATCATTAAATTAAAAAATGCATTGCATCCTTTTCAGTTCCCGACGCACTTTGTTTGAGAATCACTGAACTAATACTACTAGAATTAAATAAGTTTTAATTATATTTTTTGGATAGATAAATACTTCTAAAGAACGCATTCAGGTAATACGTACCTAACTAAAATTAATAAAATCCATCCTTTCATATAATATTAATGGATGTTCTTTATTTGCAGAACGAGAGTAAGAGAAACCCACTTGATCTACCGATTTCTTTTATTACAGTTCCATTTCCTGAAAAGGCAATATCCTTTTCGCTAACAACGCCTTTTGATTTTCCTCTAATTGCTGTACCTTATGAAAAAAAGTAAAACCCTTGTTGGATTTATTCTTTGAAAATTACGCCAGTAATTTTATCACATTTATATGCAACATATGACTTTTATACAGAATCAAAATCCCAAAAAATATATTACATGAAAATATTATACGGTGTTTACACCGAAAAAACAAAACAAAGAAACATGGTGTCTTTAAAACACTTCGTATTTAAAAATGTATAGGGTTTATTGCTTTTTTGTCATAAAAATATCGTGTTTCTGTTTTGTTTTCTCGGTGTAAACACCGCATAATAATACAATCGAAATTGGTTATAACGACATCGAGGTGACCAGTCACATTAGGTTGTAAAAACCAGTATACGATTCAGTCGGACTTTATTTTGAGTCGTTAAAACCCATACGTTGTACACTGCGATGCAAAAGTCTTTGGACACCTGTGATTTTGAATGTAAATATAAAGATTTCAGTCAACAAAAATATACCCAAAATACCGAAAAGAATATGTTTACTCGCAGTCAAAATAGTAAAAAAAAACAATTTCTCGTTAGCTTGAAACACACTGTGCGTCAATAATTTCAACTTGAGTAAACCTGACTTTTCAGGCATATAATTCAAAAATTTTCCTTAACATGGAAAATTGTAAATGCTGTATTTAAAATATGCTAGGATTATTACAAAAGTTGTAATTAAGTACTCTTATTAACATTTAAGAGTTTTTATCAACCATTTTTGCATTTTTATATTTAGAATACACAAAATAATGAGTGTCCAAAATTGGTACATATTAATCGATGTCGTTGCAACCGGTTTCGACTGTATATTATATATTTTACATTTATCTCCGAATCTGAATATTAAGTAAAATTTCACAATATCGATGGTCAAAATATGATAGATAACATTTTTTTCCTTTTTCTAATAAGCACTTACATAATGAAAAATTAGCCAACATTTTCGCGAAAACTTCAAACGTATTTATCTCGCGAAGAGTTAACGGCAGTGGCGGCGTAAGGGGGGGGGGGGCGATGGGGGCGGCCCGCCCCGGGTGCCAAGCACCAAGGGGTGACAAATTATTCTTTAAATACTCTGGAAAGTGTGTATAACATGTCATTAAGGTCATAAATAAAAATAAAAATATTGAATTGACAACAAAAAAATAAAATTAAATGAAGGACAACACTTTTTTCTAGAAGGGGGTGCAAAAAACCAGAAAACTGAAATTAATATTGAGTTGAGAACGAAAAAAAAGACAGCACTTTTTTCTAGAAGGGGGTGCAAAAAACCAGAAAACTGAAATTAATATTGAGTTGAGAACGAAAAAAAAGACAGCACTTTTTTCTAGAAGGGGGTGCAAAAAAACAGAAAACTGATATTAATATTGAGTTGAGAACGAAAAAAAAGGGGGGGGGGTGCAAAAAAAAACCGCCCCGGGTGCCAATCTACCTTACGCCGCCACTGGTTAACGGTATGACGAAAATGGTTAGGACCTTTATTATTAAACACTAAATTCTCTATAAGTTCTTTTCTGAGCTAATTTTTATAGAACTAACCGTTTACGAATTACAGAGCGACAAAGTTTACAAAAAATAGTACTTGCGAATTATAACTTAATTAATCAAAATTAATTTTAACGAATTATTTTAAATATTATAAAATATTAAAGACAACTTATAAAACATTAATTTTTCTGCATTTTTTTGTCGAGTACCTAATAGTATATGAGCTCTTTTCAGTCAATGATAGTTTTTTTCAAAATATTTAAAAAAAGTATATAGCACTAAATTATCTATAATTTTTATTTATATCAATAATATAAACTAACGTATTCATTTCAACCCAGACTATGTAAAAAATAACCTATTTACTGCAAATATATGTTAATTAGATACCATATACTTGCCAGAAATTTTATTGATTTTTGTGTTAAGATGACATAAATATATATTTTACAACTTCAATTTTTATTGGTTTTAAGTAAATAAAACCTGCTTTAATCATGAATCAAGATAAACATACTTATACTTTATATAACAAAATGAATAATGTATTTTTATCCACGACTTATATATAATACATACATTACATACGTAGTTTTTACTATATAATGCGATATATTAATCCCAGAGGGAACCATGACGAAAGAGAAATTTTCTGATTGGTGCATTGGAGGGCAATAATGGTCATTATTGCCCTCTAAATCATTATTGCCCTCCAATGCACCAATCAGAAAATTCCTCAAATTAAATAATACCATGGAAACAAAATACACAAACTTTAAGTCTAAAAAATTTATTTACGACTGTCAAATAAAACACCTAGTGTTTGTGTTTTTGTATTGAAATGGATAAAAATTCTAGTAAAGTTGTTGATAGTACAAAACTTGTTCAGTTTATTAACTGTAATATTACTAATTGCACACCCCAAGCAGGCTCTGCTTGGAAGTGTGTTCTACTCTCGTCCTAAAATCGTTTTTCGTATATAAATTGATAAAATGAGTATTATATCTTAAATTTCTTCAGTATCTCACTTACATTTTTACATTTTCTGATAGAAAACATTACAGTCTCCATTTTTGCTTAGTTTAATATCGATCGGTTTTAATTTTCTGTTATAAAAATATAAATAAAGTTCAATTTGTCGATTTAACCCCCTTTTCTGATAGAAACGCCGAACTCCAGGTTACAATTCGAAATAAATTTGCACCAATCCTTTTGAATTCACTTCATCTATTATCAGAATAGAACCCTATTAAAACTCAACAAAATTGGATAACTAGAAGTAACGAAATTTGGAGTTTATTTAAACAAAAATTCATATTTTGACAAGAATTATTTTTACAAATAGAGTATGTAGCTAGAAGTTCAAGAAACATACGTTAGGCGCTAGTGGCGCTATTTCCTTATATGTCATTGCAAATTACATGTATTATAATAATTACATTGTGTTAATTAATATATAAATACATGTACATACATCGATACGTGCTGTATTTTAATTATTTTATTTAAAGCCAATCAATCTTTTTAATCACGATAAAATTTGGTAAGTTTGCATTTTTAAAACAAATATATAATATAATTAATTATAACCTATAAACGTGTTACTTTTTTGTATATTTCATTTTAAATGCTAGACATCAGGTGAACACAGCTGTTATCACTGCAATATGTGGATGTATTTATCTGTTTAATTATTATTATTAATTAATTTATTTACTATATACATTTTACAAAAAAAAATATATTTTATATAAAAATTGTAAATTAAAATGATTGTTGTTTTATTGCAATACATCCTAAATTTAAATAAAAAAAGGTAATAATCGATTGATATCAAGATTCATTGTTGATTTTCTAAAAAATCTTAATGAGTGATAAACTTCATATTATATATTTTTATAATATTAATTACCTCCAATATTTTTTTAAAACATCCTTTTAAGTTTCACTAAATATATTGTACCGTATTTATTTGATATATGTTGATACATTTTTTTTAAGTTTAAAGGGTGTGCATTTTATGGTCTAGCCATAGTATTTTAATATTTTTGGACACCACAGAGTTTGTGTATTTTGTTTCCATGGTATAGTTTAATTTATATTAATTTGAAATTATAACAAAAATGCTTGTATTTGCATTTCTTGTATTCAGTTGTGTTTTATTAAAGTAATTGAAATATTCGTAGATAAAGTACAGTATACTACTCGCAATAATGGCTATTATTACCTCGGAATTTTTTTCTCCCTCGCCGCTATGCGGCTCGGTTCGAAAATTATTCCTCGGTAATAATAGCTATCATTATTGACTCGTGGTATAATAGACCAATCAAATTAGATATTAAGATAGGATAAATATTCGCCAGGATAATTTTAGTGCCGATCGATGGGTAATGATGTCCTTAGTAAAATATTGAATTTGCAAGGTTGTGGGCCCCCGGGAAATACACCAAAAAAAATAAAAACAAAAAAACTTAACCTCCGCTTATGTTTAAATCATTGATGCAGCGAAAACGATGTGAGCTAGAGCAAACATGAACAGGACCCGTTTGATAGAGAATGAAATTTCCAATAAAAAACAATAAAATTCATATTTCTAAAGTTAATAGTTTTTGTGTGATGGTCGTCGAAAATCACATGACTTAAATGTAATTTTTGAAATATGTCGCTATATGCCCCGATCAGCTGTAAGAAGGAATATTGGTATTTAACGATTAATAAAAAATTTCAAAAAATTCACTGTTTAACTAGATACTATAAGGAAGCTATTTATGGATTCAAAAATGGTTTTCACCTTGAATTGTATTCATAGGGGCAACATCAAGAATTTTTTTTTTGTAAATTTTTGCCTTTTTTTGGTATTACGTATTTTAAAAACTATCCAACATAGAATAATACAATGCAATGCGTTTTATATGTGATTTTAGTCTATACAAATTGAATCTCTTGATATGAAGTTGTAAGTATAACCGTTTGCCCACAATATTTAAATAAACACAAAATTATGCATTTTACAAGTTTAAAGTAATATGAAAATAAAGATTGCCATGGATTATTTTATTTCACAAGTATATTAACAGATATTTTTACTTGTATCTTTCAAAGTATATGTTAGATTACAAATTTTATTACACCATTGATTTTTTATTTTAAAAGGGCACAACTTGGGTAAAAAATGGGTATATTTTATTCTATAGAACTAACTTTTCGGGCTATTGTCCATGTTGTTGTGTTATTACACTTGAGTTTCGACTCTCATGTCGGAGTCTTCTTCAAAAGTGATTCTGAAACTCGACAGGAGAGTCGAAACGCCATGTCTAATAATATGACAATGTGGAAAACAGCCCGAAAAGTTAGCTCTTATGGACAACGACCACGAAAGCTTATAGAAGAAAAGAAAAGATACCCATTTTTTACCCAAGATGTGCCCTTTTAAAATAAAAAATCAATGGTGTGATAAAATTTGTAATCTAACATATACTTTGAAAGATACAAGTAAAAATATCTGTTAATATACTTGTGAAATAAAATAATCCATGGCAATCTTTATTTTTGTAATGTCTTCACGGTGTAAAATAAATACAACAATATATCAATGATATCTTTATTTATTATTATTATAGTATAAGATAAATGCTAGCCGATACATGACTGTCTGTGGCTGTACACACAAGTTAACAACATTATTATTTGTTAATACGTAGTACGTTTATATGCGTACCACGTTTACAATGTCTTTATTTTAATATATGACACCTTCCCCCTTACAATCCGGCCTGAAAACGTTCTGGCTCTCTTACATTTCTTCGAGGGCGAGTGTCACTATTTACATCTGTATTATTTTGTATGTTTTCAGAAATTTGATTATTACTTACACTATCTAATTCTATATTACACTCATCGTTATTTTCTGAGAACATATATGTTTTAATTTTTGTTTGATTTTCATTTAAGCGTCTAATTTGATTTACGTGTCGTTTCCATGTTAAATCATCGCTTGTCTTAATCAAATAAACTGTACCTCCTAATCTTTTTATTATTTTTCCTTTAATCCACGATACTTTATTTAAAACTCGATAATCTTTAACTAATACTGTATCACCTATTTTAAAATACCTCGTATCCTCCCCTCTATAATTTTTTATTTGTATATTTTGTTTTCTCGATACGATTTCTTCAGTTTTTGGTAGTAACAAATCAAATCTACTGCGCAACTGTCTGCCTATTAATAATTTTGCAGGAGACTCCTGAGTAGTAGAATGTTTAGTATTTCTATAATCAAACAAAAATCGATTTATAATGGTATTTAAATCTATTGAACTTGAACTCATTGCATTTAAAATACAATTTTTTATTTGTTTAACTGCATTTTCTGCAGCTCCATTCGATGATGGATTATACGGTGGTGTAGTGATGTGTTGTATACCATTCATTTTTAAATAATGTTGAAACTCATCAGACGTAAAAACCGTTGCATTATCCGATACAATCTGTTTTGGTAACCCAAAACGCGCAAACATTTCTCTAAGTTTACTTATTGTTTCGAATGAAGTGACATTTCTTACAACACAACACTCCAACCACTTGCTATGAGCATCAATTAACACTAAAAAATTTCGTCCTAAAAATGGACCTAAATAATCTATATGTATACGATGCCATGGCTCTTTTGGCCATTGCCAAGGATGTAATTTTGATCGTGGTGGGGAATTTTTATATTTATTGCACGTTACACAATTTGCTGCTATATTTTCAATATCTTTATTCATATTTGGCCACCAAAAATATGATCGTGCTAAATGTTTCATTTTAACCATGCCCATATGGCTGGTATGTAATTCATTTAATATATTTTCCCTCAACCTGTTAGGAATTATAATCCTATAGCCCCACATAAGACATCCCTGTTCTACTGTAATTTCTTGCTTTCTTAAAGCATATGGTTGTATTATATCTTCATACTTTTTAATTTTTATTTCTGGCCAACCATGTTTTACAAATTTCAATACTTTACTTAATTCTATGTCTTTACTTATTTCATTTTTAATTTGCTTAAAATTTACAACTAAATTATTATTTTCTTTAATATAGTTTACATAACAACTTTCATGTTCTTTTTTCTCATAATAACAATTTACTTTAACATTACATCTAGATAAAAAATCTGCTTTGTTCCTTTTAGAATCAATAAACTCAATATCATAATCATATGCAGACAATTTATATGCCCAACGCTGTAAACGCGAAGCTGCCATTTGAGGTATACCTTTATTTTTACCTAATATTGAAAGTAACGGTTTATGATCTGTAACTAAAATAAATTTGTTTCCGTACAAATATTGATGAAACTTTTCTACTGACCATATTATCGCTAAAGCTTCTTTATCTATTTGCGAATAATTTGTTTCAGCTTTATTTAATACTCGAGAAATATATGCTATTGGTTTTTCCGATTTATCGGGAAAAACGTGCGATAAAATTCCACCTAAACCTGTGGACGATGCGTCAACCGTTAATTTCAATGGCAGGTTCGGGTTATAATGCACTAATACAGGTGCAGTTAATAACATTTCTTTAACTTTCTCAAACGCCAAACTACAATCTTTAGACCACACATATTTAATATTTTGTTTAGTTAAATTATATAAAGGGTGTAATATTGTAGCTAAGTTTGGAATAAATTTACAATAATAATTTACCATACCCAGAAATGACCGTAACTGCGAAACATTTAAGGGTTTAGTAATATTTTTAATGGCTAATAACTTTTCTTCATCTGTATGCAACCCTATAGCATCAATTTTATGCCCTAAATAAGTTACAGAATCCTTTATAAATTCACACTTCTCTTTTTTTACTGTCAATCCATAATTTGACAAACGCTTAAGGCCGTACATGCCGATTTTTCCGAAACTAAAATCTACGAGATGGCGTTAGTAGTAAAAATCATACACGAGTCTTAGCCCTGAGGGGAAAGCATACAGAAAAGAATAAGATATATCTGTTATGATATTGTTATCTTATTTCTGTCGACAGACCGAATTTACATTGGAACAGTTGTATCATCACGCTGTTAACCATTATTTCATATTTGTTATTGACTTGACCTATTATGTTTAGTTTTCACCATTGATACATTTTAAAATGTGTAGTAGAAATGGGTTGAGAGAAGGCAAACGAAAATAATAAAAGAAAAGAATAAGACGTATATCTTATGATATTGTTATCTTACTTTTGTCACACTCAGAATTTACAGTGGAACAATTCTCTCATCACGCTATCATCCATTATTTCATATTTGTTATTGACTTGACCTATTATGTTTAGTTTTGACCATTGTTACATTTTAAAATTTGTAGTAAAAATCCGGAACGATTAGAGTCTATACGCTCCCAAATTCTACATTAGATTGATATAGTTTAATTTAAAATATAAGTACACCTGCATGTGTATGTAATTATTATAAAATGCAAATATCTTATTGATCAGGCTTCCGCGGTCTATAATTTTATAAATAAATAACTTATCTTTTATGAATTTTTTAACAAATATTTTATTTAAATAATTTGATATGTGATAATATATTGTGATCAAAAACAATCTATAACAAATACGTATTAAGGTAAATTTCGAGCCCTTTTACATAAGATAACGTAATCTCAGAAACAATGAAAAATATAATATCTTATTTGTAATCATATATATAATTAATTAAGTCAGACACGTATTTAGGAAAATTTGGGCCCTTTTTCTAAATATTTTAAATTTTTTGAAAAATAAAAAATAAAACTAGAAAGTAAATTATTTCAAACATTAACTATATAAAATTAAAGTCTGTCACGTATTAAGGTTAATTTAATGCCCTTTTTTTAAATACAACATTATTTCAGAAGCAATGCCAAATATATTATCTTAATTGTAATCATTTATATAATTAATTAAGTCAGACACGTATTTAGGAAAATTTGGGCTCCGTTTTCTAAACATTTAAATGTTTCGGATAAATAAAAAAATAACATGATATAGTAAGTTGTATCAAACATTAACTATATAAAATTAAAGTCAGTCACGTATTAAGGTAAATTTAATGCCCTTTTATTAAATATAACGTTATATCAGAAACTAAATTATCTGACTTGTAATCATTTATATGATTAATTAGTTCAGACACGTATTGAGGGAAATTTGGGCCCCGTTTTTTTTTAAATATATATTTTCGAAAAAATAAAAAAATAATATGAGATAGTAAGTTGTACCAAACATACTATATAAAATTTAATGTCAGTCGCGTAGTATGGTTAATTTATTGCCCTTTTTTATTAAAATATTGTAATGTCGGGAATAAAATTATAAAATTAAGATTATATTATCTATTAATTAGGTTTTCATTTCTTTTTTTGCTAGTGTTAAAAATATAATACATGAAAATAAGATACCTATATGGGTCAGTCCACGGTAATCGATACCAGATAGTTAAAAAAATATTTTACGAAAATGAATACTAAAATATAAAATTAACAGGCTATTTAACATCAATTTTCATAAACCAAAAGAAAATTTAAAAAATTTTGATTAATTTTCAAAATATTACAAAAAATTTAAATTTTTTTTCGAAAAAGACAACAAATAATGTGAAATCGCAATAACTTACTTGACAATTAGTGACGCTCGTGGCAAACTATTAAAAGTCTTTGACAATTACATATCAAACGTGACGTTTGACCGAATTAAAAAAAAATTACCCTCACCAAAAATAATGACTAAGGATAACCGCATTTATTATAAATTTAATGAGTCTTTTGATGTATTTGATAAATAATTGTTATAAGTATTAGTTCATAATATCAATAAGCAATTAAACACACAAATAGTACTCTTATTGTATCCTTTTATTCAACGTGTCACGACCGTCACAATTTTCTGTGACAACCGTCACAATGTTTATTGGGTAATAACCAGTTAAATAGATTACGTATTTACCTGATGCTCTTGTGTAACTAAAAATAATTTATTCGTAACATATTAAAGTATGATTATTATATAGTAACTTCAATATGAGAAGAGGTTTGATGCATAAGTAACTATATAATTAACTATATGATTAACTATATAGTTTTGTATTTATCGATGGTAGGCACAAACAGTGATTCGTGATAAATGATCTTTTTAAATCTAGAAACCAATTTTAAAAATTATATATAATATTATTATAAACTGAATAATAATAATTATTTTTACAAGAAAACATAGGCCTCGTTTTGTAAATAATATTAATTCTCAAAAAAATCTATGAAATTATGGTAAATTACATAATTAATCTGAAACAAAATAAAAAAACAAACATTGTATACTTGTATAAAAATTAACAAGAAACATTTACAACTTAATATCACAAGGATTTTTAATAGTTATTAGCTATAGAATTAAATAATCAGTTATTGAAAATTGAAATTGTACCAAGTAACAAGACTTCAAACTTCAACACATTTGTCAGGTTACAAAACATAATATGTACTGTATACTCAATGTAAAAGAGATGTGTTCATCTTTTATTTAGTTAAATAATATAACTATCCTTGTTTGTGTAAAAACTTAAACGAATTGCAATGTTGAAATATAACGATATTTCTCATTCTATCATAAAGGCAGTGTAAAGTCCAGTAAGTTATAAACTCCTCTATTACCTAAATCCAGAGCCGGCCGAACGGCCAGGCGACCCAGGCGACAGCCTGGGGCGCCAATTTCGTGGGGGCGCCAATTGTTATAAACTTATTTTCTATGTTCTGTTCTAAGGCGCCAAATTTAAGCCTTACATATTTTTTTAATAATAATTTTGATTTTTTCTGCAAAATAATAAAATAAAAAAATGCTTAATATCAAAAATAGTTTACGAAATTTCCAATCTTTGTATGTGACGTTTCTGAACACACTGAAATAATAGTAAGTGTCAAATAAAAACTGCACTATCGACATGCACAGTGACGGCTTTAGGGTGGGGGGAGATAGGGCGATTGTTCGGGGCGCCAGGCCGAGAGGGGCGGTGGAAGACCACAATAGCTTTTTTAAATAAGTTTAAAATCCAATAATGTTCTTCAGCAATTAAAAGTGTGTAATGACAACATTGATTACTCAACTCTACATTTTTTAATCATTAATTTTAATACATTTTTTTTTTCAAATTAGGTATCACTGATTTTTTTTTGTCCGTCAGACTTTTTTTTGTCGTTCGCCATTTTTTTTGGGGGGGGGGGGGGGGGGCGTCAAAAAAAATCTCGCCTGGGGCGCCAGAATCACAAAGGCCGGCACTGCCTAAATCATTGATACAAAGTTGAAAACATACAATACGAAGTAAAAAAATGAACACAAACATACGCAATCTATAGATATTTTTAAATATGTATTATATGATGATAATCGCAGAATCAAAATAAAATATAAGTACCAATATTATAATAATATTTTAAATTTGAGAATAATCTATATATTAAACTAAACAGAAACAATGGCCTTATTAAAATTAAAGAGTCCCTTTCTCATACTGCGGCTGCGTATTAAACCAAATATAAAAATTAAGTCAAGAATGAAATCAAATTTTTTTACTTCATATTTTGATGAAACCTGCACCAACATGTTCCATGAAAAACGATTTTCTCGATATTCTCGCGCCCCCCATTCAGTTTTATCACGCCCCCCTAGGGGGGCGCGCCCCACAGGTTGAGAATCGCTGACATACACATTTGTATTCTTTAAATGATAAAATAACATCTAAGTTTTTCAAATTATTATTGTAAATTTTCATAATTCAGTCTTCAAATTTTAATTAATATGCGTCTGAACTATTTTTTTATTGGTTAAATTATGTCCAAGGTTTCCTATACTGTTTATGTGAATATGTTATTTTAACAGTAGGGGCCTCAAATATTACTTAATACGCCTCTGTAGTATTTTTTATTAGTTAAATTATATACAATATCTCCGTACGGTCAGTGTGAATGTTATTTTAACAGTAGGGGCTTTAAATATCACTAAATACGCGTCTGGACTATATTTTTATTGGTTAAATTATATTTAAGGTGTCCCATGCAGTTTATGTGAACATGCTATTTTAACTGTAGGGGCCTCAAATATCATTAAATACGCGTCTGGACTATATTTTTATTGGTTAAATTATATTCAAGGTGTCCCATGCAGTTTATGTGAACATGTTTTTTAACAGTAGGGGTTTCAAATATCACTAAATACGCGTCTGGACTATTTTTTTATTGGTTAAATTATATTCAAGGTGTCCCATACAGTTTATGTGAAAATGTTATTATAACAGAAGGGGCCTCAAATATCACTTAATACGCCGCTGGACATTTTTTTTATAATTAATTTATTTATATGCAACGTCGAGACAATTTTTTAAATTGATTAATTATAATTACAATCTTATGTAGATTTCTGTATTGTACTTGTGAACTTTTTTTCCCAGTTTTTGTTGTAAATATAAACCTAAAAAATTAATAGTTATGCACGAAATTTTTGAAATAATGCATTATTTTCACCATTATTAATTATCTTGAATGTAATGAAAAATTGTGATTTTTGCATTATTATTTTCAAATCAGTGCAGTAATGCACCCATATTTTCATTACCGATAGTTTTTGATAATGCATAATGTGCATTGTGAGATAATGCATTACTTTTAGTAATGCATTACGAAAACAATGCATTATTTTACAGCGCTGTTTATAACTCATTGACAACTGATACAAATGTGATAAGAGATGAATATAGCGAGTCGATATACTTGAAATACTGTTCTGTTATTGGTCAGAGTAATGACAATGGGATATTCTCGAAATCAGACAAAGTCCGCGATACGAAGGATGGTGATATTTTTTTTATTTTCAGTAGTTTTCAATATTTTCAAAATGAAAATTGTAAAAATTATTATAAAATTAGAAAGCTTGAACAATTACCTATGAAACGGCTTTTTATTTTTTCCACATTTTTCAAGAATTTTGGTTATATATTGAGTTTTATCATATCAAGAAAAATACACACATTTTCAGAATTTTTTTATTAATATTTAAAAAAATAAAATTGAAAAATTTGGTATGCCGAATCAAAGAAAAATTAATCTAGTTTATCACTGTATTTTTTCCTAAAGGATTTAATAATACTGGTCAGAGATGGTGTTGAATTACAAAACCGTAATTTCTCTATAGTAACGCTTATGGCAATTCAAACAGCACGTTCAGCCTTAAAAACTTCTTCTAACCTTTTTAAATGCTCTTCGCGAGTCTCTGCGGTAACCAATATGTCATCCAAAAAACAAATAACCCCCTCTAAACCAGCTAAAACTGATTCAATAGTTTTTTGAAATATTGCAGGAGCAGATACTATTCCATATGGTAATTTATTAAATTTAAATAATCCTTTATGGGTAGAAATTGTGCATATTTTACTACTTTCTTCATCCAATACAAGTTGATTATACGCTTGTGACAGATCAATTTTACTAAACTTTGTACCGCCCTGTAATTTTGTAAATAATTCTTGAATTCGCGGTATTGGATGTTTATACACATTTAAACCTGGATTTACTGTAATTTTGTAATCCCCACATATTCTTATTTTACCATTAGGTTTCCATACCGGAACTATGGGTGTACCCCATTCCGAAAATTCAATGGGTGATAATATTCCCTCCTCTACCATTCTGTTTACCTCGTCTCCTACAATTTCTTTTATTTTAAAAGGTAAAGGTCGTGCATTATAAAATTTTGGTTCTACATTTTCCTTTAATTTTAATGAAACTTGACCCCCTTTAAATGTACCTAACTTTTTTTCAAATAATTTTGAATATTTTTGGCATAAACTATTGATATCACTGGTCATTGTTAAATTATTTATAATTTCCTCATTATTTGTGATATTAAAATTTAACTTTTTAAACCACATTCTGCCCATAAGCGGACAGCCTCCATTTTTAATAACATAAGCCTCCAAATTATATAGTTTATTTTGATAAACTACCCTTACTACTATTAACCCTATCGGCTTAATTTTATTTCCCACATAATCATGTAATATATCATTACAATTATTTAACTTAACATGTGGAAACTCCTGTTGCCATGTATCAACTGAAATTGCTGTCACTGCAGCCCCCGTATCGATTTCGAAATCAATTTGCTTACTCTCTACCGTTAATGTTACTTTAAAAGGATCATACTCTTTATCCTTATTTTTAAAGTTAACAACAAAAAACGGAATATCATTATCCTTACTATTTTTACTTAAATAATAATTATTAACATTAGTTTTGCATTTATTATTTCCCCTATAACACACCGCAGACGTGTGTCCAATCTTACCACACTTTGCACATTTAAAATGTTTATACTTGCACGTCGTTGAGATGTGACCTTTGACCCCGCATGCATAACAGCTGATTTGTTCGCCGCTCTTCGGCTGCATCCGATGCACTTTACTCGGCAATGCAGTGTTGCGTGTGCGTCCCCCACTCAGCTTGTTCATCGGTTCTGTCTTGATCACCACCCTTGATGACGTAGATGCTCCGGCCTGCGCTGACTCGTCCATCTGCCTTCTCGAAGATTCTTTGCTTTGCGCCAACTTGATCGCTGACTCCAAATTCAAATTCGTCGCATTTTCTTCGAAAAGTCGATCCCTTATCGGTCCAGGATTCATACCGACGATAAAAATGTCTCTTATTACCACTGGCAATTCTGTAGCCGAAAAATCGCAAGGAATAGCCAAACTTCGAACACGTGCTAACCAGTCGATCACTGATTCATTTTCGTCTTTTTTCGAGTTATAAAATTTATACCGGGACGGAAAATGTACCTTTATTTCTCTAAATTGGTCACTGAAAATCGTTACCAGTTGTTGATATGATTTTTGTTCCGGCCTCTGCGGATTACACAACTCGTACATCAGTTTGTACGCTTCCTCCGCTAATGAATTTAATAAAATAGCACGTTTTATTTCTTCGTCGTTAATATTGTTGGCCACAAAATAGTTATTCAATCTTGCGTTGAATATCTCCCAGTTTGTTGATTTTGGGTCAAACGACACCAACTGCCCAATTGTTGAAGCCATTTTGTTTTTCTTTTATTTTATATAATATAATATATAATATAATACTCGTACTTCACACAAAGACTTTAACCTCGTCGCCAGTGTAATGTCTTCACGGTGTAAAATAAATACAACAATATATCAATGATATCTTTATTTATTATTATTATAGTATAAGATAAATGCTAGCCGATACATGACTGTCTGTGGCTGTACACACAAGTTAACAACATTATTATTTGTTAATACGTAGTACGTTTATATGCGTACCACGTTTACAATGTCTTTATTTTAATATATGACAATTTTCATATTACTTTAAACTTGAAAAATGCATAATTTTGTGTTTATTTAAATATTGTGGGCAAACGGTTATACTTACAACTTCATATCAAGAGATTCAATTTGTATAGACTAAAATCACATATAAAACGCATTGCATTGTATTATTCTATGTTGGATAGTTTTTAAAATACGTAATACCAAAAAAGGCAAAAATTTACAAAAAAAAATTTCTTGATGTTACCCCTATGAATACAATTCAAGGTGAAAACCATTTTTGAATCCATAAATAGCTTCCTTATAGTATCTAGTTAAACAGTGAATTTTTTGAAATTTTTTATTAATCGTTAAATACCAATATTCCTTCTTACAGCTGATCGGGGCATATAGCGACATATTTCAAAAATTACATTTAAGTCATGTGATTTTCGACGACCATCACACAAAAACTATTAACTTTAGAAATATGAATTTTGTTGTTTTTTATTGGAAATTTCATTCTCTATCAAACGGGTCCTGTTCATTTTTGCTCTAACTCACATCGTTTTCGCTGCATCGATGATTTAAACATAAGCGGAGGTTAAGTATTTTTGTTTTTATTTTTTTTGGTGTATTTCCCGGGGGCCCACAACCTTGCAAATTTAATATTTTATTAAGGACATCATTACCCATCGATCGACACTAAAATTATCCTGGCGAATATTTATCCTATTTGTCATATATACAAAATTTTTAACTTGACTGGACTATAATATACTATTATTACACGTTGCATTTTAGAAAAACAAATAAAATCTTTTATTTTATTTCCATATATTTTTATTTGCTTTTCTAGCATGCTGTGTCGACATATGCAACCGGTACAACACATTCTCTCGACAGAAGATATAAAGCAGGCGTTGTTTTAATTCAATACAATGTTTTATTTATAATTATATTAAAAACTATATGTTACCCGCAACAATGCGCGCGTCATATACATATAATACATATAATAAAAATGTATATGGTTCGCGTGGAATTTAGGTTAAAATAGGTAGAAACTGTCACACATCAAGAAGAAGTAGAAGAAGGTTAGGTTATACAGATTTCTGTAAGGATAGTCGATAATAGGGGAAGGTGGGGTAAGACGGGGACCTTAAGGTATTTCATAAATAAAACCTTTATTTTTGATTGCACATTGTAGGAACTTTTATTAAGAAAATAATCAGCCTTTCTTCCTTAAATTCTAATCAGTGAAAACAAAACAATATAATTCTTCTTATAGAAATATCAACTTGAAAAAAATAACTAATTTGCACCATCTTGCCCCACCTATAGGGCAAGATGGGGTACCCCCTTGGGTAAGATGGGGTACAGACTCATAATACAAGCCGAGGCAGTACAGACATTCTGTATCTTCGTCCTCAGAACTTATCAGCTTTCTTGGTTCTTTTAGATCTTTTACTTGTTTTTTTTTCAATTTCTTTTTATTTGTTACCTTTGGGTTTGGTTTCTTACTGTTTTGTCTTTCCTCTAACTCTGTTTTATACGGAGACGCAGTAATAATAGCTGTTTTTCCTCTTCTTCGAACTTGTCTTGGCCTTTTTTCGGAAATTCGTGGATACGGCATTAACTGTTTTGGGCTAACCAGATCGAATGTTGTGTTATCCAAAGAATCATACCTACCCCATCTTACCCGCAAGTAGGTACCCCATCTTTCCCAAACTGGATTCCCAAGTTGTATTTTTTTTTTGAGGTTATAAATCGAAGCAAACCGGAACGAGTTAATGTCATTATAATAGTAAAATAAACAAATATCACTAAAAAAATATGACATACATCTTGTACGCCATACATTTTGAACAGTCACGCACTTTATATACCTCAAAAATTAGATCTAATGGATCTAACCACTAAAAATTTAAAAAAATACTTACAAAATCACAACGTACACATCTTCGACCAAACTATTTGTGACATTAATAACTTCTACTAAATAACGTCAAATGGCCATAGAAGAACATTTCTAGCTACATTGTATCATCAGTTTTGTTACGGTCCCCATCTTACCTCGCTACCCCGTCTTACCCCACCTTCCCCTACAGGTCACACGTAAATACATTGGTGAGTACAGTTGGTGATATCCCAGTTTTTTTTCTCAAAATATCTCAAAAATGATGCATATAACGTGAAAATTGTATAGAATCTTTTTTGTAGAGCGTTAAATTTTCTATAAGGAAATTTATTTTAACTTTTGGAATAAGTAATTTTTCCTTGCAGAATTTAGTATGAAGTAATTGTGAATTCACTTGGAAAATATTTAAGTTTTGTTAACATAAATTTATAATAGAAAATTTTATTTTTGAAAGGTTGTATTATGTTACATACTTATATAAATATCAAATATAACATTAGATAAGGTAAGTTTATTCTGAGAAATGGTGTAATTCATAAAAGGAGATAATTTTAGATATGAAGTTCCTCATAAATATTTCAATTTCTATCGTGTTTCAGATAAAAACCAATTTCTTTATGCTGCATTCTGTGCTTTGAAAATACTTTTAAATTATTTATGAAATTTGATTTAAAGAAAAACGCTCTTACCGAAACTGGTACTTTATATACAGACTGTTCAAAAAACACATTATGTATTTATTATTTGAAAAAATAGTTTACAAAAAAAAGAATTTAAAGACCCACTTTTTTAATGAAAATTTATATTTTTGTTTTAATGATCTGTTTCTATTTTTTTAAATCTCAAGTGATTTTTTTAATAGTTGAAAAAAAAAATTATTACAAAAAAAGTATTTTTTCAACATTTTGAAAAAAATTCATTACATTTGTGTGTAAAACAAACATTCTTTCTATTTTGCCTTTTATTTAAATTTATTTTAAAAATTGGTACCAAAACTTGTGTTAGATACATTCATTTGCTAAAAAAAATTCAAAAAAACCCCCGGATTAAATAATGATTCAAACAATAGTTTCTTATTGTTCACGTTGATTCAAAATATAGATCCTTATAAAAATATAGTACCTTTGTAATTTTTTTATTGTAATCAACTGATTTTTCGCAATAACATACGTTATATTTTTTAAACAGCCTGTATATTTAATAATTGAAAAGTATGAGCAAAATTATTTTTGTTATGATAATAATGATATTATATTTTATTTATCAGGCCTATTTCACACATATACGGTTTCCATCGGGTCGGTTCGTTTTCGGTCGCTGCCGACAAGTGTGAAACGATGATTCAGTTTGTATTCGGTACCTAATAGAAACCGTACAGAACTGAATACTCCCTCCACACGGACAGATTTCATCAGGTTTCAATTCGTGTCCAGGGAACACAAAGCAATGAACGCGTTCACACATACTCGGTTTAGTTTCGGTTTTAACCTGATAGCGAGTGTTATTTTTTTTAAGTTTTGTCGCGGATTTTCTAATAAAATGAGCGGTTTTCTAGATGTTGATGTGGATCGTTTTCATGCTCTTTAGCTTCGGGAAAATAGTGTAGAATGCTCCAAATTCCTGCTGTAAAGTGATGAGAGGGTGCTCGCAATGAATTCTAGTATTCCTCCTTCATTTTTTAATTTTTTTATAGAGAAACAACATGGCACAACTTGCTTTCTCTCCATGATAACTACTGAGTTTACGGAAAAAAATAAAACCTAATATGAACCGTATGAGAACCGTGTATGTGTGAAAGGGTTTGATTCGTTTTCGGCTGAAACCGAAATGTGTATGTGTGAAACAAGGCTCATTAATATTTTTATAAAATTCTGAAGTTTGGAAATATTTTCGTAAACCAAAAAATAAAATAAAACTAAAAATATAAATAGAAATAATGGCACGCAATTTGTTAATACCTCCGAATAATTTACATAACATAAAAACAGTTTAATTCAACATTAAAAAATTCATGTATTAAAATTGATACAAGAAAAGATGAAAGTAACGTTCAAAATTATTATAAATGATATAAATTCATATTTTTTACCTTCCGTGAAGTGAGTATAATTATTTTGTGTTACAAAATAATCAAGAAGCTTTTTGTAGAAGAATTTAAATTAATATAATTACATCTGTCACGTTTTGCTGGTACTTCTTTGAACTTAAAAATGGTAATGCGGAGTTAAAATATGTTAATGCGATTGTGTTCTTTTTTGCCCGGAGATTTAAATACAAAATGTCATATTTATTTAATTGTTGAACATGTTTATATGACTTTATAAAATACTGACTTTTGTATCTGTGTGAAGTTAACCACCCTTTTGTTGAACTTAAATTTTTTTTGAACTAGAAAAACTAAAAAAAAATGATTTTTTCGGCAGCCCCCCTTTTTGAAATTCGCATTTTTGAATGTTGTGCTGAATTTTGCTACTTTTTCCTAACATTATTTCAAAACATCAATACTCTAATATATTTTTTCGGCCCCGTAGAACAAAAAATACATTTTTCACCAGCCCCACTTTTGTTGAAATTCAAATTTTTTGAAAATACTTTTGCTACATTGTTCCAAAATATTTCCTCCCTAAATTAAAAGCGATGTGTCTCCAAATAAATATATATTTATAGAGATGATAATCAGGCCCGGTTTAAGAAATTTGCCGCCCCTAGACAGTTGCGAAAATTGCCCCCCCCCCCCCCCCCCCTCAAAACTTCTTCAATGGTGGAATAAGTTTGGTACAAAAAAAATTTCAATCAATCAATTTTTTGATATCGGTGACCTTTTTTAGGTTTTTTATGTAAAGTTTATTAAAAATATAAACATTTAATTAAAATTTGTTAAAAAAAAGGAAATACCTTTTTTTGGTGAATCCGGCCCTGATGATAATATACACGTAAGTGTTGCCGCGCAACCCACTTGACACAACTCAAAAAATACCCTTACAAATCGATTCAGAAATCAGTTACGAGTCCAACGAGGTACATGAAGCCATATATAATAAAATTGTATGGAAAATGGACATTACCTATGCCTGTCCGTGGTCAGGGGGCCGAGATCTCGCAGTGGAAGACAGACGGACGGGGTTGCGCTAAAAACGTCTAAATCGGTACATACTTGGCAAAATTAGGACCGAACATGTATAAGAAATATTCACAGTCGAACTGAGAAATTCCTCCTTTTTCGGTTAAAAATGCTACAAAAATTACAAACGCATTTAAAAGGTGCGAAAATTTCCTAAAGAAATAATATCACAAAGCGAGACGGATACGAGACTAATCTAGATAAAATATGTTTATTCAGCTGCAAACACCTTAGATCTAACCTTGTATACTTATATACACACGTAAAAACCATACAGATACGTATAAAACAATTGTCAGATGTTTGAAAGGAGGCAATCGTGCATGCAAAGGTTGAACGAGACAGAGGTGAGCGCTTTTGTAATGAAAATGTGATTCACAAGATTCATCGAGCTCGTTATTTTTTATTGTACAATATTTTATAGCCAACATTTTTTATCTTTAATGTATAGGCCATTGCATATTTTTTATTATTTTTTTTTTGTAAAAAGATTTTAATAATAATAAATCGTTTATATATTTAAATTCCTTGAATTGTCAGCTTTCATTTGATACCCCACTCGCCGGGATAAAATGAATACAAATTCACGGTATTAAACATATTAAACAATGATAAAAATAGAGTTAAATCCATTCAATCCTTCTCTATTACCCGCTAGAGGCGCTAATAGACTTCGTGCACATAGCTAATAGTCATAAATAATCGTCTAAAATGTAAATATTACGATATTTTATTGAAATTATTTGTTTGTTAGTACGTCAAAGTCCACCCAAGTTGCTACTAAAGTCCACCCATTAGTTGGCGCTGTCATCGCGCATGCTGCGAATATCTTTCCTTGTCTATGGTAAGTCCAAGGTTAGTAAATTACTAGGTTCGCTTACTTGTGACGTCACCATGACTTCTTGATTTTTTTATTTATCTATGATTTTAACTGTCATAATATTAAACACAAATCACAAATAATTATAACTAACATAATTAATATCATGTGTGAAGCTTCACTATAGCAATAAATAAATAGCACAAACACAGAACACAATAATAAATCAATCACGATCAAATTTATATTATGACAGTTTGACAGCGTTGGCGACCATTTGAAATTTAGAAGGTTGAAAAGAACTTCATGGTGACGTCACAGGCAAGTAATCATACCTAGTCATTTACTTACCTTGTGGCATATACATATTATTATATTATTATATATATATGCCTTGTGGTAAGTCTATATATAGTCAGGTTTACCACCCTATATAACATAACCTAACTAAATGAATTTATACAAAACAAACATTTACGTCATCGAGATACATTCCACAGCCATCTCGACAAAAGGCCATTCTGTTATTTAGATAAACAGTGGGTGGGTGGGGGTCGAACCGGAAACAGATTTAATTACAGTATTATTAACTAATGGTGTCGGTAGCTCGTTAGGATATTCTCGATACGTGGAATGGTTAAAATGCAAATTGATATTTACTGTTTGTGATTTTAGAAACGTTTAGAATACTCCAATTGTAATTTTAGTTTATTAATTAGTGATATAGGTATTGATTACTAATTGATCAAAATTAACAAGTATGATAAAGGTGTAGCAAAATATGTATTTATATGGATATTTCTCCACTAATTGGGCAATTTGGTGTTTCACATTAATTTTATTGAATTTTATTATTTTATTTTCATTTCACTGTAGTTATCATGAAAGATAAAAATTAATAATGAATTCTACTTGTGTGTAATATAAAAAGTTACAATAAAAATACTAGGTAGAGTCATGTGGGGCAAGTGTGCGCAGCGGGTAAGTGTGCGCAGGCTTATTTTTTATACAACTGTTGACACTAGAGTAGGGGAACTGACTGCCTTCACTACTGAAGGCAGTCAGTTCCCCTACTTACCAACGTCGTAGTGACTACTCACTACGACGTTGGGCAAAAGATTGGAGTCTTGTCTGACAAGGTTACGTAGTTTTAGTAATATTGGTAAGTAAAAATTTTTGTTATAATTCTTACGATTTTTCTCAAGTTTTGATTGAAATACTTTTATATTCATGTTACGGTAATTAGTATTAGTTATATCCAAGTATACTAGTTTATGTATCTAGTTTTACTAATTACATATCAAAACTTGGTAGAGTGACGCAACAGTGTTTAATTTTAACCTAATTTTGTACAGGCGGTTTGGGTTAAGTGTGCGCAGAAGGTTGTGGGGTAAGAGTACGCATATTTCAATGCGTACTTTTACCCCGATAGTCACAGTTGTTTGTGTATTGACATTTCTTTTTATTAAAAGCTTTTATTTAACTTTACTTGTTTGTTTGTTAGTTAAGATAAAATTTTGCAATCAAAATTTCGACTAATTCTAATTAAGATAGAGCTTTGAAATTTTGTATACATATATGAGTCCGGTGACAATGCAATATAGTATATCTAATATTGTTCTAAATCTAATATGGCGGATGTTCCAAGATGGCGGATTACCTTTTTCTTTATGATCATCTTCATATGGGTATCAAATGAAAGGGTTTGATGAGTAGAATACAAATAGCTATCTCGTTTTAATTTATCTCGATACAAAAATGTTAATTACTTTAAGACTTATTTTCGATATAAATTGAGATAAACAGTATTTGTGAGAATATATATTTAATATATAAATATTAAAAATAAAATAAATAACGATAAATGTTGATAAAAAATGATATTTATGACATTAAATATAGTTTAACTATATTTAACAAGCTTCCGTTTAAGTTATTATAAGTGCGTACACTTACCCGCAGTGCTGCGCACATATACCCCGATATTGGGGTAAGTGTACGCATTCTGACTAAGTTTTATTTTATTATTTTTCTAAAATTACCATTAAGTAAATTTGATTTCATGTTATGTAATTGTTAGATCAATAAAGCCTTTAAATGAATAACTTTTTTTTTAATTTATTTCATACGAAAATTATAATTTTATAATAATTGAAAAAAAAATGCGCACTCTTGCCCCACATGACTCTATTACTTGTTTAATATCTCTGGGTCCTGGGCCCCTGTTCTCGAGTTCGTTCGACTTTTTCTCTTTCGAGATTACTAAACTAATACTAAAAGTCACTAATAAGGGAACCTTTTCAAGTCGAAAATTCGTATCGAGTTTAAATTTCGTACATAGTTAGAGTAGGTCAAGATAAGTAAGAAAAAACATATATTAGCTGTGGTAAAACGGTTTAAGGGGGTGAAACACCCCTATGAAAATGTGCAAAATAATCATATTTTTTCAAATGACTCTGAAACTAAAGAAAATTTAAAAAAATCTACAATACAAAATTTTCATGATTTTTTATGCTCTTTCGAATGGTGACAATCAAAATTCGAAAAAATTAAACCGTTAACCCCCACCTCCCACCCACATTCCATAGTCGTAGTTCACTTTCGCTATTCGAAAGAGCATAAAAAATCATGAAAATTTTGTATTGTATATTTTTTTAAATTTTCATTGCTATGATAATTTTTTTCTTACTTATCTTGACCTCCTCTAACTATATACAAAGTTTAAACTCGATACGAATTTTCGACTTGAAAAGGTTCCCTTGCAAGTTATTTACTAGAATCTCGAATGTGTAAGTTATACCGTATTCTCGAATCTCGATGCTACTTTTTTTCTAAGAATGTCGAATGAAAAATCTCGACTGCTTCTGGGCATGCGAGATTTAAATCTCGAATGAAAAACTCGAATCGACATTTTCTCGAGTGAGCTCGAAAATAGGGGCTCTGGTCGATCACCTAACTCAGACTAACTGTCAAAGTATTTAATTTCAGAAACACGTAATTAGAAATCAAATTCTATATCTCGTATGCTGTGTTTACACCGAGAAAACAAAACAGAAATACGGTGTTTTTATGACAAAAAGGCAAAAAACCCTATACATTTTTAAATACGAAGTATTTTAAAGACACGATGTTTCTGTTTTGTTTTATTTTTCGGCGTAAACACCGCATTATAGTTACTAAGGTCCCCATGCTGAAACAGTATTTTATAAATTGATAAATTAAACAAATATTTTGCTACCAATAAAATCCATAATCATCCCCCCCACCCGTTTTTGCTGGATCCAACCCTGTTCATCGTTTTGCATACTAGATGCTGTTAGAAACCCGTGGCTTGGGGTTAGGTCACTAAATGACTATCTAACTCAAATATACGTAGGAAAGCTTTCGCATCGATGCATAAATTGCGAAAACCCAAATCATAACTCTATTTAGATAATTATATCTCATATATTGTAACATTGAAAATCAATAAATCTATATTATAACTAATAGTCAATTTATGGAGAGTCAAGTCCTGCAATAATATAAATTTTCTTAAGGCTCCATTTTTAGAAACTTTCATCTTTATCAAAAGTATCCTGTGAAATTAAAAAAAAAACATAAATTCAATATAGCCTAAATGATATAGAGGTTGAATTTATACATACCATAAAATCTTTATTTGAAAAAACTTTTTAAATATGAATTCGAATTCCTGAGGTTTACTGTCCGATGTTTGTACATTTTTGACCACACGGGGGAGGGGGGGGGGGTTACAAGACTTTAGTCTAGGGACATGGAGCTACGAATGGACTAGCGCAATGAGTCAACGAACTTTTTTTGGTAATCAAAAAAAAATTATTAGATTTCATATCAGGAAGAGGCCCACCAAAAATTATAGCCTAAGGGCCCGCAATAGAATAAAATATTTGAGAATATGGAACAGATTATGTACCTTTTGCTTCCTCGCCATATCGAAGATACGAGAAGATTTGTGATCGTTTTAAAATAAGAACAAAAAAATTGTTTTCCGATTTCAAAATTTTAACTTGATAGTTCCGTTTCAGGTCAAGACAAACACTTTTCGTACCGTGTCTGTCTTTCTGTCTAACTGTCTGTCCCCTGAATCCTTGTCACACGCATAACTCATGAACCCACTGAACCGATATTAATGAAACTTGGTTGATTGGATCTAGCAGATGTTTTTCTAAACGGGTTTTTTCTATTGCTCCATTTATACTTTTTTTACGCGCTATTTTCATGGAACCAATTAAATTAACCATGTAATTTGAGACATTACTGTACTTTCTGTCAAATATTTTGTATTTAAATACCATTTTAAAAGTACTTCTAACAGCTCTGATCTATAAATAATATGTATATCCTGTAAGGATATAATTCTTTGGGGAGTTTCATTCAAATTGGACTTCAAAAGTAGATACTTTTTTACATTTCTTATTACAGCTATTTTTATCTAACATTCAGAACAAACTGTCAAGTTCGAGGAGGATGGCATCCTTTGACAAATAAAAAAAAATTCAACATGAATTTTCAAATAAATTTTAAATTCTTGTCGAATATAATTTAACTAAAAAGTTTATACTATTTATATACTCGTATAATTTAATTTATAAAAGTTTAATGTTCGTTTTGAAATTCTAAAGAAGATTCAATGTATTATTAGCGCAAGTATACCTAATACCGAGAATTTCCAAAGAAAATTCTTTCGTTTTAACTGATCAAAGAAATATTTATAAAAAGAAGACATGTTCTTAAAAGTTTATCTTTATATGTTTGATTTTATTAAATTAAAATACATAATGTCTATTCAATATCGGTGTATGTATATTATGACATTTGAAATAAAAAATACTGAATCAGAATTTGTCATCGTTCAATTATCATGATGAATATATCTTTTATATGAAAGAGAATTTGAAATTAATAATATTTGATATTTTAAGAATATAAAATTCTGAAATTTAATTTTACTAAGTATCATAGGCGCCGACTTTTCATTTAACCTGAGGGGGCGAGATTTTCATTTCAAAATTTCAATTTCAAAATTTCCTTAAAAAATGTGCAATATCCAACTTTCAGAAACGCAACTAATAATGTGAAAAAAAAAAAAATTTCATCAAATTATTGTACTTTCGATAAAAATCGATCAAACTTTAATTATTTGAAATAATTGAAAAGTGGACATTTATATTTAAGATCTAACTAAGCTTTGTAAAGGAAGTAAAAGATGTTTTAGTATTAATTTCCTTTTTGAAGAAATTTTTAGTGATCATTTTTACTCAAGTGACAAGTATTTGAATATTTACACCTTTTTTTAAAGTAAAAATCTTATTGACAAAAGTATCTTTAATTTAAAAGAAACTAGAGTTCAGCTGCACAAGGGGGGCGAAGCCCCCCTGGTATAATATCTGGGGGGGCGATCGCCCCCCTCCCCCCCCCGTAGTCGGCGCCGGTGCTAAGTATATTATGGAGTCAAAAAATGTATAATGTATGTACATTGAAATTGGTATGTAGGAGATATAATGGTTCTAAATAGACGTATTTTTTTTAACTAATTTATCATTGAAATACTTTTAAAGGCAATATAAAATATTTATTATAAATTTATTTTAAAATTAAAAAATTCCAAACAATTTATATTTATTTTAAAATCCAAATGATACGCCACTGACTTTAAGGAGCACATTTTTACGGAGCACACTGGGTTGAGTCCTATATCTTTCTTTGTTTATTTTCAGGATAACTATAAAAACGAAGTTATCGCATTGTCCCTTTTTCATCCAATCTAAACAAATGTTTCCATGGTTACCACCATATCGTGTTTATTGTTAGACAAAGAAAGATAATATAGGACCTTAGACAAAGAAAGATATAGGACAAATAACATATTACCCAGCGTTATTACCATATCGCTCCACAAAAATCGCTCCACGAGTCATTGGCGTATCATTCGGATTTTAAAATAAATATCAATTGTTTTGAATTATAAATATAATTAATAATAAATGTTTTATATTGTTTTAAAAAAAAATCAGTGATAATTGATTAACAGAGAAACGTCTATTTGAAATTATCATCTCTCTTACATAAAAAAATTCAATTGTAATTTAAAACATATTTGCATATTATAAATTTTCAACTGACGCCTCTGGTATACATGTCCAAGATAAGCGTGAAATGCATGGGGATATCCTAAACGATAGGAGATACAGATGTGGTTAAATCAGATGAATTATATGTATGAAAGGGGTGAGTATGACAACATCAAAAAATATTAATTTTTATGTGGTTTAGGCGGTAAACCCAAAAAACTGAAAATTCGGAATTTCTTTAAATGACTATAACTTTTTTGGCAAAGTAGATATGGTAGGTACTTTTTGTTTGCGGTTTCTTGAGACATTTTTTTGTGTATAATTGATTGGTGTATTTAGAATTTTTATATCACTTTTAGTTTCCGAGTTACAAGCCCTAACTTTAGTTTTTCTTATGGGCCACTAAGTTGACTATAGCATATTTGAACGTGTTTTTTACTCTACTTTACAATGATATGTCATATGTCATACTTATTATTAAAAAAAAGTAAGAACCTTTTTTTTGTAATAGAAGTAGTTTATTGTTTTTAAATATGCATTTGTTATTTTCATTGTTGTTATTGCAATTTTTCTTTAAAAATTTTTGTTTTTCATGGCTTACTTAAATATTTGTAATAAAATACTTTATAAATATCACCAGTATTTAGTACTTCGACTTATTTTTTCTAATAAGTATGTCATGTGACATATCGTTGTAAAGTAGAGTAAAAAACACGTTCAAATATGCTATATCCAACTTAGCGCCTATAAGAAAAAGTAAAGTTAGGGCTTGTAACTCGGAAACTAAAAGTGATATAAAAATTCTAAATACACCAATCAATTCTACTCAAAAAAATGCTATAAGAAACCACAAACAAAAAGTACCTATCTACTTTACCAAAAAAGTTATAGCCATTTAAAGAAATTCCAAATTTTCAGTTTTTTGGGTATTTATATATCCATATAAATAACGAAAGTGACATTAAATTAAAGATGGCCGTCGTCAAATTTTGGTAACAGTTTCATACAAGAAGGTTTCATATACGGGCTAGCATTGGTTGTTATGTATCCATAGTCTTTCCTGAATAAATATTTCAATTGTTTCCATGGTAACCACCCTATCGTGTAAATCCAATGTTTTTAGTAAAGAGAGTTATAAACTGAGTTCATGCCATCAGTTAATTGGAGTTCGCTAGACAAAGAGGTTGCGGGACATTGAGTAATGTTGAAAACAATGAAACCCAAACCACAAAAATTACGTGTGAAAAATCACTTTCGTTGTGAAACAGCGCTTATGTAAATTAGGCTGACCAGTTTAAAAACATGAGATAACATTTGCATTTTATCAAAATCTCGATGAAAACTCGTTATGGGATTACGAAGGAAAAATATTTCGTTTAAAATTTGCGTATTTAAGTGTTTTTGTTATCTCAAAACGTTTTCTAAATTAAACTTCAAACGATTTTTTGCTATAAAATCCTTTAACATACAGGATGAGTCATATCAGAAAGAACAAACTTGGACAGTTGATTGAGAAAAATATTTCAAGCAAAAAAGTTCTTATGAACATATGTCCGAAAACTCTTCGTGAGGAAACTACAGACTCTCAAAGATTTTGTCTAAAATTAGTGTTTATTTGATATTTTGAGATTCCATTGTGATACAGTAATTAAGTCTGATACCCAGTTTAGTATTAACATTTGTTATCAATTTCTAATATCAAATAATGATTTTTTAGACTAGGGATGTGTGGGGCCAGTGGATCCTTCGATTTGTATCAGTAATATTCTTAAAATTTTCCTATGTTTGGCACTTTTATAAGGTCATATAATACAAATTACATTGAAATATATTTTGTTAATTTGTCATAAGAATGACCGTTTACGAAAAATATGATAATAAAGATAGTATTCAAGAATTTGTCTTAATAATGATCATTTTTTAAAGAGACAAAAAATTAGACTAGAATTTAGTTTTTCTCCATGTGACTATACTCCGCCCCTTCTAAACTGGCACCCCGGACGGTCGTTCAGCCTCCCTCCCTAAATTCAACATTGCTGTTATACATTAACAAAATAAACAACGAATTTTAACAAATATGTATAAAAATTTCAAATATCAACCATTCTTTTTTCCAAAGCTTACTTGACTTGAATTTAATATTGCAATCGAGTGATTGTTCTAGTTTTATCTGACGTGTATTTTAGTTTTCCATGGCAATTGTGATTTTTATTCAATAATGAATAAAATACGTTGTATCTTTGTTATGAGTTTCTTTATTATCTAATTTTACGATTGTATTTTGAATGGACAAAAATTCTCCAATTTCTAAAATTTCACTGGATATTTCTGTTTCAAGTCAATAATCGTTTAAATTCTAAGAATATTAAATAAAAACTAATTTTAGGCTAAGTCTTTGAAGATCCGTAGCTCCCTTACGAAGAATTTTCGGGCACATTATTATTTGCGATTTTGTGTAATGAAAAAAAGCAATACAAAAGAAAATGTTTATATATCACCTTTTCACCCTCTATCACGTATGGAGGGTAGTAATTAGTTTCGAAGTCGATGCGGATATCAGCTAGTTTATCAAATAGAACAAATTTTAATATCTTAGATTTTTCTAACAGTGGGGCCCATTTAAAAAAAATTAATTCAGTTTGTAAAAAAATAAATAAAAATTCGGGCGTCGCAAAATCTTATATAAATTTCTCTATGGGGCCTTTTTTACCTCGGGGCCTTAGGCAGTTGCCTAAATTGCTTACTGTATAACGTATGCACCACTGAATAATAATATTATTACAATAGTTACAATGTCTTCCTTTAATATCTCATTTTATAACTTTAATGTTGTTTTGTAATATCCAATAAAAACTTACATAACGGTTTTGTTTGGGTTTAGTTCATCTCGAGTTTACGAATTATAATCATAGTGATAATGAACCCCGGAGCTATAGATATGTACTTTAATTATCTTTGTTTTGAGAACATGCAGTAGCGTACCCAGATATTTTTTTTTGGGAGGAAGTAAAATTATTTTTGTTTGTAATAATTATATAATTCATTTCATTTATATTAAAAAATATATACTTACGTCGTATTGACATATTCAGAGAGGGGGAAGGGGGTTCTTTTTAGAAATGGATGAAGAGTGTTAAGACCTAAGACCCCCCCCCCCCCTTCATTTAGAAACCTTTTAATCTATTAGTTAGTATTTATACAAAGCACAACGAACGCCTCGCATAATGAACGCTGCGCACAACGAACTTTCTGTTCGTTCATTACGCGACCCACACAACGAACCTCGTTTCACACAACGAACTACAACGTATTTAATTTTGCCGTCCGAACGCTCCTACGTATCACGAAGTCGCCCGAACTTCCAAGATTATGAGTCGATGCTCAAACTTGCACGAACATGTATCAACGCGCGTCAGTCGTTCTTTTCTGCGCTTAGCTCATACACGTGTTTGTTTTAATAAATGTAATTTTGTGTGTGAGGATTTGACCCTGCAAGCCTCGAAAACTCTAATCTAATCCTAAATCTGAGTTTGACTAAAAAATAAATAACGTGTGTACAATCTTTTTTATGTTACAGTACCATATTTATGCTATATACAGAACGAATTAAAATTTTTAACATGTGGGTCAGTCCGCGGTGACGGTCGTGACATTTCAACTCGGATTGAAGTTCATAATTTCTAAATAATACTAGTAAATAACATGGTTTTACCTTTTTTCTGTAGATCTTAATGCAATACATGTATATTGAAAGAATAAAAGGTCTACGGTTATTTTACAAAAAAATGTCACCGTTTAAAGCCCTGTGACGGTCGTGACGCCAACTATTGCAAGTCTTGCAACCTCTATTCAAAATCTCAAAATATTAGCGAAAATATTGAAGTTACTTTATAATAATCATACTTTAATATGTTACGATTAAATTATTTTTTCGTACCACTCGAGCATCAAGTAAATACGTAATGTATTTAACTGGTTATTACTCAACAAACATTGTGACGGTCGTGACACGTTGAATAAAAGGATACAATAAGAGTACTTTTTGTGTGTTTATTTGCTTCTTGATATTATTAACTAATACTTATAACAATTATTTATCAAATACATCAATAAACTCATTAAATTTATAATAAATGCGGTCACCCTTAGTCATTATTGTTGGTGATGGAAATTTTTTGTTAATTTGGTTAAACGTCACGTTTGATATGTAATTGTCAAAAACTTTTAATAGTTTGCCACGATCATCACTTATTCTTAAGTAAGTTATTGTGATTTCACCTTATTTGTTGTCTTTTTGGAAATTTTTTGTAAATTTTTGGAAATATTTTGAAAACTAACCAAAATTTTTCTAATTTTCTTTTGGTTTATGAAAATTGATGTTAAATAGCTTGTTAATTTTATATTTTAGTATTCATTTTCGTAAAATATTTTTTTGACTATCTGGTATCGATTACCGCGGACTGACCCATGTATTGTTATGGGAAAACGCGTTTCACTTAACGAACTTGCTCCTGGAACGAATTATGTTCGTTGTGCGATACATCACTGTAGTTTTAACCGCACATTAATTTTTAAGTAGCATTGGTAAAGTTGAGGACTCTTATTTTATAAAATACTTTAATACACCTCTGTTTATTACGTTACACCCATATACATAGTATTCTGTAGTATTTCTATTGTATAGATTTGTTAACCTTTCTCCTGAATTTTTTGTCATATTTTATTTTGTAGGTAATTAATATCAAATGTTAATTTTTTGTTATTTTGTATTGAGTACTGATATTATATAATATCGACTTTTTCTTCATATATTCACGTGTCTAGACTGTCTTTCTTTTATCTTAAATTTAAATAATTAATCTAAAAAATATATATTAAAAAACATACCTATAAAATGAATACAAACAATTTTACAAATTTTATTAAAATTCAAAAAAATAACTTTTTTTAAACAAATAAATCTTACCTTTCAATTCAACAATTCACCACTCCACACCACCCAAAATGCCCAGCACACACTGAAAGAATATCCCGACACTAACTACCCAAAAACAAAAACAAAATTACAACAATGAAATTCTTACGATAAATTCACGAATAGTAAAATGACTCCGGTTGACATACAGTGTACCGGAGCTGGTAACGTACGGCGACTGATCCAGACTCCACCGGAGCCCACAGCCACCGGAGCTGGCGCCTGCGTGACTACCCCCTCCCACAGGGATACACCTCCCCTTCACCGCCGAAGTCACCCGGAGCCGATCCGGGACCAACCGGAATCGGGTGTTCTATTTATAGACAACCACGATTTTTTGTTTTTAAGTAAATGCATTTATTAATCCTATTTTGACTTAATATCTTCTGGATCGATTAATATTGAAAGTTACAAACACTTATTGACAGAAAGTTCATTGACTTTGTGTACTACATATATTTTATATAATACCATCTTCTATATTATATTAAATTATAATCGAATTAATAAATTAAATGACAATTTTTTTATAGGTATAATACATTTGATATTTTTTGTCTAGAGACTTTATGATCAGCTGTATGTACAAAAACAACACACACACAAAAGGGCTAATGAACCTTACTTATTTCACCCGTTCATCGGTCAACTGTGACAGTTAATCCGTAAACGAAAAGAAATTGTTTACAAAAATGTAATATCTTGACATTTTTTCCATCTTCGGTTTTTCAATAAATCAATTGTGATCAACAATGTCGTTATGTCTTGAAAACGGATAAAAATAGAACGAAAATGGAACAGACAAAGAATTGTATTTGATTTTTCACTGTTTTTTATATTAACACAATCATTTATGTATGTATTTATTCAATTATTACATAAATACAAATATACAACAATGAAATTCAAAAGAGAACAGATCAGATAACAAATTCAATAACAGAAAAATGATTAAAACCTTCATATATACATGTATATCATCTATGTTCATTTAAAAATAGCTACCAATCGACAACGTGACATAAAATTGCATCAACAATTACTGAAAGCACTACATATCGGAACACGTGATTCAAACTGTCATCGGTCTATTTCCGTTTCTATAATCACTTCCAGTCATTGTTGCCAACTTCATATACATACATAGCTGTCACATTCATTGTTGAAGAAATAGTGGTTTTATTTTGTTTTTGAATGTAAGTTGATAATTTTTTTTGTTTTGTTGTTTTTTTAATTTCTAAATAATAATATTAAAACTATTAAATATTGTTTTTTATGTCTTATACTTCGTGTTTTATGTATTTACGTATATTTGGCGAAAGGGGAGTGAAGAGGAAGGTGTATTTATTATGGAATGTGTAGTTGTGTGAAATATAAAAAAATTAAACCTTTTTTATAAGTATTCGTATTAAAATTAAAATTATTTTTGGTAAGATATACTTATTATTAAAACTTTTTATAAAATATGCAATATGGTGATATCTAAAATAGGTATAATAAATTAATTAAAGTCGTTATGTAAAACAAACGAAGTCTACAAAAACAATTTATTCATATTCAATATTCAATGGCATGTTACTCTTGTCCTTCATTTTCTCGTCAATTCAAATACAATAAATGAAATAATTGTATGTATTATTTATTGTTAAACGCCATTCAATAGTACCAACATAACAAGAAATGTCTGTTACACAGTTACACGTGACCTTTGATAGATATCGAATCTCTGTTTTGTAATTTACATTTAATTAATAAACAGTGAAAAATGTATCAACAATTCATTCAAACATTCTAATTGAAAATTGTTTATTGTTAAATTGGCACGTCATTTGTTTTGATTGTTGTCAGGTTCGAATTAAGAAAATTTGTTAAATGTTATTTTAGATCTACAACTTTTGGACAAAAAGGGTATTTTTTCCCCTTAAAATTTCAAAAGTCCTGTAGGATTTTTTCGGCCAGATCGAATGAGACCAATCACAAGTAATCACAACCCTTAGTTGGCTATGAAAATAAACATATTTTTATGCTACTGCATTTAGCTAACAAGCACTCTCAAATGAGGTATTAAACTTATAAGACAGTTCTCTTGGAGTTTCATGAAGACTTTGACAAGTTTCGCGCACGTGTTGTATATGTTAACACCAACAATGGTGATATTATTAAGGGGTCATACCAGTGTGAAATTTTCAAAAAATCATTTTTTTTGCCTTTTTGGAGAGTTTATAGTTTCAAGAATATTCTGTGAAAATTTCAAGGTTGTATCTCTAATACTCTCCAAACAGCAGCCTTCTATAGAGCGACCGCTCGCAGATATGAAATCGATAGTTAAATCTTTAAATGCGTGTTTCTCGAAATGAGATTTTTCAAATTTGCTGACATTGTAACTCAAAGAGCAAATATCCGATTTACTTGAAATTTGAACTGAGTACTCTTGAATATATTGATGAACTAGAATATTTTTGATTGGATGAAAATTGACGATTTGGCATTAAAAATACGACCATTTTATAGGCAATAAAACAGACTTTTTTCATAACTAGCCCATTTTGTTAGATTTTGATATTTTTCGAAAATCTTAGGTCATCGTACAGGAATTACCTTTCAGTTTAACGACATTTTTTATTTTTTCAATTTCAACTACTTCATCGTCCGGAATCATGGTCGCAGTGGAGGAGATTTTTTTGGCGCCTCTGAAGACAGCGCATAAGTCGCTTGGATATCGATATTTTTACGTGAAAAAATTATTGAATAGCTAAATATATTCTCAATTTTCCAAAATATTTCATTGAGTATTTTTCTTCCAAAAAATTTCCGAAAATCACCCAAATTTCCAGCGTTCACACTGGTATAATATAGCCCCTTAAAATTATTTTATACGGTCAGAGTCGCCAACTGTGTTACAAAACATTGAAATAGCACTGCTCTAAATTCCATAGCAAATCCATAGATACTATAACAAAATTAATACCTCATTTGAGAGTACTTGCAAATTTCGCTAGCCCCTTTATGATACCGAACATAAATCTTTCTAACTTAATTTTACTTAATTCAACCCTGTATAATTCATTTTAATTTTGCACTTTATTATACCCTACATACTACTTTTGTTTTCTGTCTTCGGTAAGATATTGTTTTGTATCCATCTACAGAAACAAAGGCTTTCTTTTATATCCACATGACTTATCTTCTTCAATATCTATGTGTTATTTATTAACTTTCAGCCAAAAATGAAAACCTTTGTATTGGGAGAAAACTACGATAAAAGACATCAAAATCAAGTAGTACTGACTGCGTACAGGGACGGCGAAGCAAGGGGGGCTCTTCCTGATGCTGTATATCCTACGGCACTCGACTCGACTCACAGTTCGTTTGATTTGTTTGAAAATCCAATAAATAACCACGGCCAACTAGACCAGAGTTATCGAGATTGTAGTGGAAATGAAGGAAGTGAGTTTCTTGTCCTTGTTTTGTTTTATAGTTGTATGTGTTTGTGTAGCTTAATGAGATTATTAAGATATAGGGCAAGTAAAGAGTGACCTCCTTTTATAGAGCACACATATTTTATTTTTAAAAGCACGTGGAATTTATTTTAAAGGTATAATATATACATATGTTATATAACTTAAAAGCATTTTAGGAACTTTCTAGAAGCGAAATACCCATCAAAATCGGTTCAGTAGTTTTCGTGATAATTCAAAAAAAATATAAATTTTTCAAATATATTGTATTTTGCCTATATAAAACTAAGTATGGACTCAAATAACTCATGTACTTACATATATTAGCATTAAAAATAGAAATTAAAAGATAATTCCGAGATCCACTTTGGTCTAACTTCATATGAGGCAAACGGATGCTAATACATTCTGATTTTATTTTTAAAGATGGATGCATACAAGTCACTTTACGTCGGTTATGCGTGAGAGAGAAATGAGTAAATGTATAAAAGAAAGATGGATGCGTTTCGAGTTTCCTATGAATTATTTATTTTAAAACTGATTTAATCAATGGTTAACTAAATTTTACTAAATGGTTACCTAACTAACTACAATGTTGTTTATTTATTTTATTTAGGGCAAAGCAAAAATACGCTGCCATTTTCAACATCTTCAAGTTTTTGTTCAAGAAAAACATTACTAAAAAGAATACCTATACTATCATGGAGCCAAAATTATAATTGCACAAGTGCATTAGCAGACCTGGTTGCAGGTGTTTCAGTGGGACTTACAGTTATTCCTCAAGTAAGTTTTACATATGTGAAGTTAGCATCGCAAATTTAAAAAAATTGAAAATATATTTCAAACAGTTTTAAAAATTATTAATTCAAATATTACCCAAATTTAAATAATTCTTACCCGGTCATCCTGTACTTTAAAACCTACTATAATCAGTTATTCCTCAAGTAAGTTTTACACATGTGAAGTTAGCACCGCAAATTTAAAAAAAATTGAAAATATATTTCAAACGGTTTTAAAAAATTATTAATTCAAACATTACCCAAACTTAAATATTTCTTACCCGGTCATCCTGTACTTTAAAACCTACTATAATCAGCCCATAGCAACATCCTACTCCTTATTGTGTATCTCCCAAACAAATATTGATTCGATTTTTATTATTTAAAATATGTTTTTATTTTAAGGGTATAGCTTATGCAAATATCGCCGGTCTCGAGCCCCAATACGGCCTGTACTCATCCTTCATGGCAAGTTTTGTCTACGCTTTATTTGGGAGTTGCAAAGACTCGCCTATTGGACCTACAGCAATAGCTGCTCTCCTGTCCAGAAAAAGTATTGTTAAAATGGGACCGGATGCGACGATTCTTCTCTGCTTCCTCAGTGGGATCATAGAATTACTAATGGGTCTTTTCAAATTCGGTAAGAAAATAAAAATAAAATCGGACGAAATATCGAAGTGATTTTCTAAAAATACTTTTTTTTATATTTTATAGGTTTTTTAATAGATTTCATATCAGGCCCAGTTTCAGTTGGGTTTACTTCAGCTGCAGCGTTTATAATTGCCACGTCACAAGTAAAAAATTTACTAGGTCTTCATTTGGTTGCTGAAAACTTTATAGATACATGGACTGAAATTTTTCAACGAATTCATGAAACTAGAATTTGGGATGCATGTCTGGGGTTTTCTTGTATATTTATTTTATTATTTTTAAAGGTATTTTTATTTTTACAATATTTTATAATACATACGAAATATTAACTTATTATAATTTTAAATTTTAGAAAATCAAAGATTTAGCGACTCGTAAAATAAATGGAACGAACTGTATTAAAACTGTGATAAAGAATACAATTTGGTTTATATCGATATCAAGAAATATTCTTATTGTTGTGATTTCTTCAGGATTAGTTTTATATTTCGATGAAACAGGATTCCAACCTTTCATTTTAACCGGTAAACAACTTTTTATAACAACAATCACTAAAAAATATTAATTCAATTGTTGCAAATTTCAGATTACGTGAAGCCAGGTTTACCAACTTTCATTCCGCCGCCATTTTCTACAACTGTCAACAATCGCACGTACAATTTCCAGGAAATGACGTCAGAACTTGGGTCTTCTATATTAATTATTCCATTGTTATCTGTTTTAGAGAACATTTCACTGGCTAAAGTATTCTGTGAGTCATTCATTTATATGTTTTTAAATAGTGGCTGGTTTTGAATAGCAATTATATAAATCATAGGTGGCGATTTTACGAGGATAATGAGGGCAATCATTTTAACAAAAAAAATCCCTAATTTTATTAAATAGAGTAAGAATAAGTTGGTAACAATTAAAAATATTTTTGGCGGACCCATTTTCACTTATCGAATTCTATATTTTTGAGGTTATAATTTATTTAATCGCTAAAAAAAATATAACTTACTGTCAATTTATCTCTAACAATTATACAGTGTCTTCCTAAAGTTCGGGGTCTCTTCGAAAAAAATCGTAGAGACCTCGGCAATCCCGCATTGTTTTTGTCTTTGTAAGCTCTTTCGAACGAGCCCTCACTCAACCCCATGTGTTATTTAAGATTTCTTTGACCCCCCCCCCCCCGCCTCCATAGGGTGTTTTTTTGGTTAAATAATAGATTTAGTGATCCCATTGTATTTCTATAAATTTCAATTTTATATTTCGAGCCATTCAAAAGTTACTTAGGTAGCCCCGAACTATTGGAAGGCACTGAATAATTAATAATTTTAATATTCGAATAACTAAGTCCTATCTTTTACCAGCCGAAGGTAAACCAATAGATGCAACCCAAGAAATGCTGGCACTCGGTGTTTGTAATATTGCCTCGTCGTTCGTACAATCGATGCCTGTTACCGGTGCCCTATCCCGGGGGGCGGTGAACCACGCGAGTGGAGTGAAGACCCCGTGGGCCGGCGTGTACTCCGGGATCATCGTGCTCGTGTCTCTACAGTTCCTGACGCCGCTGTTTGTTCTGATACCCCGCGCCGCTCTCGGAGCTGTCATTGTTACCGCTGTCGTGTTCATGGTTGAACTTCACGTGCTTGCGGCGATGTGGCACAGTAAAAGTATTTATTTGCGCTTGTTTTAATGTACCCCCCCCCCCCCCCAACGTAATTACACGAATTTTCTTTGAAAATACATTTTTAATATTGATTGTTGATACCAAATGAAAATTGAATTTTGATTGTGACTCTATTCAGTCTTATCTTATCTGTCAAAATAATTGACAACAATGTAAAATAACACTTGAAGTATCTTAAAAAACTGAAATAATGAGTTTTATTGAATTATTGCAAGACAAAATTTGCTTGTTGCAATTTTTCCCACTTATAATTTTTCTATGATGTATTTTATTTCTAGAATCAGATATTTTACCCGCCGTTATCACTTTTACTACATGTCTGTTGGTAAGTCTGGAGCTTGGAATTGCAGTTGGTATCGCTGTGAATATAGCGTTTATCTTATATGCTTCAGCAAGACCGCGAATTCGGATTGAAAATACGTTGGTAATAATCATAATGAACAACAAATAAGTAAACATAGTTTTTAATTGTGTTTTTCTTTATTTAGAGTAATTCGAAACACGAATACATACTAATAATACCTGATAGAAGTTTACGTTTCCCAGCTGCGCAGTTTCTGCGCAAAAGTATAGAAAAAGCTAGCATAAATACTTATTTACCTGTAGTTTTTGATGCTCGACATGTATGTGCTACAGATTTCACAGCTGCCCAGGTATTTAATTTTTGAAGTTATACTTCTTTAGGCACGTTGAGGGTAAAAATTTAGTAATGTAACGGAAATGAAATTTGCTAGTGTAACGGAAATGAAAAGCTATGTAACGAAGCGTTACGCCTTGAAATAGGTAGATATAGACCAATCAAATTAGATATTTAGATAGGATAAATATTCGCCAGGATAATTTTAGTGCCGATCGATGGGTAATGATGTTCTTAATAAAATATTGAATTTGCAAGGTTGTGGGCCTCCGGGAAATACACAAAAAAAAATAAAAACAAAAAAACTTGACCTCCGCTTATGTTTAAATCATCTATGCAGCGAAAACGATGTGAGCTAGAGCAAAAATGAACAGGACCCGTTTGATAGAGAATGAAATTTCCAATAAAAAACAACAAAATTCATATTTCTAAAGTTAATATTTTTTGTGTGATGGTCGTCGAAAATCACATGACTTAAATGTAATTTTTGAAATATGTCGCTATATGCCCCGATCAGCTGTAAGAAGGAATATTGGTATTTAACGATTAATAAAAAAATTCAAAAAATTCACTGTTTAACTAGATACTATAAGGAAGCTATTTATGGATTCAAAAATGGTTTTCACCTTGAATTGTATTCATAGGGGCAACATCAAGAAATTTTTTTTTGTAAATTTTTGCCTTTTTTTGGTATTACGTATTTTAAAAACTATCCAACGTAGAATAATACAATGCAATGCGTTTTATATGTGATTTTATTCTATGCAAATTGAATCTCTTGATATAAAGTTGTAAGTATAACCGTTTGCCCACAATGTTTAAATAAACACAAAATTATGCATTTTACAAGTTTAATGTAATATGAAAAGAAAGATTGCCATGGATTATTTTATTTCACAAGTATATTAACAGATATTTTTACAGTTTTTCACTTGTATCTTTTAAAGTAAATGTTATATTACAAATTTTACTACATCATTGATTTCATATTTTAAAATGGCACAATTTGGGTAGAAAATGGGTATATTTTCTTCTATAGAGCTAACTTTTCGGGCTGTTGTCCATGTTGTTGTGTTATTACACTTGAGTTTCGACTCTCATGTCGGAGTCTTCTTCAAAAGTGATTCTGAAACTCGACAGGAGAGTCGAAACGCCAATGTGGAAAACAGCCCGAAAAGATAGCTCTTAAGGACAACGGCCACGAAAGCCTATAGAAGAAAAGAAAAGATACCCATTGTTTACCCAAGTTGTGCCATTTTAAAATATGAAATCAATGATGTAATAAAATTTGTAATCTAACATATACTTTGAAAGATACAAGTGAAAAACTGTAAAAATATCTGTTAATATACTTGTGAAATAAAATAATCCATGGCAATCTTTCTTTTCATATTACATTAAACTTGTAAAATGCATAATTTTGTGTTTATTTAAACATTGTGGGCAAACGGTTATACTTACAACTTTATATCAAGAGATTCAATTTGCATAGAATAAAATCACATATAAAACGCATTGCATTGTATTATTCTACGTTGGATAGTTTTTAAAATACGTAATACCAAAAAAAGGCAAAAATTTACAAAAAAAAATTTCTTGATGTTGCCCCTATGAATACAATTCAAGGTGAAAACCATTTTTGAATCCATAAATAGCTTCCTTATAGTATCTAGTTAAACAGTGAATTTTTTGAATTTTTTTATTAATCGTTAAATACCAATATTCCTTCTTACAGCTGATCGGGGCATATAGCGACATATTTCAAAAATTACATTTAAGTCATGTGATTTTCGACGACCATCACACAAAAAATATTAACTTTAGAAATATGAATTTTGTTGTTTTTTATTGGAAATTTCATTCTTTATCAAACAGGTCCTGTTCATTTTTGCTCTAGCTCACATCGTTTTCGCTGCATAGATGATTTAAACATAAGCGGAGGTCAAGTTTTTTTGTTTTTAGTTTTTTTGGTGTATTTCCCGGAGGCCCACAACCTTGCAAATTCAATATTTTATTAAGAACATCATTACCCATCGATCGGCACTAAAATTATCCTGGCGAATATTTATCCTATTTGTCATATATACAAAATTTTTAACTTGACTGGACTAATATGGTTTGTAGAAATTGTTTTTTACTTAAATAACACAACTGTAAAGAGTATTGCCTATATAAAAAAATATGATTGCGTCATGACATCCATAGACACAGTTAAACTTTTTGTACATATCGTAATGTGTTAAGGTAGTTGGTCCATCATAATGTGATCACATTAGGCCATGAGTACATATTTTTAATTTAGAGAAATGATCATGGCAACGCTGTACATTATCTACTATTAACTACTTGTCAAATTATTATATTTTATCATCTAAACTACCACAGAATATATTAATAATTAATGAAATCGATTATAATTCCCTTCAATCCACTTATCATATTTTGTAAAAAATTATTTCATTATTTCGTGTATTTTTTACTATAATCAAATGAATACGTTGTTGCCACATTGTCAACAATACTGTAATTTATGTGATGGTTTGGTAGTTAAATCTGGTTAAATCTTAATAACGGGATGGTCAATAATTCCAATTTTTTGTATACTGTTTTCTTTCATATAAATATACAACATGTCAGTTTTTTATGAAATACTGACGCTACGTTTAAATTTTATCTAATAAAACGTTACGTTAGTGTACGGTTAGTCCATATAAGCTGTGTTAAAAATATAAACTTTGAGATCGTTTTTCATGACTTTGAGATGGTCAATTTTAATAAAAATGGGCTATTTTTCAGATATTAATCTAGGGAATATTCCTGTGCAATTTAAACAAAATCTGACGAAAATATGTTTACGGACCAACTACCTTAAATATTCTTACTCATGTTTTACCGCCGTACGCTATCTCTTTCTTTTGTAACTATAGTCTATGGATTATTGTGTGATAAATTTACTCGTATTTGGAAATGAATTGAGATTGTAAGTGCATACATATTATTAATTTTAAAAAGTATTTTTATTAGATTAGATTATCTGCCCTTTTGTATTGTTCATAATTAATATATTATCACTTGTAATATATAATTTGTCAATTGTCGACCAAAAGTCGCCAAGTTGTTCATATTTGCTTTGTTGTAACAAAATTTAATTGTTTAATGGATTTTTGTATTTTTCTTTAATGAAAACTCAATGTTTGTTTAAATCTAACTAATACATATTATTTGTAGTTGTTTTTCAATCATGCCAAAGAAGTATAACTTCTAACGCGTGTACATAAGTACACACACTCATTGTTTTTTTTTTATTTTTTTTTATATCAATACATATATTTAAAAATAATATTTTCAGAGTATTAAAGAAATGATGGATAATTTCGACCAAAAAAATCGATTGATTATATTTTATAATCTAAAGAAAAGTCTGCTTTCTGTGATAGAAGGGGTTAAACCAAGTAATTTAATTATTGTTAACACTGAAGAAGACTTAGATGAAGTTTTAGAAAATTATGAATGTATTAAAAATAATATAAACCGATTTTAAAAACTGTAAAAAAGACAATAAAAAAATATTTGAATGCAAAAAATATATATTTTATTATTTGTTCTTTAGCGTACAATAAATAACAAAATTAGAAAACATTTTCAATAATATAAATATTACGGTTAATTAGATCAATTAATTAGAAACATTATTTTAAATAATTATAATTACATCAATTCTAACGTTTTATGTAAAATACAATAGCGCAATATTTTATTTACTTTAACCTAATATTTTAACATAACTAAATGTATTAATGGCGTTTTAACAATGAAAGACTAAATTCTAACATATATTTTATTAAACGATTAGGATAACAACTGAATTTACATTATTTATAGTAAAATTTACTATTTCTAATGACTCGTGTCATCCGTTCTTTAGGTATTAATAAGTTTTATTTATATACACATTTACCAGGGTTAGTGAGCATAAACAATTTACAATTCAGGTACGTATTGAGATTCAATCAAATTATACAATTCCCATTTTCTATTTTTATTTATCACAGACTTTGTGTTAAAAAAGAACTCTGAAATATTTGATCAGATTCGGTTTGTATCTTCGATAAATTATACATCTATCGTACACAATTGAAATTATTTATTTCAGTCAATTTAAAAAATTAAAATTTTGATATTTTTTACGTATAAATATTAATCCATTTTAATATCTTAAAAAGTATTATTGTAGCATTTTATGTTTCCATTTTTCAGATGTTAATAAATGTAATGAAAAGTCATACAGCAAAATAAAAGGGCAAGTAGTTTGATAACCCTTTTTGAAAAAACTTTAGAGACCACTTTATACAATATTTTGGGACGCAAAATTAATTCTTTGATATAAAATAAAAAGTCAACATGATTTAACAAAATATTAACTGTACTATCACACTCAAAAGTAACCAACATATTGTTCTTCTTATTTGTTTTTACAATGTTTAAATCAATTTTCCATGTACCAAAAAAAGATAAACATATCGACATGTTAGTTAGACTGCAATGTACTCTGCAGTCATACTGTATGAAAATTGCAACAATTGTGAATTTTGTAACAATGAAAATTTGAAATCACGAATTTGAATAAAATTAAAATATGTTTTAAAATGATATAAAATATAGTTTGATTTTCAAAAAATGTTTATCATCCTCTTCGAAATTATTGTCAAACAAAATTGAACCTAGAGATGGACTGTTACTTTTGTATGCGAAGGTACCTATATATCCATTAATAATATAGCACAACCGTCAAACTTGTAAAAACCATTTTACTTGTAAGAATTTATTTTTAAAACCGATACATAACCTAAAACAACCCTCATCCTGTACGTTTATGCTCAGTTCACCCGACACAACATCATAACCACTTACTACTCTTCCTCGGCTTCGCACCTCCATCATTCCCCAACAGCTCCTCGCAACTACCGTACGTGCTCTTACCTGCTACCCCCATGCTGTCTAGACTTTTCGAGTTTGGCACATTCTGAACATCGCACTCCGTAGGTCACTTGCACAGCACAGAAGTTTTCGACGTGCTACTAACCAACCTCCTCGCCAGCCTCTTGTAATGGTTATTGAAATCCAGTCTCACGCTCAGATGCTGTAAGCTGACATCTGAATGCAACGCCAGCATCGTAAGGAATTTCCTCACGTTCTTCTGGTACGTCTGCGCTATCGTACGGAGGTGCCCGTTTCCTGCAACTAAGACCTGCTGGAAGCGAGTTTGCCTTTCTTTACGGAGGGCTTGATCGCGTGCATTCGTTCCATAACCCCTGTTTTCTTCAATGTGCCGTTCGTATTCACGTTCTGCATTGAGCTCTGCGAGAGCCTGGTTACACAAGCGCTCTTCAAATGTCTGCAGCTTGATTACGTGGCTGTAGACGTTACGCAGCTGCTTGCCGAGATCCTGGAAGCCAATTTTGTTTAATATAATGAAACAAACATTGATTAAACATGACGTACCTCTGACGTGCGGTCTAACAACGCCCCAGCACAGGCAGCACGCAAGAACTGCTTGTGGAACCTGATGATGTCGTCTATGTTCTCGGCTGTAGACACCTGGTGCATGAACTCAGCCCACTGGCACTCAAGCACCTCGAACTGCAGATAATACTGAAGCTGCTGTATCAAGTGGATCATATCGGACGTCAGCAGGTGCATTTGTTTCATAATCGGTGCCATTCCTACAAAAAAGAAAGCATATTAAGGATATTCTGGCGGTAATCAAAAACATATACAGGATATTAAAAATTTGACAGAATGTAATTTTAAGTGTGATGAAACGAATTATGCAATTCAGATGCGATTTACTACACCGTTTAAAAGTTACAGTAGTTTAAAGTTTACACATTTTAACACGTCTTCTTTTGGAGAATCGAAAAAATTCTAATTCAAACCTTATTTAAACACCGAAAAAACGTACCCAAAAATATAATTTTTTTTCTATTTATAGTAAAAACTATCTGTTTTACTTCTGTACAAAACTTATTAGTTTTTACTAACTCATTTCATAGAAAAAAAAAATTATTGTGTAAGAAAACATTATAAAAAGTAAAAGTGATGAATTGGCAACAATGCACTGAATACTAAATGTATGCACAAAAATAATGACAGTTCGAATTGGACCAATCAGATTGTATTTAAGTTGCCACGTCTTGTACTTTTAATTGTTATATTTTTTTCATATATTTATGCGTGTAAATGACTTATATTATCATTTTCATTATATTTATGTTCTAAAGAGTGTTATTAAATAGTTTTTTCACTTATGAAGTCATTTATAATAAAATATTTGGGGTTTATTTCTGACAGATGAATTTAAATATTCATTTTTTTGGCTCAAATAACAGTTAAAATACGAAATAAGGTTATAAAAATAAGTACTAATATTGTTTATGTAGTTTAAAAATGAATTTGACTTTCCTACAAGCATTTAAAGTGAATAATTCATAATTTAATTTTGATCTTTCATTTCATTTAGATTTATATAATTTCTGCCTCAGATCGTACGTCCCAAACATCGTTACTGAAGTACATAAAATAAAAATTTAAAGAAGACAATCTCTACTTACCAGGAATACTACGGAAAAGTTTCGCAGATGTTGTAAGATTTTTCCACGAAGTTGATAAAATAAATTCCATTCTCTTTACGTTCCATAAACATCCGAATAAATTAAAGTATAGGTCATAACATGGTTCGAAAATAGTTCCGATTGGTCCGTTACAATGATAACAAAGTGTAAAAACTTCCCAGCCCGTGTCACCTGCTGATATCTAAAAAAGAAAATCATTTTAACCAAATATAAATATAATTGAATAAAATTTAAAATTCTCTTACTTGTAATGTTCTGACGTCAAGTCGAGCCAATACATCGGAATCTTCATAACGAGCGTTCGTAGCTCTGATTGTAGATTCCAAAATAGCAGACAAGTTGTGCGGAAGTAACTGGTTCGCTGGGAGAGATAATTCAGGTGTGAGCAGTTCCATAAGCTGCCGTATAAAATCTCCTTGTCCGAGAAGCATGTACCGCTTCATTGCTTGCAAATGATTCATTAACTGATACTTCTTGGTCATAATATCGAGCACGCATCTTGAGTTTTCTTTATAAGTTGACTCAATTGCAGCATGCAACGCAGAGCTTTGATTTCCTGTATATAATGCTTCGACTAAAACAAAAAAAAAACATTTAGAACCATACGAAGAATAATTTTCGACATTCTAACGTACCGTTATGCTCATCAAACATTTGTTTCAGATTGGTTTTAATAACGGGAGCTTGCTCTTGACACACGACCCTCAGAAAGTCGATACTCTTTCCCGTTGCGATAATTTTCTCTGCTTGTTCTGCTGTTATAAAACTAGGTAACATGCTACGTCTAAAAAAAAAATTATATTGTAGATATAAGTCACGTCTTCTTGGTCTAATTGTTTGCAGAATTTAATAATTTACTCACCGAACCCTGTATTTATCGTGCCACAATCTATCGCCACTAACATCTGGTCTCGCTTCAATAAAGAACTCATTCCACGGATCGTCTAACTGCCCGTCTAGAACCCACCGAGACATTGTCGTAAGCATCGGTTTGCAGACTGCGTTTAACAGATATCGTACAAGACATTTTACAGAAGGCGAGCCATGCTGGAGGTATGAAAATACTGTTGATATCAACGCTCCACCTATAAGAATATTTTATTAGTTACCTATAATAATTTAAATTAACTTTCCTCACCTTTTTGATCTTGTACAGCTTGTGTGATCGTAACCAGCCATTTTAAACGATCCTGAGGCTCCAGAACCCACACAGTAAGTCTCCGTAGTGTTAGTTCCGAACCTGTATTCAATCGTTCTTGTAGCGTAGCCACCAATCTGTAATATTCTGTGAGTTCATCCCGAAGAGCAGACACGAAACTTTGCGCTATGATACCTAGTTCTTTATCAGCTAACTCACAAAACTGCCTCACCTATAAAGATACATATTATCTATCTTTGTCATACAAATTATTTTTTTTAATTCTTACCTGGTTGTGTAAATATCCAACTTCAGATAAACGTAAGACAAATCTACGATGACTGCGAGATATTGCTGCTTTACTGTCTATACGGAATCCTCCGCTGGGTTCATGCTTTAGAACCCTTCCTTCAATTCCTTGGAATGCATAGATTAACTCCTGTATAAGACTTTGTTCTGGAATATCACATAATGCTAGAAAAATTTAATAAAACAATTAGAATTATGTTGAATTATTACTTGAAAAACAGAGAAACTGTGGTTTCTTAGTCACTTAAACTAAAATTGCACCTTAACCACAAAGATAACCGAAAGATAAAATTAAATTAAATTTATAAAATCAATTGTATAAACTGCGATAAAAGTTACATAGGACAAACTAGATCTATAAACATTAGATTTAAAGAGCACATGGCTCACCTTAAATACAATCGGGTGGATAAATCTAGCGTAGCTCATCATATGACTACTTTAAATCATATAATGGACATTAATAATATAAAACCAACTAAAACATGAAATAATAATCAATTAGACACAGTAAGAAAGCTTAGAAATCTTGAATAGTATTTTTAATGGAGGTACCGGACCTATCCCAGCTTCAATCCTTCTAGACCAGTGTTTCCCAACCTTTTTTGTGCTATGCCCCACCTAAGCCTTTCTAAAATTCTTATACCCCCCCCCCCCCCAACATTACATAAATTTGAATATTCAAAAATTGAAATGTTCACTAAAAAAACTTGAATAATAGGTTTTAGGAAGAAATCACTAGGAAATTATTGAGCATACACATAAAGTATTTTCGAATTTCCCCCCTTAACAATCAAATTGCCCCACGTTGGAAAACACTGTTCTAGACCTTGCAGTTAATTGGTCTAAATCAATGAAGCGTGATAAGTCCTTTTAGTATATATATAGGTTCTGACCAAGACTGTATCAGTCTGAAATCATTAGGCTCCTGATGAGAACTTCTTGTGAAGTCGAAACACGTGTCGAGTGACATAACTTTTGTGGTTAAGGTGCAATTTTAGTTTAAGTGATGTTCAATTATGTTTAACTAACATGATGAAGATTTGGAATTAAAGGAGCTTAATGATTGTTTTTGGAATATTTCTAATGTTTGGCTTGATACTTGTCCTTGTGAATGAGGAATCTGAAAGAGAATAAACAAGAATATACTAATTGTTTATCATTAACTCTGAATGCCAGAATTGTAACTTAGATAAATAAATTTATAATATTTAAATAATATACCTGTGTACTAGAGTTTGAGGTAAATGTAGTTTTATTATCTGAAATAGGGTATATTCTTTCAATTGTAGACTCAACTCCGTACGTATTAACAGAAGAAGAACTTTGTCCTTTACTTTGACTTGTGCTTATAGAGCTTTTACGTAAATCTGTTGAAAAATCTAAGCTACTTAAACTTGGTGATGTTGAATAGTGATGTAAAAATGCTAACACGTTTGCTTTATTCTTTAAAATATTCTGTAAAAATAATGAATTTGAATTATAGATGTTGTAAAAAATGTTTTTTTTTTTTTTCTTACTAATCTGTCCAATTTTAGCAACAGTTTTTCAAAATCAGGAATACTGCCTTGACAGTTTGTCTTTAAAAGCTGTGTTTTTATTCTTTCTGATATTAAAAACTCATCATTTGGAGTAACGATACTGGATATAGTTAATCCTGGCAATGATCGAATTGCTATTTGAAATAAGCTCGATGCATTTTCTGGAAAAGGAAAATATTTTAACTGAATTCAAAATAATGCTTAATCTGTATAATTACCTGACTTGTCATTAGCGAAATATAAACATAATTTATTTATTAACTCTGTTACATTATTTGTTTCTATACCATGATCACTCATTTTAAAATACTCGTAAAAGTTGTATGAATGGATAATAATGATAATGTAAATTCTTTTTTTAAACGCTAAACTCTAAAGATGAAAAATGAAACAAGACTCGACAACTGGAAATATAAAATTTAAAATTTTGACAGCTTGATGCTTAAATTTTTTAACATCGCTTATGTAAACACATACATGAGAATTGATCCACGCGTTAAATATAAACACATGTGTATAATTTTCAAAAACGAATATTTGATGTATATCTATCCTCATTACTCCTTCGGTATTTTGTTTTATCTCCCACTATCTCATATCCATTTTCTATTCTACATTTCTTGCCCACATCTTTCAAGCAAATATGGGCATAAAATATGTAAACTCATATATGATTGGCTGCCATCAATTAGAAAATGGGTGTGTATGGATGACAAATTTCTTATGAAAATAAATTACTTATAATTTCAAGGTAATTTGAGTATAATATTGAAGCGAGTTAAAAATATTTAAAAATAATTTCTTTCGTTGATTTTAAAAACATCTGTAAATAGTAAAAGTTATTGTTTTTTCAGTTTTTATTCCGTTTTCCTTGCTGATCACTCATGCCTCCCATTCCTTCACCTGGGTAAGGATTAAAAATTATACATTAATTTTAAAAGAGAATATATATACACCCCAAATTTAACAATTATTAACATATGTCATAACAATTTCATCTGTCAGGTTATGTCACTGAAAAATATTTCAAGATTGAAAGTAAAAAATAATAATTCTTTCAATACTGACATGTTATTACTAAATAGCAAAACACTTTGAGAGCATTTATATACACTTTGAAGAAATCATGAATAAACGTTAATACTTTTATCAAAAGTTTTTACCTTCCTTATCTTTATTTACTTTTTATTTGATATTAAAATTATGACGATTAAATATAATATTTGTTCTTCAATAAAACGTGTGTATGTAGCAAAAGCATCATGTGTTAGTAATTTGTGCTACATCATTAATAAAATTATTTACAGTATTAATTTAAAAACAATATATATGTCCTTGAGTAAAAGTATCAGTTTTTATGCACGCACAAATGTAATTGTAGTACAAAAAAAACAACAAATAAATTTTAAAAATATAGTACTTAAAATTTGCTAAAACATGTCGAATTTTCAAAATAATGCAATTCCCATGTTGCAATCTTTGGACCATAGTTATTTATACCAAAGACGTGCTCATTCGACAGAGTTATTAGCTGACAAAAAATCATCTTCCGATGATTATGAGGATCTTGATGATATCAGTATTTCTACAGGACGATACACCGAAGATGAAATTGTTAGTGTCCCTAGTTATGGTTCAAAAGAACGGTAATACAAAAATCATTTAAGTTTAATTGTATAATTTTTCTGTTTGTTATATTCTTAATTAGAACCCTAAACTCCAGACAATCAGTGGGCTCTCAAACCGGAGCAATATAGCAACACAGCAATAAAGTAACTACCAATTAGCAACTAGCAATATAGCGATTGGTGTGAGACAATATGTCTGATTCAATGTATATTGACAGATAGCAATAATATCGCTAGTTATAAGTTGCTAGTTGCTATATTGCTGTATTGCTCTGGTGTGAGAGCCCACTTAAATATCATGATTTTATTACAAATAAAAAAATAGTCCTACGATTGAAACTATATGATATATGTTTATTTTATTTTAAAGAGTCACCAGCGGAATGTCGCTGAATAATATGTTTTGCTCCCGTTGTGGAGAAGGTTTTGAACCAAACGAAAGGATTGTAAATTCAACAGGAGAGCTATGGCACCAACAATGCTTTGTGTAAGTTATCGTGAATTTTTAAAATCCATTTGGAAGCCAAATATACAATATCTTTCTAACAGATGCGCACAATGCTTCCGCACATTCAAGGATGGTGTATTCTACGAGTTCGAGGGCCGAAAGTACTGCGAGCATGATTTCCATGTGCTGTTTGCACCATGCTGCGGGAAGTGTGGAGAGTTTGTGATCGGGCGCGTTATCAAGGCTATGAACTCGAACTGGCACCCGAACTGCTTCAGGTGTGAGAGCTGCTCTTGCGAACTTGCTGATGCAGGGTTCATAAGGAATGCAGGCCGTGCACTGTGTCACGAGTGTAATGCCAAGGAGAAAGCTGTCGGGCTTGGGAAGTATGTGTGCCATAAGTGTCACGGGTTGATTGATGATAAGCCGTTGAGATTTAGAGGAGAGGTAAGGAAGAATTTTGTTACATGCTATTTTAACCCATTAACGCCGAGCGTGTTCATATGAACACACTTAACACATGTCCCCAAAAATTGTCTTTGATCAATTGCTTCTTAGATAAAGATGTTTTCATCAAAATTGAATGTTTATCAACACTTAAAACTCTGGCGTTAATGGGTTAAAGTAAACCTACTAATTTAAGGGGGATAGTCACTGTGACGGGTCAAAAAATTGTCAATGTTTGGGAATTTTTTTCACAGATTTAACTAATTATTTTTGAATCAGGTAAAGGACGTTTTATTAAGTATATATTCAACTTAATTATTATCAATTTTTATTGAAAAAAATTAAATATTTACAAAGTTATGAGCCTCGGTGTGATGACCAAAAAAATATTTTTCTCTATGGTTGACTCGAAATTTCGAGAAGGGTTATATGAAAAAAATAAATAAAAACTTTATCAATATCTATATGAATGTAGTATCATTGCACTTAGCCATTTTATTTTATTTTTTCACAAAATGGCGATCGTTTAAGACCAATTTTTTTTTATTAGAGCGGTTTTAAAAATAGTAATTATCAAAATTTTAAAAAATCAGCTAAGTAGAAAGATGCAATTACGAAAATTATAAATATACATATTTATGAATATGTAATTAAAAAAATGTAAGAAAAAAAAATTATTTTTTTCTGTCACTGTGGCTTTCCCCCTTAAGGAAGTTACATAACTGCAGATTTAAAAAAAAAGTTTACATTTTTGATTTTTAATTATTATTCTGTATACTTTTAAGTATATTAAAAAAAATTATTTAAATATTCCATTTTCTTTTAGGTTTATCACGGGTACCATTTCAACTGCACAGCCTGTGGCATAGAACTCGATAGTTCCGCTAGAGAGGTTAGAAGTCGACCAGGGTATACTGCAAACGAACTTAACGAACTATACTGCCTTCGGTGCCACGATAAGATGGGTGTCCCAATATGTGGGGCATGCAGACGACCCATTGAAGAACGTGTGGTTACTGCTCTTGGAAAGCATTGGCACGTTGAGGTAAATAAATAAAAAAAAAAAAACGCTACTTTATGGAATAATCTAAAACTTTTCTTTAGCATTTCGTGTGCGCAAAATGTGAGAAACCATTCTTCGGACATCGGCATTATGAAAAGAAAGGTCTGGCTTATTGTGAAACACATTATCATCAACTTTTCGGTAATTTGTGTTTCGTCTGTAACCAAGTCATCGCTGGAGATGGTAAGTTGTTTTTGAAGTTATACTTCTTTAGGGACGTTGAGGGTAAAAATTGAATAATGTAACGGAAATGAAATCAGTAATGTAACGGAAATGAAATTAGTAATGTAACGAAATTTTATGTGGTGAAATATCTAGCCCAGGACTGAAAATACAGAATAAATAACACAACTGTAAAGAGTATTGCCTATATTAATTAAATATTATAATAAAATTTTTAATTATATTTAAAGCAAACGGCAGATTATTGTTATTAAGATTATTCGTAGTTATTTTTCAATCATCCCAAAGAAGTATAATTTCTAACGTGTGTACATAAGTACACACTCATTGTTTTTTTTACGTTGATATTCAAAGTTTTAACACATTGTTTTATTATTTATAGTTTTCACGGCGCTAAATAAAGCCTGGTGTGTCCACCATTTTGCTTGCTCGATCTGCGATCAGAAGATGAACCAAAAGACAAAGTTCTACGAGTGTGACTTGAAGCCCGTTTGTAAGAAATGTTATGACAAGCTTCCTGGTGAGTTACGGCGAAGGTTGAGACGTCAGCATGATGCTACACCGAAGAAGAACGTTGTGTAAACGTAGACAAACAAATTCCGGACGTCTGGTATAAATAATCTCATTATATAGTTTCTGGTTTAAATTTGAACAGTTCAGAAGGCAAAATGTAAGTGAAGTTGCTTGGTTTGGCTTTTGAACGGTACATTTATCATCTCGAATGTATACAGAATATTACAAAATAAGTATATCGTAAAAAAGTTTTTATATCTTTAATAGTTATCGGTATTATATTGTTCATATTAATCGTAATATATATTTTTTCTCAATATTTTTATAACCTCTGAATATATTTAATAGCATATTATATAAATACGTTTCATTAACTAATATTAAGAATTATAAAAATGAAGTTAAAATCGCCGAACATTATCAAATTAATATATATGATAGTTACTTAAAAGAGTTAATAATTGTAGTCATTTATTTTACTTATATAAATTTTAATTCGACTTTTCAAAAATTATTTTATGGTGTTTAACGTTTTTTAGTAGAAAAAAATTTAAGTATATCTATACCTAGCGTTGCTTTCAATAATGTACAACTTTTGTGCCTGAAGTATATTAATAATCTTGCCTTTAGCTTGTTTATAAATAGTGAGTTTGATAAAAATATGAAAATAATAAATAATCGAAGGGTTCCGTAATCTTTTCTATTTAAAATAATATTATTTCAGTGCTTTTTTATAAAAATTTATCAAAAATGGGTGTTGCCGTGCAACCCACTTGACACAACTAAAAAAATACCCTTACTAATTGATTTGTGAATCAATCCCGAGTCCAACGAGGTACATGAAGCAATATATGGAAAAAATTGAGGGGGGGGGGGTCATGACCGGAAAAATTCCTGAAATGGACTAAACTAGAACCACAGATCTACCATTTAGCGAAAACCTGAGGTCTCTAGGTGGTCAGGGGGCTGAGATCTCGCAGTGGAAGACAGACGGACAAAAAATCGAGCATATAAGCGCTAAAAATTAACTATTCAACTATAGCTGTCATCGTAAAGCAATTTTAAGATAAGATTAGGTGCAAAAATCACTTATTAATAATTTTATTGGTAACTGTACTTAAAGGGTTAAAGAAATAAGAGCATATAAGAATAAATAAAAAATTACATTGACAGATAGTAATATGTCAAATATCTCGAGAGAATAAGTGACAGCGACTGATTAGCAGATAGATGCAGAATCTATTTCAGGGTGGCCAGTTTCTGGAAAACCGGGAAAAGTCAGGGAATTTTGCTGTACAGGGAAATGTCAGGGAATTTGGTTGGCAGTCAGGGAATTTTGCTATACAGGGAAATGTCAGGGAAAAGTCAGGGAATTTGGTTGGCAGTCAGGGAATTTTGCTATACAGGGAAATGTCAGGGAAAAGTCAGGGAATTTGGTTGGCAGTCAGGGAATTTTGCTATACAGGGAAAAGTCAGGGAATTTGGTTGGCAGTCAGGGAATTTTGCTATACAGGGAAATGTCAGGGAATTTGGTCGGCAGTCAGGGAATTTTTTATAAAAATGCAAAACCACACTAATTCAAACAGTTATCTATTAAAAGAAAACCTGTGACCTTTTTTTAGGTTTTTTATCAAAATTTCAAATAAAAAACAGAGAAAAACTGTAAAAAATCTCCTGGAAAACCGGGAAAAGTTTCAGAAATTTGTTCTAGACATATACTGATCATCCTGTATTTAAAAAAAGTGTTTAGATATTCGTAAAGAAGCACTGATGTTGCGTAAAAGTTATTGATTTTTAGATACAATTATTTTTATCAAACTTCGTGTATTATATTTTATTTTATAAAAAATACAGGCATTATTAATATAGTTACTGTATATTATAAAATTGATTATATAATAATATATAAACTAAATTTCATGAAATATTAAAACGTCATGAAAAAAACAGGTCAAATTTTGAGGTGTTGTTAAATTTTAATAAATTAAAATGTATTGAATTTTCTACGGGTTGAGAAAATGGTTTGTTGGTGCAGAAATTTGTCCTGTATAAGAAATAATGTATATGCCATATATATATTTTTAATAACTAATGTTTGAATTATTACATAAAATTATTTTTGATAGTTTTGTAGGAGTAATATATTAAGTTATTCGTAGAAAGAAAAAAATATATATAATGAGTAAATTTAATATATTTTTTTATTGATTAACAAGTCAAACAAAAAAAAATATTTCAGTGTTTTTTTAAATAATATTTTATGTAATTATTGATAATATATTTGTGAAGATTTATTTTTATTTATAAAAGAATTAGTTAACGTAAAGACAAGTTGAACAAAAAAAAATGTATCTAAATTGTTGGTCCATTTTCCTGAATGTAATTTCAGTATCTTTCTTTTTTAAATAATTCAAAATTAGTGGGTAATAAAAATTAGAAAATCAAATTGAGTCCAACTAGGTACATGAAGCCATATATGACAAATTTTGTATGAAAATAGACATTATGCCTGTCTGTGGCCAGATGGAGGGTTATGACCAGAAAAATTCCTAAAATGGGCTAAACTAGAGACACAGACTTATCATTTAGTGAAAACCTGAGGTCTCTAGGTGGTCAGAGGTCCGAGATCTCGCAGTGGAAGATAGACGGAAAATTGAGCATATAAACGCTACCACTTTTGGTGGGTTGCGCTAAAAAAAAATACAGTATGGGACATTAATAAATAAGCGATGTCATCAGATTAAAAAGTTAATAATGAGAAATGGATCTTTTTATCGTAGTTGTTTTGACACGATTCAATTATAGAATTTTAGCTTTAATTTTTCTGTTAATAAATTTAAATCTTTGCAAATAAGTTTCACTGTATTTGTAATAGTCATATTTAGGTTTGATCTTATATTTATTTAATAGTGTTATATTTTTAATCTTAAACCTGTTTTAAGATTACAAGAATTGATGAGCACAATCATTAAGTTTAAGTGGTAGTCAGTCGTACGACCGTTGCCGTTCTTGCGACTGATTTTTGCTAACCAAGTGCATGCTTGCTTTAGCGGTTAATTTTTTGTGAGTTGATTTTTAACATGTTACGTTTCTCAACACACTTAGTTTAGTGTCATTACATTGTTATTGTATGATTGTCAGTATGATAATAAAGTATTAATTTAATGGTTCATTGTTTTATTTATTTTATAGGTTAGGATTATCATGTTTTTTTGACAGTTATTTTTATAGGTTGTGATTATATTTTTAGGTTATGTTTGTTTTATAAAAAGTGAATTGAAATATTTTGTTATTTTTTGGTATTCATGTAGAATACAAATATTATCTATTTTTCAATATAATCAATAAATAGATAAGGAATTGAGGTGGAGTTGAGATAAACAAATTTATCAGAGGTTTTTTTTATGATTTTGCTAAAACAAATAATACACGTTTTGATTGAAGTGAGGTAGTGAATCAATATAATAATTAATATTAATTGTATTAAAAAGAGAATGATATAAGTTTTATCTTTTATCATAAAAAAAAGGAATTAATGTGTTAAATATGGTCAAGTTCTGACCGCCCACAATTAATTAGTATATTTTTTTTAATAAATGCAAATTAGTGTTTATTAAAAATGTCTGGGTCATCTTTAGAACGGTATGAAAAATTAGACATACAAACTTCATCTACGACAACAGATAGGTGAGTTTTTTAAAATTATATATTTGCTGTGAAATATAAAATAAAACGTGTGAACAATTATTTACAGTATTCCAGATTGGTCGCCAAATCGTCGTCAACAGATAGTTAGTAATAAATATGTTCCACATAAAAGATTTTCTAGGTATGGGGATGCAGTTAAGAATTTCAAACCTTACAGAAAGTCTACGTAAGTATTTATTATTTAGACATCTTTGTAACAAATTAAAAATAAATTATGCAGTGATCTTGAAGTGAAAAAATAAAAATTTCTAAATCGATTTATAAAAAAGAATAATAATTTTTAGGGAACCATCGATTGATAAAGCTGGTTTGTTTTCATTTCTTTCTTGCAACTGGGTAAAATATTACTTATGGTCTAGTTTTAATAAAGAGCAATTTGAAATGCCAAAATGTTCACCAAACTACAGTTGTGAAGTAAATGCACGAAGGTATATGTTTAAATTTAAATTATAACGAATTGAATTAGTAAATACGTATTTTATTACATTTAGATTGAAAGGCTTATGTAGCGATGAAATTGTAAGAGCTGGAAGACCTGGAGCTTCTATGGCAAGAATTGCTTGGAAGTTTATATCAACTAGAGTATTATTTGCTGTGTTATTTTATTCAATAGGAGTCATATTTACTTTACTAGGACCGGTATGTATATCTTTTGTTATTTGAGGTTATATTAATTTTACAACTATAACCTTAATTTCTGATAATGTTAAATTATTTTACAGGGTCTATTTTTTGGTCGAATAGTTGAGTTTTTACAAAATAAATTTGCAATAACGAAAAATTTAGAAAATTTTTCAACTACCGTTTCTGTAGAAGAAACCACTACGGAAAATGAGATGAATGATAAATTTGATACAACAGATAATATTTCAAATGCTTCATTACATATAATGGAATTCGATTATACAGGAATAGGTTATGTGTTTGGATTCATTTTAACAGAGCTCATGGCGATGCTGTTCTATTCTTTAAGTATAAGTATAAGCTTAGGGTAAATATTATATCGTTATAATATCTTTAAAATATTCTTTTAAAAATACTTATTCTTATTGATACAGTTCTGCAGCTAAATTGCGTTCGGCAGTGTTAGCTTCGGCGTACAAAAAGATCGTCGATTCATCAAATATTAATGATGTTCCTGCTTATCAAGTAAAGCAAAAATATTATTTTATCATTTTTGTTATATTTATTTTTTAATGTATTTCTTTTTATAGTTGCTTGGTTTTCTGGGGGGTGATGGAAGGGCACTTTTTGATTTGGCGTTTGGAGTTCCGCTATTAATATCAACTCCAATAATGTTTATAGGATGTTCTGTACTTATTTTTTACTTTACGAATGTAGCAGGTTTAGCAGCTTTTATAATTGTGTTAATATATTATCCGTTATTGGTAAGTTGTTTTGGCATCTGAATGATTTATGTGATAATAAAATAATAACAAATTTATTTTAGTATTTTTTCAACTATCTTACCAAAAGCTGCAGTGAAAAAATAAATTTCTATACTAAACGCAGATTGATTATTTTTGACAAGCTTATTTCTAATATGGTGCTGTTAAAAATGACTCTATGGGATCGGTTATTGATGGATAATATGAAAACGGTTAGAAATAAAGAACTGAAGCATTTAAAACAAAGTTACTTTATTGGTTATTTTGGATATTCATTACTACAAACGCAACCATTGATAAATGTTTCGGCATTGCTTATTATAGCAGTTTGTACTGACAGTTTAAATAGAGAGAATACTGATAATTTTGATACAGCAAAGGTAATTTTTTTAATATTTCTAAACAAAATTTTGCATTAATAAAGATAATTTTGTAGATTCTTCCTGCGTTTATAATTTTAATGATTTTATTAAAACAAATGCTGGATAATTTTTGGATTGGAATAAATAATTTGAGAAAAAGTTCAACATCATTAGATAAATTAAAGGTACTTTATCACAAGTTAAAAATAATATAATGTTTATATATTTGTTTTATTTTATAGCATATTTTCTTACTATATGACACTAACATTAAAAAAATAAAAAATTCTGATAATGATTCAGCTTTAACAATAACAAATGGAAGTTTTACATGGAAAAAAGAAAGTGTTAAAAAACCAGTTACTAAAGTTTCAAGATTTTCGTAAGTGAAACATAACCTATAATATGATTTGTACCATAACCTATTTCTAACATAAATAATATTCATTAATTTTAGATTCATGAATAGAGAAATAAAACAAGAAGATTTTATTGATGATTATTCTACATTTAATCTAACAGAGTTATCATTTGAAATAAAAAAAGTACATATTATTTATATTATATTTTAATTATTTGTCTTTAAAAATTTGTATTATTTTTAGGGAGCTTTAATTGGAATTTGTGGTCCACAAGGTTCTGGAAAAACATCTTTATTGTTGGCAATTTTGAACCACATGAACAAAATATCAGGTGACATAGAAATAAATGGATCAGTTACTTACGTCAGTCAGACTCCTTGGTTATTCAATGGAACAATAAGAGATAATATATTATTTGGAGAATATTTCGAACACCAGAAGTATTAAAAATAATATTAAAAATCATTGACTGATAATTTCAATATATTTTACCATTTCAGATATTACAGTGCTTTAGAATGTTGCGCTATACATGAAGAATTGTATACTTTATCAGCTGGTGACAATAGCCTTATAGAAACCACACCGTTAAGCTTAGCACAAAAGCAATGTATAACTCTAAGTCGTGCTGTATATTCAAATAAGTAAATAATACCTAAAACGTAATTGTAATAATCAAAACCGACTAATTTAAAATAACTTTTTCAGAGATATCTTTTTATTAGATAACCCATTGAGTGCCCTTGACTGCAGTAAAAACATGAATATATTTGAAAGATGTATTTTACAAGCTTTAAAAGGACGTACAATATTATTGGTGACAGATAAAATTAAGGTAAATATAAAAATTCATTTTTATCGATCACGAATATTTATTTTAATTGTTTTTCAGTTCTTAAACCAATGCGATTATATATTTGTAATGGATAATGGAGCTATTGTTGAAGAAGGAACACATGAAGAAATGATTGTTAAAAATAGAAAATACACAAAACTTATTAAATCGTTTATGAAACAAAATACTAAAGCCTATTTCGGGTAATATATATTTTATATTTTATAACACAATACAATTATTCATATACATATATTTTTAGAGAATCAATGAATATTTACGGTGGAAACAATGAAGGATTAGCGTCAATTAGAGACCGTTCTAGAGATAACTCTATAAACGAAGTCGATGGTGACAGATTGAGTTTAGATGCTATCAATGAAATACTTTCAGAAGGTATAAAAATTGCATTTTGTTCATACTTGTAACTATTCATTTAATTATTCTATTTTCTTTTAGACGAACAAGATGCAAATCAAGATAATATAATTCATAAAGAATCGGTCAACCCTAAACACACTTTATGTTCATATCTGAAAAAAGCTGGGTTATGTTTAATAGTCGTTTTCTGTATTTTGCTTTTTATTAATGCAGGAATGATATCAGCAATTTCAATGATGTTTTTAAGTACTTTATACAAGTATACTGTAAGTATTTTGAGGTTAATGTACTAAAACTAACATCTAACATAACCTATAAAAATATTTTTTTTAGTGGTTTGGAATAACAGACGAATATATTAAATTAGCGATTGTATCTACATTTGTAATAAGCATGATTATAACTGGTTTTATTTCTAGTGTTATTTATATAAAGGTAAATTATAATTATGTTTGCATTTTGATTTTATATAACGTAAACTTAAAAATTATTTCAGGCAACTTTTAATGCAGCTAAAAGATATCATAATATTTGGATTAGAAATATTTGTTCAGCATCCTTGGAATATTTTCAAAAAACTTTAATGAATCAGTTAATAAATACTTTTTCAGTTAATTTATATTGCAGTAAGTATATAATATATAATTGCATCTCGGACATCAAAATTAATACTTAAATAATTATTTTTAGTTGATTCAGAAATACCTGAAATGCTTTATCCATTGGTACATAATTTATTCATAATAATATTCACTGCAGCAATTATTATATTTGTTTCAATATGGTTTATAATTCCATTATTTATTTATCTCATTGTATGCGGTACATTACACGTTTTTGTGAGGTAAGTCAAATAATAATAAAAACTACATGCTTTGATATTAATAAATATTTCAATTCAAGCCCTGCACTTTATCGCCTTCATGAACAAGAAATGGATCTTCATTCTCCGTTATGTAACTTAATAATCAACACAGTCCCAGGGCGCGCTGTCATCCAGGCTTTCCGAAGAAACAGTCAATTCACGAAAAAGTAAGTATTCAATAGATTAAAAAGATATTTGGTATATTTTATTAATTGATTATTTCAGATTCTATGAAATATGTGACAGAAATAGTATGTACATAACAACGATTACCGGAATAAAATATTACGTGAATTTTTCTATTACCTTTTTATCAGGTATACATATTTCAAATATAATTATTTATTTTTATAACTAAAAATCATTTTTCAGTTTGCTATTTATTGTCGATGGGAATGTGTATAGCACTAATGCCAGATATCACACCGGGCTGGGGTTCACTTGGATTTATAGCCACACTACAACTAATTATAGCTACACAGAGAGCTTCATTACATAGAGTCGACTTATATGGAGCAATGAGAATGCTTTCATTAACACATTCTCAAATGACGGTAAATATTTGAGGTTATGTTTGTGATTAAATAGCAGATTTGAGGTTATGTTAATTAAATTTATTTGAAAACTAATTTTTGTAGGGTATGGATCCAGAATGTGATAATCAAGTGTATATTTATCCTAATGACTGGCCAAAGAATAATTATTCAATTAAATTTGAACATGTTAAATTAAGATTGCATTGCAATATGCCATTTATATTGAATGATATGAATTTTTATATTAAAAGTGGTGAAAAAATAGGTAATATTTTTCAATATTACATATTTTTCAACAATGTATAACATTTATTTATTTGTCTGTAAGGAATTGTTGGAAAGACAGATACGACAAAACGTGGTATAATAGCTGCCATATACAGATTATCAGATACAAGCGGAGGTAGAATAATGATTGGTGGTATAGATATAGCAACGTTACCATTACATACACTTCGATATACAATCGGGATCGTTCCTCAAGAACCATTAGTGCTTCAGGGATCTATTAGGTTACTAAAATATTTAAATTTAATTGTTGTCATTTCATCTTGGAGATACATTAGTTTTATATTTTGCCCACAGATGTCACTACTTGAGTTATTAATTTTTATATTTATCTAGGGATAATTTAGATCCAATGACACATTTTACTGAAGAAAAACTTTTGGAGGCTTTACATAATGTCAATTTACAACATATTATTTCAAGTTTTCCAAAACTTATCGATGAACCTATTGAAAGCTTAACGGATATCGGACATCGACAGTTGCTTCATTTGGCACGTAATTGGTTAAATAATGTTAAGGTATTTCTAAATTCAATTATGCATATAGTGTGCTTTAGTAAGTTTTCAAAATTTAGATTTTAGTTATCGAAGAATGCATGTCTGATATTGGAAATGTTGCTGAGGAAATTATTCATAAATCAGTTAAAACTTTATTTTCACGAGCTACTGTGTTGTTGGTAGGCCATAGGTTCGAATCCGTTGAATACTGTGATAGAGTAATGGTTGTAGAAGACGGAAAAGTAAGTAATTTTATCAATAGATGGCGTCCATGTATTTTAAATTATTTATATTTAAAAAATTCGATTGTTGAAAACATGGTTTGTATTTCCGATAATGATAAATAATGCTTCACAGTTTCATCGATAGATGGCGCAGTATATTTTTAATTGTTGAACACTTTTATTTTAGATAATTGAATTGGATGAACCTGAAAATTTACAGAAAATTAAATCATCACAATATTACAAGTTAATGTCAGAATCCACAGAAAATGTTTTCCAACTGGATGTTTAAATCTAATCATTTTACTTATTATGTTGTTTGTATATTTTTAAATTGTAATACATATTATATAAAAAATATGACTATTATATTAAAAGTTTAATTAATTATAGTTTTTATTTTATTTGTTTACATATCTATATTGACCTAATAGATAAGACATTATTTTATTCAAGGCTAAAATTGATTGCATTTGCTTGACAAACAGATAACTTTAAATAGTACTTAAAATTTTAGTTGCATATTTATTTTTGATAAATATTCTATCCGCACGTACAATCCCAAAAATAGAGTAGTATTGAATAAATTGTGACATAAAAAAACAAAGTTTCACAATAATATTGATAAAAATGAATTTTAAATTCCGTACATTGCTCTTTATTGAATTAATTAACATTACATTTATGACTAGTTCCTTATATGGTTTATTATTACATCCGTAGATGGCACTGAAGTACAATGAAATATAAATTCTGTAATACCGGTAATAGTTACATACGTACAGTATGTTCACATAAAAAATCAGCTACTTTAATTTATTATAGTACTTACCTGTTACAATAAATTGTCTATTTTAATATTTTTAATTACCTCATTTGAGAGTACTTGTAAATTTTGTTAGCTCGTTTATAATACCAGACATAAGGGCTTGTATTTAAATTCACTTTTTTATAATTAACACTTTTTATTTAATCGTTTTCATTAATAACAAATATAATACACGAAAAATTAATTATTCAACATTAAACAAATATATTGAACTTAAAAAAAATAATACATTACACTTTACCTTAATTTTGATTTGGCAAATTTAAAAATGACATATTTTTGATGTATTATTATTGTGATTTTCTATATTTTAACATAACCTAAAAACTAACCAACCTCCTTTCGTCCCCGTAGATTTGATATTTTTAATGTGATTTTTATATTTTTCTATATTTAATAATACTATCTAATGCGGTGTTTACACCGAGAAAACAAAACAGAAACACGGTGTTGTTATGACAAAAAAAAAACAATAAACCCTATACATTTTTAAATATAAAGTATTTTAAAGACACGATATTTCTGTTTTGTTTTTTCGGTGTAAACACCACATAATATATAGTCAATTATATACAGTGCAACCTCGATATAACAAAACTGAAGGGAAGTAGAAAATATTCGTTATACCAAGTAATTTGTTACAGTGAGGTTTGTTATATAAAGGTTAATTAAGTTGGTCTACAATTCGTTATAACAAGGTAAGAAAACTTGTTATTAACCTCAACATTATGTAGGTACTCATCTGCTTACCCTGTTATAGCGAACGATTTCCACTAATAAATAAAACACATTTTAAAGAAAAAACTGTATTTTTTATTTAAAAACAGTTTACAGTTTTCTGTCACAAAATAATCAAAATGAAATGCAATTAAATTCGTAAAAATTAAGTAGGTAGGTAGTTTAATTTGAATGGGTAATAAGATTAAAAATTCGTTATAAAGAGGTTATTGACAAATTTATTCGTAATATAAAGGTATATTTTGCATTAGCTCATATGGGCAGTTTTAGGGGATTTCGAAAAATTTGTTAAATCAAGGAAATCGTTATATTGAGGCTCGTTATATTAAGGTTACACTGTATAACGAAAATATTATCTTTCTTCTGTATCACTCTGTACATATGAAGGTAGATACGTAACATATGTATGTGTTTGAAACACATACACACTTTCGTTTTCTATGTTAGTCCGCGTGTAGAAGCGACGAGTTTAGGATGCACTTGTTTAGAGTGTGATAAAATTCTGTCTATCATGTAAATGTGTTTATTTGAAACTTAACGTTTATAATATTCTCCCTTGTATGAATTACGTGATAAACATATGTAATATTAATACTATATCTGTGTTTTTTATTTGATTAACATTGTGTTGTTTTGTGCAAGTGAGTTTTTTTCTACGGTCGAAGTTTTAAATAGTTTTTCTACAGGTAAAAATATTTTTTAATTGGTTGACTTTTTGTTACCTTTTGAAAAATAGTTTGTTATTTAATGTAATAACATTTAAACTAAAATATGATTTTATTTTATAAATATTGTATAAGTAATGAATATTTTTGATATTTCTATATTGTTATGCATCATATCACATTTTATGACAACAATTAAAGAATTTTATCACTCAACCTAATAATTAATAATAATTCAAAAAATTATAAACCAAGGTAAATTATATAATAAAGTATTTTTAATTTTATGTTGTAGTTAATAATGATTACATTTATATAATAAATAATAATAAAAATAACTAATTACATTTATGTAGGTAATGATTTGGTTCAAGATTTATTATTATGAATTATAATAATACTAATGATCATGCCATTCTTCAGAATATAAAATTTAATTTACATGATTACATATTTTTTTATCTGATATAATGCTAAAAATTAATTCAATGTCATATAAATGTTTCTTCGTTATTTTTTAATTTTATTTTGAGCCAAATTAGGTATAAACAAATTGTTTGAAATGTTTATCAAAGCAAAAAATAGAGAGGTTTACAAACATTTTTTCATTGTTATTAATTTTGTCAACAATTTACGATTTGTTTGCAAAAATTTGTAAATAATATTGCAAAAATACACTATTCGATAATATTCGATAAAAAAATCTAATTTTTTATAAATATTTCTGAGACCGACTTAATATTGTACAGTTCCAAGTATTTTTTGTAATTTTTGAAAAACTTCGTAAAAGTTAAAAATGGTTTTTGAATAAACATTATACGATAAAATTATTTTCGATAGGTATAACAAACTAGGTATTAAATATAATTCTGCATAATACAGTATTAAAAAAATCACGTGTTGGTCACGGTAGTTAATTTTTTTAACCTCTATGGTACGTGAGTATACAGGATGAATTAATTGCATTTCATATTTCTTCGAATCTTCTCTCTTTTAAGAGATAGAGATAAAATCAAATTTTGAATGATAATACCTATATGTAAAAATGCATACCTAATTAAATTATATTGAAATATACCTACAGTGTGACCCCGAAAAATATGTAGGTACAATGCGGTGTTTACACCGAAAAAACAAAACAGAAACATCGTGTCTTTAAAATACTTCGTATTTAAAAATGTATACGGTTTATTGCTTTTTGGTCATAAAAACATCGTGTTTCTGTTTTGTTTTCTCGATGTAAACACCGCATAATATATGATATTGAAAAATGGAATAATCATTTTTTCGGTAAATTGTAAATAGACGTTTTTCAATTTATTTTTAAAAATCCTTTAGGGTTTAAATATTGAGAATATCCTTCAAATTTTCTATAGTATGTTTTTTTTACAAAAAATCATTTATTATCGCGTTTTTTTTCTATTTGACCCCACAGTTGGTAAATGAGTCTGTGAAATTATAGAATTTTGATAACAAAATATCTAGGGTTAAAGTAATTTTAGTGGTCTGGAATAAATAAATAAACACTGGACTTTCTGATTCGATTATTACAAAAAACGAATTTCTACTATATATCTATTCAAAACAAATGCTTATATCCTAACATAATTTAAATTTAAAATCAGTGTATACAAAAAAATATTACTTTGAATAATTGATTTTCAAAGGTCATGATGTTTTTAATTTTTTTTTTCGTTGGAACTATTTGACCCTACAGTTAATTAATTTCATTTTAATGAATGTAACGCCATTCACAGTGAAATGATTATTTTTAGAAAATATGAAGTGAAAGCTACCTATATGGTTTCATAGAAAAGTTGTTACGTTAAATTATAATTATGAATCATTTTTTTAATCTACATATATCTGATTTTATTTAAATTTTTTACCATCGATGACTGATTTGAGTCAATACATGAAACTTTTTAATGTAATAAATTATTATTTTTTACATTTTATATAATACTTTCGCGGTCACTTTTTTATGATTTATTTCTAAAAGAGCAATGCAGTTCAACTATTTATTTATACTTTTTTTCTACTTATTTATAAAATTTAAATTAGATATTTCTAAATATGAATTTTGACTGGGTACAATAAATATTATGAGTCATGCAAAAATACAATATAAATATGTAGAGATGGATAGTTATTAAATTTTAGAAGTGAAAAGCAAAATGTTCTTTAATGCCAAAACAGAAACACGGTGTTTTTTTGAAAAAAAAAACAATAAACCCTATACATTTTTAAATACGAAGTAATTTAAAGACACGATGTTTCTGTTTTGTTTTTTTTTTTCAATGTAAACACCGCATAAGAAACAAATGATATATTTATAGATTAATAAATGACCATCGAAAATCGTCGGTACCTTTTTTTGTATTTATTATAAAAAGAGGAGAATGAAACCTATATCATTCGAAAGATACCGTGCCATATATGTGCATGTGCATACACAAAAATCAATTGTGTATACTGCCATTAAGGCAGGTAAAATATTGGTCGAATTTCGACCATAGACTATACTATTTTTTTCATATATGACGATAATTCTTACATATCCCCCCTCAGATTTTTTTTAGTAATGCCACTGTAAACAAATTGTGTTGATTTAGTCGTTTTATCGGCCAATATTTCGTCGTACATTGCAGTGAACATCTTCATAGCTATACGAATTGTTTAGAAAAAAAATAATTAGAAAAATTCGAAAATTGATAAATGTAACTTATAATTAGGACAGCGCTTGAAAAATAAAAGATGCACACAGGGCCGTATTTACACTTAAAATCTAAAAAAAATAAAAAATATCTACTAAATGATTTTTTTCTCTTCAGCAAGCCAAAAATTAAGTTTACCTTCTTATAGAGGTGGTAAAGATATGAACTTTTATTTTGAGTCGTTAAAACCGGTTTCGACTGTATATACAGGCCCGGATTAAGCATGCAGGCAGTGTAGGCACGTGCCTAGAGCGGCAAAAATTAAGGGGCGGCAAATTTTGGCGGAAACTAAAAAAGAAAAAAGAATGGTCTTCACATTTTTATTTTTGTTCAAATAAAATATAATTGAACAAGAGGGCGGCAAATTCACAACTGCCTAGGGGCAACAAATTTCTAAATCCAGGCCTGTGTTTATGTATCTATAACGTATGTACTTTTTTATTTATTTAAAATTTTGGCGTTAAGGTGGGCCCCGTACAGCCACGACTATAACGTATGTACTTTAAAAGTACAAATATTTTACTTGAAACTACATAAATTTCTGTATGGACTTTGGTAACACGTACGTATATCAACAATGACAACAATTATACCGAAACGGATCTCCCCCCTCTTACCCCTTTGATTTCCCGCACCACTGTGTCCGTTAGTCATAGATAAATGACATGTATTTAATCATTAAACAATGAACTTTCTCTGATACATCATATTCAGTAAGATCTGTATTATCTACGAATATTTTTCGTGTTGCGAAATGAAAGTTAAAATCTACGCAATCTTTTTTTAAATAGTAACCATTATAACTTTTGGTTTTACCCACAGGTTTTACCGTGTATTATGTCATTTATACAATTATACAATAGTATATATGCTTGAAAAACAGTGGCGTAGCTAGAGGTCACTGTACCCCCCTCAGAAAAAAACCGAAAATTCACATCCCTTGTTGTCACCTCAATTTTGTCGCTATTTCAAAATGACTTTTGCTCCCACTGTCATTTTTAAATACCCTTTTTTAAACCTCATAGTATTTTTTTGACCCATTTTGGAATTCATTCGCGAAGACCCAATTTTACAACGTCATATCGACTCTTTCAAAAAATGTGTTAGACCAGGAGCTCCCAACCATTTTCGTACATAGACCCTTTTTAAAAGAATGTTTTTTTTATAGATCCCTTTACATTTTTAGAAAATTTATGATTTTCCTTTTTATTTTCTTATCTTAAAGTCAATATTTCTTTGACAAATTGAAATTTGGTGCATAAAAATGACTATAAAATTTTTAATTTCGTTTAAATTATGTTTATTTTATAGAAAATAACGTGAAAAGTTGAAATTTTCAAACCACAGTTCTGTATATATAGATATGGGCTTTCAAAGTTTTCGATTTTTGAAAATTTCGGAGAAAAATGGCTGTAACTTTTGAACGTGTGGTCGGATTTGATTTTTGTCGACGGATTTGAAATCAGCGTATCAAAATCTATCTGCTGACATGTATAACACTTCAAAATCCGACAATAAATTTTTCGTAAAAATCGAAAAAATTTCAAGGGGTATACCTTAAAAAAATGTCGATTTTTGACCAAAATTTTTTTCTCGAATTTTAAAGTATTATACATGTCATCAGATAGATTTTGATATGCTGATTTCAAATCCGTCGAAAAAAATCAAATCCGACCACACGTTCAAAAGTTATGGTCATTTTTCTCCGAAATTTTCAAAAATCGAAAACTTTGAAAGGCCATATCTCGAGAACGCTTTGAGATACAGAACTGCGGTTGGAAAATTTCAACTTTTCACGTCATTTTCTATAAAATAAACATAATTTAAACGAAATCTAAAATTCAAAATTTTATAGTAATTTTCATGCACTAAATTTCAATTTTTCTACATAGACCCCTTTTAAAAGGATGATTTTCTTTTTTAAATATCGATACATATAATTTAAAAGCAAAAAAAAACAGTGCAATTCAAAATTTTGAATTCCTTGAATCCATTCTGGAAATTTACGCGATGATGTTTGTATGTATTTGATGACGCTGAAAACTATCAGAAAAACGTCGTAGTATTACATTTGAAAAAAAAAACAGCACACCTTGTCAATATAATAATGTCTTTAACATCATCAATGATGTCATTACTACTTACAAAAGAAATATTTAATTTTCTTGCAAATTTTACCTAAAATACATATACTATATAAATACTAAAATACATAGTCACAGTTGGTAAACATGGTGTTGTGCATCGCTACATTCATTAAACAACAGTTGGTTTATAGGAAACAGGGGCGAATTATTTATTCAGTGAAAATGAAAAAAAAAACTTGCATATTTTGAATTTTTTTCTTGTTTACATTTAATTTTTTTTCTTCAATGTATAGTATTATTAATTAATATAAAATATAAACAAAAACAAAAACTATATTATTTATTAAAAAATAAGTTGTAAAAAAATAAAGAAATGACCTCCTCCCGCCCTCAAGACCAATATACTTTCATCTAAAATTACTTCCCACAGAATTTTCATCCCTCTTCTTCGGAGTACACTCTTATGCCGTGTTTGTGTTTACACCGAAGAAACAAAACAGCAACATCGTGTCTTTTTTACAAAAGTGCAATAAACCCCATACATTTTTAAATACGAAGTGTTTTAAAACACCGTGTGTTTACACCGAAGAAACAAAACACCAACATCATGTATTTTTTTACAAAAGTGCAATAAACCCCATACATTTTTAAATACGAATTATTTTAAAGACACGATGTTTCTGTTTTGTTTTTTCGGTAAACACCACATTAGGTTCAACAATACATAAGTATTCAATAAAACAATGAACAATAACCCTTTTAAAGTGGCGATCGCCCCCCCCCCCCCCCAACCCTCTACGTGAATTTAACACGAGGAAACAGATGTTTTTTTTAATATAAACCGTTATTAATTAAGTCAGTCATGTTGCATTGGTGGATGTACTATACAAAACTTTTTTTACTCAAAAATTCGCCTCAATTCTCCTCTGACAGGTGATAGAATTTCAATATATTTTAATTCATTTTATACACTTTTATTTTTATTTTTTCTAATATTGGGAATTTTTTATAATGTTCGATTATCAAAGCTATTAAAATTTATAAAAAGTTGTGATAGTATATTGTATAGAATTACATGATATTTTATATATGTATGGTAAGTTGTAACTGTTAGTAACTTACCTATGTAATGTAATGGATATTTTTTACGAGTGTAAGACAAAAAGGTGTAACCTTGTAACAGTATTTTTATTGTCATCCAGTTTTTTTAGAGATTTTATTTTGATGTCGCTTCACTTAAAGTGTGTCAAATTTGAAACATAAGATAAGTTTTTGTTTGTATAAAGGTTAGAGGTTCATTCTAATATGAATAAATATAAGAATATTATTTATTTATCATGAATCATGACGTCATCTAGTTTAAATAGGGCTTTTTACGAAAAAAATTATTTTTTAAACAATTCAATTTTATACATTCAAAAAATATTATAATTTATGCAAAATATGATAAATATTATTTATGTACTACATTGTACTTTACAGTCATCAATGAACTTAGAATCTAATTACATATTATTTAGCAATCATTGTAGATATGAACAATATAATTGCAACATATATTTTCACTTATCACTAAAGCGTCGATTACATTAAGGCTGTTCATGCCGATTTTTCCGAAACTAAATTCCACGAGATGTCGCCACCGTAGAAAACAAAAATGATTTGCACAAGTCTAGCCCTGAAGGGAAATGACAGATACAAGTAATTCAGTGACAATTGACGATCGAATGAAAAATAGTATATTCTCGAAATTAAACAGAGATGAAGCTACAAAGGATAGAAATAGTTCTTATGTTTTAAGGCTTACATTCAATATTTTCAAATGAAAATTGCAGAATTATTATAAAATTAGAATGCTTAAACAAATTTCTATGTCGTGGTATATTTTTTTCTCCGTATTTTTCAAGAATTTTTGTTATATATTGAGTTTTTTCATATCAAAAAAAAAAATACAAAAAAAATTCAGATTTTTTTTATTAATATATAAAAAAATGAAATTGAAAAATTATGTTTGTCATGACATAGAAAAATTAATCTAGTTTATCACTGTATTTTTTCCTAAATGATTTATTAATACTGGTCAGAGCTTAACATAAAATAAAAAACTGTAATTTCTCTATTCGCTGGGTGCAGAGTAGGTGGGGGAAACGAAATCGATCACAGCGCACAACGTGGCAAAAATAACACTTTGGGTGGACTAACTGTCATTTTTAATAGACTCGTTTTTAACTGAAAATAGAAAGGTCAACATGGTTAATCCCATTATAGACTATGTGCAAGGGGGTGGAGTTAGAAATAATATCGAGGCGAGTGTTCGTGGTGAGCAATATTGTAAAATTATCGGCGCCGAAATTTGAGGTTATGCTGTCAATGTAAACGAATTAATTATTTCTCTATTATACGTCATAATTAAAGAGAAAAAGATACCCAAAATAAATTATTTTCACGTACCTTTTATGCTATACTATTTATATTATATGCAAACAGCTAAATTAAATGATATTTGTTTAATAAAAAATTCACGGTATTAAACATATTAAACAATGATAAAAATGGAGTTGAATCCATTCATTCCTTCTCTATTACCCGCTAGCGGCGCTAATAGACTTCGTGCACATAGCCAATAGTCATAAATAATCGTCTAAAATGTATATATTACGATATTTTATTGAAATTATTTGTTTGTTAGTACGCCAAAGTCCACCCAAGTTGCTACTAAAGTCCACCCGTTAGTTGGCGCTGTCATCGCGCACGCTGCGAATAGTAATTCTTATGGCAAATCAAATAGCATGTTCAGCCTTAAGCGAGTTTACAAGCTACAAGCCAGCGAGTTTAGTAGCTGCTAGTAAACTCGCCCAGTGTAATTATGTTCACTAGCTAACAAGCAGATTGTAAACAATCTGCGACATAAGTTGAAAGCCGGGCTACTTTACTCGCTATTTACTGGCGTGTGGGCTTGTTAGCTAGTAAACTAGTCGTGTATCATCATAGTTGCTATAGTGAACTAGCTGCGAGTATCCCGGTGATTCATATTCACAACACGTTAGCTAGTTGCTAGTGAGCGAGTGGATTGTTTTGTGTGTAATCATCACTATCATATCTAACTAACTCGCCCGCTTCTAAACTCGCTGGGTCAACTCACCCCCCGAAATGTTCAATGTTCTAAAAAAACGTATGTTTTGATAAAATATCAGTTTAAAATACCTTCCTATTTACATATGTAAATATCCCCCCCGAAAAGTACTACCCCCCCCCCCTAAAAAAATTCTTACTACACCACTGCAATCCATTAGTGAAAACTGGAATAAAATCTGTTCAGTAGTTACTGAGAAAATCGTGCACAGACAGATAGACAGACAGTCAGATTGTAGGTTCCATGTCTCTGGCACCCCCTTTTTTGAATTTCGAATTTTATTATATGCAGTTCGTTTGTGCACGTTTGTGCAGGAAATTTTTTTGTTTGTGCTTTAACCCTTTAGGAGATATTCAAAAAAATCAAATGGGGGGTCGTAGACATGCGAGCCCCCCCTTTTTTGAATTTCGAATTTTATTATATGCAGTTCGTTTGTGCTTCGTTTGTGCACGTTTGTGCAGGAAATCCTTTCGTTTGTGCTTTAACCCTTTAGGAGATATTAAAAAAAAAAAATAGGGTGCTGTAGACATGCGAGCCCCCCCTTTCTTGAAATTTAAAATTTATTGTATGCAGTTCGTTTGTGCACGTTTGTGCAGGAAATCCCGTTGTTTGTGCTTTAACCCTTTAGGTGGTATTCACAAAAATCAAAGTGCTGTAGACATGTTTTCGGTATTTTTAAATATAAATAACATGTAAAGGGTTAAAGCACAAACGATGAAAGTTTCTGCACAAACGTGCACAAACGAAGCACAAACGAACTACATATAATAAAATCCGAATTTCAAAAAAGGGGGGGGGCTCCCATGTCTACAGCACCCTCTTTGATTTTTGTGAATACCACCTAACGGGTTAAAGCACAAACAACAGGATTTCCTGCACAAACATGCACAAACGAAGCACAAACGAACTGCATACAATAAATTTTAAATTTCAAGAAAGGGGGGGCTCGCATGTCTACGGCCCCCCATTTGATTTTTTGAATATCTCCTAAAGGGTTAAAGCACAAACGAAATGATTTCCTGCACATACGTGCACAAACGAAGCACAAACGAACTACATATAATAAAATTCGAATTTCAAAAAAGGGGGTGCCAGAGACATGGAGCTCAGATTGTATGCAAGTCGAGACGTCGAGAAAATTTTTCAAATGTGTCCGGGGTTTTTAAGGTTAGTTACGTCACGTGACGAAATGGTTTTGCATATATATTTAACAAAAATATTTGAGGCAGCCAAAAAAAGGTCACCAAAATTACTAACAATAAAATTTAAATTTAATTAAAGTTGGAAGCAATGAAAAAAAAAACAAAACATTTTTAGGATTTAAAAAATAATTTAAAAAATTCAATTATATAAAAAATGATGTACCGCTACTGATTCATTTTTAATAAACATATCTTAATGAAAAAAGAAAGAACAACAGGAAACAAGTATCATGTATTATATTATAATTTAATTGAAATTAAATAATCATGCATTTTGTTTTTGATATTATGTATATTATCTTTGTTTTTCTTTTTGTCATGAATACTGATAAAAATAAAAAATGAACTCATAATCAAATTAATTTTAGAAATTGTCTTCAACTTAAAATGTATTTACATAATATGCGTTTGACAGTTTGATTAATTAATCGAATAAATTAATTTATAATTATATTTACCCCTTGCAAAAATATAAATTTGTATCTATGTTTATTTTTACATTACCCATATATTAATTCATGTACGTACAGTGACGTAGATAACTTTTTGCAATGGGGAGGGGGGAATGACAGTATTAAATCTGATAAAATTAAATTTTTGATAATGAAATCATCTTTTATTTGGTGCAAAGTAAAAAATATTCTGATGTATTCATTATTGAAAAAATACTCGTATATCACAATGATCTTATAATTTTTGTAGACTCAGGAGGGGGGGGGGGTGATCCCCTTAATCCCCCCCCCCTAACTACGCCACTGTGTAAGTATTAAATTGTATTTATATACAATCAAAACCAACATCGAGGGGCCATTCATATTAAGTCGTAAAAATTGGTAAAAAGGCAATTTTATTTTTTATTTTGAGTCGTTTAAATCGATATATTATATTAAACGATATCGTTTTTACTGATTTTAATTATATTTTAATTATATTTCAATTACATAAAATTATAGAAAGAAAATTAAAGTAACTAAAAAAAAGTTTTTCTGTTTTAATTTTCGAAATAAAAATTCATTACGTTTTTTATTCGAACATCCTATATAATAATTATAATAACACATATCACAGTATTTAAATTGTGTTTTATTTTTTCTATTCAACGCGTAAAAACAGTGGAAATAACAGTGATATCGTGCGTTTTTTTCATTGACAATTCAATTTCCGGATTAGCTATAGAAGCGGTTTTAGTTACCTGAATCACACGAGCTCACGGTGCGTTTCAGTGCGTGGCCTCCGGGGTGATTAGAGAGGGGGGGGGGGGGGTATACAGGTTCATTTTTGATAGTCACCACTCACCGAAGAGCGGTGGAAGTTAAATTATGAAAATAAGTATCTATTGTATAATTCAGCTGTCTATATAGATGTATATACTAATTTGTATAGAAAATTATATGTATTAAAGCAGGGTTGCCACATTTATAAAATGCCCTTTGCGTAGGAGGGGAGGGGGGGGGGGTAGATCAATTAATATTTTATTTGTAATTAAAAAACTTCTTTATTTAACAAATGAGTTTCAGAATATCTGTCTTTGTTTGGTACATGGAGAAATGATTTAAATATTATATAATAAACAAATGGGAGGAGCCTACTATGTTGGGGATAAACGATTTTCAATAAAAACTGGACGACCACTTATGGAGTTCACTGTACTTTGCTACTATTATACAGTATACACTCAGCACTCTGCTATACGACCATCCACTCCGTTACACATTGTGCCGCCAGTTATAACCAACGTCCTTCCCCCATCCTCACCATTAGAGATGGGAAAAATGAGTCTTTTTAGTGACTCGAGTCATTTGAAACAATTCAGTAAAAAGATTCGTTCCTACTGATTCGTTCAATAAGTCGTTCACTTACAAAAATGAATTGGCGAGTGACGAGTCATTTGATTTGTATCGTTCAGTAGGTACAGTGAATCGTTCGTATGGGACTTGTATACATGTGAGTGGTGAGTTGGTGAGTGCAAGTCGGTACGAAAAAATCCGAACGTATCCGATCACTGACAGAATGGATAAATAAATACATTGTTACTTTTTGGCCGCCGTTCGTTGCTTGATATATCAGTGGCGTACAAATTATATTTACTTTTGTTCATTATTATAATAATTGTGTAAATTTATCATATTACTTAAAATAACTGTTGCTGATAGTTTTATTTTGACTTTGATATTTAATATAACTTTTATTCTCAGACGTTTTATCATGCTAATCTTTATAGATAAATTGATTTATAATGTCTGGTATTATAAATAATTCGCTCGAAAACAAATGCTAAAATTAAAATGCATTAATATTCTCGGGATTTTAGAGCAGTGGTAATAAATGTGTAATAACACACATTTTAAGAACTACGGCTATATAATCTAAATCTAAATTGTTTATTAAACAATTTTACAATTCAAAATAATACATATGTATCTTAAATACACGAATGATACGCCGCTGCCATTCAGAGCTAAACTGTAACAGTTTCTTTCCTTGCAACAATTCGAATTTTGTCTCTGGTTTAGTTATTGAAAAATACACTTCTATAATTACATTTATCGAGAAATATTTTTTAATTGATTATTTTATTAATATCAATAATAACGATTGTTTTCTTTCTAAATATTTTAACTAACACAAAAAATAGTGTACGAATCTATTTTCTTTTATATTTTACAATATAATAAAAAAAAGAACGAATCTTTTTTAAAATACTGACTCGAGTCGTTTCGTTCACCGAAAAGAATCGTTCAAAAAGAACGAATCGTTCATGAATTACACATCTCTACTCACCATAATACCACCGTGACTGCTACATTTCTGCGCGTTTAAATTCATCAACGTTAAATTCGGCGCGGTGGTGGGTGCCCCTCTAGCCGTCGTGAATTTTTGAATTACCGATGCCGTCGTATAGCAGAATGTTGAGTGTACATACATTTAAAAAAAAACTTGCGTAAGGATAAAATAAGGGAGGGGTGTCATCTTATGACAATTTCTAAAAACACATTTATGTAAGTTATGGATCGATGCTCCTAAACGGGAGTTTATGATTTTTTTATAAAATATGTAGGACCTCTGATTGAATGGGTCTGTTTTCTTGAAGGTCACTTGTGATTATCCTGTCTGGTTTAGTTTTTTTTGCCTCTTCGAAAGATAATTCATCAAAATTGTATCACATCACTGCCTGACTGGATATTTAAGTAGGAACATATGAGAATACTTATAGTATTTTGTATAAATGATACAAGATATAAATATATAAACACAACTATTTATTCTATATTTATATAAATATATATGTTGTATCATTTTCTCGGTTTGATCTGTGCTCATTTATTGTTCTTTTTGTACAACGTTTCGGACTGTTCTTACAATTCATCATCAGGTACTATGTACAATAATAATATTTGGAATATAAATACAAAATATAATTTTGTGATTGAAATATGTAGGCTCATTTTTTTAAATAGTCGGATTGAAAAGGAGGGGGGGGGGGGGGGGCATGAGAGTTACACCGTAAGGAGGGCTCGCATGGATCTAGTCTGGAGGTCTGCTGGAGCTATTGATGACTCGGCGAGTTATCAAATGTTTTTTTCGTCGTCCAAAAAATATTATATTATTGCCCGGTATTATCAACTAATTTAAAGCTCCTTTAGCGCAATAAGCCCGGTATTATCAACTAATTTAAAGCTCCTTTAGCGCTAAATGCTCCTTTAAAGTAAATTTGGTGTATTACAAACGTGATTTAAATCAATATTTAAGCTCTCAATGAAAAATAAACATAATATACGTTGTAAAGAAATACTGCAGATAATTTAAATCTATTTAATTAAATGTATTATGCTTGGATCTGTTAAATAATATGACAGTTAGTTAAAGGAGCATTTAGTTAAACTTGATAATACTGGGCGTATATCTTATACTTCATATCTGGATTTATATCTGGAAGAGGCATGTCAAAAACCTGACCCTAAAGCCCTCTTTGAGAATGAATAATAATACACATTTTACTTTGTTTATAAAAAAATTGAAAATTTTATTTCTGGTTATTTAGTTATATATTTTTAGACACCTTTAATATTAATATGGTTACTGTTTAGTTCCTATATAGGTATATTTTATTGATTAACAATAAATTTTGAATAGATAATAAAATAAATTTAACTATTCTTCAATGAAGTGAAATTTTATGGCCGATAAAAAGGCAATAAAACCCATTAATTCTTTGTATCAATCAATGATACATAATTTATTGCCATACACGATTGATGACGGATGTGTATAAAAATCATAATTTTAATATTAACCTTATAAATCGTAGATTTTATGTCACTCTACTGCTAATAGCTTTTTTGATGTTTTAGGAAATGTTCACAATTTTTTATTTAAATGATTTACGTCATTTTAATCTTAAACAATTTACATACATATATAAGTAATATTACTGTACATATTTACATTTTAAATGTACTTAGGTTTGCCGAAAAAATAGAGAAGACATTCTATACAAAAATATATTAAACCAAGCAATTTTAAACTAATAAAAAAATTGATTATGAAAACCATTTTTTTTAAATTTCTCACATTTTTATTTTAACCTAAGTTACGTTCTTTATTTTATTTTTATTATTTGGTGGGGCAGGGGGAATTTTTTTTTACAAATTCCCCCTCTTCCCTTCTTGGAAAATTCTCTGCGGATGTCACTGATTCCGCATAACACGAGTAATTCTGTAGAAATTGCCGATAAAATAAATATTTTATAAATACATTTGTAAGAAAGTTAAATATAAAATTGAATACAAAAAGTTGTACAATTGTTGGCAAATACGAGATATTAAGCAATGTTTTCTTTTCTTAAAAGCCATGCAAATGGTTATTTTAGTTTATATGCTCTGTCTAAATGCTTCTCAAACTTTTAAGCACTGCGTACAAAATTTTAGAGCGATAATATATTGCATCTAACATTTTTAAAAAAAATTTCAGGATGTTTTCTTTTTTAAGATTGTTACAAATTTCATCAGTTTTGAGAGCCTCTACTGGCCCCAAATTAACTTTTAGACTAAATCTAATGAACGACTTTTACATATCATATTTTTCTCTTCAATATTTGTATCGCTGTACGGCAATTTTTGTTAGAGTTGTTCGCAATCAAAGCACATACCACACTTTTAACTTTGAACGCCTCTAACTAATGAACATGCAATCGTACAAAATTTCAAGGATAAATTTTGAAAGATGAAAGACTCCTCTTACAAAAACGTCCTCCCTTAAATATTAAAAATATTTTTTCCAGTATTTTATCGTGAAAAACTAGACCATTCAAGTTTTAAAAGCCTTTTTAAACTCTTCTACGACAATTTTTCACAGAGATATAACCATCTAAAAATAATTTAAAAATTTGGAATATTTATGAAGGTAGTTAATTTAGAACTCCAGTGTACTTTTAATATTTTGTAATTAAGTAATTTTTTGGGGGGAGGGGGGGGGAGTATTTTGTATTTATATACTTTTCGTGATCACGCAGGAAATATATACTGAAGAATTCATATTTAAAATATTGACCATTTTTTAAAGAGCAAAAAATTAGACTAGAATTAAAGCTAAGTTTTTCTCCATATGACCGTCTGCCGCCCCTTCTGAACTGGCACCCCGGGCGGTCGTCTAGTCTCCCTCCCTAAAACCAGCATTGCTGTTATACATTAAAACAACGAATTTTAACAAATATAAAAATTTCAAACATCAACCATTCTTTTTTCCAAAGCTTACTTTTAATTACTTTTAATATTGCACTCGAGTGAATGTTCTAGCTTTTTGGCTGACGTCTCAATATTTTAGTTTTCCATGGCAATTGTGATTTTTATTCAATAATGAATAAAATGCGTTGTATCCATATATGTAATACTTCTATATTGCCAATCAGGGTAGCGAAAAAGGATAATTCTGTACGGCGTGGACATATATTGTTGTCTCGCTATTTTCAAGTCAAATGGTTAGTAGTGCGCATGTGCAATCAGTTTCAAACTGACATATTTCATTTAAACGATTGAAAATGTTTTAAATTGGCCAAAGCCTCCTTCTATTATCGCTTAAATATACTTCTGCGCCTGCGCAATCGAATCCATTTGACTTGAACCTCTCACTTTAACTTATCCAGGCCATCTTATAGCGATTGGCAATATAGGAGTATTACATATATGGTTGTATCTTTGTTATGAGTCGTTTTATTATCGAAGATACGAGAAGTTTTGCGATCGTATTTTAAATGGAAAAAAAAATTCTCCAATTTCTATAATTTCATCGATCTTTCTGTTCCAGATCAGTAATCGTTTAAAATCTAAGAATATTAAATAAAAACTAATTTAAGGCTAAATCTTTGGGGATCTGTAGCTCCCTCATGAAGAATTTCCGGACACATGTTTATAAGAACTTTTTTTCTTAAAATATTTTTTTCAATACACTGTTTAAGTTTGTTCCACCTGATATAACTCATTCTGTATAATAAAAATAACATTTCAAAAACTTTTTACGACCCACCAATAAGTCCGCAATTGACAGTTTGGGAAACGCTGGTTTAGCTTATTTGTACAATTCTAAAATCCAAACGTGCTGTTCTAATATTAGTTTTGTTTAACTTCCTGGATTTATTAAAAATCGACAGCCTCTATAAACTTTTAAACATTGTTATTTTAGTATATATTTCGTCACTTAAATGTCCAGTATATAAAAATATAACTCCTGAAATAACATTAATGATTTTTGGGGGTCCGTGAGCGGTAATTTTACATTATATTCATAAGACGTAGTTAGGGGTTGGTGAACCTGGCCCCATGGGAGCAGAAAAATCATCCTTAGAAAAATATAGTAAAAGGAAATTACTGCTTACATTCATAGGCGCCGACTTTTCATTTTTAGTGATCATTTTTAATATTGAATCTTTTTTTAAAGAAAAAATCTTATTGACAAAAAAGAAACTTGAGTGCAGCATCACAGGGGGGGCGAAGCCCATCTGGTATAAAATCTAGGGGGGCGATCGCCCCCTTCGCCCCTCCCCCCCAATAGTCGGTGCCAGTGCTTACATTAGCTATGTTTCTGAAGGTTCTTTAAATATAAAGATGGGGTCATCAAATCCAAAAATTTTAAGAACCACTTGATTATAAACAATTTGTAATTGATTTATTAACCTTTAACCATTAATTCTCACAAGGTGATAGATAATGATTTTAATTGTCAATAAAAACTGGAATACAATTCTATATTTTTCATCATTAAATAATAAGATACTGTATAATAATATACTAATGATTATTTTCAATGTGTCTTTTTTTATCTGTATATAGATTCGAATATTAATAATAATTATTGTCATAGTACGTCATGGGGTCGAACTTTTGTACTTTGTTACCTGTTAAAAAGTTACTCATTTGTTTATTTTATTTATAAATGTCATTCTCTTTATTAACTTTTAATATTATAGACGTTAACTGTAAGTTACTTAAACCAAGTAAGCCTTGTTTTGTATATAACGAAAACAATATTTTCTTAAGATAAGAAATATATTCTTATACTAACTATAGTGTTCTTGGACGAAGAAATAATGTAGTTGGATTAAGAGTACTTTTCTTATATTAAGAAAATATTGTTTTCGTTATACAGTGTGTTGATAAAGTAAGGAACAAAATGCATAACTGCGTCATTTAATGTTTTCAAGCAAAACGCTCGGACACGTCGATTAGTATTTTTAGTTGCGGATTTTTGACATAAGAAATTTGTATACAGGGTGTCTCAAGAAGAACATACACAGTCATAATTGATTTTTTTAAATGGAACACTCTATATATTATACCATTTTTGAATTATACGATAAATTCTGAACACTTTTTGTACAGCATACCATATCTCTAAAATCGGTGGTTTATGGAATAATGACGTTAAAAAGGTGTCTCAAGATGAATATATGCAGTCATCATTGATTTTTTTAAATGTAACTTCCTGTAAATTATGCCATTTTTGAATTATACGATAAATTCTGAACACTTTTTTTACAGCATACCACAGCTCTAAAATCAGCGGTTTTTGGAATAATGACGTTAAATACGTTATAAATAAATAAAAAATTAATAAACTTTAATAATAAAATATACAAAAGAAATAAAATTATTCCAAAAAACCACTGATTTTAGAACTGTGGTAAGTTGTACAAAAAGTGTTCAGAATTTACTGTACAATTCAAAAATTATATAATATACAGGATGTTCCATTAAAAAAATCAATGAAGACTGCATATATTCATCTTGAGACACATTTTAAACGTCATTATTCCATAAACCGCTAATTTTAGAGATATGGCATGCTGTACAAAAAGTATTCAGAATTTATCCTGTAATTCAAAAATAGTATATCCATTAAAAAAAATCAATTATGACTGCGTATGTTCTTCTTGAGACACCCTGTATACAAATTTCTTATGTCAAAAAATCCGCAACTAAAAATACTTATCGACGTGTCCGAGCGTTTTGCTTGAAAATAATAAATGACGGAGTTATGAATTTTGTTCCTTACTTTATCAACACACTGTATACAAAACAAGATTTTCTTGGTCCAATACAGTTTTTTTTGTGTGTATAAAAAATTGTTTTAAATTTTGAAATTTTGACGTAAAACTACGTTTACCCCCTTGAGACTAGGGGGTAATCTCGGAAGAACGAATGCAACGAAATATATCACCTTTTGAAAGCTTGTATTTCCGGAACTAATAATTTTATATCCGGTATTATAAACGAGCTTACAAAATTTGCTAGCACTTTCAAATGAGGTTTCAAACTTTTATGACAGTTCTCATGAAGTGTTTGACAAGTTTCGCGCACGCGTGGTAAATAAACACTAACGGTATTAAAACAGTGGTGATATTATGGAAATTATTTTGTACGGTCAGACAGTGGCGTCACTACAGTGGGCTTGGGGGGGGGGGGTATATATCATATAAATAACTAACGTTGCGTCACACAATACAATGAAATCACAATAATAAGATCTGAATTATATGAATTATAATAATATTAGATATGTATATTCTTTGTAATTTCTAAAAATTTCATGAGCACAATAGAAAACGAGGGACATTACAATGTCGTACATATTCATGTGTACTTGAAACAGAACTATGGGAAATTTACATAATATTGAAGCAATTTACCTGATTGGAGAATGTATGAATGAACAAAAAAATCAATATATATTTACTGCATTATGTTGTACTTAGATTATTATAGACGTAATATTGGCTTAAGGATAAATTCAAAGGCACACCTTGATTTTAGACAACCCCGTCCTCTCCCATATTTGTCAATATATTATATATTATTTAGTTTAACAAATGTGATAAATTAAAAAAATTAAAATTGTATACTTACAATTGGGTACATATTATTATAATGTAAAAAAAAATTGATCCCTCTCGATTTTTTTTCTGGGTGCGCCACTGGATAAAATTATACATGAATTGTATTTTTATATAAATAAATAAATAATATGTAATTAATTTATAAACACGTGTCCAGCTGATATGTTTTTTTATTGTGGTTAATGTGTATAATATATTTAATTAAGTAACTTAAAACCACAGTTAACATAAAATATGACTTTTTTTTCTATCAATTTTTTTTTCATAAAAATCATTTAATTAAAAAAAATGTGGCACCTTTTTAGAATTACTGCTATAAATTAAATTTTAGTGTTTACTACTTTTACTCCAAAGTGCATTGATGATACAAATGTAAATGATTATCAATTCTTTAACTAACAGATAAAATGATAAAAATGATATGTCATCTCATAATATCATAATATATTATCAATGCAATTTTAATATAATATGCATTTCTATTAATGCAAATTTCAATAAAACTTCAAAAATTTTTATAGTTCTAAATTACAGTTTATTCATATTAGGAGTACATATTATTATTATATATTTTTTTGGTTTCTGGGTGCAAAACGTGTTACTTTTGCAACGCCACGTTATGCGGTATTTACACCGAGAAAACAAAAACAAAAACACGGTGTATTTTTGACAAAAAAGCAATAAACCCTATACATTTTTAAATACGAAGTATTTTAAAGACACGATGTTTCTGTTTTGTTTTTTCATTATATATACAATAGGCACGTTAAATAACTGCCTAGGGCCACGATATGAAGGCGGGGGGGGGGGGGGGCGACAAACAGCTCGGTATATAAATAAAGTAAAAGGAGGAATACTAGAATTCATTGCGAGTACCCTCTCATCACTTTACAGCAGGAATTTGGAGCATTATACACTATTTTCCCGAAGCTAAAGAGCATGAAGACGATCCACATCAACATCTAGAAATCAGGTTAAAACCGAAACTAAACCGAGTATGTGTGAACGCGTTCATTGCTTTGTGTTCCCTGGACACGAATTGAAACCTGATGAAATCTGTCCGTGTGGAGGGAGTATTCAGTTCTGTACGGTTTCTATTAGGTACCGAATACATACTGAATCATCGTTTCACACTTGTCGGTAGCGACCGAAAACGAACCGAACCGAATGAAACCGTATATGTGTGAAATAGGCCTAAGTCTTAATCCAACTTTATTGTTAAACGTGTCAATTTTTTACCTGCGTAGGCCAACCTATTATATTGAACATGATTTTTATAATGTAAAAAAAAGCATCTCAACTTTTAACACTTACAAAAAATAATAAATGTTTGTTAACTCTTGAAATTTACGCAAAAAAAAATTTAATAATTGCAAGTTTTTTATCGAATTTCGCATTAATATATGTACATCTTTTAATGACATAGCAAGGTCAAAATAGCAGACTTTATCAGCAGGAAATGTATGGAATTTAAAAAATAACATTACTGAGGATATTGTGAAAGATAAAAAAGGGGAAGAACAAATAACCCACTAATCGCTATCTTTATTATCGAAATTTCAAACAGTTTCCTTCGAAAATTATTTTTATGTATTATCTTGTTTTTTCTAAAAATCATTTGTTTACTAAGAAACGACTTAAAAAATCATTTTTGAAGGCATGGTCGATAGATATGTTATCTATGTTATTTTATATATTTAACAGAATATTTATTTGAATATACTGTTAAAGGAAACCATAAATCTGTGTTTAAAACTATTCTTTCATATATTTTTAAGAATCAGCTGATTTTTCTATAGTAAGTATATTAGTATATAAATTAGGTAATCCAATAAGGTCGTTGACATAATATTTTGACCATGGCTGTGTCCTAGAAGGGGGAGGGGAGAGGAAGTAACAACTCCCCTTTAAAATTATCGTTATAATTATACCGTGCACAAAAATAGTATTTTGTATTTTTTAATTTTTTATTAAATGCACTTTTTTAAATAATAAACACTTTTTATTGAATCGTTTTTACACGAAAAATTATTTATTCAACATTAAATAATCATATTGAACTTAAAACAAATCACTTTAAATAAATAGTTTCCACTGAAAATAAATACTTTGCACTAAAAAAATAATACTTTACACTTCAACTCAATTTGGATTGGTCAAATTTAAAAATTACATATTTTTGATGTATTTATTGTGATTTTTGTAAATTTCTATATTTTATCGTAACCTAAACACCAACCTCCCTCGTTTCCCCCAAAAAGATTTGATATTTTTAATGTCATTTTTGTGATTTTCTATATGTATATGTATTTAAAAAAAAAAACGATTAAATTTATATTAAAAAAGTATTAAAATTTATGTTCGATGTACAAAGTGCATACTATCTAATATATAGGGTAATTAAATATAATATATATTATTTTTAATAACCTCACAAAGATCTTAAGAATTTTAAATTATTTCTATCGTTGCCGCCAAAATTGTCATTAAAGTAACTTTAAAAAAAATCTTATGTAAAATTAAATTTTTGTTCCTTAACGTCAATATTTCGGCGATTACGGTTCATTTTTATTAATAATTTCTTTATGTACGCCAATGTTTAGTAAAGTCGTGGGAATATTACATTATATTACATATTAATATACAATTATATGTATTATGTTTTATAATAATAAACTTGACTATTCCCTGACCGGCTATGAATGAAATTAGTTGTATAATAAGACAGACATACCCTTGAAATATCTGCAATTAATTATTTTAAGCACACCACTTAATAATGTTATTTTTATTATTATAAATTTGTGTATCTGTTTGTATTAATGACGTAGTCCCTAGATAAGTGTATTATTATTATGCGAGCGTTTTTAAATCCACTTAATTTTTTCAATGAACTTTGGTTTATTTGTAAGGAACATTTCACACCGTACACTTTTATTTTATTTTATTTTTTTTGTTAGGACCATTTTATATACGTCACTTTTATGTATCAGGGTTGTTTATCTATATCAGGTTTTAATCTGTAAAATAATAGAGATCTATATACAGGGTGGTCCAACTAAAATAAAACGGCTGTACTTTTGGTCATTTAAAATAAGATTTAAAAAAAAAAACGCTCAAACACGTCGATTTTGCTTTCAAGGGAGACATATTTTGCTATAAATTTTTTTAAGGGTCTTTTCAACCCTCAGCATTATGGGGACAACCCTTAAAATTTTAAATAGTATGATAGGGCAAGTAAACAAGGTGTTTCTTTTTCAAATCTGTTTAGTTTTAGTCAAGTTATTTACATTTTTAATTTCATGAATGCATTGATTTTCTGATCACCAAAACAAATATTTACAACTAAAATTCAAAACAAAGAAGGCTTATTTTCTTATCAAATAATTAAAAAAATCCATAACTTATTAACAGCTCTGTTTTCGAGTCAGATGCGCAGTCCATGCTCTATGTCTATGGGTAATTATAATATTATGTATTAGAGCTAAATCAAATGATTTTATTTTTATGCATGACTCATTGTCAGTCCTATACTTAGCAAATTTCTGGAACATAAAACAAATAAAAGCTTTATCTTATATTGGACATTGTCCAGACCTCAACCTTTTAAAAATTCTTTGCGAGATTATGTGAGAAATTTCAAGGAAAAAGTAACCAACAAAAAGTAATTAATCGATAGATTAATTAATTAATGTTTAGCACAAGCAGTATCCAACCAATGGCGTCGCTAAGAAGGGCGCTTCCTCTCTCAAAAAAGATCATTGTATATTGGCTGTGAATTTTATTTTTTATAAATTGGACAAAAAAACAGTCATTTGGCTCTATTTTTACATATTTTAACCACTAAAAGCTTTAAATATTAAGTTAATAGACTTGTGTGTCACTTGAGGTGGTCTGCTCCCTCTCCTAGCGACGCCACTGCCGCCAAAGTACAAATAACAAAATATTGATGTTCATTCACAAAATATTTGTATAAGATTTTTTTTGCATTGCAAAAAAATTATTTAATATTTTTCTACTTCATTTTTTTCAACTAAATATGTAGCATAAAATATATTTATTAGATTTTTTTTTAAATGTGGTTCCTCGCCGTGTCTGTCTGTGATTTTCTCAGTAACTAGATATACATAATACACTAACAGATAGAGTATTTTACGAGGAAGGTTTTAATATATAATTTGTAGATATTTTATGTGAATTTCATGAAGTCGAAGAGATATTTTCGCGTGTGTTGCGTAAATAGTTAAGAATAAGGGAAAACAATATTTATTAGTTTTATTACAGATTAATTTTATATCCCCGGGTAACACCGAGTCCAATGTGAAGGTTTGCTAGTATGGTATAATTATAGGTACTTATTAAAAAATATGTTAAGTATGTTTTTCTTTGCGTGCCTGCGTCATAAAATATTTTTTTAAATAACATTTTCATATAAACAAATCAGTAAATAAATACACCTTTAAATAAAAAGTTAATAACTATTAGTGCATATGTACTTATATAATATAACTATTAATTTTATAATTTTATGACATACATTTTTTATAGTATTGATAAATACAATATACAATACGCTCACATACATTTTAAAATTATATTTATAAAAAAGATACATATGTAAATATTGACATTAAAAATTCAGCGCACACTTGAAGGGTTAATTCAATGTCAAGTTATGATGTTATTGACGTCAAAGAGAAGTTTTTTTTTATGATTGTTGCATAATTTTTTTTTTATTATTAATTTCGTAGAATTCATTTTTTACCACCTTACGTTCGTGGAACTCATTGTATTTATTATTTATTGTAGTTATTCACATTCTTGTGTACTGATACATCCTCTATGTTCTTTCTTTTAATTAATGTTTGCCGCATATATATTTTTTGTTATAATTAGCTTTATTGAAAGTATGTTAATTTGTGTTTCGATAATAACCTCACTTTTAGGAATTTTTTTTACATACATAGTTGAAGCATTAGAAAAGTTAATTATTCGTATATTGTTTGTTACTATTTTGTAAAAAACAAAACAAAATTGTATTGCTGTTTTGTCTTTTTGGCTTAAACTAACAATCAAGAGCTCTGATTGGTCGAACTTATCTAACTGCATAGGTGGGCACAGTTAATCGAAAAGTTAACTTCGTTAATCGTTAATCCGTTAATAAAAAAGTTTACTTCGTTAACCGTTAAAACGTTAAAATTCTGTAAATGTAACGGAAGTTAAAGTTAACCGAAAATTTGAAAATTTAACGAAAGTTAAAGTTCATCGTTAAAAAGTTAACCATCCAAAATGTTTGAAAACCTTTTTTGCTATTTCAACAACTTTATTATGTACTTTTCATCAAACAACCAATGTAACGGACTAAAGTTAACGGAAGTTAAATTTAACGGATGTTAACAAAAGTGTTAACATTTTTTTGAGTTAACTTAAAAGTTAATCCGTTAACCATTTTGTTAACTTCGTTGACTAACGGATTAATGAGTTAATGCCTACCTACGTCTAACTGCTATAGATATCTATCGTTTCTGAAACCGAAAATAAGTATATATAAAAATAAATTGAATATGCAGAGTTTACTTTTAATTTTTAAGATTTTTTTCTTGTCGTATTTCCAAAATCAGAAATCGGTTTTTTAATTGTTTTTTTTCATTTTTGTAAATTTCCGATTTTTTCAATTTTTTTTTCATTCATGCGACTATAGAGCATACAAACTATTTATTTTAAATTGGACAGTTATTTTTCTCAATGGGTTCTGACTTACGAGACAAACTGTATTTTTTTGCAACATTAATTTATCTAATTTAATATTTTCTTCAAAATTTAAATTAAATTAATTACTTTGAAAATCTATAGGTACCGAAACTTATCTTATAAGTAACTTAACTTAACAGCAATGTCCTAACTTTGTTAATCATAAAAATGATGTCAAAAAACTTTAAACATTTCTTGGAACTATTAAAAACATAAACAACTATTAAAAAATGTATGTCTGCAAATTTTCACTAAAATTTCAATATATTAAGTACACAAAGCAGTATTTACAATGTCAATATTAAATTTCGCTTTAATTTAAAAAAAAATAAATACAAATAGCAAATATTAGATACTAAAAAATATTTTTATATTTCTATCCCATTGTGTAACTATAAATTTACGGCCCCTGGTAAAATTTTAATGTATGTCCCTCTAAAAAATGATGTAACTTGTATTTTTCCAGCCCCCCCCCTGTTTTTACGCCACTGTCCATATAAGTAATATGATAAATACGATACACATATTTTTCATAATTACAAATCTTTAAAAATTGACAGTTAATAAATTAAAAAAATTATCAAAACTCATTACATAACAAAATTAACTTAGGTCATGAAAAAGGTCATGATTTTGATTAATATATGATTTATTACAAATAATTATTTTTAAATTTGATAAATGCAAGAAATGTCATTAGATAAAATGTTGAATACCACTGATAACAACATTTGTCTTATAATAGAACACCTACACTAAAATGTGTACATAAAGGTCTTGAACACTGACCTCAGACAAATCTACATGTACCAAAGGTCATGACCTATTATGATTGTATACATTTTATCTTAATAGAAACCGCTAATTTTTTACTCGGGCAATTGACAATTTGTGTGAGAAAATATTATTAATTAATTGAATGTATTAATCGAATTTATTACTTTAATTAAGATAAAAAAATACAATCAAAGTGGCAAAATATCCTTATTCTTATTTGGTTTATATCTAGGATATTTTATTTAGTGAAGATACGAACCTATATATTTTTTGACAATTGGTCAATTTGAGAATAATCCATGGAATAATCTTATTTCTATTGGGATCCGTCAAATGAACGTACACCACCTGGTGGCAAAACTTGTAACTAGACTGGGGGTACAGTTTCTATGGTAATAGAAATTAATAATGAAAAAATAAATAATCTCAAGCATTTTAACTGACAGATGAACCTACGGTTTATAGTAAAACTTACGATTAAATCCCAATATTATGTTTTAAATGATCCAAAAATAAAATGAATGAAAGGACAGTAAGTACCAAGAAAGAATTTTACAATTTTTCCTATATATAATTGATTTATTATAATATAAATATGTATTTAAAAGATTTGTTTGTTGAAAAATTGTAAACAATCAAAAATAAATAACGTATGTGTATTGTATTTGATGTTATTGCGTTATATTATCTGTAATTATGAGTGAATTTAAAATATGTGTACATTATAATACTTATATTTTAACTATTGACGCTGTCTTGTAATTTTTTTAAAATTAAACCCTTAGCTGCGCCATGTTTTTTCTAGGCTCCTCCCATCTGACGGATCCCAATTTGGTTTTTGTCTACGATATTTTTATTATCATTTAGTAAAGATACGAACCTATATTTTTATAATTTTTTTTTATTTTCAGAATGGATGTAAAATTTTCGATATTATTTTGTTTGGTACTTTTACCGTTCGTTATTTCATCAGAAGAGGAGTCTGTAAAAACGTCGATATTGTTAACAGAATACAATTTAGTTGAATTATGTGCCGATTCTGCATTCGATGTGAAGCCATTTTACTTGAAAAGAAAAGGAATCGAAAGCAAGGTAAATTCTCGGCTTCTGGGTGAACATAGGGTATTTGACAGTATTTTAATAATAAACCTAATTTAAAATTTTAGTTTTTAATCTGTCACGTGACTACAAACGCGTCTGGCACATCTGTCAGTGGTGTGACGTCAGAAAACATGTCACACGTCAAAATACTCAATCACTATTAGTTAGTTTCAGTTTATTTACTGATTTCTGACGTCACATGGCATACCACGTGACTTTGAATGAATGTTATGGTGGGAAATTTATAATTTGAATAGAAAAATATTATTTTCAAAAAAATTTTGACATTATTTTTGATTTTTTTTTAATCTATTGTGAACATACGCACAATTTATAAAAAATATTTATAAAGGACCCCGCAGAATCCTTATAGGAAAGGGGTTTCGGTCAAACTCTTTGAAACTTTGGATACTGATAGTCCTTGATGAGTAGATCGAAAGTGTTAATGAGCACTAAGACCTAAAAACTCAAACTTTTAAGATATAGCCTTTTGAAGTTGGGGATCATGATTGTCTTTAATTTGCAAAAAAAAAATTGTAGAACTTTAATTTTCGCACAACTTTTTGTATGTGTTCCCAAAGACATCTATAATCGATTGCCACCATAAAAAAGTCAACTTTTCAATTTATTGAGAAATGACAACACTGAAATCTTCTTGTTACTTTTTTTAATTATAAAACAACCCAATTGTTTTATAATTAAAAAAACGTAATAATAAGATTTAAGTACTGCCATTGGCTAAAGAATTTAAAAGTTTACTTTTTTATGGTGACAATCGATTATATGAGTCTTTGGGAACACATACACATAGTTGTGCGAAAATTAAGGTTCTACAAATTTTTTTATTGTAAATTGAAGGCGAGCATGATCCTCAAATTTAGAGGGCTATATCTTAAAAGTTTGAGTTTTTAGGACTTAGTGCCCATTGACACTTTTGATCTACTCATCAAGGACTATCATAATCCAAATTTTCAAAGAGTTTGACCGAAACCCCTTTCCCATAAGGACTCTGCGGGGTCCTTTAGTCAAATACCCTAATAATTATTTATTATTATAATTTTAATTGTACTGAATATTTCTTTTAACAATTGTTTTTGATTTTATTTTTAGACCAGTATAGATAAAGAAATAGCCAAATTTGAATTAGATGAAGCATCAAATCTTAAAGAATATGAATCATTAATAACGTCTCCTGAATTTAAAAGAAAATTCGATCTTTTAAGTACAATTGGTGATAATTTACTTGAAGCTGAAGAAATTGATCAAATAATAGACTTTAAGAACAATATTGAAAATATTCTGGTCAACGGGAAAATTACATGCAATAATGATTCAAAAACATGTCAATTAGGATACGAAGGTATTTATTAATTCTCAATTTTCTTGTAAAATGTTTTTTTTTTAATTAAAAATTATGTTCAAAATATTTTAATTATTTTTTTAAGAGGAAGGGGGGGGGGTAAAAGTATAAAACATTTAAAAAAACATTAAACCTGCCAATTTGGATACGAAGGTATTTATTATTTTTCATTTTTCTTGTAAAATATTTTTGTTTTTAAATTAAAAAATTATGTTCAAAATATTTTTATTATTTTTTTATGAGGAAGGGGGGGGGGGGGTAAAAGTATAAAACATTTAAAAAAAATTCATTTAAAAATAGAAAAAGTACTTGACACTTAAAGTACTTTCATCTCTGTTCTTTCGTGTTATTTTCTTCTAATTTCCTTTGAAGTCGCCCTCGTTCTAATGTTATTGTATGTTTATTTTTAGATATTCTTGATGTTCTTTCCACTTCACCTGACATAGGAGTACTTGAGAGGACGTGGTCGAAATGGGCTAATCAATTTGATAAAGAGAAAGACAGTTATAGCGATATTTTGAAATTTATACCAGCGGCTGCTGCAGCAAATGGTAAATAACTTTTAGTAATATTAAGTTTTAGATAAATTGATATACCGGTGTTCAAAATTAAATGTTTTTTTTTTCAAAAAGTACGATTTTTCAGACAAAAGTTACTGTTATTTTATTTTTTAGTTTTTTTTATACATAATTAGTAATGTTTTCGGGATCTGATAATAGGTGGAAAAATAAGAAAATTTTATTCGAAACATATTTATTCTAAGGTGATTTTTAACTCTTTTTTGGGAATATATCAGTTTAGAGAATTTTTTTTTCAAATAAGAACTAAAAATGTTTTTACACAAGTTTTTATTTTTCACGTAGAATCAGATAAAAAATACAGATTTATATAAAAAAACTTTAAAATAAAAAATATAATATTTCCCCTTCCAAACTTTCTTTACAAAAAAATCTGTAACGTTTTTTACAACTTATGGTCAAAATTCGTCCAATATTTTACCTGCCTTAACGGCAATATACATGCATCATTTTTGTGTGTGCACATCTATGGCACAGTAATTCACAGTATCTTTCGAATGATAGAAATTTCATTCCCCTCATTTTAAAAAAAGGTACAACAATTTTCGGTGTTCACAAATTAATATATATATTTTTGTTGATACTAAATATGTATAAGTATATTAAAAAAGAAATACCTACAGTAATATTTGTAAAATTTAGAATTGCTACCAGTTAATATTGCTTCAGAAAAGAAAATAATATTTTTTACTACTATTTGTCAACAATAAAATAATTTTATAATTTTTATTCCATTTCTTTATTTTTGTATACAACCTCACAATCAGTTATGCTTCAAATAATTCTAACTGTAACTGTACACTGTAATGGTTGATTTGTGTTTCTTCAGGTTTCAATGACACCTCCAGTTACTGGGAAATGCTAGCGGAGTACCCCGGCGGATATAAGAAAGTAGAAAAGATCTGGGAAAAAATCAAACCACTGTACTTAAAACTGCATTCATTTGTCAAGAAACGAATTGAAAAAGCCTATGGTCTCTCTGAAGATAATAAAGAAATCCCAGTGTACTTATTAGGTTTGTTTATTTAAAATCGTTTTTCCTTTTTTTATTTAGGACGATAAAATAAAAAAAAACTGCTTAACCGATTTTAATGCGGTTTTCACCAATTAACTCTACAGGTTTTAAACTATATGTAATCACGCTATCACAGTAACTGACCAGTGAAGTACGTAAGTTGTGCAAATCGGAAGAAAAGTAAGCGCGCGAAAAATAAGTACATTAAATTTAAATTATTGTTACCCCAGTAATTGAAAAAATAATGAAAAGGAATCGAATTTTGATGTTTCATTCCGGTTTCTGTAAAATTCCGTATTCACAGCCAATAATTTCATTACGTTCAATTATTGTTTATTACGTCCAAGCAGCCTGAAGAAGTTTAGCAGTGCTGCCAACATATTTTTTGGTTGTCAATTTTCATTATTGATTCCGTTCGATTCTTTTCTCAATTACTGGGACATTTTAAAAATCGACGACAATTGAAATATGCTATACAATACTGAAACCAGTTTTTATAATTTTCTAAAACTATTTTTGTTTTTAACCTTTAGGATCATTTTTCGGTGAAGATTGGAGCAACATTGCAGATTTTCTTCTTCCACATCCTTTTATTGTTAATGAATTTAAATATAATCTCAAAGACAAGGTAAACTAATTAAAATTGTACTTAGTTTGATGTTTTAACCTAAAAGTTATAAATTTTATAGAATATCCATGGAAAAGAGCTCTACAAAATGGCCGAATCTTTGATGGAGCAAATGGACTTTGGCAATTTCAATGAAGCGTTTTGGAAAGGTTCACATTTTGACTCTTCATGTCCAAGTAAATTATTGCGGTACTGCCAGAATGGAAACAGCGAGTAAGAATTTTTTTAAACATAAAAATATTTAACCTATTTGTCACGTGATCGCAAACGCGTCTAGCAGAACTGTATCTGTTATAACTAGCTACTTACTAAAAACGTCAGAACACTCGATCCCTATTGGTTGATTTCAGTTTGTTTGAATAAACAGTTACGTCATGCATACCACGTGACTTTGAATGCGCATTTTGGCGGGAAATTTTCTATTTGAATAGAAAAAGATTATTTTTATCGTTTTTTTCATACGCACAATACCTTATTGAGGAAGATACATTTTTTGCATGCTAATTACAGTGGAACCTTAGTATTCTTCGTAAAAGACATTTTTTTATATGTTTCTGTCAATTTTTATGTTTTATATGTACGCTTTCGAATTTCGAAAGGACGACCACAAAATTATTTTTCAGTCAAAAAAGTAATCGAAAATGAAGAGAAATAAATACAAAAGGATCCCCTGATAAGCCCTGAAACTTAGTTATAGACAATTATTAAGTATAGAAAATCTTCGGAGCGTTTAATCTTAACTCTTATTTTTTTTAAGGATATTAACATGCAACAAACCATCTTTAACAAATTACCTAGAAGCCCACGAACTAGCAATGAGAATTGTCCACATGAAATTAGCTGGAAGAGACATGGGAGAAGATAATGTATACATTTTACATAACGCCAACAGATATTCTGGTGAGTTTTCTAAATATAGCATCCATTCATATCCCAGTATTTAAATAAACTGCCTTGGCAGGCACGAGACTTTTTTATACATCATGACACCGAAGTATTAATATGTAATTACTTTTATAATTTAATATTTGATTTTAAAATTTTTTACTTACAAAATGATTTTCACTGAATGAAATTGATACATTGTATTTATTATTGACATTAAATATTAAACGAAATCAATTAAGAATAGTGATTATTGTATTAACTATTTATTTTGCTAGAATTCAATTATGACACCACAGAACACAAGTTGTATGACACTTTTAATAATAAATGCCAAAATTTTCATAGATAACTAGATTTTTTGTATTATACAAATCATTTTTAAATTAAAACCATTAAAACTAAAATAATTCTTTTTTTTTGTTAATTCATAAGATACAACAAAAAAAATAGAACATAAATTATAGAAAATAATATTCTCTACAACTTGTATCTCAAACATTTTTTTTCTAATACCTATAACCGTTTAAAAAATAAATCGAAAAAATTAATTTTTTTAGAAAATCAATTATTTCCTAAAAACAAATTTGGGGGGGGGGGGGGGTTAATGGATAGAACATAAATTATAGATAAATACCCTCTACAACTTTGATCTAAAACCTTTTTTTTCTAATGTGCACCGTTTATGCATCATGACACCGAGTATTAATATGTGATTACTTTTATAATTTAATATTTGATTTTAAAATTTTTTACTTACAAAATGATTTTCAATGAATGAAATTGATACATTGTATTTAATATTGACATCAAATATTAAATGAAATCAATTAAGATTAGTGATTATTGTATTAACAAGTATTTATTTTGCTAGATTTCAATTTTGACAGTTCTAAAAATAAATTCCAAAATTTTCATAGATAACTAGATTTTTTGTATTATAATATCATTTTTAACTTAAAACTAAAATTATTCTTTTTTTGGTCAATTCATAAGATACAAAAAAAAGAATAGAACATAAATTATAGAAAATAGTATTCTCTACAACTTGTATCTCAAACATTTTTTTCTAATACCTACCGTTTAAAAAATAAATCGAAAAATTAAATTTTTTTAGAAAATCGATTATTTCCTAAAAAAAATTTTGGGGGGGAAAAAGAATAGAACATAAATTATAGATAAAAGTCCCCTCTACAACTTTAATCTGAAATATTTTTTTCTACTGCGCACCGTTTCAAAAATAATTCGAAAAGTTCAAAAATTGACACCAGTAAACATCAGTTTCCGGTTTAGTGATGGTTTTCAAAAATAGGAGGTGCACATCTAGAGTATACAAGAACCTTAAGTTTAAAATTCCACGTTCGTAAGTATTACAGTTTTGGCTGTAGAGCGTTCACAGACACACACACACAGACAGACAGACAGACGGACACACACACAGACGTCATTGAGTTAATGGTTGTATATGATTCAGGGACGCTCAAAACGTGTAATTCCGTTAAAATCTCGAGTTCGATTTTTTTCGTGATCACTATACTTTATTTATACATTACATTTCATGTATGTATAAAAAAGTAAAAAGTAATCAAAAGGAATCAAATTTTGACGTTTCATTCCGGTTTCTGTAAAATTCCGTATTCACCGCCAATAATTTCATTACGTTCAATTATTGCTTATTACGTCCAAGCAGTCTGAAGAATTTTGCAGTGCTGCCAACCTATTTTTTAGTTGCCAATTTTAATTGTTGATTCCGTTTGAATCCGGTAAACGTCATTCAGATTGAAAATTTGCTATATCGTTTACGTTAATGGGATGATATTCTAACTGTTTGATATCTTTCAGCTGTTTACGAAGCAATTGAAGGACTAGGATCACTTTTTGCATTGAATCCCGACTACCTACTTGTCTCTGGTTTGGTTCCCAGTGATGTTTTTACTGATTCTGAACAAGGCTTCCCAAATCGGATGACATTGATTTTGATTTCGGCTTTGAGGACATTACCAAAGCTTGCTTACTATCTATCAGCGGATCAATTCAGATTAAATCCGATAGAGGGGTCTGATATCGCTAATAAATGGTGGCAGTTGAGGTAAGCTAGATATCTACTATTGTTGTATTGGGTAATGGATTTTTTTATTAAATGATTTGTTTTTTATTCAGAAAAGAGCATCAGATGATTTCTAGCGTTACCAATAAAGAATGGGATATGGTAAATGATATTCAAATTACACGAAATAATCCTTATATTGGGTAAGTTTTCTTTTAAGGTTGAAAAAAAGTTTGTGCTAAATTTGGAAATTGTTACAGAAAATTCCTTGGTACGATTCTACAGTTCCAAATTTTCGAAAAACTACAAAACGATATTGGTGATTACAATTTTATTGAAGAAATAAAAAATCATCACGAATTAAAGTAAGCAAGCCCAGTAAAACTATAAAAAGAAGATACTAAATTGTTTGGGTATATTTTTAGGGAGTTGATGATGAATGGTATGGTAGAAGAATGGCCCAAACTTCTTAACAAATTCTTAAGCATAGAAGAAATTGATCCTGAACCATTACTGAAGTATTTCAAAGAATTGGAAGATTACATGGAAACAGCACCAGTAAACCAAATAACAGCATCAACAAGAGTTACTGCCCCTCCTAGAATAACAACAAAGGCGCCTAAAATCACAGTACCAACCGTATTAAATGACGAAAGTACATCTGGAGACAGTTCATCACATTTAGTTACAAAATCTAGCGCCGAAATTCAAAACGATGAAAAAATGGCATCGGCCAATAGGAAAGACAATGAAACAACACCTGATATTATTAACCAATCGTATCTCTGGATTGGTTTAGGAGTGGGGGCACTTTTAATTGTTTCTCTAGCAGTTATTATTGTTGTAAGAAAAAGACGAGGGTATAGAAAGAAGAAGCAAACAATCACACAGTCAAATCCTTAAATGTTTTTGTTTCTTATGTTATGTGTTATTTATTTGTTATTTTATGCTTGGATGTATAAATGCCTTTATTCAACTAATGATGTGGGCCTCTGTTGAGGCAGTGGCGTCCAACGTGGGGCTAAATGAGTATAACCCCCTGCAATGCTATGATTATATCATGTAATATTTATGTTATGTGTAAATGCCCCCCCCCCTCCCCAATAAAAATCCCCCCACTAAAAATCCTAACTACACCACTGTGGTGAGGTAAATCAATGTAGAAGATGTATTTTGTCGATGCATGTATGTACAAAGGATTTTTTCCTGTGAAGTCTGTTTAATAATAATAATAATAATAATTTAACATATTGGTTTTGAGATTTACGTATTTAAATAAAAGTGAAATTTTTTTGCCATTTTTTTTTTCAAAAATATTTTATTCAATTATAATATCCTAATAACTCAATAATTATATGTTGTTTATAAAAGATCAAATAACACGGCATTATACAGTAAATGTTGGATAAAAAATATTGCTAGAGGTGATAGTGAATTAGACACGAATATTAACAATTATTTTTTTATAGATGCTACCCATAAAGCATATAATAACGAGATTAAACTTGAGTGGAAAGAGTAGGTCGAAAAGCGTAACCTGAAGTGGACAGTCCGCTTTGGCGCAGTCAACTACTGCACACAGCTCCGAGCACGAGAGACCGCCCACTTCTGGGGTCATATTTTGACTCAAAAAATTGTATTAAACAGATACACAGTTCACTCTCCTTACTATATGCTATATGATGCTACCTCTCTTAATGGTATCCAAAATATTGGAACTGTAAATTATACATATTATGTTTATCTTAGCCAAAATTTCTGTGATCATAATTTTTAGAAGATAGTTGATTTTTTAAAGAGGTTGACACTATAGGGTGCGGGGCTGATGATGTGGGGAACGGTGCGGATGAAAGAGTAGAGTGAAGGCAAGGTCTGTCTCTCTGGAGCACGTAAAATCACATATATGCGTCTCTCTCTCTCTTTCCTTTCACGCACTCGTTATTTTTTAATTAAAAAAAACGCGGTTTCTAATCATTTTGAAAATGTACAGATATCTTTGTAAATGAATAAAGAATATATGCCCAAATTTTCATCTAATTCAAATAAGTCAGTATTTTAATAATAAACCTAATTTTAAAATGTAATATTTAACCGATTTGTCACGTGATCGCAAATGCGACTAGCAGAACTGCCACTGGTATGACGTAGTTACTTACTAAAAACGTCAGAATACTCGATCCCTATTGATTGATTTCAGTTTGTTTTGTTAACAGTTATGTCACGCATACCACGTGACTTTGAATGCGCGTTTTGGCGGGAATTTTTTCATTTGTATAAATGTATTGTTATTTTCAAAGTTTCATCGAAATCTGTTATTTTTTTATGGTGTCAATCTCATTGAATCAATTTTTCTAAAATTATTTTTATTAGTTAGTATCTATCAGACCAAATATTAACATTTTGATATTTAATTATTCAGTACAATTTTTTCTATCTGTTATAAATAGTAATAAATGTATTTTTTTTAAATATTTAATTAGTTCAATTTAAAAATTTCTGAACTTTTTTGGCAGCTGTTTAACAAAATTTTTACTTAAACACAAATTAATTTCTTATATGGTATTTATTTGAATCATTTCTCATAATTATTTATTTTATATAGGTAATAGATTTTTTAATATTGTTAAATAGAATAAAATTAATTATAATAATATTAATAATATACCTAATAGTCCTGAATCAAGTGTTTATTTATAAATAAATAGATAAATTGCAGCAGTGGTGTAGATAGAGGAGGGGGATGAGGGGATCAATCTCCCCCCCATGAGTCTACAAAAATTATAAGATGATTATAATAGGTATACGAGTATTTTTTAAATAATGAATACATTTAAATGAAGAATATAAGCAATTTTTGTACAAATAAAAGATGAGTTTCATAACGATAAATAACTGAGATTTAATACCGTCACCCCCCCCTCCCCCCCTAAATCGCAAAAAGCTATCTACGCCACTGAATTACAATAAATTTTTGTCATTTGTTTTCTGACATTTTGAGGCTCACGGCAGAAATTTTTTTAGAATCCAATTAAAGCAAAATTATCTTTTATTTTTTCTTGAAAAAAAAACAAATAGTAAACTGCCATTGCCCCCCCCCCCCCCCAAATAAATTTTAATAGGTGAAGTAAAGAAAAACATCACCGTATTTTTGTAAATATGACAAAATAAGCAAGGGCACAGTGAACAATTAGAAGAAAACTCCCTAGTAGTATAAAGTAAAATATATTAACTTTATTTTTAGATATAATATTGCATTTTATAGATATATGTTAGATAAAAATATAATGTGTATATTTATTATTATTTTTTTAATAAATAAAAATATTTTTTGCTATAATTTCTTTACTCATATTATAAAACGAAACGTCTCTCTGTCTGTATGTCTGTCCGTTAGTGCGCTTATCACGCGAGAACCACTTATCCGATTTACGTGTTTTTTTTAATTCATAGATATGTTCTTATCCCAGGTTTTAGTATATATTTTATTACATTAAGCAACATAAGGAATAAGCAGTGTTGATAATAAGTAATAAATCAAGTCGGAAAAAAGTTTGCCGCCAGTTCGCTCTTTTGCAATACGTTGCCTAAACTGTTAAATATTGAACATTATAATGTAGATACTAAAGAATTGTGTAGAATAAAAATATCTATATTTTTCAAAAAAATCTAAACAATAATTCCGTAGTACACGCAAGCGAAGCCGCGGGCACAGCTAGTAAGATAATAAAAATTAAAAATATATTCCCCTCCCCTTCCTTTCACAGCAAATAATTATTTTATAGATCAAAAAAATATTTAAAATAATATTTCCCTATACAACTCCTTATCAATACAAAAATATAATTTTTACCCCCTCCCTCCCCAGAATCCACGTATTAGTTTAGTCCAAAAAATGGAATTGCATAGACATGAGCATGGGCAGCGCATCTGACTCGAAAACCACCGTGTCAAAATAAAGATATGGAAAATAGTTTAGGATATATTTGTCCTTATTTAAACAGGAGTATCTGTTTTTTTTTCTTCATAAAAAAGAGATAGATACTATATCCAGGGCCGTCTTTATCCTATTGGGGGCCCTGGGCACATTAGGATAATAGGGCCCCTATGACCTTGACAGAGCACTATTTCCGTTTCATCGAGTTTCAAATCACCAACGGGCAGGGCCGGATTTACAAATTCGCCGCCCGTAGGCAGCTGCGTAAATTGCCGCCCTTTTCATTGAATAAAATTCAAAAAAGTGAATATTTTCCATATTAATAAGCTAATAAGCTTTTTTTTTTCGTTGTCAAATTTTTTTTTAGCTTATTACTTAAAAAATTTAACAAAACGCTCAAATCTGCCGCCCCTAAATTTTTGCCGCTATAGGCACGTGCCTACATTGCCTGCATGGTAAATCCGGGCTTGCCAACGGGGCTAAAGAAGTTTACACTTAAAAAAATAAGTATATTAAAAACTAGTTCACTGATGATTTTTCTTTAAAACAGTGTAGGTAATTAGTATACCATTAAATTGTATTTTTATATATTTAAATTTATCTAAACAATATCGGAAAGCCTGATTTTTGGGCGAGAGTAGAGTAACTTCGCGCATGCAAAAGCTAATAAGCAACACATAAGCAAGTAGGTATTGTAGTTAGTCATTAATGTCATTAATATCATTTCATTTTTTCGAAATAAATATATTTTTCGGTAATAAATATCGGTTATCGTCTAGTGATATGGGGGCCCCTATCGATCGCGGGGCCCTGGGCACGTGCCCAGAGTGCCCAGTGGGAAAGAGGGGCCTGACTATATCCTAAACGCCACAGCATCTTACACATCTATTACATTGAACGAGTTTACTAGCTACAAGCCGGCGAATTTAGAAGCGAGTCAGCTAGTATAATGACACAAAACATTCCACTCGCTTAGTAGCAACTAACTAACAAGAACAAGTTTAAACCACGTGTTACGAATAGGTATCACCGGGATACTCGCAGCTAGTTCACTAGCAACTATGAAGACACACGGCTAGTTTACTAGCTAACAAGCCCAGACGCCAGCGAGTAGCGAGTAAAGTAGCCCGGCTTTCAACTTTAGTAGCAGATTGTTTACAATTTGCTAGTTAGCTAGTGAACATGATTACACTGAGCGAGTTTACTAACATTTAAAACGGTTTTAGGTTTTGTTTTTAATAAAATAAATGTTTTACAATGTGTTACAAAACTCGTCTGCACTTAAGCGCAGCAAAATCATTAAATAAATCTTCGCAATTCAATTTGCTTAAAAAATCAGCTTCTATGTTAAGCAAATCATGATCGTTTAACCTCTGCTCCGTCATTGTTGTGCGTAAATAGTTTTTAACTCTGCGCAAACAAGAAAACGATCTTTCTCCTGTACAGTTACTGGCGGGTGTACATATTTTATATGTACGATGTACGAAATTATTTATACTTTGATACGCAAAAATAGTGATTTAGGAAGATTATAATCATACGGTACGCGAGCCTTTAAAATATTAAGATACTTTGCATTTGAGTTATTTCTTGTTAATCTTGTTATCATCAGTGATTTGCCGCCCTTAATATCTGGCCGCCCTAGGTCCGGGCCTACTGAGCCTTATGGCAAATCCGCCACTGCCCGCATGTGTCGGGTAATGGGAACGACTGACTTTTTTTGTAAAATCTTTATTGTACCTTAATACATGACTGTAAATGATTATAACTGTGATTAAAATATACTTTAATAATCAAGATAAGAGTTCCTAATTAAAAATTATAAGAATGTTAACCAATGTGGTTTTTATCAAAATTTACCCCTTAGTAAGCTCCCATTACCCGGTTCTCCCCTACCTCATACATTATTTTACCGGAAAATGTCTTTTAAATATATTAATTTTATATAAACCGATCCCATGGTATCTATTCAATTAATTTATTATTTTTTACCACATTCATTTCCTTTGAAAAATTAATTAATTATTGGAAATAAATAATTGATTTTTTTATAAAAAATCTTGATTTTTCATTATTCAAATAAAGTTTACAATGAAGCCTGTATTTTTATGTTTCTTGTTACTAAACTGTTTTTATTATTCCATTTCTGAACATGAAGGTGTAATTGAGAACATGGGTGAAATAAGAAAAGATGGTATAAAAGAATACATGGCTGAATATTATGCCCAGAAAAAGTTATTTTATCTAAAAGAAATCGATTTAGAAACACTTGTAAGTTATAATTTAGAATGTAACTATTTGAACATACCGTATGTATATGCAATTGGCTACTTGCACATACTGTATGTGTACGCAATTACGTTAGGTTAGTAGTATGTGCAAATAGTCAATTGGGAACAAATACGGTATGTTCTAATAGCTCCATCCTATATTTTATGTATGTATATCAATATATCGATAAATACCCCCATTATAGCCCCCTGTAAAAAAATTCAATTTCACAAATAATTTTTCATTTTTCAATTAATATATTTAGAATAATGCAAAACATGAAATGCAATCAGAAATAGAAGATGAAGTTGAAGGCATTTCAGACTTTAAACATCTGAATTCAGAAAAAGTAACTGAAATGCATCAGAAACTCAAGAAATTCGCTGAAAAATTTTCCACTACTTTGCTAGAAGAGGTATTGTAATTTTAAATAAATAAACATTTTTTTGTTTAATATTTAATAATTTTTTAGGAAAATGATTTTATAAATACAATAGAAGATATTGATATAAACGAAGAAATTCCTTGTTTAAATAAAACTTGTCAATTACCATTAACAGGTACATACATAGGCTAGGCAAATAAGACAGCGTTGTAGCGTCCCCGCTTCGAATTCAAAAATCAACACCGTGGTAAAAAGACACATTAACCACGGTCGACATGTAACAGTGCCTCATTCACTTACATTTTTGATTCTCAAGATCGAAGTGACGACGCTTCAGCGCTGTCTTATTTGCCATTTGTTTTATTTTTATTAAAAAATATACAATACATGCAAAAATAAATTAATAATAATATTACAGATGTTCTTGATATACTTTCAAAATCTCGAAATAAAAAAAACTTAGAATATATTTGGTCCAAATGGATAAAGCAATACGAAAAAGCGAAAGAAAATTTCTACGAACAAGTGGCACTATCTCCTCCTACTAAATTAACAGGTAGGTACAATTCAATTTGTTTTATAGATATCTTACTTCCGGTTTCACTGACAACAGGTATCTATAGTTTCAGTGGCGCATCCAGAAAAAAATCGGCGGGGGAATTTTTTTTCAAATTACATACAAATTTTATTTTTTTTAATAATAATTGTTGAATTAAATAATGTAATTGGCAAATTACGGGAGAGGGTCTAACCCCTACTCTCCCTTAGGTTCACCACTATACATTTTGTCTTAGCCCTTGACTGATAATGCCTTCTTAAATATCTGCTTTTTTTATTGAAATTGAACATTAGTGTTATTTTGTGTTTCAGAATCAACATTCGATACTAAAGCGATCAAAGATTTATGGGATGAGATAAAACCATATTATAATAAACTGCATTCATTTGTTAAAAAGAAATTAGAAAAAGTTTATGATTTACCGAAGGAAGACGAAGAAATACCTATTTACTTATTAGGTATATGCGAAAAGAAAGACAATGCTTCGAACCGTTTTTTTTTTGTTTCCTTCCGATTCAAGTCAAAAATATATATCAGTTCAGTTCCAGTTTTTGTCCCTCGAAAATCGTTTTTTCTGGTTTTGGTTCAGATCCAAGTGATATTTAAAAAAAAAATTGTAAGATCAACTGAATGCGCATATTTAAAAAACGATATCCATAATCGGTTCAGTTCCGGTTCGAAGCCTTGAAAAAAAACGTTAATCGGAAACGTTCTAACGGTGTGTCTTTGTAACAGGTTCATTATTTGGAGAAGACTGGAGTAAAATAGCTTCTTTGATTCTTCCGCATCCTGAAATTTTGACTGAAATTGAAAAAAATCTTAAAGAAAAGGTACAAATCTTTTTTTTTAATTAAAACAAATCATGTCATTAGTTTATTTTTTAGAATATCCAAGGAAAAACACTATTCAAATTGGTTCAATCTAAACTACAAGAAAATGGAATAGGTTCTATTCCAGACGAATTTTTTGATAATTCTCAATTCAATTTAACATGTCCAAGTAAAATTATCAATTACTTTAGACCTGAAAAAAATGTTAATGAGTATGTATGATTTAATTCCAATTTTCTAAATATATTTATGTTTATTCCAATTTGAATATTTTTAGGGTACTCACATGTGAAAATGCGTCATTGGATAATTATCTAGAAGCCCATGAAATACTATTACAAATTATGTATCCCAATAATGCTACAGATGGACTTGAAAATACAGGTTATAATTTATATATTTCTTATACCCGGTTTCACGAACAATAGTTATCTATAGTTTATATACCTCAGACAGTTTGGTAACAAGATATCCCTTTGATAATGACGTAGTATTCAGATGATATCTGTCGTTCGTGATAATGGGCATTTTAGAGAATTTTACTAAGAAATTTCTGATATTTCAGCTATGACCGAAGTATTGAAAGGTATTGCACTGGATCTTGCATTAGATCCAAAATATTTAGAAGATTTTGGTCTAATTTCAAAAACAACTATATCAGATTCTGTTGAAGGAGATTTAAACAGAATGACTTTGAAAATAATCAGTGCATTAAAAAATATACCTAAATTACCGTTCTACATGGTTGCAGAGGAAATTGCAAAAAATTTAACAGATCCAGATATTATTGATAAGTGGTGGAAATTGAGGTGATTATATTAATTATGTTATTAAGCACTTTCAAACGAGGTATCAAAATTATACGACGGTTCAAAAAATTGTCAATTTTTTTTATAGATATTACTAATTATTTTAGGATTTGGTAGTGGGCATTTTATTAAATATATATTCAACTTACTCAGTCAGTACCAATTTTTGTTGAAAAATATACAATATTTAGAAAGCTATGAACCTCGATGTAACGACCAAATAAAATAATTTTCTCCTTGGTTCCATCGAAATTTCGGGATGAGTTATGGTAAAAAACAGATAGCCATTTTTTTTAATTTATTTTTTTCACAAAATGGGTACGATTTGAAAATTTTCTTTCATTTTGAACACATTTTTTTTAATTCAGGCGGTCTTAAAATAGTAAATAACAAAATTTCACAAAACGGCTACGTACAGACTTATCTACTGCGATTTTTAAAAATTATATCGGTTCATTAGCCTTTTAGGAATCGCTGGAACCAGGTTAACAAAGTCGTTTCGAGAAAAACGCTTTCAAAGCTTTCTTATGCCTGGTTTCTCAATATGAGTTTAAACCACATGTCCCAGTTAAACTTAAGATTAAAGTGATTAAACTATACATATGTTTCTCAATGTCCAGTTAAAAATAAAAATTAATCTTAAGATTAACTTTTAACTGACAGATGAAATAATTTATTTTTCTAGCCCAAATATTAACTTATTATCCAACTTCTTTTACATTCTATAGTAACACTATATTCTTTTATTAATTCTAGTAATGTACCCTGTTCTCTTTTACTGAATTAACTCATTTTTAATCAATTTCATTTAATAATTTGAGGCTAATTTTTAGTTTGACATAACAAAAATCCACCATTTAAACTTATATTGAGAAATTGAGTGAGGTTTAAACTGGACATTATGTTCAGTTTAAACCTAGGATGAAGATTAAAAACCGGGCCTAAGGGTCATAACCGGTCGTGCTATCTGGCCTTACTAAATTGACTGTAACTCAGACAATTGCTTACCTACATATTTTTGAATATGTACACTTTAAAAAAATCTCTCTTAATTAAATATTTCGTTTTAGAAAAGAATATCAAAAAGTAAAAGGTGTTACTAACACAGAATGGGACTTGTTAGGACATAGTTCATTAACTAAAACAAACGAAAATGCAATGTAAGTATAATTAATCAAATAAAATGTTATATAATCTGGTTACATTTCTCACTATAACATATTGTCACGTTGTAATTATGTTAATCTATTATTTGGTGATATTAATTCTATTTATAATTGTATTGATCATATTGAAACATGAAGTATTAATCTTTTATATATAATAATAAAATAATCTTTATTTTATTTTCATAGCTTGCAACAGTTTGTACTAGATAACATTATTGTTAATATTAATTATCAGTTGCTGCTTCCTGTTTTAATTGATTGGTACAATCGAGTGAGGTTGGAATTTCTAGAAATAAATATGGTAAACAGGACGTTTGACCCAATTGGGAAAAAACAGAATATATCAACCGACGCGGGAAGTTCTCCTACCATGTTTTTGGGAGAACTATAAAAGCTTTTCCTCGGGCTCCGCCCGAGAGTCTCGCCGTGAAATCGACACTCGAACAACAGTCGAGCCATAAGGACTCGCTGACGCGTTAATCTCAAATTAATATCAAAATTCTAAATTAAATCATTGTAACTGTTTTGGCTTCTTTCGGCTTTGTCTTTACAATAAACTCGAGCGCGTTATATTCTCTCTTATCAAAGATGTTGTCTAAGTAATAATTAAGAATTATGTTTTATTCATTGTAAAAGTTATCTTTTATGTTTTTGTGTCAATTATAATAAATTGTAGTTATATAGTAATTACAAATGTGTTGTGCATTATCGTATTCCTTCTGCATCATTTTCCTGTTCCTGTTGGTGCTCATATTTGGATCTCTACTTCTGTGGCAATACTTCAGCGCACCTTGGAATAAGTGTATACCATAATCTGGTAAGTACCATGTTCTATTATTACATGTGATAGCTTAAATTTCCCTACCTTTCCATCTACGTTTGAAGTGATTCTGGTATGTGCGACGGAAGTTATATACGTTATGACTTCGAGCTGCGTATTCGCCCTAGCCCCCAGTAAATTTAGTTAGAATAATCTACCTCGAAGGGCGGGACGTAGCATTTGGTGGAGGCGCCGCTTCAAAAATAGGGGAATTTAAATTTAAAATTTAATGTCCAGCTCAAATATAGAATCCATTGAAGTAGAAGCTAGGAGAAGTAGAAGAAAAGCAGGGTTACCACCTACACCACCACTTTCGCTCAGTACAAATATAGACAAACCTAATTTTAATAAAACTTTAATTTCGAGCACAATAATAAATAACGAGAGTACAGGAGGGGACTTAGATACAACTTTAAATTTAACACATAATAATACAGAAACAGATTCAAATAACACATTAGAAACAACATTAATTAATTTAACAAGTAATAATACAGAAACACATTCAAATAACACATTAGAAACAACAGTTTTAGATATGCAACGAACACCACCACCAGGTACTTCACAAGGTACAGACAATGTTTTCCAAACTTTTACAGAAACAATTGCAATAAATACAAGCATAAATAATACAAACGACACGGTAACACAACGACAATCACAAGAACAACAGACACAAACTTTTGACAGTACTAACATGAACAACAATTATACATTACAATTTAGAGACCCACACTATAATAGACAACCCGCAATACTCAACGCAACAAACCCACCGACTTTTGATCCTTCTAAAAATAAGGATACAGACGGTTTTATCCGTCAATATGAAAAAACCGCGTTTAATAATAGATGGGACGACGAATTAAAAATAACCTCATTCGGGATGTGTTTATTAGGATCCGCGGATAGTTGGTTCCAAAACTACACACTTAATAAAAATAACTTGACATGGAAAATCATAAAAGATGATTTTCAGAAAATTTTTCGCACGATCGACTTCGACGTAGAACTTGCAAATAAAATTAGAGATAGAAAACAATTAGAGGGCGAGAACCCCCTGGCGTACGTACAGGAGGTCATAGCGCTAACAAAGCAATTAGATCCGGAGGCATCAGAATCTAGCATAATTAGAAATATATATCAGGGGCTGTTACCTGAAACAGCAGAACGTTTAGGATTTTTTGAACCTAAATCGTTGAAGGATATAGAAAAATTTTTAAAACCGGTCATGTCAGGTCAGGCATATCGCAGGGCGAGTGAAAAATCGAGGGAAAATTTAGATAAATCAAATACAATTACACGGGAAGAGCTAGATAATAAAATAGGGGAGGTTGTAAAACAATTTTCGACAAATAATAATAGAAGAGTTCAATTTAACATACCTAATTTTAATAATAGGCCTCGTCAAAATTTTGAAGACCGACATTACACAAATACGAATTTCAATTATCGACCAAACTCCCCACGTTCCAATAATTACAATAATCAACAGTTTCCCCGAACAAATTTTAGCAATCAAAGAAACGCACCACGATTTAACAATTATAATAATGAACAGCCAAGTACTTCCCGAGGTGATACACCACATAATCAAAATTTTTCCAGACCATCATATAATCAGAATTTTACACAACAACGAACAAATACTAGAACTACGGACGGACGACCCGTTTGCTTTGAGTGTAATCGCCCAGGACATATTCAGAGGAATTGTCCACGACTTAATAGGGTTAATAACCAGGGAAACTTGAGGAGCAATGTGTAATTTCGGGTTGCACACCGCTATACAATCCGAATTCCCGAATATTCAGTCCATTACGATTAAAAATGTTAATAAATAATAAATTCACATCAGTTATAATAGATACAGGCGCGGCTATTTCTTTGGTTTCACATGATTTTGCACAGGGTAGTAGATTTTTTACTCGACCACATAAAAAGTTTTTTGTTGCTGCAGGTGGTTATGCTATTCAGGAATTAGGAATGATACATTTACACATTAATTACGGAATGTGGGAAACGTTTAGTACCGCATCAGTCATACCTACTATAGGTTTTGACAGGGTTTTGTTAGGAATTGATTTTTTGGTGGCCCATAAGGCGTTAATTGATATAAGAAACGATTACATTTCATTTACAAATTCACTTAATAACACTTGTAATATATCATTGGGAGACGATAAGAAAATTGTAACATACGAAAGATTTCAGGGTGAAGATTTAGGGATTAATGTTAACAATGCGGGATGGGGAAGCCTACCAGAGTGCATAGATCCTGTGAAAACACAAGAAGTAAAAGTATTTTCTAGATGTGATTTACAATGTCAACCCCTCGAAATGACCTACTGTGAAATTAAATTAAATCCATCATATCATTTGGATAATGAATTATTTTATATACTTTTTCAACCTAACACAGACTTTTTAAGACAAAATTTTTTAGAAATTATTAAGTATCCGGAAATGCAATTTGATTTATCATATGTTGTAGGAATTTACAATCACGGTATTAATAACATTTTATTAAGAAAAAATACAACTTTAGGAAATTTATATATGTATCCTAAAGATACAAATCTATATAGCATTAATACTATTATAAATCTAGAACCAAAGGTATATAAAATAAACACAGAATTAGAAAACTCCCAAATAAATAATTTAAATAAAATTCTTAACGAATATGAGGACATAATGGCATGGGATACGACACAGATTGGGTTGACGGACAAAATAACACATAGAATAGACACAGGTGACAATAAACCTATAAAACAAAGGCCGTACAGGGTTAGTCATAAGGAAAAAGAAATTATACAAAAACAAGTAGATGATATGCTGGAAAATAATGTAATTACACCATCTATTAGTCCGTGGTCAAGTCCGGTTGTTTTAGTTAAGAAAAAAGATGGAGATTGGAGATTTTGTGTAGACTATAGAAAATTAAATGAAGTTACAAAAAAGGATGCGTACCCCTTGCCGGTTATCGAAGACATATTAAGTTATTTAGGCGGTTCAAAATTTTTTACTAATTTAGATATGATGAGCTCTTACTGGCAAGTGCCAATACATAAAGATGATAGACATAAAACAGCATTTGTGACACCTGACGGACATTACGAGTTTACCATTTTAAGTTTCGGACTTTGCAATGCACCTGCGACTTTTCAAAGTTTAGCGGATGTAGTGCTGGGCGAGTTAAAATGGAATGAGGCTTTAATTTATTTGGATGACATTATAATTTTTAGTTCCACGTATGAAGAACATTTAAAAAGATTAGAAAAAGTATTTAAAAGATTAAGGGATGCTAAATTAACACTAAATCCGAAAAAATGTAATTTTGCTAGTACAAGTTTAAAAATTTTAGGCCACATTGTAAATGAGTATGGTATTTCTCCAGATCCTGAAAAATTAGATGCTATTAATAATTTCCCACTACCAAAGAAAGTAAAAGATGTTCAAAGTTTCTTAGGGCTGTGTAATTATTATAGAAAATTTATTAAAGATTTTGCAAATATTGCTAAACCATTATATAAAATTACTAAACAAAATACTAAATTTATATTTGATGAAAATTCTTTAAAAACATTTGAATTATTAAAAGAAAAATTAATTTCAAGTCCAGTCCTTATGCACTTTGACCCTCTTGCAGAAACTGAATTAAGAGTAGATGCTTGTGGGTATGGGATAGGTGCCATACTATTACAAAGAAATAATAAAATTGATAAAGAATTACATCCAATAGCTTATGCATCCAGAAAATTAACGACTTGTGAACAAAATTATCATATTACTGAACAGGAATGTTTAGCCGTGGTATGGGCGTTAGGACATTTTAGACCATATATATGGGGTAAACAAATTCGGATTGTAACAGATCATCATGCGTTGTGTTGGTTAAAGTCAATTAGAGACCCTTCAGGTAGACTAGCTAGGTGGGCCATAAAATTGCAAGATTTTGATTACGAAATTAGTCACAAAAGCGGATCTACTCATAGAGATGCCGATTGTTTGTCTAGATATCCAGTGTGGGAAGGTAATAAAAAAGATGAAATAGAATCTGAGCACATTGAGACTTATATGATTGACAGTTTTGAACTTTTTGAGTTACAAAAGAAAGACACAAAGTTAGAAGAATTAATGACAAAATGTAATAATCTAGATAAAGAAAATCCAGCAGTTAGACGTAGATTACAAAATTTTCGCATAAATGATAATGGTTTCTTTAGAATTGTAAATTCAAAATTTGGGGAAAAACTAGTACCTGTAATTCCAGATATTTTAAAATTTGAAATTTTATTTAACCACCATAATGATCCAATTTCTGGACATTTAGGAATTAATAAGACTTTAGACAAAATAAAAAGTAGATATTATTGGGATAACATGAATAAGGACATAGAGAAATACATAAAAGGATGTCAAGATTGTCAAGCTCGAAAGGGCGCGACACACTTGAAACCCGCTGGATTTTTAAAACCAATTACAGTAAAGGAACCATTTGATTTAGTAGGAATGGACCTTTTGGGTCCCTTCAAAAGAAGTAGATCAGGAAAAAATTTTATTATAGTTGCGACAGATTATGCAACAAGATGGGTTGAAACTAGAGCATTGTCAGATAGTAAGTCATTTAATGTGGCCAGATTTGTAGTTGAACAAATAATATGCAGGCACGGCTCACCTCGCGAATTTTTAACCGACCAAGGAAAAGTTTTTCAATCCCAATTTGTTAAAGAAATTATACAATGTTTAGGATCACGAAGTATTTTTACAACAGCATATCATCCCATGTGTAATGGTTTAACTGAAAGATTTAATAAGACCCTAGCTAACATGTTAAGTTGTTATACTAATACGGCCCAAACCGACTGGGATGAATGTTTAGCCCATGTAACGTTCGCCTATAATAGTTCAAAACAAGATTCAATGCAACTTTCACCATTCATGCTACTGTATGGGAGAGAACCAATTCTTCCTACAGAAGCACAATTAAGACAAAATTTCGAGCTTAACTCAACAATAAATATTAGAAACAAAATTTTGGAAATTAGAGAACTTGCAAAAAATAATTTAGTTGACAAACAAAAAATAGATAAAACCAGATATGACAGTAAACACCGACATGTAAATTTTAATATTGGCGATAAGGTAAAAATATTCACCCCTGTCAGGCAAAAAGGTAAAAGTGATAAATTACAAATGAATTGGCGTGGGCCATTCACTATTTTAGAAAAATTATCAGATATAAATTATGTTGTTAAAAGGTTAAAGAATAAAAAGTTGATAAAGGAAACTATACATGTTAATAGAATTTTGCCTTATTACGAACCCTGGGAACCGATAACAAACATTAACGACAATAGTGATAACGAGACTGACATTGAAAACGACAAAGGGGAAGACCGAGCAATTAAAAGGTATAATTTAAGAAATAGGAAATAGTATAAAATATGTGTATGTATGGAACTGATAAGTGACTGTCACTAGAGGTATTAAAGAAGTTATCAAAATTTTATCATTATTTTTTTTCTCTTCTTTTTTCTTTTTTATTAAATCATACAAGCGGACAATTATATCAACTAAAAGAAAACATTTAACGAATAATTTATTTTATTTTGTTTATTATATATATTTTTTTTTTTTTTTTTTTTATTTAACATTTGGAAATTATTTATTTATTAATTATTATTAAATATTTATATGTTTGTTATCGTATCATTTGAAACACAAGAGATATAAATTTGAATTATATCATATGCCCCCGTATCGTTTTATTATGTCCCCATTATTTTTTGTTATTTAATCCTTCCATTTTTGTCTTCGTAAAGAAAATTTTCTTTATATTTTTATGTGTGAGTACGATTACGCCAATTACTCTCTGTTCAAATAGTTTTTGTGGAGCCGGAAGTCTCTCGGCTATACTATTCTAAAAGATCCAAAACTGTAGAGCGCGAATCACCTTGTGAGTAACTTCTGCGTACATCGGAATAAGCTGTAAGTCTAAGACAGCGTAACGACACATTATCTTCTGTCAAATTTCGTCAGACATTTTTTTTGAATTGTCCGAGTTATTTTTTTTTAGTTTCGAAAGTCTTTAGAAAGAAGTGAGAGGAGATTCCCTTGTAAAGTTATAACCTTTTAAGGTCGAGGGATTCTTCTCATTTCTTTTTAGGTTCTTGTTAATAATATGATTGCAAATTCGTCCTTCGTGGAGCTATATGAAAACCAAGTCAGCCCCCATCTAACACAGGTGAAAATCACACTTGCCTTTAGCTAGTATCAAACTCACCTCCACTTGAGAATTACACTTGGTTCTGTATTATTCCCGAAGTCTTTTAAACTTCTGTTATTATTTTTTTTTCTTTGCTCTCTCTCTTTCCTTTTATGATTAACAAAAAACAAAAACTGCCATTTGGGTACTTTTGCTCAATATTTCTTTTCTTTCCTCTGTTTGTTTTGTTTGTCCTAATTATAATATTTTTTTTTATTTTTTTCTCACCTCTCGAAATCAATCTTAACATTGTTTAAAAATTCATGTTAAAGTATAATCGTTTTGAGAATTTGTCATATTCGTTATAATTCTTACTGTTTATTTTTTTTTATTTATTATTTTTTATTTTTTTTTATCGGTATAATAATTAGAAAATTAATATAATTGTCATTTAGGTCTAATTATAGATACTTTGAATTTTAATCGTCGATATTTGATTATCCGTGACCGATATAATTATCATTATGACTCCTATTGATAATAAATGTTCAGAATAAACACAAAATAAAATTGACATACACAAGTTAACAGTCACTATCAAGTAAAAATATATATTTTTAAAACAAAAATATTTAAAATAAATACCTTTTAGTTGTTCACAGTTATATTTATATTTAATTTTAAGGCGAAGTAGGAGTTGAGCTTGGCTCAAAATAAATGATTTTTTGGATCGAGGTTCGTTTACCTCGATCCCCCGATACGAATTGAGAAAGGGACGCCCGCTATATTCGAAATTCATAGAGTCTACTCTCACACGGTAGATTTTATTCCCATTTTCAACGGTTTGGCGGGACCGTGGAGTATTTTTTTTACGGAATTTTCTTTTAACCACCGGTTGACAAAGTCGCTGGGGTCCTTGAGTATATTTAGTATATGCTCCTTAAACTAGGTTAAGTTAGACGTAATGAAATATAGAGAGTAAAATAATTGCTATTGTTTTTCTCAATGATAGGGAGAGATAGGACTAACTAAGGTAATCATATAAGAAATCATATAATAAGTTTAATTTTTTTTTGTTAATTTTGTTTGATGAATATATATTTTAATGTTAAATAACCCGGGTTACAAGTTTTAATAATGTTTTTAAGTACGATGGCGTTCCGTACATGTTTTAATAATTTTATTACCGTACGATGATGTGCCGTACGAGGGATAATGTTTTTGGCGCAATGTTTAATGATTTTTATGCCGTACGATGATGTGCCGTACGAGGGTTAATGTTTTTATTACCGTACGATGATGTGCCGTACGAGGGATAATGTTTTTGGCGCAATGTTTAATGATTTTTATGCCGTACGATGATGTGCCGTACGAGGGTTAATGTTTTTATTACCGTACGATGATGTGCCGTACGAGGGATAATGTTTTTTGGCGCAATGTTTAATGATTTTTATACCGTACGATGATGTGCCGTACGAGGGTTAATGTTTTTATTACCGTACGATGATGTGCCGTACGAGGGATAATGTTTTTTGGCGCAATGTTTAATGATTTTTATGCCGTACGATGATGTGCCGTACGAGGGTTAATGTTTTTATTACCGTACGATGATGTGCCGTACGACGTAGTCGACTAGAAGTTAGGGACAACTTCAAAAAATGTTTTATTTTTTTTAAGGGTACCCGTAATATAACGTAACATAATTTAATTTTTTTTATTTTCTATTGTTTTAGATAATAATTACGAGTATCCTGCGGGACAAAATTTAATTTTTCATTGCGAACTTGCTAACTGTACTGATCAAAATGTCAACGATCATAGTATTAATGACTTTCTTGTATTTAATCTTTGTAAATGGAGAACCAATAGAGGTGGTAGCCGGGGCATACTTTCAAAACCTGCCGAAGCCGATTACTTACGAAACCGCAATCCCAATAATATTTTGGTCAAAATCAGAAATTTATAATTATTACAAACCGACAACTAATGGGTTTATGTCGAATAGCGATGACACATACACATCTCCAACTGATAAAATTCTATTGGACGATGGTGATACATTTGGCTGGGGTTTCCAAATTGCTGACAGGAACCATATAAATAGTCTTTTTACTGATAATATTAAACAAAAATTCTTAATCAATAAAATTAGAAATCATAAAATTAAATTTCAAATAGTAAATATAAATCTTTATAATACAGAAAATTTTCAAAGGGGAAATAGAATTGCAATAGCAAATAACGAAACATTTATTTACAATAGAAACAATGAAATAATTCAGGCTTGTCAAAATAAAATGTTAACACCAAATTTAATCAATCCGGATCAAATTAAAAGAGAATTAAATTTATTAAATAGTAAAATTATAAATACAGGATACGAATTAGCAATAAAAAACGTAAATCAATATTTTCACATGCGTATACTTGACTGTATGATAGGTGGGAATATACTGATGGGTCTACACATCCCGTTAATCCGGAGATCACTAAATAATCCTGTTTATCTCAGATTTATAACCATTCCTTTCACGTGGAAAGATACAACATGTAGCATGAACATTAAGTCTTTTGACTTGATAAACATTACTGAAAACAACAATATAAAAGTGATGATACCGAGGTGTCAGTCACTGAAGGATCAGTTATGTTTAATTACTGATGCGTATGACGATAACGTAGACGCAGCTGCATGCGCTGAGGTAATCATAAAAGGTTCCTCTTCGAAAAAGGTATCGGCACTGTGTCCATTTTCCTGTAAGAAAACACTTCCCTCATACCGACATATTACATTAGTAGATCCACACACCTACATAATAAATAGTATTAAAGAGGATATTGAAATTATTTGTACAAATAGTTCAACAAAATTTACAGACAACGTTAAGGTCGGGGCTTTAATTATTTCATTACCATGCAATTGCTCTGTTTTATTTCAAGATGGAAAAAAATTAACTCCTGGTTTTCCATGTCTGAATAATAAAGAATTTAGTATAAAAAGACTTATACCAGCATCATGGTCAAAGTTCAATACTATTAACATACCTGGATATGGCTCCTTGTCTTTTACAACTTTTACGGACTATGTTGAAGTAATTAGAGATAATTTAAATATAGCGGCTGCACCCCTCAATGGTCCCCCATCTGATAATACCTATTATTTTATATTAGCAACTACAATAGTTAGTATAATTCTTTCATGTACAACAATACTGCTGGTTATTATTTTTTACATGAAAACGCAAGTGCCGCAGCCCCGCAGGAATACAACTTTCCGACCACCTTCAGTCACAATGAGCTTCAGCGCGGAGAATTCACCGATGATGATTCAAGGGCAAGTGCCACCAGTTCCATCTTCCTCAAATCCGAGCGCCAGGCCAGCGCCTAGACGAGAGGGAGAAAGCGAATACTTATCCCATATATACGAGATACCTCTGGCACCCCAAGCGATCAATGCTACTTATATGACAATGAATAGACGTGCCTGATCAGCCCGTGTATGAAAAGTCATATCATTGTGCTATCACTGGCATAGCCAACCAGTGATTCACAGTGTGCGAATCGTAGTGAAACATTATCCATGATACCTGAATTAGCCAGCAGACATCATACCTTGTGAAACACCGCTGACATCTGAACCTAGCCAATCCAATGTCATTGTCGTACTCATACTGACAGGACGGTCATGAAAGGAGTTAAAAGACAATACCAGTACTAATGATAATATCAACGAGACTATCGTGTAAGTTTTAGTTTAGTTTAAGTGAAAATGGTGTGAACTATTAATATATAACATTTGAATTTTAATATTTACCTTTGTTTGAGTATCACTGTATTTTTGTATGAACATTAAAATACTAAAGCGATAGTGACCACAAATATGTACAAGATAAGCGGACATACGCTAGTTGTGGTTATCACAGGAAGTAAATAAATACATCATTTATAATTAGTAATAGAATATGGACAGCTAATTAGTTTAAGGTAAATGTTAAGAGATTATTATGAGGGGAAAAGAAAAGGCAATATAAAAGCAATAAAAATGCATAGTTCTTTATAAGTAATATAGTTCTTAGTTACCTTGGTAAACTCACCTTAAAGGATATGGTAATCACACCGTGTAACCATTTGCTCAATAAGTATTCCGTGATAATAAAATTTTTATTCTTTTAGTTTTCTTACTTCTTTTCAATTACAAAATGCATATCATTTAAATTTGGTAGTTATTAAGTTGATAATGTTTAAGTAATAATAAATAGAGTAACGGTCAATAGTTTCTAATGTAATTATAAAAATCTAGAATATCAGAAATTAATTTTAATAGTAATAATCATTAATATGATTTTAAACATGTATGCCCTTAAACGCTGATTAATAGATTATTATATTCACATTTACAGGATAGGTTAAAATAGTTATTGAAAAAACCCTATACTTAAATAGTAAAGTCAAAAAAAAAAAGGGGATTAGAATTATATAAGGATAATCATAATATTATTACTCTATAGATTAAGGATGACAATATTTAGGAAATAAGAAAAATATCATACTCGATTAAATATTCACTTATTGTTTACATTTGGTTTATATAATTTTAATCTTTAAGGAAGTTACCTTACATCATTGTTTATGAGATAATAATTATGTGTATAATAATTATTGTAACTAATGTCAATGTTATTTTAACGTTTAGATTATTTAATTGTTCGCGTGTTTAATAGGATGTTTGAAACCGCAAAATAAAAATAGAAGTAGAATACGGAAATGAACAATAATGTAGGGGCTAACTATAGATATATGAGCCATCAGCTTTATAAAGATATATTATAATTTTTATTGTGTAGATTTAAGATTATTTTTGTTTCATTTATTTTTAAAGACACATCTGAGGTAGATGGTAACATGTCGGGGCGACATGTACTGGAGGAGGGGGAAAATGTCACGTTGTAATTATGTTAATCTATTATTTGGTGATATTAATTCTATTTATAATTGTATTGATCATATTGAAACATGAAGTATTAATCTTTTATATATAATAATAAAATAATCTTTATTTTATTTTCATAGCTTGCAACAGTTTGTACTAGATAACATTATTGTTAATATTAATTATCAGTTGCTGCTTCCTGTTTTAATTGATTGGTACAATCGAGTGAGGTTGGAATTTCTAGAAATAAATATGGTAAACAGGACGTTTGACCCAATTGGGAAAAAACAGAATATATCAACCGACGCGGGAAGTTCTCCTACCATGTTTTTGGGAGAACTATAAAAGCTTTTCCTCGGGCTCCGCCCGAGAGTCTCGCCGTGAAATCGACACTCGAACAACAGTCGAGCCATAAGGACTCGCTGACGCGTTAATCTCAAATTAATATCAAAATTCTAAATTAAATCATTGTAACTGTTTTGGCTTCTTTCGGCTTTGTCTTTACAATAAACTCGAGCGCGTTATATTCTCTCTTATCAAAGATGTTGTCTAAGTAATAATTAAGAATTATGTTTTATTCATTGTAAAAGTTATCTTTTATGTTTTTGTGTCAATTATAATAAATTGTAGTTATATAGTAATTACAAATGTGTTGTGCATTATCGTATTCCTTCTGCATCATTTTCCTGTTCCTGTTGGTGCTCATATTTGGATCTCTACTTCTGTGGCAATACTTCAGCGCACCTTGGAATAAGTGTATACCATAATCTGGTAAGTACCATGTTCTATTATTACATGTGATAGCTTAAATTTCCCTACCTTTCCATCTACGTTTGAAGTGATTCTGGTATGTGCGACGGAAGTTATATACGTTATGACTTCGAGCTGCGTATTCGCCCTAGCCCCCAGTAAATTTAGTTAGAATAATCTACCTCGAAGGGCGGGACGTAGCAATATTACAGGAAATTTTTAAGCAATGTTCTAAAATTTGATCTAATTACCAAATTAAAGAAAGATGAAGGATATAGGTATGAAATAATGGGTTAACAATTTATATACAAATAACAAATATGTAATTGGAATACTTTTTAGAAACAACTCTGAAAAATGGAAGTTAGAAGAATTACCAAAAGTCATTTCTGAACATTTGAGGAAAAATATCAGTACATATCCAATGTTAAAAAATTTTAAAACTTTGGAAAAGTATCTGGATAAATATTCATTCAAAGATACGGATAATGGAACTACAACTACAGGTGGAGTTGTAGTTACTGAGAGTACTTTGTCTACAAAAGACCTTGAGAAATCTTCTAAGATTACAGATAAAGCAAATACAACTGCAGGTAGAATTGTAGTTACTAAGAGTACTTTGTCTTCAAAAGACCTAGAGAAATCTTCTAAGATTACAGATAAAGCAAATACAACTGCAGGTAGAATTGTAGTTACTGAGAGTACTTTGTCTTCAAAAGACCTAGAGAAATCTTTTAAGATTACAGATAAAGCAAATACAACTGCAGTAAGAATTGTAGTTACTGACAGTACTTTGTCCTCTAAAGACCTAGAGAAATCTTCTAAGATTACAGATAAAGCAAATACAACTGCAGGTAGAATTGTAGTTACTGAGAGTACTTTGTCTTCAAAAGACCTAGAGAAATCTTTTAAGATTACAGATAAAGCAAATACAACTGCAGTAAGAATTGTAGTTACTGACAGTACTTTGTCCTCTAAAGACCTAGAGAAATCTTCTAAGATTACAGATAAAGCAAATACAACTGCAGGTAGAATTGTAGTTACTGAGAGTACTTTGTCTTCAAAAGACCTAGAGAAATCTTCTAAGATTACAGATAAAGCAAATACAACTGCAGGTAGAATTGTAGTTACTGAGAGTACTTTGTCCTCTAAAAACCTAGAGAAATCTTCTAAGATTACAGATAAAGCAAATACAACTGCAGGTAGAATTGTAGTTACTGAGAGTACTTTGTCCTCTAAAAACCTAGAGAAATCTTCTAAGATTACAGATAAAGCAAATACAACTGCAGTAAGAATTGTAGTTACTGACAGTACTTTGTCTTCAAAAGACCTAGAGAAATCTTCTAAGATTACAGATAAAGCAAATACAACTGCAAGTAGAATTGTAGTTACTGAGAGTACTTTGTCTTCAAAAGACCTAGAGAAATCTTCTAAGATTGCAGATAAAGCAACTACAACTACAGGTGGAGTTATAGTTACGGATAGTGCTTTGTCTACAAAAGACCTAGAGAAATCTTCTAAGATTGCAGATAAAGCAACTACAACTACAGGTGGAGTTATAGTTACTGAGAGTACTTTGTCTTCAAAAGACCTAGAGAAATCTTCTAAGATTGTAGATAAAGCAACTACAACTACAGGTGGAGTTATAGTTACGGATAGTGCTTTGTCTACAAAAGACCTAGAGAAATATTCTAAGATTGTAGATAAAGCAACTACAACTACAGGTGGAGTTATAGTTACGGATAGTGCTTTGTCTACAAAAGACCTAGAGAAATCTTCTAAGATTGCAGATAAAGCAACTACAACTACAGGTGGAGTTATAGTTACGGATAGTGCTTTGTCTACAAAAGACCTAGAGAAATCTTCTAAGATTGCAGATAAAGCAACTACAACTGCAGTAAGAATTGTAGTTACTGACAGTACTTTGTCTTCAAAAGACCTAGTGAAATCTTCTAAGATTACAGATAAAGCAAATACAACTGCAAGTAGAATTGTAGTTACTGAGAGTACTTTGTCCTCTAAAAACCTAGAGAAATCTTCTAAGATTACAGATAAAGCAAATACAACTGCAGTAAGAATTGTAGTTACTGACAGTACTTTGTCTTCAAAAGACCTAGAGAAATCTTCTAAGATTACAGATAAAGCAAATACAACTGCAGGTAGAATTGTAGTTACTGAGAGTACTTTGTCTTCAAAAGACCTAGAGAAATCTTCTAAGATTACAGATAAAGCAAATACAACTGCAAGTAGAATTGTAGTTACTGAGAGTACTTTGTCTTCAAAAGACCTAGAGAAATCTTCTAAGATTGCAGATAAAGCAACTACAACTACAGGTGGAGTTATAGTTACGGATAGTGCTTTGTCTACAAAAGACCTAGAGAAATCTTCTAAGATTGCAGATAAAGCAACTACAACTACAGGTGGAGTTGTAGTTACTGAGAGTACTTTGTCTTCAAAAGACCTAGAGAAATCTTCTAAGATTGTAGATAAAGCAACTACAACTACAGGTGGAGTTATAGTTACGGATAGTGCTTTGTCTACAAAAGACCTAGAGAAATATTCTAAGATTGTAGATAAAGCAACTACAACTACAGGTGGAGTTATAGTTACGGATAGTGCTTTGTCTACAAAAGACCTAGAGAAATCTTCTAAGATTGCAGATAAAGCAACTACAACTACAGGTGGAGTTATAGTTACGGATAGTGCTTTGTCTACAAAAGACCTAGAGAAATATTCTAAGATTGTAGATAAAGCAACTACAACTACAGGTGGAGTTATAGTTACGGATAGTGCTTTGTCTACAAAAGACCTAGAGAAATCTTCTAAGATTGCAGATAAAGCAACTACAACTACAGGTGGAGTTGTAGTTACTGAGAGTACTTTGTCTTCAAAAGACCTAGAGAAATCTTCTAAGATTGTAGATAAAGCAACTACAACTACAGGTGGAGTTATAGTTACGGACAGTGCTTTGTCTACAAAAGACCTAGAGAAATATTCTAAGATTGTAGATAAAGCAACTACAACTACAGGTGGAGTTATAGTTACGGATAGTGCTTTGTCTACAAAAGACCTAGAGAAATCTTCTAAGATTGTAGATAAAGCAACTACAACTACAGGTGGAGTTATAGTTACGGATAGTGCTTTGTCTACAAAAGACCTAGAGAAATATTCTAAGATTGTAGATAAAGCAACTACAACTACAGGTGGAGTTATAGTTACGGATAGTGCTTTGTCTACAAAAGACCTAGAGAAATGTTCTAAGATTGCAGATGGAGTTGTAAATACTGACACAGATTATTATGGAACTACAATTACAGAAGCAAGTAATTTGTCTACCACTGCATTTTATGAAACGTTATCTTCTGTAATCAAGGCAAACGTTTCTGAAGAACACAATGAAGATGTAATTGAGCACATGGGTGAAATAAAAAAAGATAATATGAAAAAGCACATGGCTGAATATTATGCCAAGAAAAGGTTATTTTATTTAAAAGAAATCGATTTAGAAACACTTGTAAGTTATAATTTAGAATGTAGCTATTTGAACATACCGTATGTGTATACAATTGGCTATTTGCACTTTCTGTATGTGTACCTAATTAGGTTAGTGGTATGTGCAAATAGTCAATTGGGTACACATTCAGTATGTTTAAATAGCCCTATCTTATATTTTATGTATGTTTATCAATATATCGATAAATACCCCCAGGATAGCCCGCTATAAAAAAAAATCAATTTCACAAATATTTTTTCATTTTATCAATTAATTTATTTAGAATAATACAAAACATGAAATGCAATCAAAAATAGAAGAAGAAGTTGGAAGCATTTCAGAATTTAAACATCTGAATTCAGAAAAAGTAACTGAAATGCATCAGGAACTCAATAAATTCGCTGAAAAAATGTCCACTACTTTGCTAGAAGAGGTATTATAATATTTAATAAATAAACAGATTTCTTAATTAATATTTAATAATTTTATAGGAAAATGATTTTATAAATACAATAGAAGATATTGATATAAACGAAGAAATTCCTTGTTTAAATAAAACATGTCAATTACCATTAACAGGTACATACATAGGCTTGGCAAATAAGACAGCGTTGTAGCGTCCCCGCTTCGAACTCAAAAATCAAAACCGTGGTAAAATGACACTTTAGCCACCGTCGAAATGTAAGAGTGTCTAATGTGTCAGGCTTATTCACTTAAAGCTTTTATTCTCAATATCGAAGTGACGACACTTCAGCGCTGTCTTATTTGCCATTTGTTTTATTTTTAATAAAAAATATACAGTACATGCAAAAAAATAATTAATAATAATATTACAGATGTTCTTGATATACTTTCAAAATCTCAAAATAAAAAAAACTTAGAATATATTTGGTCCAAATGGATAAAGCAATATGAAAAAGAGAAAGACAAATTCTACGAACAAGTGGCAGTATCTCCTCCTACTAAATTAACAGGTAGGTACAATTCGATTTGTTCTATAGATAACTTTCTTCCGGTTTCACAAACAACAAGTATCTATAGTTTCAGTTGCGCATCCAGAAAAAAATCGGGGGATTTTTTTTAAAATTACATACAAATTTTGTTTTTTTAGTCATAATTGTTAAATTAAATAATGTATTTGGCAAATTAAGGGAGGGGGTCTAACCCCTACTCTCCCTTAGGTGCACCGCTCTACATTTTGTCTTAGACCTTGACTGATAATGCCTTCTTAAATATCTGCTTCTTTATTGAAATTGGACATTAGTGTTATTTTATGTTTCAGAATCAATATTCGATACTAATACAATCAAAGAATTATGGGATGAGATAAAACCATTTTATAATAAACTGCATTCATTTGTTAAAGAGAAATTAGAAAAAGTTTATGATTTACCGAAGGAAGACGAAGAAATACCTATTTACTTATTAGGTATATGCGAAAAGAAAGACAATGCTTCGAACCGTTTTTTTTTGTTTCCTTCCGATTCAAGTAAAAAAAATATATCGATTAAGTTCCAGTTTTTGCCCCTAATAAAATCGGTTTTTCTGGGTTTTGGTTCAGCTCCAAGTGATATTTAAAAAAAACTAATTCGTAAGATTAAATAAATGCGCATATTTGAAAAAACGATATCCACTATCGGTTCGTTTCCGGTTTTCATTCCGATAAAATAACGTTTTTTCCTGATTTTGGTTCAGTTCCGGTTCGAAACCTTGAAAAAAAAAAACGTTAATCGGAAACGTTCTAACGGTGTGTCTTTGTAACAGGTTCATTATTTGGAGAAGACTGGAGTAAAATAGCTTCTTTGATTCTTCCGCATTCTGAAATTTTGACTGAAATTGAAAAAAATCTTAAAGAAAAGGTACAATTTTTGTATTTTATAAAAAAAAATCATGTCATTAGTTTATTTTTTAGAATATCCAAGGAAAAACACTATACAAATTGGTTAAAACTAAACTACAAGAAAATGGAATAGGTTCTATTCCAGACGAACTTTTTGATAATTCTCAATTCAATTTAACATGTCCAAGTAAAATTATCAATTACTTTAGACCTGAAAAAACTGTTAATGAGTATGTATGATTTAATTCCAATTTTCTAAATATATTTATGTATATTCCAAATTGATATTTTTAGGGTACTCACATGTGAAAATGCGTCATTGGATAATTATCTAGAAGCCCATGAAATACTATTACAAATTATGTATCCCAATAATGCTACAGATAGACTTGAAAATACAGGTTATACTTTATAATATATGTTTCTTATACCCGGTTTCACGAACAATATGTATCTATAGTAGGGTGATTCATTTCCGCAAAACATTTTTTTTTCAAGGTGCTCAAGCAAAATTTTAATCTACATATAGAAAAAAAATTCTCACCAAGATTGAGCTCTTAATTCCTATTTTAAGTACTTGCAATTTAAATATGAAGTTTTCCCATTTAAAATGCATGTAAAAAAATTATTTTTTTCAAATTTCTAATGCTTAGACACCTTTTATCATATTGGGAATCGGTTTGATGGACCTTACGGGAAATTTCACGCTCTTTAAAATTGCCTTAGTGTTTTTTTCTGTAACTCACACTGGTTCGCCAGTAGGAGCCATCTAAATACTAACTAATAATGCAGCATTATTAGTTAGTATTTATAAATTTCTTGCGTTTTAAGGCCTAAAAATGGCTGTAAATTCATTAAATATTGGTAAAAAAACTATTTTTTACGAGTCAGCTCTTTTTTTCTCCCTAATTTTTGCGGTTTGCTAAAAAAAATGGAAAAAAAATTATTCCAGAAACTGTATTTAGATGACTCCTACTGGCGAACCAGTGTGAGTTACAGAAAAAAACACTAAAGCTCTTTTAAAGAGCGTGAAATTTTCCGTAAGGTCCATCAAACCGATTCCCAATATGATAAAAGGTGTCTAAGCATTAGAAATTTAAAAAAAAAAAAAAATTAAATGCATTTTAAATGGGAAAACTTCATATTTAAATTGCAAGTACTTAAAATAGGAATAAAGAGCTCAATCTTGGTGAGAATTTTTTTTCTATATGTAGATTAAAATTTTGCTTGAGCACCTTGAAAAAAAAATGTTTTGCGGAAATGAATCACCCTAATCTATAGTTTATATACCTCAGACAGTTTGGTAACAAAATATCCCTTGAGAAAGACGTAGTATTCAGATGATATCTTTCGTTCGTGATAATGGGCATTTTAGAGAATTTTACTAAGAAATTTCTGATATTTCAGCTATGACCGAAGTGTTGAAAGGTATTGCACTGGAGCTTGCATTAGATCCAAAATATTTAGAAGATTTTGGTCTAATTTCAAAAACAACTATATCAGATTCTGTTGAAGGAGATTCAATGAGAATGACTTTGAAAATAATCAGTGCATTAAAAAATATACCTAAATTACCGTTCTACATGGTTGCAGAGGAAATTGCAAAAAATTTAACAGATCCAGATATTATTAATAAGTGGTGGAAATTGAGGTGATTATTTTAATTATGTTATTAAGCACTTTCAAACAAGGTATCTAAATTATACGACGATTAAAAAAATTGTCAATTTTTGGGAATTTTTTTCATAGGTATTATTTTAGGATTTGGGTAGTGGGGATTTATTAAGTATATATTCAATTTATTCAATATCATTTCTTGTTGAAAAATATACAATATTTAGAAAGCTATGAGCCTCGATGTAATGACCAAAAAAATGTTTTTCTCCATGGTTCCATCGAAATTTCGGGATGAGTTATGGTAAAAATAGATAAATATTTAATCAATCGTTGCACGTATCCGTTTTTTTTTTATTTAATTTTTTCACAAAATGGGGACGGTTTGAAAATTTTCTTTCATTTTGAACACATTATTTTTTAATTCAGGCGATGTTAAAAAATGGTAAATATCAAAATTTCACAAATCGGCTACGTACAGACTTATCCACTCCGATTTATAAAAATTATATCGGTTCATTAGTCTTTTAGGAATCGCTGGAATCAGGTTAACAAAGTTGTTTCGAGAAAAAAGCTTTCGAAGTTTTCTTAGGGTCATAACCGGTCGTGCTATCGGGCCTCACTAAATTGACTGTAATTCAGACAATTTTTTACATATTTTTGAATATGTACACTTTAAAAAATCTCGCTTAGATAAATATTTCATTTTAGAAAAGAATATCAAAAAGTAAAAGGTGTTACTAACTCAGAATGGGACTTGTTAGGACATAGTTCATTAACCAAAACAAACGAAAATATAATGTAAGTATAATTAATCAAATAAAATGTTATATAATCTGGTTACATTTCTCACTATAACATATTGCAGGAAATTTTTAAGCAATGTTCTAAAATTTGATCTAATTGCCAAATTAAAGAATGATGAAGGATATAGGTAAGAAATAATGGGTTAACATTTTATATACAAATAACAAATATGTAATTGGAATACTTTTTAGAAACAACTCTGAAAAATGGAAGTTAGAAGAATTATCAAAATTCATTTCTGAACATTTGAGAAAAAATATTAGTACCAAGCCAATGTTAATTAATTTCAAAACTTTGGAAAAGTATCTGGATAAATATTCATTCAAAGATACGGATACTGGAACTACAATTACAGAAGCAAGTAATTTGTCTACCACTGCATTTTATGAAACGTTTTCTCCTGTAATCAAGGCAAACGTTTCTGAAGAACACAATGAAGATGTAATTGAGCACATGGGTGAAATAAAAAAAGATAATATGAAAAAGCACATGGCTGAATATTATGCCCAGAAAAGGTTATTTTATCTAAAAGAAATCGATTTAGAAACACTTGTAAGTTATAATTTAGAATGTAGCTATTTGAACATACCGTATGTGTATACAATTGGCTATTTGCACTTACTGTATGTGTACCTAATTAGGTTAGGTTACGTTAGTGGTATGTGCAGATAGTCAAATGGGTACACATACAGTATGTTTAAATAGCCCTATCTTATATTTTATGTATGTTTATCAATATATCGATAAATATCCCCAGGATAGCCCGCTATAAAAAAAATTCAAATTCATAAATAATTTTTCATTTTATCAATTATTTTATTTAGAATAATACAAAACATGAAATGCAATCAAGAATAGAAGAAGAAGTTGAAAGCATTTCAGACTTTAAACATCTGAATTCAGAAAAAGTAACTGAAATGCATCAGGAACTCAAGAAATTCGCTGAAAAATTGTCCACTACTTTGCTAGAAGAGGTATTGTAATTTTAAATAAATAAACATCTTTTTTAATTAATATTTAATAATTTTATAGGAAAATGATTTTATAAATACAATAGAAGATATTGATGCAAACGAAGAAATTCCTTGTTTAAATAAAACATGTCAATTACCATTAACAGGTACATACATAGGCTAGGCAAATAAGACTGCGTTGTAGCATCCCCGCTTCGAATTCAAAAATCAAAACCGTGGTAAAATGGCACTTTAGCCACCGTCGAAATGTAACAGTGTCTAAAGTGTCAGGCTTATTCACTTAAAGTTTTGATTCTCAAGATCGAAGTGACGACGCTTCAGCGCTGTCTTATTTGCCATTTGTTTTATTTTTATTAAAAAATATACAATACATGCAAAAAATAATTAATAATAATTTTACAGATGTTCTTGATATACTTTCAAAATCTCAAAATAAAAAAAACTTAGAATATATTTGGTCCAAATGGATAAAGCAATACGAAAAAGCGAAAGAAAAATTCTACGAACAGGTGGCAGTAACTCCTCCTACTAATTTAACAGGTAGGTACAAATCAAATTGTTTCATAGATAACTTACTTCCGGTTTCACGGGCAAGAGGTATCTATAGTTTTATTTTTTTTAATACATATCATTTTTATTTTTTTAATCATAATTGTTGAATTAAATAATGTAAATTGGCAAATTCAGGGAGGGGGTATAGCCCCTACCCCTCTTAGGTGCACCACTGTACGTTTTGTGTGCTTCCCAGTAATTGATAAAAGAATCAAACGGAATGAAATACAATTCTGTTTTATTCCGTAATCTTAACGTAAGAAATATAGCAAATTGTCAATCTGAATGACGTTTACCGGATTCAAACGGAATCAATAATGAAAATTGACAACTAAAAAATAGGTTGGCAGCACTGCAAAACTTCTTCAGACTGCTTGGACATAATAAACAATAATTAAACGTAATGAATTTATCGGCGGAGAATACGGAATTTTACAGAAACCGGAATGAATCGTCAAAATTTGATTCCTTTTTATTCCTTTTTCAATTACTGGGTTCTTTATTGAAATCGGTCATTAGTGTTATTTTATGTTTCAGAATCAACATTCCATACTAATACAATCAAAGAATTATGGGATGAGATAAAACCATTTTATAATAAACTGCATTCTTTTGTTAAAAAGAAATTAGAAAAAGTTTATAATTTACCGAAGGAAGACGAAGAAATACCTATTTATTTATTAGGTATATGCGAAAAGAAAAACAGGGCTTCGAATCGTTTCGTTTTTCGTTCCGGATCAGTTCCGAGTGATTTTTTTTTAAATTCATAATAATTTGTAAGATTAAATAAATGCGCATGTTTGAAAAAACAATATTATCGGTTCGTTTCCGGTTTTTATTCCGATAAAATAACGTTTTTTCCGGATTTTGGTTCAGTTCCGGTTCGAAGCCTTGAAAAAAAACGTTAATCGGAAACGTTCTAACGATGTGTCTTTGTAACAGGTTCATTATTTGGAGAAGACTGGAGTAAAATAGCTTCTTTGATTCTTCCGCATCCTGAAATTTTGACTGAAATTGAAGAAAATCTTAAAGAAAAGGTACGAATTTTTTTTTTTATTAAAAAAAATCATGTCATTAGTTTATTTTTTAGAATATCCAAGGAAAAACACTATACAAATTGGTTAAAACTAAACTACAAGAAAATGGAATAGGTTCTATTCCAGACGAATTTTTTGATAATTCTCAATTCAATTTAACATGTCCAAGTAAAATTATCAATTACTTTAGACCTGAAAAAACTGTTAATGAGTATGTATGATTTAATTTATTTAATTCCAATTTTCTAAATATATTTATGTATATTCCAATTTGAATATTTTTAGGGTACTCACATGTGAAAATGCGTCATTGGATAATTATCTAGAAGCCCATGAAATACTATTACAAATTATGTATCCCAATAATGCTACAGTTAGACTTGAAAATACAGGTTATAATTTATAATATATGTTTCTTATATTCGGTTTCACGAACAATAGGTATCTATAGTTTATATACCTCAGACAGTTTGGTAACAAGATATCCCTTTGAGAAAGACGTAGTATTCGGATGATATCTGTCGTTCGTGATAATGGGCATTTTAGAGAATTTTATTAAGATATTTCTGATATTTCAGCTATGACCGAAGTATTGAAAGGTATTGCACAGGAGCTTGCATTAGATCCAAAATATTTAGAAGATTTTGGTCTAATTTCAAAAACAACTATATCAGATTCTGTTGAAGGAGATTCAAACAGAATGACTTTGAAAATAATTAGTGCATTAAAAAATATACCTAAATTACCGTTCTACATGGTTGCAGAGGAAATTGCAAAAAATTTAACAGATCTAGATATTATTAAGTGGTGGAAATTGAGGTGATTATTTTAATTATGTTATCAAGCACTTTCAAACGAGGTATCAAAATTATACGACCCTTCAGAAAATTGTCAATTTTTGGGAATTTTTTGCATAGGTATTATTTTAGGATTTGGGTAGTGGGGATTTATTAAGTATATATTCAATTTATTCAATATCATTTCATGTTGAAAAATATACAATATTTAGAAAGCTATGAGCCTCGATGTAATGATCAAAAAAATGTTTTTCTCCATGGTTCCATCGAAATTTCGGGATAAGTTATGGTAAAAAATAGATAAATATTTAATCAATCAATCGTTGCACGTATCCGTTTCTTTTTTTATTTAATTTTTTCACAAAATGGGGACGGTTTGAAAATTTTCTTTCATTTTTAACACATTTTTTTTAATTCATGCAGTCTTAAAAATTAGTAAATATCAAAGTTTCTCAAGACGGCTACATACAGACTTATCCACTCCGATTTAAAAAAATTATATCGGTTCATTAGTCTTTTAGGAATCGCTGGAATCAGGTTAACAAAGTTGTTTCGAGAAAAAAGCTTTCGAAGTTTTCTTAGGGTCATAACCGGTCGTGCTATCGGGCCTCACTAAATTGACTGTAATTCAGACAATTTTTTACATATTTTTGAATATGTACACTTTAAAAAATCTCGCTTAGATAAATATTTCATTTTAGAAAAGAATATCAAAAAGTAAAAGGTGTTACTAACTCAGAATGGGACTTGTTAGGACATAGTTCATTAACCAAAACAAACGAAAATATAATGTAAGTATAATTAATCAAATAAAATGTTATATAATCTGGTTACATTTCTCACTATAACATATTACAGGAAATTTTTAAGCAATGTTCTAAAATTTGATCTAATTGCCAAATTAAAGAATGATGAAGGATATAGGTAAGAAATAATGGGTTAACATTTTATATACAAATAACAAATATGTAATTGGAATACTTTTTAGAAACAACTCTGAAAAATGGAAGTTAGAAGAATTATCAAAATTCATTTCTGAACATTTGAGAAAAAATATTAGTACCAAGCCAATGTTAATTAATTTCAAAACTTTGGAAAAGTATCTGGATAAATATTCATTCAAAGATACGGATACTGGAACTACAATTACAGAAGCAAGTAATTTGTCTATCACTGCATTTTATGAAACGTTTTCTCCTGTAATCAAGGCAAACGTTTCTGAAGAACACAATGAAGATGTAATTGAGAACGTGGGTGAAATAAAAAAAGATAAAATGAAAAAGCACATGGCTGAATATTATGCCCAGAAAAGGTTATTTTATCTAAAAGAAATCGATTTAGAAACACTTGTAAGTTATAATTTAGAATGTAGCTATTTGAACATACCGTATGTGTATACAATTGGCTATTTGCACTTACTGTATGTGTACCTAATTAGGTTAGATTACGTTAGTGGTATGTGCAGATAGTCAAATGGATACACATACAGTATGTTTAAATAGCCCTATCTTATATTTTATGTATGTATATCAATATATCGATAAATACCCCCAGGATAGCTCGCTATAAAAAAAATTCAAATTCACAAATAATTTTTCATTTTATCAATTAATTTATTTAGAATAATACAAAACATGAAATGCAATCAAAAATAGAAGAAGAAGTTGAAAGCATTTCAGACTTTAAACATCTGAATTCAGAAAAAGTAACTGAAATGCATCAGGAACTCAAGAAATTCGCTGAAAAATTGTCCACTACTTTGCTAGAAGAGGTATTGTAATTTTAAATAAATAAACATCTTTTTTAATTAATATTTAATAATTTTATAGGAAAATGATTTTATAAATACAATAGAAGATATTGATGCAAACGAAGAAATTCCTTGTTTAAATAAAACATGTCAATTACCACTAACAGGTACATACATAGGCTAGGCAAATAAGACAGCGTTGTAGCGTCCCCGCTTCGAATTCAAAAATCAAAATCGTGGTAAAATGGCACTTTAGCCACCGTCGAAATGTAACAGTGCCTCATTCACTTAAAGTTTTGATTCTCAAGATCGAAGTGACGACGCTTCAGCGCTGTCTTATTTGCCATTTGTTTTATTTTTATTAAGAAATATACAATACATGCAAAAAATAATTAATAATAATTTTACAGATGTTCTTGATATACTTTCAAAATCTCAAAATAAAAAAAACTTAGAATATATTTGGTCCAAATGGATAAAGCAATACGAAAAAGCGAAAGAAAAATTCTACGAACAGGTGGCAGTAACTCCTCCTACTAAATTAACAGGTAGGTACAATTCAATTTGTTTCATAGATAACTTACTTCCGGTTTCACAAACAATAGGTATCTATAGTTTTATTTTTTAAAAGCTTTTATTTAACTTCACTTGTTTGTTAGTTAGTTTGTTAGTTAAGATCAAATTTTGCAATCAAAATTTCAACTAGTTCTAATTAAGATAGAGCTTTGAAATTTTGTATACATATATGAGTCCGGTGACAATGCAATATAGTATATCTAATATCGTTCTAAATCCAATATGGCGGATGTTCCAGGATGGCGGATTACCTACCTTTTTCTTTATGATCATCTTCATATGGGTATCAAATGAAAGGGTTAGACGAGTAGAATACGATTAGCTATGTGGCGTTATTCTAAATCCAATGTGGCGGGCGCTCCAAGATGGCGGATTACATTTCTCTCTTAACCATCTTGATATGGGTATCAAATAAAAGGGTTTGATAAGTAAAATACGATTAGCTATGTGACGTCATTTTAAATCCAATATGGCGGACGCCCCAAGATGGAAGATTACTTTTTTCTTTGTAACCATTTTGATATGGGTATGAAATAAAAGGGTTTGATGATTAGAATACGATTAGCTATGTGACGTTATTCTAAATACAATATGGCAGACGCCCCAAGATGGCGGATTACCTTTTTCTTTATAACTATCTTGATATGGGTATCAAATGAAAGAGTTTGTCGAGCTTTACCTGTTAGTGTGTTAGTTAGTTAGTCAATCTGTAACTAAAAATTTAAAAATAAAATTATATAAAAAAATACTTTTTAAAAACAAGCTTTTATTAAAAATGCACTAAAAAGTAATAAATAAATTTTCAGCTATCACAAAAAATTCAGGTTTTTATGACTAAAACCAATAAAAACACGGGGCGCTATAAAGACAAATGTATGAATAAAAATTCTTATGCAGAATAAGAAATGAAATATAAATTGATACAAGATAACAGTAGAAAATTTGCACATTAAATAAAATAAATACAGTAGAATTTTTGATAAACTATAATAATACTTCACTATAATGAATTAATTAATTAAAAACTATACATTTACCTTCATGAGCACCCCGCTGTTTTATTGGTTTTAGTCATAAAAACCTGAATTTTTTGTGATAGCTGAAAATTTATTTTTTACTTTTTAGTGCATTTTTAATAAAAGCTTGTTTTTAAAAAGTATTTTTTTATATAATTTTATTTTAATACATATCATTTTTATTTTTACTTTCTTATACTCATGTATATGAAATATACATATAGTATAAGTAAGTATTGTAATCGCGATTTTTTTTAATCATAATTGTTGAATTAAATAATGTAAATTGGCAAATTCAGGGAGGGGGTATAGCCCCTACCCCTCTTAGGTGCACCACTGTACGTTTTGTGTGCTTCCCAGTAATTGAGAAAAAAATCAAACGGAATGAAATACCATTATGTTTTATTCCGTAATCTTAACGTAAGAAATATAGCAAATTGTCAATCTGAATGACGTTTACCGGATTCAAACGGAATCAATAATGAAAATTGACAACTAAAAAATAGGTTGGCAGCACTGCAAAACTTCTTCAGACTGCTTGGACATAATAAACAATAATTAAACGTAATGAAATTATCGGCGGAGAATACGGAATTTTACAGAAACCGGAATGAATCGTCAAAATTTGATTCCTTTTTATTCCTTTTTCAATTACTGGGTTCTTTACTGAAATCGGTCATTAGTGTTATTTTATGTTTCAGAATCAACATTCGATACTAATACAATCAAAGAATTATGGGATGAGATAAAACCATTTTATAATAAACTGCATTCATTTGTTAAAAAGAAATTAGAAAAAGTTTATAATTTACCGAAGGAAGACGAAGAAATACCTATTTATTTATTAGGTATATGCGAAAAGAAAAACAGGGCTTCGAATCGTTTCGTTTTTCGTTCCGGTTCAGTTCCGAGTGATTTTTTTTTAAATTCATAATAATTTGTAAGATTAAATAAATGCGCATATTTGAAAAAACAATATTATCGGTTCGTTTCCGGTTTTCATTCCGATAAAATAACGTTTTTTCCGGATTTTGGTTCAGTTCCGGTTCGAAACCTTGAAAAAAAAACGTTAATCGGAAACGTTCTAACGATGTGTCTTTGTAACAGGTTCATTATTTGGAGAAGACTGGAGTAAAATAGCTTCTTTAATTCTTCCGCATCCTGAAATTTTGACTGAAATTGAAGAAAATCTTAAAGAAAAGGTACGAAATTTTTTTTTATTAAAAAAAATCATGTCATTAGTTTATTTTTTAGAATATTCAAGGAAAAATACTATACAAATTGGTTAAAACTAAACTACAAGAAAATGGAATAGGTTCTATTCCAGACGAATTTTTTGATAATTCTCAATTCAATTTAACATGTCCAAGTAAAATTATCAATTACTTTAGACCTGAAAAAACTGTTAATGAGTATGTATGATTTAATTTATTTAATTCCAATTTTCTAAATATATTTATGTATATTCCAATTTGAATATTTTTAGGGTACTCACATGTGAAAATGCGTCATTGGATAATTATCTAGAAGCCCATGAAATACTATTACAAATTATGTATCCCAATAATGCTACAGATAGACTTGAAAATACAGGTTATACTTTATATGTTTCTTATACCCGGTTTCACGAACAATAGGTATCTATAGTTTATATACCTCAGACAGTTTGGTAACAAGATATCCCTTTGATAATGACGTAGTATTCGGATGATATCTGTCGTTCGTGATAATGGGCATTTTAGAGAATTTTATTAAGATATTTCTGATATTTCAGCTATGACCGAAGTATTGAAAGGTATTGCACTGGAGCTTGCATTAGATCCAAAATATTTAGAAGATTTTGGTCTAATTTCAAAAACAACTATATCAGATTCTGTTGAAGGAGATTCAAACAGAATGACTTTGAAAATAATTAGTGCATTAAAAAATATACCTAAATTACCGTTCTACATGGTTGCAGAGGAAATTGCAAAAAATTTAACAGATCTAGATATTATTAAGTGGTGGAAATTGAGGTGATTATTTTAATTATGTTATCAAGCACTTTCAAACGAGGTATCAAAATTATACGACCCTTCAGAAAATTGTCAATTTTTGGGAATTTTTTGCATAGGTATTATTTTAGGATTTGGGTAGTGGGGATTTATTAAGTATATATTCAATTTATTCAATATCATTTCTTGTTGAAAAATATACAATATTTAGAAAGCTATGAGCCTCGATGTAATGACCAAAAAAATGTTTTTCTCCATGGTTCCATCGAAATTTCGGGATGAGTTATGGTAAAAAATAGATAAATATTTTATCAATTGTTGCACGTATCCGTTTTTTTTTTTATTTAATTTTTTCTCAAAATGGGGACGGTTTGAAAATTTTATTTCATTTTGAACACATTTTTTTTAATTCAGGCGATCTTAAAAAATAGTAAATATCAAAATTTCACAAATCGGCTACGTACACTGCGATTTTTTTAAATTATATCGGTTCATTAGTCTTTTAGGAATCGCTGGAATCAGGTTAACTAAGTTGTTTCGAGAAAAAAGCTTTCGAAGTTTTCTTAGGGTCATAACCGGTCGTGCTATCGGGCCTCACTAAATTGACTGTAATTCAGACAATTTTTTACATATTTTTGAATATATACACTTTAAAAAATCTCTCTTAATTAAATATTTCGTTTTAGAAAAGAATATCAAAAAGTAAAAGGTGTTACTAACTCAGAATGGGACTTGTTAGGACATAGTTCATTAACCAAAACAAACGAAAATGCAATGTAAGTATAATTAATCAAATAAAATGTTATATAATCTGGTTACATTTCTCACTATAACATATTGCAGGAAATTTTTAAGCAATGTTCTAAAATTTGATCTAATTACCAAATTAAAGAATGATGAAGGATATAGGTAAGAAATAATGGGTTAACATTTTATATACAAATAACAAATATGTAATTGGAATACTTTTTAGAAACAACTCTGAAAAATGGAAGTTAGAAGAATTATCAAAATTCATTTCTGAACATTTGAGAAAAAATATTAGTACCAAGCCAATGTTAATTAATTTCAAAACTTTGGAAAAGTATCTGGATAAATATTCATTCAAAGATACGGAAAATGGAACTACAACTACAGGTGGAGTTGTAGTTACTGAGAGTACTTTGTTTGAAGAATACAAAGGAGGGGTGCAGAAATACAATTCTTCACGACTCGGTTCAAATGATAATGAGAATAAAACTCCTCGAAATGATTACTTTAGTTCTTTAATCGCTGTATTTAAAACAATTTTTTGTTTAATTTTCTTGCAAATCTTAATAAAAACTGCTCTGATAGTGTCTACATTATATTAATTATTAAATTTTTTTTAAAAGATGTTAAGCGTCGATTACACTAAGCAAATTTACAAGCTACAAGCCTGCGAGTTTAGAAGCTGCTAGTAAACTCGTCCAGTGTAATCGTGTTCACTAGCTAACAAGCAGATTATAAACAATCTGTGACAAAAGTTGAAAGCCGGGCTACTTTACTCGCTACTCACTGGCGTGTGGGCTTGTTAGCTAGTAAACTAGCCGTGTGTCATCATAGTTGCTACTGAACTAGCTGCGAGTATCCCGGTGATTAGCTAGTTGGCTACTAAGCGAATAGAAAGTTTTGTGTGTCTACATCACTATCACACTAGCTAAACTCGCTGGCTTATAGCTTGTAAACTCGCTTAATGCAATCAACGCTTTATTAAGATTTGTAATTAATTCATGAATTAGTATATTTTTTAAATTTAAAATAATTAAAACAACAATAATTACTAATATATTTATTTAAAAAAAAAACAATACTTGTATAATGTATACATATTATGTAGAAATATATTACATAATAAGAATAATCAAAGATTTAAAAATACCTTATAGTTACTATGATTATATAATTACTATTAGTTAACCTTACACATGTTATAAATTTATACATCAATAACATAACCTTAACTATTTCATCTAAAGTCAGATCACCGAAAATTCTTTTATCGTACAGAATATAAAATAAAATGTATATTTTTCTTTAGTAATTAGCATTCATTATGAAAAAAGAAAAAATATTACAAAAAGTGTAAGGGAGCGTTCAAGTATTACGTAACGCAATTTTTGGAGATTTTTGAACCCCCCTCCTCCCCATGTAACGCGCCGTAACGTTTTTCTGTACCCCCCCTCCCCCTAGTTTTTACCTAAAAACTGTTATGTAACACGTAGTTCGAAACCCCCCCCCCAACCCCTGTAACGCATCGTAACTTTTTACAACCCCCCCCCCTCCCCCCAAATTCGTTACGTAATACTTGAACGCTCCCTAAGGTCTTTACAATGAAGACACCAATTTAATGTTCTGTCAATTCGTAAATATTTTAGAATCAAATAAATGAAGGTGCTGGTTCATTTATCAATTCTTTTTTAATATTTACCGAATGCAATGTCTCTAAATGTCTTTGTAATAGATATTTATGTTTGAAATTCCTCATGCATATATTGCAGTGATACCACTCATGTTCCACCACACCTGTATGAGCGCTAACATGGCTTTTTAAAAGCGCCTTTTCGTGGAACTTTTGACCGCAGTAAGAACAAGCATAAATGTCTTTATCTGCGTACACCTGCATGTGCCTCAGATACGATTTTCTATTTGCCAATACCTTTCCGCAAGTTTGACATTTTGTAGAAAGCAAATGAACCTTCTTTACTTTATTTTTGTGTTCTTTAACCTCTTCAGTACTGCATTTCTTCATATGAGATTTAAAATAATTTGAATTGTGAAATTTCGTAAAGCAATTGTAACATTCATAGATTTCATTTCGGCCTTTGTATGTTTCTATGTGACGTTCAAAATTGCGCTTGCTTGAAAATACCCTTTCACATTTCGTACATTTATTTTCATCATTTTGAATAGTTGTGCTGGCTACTTCAATACATGTTTTTAAATGTTTTTCTAAATTTTTGTTTTCATGGAATTTCTCACTACAGTTGGAGCATTCAAAGATCTCATCTTGACCCTTGTAAAGTTCTATATGATCTAAATAAGATTGTCTATTTTCCATAACCTTCTCGCACTTTACACATTTGTTTTCAAAAAGAAGTTTCTTTACTTCAGTTTCACAAGCCTCGGTGTTAATATCTGTTCTTATAGTACCAACACACTGTCTTAAATGATTTTTTAAATATCTTTCATCGTGAAATTTTTCAGTGCAATTTGTACATTCAAAGATATCGTCCGTGTACTTGTAAGCTTCCAAGTGACGCAAATAAGAATCCCTTTGTGAAAACACTTTTTCGCACTTTACACATTTGTTTTCTTCTTGTTTTTTATGTCCTTTAGCATTATTGATCTCATTTTGTGTATTTCTACCGACTCTTACAGTACATATACTTAAATGCCTTTTCAAATTTTCATTTTCATGAAATTTCTCTTTGCAGTCGGAACATTCAAAAATCTCGTCTTTATCCTTGTAAGTTTCTATGTGGTCTAAATAAGATTGTTTATCTTCAATTACCATTTCGCACTTTACACATTTGTAAGAATTAAGTTTCTTTACTTCATTATTTTTTAAATGTGTATTTATAGAACCAACACATTTCCTCAAATGATCTTTTAAATAATTTTCCTTGTGAAATTTTTTAGTGCAATTGGAACATTCATATATTTCATCTGTGTGCTTGTACGAGTTCATGTGAATAATATAACCATTCCTGTGTGAAAATATCCTTTCACACTTGACACATTCAAATTGCACATTTTTATTTTTTATGGTCTCATTCTGAATATTATTAATTGTTGCAAGACAGTCATTCTGATGTATTTTGAGATACTTGGATTCATGGAATTTCTTTCCACACTTAGAACATGCATGCACTTCTTTGCCGTACGTATTGCAGTGGCGTAAAAGAGAGTGTTTAGATGAGAATAATTTTCTGCATATTTCACATCTCGGAGAATTAAATTGGGATTTATTTCCTCGCTTGAATTTTTTCACTCTATTAACCAACCTTTCCGTATTTGTCTTTGCTGCATCATTGCAAGTCTTCATATGCTTTTCTAAGTGTGTATTTTCATGAAATTTTTCACTGCAATGGGAACATTCAAAAATCTCATATTTGTTTTTATAAAGTTGTATGTGGTGCAAATAACTACTTTGACTTGGTAATACTTTTTCACATTTGAAACATTTGTTCAAAATAAGCTCTTTCTTTATCTTTATTTCTTTCTTTTTTGATATTGTATCCACATTTTCTGTATTTATTTTGCCACTACATTTCTTTGAATGTGATTCTAGTCGCCTGTATTCATGGAATTTCATATCACATTTAGAACACGTATGAACTTCTTTGCCCATGTACGCCTCACAGTGACACAAATAAGAAAGTCTAGTTGAAAATATTTCTTCGCAGATTGTACATTTATTAGTATGAGAATTCTTTTCGTCTTGCTTTTCAACTTCATTGATCTGATTTGTGTTATTCTTACTACCACTACAAACTCTCAAATGCATTTGAAGGTATTTGTTCTCGTGGAATTTCTCATCACAATTGGGACATTGGTAGATTTCATCCATACCCATGTATGTTACGCAGTGTCGTATGTAATTCTGTTTATTTTTAAATATCTTATCGCACTTTACACATTTGGTATCTACTTTGTTTTTTTTTGTATTCCTTTGAGTAACACTGCAGGCCATCATATGTGATTTTAAGAACCTATTTTCATGATATTTTATATTACAATTAGGACATTTGTATATGTCGTTTCTGTCTATGTAAGTTCTCCAGTGGTTCAAATATTTCTCTTTAGATTGAAATACTTTGTCACACTTTATACATTCGTTAGGCGGTTGTTCCATTTCTCTCTTTTTAGGTATTTCATCTACGTTGTTTGAAATGTCTACTTTTTGTTCATTTCTTGCGGTTATTAAATTTAAATTTTCAGGTAGGTTGTTATGTTCTCGAATGTGCATTTCTAATCCGTTTCTTTCAGGAAACGTTATATGACATAAGCTGCAGTTATATGTTGAATAGTTTTTTTTATGTTGTATTAAACCGCTTTCGAAAAGAAATTTTTTATTACATTCCTCGCATTCATAATTAAACTTTCTAGGCTCGTTTGTTTGTTGTGTATTTGTAATATTGGTATTATATTTGCTGCTACTTGCCATTTCAAAAGTAGATATCTTTTTAGGTAGAAGTTTAATGTTATAGTTATCTTCACTACTTGCACTTTCCTCGTAATACATCGATGCATTTTTTCTTAGTGTTCTTTTACTACTTAATGAATTACTTGGGAGAGATTTATTCTCAGATATTTCTTCATCACTCAATGAACTTAATCGGAGTCTTTTATTACTACATTCTGAATCACTTTGAAGTGTTTCTTTTTCATCATTCCATAAATCTAATCTAAGACTTTTACTACTCATTGAATTTCTCCGAAGTATCCTTTTCTTAGATGTTTGTTTATTGCTAGATGAATCAGGTCTAAGATTTCTTTTACTACGTGCTGAATTTCTCTCAGATATTTCATCATCGCTCGATGAATCAAATTTTAGTTTTTTATTACTAAATATTGACTGACTTCGAAGTGTTCTTTTTTCTGTTTTTTCATCACCACTCCATGAATCTTGTCTAAGACTTCTTTTACCAGGTGTTGAAGTACTCCGAAGTGTTCTTTTCTCAGTTGGTTCTTCATCACTTTGTGAATCTAATTTAAGTGTTTTATTAGTACTTAGTAAATTGCTTCGAACACTTTTTTTATAAATTTCATTGCTCTGTTCTGTTTTCAAATTAGTTTTTTTATGAACTTCCATATGTTTTTTAAATTCATCTTCCTGTACAAATATTTCTTTACATATTAAACAATTAAAACCAGTATGTATATGTACACCGATATGTTTTTGTAAATCTTTCGAAGTATTGAATATTTCGTTACATATATTACATTTACAAACACGACATCTTTTTTTATGTTTTCTAAAATCGGATAGATATTTGAAACTTTTACTGCACTTTCCACATATACGATGGTCAATTTTATGTACCACTGAATGCTGTTTTAATCTAAAATTATTTGTAAATAGTCTATTGCAAATGTCGCACACAACATATCTTGATTTATTAAATTTCTGAAATGATACAGAAACCTCACAACTTAAACTTTCATCTAACTGTTCTTTGGGTTCAGTTTTTATATGTTCAGAACCATTGTTAAGAATTTCTTTTACAGAATCATTATTTTGAATTTGTTTTTCAAAATCGTTTAATTGAATTTCTTCGTCAGAATCATCAACTTGAATTTGTTTTTCAAAATCACTTAATCGAATTTCCTCTTCGGAATCAATAACTTGAATTTGTTTTTCAGAATCATTAACTTGAATTTGTTTTTCGGAATCATTTAAACTAATTTCTTCTTCGGAATCAGTAACTCGAAGTTCAATATTTTCTGGGTTTAAATTTAATGCAGTATCTAAGGGAAGTTGGATTGGATCAGTTTCACATAATTCGCTGTCATTGCAGTTACTTAGAGTTTGTTTTTCAAACTCACAGAAGCGAATTTCTTTTTCGGAATCAGTTACTTGACGTACTTCATTTTCTGAGTTTAAATTTAATGCAGTATCTGAGGGAAGTTGGATTGGATCAGTTTCACATAATTCGCTGTCATTGCAGTTACTTAGAGTTTGTTTTTCAAACTCACAGAAGCGAATTTCTTTTTCGGAATCAGTTACTTGGCGTACTTCGTTTTCTGAGTTTAAATTTAATGCAGTATCTGAGGGAAGTTCGATTGGATCAGTTTCACATAATTCGCTGTCATTAGAGTTACTTAGAGTTTGTTTTTCAAACTCACATAAGCGAATTTCTTTTTCGGAATCAGTTACTTGACGTACTTCATTTTCTGAGTTTAAATTTAATGCAGTATCTGGGTTAAGTTGGATTGGATCGGTTTCACATAATTCGTTTTCATTTCCTTCATTGCAAAAACTATTTGCAGTATCAGTGCCAGTAATAGGTTCTTTTTTGATACTTTCAATATTAACAATTTCAAACATTTCTTCCATTTTATCATTTACATTATCTGAATTGCGCGCCACTCAATTTCAATCTGTTAAATTAGTAAAATAGTATAAGATATTAATTTATATACAGTGTAACTATATAATACTTACTTAAATTTGAAAAACAGAAAGTCCAAAATATATTAAACTAATACTTCATTTCAACTTATTAACATTTTTATCAATATGAGGGCCATAACGCCGCGAAAATTCTGTTATACACATAGAGATGATAAATATAGAGGAAGTGCGACAGCCAAAAAAAACGAACATATATTTACGGGTATGTATTGGATATATTTCGTATATTTACAGGGCCGGATTTAGAAATTTACCGCCCCTAGGCAGTTGCAAAAATTGCCGCCCTTCGTCACTTTTTTTTATTATTCTATGAAGAATAATAAAAAAGTGACGATTTTTTATTTCAATGACCTTTTTTTTAGTTGTCAAGTAAAAAATGTTATTAGTTTAAAAATCTGAAGACCCTTTTTTAGTTTCTCAGATGATTAGGTGTAAATTTTTCGAAACACAATTTTTCGAATCACAATTTTTCGAAACACAATTCTTCGAAACACAATTTTTCGAACAATATTTTTCGAAACACAATTTTTCGAAACACAGTTTTTCGAAACACAATTCTTCGAGTGAACAATTTTTCGAATGAACAATTTTTCGAAAAATTTATAAAAGCGCGGGACGCTATAGAGGCAAATGCATGGAAAAATATCTTGTGTATGAATTGATAAAATATATAAGGGTATAATTTTTTTTTAATTCATTTAAAGCTATACATATGCCTTTATAAGCGCCCCACTCTTTTAATGGTCTTAGTCATTAAAACCTAAGAATGAAGTGACAACTGAATATTTATTTTTGACTTTTCAGTACATTTTTAATAAAAACTACTTTAAAAAACATTTTTTTATTTATTATTATTTAAAATAATATACCTAAGTTTTTTGTGATCATTGAAAACTATGCTGGATCCCTGTAAATTAAATATTACCTTTATATAACCCAGTGGCGTCACTAGGGTTGGTGTCACCGAGTGCGGTAAATCATGGTGTCACCCCCTGAGCAGTTCTGATGACCTTTTTTTTTTTAGTCGTTACCAAAAACTATAGAATACATGTTTTGCATTTGGGTGTCACCCCCTGAACACACAGTTCAATTCTTTTTTTTTTAGTCATTACCAAAAATTATAATAGAATACTAGTACTAAAGTGATGTTTTGCATTTGGGTGTCACCCCTTCTGATGGTGTCACCCGGTGCGGTCCGCACCCCCCGCACCCCCCTAGTGACGTCACTGATATAACCTAACCTAAACGGGCACTAACCTAATCTACTCTAAGCAAACCTAACTAAAAGTAACTTACCCTAACCGGGACTAAACTTATTTATTCTGACCAAAGCTGACCTAACCTAAACTCTTTATTCTTTTTCATTTCTACCATTATCAAATTTTGTGTAAAACTTACCTAACTTAAAAAATCCAAAACTTATTTTTTTTTCGAAAAATTATTCATTCGAAATATTGTTCATTCGAAGAATTGTATTTCGAAAAATTGTGTTTCGAAAAATTGTGTTTCGAAGAATTGTTTTCGAAAAATTGTGTTTCGAAAAATTGTGTTCGAAAAATTGTGTTTCGAAAAATTGTGTTTCGAAAAACTTTCCGGATACCAATACCGCTTCCAACCACGTACACCCATCGCTCGATTTCACAACGTTGTTGGTAATTGAACCTCTTGAATTGACAACGTCGAGAGGGGTCCCCACCACCGTGCCGACCTTAACGTTGATTGGTGAATTTAAATTACGCGCGGAGATAGCAATCACGGTAGTATTATGGAGGGGATTGGAGAAGGTTGGCAAATCGCGCGTTTGGCCCGTTTCGAAATTAAGCGGTTACGAAATCGAGAGATGAGTGTACCTACAAAATTCATGAAGTGCTATAAGGGCTATAAAGCCTAATATAACTATAAGGCCATGATTATATACAGGCTCGGATTAACCATGCAGGCAGTGTAGGCACGTGCCTAGAGTAGCAAAAATTAAGGGGCAGAAAATTTTGGCGGAAACTTGTTAAAAAAAGATCTTCTTATATTTTTAATAAACTTTACATAAAAAAAATAAAAAAAATAAATAAAAATGTTAAACTTTTTGTACCAAACTTATTCCACCATTTGAAGGGGGGCGGCAATTTTCGCAACTGCCTAGGGGCGGCAAATTTCTAAATCCGGGCCTGACTATATACAATAATATTATACATACACTCATGCACACATAATATAATTTGCTGTAAGGCTGTAAAGATGCCTTTTCATGTTGACGCTCGGCGTTCGTTCTATACAGTACCTATAGTATACATAATATGTATAAGCTGAACTAAGTTTCAATTAAAATTGTTTAGAAACGTTGTTTCTTCGTTTAGTAATTGAAATACAAAATAATCAAATAAACATCAATCCACAAACCGATCAAATTATAGATCTCGAAATTCTTCAGCCACGTGACAAAATTTTATACTAGAAAACTCTTCTATATATATTATCTCTATGACTGTAAGAGAGCATGTACCGCGGATTCTGTATTAACATAATGTTTGGATTCACAGAAAGCGGTTAGTTACCGGTTACACTGACCGGCGAGTTTTGATTGGTTGATTTATGGAATTTCTGGTAGAATGTACCAGAAATACGATAAATCAGCCAATCAAAACTCGCCGGTCAGTGTAACCGGTAACTAACCGCTTTCTGTGAATCCAAACAATGGTGGCATTTAGGATATATATTCTTATTTAAAAAATTAAAATAATAACAATGTTTTCATATCACATATTTATTACAAACATATTGTATTTATAACATTTAAATTTAATCCATACACAAAACTTCATATTCTGAATAAGGAACTTCTGCTCCATTGAATGGAATATAGCAATGTCCATGACTGCAATGGATCTAGAAAAATAAATAAACAAACAATTTAAAATCAAATATAAAATCAACAACTATTTGACATTCGCGTTTCTTTATGATTCCGTAGAAAACTAGGAACCCTTATATACCTTATATATATATATACCTTATACTCTATTCTTGAGTTCGTTATACATTTTCTCATTCGAGATTCTAAACTAAAACTGAAAGTCACACTAGAATCTCGAATGAGAAAAAGTCGAACGAACTCGAGAAGAGAGGCCTTGGGCATGCGAGATTTAAAATCTGAGTGAGTTTGAGAATAGGGACCCAGTCTGTATGTCACACTACCATTCACTCATTTATACACTTATTAAGTTGAAATTTGGTATATAGACGTAAATTGGCGACCCAAAAACAAAAATGATAAAAAAATGAATAATTTTTTGGACCCACCCATGCATAGGCTGAAAAGTGTACTCGAATATTTTTTTCACTTACCCCATCGAGTGGGGTGTCTTTAGATAGGTCTCCTAAAGTGCAACACAAACTTTTAATTTTAACCCTTCAGTCACGATATATTTGCCTTCAATCATTATTCGAGTAGATACCCACCTCCTCTCTAATTTCTATATTATTGATGCAAAAACTCCAGAATATAGCTCTTAATTGGTAATTTCAATGAAAATTATAACGAACACTGTTTTGGACTGTTTTGGACCCCCTTCCCACTTTCCATAAAATAAAAAGTGTACTCTTTTATAGTGATTTCATCTTTGGTCAACATGAAATAGCTCTTGATACGTTTTATCAAGTAGAGAATGTTAATGAGAATAGCTACAGAACCCTATCATGAAGGTACGTGACCAACACGCAGGGCCGTCGAGAGAAAATCCGGGCCCGGGGGACAAAAATTATGCCCCCCCCCCACCACCCATGAAAAACAACTATTTTTTTTTACTCGTTTAAATACTGGACCTTTTTTTTTTAGCTTTTTTAACAAAAAAATGTTACTAATAATTTTGAAGAGCTATTTTTTTTTAGCTCCTCACCAAAATTTTTCACAATTTTACGATGATGCCCCATCATTGTGCCCCCTATGGTCGGGTGCCCTAACCAATTGCTTCTTTTGCTTATTGGTAAATCCGGCACTGGTTTTAATAACAAGCTATATAAATATAAGTTTGTATTGAATAGAAATGTAAAAAGTAAGAAGTCCACTTTCTTGAATTGAGAGTTTTATTGTTATGTTAAATTAAGAAATTTACTTATTAATTATAATTGTAAATTTTATTGATGAATAAGACTTACGGGCCCCTTTAGGGAGGCCGGGCCCGGGAGGATTCCTCCCGTCTCCCCCCCTCTCTCGACAGCCCTGCCAACACGCATTTGGCCGTTTTATTTAAAATGATATTGTTAGCATACAAACCTTTCCTACTGTCCAGGAGCCCTCGTGACAAACTCTTCCACAGTATAAAGTTTCTCCATCGCTGGTGTTTCCTACAGGAACAGCATTAACAGGAACAGTTCCGCCTGATGAAAATTGCCATGATAAAGATCCTTGGCACATAACCTTAAAAAAACAATTAAGTTTTTTCGTGAATATTTTAAAATAATGTACAACTTTTATTTTTTTAAATTATTTTATTCATTTTTTAAATAAAAAATAAAATTGCGAGTCGAAACTTGTGCAATAAGTGTCTCGTACCGTTAATTTTTCAATTTATTCAATTATTGTAAATTGTACTATAATTAAATCATTTTGAATTATTACTATTATTATTATTTGATAAATATGCAAGAGGGGTGAATTCTAATAATTATCTTGTGCTCTCGAAATCATTAACCATATTCCCAATTTTACTCAGAATTTGCTTACTATCCCTGATAATGAAAATATTTTATTTACTTTAATAATAGCAATACGTTTGCATATTTAAATTCCTTGAATTGTCAGCTTTCATTTGATACCCCACTCGCTGGGATTGAATAAAAAATACCCCCCCCCCCCCCACCCCCCAAATAAAAAAACGCCAATATACCTCAAATTCGTATTTCATGATTTCTTGGCCACCATAACAGACGTATGAAATATTCTTCTCTGGGATAACTTTGGCTGGGATCAAGTCGCCCTCGTGCCAAGCACGCCCCACATAAATTGCGGTACCATCTTGGTCTGTACCACCTCTAACGGCTGTAGGGGGAACACCCAAATCTACACGGCTTGAAACCCAAGTTACACCTGTTACAGAAAATATTTAATTTATTGAATATCGAATCTAGACCTATTGCTATTTAATAAAGTTATTTGAAAATATATTGGCATTCAAAGTGATTTTGCTAAATTGTACATCTAAAAGGCTCTCACGCCTAAGCTATTGTTTTTATAAAAATATGTTAAATGGTAATTTTATAGGTATTTTAATTATCTATAAAATTGGTTCAGAGAGCTATAGGTGTAAATGTAATGAGTTAAAACTTATAAGCGTTTTAAATATTTATTTTTTTACAAAAATTTTCTATAAATATCAATTAAATAGCAATATATTACCCTACTACTGAACTGTCGGAAAAGGAATTACCAAGCCGATAACTATAGCATTATTAGAACATAATTTTATTATACAAAATGACGTCCTTAAAAATGTTCATTAGTTATCATGAATCAGTAATACCAACTTCAGTATTAAATAATCATTTTCTAGTGTTATTTAAATGAGAAACAAGACTCCCTTTGAGCATAGGTTGGTATTGACTCGTTAATCCGTTAATCGTTAATTAACGAAGTTAACAAAATGCTTAATGGATTAACTTTTAAGTTAACTCAAAAAAATGTTAACGCTCTTGTTAACTTCTGTTAACTTTAGTCCGTTACATTGGTTGTTTGATGACAATTACATAAGAAAGTTGTCGAAATAGCAAAAAAAGGTCTTCAAACATTTTGGATAATTAACTTTTAACGGTTAACTTTCGTTAAATTTTCGGAATTTTAACGCTTTAACGATTAACGAAGTTAACTTTTTTATTAACGAGTTAACGAAGTTAACTTTTCGATTAACTGTGCCCACCTATGCCTTTGAGGCACTTTTTAAAATTGAACTATAGGGTAATCCTTCGGCGAAAACTTATTTTAGGTCAAAAACTAACGAATACTTCGTAACAAGAGCTAATTTTTTTTGACACACCCTAATTTATATATGAAAGTTTTCTGAAATTGATTTTTTTCTGTTTTATAATTACTAAAACCTTGACTTAATTTCTGATAGCATATCAATATTCTAAGTACTTTATCATACTATTTTATCATTAGGTTTTTTTTTTAATTATACTTAATGTAAATACATAATCATGTTTATGTAATAAAAATCGATAATATATCTAATATTAATGTGTTATTTTAATAAAAAATTATTGTAATATGAGCAGATAAAATAGATAGAAAAAAGTATGTAGATACATAATTAATTAATAAAATTAAAAATACAATTAAATTCAATTTATTTTTCACAAACTCCAAATGAATACATTTTTAATTTTAAGTTTTCGAATCAATTGAATTTTGTTAACCGCATCCACCCATGGACCAAATTACAATCTATCCTAAAAAATCAATTTAACAAACATTAGTACGTTAAATTTTATCCTAAATCATTTAAATGGGACACAAAAACTTACCAAATTTGGATTTCGGATTCGTATTTGCGCGCGCAGGGCATATTTGAGGCTGACCAAATCTAGAAGGAGGTGGCTGAGACGGATAACTTAGTAGGTGTGGATTACTCGGATCATATGCAGGACCTATAGAAGGTCCAAGACGCGGCCTTCCTGGAGGAGGTATGAAATTTGGACCTGATGCCGGAGGTCCAAATGTAGGACCTCTTGTTGGAGGAATCGAAGGTCCGAATATCGGACCACCTAGTGGAGATTTCTGGGGAGGTTTCGGAGGTCCAAACATCGGAGGTCCTTGGGGAGGTCCGAAGGAGGGAGGTCCTTGAGGAGGCCCGAAGGAAGGTGGCCCTTGAGGAGGTCCGAAAGAAGGGGGTCCGAAGGAAGGTGGCCCTTGAGGGGGTCCGAAAGGAGGTTGTGTTTTGTCTGGTCCGAAAGTTGGATATGTTGCTCCCCCAGGTAGCTGATGTGAAGGATATAGTCCTCTACCTCCAGAAGGTCCGACTCCAGGTTTAAATCCAGCAGGAGGAGGGTCTACACAAACCAATCTTAATCACGGATTTATTGAAAAATATTGGATAGTTACAGTTATCAGTAGCGCACCCACTCTCCCGAAAAAAATCTGAGTGGACTGCTGTTATTTAAAATGATTAGATACCTATATTTATATAGCGTTTCAACTTTTAGAAAAATATACACATGGAGTTTATCGCTTTAGCGATTAACGATTTTTAACTTTTTTATTACGAGTTAACGATTAACGAAGTTAACTTTTCGATTAACTGTGCCCACCTATGGAGTTGAAACATATAATACCATATATACAATAATTGAAAAGTAGTTGGGTCAGACCCTAGGGGCATGTTTATGTTTTTATTTAATTCTGTTATTTTTGTTTAAAACTGTCATTTTTTTTATTTACTTAAAACATGTTGTGTCTTGTTTTTTATTTACTTTTCTTTGATAAATAAAGGGTTTTTTTATTATATTTTTATTTGAATAGACATTACTTTTATAGCGCAATTTAAATAAATAAAGAATTGCGTATTTATTTTTAAATGGCGTAAATAACATTGTTATTTTCCGTTGTTGGAAAAATACGAAACATACATAAATCAATTCAGAAAACTTTCTACTATAAATTACCGAATACTAAAATACATTTTCGGTCGTATTAATAATTTACATCTGTCGTATTTACAAATATTTAAAAATTGAACCTTAGTTCAATCGAAAATTAAATACAGTAAAATACAGATCAAAAAAGTACCTGTTTTTATAACATTTATAATCTAATTTTCCATTTTATTTAATATCAATTTTATACCATCAATATATTAATTCATTAACCCTTTAACTACGGGTGTTGTCAATAGACAACGCAACGAAACTTTCGTGAGGTACGGGTATCGTCAATAAGCGATCTAATAGTTTAAACTGGGAACGGGTGTCGACTATTGACGATGTTATTTGTTATTATAAGAAATGAACGTGGGGTGTCATTTTTTTGCGTTCCACAGACTAGCTTTTTAGAAATATAACCGTAGTTAAAAGGTTAAAGCTCTTCTCACACTGGGGGGCGCAAAATGCTGCAATTCGCTCGCTTGCAAAGCTTTTCAAACCAACGCGATATCTCTCACGTCATTAACACATATTTTTAGCGCAACCCACGAATTGATAGCGCTTATATGCTCGATTTTCCGCCCGACCGTCTGTCTTCCACCGCGAAATCTCGGCCCCCTAACCAACACGACCATATTAGTTAATTGTCAGAATTGGCACGAGCAAATCGCGTCCCGAACGTTGCACAGAAATCGGGTTGGTTTGAGATTAAGAACTTTATTTGGAATTTAACAAAATTTATATCTGTAATCTCCCTGAATTAATATGCATAGGTAATTGACTGTATTAAAAATACTAAATTGATATAAACAATGTATTAATTAAAATAAAAAAATGTACACGACTTACCTGCCATTCTGTCTTGATTAATATGATAAAACTAATTCAAAAAGAGTCAAATTAGAATATAAATGCAGACATGATTTCATTCGTATTTTATCTTATCTTTTATTAATATAATGTTTCATTATTTTACCAGAGATGTACTTTTTTAATATTTATTTCTTTAAAGCCATCAAGAAATTCGAGAATTGATTTATGTTTTTTCATTAACTTACGAAGAAATATTAATATAATGTAAAATAATATTGATTGAGTACTTACATTTAAACTTTATTTCACAGGGAATTCACATATAACTGCCAAATAGACAAGAATCAAATAGATGGAATTCGTTTTTCAAGATTACGTCGTTTAAATATTTCTATTAATTGAGATTTTATGGAAATTGAATTAATATGTTCTTCATATTTCACTGTTTCTTTTCATCGGTAAAAGTTAAAAAAAAAGAAAACTGATATATGTACAAAATAATTTAAATTTTACAGAATTTATTATATTAATATTCTTTCTTTTGACCAATTTGTTTGTATTTGAAATTTTCTATATTTTATATTTATATCTATAGGTAGTCATTTAGAATAAATAAACTAGAAAGTACAAGCTTTAAAAAAAGTTTAATTTTTTTTTAATTCTGATCATTGTTCGCGAAAATACAGCTATTTGAAAATCACAAAAATGTGGATATTTTTTATCTTTATTTTTTAACTATTTTTGTATTTAGGAGGGGAAAAAACTTATATCATTCAAAAAGTACTGTGCCATAGTGTGTGTGTTGCCATTAAGGCAGGTAAATAATTGGTTAAATTTCGACCATAGTTTTTATAAATATGTACATATAGATTTTTTTTACTTTTTTGTAGAATTGCATGCCGAAATGAACCGTTTTTTGGCTCAAGATACTATACCATTTCAATTTTAATAACGAGATCAAATCGCAGTGGCGTAACTAGATTTTTTAAGGGGTGGAGGGGGGGAGGGGGTGCATTTCCAAGCAAGGTTACCATTACAGATATAATATAATCAGCTGCCTCCTTCACTTACTTGTTACATCACTTTGGGGTACCCAAGCCCCCCCTAGACTCCCCCCGTGCTGATTACTCCACTACAATTACTTACGTCGAATCTCGATTGTAAAAAAAATATCAATAAATTATTTGATATTAATCATTAAATCAATTATTAAAAGTTTTAATTTAAAAACAAAATACAATTTTTTTTTTACAAAAAAATATAATTTTTAGTAAAAACATTCATACGAGACCAAGACTCATCTAGCTATCGTTTCATTTTCTGTACAGCGCTGTTGTTTTTCTACATTAATCGTTAAGATTTATGAAAACTATGAATAAGTTATGCAAGTTTGAACATAAGTTAATTGAACCAAAAATAACCTTAATACGGATCTGTAGTCTTTATTATCCCTAAATAAATATATGCATAAGTATACATTATTTACTTTCAGCCACTCCATATGTTTTTAAATTTCAGAATTATATTGTTCATAATTTTATCAAAGTTGTATGATATGAATCAATGTTATGGAAAAATTTATTACTCAAGTTTTTATTAATGTATTAATGAGGTTCGGTATTTATTTTTTAGGGTTTCGAAGAAATGCTATTAATCTCACTTTATCGTCTATCCGTCCGTCCATCCTTTTCAGTCAAAGCAAAATAGCTCGTAAATTCGTAAACTATATAAGCTAGAACCTTTAATTTTTTATTGAATATGTAAAATGATACCCTCTGGTAAAAGAGGTACACATTTTTTGAAAAAAATATTTTTTATGGGAGCCGTTAATGAGCTAAAGCTAGACAATTTTTTTTTGTACCAAGGTATGTGGCTCGTCAAAATGTATAATTTGACCCAAATATATTTTACTCATAAGTATTATTCGGTATTTTTTTATTATTACGCTTTTATTATGTCACCCTTAGCAGGGCCGGATTTACAAATTCACCACCACTAGGCAGTTGCGAAAATTTCCGCCCTTTTCATTGAATAAAAATAAAAAATGAATATTTTTCATATCAATTACCTTTTTTTGTTTTTTTTTTTCGTTATGAAGTCAAATTTTTATTTTTTTAGCACGCAAAAATACTGAGGTAACAACGAAAAAAAGTCTTCAATTTTTATTTTACATATAGTGGGGGGGGGGTGCTTCAGCATCCCCCCCCCGGTATCTAGCTACGGCCCTGACTTTAGAGTGAACATTTCTTGTATCAATTAGCCTCATTGCCCCTATCGCTTCAATATACAACTAATGAATAGAATAATTAATTTAGAAATATATAAAACCAACATTAAATATATATTTATTTTTATTTTAAATCATATAAAAAACAATAAAAATATAATCTATAGGTATTAGGCATATAACTAACTAAAGTAATTGATTAAAAATATTTTTATAAATAATGAGTATCACATTTAAATTAAACTAATTATAAATAATATTAAGCAGTTCTGGGAACTCGATATTAGAAGTTTCTGATGTTTCGGCAGATGGCGTAGTTTCCGTTTTTAACGTCGTGTGATTGATTTTTGAGGATACCTAGAAAAAATATATATGTATTTATAAAAATAGATACATTTATTAAAACAGTAAAATAACGTATTCACGTCAATCCCTCAACTGTGCATCCCGATATAGTCACACCCATTTTTTTTACCAAGGCAATATGGGGGCTAGCAAATTTGCAAGCTAGCTAGCACTCTCAAATGAGATATCAAACTTATATGACAGTTCTCTTGAAGTTTTCTGATGACTTCGACAAGTTTCGCGCACGCGTTGTATGTAAACACTAGTGATGTAACGAATACCTATTCGAATTCGCATTCGCAGGTAAAGTTGCGAATATATTATGATGTATTAATATGTATATAGAAATATCGTTTTTTAATCTATTTTACTCAGAAAACCTTTTTTTTCTTTTTTTAGCTTTTTTTACAAAAAGTTAATATTCGCATTTCGCTTGTTTAAAATCATACATTCGTTACATCACTAATAAATACATAACACTTGCCTTATTCAAACAACGGAGGATATAATAAACAAGTACCGAAATGTTGAATTAGATTACATATGGGTCAGTCCGCGGTGACGGGTGTGACATTTCAACTCGGATTGGAGTTCATAATTTCTAAATAATACTAGTTAATAACATGGTTTTACCATTTTTCTGTAGATCTTAATGTAATACATGTATTTACATTAAGATCTACAGAAATAATAAAAGGTCTACAGTTATTTTACAAAAAATGCCAGCGTTCAAAGCACTGTAAAGGGTGTGACGCCAACTACTGCAAGTTTTGCAACCTCTATTCAAAATCTCAAAAATTTAGCGAAAATATTGAAGTTACTTTATAATAATCATACTTTAATATGTTACGAATAAATTATTTTTTAGTTACACAAGAGCATCAGGTATGTAATCTATTTAACTGGTTATTAATCAATAAACATTGTGACGATTGTGACAGAAAATTGTGACGGTCGTGACACGTTTAATAAAAGTACTATTTGTGTGTTTAATTGCTTATTGATATTATGAACTAATACTTATAACAATTATTTATCAAATACATCAATAGACTCATTAAATTTATAATAAATGCAGTTATCCTTAGTCATTATTGTTGGTGAGGGTAATTTTTTTTTTAATTCGGTCAAACGTCACGTTTGATATGTAATTGTCAAAGACTTTTAATAGTTTGCCACGAGCGTCACTTATTGTCAAGTAAGTTATTGTGATTTCACATTATTTGTTGTCTTTTTCGAAAAAAAATTTTTGTAATATTTTGAAAATTAATTAAAATTTTTTAAATTTTCTTTTGGTTTATGAAAATTGATGTTAAATAGCCTGTTAATTTTATATTTTAGTATTTATTTTCGTAAAATATTTTTTTAACTATCTGATATCGATTACCGCGGAGTGCCACGGACTGACCCATATGATATAAATTTCAGAGATCATTCAATAACAATTAAAATTTTGTTGTACCTATACTTATAAAAATTTGTACAATAAATTGTAGTCGCACATGTTACCACTGTTTGAGAACTACATACATACATCACTTTGACAAGAATACAATGCGCGCGCATATATCACAAATTCATTGCCAACCCGATTTTGATCCGATTTATTTATAATTTCAGTATTATTTTCGTTAAAATTATTAAAAACAAAAAGTTAAATAAATGGATTTTCAAGGGTTACCTGAAACCATTTCACTCCATGATCCAGTAAACGGCTTCTAATTAAATTCAATGACACATGTATACCCTTTTTACGTAAAACCGCCTGCCCACTACGCAATGATAGATTAGGATTCTTCTCAAATACTTGTAAAATCACTATGTCCTCATTTATTGACGTTTTTTGCACAGTGCCACGATCTGGCAAGTCGTCGACGTTTTTTACTTCGGAATATCGTTTCACCCACTTACTTACAAATGACCTTGACTTTTTCATATATTTAGCCGCGGCTTCATGTGACATTTTCGGTCCTTTCGGATGTAAACATAGGAACACGGCTTCGAAACGTTTTGCGTACGCGGCGCTCATGATATGTCCATCTGTAGCCAAGGTCGGGCGATAACTGACGTTTTATATACGAAGCGTCTTGAGGGAAAGGTCCCGATACCTGTTCACGTTTGAATTTACCCTCTAACGGTTACTAGGAAAAAAATTAGCTGTATACGCTTTTGTCAAACAGACTGTAAATACAGTAAAATAAATTGAATTTCAATTTGAATCAGTTACTTATTGTTAACACCATCGGCGCCGACTACGGGGGGGCGAGGGGGGCGATCGCCCCCCCCAGATATTATACCAGGGGGGCTTCGCCCCCCCTGTGCAGTTGAACTCTAGTTTCTTTTAAATTAAATATACTTTTGTCAATAAGATTTTTACTTTAAAAAAAGGTGTAAATATTCAAATACTTGTCACTTGAGTAAAAATGATCACTAAAAATTTCTTCAAAAAGGAAATTAATATTAAAACATCTTTTATTTCCTTTACAAAGCTTAGTTAGATCAACAGCTTTAAAAAAAATTCTACGACTTTTCTACACTTTACTATATTTTCAGCTAAAATCGTCGTTTACGTTTCATGAGCCTCTGTAAATTAAATATAAATGTCCACTTTTCAATTATTTCAAATAATTAAAGTTTGATCGATTTTTATCGAAACTACAATAAATTGATGAAAAAAAAATTTTTTTTTCGCATTATTAGTTGCGTTTCTGAAATTTTGTCGTTATTACGAAAGTTGGATATTGCACATTTTTTAAGGAAATTTTTTGCACCCCCCTCTCAAAAATTATGAAAATCTCGCCCCCCCAGGTTAAATGAAAAGTCGGCGCCTATGGTTAACACCATTTTTAATAAACTCGATAGCACCCCGAGTGAGATTTTTTTGACCCCCCCCCCCTAAAGGGACGGTCATTTAATTGAGTCAATCAATAAAAGTACATCTTTTTATTATAATAAGTATTTTATCCAATTAAAGAAGATGTACATTGCGATTTGTGACGAAATGTTGGCTGATTAAATGACCATATTGACATGGCTTATATCCAGAAGACAAGACCCATATCAAGATCACTGCGGAAACCTAAAAGCTTGTATATTTTAGAGTAATTTTTTTTTGTATCCAATATCTTTGTTACCCCTCCCACCTTTACACTGATAATTAATATATATGTAGAACAGGTAAGGGGTTCTATGGAAGTTAAGTAGGGTCTATTCTATAGAATTCCAGGGGTCTATGATATGTTTTTCTGTTTTAAAATTTTGAATTGCAATAACATTTTTTTTGCTTTCTACTTGTACTTTTTTTGACAAGATTAGTATACCATATTTATCATTACTGGAATCTAAAAATGTAAGGTGGTCTATAAAGAAAACAATTTTTTAAAAGGGGTCTATGCAGGAAAAAAGTTGGGAATCCCTAATCTAGACACTAAAATATACGAAACCAACATGAAAAATATTTTTTTATTTTAAATTAATATAAATCATATAAAAACACAATAAAAAATAAATATAATATAGGTATTTTTGAACTAATATATTAAATTAACTATTTTTATAAAAAAATGAGTAATATATATTTAAATTAGGCTAATATTAATAAATATATTTTTAAGGTTGTGTGTTACAGTTCTGGGAACTTTCTGAATTAGTTGTTTGGGGAGTTTCCGTATTAGGTGTTTGTGAACTTCCGGTAGACGGTATAGTTTCCGTCACTGGCGTCGCGTGATTGATCTGCGGTAATACCTAGATGAAAAGAAAATTATAACAATAATAGGTTCATTTTATTAAAACAATAAAAACTCAAATAATTGTAAACAAAGTCCATTTAAAAAATAGGTCATTAAACAAAAGTAAAGTACCCGGTATTATATAAAAATTAAATATTTGCTAGCTTGTTAACACTTTCAACAGGGTATCAATTCTGCAATATTCTCTATGGATTTGTTTTCAAATACATATAACATTATAGAACTGTCATTTAATCATGATACCCCCATACAATATAAAAATTATATATTTGCTAGCTTGTTAACACTTTCAATAGGGTGTCAATTCTAGAATATTCTCTATGGATTTGTTTTCAAATACATATAACATTATAGAACTGTCATTTAATTATGATACCCCCATACAATATAAAAATTATATATTTGCTAGCTTGTTAACACTTTCAATAGGGTGTCAATTCTAGAATATTCTCTATGGATTTGTTTTCAAATACATATAACATTATAGAACTGTCATTTAATTATGATACCCCCATACAATATAAAAATTATATATTTGCTAGCTTGTTAACACTTTCAATAGGGTGTCAATTCTAGAATATTCTCTATGGATTTGTTTTCAAATACATATAACATTATAGAACTGTCATTTAATTATGATACCCCCATAGGTACAATATGCTTGAAAGTTAACAAAAAATCAATTTATTTATAATATCGGTATTTCTTTTGCTAGAAATATTTATGAAATAAGTTAAATAAATGGATTTTATATTTTTTAAGTTACCTGTAACCTTGAATTATTGAAAATATTCTTAAGAAGAAAATAACTTCCCAAAACCATTCATTATTTACAACATTGGCCCATTATTTTTTTAATTATTTATCTGTAAAGTGAAATCACATACACACTTTACTTTATTATTAGGATGGCCACCGTGATAATAAATATCTAAAAAAGTCGATAGTTTTCTCGTGTCAACGTTATTAGTTTTAATCAAAGAAAATTATATTAATTGTTTTTTGTTTCAATTATAAATATAATTGACACAATTCAACGACTTTTCCAGATTTTTGAAGTCTATGGCCATCCTGAATTTATACAGTACACTAAAATGATCCAATAATACAAGGTCTGTTTGACAGTTCATTTATTCTTACTGTGACGTCATCGTCACTAAATTTTTCTTTGTGAAAAACGAAATGTAAATAAATAAACGATAAAAACTGTTTACATAATAGTTTTTTTTTTATTTTTTTAGTAAGTATGTACTATGTATTTTGAAGCACAACACACATATGTAAATTTCTAGTTGATGTAATACGGCGGTATTATGTAAAATGACGGCTGTCAAAATAATCACAACAGACCTTGTGTTATTGGATCATGGTACACTACAATATTTTAAAAATACGTTTGTTTCAATTTGAACCGATTGAGAAAGTATTTATTAAGTAACGGACTAAACGGTGAAGCCCCATAGACATAGAGCATCTGACTCAAAAACTTGAGTCGTGTCAAAAGAAAGAGATAGTTAATAGTTTGGGAAATACTTAAAAATATATACTAGAAAAGGAGATAAATATATCCTAAACAACACCGCATCTCTCATTGTTTTGAAGAAATGATACACCATTATGTTAATATAGAATGCGCGATCCATGCCTTATGTCTATGATTGAGAAATATCAAAATAATTTTATATTTATTTTTTTACACTTACGCTGACTTCAATTTGAGGTGGGCTAATTAATCGTCCTTCTCTAGGAGGTGAATAAGCCTTTCTTGGGCTAAATCCAAAAGCTTTATCTATAATTTAAAAATAAATATAACACATAAATATATCATACATAACATAAGTTATTTTTAATAATTTTTAAATAATTTAAAAACTTACTTTGCGTTTTAAATGTATTATCATTATGATTAGCTTGTTTGCCGTTTCCAATGACTTCTTTTAACAATAATTCGAAAAAACTCATTTTTCTGAAAATAATAAAATAAATTATATATGTATACCAGAATACCCATGGGTATTGGGTAAAATTAGGCTAACAAGCACTTTTAATATAGGGTATCAAACTTATATGACAGTTCAATGACTTTTATTGACGCGCATGCTCAGTAAATAATATAACAACGGTACTAAAATGTACTTTGAAAAAAATATCCTGGGTACGCCACTGGCAAGAGAGTGTCCATCGAAAATCCTGACACACGGGAGGCCGCGATAAGATGTGAGGGTAATGATCTATATCCAAACAATTCAATTTTATCAATAATAACAAAAAATAGATCTGATAAAAAATATAAGAATAGTATTTTTTTTATAATAACAATAATAGCAAAACAAAGAAAAAACTATCCATATTATTTATGTGTGAGTATCCTTCCAAATATGTATGACTGTACAAAATAAATAACAAATTTCACCCCGTGCCCCAAAATCTAACAATAAAAATATGTACATATTAATCCTTGAAAATAATAACAAATAATAAAATTATAGATAAACACGTATATTGATCGATTTTTTTATTATATTCCCCACATCCTACCATCCCCCCCCCTCCCCGCCCTTCAGACCAAAATTTTCGGCGGGGCTCTTCCCGCTAAGAAATAAAAAAATAAAAAATTTACGATGAAGAAAAAAATATATACAGGGCAAATCTTATCCTCGGACCCCCATACTAGAATTCTGTCCCCCTCCCCCTTGTATAATAAAAAATACTGGAGCACTTAATATATTTAATGTGTCTTCGCTTATGGGCACTAACCGCGTTACATAAATAGACAAAACCAATTTAAAAAAAAAATTATGATACCCATTTTTATGTTTAAAGTCAAATAATATCAACTAAATTATTAATATAGATTTATAGATATATATTAAAAAATTATAAAAAAATAAAAACTCACATTTTAAATTTTAATAACAAATAGGTACACAAATGTTTTTAACTTTGTTTATTTTCACAACTTGTTCAACACACGTTCAAATGTAAACTGTTAAAATATTTGGCATTGACTCATATTTTATAGTAATTATATAGCATAGGTATTTGTCGTAGCTAAAAATACCGACGGGGATTTTCGGTATTAGGATTCCCCATCTATTTGTTGTTCAATCTAACAGGTTACTAATGTTGCATAGATGAATGAAATTCTGTATGTACTACGCATATCATTATCAATTTTTAGTAAGATCTGTTCATTTGGCATTACAATTAATTTAAGGTGACCAAAATTATAAAAATAAAAAAGAGGACAAAATAAGAGTACCTTAATTTTTACATCAATAACGATTAAATGCAATAATTATTATTATTTTTGAGAAAATTAAATATTTATTTTTTTGTAATTTTATGGATAACATCTTTATTTTACCAAATAACAAAAAGAGGACAAGTTTTAAAGGAAAGTTGGTCAAAATATAGGACTATCATCTTCAAAAGAATTAAAAATAATAATTAAATTGATTAAAGCATTAATCAGTTGCGCACCCAAAGGGGGTGGATTTAGGGGCTAGAACCCTCCCCCAGATTTTTTAATATACATTACTAATTTAACATAATTATAGATTAAAAAATAAAAATAATATATAATAACAAAAAAAAATTGGGTACGCAACTAATTTTTAAATGGAATAAATTATTTTGGTATCTGAATTATTATATTAATTAGACTTCCGCGGTCAAATATTTTTTAAAAACTTTTAGGCTTCCGTGGTGATCTTGATATGGATCTTGGCTTCTAGGTACAAGCCATGTCGATTTGGTTGTTCGTTTCGTCGCACACAGCAATGGACATCTTTAGGGCACTATTAAAGGGCTCAAACGTGCCCTGAAGATGTCCACTGCAATGTACGTCGAAACGTTGGCTCATAGAACGACCAAATCGACGTGGTTTATACCCAAAAGTATTTTTTTGTTTATTACTGAACCGATTTTGGTGAGATTTTCATTGTTCACACATTGTCAAAATATTGGCGTAATAGTAATTTTTAAATACACAGGGGAATCTTACAGTATTAAAAATAAATGAACTTTTTGTTGGCTGATGAAATATCTATACCAGGAGTTCCTAACCTTTTTTTACACGTAGACCCCTTTTGAATGAATGACAAAGTTCATAGACCCTCATGTAATTCTTTGTGAATTAAAAATTGTAAATGAGCTTTTTTTGCTCTTAGAACTGTTTTTTAACTCTGCATAAAAGACATCGAATTTCAAAACGTACATACACATTTTCTCATAGACCCCCTATAGACCAGGGCTTCTTAAAGTGGTGGGCCGCGGCCCCCTAGGGAGCCGTGGTTTTCCTACAAGGGGGCTGCGAAGAACCACGAATACAACAAATAAATTTACTATCGTTAAACAAGTTTAAATGTTCAAATATGCAATTGCTAAATTACATAAATGAAACAAATTTTTTTATAACCCATCTGGGTTTCAAATAAAAATAGGGGGGCCGTGAATCATCAATATAAGCTGCAAGGGGGCCGTGAAGTCAAAAAGTTTAATAAGCACTGGTATAGACCCCTTTCAGACTTCCATAGACCTCCAGGAGGTCCACTTAGACCTCATTGGGAAACCCTGATCTATACCTACGTTTAAAAAATCGTAAACACTGGTAATGACATTATGTATTTATAAATATTAATTATATTGATATCGGTATCTATATATTACTATGAAATTATTATTCTATTGTGTATTTTTTTGCCTTATGACTATTTGTGTGCACGTCAGTAGACATTACTGTAGGTATTGAAACAAATATTACGTAGGTACATACATACAATAAAATTAAAATAAACCAAATAATTTAGGAAACGTATTTATTACTATAAAGAGATCCCCAAAGATTTAGTCTAAAATTAGTTTTTATTTAATATTCTTATATAGAATTTAAACGAGTATTGACCTAAAACAAAAAAACCGAGTGAAATTTTAGAAATTGGAGATTTTTTTCCATTTAAAATACGATCGTAAAACTTCTCGTATCTTCAATAATAAAACAACTCATAACAAAGATACAACGCATTTTATTCATTATTGAATAAAAATCACAATTGCCATGGAAAACTAAACGTCGCGTCAGCGAAAACTATGTAGAACATTCACTCGAGTGCAATATTAAATTCAAGTCAAGTAAGCTTTGGAAAAAAGAATGGTTGATGTTTGAAATTTTTATATGTATTTGTTAAAATTCGTTGTTTATTTTGTTAATGTATAACAACAATGCTGGTTTTAAGGAGGGAGACTGGGTGACCGCCCGGGGTGCCAGTCCAGAAGGAGCGGCGGACGGTAACATGGAGAAAAACTAAGCTTAAATTCTAGTATAATTTTTTTTCTCTTTAAAATATTGAATACCTTTACTATTATATTTTTCTCAAATGGTTGAGGACCCACTGGCCCCACACATCCTTGGTCTAAAAAATCATTAATTGATACTGGAAATTGATAACAAATGTTAATACTAATAACTGGGTATCAAATTTAATTACTGTATCGCAATGGGTTCTCAAAATACTAAATAAAAAACTAATTTTAGACAAAATCTTTGAGAGTCTGTAGTTCCCTCACGAAGAGTTTCCGGACACATGTTCATAAGAACTTTTTTGCTTGAAATATTTTTCTCAATCAACTGTTCAAGTTTGTTCCACCTGATATGACTCACGCTGTATTTAATTAAAATTTTTGTGATTTTCAAATAGCTGTAAATATAATTTAATAAAGATACAAAACTATCATGAAAACCATTATTTTATTCCATGTAAATCATATAAAAAATTAATAAATAAAAATACTATATTATTATTATTACATAATATAAACATTATAAAACAAATTGATTAAATTTACTATTTTTATAAAAATGAGTATTACATTTGATTTAATTAGGCTAATTATAAATATTATTAAGGATGTGTGTTACAGTTCTAGGAATTTTCTGTATTAGACGTTTGTGAACTTCCGGCAGACGGCGTAGTTTCCGTCGTGTGATTGGTCTGTGGTGATACCTAGAAAAATATATATTTATAAAAATAGATTCATTGTATTAAAATAATAAAAAAACACAAGTAATTGTAAACAAAGTCCATTTTAAAATATAGGTCATTACTACGATCAATATCATTTATGAAATCGATAATAAATGTTTAACTTAAATTGTTGGAAATGTTATTAAATATTGCTTACAACTTTTTTTTTATAAATTATTTATATATAAAATGAAATCATACACATTTTAGTTCATTATCAGCGTTGTCACCCTAATAATAAATATTTGGAAAAATTAGTTTCCCTGTATAAAGTCTATACAGGCTGATCCAGACCACCCGTCCACTATGTTTTACGCCCAAACTATTGAAGATAGAGTTTTATAAAAAAAGTTTTACTATGTATATCGACCCTAAAGAATTTCAAGAAAATATTTTCAACCCCCTAAAACTGCGCCTTAGGGGGTAGTTTGGGGGGTACATGCCCGTTTCTCAGTAAAATCAAATGGAACGGTATATTCAAAAGTACATAATTGTAAAGACCATAAAAAAGTAAGAAACTTTTGTAAAACAAAAATTTTCATACTTTCAATTGTTTAGAAAATATGGCGACATGATCTCAAATTTTAGGGTTTTACTAAAAGTGCTCTAATTTCGTTAAATATTAATGAAATTTTATTCTTTTTTTAAATTTAGAAAGTAGAAATAATGACTTTTGTAATTATTTATGAATATTTAAGATTTTGATAGTTTAAAGTGACATACGCGACATATCAAAAATGCAAAAGTTCAATTAGCGATAATTCAAAAAATTTAAATACAATGGTATATCAATTAATACTTTATCTTAAAAAAGATACGTAAATAAACAACTTTTGATAATAAAATTTTAAATTAAAAATTATAATTTTCAATTTTCCATTTTAAAATTTTGGTTTTTAATTTTTAATTTTCTTAACAAAAGTTGTTTATTTACATGTCTTTTTTCAGATAAAGTACTAATTGATGTACCATTGTATTTAAATTTTTTGAATTATCGCTAATTGAACTTTTGCATTTTTTATATGTCGCTTTTGTCACTTTAAACTATCAAAATCTTAAATATTCATAAATCATTACAAAAGTCATTATTTCTACTTTCTAAATTTAAAAAAAAGAATAAAATTTCATTAATATTTAACGAAATTAGAGCACTTTTAGTAAAACCCTAAAATTTGAGATCAAGTCGCCATATTTTCTAAACAATTGAAAGTATGAAAATTTTTGTTTTACAAAAGTTTCTTACTTTTTTATGGTCTTTACAATTATGTACTTTTGAATATACCGTTCCATTTGATTTTACTGAGAAACGGGCATGTACCCCCCAAACTACCCCTTAAGGCGCAGTTTTAGGGGGTTGAAAATATTTTCTTGAAATTCTTTAGGGTCGATATACATAGTAAAACTTTTTTTATAAAACTCTATCTTTAATAGTTTGGGCGTAAAACATAGTGGACGGGTGGTCTGGATCATCCTGTATACAGTAGAAACCGGTTATAATGACATCGAAGGGACCGCTCAAAAAATATGTTTTTTTTTGACGATATAATTATTAGTTTCCATAACTCCATGACTGTAACAATTCTTAATTTACGTAGTTACAATACATATACAATAAATATTTTTAAAATAATGTATTTCCCAGTATAACGTTTTTAGTACTACAGTAGAAACCGGTTATAACGTTAACGACATCGGTTAATACGACGTATCGGTTTTAACGACTCAAAATAAAAGTCCAACTGAATCTCATATAATTGCATTTTTACCGGTTATTACGACTATCCACTTTTTACGACCAATATGACCGGTCTCTTCGATGTCGTTAAAACCGGTTTCTACTGTATTTTTAATAAAATAGTTACTTGACATTGATATTTTTGTAATTGTCTCCATATAAATGATAAACTGGTATACAAATCATTCTCAAACTTATTGTAAATGATTCATAATCTTTTTGGTATTTCCCATATTTTTAAATATGTATTCTTAATTTCACAAAAAGTTTTTTTAATAATACTTACATTATTGACTTCAATTTGAGGAGGATTGATCAAACGTTCTTTTCTAGGAGGTGGAGGAGCTCTTCTTGGACTAAATCCATAAGCTCTCCCTATAAATAAATAATAATTAATATTTACTTGAAGTTATTTGTAATAAATAACCATTGAAAACTTACTTTCTATGCTATTTGTATCTATATTATTATCATGATTAGAATGGTTTCCATTTCCAATGACTTCTTTGATCAATAGTGCGAAAAAACTCATCTTTCTGAAAAGAACCAAAAAAATTACATGTATAATTTTAAGTCGGTTATTGACTAAAAGGTAGCTAATTAAGCACTTTGAATGGGGTATCAATATTATATAAGAGTTAAGAAGTGTTGCAGTAGCCTTTGCTCAAATTTAATGATATGTCATTGGTGCATTTTGAAATGCCGCCAAAACAAAATACTAACGACTATTTTATTAAATTTTGTGGCGGCATTTCAAAATACACCAATTACACATCTAAATTTGACTAAAGGCTACTACAACACTTCTAATGCCCGGTATTATAAAGAAATTGCATGCAAGCAAATTTGTTTTCATGGAAATTTGCGATTTGCAAACGCTATCTACTAGGAGTCAAATGTAAATGACAACCAATCATAGATTGTAGTTTTAAAATATCAAAACAATTTGACTCCTAGTAGATAGCGTTTGCTTTGCATGGAAACAAATTGCTTGCTTGCAATTTCTTTATAATACCGGGAATAACTCTTCCTATGGCTTAAAATGTTCGACAAGAGTCAGTTCCAAAACAAATACAATTAATACCCTGTTGAAAGTGCTTGTTAGTTAACCGGACATAATACATATAACATTTTCATTATGATTTTTCTATCCATATCCAAACAATTAAATATTATCAATTTATTAACAATAAAAAAAAAATCCGATAAAAAATATGAATGGTAATATTTGTTTATGTTAACAAATTAGAATAACAAATTATTATTAATAACAATAACAAAATAAACGACAAGAAAACATCAATATTATTGTATGATTATCCCTTAAAATATTTATGATAACACAATTAAATAATATATTTTACCTCGTGCCCCAAATTCAATCAACATAATTACTAATCCTTATAAAAAATAACAATAGGTATATTTATCGGAATTTTATCAAGAGTACACGAAAAAAAAGAAACCTAAAGAATTACAGTTTATCCTGTACATTCTGGATAGTAAGCGACAAGAAATTGTTATAAATTTTTGATCTCTAGCAACAACAAAAATTAACTTGACCCTTAATCACAAAAACTTAAAGAAGTTTAAAGAACACGTCTTAGTAGTAAGTAGTTAATATCAATAAATTAAATTATTAATATACATAAATATTTAAAACTCACATTTTATTAATATTTTATTAATTTACAAAATCACAAATGTTTTGGACTTATTGTTAGTTTATTTTCACAAGTAGTCCAACACACGTGCAAATGAAAACTGTTAAAATATTTGGCATGGACTTATATTTTATAGTAAATTGTATAGCATTTTTGTTGTAGCCGAAAATACCGACGGGGATTTTTGGTATAAGGATTCCCCGTCTATTTATTGTTGGTTAATTGAATGAAATTCCTTTAAAAAAATACTACGTATAATTTCATGAATTTTTGACATCTGGTGATTCGTTAACATATAAAAACACAGTTGTTTTAATGTAAGATTTGGTATAAATATATTGATTACTTCAGTGGCCTACCCGAGGATGTTTTTTAGGGGGTCCCCCCCTCCCGGATTTATCAATTTGCATTGTTTATTTTAATAATTGTGATACATAAAAAATAAAAATAACACACAAAAAATCACCCCCACCCCGATTTTTTTTCTGGGTGAGCCACTGGATTTCTTATATTTTAATTGAAATCGATAGAAAGTGCAGGTTAGTTACTTCGGTATTGGAATGGCTCATATACATGTGTAATATTATATTGGACTTCCGCGGTCAAATGTGTTTTTTTATGTATTAGTAGATGTATCAATTATTTCTTTAATAAGTTATAATTTTCCTTCGTATTTTCTTATCTTTAAGTTAATATTTTATGATATGTTTGATGTATTAAATTTTACCTTAAAAATTAGTATTTTTTATTTCGTTTAAAGTAACTATATTTATTATACATATAGAAAATGACGTAAAAAGTTAAAATTTACAAACGGCAAATCTGTATCTCAAACGATTCATGAGATATGACCTTTCATAAAAATTTCATAAATAAAGTGGGTCAAATCATATTAATAACAATGCTTTTTATTTTTTAAACGCTAATTTATACTCCATTATTTATATAATATGTTCAAAAAGAAACAATGCTTATTTTAGCTATTATTTTATTGATTTTTGGAGTTAGGCATTTTGACTTCTGGGGAACTCAGAAAGGTAATAAATATATAGATAATAATATAATAATAATAACTTTATTTTAAATCATATAAAAAATTACAATAAATTAATACAATTTGCATTACTTAACACTTAACTAATTATACATATTTGATATTTTTATATTATCTACATTTAAATTAGGTTATTATTTTTTATATAATAATAAACATTATTGTGTTTGCGTATCGCAGTTCTGTGATCTTTCCATATTAGTCGTTTGCGTACTTCCGGTAGACGGTGTAGTTTCCGTTGCTGACGTCATGCGAGTGGTTTGTTGTGGTGGCACCTTAACAAAATATATTTATAATATCTAATTGATTCATTCATAAAAAAATACATATCTAAATAATCATAAATTTTATCCGTTATTATAAAATATCTTATCTTTATGGTGTAGTTATATAATGGTTGTAAAACAGTAGGGGGGCAGGGGTGAAATCCCCCTCCCCTCCGTCTAACAGTTAAATAAACAGTTGACATTAAAAATAGTGGAAACAAATAATTTAAAATTATCTACCCCCCCCCCTCACCCCTTAAAAATCTAATAGAAGATGAAAAATGGTACACGGACAAAAATATTTTACAACAATCATTCAATTTTCAATTTTTTGGAAAACCCTGATGTACATAAATGATATTTACGAATATAGTAAAAATTGCGTATTATAAAAATTACAATGAAGATTGTAGAAGTTACTCAATTGCGGCAGTATACGTGTTAAAACTGATATTTTAAAACTTAAATTTTTAATCAACAAATGTAATTTTTATTTAAAAATCGATTCCATTTTTCTCCGTGCGTAAATACTTCAAAAATTTTATTTTAGAAAAAGACTTGTAAACTATTATTTTTAAATTTGTTAGTAAGATTTTGTAATTTTACTGATACCAACGTAAAGAGAATTTAATTTAGATGCGAAAAATATAAATATCCTTTAAAATTGATTGGTCAGTATAAAATCAGCGCTTATAAAACTGGAATCGAGACAAAAATTGAGTTTATCACGCTTCGCACATAAACAGGTCAGATTGTAACGGCCGTATCTCGGTCAATTTTTATTGTATTGGAGCAAAATAAAAAACAAATTAAAGGTCTAGGACACAGCTACAAAAAACATCTGAAATATTTTTCAATAAAATAAGCCATCTTGATGTTATTTATGAAAAACCACATTTTCACCCCTTTCACCCCCTACCAAACTACCCCTGCACTCCTTAGTCGACTACGCTCAACGGTTTCTTAAAGTTTATGTAAGTATAAAACTACGTATGTATCAAATTTCGTTGATGAATGAATTTACTATAGGTACTTACTTCGCTAACTTGTATTTGAGGAGGGTTAATTAATCGTCCTACCCGGGAAGACGTATGTGGCTTTCTTGTTTCAAATCCAGCAGCCACTAGACTTCCTTTAATAATATTTAAAAAATATAATATATTAGTTATATTAACAACAATGTAAAATGACGATAATATAAGAAATAATTTGAATGTGTACTTACTTTTACTAAAATCGATTTTACTAAGGTCATTATTACCGTGCGTTCTTCCGACTTCTGCCAATAATTTTTCCCAAAAACTCATTTTTCTGAAAAGAACAAAACAACTTTTGTTTATAAAATATTATTATCAATTCCATCAAGGTTTTTCTTTGAATGTTATCTCTGTATGAATGATAAAAATAATAAAGGAATTATTTTAAATTATAACAATAATACAGTATAAGTCCTTTTGAAAATTTAAAACAATACAAAATAATAGGTTTTACCACCTGCCCCATTTCTATCAATATAATATAATCCCTTTAAAAATAAACAATAGAAATAAATATATATCTGATTTTTATCAAGGGTATATTTTAAATTATTTAATTATTATATTCTCCAAAATAGAGAACTTTTTACCCATTAATCGAAAAACCCTGTTTTTATATGCCTGAATATTAAAAATGTATTTGACACATAGGTGGGCATTAACTCGTTAATCCGCTAATCGTTAATTAACGAAGTTAACAAAATGCTTAACGGATTAACTTTCAAGTTAACTCAAAAAAATGTTAACGCTTTTGTTAACTTCCGTTAACTTTAGTCTGTTACATTGGTTGTTTGATGACAAGTACATAAGAAAGTTGTCGAAATAGCAAAAAAAAAAAAAAAGTTTTGGATGGTTAACTTTTAACGGTCAACTTTAACTTTTGTTAAATTTTCGGAATTTTAACGATTAACGAAGTTAACTTTTTTATTAACGAATTAACGATTAACGAAGTTAACTTTTCGATTAACTGTGCCCACCTATGATTTGACACCGTTCATATTCAAAACATTTTTGTAGTGGATATTTTCAATAAAATGAAAATAATTTATAAAATGTAAAAAAATGAAAACTCACTTTTTAATTAATACTTATAACAAAAACACGAATGTTTTTAACTTTTGTTTGTTTCCACAACTGGTCCAACTCATACACAATGAAAAAGTAAACTGTTAAAGAACTTGGCAATGATTCATCTTTTATAGTAATTATATAGAGGTACTGTTACTATTACAAATATTTTTGTCGTGGCCAAAAATACCGACGGGGATTTTCAGTGATGACGGAACTCCCACTATCTGGTCATTTACTCTTGTAGTAATGTTGCTTAATTAATTGAGAGAATGAAATTCCTTTAAGATAACTACCACGCGTTTTTTAATTATTTTATGATTTAATTCATAATATGTGTATGAGTAATTCGGTTGACATTGTGACTAATCGTACTTTATGAATTGTTTATTATATTTTAATAAAAATAGATATAAAGTAAGGCAGGGGGGGAGGCGACTGCAATCTATTATAGGCTTTCGCGGTCAAGTTATTTTTTCTAGATTATTTTTTTTAATTAATGAAGTACCCTCCCCCCTCTACGATGAAAATATTGTAGTGTAGTTAGTCACTTTGTTATTCAAATAGCTAATGTTATATTATTTATAGGCTTTCGCGGTCAACTATCAACATTCAAATTATTGAAGTTACTTCTCCCTCCCTTCTCTATGATGCAAATATTGTAGTGGTATTAGTCCCTTTGCTAACTAAATAGTTAGTGTAATATTGTTTATAGGCTTTCGCGGTCAAGTAATTTTTTCTAGATTTTTTTTAATAAGTACCCTCCCCCCTCTACTATGAAAATATTGTAGTGGAGTTAGTCATTTTGCTATCTACATAAATAGCTCATGTAATATTATTTATAGGCTTTCACGGTCAAGTAAATTTTTCTAGATTGTTTTTATAAAAGTATTGAAGTAACTCTCCCCCCCTCCCTCTACAATGCAAATAATGTACTGGTATTAAGCCCTTTGCTAACTAAATAGCTCGTGTAATATTGTTTATAGGGTTTCGTGGTCAAGTAATTTTGTCTAGATTGTTTTTACAAATTATTGAAGTAGCCCTTTTCCCTTCTATGGTAAAAATAATATTTCATAATACCTTGTGATTTTTTTTAAATATTGACCTACCCCTCCCCCCAGCGATGAAAATGTTTTCCTCGTAGAGATTTTTTTAAATATCCCCCCACTCTTACGATGAAAATGGTGTCATCCTTATTGAAATTATTTTTAAATATGATTTTAGTGTTTTTTCCATCCAACGTTTCGTGCTTATTCGTCACACATTATAGTGGAGTAAACTTATACAATTTTCAAATCAATTGTAATATGCACAAAATAGGGGTGAGGTATTAAGGTCCTAGCTTGGGGGCCCGACACGGTAGGTAAATAAACTTTTTTTAGTCGTTAAATTAAAGTGAAAAAATCCTAGCATGAGGGCCATAGCAATGTGTAACGAAACGTTAGTAAAGAAAATAACACGGATTACACCCAGAGGCCAAGAACCACTTTAAAATCACCGTGGAAGCCTCTACTGTATTCATTATTTCTTTTACTTCCTTTTATTTTATTTTTCATTTATAAATATGATTAATTAGTACATTTTAATTAGGTAACGTAATATTTAAAACTTGCATAATAAATGCAGAATAATACATAGAAGGCCATGCTTATTATGTAAATGTCAATTTATTGTCACTTTATTGTTCTATTAAAAAATATTTATGAAAGACAATAAATAAAAGAAATGGACTCTGAAATAGTTTTCCAGTTAAGCAGTAAAAAAAGCAAATGGAGAGATCTACCCCCTATAAAAGAAAGCATTCTTATAGCAGAAAAATTAGTGGCTAAACCACCAGACAAATTTATAAGGTTTAATATTAAAATTATAATAATATATAGCTTACCAAAATAATATTATTTTTCTTAGAAATCCATTAGCAGTTCCATTTCATATTCCTCATCGTCAACTGCTTGAAAAAATCAAATACATAAAACCGGAACCACTCCCTTTGGTATTAATTAATTTATAAACATACAATCAAAATTAAATTGCTATATTATCATTTATGCATACAATTCTAGGCTGGATTCAAATTAAAAAGAAAAGAACCATCGTTAGATGAAATCCAAAAACTACCTTCAATCAAATCGGCATGTAGTGTTAGTTCTGAATTAAGCCAAAAACGTGAGCATTTAAAAAAAAGTTTTATTAAAATTATCTTATTTTTTAATAACCAAATAATTTTTTTATAGAGTTATCGAAGAAATTTGATACCGTATCGAAAGTTTCTTCTATTGATGAACGATCCAAGAACTATATAGATTTGAATGTAGTTAATATGCCAGAACTTATTGAACAAATGAAAAAGACAACAAATAATTCGTTTTTGTACATGGTGTACGCAGTACCAACTTCTTCAAAACGTTTCTCTCCATATTGTCTCAAGTAATGATATGATTATTTTAAAACAAATCGTTTTTAGGGTTCCGTAGAAAACTAGGAACCCTTAATTTCTCTATGTCCGTCCGTCCGTCCGTTTTTGACATAATAAGATGAATTTTGGTATACGGTCGTATATCAAAAATGATAAGGTTTTTGAAAAAAAAATTGTTAGACCCCCCTATCAGAGCGTCCCCCCCCCCTCTATTTTCTAAACTATCGATTCAAAAAATCTGAAAAAAATTCAGAATATAGCTTTTAATTAGTACTTTCCCTGAAAATTATAACGAACATTGTCAAAAATATTTTAGACCCCCCTTTCATGGATTGAAAAGTGAACCCACATTTTTTTTCATTAACCCCATTAAGTGGGGTGTCATTTAATAGGTCTCATAAAATGCATTAAAAAAAGTCAAATGACTTTTTGATTTTAACCCTACAGTCACGAAAGTTTTGAAATAACTCTATTTTTATAAATCGTAGTGAGAATGACTACGGAACCTTATCATGTGCGTGCCCAACTTGACCAGTTTTTGTCATGTAATATTTATTCTTTTCTTCATAGGATTGTACCGTATGCAGAAATAGACAAATCCAGCTTCTTGACGATAAGTGCAAAAGGTGTAACTCAGTATTTTGCTAATGAAGTTCTATTCACTACACTAGAAATGTGGGAGAAGGAGTACATCAAGTATACGCTCCTTACTAAAATCAAAACATTCAAGTATTTTCGAATGTGGAAAGCATTCTACGTTTGGAGAAAAACTATTCGGTGGAAGAAATTCACGGCAGCCCAAAAAAATTTACAAAAGGTAACATGTTGTTTTTATTCAACTCTAACTTTTATTATTTAAAAAATCTATTGTTCCAGACTTCGTACTTATTGAACCCAATTCTACGAGATGCACTTTTACAAATCAATTTCCTGGTCCAACAATTCAAAGATGTAAGGTTCGTTGATTTATCAACATTCGAACACTTGTACTTCTTTTATTTCATCGAACATCAAATCGAAACAACTGAGAATGTTGCGAAAAATTTAACCGAGTTCAACAAGACAGCTGTTAATATACTCTTCAGGGCTTGCAATAAGTCTTTGATTGATGCAGGGTTTACCGTAGACAACAAACCATTACATAAAAAAGCGCCAGGCGTACGGCCAACTTTCGGAGATATTTCCAAGCCATTTAAGATGACATATATTGATCAAGCTAACAAAAAACGTATATGTATACGACTTGCGAGATTCATTTTGCTTATCGATGTATTTATCAATGGAATGTTATTCAGGTAAGTTGTATAACAAGAGCAGCAAAACTTCGATATAACGCTTAGAGCATTATAATGAAGTTTCACTGTATATAGTATGTATATTTTTAATGTTTTTTTGTTTAGATTAATGCATAAAACACTGAGTGAAGTAATTGATGTTTTTAAACTTTACGAATTGAAAGAAGCAGAAAAGAATGATGAAGATGAATCAGATGAAGATAAAGACAGCGAAGGGAGCGATACAAAAACAGTGTTGACCGTAGCTACACAGATGACACTCGTCACGGTGGTTGAAGAAAACGTATTAAAGCCTGCATTCTTGCTTAATGTCAACCTGGAGGATACAAACATCATTTGTGATCCTTCTGAAGATGTTATCTTAACAATGTACCGTAAACTGATTCTTCACTGGTATAAATTGCTAGGTGATTTAAAACCGTACGCTACAGATGATAGGTTCATAGATTTCGTTAACCCGTTCATAAATAATAAAAGAGAAGATAGGGTTATTGGTTATGGACAAGATTTAGATACGATTTTAAATGAGTCAGAGTATTTCAATGGAATAAGACAAAAAATTATGAAAATGTTTGATAAAAACTTCCACGCTGCATATAAATATCTCGAAGATTTCAATACCATTCTTATACATTACATTGAAGATAGTCAGACAAATAAAGAAGATATCAGAAACACTAGAAAGCTTCAAGATTTTAGAAAATTAGCACAACGATATCATGATGAGCTTGAACTGATCAAAGAGATAGAAGAAGTTAAAAATATCGGATTCTTTTCATTGCAGCTGAAAATTTTTAAGGATGCGGCATTGGAAACGCCAAAGGTGTTGTTGACGTTTGTCGAAAGTACTCTACCATGGTAAGTGTTAAATTTTAGAAAATCTGTCAAGTGCATATTAGTGTCCCCTACTGAAGATTTAAACATTTAGCAATGTTAAAAACCAATTTGGATTAGTTTAATTATTATCGAAAAAGTATTCTTATTTTTTTCTATTTCTATAGGATTGCTAAAGATACTGTCGACGCTTTGATAAATCTCGTAGATGAAATAAACACTTTCCTCGATCAAGACTTGAGATCTACTGTCGATTACGTCAAATATATTGAATATCTTGATGGATGTTTATCAAAGCTAGACAAGATGGAAACCGATCTGGAATACGCAAAGGAAATTTATGAAATAATGGATGAGTATCATATGCCAGTACCTCCGATCGACTTTACTAATTTCCTCGGTATCACCGTTACCTTAGGCACTCTGAGACACTTTGTAGACAAGAAGATGGAAGACAGAGCGGGTATTCTTGTCAAATTCAGTGAACAGATAAATAAAGATATGACAGAACTTGCTGGATACATTGGAATAATAAAAGATGAATTGATGGTAAGGATGTGTAGGAATTTTATATCAATCAATTAAATTTGATTAATTTTGTTTTAGAACCCTAGACTCATCAGTATTCGAACGCCGATAGACCAAGCTGTTGATAAATTAAATCGTCTGCATAAACGTCTTGTGGAACTACAGAAAAAAGCTGTGGAATTGAAGAACTATCAAAAAGATTTCAGGGTAATTTGAATTACATTTTACATTATATTAAAAATTTATTAATTTTTGTTTAAAAAAAAAACAGCTTGAAGTCAATAGATTTGATATAATTGATGAAGTAATGAACGATATCAAATTAAGGCTGCTCTTATGGGATAGTTCAGAGAACTGGGAGAAGACTATGAAAGAATGGCATACGACAGATTTTATGACACTTGATCCAGAAGAAATACATATGTTTATTGCGAGGTATATTAAAAATTGTAATCAGCTGGAGAAAGGGCTTCCGAAGAATAATGAGATAGTGATGAAACTAAAAGAAAACGTAGAGCTCATGAAAGATAAGGTATAGTATTATACAATAACAATAATAATATAATAATACTAGCAGTTAGTAAATAAATAGGTGTTATGTTTTTAAATTTTTTTTAGTTACCAGTAATTACAAATCTACGAAATCCTGCATTGAGACCCCGTCACTGGGCTAAGATTGAGATGATTTTGAATTACAAGTTCCAACCAGATGAAAAGATAACATTAGATCTACTTAACAAAATCAATGCATTTAGTTATCCTACAGAGTTTCTGGAGATTTCTGGTCAGGCCAGTTCTGAGGCTGGTCTTGAAATTATGCTGAAGAAGGTATGTAAAATAATAAATATATTGAGAAGAGTGCATTGTTAACCTCTTTTTTCAGGTTGAAGATGCGTGGAAAGTAGCTGAATTTGTTGTAAATCGTTATAAAGATACAAAAGATGTGTACCTGTTGGGTAGTATCGAAGATGTTCAAGCCACGTTAGACGAGAGTAATATAATTGTTAGTACAATCAGCAGTTCTAAAAATGTGGGCCCTATTAAAGCAAGAGTGGATGAATGGACACAGCAGTTGGAACTGTTTGCAAAGACTTTGGTATGTTAATATTGTAAATATTGTTATTATTAAAAATAATGTAAAATTGTTTTGTTGATTTCTGTAGGAAGAATGGATGAATTGTCAGCAAAACTGGGTTTATTTGGAAGTTATATTCTCTGCACCTGATATTCAAAGACAGTTACCAAACGAAACAAAATTGTTTAAGATCGTGAATAAATCCTGGAAGGAAATTATGAGACGCACTGCAAAAGTAATCTTCTTTGACATAGTAAATAAAACATAATTTGATTTTCTTAATTTCTCATCCAGATGCCACTGGCTATGCCAGCTGTATTATACCCAGGAACCCTCGAAGCGTTCCAGAAAAACAATGCCCTCCTCGATGAAATAATGAAGTGCCTGGAAGCTTATCTAGAAACAAAGAGAATCGCATTCCCGAGGTTCTACTTTCTGTCCAATGATGAGCTGTTGGACATCTTGCAACAGACTAAGAATCCGCATGCTGTGCAGCCGCATCTGAGGAAGTGCTTCGACGCCATAGCCAAGCTGGAGTTTGCAGTAAGGTCGACGAGTATCGATGAAGACGACATACAAGGAGCTGCACAGGCAGTGACTTTGACCAATGATATAGTGGCGATGATTTCTCCAGAAGGCGAGTATGTTCGGCTTGCAAAAGGACTGAAAGCTAGAGGTAATGTCGAGGACTGGCTCGGTCGTGTCGAGGAGTCAATGTTTACAACTTTGAGGAAACGGATGAAGCTTGCTCTTGCCGATCATATAGTTAGAGAGAGAGAAGAGTGGTTGACGTTACATCCTAATCAGGTATATTTTGTGTGCGTGCATACTTTTTTTGACGTTATGAATTTTTGGGGTATTTTTTTTTTAGATTATCCTCGTAGTGTCGCAAATTATGTGGGCTAGAGATGTTCATTTGATTTTTGAACATGGAATAAATGTCCAGAAAGAACTGATGGCATTTGAAATGAAATGCACAAAGGTATGGTAAAAATATTTATGATTTTAATTTATTGTACATAATTATGGTGCATCTTGACTTGAGTATTATTAGATGCAAAGTAGGATTTTAGTATGATTTTAATGTGGAACTATGTTTATTCGTTTTGATTTAGAATTTAAATGCTCTTGCTGGACTTGTAAGAACTGATTTATCATCAGTGTTAAGAAAAATATTAATTGCTTTGATTACGATCGATGTACATGCGAAAGATACTATAACAAATTTGGTTCAAAATAATATCCAATCCAGGTATCTTACACTGCTTGTTCACTATTTGTACATTATTAAATATTAAAAATAAATTTACAGCAATAGTTTTGACTGGTTGAAAATGTTACGTTACTATTGGGAACTAGATATTGATAATTGTGTTGCAAAGATGTCAAGCGCTAGATACATCTACGGTTATGAATATTTAGGAGCTGGTGGATGTCTCGTTATAACACCGCTGACAGATAAATGTTATCTTTGTCTTATGGGGGCTCTACAACTTGATTTAGGTAATCGTATTTTATTATTGAATCGTTTGATTGGTTTTGATTAATTAAAGGAGACATTGCCATAATATAGTTTCTTACACTAAAATTGCACCTTAACCACAAAAGTTATGTCACTCGACACGTGTTTCAACTTCACAAGAAGTCCTCATCAGGAGCCTAACGATTCCAGACTGATACAGTCTTGATCAGAACCTGTTCAAATTGCGATAAAAGTTATATAGGACAAAAAAGAGCACATGGCTCACCTTAAATACAATCAGGTGGATAAATCTAGCGTAGCTCATCATATGACTACATTAAATCATACAACGAACATTAATAATTTAAAACTAATAAAAACATGCAATAATAATCAATTAGACGCAGCAGAAAGCTTAGAAATCTTGAGGAACAAGAATAGTATTTTTAATGGAGGTACCGGACCTATCCCAGCCTCAATCCTTCTAGACCTTGCAGTTGATTGGTCTGAATCATTGAAGCGTGATAAGTCCTTTTAGTATAAATATAGGTTTTGACCAAGACTGTATCAGTCTGGAATCGTTAGGCTCATGATGAGAACTTCTTGTGAAGTTGAAACACGTGTCGAGTGACATAACTTTTGTGGTTAAGGTGCAATTTAAATTTAAGTGACTAAGAAACCACAGTTTCTCCGTTTTTCAAGTAATAAAATAGTTTATTTATTATTATTATAGGAGGAGCTCCAGCTGGTCCAGCAGGAACTGGAAAAACAGAAACAACAAAAGATTTGTCCAAGTCTCTTGCAATCCAATGTGTTGTATTCAACTGCTCCGAAGGTCTGGATTACAAAATGATGGGCCGGTTCTTCTCTGGTCTTGCACAGTCAGGAGCGTGGTGTTGTTTTGATGAATTCAACCGCATTGATATAGAAGTACTGTCTGTCATTGCGCAGCAGTTGATTACGATTAGGAACGCTAAAGCTGCTAAACTTACGAGGTAAAAAAAACAACTCAACTTATAAAATTTAATATGGATTTTCATGTGTACTTTTATTTTTTAGATTTATGTTTGAAGGTCGTGAAATAAAATTAGTACGACAGTGTGCTACTTTCATAACAATGAACCCAGGTTATGCGGGTAGAACTGAGTTACCTGATAATTTGAAAGCAATTTTCAGGCCGATTTCTATGATGGTACCAGATTATGGTCTGTATTCAATTGAGGGGTTTGCAGCAACAACGAGTTAACTCCATTTTTAGGCCAAACAGAGTTAACAACCGTTTCTTGTGGGAAAAAATCATTCTTTCGTTTGGTTCAATAAAGAGTTATCTACCGTTGATAAATGAGTAGTTTTGGTAGTTTTGCATTCTTATTTTTTCTTTGGAGCTTCATTTTTCATGTAATAAAAAGAGTGTTTTTGGGCTTAGAATTTAGTAAGTACACTCGTTACTGTGTTCTTTCTTGAAATAAACCTATTTTCTTGAAAATCGTTCTTATTCAATGCTTCCTTACTTTAAAAAGAAAATAATTTTCAACTATTTGGGTCAAAAAAGAGTTAACTCGAGAATAAAATTGATTCTAGAATTGCGAATTTGACGAATTTCTCAATGGAATTTGGCCAAAACATGAAGTGGTAGGTGACAAATAATAATTGGACGAATACAAGGATTTAAATACATTCTCCATTTTTTTAACAGTTTTTTCAATTTTCCCACAAATTATAAAAACTGGAATTAACTCCTTGTTGCTGCATACCCTTCAATTGTTAAAATATTTAACAGGATAATTTACTGATTTTATATTTAAATTACAGCACTTATTGCCGAAGTGACATTGTATTCTGAAGGGTTTGAATCGTCTAAAAATCTAGCACAAAAAATGACACAAATGTACAAATTGTGCAGCGAGCAGCTGTCACAGCAGGATCATTATGATTTCGGTATGAGAGCCGTTAAAAGTGTCCTTGTAATGGCGGGAACCTTGAAGAGAGCTAATCCCGATCATAATGAAAATGTTGTTCTCATCCGTGCCTTGAGAGACAGTAACTTACCAAAGTTCCTTTCAGATGACGCGTCATTATTCCAAGTAAAATGGTACTATTGTTGCAATAATAACAAAATGTAATTGTTTGTATATTTCAGGGTATCTTGAGCGATCTTTTCCCTGGAATAGTTCTTCCGGAACAAGATTACGGAAAGCTGCAGAAGGCTATCGAATGGTCAATGACCAATTTAAAACTTCAAGTTGAACTAAGCCAAATAACAAAAGTTATACAGTTATATGAAACGATGATAGTCAGATGGGGTGTTATGCTGGTCGGTCCAACAGGTGGCGGGAAAAGTGCAGTTTTACAGGTAAGTAAAATTGAGGTTGTGGATATCTTAATTTGAGGTTATGTATGTTTTTTTTATAGATTTTAAACAAAGCGCTTACGAAACTTTATCAAGACGGTGTTGAGGGGCAATATTATAGACCTGTGAACACTTATATAATGAATCCAAAATCAGTTTCTTTAGGAGGATTGTATGGTGAAGTGAATCCATACACATTTGAATGGAAAGATGGCTTGCTAGGGTGTATGGTTAGGATAGCTGTCAATGTAAGTATCCAAACGTAATATTTTTGATAGTAACATTAATTAAATTCAATCATTTTATAGTTTGAAACTGATGATCATCAATGGATCATTTGTGATGGACCAGTAGATGCCGTATGGATAGAAAACTTGAACACGGTGCTAGATGATAACAAAATGTTATGCTTGGCAAATTCAGAACGTATCAAACTGACACCGTACGTGCATATGGTGTTTGAAGTTGCAGATCTGGCTCAAGCTTCGCCTGCTACTGTCAGCCGATGTGGAATGGTGTACATTGATTCAGAAGAGCTGAGATGGTATCCGTATGTCAAAAGTTGGGTCGAGAGATTTGGTGAAGATTTTATGGAAGAAGAAGTGTCTGAATATTTGATCAGCTTGTTTGATAAATATGTTGATGTCGGATTTTCGTTTATAAGGAAACATTGCGCACACGGAATCCATCAGGTTTTAATGTTCAATGGTATATGTTTTAAATTTCATACTGACTTAATTAATTTCTTAGGTTGAGATAAGTAAAATAGCCATGTTGTGTGCACTCATGGAAGGGCTTATGCTGGAACCAAAATGCATGGACAAAAACGTAGATGTCGGTCGCTTGAAATCTTTCGTGTGCCAGTCTTTCATTTTCTCTTTCATGTGGTCAATGGGTGGAAACTTAACGGATAATACAAGAGATCTGTTTGAGGCATATTTCAGAGATCAATTTGAAGGGAATCCTAAATCAAAGTATATATATAAGCTATTTGGTGATTAAATACCTAAAATTGATTTATCGATGTTTTACTTTTTGTTTAGATTACCACCAACAAGTGATCTTTGGAATCTTTATATGAACACACAAACAAAACGATTTGATACGTGGACTACTTTAATGCCGGCGTTTGAATACGACCCAAAAGTTCCATTCTTTGAAATGCTGGTTCCTACTTTAGATACAGTTCGATATGGTTACATTATGGAGAGGTTAATACAAGTAAATAAACCTGTAATGTTTACTGGAGCTACAGGTATTATTATTATTAACACTTTATTGAAAAGCGTGAGATAAATAGTGATATAATTTTTTTTTGATAAGGCGTTGGAAAATCGGTGATTGCAAAATCAGTTCTAAATAAAATGTTGATGTCCGGTTTGTATATTCCGGTAACGGTAAATTTCTCAGCACAAACTAGTAGCTTCAGAACACAAGAAATACTTGAACTGAAATTAGATAAACGTAAGAAGAATCTTCTAGGAGCACCAGTCGGGAAAAAAGTTGTAGTGTTTGTAGACGACGTCAATATGCCGAAACTTGAAACTTATGGGGCTCAGCCACCTATCGAATTACTGAGGTAACTGTTTAGTTGCTTCTAATTAGAATTTTGTTAATAGTTTATTTGTGGTTTTTAAAACACAGGCAACTTTTGGATTACGGTGGATTTTACGATCGAGATAAATTATTTTGGAAAGATATTGTAGATGTTGTCTTAACCTGCGCTTGTGCTCCACCAGGAGGTGGTCGTAATCCTATGACTGCACGATTTGTCAGACATTTTGGGATGATGAATATACCCGCACCGAACGAATTCTCTCTTAAAGGAATATTTAAAGTAAACAAATGCATTTTTGATTATATTTATATGTATATAAAATTAATCTTGAAATATGCACATAGGCAATAATGAAAGGTTTTTTGTTTAATTTCTCAACACAAATACAAAATATCGGTGATATGATGGTGAACTGCGCTGTTGAAATCTATAACAGAATCGCAGAAGATCTTTTACCGACTCCGGCGAAATCTCATTATGTTTTCAATATAAGAGATCTGTCAAAATGTATTCAAGGTATTCTACAAGCGGATTCGGGTACTATGGGGGAATCAAAACAAATGGAAAGGTGAAAGAAGTTATAAATTTACCAAACAATGATGAAAAAAACTGTATTTAATGATATTTTAGATTGTTTTATCATGAAAATTTGCGAGTATTTCATGATCGACTTATCAATCTTGAAGATAAGAGTTATTTCTACCGTTTGATGAAAGATGTATGCTCGCGAACGTTTGGAAACCCGGTTCTTTTGATTCCGGAGGATGAAATCATTACAAAACCTCCTCTGTTGCTTTTTGGAGATTTTATGGTGACCGGAGCGAATAAGCAAGATAGAATATATGAGGAAATAAGAGATTTGGAAAAAATGAAGGATGTTTTACAAGTATGTATACATACACAAACACTATACAGGGTGTTCCAGACCTATTTAATTTTTTTGAATTATCAATTTTGAAGATTTTTGTTTTACAAAATTTTCTTACTTTTTTATGGTCTTTACAATTATGTACTTTTGAATATACCGTTCCATTTGATTTTAATGAGAAACGGGCAGGTACCCCCCAAACTACCTCCTAAAGCGCAGTTTTAGGAGGAAAATATTTTTCTGAAATTCTTTAGGGTCGATATACATAGTAAAATTTTTTTCATAAAACTCTATCTTCAATAGTTTGGACGGGTGGTCTGGAACACCCTGTATACAGAGTGGTTAAAAAATGTTTTATTTTATAGAACTATCTTGATGATTATAATCTGATGATGTCGAAAGACTTGAGGATGATATTTTTCCTTGATGCTATTGAACACTGTACCCGGGTAGCTCGTATTTTGAGAGCTGAACGAGGTAATGGCTTGTTGGTTGGAGTTGCTGGAATGGGAAAGCAAAGCTTAACAAAACTTGCATCTCATTTGAATTTTGCAAAGTGTGTACAGATTGAATTGACAAGTAATTACGATCATAATTCTTTCTTTGAAGATTTGAGAAAAATGTATTTCTCAGCTGGCTGTAAAAACGAAGTTACAGTGTTTCTTTTTACCGACACGCAGATTGTGCAAGAAGAATTTTTGGAAGATATCAATAATATATTGAATTCTGGTAAACTAGTTCTTATATTGTTATAAGTTATAATCATTAATTTTGTTTTATTTTTTAGGCGAAGTTCCGAATCTTTTCGAAGGTGAAGAGTACGAGAAAGTAATAAATGGTATAAGAGAACCGGCTAAAGCGGCAAACATAAATGAATCGAGCCGAGATAAACTATTTGAGTACTTTATCAGTTGCGTAAGATCGAATTTACATTTAGTTCTTTGTATGAGTCCTGCGGGAGATGCTTTTAGGTAAAATATTATTTGAACTATTAAATATATGTGTTTACTATTCATATATATTTTTGATAGACGACGGTGCCGCATGTTTCCATCTCTTGTGAACTGCTGCACAATCGATTGGTTTGTAAAATGGCCAGAAGAGGCTCTGCTTTCCGTTGCACACCATTCTTTCCAGAGAAATTTGAATGAAGAAGCTTGCAGTAGTTTATCCAACATTTGTGTCTCAATGCATGAGGTATATTTTATATTTTATGATTAATTCAAATATCAAACTTTGTTTTTTTATAGAGCATGGAAAAAATGACTGATAGATTTTATAATGAAATGAGAAGATACTACTACACAACGCCCAGTAGTTATTTAGAACTTTTAAATCTGTATCACACTATGTATAATACGAAAAAGAAAAAAATCAATGCGAGTAGAGATCGTATTAGTAACGGTTTGAAGAAACTTTACGAAACCAATTCGGTCATTGGCAGTATGAAAGCAGATCTTGAAGAAATGGAGCCGGTTCTTGCAGCTAAATCTATTGCTGTTACTGAATTGATGAAGACGCTCATCAAAGAACAGGCCGAAGCTGATGAGGTCAAGAAAGTTGTACAAGAAGAAGAAGCAAGAGCTCTTGTATGTATTATACTATCAAACTTTTAGGTGTTATATGATTCTAAAAGCTGCTTTTTAGGGTTCCGTAGAATACTAGGAACATGGTTTCTCCTTGACCGTCCGTCTTGAAAAATTTTGACATAATAAGATGAAATTTGATATACGGTCGTAGATTAATGACCAAAAAACAGAAATTATAAGATTTTTGAAAAAAAAATTTTTTAGACCCCCTTTCCATAAAATAAAAAGTGTTTTAAAAAAAAATTTCACCTACCCAATTGATTGGGGTGTCATTTAATAGGTCTCTTAAAATGCAATAAAAAATGTCAAATAACTTTTTGATTTCAACCCTTCAGTCACGATATATTTGCTTTTTAATGTCGTTGTCAGAGCGTCCTTCCTCTATTTTCTTAACTATCGATTAAAAAAATCTGAAAAAAATTCAGAATGTAGCTTTTAATTAGTACTTTCACTGAAAATTAAAACGAACATTGTCAAAAATATTTTGGACCCCCCTTTCATAGATTGAAAAGTGAACTCACATTTTTTTCTTTTACCCCATTAAGTGGGTTGTCATTTGATAGGTCTCCTAAAATGCAATAATAAAAGTCAAATGACTTTTTGATTTTAACTCTTCAGTCACGAAAATTTTGAAATAACTCTTTTTTTTATAAATCGTAGTGAGAATGACTACGGAACCCTATCATGTGCATGCCCAACACGCACTCGCCCGTTTTATTTAACTTTATTATAATTATTAAAATTTAGGTGAAAGCTGAAGAAGCGAAACTTTTAGCAGACGATGCACAAAAAGATCTTGATATGGCTTTGCCTGCAATGGAAGCCGCAACTAAAGCTCTCCAATCATTGAATAAAAATGACATTAATGAGTTGCGTGTCTTCAAGAAACCTCCGCAACTTGTACAGTTTGTTATGGAAGCCGTGTGTCTTCTATTAGGAAACAAGTATTGTTTAAAACTTAGCTTTAAATAAAATATTAATTATTATTTTATTTTTAGAACTGATTGGGCATCAGCTAAAATAGTTCTTGGAGATACAAATTTCCTGAAGCGGTTGCAGGATTATGATAAAGATCATGTATCAGACCATATGTTGAAGAAACTGAAAATATATATAAACAATAAAGATTTCTTGCCGGATATCGTCGCTACGGTATCAAAAGTATGCAGGTCTATGTGCATGTGGGTTAGAGCAATAGATGCCTATGCAGAAATTTATAGAGTCGTCGAACCAAAGAGAAAACGGTCAGTAATATGTTAATTTCTGTTCTAAATGAATTAACTCGATTATATTTATTGAAATCATTTAGGCAACAAGCGGCTGAACGAGAATTGAAAGAAGTTATGACTCTATTGGCAGAGAAGCAAAAGAAATTAAAAGAAGTCATTGATCAGCTCGATAAGTTGCAGAAACTGTATGAAGAGAACTTGAGAGAGATGCAGGAACTTGAAGATACGATGCAGTTGACTGCTGCTCGGTTAAACCGTGCTGGACGGCTTACAATGGCACTTGGTGATGAGAAAGATCGTTGGGAAAATCTTGTGCTGGTAATAAACATTAAATAGCATTTCCTGATGAATAATATTATTCTGTAACATTTTTTTTTGTTCACAGGGCTATGATCAAGAACTAACTAATTTAATCGGAGATGCGATAATTGCTGCAGCTTGTGTTGCTTACCTTGGAGTATACACAAGCAACTACAGAGAAGAACTGATTGATCATTGGACGAAATTATGTAAAAAGAATAAAATGAAATGTTCAGAGAAATTCAGGTGAAGTTATTGCTGAAATAAAACGGGCAAGTGCATGTTGGGCATGCACATGATAGGGTTCCGTAGTCATTCTCACTACGATTTATAAAAAAAGAGTTATTTCAAAATTTTCGTGACTGAAGGTTTAAAATCATTTTAAAAGTCATTTGATTTTTATTATTACATTTTAGGAGACCTATCAAATGACACCCCACTCAATGGGGCAAATAAAAAAAATGTGAGTTCACTTTTCAGTCTATGAAAGGGGGTCCAAAATATTTTTGACAATGTCAGTTATAATTTTTAGTGAAAGTACTAATTAAAATCTACGTTCTGGAATTTTTTCAGATTTTTTTAATTGATAGTTTAGAAAATAGAGGTGGGGGACGCTTTTATAATGACTTTGGAGAGAAAATACATCGTGATCAAAGGGTTAAAACCAAAAGATTCTGTTACATTTTTTGTTGCATTTTAGGAGACCTTTTTAACGACACCCCACTCAATGGTGTAGGTGAATTTTTTTTTTTAAAACACTTTTCATTTTATGAAAGGGGGGCCTAAATTTTTTTTATTTTTAAAAACCTTATCATTACTGTTTTTGGGTCATCAATCTACGACCGTATACCAAATTTCATTTTATTATGACAACATTTTTCAAAACGGACGGACGGACGGACATGAAGAAACTATAAGGGTTCCTAGTTTTCTACGGAACCCTAAAAACTTCTAAAAATAATATATTTATACGGTTTTTTATTTACAGTTTAATAACTGTACTGGCAGATCCTTACGAAATACGATTTTGGAACACGTGCGGATTACCGAAAGATAGTGTATCGACTGAAAATGCTATTTTGGTAACGCAGGCTGGGAGATGGCCTTTGATGATAGATCCACAAGAACAGGTAACAAATATTATTGTTATCTGGAATCGCATACTTAATCTAACTTATTTTTATTTAAAGGCAAATCATTGGATTCGTCAAATGGAATGTACAAATCAACTTAAAATAATCAAGCTTACTGATAGTAATTACATGAGAACTCTCGAGACTGGAATTAGAATCGGTATACCTGTGTTATTAGAAGATGTGAGCGAATCTTTGGACCCGGCGCTCGGGCCTGTCTTAAAAAGGCAACTTTTCTTACAGGTGATTTTTTAATCATCGATAATGTAAGGATTTGAAATGTTAGCAATGAATTAATTTTATTTTAGGGCGGACGTTTGTTGATCAGACTCGGAGATGCCGACGTGGAATACGATAAAAACTTTAAATTTTATTTGACGACAAAACTTTCAAACCCTCATTTTCTCCCGGAAATATGTATTCAAGTTACGATTGTGAATTTTACTGTCACACCTTCTGGTTTGGAAGATCAGCTCTTGGCGTAAGAATTATATATACACCTACAATATAATTGTGCAATGTTATTATTGCACAATTATATTGAAATAAACCCTACGCCTACACATTCAATTATATTGAATCTTGAATTATTCGCGTCAATATTTTCGTCGGAGCAATATGTGTGATGATGAAGATTTGGCTGCAACTATGCTGTTGATTTTGCTGGCGAAACGAAAAAAAAACGAATATGGGTCAAAAATTGGTTGCAAAGAAGGCCGGTGTACACTCATGAACGTCTTTTAAAATAAATTTATAATTTGCGTGCGTACGGGACCGCTCCGAACAGTAGACTAAAAAATATTGTACAATAAGCCCTACAGACGACACAATGAAAAAATATGGCGCAATAAAATTAAACTCACTCAAACTTTTGTAAAATCATTGCGCAATCTTCAATATGATTCCTAAATGGTCAATAATATTGGACAATCCGTGATATTGCACAATAAAACTGATCGTCTAACTTAAATAATACCGTTAAATGTTTTGTCTAGTACTTAAAAGGACCTCACAATAAATTTTTATATTTGGCTATAATAGGCCACGCTCCCATTTTTCCTTACAAGCAATGCAACGTCACTGACGTCACGAGCGCCGATATCACAGCTCACTATAATAACACAGCAAATGCACTGCAAACACACGACGACCGGCGCTTGTGACGTCAGAATTACCCCCACTCTGGCGGACATAGTGTCGTCGGATAGATGCGCGGTATTAAAATAAATAAAAAATTGTATCTCCATACATACTTAATGTATTGAAATAAAATATGCGACAATGTGTTTGTGGCAATTATTTCTAATAGAAAAAAGTTAAATATTAATTTTATGTTTTTATTTTATTGTTTGTATTTATACATTTCATATTTGATTTGTTTTAGTGACGTAGTGAGATTAGAGAGACCTGATTTAGAGAACATTAGAAGCGAGTTGATTGTCAGGATTAATAATGATAAAACACAGCTAAAAAATATTGAAGATAAGATTTTGAAGTTGCTTTTCCAATCGGAAGGTAATATTTTAGATGATGAAGAACTTATTGAAACTTTGAACGAGAGTAAGGTAAACTAATTTTGTTTTTAAAAGTCCAAATGACTTATTGATTTGATTTTAATATGTTCTAGGAAACATCAGCTGTTATTGCTTCAAGATTGACTGAATCGGAAGCAACAGAAGAGAAAATATCTATTGCCCGTGAAAAATATCGTTCGGTCGCTATCAGGGGATCTGTTATATACTTTGTAGTTGCTCTCTTAGCCGATATAGATCCTATGTACCAATATTCTTTAGCGTATTTTAATCAGGTAATTATTTGAAAAAAATTCTAATTGATAGAAAACTATTTATACAGAGTGTCCCATTTTAAGTGCACATCTCTAATAACTTCTTATGGCGAAATGTTATCAAAAAACTTTTCAGATAAAAGTTGTACGGTTTGGAGGGGGACATAGACGTACTTGGATGAAATTTTTTTAGGTTGTGTTTTCAGGGTGATATGAAGGTAAACATCATTTTTTTTAAATAGGAGCCTATAGTTTTTATCAAGTAATTTTATTTTACGTGAAAAAACACGTATCTTTCATTGAAAACTTTTTTTGAACAACTTAAACCTTTCCAAGATATCTAACAAAATAATTCGAGATTTTGAACTTTCAATATTTTTTTACTCAAAAATCATCAACTTTAGAGAAAAAGTACAAAGTACAAAAAATGTTTATTTTGATCTAATAAGACTTGAAGAATTATTTCTAAAATTTTAAAACTTTTTTAACATTTTTTATAATAATTCTTTACTTTTTCCCTAAACCTGATGGTTAGTGAGTAAAAAAATATTAAAAGTTCAAAATCTCGAATTATTTTGTTAGATATCTTAGAAAGGTTTAAATTGTCCAAAAAAAGTTTTCAATGAAAGATACGTATTTTTTCACGTAAAATAAAATTACTTGATAAAAACTATATCATATCACCCTGAAAACACCACCTAAAAAAAATTCATTTTAGTACGTCTATGTCCCCCTCCAAACCGTACAACTTTTATCTGAAAAGTTTTTTCATAACAGTTCACCATAAAAAGTTATTAGATGTGTGCACTTAAAATGGGACAACCTGTATAATAAATATAATAATACATTACTTTTTAGGTGTTCAATGCCGTTATTGAATCGAGTGAAAAGAACGACAATTTACAAACAAGATTAAATATACTCTATCGTGAAATAACTCTTTCAATTTACACGAATGTTTCTAGAGGACTGTTTGAAAGGCATAAGTCTATATTCAGTTTTATGTTGTGCGTAGCGATATTAAAACAGGTACTTTGTTTAAGCCTTGTTTCACATATACGCGGTTCCATTCGGTTCGGTTCGTTTTCGATTTCAGCCGAAAACGAATCAAACCCTTTCACACATACACGGTTCTCATACGGTTCATATTAGGTTTTATTTTTTTCCGTAAACTCAGTAGTTACCATGGAGAGAAAGCAAATTGTTGCCATGTTGTTTCTCTATAAAAAATTAAAAAACGATGGAGGAATACTAGAATTCATTACGAGCACCCTCTCATCACTTTACAGCAGGAATTTGGAGCATTCTACACTATTTTCCCGTAGCTAAAGAGCATGAAGACGATCCACATCAACATCTGGAAAACCGCTCATTTTATTAGAAAATCCGCGACAAAACTTAAAAAAAATAACACTCGCTATCAGGTTAAAACAGAAACTAAACTGTTCGTGTGGAGGGAGTATTCGGTTCTGTACGGTTTCTATTAGGTACCGAATACAAACTGAATCACCGTTTCACACTTGTCGGCAGCGACCGAAAACGAACCGAAAACGAACCGAACCGAATGAAACCGTATATGTGTGAAATAGGCCTAACTGTTTAGCACAGACAAGTCGTTTGAAATGTGTTGTTTTTTTGTAGGCCGGTGAAATTACTGACAGTCAGTGGAGTTTTTTGATAAGAGGTCCGGTTGGAGCAAAAGCTACTATACCTAAACCAGATATAGCTGCAGTTACGGAGCCAATATGGCTGAGTATTAATTATCTGCATGATTCGTTTAGGAATTTTAACGGGATCGTTAAGGATTGTACGTGTAGAATTAATTTACAAATTGGCGCTTTTGAACAGGTGAGTTTTTGTTAGTGAAAGTATTTTTGAAGTTATACTTCTTTAGGCACATTGAGGGTAAAAATTTAGTAATGTAACGGAAATGAAAAGCTATGTAATGAAAATGTAACGAAGCGTTACGTGGTGGAACTAGGTAGGCATGGTATGTAGACATTGTGTCTTTTACTTAAATAACACAACTGCAAAGAGTATTGCCTATATAAAAAATAACTTTTTTAAACTCGATTTAATACTGGTGCTGCCATCTTGAACCAACTAAAAGCGACATTTACATTAATATTCGATTGGTCAAACAGTATCTGCCTTCTGATCTGATTTGTTGATTATTACATCATATAATATTCAAATTTCATGATTTATAAATATGGACTTTGAAATAATATACAATTAAATTTTAATTTGATTAAATAGTATAGTGGAATAATGTTACGAATTATTAAATAAAATATTAGTGTTCTTTATAAATTTATATTTATATAAAATTGAGATTATTCGTTTTCCAATCACGCCAAAGAAGTATAACTTCTAACGCGTATACATAAGTACACACACTCAATGTTTTTTTTTAAGTTTAAATGTAAAAATATATAATAAAAATTATATTTTACAGGAATTAGAACTGGTTCAAAATAATAAAAAAGTACCTCAAGAAGATTGGAATGTGAAATTAAATGATTTCGAAAAACTGATGTTACTGAAAGTGTTAAAAGAAGAAAAACTTATCTACGGAATTATTGAATTCGTCAATATTAAACTAGGGCGAAAATTCATCGAAAGTCCACAAATATCTCTGAGTATTGTGTATGTGAAATACATGTTATACAGGGTGTCCAAGATAAGCGTGCAATGCATGGGGATATCCTAAACGGTAAGAGATACAGATGTGGTTAAATGAGATGAATTATTTGTAAGAAAGGGGTGAGTATTACAACAACAAAAAATATTAATAATTCTATGTGGTTCAGGCGGTATACCCAAAAAACTGAAAATTCGGAATTTCTTTAAATGACTATAACTTTTTTGGCAAAGTAGATAGGTACTTTTTGTTTGCGGTTTCTTAAAGCACTTTTTTGAGTAGAATTGTTTGGTGTATTTAGAATTTTTATATCACTTTTAGTTTCCGAGTTACAAGCCCTAACTTTAGTTTTTCTTGTTGGCTATATCATATTTGAACGTGTTTTTTACTCTGCTTTACAACGATATATCACATGACATACTTATTATAGAAAATAATTCGAACAAAAATCACAATAACAACAATGAAAATAACAAATGCATATTTAAAAACAATAAATTATTACAAATAAAGGTTTTCATTTTTTTATAATAAGTATGACATGTGACATATCATTGTAAAGTAGAGTAAAAAACACGTTCGAATATGATATAGCCAACTTGGCGGCCCATAAGAAAAACTAAAGTTAGGGCTTGTAACTCGGAAACTAAAAGTGATATAAAAATTCTAAATACACCAAACAATTCTACTCAAAAAAGTGCTTTAAGAAACCGCAAACAAAAAGTACCTATCTACTTTGCCAAAAAAGTTATAGTCATTTAAAGAAATTCCGAATTTTCAGTTGTTTGGGTATACCGCCTGAACCACATAAAATTATTAATATTTTTTGTTGTTGTAATACTCACTCCTTTCTTACAAATAATTCATCTCATTTAACCACATCTGTATCTCTTACCGTTTAGGATATCCCCATGCATTGCACACTTATCTTGGACAGCCTGTATTTAATTATTTTTGTCTTTCATGTTTGCTTTTTATTTAGGTATCCAGATACATCGAATATTACTCCGTTAGTGTTCATTTTGAGCACTGGTTCTGACCCGTTCAGTTCTTTCCAGAGGTTTGCTATCGAGACAGGCAATGATGATAAAATCAGAGCGATTTCTTTAGGGCAAGGGCAAGGGCCGATAGCTGAAGGTATGATAAATGAAGGAAAAACAAGAGGGGACTGGATATTTTTACAGGTAAGATATTATATTTTTGTCCCGTCTTGAGAAAATATAATAGTTTTTAGGGTTCCATATAGAAAACTAGGAACCCTTATAGTTTCTCCATGTCTTGAAAAATTTTGACATAATAAAATGAAATTTGGTATAAGGTCGTAGATTGATTTTTTAGACCCCCCTTTCATAAAATGAAAAGTGTTTTTAAAAAAAAATGTCACCTACCCCATTGAGTGGGGTATCGTTACAAAGGTTTTCTAAAATGATTTTAACCCTTCAATCATGATGTATTTGCTCTCCAAAGTCATTATAAAAGCGCCCCCCCCCTCTATTTTCTAAACTATCTATTCAAAAGATTGTCAAAAAAATTTTGGACCCCTCTTTCATGGATTGAAAAGTGAACTCACATTTTTTTTCATTTACCCCATTGAGTGGGGTGTCATTTGATAGGTCTCCTAAAATGCAATAAAAAATGTCAAATAACTTTTTGATTTCAATCCTTAAGTTACGATATATTTGTTTTTTAATGTCATTGTCAGAGCGCCCCCCCCCCTCTATTTTCTAAACTATGGATTCAAAAAATCTGAAAAAATTTCAGAATGTAGATTGATTAGTACTTTCACTGAAAATTATAACGAAGATTGTCAAAAAAATTTTGGACCCCCCTTTCATGGATTGAAAAGTGAACTCACATTTTTTTTCATTTACCCCATTGAGTGGGGTGTCATTTGATAGGTCTCCTAAAATGCAATAGTAAAAGTCAAATGACTTTTTGATTTTTTCAGTCACGAAAATTTTGAAATATCGTAGTGAGAATGACTACAGAACCCTATCATGTGCGTGGCCAACACGCACTTGCCCGTTTTATTATTTATTTTATTTTAGAACTGCCACTTGGCGACATCCTGGATGATACCGATGGAAAGAATCATTATTAAACTTATAGAAAATGCTGATGAGGTACACAAAGACTTTAGAGTTTTTATGAGTTCGATGCCTTCGAAACAATTTCCAGTTTCAGTTCTGCAGAATTCTGTTAAAGTCACTAACGAACCACCCAAAGGGTTGAGGGCAAATGTCAAACGTGCTTTTACTGATTTGCTTGAAGAGTTCTTCGAGAATCATCGTAAGTTAATGTTTTTTTTATTTACTAGAAAAAAAAGCAACTAAAATATTTATATATTTTTTTTAATTTCAGATATGCAATTAATGTGGCGTAAGTTAATTTTTGGTATTTGCGTGTTCCACGCAGTCATACAGGAACGTAAGAAGTTTGGTTCCCTTGGATGGAATATCGTATACGAATTTAATACAAGTGATCGTGAATGTGCACTTAATACAATGCACATGTTCTGTGCGGATACAGATGAAATACCTTGGGATGCTTTAGAATATATAACAGGTAAAGCTTCTGCGAAATAATTCAAGGTGTAAGGTGTGTGTTATTTTAAATATTTTTTAAATTAGGTGAAATTACGTACGGAGGTCGAGTGACAGATTATTGGGATCTCAGATGTCTCAAGACAATCCTGAAAGGCTTCTTTTCACCAAAAACATTAGAATCAGGCTACGTTTATTCAAAGTCCGGTGTTTATTATTGCCCGGAGTTTGAGTTGCTTCAGGAATATCGTGATTTTATTGAAACATTACCGATTATTGAAGGACCAGAAATATTCGGTATGCATGAAAATGCAAACATAGCTTTTCAGGTAACTATTTTTATTAAAAATATTAAAAATATTTTGAAAAATAATTGTTTATTTTTTAGAATAAAGAAACGCAATCCGTTATTGTAACAATAATGGATTGTCAACCGCGAACTGCAGCGGTAACTGAAGGTAGATCGAGTGAAGAAATTGTCTACGAACTCGCCCAAATGGTTATCGATGTAATTTTAACTAAAGTCACTTGCGATGATCCGTACGCTGAACTCTCAAAAGTAATAATGCGTGTTTTTGTTTTAAAAAACATTGAGTGTGTGTCCTTATGTACACGCGTTAGAAGTTATACTTCTTTGGCATGATTGAAAAACAACTACGAACAATATGTACTAGTTAGATTTAAACAAACAATGAGTTTTCATTAAAGAAAAATACAAAAATCAATTAAACAATTAAATTTTGTTACAACAAAGCAAATTTGAACAACTTGGTGACTTTTGGTCGACAATTGACAAATTATATATTACAAGTGATAATATATTAATTATGAACAATACAAAAGGATAGATAATCTAATCTAATAAAAATACTTTTTTGAAATTAATAATATGTATGTACTTACAATCTCAATTCATTTCCAAACACGAGTAAATTTATCACACAATAAAGATACGTATACCGGTATAATCCATAGACTATAGTCACAAAAGAAAGAGATAGCATGCGGCGGTAAAACATGAGTAAGAATATTTAACACATTATAAAAATTTTAATTATGTCTATGGATGTCATGACGCAATCATTTTTTTATATAGGCAATACTCTTTACAGTTGTGTTATTTAAGTAAAAAAACACAATTTCTATAGACCATGCCTACCTAGTCCACAGCGTAACGCTTCGTTACATAGCTTTTCATTTCTGTTACATTACTAAATTTTTACCCTCAACGTGCCTAAAGAAGTATAACTTCAAAATTATTTATCGATTTACTTTTTCATAGCGTGATGAAAAAGGTCGTCTTCCATCTCTAAGCACAGTTCTTCTTCAAGAAATTGAACGGTTTAATAAATTGTTAGTTATCATTCACAGTTCAATGGAAAATGTACAGAAAGCTATAAAAGGATTTGTTGTTATGTCGGAACAACTTGAAGAAGTTTATAAGGCTTTTCTAAACAATCAGGTTTTCATTATTAAATATTTTTTATTTTATATTTGATTTATATCTCATTTTATTTTTTATTGATAGGTTCCAAAAATGTGGTCTGCAAAAGCATATCCTTCGTTAAAATCACTTGGAAGTTGGATATATGATTTACGATTGCGGTTAGATTTTGTTTTGGTGAGATTTTCAGTATTTTAAGTCAATAATTAAAAATCGAATTGTCGCGGTTTTATTTTGAATTAATTTTTAAATCTGATTGTTGCTCAATATTTTTACTGCCATCTAGTGATTATCACTAGAAAGTTCTATGACAGCAGTTCAACTTGTTTATAGACATGGATGAGAAAAGGTCCTCCAGTGTCTTTTTGGATATCTGGATTCTTTTTCCAGCAAGGATTTTTAACAGGAGTTCTTCAAACATTTGCCCGGAAATATAATTTACCAATAGACACACTGAAATTTGAATTTGACGTTTTGCCAACTACCATAGATCAAGAAGAAATTTATAAATTTCATGAAAACACAGATGAAAAAGCAGTGCGTTATTACTTTTTAAAATTTGAATTTAATCATTGTTGAATATTGTATGTTTTTGTTATTAATATTAATTAATTTTTAGCTGTCACATTATTTTAAAAATATTCCAAGACCAAGTGACGGGGTTGTTATACATGGGATATTTTTTGATGCTGGTTGTTGGGATAAAAAAAATAAATTACTCGTTGATCCTGCACCAGGTAGGAATATTAAAAATATATATGTATTAAATGCGTATCTTACTTATTTTAAAAAATTTGAAGCTTTTAACTGATTTTTGTAATTACATTGTTGCAATTCTAACTTTTATTCAAATTTTAACAATTAGGAGAACTGAATTCTGTTTTACCGGCCATGTGGCTTTTGCCGGTATCACAGTTACCTGAAAATGATAAACGTTACATAACTCCATTCTACAAAACTTCAATCAGAGCTGGAGTTCTTTCAACAACTGGCCACAGTACGAATTTCGTTATGGCAGTATTACTACCGACGCTAGAAGATCAGAGTTATTGGATTTTAAGAGGAACTGCATTAATAAGTCAAATAACTGATTAAAATGTATTTTTTTATGTGAATAAATATGTATTTTTCATTTAAAATTCAAATTTTTAATTGTTACAAATAATAACACAACAATCATATTTAAATATATAGTTCATTCATTTTGTTCTTCTGGCGCTGAATATCCAGATCCACCCCATTGTGGTCGGTCTCCACCTCCAGGACCCCACTGGGGTCTATCGCCACCACCACCTGGACCCCATTGGGGTTGGTCGCCGCCACCTCCCGGACCCCATTGGGGTCTGTCACCGCCGCCACCGCTCCAATCGGGACGGTCTCCACCTGGACCCCATTGGGGCTGATCACCACCGCCACCTGGACCCCATTGAGGTTGATCACCTCCACCACCTGGACCCCATTGAGGTCTATCACCACCGCCGCCCCATTGGGGTTTGTCACCACCGCCCCAGCTTGCTGTAATTTAAATTAAATTTCAAAACCTTTTTAGAAATTAATATTGTAATTTTTACATTTAAAAGAAGATACTTTTTTTTATACAGTTATTAAAATATAAACAAATAATTAATTTAACTACTTAATAAAATAAATAAATATCAACTTACGATCCATGTTTTCTGATAATTTATGAAATTAATGTAGTAACTGTTAAAATTTTTATACTAAACTGATTGTCACTGAAATAATTATTTAGTAAAAAAAAACATATACCATTAAGTCAGGTGTGTACCTATTTACCTAATGCTTCATCAATACATAGGCGTCCGAGTGTAAAGGTAAAAGAGAACAATTATAATATTAAAATTAATTTTACATTGAATTTAAAAAAATGTACGACAAACACAAAAATATTGGAAAACATCGAAAAAACAAAACAGAAACATCATGTCATTAAATTACTTCGTATTTAAAAATGTATAGGGTTTATTGTTCTTTTGTTAAAAAAACACTTTTGTTAAAAAAACACTGTGTTTCTTTTTTGTTTTTTCAGTGTAAACACCGCGTTAAACCTCCAAAGGATCTTAAGAATGGCGTCTAGTGCACTAATTTCAGATGATACAGTCGATAAATTGATGTATTTGATAAAATTTAAATTGTTTTGTTTTATATGTCGAGGTCTATGGGTTTTTATCTAATCTTCGGGGAAAAAAATTATGTTATCTATTAAACACAAACCAATCGAAAATTATCAATAAGTAAATAAAGAATTATAGCATGTTTGAAAAACGTAAGATAACATATACCGATATAGAAGGTTTCGTGGAAAAATCATGATTTTATTGGGTAAACAAAAGGATGTATGCCGACTACTGATAAAGTGATTAATAATAAAATAAATGTAATTTTTTTAATAATTCAAGGTTATAAAAAATGCAGGTATAGTAGACGTTCCATACTGTGAACCCGGTTGAGCACGGTACCTTCCATATTGTGAGCTCTGGCTTCTCGAAAGCCCCTATCATGAAGACTCGAAATATATCTCTGTAATACAATTTTATGTGTCAAAATATAACCCCCGAAGTTGACTGCGCACATAGTAAATTTCTTAACTCTGCGCAGAGGTCCAAAAAATGCGGATCGCCCAGTTCCAGGTTCCGTTTTTCGACATACCTCCACTCGAGTTTACTGTCTTTATAACTCATGATCTGACTATACAAGATAATTTTCATATATGTACCTACATTCAACACATTAATTAAGGGGACACCTAAAAAATAGCCTGTTTTCAAATGCTTGTAAGCTGGTCAAAAAAAAAAAATGATTCCAACAAGGAAACCTTTTCAGGTCGAAAATTCGTATCGAGTTTAAACTTTATATATAGTTAGAAGAGGTCAAAGTAAGTAAGAAAAAAATTATCACAGCTGCGGTAAAACGGTTTAAGGGGGTGAAACACCCCTATGAAAATGTGCAAAATAATCATATTTTTTCAAATAACTCTGAAACTAATGAAAATTTAAAAAAATCTATAATATAAAATTTTCATGATTTTTTATGCTCTTTCAAATGGCGACAATCAAAATTCAAAAAAAAATAAACCGTTAACCCCCACCTCCCACCCACTTAATTTTTTTGAATTTTGACTACGCCATTCGAAAGAGCATAAAAAATTATGAAAATTTTGTATTATGGATTTTTTTAAATTTTCATTAGTTTCAGAGTTATTTGAAAAAATATGATTATTTTGCACAATTTCATAGGGGTGTTTCACCCCCTTAAACCGTTTTACCGCAGCTGTGATAATTTTTTTCTTACTTACTTTGACCTCCTCTAACTATATACAAAGTTTAAACGATACGAATTTTCGACCTGAAAAGGTTTCCTTGTAAAATGGAGTAAATTTACTTTACTTTATAATGGTCTAATTCGTTCCTCAACATTTTTTCATTTTTTAACTTTTTTATGTAATTATATAAATTTTGAAAAAAAAAACTGTATATTTTGAAACTTGATGCGAGCATTTATGTAGAAAATAAAATTTTAACATAACCTTTTTGCAGAGAATTTCAATAGCTTGAAATCTGTATCATGGAAATTTATTTGCAACAAAAATTCGCAAAGGTATCACAATTTTAGTAAAAATCAGGAACAAATAATTTAAATGAACAAAGGGGGCCCGTCGTCCTGAATATTATTTTACATATTTATTTAATACTTTTAGTATTTTTAACAGAGGTTATTTTAGTGTGTAGTACGTCCTTCCCCCATCCCCATTATAATACTATCGTAATTGCTATATTTCTGCGTGAAATTTAAATTCATCAATTAACGTTAAAGTCGGCAAAGAAGTGGGTGCCCATCTAGCCGTCGTTCGGTAGAACGATTAAATTACGCTGTGTAGAGTGATGAGTGTAATTTATAATAATACACTCAACATTCTGCTATACGACGGCATCGGTAATTCAAAAATTCCACTATACGACGGGTAGAGGGGCACCCACCACCTTTACCGTTGATTGGTGAATTTAAACACGCATAAATATAGCAGTCACGGTGGTATTATGGCGGGGATGGAGGAAGGAAGGACGTTGGTTAGAACTGTCGGCACATTTTATAACGGAGCGGTCGTGTAGTGGATGGTCGTATAGCAGAATGCTGAATGTATATAGATTACACTCAGCGTTCTATAATACGTAGCCATCGGTAATTCAATAATTCCACAAGACGCCGGCTAGAGGGGCCCCCACCACCACGCCTAAAAGTTGACAGATACATAATAATAAAAATGGCGCTGTTGGTGAACGAGATCCTGGTTTGTTGACTTTTTAGAATTGAACTCTAGACAATTGTTATTCGTTGCTTTAATACTGGATGAAAAATGTATAGATTTCTATACAATCATATGCCAATAATTTATTTTTGTTATTTCCTTTTTTAATCTTTTTCGAATTATCAAATCAAATAAAATGTACCTTACACATTTTTTTATACTATGTATTTATTATATTTCAATTTTAACGAAAATTTGTATTGAATTTCATTTTTTTCCACATTGAGTCACACCAAAACACAAGTTTTGTTTATAAAATCTACAACTACATAGAAGACTAACGTCAATTTGTTAATTTAAATTTCGCGCTGAAATATAGCTGTCACAATGGTATTATGGTGGGGGTTGGGGAAAGACGTACTATAGAGCTGTTAGAACATTGTCTTATGGATCGGACGTCTTGTGGATGGGCGTATTATAGAACGCTGAGTGTACATTAAATTTTCCATAGAAAAGAGAAAAAAGATAACACATTTCAAATTCTCACCTGTCCATTTTTAATCTAGGCTGATAAGAAACCTCATGACTGACTGAGATAAGAGCTCCTCAAAGAAAATAATATAGAAAAAAACATATAACTTTTTAATATTATTAATTTTTCAACACACTTTACAAAATACAAAATGGGTGCAGCGTGGCTTCCAGTTTTAATCGTTTCGATAATTTTTGGTGTAATTGGAATTGTTGGTCCTATTTTTGCCAAAGGTCCAAACCAAGTGTAAGTAATTTTAATTTATTTATTTGATGAAATATTAACTGTCAAAATAACTGGATAAATAAATCCCGACTAAATAATAGGGACAGGTAAATAACTAATATTATACCTGAATAAAACGATTTAATTTAATTTAAGTGCTAAACAGTGGCGTAGCTATAGAAATTTTCAGAAGGGGGACTTGATAGGGATTTTTTTTCATTACCCCTCCCCTACAATAATATGTATTGTTTAGAATTTTGAATGGTTGTATTTGAGGTATCGATACGGAGACGTTCGAAAAAAATTGAATTATGTAAAAAAAATTTTTTTGATGGTACAAAATACTCAAATGAAAAACAGTCAATAACACGCCAAATTTGGATATTTAATTTTAGAATTTTAATATAAAATAACTGAAAAATCAATAAAATATATTTTTTTTAAATTATTTTATTGATTTGAGTATTAAGGGGGGGGGGGGTCCAAAAGTGGTGAAGGATTTATTTTTTTAATTGCTCTGTTAATTTTTTTAGAATCAAAATAATAATAAAAATGTTTTAAAGCGGTAGTTACGCCACTTGCACTGGTGTTAAATTTTATTCAGTACGTCACTGAAAATAATTATTTTGAATTTCAGAGTTATAAGAGCATGCCTGATGTTAACGGCTGCGGCTTCGTATTTGTTGTAAGTATAATTATAAATAAGGGATGGGTCATCCCCCTTAAGGAAATACATATATGTACCCAATTGCGTTTCGTCTACAAACAAACAAACAAGTTTACAGTCAAAATACATAACCAGTATTTTGATTAACATGCACTTCAAAAAGTATCCAACAGATGGCCTACCCTTTAGAAGTATTATGTATTATTAATAATATATTTATTATTTATATAAATTTTTATTTTTAGTTGGTTTATTAATTATTTTTCACAAATGAACCCCTTAGTTGGGCCTGTAGTTACAAGGAATAATATATTACTGGTGTCAAGAGAATGGGTATGTTTTGAAAAAAATTTAAAAAAGTTACGAACACTAATTTATATACTTTTTTTTCGATTTTCAGGGAAGAGATATTAAAGGCATGTAAAAGAAGATAAAGTTATAATAAGAGTTTATTTAAAAAATAAGAAATCGTAATCAAAAATTTGTAAATATGACATTATAATAAATATTTATTTTGAAATAGTTAAATTATTTTAATTTCTATAGAATTAAAATAGAACCGACACACATTTTTGCGCGAAATTTCGCTTCAAGCCAAACTTTAATGAATTTAGTCAGTTGCATTTGGAGGTTAAGTAATTATAGTTTCTGAAAATTACCCCAATTCACCCTCTTGATTACCCTTTCATCCCCTTAAATCTGAAAAATCGATTAAACGAAAAAGAAGAGATATCGAAGAAATACATATATGTATATTATATATATGCACTGCTATCAACTCACCCTGTAATGATACACCTTTTTCGGGACCACACTATATATTTTAAGCCACTGCTCTATGGGGTTAGTTACTGACCTTGTGGCTAGCGAGTTCTGAGAAGTAGCAAGTGAGAAGAAATAAGTAATATAATACTTATAGCCTCAGCAAATTTCATGATTATAATGACATATTGTAAACATATAGCATATTGTTAGTTTCCATTTTAATATTGTACGAGTATTTATTGTGTGTAATATCTTCTCATAATATTTTATTTATTTAGTAAGATTTGGGAATTACTTAAGTGTGTAAAAATGTTTCACGTGAAAGTACAAGAAGATACAGAAGACGAAGTCAATCTTTTACAAGATATTGAAATTTATGATGAATTTTCAATATATTGTAAACAAGAACCCCAGGTAATTTAATAGTAATGTAAAAGTAATAGTATATGTACCCGGGAATTTTTTTAGATCTGCAGAGATCTATTCAGATCTTGATAGATCTGCATTTTGAGACATCATATTTTCCACTGCTTTTGATCTGTGGAGACTTGCAAAGATCTACAACGATATCTTGTAGATCGTGATATATCACGATCTACAACAATCTTTAGAGATCTTTATAGATCCTTTTAAATCTTTATATGTCATTGTAGATCTTTGAAAATCCCACAGATAAAAAACAACCAGTGAAAAATATGATGTTATCTTAAAATGTAGATCTGAATAGATCTCTGTAGATCTACAATTTTTCTCGGGTAGTTTTATATTAAAATATAAAGTATATACTGGATAATAAATTATAAGGTAACTAACAAATATTTGGATTTACCATGCAGGCAGTGTAGGCACGTGCCTAGAGCGGCAAAAATTAAGGGGGGGGGGGAAATTTTGGTGGAAACTAAAAAAAAGGTCACCGGTACCTAAAGTTTTATCCGACATAATATACTTTTTTATTTTTGTTTAGATAAAATATTAAATATAAAGAAGGCGGCAATTTTCGCAACTGCCTAGGGGCGGCAAATTTCTAAATCTGGGCCTGGGTGTTGGTGTTAATTATGTAATATTATCTATGGATTTGTTTTAATATTTATGTACTACATGGATCAGTAGCTCCTTGACCAATCAGAGTTTTTTTGTGGGAAATACGGCATCATATGAGGATATATTCAAATGTTATAAATGTATAATTTAGTACAGTAAAAATAGATTTTTATTCAAACACAATAATTCCTTTATTAACGAAAATAGTACAGCTATGAGTGCAGTCGCCATTTTGAAGTTATTCGCGTAAAAATAGTTTTTCACCCTTTTCACTCCCTGCAAAACTACCATTGCATCTCTTGGTCGACTACACTCATCGAATTCTTAAAGTGTAGGTATCAAACTATCTCTATACCTATTTTCGTTGATAAAGGAATTATTGTGTTCAAAAAAAAAAATTTTTACTATACACATTTATAACTTATAAATATATTCACGGGGTGACGTAATTCCCAAGCAAACGCTGATTGGTCAAGTGGCTACTGAGACTACCTTATCTTTACATATCTTTGATCAGTAGTATTGTCAGATAATCTACATTGTATCGAGTTATCAATTGTTGTTTTACAGGAAAAATTAGAAATTCAAGAAGAAAATCTACCAGAAACGCCAGAAAGCGACAATAAAAATGAGCGAAAACAAAATGAAGATATTATTTTTAGTGTCAACTCTAATAATAAATCAAAACTTACTAAGCAAAATGTGAATACAAAAAAGTATAAATGTTATCTATGCATGAAAGACTTCAAAATAGAAAGTACTTTACTACAGCATTTATTAATACATATTGATCATCGACCTTTCGAATGCGACCTATGTAAATATACTTGTAGACAAAGTGGAGATTTGAAAAAACATAAATTAGTACATTCTAATGAAAAACCGTTTAAATGCAACCAGTGTGAGTATAGAAGCAAAGATGAAAAACATTTGAAAAGACACAAACTAGTACATTCTAATATACGACCTTTCAAATGCGACCAGTGTGAATTCAGTACTAAATACAACGCAGATTTGAAACTGCATAAAGTAACACATTCTAATGAAAGACCTTTTAAATGTGACAGTTGTGAATATAGCTCCAAACAAAAAGGTATTTTGAGAATGCATAAATTAACACATTCTACAATACGGCCATATAAATGCGACCAATGTGAAATCAGTTTTAAAGACAAAGGAAGTTTGAAAAGACATAAAATAGCACATTCTAATGAAACACCTTTTAAATGCGAAATATGCGAACGTAGTTTTAAACATAAAAAGTATTTAAAAAATCATAAATTAATACATAATAAAGGATCTTTTAAATGCGATCAGTGTGATTGTACTTTTAATCGAAACAAAAGATTGACTGTACATAAATTAAAGCATTCTAATCTCAGACCTTTTAAATGTGAACAGTGTGAATATAGTTGTAGAGAAATAGGAAGTTTGCAACAACATAAAGCAGCACATTCCAACAAACGACCTTTTAAATGCGATCAGTGTGAACATAGTTTCAAACAAAAAAGTCATTTGAATACACATAAATTATCGCATTCTAACAAACGACCATTTAAATGCGATCAGTGTGAACATAGTTTTAAACTAAAAAGTCATTTGAAAGCGCATAAATCAACACATTCTAAGGTCACCCAGTAATTGAGAAAAAAATCTAACGAAATTAAATATCATTCTGTAAAAGATAGCAAATTTTCAATCGGAATGACTAAAAAATAGGTTGGCAACACTGCACATTTCTTCAGACTGCTTGGACGTAATAAACAATAATTGAACGTAATGAAATTATTGGCGGTGAATACGGAATTTTACAGAAACCGGAATGAAACGTCAAAATTTGATTCCTTTTAATTACTGGGTATCGAGGCTAAAAACTGTGTGAACATAGTTCTAAATTGAAAGGATGCATATATGCGTGAGAGAGCGAGAAAGATGAATGAATAGCGGATGCGTACAAGTCAGTTTACATCGGTTATGCGTGAGTCAGTTTCAGTCGGTGTCAATCTAATTGTTTTTCATATGGTTTATGCGTCAAAATAATTAATTTAATACGTTTAGCTTTATTTAATTAATTCGTATGGATAAAGAAGTTTTACTTCATCTATGTAAGGCACACAAATAATGTTTAATTATTGGTAAATAAAAACATAAAATTATATTAGAATCATGTATTTTTATTCAAACTCCTAGTTTTCACATCATATAAGGTTTTATAATATTATTCGCATCAAGATCTACACTGGATTTAACTTTATTTTGCCCGCTCATAGGATGTGATTAGTGTCCGACCGAAGGTCAGTTTTTGGCCGAAATCGAAGCCGAAGCCGAATGATACACATGAATATGAAACATGAGGTTTGTATGTAGGTAACATAAGTAACACAAATGTAAAAAGTATTGCCTACAGAAACCAGATGACAATGTAACAAAAGGTTTGTATATCGGCTAGATATTTGATATTCATGACAACAGATGGCGCAACAGTTGCGACACATTACAACCCTTGCCAATTGAGGGGTGGGTGGTTTTAATTTAGAAAAATATTCGCGCATGCTCTGACGTACGAAATGTTGTTGTGCATAGGTGTACTGTAAAATCAATGTTTTTTTCACGGATTTTGACAATTATTGCACATTTAAAAACAATACAATGCATTTTCGGTCGGTTTAAAGTTAGTTACGTGTTCGTTTGACTTTTCCAGTGATTGTTGTGAATCTGTATTTTGTGTGTTCAAGTCTAGTGACAACTGGATATTTGTGAATCGGTTTGTGCTACTCCATGCGCATTTGAAGGTTTGTAAATTACATATTTTGTATTTATAATCTTATATAATATTGCTACACTTTGATTTTTTTATTTCTATTGATTATTTTCTATAAACAATTATCATTTTATGTTTTGTTTATAAGTTTTTCGTTTTCATATGTTTTATATGTTATTGTTTTGCATATTTACTGCAACAATATGTTTTATATTCGATTGTCACTTTTTTATGGGAAAATTGATTTTTAGAATACGCAAATACATAATTTTGTTTATGTCAAACAAAAAAAATATTACTTATTATTTATTTTTGAGGAAACATTTTGTATGTTTTTTTCGAAATAAGTTGCAATTATCAATTGTCAGTTTAACCATGCTTATTTTTTTATGAATAAACCAGTGGTGTGTTAAAAATTTAATGGGGAAAAATCGATTTTTAATCTTTTAATTCATTTTATTAAAAATATTATTTTATAAAATAAATAAATCTTTTATAACTTTACATTTATTTATTTTTATAAATATGTATTGTTTATTTTATTTAATAACTTAAATTCAGCCTTTAAATATTAATTTACCACTATTTTTTTAGGTTATAAAAATAATCTATTTATAAAAAATATATATTTTTATAGAAATCAATCGGCCCATTGCATTCGTGACAGTTAAGGGTTAGTTATTCAGAGGGGGAGGGGGGATAAAACGTGACGTTAAGGGCGCACACCGATAGGGGGCGGTTCTAATATCGATCCCGCATTGTATCTCCATCTTTCTCTACGTCAATAAGTCCATCTTTCTTGTACATACACATAATGTTGGTTTTGTTATGTAAAATGTTGGTACACCACAAGCCAAAAATATCATTGTTGTATTTTTTTTGTTTCCGATGTTACGTCATATGTTTTAGATGTAGAGAGAATGAAATTTATGTAGCTTTGAAAATATGTATTGACAAAATGTTCAATTTTATAAATTAAAATATATTGTATAATAGGTATAGGTGATTCTTAATTTGCAAGCTACGTAGTTTTATAAACAAAAACTTAAAAACTATTGAACCGATCTGCATGGAATTTTTACTGTTACAAAGCGTAAGATTCTAGATTAGTTTAATGTCAATATTGTCAGCATGTCAAGAGCAACCAGCCGCGCCGGTATTCAATGATTTTGACATAAAGGCTTGCAAACTCTCTGGTAGTAAAAAAAAAATAATAGAGGAAATTTAAATTGTAATAGTGCTAAACACTTTTGCTAGCTTTATCTTGTTTATAAGAACAATCTTAGTCAATTACATAGTAAGAGGGGGTGGGGGGTGGTATGGGTCAATTACCCCTGGGCGCTAAACGGAGTGGGTGCCAAAATTGTGTCTCATTCTCAATATGATTAATCTTAATATATATAAATAACGTGTCACATGTTCCTCCGCGATGGACTCCTAAACTACTTAACCGATTTTAATCAAATTTGTACACCGTGTGCAGTTTGATCCAACTTGAAATATAGGATAGCTTACATCTCAATTTCTGATCGCAATATTATTTTATTGCAAATTATTTGTCTTTATCTGTTAGTTCCAAACGATTCTAACAGATGGTGACATCTGTTGACTAGATTGAGTAAGTATTCAATAGATGGCGCTATGTCAAACTTCCAAACGTTTCATATAACCTACAATTAAAGTATAGGTTAACCACAGCAACGCGTGGCCGAGTCAGCTAGTATAATATAGAAAATGTAAAACGAACTGCGAAAGAAGTATTAAATTATCATTTTTCAATGTAATATACAAAAATTAGCAATGCTAATTATTTATTGAAAATAATATAATTTTTTCAACGAGGTGTTATCATTATAATTATAAAAACAATTATAATTTTCTATTTTGGATGGGGGGGGGGGGGGGCGATTTTCTCACAACTAAATTCAAATTTATTTAATCTAATCTAATTTAAGTAATTTAGATTAATTAAAGTAAGCCTTTTTACCCCCGGATATTATTTATCTTCGCTACGCTACTGATCATAGTACCTACATCATTACAATAAAATTAAATATGTATTATAAAATGGCAATAGAAATAATATATTTTTTGTTTATTTTTCAGTGGCGGCAGAAAAACAAAATTATGGAGATTTTAACTGATTACGGCTAAAAAAGGGTGAGTAGTTTTTTTTATATATTAAAAGCATTCAGATGTCAAAGCGATTAAACAATTTTTTTATAGATTTTAATATATTGATTAATTATTGATTTTAATATAAAATACTTTTCAGAAAATAAAATAGAAACTGTTTTTATTTAACTTAACATTTATTTGTTTCCATTTTTGTTCGTTCAGTGACATTAGATCATTTGAAATCTGATTAGATTAGTTTATAGTTTATAATATATACAGTAGCGCACCCAAAGTTTTTTAGGCGTTACCCCCCTCCTCGAATTTGTCAATATGCACAAAAAATATTTAAAATACTTTTTTTTTCTGGATAAACCACTGAATATATATTTTTTGGAATATTATTACTATTACATTATTATATTTTTCAGCTTCACAATGACAGACACGAAGGCGTATAATGTTAGGAATTATTTGGGTAAGTTTTATTAATTTAACAACTGAAAAAAAAAGATTTTTGTTTTAACCCAAAACCAAACGACATTGCTCCCACGTGGGGGAACCTCTCGTGATGGCTGAGAAAAACTAATTTAAAGAACGTATTTAAATGTAATAATTATGAAATGAAAAAAACAAATGTTAACAACTTATCAATTGTCATTTTAAATTGATCTTTTTAAAGTAATAATGTTTAAAATAAAATGAACACATGGTTATAAATATCATTAAATATGAACGTTTTCAGCGCAAATCCTCAGAGTTTTCAGCCGCTGAAAGCTCGATTTCAGAAACTACAAAAGCTCACGCGATCATCTAGACTTCCTTAGACTTTGTAAGAATGCACAGATTTGTCACTTTCTTATTTTACGTTTCACAACATTTAAATTATTTTTAGTATGCATATTAATATTTGCTTTTGTTGGTTATATTCACAGATTTTTAAATAATTTTATTGGTTATGTTGTTTGAAAGACGAAGAACGACTGAATCAATAAATTATCAAAATAATGTTATTATTTTAAAATATCAGCACCAAAAATAATTTTTATTTAAGTAATCCTGGCGAGTGGGGTATCAAATGAAAGGAATTTGAATATGTAAGCGTTTTGTTATTATTAAAATCTTCGTTTCACAAATTTTCAAAAAATTCCAATTTTTTACAAAGTTATAACGAGAAAAATCGAGCAAAATTATTCTGAGATAAAAAGAAAATTATCGTCACTTATATTTTTCAAAAATAATTCAAATTTATAAATGGCAGCGTAAATTAAATTCCTTTCATAATTTTAGCGAAAAGTTATATAGTCCAATCAATTTGTATTTTTGGTCTGCATTGTTCTACAGAGTCATTTTTTTTATTTTAAAATGTTAAGGGGTGTATTCTAAGTACTACATTAAGTTGGCGTGGTCTATGACCTTGAGCGTTGTCCGCCATAAGCAAGAAAGTTTTAAACGTAATTATCTCGTAAACCGCTCATTCTACGATAAAATTTGTCATAACCTTTCTTATTCACCAGAGTTGAATCTACAATTTTATTCACAGGCTCAATTCTCTATTGTCAGTTGGTGACGAGAAAGTGCAAAATTTTATTATCTACACTTTTGTCATTACACATTTTGTAGGTTTTATTATAGTTTTTGAAATATAATGAAAAAATGTGTTTTTGCAATACTTTGCGGGCTATAACACGCAAACTATCGATTTTGCAAAATGGCATCTAAAAACAAAAATATTGCAAATTGAGAGTTCTAAAAGATTGTGATTTAAATTTTTTCAATACAATCGCTTTTTTACGAAATAAATGCAAAAAATCATTTTTTGTGAACTATTTTACAATATATCTCGTCACCAACTGACAATAGAGAATTGAGCCTGTGAATAAAATTGTAGATTCAACCCTGGTGAATAAGAAAGGTTATGACAAATTTTATCGTAGAATGAGCGGTTTACGAGATAGTTACGTTTAAAGTTTTCGTGCTTATGGCGGACAACGCTCAAGGTCATAGACCACGCCAACTTAATGTAGTACTCAGAATACACCCCTTAACAATTTGAATTAAAAAAATGACTCTGTAGAACAATGTCTTACGAACTACATTTTTTTGATAATTTGATTGGACTAATAATTATAAAAAGTTATTAATATATTTTTTAAATAAATAAAATAAAAGTTCTGACAACCCAAATCGATTTCTGATTTGGACCATTAAATGGGCTAACTAGGGTCACTTTCACGGGTAGTGTCCCAATAATATTTTTGTTTGATTGATGCAATTTAGTGCGTTAGATTGAAAATAAAAATTAAACAATTAACAAATACAGCCCATCATATAGGATTAAAGCAATTTGCAATATTATACGATATTTATATAATAGATAAAAAAAAACGACACAGGGGACTGTGGTCAAAACTTCACGAGAAAAGTAAAACTGATTTTTACACTAATGAACATAAACACAAAAGAAATTATGGTATTTGCATATACATATGATAATTATTAATCTCTGAAAATATAATAGTGAGTTTAATATATCTAATTACGTGTTTCTGAAATTAAGTAGGTACTTTGACAGTTATTCTGGGTTTTTTACCGTCCAGGGGACTGTGTTTTACGATTTCAAAATAATATTAAATAAGTGACAGTATTTTTACTGTATTTTTATATATTACGCACAAGTAGACTTCATTATTAATTTTCATCTTTCAACGAAATGAAAATAAAATAATACAATTCAATAAAATTAGTGTGAGATAACAATTTGCTCAATTAGTGGAGAAATATCCAAATATACTTACATATATTATTACATTAAGTTCTATTTTTTATACTTGCTAAAAATAATACACTGCCGTGCAAAAGTATTTGGACACCTGTGATTTTGAATGTAAATATACAGATTTTAGTCAATAAAAATACACAAAATAGCGAAAAGAATATGTTTACTCGCAGTCAAAATAGTAAAAAAACAATTTCTCGTTAGCTTGAAAGACACTGTGCGCCAATACTTTCAACTTGGGTAAACCTGACCTTTCAGGCATATAATTCAAAAATTTTCCTTAACATGAAGAATTGTAAATGCTGTATTTTAGATATGCTAGGATTATTACAAAAGTTTAAGATTTACATTTAAGATTTTTTATCAACCATTTTCAGTTTTATATTTACAATACGCAAAAATAAGTGTCGAAATACTTTTGCACGGCATTGTATATAAATGATTTTTTTAATAAATCGCGTCACCATCTCGTCGGTTTAGCTAAAACTGGCAACGCTGTCATGTCTCTTACTGAAATATCTCCAATGCGGTGTTTACACCGAAAAAACAAAACAGAAACATCGTGTCTTTAAAATACTTCGTATTTAAAAATGTATAGGGTTTATTGCTTTTTGGTCATAAAAACACCGTGTTTCTGTTTTGTTTTCTCTGAGTAAACACCGCATAATGAAGTATGAAAACTATCCTATCGTGATAATCGACATCCATTGTACATACTTATAATAATGCATGGTCTAAGGTTAACTATATACTATCCATCTTGCAGTTGTAGACAATATCAAGGAATATATTGTATTGCCGTAGGGTGTTACCATGGAACCCGACTCGTAAAAACATTTCTTATGTTTTTGGTAATGTTTTTTACCCGGAATATATTTCAAGCATTACGGTCAAAATATCAAAAAGTCAATTTCTTATACTCCCATATGACGTTTACAAAACGAAAAACTTGTTCAAACTATAAAAAAACAATATTATTTTCTTTTATTACAATGGAGAAGAGAATAAATGAAATAAATCTTGGTTTCTGAGAATAACCCGAGGCTTAATGATCACTGTTATTATTTACATTGATGAATTAACTATTTGATGCCAATTTCTGGTTAAAATCCTTAATTATATGTATAAAAAACAGTGGCGTAGCTACAGATTCTGGGAAAAGAAGAGTTTTATGAGAATGAATGGTCTTCAATAAAGCTTTTTCGGTTTTCGCTGGGGGCACAGCGATCTCTAACACGCCTCTGACTAAAAGGCAAATTAGATATTTTGAATACATTTTTTTTTGTATGTTTGTGTATAACTCCGATAATTATGCACCTATTTAGATGATTTTTTGTTTGTTTGAAACAATATACTTCCGAGATGGTCCCTTATAAATTTCATCAGAATCTAACCGTGGATTTCGATATACGCTACTCAAAATTAAAAATTAAAAACAAAAAAATAAAAATAAATCCGACATAAATTTTACAGTTTTGAAGTCGGTGCTAGGCGAATAAAAAACGTTTTATGTCCGGTATCATAAAGGTGCTAGCTAATTTGCTAGTTAGCAAGCATTTTCAAATGAGATATCAAACTTATATATGTGACAGTTCTCTTTGAGTTTTTAATAGATTTTTGCATGCGCAGTAAGTTGGTTTTTACCGTTTTTACTCAATTTTAGTAAATACACTTTAGTAAATATACTTTACATGCCTTTGTTATTACTTCCTATCTTAGAGCATATACTACTAGAGCCAGCCTTGCCGCTCGGTCGTGCGAACAAGCGTGCAAGAGAGATAGCGTAAGATTACTACCTCCTTTGTCTCTCACTCCGCGTGCTGATTTGTACCGGTAATAGCGGGAAGCACTTGCCCCTCTCTGCCGACCAATAAGCACGTGGAGCGAGAGAGAAAGGAGGTAGTACTCTTACGCTATCTCTCTCGCACGCTTGTTCGCACGGCCGAGCGGCAAGGCTGGCTCTAGTAGTATATGCTCTAAGCTTCCTATGCATGAAACTATCTGTCAAACTCCAAGAAAACTGTTATATAAGTTTGATACCCCATTTGAGAGTGCTTTCTAGCTAGAAAATTTTGCTAGTTCCTATATGATACCGGACAATAAAAAAAAGAAAATAGAATTAAAAAACTGTTATAATTATTTATTAGATACCTTTTTTTTTTATTTTAAAGTTTTTTTTATTGAAAATTCTTAATTTCACTCTTCGTATCTACCCACCTGCATAAAATTAAAACGGCCAATTCTGTTTTAAATATTCTTAAGATTCATTTAATAATTACAAATTATGCTAATCCACGAATCAGACGAAACCTAACAAAACACTGTAATATATGTAAATTCTGCTTGATCATGGCACACTATTATTAACATATAAACTAGTAGTGTGCTTGTAGCGGTTTTGGAACCTTCAAGGTCAAGACATACATATATAGTATCTATGAGAAGCTCTGCGTGCTCGGCCCGATAATCAGCTGACGGTCGTAAACGATATAAATTGTTCCTTACTACGTCCGGTCTTGAGGCCATTAACAATTCCATGCGCATGCGTGTCGTAAAGCTTCCTTGATCAGTGGCGTGATGAAAATATTAACATGGGTAATATGTTAGTAAATATAGTCAATATGTGGAAAAAATGTAATTAAGAGGATAAAGAACATTTTATAATAGCTGTAGGTACTTGTCTATTATAATCTCCGTAGTTTAAAAAAACTAAAATCACTAGGAACAAGAAATAATCAGTCTGTAGATAGCAAGTGTCATGATCAAATCAGCGCAAATGTAAATATAGTTTGTACTATTTAGATATTCTGTAGCTAATTATATTATGAGGTGAAGATTTAATCGTTTTTAAGAATTGATAATTGCAGACAGGATATATACAGGGTGATCCAGACCACCCGTCCACTATGTTTTACGCCCAAACTATTGAAGATAGAGTTTTAGGATAAAAAATTTACTATATATATCGACCCTAAAGAATTTCAGGAAAATATTTTCAACCCCCTAAAACCGCTCCTTAGGGGGTAGTTTGAGGGGTACATGCCCGTTTCTCAGTAAAATCAAATGGAATGGTATATCAAAAAGTACATATTTGTAAAGATCATAAAAAAATAAGAAACTTTCATAAAACAAAAATTTTCATACTTTCACTTGTTTAAAAAATATGGCGACTTGCTCTCAAATTTTAGGGTTTTACTAAAAGTGCACTAATTTCGTTAAATATTAATGGAATTTTATTATTTTTTTAAATTTGGTAAGTAGATATAATGAACTTTGTAAAGATGTATGATTATTTGAGATTTTGATAGTTTAAAGTGTCATACGCGATTTATCAAAAATTCAAAAGTTCAACTAGGGATAATTCAAAATTTTCAAATACAATGGTATATCAATTAATAATTTTTCTTAAAGAAGATATGTAAATTAACGATTTTTGTTAAAAAAATTTAAAATTTAAAATTGAAAACTCAAAATTATAATTTTTAAATTAATACATTACTATATATCAAAATCTTTATAAATTTCATAAAAATAGTCATAAGAGAGGAAAATTTAGCTTCATATAAGTCAATGACTAACAATAATTTGTGACATTTATAACATCTATATAAAATCTAAAGCACACATATTAATGAATTTTAAAATTTAGTTACTTCTGTCACCGATTGTCTTTCAAGTTATTCCTAAAACCTAGAAAATATTATTTTCCAATATTGAAATAATTTAATTAAAAAATATTATAGCATGATTGTATGTTAAATATATTTTAAATTAATATCTCCGGGTAACACCGGGTCCAATGGCTATTAATTATATTTCTACCTCTATGCGCTGACACCCGAGGTTGTGGCGAATGAAAAATATAAATTAAAAGAAATTTATCATAATAGAAAAGAAATGTTGCAAATAAGAATTGATAATTGCAAACAAAATAAAACCTTTATAAATTTCATCAAAATAGTCTTAGGGGAGGGAAATTTAGCTATGTAAGTCAACGACTCTAGCAATAATTTTTTGACATTTTTAACTTCTATACAAAATCTAAAGCACAGATTAAAGAATTTTGAAATTTAGCTACTTCTGTCACCGATTGTTTTTCAAGTTATTCCTAAAACCTGGAAATAATTATTTAAAAAAAAAAAAAATTAACTAAAAAAAATATATAGCATGATTTTATGTTAAATATAGTTTAATTTAATATCCCCGGGTAACATCGGGTCCTATGGCTAGTATGATATAATATCTGACCCATTGTTGATTAAAACCAAGTCTACTTATTGTTGTAATTTGTATAATACTAAGCAAAAACATTTACTATGAGTAAAAAAATAAATAGTTTATTAATTTACCTGACATTTTCACGTCCGCCCATGTTAAAACAAAGCTCACGTTCTCCAGGAAAACTTAAAAGCACAACGGCGATGTCCTTGGAATTACCGCGGGAACTACAACACCAGCGCCAACTATGTACTATTACAAATGCATGTGCTGTTATCTGTTGGCGCGTGATGGAACTAGCAGCACGTTGTTTACCGGCGCGTACCACAGATGGAGACATTTGTCATTGTTATTTTGTTGTTATGTTCTTGCTTTTGTTGTACAATTCTGACGGGTTACTTCTCGCATGTCTCTGCGGGCTTGAGTCCTGGATACAAGGATTATGCGTAAAGATAATGGCGTATTGGAAAACGGCACCTGGGTTCTGGCATGTTATATGTATTATGTATATTATTTAGCACGAGTTTATAAATGTCCAAGCATAAATTATATTGATGGATAAATAAACTGTTTAAAAGCTACAGTAGGGCAGCACACTGAGACGAGAACGAGACGAGATTGAATTAAATAAGGACGAGATGGCTTGATTAAAAAATGTTTTTGAACCCATCATAAAAAGGTGTCATTTATGATAGCAAAAAATTATTACTTTTACAATCCCCTCTTACCGCTCGCCACTTAAAGACTGCAATCAACCTCCTTTGATCCAGAGAACTAAATAAATCTGAAAATTAACAAATACGAATATTCAGTTAGTTGATCATTCGTTTTGAAATCATGATTAACGTTAGTTATTAACTTTTAGAGGGCCGAGAATCCAGGGGGCATTTCGCCTTCAGAAAACTGGTATAAAAGGTATCTTATATCATTGATTGGTCATAGGCAAAGTATCGATCACGGGGTGAGCCAATATATTGGCTTTTTGGCCCGGAAGGGAACAGCCCGTCCGTGTTAAAATTTCAAATTCGAAAAAATATTATTTTATAGTACATTTAACCTTTTTTCATTATACAAATATACGTTTTCGATGTATTTTTCGACACTGAATCCAAATCTGACATCAAAAATACAGTAAACCCAAAAACAACCACTATAATAGGGTAAAACCTACCTCGCGTGAACGATTTTTATTTATTTGGAAGTGCAAATATACGTTTTCGATGTATTTTTCGACGCTGAATCCAAATCTGACGTCAAAAATACAGTAAACCCAAAAACAACTCCTATAATAGGATAAAAACTACCCTTTTGCCTCGCGTGAACAATTTTTATTTATTTGGAAGTGCAAATATACGTTTTCGATGTATTTTAATTTAAAAACAAAAATTGAAGATTTTCTTGTGCGCCAAAATATTGGTTTTCCAGCCCTTTAGAGGTTAAACACTAAGCACGGATTAGTTAATCATCAATTTACTAACGGATGATTAATTAATCAATGCTGCATCTCCCTCTTCGCACTGTAGAATAGTTTTTTTAGGCGGCATACTTATTTTATTATTTTTTTTATATTTTAAGATGAAAAATATATTTTTAGGGTTAACATACACTTTTGACTGTTCTAATTAAATATAATAGATATTTTTACTCCGCTGTACAAAATATTTTACATAGGTATAATTAATAAATACCTTCCATTTATTTTCATGTTAATTAGCAAAGTATTTTCTGAAAATAGCTGTAGAATACGAAATACAGTAAATCCAAATTAGCATTGTATATTATAATTAGCTAGAATGTAAAATTTACGCATACACGTGATGTACCCTTAAAAATAAAATAATTAACAGCAATTACAACACAACATATGTGTTAAGAATTTATGGTGGCCATGTTGTGTACTACTCTAAAGTTACAGAAACTAAATTTAAAAAGTTAAAAATAGCCCCAGAAAAATTATGTAGGTACATGTATCCGACAACAGTGATGGATGTATAAAAACATATATTAAAGTATATATCTGTCTCTTTTTATAAAGTGACGTAATGTAATTATGTTTTATAAATGAAGAAAGATAGTGTTATGTATTTTTATTCATATTTTTTTCTGTTATTTCGTTTTTCAGCGCCCTAAGTGAACTGAACTAATAAATTTTAAATGTAACATAAATTTTAACATCCCTTTTTACGGAGATGATTCAAAAATAAAATTCACAACGTGTACCTAATTTATTTAGTTTATTTTATTAACGTATAAATATTGGTTTAACGAATATTTTACATTATGTGCATATATTGTCAGGGCTGGATTCAAAAGGGCCGTAAAAAAATTCAAATATGTAATAATTTATTTTATAATTATCTTCAGAAAAATGTTAAAATGGGAGGAGAAGAGGGGGTATGTAGTTCAAGACAGACTTGAGCAAAAAAGGCACTTAGAACACATTCTGTGCAAGATAAAGGATCATTTGAAAAGTACCTATTTGAATCTTTGAACTTTTTTCTTTTCAAAAATTCTTGATTTTTTCCACTAATTTTTGTCGACACTTTTATACTTTTCAAAGGTTTAAGTTCTATATAGAGACAAATACGATAGTTACAAATCATTATTAAAACAATTTTCAAAAGCTGAAGTAAGTTAAGAGCGTCTATTTATTTGGGAAACCAAAATTTATAATATCTTTTTTTTATTCGTTTTTTCAAGACATCTATTTTCTCAATTTCAACAGATAAGAGACTATTTAGGTCAGGGATTCCCAACGAGATCCAGGTGGACCCCTAGTATTCCAGGGGTCTATTGGGGGTATATGAAAAATTTGATGTTTTAAAATTCGATGAGTTTTTTCTTGCTTTAAACTTTTACTTTTTTAACAAATGTAAAAAATGTAAAAATAAAGAAAATTATTTTTACAAAAGGGGTCTATGTGGATAAAAGGTTGGGAACCCCTGATTTAGGTTATACTTATATTATTTCAACCCTAAAATGTTTAAATATATTTTTTTTATATTATAAAATATAAAAGTTTTTTTATATTGATCTTGGATTCTTGGTATAATCCAAATCGATTTGGTTGTTATATGGGTTAACGTTTCGTTGTGCATTGCTATGGACCTCTGAAGATGATAAAACAACCAAATAGACACTACTTATACCCAGAAGTCTTAGTAAAAACTTACATAGTTTTTATTATTTTTTATAGGGCTTTAAATCGTTAAAAATGATAAAACCCGGTTCTGTATATTAGAGTATCTGGCATATTATATATTTTTCTACTTCCTAGTTTTAAGTTGTCAGATTTAAAATTTCCATTAAAATGTTACTCCATTTATGCAGATAAAATTAACATTAAAACTGAAATAAAATTAAATGGCTAACTTATGGGGTTGTGCCTCGAAATAACTTTCTTTGTTAGATTTATTCTGCAGATTATTTTTAACTCTGGAATATATATACTCTATTTAAGGTACAGCCATCACTTTTATATATGAATATAGGGGGTTTAAAAGCTTAAAAATAAATCTCTTTGTTCGATTTATCTCAAATACTTTAAATTTTACAAGATTTTTTTCCTTTGTCTATGACACGTGTTTTTTTTTATTCATAACCACCCTTAAATTTATTTTAAAACTAGCGTATTGGACCCGGTATTACCCAAGTTAATATCCACAAAACTATTATTAAATGAATTAATAAATATTCAAACCGTTACTTACTATAGAATTCTTTATTATTATTATTCAATCGAAGATTGATGCATGAAATATGATTGAAAATTTTTGTGTTTTCGATTTCGTTAAAAGTATGTTTATTATATAGAAAATGACGTGAAAAATTTAAAATTTTCAAACCGCAGGTCTGTATCTCATAACGTTCTCGAGATATAGCCTCTCAAAATTTTGGTGTTTTCAATTTTTTTTTTAGAAAAATGGCTGTAACTTTTGAACGTGTGGTCGGATTTGATTTTTGTCGACGGATTTTGAATCAACGTATAAAAATCTATATAATAACAAATGACTATATAATACAAATTTCCGATTTTTCCGGTGAATTTTCCAAAAAATTTCTTTCATACAAACCTAGTCCTGACAATTACGAACACAACGAAAAAAAATCAGCCAAATCGGTCGAGCCGTTTTCAAGTGATGATCTTTCATATATGTGGCAATTGATTTTTATTTATAGGTATATAGATTTCTGCTAAAATCTAAGAATTTTAAGATGGTATATTTATAGTTTACTTTAAAATGAGAATTCCTAAGCAAGAACTGGATGAGTGCTAACCCTAAAATAAGTCCTTAATTAAATATACACCATATTCGATATATCAATCAATTCTAAACCAATTAGTGTTAAAAATAATAAACAAATCAGTAGGACTAGTGTAGTAGTGCAATGTAACTCGATATAATTATTGTCAATCTTTCAATGTCTATAACCCAATGTTACCTAAATACTATAGATTACAGTTGATCAGAGCCGTAGCTAGAGAAGATTCAACCCCTCCCTCAGAAATTATCGTTGATTAAATTATAATACACAGGTAGAAAGGTTTACTTGAGCCAAGTACACCTTGTTTTGTATATAACGAAAACAATATTTTCTTAAGATAAGAAATATATCCTTAAACCAACTACTTATAGCATTTTTGGACGAAGAAATAATGTAGTTGGATTAAGAGTACTTTTCTTATGTTAAGAAAATATTGTTTTCGTTATATTCAAAACAAGATTTTCTTGGTCCAATACAGTACGAGACAAAATAATTTGAGCAATATTAGTGTTAAAAATACCTGTATTTAAAAAAAAACATCTGCCAAGTAAATGCACAGTGCTTCTTCGTGTAAAATTCACCAATAAACTATCAAACAATATTCATAAATACCGATGTAGTACAGTAGAAACCAGTTATAACGACATTGGTTAATACGACGTATCGGTTTTAACGACTCAAAATAAAAGTCCAACTGAATCCCATATAATTGAATTTTTACCGGTTATTACGACTATCCGCTTTTACGACCTAATATGACCGGTCCCTTCGATGTCGTTATAACCGGTTTCTACTGTATTAAGTTTACAATTGACTATTTTTATTTTAGAAAGCAAATAGAAACAAATCTTTGTAAGAAAACAATTTACTGCTAAAATTGTAATGCTCTAAAAAAAGATTCTATAAAATTTTCACGTAACATACGTCCTCCTTTCTACACACGATTTTAATATGAGACCATCTGCTAGTCAGACCCAAAAAACCATAGACTTATAGAATGGACTGAGCCTTCCCTATCCAACTGTGTAGTAAATACTGGCGAAGAGACAAAGCGATAAAGTAGCCAATACCTGTCTCTTTCTAGAATTCTAATTGGTCAAATCACAGGTTTGCAGTCATTACAGACTTACAAAAAAGTGAGTGGATAATTTTGTGAGGCTATTGCTCAGTTCATTTTATAAGTCTATGCAAAAAAACAAACCAAATTTCATTAAAATCGGTTCAGTGGTTCAAGCAGACAGACAGATAGATCGACACGGAACAAAAAGGGTTTGTCTTGACCTGAAACGGAAAATTTTGAAATCGGAAGGTAAATGTTTTTCCTCTGAAAAATGATTACATAGCTTCTCTCAATCCTTTATATCAATTTTTATCAAAAAAAAGCACCATAATACCGTGTTAACACCGAAGAAACAAAACAGAAACATCGTGTCTTTTTTACAAAAGTGCAATAAACCACATACATTTTTAAATACGAAGTATTTTAAAACACCGTGTTGCTGTTTTGTCTTTTTCGGTGTAAACACCGCATAACAACAAAATTCTGTAGAAAGGAGCGGAAAAAAAGTTTTTAAACTTCTGGTATATGACCCAATATAAATCATTTGTTTTCGTTAGTAATGCAGTCTGTTTTAAACGTTGTTAGATTTTCTTGACACTTTTCATACCGCATTTGTCACTATCTTCACGTACATTACATTTTGGCGGGTAGTTTTCACATGGCTTGACTTGTTAACAAGCTCTAACAAGCGTACTGAAACTAATGAGGGGGAAGTTAAGTTAGATTTGGAACAAAAGGTGAAACAAGATGACTTTGATATATTGATAGAAATGTATCGGAAAAATCTAAAAATTTTGCTTAATTTTTTCATAGGTACTAAAATTAAAAACAAAAAAAATTAAAAAGTACATTTATAGACTTAAATAATTAAATTGATTTAATAAGGAGGTACTTCAATTCCCAAAAAACAGTATGGTCTTAAAGTGCCCATTATTGCATGACAGAAAAAATAATGTATCTGTGTATTAAAAAATGTAATCAATTTAAAAAATCCGTGATCGATTTGGCTTCGATAGAGGTTGTTTGTTAATATGATAATTTCTTACCAATATGGAAATATCCAAGTTTATCTTCTTGATAAATGTATTATTTTTACTAACAATATTTTATCACGGTGAAAATTTTGTTTTGTATTGAAAACATATATTTTAAATACAACAAAAATACTTTATAAATTATATCACTGAATTTACCATATCGAAAATTGCACTTTCACTAGTTGGGTGGTGTCAAAAATATTCACACTGATAAATATTTATTAATACAACCATTATGTTTCATCTATTTGAGAGTTTCGTTAGTTAGTGTAATAAATTATTTATTAATTTGAGAAATGAAAAGATTTTTAGATAAACATGAAGATATATTTTTTAAATGAATAAAATATCCTCAATAAGATTTTTTTTTATTATTATATTGAGAAAATATTGTTATATTAACAAGAAAAATGTATTACTCATTTTTCCATCTCAAATTTTCAATAAAATCGAGTTTTTTTTCTGTTTGATGCCAGTACCTTATTTACTTAACATGTTATCTTTTTTTATGTGTATCACTTTTTATGAATATGAATATTTCTTTATAGAACAGCTGTTTCATTGATTAAAACTATTACATAAGTCAAGTAAACTGCATGTAAACATATTCCAACAAGAAATATTTATTTCCTTCATACAAAATATCAACATAATCTATTTCTATTTACAAAATTACGCAATAATCAATTATATATCAAATGCAATTTAAAATTAAGCTATTAAAATATTTTTCTTTTTTGATATTCGTCAAAATATATCCGGTATTTATTCTGTCACTTTCCTTTACGTGTATCCACTGGTAATGCAATATAAATGTAGGAGAGAGAGGACAGATCAGGACACGGGTCTTAAAATAGTCATCGCATTTGAACACGTGTGGTGGATGCTTATATTTATGAATACATCTACACAGTGACGTAACTACACAGGTATAAAGGGGGAGAGGGGAGGGTATTGTAAATGATTCAAGAGATTATTGACTTATTTATACTATTAAAACTAAAAAAAATTGTCTTTCAAAAATACATCTAAAGTTAATATAGATCTAACAACAGGGGAGGAACCAATACCCAAAAAAGACTCGATAAAACTGATTAATAATGTTGATATCGTATTGATCTATCTGTCTTTAGTCTTTGGATCAATTTTTGTAAACAGAACAATAATGTATTTGACAGAATGTTGTAAAAGTTACAAAAAATACAATCAAGTGTTTTTTACGTGAAATAAGTATTTAATTAATAAACCTAATTACAAATTTTTTAAACTGTTTTTCACTCATATGATTACAAACGAGTCTGGCACATCTGTCAGTTGTATGACGTCAGAATATATGTTACATAGTCAAAATACTCAATTGCTATTCGTTTTTTTACTGGGGTCTGATGTCTCGCTTTTAAACGGCGTTTTCACGAGGCAAGTTTTGCAGAACAAGTTACATTCAACTTACAATTAGTTGAACGTAAGTTGAACGTGTAAACACCTTAAACCAGCGTTTTCATGGGATAATTTTTGTTGAAAAATTTACATACAACATAGTTGATAAACAAAAGTTGTCCCATGAAAACGCCGTTATACCACGTGACTTTGAATACGGTTACTTTCAGCATTTTCAGTATCTATTACGCACAATTTACAATATATTTTAAAATTAAATCAAATCCTATTCAAATACTTTCTCTAAAGTAAGTACATCCACTCAATGGCGTAACTACCGCCGGTTAGATTGTCCGGGGTCCCGAGCATCTAGGGGGCCCCCAAAAGTGATGAAATATTTTTTTAAATTTATTTTGTTTTTTTTTTAGATCGAAACGATCAATAAAGTTTTTGGTGAAAAAAGCTGATTTTTCAGTAATTTTATTTTAAAATTCTAAAATTAAATATCAAAATCTCAATAACTTGAAAATTTGGCGTGTTATTGACTGTTATTCATTTTAGTATTGTATTATTTTTTTACATAAATCAATTTTTCTCGAACGTTTCTGTATCCATACCTCAAATATTTACATCACTTCAAAATTCTAAGCAATAATTATTATTGTGGGGGGGGTAGTGTAAAAAAATCCTGTCAAAGGCTCCCTACTGAAAAATTGTCTGGGCCCCCCATTTCTATAGTTACGCCACTGCATCCACTGTATGTTATAATAATAATAACATTTGATCGATTAAAAAAATTAAATGTAGGTACTTACCTATAAATAATAAATAAACGATTTAATTTCACCCCCCATATCTCCCTCCCACGTGACACCTATGCACAAACACTATTTACTGCATACAAGTGAACACATGTGTGAATGTTTTCTATATACATATGTTGTAAATATAATTTAGTATGTAAGTGTGTACATTTTCTACGACTTCATTCAAACGGAACACGCTATATGAATTATAAATTCAGAGCACAAACTCATAGATTAGGAAACTTGCGTCTTGAATCAACATTAGCTCTCCTAGATAATAAATAAATTAACTCGGATGTCGTTATCGGGAAGGGTTTCGGTCTTGAGACTGAAGTTTCGGTGATCTTAGCTTACAATTAAAAAGTCCTGATTCAGACATTAACTTCGGGTTGTAGGAAACAAGATAATTCACGATTAGTTAATCCGTTGTTTTCAATCCATGATTAATGTTTATTCTAAACTTATTCTTAATTTGTAAATGAACAATTCACTAAATATGACAATTTTTTATCTTATATTATTAATATGTATCATAAACGTGATTGTTTTTTTAGAATTGACGTAATAATGCTTTGAAAAGAACTGATTAACTAACCATGAATTATTTTGCTTTGTGCAACCCGAGGTAAAAAGTTAACTTAATAATTAACTTGGTATAGCTGACCCGGCCACGCGTTGCTGTGGTTAACCTATACTTTATTGTAGGTTATATGAAACGTTTGGAGGTTTGACATAGTGCCATCTATTGAATACTTACTCAATCCAGTCAACAGATGTCACCATCTGTTAGAATCGTTTGGAGCTAACAGATAAAGACAAATAATTTGCAATAAAATAATATTGCGATCATAAATTGAGATGTAAGGTATCCTATCTTTCAAGTTGGATCAAACTGCACACGGTGTACAAATTTGATTAAAATCGGTTAAGTAGTTTAGGAGTCCATCGCGGAGGAACAATGTGACACGTAATTTATATATATTAAGAAGATATTAAGAAGATAAATATTTTCCTGCCTATTAATAATAGATGTAAATCTTTCTGTTGTGTATATTGTAAATTTCTATTAATGTTAACATTTATTTTGTCCCTAAAGAGTAAAAACTTTAATGGTTTCAAAACTTATGCAATTTTAATGGAGATATGTTACAGACGTGAAAAGTTGAAATTTTCAAACCGCAGATCTGTATCTCAAATCGTTCTCAAGATATGGTCTTTCAAATTTTTAGTTTTTTTTTTATTTGGAGAAAAATGGTTCTAACTGTTAACACCTTTTTAAAATTTCTTTTTCTGTTTTGAATTGTTAATATGTGAAAAATTTTGAATTTTAGATTTGATTAAAAGTATGTTTATTTTATAGAAAATGACGTGAAAAGTTGAAATTTTCAAACCGCAGGTCTGTATCTCAATCCGTTCTCGAGATATGTCCTCTCAAAGTTTTAGTTTTTTCAAAATTTTTGAGAAAAATGGCTGTAACTTTTGAACGTGCGGTCGGATTTGATTTTTGTTGACGGATTTGAAATCAGCGTGTCAAAATCTATATAATTACATATATAACACTCTAAAATTCGACAAAAAAAATTTTATCAAAAATCGGCATTTATTTAAGGTATACCCCTTGAAAAAATTTCAATTTTCAGCAAAAATTTTTTTTCTAAATTTAAAGTATTATACATGTCATTATATAGATTTTGACACGCTGATTCCAAATCCGTCAACAAAAATCAAATCCGACAACACGTTCAAAAGTTACAGCCATTTTGAGAGGACATATCTCGAGAACGGATTGAGATACAGACGGTTTGAAAATTTCAACTTTTAACGTCATTTTCTATAAAATTAATATACTTTTAACGAAATCGAAAACACAAAATTTTTCAGTCATATTCCATGCATCAATCTTCGATTTGCCATAAAAATATTAAGGGGCCATACCAGTGTGAAATTTTCAAAAAATCTATTAATTTTGTTTTGCCTTTTTGAAAAGTTTATAGTTTCAAGAATATTCTGTGAAAATTTCAAGGCCGTATCTCTAATACTCTCCAAACAGCAACCTTCTAAAGAGCGACCGCTCGCAGAAATAAAATGCCCAGGAGCTGACGTTAACTCAACACACACAAAAATACGAAGTAGAATCTAAATTTACAATATTTACAAAATTTTAGAATAAAACGTTTTTAAAGATCTCTCAATAATCTTCTAAGGAACCCCAAATTATTTTCTGTCTACATCCCCTCTAAAGGTAATATCACGTAACTGGCAATGTTCGAATTAGCGATGTTTTACTGTACCTACCTACTATACGATATTGTTGTATTTTTAAAACAAAACCATTTCAGAGCTCTGATTCAACTCTACAACCGTATTGATCTTTTTATTTGCTAATCCGAAAATAGTGAATAGTAATTAGTATAGAAATTATTTTGAGCTTACGTATTGGTTCTAAGAGATTTATTTTTAACTTAAAAATCGACTAAATTTAGAAATTACTTTTTAATTTAATATTTTAATGCCATAATCCCTAATCGATGTTTTTAATCTCTTTAAAATGTAGAAATTATTTTTTAAAGAAGTTTTGGTAAAGTCATTTTTAAATAGATTTATTTTTTATCTTTCGAATTATAAGATCCTATATAAGTCAGTGGCGCGTTATTCAGGAGGCACTTTGAGGACTTTTTATGGTGAAGATATTTTTTTGCAAAATAAGGATACCTACCAAAAAAACAACTGAAGATCAAAAAAGGTTTTCTATTGCAATATTATTTTTAATTTTTTTATTCTACATTTTTTCCCCAAGAAAGGGGACCCCGTACTTTTTTCTGCCTGAGGCCACTGCCTATAATAAGTCTTATGTTTGATGTATGGAAGAAAATTTTTTTTAAACAAATGAAACTAAGCCAAATCTGATAAATATTTCAACAATCAATTATTTCAATTTCAAACAAACGAAAATAAACATTTCAAACAATTGTTTTTGTTTCTATACATTGACGTACGTATTTTAAATTATAAAAACAACTTATCTAACATAAATTCTTCAAGAAACTTTAAACTTACAAAGAAAATATTGTTTCTCATGTTTCTTACCCTAAAACAAATTCGTTTTAATTGACAAGTACTTGGGGAAATAAAATAAAAAGTAACTTTTGACATAAACAGTGTTCTTTGTCTCTAAATATAAGTTTTATGTTGTTTTGGTTAAGGGAATATTGACATTATGACCTTTTGTAATGAATAGGTTTTTTTTATATTAGTATAGGAGTTTTCTTAAGAGGTTTTCATTGTATTATTTTTAAGTTGTATTATGTTAATCAGAGGCGTAGCTAAGTTGAGTTACACTCGGGGCGGATATCAAAGGTGTTACCCCCCCCCCTCCAAATAAAAAAATCAGAAGGTTTCTATTTTTTGCCTTTCTAAGCGAATTTATTTTAAAAAATAGTCAATTATGATTTTCTTTTTTATTTTCTTATCTTTAAGTCGATATTTCTATGACAAATTGAAGTTCGTTACATGAAATATTACCCCAAATTTTTGTATTTTCGATTTCATTAAAAGTATTTACTATACACAGGTAGAAAGGTTTACTTGAGCCAAGTAAACCTTGTTTTGTATATAACGAAAACAATATTCTTAAGATAAGAAATATATTCTTAAACCAACTAGTATTCTTGGACGAAGAAATAATGTAGTTGGATTAAGAGTACTTTTCTTATATTAAAAAAATATTGTTTTCGTTATATACAAAACAAGATTTTCTTGGTCCAATACAGTTTTTTTTGTGTGTACAAAAATACCGTGAAAAGTTTTAAGCGCAGATCATAATAATATGTAACGTCATCACACCTAAACCACTGAACATATCGAAACCATATTCACACCATATGTTCGTTTGGTGCTCCGATAAGTATATTTTTTTGACCCAGTAAGTGGCTTTGGTTTCGAGATATTTTGATAAATTGTTTTTATGGTCCGATTTGGTTCATTTTCAGATTATATATGTTACTTATAGGTGGAAAGAAATATTTTTACAAAAAATAGACCCGATAGGCAGTGCCGGATTTAGACTATGTGATGCCCTAAGCACTAATTATCTCAAGTCCCTTTAAGTAATAATTATTTCTGATTACCTTTTTTTTGTTATTTGTTATTTACCCATTCTTTTTATTAACTTAAATAGTCAGTCTCATGGTGCCCTCAGAGATCAAATGCCCTAAGCAGTTGCTTACTTTACTTATTGGTAAATCCGGCACTGCCGATAGGTGACGTTAGAGACGAGATATTTACGAAAATGTGTATTTATTGTCTGATTTTAAAATAATTATTTTCTGCCTATAATCGAGAAAAAATAATTTCTATAAATTGTCACCAAAAAAAATCTCAAAAAGTCACGACAAAAGCTTCAATTCGATATCGAATAAAACATAAAATATATAAAAATAATTCTATACGCCCAGCATTTTTCAAAGAACAGCTATGTTTATATTATTTAACATACAAACATCCCAAATTATCTTATACATATAGCAGGCCACGATAAACATATTGGTGCGTTCATGTATGTACATTACATATATACAAAGTGTAAGTGAATAAAACGGGCATATCCGGCTGATCCCCTGTCTTTAATTTATTCAAACTAGCTCTAATGGGATAGAAGGAATAAAAACATGCACAAGTTCAAATCCTGGACCTAAATTAAGATGAACAAGGATGATGATAGTTAAATCCGGATGATTGAATGAATAAGAGAGTATTTAGAAATATCAGTACTCTAAAGGGGATGTTACATGTGCTTATTTTAATTTTTATTCGAGTAAACTGCAATTGTTTTTTTTCGTATACGTGATATTTTGAATTTTATTTGAATATTTTGAAGCATTAATAATAATGATGATATTTTGAGTTGTTCAGAAGCCAAATAGACTAATTGTGAAAATGTCATAATAAGTTATACAATAGCTACGCGGGATTTTCTTATACGATGTACTGAGTGTAGATGTAGTGTAAATACATATTATGTATTTTTTTTTTTAATTCAAAAGTTGACAAGAGTAAACATCCGTTTCCGGTTGTTTACGAGATTTTCTTTCCAGAAGAATATGAATCATATTTACAAAATGCCACCCTTATTTATTTTATAATTTTTGAGTTACAACGTCTACAGACATACAGACGCACAGACACACAGACATCATGGCGAAAATAGTCAAAATGGAAATGGATGTTTCCATCAAAATTCATACATAATATGGTCGTATATGACAGTAAAAATATCTTTAAACGTGACAGCAGAGCCGGCCGAACGGCCAGGCGACCCAGGCGATAGCCTGGGGCGCCAATTTCGTGGGGGCACCAATTGTTATAAACTTATTTTCTATGTTCTGTTCTAGGGCGCCAAATTTAAGCCTTACATATTTTTTTAATAATAATTTTGATTTTTTCTGCAAAATAATAAAATAAAAAAATGCTTAATATCAAAAATAGTTCACGAAATTTCCAATCTTTGTGTGTGACGTTTCTGAACACACTGGAATAATAGTAAGTGTGAAATAAAAACTGCACTATCGACATGCACAGTGACGGCTTTAGGGTGGGGTGGGGGGGGGGGATGGGGCGATCGTTCGGGGCGCCAGGCCGAGAGGGGCGGTGGAAGACCACAATAGCTTCTTTAAATAAGTTTGAAATCCAATAATGTTCTTCTTCAGCAATTAAAAGTGTGTAATGGCAACATTGATTACTCAACTCTTTACATTTTTTAATCATTTTCAAATTATCACTGATTTTTTTTTGTCCGTCAGACTTTTTTTTTCGTTCGCCATTTTTTTTTGGGGGGGGGGAATCTCGCCTGGGGCGCCAGAATCGCAAAGGCCGGCACTGCGTGACAGGAATAGATGTGTTTACCTTTTTTTCTAAATATAATAATAAATATTATATTTATCAACAATTAAAACAAATTTTTATATTGTCAGTTTTTTTCCTATACAGATCTTATGATAGGTAATAACAGAGTTTTAAAATATTTAAATAATAGAAAAATAAAGGGTTTATCATCACCTTAATTCATCTCGGGAGGCTTTGAAAAAGAGGAAAATAATAATCAACCATTTAGTAACATCCCATCGATAAGTATCTCAGTAAGCTCTGACGGGATAGAATGAATAAAAAACATGCATCATACGTCTTTTATTAATTCTATTTTTGTATAGAGTGCTGTGGAGGGTCGAATGCAGCGCTCCACGCGTCGACGCTCAGTACTGTTTTGGTTTAAGTTAGGAAATGACGTTTGTTATCGAATAATGTCGCGGTTTGAGGTTATGTCGACATTTCTGTCACGAATAAAACAGCTCTTTTACTGATAACAGTTGTTAGAAACAGTGTAAAGTATTTTGTGGTGTAGTTTAAGCAGACAATGATATTTTTCGGATCGTTTTATTGTGTACTATACGGACGCCATTTTGTTTCGTGATAATGACGCGCAAGATGGTGGATGATACCGGACAACTGTGATTGTTGACTTTTTGATTATTTTTTTTTGAGTTTTGTGAGGCAAATTTGAAAGTGTGATTTAATTAAGTTGTGAATTGAAAACTTGTGATTTTTTTTTTAGTTTTATAGTTTATTTTATTAATATTTTTATCAGTGATATTATTGTAATGGTATTTTTTATTTATAATTTATTACAAATAATTCATTAGTCATAGAATATGGGCGGAATATAAAAAAAGTATATATGAGTAATAAATATTATAATTATATTTTAATATAGGTATACTTATTTTAGTCTAAGTATATTTGGTTTAAAAAAATGAACCTAGGCTTCTGTGCATAAGTTGAAAACGTCTCATTTCACAGTATTTTAATTTCAATAGATTATAAATATAAAACATTATAATCGAGCAAAAAATATGGTTATCGTTTATATAAATTCAAAAACCTAGGATTAATTTATTAAAAAAAATATATGAAATCATAACATTAATAAAGTGTAGGTAGAAGAAAAATAGTTTTTAAAACTTTATCAAAGTTATTTTTGATTTTTACTTCTTGAAGTCTTCTTTCTGTAAAAAAAATACATTTCTTGATAATGTAATTACATTTATATTACACCTAATTTTAAATTAGTTAATTTCTAACATCCAATAAACAAAATTTCTTTCCATCAATTCATTACAAACGGCATGAGTAATTTCTTAAGTATTTGGCAAACATATTTAAAGTCTACATAGTGGATTCTATAGATCTCCATACTATTTCCACAGCAATATTTAACTGTGTCTGTATGAGTAAATTTTGGATAGGTTCCCAGAAAGTTTTTTTCGCGTCACACTGTCTGTTGCCAAAGTGGCTGTTTACAATTAAATTATTTTTATAAAAATGTTTTGACTCGGAACAAAAATCTACGTACAATATGCTACCTAATTTATGATTTTTTACTGCTTTGATATGAATTATGAACAATTTTTATAGTCAAAGAAAGTTTTGTAAATATATTTGTTCTTGTCTGTGAAGTAGTCCAAACTAATAAACTTTTGCTCTATATATTTGTTTTAAATATTACACAACAGTGGCGTTATATAATGAAATTTTTGGAGACACAAAAAAAATTAATTCAATTGGTATATCTACAGGATGTCTAAATACCTATATGGGGATCTCGAAAACTATAAGAGATAGAGATTCGGTTAAATGAGAGAAAAGTTACCTTTAAGAGGGGGCAGTTCAATGATGCATTTACAATGTACAAGATTATCATAGCCTACTAGATATTAACCAAAAACCATTTTACTCCGAAATTTTCCATCGTGAATATTTCTTGAGCGACTTGAAATTAAAAAAAATGTTTCAAATAAATGCTGTAGGGTTTAGTATATTGTCTATTTAAAAATATTTTTATAGTTTCCAGAAAACTCGTACTTTTTGAGATAAGAGACTAACTTATATTTTCTTAAATAGAAGCAATATGAAATTTTGTAATTTTTAAATAGAAGATATTAGGTATCTTTTCAATGATATGCAACTTGATGTACTTACTTTTCAAAATATCTCAAAAAATGATCAAAACGTATTTTTTATTTATTTAATACACTGTATCATCCTAAGGTGGCTATGACAATCAACAATAAGATTGTTGTAAAACAACTGAATACCTATTATTAAAAATTATCTTTGTTAAAATATGGAAAAATTCAAATAAAAAAATTAAATTTGCAATTGGAATTATTCCCATGGCGTTAGGTGGGGGGGGGAGAGATTTGTAAATCCTATTTAACAACTTTAAGGCTATTTCGGCTGATGAAATTTGAATATTTCAAAAACTTGACATTTTTATTGATTATTAATTTTTTTCGAAATTAGTTTAATTGACTTTTGAACGGGTCATGTCATAATTTTTCATATAAACTCTATTCTAATTTCTTGACACTTCCCAAAGCCACACATTATGTTTTTTTGTATTATAACACAATTTTGATATATGTAGTTCATTCATTTTTAATTTCAAACATACCTCTTTTTTCTTTAAAACACACCCACCACTGTACTCGAACAAGCAAATGTTTGTATTCGTTATCTTTCATTCCATAGATCACTAACAATTTAACAATATACTGACTGTATACATTTTTCTATCGACACAATAATTTGGTAAAGTAAATAAATATTTTCAAAGCCTCCTACGATATCGTTGAGTGTGTAGTGTTACAAACGATTTTGGCAAAAAGGTGTTAATTTAATACGAAACATATATTTTATTGTTTGTTTTATAGCTTGTTCTATAGTTCTTTAAAGTGCCTGTGTATCATTTTAACATAATATTTACAAGTTGTTTGGTAAATTTGAATGCAAATTTCTATGCCCACGGTACTTTCAATAGTGGTTTATGCGGTTTGTTGAATTATTCAATTTTTTTCTTCAATAGAAATAGTTGTGGTTGATTTTTATAATGGTTTATTCGTAATAAATATTAATAGAATATATTTCAATATTTCATTAATTATTTTTCAGTGGGAGAGGGGGGGGGCAATACTTAGGTATCTCCCCTCTACCTTCTGGCGCCCATAATTTCAACACAAAATAAAATATTAATTTTATTATAAAACATTTTGAAAAGTCTCCTGAAATTTAAATTGGATTCCGAATTCCAAAATATTTAAAAGTTTTGAAAAAGTGTAAAAAAATATTCAAAATCGTTGCCTTGAGGCTTCCGCGGTGATCTTGATATGGATCTGACTGTGTCAGGGCATAAGCCGTGTCGATTTGGTCGAAATCGACATGGCTTACACCCAGAAGCCAAGATCCATTCAAAATCGTTTTTTTTGTATTCGTTTGTTTTATTAATCAAACTATTTTTAATTTTAAAATAGAAAGAGGACGTAAAATAATATAATAAATATAATATGTACTCATATAAAAAATATATACACCGGAGAGATGGGGGGGGGGCTTTTATAATGTAAAATAGGCTATTGTACCCTTTATTTATATAAGAATTTAATTTTTATGATTGTATCTTTATCTATACAATATAATTAACGATATTATAATAGTTTGAAGACCTTTGATGGTATATATTTTTAATCTAATCTGTCAAATGATAAAAATAAATTTTTATTTATTTGCACGTAGATAAGTACTATATATTTTACTATAATTGTTCTAGTAAAAATATGCTCTAAATTATCATTGTTGTGTATTTGTTATTAAAAAAAGTGTTTTTTTTCAAATACAGTGAGAAATGTCTTCAAATTATTACGTATCAATAAATATCAATCTAATAAAATAATTAAAATCTTAAATATTTCAAGAATGTGTGTGTTAAACAAAGACAACAACAGTGATTCGCATATCAAATGATATATCTATCTCTATTTAAAAAAATTCAACAATTAACATTTAAATTTAAAAAAAACGCGCGTTTTTTATTTTTAAATATGTGCATACTAAACAAAGACAACAATAGTGATTCACATATAAAATAACATACCCATTTCGGTTCGACAAATTCAACAATTGACTATTATTATTTGAATTTGGCGCGTGTTTTAAACATTTCGCCCGGATGTCACACAACTCGGACATGTTGGTTGTGTTGATGTGTTGTATGGCGAAGATAGTAGAGATGGCGACACCGACTAAACCAAAGGAGGTTGTCGTCATGCGGAGGACGAGGAAGGAGGTCGATGAAGATTATGACGAAAAGGAATTGAGCAAGGATCAGAGAAGAAGAAAAAGAGATCAGCGATATGCTCAGTTGAGGAAAAGCAGAGACAAGAGGTTGAATGAAATCAGAGGTATGTAGGCCACTTCCGGTTTATGCGACGCCGATTGTCTTTATTAAGTTCCGGTATTTGTATTGATGATTTTTTTGTTTTATTGAATTGGGGAAATTCCCTTTAGTGTGATAGTGGATATTGTTATTGAAAATTGTGTTTTTTTCGTATAGATATCCAATAAATATAAAAATATATTGTTTCAATTTTAATACTTATAGTCCAGTAACTTTAGGTTTTCACTAAGAAAAACTGAATTTTTGTATACACCTTCATTTTGTCTTTATAAATAAGTTATCAAAAGTCCCCATCGATCCCCTGTGAGCATACTTTTTTACAGTCCACAAAAGCTGCTAACAATTAATTTTAGCTAGATATCTCTGTATATATTGACTCTATGACTAAAATAGTTATTATCAAATATAATGATTAGAAAATTATCTACAACAAAGATCCAATACCTTTTTTCGTACAAGTAATTGTTTAATTCTAGTCTAAAAATGTAAAATATCGATTTTATTTTTTTGCATTTTATTAATAAATAGGGTTTCAAAGAAGATATGTACAAAACCCTATACCCAAATTCCCAAAATTGACGAAGTTATAGTGGATTGAAAGAGATACGTAACATTGAATAGCCAACTATACGTAAACTTTGAACGCGTTTTTCTCGAAACTGAAAACTAAAATTGGCTGCCATAATAACTCAAGATCTACTGAACCGATTGACTTCAATTTTTTTGTGTACACAAGCTATTACTATCGGTAGCAGAATTGAGTAAATCAAATATTTTTGTTTTACGGGCAACGAAAGATTGAAAAAAAAACAATAACGAAATTCTAGACACCTTTCAAAACGCCACCATTTTTTTATTTTCAATTTTTTTTTAATTTTGCCACCCGCTATAGCCACACTTATATAGATAAAGAAATTTATTGGTTTTGTTTATTCAGATGAACAGAAATGCTGGAATCATGGCAATCATTTGAAGACGTTTTTTTCACGTTGTACAAGCGTAATAATTATTATTATATCTTCTTAATTTATTAGAACAACGATTAACGATTCGCAGTTGCCAAAAAAAAAATTATATCGTCTCACTATATTTTTATACTATATTTATAGTATCTAAGCCAGAAATAAAAGAACATAAAAACTAATACAGCATATTTTATTAAGTAGAAAGTGGAAAATTCACTTTCCCATCTCTCTTTTCTTTAATAAACCCCATGACGTCACGCCATGATGGATGGTATGTGGTAATCATAATGGGAAATAAATAATAGAAGTCATTGTACGTACGTTTTTCCGCTGTGTTTCATTTTCCCGCCGTTCTTGACGGTGGTAGTGGCTCCACACAGCGCTGCTAATGTGAACTTATGAAGCCATCATTGTTGGAACTTAATTATCTCATATGTCTGTATGTGTACATTGGGTGAATGTCTCCAGTGCATGTCAAAATGTTGTTAGCAAATTTTATCAATATAAAATGTATGGTTACAAAAAAATTAAATTATCTGACAGATGAATTAAAATGGTCGATTGTTGACTAATAACGAAATCTACATTATCGGCTTTTTTTTTAAATTTAATAATACTGTATTATTTAAAAAAAAATAATAATGGGATCTGCATTACCACCATTTTTAAAATTTAATGCTATTGTTACTTTTTTTTTTAATTTTAGTAGTTTCATTAGTACTTATCAAATTTGTTAAGTTAAATACTAGTTTGTAACTGCTGATTCATATACATTAAGCCTATTAAGTTGAACCCCATCTATTAAACATGGCTTAATCAAGCCAATGAAGTTAATTGAAAGTCCTTGGCTAGCTATAGTTCCAGTTCACTCCGATAGGTGATATGGTTTTATATGCTGTTATTTTAGAATAACGGTCGTGTTTTATGTTCTGCCAAAATAATTACTTTTTAACGGTTTTGAAGAAATAATATATTATATTTAATCTAATTCTAAGATCTAAGATCTTTGGTATAATTTTTAAGTTTTTAGATATACCTGTATGTCCATTTTCAGAATTTTAATTATACTTAAGTTTAAACATATCAGTTCGGTTTTGGTTCGCAGCTGAGATAAAAAATAGCGATTGTAATAATTTATTTACATATAATTTCTTGTCCTAACTGATTTAAATCACAAATTACATAGATAATAATTAAAATTATTGATTATATAGTAAATTTAGATTCTACTTCGTATTTTTGTGTGTATTGAGTTATTTTTCTATGACAAATCGAATATTGATACATGAAATATGACTGAAAATTTTTGTGTTTTAGATTTCGTTAAAAGTATGTTAATTATACAGAAAATGATGTGAAAAGTTGAAATTTTCAAACCGCAGGTCTGTATCTTAAATCGTTCTCAAGATATGGCCTTTCAAAGTTTTAGTTTTTTCAAAGTTATGGTTTAAGAGATTATTGTTTATCTTAAGAAAATATTGTTTTCGTTATATACAAAACAAGGTTTACTTGGTTTGAGAAACCCTTTCTACCAGTGTATGAAATAACCTAATTAACTCTGGTTTAAAGTACAAATTATATAGAAAATATTGATTATATAGTTAATTTAGATATTAAGTACTTCTTATTTTTGTGTGTGTTGAGTTAATATTTCTATGGCAAATCGAAGATTGATGCATGAAATATGAAATATGAAAAAAATTGTGATTTCGATTTCATTAAAAGTTGAAATTTTCAAACCGCAGGTCTGTATCTCAATCCGTTCTCGAGATATGTCCTCTCAAAGTTTTAGTTTTTTCAAAAATTTTGAGAAAAATGGCTGTAACTTTTGAACGTGTGGTCGGATTTGATTTTTGTCAACAAATTTGAAATGAGCGTATCAAAATCTATATAATTACATATATAACACTTAAAAATTCGACAAAAATTTTTTTATCAAAAATCGGCATTTTTTTAAGGTATACCCCTTGGAAAAATTCAGCAAAAAAAAATTTTTCTAATATTAAAGTATTATACATGTCATTATATAGATTTTGACACACTGATTTCAAATTCGTCAACAAAAATCAAATCCGACCACACGTTCAAAAGTTACAGCCATTTTTCTCAAAATTTTTGAAAAAACTAAAACTTTGAGAGGACATATCTCGAGAACGGATTGAGATACAGACCTGCGGTTTGAAAATTTCAACTTTTAATGAAATCGAAATCACAATTTTTTTCATATTTCATATTTCATGCATCAATCTTCGATTTGCCATAGAAATATTAACTCAACACACACAAAAATAAGAAGTAATATCTAAATTAACTATATAATCAATATTTTCTATATAATTTGTACTTTAAACCAGAGTTAATTAGGTTATTTCATACACTGGTAGAAAGGGTTTCTCAAACCAAGTAAACCTAGTTTTGTATATAACGAAAACAATATTTTCTTAAGATAAACAATAATCTCTTAAACCATAACTATAGCATTTTTGAACGAAGGAATAACGTAGTTGGATTAAGGGTATGTTTCTTATATTAAGATAATATTGTTTTCGTTATATACAAAACGAGGTTTTCTTGGTACAATACAGTTTTTTTTTCTGTGTATGGAGAGTTTTAATTAGTTTCGAAATCTACACAAGCGAAGCCGCGGGTATCAGTTAGAATACATATAATATAAAAGATTTCTTCTGTAATACTATATTATTTTCTAATCACTATAAATTTGTTTTTGATGTTATAATGACAAATTTGCATGTTTTTTACACTCAAATAACAAACTATTCCTCAGATATAGGTCAGTAAACATTCTTATGCATGAAAATTTAACCGAATTCAAATGGCAAAAACATTAAATCGAATTTTAAATCGATTCATATTATTTTAGTTATACAAAAAACACAAGAATAACTTAAGGAAACATGTTCAACTTTTTACTATAACTCTCCTCAATTATTTATAAAGTTTTTCTTACGTATTTCCACAATGAAAACTCTTCGAATAAATTTTCATCAATCATATTTCAAATACGTGAAAAGAAATATATTATTCTAAATTCGATTTATATCAATTCTATTATTTTTCAATTGTTTTTAGTTCTGATTTATTTCGTTTTCAAAAGAATCAATTTTGATTGTTTTTTAGAATTTCTGACTGCCTCAGAAATTACTGAACTGATTTTGATGAGACTTTCACTGAATAAAGACTCTAGAATTAACTTAAGCTATATTAGCATGATGACTAATTTAAAAAAAAACTATTCTATGATGATCTTACTTGTCTATATTTCCAAAAAAAATACTTATTTCTGCAGAAAATAAAGGTTTAATCACAAAAATTGACTCTTTTGAAACTAATTTTGTATTTGACGCCAAAACTCTCGCTTGTGACATTTCAGAGTTGTGACGTCACACTCCTTGTCAACAATAATCAAACATTCAGAGTTAGACAATAATTTAATTATTTTATGTGTGTTAAAAATGAATTCCAAAGTATATAAGTTCTTAAATAAGGTATGTACCTAATAATCTTGTAAGAGGAATTGATATTTGTCTAAAATAAAAGTCAATCACTTTTGACGTTTACTGATGCGTGACGTCATTCGCTCTGATAGGGTGGATTGCTGTATTTTGCATTTTTATTTTAACAAAAATTATATTAATCTCGCTTTTAATTGTTTTAATATAAAAATAGGTAAATACATTTTTTAGAATTTTTTCTAACCTATTTCATTATTTAAAATCATAATTTCAATGATACTTTGTTACTGGTATCATGGCTCAACTTTATCAAAAAATAATAGAAAGTCAAAATGGATAATTCCACCAAAATCCGCATTTCTAAAAAAATCGACTTTTAACAATAATTACTTATTTCATAAGAGTATAAGAAAGTTAAAAATACATATCAAAAAGTTTTTTTTTTCATTTTTCGTTCGCATTTATTTAATAAATCAAAAAATGATGATTGGGCAGAAAACAAATCTCTATGACTTTTTCAGCTAACTATCTGACACTACAGAAACTCGAGATATCAAAATGTATTCAGGAAAATCTATGAAAGAGATCTGCTATAGTCAGCAGGATTTATTTTTCCCATCTAAACTATATATAAGTAGTTAGTTGTTTTGAAATATCTTGTCAAGTGGTTAGAATTATGTGTTGAATGAACAGTTCATGTTTTGTTTATATTAAAAGTTGTATCATTTGAACAGAGATAGTAGATATAGAGAAGGATATAGATATAATGTATTCATTTATAATTTTATAGCGGAAGTTTGTATGGTAAATACTAAAAATTATTATCAGTGTCAGTATTATCTGTACGTAAAGGCCATTTTATAGACCTCGAAATTTAAAATCTGTGCTACATGATGATACATTTTCAAATTCAACAAAAATGACATTTTCAATTGAGGGGTATGCAGCAACAAGGAGTTAGCTCCAGTTTTTATAATTTGTGGGAAAATAGAAAAAACTGTTTAAAAAATGGAGAATGTATTTAAATCGCCTTTGTCTTCGTCCAATTATTATTTGTCACCGACCACATGTTTTGGCCAAATTCCAGTGAGAAATTCGTCAAATTCGCAATTTTAGAGTCAATTTTATTCTGGAGTTAACTTCTTTTTGACCCAAATAGTTGAAAATTATTTTCTTTTTAATGTAAGAAAGCATTGAATAAGAAACATTTTCAAGAAAATTAGTTATTTCAAGAAAGAACACAGTAACGAGTGTACTAAATTCTAAGCCCAAAAACAAACAGTCAGCTCCTGGAGTTAATTCCATTTTTACCCAAGCGAATGAAGCAGCTAACTCATTCTAATTCTAGTGGATACCTTGAGAACTATCAACGGTAGGTAACTCTTTGTTGAACCAAACGAAAGAATGATTTTTTTCCCCCAAGAAACGGTTGTTAACTCTGTTTGGCCTAAAAATGGAGTTAACTCGTTGCTGCTGAAAACCCCTCAAATTTAACAGTAGTACTTTTCGGGGGGGGGGGGGGATGTGTTAAATTTTGGAAGGTATTTTGAATTGATATTTTCTCAAAACATACTTTTTTTTAGAACACTGAACATACTACACCACTGCAATCGACACAAATGAGAGTTACTAGAAATTTAAATAGTTAACTCTATATATGCCCGGTATTATCAACTAATTTAAAGCTCCTTTAACGCTAAATGTTCCTTTAAAGTAAATTTGGTGTATTACAAACGTGATTTAAATCAATATTTAAGCTCTTAATGAAAAATAGAAATAATATACGTTGTAAAGAAATACTGCAGATAATTTAAAATCTATTTAATTAACTGTATTATGCTTGGATCTGTTGATAATATGACAGTTAGTTAAAGTTGATAATACTGGGCGATAGTGTAATAAAATAGTCAAATTTATCTGCTCCTGCATTCACACTGTTCATTAAATTCAACTTATATAAAATCGACTGTATGAAATTTAAAGTATTCTATTTCACTGAAAATATCTAAAATCAAGTGCATAACAACACCTACCGGAACAAAACCCATACTTTACATATATACAAAAAAATAACCCCTATAAAAGAAAACGACCAAAAGAAAAAAATAAAGATAGAGCCCCCAAACAATACAACAGCTTAATTCTACTCATGCTCGTGATAGCAATCTCTCTCGTACTTATAGAGGGCTGTGCTAGAGACCCTTGCATGCAATGACGTAATGGTGTAGAGTAGTAAGTGTAGTAGTATACTATGACGTCATCAGAAATTCCAACGCTAGCTGGATGTGTTTATCGATCGAGAAATTACAAACGGGGTGTTCTGAATTCGCTAGATTTTATAATGGCCTATTTAATTTATTATGCCGCCGTATTGAAAACATGAAAACAATAGAATTTTAACTTACTATAGAATACATCGCCTGATATACTTGAAAATGTAATAGAATTTTTAATAGATCGTATATAGAATAGATATTATTCTAGTCTAGGGAAAAAAATTTTTTTGTTAACATTTGCTCGAAAAATGTCTGTAAAATATTATAGTGAATTATATATAGATTTATAGATTAACAAATCGAAGCAGGTGCGCTTTGACTATAGATCTATATAGGTACAAGGTATCTTTGACAAACAAAGTTCCCTTTATACCCCAGATTAGTTAAGTTTCACAATATTATTAATTACAATACATCTAAACAATGGCTGGCCTCTCCAGGAGGGGGTAGAAGATAGACCCCCCCCCCCTTAATCCAATCAAAAGGTATAAATAATTGAAATTTAAAAAAAAACCGCTCATGTGGCAATTAAAATTAAAATTAAACAAAAACACTACAAAAAAAAATATATTCCAGATTAACTAAGTTTCACAATATTATTAATTATAATACATCTAAACAATGGCTGGTCTATCCAGGAGGGGGTAGAAGTTAAACTCCCCCCCCCCCCTAATCCAATGAAAATATATTAATAATTGAAAAAAATAAAAAAATTCCACTCATGTGGCAATTAAAATTATAATTATACAAAAACACTGCAAAAAAATTATTTGTGATTTGATTGGACAGAGAATAATTATAAAAAAACAATGTTTTTTCTGATTTTATTGGAAGATGTATCTGATTAACCAAACAAACGCCAAATTACATTTTTCAAAAAAAAATAAACATTACAAAATCACAAATATATTTTTTTACACGCATCAAAAACGTTTATATAACATAAATGAGGTTTGTGTGTGTTGATACATTAGTGCATTACAGTGTCCATATCGTCTAAATCAATCATCTGACCGACTCAGAGCCGGATTTTGAAATTTGCCGCCCCTAGGCAGTTGCGAAAATTGCCGCCCTTGTTCATTGAATAAAAATAATAAAAGTGAAGGTTTTTCGTATCAATGACCTTTTTTTCGATAAAATTTGCCGCTCTAGGCACGTGCCTACACTGCCTGCATGGTAAATCCGGGCCTGGACCGACTTGTTATTTTGTACACTTAATTTTTTTTTTCATTTTTGCAATTGAAAAAAATTAAAACCTGTTTTTTTAATTTTTAGTTGACAATTTTCATTTTAAGTATAACGTAAGAATAATTCCATTGATTTCAGACCCCAACCTCCTCTTTGTACGCAAAAATAAAAAAATTGAAGAACCCCCCCCCAAATATTTTGATTAGACATTAAGTTTAAAATTAAAGTAACATTATTTCTAAGATTAACTTTTTTTATGAATTATATGAGGGTCATTCATCTTTAGACAAAAAAGTAATTTTATTAATTAAAAAAAATATTTTATTTTAAAAATATTCATTATTTTCTAGTTTTTACTTTACGTAAGATTTTTCTTCTCCCCACTCAGCGAAAGTAAAAAAAAATAGTTCAAGTACAACAATTGAAAAATTGTTGTTATTTTTATGAGAATAATAATTTCAAAAATCCCATAGTTATTTAAAATTTAAAAGCAGACAAAAATAAACTACATAGGTAATATGTAATACAATATAACTACATACATCAGTTTCGAAATGATTCAGTATCTATCTACTACATATATGTAAATTATTTTAAATTACACAATTACATAAAATTAATACGATAATTATTTTAGTACACGGGTATAACCACAGATGGCGCTTGCAACAACGAACAATGTGTAACTAGAAATAGTAAACAATGTTTTTTTTTTTTTACTATTTGATTATTCGTACGTAACACTACCAATAAAGTTTTACTCCCAACAATAAAACTCGGGTGCCCTCATTCCATCATAGCGGCAAATACGCATCAACATCAAAAGAAGCCTACCCACACTTATAACACAGTGCCGGAGTAGGGAGGTTTCTTAGGGCAAGAAATTAAAATTGTAAAATAATATTTTTTTGTATGGAAAAAATAATACTTTACCAGGGGCTTTGGAGAAAATTTTCCTAGGGGAGTGAAGCTTTTAGAGTTACAGCTATTTTTCTTAAAAATAAAAAAAAAATAAAACTTTGAAAGATCAATTTTGAGAAGGGTTTGAGATATAGATCTGCGGCATAAAATTTTTAAATTCTTCAGGTAATTTTCTATATAATAAATATACTTATAACAAAATAAAAAATTCAAAATTTTGGGGTGATATTTCATGCATTAAACAAAACTTAAAAAAAGAAGGGAAATCTTATTTTCATTATATTAAATAAACAAAAATCGGTACTTGTCTATTAACCACCGTTTTCAATCAGGTCTGTAGATAAGTAAATGTCATGTATTATATATACTCGTATGATGAAATTAGCGCCAATGTGAGTAAAGTGTGTAGTATTCGATTTTAAAATTCTAATTGTCGTATTTCAGAACTGTTTAGTTCAATCTCTGCCTTGATTAGGGCAATCTATTGGGACGAAAGGGGATTAATATAGTATAAAAACGGGGATTCAATCCCTGCTGCAATGAACTGTTTTTTAATAACTTTTCCAAATAAAAAACATGTTCAAATTCCTATAATTGAATACCCGCTTTTAAACTAAACAGTTCTGAAATACGACAATTAGAATTTTAAAATTGAATAGTACACACTTTACTCACACTGGCGCTGATTTTATCAAAAAAACATCTCACTTGCCTTATTCAAACAACATTATGTTTTTGCCCGAGTCGATGTTGAAACCTGGTTTATGGTTGGTAAAGTTTCAACAATGTTAAAAAACGCTATATGTTAAGTCAAGCTAATTAAATAACAATAAATAATTATTTGTAAGTCCGCCTCTGGCCTATTGCCCAGCCGTGCTTGCGATGTTTCTTCGCGCGGCCAGTCAGCCGGTGGACTCGACGAGAGATGAAAGTGCGTCAGCTGTAGCTGACATAAATATTGTTCAGTTGCATGCACTGTTCTCAAAAAACAACTGACATTTAAAATAGCAACCATTTCATTGGTTCATTTAAAAACCTATCAATCAAATTGCCAACAATCAGATTAAATTCAAATATTAATTGTTGTGCCATTTAAATGAAATAAGAAAATATGTTGTGATAACATAACCTTAAAAGTGATTGTTACTTTTTATCAGAAATGTGTCATTTGTATAAATGAAGTGTAACAACTTCTTGGAAAGTGTATCGGGTATGAATTAAGTTATATAAAAAATCAGTACATGTTATTATGTGTTTGTGAGTGAGTGTACATTTTAAATGAAATGATGAATCACAAATTGTGAACGTAATATGGTAAATCAATTAAAATTCATTTTAAAATCTAATGTGTTTAACAACATGTGATTAACGTTGAAATTCAAATGTTTTGTTTAAACATATTTTAACAATTCAGACAGGTTGTGGGTTGCACGCAATTTTATAAATATACATACATACAAAAAATATTAACAATTAGAATATATTTAATTGTTTTGTTACTTTAATTGTTGATATATTATGTGGAAATGTGTAATTATACATGTAAAACAAAATGTTCATGTAGGTTTTTTTAACGTTTATTGTTTTAAGTGTTTGTTATAATGAAATTTATTCATTACAACGTACTTATTATAATTTATAATTAGATAATAAAAATAAATTCCGTGTGGCGCTTGAATTAAAATATAATAAACATATTTACATTCATGAAAGATTATTGTTTAAAAACGGTGGGTTGCGATTATAGTTAATCTTCCGTTTACAAACCGTAGTTAACTTAATCACGGTTAGTAAAATGACGAGAAATTAGAGAATACTTAATATTAATTGATTAGGATGGAAATTATGAGTGTATTAAACCCGGTAATATATTTTTCAGAGTTAATTTGTGGTCCCCTCAATTTCAACTCAGATAATATAATTAACTAAGGTGCCTGCCTGCAGCGGTAAATTTAAAGGGGCGCCAAATTGATTATTTTGATTTAATTTTGAATCAGGACAATTGAAAAAACTTAGAAATTGACTCTCAAAGTCCGTAGTGCTCGATAGCGTCGGTCCTGATTTCCCGATCCAAGTATATTTAAATTAATTTCAGTTTTTATACAATACATTGGTTAAAATGTTATATATATTTTTTGCAATTTAAATACCTAGTAAATGGAAGTATACACGTTCATTGAAAACAATTTAAATAAAGAAAATTTATAGCATATATAATACCTGCTATGATATATATATTAAAAGATATATAATACTCATATATACCCGATCCTTTTTAGACGCTTTGTTCTTTTATAAAGTCATTTAAAATGACATTTCAACGTTTTCATTTTAATATCTTTTTAATGACCTATGAAATGCTAACGAATTGAAAATACCAGCTTTTATTTAAAAATTCACATTAATATTGATTATATTATATTAAATTTACATCTAAATCTACTATTATTCCGCACTATTAAATCCAGGGGGGGGGGTCATCTGTCGCAAATTTCCATTTAAATACAGTTGAAAAAAATATTAGAAATTATATAAACAAAATAATACGTTTATTTTATACCTAAATATAATGTATTTCAACTTTAACGTACAACATATTTAGGAATGGAAGTTACCACTGTGCCTGTAAGGGCAGTAGGGCAGGATTAAACAAACAGTACGTCAAAGACGATTAGGGTTAAAGTATTGGCTGCTACATGCTAGGATTACAAAGCTAAAATGATTTAGCATTATTATTATCCAGGAAAAATAAATTTTGATGTAAATAAACATTTTTCTCTTTGTATTAAATTATAATAAATAATTACTAAAGTTAATATTTCCTACAACCACCCACTTTTTATGTACAATGGCGTTCCATAACCTTCGTTTAACATTGATTCATTAAAAATGCATTTATCAAGAACGCAATAATTATCGTATTATAATTATAATAGTTGCAATTTTTTTTTTTTTTGCTTATTTTGGAGAAACGTTACACAATTTATTTGTTTAAATTAAAACATATTTGTTTCATGTGAATTAATTAATATGGATTAAAACGAGTCTAAATTTGTCGAAACTTATTTTTTTTTACTTCATGTTTCTGGGTGTAAGTAATTCGTACTGTATTGCTCTTTTTTAAAATATTTATATACTTACATACAGGCCCGGATTTACCATGCAGGCAGTGTAGGCACGTGCCTAGAGCGGCAAATTTTGGAAATGTAATGAAACAAACAAACAAAAAAAAGTTTTTCGTAAAACTGTTCGATTTGAGAGGGGAGGGGGGGGGGGTCAGCAATTTTCGCAACTGCCTAGGGGCGGCAAATTTCTAAATCGGGGCCTGCTTACATACACACAAATAAGCACATATAGATAAATTAAAAATTGATCTAAAAATTAAAAATCATAATTATATTTTTGTATTTTTTTATGCGGTATGAAATATGTACCTAAAGCTATATGTAAGTATGTACTAACTCATATTTCAGTGTAGAGATAGCATTGAAAGAGAATACAAATAATTAAACATTAAAATTCATAACGATATATAAACATACAAATGAAATATGAAAATGTACGAGTAAAAGTCGGTTACTATATTTTATAACAATTTCACAGGTTATGATTGATTTTAATGGTCATAATCAACAACAAATCTAGAATAAACATAATTAAATAATTGTTATTGTTGTTACAATCAAATAATAATAAATCGTATGCAGTGACGCACCCAGAAAAATATCGTGTTTTTGTAATTATATGTAATTTTTTATGTATCAAATTTATTGTTAAATTAAATAATGGGTATTAACAAATTTGGGGGGGGGGGTCTAAATAAGAGAGTTTGATGAAAATTTGAGCATACACAGGTAGAAAGGTTTACTTGCGCCAAGTAAACCTTGTTTTGTATATAACGAAAACAATGTTTTCTTAAGATAAGAAATATATTCTTAAACCAACTATTATAGTATTCTTGGACGAAGAAATAATGTAGTTGGATTAAGAGTACTTTTCTTATATTAAGAAAATATTGTTTTCGTTATATACAAAACAAGATTTTCTTGGTCCAATACAGTTTTTTTTGTGTATATTCTTTATTCATTTACAAGATATCTGTAAGTTTTCAGAATGATTAGGAACCGCGTTTTTTTAATTAAAAAATGTTAAGTGTGTGAATAAAGAGAGATAGAGACACACCTTGCCTTCACTCTGCTTATCCACAGACTTCGTTTCCTGCAAAGCCAGCCTCACACCCTATTGTCTTAATAAGTTTACTTAAAGTAAGAGAAAATATTCTATTCGAAAATTATTTATAAAATTGTTTTGGTCCAATGCAATTGTTTTCTGTATGTGTGACGAAACGTTGGCTTTATACAACAACAGAAGACACTCCTTATTTGCAACGTGCGCGATGACAACGCCAACTAACGGGTGGACTTTAGTAGCAACTTGGGTGGACTTTGACGTACTAACAAACAAATAATTTCAATAAAATATCGTAATATATACATTTTAGACGATTATTTATTACTATTGGCTATGTGCACGAAGTGTATTAGCGCCGCTAGCGGGTAATAGAGAAGGATTGAATGGATTCAACTCTCTTTTTATCATTGTTTAATATGTTTAATACCGTGAAATTTTTTATTAAACAAATATCATTTAATTTAGCTGTTTGCATATAATATAAATAGTATAGCATAAAAGGTACGTGAAAATTATTTATTTTGGGTATCTTTTTCTCTTTAATTATGACGTATAATAGAGAAATAATTAATTCGTTTACATTTACAGCATAACCTCAAATTTTGGCGCCGATAATTTTACAATATTGCTCACCACGAACACTCGCATCGACATTATTTCTAACTCCACCCCCTTGCACATAGTCTATAGTGGGATTAACCATGTTGACCTTTCTATTTTCAGTTAAAAACGAGTCTATTAAAAATGACAGTTAGTCCACCCAAAGTGTTATTTTTTGCCACGTTGTGCGTTGTGATCGATTTCGTTTCCCCCACTACCTACTTTGCACCCAGCGAATACCCATAAGTCAAGAAATATTTTATCAATTTAATTATTTTTGATAAATTTTATAAGAAATTATCCTTTTCCTGTTACGGATGTACGGCAGACATAATATTGATAAAATATAACATAATATTTACTATACATGAATACATTTTATTGACAAAGGGCTTCCTTTTCTTTTGTATACACAATATAGGTAGATACCGTTGCTTATCAATACATATATCGTCAGCTTTTTTAACATATGACCAGTTGTCACTTATGAATTCTGATTTCTATAAGCTAAGCTATGCTTTTGTATATATCAACTTTTACCTCAGGCGCGTATCTATGATCTTTTAAAATGGGGGGATTATATATCTTTTTAATTTCTTTAAAAATATAGTAAAGATAATAAATAAAGTATTCAAAAAAATAATATTTAATTTCTAATTTAAACATTTTTTTATGTTTTATGATGTAACTTTAGGGTATTACTGTATTTAGTTGTGCTGCACATGAAACGAAATAAAGTCTTGTCTCGTTCTCGGATTTTAAAAGTGACAGTCTCGTCTGGATCTCGTCTCGGTCTTGTCTCGTTCAAATTTAAGTCATTCTCGTCTCAGTATTTAAAGGTATTTTTCGAATATTTCAAATAACTCGAATCGAAAAAAGGGAATTTGGCGTTTTTAGTTTCCCCCTCCTTGAATACGCGCCTGCCTATTACCATCATCCTTTTTGTAACAGCAGATTGGACAGAAATAATGTATGCATATATGCATGTCAATATTCTAATCGTACAGGTCCTATAGGTTATAAATAAAATTATCTGGATAGAATTTTAATTAATATTTGAACAGTGCAAAGAACTTTGTGTTTTTGATCATATTTTATAACTTTTTTTTTTCTAAAACAGGGATGGAAAATATTCAGCCTTATTTAAGATAATTTAAAAAAACTCAAATTTTGTATAACATGTATAAAATAAATAAAAAATAAACAGAAAATAAATTAAAGACTAACAAAATTTATTGCCTGTAAAACTACGTAGATTTTTTTATCTAATAATTTTTTGGAATACAAAGTAGCCTATGCTCTTCCCCAGGAGGCAAACTATCTCCTTGCAAAATTTCATCAAAATCGGTTCAGCGGGTTAGCCGTGAAAATGTAAAAAACAGACAGAGTTAATTTCGCATTTATAATATAAGTATGGATTATACAGAGCCTGCTTATAAATAAGTATTGATTTAGAGGTTAATTAAGATTGAAAAAATCTGTTTATTAAAGCATTAATATCGTTAAAGTTGTATTTTTATTTTTATCATGACCGGTACCTCTATACGTACAAAAAAAAAGAAATTTACGACAAAACAAAAACATTCCAATTTATTTTTTCCAACATGTTATTCCATCGATTTTCATTTTGCGAGTACATGAGGGAAAAACGTACACAAATTACGTAATTTGTTAAGTATACAATCATTACATCATTGGCGTTGTTTTTGTATATGTCAGGGGTTAAACATATTTGCTGTTTCTGTCACAAAAACAAAATACCTGAATTTAACCCTAAAATAGTTTGTCGCTTTAGAAACAAATAATGCGAGATTATTCAAAGAGAGGTAAAACGCCCTGGAGTCTTTACTGACAATGAGTGTTAAATCTATATCATTGAATACCAGAAGTTCTAAACAATTTAAAAATAATAATTGTATATTTTGCAAATATATACCTCTATGGTTTTTATTACAGTAGAACCTCGAAATAATGAACCAATTCTGAAAAGGGGGGGGGGGGGCTTAGATTTTACTGTACTTTTTATACTTATCAATATTTTAGATATAGGTGTCCTGTAATTAAGGACTTATAGGAATAATTGCAGTTGTATTTGTAAAATAAAATAAAATTCTCTATGGATACTGACTTACGGAACAGCCTGTATATACTGATTAATATTTTTTTTCACATTTTCGTATCTTTTTTTAATATATTCGATTATTTTGACTTTTGGATGATTCAAACTTCAAATGTCTAGACTTCTGGGCACACATCCAATTTTAAAAATTTTCATGACCAACATAACATTTATTAATGTAATTATAAACATGTCATTGCGAAAGTATTATACAAAATAAAATCGGTTTCTGTTTACACCCAAAACTAAAGGTTTACTTCAAAATGACCGCGGAAGCTTCAATTGTTTGTTTTATTTTAATTTTATACATTTAACTAGCTGCCCCGGCAAACGTTGTTTTGCCAAAAGATAATTTGCATGCTCTTTCTCGTGTTTATACTCATTGTTATGGTGTTAAATTTGCTAGGGCTATTTTGTGTATTTTGACTTTTTTGAGTATTTCGACCGATGTTTAAACGTCGTCGTGCATACATTTTTGTATAATTTCACTATACTTTAAGAATAAAAATAAACTGTATCGTAGGTTATGTTAAAAACACGTGTCCCACGTACCGAATAGTTAAAATAAAATAATAAAATTACCTAGTATACCTGTTTAAATTGAACACAATTGAATTTAAGAAATACAACAAAACTTACCAAGAGTTTTATATACATATTAAGATTTATAAATGATGTCTATTTATTAAAATGTTTTAGAACCCCTGGTTCGAGATTATGTCGATGACACACTTTTTCACGCATCCTTATGGTAGTTGACCATACCTACCCTCTGACCTTACCTTAAAAGGTGTTAGAAGGTTCGATCGGTCAGTTCTATATTGCAACTCGTTTTGGAAAGTGAAACAAATATCTTTACAGTCGAATGTCAAAATGTATCCGAAAATAATGATTTATCATTTCTAAATATGAACATTTTTAAATTGATTTTTGATTTATTTGAATGTGTTTTTTATGTGTGACGATACTTTGTGACCTGATTGTATATGTGTTAAGATTTTGTGACCTTATTGTATGCGTGTCTGATGTTTTAATCGTTTTTGATAAGTTGTGTTAGTGTATTTTAAGATGGTTGAAATAAGTAAGTTCAAAAATACATTTCTTGAAATTTAACACGAAAGAATATTAGTTTTCTTTTTATATTTCCGCATGTTGAAATTTCGTAATGTGTGGTTTTTATTTATATTTTTCTTGTAGAAGAAAGATATAAATACATGCTATAAAGACACGGTTATAGTTTCTTATTGTTTTTTTTTTGACAAGAGTTAATTTTTATGAAATAATTTATTTCATGTATTTCATATGTTAACTTCAAAAACAATTTTTATCTTAAGGTTGTTGTTCACTAAAATCGATCACTACAGAATTTGTTAAAATTTTAATATTGTGTTAAGTAAGCTAGTTCACATTTGTAAAAAAAATTTCAGGCCAGTTTACTATTTCGTTTATTAATTATAAACGTGCAAAGTTGGCCTCTTATACATTGCAAGCATAGGGATCCACTTTGAATTTGATATTCGTTTAATTCGTGTATTAAAACTAAACGTCAGATTTTAATCAAAAACGGATATGTTATAGATTGGTTATTAAAGAATGCATATATAAAATTCTATAATGATTTACCATCTACTTAAATAATTATTAATTTTTAAATTTGATAAATTCCCGAACACATGACGTAAATATACGATATGGCAACACCGCATTCGGCGCGGTCTTCGAAATATAAAAACGTGGTAATCGTGATAATGACAACTGACGCGCGTTGTAAATAGCAAGTTATTATTGATTAACATTTAATGTTTTTATTTATAATAATAATAGTTACTATTGTTATTACTATTGTCAGCAATAGTGATAATTATAATATTGTTAAAAATAAATCTTCTATTCTTGTCTTATATTGTAAGTTGTTGCCAGATCTATTTGTTCTTTATTATCGACATAGTAAAACCCTGTAGTTCATGTTAAATTTCGCTAGATGCCACGACTTTCAGTGAACAACAACCTTAATATTAAGATTGTTCTTATTGTGTACTTAAAACTGTTATGTAAATGAAACTAGCGCGAAATTTTCATCTGAAATTTTTAGAAAAAAAATATGGAGAAGGAGTCGCCTTGGGCCTCAAGTGGTATAAGAACAAATTTGCAAAAAAAAATTATCTTATTTTTTTATTTTTTTTTATAATATTTCATAAAATGACAACTGGGGAGGGGGGGAGGGGGGTTTAACTAATATTCCGCTCCGAGTCGCAAACTTCCTTAGTCCTCCACTGTGAAAATATGTCCTTTTTAATTATACATTTATTTTAACCCATTAACGCCGGAGTTTGAAGTGTTAATAAACATTCCCTTTAGATAAAAACATCTTTATCTAAGAAGCAATTGATCAAAGACACGTGTTAAGTGTGTTCATATGAAAACGCATGGCGTGAATGGGTTAAAATATAGAACAATATAAATTAATAATAACATGTAAAAAAGAGTTAAATTAGTAAAAAATAAATAAATAAATATCACGGTGAGTTAAATACCTAAGGCAAATTTAATAAAACTTTATATTAAGAAAATAAAAACATATGTTCTTTAAGTTGGTAGACACTATACATGCTATATGTATTAATTGAATAATATATTCATATCAAACTACCTATGTACTAATTCTATGTTTTATTATATAGAGATTTAAATTTATATGGAGACATGCATGCGCATGTTACAATCAAAATTTCAATAGTCAGCTTGAAATACTTCATTGAATATATCTGTGTATTTACATATGCTAAAGACTGTTTCACGCGGGGGCTTGTTTCATTCAAGGTAATATTTAAAATCTTTACAGTCTCGATAAGTCGACTTTTAAATCAATTTGTTAATTTTGATACCCTAGTACTTGATTTAAAAAATTGGCACTTCTTGGAAACCCAATTAAGAAACTATTTAATATTTTTGACAATACAGTTAAATTTTAAATATAAACTCCTTTTAGCTTCAGAACAATTACTTTTGAATATTTAATATTGAGATTTAATTGTACGAGTCAGGAATAGAATCTACCACTGTGCCTGTCAGAGCAGGGTTAAACTTAAAAAGATATTTTGTTTTTGCATTATTTAATTTTTAAAATGGATTCTTATGCAATTCTTTTTCGGTCTAACCTGTCCCGAAAAGTTAGGCTAATATTTCATTTCTAACGCATTTATATATTTGTCCGTGTGAAACGTGCCTTACTACGTATTATGTGTCGGAATATAATCCCTTTCTGTTACAACACCCGCCATTTTATCAGCGCTCTCAGCTGATAAAGCATACCTCACACAAACACACGACACACATACACACACACACGAACACGAACGTGCTGCGACACCGTTTCAAACTGTGTATGTGTGTGTTCTATAAGAAATACAGAAGTCACTTCATACAAACACATTCCATAAGCTGAATATAAACTACGGCTGCGTTTTTACTTATAACTTGTAGATCAGTGTATCTAAAACATTTCTCATGGTATCGAAATTGCCATAATGATGTTACAAATATGAAAAAAATATTAAAAAATAGGAGGTGCACATCTAGAGTACACAAGAACCTTAAGTTTAAAATTCCATCTCGTAAGTCTTACAGTTCTGGTTGTAGAGCGTTCACAGACACACACACAGACGTCATTGAGTTAATGGTTGTATATGATTCTGGGACCCTCAAAACGTAATTATAAAAAAGTAAAAAAAAGAATTTTGATTTTGTATTATAAGTGAGGTTATGTGAGAAAATTGCTTTATTTCAAAAATGATTTTTTTAATGTCTCAGAAGCCATAATGAGCGATTTTTAATCGAACAAAATTTTATTAGGTAAGAAACATGAAAGATTATCCCTGGTGGTTTGATACTGGAAATCGATAACATTTATTAAAACTAAACCGATTACAAAATTTCATAACTATATCACTATGGGTTCCCATAAAAACAAACATGTTCATACAAAGTTTTTCTCTAAATATATACTGTTAAAGTTTGGCACACTCGTTCTGAGTCATCCTGTATATATACTATACAGTGTATTCCAAGTTGATTAAGGCGACTATTACACTATCAAATAAATATGTGAAAGATCTTTGACAAAGATTTGATCAAATATTGAGATTGTCATTATCTATGATGAGAGAAAAATTATGAATATTATAAAAGATGACTTATTATACTGTCATATTTTTTTAATTTAAGAAATTTTATCACATTTAACATAGGCGGGTATTACACTAACAAAGAAATGTGATAAAATTTCTTTGATCAAAGAAATATGACATTTATTTGATAGTATAGTCGCCGCCATACGAAATTTAACATGGGGAGAATTAAAAGTGTTGTAGTAGCCTTTGGTTTAATTTAAATGTGCCATTGGTGCATTTTGAAATGCCGCCACAAAATTTAATAAAATAGTCATTAGTATTTTGTTTTCAAATTGATATGTCAAAAAATATTATTTTTTACAATAAATTGTAATCAATTGTTATTATTATTGGCGTGAAAACAAAACACTAGTGACTATTTTATCAAATTTTGTGGCGGCATTTCAAAATGCACCAATGGCATATAATTAAATTTAACCAAAGGCTACTACAAGACTTCTAATTCATCCTATGTTAATTTTCCTATGGCTTAATCAGCTTGGAATACACTGTATAACAAAATTAAATGAAAGTACTTATAAACAATATTTAAAAATTCATACCAAAACTCAGAACCAATAAATAAAATATCAAGCAATTTTTTACCATCGATAAAACTGACATAATCATGTCAAACTAACATAGATCAATTGATTAGTTTACCAAAATACCATCAGTCATTATTAATTAATTCAATAAATTACACCTGGATTTCTGACATCGATATTTATCTATATACTTAATGCAACTAGAAGGAGTGAGGGGGGAGCTCTGCTAAATTTGGTATACAATTGTCAAGGTGTACAACATTACAGGCCTTAATAAGTAGCGACGTTGAAATTAGGTTCTAATATGGATGGAAGGAAATTCAATATACTGTTAATAAACATTCGATTGTTTTTCGATGCATTTTCAATTGTTTAACTGTTAATTTTTGTTTTGCTATATTTGGTGATGTATAAAAAAATTGAGAGTTAAAAAATGTCGGTATTTTAAATTAGATAAAAATTATTAATTTTATTAATAACCAAAGTAAGCAAATGTTCTTACTTTGGTGATTAATTTTGTAACCTCTGCCCTTTTTATCAATTTTTTTATTTACGTGCATGTTTCATTTTAATAATACCTAACTTGAATTATGACTCAAATTAAAACTTTTAAAAAATACTTTACTTCTTCAAGTAGTGTACGCATAGGATCACTTTAAAACCAAAACGTTCTGCATCGCTAATTACTGTCCATGCACTCTATGCACGTGAGGGGAAAACTTTAAGGAGACAATATTAATGGATAGTTGCCTTAACCAGCGGACAATAATGAGATTTTTCTGTAATTAAACTATAAATAATTCAAAGTAATTTTTATTTTGTTTTGGAGGTAATGTATTTTGCTTCTAATTTCTTAATTACGCAGTTTTATTCGAACTACCGTCTGTTTCATTTAAGTTAACATACTACACTCAGCATTCTGCTATACGACGGCATCGGTAATTCAAAAATTCAACTACACGACGACTAGAGGGGCACCCACCACCGACTTTAACGTTGATTGGTGAATTTAAACGCGCAGAAATATAGTAATCACGGTGTTATTATGGTGGGGATGGGGGAAGGACGTTGGTTAGAACTTTCGGCACATTGTGTAACGGAGCGTTCGTGTAGTGGATGGTCGTATAGCAGAGTGCTGAGCGTATAGTATCACCTATTTTACCTGCCTTAATGGCAAAATACAAACATGAGTTTTTATGCGTATCTATGGCATATTACCTTTCGAATGATGTATGTTTTTATTCCCCTCATTTTATAATAAATACAAAAAAAGGTACGGAAATTTTCAATGTTCACTCATTTATATCTAAATAAATGTTTGAAAATTTTAAGTTCCAATTTTATACTAAACTGAACAATATATTTACCTATTTTCCTTTAACCTATGTTTAACAATTTCTCTAAACTGTATAGGTTAAACCACAAAACGAAACAGGCCCAAACTATTATACAGAATGAGTCATATCAGGTGAAACAAACTTGAGCAGTTGATTGAGAAAAATATTTCAAGCAAAAAAGTTTATATAAACATATGTCTGGAAACTCTTTGTGAGGGAGCTACAGACTCTTAAGATTTTATCTAAAATTAGTTTTTATTTAATATTTTGAGATCCGATTGTGATACAGTAATTAAATTTGATACCAGGTTCAGTATTAATATAATGTTATCAATTTCCAGTATCAACTAATGATTTTTTAGACCAGCGATGTTTGAGGCCAATGGGTCATTTGATTTTTATCTAGTAATATTCTTAAATTTTTCCTTGTTTGATACTTTTATAAGGTCATATGCCACAAAACACATATAAATATACTTTGTTAATTTGTCATAAAATCAATCGTTTACGAGAAATACGATAGTAAAGATAGATCATTAAAAAAAAGTTATACTCGAATTTAAGATAAATTTTTCTTCATGTGGTCGTCCGCCGCCCCTTCTGAATTGGCACCCCAGGTAGTCACCCAGTCTCCCTCTATATAAAACCGACATTGCTGTTTTATTATACATTAACAAAATAAGCAACGAATTTTACCAAATATAAAAATTTCAAACATCAACCATTCTTTTTTCCAAAGCTTACTTGACTTGAATTTAATATTGCACTCGAGAGAATGTTCTAGTTTTAGCTGACGTATTTTAGTTTTCCATGGCAATTGTGATTTTTATTCAATAATGAATAAAATGCATTGTATCTTTGTTATGAGTTGTTTTATTGTTGAAGATACGATAAGCTTTGCGATCGTATTTTAAATAATTTTTTTTCGATTTCTTAAATTGAACTTAATCTTTTTGTTTCAGGTAATAACAATAACCGTTTAAATGATCAAAATATTAAATAAAAACTAATTTTATGCTAAATCTTTGGGGATCTGCAACTCCCTCACGAAGAATTTCCGGACACATGTTTATATGAACTTTTTTTCTTAAAATATTTCTCTCAATTAACTGTTCAAGTTTGTTCCACCCGATATGAATCATTCTGTATAATATACCTGTTATTTATTTTTACCCCAATTTGCATACAACAAGGACCCGTGAACCACTGACCCTGAAACACGCCCTCCACCCCCACGAGCAGGTATAACATGTGTAACACTTGTCCCAGGCTGAAGGTCGGCGGCACTTACTTACCGTGACAGTGTCGCGGGTTCGAGTTCCGCGCACAGAACTACACCGACCTTGGTGTGTGAATCCGCGCATCGGTTGCACTTTTGAACGTAGTTTTAATTGGATAATGCATACATACCTATAGATCGACGATGCATTTAGCTATAATCAAGTAAGCAACATATATGTCCGGTATTATAAAGGAGCTAACAAATTTTGTTAACTAACAAAAACATTAATATGGGGTATCAAACCTATATGACAGTTCTCTTGAAGTATCATGAAGTGCTTGACAAGTTTTTCGCACGCGCGGTATGTAGACAGTGGTGGATATTATGAAAATTATCACGACCGAACTGTGTTATAATAAACTAGCGGAATCCCGCGGCTTCGCTCGCGTAAACTTCGAAACTAATTAGAACCCTCTATAAGTAATAGTGGATGACATATTACATTTTTTTTATATTGATTTTTATTCATTACTTATAAAAAAACGTAAATATCCCGGATCTTAGTTAATTTTTTTTTTAAACTAACCCCCGTCTACTTTCGCCACTAGGGGTTGAATATCAAATTCTTTTATTGCAGATTAAATCCATCCTAGTCCCCGTCGAACTTTCATTTTTAATTGAATATTAATTTGTCCGAATTTATTTTAATATCATGAACAGTTATTATTATTATTCCCATAGGGGTTGAATTTTCGTAACTGATATTTCTCTTGTAGAGTACCTACTTATGCCATGTTTCATTCGGTGAATATAAAAAAAATAGTTTACAAATTTGTCCACTCCCCTAGCACCTTAGGGGTTAAATTTTGGGAAATGTTGAAATAATAGTTTCACTATTTATATTTTAGAGTATGTTCGATAAGTTTCAATTAAATGCGAACAAAAAAAAAAAAATTTATATAAACTTTGACACCCTGTTTTAACCCCGTAGGGGTTGAATTTCGAAAAATCCTTTCTTAGTGGGTGCTTACATAAAAGGAAGGCACCTACGAAATTTCACGTTTCTAGGTCCAGGGGTTTGGGCTGTACGTTGATATATGAGTGAGTGAGTGAGTGAGTGGTTAAGGACAAACTCTTTTATAGATATAGATTTAAGTATCACTGATCGAAATTGCAAAACAAATCCATAGATAATAATTACATAATTAATATCTACCCAGTTGAAAATGCTGGATAGCTTACAAATTTTGTTAGCGTATTTACAATACTGGAAATTAGATTTCCTACAATATTAGATAGACATCAAAATGCTATATGATATAAAATGTGTACAGTCGAAACCGGTTATAACGATATATGTATGTTTTAATACAATATATCGCAAAAAAAGTGTTACAAGTCAAAAAATGTCATATTTAAGATAAATATGTAGAATGATTCCAAATTATCTACTAAAATATTGTCATTAATGAACTTCGTGTATCTACCGTCAAAACTAGCATTATCTAAAAAATGACACATTTTTTTATTTTTTTTTTAAATACTTAAACCCTAAGCGCTTTAATAGTTACTATTTTTCATACATCACAGGAATACTGAAATATTTAAATTAAATACAGTGTATCAGTCCTTTTCCTATACTACCTTCACAAATTTGATTTACCTAAATTGTTATAATTTCATTTATTCCTATTTCCTTAAAACTACATTTTTTGAGTTGTGACACTTTTTTGGGGGGTGCGATATCAGTTTTTACACCTCAAAATAAAAGTCCGACTGAATCACATATAATTTTTTTTTTACCGGTTTTAACGGCTATCGACTTTTACAACCTAATATGGTCCTTTCGATATCGTTATCAGGCCCGGATTTACCATGTAGGCAGTTTAGACACGTGCCTATAGCGGCAAAATTTTAGGGGCGGCAAATTTTGGCAAGAAAAAATTTTTTACCTAGAAGAGCTAAAAATAACATTTTGATACAATTTTTCGATTTTTTTTTGACTAAAAGAGCTAAAAAAAGGTCTTCAGATTTTCATTGACACAATTTTTTTTTAAATTTCACTTTTCAATCCAAAACGACGGCAATTTTCGCAGGTGCCTACGGGCGGCAAATTTTTAAATCCGGTCCTGATCGTTATATAACCAACTAGCGGAATCCCGCGGCTTCGCTTGCGTAAACTTTGAAACTAATTAGAACCCTCCATACGTGATAGGAGATGACATTTTATATTTTTTTATATTGATTTTGATTCATTACCAATAAAAAATCATTAATATCTCGGATCTTAGTTAAAAATTGTAAAAACTAACCCCCTGTCTACCCTCGCCATTAGGGGTAGAATATCGAATTTTTTTTATTGCAGATTATTTTGCCCGACTTCACCATTATAACGTAAGCAGCCATGCAGATAAACATATCAAAAACACAGACCCTGTCTACCCCCGCCATTAGTGGTTGAATGTCGAAATTTTAATTTTAATAGATGACTATTTTGCCCGAATTTACCTTTATAAGTAAAGCAGGCATGCAGATAAACATGTCTAAATCCATCCTCGTACCCGTCCCCATGCTATTAGAGCTTGAATATCAAACTTTAATTTTTAATTGAATATTAATTTGTCCGAATTTACTTTAATATCATGACCAATTATGAAGATAAATATATACAAAGTTCACCCCCCCCCCCCAACATTCCCATAGGGGTTGAATGTTCGTTACTGATATTTGTTTATGAGAGTACCTACTTGCGCCATGTTTCTTCATTCGGTGAATACAAAAAAAAATATTTTACAAATTTTTCCACCTCCTTAATACCTTAGGGCCTAAATTTTGGGAAATGCTGAAATAATTATTTCATTATTTATATTGTAGAGTATGTTCGATAAGTTTCAATTAAATGCGAACAAAAAAAATATTTTTTTCTTAGTGGGTGCTTACATCATAAAAGGAAGGCACCTACGAAATTTCACGTTTCTAGGTCCAGGGGTTTGGGCTGTACGTTGATATATGAGTGAGTGAGTGAGTGAGTGAATGAGTGAGTGGTTAAGGACAAACTCTTTTATAGATATAGATTTCGACTGTATACAATATTATAATGCTTGAATAAAATTCGCAAAACCAAATCCGCTATTCAGAGTTTTATAAGTTTTTACAACAACTCAAGCATATAGGTATTTTCCACAAAAAAACGATCATAATGATATCGACACTTGATATAGGATTGGTCAATTTTTTTAGTGCGGTTTTTGTTTATAACATATCAGCCGAGTTGAACAGTTATGTTTCAGTGTCAATACGCCGTGTAGAATTGAACTGATTATTTATGGGTACAAGTAAATGAAAAATGCACCCAACCATGCTGTTATTTTTTTTTATGAAAATAGAAATTTGCAAATTCAGAACACTTGACTAATACATACATGCGATCATAAAGTTGCACCATGCAGATATATTATAGAAGTAGGAAAATTTTACCCTCCCCCCCCCTGCGCCGAAATTGTTAGGCCTATTTCACACATATACGGTTTCATTCGGTTCGGTTCGTTTTCGGTCGCTGCCGACAAGTGTGAAACGATGATTCAGTTTGTATTCGGTACCTAATAGAAACCGTACAGAACTGAATACTCCCTCCACACGGACAGATTTCATCAGGTTTCAATTCGTGTCCAGGGAACACAAAGCAATGAACGCGTTCACACATACACGGTTTAGTTTCGGTTTTAACCTGATAGCGAGTGTTATTTTTTTTAAGTTTTGTCGCGGATTTTCTAATAAAATGAGCGGTTTTCTAGATGTTGATGTGGATCGTGTTCATGCTTCGGGAAAATAGTGTAGAATGCTCCAAATTCCTGCTGTAAAGTGATGAGAGGGTGTTCGCAATGAATTCTAGTATTCCTCCTTCATTTTTTAATTTTTTTATAGAGAAACAACATGGCAACAACTTGCTTTCTCTCCATGATAACTACTGAGTTTACGGAAAAAAATAAAACCTAATATGAACCGTATGAGAACCGTGTATGTGTGAAAGGGTTTGATTCGTTTTCGGCTGAAACCGAAAACGAACCGAATGGAACCGCGTATGTGTGAAACACGGCTTACTTAGAAATATGAGAATTTTGACAATTATATAACTGCGTTTTATTTTTCACACATGGAAATTTTTGAACAGTTTTACGGTCGTACTTATAATCAGAAATAAACAATAGAAATACATATATAATAATTATTTATGGTTCGGAACCTTGCATTTGTTTTATCGCTAAAAAAGAATGTCACCACGCAGATTCAAGGTTGTGTTTTATTGATTTCAGTTTGACATATTTACCCAAATAAATGAGAATTAATTAATTAAGTATTCTATGTATATAAAGTTATATACAATCACATTCGATACAATTCAATTTAAATATTAATTTAAAACGTAAATTAAATATTCCACGTCAATATAATACATTTTTGAATAAAATGTGATGTAAAATGCGTCAAATACGTTCGGTTTTAAAAAATACATGGACATGCTATGAAGACTAGTTAGTGTTCTTATCAGTCAAAAACCACTTATCCGATTTACGTGTTTTTTTTATTCATAGATATGTTATTTTTCCAGGTTTTAGTATCTATTTTGTTACGTTAGGTAACATAAGGAATAAGTAATGACGATAATAGTAAATTAAGTAGGAAAAAAGTTTGCCACCAGCGCAAATGCTAGAAATTCCACAAGAAAATACTGTTTTAGTGAATTTTTCACGTAGCATCTACCGCGCTTTTTTGCAATATGCAACCTAAACCGTTAAATATTGAACAATATAATGTAGTACCTAATGAATTGTGTAGAATAAAAAGATTTATATTTTTTCAACTATATTTAAAAAATAAAAATAAATAATAATTCCTTAGTCCATGCGAGCGAAGCCGTGGGCATAGCTAGTATTACATAAATATATACAGAGCTGTCGGAAATGATAAGCCGACCGACAAATAGATTAAAGAAGAAGAAAACTTATAACATGAAGTTATTTTCTTGTAGAAAAGCAGTTGATAGCTGATAATCATTTAGAAATTATCACGTACGTCTTGTTATTATTTTTATTAGATAACATAGATATAACAGATATTATAAGCTTGATAGCTTACTTATTACTTCCGAGAAAACTTGATTTTATTATGTAGGAAATGCATTCAAGAAAGTTCATTTATTTATTTGTTATACAGTTTTGTTGGACATGATTTAGATATAACTATGAACTAAGAGACATATCTTGCTTGCCCCACACCGCCTGCCCCGCACACTATAGTGTCAACCTCCTTAAACATACATTGAAAATGTTAAAATAAAAATTAAGGTACTTGACCACCTTGTAAATTTCAAAAAATCGATTTTTTGTTTTTTAAATTTTCTCAATTCTTATTCTTTTAAAAATCACCCCCATTTTTTTTTAAATTCAAATTCTAACAGTGAAATTAGTGAAAGTGTTCGCGCGCTTCCATTAATTACTCCGTAGGTACTTGCTGACTCTGACTGCAAGCAGCTATTTCTCGAAACTACTTTTTTCAAATGGCAGTTAATCTCCGAAACTACTCGGCCGATTTAAATGTTTTGGTCTTGTTTTGTTCGTTGAGATGTTTTGTATGCCAATTTACCACATTTTGCCAAAAAAATTAATTATAACATTTTTTTTGGCAGAGAATAGTGAAAAACAAGGGTGTTTTTTCATTTTCTTTAAACATCTGCCATTTTTTTTTGTAAATTGTGGTAAATTGTCACGTAAGGGACCTTTCTTTTGAAGATGCCGTTTTTTTTTTCAAATTCACCAATCCTGAGATTAACTATCCGCCGTGGGACACCATTTTTTGAGGCCTCGACCTTGGATAGTTGTTAAAAAATAAAATCAAAAAAAATCTAGTATTTTTGTATTCTATAAGTTTCAAATAAAAGTTAAAAAAGTCATTGTAATATCTTATACAGGGCCTGAAAAAAAAATTATTTTTTAGCTTCCCAAGGTGATCAAATACCTTGATAAAAGGTGTGGGTTTAGGTTCATTTTCACGTCTGTGCTTTAAAGAATATAACAGTGGTTTTCAAACTTTTTAATATTTTATCTTTATATTAAAAAGTTTGAGGACCACTGACTGGTATACAATACTAAATATTCAAATACAGATAATATTTAGAACGAGTAAATACTATATTTTATTTCTCGGATTGAAATCTTGTAAAGCTTAACAATATATCATCATGAAAATTTACAGGATCAATGTCAAGGGATTCGGAAACACAGATATTATCAGATCAAGCCGGCGTGGGACATTAATATTGTCTAAGAGCCCGTGATAAATGTCCTGATTTTCACGGACCATTAACAAATGTAGAAAATTTTTAAATGTCGGCTTATGTGAACTCGGGAAAGAAGTTTTTCGTTATCGTATAATAAATTGTCTGAATTTTATCTGGTATTTTTTTTATCGACGTTTCGATACGCATTGCTGTAATTTTTTTTAGACTAGGTTAAGATTCCTGAAATTATACAAACAATTTGACGAAATTATTTTAAAGAAAAAAGGTACTGATACCAGTCTTGAAAGTGTTAAGCGCAAAGGATGTTGTTTTTTTGGACTGGTGGGCTATTTTTTTGTAATTCTCATGTGCTCATGTTACTAATAAAATAACTAGATCTTTATTAAATCAATTGAATTATAAAAATCCGTAAATATAATTTATTAATATAATTTATTAATAGCTAGGCTGTAATATCGGACATTAGAGATTAGTAAAAAAAATAGGAATTGAAAAGAGATTAATGCTCGGTTTCACAAATAATAGATACCTTACAGATAAAGGCAAATTGTAGATTTCCTTAAGAGAAATGTCATAATGTTAAAAAATAAGTGAAATTTGGATATTTTGAAATTAGCAGCGTACATGTAGGAATGAAATTTAAATTTTATTTTCAAAATGTACAACAATTGGAAACAAAACTTAATTTCTTTGGTGGAAAACGGCCTTTTTTAAGTCTTGTATTTAAATGCGCTTTTTATTTAATCGTTTTCATTTATAACAAATATACTGCACGAAAAATTAATAACCTGTCAGATTTGAAAATTACATATTTTTTATGTATTTATTGTGATTTTTTGATTTTCTATTTTTTTACCTAACCTAAACACAAACCTCCCTCTTTGACCCCAATAGATTTAATATTTTTAATCAGATTTTTGTGATTTTCTATATTTTAAAACGATTAAATATTCACCTTATGCATTAAAAAAAATATTAAAATTTATATTCGCGTGTATAAAGTGCATTCTATAAAAATTTAAGTGCAAAGTATTAAAATTTATGTTCAAGTCAACACAGTGAATACTATCAAATTTTATATACATAAAATACATATAATTTAATAATAAATCTTGAAAAATACGCAAGCTACTAAATATTTTATTCATGTCATTTCTTATAACTAATTTCCTACACTGGAACAGTTTTTTTGAGATTTATTTGTTATCTATTCTCGCAGAACATTTATGCTACATGAATACAGAATCACAAGTCGTGAAAGCGTACCCCCCCCCCCCCCCCCATCTAACTCACGAGCCCCACCTGCCACAACAACTATATTTTCACTATCGAACGTAAACGTTTCATTTTTATTGTAAAATCTTCAGCGTGGTAAATATTTTTTTAAAACCCAATGACTGTCCAGTTTTCTCTGTAATACCCCTTTGGCGGTGCAAGTGTTAAATGTATATATCTGTATTGACACTTTGTAGTTATAGATATATTTATAGTCTATAGATTTTTTTGTGAATCACATCTTAAATTAAATCTGATATATTTTTTTTGTATTTTCTCTTTATATAGAATTTTCTAATTAGATTTTTTTATATGATTATAATTAAAAATTATTACACGTGTACTTATAGTGCTAATCTTGTTATATTTCTTTATATGGAGAATTCCATGTTAGAGCAAAGCCTACTATGACTTCGATTCGTTGCTATTTTTTTTATTACGCTATTCGCAGCGTGCGCGATGACAGCGCCAACCAACGGGTGGACTTTAGTAGCAACTTGGGTGGACTTTGACGTACTAACAAACAAATAATTTCAATAAAATATCGTAATATATACATTTTATACTATTATTTATGACTATTGGCTATGTGCACGAAGTCTATTAGCGCCGCTAACGGCTAATAGAGAAGGATTGAATGGATTCAATTCTCTTTTTATCATTGTTTAATATGTTTAATACCGTGAATTTTTTTATTAAACAAATATCATTTAATTTAGCTGTTTGCATATAATATAAATAGTATAGCATAAAAGGTACGTGAAAATGATTTATTTTGGGTATATTTTTCTCTTTAATTATGACGTATAATAGCGAAATAATTAATTCGTTTACATTGACAGCATAACCTCAAATTTTGGCGCTGATAATTTTACAATATTGCTCACCACGAACACTCGCATCGACATTATTTCTAACTCCACCCCCTTGCACATAGTCTATAGTGGGATTAACCATGTTGACCTTTCTATTTTCAGTTAAAAACGAGCCTATTAAAAATGACAGTTAGTCCACCCAAAGTGTTATTTTTTGCCACGTTGTGCGCTGTGATCGATTTCGTTTCCCCCACTACCTACTTTGCACCCAGCGAATACAACTTGAAAACTAAACTACCTTAGTAAAAGTTTGCAAAAAAATAATAGAATTTGCTTTGAATAGGCATGATGACTGATTTAAAAAAAACTGTTCTATGATGATCTTACGTGTCTCCTATTTCCAAAAAAAAATACTTATGTCTGCAGTAAATAAAGGTTTAATCGCAAAAATTGACTTTTTTTGATTTTGAATTTGACGCCAAAACGCTCGCAGGTGACATTTCAGAGTTGTGATGTTACACTCCTTGTCAACAATAATCAAACATTCAGAGTTATAGACAATAATTTAATTATTTTGTGTGTTAAAAATGAATTCAAAAGTACCTATATAAGTTCTTAAATAATCTTGTAAGAGGAATTGATATTTGTCTAAAATAAATGTCAATCACTTTTGACGTTTACTGATGCGTGACGTCATTTACTCTGATTGGTGTTCCATTTAACATGGCGGATTGCTGTATTTTGCATTTTTATTTTAACAAAAATTATATTAATCTCGTTTTTAATACATATAAAAATAAATACATTTTTTAGAGTCTTTTTAACCTATTTCATTATTTAAAATCATAATTTCAATGATACACACGTTGTTGATAACACATCACGTTATCGTGAAGATACCACTGTATTATCTATCACATTGGTGCACTGAAATTTTCTCTTTTTTTTAAATGCTGTTTTGAATACCTAATAATTATTTTAGAAAACTTCTTTTAAAGTGTTTTAAATTGCTTATTACAAATAAATTTAATTCGAAATTTTAATCTACATTGCTATCAGGCATTTTGTTGTTAATATAATTAATTTTATTTCATTTTTATAGCCTGGTTTTTTTATTAAATAATTGTCCTAATAATATGTATAATTTGTAAATTTAAAAATTTTATTCTGTTATTCACCGCAAGGCAATATAACTATTTTATATATCACTTTCAATTTCTGATTTCTCTGAAATATTATTTTTAATTAACTAGAATTGAAAGTTTATAATCATTTTATGACTGACAATAAAAAATATCCATTAATATCGAATTATTAATAGTTTTATTTGTTATTTTTTGTCTGTATGAAACTTAGAAAAAAACATGTTGTATTTAATTGTAATTACTTTTTTGGAACTACAAATTTTAATAACAAATTGATTTTTTTTTACAAATAAAAAAATATATATTTGAGGTTAAAAATGATTTGTTACATTAGAGCAGGGATTCCCAATGGGGTCCAGGTGTACCCCATGGGGGTCTATGATAAATTTTATATATAATTACTTGTATTTACTATGTATTGCTTGTACTTTTTCGAGAAGATTGTAGTAAATTTATGTTTTCTAGAATCTAAAAATGTGAGGAGTCTTTAAAGAAAATCATACTTTTAAAAGGGGTCTGTACGAAAAAGGTTTGGTACCCTAATTTATATAGTAATTTATAATTTTTTATTTTTATTTTCTTATCTTAAAGTCGATATTTCTATGAGGAATTGAAATTAGGTGAATGAAAATTACTATAAAATTATGAATTTTAGATTTCGTTTAAATTATGTTTATTTTATAGAAAATGATGTGAAAAGTTTAAATTTTCAAACCGCAGGTCTGTATCTCATACCGTTCTTGAGATATGGCCTTTTAAAGTTTTAGTTTTTTTAAATTTTTGGAGAAAAATGGCTGTAACTTTTGAACGTGTGGTTGGATTTGATTTTTGTCGACGGATTTGAAATCAGCGTGTCAATATCTATATAATGACATGTATAATACTTTAAAATTCGACAAAAAATTTTTTGCCAAAAATCGACATTTTTTTAAGGTATACCCCTTTGAATTTTTTCTATTTTTTGTGAATTTTTTTTGTCGAATTTTCAAATGTTATACATGTCATTGTATAGATTTTGACACGCTGATTTCAAATCTGTCGACAAAAATCAAATCCGACCACACGTTCAAAAGTTACGGCCATTTTTCTCCAAAATTTTAAAAAATCGAAAACATATCTCGAGAACGGTATGAGATACCAAACTGCGGTTAGAAAATTTAAACTTTTCACGTCATTTTCTATAAAATAAACATAATTTAAACGAAATCTAAAATTCAAAAATTTATGATAATTTTCATGCACCAAATTTCAATTTCTGATAGAAATATCGACTTTAAGATACGAAAATAAAATGGACAATCGTGAAATATCTAAAAAAGAGGGTCTATAAAGAAAATCATTCTTTTAAAAGGTTGGAAACCCCTGCTATGTTTCGTATTTATTTCTAAGATCTAGAGACCCTCATAGAAAGATTTTCTGACCGATTGTAGTAGCCCAAGTCTCACTCAAATCTGTATTTTCTAATTTTATCAATCAATATATCATTAAATACATTTCATTTATTACATTATTTTTTTTGTTTGTTAAAAATAATGCATTAAAATTATTTTTGAATACATCGCATCACTGACGATTTGACTAAATAGTGATGCTGTCATATTTCTTATCTCTAACGAGACCGAGACGAGATCTCATTTTATGAAAATTACTTTGATACACTGCCGTGCAAAAGTCTTTGGACACTCTTTTTTGTTCGTATTGTAAATATAAAACTCCAAAAATGATTGGTAAAAAACACTATATAAATGTTGATAAGAATACCTACTTAATTACAACTTTTATAATAATCCTAGCATATCTAAAATACAGCATTTACAACTTTCCATGTTAAACAAATTTTTTGAACTATATGCCTGAAAGGTCAGGTTTACTCAAGTTGAATGTATTGACGCACAGTGTCTCTCAAGCTAACGAGAAACTGTTTTTTTTTTTACTATTTTGACTGCGAGTAAACATATTCTTTTTCTCTATTTTGGGGATTTTAATTGACTGAAATCTGTATATTAAATATTTACATTCAAAATTACAGGTGTCCAAAAACTTTTGCACGGCAGTATATATCAATTTTAATATCGACTCCCTGTGGAGTTAGGTTAAATAAACAGTTCACATTTCGTATCATTTTACAGTAGGTATATTAACCGGAAATGCTTTATATTATTAGATTTATTTGATATTTTGTAAAGAACATCACCATATGTTATCACTTCCAATTTCAGATAATCGGTTGGATGGTCAAAGCAAGCCATATATTGTATTAATAATGTAGGAAGCCAATATTTAAAATTAATTATACTTTCAGGGTAGAGTGCTTTTTGAGGTTCTTCTTAAATAATAAATGATGTGTAAAATAGAAAACATTGGCGACAAAACAACTGTGTTTAAATATTAATGAAAAGGAACAGTGCCTCGTTAAACAAAGAGGGACATATGTGGTAATATGAGCTGGTAAATGTAAATTTATACAGACTGACATCGTTTAATTGAAATGAAAGACCACTTTACTAGCAATCTATTCCAACTATTTTCAATACTTTACTAACAATTTTCTATAGATTAAATTAATAGATGTATACATCACATCCCTAGTATATCACGGGCCATGTGGGCCCTCAGGCCCCCTTTTTGTTAAGATACATTTTTTTTTTACTTTTCACCAACAAAAAATTTGCTTCTAACTTTACTTTTGTTTAATCCGTAATCGATTTAGGTCTGATAGAGGTCGTTTGTTAATATGATAATTTTTTACCAATATGAAAATATCCACATTTATCTTATTGATAAATGTATTTTATTACTAACAATGTTCTTATCACGGTGAAAATTTTGTTTGGTATTGAAAACATATATTTTAATTACAAAAAAATACTTAATAAATTACATCACTGAATTTACCATATCGAAAATTGCACTTTCACTAGTTGAGTGGTGTAAAAAATATTCACACTGATAAATATTTATTAATACAACCATTATGTTTAATCTATTTGAGGGTTTCGTTAGTTGGTGTAATAAATTATTTATTAATTTAACAAATGAAATTTTTTTTAGATAAACATGAAGATATATTTTTCAAATTAATAAAATATCATCAATAAGATTTTTTTGTATTATATTGAGGAAATATTGTTATATTAACAAGATAAAATCAAGCATTTTTCCATTTCAAATTTTCAATCGAGTTTTTTTTTCTGTGTAGTTAAGGTCGAGGTCCTAAACTAGCGCCTCATACGCGTGTCCACAATTTGGTTTAGTAACCCAAGTTGTAGAGGTTCTACTGTATATAAAAGACCCTGAATGACCATATGCTACCATACCCATATTGTTAGTTTTGTGGTTTTCAATGAATCATAATTTACCACAAAACAATTGAATTGTTGTACACAGGGTGTTCCGGAAATTACGACACTGTTTCTAAGAACGGCAATTATAAGTACCTACAATGGTTATGTCTTAATCATCATCAAATTTTATTCTCTGATTGTTACATCATCGGTGTAATTATTTAAGACAAAACTTGATATAAAAATACATTTTTTTTGTCAGACTAACAAAATACAGTGGCGTAGATAGGGATGAATTAAGGGGATCAACCCCCCCCCCCCCCATGAGTCTAGAAAAATATAAAGATTATGATATACGAGTATTTTTTCAATAATGAATTCATCTAAGTGAAGAATTTAACCAATTTTTGTACTTTGCACCAGATAAAAGATGATTTTCTTACAATTAATGAAAAATATAACTTAATGAGATTTAATACTGTCATATCCCCCCCTTTGCAAAAAAACCATCTACGCCACTGACAAAATATATATATTTTATTGTCTTCACATAGTCATAACGTTTTACCCTCCCCCCCCCCACCTTTTTCCCCAAATTTTAGGTTATAAATAGATGCATTAAACAGTATAGTTTTTAATAATTTAATAGCATTTTATACTACTCCAGCCCTGACATGTACATAAATGTACTCATTTTTCAAACGTTTCTCTCTTTTTCTCAGTCGGTATAGAAGGCACCTACAAAACACACGACACAATAGATTTTAAAATTCAAATTTTCATAGGTGTGCCTCACTTGTAAAGATGTTAACAATTTACATTTCCTATAATTATTTATGCTTATGAGACAGAGCACACATCATGCGTGTCTGTCTTTGTCTGCATTCTCTTTGTGAATTAATAAAACCCCACGAATATATAAATCAATTTAATAGCGAATTAATGCCTTTTTATTATATGTTATTATTATTTTATACTTTGATACAACTTTATTAAGTTATAAGGCGTCAAAACGTTTTAGTTTGTATGTAATTTATTTGTCGAAATTTGAATTTGAAATCGATATGTATTTAACATGTAAATTATTCATTAATATTAATTTAGATTTTAAAAATCAGTGGTTCAAACGACAATAAGGTATTTGACACTATTTATAATAAAGATTAAAATTTAAAATGTTCTTAATAGTGTAGTATACAGGGTGAGTCATATCAGGTGGAACAAACTTAAACCGTTGATTGAGAAAAATATTTCAAGCAAAAAAGTTCATATAAACATGTGTCCGGAAACTCTTCGTGAAGGAGCTACAGACTCCCAAAGATTTCGACTAAAATTGGTTTTTATTTAATATCTGGAGAACCCATTGTGATACAGCAATGAAAATTAATACCTGGATAAGTAATAATACGTGTTATCGATTTCCAGTATCAAACAATGGTTATTTAGACCAGGGATGTATGGAGCCTGTGGAGTGTGGGCCTTCTGATTTTTATCTAGTATTTTTTTGTTCTTCACTTTTTTCTTATGTTTGGTATTTTTATAAGGTCATATGATACAAAATACACATAAATATACATTGTTAAGTTGTCATAAGATCAACCGTTTACGAGAAATACGACGGAGAAGATAGTTTTGCAGAATTTAACTTAATACGCATGCTAAAAATTACACAAAATAAATTTATATTCTTGTTCTAGTACTAAAAATAAGAAAGATAGTTGGTGTAAATATTCCTCTTAATATGACTGCTCATAGAATTATAGCCAGTTGTATTACTTTAATTCGTGCTTTATTAATTGACTAAAAAACGAAACTAAAAATTGTTATCTGTTGTTAAGGATGCATTTTTAAGGTATATTTACATACACATTTATTCTTGTTTTTAATTATAGAACAAGAATATAAATTTATTTTGTGTAATTTTTAGCATCCGTATTAAGTAAAATTCTGCAAAACTATCTATCACATCGTATTTCTCGTAAACGGTTGATCTTATGACCATAACAAAGTATATTTATGTGTGTTTTGTGTCATATGACCTTACAAAAGTACCAAACATAGGAAAAAAGTGAAGAACAAAAAAATACTAGATAAAAATCAGAGGGCCCACAGGCCCCATACATCCCTGGTCTAAATAACCATTGTTTGATACTGGAAATCGATAACACGTATTATTACTAATCCAGGTATTAATTTTCATTGCTGTATCACAATGGGTTCTCCAGATATTAAATAAAAATCAATTTTAGTCGAAATCTTTGGGAGTCAGTAGTTCCCTCACGAAGAGTTTCCGGACACATGTTTATATGAACTTTTTTGCTTGAAATATTTTTCTCAATCAACGGTTTAAGTTTGTTCCACCTGATATGACTCACCCTGTATATTACTATATTTACAATCAAGTATTTTTTTACGTGAAATAAGTCAATATTTTAATAATAAACTAATTTTAAAATGTAATATTTAACCTATTTATCACGTGATCGCAAACGCATCTAGCAGAACTGTCACTGGTATACTCGTCAGAATACTCGATACCTATTGGTTGATTTCAGTTTGTTTGAGTAAACAGTTACGTCACAGGGCATACCACGTGACTTTGAAAGCGCGTTTTATCGGGAATTTTTTCATATAAATAGAAAAAAAATATTTCAGCGTTTTTTCTATTAATTCCGTATATAGTAATTAAACTAATGCAGGAGAACAAATGTAACAAAATATGCCACACTTTGGAAGCTCTTATCTTCGGAACTAAAACAATATTGTCTTATTTCTTATTTATTATAAAATAAGTTTTAACTCTCCAACCTTCAACCTTTAAATACAGTAGCATAAAAATGTTAAGCTAATTATCATAGGATTTTGATCTTCAATATTTCGAAAACTGCTTAACCGATTTTGATGGGACTTTCACTGATAGTAAGCTTAAGACCCTATAATTAGTTTAAGTTTGATATCATAACGCTACTCGATCCACAGCATTAGGTTAATATAATATAAGCAATTTCTTTAAGTATATGTATAGAGAATTCATAAATTACTGCTGAACCGATCTTAGTGGATATTTTTATTGATATAAAAATGATATTGTGACAAATAAACAAACACAATCGTAAATTCGAAATATACGCGGGTGAAGCCGCGAGTAGAAGTAAGTTTGCAAATATAATTGAAAATTTGCTAGTTAGCAATGGGGGTATCAAACTTTTATGACAGTTTTCTTGGAGTTTTTGACAGATAGTTTCATGCATTGGAAGTAAAAACAAAGATATGTAAAGTATATTTACTAATCTCGAGTAAAAACGGTAAAAATCAACTTACTGCGTATGCTGATATCTCTTAAAACTCAAAGAGAACTGTCATTTAAATTTGATACCTCATTTGAGAGTACTTGCTAGCTTCTTTACGATTTCAGATATAAGTGTACTTGATTAATATAATTATGTAACTAAATTGTTAGAATGTATAACTATTACATGACTTCAATACGAAAATAAATATAGTATTTGTTGGAAATAAGAACGATAGTTTCACTTGTGATTTGTGCTATTAACTATTTACAATAAGTTTTTATGCAGTATTAATGACTGTATATTTCACAAAAGATAGTTTGTTTGTAGAATTTTACGTTTGATATTTTCTTTCGTTTCTATTTCTATATAAAAAGTAAATGTTCTAAAAGGTTTTACTCTTGAATATAAATTGAAACTGGAATACAAATAATATCATAGAGATCTTTTATCTTTTGACAGAAAGCATTGATATGCATACGTTTTTAAGTACAATAATCTCTTTATGTTGAAACATACAAAATATAGAACACTGTTATATAGTCGATCTTCTATAATTCGAACCCCAAAATACGTAATATTCATTTGTGAATAAAAAATAAAATTTGGTTAAGTAATTCAGTAGGCTTTGGAATAATGAAGGTAGAACTCCGTGGCGCACCCAGGAAAAAAATCGTACAATTGACAGCTTCGTGAATGAGGCGTTTTAACCCTTACCATTCCCTTCGGTGCACCACTGATAGAACTTATACCCATTTAAAAAAGATACAATGTATTTATGAAAATCAAATTTCATGAACTATAGATGAATAGTAATAATTTATTTTTAGACCTACTTTTTCCGCCCCAGTTTTTGAGCAAGATGTACCTATAATTGCATGCGTCTGGCACTAAAAGCAAAACGTTTTAAAAAATAGAATACTGCAAATGTACATCTTAAAATATATCAAAATTATTTAAGTCATTGCCAAATGCTTAGGTGTAAGTACTTGTACTGTACATAAATATAGCAATATATGAATCAGGAAAAATCAAAATTAATATTTACGTAACATAAGTGACCTTAAGGTTATACGTCTAGCAAACTGTAAAAAAAGATTTGGTTTCGAAAAATTTTGTTTTTTAATTTATATTCAGAACACATGCACCTACATTTAATGGACTATTTTACTTTGTTAATTATTAAAAGTAAAAAAAATTATAATTTAATTTGAAAATTGAAATAGACAGAACGGTACACAGAAAAAAACTGTATTGGACCAAGAAAACCTTGTTTTGTATATAACGAAGACAATATTTTCTTAATGTAAGAAACATACTCTTAATCCAACTACGTTATTCCTTCGTTCAAGAATACTATAGTTGGTTTAAGAGATTATTGCTTATCTTATGAAAATATAACATATTAAAATTTTAGACTTTTACATTGCTCTAAAAAAAGCATTTTAAGAACTTTTTTTTAATTTTTAAAAATTATTTTATCCTCGGCTTATACCCAGAGATTAAAGAGTAATAAATTATTTTTATTTTACTTTACGTGTTACATTTCAAAGAGTTAAAACATTTGAAAATGAATCTTGTTTTAAATTTTGTTTTACATTTCAAACAAATTCTAATTAGTTCTGACATTTTAATTAAAATGCAACGTAGAAGTTTGTATAGTTAAATATATATATATTTTTTTTAGTCCAATCTTTTTTTACTGTTTTCTTCATATTTACATTCCTATAAAATAAAATTGGTTTTAAAAATTATACATTTTATATCAAAAGTCAAAACAAATTATCATTTTTAGAAAAAGTTAATTAGCAATCAATATGTATCTATGTATTAATCTAAAAGCTCTGTCTTTTAGATTTTTGAGTCAAATCATTTTATGATAATTTTTAGAATTTCCGTCTGTCTGTCTGTCTGTGTGTTTGATCGGACTTGACACGAAAACTACTGAACCGATTTCGATGGGACTTTCACTATTAGAAAGTCTGAAACCCTAAAAATAGTTAAAGTGAATGATAATTGATTTACAGCAGGCCCGTATTAAGGAAATTTACACGAAAAAGTCGGTGCCTATATATTTTAGAGGAGCCAATCGTGAAAGCATTCGCAAAGCCTCAGAAATTCTGTTACAAAATATGTTTAGATTTAAAATTCAGAAATCAAAATAATTAAATAATTATTTAAGAAATAAAATGAAAACTTTTAGACGAAACGTTGGCAAATAGAACGACCAAATTTACACGGTTTATAACCAGAAGCCAAAATCCAGGAAATAAATAATTTGGATAAAACCGTTAGGATAAATATTAAATTAATTTTAATTTTCCATCAAAATTCAGTCCCAATAAAAAATAAACAATTTAATAACTAATTACAATATAAACATTTGAACGTAGGTTTAAACTGGAGCCAAACATATACATACTACTTATTATTAAAGAGAAAAAATATATCAGTAACACGTTCATTAAAGGCAATTTTCGGGTAATTTCGCATAATCACAATTTAATTCTAAGTTCAAGACAGGCAATTAGTTTTTTATCAGAGCTGAATGATTACATTAAATACAACCGCTATAATTTCCCCTGGCTCCAGCCTACACGAACTCAGTTGCCGATCAGGACGGCCTTGGTTCTATACCCACACACTTAAGTAGTACTTGACAGCCAATTGAAAAATGGAGCCATGAACGAAAGAAAAATATTTACTTTCAAAGGGAATTCAATTATTGCTGTTGGATGGGAAAATTGGATGGGTTGTGTGGTTAGGTTAGTGTTAGCAAATTCAAAATAGAAACGCGAAAGCAAAAAATTTATATTTGATGTGAAAAACTCACTTTTGAAAAATTTCTATATGTGCTCATTTTAATCCAATTTCTGGTTTTTCTGGTTTATAATTATTTCTTATGCGACAATATACTGATTCTGAATCCATTCTGACTATTTTAGTCATGTCTGTGTGTCTGTCAGTTTGTAAGGTATAACTCAAATTCGACAATTATTAAATTTTTCAAATTATTTTTGATACGATGCAAATAAGACAAAAAATGTTTGTTAAAAATTGTACAGAATATTATTATCTATAATTTATGTCCTATTCATTCTTTTCTATCTTTTATCAGTTCGCCATTTTGTTTAATTAGAAAAACGTACACTATATAATAGTATAAGAAAGTCCTGTGGCACCTATAGTAGATTTTTTAATACAAATCGATACATTTTTTGTTAGAAATAAAAAAATATGTTTTCTTTAATACAAACGTACTGGATTTATGTCAGTCTGTCTGTCTGTCATGAAAACTAGCCAAATGAATTTAAAATGGCTTGATGAAAAAATATGAAATTCGATATTTTTATTTTTTAGTAAAAAAAATACCCTTGCCAATCGATTCGTGGATCCATCCCAAGTTCAACGAGATACATGAAGATATAAGAAATATTTTGAAGGGGGGGGGGGGGGTCATGACCGGAAAAATTCCTAAAATGGGCTAAACTTGAACCACAGATCTACCATTTAACGAAAATCCGAAGTCTCTAGGTGGTCAGGGGGCCGAGATCTCGCAGTGGAAGACAGACGGACGGACAGATGGAAAATTTGAGCATAAAATTTGAACTCTAAAAATTATTCTTTTTTGCTAGATATTATAAAAAATACATTATTGTCTATAATTTTCTTTAAAAATGATAAATTTTGAGTAAATATATTTGACATTGTCACTACATATTTAAAATTGGTAGTACAAAATATTCCCGTTGACAAGTTCATAGTACCTTTTAGCGCCACTAGATGTCACCTAACCTGTTCATCATTTAAAAATCTACTTGTTACAAATACACAAACATGACAGGTTTTGGTTTGCTCTGATAAAATGTTTGTATTTTATTGAATTAAAAAGCTGTCGATATTGACCGATCACGGTGTACATTTAAATAATTGCTTTTAAAAGTTTCTGTCAACGAAAACAATGGTGTTAAAAAATGTAGGCAGAATTAGTTCAGCGGAATTACGCGGTGTGGCGTTAGTAACGCTTTTTATTTTTTTTCATTGTTCAAATTTATTTATAGATTTTTAAAAGGTTTGGAGAAACAAAATTATAAAATTGAAATTGACAACCGTTTTAAGTTGATTTAAGTGCAGTAAAACCTTAAGTAAGGAGGTGTATCTGTCTCTCTGTCCGCTTATAACTCTAAAACTACTGATCCAATTTTCATGCGGTTTTCTTTGGTATGTAAGTACGCTATCTGATCAATTTTTAGTCAATGTTTGATTTAAATTGTTTCCATAGGGTTATACGAAAACTAGAATTTTCGACATAATATGTACTTTCTTAAACATTTCAATATAGGCTAATAGTTAATATTTCACCCCCTGTCACGTATGTAGGGTTGTAATTAGTTTCATTAGATCCGGTGGGAAAAATATCACGGGGTTTGGGGGCTTTGATGGAAAAAACAACCCCCTATCTCGCATAGAAGCCGAGATACTTACGATTTTTTCTGACTTGATTTACTATTATCATCACTGCTTATTCCTTATGCTACCTAACGAAACAAAATATATACAAAAACCTGACACAACCCGATAGACAGACAGAGAGACGTTGCGTTTTATCTTTATTATGGATAACTATTTGAAGCAACTCATCTTGTTAATTACAAAAAAAAAATTAACTGGCTCTTTTACTTTTATGGCAAAACCCAAGAAAAGTCAACTGGTTTAACTGAATGCACATAAACATATATATTTTAATGCATTTTTTTATGATTTAAAAAATATAAACGATTTTGAAAAGGTCGAAATTAATGTATTCGTGCTATATAAAAAAATATATCGAATGTTCTTTATTTGGTTAGGGCTAGTTTCAAATTACCAACTCTATTGTCTAAATTGTTTAATTTATTTGTTTGATTTTACATAAGTCATGTCATTTAATACATTAAATACATATTTAAATACAACCACAGCCTAATATAGATGTATGCAAACAAATATGGCCGTCGTCTGAAGACTTTAATTTTTTAAACACGAAAAATTTCCGGGTTTTTTTTTTTTTTTTTGTAAATTTATCATTCTCAAAAAAATAGAATTTATTATTAAATATTCGTTTATAGTCCAGTCAATAGACAATTTCGTATAGGAGTGGCGCTAGAAAAAAATGACGGAGTACGTTTTTTTCAAGAAATTGGTAGATTTCAATGTATAGAACATGGTGATAACTTCCCCCCCCCCCCTTCACAGGGGGGTGCATAACTTTCTAGGGGCTTACAAACCTGTCTAAAATCAGTTATTTGGGTATACCACTGGGGCTGTCAGTTTTAGAAGAAAACAGGTGTAATAAATCTTATAGCTGATAAAATTACGAACAAAATAATGTTTTTAAAAATTATGTAACATAAATAGTTAATGAAATAGAGCCCGTGAAAAAATCATTTAGCGATCGAATTTGGAGATCACGCCTAAAATGTAGAGTTACGTCCGACCGCTGTGTTTAATATGTATTTATGTTAATTGAATTTTAAATTATAATAGAGAAAAGAGTGCCCTAAATAATGCTCAGCACCCAATGTCGAAATCTCGAAAAATGTTTGAGTTAAATATTATATTGACTTGACTATTAAGGAATATAATGGGTTAAAATTTATAAACGTTTAAAAATTATTTTATATAAAAATCAACATTTTATTAGTCGGGATATATCCCGGGATTTTGATAGAAGGAACTTTCATATCGTATTTAGACTATATAGAAAAACATCGTTTTCTGTTTTGTATTTCTAGTGTAAACACATCTTAAGAGTTACTTTGTTTGTCCAAAGAAATCGATATTTACAGAAAATGTACGTTAAAATGTTGATTTTTGTAAAAAAATATATTAAAGGTTTTAATCAATTGCATTTACGCATATAACTTTTTAGGCTATTTTTGTAGAGAATTAAATTTCCTACAAAATTGTCGTTAAACTCATTTTTGTAAAGAGTCAACCTATGGCATGTGAGGGGAGGTGGGGTTAACAGTTTAATTTTTTTCGAATTTTGACTATCACCATTCGAAAGAGCATAAAAAATCATGATAATTTTGTATTGTAGATTTTTTAAAATTTTCATTAGTTTCAGAAATTATTTTGCACATTTTCATAGGGGTGTTTCACCCCCTTAAACCGTTTTACCGCAATTTTTTTCTTACTTATCTTGACCTCCTCTAACTATATACAAAGTTTAAACTCGATACGAATTTTCGACTTGAAAAGGTTCCCTTGTTAGTAGAAATAAACTTTTGTAAAGTAATGTATTGAAAATGTTTTCATAAATCGTGGCCATAGCAGGAATACACATTCGTTCACCCTAGATATTAAGAAGGCAGTATAAATTTCCGGTTTTATCTGCAATAGGTTTTACCCACACTATTAATAGACAAAGATCAATCTTCAGAATGAAGTTTCTAAATAAAACGCCCTTATCAGGTATATATAGATAGCTTTACGATGATTCATCCCTTGCAAAATCAACCCCTCGCGTGATTGTACACTATGCGTGTGCCGTCACCCCCACTTGAAGATGCCCTCTCGTGTCTAATGAATTTCAAATATCCTGCAGGATTCAGGGGGTTTTCCCCATCGAAGTGTGAATAATTCTAACGGGCATTGGTTAATTGAGATTTTTATTGGACCAAGATTGAAAATTCGGTTTTTTTTTATATGGAATTGTGAACTAAGTAAGTAGAAACATAAATTGAGAATTTTGGGTGGTATTTTTCCTTTTTCGGAAGTTGAATGTCGGTAATAAAAATTGATAAAGATGTTTTTTTTTGCGATTTTCACAGGTATAACTAAATATTTTAGGATATGATTTTATTAAGTATATATATTCAACTTATTCAATACCAACTTTTGTTGAAAAATGCTAAAAAAGTAATGAGCCTCGATGTGACGACCAAAAAAAATTTTTTACTACATGATTCCATCGAAATTTTGGAGTGAATTATCGGAAAAAAATTAATAAATATTTTATCAATATCAATTTGAATGAAATGGGTACGGTTTGAAATTTTTTATTAATTTTTAACACCTTTTTTTAATTCAAGCGGTCTTAAAAAATAGTAAATATCAATATTTCAAAAATCGGCTTCACGCAGAGTTGGCCACTGCAATAACGAAAATTTAGAACAATTTTTTTAATCAGTTCATAAGTCTTTGAGGAACCAGGTCGAGAAAAGTCTATTTGAGAGTATAGTTACTTTAAAAAATGCATAAAAAACGTTTCTTTTACTTCACAGTGGCTTTTCTCCATAAGTCGTTTTGACAGCTTAATTATAAAATAAATTATAAAAAATAAATTTTTTAAAAAAAATTTTTTAAAAAACTAATTTTTTAAGTAACTCTCTATAAGTAAAAGTTGAAGGGAAACGCTTAAAAATTCGAGGTAAAGGTATTTCAACTTATAGAGGCTACACATACACTCATCTCGCGATTTACCAACCTTTGATTTACCGGCAGCTTGATTTACCGGCGGGCCAAACGCGCGATTTGCCAACTTTCTCCTATCCCCTCCATAATACTACCGTGATTTGTGTTTCTGCGCGAAATTTCAATTCACCAATCAACGTTGAGGTTGACACGGTGGTGGGGGCCCCTCTTTACGTTGGCAATTCAAGCGGTTGAATTACCAACAACGCCGGTAATTCAAGCGATGAGTGTACAGTTAAATATCTTCAACTTTTAGAGGTTGTCTATTTATCACTTCGAGTACCTAATAAAGATTTAAGATCACACTTAGTTTGAGTTATAGAAGTTTTTGGGCTCGAAAGGAAGGGACATTTTCTTCGACTTACACTGGTAGAAAGGATTTCTCAAACCAAGTAAACCTTGTTTTGTATATAACGAAAACAATATTTTCTTAAGATAAGCAATAATCTCTTAAACCAACTATAGCATTCTTGAACGAAGGAATAACGTAGTTGGATTAAGAGTATGTTTCTTATATTAAGAAAATATTGTTTTCGTTATATACAAAACAAGGTTTTCTTGGTCCAATACAGTTTTTTTCTGTGTATCGAGGTTCTACTCTATCCTTTTGATAACATCACCACTATAGATGTAATCTATACCCAGAAACCAAGAGTAAAAGAAAACTGTTTTCTTTTTTTACATATCAACACATTTAAAACATCTAAATAACATACAGTGTCTGAAAGCGACGTCAGCTTTAAAACAAATAAATAAACTGTCAAGTGAAAACAGTTGGTTTTTGAGATGCGTTTTCCGAGAATATAAACGCGCGCTCGAATCTGTCGCCATTTCACTCCCATCGCGTGCATGTATATCTCTTTAATTGCTTCAGACAAGTTGATTACAGTTTAAATATCTCTCATCTCTCTCCCATTTAATTTCGGCCGCCTACGCGCCTGACTGTATAGTAGGTGTTTGTGCATTCCTGTTACAATTTATAGACCCGTTGGGTTCTTTTTTTTAAATTATCCTTTACAGTGATTAAATATTTGATCATAAATAAAGTATGATTTGTTTCTTGGATGGTTATTAAAATAAATTGCAAAAAAATGTTATTAATGGTTTATATCTTTGGTAGGAGTTATTGGCAAAAGATGGCGGGTTTAAAAGTTATATTGATTTTTATCTGTATGATAAAAATCAAACTAACCAAGTTAGTTAACATAATTTCGATCAGGGCCTGTATTCTCGAGTTCGTTCGACTTTTTCTCATTCGAGATTACTAAACTAAAACTAAAAGTCATTAAGTTATTTTTACTAGGATCATATTCTCGAATTTCGAGGCGACTTTTTTTCTATAGAAATGTCTAATGAAAAATCTCGACTGCTCTTGGGCATGCGAGATTTAAATCATTTAAAATTTCGAACGAAAAACTCGAATCGACATATTCTCGAGCTCACTCGAGAATATGGGTCCAAGGTTTCTCAATATGGTCTATGTGGACCCCCTAGGAGTATATGGAAGTTTGAAAGGGGCCTATAGTACACCCAGGGTCTATGGAAAATTTGTATGTTTTGAAATTCGATGTTTTTTATGCAATGTGAGAGTTTAAAAAAAGTTCAAAAAGCAAAAAAAAAATTCAATTCACAAATAATTACAGGAGGGATCTGTGAACCTTGTCATTCCTTTAAAAGGGGTTTACGTACAAAAAAACGTTGGGATCCCCTGATTTAGTGAATCGTTTAATATTTAATATTATTAAGATTTTTTTTCTCAAACAAAGATTTTAATAATAAAAAAAAAAAAATTCCTTGAAACGACAGTTTTTGATTTGATACCCCACTCACCAGATAAGAAAGATAATTAATAACCCATTTATCCCCTTAAAAATGTGAAAATTTAAAATTTTTACTTCAGTTTTTTATTGGCCTACACTATTTACTATAATTACATTAAATTTAATCTTTCTGGGTTAAACGATTCAGTAGTAAGAAGACTGACAGACAGACAGACAGACACGGTGTTTATTCCATAAGTGTTCCTTTTGCCGATTTCTAAAAATAATTGGTGGATTTCTTATTGCATATATGTAAATAATAATACTTAGTTAATCGTTAGTTTACTAACTGTGATAACGTTAATTATTATCGTCAATCATGGTTTGATATAATACGTAATACAACCTTCCATTCAGGTAGTTACGGCGCTGCTTCCATATTATTTCACAGTAAAAAAGGATTAAAACAGAAACTTTTTTGAAATTTTAACTATGGTTTTTAATTTACTGTTAGATAGTTAATTATCATCATTAACAATAGATGTCTCTAGTCTAGTGCATTTTCGTGTTATAACTGTGACATAATAGAGAACGATTAAAAATAGACGTACTAAATGGATAATCCAGAACCATTATTCGATGACATTTCTATAAAGTTAGCTTGGAACAGATGTTATAACCATAGCTCTGGCATTTGGAAATGTCAGTTGAAGTATATATATTTACCCTCTGGAAATTCTAACAAGGTCGGTCGGTTGGAAAATATTGTAGCAGGAAACTAGGATATACTGCTATCGATTCCTCAGATTTTCCACCTTAATAATATTGAATTCGGTGTACGATAAAATATAGGATATAAGTTAGCAACAATTTTTTCCGATATGGAGTAAATTTTATTAAATTTGTAGATAACTTTTCCCATATGATATGTTTTTTTTTCTAAATTTTAATATTGAATTATTTTAGATATTATTTTTTGTATCTATACACAACATTTACAAATCTTAGGATTTTTAAATAAATATCAATCCATACTAAATTATATTTAAATGCGTCTCTCTCTCTGTTTGTTACCTTTTCACGGTAAAACTACTGAACCGATCTTGATGAAATTTGGCAAGGATATAGTTTACATCCTGAGGAATGTCATAGGCTAATTTTTATCCCGAAAAACTTACTCCATAGATAAAAAAAATGGGTGCATGATAGTTGTACGCGCGATGGTTTTTTAGCGTAGACATTTAGCGTTCAATTGCGAAACTAAAAACCTGTTTTACCGACTATCATAACAGAAATCTGTATTGTCTTCAAGTCTTCATCTAACCTAACTTCATGGTGTTGTTTTTGTTACATGCTGCGCGCACTTCGTTACAGTTTTCATATTGGGCAAAGATTAAGACCTTTTTTTGTTCTTGAGCTAATTTCAGCCTTCACAAATTAAGTAGTAACCTCATATAGGTACCTACTGTGTAATGCGCTTGTTATGAATCTATAAACTTTCCTAATCTAACTTTAATTATGATCAATTTTGTCTAATAACGATTTTATTCTATTGTCTCAAATTTAATAGAGAAGATCTTCGATAAAATGTACAAAAATATACATCTAAAAAAACATGCTCCAAACTATATTATAAAATTAATTAACAACACCCACTAAAAGTATGCAGACAAGTCAATTAAAAAAAATCAGATTTTTAGCACGTCAAAAACGTGACACCTATTAATTAAATTATGAGAAAAAATTCACATAGTAGCAAAAAATTAACACATTATTAAAATGTTATTTAAAACAAAACAGTATCAGATATATTAGTAAATAATAACAACAAATAATTAAATATTAGTTAATACTTATTATTAAACAATAGTGCAGTATTTTAAACACTAATTACATGTGTTAATTACTAAAGAACTTTATGAGAACGTGTATTATAGTAATTTTGAGATTTTGTAGAACAAATTTCTCTGCACTTATTCACATAAAAATTATATAGACACGATCTAGATTTGTTTGAATGTAATTATAGGTGTATGCAGTTTGTTTTAATTGGTTTACCTTAATTAAGTATAATTTTGATAATAAGTTAGGAGAGAAGCTAATTTACAATTATTTTATTTTTAATTGATTATATAAAATTTGACCCTTTATTTGTTAAACGACATTATTCGTTTATTTAACGTATTTTTCCCTGAGTGCAGTTTCGAAAAAAATAACACTTAAAATTCTCTTATCTTATGAAAAAATGTTATCAAAATTACCTCTCAAAAATGGGGTTTAAAAAATAAAATTACGAAAAAATTTAGGGGTGTTCTGGAAAGGGTTAAATTGGCAGAATTACTTGTTTCAAAATATAAGATAAACATTTTTTATATCTTTATGATTATTGAAATTTTTTACCAAAATTATTAGTAATTAAATAATTTTGAAGATCTCAAATTAAAGTTATACGTCTAGCACACTGTTAAAAAAAGAGTTTAATTTAATTTGAGAATTGAAATAGACATAACGGTATATTATAATAGTAACATGTACTAATTTGCTGTAATGGCAGAGCTAGTTTTTCATTATTTTGAATAAATTACACGTGAATATATTTGTTTTATAATTTTTAGGGTTCCGAAGAAACCCTATTAATATCACTTTGTCGTCCGTCCGTCCGTCCGTCCGTCCGTCCTATTCACTCTAAGCTCAATAGCTCGTAAACTATATAAGCTAGAACCTTGAAATTTTGACAGAATATGTAAAATGACACCCTCTAGTCAAATATGTACAAATATTTTCGAAAAATATTTTTTTAGGGGGGCTGCTAAGAAGCTAAAGACAGGCAAAAAAATATTTTTTTTTATACCAAGGCAAGTGGCACATCAAAATGTGTAACCAAGCTAGTGTAATTTCATCCTTATTCTTATTTTTTTATTAATCAAAAATGGCGCCTACAGGGTGCTTTAAAGCAAATTCAAAAAAACAAAAAAAATGTATTCCAAGTCGTGTGGGGTCTCAAAATGTAGATCTCAGTGAGTAGAATATGACACTATTTTTTATTTTTTTTCTAAATCAAAAATGGCGCCTGCAGGGGGCTCCAAGCAAAAATTTTGTCTGTCCCCCCCCTCTAACTCTGTAACTACTGGCTCAAAAAATCTGAAAAAAATTAAGTAAAGAGGCTTTGGTGAGACTACCAACGACAAATACTAAAGTCACCAATATCATTTAAAATTTTGGAGAAAAGGGGAGAGGTGTCACACATTTTTTTATTTTTATTTTTTTATCTGGGCATGTGGGGAGTCGAAATGTAGATCTCAGTGAGTAGAATATGACAATATTTTTTATTTTTTTTCTAAATCAAAAATGGCGCCTAAAGGGGGCTCCAAGCAAAAATTTTGTCTGTCCCCCCCCCCCTCTAACTACTGGCTCGAAAAATCTGAAAAAAATTAGGTAATGAGGCTTTGGTGAGACTACCAACGACAAATACTAAAGTCACCAATATCATTTCAAATTTTGGAGAAAAGGGGAGGGGTGTCACACATTTTTTTATTTTTATTTTTTTATCTGGGCATGTGAGGTGTCGAAATGTAGATCTCAGTGAGTAGAATATGACACTATTTTTTATTTTTTTTATAAATCAAAAATGGCGCCTACAGGGGGCTCCAAGCAAAAATTTTGTCTGTCCCCCCCCCCTCTAACTCGGTAACTACTGGCTCGAAAAATCTGAAAAAAATTAGGTAATGAGGCTTTGGTGAGACTACCAACGACAAATACTAAAGTCACCAATATCATTTCAAATTTTGAAGAAAAGGGGAGGGATGTCATACATTTTTTTATTTTTATTTTTTTATCTGGGCATGTGGCGTGTCGAAATGTAGATCTCAGTGAGTAGAATATGACACTATTTTTTATTTTTTTTCTAAATTAAAAATGGCGCCTGCAGGGGGCTTCAAGTAAACAAAAATTTGTCCACCCCCTCTCTAGCTCGGTAACTACTGACTCAAAAAATCTGAAAAAAAATTGGTAATGGGGTTTTTATAATACTAGTAACGACAAATACTAAAATCAACAATATCATTTCAAATTTTGAAAAAAATACGAAGGGGCGTCATGGAATTATTTTTATTTTCATATCTAGGCTTGTGGGGTGTCAAAATGTAGATCTGAATTAATAGAATATGATAATATTTTTATATTTATTTTTAACTCAAATATGCACCTGTAAATGTCTCTGAACAGTCCACGTAGTATATACTTCGGAACCCTTATGGCATACACTGGTGTATGTCTTGACAAATTTTTTATAGTATTTAAAAGGGTTGAAGTTTCGAATAATTAGTTTTTAAAACGTCTCTATATAGCCAATTGTGTAGAATTTCAATAAATAGAGCACTTTCAGCAAGTTCTCTCATTTATCGTGTCTTAAAAACTCTATTTTTACTCAAAAACCATACGTCCAATATTTTAAATAAAAATTAGTAAAATATATGAGTTATCCATAAAAAAATTTATTAAAATTTTAGACTTTTATCTAAACATTAATAACCTTAAACGTATTTTTTCTTGGGAGAAGTTTCGAAAAAAATTACATTAAAAATTCTCTTTATTATGCATTTTTTTTGTCAATTTAACTGCCCAAAAATGGGTTTAAAAAATAAAATTACAAAAAAGTTTAGGGGTGCTCTGGAAAAGGTTAAATTGGCAGAATTATTTATTTCAAAATATAAGATAAACAATTTTTTAATTTCTTTATGATTATTGAGATTTTTTACCAAAATTATTAGTCAATCAACTGTTTTTTTCATTAAAACATAAATAAATTTTTTTATACATTTTTGAACTTTGCGCCAATTGTCATTTTAACAGGAATTGATTAATCAAAATGTAATTGTCATCATAACTTTACTTCAATTAATACTGAATGCAGTGGTTTAATTAGTTTTCTCAAATTCATAAGTAGACTTTTGGCCACAGAATGGGGTCACCTGACTCATATAGTACACACACAAAAAAAACTGTATTAGACCAAGAAAATCTTGTTTTGTATATAACGAAAACAATATTTTCTTAATATAAGAAAAGTACTCTTAATCCAACTACATTATTTCTTCGTCCAAGAATACTATAGTTGGTTTAAGAATATATTTCTTATCTTAAGAAAATATTGTTTTCGTTATATACAAAACAAGGTTTACTTGGCCCAAGTAAACATTTCTACCTGCGCAGTGTATAAGTCACGACTTATATGTAATTTTGAAGATCTCAAATTAAATGGGAATTTTTATCAAATCAGGAAAATGTTGTTGTTACAAAAGTAAAGTATTTTTTATTAAACTACCCCTAATCTCTACATCCCCCTTCTTGTCCAACGAAATACCTCTCCCTCGATACATTTCACGTACAATTAACAAGAAACTAGAACAGAAAAAGAAAAGAAATAAAACATTTTTTTGCACGAGAATAATTTTCAGTCTGTGTGCCATTCTTACAAGTATAAAAAAGAACAATGGAGTAAGAAAGGAGAGGGAAAAAAACCTGAAGAGCAATCGGAATTTCACCGTGGGGGTATTACCCACCATGGTCGAGTGTAGGATTTTTCTACAGGGTGGGAGACACCCTTGTTATATATAGTTTTACGATATAATTCACTGTTAACAAAAGTTCATCAATTTTAAAAATAATTAATAAATATTTGATTCAAATTGACAGCCATTTTATTATTCGTTTACATTACAGAAAAGTTCGAAAAAGGGAGCAATTTTTTGCCCGTCATTGCCCTTTTATACAGGGTGTAAATTATTAAAAGAATCGAATTTTAGAAAAAGGGTTCGTTTTGACCTAATAAATATTATATTTTTTTGAATTTTTTTAGAGTAAAAAATTCTTGGGAGTTCAAAATTACTATGCAAAAATAAATCGTAAAAATTCTGTTTTCAAGCACTGGGCCCCTATTCTCGAGTTCGTTCGACTTTTTCTCATTCGAGATTACTAAAATAAAACTAAAAGTCACTAAGTTATTTACTAGAATCTCGACTGTGTTAATTATACCGTATTCTCGAATCTCGATGCGACTTTTTTTCTATAAAAATGTCGAATGAAAAATTTCGACTGCTCCTGTGCATACGATATTTAAAATCTCGAACAAAAAACTCGAATCGACATATTCTCGATTCTCGAGTGAACTCGAGAATAAGGGCCCTGTTAGCAAAATAAGGTATTAATTTTGTGATAGTATCTATGTATTTGCTATGAAATACAGCAGTGATACTTCAACGTATTGTAACACAGTTGGCAACTATGACCGTACACAATAATTTTCATAATATCACCACTGTTTTAATACCATTGGTGTTTACATACAACGCGTTCGCGAAACTTGTCAAAGTCTTCATGAAACTCCAAGAGAACTGTCATATAAGTTAGATACATCATTTGAAAGTGCTTTAAGCTAGCAAATTTGCTAGCACCGTTATGATACCAGACATAAGAGAACTGTCATATATGTTTGATACCTCATTTGAAAGTGCTTTAAGCTAGCATATTTGCTAGCATCTTTAAGATTCCGGACATAAGAGAACTGCCATATAAATTTGATACTTCATTTGAGAGTACTTGCTAGCTAGCAAATTTGCTAGCTCCTTTATATCACCTAAAATAGATCATTCTGTATCTAAACTTTGTATATTCGCAAAGTTGAGATTGGGAAGTTTCCCCCTCTTTTTTTAAAAGCACGTACGCCCATGTTCCCCACTTATTTCACACCCCGACAGACTGGAGTGATTCAATACAATAAGGGCGCCGTAGTATATTAACTGTAAGATTTATTGTTTGGTTTTAGACAAGATGTATCTGTGGCTATTTTCATTTTCTCCGGCCGTTAAACGAAGGGGAAACACGAGAAAAATCCGTTACGATGATATATAAATTATTAACATGTTTGGATTCCGAATGGTCGATATATCGGTCTTAAAAAATCGACGTGATTATACGGATGGATTGTAATATGTAATGTAGATCGTTAAGGAATGTACAGTCTTCGTAATTGGTAATGGCATTAAGATAATTGTGTAATCAATTGTATGTTTGTATATATACAGAAATATCTTCAAATCGAACAAGTACTGGTCTTTAAAGGGAGTTTAAATAAGTTTATTAAAGATTAAAAATTTATATCCTCAATGCGCTAGTTAAACAAATAAATATAAAAAAAACTATGTGGTACGGGCATAGGTGGACACAGTTAATCGAAAAGTTAACTTCGTTAACCGTTAAAGCGTTAAAATTCCGAAAATGTAACGGAAGTTAAAGTTAACCGAAAATTCGAAAATTTAACGAAAGTTAAAGTTAATCCGTTAAAAAGTTAACCATCCAAAATTTTTGTAGACCTTTTTTTAGCTATTTCGACAACTTTGTTATGTACTTTTCATCAAACAACCAATGTAACGGACTAAAGTTAACGGAAGTTGAATTTAACGGAAGTTAACAAAAGCGTTTACATTTTTTTGAGTTCACTTAAAAGTTAATCCGTTAACCATTTTGTTAACTTCGTTAATTAACGATTAACGGATTAACGAGTTAATGCCCACCTATGGGTACGGGACACTAGTACACGAAACTCGACTCGCACTTGGCATTTTTTAGAGTTCCGTAGAAAACTAGTTCTTTTTTATCGTTTGTTTTGCCTTTTTACTTATCTCGACAAATTACATTTCCGACAACAATAAACAATGTCTAAAATCCAATATCTATTTAACGAATAAACTGATTCTATTGTAAATAGAATGTATAAACAACAATCGGCATAGAGGAAATGACACATTGGCCACGGTCCAGTGGCGGGCACAGTGTGCGGCAAAATAGGATCCAATTAAACCTAATTGGCTCGAGTTAACTGAAATGACATTTAGCAGAGCAGCAGCGTGATGTCATAGCCAGCTAGATAGATTGAAATATCAGACATGTTGTGATGTTGGCACCGAACATCTGCTAGCTTAGCATAGCTTGCTTGACCAACACCCGCATTGTTGTTAGGGTTTTTAGCGAATTTTTCGAAGAAAAATATAGCTATTGCTATCACCATCATGACGCAACTTCGGAAAAAAAACTATATATCTTTATCAAACTTGATCTCGAGATCACGAAAATGAGGTTCGTTAAAAACTTTATGTATATATATATATATATATATATATATATATATATATATATATATATATATATATATATATATATATATATATATATATATATATATGTTAAAAAATCGATCTCACGAATACCTCGGTTAAGTTCGTTAGTCAGCGAAATTCCTTTATGGATTTCAAAATGGCGGCCGTTCAAAACCGAAAAAAAATCATATCTCGGGTATTAATTATCGGATTGATAATATCAAATATGTTTTGGAATCCTCTCAATAAAACAAAATTATTGTGTCTCTTGTGATTTTTCGGTATAAGGTACCGTTTGGTTGATATTTTAAAAACAAAAAAAATATTGTAGAGATTGTAAACTAAGAATGCCGAGTTCGAGTCCCGTTGTGGAACTTTTTTTTTACAAGTTTTTTATTTTATTTTTTTGTTTATTATGTAGAGTAAAAAGTTAATAATCAATAAAAAATTTAATAAATTTCAAAGCCAACTTTTTTTTACACATTTAATTATTTTTTATTTTATTTTTTTATCAAATAAAATTCGCTTACCGCGGTGGTTGCGCGGACAGAATATTAGTTTTTAATTTGTTCAATGTCGAATTGGAATTGTGTCATTTTTGTTATTATGTTAATGGGTGACATCCCAAAATAGTTATTTTTTCAGTATATCTCAAGAACGACACGTATTTCATAAAAAATTATAGAATCTTTTTTGTAGAGCATTTAATTTCCTATCATATAGGTCACCAGAACTTTTGAAGTAAAATGTTCCCTTACGAAGTATCTCAATTTTAGTAATTTGTTTTTTACAATCGCTATTAAATGTCATTTTAACGTTTTCAGTATCATTTGAAGTTAGCATAACGGAAAAAATTAGATTTAGATTGAAATTAATAAAAAATTTAAAGTATACGAAAAAATAATCAGGAGCGTACTTATTTAATTTTTATTATATACCTACAAATTAAATGGTTAATTAACCAATGCCAGTTAGTTAATCTGAATTCTTCATCGGTGTTTATTAAAAATGTTAATTTAGCACAAGGAAGCATTGTGCATTATACTGAATAACAAAACCTTAAATAAACTCTTTCCGTGTATTGTTTCAGAAACAAAGAAACAACAAATAATTTATAATAAACACAAAATCATCAAAATCTGTATAAATTAACAATGTGACTTAAAATTATTTAAAAAAATACTAAAAAACTTAACGTAATTTACAAGAGTGTAAACCCTGTAATTGAGAAAAGAATCAAACGTAATGAATTTAATTCGAACATAAAAGATATAGCAAATTTTCAATCTGAATTACGTTTACCGGATTCAGACGGAATCAATCAGAATCAATAATAGAAATTGACAAATAAAAAATAGGTTGGCAATGTTGATTGACAGAACTACAGAACTGCAAACTACTTCAGACTGCTTGGACGTAATAAACAATAATTGAACGTACATAATGGAATTATTGGTGGTGAATACGGAATTTTACAAAAACCGGAATAAAACGTCAAAATTTGATTCCTCTTGATTACTTTTTCAATTACTAGGAATACAAAAATTGGTGAATTTGACAAGCAGAATATTATATTATGTAACGTCGTTTTTCAGAGATGTGACGCCATCGATATTTTTAGATAAATACAGTACAAAACAAGAACATCTAGAAATTGGTTTTTGACGTTTTTGTCTTACGACAAAAATTACAATTTATATTATGTGCAACTCACAACCTTATCAAACTGTCCAAAAAACAGTTTAAATAATTTATTCATTACTATTAATTTATTTTCAGTGTTTTGATATTACAAAATATCATCTTTATGTTTATCAACTAATTTAAAAAAAAGTGTGGAAAAATAATTATATTTTAAATAATGTTTAAAATATACATTTTAAAACCTATATAAAAACTTAAAAGATAATTTTAAAAATGTTTTAAATGATAAAATGTTAATTAAAAAATAATTAAAAAGCAATGAGATTAAAAAGAATGATTCACCGTCCCCCTCCAGGAATTCCTGTGAGGGGGCCTCCATCAGCAGCTGCTGTGGTAGCTCTACGCCCCCTCTATAGGGGTAGGTACTATTTTTAGAACTGTTTATATTATATTTCTTTGTTTCAAATTTATTCTGTATAAAATGTGTTTAATTTTTTATTTGAAGTTTAAAAATAAGATACATTTCTGTCTAATCTGTAATGTAATAAAGACTGTGTCATCATAAGCATCGGTGGTTCAGTGGTAGAATGCTCGCCTGCCACGCGGGCGGCCCGGGTTCGATTCCCGGCCGATGCAATTAAGTTTTTATTTTTTATTTTAATTTTTTATTTATTATTAAACATGTCAAAGTTTCATATTTTTCATAAAGGGTAATATTTTACAAAATTGCTTTTCCTTTTAATATTAGTGGTAATAAAAATGTACGAAACCAGCATTTTTTACTTAAATGTTGAGCGTTATTGAAAATTTTATACCCTTTTTCGCATCTTCGTCTTTTTATTTAAATTTTATGAGGTCCGTCGTTCTTTACATGGTAATATTGAAGTATTATCTGACATTTTCTCATAAGATTTGTGTTCATTCTTTAATAAAGTACGTTTTTTTGTAAATGCTGTAAAAAATGTTTTTGTAGACAATATTAGAAAATGTAAATAAATTTTGTTTTTTATTTCACAAAAAAATTCAATGAGAAAATATAGTAAGTAGGTATTTAACGACGGGATATAAGGAAATCAACGTTATTTTAGATACATCCAAATATTTAATCTTAATGTATTTTTTATAAATCATTATTCGCGTTTATACGCAGGTCCCTTCTGGCTAAGAAATATAATTTTTTTACGTTAAAAAAAAGTTTGTCGATTCGCTGTGTCGGGACTCCAGGCTAGAGCCCCCCCCCCACCCTTTATGAGGGCCATGGTTTTACAACTTTATTAAATTGATAATTCTTATCTCGGTATAATAATAAGAATTAAAATGACAAGGCAACATTTTTTTACGATTTTGTCGTAATATAATATTTGCATGTATCTAAAATAATATTGAAATCCCTTTATACCGTAGTTAAAAAAATAAATGTAACTTAATTTTTCTATTTGCATATTCATTTAAAAATTAGACTTCAAAGTTTAAAAAATGAGTTTATTAAGGCAAATTAAAATTTCAAATTACTTTTTGAAAGTTAGTTAATTCTGTATTAGGTACGCAGTATTATATAAGAAACAAAGGTATTACGTTATTATAACAAAAGTTTTTTGGTTATATATACATTAAATATTGTATATAATATACGCATAATATAATATGTATAAATTTACCCTTTATGAAGTTCATTTTAGTTCATCCCTTTGAACTTTTGCCGGATGTCCAGTTCATTAAAGACGATGCTAAATATAGATTATAGTTGTATACTTCACAGCGGCGTAACTATACCATCTGAGGCCCGTGGCAAATCCATCGGATGGGGCCCTGTCCCGCTAATGTAAAAAAGCTTGCAGTTCTAGTTTCATTTTTATATGTATCACTAAGCAAAGTAGATAATATGTAAACTTACTAACTATTAAAACTATTGTGTACATTTTTGGGTGAAATAAAGTAAAATTTATCCATGTAGTAAATTTTAATTTGAGGAACGTAGCAGGTATTATATAAAAAAAATTAACAAAATGTTTATTATTAAAAATCTTTTTTTCGAGCTTTCTGTTCAGCAAATGTGTCAATTACAACATCAAAGTTCAAATTACGAACTATAGAATTTTCGATGGATAAAATAGCCAAGTTGCTTAGTCTTTCTTGTCCCGTAATAAATAAGTTTTTATTCTTTTTATTAATTTTATTAATGCATTTTATATTATTCTTGAATGTAGTATTTTTCGGCTTAAATCAAGTATATGCTTATTTCAAAATAATTTTTTACTTGTTTCAAGAATGAAAGTAGAGTTAATTTAAAGCATATCACAAAAATCCCGAAAATATACTAAATTCAAGAATACTTTTCTGACAGTGTACCTAAGTTAAATTTATAAAATTCATAACTAATAAATTTTACAAAATTTTGTAATAAATGTTAGGTTCCTCCTTTGCACACGGCCTCTCGAGTTAGGGGCCCCCTCAGGCCGGAGGCCCGTGGCATTTTGCCCGCTCTGCCACCCTATTGTTACGCCACTGATACTTCAGTTAGCATAAAAATATGTTTAAAAATCATCTATTTTTTTTAATTTTTATACAAAATTCATTAATATTTGAAACTTTTATTTATTATTATTATACAGAAAAAAATGTAATTTTCATTATTATTATGGTACAGAGCCGTACTTAAATTTATTGAGGCCCAAGGAATAAAAGAATAATACAAAAATTCATAGTGGTTAATCTCAAAAACTACTGAACCGATTTTAATGCGGTTTTTAAATTAAATTATTTATTATTATTATACAAAGATGTCTTTTTCATTATTATTTATTGGTACAGAGCCGTACTTAGATATATTGTGGCCCGAAGCGTAAAATAATGATACATAAATATATAGTGGTTAATCTCAAAAACTACTGAACCGATTTTAATGCGGTTTTCACCAATAGGCAGATTATTTTTAAAAGAAAACACTAAGTATCTATTTATTTGTTCCAGGCGTACATCAAGGCGGCACTACCACCAACATGACCGACGTGTCCCCCAAAGGCAGCGGGGGTCTAACGGTCCCCTTGCCTGCGGTGAGTCCGGCGGACTCAGACTGTAACAGTAACCCGTGCAATACAACCAGCTGCGATGATGGCGACTTCGTGCAGGATAATCAGGACTATCAGTGGTTCCTGGAGTATGGTTATAGGGGCGAGAGCTTCCATCATCATGCTAGTGTGCTGTCCTCGCTTACTGAGTCGTATGGACTCGGGGAAGGTGAGTTTTGCTTTTTAGATAACCCTTATAGTTTCTCCATGTCCGTCCGTCCGTCCGTCTTGTAAAAATTTTGACATAATAAGATAAATTTGGTATACGGTCGTAGATTGATGACCTAAAAACAGAAATGATAAGTTTTTTTGAAAAAATCATTTTTTTATGCCCCCTTTCCATAAAATGAAAAGTGTTTTCAAAAAAATTTTCACCTACCCCATTGAGTGGGGTGTCGTTAAAAAGGTCTCCTAAAATGCAACAAAAAATGTATCAGAACATTTTGATTTTAATCCTTCAATCACGATCTATTTGCTTTCCAAAGTCATTCTAAACTATCAATTAAAAAATCTGAAAAAAATTCAGAATGTAGCTTTTAATTAGTACTTTTACTGAAAATTATAACGAACATTGTCAAAAAAAAAATTGGACCCCCCTTTTATAGACTGAAAAGTGAACTCACATTTTTTTCCCACTTACCCCATTGAGTGGGGTGTCATTTGATAGGCCTCCGAAAATGCAATAAAAAATGTCAAATAAATTTTTGATTTCAACCCTTCAGTCACGATATATTTGCTTTTTAATGTCGTTGTCAGAGCGCCCCCCCCCCCTCTATTTTCTGAACTATCAATTCAAAAAATCTGAAAAAATTCAGAATGTAGCTTTTAATTAGTACTTTTACTGAAATTTATAACGAACATTGTCAAACAAATTTTGGACCCCCCTTTCATATTTTTTTTTCATTTACCCCATTGAATGGGGTGTCATTTGATAGGTCTCCTAAAATGCAATAATGAAAGTCAAACGACTTTTTGATTTTAACCCTTCAGTCACGAAAATTTTGAAATAAATCTTTTTTTATCATAGTGAGAATGACTATGAAACCCTATCATGTGCGTGCTCGTTTTTTTAATTATTTAAAGTATAACGTAATAATTTTTTTTCAATTATACAGGTATGCATGAATTTGGATACTACGATGCTCTTGCTAAAGACTTGGATGCAAATCTTGCTGAAGCCGATATGGAGAGCTTCAGGACTGAAGATATTCATTCACTTCTTACAACGCTACCAGCTATGTGCACAGATTTACAAATGCCGCAAGAGGTATTGTTGATAACATATAGGTTATGTTGAACTATTATTTAATAAATATTTTATTTTCAGATAAACCGTCAGGGTGAAATGTACGCTAGTATGACTGGATCTATGATGGCAAAGTTTGATTTGGATTCTGCTTTTAGTCCTCACAGTAGCTCACAGGTAATTAAAAATTTAAAAACAGTTTGTGATAAAGTAGCCACTATGACGGGTCAAAAAATTGTCTGTTTGGGAATTTTTTTCACAGATATAACTAATTATTTTTTAATCAGGTAAAGGACATTTTATTAAGTATATATTCAACTTATTTAATATCAATTTTTATTGAAAAATATTAAATATTTACAAAGTTATGAGCCTCGATGTGACGACCAAAAAAAATATTTTTCTCTATGGTTGACTCGAAATTTCGAGAAGGGTTATATGAAAAAAATAAATAAAATTTGTATCAATATCTATATAAATGTAGCTATCATTGCACGTAGCTGTTTTATTTTATTTTATTTTATGTTTTCACAAAATGGCGATCGTTTGAATTTTTTTTTTTCATTTTTAAGACCTATTTTTTTTTATTTAGGGAGAAGATTCAACTGGGTCTGTTGGAACAATGTCAATCTGCAAATCAGAACTGTTGTTCTCCCCAGTCAAAGAAGTACCCGCTGTGAACTATAGCGTGGACTCACTAGACTGCAGCAGCTTGCAGCAGGACATAATGTTGACATGCCAGGCGAATAAGGATAACTATACAATTGCTTTCGAAGGTAGCATGTCTGGAGATAGCGATTATCATTACCCCGGTAAGTAAAAATAACAAACTAACTATTGTTCAGTAATCTTCAAACATTCACACTTAATTAATTTATTTTCTAGGCCTTGACAAGAGTGATATAACCTGCAGCAACCACGGTTGGCCACACGGCATGCAGAAACCGACAACCGAGAATAAGAAACCTATTCACAAGACTATAGCTCTGGAGACATCGATGGCCAAGTCTGACTCGGGTTTTACGACCTGGAGCAAGCTGAAGAAGAGGTCCAGCGAAGCGGCACTTGGTCTGAGACGACATCCGTCCGGAAACAATAACACAACGCTCATGTCTGCAGATTCAACAGAGAAAACCGGGTTCTCCAGTCTTGTAACGTCTAAGTCACAGAGTTTACCCAACTTAGCACCACAAGCCTGTGGAAAGCAGGGAATCAGAAGTGGGAGTATTATGAGTAACTCTTCTGTAAGTACAAAAAATTTCTCTAATGATTTTTTCCAATTTTTTACATTTACGTTATTTTTTCAGACTGATTCACAACGTTTAGGTTATGTAAGAGTATTTGATGTCCAGCATAGTGGAGGACCTTCAGATACGACAAGTTCTTGCAGTACATCAAGTGGAGGCAGTTTAAACCTTGTAAAACGTTTCATTAAACATAAAAGCATGGAAAACTCAGCAGAGAATGGTACAGTTGAGCCTCACAAACAAAGCCACCACATTAATAACTGGTTACCTCCAGAAGAAACAACTTCAGAATACTCAACGCTTGAAGATAGCCTCGTTGGACACAAAACAGTAAACGTCACGTACAGAAAACACGACTTGATTGAAGAAGAAACGGAAGACAGATCAGAAATGTCTGAATCGGTCGAACAGATATCTGAAACCAGTTCGAAACTCGAATCCCTTGAATTTGGTGTGAGCTACACTATTGAAAATCCTACAATCAAAAGATCTCCGAATAATTTATTCAATATAAACAATAACAATAGTGTGGAACGTAGCGATTTGAGGTTAAGTAGAAATACGAGAACGTTTGGATCGTCTGACGATAGCCCTAGTATTTCTGTGTGCAGTTCTTCGGACGGCACAGATACAACTAAATTACAAAGACTATCGAGAGTGCATGCTTTGAGAAAGAATTCACGTCTTCAAGCAGTTGATAGAAGTATCCAAACTTCAGTTATGTCAGATGCGAGTATTACTTCAAATATATCAAAAAGATCTGCAAGTCAAAATGTTAAAGTGATTGAAGCCTCATTTTTGAGTAAATTAAAAGATGGAGATACTCAGAAACCGATTTATGTGCTATACCCTAACTACACGTTACCAAATCTAGACTTTCTTTCAAATAAGAAGGACGAGTTGGCAAAAGTGCTACTTATGCCACAACAATATAAATTGGATAATACTGAAAAACATGAAACAAAAACAAGATCAGCAAGACGTCCATTTTCATGCACTGACATGGAATCGCTCAAAAAGAAAGGTTTTAGCCACGTTAGGGACTGGGATTCTTTAACGTTCTTGCTCCCTGCTGAATACAGACAAGTTTTAGCACAGATGCCTGAAGTTGCACATCAAATAAAAACAAGGGAAGATGATTTGATGCAGAAAGAGAAACTTACCAAAAAGACGAGACCTGTTAGTTGCGATGCAACAAATATGACTAATGTCTCATCTAGTTCAAGTACTGCAACTCAGCCTTCTTCAGGGTATCGTGGATCTTCTACAATGTTGTTAACAGATTCAGCTCAGAACAGTCCTGCTCCAGCTAATCATTTCAATCCGTTGTTTGTGTATCGTTATGATAGTGTTACAAGCAGTGAGGCAAGCTTACTTGCAAGTGAGAGGCAGAGGTCTAACGTGCCACCATTACCAAAGAGATCTGTATCTCTTCCAGATGAGCAGACTCCACCTAGACCACCTCTTCCTAAAAGTATTCTTAGGAAATCGCTTGAGAGATGTAAAACAAGAAAGAATCAAACCAACAAAAGGTAAATTTGTTGACAATTTGTAAATGTCAATTTTCCTAAACCTGTTACTTCATTTTTTATTATTTTTAGATACAGCATGTTCGATGTAAGCAATAGTGAAAGCACGGAAGATGAAGCTGTGATGAAACGAAGATCTCTACAAGACTTCCACAGTAAAACAGATGAAGAATATGATGATGAAGGTGTAGAAACAGACAACAGCGTTGAAGACCAAATAAAACGTGCAGACATGCGTCCCCCAACTCCCCCCTTACCTAAACAAACCGACAGTGGCTCTGGGTACTCCACAGTTGGCCAAGATGAGCTACATCAGCTCGAAGAATTCCTAGAACAAAGTGGGATCTCTTGCAGTGATAGCGATGATTGGGGCGATCGTGATTTGATCCAACTCAGGTCACACGTCAGCAAGTTCCTGGCGTTGAATATCAACCACGATCGACAAGGAGGAAGGAAGGCAGTGAGTTTCTCTGATAAGATATGTGTGTATACGCAAGAAGAGGAGCACAGAGGAGCGTTTCAGGGAAGACCAATTGTTGACATGCCAATCTGTGAGGAAGGGGAATCAAGTCCTGAACATCGTGCCAGTCCACCAACTGAAGCTAATGTTATCACTATCATGAGACCGATTCCATATGATTTAACACAAAAAAGAAGTAAGTATTTACTTCCATTTAAAACAAAAATGTTGAAGTTATACTTCTTTAGGCACGTTGAGGGTAAAATTTAGCAATGTAACGGAAATGAAATTTAGTAATGTAACGGAAATGAAAAGCAATGTAACGAAAATGTAACGAAGTGTTACGTGGTGGAACTAGGTAGGCATGGGTATCAACAAAACTGTAGAAATTGTGTCTTTTACTTAAATAACACAACTGTAAAGGGTATTGCCTATATAAAAAATAACTTTTTTAAAACTCGATTTAATACTGGTGCTGCCATCTAGCATTAAATGAAATTTAGCCTTCTGATCTGATTGGTTGATTATTACATCATAATATTCAAATTTCATGATTTATAATTATTATGGACTTTGAAATAATATACAATTCAATTTTAATTTGATTAAATAGTATAGTGAAATAATGTTACGAATTATTTAATAAAATATTAGTGTTCTTTATAAATTTATATGCATTGCATTATTTTATTCATTTAATCAAGTTAAAATTGAAATTATTCGTAGTCGTTTTTCAATCACGCCAAAGAAGTATAACTTCTAACACGTGCACTTAAGTACACACACTCATTTTTTTATTTAATTATTTCTTTTTCACAGCCCTGATCAGTGCAGTTACTGATTCAGTTGAACAAATCATCAACCACTTCTCGCCTGCTGTGAACCAATCAGAACTAGCAGAGCTGGGAGATTCTACTTTAACACCAGCCTGTGGCAGACTTGTTTTATCAACCTTATGTCCATCCCTCTACGCTGTACTCAGTGATGGGCTTAGACCAAGTCTAGAAACATCATTTGGTGCCATCAATAATTCTGTGTGGCAAGTTGTTGAAGCTTGTGCACAGCAAGGACCTTTGACCAAATCTTTGAATGAACTGGTCATGAGAATTAACAGCGAGGATGTTATTACGGAAGGACTTGTTAAATTCAACGCTTTTGTTATTGGTTTACTCAAGTAAGCATAATCGTATTTGACTATAATGATTTCATTGAATTAATATAACTATCTTTTACAGTGTAAGATCGTTAGATGCTTGGGCAAGTTATGTTCGTACAAGAGAATCAATTCTACGTAAGCACTACACGTCGGATTCGTTGCTCTTGATGACTCATACTGGAGGTTCTGCAATTAGAGCTCTTCTTGATACGTTAGTCGCGTCACTCGAGCCATTATCTATGCTACCGTTCAAATTGGACTTGATGTTTGAGTATAGACAGCTTCACCAGAGTCTTAAACGTATGGGATCTTTCCAACAACCTCTAAGTCCTTCTCATTGCAAGACAAGTTTATCTCCGACCCAACTTTCAAGTAAACAATGGAAACTAGTTAAACTTGTACAGTCTTTACAAAACGAAGAAGTTGACGTAGCAGTTCTCAGACACTTCCATAGCGATAATTCAACAGACCCATCACTCACTGAGCTGTTAGATTCATCAGCGCATGCAAGACCTCAGTTCCGTGATGAGAGATGCCGCCCAAGATCGTGCCTCGAACCTACAGTCTCTGGTCCTGATTCAGAATCAAGTAATGGCTATTCTCTGATAAGCGACGTAACCACTACTGTCAAAAAGCGTTGGTCTGGTGTACAACCAGGTTCAAAGTTATCACAAGCGTTTAACCGATTGATGGCTGCTGAGGATACAGAAGAAGAGTATACGGACAGTCTTGAACATGCCGTTAACCAAAGACTCAACGGTAATACAGAAACTGAATATTCGTCGTCCCTTCCGGAAGATAGCTCGTCGAGTAACGAAAAACCTACGACTGGAAAATTCAGACGGTTGCAGATGAAATGGGAAATGCTGAGTGGGAAAGAAACGGGTACAAGTGAATCTGTTTCGCCTGTTGAGTCGCCTGTGCATACTCCAGGAAGTACAGGAAGTAATAGTTCAGTCAAGTCGAGAATCCCACGACCTGTGACAAGTCCGGTTAAACCCTCAGGAATACCTCTACCGTCGTCACAGACTAAACTGAAGAAACCTGTTTCAAGTATACCCAAATCGAATATGCCAATTAATCCCGTTAAGCCACCTATGAGGAAGCCTGCATTGACTACAACATCTAGGTAAGCTGACTATATTTTTTTCCAGAAAAAAATAATTGAAAATAATTTTGATTAAAATAAAAACTTGCAAGTGGTACTAACATTTTTTTTCATTTTGACGAGCTTCTTTACTTGTGGTCTAATAGATATATTATAAAAGACAAAATATAACGAAATGACAGTCCATTCTTAATAAACAATTAAAATTCTTAATACTTAAATAATATTTATTATTTGTCTTATTATAGAACAAGTCGAGTAGATCAACCGACTGCAAGCGAAGCTCGACCAAAAGTACATGCGGCTAGACCTAGCAGTTTACCGTACAGACCGACTGACGGACAAACCGGGAAAAACTCAAAACTAACCCCTCCTCGGAGAGCTGTATCTAGCTCCCTACCTAGATCACCAAATAAACAACAGCAGAAGAAAGTACCTAAGTATGTTGTCTCACTTAGTTAACTTTTGCACTTTTATTTTTATTTATCAACACGAAGTTATTTTCAGATTGTAAAGGTGATTATTATTTATTTCATTTTTGTTTTCATTTCTTTTACATTACTTTATTATTCTTTCTAACGCTTGATTTTTATCTTTATATATTTAACCCGTTTCATGCCAAATGGCATAAATTTTTTTACTGTTTTCAATCGTTTGCTTTTTAGTGAATCAATCAACCAAAGCTTTCTAAGAAACATGTTGTATCGTAATTTTTTCTGCTCTTCCCGAATCCGGCGACAGAATTTTTCTATCTGCCGCCATTTTTTAAATATGGTAGCTGAAAGCAAAAAAAATGTGAAATTTCAAAATTTTTTTTCCAAACAATCGTAAATTTGAACAAAAGCACTTACAGTAGGAGGCTAATTCTTCATATCTGGTGGAATAATCGATTTTTCTAAAAGATAGGAGCAATAAAGTAAGGAAATTCAATATGGTGGATTTAAGACCAGCGACTCCGAAAATCCCTATATACAAAATTTAGCGTAAATCGGTTAAAATTTGGTAAATTCGTCCGCCATCTTGGATTTTGCAAATCCGTTTTCAAATTCATGATCAGCGACCCCGAAAACGCTTATATACCAAATTTGTTCCAAATCGGTTGACTTTGTAAAAATCGTCATTTTTAGCGTGGTTATGGCCGCCATCTTAAATCCTCCATATTGAATTTTGTGAATCTGACTTGAAATTTGTGACCAGCGACTCCGAAAATCCCTATATGTATACAAAATTTAACGTAAATCGGTAAAATTTTGGAAAATTCGTCCACCATATTGGATCCGCCATCTTGAATTTTGCAAATCCGACTTCAAATCCATGATCAACGACTCCGAAAACCCTTATATACCAAATTTGGTCCAAATCGGTCGACTTCGTAAAAATCGTAATTTTTGCGTGGTTATGGCCGCCATCTTAAATCCGCCATATTGAATTTCCTTACTTTATCGGTCCTATCTTTTAGAAAAATCGATTATTCCACCAGATATGAAGAATTAGCCTCCTACTGTAAGTGCTTCTTATTCAAATTTTTGTTTGGAAAAAACATTTGAAATTTCACATTTTTTTTGCTTTCAGCTGCCATATTTAAAAAATGGCGGCAGATAGAAAAATTCTGTTGCCGGATTCGGAAAGAGCAGAAAAAATTACGATACATGTTTCTTAGAAAGCTTGGTTCACTAAAAAGCAAATGATTGAAAACAGTAAATAAATTTATGTTATTTGGCATGAAACGGGTTAATAAATATAAATAAAAACGACTAGATTGTCTAAACGTCAAAAATTTAACGAGCAAAAATATAGAGCGAGCTTTCGATTCACAGAATCATCTTCAGGCTAAAAAATATAATAAATAATAATTAAATACATATAATATAATGTAAAATATTGATATTTTTGACGTTTAGACAGTCTAGTTGTTTTTATTTATTATTATCACTACTAGTATATTATTTAATAAATAGGTATATATTGAACGTTCTTTATAAGATTTTAATCATTGTTTTTTATAGAGTGGTGCGAACGGTGATTCACCGTTTACCTTCTGACGCTGGACATCTGACATTTAACGAAGGTGAAAAGCTAAAAGTTATTCTGGAGGTTGATGCAAAATGGCTCCTTTGCTGTAGAGGTAATCAAAAAGGTTTAGTTCCGAGATCGGCAGTAATAGCTGCCACGGATGGTTTCTAAAATACGTTGTATTAATCTTTTCTTTAACAGAACAAACAATATCTACAAATCTACATACTTCCGTTTACATTGTAAAACTGTATTTGTTCCGGGTTAAAATTCTTAATTGATAGAAAGAATGTTTAGTTTTTATAATATTATCAAATTTCCATTTATATTGTACCTGATACTATGTAAAAGTATTTAAAAAGAAACATTCTTTTTTATCGATTGAGGTTATGTTGGCATTTAATTAGTTTAAAAATTTTATGTTGTCAAAGAAAAGATTTAAAAAAAAACGTAGTGATCTTGACAGATATCATTAATGTGTCACAACTCAATAATATATAATTTAGCTTCTAGTCGAGTCTAAAGTACACTCAGCAAAAAATTAAAGGGATTAATTATTTTTCTAAAAAGTTGCGCAATATTCAAATAGCTGCAACTTTGGTAAAAATGATCGCAATGAAATTTTTCAAAAAAGAAATTAAAGATATAAATCTCTACTTTAAGGTTTCTTCAAAAATTTATATTTTCACTAACATCTCAAAAAGTTATGGGCCAATAAATGTGCGCTGAAAAATTTTTTTTGGAAAGGCATCATGTGCCAAAAGTAAAAAATTACAACTTCATTTTAAACATGTCATTTGAAAGCTATGATTCTCAACTTCAAAATTATTATTTTTAACAATTTACCAAGTTATTGAAGTTTTTAGCTAAAATCGTCATTACAAAATTTAAAAAAAAAATGTTTTAAAGCTTCATGTGTCTAATTTTAATTTTTTTCCCCGTTCAAAATTATCGATCGATTTTTAGCAAAGCTACACTACAATAAATTAATGGTAATTTTTTTTTCAAAATTGTTTTTAACGTTTTCAGCTACGAATAAGTATTTTAAAAAATCGCAGCTAAATTTCCTTTATACCAATTGAAAATTTGAAATTGTAGCTTATTATTTTTAAATAAAAATTAGTTGTCGTACTGCCGGCATTAGAGTTATCCAAGACGTTTTAGTTAAAAACTTCAAAATAACTTGGTAAAAAAAATTGATTTCAAGCTTTAATTTTTTTTTTTTTAATTTCAATGTAAAGTTGCAGTTATATGAATATTGCAGTTTTTTAAGAAATAAAAATTTCTTTAATTTTTTGGATGAATGTAAATAAAAAAAGAATACTTGTATTGCCTCGATGGTGTTGTGAATGAATATCTCGTTGGTTGTATTAAATAAGTAGATTATTCTTATTAAATTTGTAAAAATTAACCTCAAATTCTTAACAACAATAACCTCACATTTTTTTTTCAAAAATAACCTCAAATTTAGATCTTGCAACCTGCTTATTCATTGCAACTACCGATGTATATACTCGTAATTATAGTATATATATATAAATTGTTTTGGTGCTGTGCAATACTTTCTAACAGGCTGGTAAAGTAGCTGTAGTTTATATTTTTGCGTATATATTTATGATACATAACCCTACTTTTATATTATAATTACAAATTTAGCTTAATTGTGGATATCTGATTTTAAAAATATTGTATAGTTTTACCATTTTGTTTGTTTAGAAGTTTTTTGTAGTTAATGAATGTAATTTTCGGTTTTGATATTATAAGAAATGACTAGTCCATTAAAATTATTAAAAAAAATGACTAGAATTTAGTCAAAATTGGCGTACTTAAGTATGTCTAAATTTAAGATAGTTTCCTAAAAATTCTTTTTTGATAATGTTGGGAACAGTATTTTTTTTTAATGCGTGTATTTTATTTTATATTTAAAATTATATTAATTATTTTTTTTAAGTTAGGCGATACTTTTTTTTAATAGTATTATTTAGATTATCGACAATAATGACAAGAGTTTTTCTATTCAGTTTTTTTATTTACATTTATACGTATATATTTACGATAAATGTATATTTTATTTTATGTATAATTTACGTATATACTGAATTCAGCATTATAATTATAATATACTAGCTAATGTATTTCAAAACAAAAAAAAATTATTATATTTCATATCAAAACTTTTATAGCTAAGGATTGACTTAAACTTTAGAGATAAGTTAGACTTATTGTAATAACCATTGATTGTTCTATACACACCTATTCAAGCTTCTGTCATATGTATATCTCCTATAAATGTACGCTGCTTTAAACGTGTGTTGCTTCGATAAGAGGTTAGGTTTAATAAGTATACATAACCTATATTGTATATTATAGACCATTTATTACTGGACCAATATATTAATAACTAAATAAGTAATAACTAAAATATATACTTACGCCGCATTATTAAAACTAAAATCTAATTTTAAGCTTGAATTGGCAGATAAGGTTTGCGAAACGTTTAGTCAAGAAATAAATGGTCTAATGTTTAACCTGTCCATGTATGAATGTAATAATAATACATGTCTATTCATAGGAAATACAATAAAAAACAATAACGTAATCGTTGTCGGTGACGACAACGGAGAAGTGTTGACACATTAATTCTTACAGTAAGAATGGTTTGGGAAGGGATAAGTAAGAGGCCTTTTGCATAATAAAGCAGTTAATTTATTTATATATTAAGGTGTACAAATTCATTTTTATGTTATAAAGTGAAAAGATTTTCATACTATAATATAAATATAGTGATTGTTTAATGTATAAGCATTATTATTATAAATTTTTACTGACTTTTTTACTTTATTTTCTATATTATTATTTTTTTGTCGCTTCTGTGTTGTACATAATATAGTTTGTCAGCTCATGTATATAAGTGTGAAACGATTAAAACCAAAGGTAAAATTAATATTAATTTAGTTTTTCGAACGAGCGATTAATTTTTTAAGTCGATATTACTTGAACGAATATGCATTTTTTTTAATATTATATATTATTATATAATTTAGTTATTATTTTTTTCTTAACTAAAAACACTTTTTGTTTAATATTTCTAGTGCCATAAATGTTAAAATTATCTATTGTAAATTCTTCAATGTAACGTTTAAGTTGACAAAATATACTAATTTAAAAAAACATGATTTTTTTATTTATTAAAATCCTGATAAATTAGAAAAAACATTTTTACACATTTGTTTTATTTCAGTATTTGTTTTATATTCAGAAGCAAGTATTGTGTTAATCACTGCGATTGTTGCTCTAACACTTTTAGCTTTCACCCAGACTCTTCCGTTCATTCCTGCTGTTATTTCACAAGTAATTTCATTCGATAATGTTTCTAATAACGGACATGTTGGATTTAATATTTTATATACTAAATTTAAACTGCACGTAAACACAAATCCATCTGTCGATAGAATACCTAATCGTCCTTTCTTTCCGTGTGAATCGACACAAACCAGTTCAGGTTCCATATCAGATCGAGCGATTATTAATTTTGCATACACTATATCTCCTATTTTAACATTTGGTCTATTCTTCTTTGTTGCACTTTCAAAAGCTAAGTAAGGTAGCATCGCTGGCTCACTAGCACCGATATCAACTTTTATTAAATCACCGGTATTGTTTATAACAACTCCCACAACATCTTCTCCACGACTTGGGACATAACGTTTTTGATGATTGTCTATCCAATACGTATTCTTTTTACTTTTAAGAATACCTGCCTTACATGCAACTACTAAATCTTCTGATTCACGACGTAGACCAGGTCCTAATGTTATTTTTGATGACTTTATTGTTTTAGGAATTTCATCAATGACGTCGCCCGGTAAAACTATTTTTTCTACAGTCATTTTAATTGAAATATTTGATTTTAATTCATTGTCAATTGAAAATCACTTTTAGGTTATAAAATTTATTGAGGTTATGTTGTTTTAAGCAAATGAATTCGATTTTCCCCTATGACGTAACAGGGATTTTTTTCACTTATAAAAAAATTTTTCAGGATTGTCAATAATGTCAATTGTCAACGTTGACAGTTAAAAAAATATGTAAGTTTTGAATCTAATGCCAGTTATATTATTATTGTTTAGATAAAACCGTAAGTAGAATTTTATTTATGTAGCATGACAGTTGTATGAACTCAATCATTGTATGTATTATAATTAATTATTTACAGTCCCTAGTATTGTTATTATGAAAGATATTTAAAAATGGCAGCTGCTGGTAGTGAAGGATCCCCAACATCTCCATCAGACACAACGTCTAACACATACTCTGTAGAAAATGCAAGCATTTCACGTTCACCCTCTATTTCATCGTATCGAGAATTTCATTGGTCGTCGCTACTGTTATCACGACATGGGAAACAAAACCATTTTCGAAGAAACCCCCAAGGTACAATTTAAATTGTAAAAGTAATTTTTATGATATGTGAACAGATTAGGATCATCTAAGAACTACCGCCAATTGATTTTTTTTATAATGTTGAATTTTTTTTTAAATACTTTTGTTCTTGGCTTCTGGGTATTAATTGCATCTTCATAAAATAATATTCTTTAATATCATTAGTGCATTTTCAAAAAGATCCACAGAAATTTTCTGTAATATGAACATAAAATGTTTTTTAATATGTAATATTCTATCCAGATACCAAGAACATTACGAGAACTTAAATCATTGACAGTTGAGTAATTGAATCTTTCTAAACTAAATATTTCACTCTCGATTTTTAAATAATACAATAAAAAACCATTATTTATTCAGTGAAAACATTATTTTTAAATTTATACAGAATATAAGAAAATTTAAATACAAAAAATCCATAGATATCATGCAATTTCATACCACAGATACAAAATATACAAAACTCAACTTACCCACCCACTCACATATATACACTATCTGTGGTATTGATTTTAATTTCACCCCTACCACCCTACTGTAATCTTCCCCTAAAAACAAAATCAATATTGTTGTCCTCAAAACTTCATAATGTAACAATCAGATTGGAAAACAAATCAGTGTTTTGCAACAAAACAGAGTTATAAATTCGGTATATATGTAATTAATGTACGGTGTACACAAATGAAGGCAATTGAAGGACCATGTAGTACTGAAGATGAACTACATCACTTTACCTTGCCGTTGGAGCAGACGATGGCGGGGGCCCAGGACACAATCTATTTGTGTAACTTTCGTGTCTCTGTAGACGGTGATTGGCTGTGTTTGAAAGAACTCCACGATGTTGAATTCAGCATGCAGGATTCTTTCATGCACCAGTCTCTATCAACACCTTCACCAGATATGCATTATAACATTCTTGGTATATGATGTTTACATATTTTTGAAGTTATACTTCTTTATGGACGTTGAGGGTAAAAATTTAGTATTGTAACGGAAATGAAAAGCTATGTAACGAAGCGTTACGCGGTGAAATATGTAATCACGGTATCAACAAAACTAGAAATTGTGTTTTTTACTTAAATAATACAACTGTAAAGAGTATTGCCTATATAAAAAAATATTGCATCATGGCATCCATAGACATAATTAAAATTGTTTTTCAATCATGCCAAAGAAGTATAACTTCTAACGCGTGTGCATAAGTACACACATTCATTGTTTCTTAATTTAGTTGGCCCCAGTATTAATAATATTTACATTCGCACGTTTTTCAAGCTCGCGACCCTGTCCTAATCGAACGCTCCAACCTTGTCAACATCTCCAAACTGATCGTCAAAGAACTGATCGAGCAATCTCTTCGCTATGGCCGTATGCTGGACTCTGATCACATGCCGTTGCAGCACTTTTTCATTGTGCTTGAGCATGTTCTGCGACATGGGCTACGCCCTAAAAAGGGTTTGCTCGGGCCCAAGAAGGAGCTCTGGGACATTCTGCAGATGGTAGAGAAGTACACGCCTGAGGCGATGGATATAACTTCTAGTGTCAGGGACTTGCCGACTGTTAGAACTCATATGGGCCGTGCTAGAGCTTGGCTGAGGTTGGCGTTGATGCAGAAGAAGCTTGCTGATTATTTAAAGGTATTTGACACTCAATTATTATTTTTATTATATATTTTGTTCACAATAAATTTTTAGGTAAGTAACTACCTAACAAAAATTTCATACACATAGTTTTAATATTATCAAAAAAGGTGGCAATACAATGTATTTTTCATTTGTTATGTAGATTATAATTTTTAATTATTTTTGATACGTAAGTGCGATGGGTGCTGATTGTTTTTCCAGATTTTTGTCACTATTGCAGAGATATGGCAGGAGACATAATATCATATAATATCTTTATGATTTTTCTGAAAATTTGTTAAATGAATAATAATAACACTTACAAATATAAATTCCTTAATTTGGAATTAAAAAAAAATTGTACCTCATTTACCCCCTTCAAAAAACGCCAAAAACAATTTTATTTTTATAACTTAGGTCTATTATTGGTCCATTATTTGCTATAATTATGCCAAATCTATGCTTTCTGGGTTAAATTGTTTGGTAGTTATAAGACTGTAACAAATTAGTGTTCCTTTTTTTCCAATTTCGGTACAGAACACTAAAATATGATCATTTTTTTGTTTGGTTTTAATGAAAGACAATAAAAAAATTTCTATATCTACTTAAAAAATAATTTGGATTTATTTAAATAATGTCCTTTTTTTCAAAAATATATAAAAATGATTATTATGTAATATTTCAAATGTTATATCATCATCCATAGAGAACCAATGTTCAATGTTTAAAATAATAATAAAAAATCCCCGTATTGTGCATACAATGCACATATTTAATCTACATTTATAAACACAATTAGCAGCTATGTTATAATTTATAATAGTATGAGCTCTGTAAATATTTTATCTAATTAAATAAACAAATCTATTTATTTAGAACTTACTCATGATTTTTACAATACTTACATTGCGAATAAAAAAAATATTAACATTCACTGTTGTAAAAAATAATATTATTATTCAATATACATTTGGTTAATTGAAACAATTGGATATTATTATGTGATGTGAATAATTAATTGATGCAATTGTTTACTTATTTTGTAAAAGGTGTTGGTGGATAACAAAGAAGAAGCACTTGTTGAGTATTTTGAACCCGATGCATTGATGTTGAGTGATGAAGCTATCGTTATTATTGGTCTCCTTGTTGGACTCAATGTGATTGACTGTAATCTATGTATTAAGGTGAGTTTCTGATTGTATTCTTTACAGTACAAACTTGTGTAAACGAAATAAACAAAAATACATTTATTCATAATCAATATTGACGGTGAACGACTGAAATCAAATATGTATGTATCATTTAAATCTGTATTTCAAGGCATTCCGAGCAGTTTATTGAATATAGATCTACAACTAATAATATGCCGCTTGTATTTACATTATTTTAAGGGGGATAGCCACTGTGACGGGTCAAAAAATTGTCAATGTTTGGGAATTTTTTTCACAGATATAACTAGTTATTTTTGAATCAGGTAAAGGACGTTTTATTAAGTATATATTCAACTTATTTATTATCAATTTTTATTGAAAAATATGAAATATTTACAAAGTTATGAGCCCCGATGTGATGACCAAAAAAAAAATTTTTCTCTATGGTTCAAAATTTCAAGAATCAGCTACGTACGACGATAGCTACCACAATTACGAAAATTATAAAAAAATATATATGTAATCGATTCATTAGTCTTTGAGGAATCGTGTCAACCAGGTCGAAAAATGTCATTTCGAGATAAACGTGTTTAATTTTTTTGTTAAGTCATAACTGGCTGTGCTACCTTGTCTCACTAAATTGACTGTAACTCCGTCAATTTTCGGAATTTAAACTAAATCTTTTGTATACATATTTATGAATATGTATACTTTAAAAAAATGTAAGAAAAAAAAATCTGTCACATTGGCTTTTCCCTCTTAATATATATATATGAAAGAAAATAAACATAGCGCTGACAAAAAAAATAAAAATTCAACCAACCTTATTGGTTTCAGATTTTTACCATCGATATTAATTTATGAATTTTTGGTTTAATCTTTTTGACAAAACAAATAAAAATATGATAGGATTGATATTTACATTGTAATTCATATCACAAATTCACAAATACTGTTTATTAGTATAAATACATATTTTGATAAATTTATACATTTTATTGAAATACAGGTAAAATAATTTCATTATAATAATTTAAAAAAATTAAATACACAATATATTTAAACTGCAGTTTATTAATTTCTTATCACAGTTGTTTAATATACAAGTACAGGTAAAACATTCTTTAAACATGAGTCATCTTTTGCAATATATCATAAAATAATACTAATATTAATCCTTGAAACCAGATTTAAAATTTGTATGTGTATGTAAAAACATTAAACATTGCTTTAACTGAATAACAGTGCAAGCAAGATAATTATCTTAAATTGAATAAGTACGGCGTTACAAAGAAATTGCTCGCAAGCAAATCATAATCATTCTATGAAGTTTTTGCTTGGGGATTATTAAAATCAAAAGATTGGATATCCCTGTAGTTGTTGATTATTTAAATTATTTTATATCTGATAGTATATTAAACAATAAAATTTACATGTATTTGCAATTATCTTTCAAGGATGTAATATAAATATTTATTTATTTTTGTATTGTGTGTAAACAGAAAGATGATGATTTTATGTATCGTTATGTAAACATACAGGAAGAAGATTTAGATTGTCAGCAAGGAGTGATAGACTTCTCATTATATCTGAGATCAACAAATCAGATTTCAACAGAACAAAATGATGACACGACTGGGGAGAATATGACAACAGTGCTTGATCAAAAGAACTATATTGAAGAACTGAATCGACATTTAAAGTAAGTAAAACATATTTTTTTTTTGTAGTTTTTAGTGCAGGGGGAAATTTTTTTTTGAGTCAGTAAAATGTTTTTTTTTTTTTTTTTAATTAATCTTTTAGTTTAACCCATTAATGCTTGCCGTACACATTTGTGTACACTTCATTTTATAATTAGTGCTGCTGTCTATGGATATTAATTCACAATATTTCCATAAAAATCAGTTGGTAGAAGTGCAACAAACAAAATCTGTTAACGTTATTAATTTCATAAGTGTTTTATTTGTTCTGAATAATTTTTATATGAAAAGAGGTACATGGTATGCTAATATATTTTATCCAACTACAGCATGTGATTTCGAATTTTGTTCAAATCATATGAAATAATGACTTTTCAATAAAATTTATCTAAATAAAAGTGTTATCAGAAAAGCAGTCTCACACAAAATAGACTTCATATCTGCCCAATTTACTCGCTTGAGGCTTGAGTACACACTGTTATTTTTTTTTCTAAATATTAAAAAAAAGTTTGTGTTGTACATTTAGTTAAATATATTGAATATGTTCTTAATTTCATTAAAAAAATCTTTTGCATGTTTTTGTTTTCTTTTGGGCATTAATGAGTTAAGGTTTTGAGAATATACGTAAAAAATTTCATGCTGAAACTGTTGGAATTATGAGTTCTTAAATGAGGTATAAGAAATAGGGTGGCGAAAAATTTTTCTTGTAATGACTTTATTTAAAAAAAATTTCAGTTTGATTTTAATAAAATATTTATTATTATTATATATTTATATATATCTTTTTCTAATAGTGCTACCGTAGCTAATCTTCAAGCAAAAGTAGAATCTCTGACAACAACAAATGCTTTGATGAAAGAGGATCTCGCGATCAGTAAAAATAACCTTTTGAGTCTAAGCGACGAGAACAGACGGTTGAAACAAGAACTTGGTAAAGAGGACTCTGCGCATAATAAAAAAGACGAAGGGGCTAGTCACGCAGAAACTTACGATCCAAAAGTAGACATGTTGAAAACACAACTCGAAGAGGAACGAAAAGCGCGGATGGAAGTCGAAAAGGAATTAAAACTACAGGTATGATTGAAATCATATTTTACCGACATTTTTAATTTATGTATTTTTTTTTTAGATTTGTTTGAAGGCCGAAATGGAAGTTGCAATGAAATTGTTAGAAAAAGATATCCACGAAAAGCAGGACACAATTATTTCTCTTCGGAGGCAACTCGATGATATTAAGCTCATTAATCTAGAAATGTATAATAAACTACAGGTAAGAGATATGTTTTTTTTTTCCGCTTGCTTTGCATAACCTTAAAAATACTAACTTTAATCTTTTAAGCCGGAAACTGCCTTCAATATTCGAACTTTTGTAAATTTGTTTCAATTCATGTTAATTTCTAAACAAGTTTCATAATTGTTGAACCTAAAGAGATCGAAAAAATGACATTTACATGATTTTTTTTTGTAATTAATTAATTTACAAAAATATGTCCTGCTTAATGGATTAATAATTCTACAGAATAAAACTAAACAGTTTCGATACTTTCAACCGTAATGCATGACATTAAAATTGAAGTATCTTTGAAAAAATGTTTTGTAACAATTAACATTTGAGGTTATGTTTGCCGCTTTTACTAACAAATAGCTGTATAACTGCTTATAGGAGTGTGAGATGGAGCTAACACAGAAAGGAGAGATGGTTAGCCGTCTGCAGGTCAAAGCCAGCCAGATAGGGAAAATATTAAATAACCTAGAGAAATATAATCATTTGTTAAAAGATTCTGACAGGTCTCCGACACAATCGAAACTTCCTCCGCTACGCACGCCTACTAACCCGATACCCCCGTTCAAACCGCCTAACAAATCTGTCGCAAAGCCTGACACTAAAACTGAAATGAAATCTGAAATAAAACCTGATAAATCTGAAAAGAAAGATGGTTAAATTGTTTATTGTGCACGAGACTTTGTTTATAACAGTTTTTGAATTAACGTAACCTCAATTTAACAGTGGCTGATTTTGTTTTATACTAACTTAACCTATTTTTTTAATTGGTATGTTATAAACTAAGTCTTTTATATGATTGGTGTATTTAGAGTGATTTGAAAACATTATTCGTAAAAATATTAAATAATTAAACGTGGTAAAATTTATTGTTGCCAAAAATATAATCGGTGTGTAATAAATAATAGAAATAAAGTTTATTATAATTGAAATTTGATAGTTAATGACTATAAAAATAGGAAATATCTTCATAAATCACCCTAAATATACCGATCAAGACATTAAATTTTATACCGTTAGATATTTCTAAAAAAACAATTAATACCAAGCTAATACCGCAATACTGATTAACCGTAATGCATATTTTATTAAGTAGTAGTTTATACTTTTTTTTGAAAAATGTTTGCTCCGGTTTTTCCAGACTTGCGAAAGTTCACTGAAACATAAAACGGAGTTAATAACAAAACTGGAGGCGAAAACGTTGTCGATGACTGATACAATTGAAAAACTGGATGAAAAGTAGGTGAACTAGTTATCACAGTATCAGAAATGTCCAATGAACATTTTTTTGGTTATATTTGACAGTTAACATAACTTAAAATTAATCAATTCAATAATTGGACATTTTTGATTTGAATTAAACACGAAGGAAAACATTAAATACATTATTGTTTTTTATATTATATACAATAATGTATTTTTTGTTTACTGATTTCCTTTGTATGATGTCTAGTCAATGTATAGGTATTTCAAAATGATATTTTGATTGTTGCTTAATAGTAGTTTTCTAACCAACAATTATCAAACCTAACCTAGAATGTTTTAACAATGTAAAATAGAATTAGAAACATATCTACTAAATGCAATGAAAATAAATTTTGAAATATCTGCTTTAATAAATGTGTCTTGCACATATTTAATAATATAGTTTTTAAATGGCAAGATTTTGGCAAACCTTCACTACTAGCAGCAGCTGACAAAAACATAATATATACATGTTATTGTAAGTTATATAATATCATAATATATATTTAAGTATATTTTGTATTTCCTATATATTTGTATATCATAACCTATATCTTTTCAAAATATTTGTACTCTATATCAATTGTAGAGTTAGTAGATTTATAAAAACTGCTTACTGTAACAAAAGTTATTTGAGAAAATAAAGAACACTTATTATGGGATCAAATATTTCAGTCTCGTTATTTGAAATTACTTTATTTTTATGATTTTTTGTGTTGGTTTGCCAGTCTCTTCCCAATCCTTATTTTTATTTCGTCCTAGTGCAGCTTTTTCGAATTCAATCATTTATTTTAAATAAAATTTTCAAAAAGACAGTAGACAGATGTTTTTATTTATAAAAGGTACCGATATTGCGAGAAATTACGAGCGGCTGTAGAACAATCGTCAAGGGAAGTTAGCAGGCGTGTTGCAGAGCAAGAGGAAACGGTAACATCAGTTGAAGGCAACTTAAAAGTAGAACGAGAACTTCGGACGTCTTTACAAGACACGCTGGAAGCCGACAGGGAACGTATTAGTCAATTACAGCATGAGCTTTCACAGTTACGGGGTATTGCAAGTGTAAGTAATAAAACACTATTTTATTTGTAAAAATAATACACAAAATTATATTTATAGAAATTTTCTACGCTTCAAGAAGAATATTATATCTTAAAAGAACGTTGGTTAGAGCAAGAGCAAACTTTAGAAGAGCTTGGAACTCATCTCAGTGCCAGTAAATTAAAAGTAGCGGACTTGCAGGAAGAAGTAATCAAAAATAAGAATTTAGATGCCATGTGGGCGCCAGATAAAAATGCTACAAATTGTCTATCTTGTAATAAAGAATTTAATATAACAAGAAGAAAGGTTATTACTCATTTTAAAATTATTTGTTGTATTATATTATAATATAAATAATATTTTTTTAGCATCATTGTCGGAATTGTGGAGAAATATTTTGCAATAGCTGTTCCGATAACACGATGACCCTTGCTTCGTCCGCAAAACCAGTCCGAGTTTGTGATAATTGCCATATGGTTTTAGTGAATAAGTTGTCCGTTGTACAAGTATAAAATGTAGTAACAAAACCGCCTTGATATTAGTCAACGATATTTTTATAAATATGTCACAAAGTATCCATTATTTTAATAGAATCAAGCTTCAAAAAGACTAAATGATATATATTTAATTGTAATTTTTGTATTATTTTATTGTTATAACTTTATATATATATTATGCAAATAATTTTATATTAAATAAATGTTATGCTGTATTTTAAAATAGTTTTGTATTCACTGATTTATAATTTATACTCTTATGATTATTGTATTGGTATGGCACTGATCAAGATATTCTATCCTTTTTCTATATCGATGTTCAAAAAGAGAGGGAAGATTTCGGATTATCGTTAACGAAAGACGCATTTCAGCTTGCTGTCAAACAATTGAATGTTGATATTTCTAAAACTTAATTAATTGGTTGATTATTTTTGACTAGTCTTTTGTTTTTATTAATTGTTAAATAAAACAATCAAAATGGATAACAATTCAGATCAAAATATTATGGATAAATCATTACGCTCGGTCTTCGGTAAATATAACCTAACATAAATCTTAAAACTTAATTTATATTATCTCTGTACATTTTAGTTGGAAACATTCCATATGAAGCTACCGAAGAAAAACTTAAAGATATTTTCAGTGAAGTCGGGCCTGTTTTATCTTTCAAGTAAATAAAACAATAAAATTTAATAAAATAGGTTAGTTAACTAATACAATTTAATTTTTTTTAGATTGGTATTTGACAGAGAAACTGGCAAACCGAAAGGATATGGCTTCTGTGAATACAAAGATCAAGAAACCGCCTTGAGTGCAATGCGTAATTTAAACAACTACGAAATAGCCGGTCGTACATTACGTGTAGACAATGCTTGTACTGAAAAGTCACGTATGGAGATGCAAAATCTAATGCAGACACCAACAGTCGAGAATCCGTACGGAGAACCAATACAATCTGACAAAGCTCCGGAAGCTATAAGTAAAGCTGTAGCATCTTTACCACCTGAACAAATGTTTGAATTGATGAAACAAATGAAACTGTGTATTCAGAATAATCCTACAGAAGCTAGGACGATGTTGTTGCAAAACCCGCAGCTTGCTTATGCACTTTTACAGGCGCAAGTGGTTATGAGAATTATAGATCCTACTACGGCTTGTAGCATGTTACATAAGGCGAATCAACCCCCACCCGTTTTACAACCATCAGATAAACCAATTTCTGGCCCAGTACCAATAAACTTGCCCACGGCACCAGCACCTGTACCGGCTCCGATGCGGCCTACCCACCAGACGATGGCTCCTATTGTGCACAACAATCAGGTTCCAGTGTTCTCTGCGCAGCAGGACGTAGACTTGCGGTCGCTGGATCCAAGACCCATAGATCCACGGCTGGCTAACAGAGTGGTCGATCAGGACATGCGCATTTCAGCACCCCCAGTGGTACCACCTGCAGTTAGTGGTTCATCTTTTCCGAATGATGGGTAAGTGTTTTTATTTTTATTAGCTCCATATTTTAGAAAATATATGTAAAATACAAATTTTAGACAAAATATAAATTATAAATGTGGCAATATTAAAGACACCATCTTCTATCAATATAATGGCATAATAACTGACCGAACTTTGACTATATCTGTAAATGTAGATAATATACTATCGCATACAAACCAGTTTGCAGCAATTATTACTCCTACTATTTTTGACTATAATGTTGAAATCATTTCTCCGTGTACCAAACAAAGGCAGACATATTAACACACATTTGTTAGACAGCGACATACACTGCAGTCATTTCATACATATTTGACGGTTTATTTAAACATAGGTAATAAAAATTGTAACGATCAAATTTTGAAAAAAAATGAGTGTGTGTACTTATGTACACGCGTTAGAAGTTATACTTCTTTGGCGTAATTGAAAACCGACTACGAATAATCTCAATTTTATCTTGATTAAATGAATAAAATAATGCAATGCATATAAATTTATAAAGAACACTAATATTTTATTTAATAATTCGTAACATTATTTCACTATACTATTTAATCAAATTAAAATTTAATTGTATATTATTTCAAAGTCCATAATATTTATAAATCATGAAATTTGAATATTATGATGTAATAATCAACCAATCAGATCAGAAGGCTAAATTTAATTTAGTGCTAGATGGCAGCACCAGTTTTAAATCGAGTTTTAAAAAATATATTTTTTTTTTATTTAGGCAATACCCTTTACAGTTGTGTTATTTAAGTAAAAGACACATTTTCTACAGTTTTTTTGTTGATATCCATGCATACCTAGTTCCACCGCGTAACGCTTTGTTACATTTTCGTTACATAGCTTTTCATTTCCGTTACATTGCTAAATTTTTACCCTCAACGTGCCTAAAGAAGTATAACTTCAAAAAAAAATTTGATGGTTATCTTTCACTTTGAAATTGTTACCAAATGAAATTGAATCTATATAAGTGTACTATTACTTTTGCATGTATACATAAATATTTTTTATGTACATATGTATATAAATATTTACTAACTTGTATATATGTTTTAAATTTCCATCGCAGACTGGCAAAACCTGCGGAAGCTAATGTTGACAGGTGATAACTTAAACTTGCACTCATTATATTTGCATGTTTTTTTTTTCTATATTAATATTTGATATGTGATAAATAAATATATTAATATTTTAACAATCAAGTGTTAATTTTTGTGTTTGCTATGACATATATTTTAATTTTCTGATTTCTTAACCACTCAAGTATTAAATATTTAATTTATTCTCAAACAATAAAAAATATATTGAATTTTAGTTCTAATTATAATAAATAATAATAATGACAATCCAATGATAAAAATTAATTGCTAGAAATTATTTAAAAGTTTTCTTCAACAATTAACAAAACACAATTTTTAATTATTAATATTTTTTATTTAATTTAGTTTCGGTAGAGATCCAAGAGGCCCAAGCTTTAATAATGATCCTAGACAGAGACCAGTCGATCCTCGACAAGCAAAAGCAGGAGGTAACGTATATATAAATATATATAAAATGCATTTAATTTTAAATGAATATAATTATATTTTATTTCAGTTCCTACTCCAGTTCCACCCGTAGCTGGTTTAGCAGGTTTAACATCGCAAGCTCGTTTGGGAGGGTTGTCATCACTGACCGCCCAAATGCCTAGAATCGGTGCTGGAATGTCAGCAAATATCGGCCCCAGTGGAGCATCTGATCAAGAAAAGGTATGTGTATTTAAATTTTGTTTTGTTTGTAATTATTATAAATGTTTGTTTAATTTACAGGCTGCGCTTATTATGCAAGTTTTACAATTATCAGATGAACAGATTGCAATGCTTCCTCCAGAACAACGCACAAGTATTTTAGTACTGAAGGAGCAGATTGCTAAAAGTACCCAGCGTTAAATACATTTATTTTATATTGTATATGTGCACTTATGATCATTATTGTATAAAAAAATATAGGGAAAATAAACTTTTTTTGAAGTAATACATTTGTGTTGTTTTTAGTGTTCTGTACTGAAATGAGAAAAAAGGGAACATTTATGAAACCAATAGATTAATAAATAGAGGTAGGTCTAAAATTTTTATAAAATAACGTTATGTTTTTAATGGATGTTCCCTATAATGTAAAATAAATAATGCTGCCACCATTTCAATTGATATTAAAAATAAAAACTGGTTTGTAACATTTCTACTGATTGCTGTTCTACATTGTATTTGTTTCACTAATTTAAAAAAAAAAAGTAGAAAATAAAAAAGTATATTGATTGCTGAAAAACACATTCAGAAGTTAATACTTTCCAGTGCGTTTTACTGATTTAAATTATGTCAGATTATGAAGAACAGTCCAGGATTTATGTAGTTTATTCTGAAAAATACATATTTAACATTTACCATCAAAACATTTCATGGTTGAGAATCGCTAGTCTATACGAGTGAGGAATTTAAAATGCGCTCGTTGTGAACGTTCTGTAGCAGTTCACTTACTGACCGTTCGTTGATGTGAGCGCCGAATGGAACGCACACATTCTGTACTACATATGCGGGAATTCCCCTATCTCTCACTATGTGCTGAATCTATTGCTAATAGTACGCAAAAATTAAATACGAAGTATATTAACAGTTGTGACGAGTTTTAAAAGCGGGTTTGCTTTGTGTAGAAAATTACTGTAAGTTTGTGAAGGACAATTACACTTTCTATGTGAGTTAAGTAAGTATCTGTTGCATTATTAAATTATTGTACATTTTACAGAAAATGTCGGAAGCGAGCATGGACATATTGAATGATGGCTGTTTGCTGCAGATACTAGAACTATTGACTCTGAAGGAGAGAGTTAAAGTTGAGTTAGTTTGTAAACGGTGGCAGAGATTGTGCCGCCAGTTATGGAAAAATACGCAAAAACTTGTTATAGGATTGAATGCACCTAAATACTACTCATTTGGTTACATGTGTAGTAAGCCTATATTATTATTAGAACCTCTTTTAAAGTTATGTGGTAAAAATCTCAGATCTTTAACCGCTGATTGTGAAGATAAAACTAATGTATTTGAATTGATCGCCCGGTATTGTAACTCGCTCAACAGTTTATCACTAGAACTAGGTATGTATTAAACACAGTATACACTCACTTACACAAATAAATGTATTAATGTTTCTATGCAGATAGTGATAATGATAACACCTGGATTAGTAGTTATTTAACAGATCCAGGAGTTGAAGAGTTTTGTGCAAAACTTCATTCTTTAACAGAAATAAAGTTATGCCATGGAAACCTTACTGGCCAACAACTAGAAAAGATTTTTATTTCTCAACCAAACATAAAGTCTCTACAATTAGAATGTATAAAAGCATTGAACAATCGAAACTTTAATAAACTTAACGAAGAAGTGGAATCTATTTCCATAAGTGACTGTGGAAATATTGAAAATGATTATATAATATGGAAATTGACGAAATTTAAAAATTTAAAAAAATTATACATTTCTACATATAATATTTTGAGAATAAATGAGCTTGTTAAAACAATTCCTCAAATTGAACATTTAACAATCATATCTTTCCTGTATAAAAATGAGGAATTACGTGAGATAGGTGTTTTAAAAAATCTACGCTCATTGAACTTAAACTTGCATAATTCAATTACTGATGATACGATTGCTGCTATTGTAGAGAATTGTCGGTTATTGGTAGATATTGAATTTGGATATTCTATTAATGATTGCCCCGTAACAAGTGAAGGAATCAAGAGATTGGGAGAACTTCCAGGACTAAATAAGATCCGTATGGAAGCAATGAAACAGGTAGAATTTTCCATTTGTTTTATAAACTCTCAAATTAAATAATTATCAACAGAACTGAATTGTTTATATAGAAAATTCTGAAGCTAACTTTACAAATTAATTAATATAATTATTTTTACAGTTAACTGATGAAGTACTGGAAATATTAGCGAGTTACGGAAAACTAACTCATGTTCATGTATCTCGTTGTGGTAATTTTACAGACAGGGGTGTAATAGCACTTTTGGAACATTGCCCACATTTACAAAAGCTAATTATAGAAGATTGTAAAATAACAAAGGTAATGCTGCATAAAATACTTGAGGTAGCTAAAGCAAGACCATTAGCTCCACCGTTACATGTATTTATTAAGTCATGTATTGAAAATTTACAAATAGATGCTTCCAAATATCAAAATACTTGTCTTCAAATTATAAATGATTGTGGATTTTTCTAAATAAACACATTATGTAACTTTTTTGTTATTTGTAGTTTTTGTCTGACAGTATTGAGTCCTTTTGCAAAACAAATGGTCAACGTAACATAAAATTAAAACAGCAATTTTGACTTACACTCATCGCTTGATAAACCGACCTTTGATTAACCGGCAGCTTGGATGACCGACGGACCAAACGCGCGATATGCCGACTTTCTCCAATCCCCTCCATAATACTACCGTGATTGCTATCTCTCCGTATAATTTAAATTCACCAATCAACGTTGAGGTTGGCACGGTGGTGGGGGCCCCTCTCGACGTCGGTTTATCAAGCGGTGAGTGTATTTGCTAAGGTATCTGCCAAGATTATTAAATACTAAATACACATGTTGCCTCATTAGCTTTTGACCAATCAGCTTAGGTACCCATGATGACATGTTACGAGGCTACAGTTATGATTGGATGAAAATGTCAAGCTAATACTGCTAATACTTTCCATAGCGTTTTACTGATTTATATTATGTTAGATTATGAAGAACAGTCCAGGATTTATGTAGTTTATCATGAAAAATACGTATTTAACATATACATATAAAATAATTCTATACATATGTGATAATTATAATATTTAACCATGTATTTAACTTTAACCATCAAAACATTTCATGGTTGAGAATCGCTGGATCTGTAGCAGTTCACTTACTGACCGTTCGTTGATGCGAGCGCTAAATGGAACGCACACAATCTGTACTTTGCGGGGACATGCGGGAATTCCCCCACCATTTAATAATGGATGTATTTTGGTATGGCTAGTACACAAAAATACTATATATATTCTTCAATGAAAATTAATTATATTGGCAGTTGAAAAAATCACATTTGTGACTTGTTTAGAGTTATAAAAGCGGGTTTGTTTTGTGTAGCAAATTACTACAATATTGTCAAGGAAAATACACTTTCTACGTGAGTAAATAAAAAGTTAGGTTAATATCTGTCACATTATAACAAATTATTGTACATTTTACAGAAAATGTCAGAAGTGAGCATAGATACATTGCATGATGACTGTTTACTGCAGATACTAGAACTGTTGACTTTAAAGGAGAGAGTTAAAGTTGAGTTAGTTTGTAAACGGTGGCAGAAACTATGCCGTCAGTTATGGAAATATACACAAAAAATTGTTATAGGAAGGGATAGACCCAAATACTACTCATTTGGTTTAAGATGTAAGAAGCCTATATTAGAACCTCTTTTAATGTTATGTGGTACTAATCTCAGATCTCTAACCATTTCATATGGATGTGAAAATAATATTTTTAAATTGATCTCCCGGTATTGCGACTCCCTCAACAGTTTAACATTGGAAGGTATGTATTAAATAGTACACTTACTTATACAAAAAAATGTATTAATCTTTCTACTGCAGGGTGTGATGTGACAAGAAATCCAGTATTTGAAAATTCCTGTACAAAACTTAATTCCTTAAAAGAAATAAAGTTACATTGTGGAAATATTACTGGCAAACAATTAGAAAACATTTTTACTTCTCAACCAAATATAAAGTGTTTAGAGTTAGAATTTATAAAAACGTTGAACAAATCCAACTTTGATAAACTTAATGAAGAAGTGGAATCTATTTCTTTAAGTAACTGTGATAATATAGACAATGATTATATAATCAAGAAAGTGAACAATTTTAAATATTTAAAACGTTTATACATTAATACAGGAAAAATGTTAAGATTAAATGAGCTTATCAAAGCAATTCCTCAAATAGAGCATTTAAAAATTCAATGTTTCTTGTATATTGGTGAGGAATTACGCGAAATAAAAGTTTTAAAAAATCTCCGCTCATTGAGTTTAAACTTGGTTGATTCAATTACTGACAATACGATGGCTGCCATTGTTGAGAATTGCCGTTTGTTGGAAAATTTATGTTTTGGATATTCTATTAGTCGTTGCCCCGTAACAAGTAAAGGACTGAAGAGATTGGCAGAACTGCCAAAATTAAGCAAAATCTATATGAAAGGAGTACAACAGGTAGAATTTTCCATTTGTTTTATCTTTTATCAACCCTCAAATTTAACAAAATTTAACTGAATTATTTTATATAAAAACTTATAAAATTAACTCTTTACAAATTGTTTTTACAGATAAATGATGAAGTCCTAGAAATGTTGGCAATAAATGAAAAACTCACTCACGTAGATGTATCTTATTGTGATAATGTTAGAGACAGAAGTATAATAGCCATCTTAAAACAATGCCCATATTTACAAGAGCTTGATATAACACATTGTGAAATAACTACGGAAATACTTTGGTGGGCAGTTAAAGTAGCTGAAGAAAGACCGTTAACTCCACCTTTATATATTTATAACAAGTCTAAACAAGATTTTAGAATACAATTTTTCAGATATAAAAATATTTGTCTTAAAATAATTGGACCAGACGAGAATCTTTTAATGTCTGTGAAACCATTTGAGAGTTCACGTTGAGTTAGTTTATGGAAATCGACACGAAATCTTACTGTGAAAACAAATACACCCAAAAACTACTAATTTAATTTAAGATATAATAAGTCTTTATTAGAACATCTTTTAATGTTGTGTAGTTCAAATCTCACGTTTCTACCTGTTAGATATGAAAACTAATAACGCATGTTAATGATTCCTCTGTGATGGGATCAAGAGATTGGCAGAACTGCCAGATTTACAGAAGATACATATGGAAGCAATTAAACAGGTAGAATTTTCCATTAAAATGGAAGTAACTGAAATATTTATACAGAAACTCCTGAAAGTAAATTTATAATTTATAAATGAATGAAATTTCGGAGAGAAATGGAAAACTAACTCACGTAGATGTATTTGAGTGTAAAAATGATATAAACAGAGGAGCAATAGCCGTCTTAATTTTAACTCCTCCTTTACGTATTTGTATTGGGTTCGCTAATGAAAAATTTAAATCAGATGCATCTAAATATAAAAATACTTGTTTTCAATTTAGAAACTTTTTCTGAATTTTTGTAAATAAACATTTTATCAAACTTATTTTATTATTATTTATGGTTTTTGTTTGACAAAGGTGACTAATGTAATTTGTGACTTACAGAAAATTAAAGCTTTAATTGTTAAAGATTTGTTTACTTTAATTAAAATATCCCCAATTATTTCTTTACAGATTTAATTATTTACTCTATACTTATTCACTTGAACAAGACGGGAGAAAAACATTTGAGTCTAAAAGTAGACAGGGGGGGGGGGGTAACCAATGTCCTATTTAAAAGATGGTAATTCTATCGTTTAAATTGTTTCAACTACTAAATGAGGTACGATTTTTGTTAATAAACTGAACCAGGCCCGGATTTACCATGCAGGCAATGTAGGCAGCTGCCTATAGCGGCAAATTTTTAGGGGCGGCAAATTTTGGTATGGAAAAAAAAGTAGATATAAATTCTACTTGGGAGAGCTAAAAAAAAAGGTCTTCATAATTATTAAGAGCATTTTTTGACTAAAATAGCTAAAAAAATAAAATAAAAAGTCTTCAGATTTTGATTGATAAAATTCATAAAAAAAAATTCACTTTTCAATCGAAAAGGGCGGCAAATTTTCGCAACTGCCTATGGGCGGCAAATTTTTAAATCCGGCCCTGAACTGAACTATTGAGCAAACAAATTATTTCAACGATGTTTTGTAACCACTGGTGCAATCAGATCTAATTCGCTGTTCTAAATATAATTTCACACGAAACAAATGCACCTTACTTCATACTAGTGTCCATTGTGTTTCTGTGTAGTGTCATTATCATAGATTTTTATTAAATTCCAGTAGTTTTTATCGTTGTTTAATTAATTATTTATGTGTTAGAAAGATTTACAAGTGAATTAGGGTGTTTACTTTGTGCTAAGCTCCACAATGTCCACCCCCGCCCGTCGAAGACTTATGAGGGACTTCAAACGGTAAGTACGATGATTCATTTTATTTTGACCTTGTTTGCAAAAAAGCACAATCATTTTATAAAAATAAAAAAGGCACCGCCGAAATTTCCGGACCCGCGAATACGTTTCATCAAAAATCTGGCGTATTTGATATCATATGTGTAACATTGATTGTATGCAGATTTTGGCTAACCCATATAATTGTCATAATTTATGTACTATTTTTAATACATGGACCTAGACACCAATCAAAAACAATGAGAAAATTTGCGTCATGATATTTATACAATGAAAAACCAGAGCATTTGCATTTTGGAACCATGTTAAAATATTCTGGAACAAAATTCACAAATGACATATATAACATTTCTTTCTAATTATAAAATTAAAACCTTTAATTAAAAACGCAATTACAATTATTTTTACATTTTAATTAATCTTAACTATAAAATCACCTTGATTTTAATATTTATTAATGTAATTTTTTTAATACACCATTTTTATATTAATGATTCATTGTTTTTTCTACAGACTTCAAGAAGACCCTCCGACGGGGGTGAGTGGAGCACCCACGGACAATAACATTATGATATGGAACGCCGTTATATTTGGGCCACACGACACACCTTTTGAAGACGGCACGTTTAAGTTAACGATCGAATTCACAGAGGAATATCCTAACAAACCACCGACGGTGAGATTTGTGAGCCACATGTTCCATCCAAACGTATATGCGGACGGTGGCATTTGCTTAGATATATTACAAAACAGATGGAGTCCAACGTATGATGTATCGGCTATATTGACGTCCATACAGGTAATATGATAAGTTAAAGCTTTCACGGCCATATTTATAAAAGCTTTCCATGCATATGATTTAAAAAAAATTATATTTGACTAATTAACCCTTTGTAGCCTCATGTGACATTTCTGTAACAGACCCCAATAATCCTGCTAATATACGTACTAAATATATTTAGTTCATTCAAATATGTGTAACATTACTGTAACATACCACTGAATAACTTAGTATCAAGTAAAATTCACAGATGGCATAATCTATTGACTTACGTATTATTACGTAACTATTGGCAGTAAGGCAGGACCAGATCGGCTACTGGCCCATTTGGGTAGAAAAAAGAACATGTCAGTGTATTCACAAACATTTTGCGAAAATGCGGTGTAGCGTTATGCTACAATAAACAAAATAATTGTTTCAAATCCTGCCATACCACATAAGTGTTTTTTTACGATTAACTCACAGTCAAAAAAGTCAAATAAATAGTTAATAATAATAATAAATTTCTGAAAAATACGTGCTTTTTTATATACCTAAACTTGTCTCATTATCAGTATAATTTAAATTTTTAAGATCTTGGGCTACAAAAGGTTAAAATACTTGCTTCTTTTTTGGGGAGGGGAGACTTCATAAGCTAAATAAGTAACACATGAAAACAAAAGATGTTTTTATTAACAAATTAATAGAAAGTTAAGAAGGTTCCAGAATTCACAAGTAAATAAATGAAATAATATTGTGCAATTCATTTTCTGCTAAGAACATTATTATAAAAGTATTGAACATGTATCAAAATTAAATTAGAAGCTTGGGGTAACGCCGTTATTCACCCCGAAAGAAATAATGTCACTTTAATAATAAAAATATCGACATATAAATTGATATCAATGTAATGCAATATATAAAGGTGTAAATTAACAACAATAAAACCTATTTGGGTCAGATGAGAGTGGGGGGGGGGGTAAATATACCTGATAAGATTTGCCTAGAAAATATACAGTGTTTTTATTTATAACATAAATTGGTGTCAAGATTGATTATTGAATAATTAGGATGTAATGCAATAGATTAAAGTGCACAGTGCAGTTTATTACAATACTATTTCAATTTGGAATCAAGGTGAGGGGTAAATACGTGATAAGATAAATTATAGTGTTAGAGAAGCAGTAATTCTAGATAATAAATAATGTACCTATGCAGTTTTATCTAGTGATATATATATATTAAACAGTGTTTCTCAATATTTTGATACTGATCTTAAAAACTGATTTATTTACCATAGATGTTTATTATTATTTATTTAAGGATGTTTTGGCGGTAATCAAAAACATACACAGGATAATAAAAATTTGACAGAATGTAATTTTAAGTATGATAAGACGAATAACGCAATTCAGATGCAATTTACTACACCGTTTAAAAGTTATAGGAGTTTAAAGTTTGCACATTTTAACACGTCTTCTTATGGAGAATTGAAAAAATTCTAATCTAAACCTAGAAAAAACGTAGCCAAAAATATAATTTTTTTTCTATTTATAGTAAAAATTATCTGTTTTACTTCTGTACAAAACTTATTAGTTTTTACTAACTTATTTCAGAGAAAAAAAATTATTGTGTAAGAAAACATTATAAAAAGTAAAAGTGAAGAATTGGCAACAATGCACTGAATAATATGTATGCACAAAAATTAAATTAGAGATGATCCTGAAAGACAAAAATTTATCAACCCAGTATAGTAGTGGCATAGCTAGAAAGAACAGGGTGGCCAGTTTCTGGAAAACCGAGAAAAATCAGGGAATTTTGCTATACAGGGAAAAGTCAAGGAATTTGGTTGGAAGTCAGGGAATTTTTATAAAATGCAAAATCATACAAATTCTCGCAAATATTTAAAGAGTGACATTTTTTTAAAGGTTTTTTTTAGGTTTTTTATCTAATTTTTTTAAATAAAAAACAGGGAAATTTGTTCCAGAGAAATACTGGTCACCCTGAAGAATCAAATTAAATAATATAGCTGTTACAAAATTTTATTTTTTCATAAGGTGTTTATTTGGTTCTAAGGTGTTTGAGAATTTTATCTATATATTTATCAAAAAGACAGAAGTCCTGAGTGACTTACGCATCAACATCTAGTTCACCCCCCCCCCCCCCCGGACTTTTAGGGGTGTCTTCCTTTTATGTCGTAAACACTCACAGCCGTATTCATAGTTCCACCTTGAGGAATAAGGATCCTTTGTTACTCTATTTACGTTTCATAAACCTTCCTTGACAACCAAGGCTCCTTATATCTCAAGGCAGGTCGCTACCTTCCTTGAGGAAGGCTTAAATATCTGAGGAGCCCTTGAGATAAGGAACGATTATGAATACGGCTGTAAGTAGGGATTTTCCGAAATTCAAACCCTAAAGAGGAGGTTTATTTGCACAACTGGTTATATTATAAAGAGGTTAATTTCAGGCAAAATCATAGAGATAATACCATAGAGCATAGCATTTTCTGTAAGTGGACGATAATCATAACTAATAAGAGAAAGAAAAGTGTGAACCTACTTGTGTCTCTCAACAAACTGATTTGTTTGACAAAGATAGATAGCGGTTCACATTTTTTTTTTCTCTTTCTGTATCATTTAATATCAAGTTAGTATTTTCGGCTGGCTTACTGTCTCTATGTACATTATCTCGATGGGCAAAATACTCCTATTAAAATAAAAATGCATTTGTATCGTGAATATTGTAATTTGATATATTGTTGTTTATTTTTATATTATTTACACGGTTTGTGTTATTTTCAGTCTTTACTTAGTGATCCCAATCCCAATTCGCCTGCGAACTCGATGGCAGCGCAGCTTTACAAAGAGAACCGACGGGAGTACGAGAAACGAGTGAAAGCCTGCGTTGAACAGAGCTTCATAGATTAAGTAATATCTGTTTGCCCAATAGACACAAAAAACAAACTAAAACAAAAACGAATCGCCAAGGGTTGAGTAACAAGTTTAAATAAATTTAAATTGCCCAAATATAATCAACCCATCGTGTTATGTTGTGTTCTGAATATTATATTATTAAATACATCTGATGTCGATATTCATTTTTCGCCCTTTTACCTTTCTCTCTCTCTTATCTGCTATTATATATATAAATATAATAAATTAAAAATAAAACAAATTTAAAAAAATAATTCGTATTAAGTGCTAAAAAAAAATGAACTTTTCTGTCATCGTTTCGATAGTTTATATAATATAATATAAATATATGTATCGTTTTTTTTTTTTTTTTAGGTTATGTTTCAATATTAAATAAAATAATATTGAATAAAATATTACTCACGATGACAGGCATATAGGTTTTTCTGTCTGTATGTGTTATTAAAAATCTGAGTTGTAGAATTTTTATTGTCTCGATATATATTTTTTTCCCTGCATTCATTTGTATGTTTAATTGTGAAATTTTTTTTCTCTTCGTATTTTGTATGCAGATCTCTTAGACTAGGGAAAAAAAGATTGTCACTGTTTTCCTCTGATCTGTTTATTGTTTTTTCTGATAAAATAAATTTAGTTAAATAAATTATTGCAAAAATTACTTTGTATTATTTATTTTTTACCTGCAAATTACCTATGAAATAAAAGTAATTGTAAATAACATTAAAGATATTGATTATACAATCATACTTGTGTATTGTATAGATAAATCAATATTAATTAGGAAAATGATAACAATGGTGTAATGGTTTTAATTAAATATTAAAAATAAAATTTATTAACGCCATCTATCGGTACGATATGAGAACTCACATAATAGACAACTGCATTACCGATATTTTTATTAATAGGATAACTAAAGATAGTTAATTTAAAATAAGGATAAAAAATGTTACATAATATTAAATTATATGTAGTACATTTACATATGGCACGAGTTTTAAATGTTTTTTAGATTTGCGGGCACTTTGACCCTATTATAACTGGTAACGCTATCTATGTATATCTTCCGTAATAAGCGGCCATCGCCATCTGTAATAAATCACTAAAACAGACGTAATTTTTCGCGTTCCAATGAATCTTCCTTCTCGATAGCAGAGTAAATGTTAAGATAATAAATTCTATTAAACGAGGACACGCATTGTCAAATTTACACAGAGCTGTATCTTGAAAAAATAAATATTTAAATTCTTACAGGGTCTGATTGTTGAAATTTTAAATTTAAAAGCGTCAAGTTCGAATATAGTTGCCAACTTAAGATTTGAATGGAGAAAAATAAAATAGTTTTTTTTTGTTATTTTCCATACGTCAGCACTATTTTTTTAAATTTATTTGTAAATAATAATAATAAAAATACATCAACATTAATATAAGTCATTCAAGAGAACTGGAACAGGCGGTAATGCTCAAACCCTTTCTTAAACCAAAAATAGCATATTTAAAATTAATTTTCGTATTAAAAAATTGAAAATCGATAAAAGTGAATTAGTTACATTGGCAAGTGGATGACTTATTTATTGCAAAAATTCTAAAAGTTTGTAGTAAATGCATACTATACAAAAGTATTGAAATATGAAGAATTTTATTTTCTAAAAATAACTAAACTGATAAAGTTATTAAATAAATAAATAATTTTAAATCAAAAGTTTTTTGTAAAATGAATAAATATTAAATTCATCCCTGGCAAAGGGTTAAACGTTTAAATACCCTTTGACCTCCATGTTTTATGTTTTGTCAACTGGAGTATTAATGTTCATTGCATAATTTAAACACTCATTTGTTTTTATTTGCACCAATAGGACGTGACGGTTAGAACATATTTTAATTGCCATAGATTCCAATCTAGCTAGCATGTGTTCATAGTGTTATATTATAAATAATTGATTTTATTTATTGGATACTAATATATGTATGCATTTCATATGAGCGTATTCATTTCCAAAATATTTTTCGGTTAGTAAAATAGCTCACCCAAAAAAAAAAAATTATGTTTTTAATATTAAATATTAAAGGATGGTTTGTAAGTGCGCATTATTTAATATATTTTGAGTATTAAATATATTGTTTTTATGCAATAACGGTTTTTTACAATAATATTTTCGATAAATTTAACTCTCTCGTCTCATGCATACACTTTTTAACAAAATATATTTTCAACCATTTTTTTTAATTCTATTCTTTGTAGGATTGTAGATTGTAGGTGTATACACATTCACAAAATTGAGAAATAATTTAGATTTTTTTTTATAAATTACTATAAATAAATATATAGGTATCATTTTTTTAATCCTCAAATTTCTGCAATAAAAAAGGGGGTATCAAAGTAACCCCACTCTCAGTATAACGTACCATCTTTTTATTTTTATTTTTTACAAAAACTATTGGGCCTAATTTTTCTTTATTTGGTATATCGATAGTATAAAAAAATTTGTTTGCCAATTTTAACTCACTATACTTTAGGTTTTACAGCCCTTTAAATTTGAAAAGTGATCAAAGTAACCCCAGTTTACTGCAAAAAATGAAACATTGTGTGGCTCATGTATTTCTCGTAAAATTAAAAAAAGAAATCAATATCACGCCCAAATTTTGTAAACAACTAAAAAAAAAGATTAGGTACAAGAAGCTTCATTCAAAATCTTAAAATTATTCACCATCTGTGAGCAAAGATATCGTCAAAATAAAATCAATAAAAACATTGCAAGAATGGGATTTATACACTCCCAATGTTAAATATTTCTTCTTGTTCAATTCCTCCTTTTTTATAGAAAAAATCAATCCACAATTTTTGTATGAAGTGTATTTTCATCTACATGGAAACAAAATGTAACTAGCAACACAAATATAACCGCAGAAGCCTTATGACTTAATATCTAACAATCAATACGGCCATGTCCGCAGTGATTTTAATTCAAGACATTAGAACATGACGTAACTATGGCATGATAATGTATAAAACAAGAAGTTGAATTTTCCAGATGTCTAATCATATAGATACTCGACTAATCAAACCAAATTGATCATATGTTTTATTTATAATTAAATGCCAATTGCAATATAACAATGCTCTAAATAAATTAAATGTATAGTACATATACATATAACTCCAATATATATAAAATTGATGTTTACCCATTACGATTGAAACCGGTTATAACGACATCGGTTAATACAACATATAAATTTTAACGATTCAAAATAATAATCTGACTGAATTCCATATAATTGCCTTTTTACCGGTTTTTACACTTAATCGAAAAGTTTTTTTTTTTGCAAATCCCCCCGTAAATTGCATTATTCAAACAAATAATAACAACTTGTCATCAAACAACCAATATAACGGACTAAAGTTAACGGAAGTTAAATTTAACGGAAGTTAACAAGAGCAATAACATTTTTTTTAGTTAACTTAAAAGTTAATCTGTAAGCATTTTGTTAACTTCGTTAATTAACGATTACGGATTAACGAGTTAATGCCCACCTATGCTTATATAATTGGTCCCTCTCGATGTCGTTAAAACCTGTTTCGACTGTATATTATAAAACGCAATGTCCGTTAGTACATATTTTGCTACGTTAGGTAACAAAAGAAATAAGCAGTGACGATAATAGTAAATCAAGTCGGAAAAATGTTTGGTGCCAACAATACGCTGCCTAAACCGTTAAATATTGAACAATATATTGTACGTAATAAAGAATTGTGTAGAATAAAAGGATATAAAATAGTTAAATTATATTTTTCAAAAATCCTAAACAATAATTTCGTAGTCCACGAAAGCGAAACCGCGGGCATAAATATATATTTAATATTATAAATGCGAAAGTAACTGTTTGTTACATTTTCACGGCTGAACTGCTGAACCGATCTTGATGAAATTTGGCAGGGAGATAACTTACATCATGAAGAAGGCCATATGTTACGTTATATCCCGAAAATTGATTAGATAAAAATACAGATTCCAAAAACAGATACGAATAGCAATATAGAAATAAATTTTAGATGATATTTTATTAAAATAAAATTTCATTTAGGGTACAAAATGTTTCAAAAACAAGATACAAAAATTTCCATTTTGAAATTTCAGGCTTGTAAGTTTCACCTTTTTGGTTGTAGAGTTTTTATAGACAGACACAGACGTCATTAATAAAATAGTCGTACTCGATTCAGGGAACCTCAAAATTTATAAATCCGATGAATTTAAAAAAAAAATAATAACTATACTTTTTTTACTTTCTTTATTCGGTATATTATACACAAATGAATGGTTATTTAAAATTTTCACCTTTCTTCCTACTCTCCCATAAAAGGATTAAATTTATAAGTATTAGGTGACCTCCTATTTTTTTAATAGTATTTTTCGATTAAAAATTTTAAATTGACAATATAATATATGAAAAAGTAATATTTTCAAATATACATATTTCAATATAACTAATTTGAGAAAAACGCACTTCTCCCCCCTCCTTAAAAGGATTCATAATTATAAGGTGAGTCCCTCCTATTTTTAATAGTATTATTCCATTAAAATTTTTAAATTGACTTAAAATATGAAAAAGTAATATTTTCAAAAAAGCTACAGTCCTACATATAAAAAAATATTCTGGTCGATTTAAAGGACATTCGTACATCAATGCATATGACCAAACAATTGGAATCTAGTTTAACATTTCTTGACTAGGAAGTTTTGCACACACACACACACACAGACACAAACACACACAGATGTTAAATCGCTAAATATCTAGGCGTCTTTTCTTATACCCCCTCCCATTAAACGCATATTTAACATCTAAAATAGAGTTTAATTTCTATGATGCTAATTCAGATTGTTCCTGCCCTTCTTAGGGGCCAGGCTTGTTTCTGTTTTAACCATAGTTTATTAAATTTGGTTTATAAGTTACAAACTTTTGTAGTTATGTGTATTTGAATAAGTGTATTGTGGGACTGTATTTTTTATTGTAAATGTTATGGTTTTTATCGTTTTTTTTCCTGCAGATGAAATAAATATAAGATAAAATATGGTAAAAATATATTTTTAATATAAACTAACATTTATTTTAAGTCTTTTGGTCTATTCATAATATGTGTTTTCATTCGAGAAATATGTTAAAAAAATGCTAATTTTATTATATCTGAAGACATTATATTTTTGCAGTTATTATGTTTTGACCTAAGATAATTGGTATAATATAATAAATTTAAAATAGTACAATCTTGAAATAACGAACTTAATATTGGACAAAAAAAATAGCTGGCATATTTTCCGAAACGTTTTTATTTAAAAGGAAATACAAATTTTCGTTGAAAAATTAACATTTACTATAAGACTTTTCAGGGTGCCCAGTTTCTGGAAAACCGGGAAAAGTCAGGGAAGTTTTAGTAAAAATGCAAAAACTACATAAATTTTCGTGCAAATATTTAAACAGTTAAATTAAAATTTAAAAGAAAAATTGTGACCTTTTTTAGGTTTTTTATATAAATTTTAAATAAAAAACGGAAAAACGGTAAAAATTCTCTTGGAAAACCGGAAAGTCAGGGAAATTTATTCCGGAGAAATATTGGCCACCCTGCTTTTAATTTTTACAAATAGATGTTGTAAAAATTAGAGCTTTACACGATAATAAAAATATATAAATACATTTTGAATTTATTTTATCCATTTAAAGATTATTATATAATAGTCAATTTTTAATAATCTATTAAAACCGAGATCCTAAACGAGACTCAAAAATAATATTAATAACGTTTTAGTCTTGTCTCGTTTGAATTTAAGCCAATTTCGTCTTCGTTTAGTCTCGTCCAAATTTAAAGCACTCTCGTCTCGGTGTGCAGCTTTAGATAAAATAGTCTTTCCGAAATTTAAGTTCTCTTGTTTCGACTTCGACGCATTACTCCAAACAAGTTGACAATAAATTGAAAACGTTTTAAACTTTTTCACACACAGTACGCAAGTGATATAAAGCGTAATTTGGTGTACGTTCTGCTGGTGATCGTTTTTTCCATCGCGGTCTCTGAAACCGCCAATACAAGAACCCGAAGGACAAGAGTGCGTCACAAACCTCAAGCCCAGCAACCCCAACCGCCCGGGGAGGTGCCCTACGACGAGTACAACTATGGTGAATATGATGAAGAAGTATATCCGGAACATACAGGTGAGATGAAGACAAAAGTCACAGTCTAACCAATATATGTATGGAGAATCGTATGTTACGTGAGTTTAGAATGTTGCTATGTTTTAATTGGTAATTGTTGTATTTTAACAGAACCAGGGTTGACCTCTGGAGGAACGGTTACTTTTAGACAGCCTCCAGAAGAAAGGGCTCCTGTACCAACTGGTAAGATATTTTTTTTTTAAATACGAAATATTGTACAAATCGGTGGGTTTCAGGGAGCCCCGTATGGCGTATTAGGGGAAGTCGTGCATTCAAAAAAATAAGGAAAATAATATGTTTACTCGCAGTCAAAATAGTAAAAAAACAATTTCTCGTTAGCTTGAAAGACACTGTGCGTCAATACTTTCAACTTGAGTAAACCTGACCTTTCAGGGATATAATTCAAAAAATTTCCTTAACATGGAAATTTGTAAATGCTGTATTTTAGATATGCTAGGATTATTACAAAAGTTGTAATTAATTAATTACTCTTAAGATTTTTTATCAACCATTTTTGCAGTTTTATATTTAGGTACAATACGCAAAAAAATGAGTGTAAAGACTTTTGCACGGCAGTGTATTACGCGATTTTTTTATAAGGGGGACCATGATAAAAATTCGTTCATGGACCGCAATCTTCTTAAGGCCAGCCATGAGACGAAGGCTTGTATCGGTTTCGAATTTTACAAGGGACAGTCTCATGAACGTTGAAGCCCTCGTTTCGTAAAAAATCATATAAAAATTTTTAAAGTACGAAAATTTCAATTTTGAACAAATTAGATTTGATTTACGTACAACTTTAATTTATCTCAGCCATCTTCATTTCTTAGATCTACATATAGATCTCGTTTCGAGATCGTTAAAAGTTTTGTCTCTGCGTGCAGTCATATTTATTAATAATAATTAAATTTCATATAAGTAGGTATTTAAAAATAAAATTAATAAAACATTGTACAGGCTCGGTGACAGTTGACATAGAAATGCCCACAACAACCACGACAACTACTACAACAACCCCCATACCAGAATCCCACGTAGCGCCACTGGCCTGCCAGCATGCAGGTCTGTGGTACCGCGAAGGTGAAACCTGGGACTCTGACGAATGCACTTCGTGTATTTGCACCCAAGGCGATGTCATATGCGACAGAAAGCCGACGTGCCCGCTGCCCACCGTCAGGAGTAAGTACAGAATATTATTTAGCACGATAGGAAAAAATTGTATAATTAATAAAAATTTTATTGATTTAGTTGAACCAGAATTTCCCACAACTACGTCAAAACCTAGGTCGTATCCATCAGAAGGTACAGCAGGTGCGGAGGTGTACCCATTGCCCGGACCACGAGGAGATCCTGGACAACCGGGAGATCCAGGAAGACCCGGATACCAAGGAATACCTGGATCACCAGGATCTCCTGGAATACCGGGAATGCCCGGATCTCCGGGACCCGTACCGGATGTAAGTAAAAATTATTAATTTTTTTTTAAATGAAAATTTGAGTTATTTTTTTTAGTTGACTTTGTACTATCAACAACTCGCTCTTTCTCAACAAGGAAGTGATAAAGGACCAGTCAGTGGCGTTTATCCTGAATCGTTCCAATATCTGCAAGCGCAAGTAGGTCCTGTAGGACCAAGAGGCCCGCCTGGTGCAGCAGGTTAGTTCGAAATAAGTGTAACAATCATAATTCAACTCCAATCGATTTTATTTAAATCAGGACCACCTGGACCGCAAGGATTCCAAGGAGTACGTGGAGAACCGGGAGAACCAGGACCTTCAGGGGCTCCAGGAATTCCAGGTCCTAGAGGATTACCAGGATTATCAGGCAAAGATGTATGTAATTCGTATGGTATTATATATTTATTATTTAATTAAAATTATTTTTTTTAAAAGGGTGCTCCTGGGGATGATGGTGAATCAGGACAACCAGGAGCTGCAGGACCTCCAGGATCTAGAGGACTCTCGGGAATGCCCGGAGCACCCGGAATAAAAGGACATCGTGGATTCCCAGGACTTGATGGAGCTAAAGGTGAACAAGGTCCAGTAGGAGATAAAGGAAGTCAAGGAGGACCTGGACCTATGGGTCCTGTAGGTTCTATGGTTAGTAGAAAGTGAAGTTGTTTAAAACAAGATAGATTTGATTGAGGTTTTATTTTAGGGACCGTCTGGACCACGAGGAGAGAGGGGAAGAGAAGGGCCTCCAGGACCTCCTGGAATAAGGGGAATAGATGGAATTGCCGGACCTCCTGGACCACCGGTAAGTAACAAATAATATTATATTTATTTTTCATTCATTGTACTTATTATAAAATTTACTAATGAATTATAGGGTAACATTGGGAAATCAGGACCACCTGGATTCCCCGGAAGTCCAGGGAATAAAGGTGACCAAGGCAGTCCAGGGCCTAAAGGAAGTCAAGGATTACAAGGACCTCGAGGTAATTTATTAATAATATTTCTGTAATTTTTATGAAATTGATAACGTTTTCATTTAGGTGAAAGTGGAAGACCAGGACAACCAGGAGAGTCAGGACCTCAAGGTCCGCAAGGTAAAGATGGCATGCACGGAGAGAAAGGAAGTCCCGGTGGAGTAGGACCAATAGGACCTCCTGGATTCCCAGGGGGTAGAGGTCCTCCTGGATTAGCTGGTAATCCAGGAGTGCCTGGAGTTAAAGGTCAACCTGTAAGTTAAAGGATGAAAATTATAAATTGAAGAAGAGTAAAATGTATCTTAAAAATTAGGGAATTCCTGGAGAACGTGGATTCAGAGGAGAAACAGGATCAAAAGGAGAGGTGGGTACACCTGGTCCCCGTGGATTACCGGGTCCTATAGGAATGGAAGGAAAGAGGGGAAAACGTGGAATGAGAGGGCCAACAGGAAACTCTGGTCCCCCAGGAGAACGTGGAACTCCCGGACCTAGAGGTTTACCAGGGCCAGATGGTCCAATAGGAGCAAAAGGTATGAAATATAAATACACGTTAAGATCGAATATAAATTTAATTTTCAAAAATATTTTTTTAAGGACAAAATGGAGATCGAGGTCCCCAGGGCCCCACCGGTTTAAAAGGTTCCCAAGGAGATCCAGGAAGACCTGGAGTTGCAGGATTACAAGGGTTGAGAGGAATTCAAGGAAGGCCAGGTGCCCCAGGAAAACATGGACCTCCTGGTGATCGAGGTATTCAAGGAGCTGATGGAAAACCTGGAGAACAAGGCCCTCAAGGATTACAAGGATTGCCGGGACCTTTAGGACCTCAAGGAGATAAAGGATTAACAGTAATAACATTAATAAAACAATAAAATATTTTATTTCTATATGTTAACACAAATAATTTTAGGGAGAACCAGGAAAAGATGGTGAGGCAGGTCCTCCAGGATCTGCAGGACCTCGTGGTGATCCTGGGAAAGACGGAAGTCCTGGACAACCTGGACCGCAAGGACCACAAGGATCTGATGGAGAAAGAGGTCCTCCTGGCCAAACTGGACCTCGAGGATTTAACGTATGCTAATCACTAATAATACTTATATAAAAATATTCTGTCCGCGCAACCACCGCGGTAAGCGAATTTTATTTGATAAAAAAATAAAATAAAAAATAATTAAATGTGTAAAAAAAAGTTGGCTTTGAAATTTTTTAAATTTTTTATTGATTATTAACTTTTTACTCTACATAATAAACAAAAAAATAAAATAAAAAACTTGTAAAAAAAAAGTTCCACATCGGGACTCGAACTCGGCATTCTTAGTTTACAATCTCTACAATATTTTTTTTGTTTTTAAAATATCAACCAAACGGTACCTTATACCGAAAAATCACAAGAGACACAATAATTTTGTTTTATTGAGAGGATTCCAAAACATATTTGATATTGTCAATCCGATATTTAATACCCGAGATATGATTTTTTTTCGGTTTTGAACGGCCGCCATTTTGAAATCCATAAAGGAATTTCGCTGACTAACGAACTTAACCGAGGTATTCGTGAGATCGATTTTTTAACCAAGTTTCAAAAAGATCGGAAGTAATCCTGGAAGGCTAGAGAGTCCACTCGAAACGGCAGATATACATATATATATATAATAATAATAATAATAATAATAATCTTTATTCTGTGAAACTGGCTATTACAGTTGTAGAATGCGTCAATACATTGCAAATATTAAAATACATATAGTTAAAATTAAATTTACAGTTAAAAATTAAAAATTATTTAGGTGTTAAAACATTGAATGTTAAAATTTAAAATTTAGGAATTAAAATTGTTGTATTTTTAGGATCTTCCTAGGCAAATTTATTTGCATTAAAATATTCTAACAAGCTATAGTTAGTGCTATCAATCAGATATTTTTTAATAATTTTTTTAAATTCTGTTAATGGGAGTTCTTTAAAATTTTCTGGTAAATTGTTAAAACACCTGATACAATAATTTAGCGGCCCTTTATACGCTGTTGCAAGCGTTGTGGCTGTCGCTCTGTATTGGTGTCCTGTGCGGGTATTGTAGGAATGCATAGGTACATTTTCATTGAAGTATTCTTTGTATTTTTTTAGGAATACACAGCATTCATAAATGTATAAATCATATATAGTTAGTATGTCTGTTTGTTTAAAAAGGGGCCTGCAAGATGTTTGAGAACTAACACCCCACATCGCTCTCAGACATCTTTTTTGTGTTGTGAATAAGTTTTTTACGTGCGGAGAATTTCCCCAAAAAATTACTCCGTATCGTAATTGTGACTCTATGTATGCGTTGTATATGATTTTTAAAATGTCTATTGAGACGGTGTTTTTTAGTGACCTGATCAAGAAGATGTATTTATTTATTTTAGTAACAGTCGTCTCTATATGGTATTTCCATGATAAGTTCTTATCAATGTGTATCCCCAAAAATTTTACTACGTCTGTTAGTTGTATATTTCCATAGTAAGGTAAATGAAGTTCATTTTCACAATCCCCGTATGTACCAAAGCGTATATATTGAGTTTTATCTAGGTTGAGTTTTAGACCATTTTTTTTGCACCATGTTGACAAAACACTTAATGATGAGTTGATATTTTTCTCTAAATTGTGTTTATTGATTTCGTTGTAAATAATGGCTGTGTCATCAGCAAAAAGTATAGTATTGTTACCGGAAATCACGCCGATATCATTGTTGTATAATATAAATAATAATGGTCCGAGAACTGACCCTTGAGGAACTCCAATCGTAGTGTTTTTCTTCTCCGAGATAGATTTGACGAGTTGTCCGTTTTCGTATTTGCATATTTCGACTTTTTGAGTTCGATTTTCTAAATATGATTCAATAAGTTTTAGGGCCAGTCCTCGTATACCATATGCGTACAATTTATTTAATAATAGTTCGTGGTGGACGCAGTCGAACGCCTTTGACAAGTCAAATAGGGCAAGAACACTGATTTTTTTTTCATTCCATGCATTAAGTATAATGTTCATAGTTTTGAATATAGCAAGGTCTATCGAACTACCCGGTTTGAATCCATGTTGGTTGTCAGAAATAATATTGTTTTTGAGAAGATAACTGTTTATTCTATTCAATAAAGCCTTTTCAAAGATTTTTGAGAAATTTGAGAGTAATGATATTGGCCGATAATTGCTAATGTTTTCTTTTTCACCTTTTTTGTAGATAGGTTTGACAATAGATAATTTTAATTTGTCTGGGAAAATACCTTCTCTAAAGCAATTATTGATTAAGTGTCTTAGCGGGGTCGCCAAAAGATGTATATAAGTTTTAACAATAGTACCAGGAATTTCGTCCCACCCAAAGGTTTTTTTATTTTTTAATGTTCTAGTTATATTAAACACTTCATTATCAGTACAAGGGTAAAGAAATAAACTGTCAAAATTATTTGCAGTATTTATCCTTTGATTTAGGTCAGGTTCATCTATGTCTATATATTTTGTCAAATTTACATAATAATTATTGAATTCGTTTGCTATTTCATTTATATGTGTTATGATTTGACCGTTTGTACTTCTTATGTTAGTGTTAAGTGTTTTGTTATTTTTATTTGTTGGGTTGTTTTGGCTTTTAATAATGTCCCATATTACTTTAGTCTTATTGTCAGAATTTTTTATAACACTTTCATAGTAATTTTTCTTTGCAACCTGAATTTGCCTATTTAGATCCTTACATAACAATTTATATTTTAAAACATGGTAATTAACATTAAAATTAAAATTAGAATTAAAATTGCAACTTTTCAGATCTTTAATTAATAAATATTGCTCGTATTTTGCCTTAGAAAGTTTTTTGATATCATCAGTTATCCATTTCTTTACAGTATTAGTATTGTTTTGATTAGCTGTATTTATTAATTTTTTCTGAAAAGCTACATTAAAATAATACATAAAAGTTTCATGAAAATCGTTATAGCTTTTGTTTACATCATAATTATTTAAAATACTGCTCCAGTTTTCATTTTGTAGCAAATAGTTAAAAATAAAATGTTGATCTTCAGTATATGTTCTACATTGTTTGTATATCGTGTTTTTATTTTCAATTTCTAGTAGTTGTTCAAAACTGACAGTACATGCGTGGTGATCCGATAATGATGTAGTGACGGTATTTACTAGACAAGTTTCAGCGTTTATATTAGTAATTATATTATCTATGAGTGTTGAAGTGTTGCACGTCACTCTGGTAGGCTGCGCGATTAAACAGGATAGATTAAATGACACCAGCAGATTATAAAGTTTCTTATATTTCGTATCAGAAGTATTTAAAAAGTTTATATTGAAGTCGCCAGCAATAATGATTGTACATTTGTCGCGTGTAATTAATAATATCAGTTCTTCAAATCTTTGTAAAAATAAGTTAAAATCACTGTCTGGTGTTCGGTACACACTTACTATAATTATGTTGAGGTTTGCACATTTAGTAACACAGCACTCAAAATGTTTTTCTACCGTTAAGTGACTAGTATCGATAACGCTTTCACAGATTATATTGTTTTTTATATAGATTGAGACACCTCCATGTATGGAATTTTCGCGACAGAAGTAAGATGTCAGCTTGTAATCAGAGATTTTGATTGTATTTATTTCATTGTTGTCTAACCAGTGTTCAGTTGTACAAATTATGTTGGGATCCTCTTTGTTGAGTAACAGTTCTAGTTCATCTATCTTGTTCCTGATACTTTGTATATTTAGATGGAAAATTTTAATTTTGAAAAATTTACCTTCTTTTATATTTTCATTGTTGAGATGATTTTTATTGTTGGAAAGCTCCCCCTTGTCGACGAAAAAAGAATCTCTTTACGAAATGAGGTCCGTTCAAAACTGTATGTATATATATATATATATATATATATATATATATATATATATATATATATATATATATATATATATATATATATATATATATATATATATATATATATATATATATATATATATATACATACAGTTTTGAACGGACCTCATTTTCGTGATCTCGAGATCAAGTTTGATAAAGATATATAGTTTTTTTTCCGAAGTTGCGTCATGATGGTGATAGCAATAGCTATATTTTTCTTCGAAAAATTCGCTAAAATAAAACGGATGTACCATATAAATTGTTGTTTTTATAAAAATTATTTAATTTATAAAAATCATTTAAATATGTACAGGGATTACCAGGAACCCCAGGAAATCCCGGACCTCCAGGAAAAGATGGGGACGTTGGAGTACAAGGTCCTCCTGGAATACCTGGATCGGCAGGACAAAGAGGAGAGAGAGGATTCCCTGGCGAAAGAGGTCCAGTTGGATCTCCTGGCTCGCCTGGAGTTAGAGGTGAACCAGGAGTTCAAGGATCTGATGGAGCGCCGGTAAGATAGTAAAATTAAATTTCAACTTGATTTTATTTTTAATACTTTAAATATTTTTAAGGGACCAATGGGCCAAAAAGGAGATAAAGGACACACTGGCCATCCAGGTTTAGTTGGATTACCAGGAATCAGAGGTCTTCCAGGATTACAGGGTGAAAAGGGAGAACGTGGATCTCTTGGGCCTCTAGGACCAACTGGACCTTCAGGTATTATTATGAATTTTGGAAAAATAGATATATTGATCAAACTATGTTTTTTAAATTTTCAGTTAATCGTAGAAATCTTAAAATATAATTTTTATTTTAGGACGACAAGGAGAACGAGGTCTACAAGGCCCCATAGGACCTGTCGGACCTCCAGGAGAACCTGCAGAAAGAGGAGATCCAGGCCCTCCGGGGCCCCCTGGAGAACACGGAGCGCCCGGAAATCCTGGAGATAGAGGCCCGATCGGTCCCCAAGGTTTGCAAGGTTTCCCTGGACCTCAAGGACAACAAGGATTGTTAGGATTGAAAGGTGAAAGAGGTTTAACAGGACTCAAAGGAGATCAAGGAAATCCAGGACCAGTAGGTAAAGGACTAGGGATATATAAAATAAAAGGATTTGTATTGATTTTTGTTTTTATGTGAATAGGAAATCCTGGAGAAGCAGGACCAGCTGGACTTGTAGGATTGACTGGATCGAAAGGTGCAAGAGGAGAACCCGGGTCTCGTGGAGATCCTGGTCTAATGGGACCACCTGGAAGACCTGGAGAAGCAGGACTTGCTGTAATTATCATATTATCTTTGAAAAGAATAGACTTGAAAAAAACATTATTTAATTTATACAGGGACAACCAGGAAATGCTGGGCCTCCAGGACAACCTGGAACACCGGGAATAAAAGGAAGCGTTGGTGATAGTGGGCGCCCTGGAAATCCAGGACCACAAGGGTTAACTGGAGCACCTGGATTAGAAGGTACTAAAGGAGATACTGGATCGCCGGGACAAACAGGACCTGTTGGACAGCCTGGCCCTCAGGGACCTGCAGGTGATAGGGGACTTCCAGGATTACCTGGACCTCCAGGTGCTACAGGAGCTAGAGGTATTCGTGGTGCGGTGGTATGTAATTTTGTTTACTTCTTTTATACAGGGTGTCTAAATACCAGGGGACACCATGGGGATCTCGGAAACTATAAGAGATAGAGATTCGGTTAAATGAGAGAAAAGTTACCTTTAAGAGGGAACAGTTCAATGGTGCATTTACATTTTACAAAATTTTCATAGCTTACTAGATATTAGCCAAAAACCATTTTACTCCGAAATCTTTCATCGTGAATATTTCTTAAGCGACTTGAAATTTAAAAAAATGTTTCAAATAAATGCTGGTAGGGTTTAGTACTATCTATTTAAAAATATTTTTTTAATTTCCAGAAATCTCATTGTTTTTGAGATGCGACACTAACTTATGTTTTTTTAAATAGAAGCAATATGAAATGTTGTAATTTTTGAATAGAAGATTTTATTACCTTTTCAATGAGATGCAACTTGATATACTTATTTTTCAAAATATCTCAAAAAATGATGAAAAAGTACTTTTGATTTATTTAATACACTGGATCATCCTAAGATGGCTATGACAATTAACAATAAGATTAAAAAACAACTGAAAATTTACTTATAAGCTTACATAGCATGAATTAACTATTTTATAAAAAAAAGAAAACATATTTCTATTTTTTAATACAAAATAACGGACAAAGATGGCTATGGCTATTACAAATAAAAAACCACAGATTTTTTAAAATTTAATACAGAATACCAGTCTTTGAGGAAAATTTAAAAAAAACTTGATCTTTAACAATAGGTATCCCATATGAAAAAAATTCAACGAAGTTGAAGAATAATATTGCATTTTTAAAATGTAAAAAAAAAAATATCAACAAATACGTATCACAAATAATTATAAGTTACTTTTTAGTATTCTTACAAACAGGCAAAATAACAATTTCTCAATTGATTTAAAAATCTCATTGTTGACAGTCACAACCATTTTTGACTGGAAATAAAAAAATGTGTTTTTTTTTTTTTAAATAAAATAGCTTATTGTTTTTTTATATTGTTGTCGATAGCCATAGCCATCTTTGTCTGTTACATTTTTTGAGATATTTTGAGAAATAAGTATATCAAGTTGCATATCATTGAAAAGGTAATAAAATCTTCTATTCAAAAATTACAAAATTTCATATTGCTTCTATTTAAAAAAACATAAGTTAGTGACATATCTCAAAAACAATGAGATTTCTGAAAATTAAAAAAATATTTTTAAATAGACAATACTAAACCCTACACTCCTACAGCATTTATTTGAAACATTTTTTTAAATTTCAAGTCGCTTAAGAAATATTCATGATGAAAGATTTCGGAATAAAATGGTTTTTGGCTAATATCTAGTAAGCTGTGAAAATTTTGTAAAATGTAAATGCACCATTGAACTGTTCCCTCTTAAAGGTAACTTTACTCTCATTTAAACGAATCTCTATCTCTTATAGTTTCCGAGATCCCCATGGTGTCCCCTGGTATTTAGACACCCTACCCTGTATAACTAATATTACAATAGTTGTATTCAAGAATTTGCTGTCACAACTTATTTAATGTTGTAGGGAGAAACGGGCCAGGCAGGTAAACCTGGAAATGAAGGACCACCTGGACATCCTGGATCAAGTGGACCCCCTGGACCACCAGGACCTACTGGAGATCAAGGGCCTGAAGGTCCTTCGGGTAAAGTTGGCCCACCTGGAATATCAGGACGTCCTGGCGACAAAGGGCCAGTCGGGTCTACTGGATCTCCAGGACCTGGAGGACCTCCTGGACTACCCGTAAGTAAATTTATTTTTAAAATAATATGATTCGTTACTTTATGAGGGAAACATTTTTATTATAGGGACCCCCAGGACCTCAAGGCCCTCCTGGCCCAACTGGAGAGAGAGGAATTCGAGGAGAAACTGGTCCACAAGGTGTAGAAGGTCAACAAGGTCCTAGAGGAAAATCTGGACCACCCGGAGTACAGGTAAATTAAGAATACAATTCTTGTGAAAATCAAAATTTATATTCATTTAAAATAAAATAGGGAAATAAAGGAGAACGTGGTGAAGCTGGTCCAAAAGGTGCTAAAGGTCACAACGGTTTAATGGGTCTTCAAGGACCTCCAGGAGTTAATGGACCTCCTGGAGAAAAAGGAATGCCTGGAACAAACGGAATGCCCGGAAAAGATGGCGAATCCGGTTCGAGAGGTCTTCCAGGAAGAGACGGTAGTCCCGGACCACCAGGACCTTCTGGACCTCCGGGACCTAGAGGATCCCCTGGTGATGAAGGAAGACATGGGTCTCCAGGTCAGCCTGGTTCTCCAGGACCACCTGGACCTCCTGGAGAGTTAGGATACGATCTTGCAGCATTATTAGGATCAACAGGTAAGTTTGCATACTTTTTACAACTAACAAGCTTAAATATTATAAATATTTTTAGCACAAATCAACAACCAAAAGGGACCAGACCCACTTGGAGATGAACCCATGAGGATAGCTGTGAAGGACATGACAGATCAAGAGAGGCGTGATATGGTACTTAAAGCTTACGATCATCTCAAAGCTACTTATGAGAGATTCAAGAAACCTGATGGAAAGAAAGACTACCCAGGAAAAACTTGTAGAGATATCAAGATCGCCTATCCAGACTTTGAGAGCGGTAAGAAACAGTTACCATTTGTTATTGTAATTATTATTATAATTAGACTTAAATTGAAAATCAATAAATCATCAAATTGTTTCATATTCAGGTGAATATTGGATAGATCCAAACGAAGGTGATACAAGGGACGCTATTCTTGTTTATTGCGACATGGAAAAGAAAGCAACCTGTATCTACCCGAGTCCATCAAAAACTCCACAACTTAAGCCTAAAGGATCATCGCAGCAAGAATTATGGCTATCTGAAATGCCAGAAGGCATTAAGGTAATTATAAATAATAAAAGAAAACGAACAAATGAATACAAATTATTCTTTTATTCCAGATGTCTTACAAAGCTGACAGCAACCAAATCAGTTTCCTCCAACTATTATCTGCCCACGCTTCACAGAGCATAACGTTCCATTGCAAGAGAACTGTAGCATATTACGATGCTGATAAACGCACATACCGCAGAGGTTTGAAGATGATGACATGGAATGATGTAGAACTGACACCACGAGGCAATATGAGGTTCAGATACGAGGCGTTAGAAGACGAATGCAGGGTAAATACTGTTATTATTTAATATTTATACTAAACTAATTATTAATTAGTTACATTAATATTAATTTTTGTTTTTAATAACCTTAAAAACAATTGACTCATATACATTTATATTAAATTTGTTACAGTTGAAGAATCCAGAATGGGCTAAATCTGTTCTTGTCTATGCTACGGATAAACCTGTGCGACTCCCGGTAACAGACGTCGGTTTGAGAGACGTCGGAGGCGCTGACCAGGAGTTCTCAATAGAAGTTGGCTCAGTTTGCTTTTCATAATTACAAAGATTAAATAATATATAGAATCTATCGATTTCCAAACACAGTTCTCGTAAAATATTGATTTAAAAGAAATATCACTGCCTATTCTAATATATTTTTGTTAATATCAAAATGTAATATAATTATCAATAGAATATATGTAACTATTTAATTTTTTATTGTGTATCAACTTAATTGAAAACCAAAATAAAGTACAGTAGAACCTCCTTAACCTAATCTTTACCACCCAATTGAAAAAGAATTACTTATCTGACAGTTAAAATGATTATTGCAAAGTTATTTTATAGTAAAGGGTCGATGATTACATTGAGCGAGTTTACTAGCTACAAGCCGGCGAGTTTAGAAGTGGGTGAGTCAGCTAGTGCAATAGTGATGCATGATGACACACAAAACATTCCACTAGCTCAGCAGTCAACTAGCTAGCGAGTTTAAACCACGTATTGTAAATAGGAACCACCGGGACACTCACAGCTAGTTCACTAGTAACTATGATGACAAACGAATACTTAGTGAGTCGCGAGTAAAGTAGTCTGGCTTTCAACTTTTGTAGCAGATTGTTTACAATCTGCTAGTTAGCTAGTGAACATGATTACAGAGGGCGAGTTTACTAGCAGCTAGTGAATTCAGCGGCGTCGCTGGGGGTGGGGGGGGGGTCACCATTAAAGAGGTGACACCCATCATACATATTTTGTCGGTTACAGTATCTTGATAAATTTTAATTTTTAAATTGTCAATCATCAATTATTTTTCACAAAACTTTTTTTTATTTTTTTTCATCTATAACCTACAGACACCCATCCCATGTGCAAAAAATAGAACTTATTGCCGTTTTTATCGTTTGTTTTCACCTTCAAGGGGTGACACCCTTTTCATATGCAAAAAATAAAACATATTGCATTAACCTTCAAGGGGTGACACTCGTCTCGTGTTAAAAAATGAAGGCTATAGACCAGATTTTTTTGGGATACTTTAAGCTTTCATGGGGAAAAATGCGTAAAAAAAATTTAACCAATTGACTTTTATTTGGTAATTGAAAGTTTAAGGGGTGATAACAGTCCAATTTATTTAAAAAATATGTTTTTTTCTGTCGTTAAAAATTCACAAGGGGTGACAACCACTTAATGTGCAAAATAAACTATTACATGGAGTGAATTTGCTGGCTAGTAGCTAGTAAACTTGCTTATTATAAGCGACGTTGTACTATAGCCTCTGTATTGGCATCTGAATGGTTAATAATATCAGGACTCAGGAAGGTAAGAATAAGAGAAGGGTAATAAATAAAATCTCGTGCGATATTTTTTGACATTGTGTATTTATTATTGAATACTTATTCCTTAAATCACTTCATATAATTATGTTTATATACTTTTGATCAGTTTAAACGCAAGGAACACATTTTTTCAAATATTGCATCAATCCAAAAAAGATTACAATTAATAATACACTCACAACGTATTAAAATACCCTGCATGCTAAAACTGACCAAAACCAACATTTACTCGAAAATAAAATATAATTTTTTTTTCTTGTTACGCTTTCGAATAAACTGGGGAAATAAAACATTAAATTCTAACACAACGTGAAGCTTACGATCAAAAATGACGACGATTTTTTGTTCATATTATCATCGCCATCTGGCAGAACGATGAAGGAAATTCTTTATCGCAAAAACTATATGTACATTTATTTGTGTCCAAAGAAAATTACATTACTATAGATTGTTCAGAATAAGTAGTTAATCGACAGCTGCCGAATCGTTTGTTTTTTAACAGTTGATATATTTTATAGGTTATAATAATAATCCATTGTAAAAAAAATCAAATTAGTATTATAAATATTATTAAAAATCGATTAAAATAATTTCACTGGCGAATTATCGCTGTCAATTATTTTCTTACTCTGATTGACTATTATTTGAGAAGTATATAGGCATAAATCATGAAAATAACTTGAAACTCATTTACAAGGGGGCACTCAATCGCATGATAAGCTTTTAAGAGATGAAACTAGATTAAAAATAAAATAAACATTCAACTGGATGCTGCTTATTAATTAATAAAGATATTTCATTTTGAAAATTGTTATATTTTTATTATTATTTGCAATTGTTTTTTAATTTTCATTATTTTCCTGCACATATTTCGGTTACCTCTCGTTTAAACGTTGATTTTTTTTTAGGTAAAATATATATTCGATAATACACGTTTCTGCATTAAAATAAGTTTTGAAACATAATACAGTATTATATTAGTAAAATTAAATATCTTTATTAAAAATGAACATTCAGTAAGTGTTCGAACACGTGTATTTTTATTTTTAATCTAGTTTCACCATCCAAAAGTTGACTGTAACCTTCCATCCTCGAAATTGAATGTCCTCTTGTTAGATAATATCTCGTAATATACATTTTTAAAATAAATCATACAAACATCATTAAATAACAACAGATTAAATTATTATTTCACAATTTATAACTTGTAACAAATAAAAATAAAAGAATTTCAAGTCGTCATCACGATTTACGAATACATAAAAACAGATCGTAACTAAAAACACTTGCATTAATGTTAATTGTTCTCTCGAAAACCAAAAAAGGAAAATAATTCATTGCAAAAAAGCGTCAATTGTAAATCGTATAGTATATTTAAACCAGTAAATGAATCTAGTTAATGAAATAATGGAGTAAACAAAACAAATAATTATCTTTATAAACTAAATATAACAGTCAGAATTTTTGATATAGACAATTACACGAGTTAAAAAAATTCACCATCTTACGTAACGTTCCATATTATTATTCAAAAGTTCAACAGATTAATAATATATCTATATTTTTACCTCGGAACTAGAGTATTAATATTTATGTTTAACCCCTTATTGACTATTGAGATAGAAGATTACGAACATACTAAAGAAAAGGGGGATATTCTCGTTTAGGGTCAAAAAAATCATTTTATTTTTTATATGATCCTTCTAAAACTATAATAAGTTTTAGAAAAAACTTAAAAAAGTTGAAAAACATGCAAGTATGGAGGTTTGTTACTAAGTCCATCATTAGATTCAGAAAAACACAAATTATTGAGGTGGGAGAGCATTCTACTGAAATTAATTCTGAATTAGAAAATAATATCACAAAAAAAACACAGAACTAGCACAAATAGGGTTAGGTTAAAAAAATTAACATAACCATAATATTTTCAAATTGTGATTGTTGGAAAAAAATTGCATATTTATTCGTTATATTCTATGGTAGTAAACAGAAAATGGCAGTTCGTTATAAGTTGGATTATTTGTAAAATATTCCTCTTTAGATATTAAAAAATTGATTTAAATCTAGTAGAATATGGCGACAAACCTCCCCAAATTATAAAAACGTTTATTTTGTTTTTGAATTTCAAATGAAAACAAAAGATTTCATCTCGATCTGATTGTGAATGCTACTACATCTTCTAAAATCAAATAAAAATTTGAGCCCAAAAAGAGAAACCCCAATACAATTTTTATACTTAATAAAATTACGTAACTTCGTAACTTTTTTTGCAGGTTTTTAATAAGGAAAAAAAAAACAGTAATTTTCTATTAAATTTAATTCTGTCAATAAGGGATGAATGAAAATGACAAAGTGAAAAAGAATACAGTATATTTCCTTACCGATTATGAAATTATTAACACTATATTAACGTCTTTAAAACACTGCAATTTATACACATATGTACAAAGAATAAATATATAATATACTGTGTATATATAAGCTTTATAGTGAGAAATAGTATACAGTTAAATTTATATTTATATATATATAATTTATTTTTAAAAGTTCTAAAATGTACGTTGCTTCAAACATTTCATATCAATTCCTAACCGACAAGGAAACTATCATTTTGAAAATTATATATCTAAATATTACGGAACGTTACATAAAAATCTATACAATAAAACAATAAGGAGTTTAAAAACTATTTACACCTTTAACTGCCGAGGATTTTATTTACGTTATTCAAAATAAAAGTAAATTTAAATTTAAGTTCTTGTATGTCAAAATGAATTGCTACCCCCAAAGCAGTTAAAGGGTAAGAAAAACAATTTTTCTGAGGATCACGAAGCCAGAGAGAGAGACAGAGAGAAAGAGATTTAATAATAAGAAACAGGACTTTGTTTTTTTGTTTCAAGAGAATTGTTTGTATGTAAATCTCCTACAAAGAAAAGCATAATGTTGATTATTTTTAATATTAATTGAGCTACAAAGTGTCCCATAATTATTTGTATGTATAATATACGACGGACACGTTCTGAAAGCAATGCCTTCCACACTGCAACAGCCGTACATCATTTTGAAATAAGTACAAAAGATAATTTGAAGAAACTAAATCATTTCCTTACTTCCCGATGAACAGGAACACGAGGCAAGAATTCCAACGTCTTCAAGCTATCTTCTGTTTGCTATTCCGCACAGATATCTCACTCGGTTGCATTGCTCTCGGAACGCGCGACGTATAAATATATATATATAACACAATAATAGGCCGAACTAAAACAGAGAAATACGCGCACACTGCCGTACGCTAACAACAAACTAATTAACTAATTAATAATAATAATAAATGGATATATTCACTCACACCTATACACACGACAAACAATAAAACAAATAACTAACAGCGTCTCTTCATTAAATCAGCAGTTTTACAATATATATATATTTAACCATGTGTTTATTTTTAAATTCTCCTGCTCTAAATCTAAACGAAAAAATATAATTAATCATATATATAGGAAAAAAAAGCCACTTTTTCAAATATTATATACGCGCGGTACCTCTAACGTACAAGAAATAGATGAGAAAAAAGATTTTTTTATATTTTGCATTAATTAATTAATAATATATATATATATTTATTTATTATTCGCGACAAGAGTCCATTTATTTATATCGCTCTTTGAGTCATTGAACAGCCACGACACAACAGAACACTGAGTATAGTCTGATGGCACACAGTCTGCGGTGGCACGGTGAGTGATTGTGTGTTTGGGGGGGAGGTGAGGCTGCAAGCTGCCGTCGTGCTGTGTGTCCCGTGGCGTGGTGGTCGTCGTCGCCGCCGCTTCAAATCTTCTGTATCTTCTCGCCGACGACGACGGGGTTGTTGCGTCTGATCTCCTGCGCCCCCATCTCCCTGTAGTTGAACGAGCAGTCGTGTTTGTCGCTGTATCGGTGCACCGCGCAGAACAGGCCGCCACACCGACATTCGAAACCTGCAAAACGTTAAACAATGACCTTAGTACCTCTCAAATTTGAGCAAACTTGTTAAATAGTAACACAGGGTGGTCAGTATTTCCCTGACTTTTCCCAGTTTTCCAGGAGAATTTTTATGTTTTCCCTGCATATTTAAGCATATTTTACACGTTATATTGAAAAATACAGAACTTTAATACTTTATATCCAATATACTGATTTAAAATTCAATTTTCTACATAAAAAACTCCATGCCGTGTGTTAAAATATGCATTTTTATTTTATTTTTTAAATGACATACCTACATATTAAAATGTAAAAAGTGAAAATATGTTGAGTAATGAAATTTCCATTATTTCAGAAAAAAAGATTTCAAATTCGTTAATTTTTGACCAAGCATTGACAACAGGCTATTTTTAGGTGTCCTCTTAAATCAAATTTCACGAAATTGTGTTTAATAAGAATATTATTTCCAGTAACAAATCAGATAATAAATTAATATCAACACTTAAAAATCATTAATATACAACAATTAAACCTTTGCTATAAGTGTAGTATATTTCTGATTGGTCAAAGTACTAAAAATAGATCACGTGATAAAACATAATTTTTTGTTAACAATAGAACTTTTTTGAAAATTTTGCATGTTTTAAATTTTAATAGATAGCTGTTTAAAAATTTGCGGGAAAATGTGTGGTTTTTGCATTTTAACAAAAAAATTCCCTGACATTTTGCTGTATAGCAAAATTCCCTGACTTTTCGCGGTTTTCTATTAACTGGCCACCCTGTAACATTTGATGATATTGCTCTGAATTTATAAATCACAATAAACATTTGTGTAGGAAGTACTGACCTGTGAGCCCGACCTTCTTACGACATGTGACACAACGATTCTTTTTCTTTTTTGCATCCTTGTCATCTTTGCTGTCAAAGCTGTCGTCCGCATCATTCGAACTGACGGAACCAGCGACACTGCCCGGCGCTCCATCATCACTACCCTGTAAACAAAAACACATACATGTCAACCATTCCAAACAATTGTACAAACCAATTCTAACATTTAATTTAATAACGCAACCTGCAATTCTTTGAACAAAACGTTACGGCTCTTTACACATATTGAAAATTTTTATTTTAATTTTATTGAGAGATTTAAGTTAGAATCTTAAAAATGGTAACAAAGAAAATAGTTTTTGTTGCAGGTGTTAATTTAAAAATAACTCAACACAGAAAAGGTTGCTGACCCCCGATCTAAAACTAGTCACAACTGAATATCATCTTGATAAAAACAGTGCATATTGAGGTTATGAACAGAACTGTTTTTAAATTAATCATGTTTATCTTCAACACGAGTTTTAAATTTTGATATAGTAAATGCTGCAAGTTCTGCTTAAACAAAGTGGCCAGTATTTCTCTGGAACAAATTTCCCTGACTATTCCCAGTTTTCTAGAAGAATTTTGACCGTTTTTCCGTTTTTATTGAAAATTTTGATAAAAAACCTAAAAAAAGGTCACGTTTTCTTTTAAAACTTAATAGATAACTATTTAAATATTTTGTGAGAAATTTTGTAGTTTTTGCATTTTTATAAAAAATTCCCTGACTTCCAACCAAATTCCCTGACTTTTCCTTGACATTTCCCTGTATAGCAAAATTCCCTGGCTTTTCCCGGTTTTCCAGAACATGTTAAACAAAAGTATTAATTTCAATTATTGTTTACACATTTATTGTATTTGACAGCATTTGCTTTATCTAAATTATACAAAAAAACGTCACTTAGGGCACTTTTCTTGGACAATTGAATACCCAAATAATAGAATTTATAATCAATTTTTACGTGCCCTTTTTCGTTTTCTCCTTGTCACTCGATAAACTTGTTTTAACAAATCATCAAGGACATAATCAACTTCCGGACATGAGGACTTTTCATCTGTGTTTATTTCTTTTGTATTATTATTGTTAGACATCACTTAAAATTTTGAATGTGTCAGATGCATCATGACAAACCAAAAACTAACATGACAGCTATTGCAGCATCATTTTTTGTTTACTAGCTTCCTAGATATTGTTTAATTCATTTCAATATTATCAAATTTTTGATTTCTGGTTTTTTCAAGATGCAATTTCTCAGCCGAATTAAAAGATTTTTGTACGATTAATTTTTTCATTAGAGTAATATTATTAGAGATTAAATTTACGCTATAAGTTTTGCTTATAAATATAAACGCACATCGCCGTTGATTAAAACGTACATTTTACTCGTTGGTGATCTGTGCATGTACTTACCTCTTTTGCATGTTCTGAAGTTGGCGGCGACGCTATGCAGATGGGGACGGTAGGTTGTGCTGTGTCCATGTAACTGGCCAGGGAGACTGCGCTCGCAGACGCGCCAGGCGACGGCGAGCTGGCGGGTGGCTGTTGTTTCTTTTTCAGTGCCTCCTGCGATACAAACATAACAATTAACAAATAATTCAACAACTTGTTTACATGGGTGATCTATACAGGGTGGCCAGTATTTCTCTGGAACAAATTTCCCTGACTTTTCCCGGTTTTCAGGAGAATTTTTACGTTTTTCCCTGCGTTTTTTATTTAAAATTTAGAAACTGGCTATCCTGCTATACCCATGATACAATTAATAAAGATATGGCTTTCCCGAGTTTCATTTTTTTTTACTATTCTGCACATGACGTCACACGATAGTTAGTATGTTTATATATACGTGATACGTTTATATGGATACATAACACAGCGTTTTTTTTTATCGTTCTTGTAGCTATTCAAATTAAATTGTATATTAAAAGTCATATTAATCACACGCACTAAGCACCGCATTTAAAAATTTTTCTTTAAATTGGCAAAAATAACAAAATAAATCGGTTTTATCACGGTTTTATAAACGTCAAATAATTATATTACTATCATGGACTACTATATTAATTTGGGTTTCTATCATGTGACGTCACAGCGAACAGAGTGAAGTTAGGTGACATGCGCAATGCCATATCTGTATAAATATTTATTTATAGAATATTCTAGATCAAACGATGTATTTTTCAAATTGATTCTCACCTTATAACAAAGTGAACATAATCCGTCCGTAGCTGGATTACCGTAGAAACCACATCCGGAGCGGCAGAGCGCTTGCATCGGATTCGACTCGCGTTCCATTCTCGACAGCTTGGCGCTTGAATTAGCGACAGCTAGGTCTGAGCAGGTGCGTGGTTTGTGTAACGATGCGACTGTACTCAGACTGTCTCTCTCTCTCTCTGCTCACTGCTGCTTCGCGTGGTTATGTCAGGACTGCATGGACTGAAAAAACAAAATAACAAATATGTTAAATATCAATTCAAAATTATCATCTTAATTCAACACAATTAGAAATATTGATAATTTATCTGTCTTCCACCACGAGATCTCGGGTTTTCGCGAAATGATAGGTATGTGGTTCTAGTTTAGCCCATTTAAGAATTTTTCCGGTCATGACCCCCCCCCCTTCAAAATTTTTCATATAAGGCTTCATGCACCTCGTTGGACTTGGGATTGATTCACGAATCGATTGGCAAGGGTATTTTTTTGAGTCGTGTCAAGTAGATTGCGCGGCAACACTCACGTGTGGGTTCTGATAAATTTTTTAAAATATGTATGCTCAAATGTCCAGTTATTAACAGAATCTCATTGTAAAAAGTATCAAAAGTTTATCATAATTATCAACAAACAAAAAAATGTTACGAGATTTTATTTATTATGTAACATTTTTTTATCTTCTTTTTATCTTTTAATAAATATATTTATCGTAAAAAATGCATTGAATATCAATCTATGATTCTAAATAAAATATAATCATTTTAACGGTAAAAAACGTAGTTTTCCGATACAAAAAAAAACTAAATCGAAAAAAAAATCGTTAGTACTAAAAAATAATGTCATATAGATTTATTTTATTTATACACCGCCACAAGGTCACGTGGTAAAATAGGAAATGTGACAGGTATATTTGAGAGAGATATGCACAAATACATCTTTCTGTTTCACTTCAAACGATTTGCATTATCTGTCAACCACACGTATAAAAATATAACTGTACAAACTGCGATTTCAATGTAACTTGAAAATGTTATCATCGATTATCGTCGCGCAATAATTATTTCGCAAAATCACGTATTAATTATAATTCAGAAGGTCAGTAAAACAGTACAATGAATTTTGGTTTCTGGGTTTTCATCGTATCTTTTACTAATGTCCCGTCAAATAATATAGTATCTATCTGGATTTATTTCTAAATGACAAAACGTACACCCAGAAACAATAGAAGCATTTAATTTGCATATTAATCGGATTCTTAAAGCACACAAATTGGTTCCCTTTTATTCAGATTTAAAATACATATTTTTTAAAATCTTATTGTTAACTAAAAGGTATCATAAAGGACCTATGATACGTTGAAGTATCACTGCTCTAAATTCCGTAACAAATCCATAGATACTACCACAAAATTAATAACCTCATTTGTGAGTGTTAGCTAGCTTACAAATTTGTTAGTCCTTTTATAATACCGGACATAAAAAAAGTCAAACTAGGGGGGGGGGGGGGGGGGGGCTAAAAATAAAGACAATGATGAATGGGAAGCCAAAAAATTGTGATTTCATATTTTTGTGAAGAAAAACACATTCCTAACAGATTTCGGTAAAAAAAACTCACTTTTTAGCATTTAGTGATATTTTACCAAACGACAAGACAAAAAATAAATTGTATTTAATGCAAAGAAACTGTGTTTTATACATTCTAATAAAAACATTTAAAATTTAAAAAAAATAGCGCAAACGAAGAGGGAGGGGGGACAAGGTAAATCCTCACTTTATAGCATTTAGTGATATTTTACCAAACGACAAGACAAAAAATAAATTGTATACAGTACAAAGAAACCGTATTTTATACATTCTAATAAAAACATTTAAAATTTAAAAAAATTAACGCAAACGAAGGGGGGGGGGGACATAAGATATAAATCCTGTTCATACAGCATCTTCAACCACCGCTCATTCACTCAAGCGTCTACAATAACCTTAAGATCAACCAACCCGACGGCAATGCCCAAGAGATATCAAAACACACACACACACACACACACACGTATACAACGCGACCTTGCGGCCGATGATCCGCGAGCACACAACACATCGCCATACCCCCACCACTACCCATTGAGAGATTGAAGAACGGTGGTGTAGAGGGAGGTGAGGGGAGGGGGGCACGTCTAGGTCTGCGTCACACAGCTGACGTACAGACAGACAGACACGGAGTTTTGACGGACGAAACAGAACAGATCTCGCTCGGGTGCTGTGCGCCCGCCGCCCCGTATAGACCATTGCATCGGTTCAAGGCCGATTTAAAACACTACTAGACAGACTGAACGGGGTTGGGGTTCTTCCCCCCCACATGTCTATGTACAAGTTTCATCATCACATGTATCGCGGGTATTATTGTTAATGTTAAGAAATGCGTGATAATTTTTAATATTTAATGTAAGGGATAAAACGTGATTAAGGTTTAAAAGTGAAGTATTGTGAACAATAGTGTGGTTGCGTCGTAAGCCAGCGGTTTTTAAACTAGGGTCCCCGGACCCCCGAGGGTTCGCTATACTTTTGCGGGGGTCCTTTAAACATTTTTGGTATAAATTAATAAATACTTTTACATTAATTTACCCATGAATCATTAGTATCTAACGCCATTATATTCTGTCAGGGGGGGGGGGTGTCCCCTGAAAAATAATTGTTAAAAAGGGGGGTCCCTATAGAACACATAAGTTTAAAACCCGCTGTCGTAGGCTATAAAATGTAATCTAACCTGTAGAAAACCCTATCGACAGACAATCGGATATTAGGGGTCATTTAAGTATTACGTAAGCTCAGTTTTGGTTGATTTTGGAGACACCATATCTTTCCCTATTTAAGTAAAAATAATACTGTCTACCCCCTATCATCTCCCCGCTAAAGGATAAGAAGTAATAAGCTTGTTTTATTTAATTAACAAATAAAGTTTAAGTCGATTAATTTGTTCATCAATAAAATAGAAAGTAATCAACAACCCATAATTCTTGCATCAGAATTCCATGCACCCTGTCCCCCTTGTTAACAAAAATAATACAAAATCGAGACCCCTCTCTCCTTTCACCTAAACATACCTATGTAATAATTGTAGAAATTAAATATTAAATTCAGTACACGGTCTTAAAAAGTTTATTTCTCCTCACCCTTTTTACTTTGTTTTACTATTTATTGTTTTTTACTATTATTCCACGTCAAATGAAAAACAATAAAATTGTGTCAAGTACGAGTATATGAGTGCAATACATATTTCCATTAAAAAAAAAATACAAAGAAGAATTGAAGTTAAAAATAACCTCAATCAACCTGTCTGAGCAAAGGGACAGGTGGAAAATACAATGCAAGAATTATAAAATATGCAGACAGCCAAGCGTTTACTCCTGTCCCCACCATACTTTTAATTGATATTTAATTTTTTTCTAGAACTACATGTTTTCTTCAATCAAATGTTATGATTTTATTCATTATTTTTTATTAATTTTATTTTGCTACTGAGTAATTGGCTAAGGTCGAAAAAGGTTCATTTGTTAAAATTTATTAAAATCAAATAACGATTTATAATAATATATCCATAGACCTAAAGCATGGATCGCGCATTCTGTATTAACATAATGGTATAAACATTACTTCAAAACTGTAAGAGAGATGCGGCAGCGTTTAGGATATATCTATCTCTTTTTCTAAGAAGAATGGATTAGACACTTTTGTTTAAATAAGGACAAGTATATCCTATACTATTTTCCATCTTTTTCCTTTGGCACGACTCTGTTTTCGAGTCAGATGCACTCACTGTCCATGCTCTATGTCTATGATTTACCTATACAGGGTGACCAGTATTTCTCTGGAACAAATTTCCATGACTTTTCCCGGTTTTCCAGGAGAATTTTTACCGTTTTTCCTGTTTTTTATTAAAAAAATTTAGATAAAAAACCAAAAAAAATACATTTAACCAAATTCCCTGACTTTTCCCTGTATAGCAAAATTCCCTGACTTTTCCCGGTTTTCCAGAAACTGGCCACCCTGCTATACATAACTAGGTATTTCTGTTATTGGACAGAAAAATGATGTAACGTTTTCTCTAGAAATTAGTCTAATTATTTCGCAAAAATAAATACATTAGATAATGTTTCGTGCAATTTTATATTTGGCACTTTGTCAATTATTTTAAGTAGTTTTCGTTACTTCGTTTACAATTAAATACCAACGTAATCAAATTACGTGAAAATACGTAAAATACTCGTAACTGGTACTATATGACGTATTTTCATGCATTTGATGGCACCGATACGCGCAAAATCTAATTTTAATGTATAATTTATTTCTCTTCAAGATTTTTTGAAAGATTTACATTATTTTTACTTTATAATAAACAATTTTATTTTGATACAAATAGTTATAAATCACCCCTTAAATATTATTATAAATAAATTTGTTAGGCAGTTAACACTATCTGCGGGGTATTAAATATAAATGACAGTTGAAATATATGATCTTTACGCATGCGCGTTAAGTAGAAATCAGCTATTTAAAATAAGTAGTGATATGTGTACCTCATTAAATGCGTATCATTTACATTAATATACATTTATTATCACTGATAGGTATGTAGAATCCGAGCAAATTCATAACGATTTGATATTTCGCAAATAACGTTAGCAAACCAAGCAAATTTCTTTATAATACCAGCCATGAGCCAGTCTAGTCATAAATATTATTATTATTATTATTGTTATTTTGATAAACAAGTTTCTGTAAACATATTTAATCTTTGAAATTCTGCAATATACTGCTTTTTTCCGCAATAAAAAGACAAATACATTTTCCTTTAACGAGTTCTTATTACGATTCTTTTTAGAAAACTTAACCAATTCTACAAAAGAGTCGATATTTTTATAAGTAAAATTATTTAACCCTAATATCCGATATAAAGCACTCTCAAATGAGGTATCAAACTTATATGACAGTTCTTTTGAAGTTTCCCGAAGACTTTGACAAGTTTCATGCACACGTATGTAAACACCAACGGTATTAAAACAGTGGTGATATTATGATAATTATTTTGTACGCTCAGAGTCGCCAACTGTGTAACAATACGTTGAAGTATCACTGCTCTAAATTCCATAGCAAATCCATAGATACTAATTATGAGTGCTTGCTAGCTAGCTTTTTGATATGATACTGGATATAATAAATAAATGTTTTTAATGAATTATTGAGCACATTTTTTTGAAAACTATTTCTACATATAGGCCCTATATAAATATAATTAAAATCTGTAATGGAGCTTAACTGATCTCTTTCAATATCGAAATAATAAATAATAAACAATTTTTTTAACCTGTTGTTCCAGTTATATTTAATTCTTATATGGGTCTAAAGGCAGGTATAACACAAGGGGTTAAAATTCATAAGAAAACATAGTTGGCAATACCGCGTATGCAAAAACCAAGCGATTAACTGTGCCGCAAGAAATGTATACAAGAATACAGTTACAGGTTATAATTTCTTGTAGGATTCTGTCTATACTTAGGAGGAGATCTGAGTGGGCGACGCGGACGTTTGGTTAAATAACTATCGCACAGACAGACCAACATACATAACGTGGGTTTTCAAATAAAAATGGTCACTAGGTTATCAACTTATCAAACAATACATATTACATATAAACATCTTCTACTCTGTTCAATTTCATATGTTCAAAATATTTTATATCGAAGATACGAGAAGCTTTGTGATCGTTTAAAAATGAAAAATTGTTCTCAGATTTCAATATTTTAACTTGATCTTTTCGTTTCAGGTCAAGACAAATACTTTTCGTGTCGTGTCTGAGTGTCTGTCTGTCTTTCCTTTGAATCCTTGTCACACGCATAACTCATGAAACACTGAACCGATATTGATGAAATTTGGTTGGCTGAGTCTGGCTTAAAGATGGTCTCATTTAGAAATTGTGTGTAAAGGGGAGGGGTAACATCTCAAAATATTGATTTTTGATTGAAAACCTTTGATACCTTGTATGAAATTATCGGTTTTGAAAGTTCAAAATTTTCATAGCTTCGTCTAGGGGGCATAAATTTACGTGTTCAGTACAAAAATTCAAGTTTTCAGCCAGGGCCGTAACTATCACCAGGGCAGTGCCTCGGGGACCCGAGCAGAAAAAATATATTCGATTTATATTTTACATATAGTGAAGGCATTTTGATCACTTGCTGCTCCGGGACCCCCGAGCTTCTAATTATGGCCCTGTTCCTAGTTCATATCATTTACAAGACGTTATGCTTTGACTAACAAAATGAGATTAATAGGGTTTCTTAGAAACCCTAAAAAATATTTAAAATCCTACTGAATCAAGCAAATTTAGTGTTTCTTCTAAAAATATTTCAAAATGTATCAAAATAAGCATTTTTTTATCCATTCACCATCATATAAAATAATGTGCTCAGCTATTCCAAATCCAGCAGCACCTCAAAAGACTTCCGGCCCACACCACTCCGTCTACAATTACAATACAGTCGGAATTCGCAACAAAGAGACCGAGGAGAAGAACACAAACCGCTACATACAAGAGAAATAAAAGAGAACCGTACCTGCCCGCCGATAGATTCACACGAAACCGGTCCGCGTGTATATGGTAGTACATATACATATATTCGCCGCGAAGACACGGGAGATACCGTCCGTACCCCCCCCCCCCCCCTCACCTGGATAGAGCATGTGCTCGTACGCAGCAACAGCTTGTGGGAGATAACTGTACAACGGCCATTTTGTGTTGTAATGAATAATTAGGTTTCCAACAAGAATTTACGAAAATATATATACACATATTAAGTAACCAGCTTAACCACCCCCTCCCGTTTAATATGATACCCTGTAAGTGTGTAATTAATATTACTGGTTTAAGTTTAACTTAACAAAAATTCGGTACCTAATAGAAAGAGTTTGACACCAATTTAGAAGCAGTTCAGTACAATACTTGGTATTAATATTAACAAAAATAATTGGACGCTATAAGAGCAAGGTGTAATGTTTTTCAACTAATGTTACTAATAGAACAAGTACATCTTTATTAAATTAATTTAATTATCAAAGTCTGCAAAATATATATATATATTTAAATTATAGTATTTTATTTTATATTTTTTCTCCAGTAATGGGCAAAAGAAACCCAGTAATGATCACTTGCTAGTGATTACCAAATAATAAGTGCTTACTATACGACAAAAAAGTTGTAAAATAAATAATCGTAAAATTTGAAACAATGTAAATGCTATGATAATATAATAATCAATAAATATATTACAATAATAATTAGTTTAAATGTCTACAATTTTGACACCCATTGGCCTATTGTCAGGCCCGGATTTACCATGCAGGCAGTGTAGGCACGTGCCTAGAGCGGCAAAAATTAAGGGGCGGCAAATTTAGAAAATGTTTGACTTTCTTTAAGTAAACTTGACATAAAAAACCTAAAAAAAGGTCACCAGTATTTAAGATCTTATTTTTATTTTGAATAAGAGGGCGGCAAATTCGCAACTGCCTAGGGGCGGCAAATTTCTAAATCCGGGCCTGCCTATTGTTATCAAATGAAGCTGTTTTTCAGTTAAGATTATTTGATCATTAAGCAATGTATAGATAAGTCTAAAATTTTAATGTTATTTATGGGTAGCTCATAATAATATATTTTACTACTTTTTATTTAAAATATTGAACGCATGATTTTGAGTAACTGGATATTAAAAATATTGAAATTCTACACAATTGGCTATAAGAAACGTTTTAAAAACTAATTATTCGAAACTTCAACCCTTTTAAATACAATAAAAATTATAAAACAAATATATTCACGTGTAATTTATTCAAAATAATGAAAAACTAGCTCTGTCATTACAGCAAATTAGTACATATTACTGTTATATACAGTTCTGTCTATTTTAATTTTCAAATTAAATTAAACTTTTTTACTTTTAATAATTAACAAAGTAAAAGATTCCATTAAATGTACATAGGTAAGTACATGCACAGAAAAAAAACTGTATTGGACCAAGAAAACCTTGTTTTGTATATAACGAAAACAATATTTTCTTAATATAAGAAACATACTCTTAATCCAATTACGTTATTTCTTCGTTCAAGAATACTATAGTTAGTTTAAGAGATTATTGTTTATCTTAAGAAAATATTGTTTTCGTTATATACAAAACAAGGTTTACTTGGTTTGAGAAATCCTTTCTACCAGTGTGGTATCATGTGTTCTGAATATAAATTAAAAACACAATTTTTCGAGACCAAATCTTTTTTTACAGTATGCTAGACGTATATCCTTAAGCTCTTTATAGATATATCGGCTCAACAACTTTATTAAAATCATAAATCGAGACGCACACCTTGTAGAATAATTACAATAAATCCAAAATTAGTTCCAAAATAAACACAAAGGACTTTTTGGCTATACAGCATACATATTTTTTTAATGTCAAAACAGCCGGTTGACGGCCTTCAGAAAGCCACCATTTATTATTTAAAATAGAAACAATCTTCACACACACACACATACAAACATTTCACCATGAGTTAGAAGAGCATATTATACAAGTGTTAGTGTGTGACCTTTTGCACACAAACTAACGTCACCGCCGGTAATTTGTGATTTCATTAGTGCCCACTTCCTTGCCAATATCACCACGATGAAGTATCCGTGCAAAATACCATAAACCGTCATTAGACAAAATATTATAATGGATATCTAATCATTTATTTTTGGTTTCCGATGGTGTGCTAATTGCATTTTCAAAATAACTGCCGTTGCAGAGGAATTTTTGAACACCCTATACGAAACGTTGGTAAATCATAGTCTAGACAACCTTTTTCTCCCCTGCTGTTTTTTTTTCACGCCCGATCACGCATGGCAAACCAGTCACGCTCGTGACACGATTTAATACGTATATGTTATAAATTTAAATTAATAATATGTATAAATATTTGTACATATTATTTCTGCATTTCTAGTGAAAGTAATAGCAAAAAAACTCATGCAAATCACAACAATAAATCCGGATGTTAAAAGGTTCTGCAATAAATAAAAAAAAACATGCCCAATTTGCCCAGCCTAGTCATTATTGAGCTATCTATTTTTAATTTAATGTACACTCGACAAATTAATTAAGGGGACACCTAAAAAATAGCAAGTTTTCAAATGCTTGTAACTTGGTCAAAAATTAACTTTTTTCTAAACTTTTTTATTATTAAATTGAGCAAATTTACTCTACTTTATGATGGTCTAATTCGTTCCTCAACATCTTTTAATTTTTTAACTTTTTTATGTAATTATATAAATTAAAAAAAAAACTGCATATTTTGACACTTGATGTAGAGTGCATTTATGTAGAAAATGAAATTTTGAAATAACCTTTTTGTAGAGAATTTTAATACCTTCAAATTTATTATGGTGCGAAAAAAATGTGACAAAAATTCGCAAAAGTATTACAGTTTTAGTGAAAATCAGGAAAAAATAATTCAAATGAATATAGCCGGAGTAATTTTGGTGGTACAGAAAATAAATAAAAATAAAAATGAAGCTCAAAGTATCATCTTTCAGATTATGCAATGTAATGAAAGATTTTTTTATGAATTACAAAAAATATTCAAACTTTAAACAGAATAGAAAATATGAGTAATTAGACAGTAAAATTAAAACAAAGAATACATACCCTAAACATTACATTTTAGGTGGCCCGAGCTAGAGGTCTCATTAACAATACATGTTCTTTATAATTCATTTTTATTTTTTTAAATAGGACCATATTACGCGAAGATATTCAACTTTGATGTCTCAACATCAGAAAACCCAAAAAAATTACAAATTGCAAAAATTTTAATTTTTTTTTGTAAAATAAAGCAGGTCATGGAATGTTTACGAAGTCAAAAAATACTTATTTTTACTAAATATTTATTTTTACATGCACAAATGAATGTATACAGTAAGCACACATATTTAGGTACAATTTTAAAACCATATGGATCATTTTGGGTTATTATTTCAGTAAAATAATGCATTTTTTGACTTCTTAAAATTTTTCATAAGCTGCTTTATTTCGAGAAAAATTTCAATAAATTCCAATTTGTAATTTTTTTGGGTTTTCTGATGTTGAGACATCAAAGTTGAATATCTTCGCGTAATATGGTCCTATTTAAAAAAATAAAAATGAATTATAAAGAACATGTATTGTTAATGAGACCTCTAGCTCGGGCCACCTAAAATGTAATGTTTAGGGTATGTATTCTTTGTTTTAATTTTACTGTCTAATTACTCATATTTTCTATTCTGTTTAAAGTTTGAATATTTTTTGTAATTCATAAAAAAATCTTTCATTACATTGCATAATCTGAAAGGTGATACTTTGAGCTTCATTTTTATTTTTATTTATTTTCTGTACCACCAAAATTACTCCGGCTATATTCATTTGAATTATTTTTTCCTGATTTTCACTAAAACTGTAATACTTTTGCGAATTTTTGTCACATTTTTTTCGCACCATAATAAATTTGAAGGTATTAAAATTCTCTACAAAAAGGTTATTTCAAAATTTCATTTTCTACATAGATGCACTCTACATCAAGTGTCAAAATATGCAGTTTTTTTTTTAATTTATATAATTACATAAAAAAGTTAAAAAATTAAAAGATGTTGAGGAACGAATTAGACCATCATAAAGTAGAGTAAATTTGCTCAATTTAATAATAAAAAAGTTTAGAAAAAAGTTAATTTTTGACCAAGTTACAAGCATTTGAAAACATGCTATTTTTTAGGTGTCCCCTTAATTAATTTGTCGAGTGTATTATAACCATATATCTATAAAAGAGTTTGTCCTTAACCACTCACTCACTCATATATCAACGTACAGTCCAAACCTCTGGACCTAGAAACGTGAAATTTCGTAAGTGCCTTCCTTTTTTGATGTAAGCACCCACTAAGAAAGGATTTTTCGAAATTCAACCCCTACGGGGTTAAAACAAGGTGTCAAAGTTTATATAAAAAAAATCTTTTTTTTGTTCGCATTTAATTGAAACTTATCGAACATACTCTATAATATAAATAATGAAACAATTATTTCAGCAAAAATTCAATATTCCACTCCTAATGGCGAGGGTAGACAGGGGGTTAGTTTTTACAATTATTAACTAAGATCCGAGATATTTACTTTTTTTATAGGTAATGAATAAAAATCCATATAAAAAAATATAAAATGTCATCCCCTATCATGTATGGAGGGTTCTAATTAGTTTCGATGCTTACGCGAACGAAACCGCGGGATTCCGCTAGTATTTTATATTAATCATATTTTATTTCCAAAATTCAGATTCCTATAACAACAACTAGACCGTTTGAAGAGACTGGCTCACCGCGAAAGCCTACATTTAATATTTTTTAAATTAATAGTTTTTTGGAAGAATAAAATACCCCCTCCCCCCCTGCAACTTAAAATGTATTGCTATCTAAATACGCACGAGCACATTATTATACAATACGCAGAAAGGGCAAAAACAAGCATTTTAATTAAGGGCAGAATTTCGAATTGGGTATAAAAACATCAAGGGTTGTTTTACTGCAAATATACACCATTTATTAACAGTTTTTGCTACAAAACTGTGGGATTCTGTTTACACATATATGTATACATGTTACATATTATGGCGTATATATACGACTTTTTGTGTAAATAAACAGTTGAATTAATATTTGATATCGTGATTTAAAGTCCAACGTTATATAAATTATATGACTAATAAAAAATTGACGAAAATATTTATTGTTCGCACAAATATTATGTTTTGCTTCCTCGCAATATCGAAGAGAACCTCTAAACCGATATTGATTAAACTTGGTTGATTGGTTGGGTCTGGCTTGAGGACGGTCCCATTTCAAAATTATTAAAATCGTGTGTAAGGGGGAGGGGTGACATCCCAAAAGATTAATTTTTTGAAGATATCTCAAGAAAGACACATGTAACTCGAAAATTTTATAGAATCTTTTTTGTAGAGCATCAAATTTCCTATAATATAGATCACCTACGTTTGTTGTAAAATATTCCCATACAAAGATCTCAATTTGGTTTAAGAAAATCGTCAATTGTTTTTTTTTAAATTGCTATTTATTTTGACATAAATGTCATTTTGACGTTTCAAATGTCATTTTGACATTTGTATAGCAGAAAAATAATGATTTTGATTGAAACTGTCAAAAAATTCAAAATATACGACATAATAACCAGGCGCGTATTAAGAAAATGTCGAATTAATATTTTTTATTAAAATTGTATGAACATTAAATTGTTAACCAATGACAGACAGTTAATCTAAATACTTTATCGGTTTTTATTTAAATTGTTCAATAATTAACTACCTTTGATGAATTTAGCACGAGGAAGCACTGTGCATTTACTTGGCAGATGTGTTTTTTTATGTAAATAGTTTAAAACAAAATACACCCTAAGCATTTTTGTTATAATTTTGATTAAAATTGTTATCAATTAAAAAAAAAATTACATAACAAATGTTGAATAATTTTAATAGTTTCGCCACAAATATTGTCAATAAATAATACTAAAAACTAAAATATTCCAGTTATATAAAACATGTTTTCAACTGCCCAATGCCATCAATATTATTACACCATACAAATGATATCAACACATCGATCAAAGGTCGGTCGTAAATAATAATAATGTGACCTTACAGATACGGTCCTCCTTATAAGAAGAAGACCTTCAATATAACGGAAGATATCTGCCATACATTCAATACTTAAAAGTCCGTTAGAATGGACAAAAAACAAAATGTATTAAAAAAAATAAACTATTTATTTTACATCTTGATAAATTATCAATTATTAAAAAAAAATAATAAAAACCGCGGAAGCCTTACAAAAAAACACCTGCCTATTTCAAGACCTTGATATAAAAAAATACAACAACACAATAATAATTACTTAAATTGTAGGATTAAAACAGACTTTTGGTTTACCTTTTTCGTCAAACTTGTTCATAAAATATTAATGAGACTTGCAAAAACAATCCATAAAATTATTATATGTTTAAGGACTGCTGGATACACCACAGCATTACGTAAATGGTTATAGGAAGTGCACCAAGGTAAAAAGAACAAGGACAGAATTATAATTATTTCCATATATTAAAGCAACCATACTAATATCTGTATTTAATATTTTTTTAAATATGATTTTTATTGTTTTAATTATTATGAAGGCTTTCACAGTGATTTCAAAAATATTTCCAATCTAAAATATATTATCCTACGTCTCAAAATATTATTGAAAAAATGTATCATCATTCAGATATGAATAATAAAAATTTTCCCGTCTAATAATACATATGTATGACTCATACCAAAAATTTACAACAATGATTATATTTTTCCAGAAAAAAAAAACATAAATAAACACGTAAAGTACTTCACACTAAAAACAATTCTCATAAAAATTCTCGGTACAAAGGATACGCGATCTATATCTTCTATTAATAATATTATCTTTAAACTAACTCCGGTGACGTCACCGATACGGATTTCAAAACAATATGACGTAACGAGCGAACTACCGAAAAACGCACACACATACACTACGTGATGACGTCACGACACATGTGTCATTCTTTTCATCGGAATTCAAAACATGCGCGAGTAAAGGCTCTCTGATGCATTCGTATCAAATTTAAATTATTTCAATTAAGCATAATTATATTACCATTGAAATATCACGTATACGATTTTTGTTTAATATGAAAAATATGTCCACAAGAAGTATACACCGTCCCATTTTAAACTTTTATATTTAATAAAAAAAAATGTAAGTTTTAAAATTTGACTAACCAAATCGAAAAATATTTCGCGTTTTTTTTATATCACTGTGAATTTTTAATAAATTTTGTTTTTGTCGTAATTCCTTGCATATAAAAATAATAACGTAATATATATTTTTAAACGATAGTCGTAAATAATTGTCTTTAGAAAACGATAATATAATTTAATCGACCATTTATCCTTGTATTTTATAATTTATATAAAATTGCTCGTATGTACGTACATAAAGGTTAATATATTCATTCACTTACCATTAAACGCCCTTAATTTAAAATGCATAATAATTATTAATACATAGAAAAACGCGTGAAAAACTACAGCATTTCCAACAATGCTGTTCGTAACGGTAAAGATAAAATTCAGGTTATTTATTCTATTTTACAATATGTGTTTAAGAAATTACATACGTACATGTGTACACAGTCTCATTATAATAGAAACAGAAATGAAATCACTCTTTCAATTAGAAATTGAAAGCAAATATACCAAGAAACACTCACTGTGTAAGTTTCTACATGTCGATAGGTTGATATGGACGTTTAAAAAACATACAACAATAGGTTAGGAAATATTTGAATTACAAAATAACATTGTTTTTGTATGAGAAACATACATACTGATATAAAATATTATCAGAATAACTCATTATATTATTTATACATATATACACACTCGAACACATAGTAACACACATGTTATTAGTGTCTAATTAAAAACAAACAAAACTACTATAAATATTATGAACTTACAGGTAAATAAAATGTCACAATTCCAAGATACAAAAACACGATCGATTTCAAAATAGCTATTCTTCAAACTGTTCCAGATATCACATAAAAGTGTGTATACGAATGACTTCTTTATTTAAAAAAAATAAATAAATATATACTTGTCAAAACAGTAAATAAAACAAAACACACGATGTAAATTTTCAATCAAAGATCACTTCTAATTTGGCAATTTTAACTCTACTAAAAACACATCACTTGAACAACACAATTTAATTTCTGATTTAGTTTACACGTTTAATTAGAATTATAGATGCCACGAGCACATGTTAATTTTATATAGGTTGTTTGACTTGAAGAAAACTCTACTTTTGAAATAACCAAATCGACTCGTTCCTAACAAATCCGTCTAACAAAAAGGCTAGTTGAGAACTGACTTCTTGAAACTGGCCAAAAGCAAGTGAAAGCAAAACGAGTGGCGCATTCGACATTGAACATGACAAAGACGGAGCACGCACCAAACACGTGTTAAAGTGGGAGAAACACATATCCCCAGTGCTCGTGAGTCTTCGTGCGCAAACACGGGACATACAGCGACGGAGTTATCGCAACAAACAAGAGCGCGAGCGTGACAGAGTATGCATATACATAACGCCACGTGATCGAGCAACAGAGGGAGAACTATACAGCGACGCGTGCGCTAGAACGGTACGGGTATACGTTATACGTAAATGATGACGTGTCATGGCCGCCTGTGACGAAACCATGATGACTTGCAGGGTTCCACGTACAAGAGTAAGAGAAATGACACGATTGAGTGTTTTGCGGGTTGGAAAGAGATTGATATACGAACAGCTGACAGCGCTGGTGACATTGCACGATCCGTCCATTGTGTGTGTGCGTCTCACAAAATGGTTGTCCTTTTTTAGTCGGCGAATTTTTATTGTAATTGACGGGGTATCCAGGTACTTTGTAAGGTCATTGCCACACCACACATGTGCACCTCTCTTACTGGATAGTTCTAAACCAAGTTTTATTGTTTCAACAGAGGGAATAGCGTTTTTTTCTGTTTTGTTAAGTACCGCTATACAGGTACATACACTCATATACAATAAATAACAATATAATCAATTCATCTAGGCACGTGTCTTCCATAATAATAATAATAATAAATAATCTTGTTTACCATTTTAAAGCAATTATTTTATTTACATAAGTTTTGTAAATAAGCAAGCATATAGGTATGAAATATTATTGTGTTGCTTGGGGACTTTAAAAAAAACATCTAATTTATTAAATACATATTACGTAATAGAGATCGATAACATCTTCATACACTTTATTTTATTAGAACACCGTTCAAAACATAGCAGTCATACTGAATTACTATTCTTTATTTTTTATGTTCTATATTTTTCTCAATATATAAGTACATATTTCCTTTAGTATAAAAGGGATTAAATATAAATAAAAAATATCACTGCAAGGGGTCTTCATTTAAAGTATAGGGGGTCACATTATTATAAAAATAACTACAGAAAATTAAATATATTAAAAACAATAAAAATATTTTTTCAAAGAAACGTATTATTTATAATTTTCCGATAACTATTACGCACAATTATTATTATTAATAATAAAGTTGTTATTGTTCTCTTTGTTTTGGCTATTGAACCTGTCTTTGTTCCAAACAAAGAAAGGAGACCCACATATGCGTATACATACACATACACACACACACACAAACGCAGATGTTTTATATACATACATATGGATGCGTATTTTATAAAAACCACATGCCTGTCTTCGGGAGCAGCTTTGTTAGCAAACGTATCAGACCCGTATTAAAATAATTAAGGGGGGGACAATATAGAAAAAACGCGATTACTTAATTAATTCACAGAATAAATATTTTGTACCTAGAACACATTATTTTTCACAGAAAAACCAATTAAGAATGATAGGGTCCGTTATTATTAGTTTTTTTTAGTACAGCGTCGCATATACATAGGCTATATTATACCCGATTTATTTTTGCTTTTGTTATATGTATCCCCCCCTAAATATAACTGTAACCTTAGCCTCTCTTTGTCACCAACAAATTTGCATATAATTTGTCACAATTTTTTATTTGGTCCAGAATTAAAAAAAAAATAGATACACGAAATACCCATTCTAAATATGTATATTAAATACCTATATTACATTTTATTATTACTAAATATATATATTTATCTTCTAGAAGGCTGCATCGGACATAAAAAAATAATTAATTCAATTATTAAGGTCAAATTATGAAAAAATGTATAAGTAAAATGTAATCTTTATAATTATATATTTTAATATATTCTATTTAATATACTGTTATTAGATATTAAATTAAAAAAAAAACATTTTCAACGCTATAATATAAAAAAATCTTCTGGGTTTAAACCAAGTCTTTTAAGTGCTATTTATTAATCTCAAAAAGGCTTAATATAGAAATAATTTTGCCAGTCATATATTATTTTGATATAATTTACGTTGTTGGCATGGGTGCAGTCAGGGCGGAGAGTGCCTCTAGAAATTGATTAATATGTATTTTATTATAAACACATTCAATTCAAAACAATCTTGACACACTATTATTAAATTTAAAAATGTTGAATAAGTATTCAGTTCAAACAAAAAAATTGGCCCCGTGTAAAAAATATCCTGTCGGCGCATATGATTGTTTGGGGCTTTGATTTTTTCTGGATACTCTTTATTTAAGGCCACTTCACCGGGAAACAGAAGTTATTTGTGAAATTGGCATTGAGCCATTCAAAAAATTGACAGACAAAGAAATAGTAACCGAGTCGAGAAACGTCCAAACGAAAATAAATTAAAAAATAAACGCAGTTTTTGGATTTGCATTCTACGTTTTCGTATTTTCTATTTTAAACATTTGGAATTTAAACCTAGTAGCATTTTCTACAAGTCATTTCTATTGGTACACAACTTAAAAAATATCGCAAGTCAAACAATATGACTTTTAAATTCTTATTTTACTTTATTTATGCCCGGTATTATAAAGAATTTGCTTGCAAGCAAATTTGCGAATCGCAAATTTGCGATTTTCAAACGCTATCTACTAGGAGTCAAATGTAAATGACAACCACTCACAGATTGTAGCGAATCAAATCACAGAAAAAATAGACTTCTAGTCAGTTACTAAAAGGAAACAATTAAGTTTGACAGTTTGACGTTTCTTTATTATAACCTGATAACATGTGTTAACTAAATCAAAATACTATATAATTTGATGAAAAGTTTATTTATATAAAAAGTGATGATGACTGCAGGTTACATTACAGTTGCATGGTGTTAAAATAGATAAATGTTATGTATTGAAAATAATAAGACAACCGATATAGTGACAACAAATAAAAAAAATCAAATGTGGAATGAAATTCATAGCTAGCGAGTTAAATAATATTACAAAGACAGGCCAACATCGTAATGGAATTTAAAGAAAGATTTTGTGGATACGAAAAGGTAATTAATTATTATAAAATAAGTTTTGCAAACAAATTAATCGAATTGAATTTATAGGTGGAATTATACAAGACGGAAGATGTATTTAAAAAATTTAGATTTTATGACAATTTTTTTACATACAATTGGAAATAAAACTAGGGAGCTACAAAATCCTTTTGAAAGCTGTGCACCGTTTGGTTTTTTTTTTTTATAATTATTTATCATTTATAAATAGTTAAAATGTGGATATAAAAACAAATTAATCAATGTTATACATTTATTTTCAGATTGATTTACAAAACAGCACAACGCAATATAACTTTTTTTTCTGCAGTAGGCATTCATCTCCTATCAGCCATATTCATAAATGTTCCTTATTGCAAGGTCGGATGATATCCAAGGCTCCATTATTTTATAGACAGAGTTCAAGACTTCCTTCTAAAAAGAATGAATATTTTAAGAATTTTTAGTGACCTAATAGTGGAAACATCGTTCTATAGTGCATACAACTAATTTAACGTATGAAAATTTTGTAATATTGTGGTATATAGGTTACTGTTTATTATTATTAACAAATTCAGTAAAAGTGGAGAAAAATTTAACTGCTGTTCATGTAATTTGAATGCAAAATGGTAAAATTTTGTTTATGAAGGGTCCAGGAAAGGTTTCCGAGGAGAATTTTTGAAGATCACATCAATTATGAAGATAATATTCAAATCATCATCCAAGAAATTAGTTTATAGCCATTTCTGGAAGCGTCAAAGGTGTTTATGATATTCAGACTTTGTTTAAATCAAACTATGTCTCAAGAAAATATTTTCAGAACCTGTTCCTGTGTAAAAGTTATGTGTCAAAATCATTAAAAAGGCCCTTCCTCTTCACAATAAAAGCATGGAGTTGTTTTAAAAATATTACGAGCAAGTGAATACTGTAATGCGTGATTGTAACAAATTATTTGACAGTTATTGGCAAATTTTGTATAATAATATACGTACAAGACAAACAAGGGAATCTTATTATATATTATTTTTATGTTATTTATAATGTTTAGTTTATAAATAAAGTGTTTTTTTTAATTTGTTGTCTATTATCTTCTTTTATTTATGAAACGTAAATTGAGTAAAAATGAATCCTTATTAATCCACTACATAATGCTGCTTTTCGATCAGCTTCTGACGTTTGTAAATTTTCTTCCTCGGTTCGTACTGAAGGTTCTATTGGTATTTTAAAGATGGTACAGATGACATTTTAAAACGTTTCTGTAATATACAGAAAGTTGAGATAAATACTATATATTATAAAAGTATAATATAAAAATAAAATTTATGACAATTATTGTAAACGATGTTTATCATGCTTAGAGCGTTTTGTAAAAAAATACCAAATACAGGCATTTGCTTTAAAGAGCTATATGTTATAGTATAAATGTGTTAAATAAAAGTGTATTTACTACTTACCAGTAGTTGGAATTTCCAATTTTTACCACAAAAATGTTTTTGTACATATACATATTAAAATAACGTATACTAGGTTATGTCAGATACACCACAGACTTGAAATATACATTCGTATTCCTATAGTGTACTAGAATACATTTATCCATTACATTATTATGTGGATTATGTGTCTATTTGTTACCACTGCTTTAAAATATCGAACAATTTGACTCCTTGTAGATAGCGTTTGAAAAAAGCAAATTTGCGATTAGCAAATTTGCTTGCAAGCAAATTCTTTATAATACCGGGCATTATAAAAACTATTTTCATTAAATAAAAGTGATTGTTGTTTTCTTTACAGAACAAAAGCCAATGGATGATAAATACAAACAAAGCATTTCGACCAATCACAAGTAAGACTACGAGATAACAATCAAGATGGCCGACATTAAACAGCTGATATGATAATTGAAATGTAACCTTTTCGCAATATAAAAAACATGTTTTATTTATTTATTTTTTTACATTAAAAGCAATATTTATGCACAACAAATAATAATGTCATGTACTGCGTTTTATTTTTAAGTGCTAACGTAAAGGCAAATTAAGTCGTTTGGCACTAGCTGAAGCAATTTTACAGTCATATGACATAAAAAATAGTATAATGAATACAAATAATAAATTTAAAGATAGTTGGCATTACTACAATTTTATTTAATTGTTAATTCGTCTGATAATTTTCGAAATTATATGTGTCATTTTATACAGTGTATTCCAAGTTGAATAGAAAATTTAACATGGGGAGAATTAGAAGAATTAGAAACTTTTGGTCAAATTTAAATGTGCCATTGGTTCATTTTGAAATGCCGTCACAAAATTTAATAAAATAGTCATTAGTCTTTTGTTTTCAATTTTATATGTAAAAAAATATTATTTTTTACAACAATTAAAACATTATTGTAATCCATTGTTAATATTATGAACGTGAAAACAAAATACTAGTGACTATTTCATAAAATTTTGTGGCGGCAATTCAAAATGCAACAATGGCATATAATTAAATTTGACCAAAGGCTACTACAACACTTCTAATTTGCCCTACGTTAATTTTCCTATGGCTCAATCAACTTGGGATACACTTATGGCCGTTTTAAAAACAATAGATTTTTTGTTTTGAGTTTATGACGTCAGTAAAAAATTATCAGATTTGAAAAAATATTTCTTAGCAACTAAAGATTTAAAATAAATGGACTTTTTAATTATATTAAGTTAACATTTATAATGTTAAACTTATTTTGTATTGTATAATACTCAAAGATTTAGAACAATATATTTGTGTTTCTCTGATTATCTTATCAACACAAAATAAACAAACTGGTAGAACACATTTTTTGTTTGTCTGCTATCTATCAACTTTTTTCCTAAAAACCGATAAACTGTGCCACATCTATTTATTTCTAGAAAATAGAACACATGATAAGAATTTATATAATTGTGTTGTTGAAAATAAACAAAAATTATTAACAGTTTTTCACATCTTTCAGTATTTTCCTTTTTTTTCTTTTTTTATACATAAGATTATTCTCTATTTTTCCACGAAAGAGCAGCCAAATGACAATTTTTATTTACTCATTGCTTGGCAAGAGCTTTAATAAACACTTTCACCCACATTTATATTTTATTTTGAAAATATTTTTTTTAAATAAAGACGCACATTTTTATGTACAGTGGAATTTCAATTGTATTATTTCGTATTATATGGAATTAAATATATCTATTCGCTGTTGCACAGGCGGATGCCGGAATGTCACCAAATTGGTTTAAATTAAATATTATTAAGATTGCGTAGAAAGACAATAGGTACATACACAGGATGTTCAAAATGAAGTCCCAATACTTTTTTTATGAAAAGCAATATTTTTCTAATATACTTTTTTTACATAATATTTTTTATGTAGTTTTATTTCATAAAGTCATCTATAGATTAAGTTTTAACGTAAAAAACGTGTTTCTATGATGATTCTAACCAATGAGAAAGTAAAAAAGGGTTGGGCGTGAATTTTAAGACACTGTATATTTTATACTATACATTTTTCCGGTTTACATTTTACTGTCTATCCTTGTATTATGATAGGGTTAAATTTATTTTGTATTATATAAATTGACAAATCATAAGGGACACGTTGGTGAAAGTTTCATTAAAATCGGTTCAGTATTTTTTTAGATAAGTGTGACACAATTTTATGTGTCAAAATATGACCCCCAAAGTGGGTGGTCTCTCGTGCTCGGACCTCTGCGCAGTAGTTGACTGCGCAACCGTATAGTTGTGTGCGTACCGCAATGTACAAATGTAAATGTCTTACTTCTGCGCAGAAGTTTGAAAAATGCGGACCGCCCACTCCAGGTTCCGTTTTTCGACATACCCCCTCCACTCGAGTTTAATCTCCTATCTCTATTCTTCATGGTTTAGAGATAATTAATTGTTTTATGATCTTACATGCACAAAATCTATTCAGTTCAATAAAAAATGAATAACGATGCACGATTAATTCTAAGAAGTACCTACTTCAATTTTCAAGTGTTCTGGTATCAATATTAGTAAAAATGATAAAAAATTAAAATTAGTCACTATAATTTCTGAATAGTATAAAAATAGTACATATTCGAGAAATATGTAGTTTATATACTCCCTCACCGCGTGAACTACTGAACTGATTTTATTTCGGTTATCACTAAAAATAAAATAATTGTAAAAAAAAATTACTCACCATCATAAGTACTCCAAAAACTTTATATTATTAAAACACAAAAAAATTTACTTCAACCGATGAACAATATTTACTGATCAAGGCAAAAAATATAACAAAAATAAACAGTTTTTTTGGTGGGTTCGCAGCAACGATGTGTCTATCAGTGCACTCGGATCACGCTAACTTCTACGGCACTTGTACAGGGTTGCCAGAAACACGATACAATCATTACACAACCCTAGTCCAACGGGGATATTCTAACCGCACCATTTGACAAATTTCAAAAAACCCAGCACACATGAATTATTATTTTATTTAAAAAAAAATCAAAACGAATTATACTTTTCCACTTTTTTTTAAACTCCGATCGTGGTGTATTTTATTATAGAATTTATTAACACGTCGATTGCTGGGGTTGGTGATGACGTCACACAGAAGTCCTTGTTTTTGACGTAAATGCAGTATAATCTGTAAACAGAAAGGGGGAATATTAACACAATAAGATTTATGCACGATTGCTTTCTCAAAGTCAAGTTCATTGACATATTTCACGACAGTTTTAAAGGACATGAATAATAATTGTATTATCAGCTTGTCTATATACAGGTGATTATTTTTTTGTAAGCTGTTTAACCCATTACTTCCCAGTGTCCTATTTATAGGACATCATATTTTTTTATCTGACATAATAACGTTAATTTTATTTACATTACTAATATGTTTTTTTTAATGTCCTGTATTATAAAGGGGCTAGCAAATTTGTAAGCTATTTTTTATTTAATTTTGTGATAGATCTATGTATTTGCTACGGAATTTAGAGCAGTGATACTTCAACGTAGTGTAACACAGTTGGCAACTCTGACCGTATAAAATAATTTTCATAATATCACCACTGTTTTAATACCGTTGGTGTTTACATACAACGCGTGCGCGTAAGTTGTCAAAGTCATCAGAAAACTCTAAGGGAACTGTCATATAAGTTTGATATATCATTTGAGAGTGCTAGCTAGCTTGCAAATTTGCTACACACAAAAAAACTGTATTGGACCAAGAAAATCTTGTTTTGTATATAACGAAAACAATATTTTCTTAATATAAGAATAGTACTCTTAATCCAACTACATTATTTCTTCGTTCAAGAATATTATAGTTGGTTTAAGAATATATTTCTTATCTTAAGAAAATATTGTTTTCGTTATATACAAAACAACGTTTTCTTGGCTCAAGTAAACCTTTCTACCTGTGTAGGTCTCTCTACTTACAATAATTTTTAAAATGAACTCTAAGAGTTCATTCAATGACAAATTATATCATTTTTAAAGTAACCCTGTAATTATTCCAGCTAGCTGACATTTAAAGTTACATTTTTTCACTTACAATTAGCAAAGCGTTTTTAATTTGATGAAACTATACATAATATTACTTATAATGGTGTAAATAAAGCATAAAAATATCAATAATTGTCTAAAATAAATCCAGGTACAGATTATCTCATTGAAAAAAGTGCTGTCCTATAAATATGACATTGGGTTCTCATGATAATAATCTAGTCTGCGATTGATAATTATTATGTCTTGTATTGAATTAATCTTTTAGGTCATAATTTCAACAAGAATTGAGAACTTGTAAAAAAAATTCGGGAAGTAATGTGTTAAAGGGACACCCAATAATACAAGATCTGCTGTGGATATTTTGACAGTCGCCATTTTATATAAATTTCTTGTCATTGACGTATTACATCGACAAGAAATTTATGTGTTTTGTGCTTCAAAATAATTAATCGATAAGAAAAAAAACTATTATGTAAACAGTATTGTTTGTTTATTTATTTATTTACATTCTGTTTGTCACAAATTCCTTATTAGAAAAATTTCTTGGCGATGACGTCACAGTAAAAACAAATGAACTGTCCAGCAGATCATGCATCAAAGTATAGGCGTTCGCAGGAAGGGGGAGGAAGATTTTCCCTCTCTTGAAATATGACCTAACCTAAAACATATATTTTCAATTTTTTCACAAATCGATTGATTTCAAAATTCTTTTTCAATACAAGCCTTTATTTTATTTATTCTAATCACTGTCTAGGAATTTGATCCCACTTATCACATTTATCTAAAATATGAATAAATCCACATATATACATTTTTATAAATGGTTCTTTCGAGATAACCTTAGATTAGGAAAAAATCCATCCTAGATAAAACTGTACCATAGATTACAATATCCGCGTCGCACTAATATTTCCATTTGCATACACATACACGTGTTACTATAAAACTGCAATTGTTTTGTTTTTTATTTATCTATTTATTTAATTAATTATTTTTACATACATGCATTTACTGAATGTTGTTTGTACAACGTATTTTTTTTAAATATCTTCAAAATTTATATTTTATTTTTAAATAAAAATGTAATAATACATTTTCATTTGCCCCTCGTTTCTAAATATGTGTATCTATTTATTTAATTAATTAAAATACATGCATTTACTGAATGTTGTTGTAAAATATACTTTTTTTTAATATCTTCATAATTTATCTTTTATTTTTATACAAAAATGTATTAATACATTTTCACTTGCCCTTCGTTTTTTAATAAATTAGTTAAGTAATATTTTAAGTAAAAGTATATAAACAATTTTCACTTTTTTTATAAAAAGTGTCACGCATTAAAAAATCAAACTTTAAAAAAGTGAAATTAGGTATCTAGGTTAATAAAAAATGATTAAATTTTATAAATCAATGAAATATTAATTTAAATTTATAGAAGATATATATTCACAAGCTAGAACGACTGACCCCCCCCTAAATACAAAAAAAAAAATGCTTCAATTTATTAACGTATTAAGTTTATTTATTAATTTTTTGTTTCAAATGGTTAACTCATGAACATATTTCGCATTTTTGAGCCTTTTTTAGTCGATTTAATCAATTTTGGTATTTTGTCTGTCTATTCCGATTTTACACGAAAACTACTAAACTGAATTTTATGCGACTTTCACTGTCATAAAGCCAAATATTCTAGAATTAGTTTAAACTATAATTAGGGCAGGCTCGTATTCACAATAGTCAATTTAACCAATTTTGGTATTTTGTGTCTGTTCCGATTTGACACGAAAACTACTGAACCGAATTTGATGCGACTTTTACTGTCATAAAGCCAAATATTCTAAAATTAGTTTACGCTATAATTAGGACAGACCCGTATTAAGGCAAATTCACAATAAAATGTATTAAAAAAAAAAGTATTGATTTCGAAATAAATGCGGACAATGTACTGGGGGGGGGGGGGATTTATAAATACTTAAAATAAAATAGCTAAAAAAACCTACACCAACAATACATTTTTTAAACTCGTCCAAAGTTCACCACAATCGCTTTCTACAGTAACGAAATACACATTGTAAATATTTAATTTAAATAAATGAATTTTATTGCCCTGATTTTTAAGTGTGCCAGAAAAGTGAAATATGCATGTGAAGACATAACACACACAAACACACACACATCCATACGCACGAATACATTTAACATACCATGTATAAAATATAGTAACGGTATTTTGTATAGAAATATTTTCAGAGTACATTTACTGTATTAACGGTCAGTCGGGAAGCACAGTGTAATCGTCGCGGAAGTCTGTTTGAAAGTTTTATGTAGGTGTAGATCAGGTGTGTGCAATTTATTGCCACAAATATTTTAGCAGCTCGCTTGAGGCTATTCAGTTTAAAAGTAATTTTTAATTAATTTTATTTAAAAATTATATATGACAATATATTATGCCAAATCGATTAACTTTATTTTAACCAGGGCTGTGGAGTCGAAGTTTTAGTAATTTTGGGTGGAGTCGATAAAAAGGCACCGATTCCGACTCCTTTAATTAAATAATGTTTTTTTTTTTTACTTCTTCACACACTTAATAGTTTTTGTTCGTTTTGAATTTTGAAGTACACTGGTAGAAAGGATTTCTCAAATCAAGTAAATCTTGTTTTGTATATGACGAAAACAATATTTTCTTAAGAAAAGCAATAATCTCTTAAACCAACTATAGTATTCTTGAACGAAGGAATAACGTAGTTGGATTAAGAGTATGTTTCTTATATTAAGAAAATATTGTTTTCGTTATATACAAAACAAGGTTTTCTTGGTCCAATACAGTTTTTTTCTGTGTACAATGATTTGAAATTTTCAATTCTGGCCGAAATCAGAATCACCGGAATTCACTAAAAAAATTTTGCTCGAAAACAAAATTGTACAGTAAAGAGTCGGAGTCGAACATTAGAAAAAAAAAGAGTCAGAATCGTAGGTTTTTGTACCGACTCCACAGCCCTGATTTTAACAGCCGAAAAAAAATAATTGATGATTTTATAATTAAATGAACTTATAATTAAAATGAGAAGTACAAAAATGTTTTCTTTTTTGTTTTTTTAAAAATACAAAAATATCAGTTTTACAATACTTTGTGTATTTTATGTAGGTTTATGATCGTATAAGAAAGTAAAACACTATAGAATGATCAGATAAAAAATAAAACATTTAATAAATGCAATACATCGATACAAAAACTTTTAAAAAATTCAATTGGACAATTAGAACTTCTAATTGTCCAATTGAATTTTTTAAAAGTGACAGGATTCAGCGCTGGACATGAAAAAATATTCTACGTTTTCGTACTGAATTTCATGATGTAATTTTCTAATTTAGAAGTGAATTTTTATTTTAAAATGTTCATATTTTATTATTGTAAGTTTTAAAATTGATTCTTGGCTCCTAGGTATAAACCTCGAACTCATTTTTTAACGCGCAGTTAAATTCCCAAAAGCAGAATGATACCAGTATCAATTTAAAATATTATTCATAGACTCTACAAAAACAAAACAATTACACCAATAGAAAAATATATATCTACACCAACCATATATGATTCATATGAAGTGTGACATCATTAGAAAATTACATCATGAAATTCAGTACGAAAACGTAGAATATTTTTTCATGTCCAGCGCTGAATCCTGTCGCTAAGTATACGCGAGGAAAGACAAAGATGATGGGTGCATTAAATATTAACCGTCATGACGTCACTCCGGTGCACGTATTATTATTATTCAATGACGGTGATATTTTTTGTGAATGTACAACAATGCGTTAGACAGAGACACATATATGCACATATTGCGGAAAATACTATCGGTAAAGTGCGTGGCACAAATTGAAGGAATGGTAAATTATTTTTCATTCAAATTTGACATAAGATTATTCATAGTTTATAACAATATTTATTATTATTAAAATTATTTATTAAAGTGAAACTTTTATTACATCGTCTCAAACTTTTTCGTCTGTGTGTTGCATGTCGCGTGACGCTCGGCCGCGGAGTAGGGATAAATACGTCAGAGCCATAGACATAAAGAAATGGACAGTGCATCTGACTCGAAAAAAGAGCCGTGTCAAATGAAAGAGACAGAAATTGTTTGGTTGGAAATATCATATATGTAATACTGTATTACATATATTATTATTCCGAAAATTTTTAGTTAAATGTCTATAATGTGAAAAAAAGTTTCACTTTTACCGTGGTTTCATAAAACCACACAATCCTTTTTTTTTTTTTTTGTATTTTCGTACTTATAATTTTTTGGGCTCAATTAAGATTGACTCAATAAACAAATAACGTTCCCATTATGAAGGATTTACTCTATAAATTTTAAACTTTAAGCAATCAGAAACACGATGTTTTTTTGGCAAAAAAGCAATAAACCCTATACATTTTTAAATACGAAGAATTTTAAAGATTCGATGTTTTTTTCGGTGTAAACACCGCATTATAGCTGCTATATTATAAAAAAAAACATTGATTAACATTAACGTTACGTTGATTCTACCCGAGTCATTACAGCACCAACGATTGGCATAGCAAAAGCATAGCCTACTTCTCTTTTGCAAAAATGAGAACACTCGATTGTCGCGTGTACACGTTACAACTTTGCATGTGTATGTGTGTGCGTTCGTGTATGTGTGTGTGTGTGTATACAATTGCGCAAACTGGCGAAATCCGCGAGAGAGGCGGAGTACAGTTAGTTATCGCGGGAACAAAAATGAATCCGGTTTTGTGACTAACCCTTCACCGTAATGAGATTATTATACTTGTATACAATTAATTTTATACCTTGTTAAGACGTATCTAATTGAATTTGTTCGATTTGAGAATATAACCGTAATAGGTAAAATTAGATTACTTTTCTATTTTCTATTTTACACAAAATTATTCAGTGATTCAGAAACGTGATTGTGTAGAAAATTAATTTTTGTGAATTAAAAAAGTCAATAAAAATCGATTTTTTAATAACGCAGTTAAAAAAGACTAGGGGCACATAGTTACTACTGTGTCCCTACCTAGTCTAACGTCTATTATCACTTTTTAATATTAGAAAATATGTAATTAAATATTAATATACAAAATCCTATGAAAAATAGCTTAACATTTTTAATGCTACTGTATTTCCGGGTTGAGGGATTGATGGTTAAAATTAGCTTTATTATAAATCGTACTGTATAAGGCATTTTTTATGCTTCTATTTTGCCCTATTTTTTTATAACTACGATTATTTGTTCCGGAGATAGTTTAAGTTATAAAAGAGTGGTATATTTCGTTGAATTCAAACTTCCGAGGTTACCCCCAAATAACACCGGGGAAGACATAGTTCTACGTCAAAAAATCATAACAGTAAATTATTTAAAGTTATTTTAATGTGCAGTTACAGCTCTAAAACTCAAGTGTGCAATTTTAAAAGTAACTTCATGCAGTTCCTAAGAGAAAAAAATGCAGATAGTCTTCGGTTCAATATGATTCAATAATGTTCATTTCATTCAAATTTCAAATATAAATTAATTGCTTTTTTCGCCCTTTTTTTGCTCAATTGTACAGCTCTAAAATTTCGTTAAAAATATTGGATTAATATACCTTTAATAAGTTTTCCAAGAAAACGATACGATAAAAAAATAGGTAATTACGAAAAACCATATATACATTCCAAATAAACAAAAACAGCCTTTGACGAATCAAAGAAAACATAATCAAAAAGTTCGTCGTTAACTAAATACTCGTACGTGGGATGTTTTTCAAATCACATGAAAACAACTGGCTGGCCTGGTGTCGATCTCGATACATTGGCGTACCTGCACGGACGGATATACTCGCATCCACGCGTCACGAATTGTGACGTAAAAACACGATACTGCGTCTCAATCCACGTGCCTATATGTAACCCACGCAGGGGTGTACAATATTACACTAAATGGATAACGGTTTATAAATAAACTGATGTGACCAACATATATTCGACTGTCGACTTTATGTAAATGCGAATATCTTAAAAACAGTACGTTATAATGAAAAAATTATTAGAACATAAACTATAGATGAAAATATGATCTATAACTTTTATTTAACTCTTAGCTGCCACTGTGGGGTACCAATCGCCCCACATTTTTTTCAATTTTTATGTAAGCTGTTTAAATTTAACAAGATTTTCAATTTTTTAAATATATTAAATATTACTAGCTGACCCGGCCACGCGTTGCTGAGGTTAACCTATACTTTAGCAACATGTGGTGAAATTGTAGGTTATATGAAACGTTTGGAAGTTTGACATAGCACCATCTATTGAATACTTACTCAATCCAGTCAACAGATGTCACCATCTGTTAGAATCGTTTGGAGCTAACAGATAAAGACAAATAATTTGCAATAAAATAATATTGCGATCATAAATTGAGATGTAAGCTATCCTATCTTTCAAGTTGGATCAAACTGCACACGGTGTACAAATTTGATTAAAATCGGTTAAGTAGTTTAGGAGTCCATCGCGGAGAAAACAATGTGACACGTAATTTATATATATTAAGATAAGATATATTCTTTTAAATAACCGATTGGAGTGCATTCCGTATCGTTCGAAGATGATAGAGGAATTTTACTGAATTGCTAAAATACTCAATTGCTTACGAGTAGTTAGCATTTTACGTCTTGGGTACGAGGTGACGCCAGTGTGACAGGTATGTTATACAGGGTGGCCAGTATTTCTTTGGAACAAATTTCCCCGACTTTTCCCAGGAGAATTTTTACGGTTTTCCCTGTGTGTTTTATTTAAAATTTAGATAAAAAACCTAAAAAAAAGTCACATGTTAAAATATTTGAGAGATTTTGAGAATTTGTGTGGTTTTTGCATTTTTATAAAAAATTCCCTGACTTCCAACCAAATTCCCTGACTTTTCGCTGTATAGCAAAATTCCCTGACTTTTCCCGGTTTTCAAGAAACTGGTCACCCTGGTTATTCTGGAGAAGTGGATCAGCTAAGGGTTATAACAGTTTTCAGTATTACCAACAAATAAAATATTAAACTTAAAATAATGTAATACAACTTTGTACAGCCGTGACATACCTACATATATTACATGTAATTGTGAAAAATTTAAATCGCAATTCCACCAACTGCTATCAACAGAATTAACATTTTTATATGCGATATACATAACACATGCCTGCCAAAAAGCAAGTTTAAATTTATTGTTTGTATATTATTAAATACTTCCAATGTTAACGGGAATTTTAAGTTATTTGCATTTTGAAAAAATGTCCTAGTGCCTGACTCATCAACACACAATCACAAATTCTTGATCCTTTTATGGAGTATGCACCCACTAAGAAGGGATTTCTTGAACTTTAACCCCTGAATTAATATGCCTTAAAGTTTGCAGTGGACATTTAAATAAAAAATGTAGTCAGTATAACATTTTTAGGACCACAGGTTCGCACAATTCCTAGCACACGCACGTAAAAGTATTCGTACGTTATAGAAAACAAAATGATGAAACTGTATGATTAACACATACCCAGCCACACACACATACACACACATGCACACTCCGATTATGTGGCACGCAAAAGGTCAACTGCAATAGACGATGCAACACAACTATAACTAACGTAGTGAAAAAAATGGTGTCACTGTCAAATGTATTACGTAACACTATCATTGTTGAAACTGATAATGCTATAATAAAAACGCCCTACTAGAAACTAGTTCAGATTAAACAATGTATACTTAATAACAATTATAGAATAAAAAAATTATATATACTTTAAATGTTAACCTATTTAAATTTAAACCTTTTCCAACTTTTCTTTTGCGAGTTCAGATAAAAAAGGAAGGGGTTTAGGATCAATCAGTTTATAGATTACAGACAAATTAAAACAATATGAATTATTTATAAAAAAAGGTAATATTTATGAATAGTTTGATAATTAGAAGTTTGTTAGTTAGACAATTTCAGTTATTAGACGCGTTTGAGTTTTGAGTTTTTTTGCACGCTTGGTAATTAGACTCTATGTGTAGTTCAACGTTGTTTGAACCAAAAATCGTTCTTTATTTTCTATGTTTATTCAGTAGTTAGATTATTTAGTAATTAGACGGTAGTCTAGTGTCCAACTAGCAAGTTTATAATGTATTTAGATTCCAATAAATTTATTGACAGTTTTAAATGAACTTGTTCGATCTTTCAATTTAAAAAAATCCAGGTTCAATTGAATTACTATTTTTTGCTCTTCAAATTTTCAATGTTGCTGAATTTCGAAATCTTCAAAAAACTACTCCTATAATAAGACCAGGCCTAACCCCCTTTCCCTGATTAAAATTCATATTATATTCATAATATTTCATATTTAGTTGATTTAAAGAATTTTTACAAATAAATTTTAATGAAGTTTTTTTGTTTAGAAGTCAAAGCAACTAAACATAAGAAAATTGGTATTTTCAGGGCGTTGATAACCGTGAATCTGCATTAATTCGCTTAAAATTGATTAATATTTATAATTCGTTAAATGTTCGTAGTTACAAATTGTTTCATTCTTAAATTTATTCTCAAATAAATTCTATCTAAAAAACTAAAAACACGTATGGGTTTACTGTAAGCCATTGAGGAGTCCCTATGACCATCTTCCACCCCCCATAGTACCATATTATTATTGTTATTAGAAAATAAAGACAAACAAAAATGTATCACCGATTTAAAAAAATAAAAACAAACAAACAATTTTATTTCAAGACCACAAAAATCTGGTCTAGACCACAAACAAAAACTTCTTCCTGTATAAATTTACGGAAACGATACATTTTTGAAATACAGACAAAGAAAAACAAAAACAAAGAGAGAGATGTGCGTGTAACAGAGAAAGATAGATAACCAAGGCTATCAATTGGTTCAGACAAAGCAATGCATATTTATATAAGTAATGTATTATACTAATTGTAAGCGGAAAGTCCATAAGATCTGCGTACTCTCAAGGCCGGTGACGTCACAGACGTCCCCCACCACGCCACCCGCCTCCCACCGATGCGTGCACCATATGTTTAATTTCTTGGTGTTCCGCTGTATCCAACGGACTCCCACTCCTTGATTTGTTAATGAAGTTAATATGTTAACATTATTTACAATTTTGTATTGAAATTCTAATTTTTAAACTTTTTGAAATTAACTGGCTTCTTAAGGAGTTATATAGGTACCGTTAGAATTTTCAAAAAATCGATTTTTTTTAATTTCATTTTCGTAATGTACATATATTTAAATACACACACAAAAAATTTCAAGTCAATCCGGCGATTATTTACGAAGTAACACGCATATTTGTAAAGATGTCTCAGAGCGTTTGAAAGTAGGTGGCCGGAGTTAAGGGGTTATATACAGTTAGAATTTTCAAAAAAATCTATTTTTTTATTTCATTTTCGTAATGTACATATATTTAAATACACACACAAAAAATTTCAAGTCAATCCGGCGATTATTTTCGAAGTTACACGCATATTTGGAAAGACGTCTCAGAGCGTTTGAATGTAGGAGGTCGGAGCGGCAGCACGTTTTTCTCAAATCTGTGTTTTTAAAGTCGGTGACCACGATTCCTCTGAAACGGCTGAACCGATCAGTTTAAAATTTTAACACAAGTTTCTTAAGTATATTTTTTAGTAATTAATCAAAGGTATTTTCTCACCGATAAATATTTTGTTTTTATAAACAATTTAAGGTCAAAATTTTTGTTTTAGAAGCCGCCATTTTGTCAAAAAAAATTATTTTGCTTATTCCTTCAATTAAGTACAAGATTATACATTACTTTAACGAAATCCGTTTGGGTTTTTTATTTTAAATGATCCAGTCCACAGTTCAGAGATATCGTGGTCACCGCAAGACGCATTTTTTGAGAGGACCTCCTGGAGAACAGCTGTAGCAGCGTTCGAAATTATTATTTTTAAAAATTAAAAATGTAAAAATACAATTAAAAGTTATCATAATATGTGTACAAATTTTTACATCAATAAATTTAAAAGTATTCTCTTTAAAAAATTCTTTAAAAAAAACTTTTTTTGGCCTTCTGACTGTATGTAACCCCTTAAGAAGGGTGCGAGTAAGCATAGTTCTCTCTGGAGCATGTGAAATCACATAGAAACGTCTCTAATTTTTTTCACATACTTATAATTTTTTAATTAAAAAACGTGATTCCTAATCATTCTGAAAATTTACAGATATCTTTGTAAATGAATAAAGAATGTATGCTAAAATTTTCATTAAATTCCCTCTGTCACATAACTTTGAAAAGTCCTGTCATGTCTCGAAATTATGCATGTTAATTTGTTTATTTATTATCTCTTAAACTATTATCATAATGACTTTAAAATTCTGCAAGGATTTTTTTAAATATAAATGTCTTATTATTTTCAAAGTTTCATTGAAATCTCTCAGTTATTTTTCTATGGTGTCAACTGTCAACATCCTTAAACCAGTAAAGTTAATTTGGTCCGCAAGACCCCAAAGTGCAGGGGGAGATATTAGAGAGGCCAGAAAACGATCAAGTCATTTACTGGACTGAATTTAGTTTTATAAATCAGCCAGTTTTGTAGCCACAATGAAACGAAGCCTTAAAAAACTGTTAAAATAAATTGAAAAATTAGAAAAACCGAAATAATTTTAACAAGGGATAAGCTGTTATTTTTTTGTTTAACGTTTAACAAATAGAATAAAATTCATCAACTTGATCCTATAGTTTTGCATCTTATATTTTACAGAAGTTCTTAACATGTCGTTATAACTGACAATAAAATAAGATATTGCAGCGTTTCTTAAACTAGGGTTCGCAGACCCTCGGGGGACCACTGTACTTTTATCGGGAGTCCGTAAAACATATTTGGTATAAATTAAAGTGTCTAACGATTTTCTTTGTATTTCTATCAAGGGGAGGTCCTGAAAAATATTTTTTTAAAGGTGGGCACCTAGATAACAAAAGTTTAAGAACCACTGATCTACTGGATGGTAACTCTTTCTCTGGTAGATATTTTCCTCACTATTCTCAGTTTTCTAAACTAATTTTGAAAATGGTTTCCTTTATTTTTACAGTTACTGAAGAAAAACGAAAAATTCGAAAAACTTTTAGGGTGGTTTTTACCCTTTCAATGGCTGTCTTCGATCATATAAATAATTATAATTACAAATTCATCCAATTTTGTCAAAATCGATGAGCTACACATCAAAAAAATTTACAATATGTCCCTTTCTATTAAATCTTGATTTTTCAGGTAAGACACCCAGGCAATCAAAACAAAAAAAATCACGTCCTATTTTCTTACGTAACCCATCTATTACAGTGGTCTTAAACATTTTTACATCAATCTTTTGATCAAACTATATTTGTAGGCCACTCTTACTAACAAAATCAAATTCTTTGAGGGAAAGGTACACCATAACTACAATACACATTTTTACAAACGATTTTATCATATTCACTCATATTTATCTGATTACAATCTAACCTAATTTAAATACAGATCACCATTATCACGACGATATAGTAACGTACGTGAGAGTGACAAAGACAGAAGAGCAACGAAGCGTGTGAGTGAGAAGGACAGTAAATGCGTTCGGCCCGGATCTCAGTATGCTCTGGTATTTCCTCTTTGGCATACTGAGAATCGAGGCGAAGTACAAACGCGTGCGGAATGTGGTTACTTGGACCGAATTCGTAAAACTTTTTTTTTTATATACTTTATACTCCCTAACCCCCACCATTCTCGATCCTTTCTGAGATTTCTCAAGTCGGCGTCCATTTATAATATTCTAAATCAATACAAATCAAGGTACTCAAAGTGTTAATAATTGTTTAAAAAAACATATACGCTCAACAATGCTAACGAATTTTCAAATAACAAATAATTAACACTTCACCGCCACAACAATTATCGATTGTTAACACCTTGACGGTGTAACAACATCTACCTTGATTGTTTTGCACATCGCGCAGAGGTCACGAAGAAGAAAATAGATCGATGCTATACAAAATAAAATAATAAAGAACATACATGTTACATAACCTAATTTTGTCACGTGTAATGAGACATCTATGGTCAGGGGTTCCAAACATTAAAAAAAAACTATTCTATGATGATCTGACGTCATTTACGTCTCTCCTATTTAAAAAAAAAATACTTATTTCTGGAGAAAATAAAGGTTTAATCGCAAAAATTTTGAATTTGACGCCAAAATGCACGCAGGTGACATTTTACAGTTGTGACGTCACACTCCTTGTCAACAATAATCAAACATTAATGCCCGGTATTATCAACCAATTTAAAGCTCCTTTAGCGCTAAATGCTCCTTTAAAGTAAATTTGGTGTATTTCAAATGTGATTTAAATCAATATTTAAGCTCTCAATGAAAAATAGACATGATATACGTTGTAAAGAAATACTGCAGATAATTTAAAATCTATTTAATTAAATGTGTTATGATTCGATCTGTTAATAATATGACAGTTAGTTAAAGGAGCATTTAGTTAAAGTTGATAATACTGGGCTTAAGAGTTAGACAATAATTTAATTATTTTGTGTGTTAAAAATGAATTCCAAAGTATATAAGTGCTTAAATAAAGTATGTACTATGTACCTAATAATCTTGTAAGAAGAATTGATATTTGTCTAAAATAAAAGTCAATCACTTTTGACGTTTACTGATGCGTGACGTCATTCGCTCTGATTGGTGTTTCATTTAACATGGCGGATTGTTGTATTTTGCACTTTTATTTTAACAAAAATTATATTAATCTCACTTCTAATATAAAAATAAATACATTTTTTAGAATCTTTTTAACCTATTTCATTATTTAAAATCATAATTTCAAAGATACTTTGTTACTGACATCATGCCTATATTATTCTGAGGGGTCATTAATTGCATTAAATTTTCTGAAATTGAAGTGGGGCGTTATTGCTTTATAAAGCCCTAAGCACATTTGAATTTGAAAATTTAAACTGTTCACGTCATTTTCTATTATACGCCGTTATTACGAACCGCCGTTAAGCGAGTAGCCGTTATTACGAGGTGCTACTACTACTTTTAACTTTAACAAAATCAAAAACTAAATTTTTTTCCAGAAGATTAAACTTTGAGGGTTTCAAAAATTATACAACAAAAAATGTAATAATCAATAATCATATTAATTAAATAATGTTGGTACAAATAACCCCCCCCCCCCTCTCCTAAAATTTGATACACAACTGAAGATAAATATTTCATTATTATTAAATTGTATTCGGTTTAATTTGGGGGTTTCAAAAATTATACAACAAAAAATGTAATAATCAATAATCTAATTAATTAAATTATTTTTGTATATATCCCCCCCCTCAAAAAAAATTGATACACCACTGAAGATAAATATTTCATTATTATTAAATTGTATTCTGTTTAATTGATACATATACCTATCGATTCTATTTACGTTATGATAATATTTATAGAACCCTCATTTTGGATTATTATCAACAAAACAAATGCTGTTCTGCGTGCGAGTGCGTACGTGCCACATAAATAAAGCACGAGGCGATTAATGTGTCTAATCAGTGGTATCAAATAATCCTATGAAATATGATCGACATCAAAATAGGTAGTCAATATATATTTTTTTCATTTTCAGAATTACAATTTATTAACCGATTTAAAAAAAAAATTAATTCAAGTAATTTGAATCATTTCCTTATATTGCTTTCATTACTTTATGTAGTTTCAATAAGTTTCAAATGTAGACGTAATTTCTATCATTTTTTTAAACTTTAAGGGGGATGGCCACTGTCACGGAAAAAATATAAATTTTTTTCTTAGATTTTTTTAAAGTTTACATATTCATAAATATGTATACAAAAAATTGAGTTTAAATTTTGAAAATTGACGGAGTTACCTACAGTTAATTTAGTGAGACCATGTAGCACGGCCGGTTATGACATAGCAAAAACATTAAACACGTTTATCTCGGAATGATATTTTTCGACCTGGTCTGATCGACACGATTCCTCAAAGACTAATGAACCGATTTCAATTTTTTTAAAATAATTTTCGTAATTGTAGGAGCTATCGTTGCACGTAGCCGATTTTTGAAAAAAAAAAATCATTTTATAATTAAAAAAAAAAATTTTTTTTTTTAATAAGTCGGAATTTTATGCAACCCTATTCTTGGCGTATGAATAAAATTAGGATTTTTATATTTTACATCATCAAAAAATATGGTGATGTAAAATATGTCAAAATCTATTCCAAAAGACTCAAAATATTGTTTATGTTATTAACATATTTTCCATAAGTTATTATTTCCGACTATTGCGGTATTTTTCATGGCAACATAACCGCAATAACCGGGGTAAATTCATTACGCATTTTGTTTCTAAAATAAATTCTGTCTTCGTTTTACGTTAAGATAAAATTTTGTACATCCGACTAAAAAACCACAACAAAAAATATCTTATCTTGAAAGCGTGATTTAACAAAACTAATTCAGGGCCAATTAATATTTATTTAGATAATATCAGCGATAAAAACCACGGAAGCCTCATTTTACATAAAAATCATTCACGAAAAAACTTAACCGCGGAAGCCTTATTTTACATAAAAATCATTCACGAAAAAACTTAACCGCGGAAGCCTTATTTTACATAAAAATCATTCACGAAAAAACTTAACCGCGGAAGCCTTATTTTACATAAAAATCATTCACGAAAAAACTTAACCGCGGAAGCCTCATTTCACAAAACTACTCAGCAGACGACAAAAACGCATACAGATTATTAAAAGTAACAAAGAATACCCTTGGGTCTGCAAAAATCGGCCGCCCCATGGCCGATCAACAAAAGGTTGAGGACCGGAGTACTAAAATACTATGGCTAGGCCATAAAATGCACACCCCTTAAACATAAAAAAATGTATTAACTTATAATATCAAATAAATACGGTATAGGTACAACATAATTGGTGAAACTTAAAAGGATGTTTGAAAAAAATATTGGAGGTAATAAATATTATATAAATAATAAATATATAATATGAAGTTTATCACTCATTAAGATTTTTTAGAAAATCAACAATGAATCTTGATATCAATCGATTATTACATTTTTTTATTTAAATTTAGGATGTATTGTAATAAAACAACAATCATTTTAATTTACAATTTTTATAAAACATATTTTTTTTTGTAAAATGTATAAAGTAAATAAATTAATTAATAATAATAATTAAAAAGATAAATACATCCACATTTTGCAGCGATAACAGCTGTGTTCACCTGATATCGAGCATTTAAAATGAAACAACAATGTAACGTTTATAGGTTATATGACGTATATTATATATTTGTTTTAAAAATGCAAACTTACCAGATTTTATCTTGATTAAAAAGATTGATTGGCTTTGAATAAAATAATTAAAATACAGCACGTATCGATGTACGTGTATTTATATATTAATTAACACAATATAATAATTATGGAATTTGAATTGACATATGAAGAAATAGCGCCTACTACTATTAATAAATTATAAATAGCAACTACTCTATTTGTAAAAAAAATTCTTGTCAAAATATGAATTTTTGTTTAAATAAACTGCAAATTTCGTTACTTCTAGTTATCCAATTTTGTTGAGTTTTAATAGGGTTCTATTCTGATAATAGATGAAGTGAATTCAAAAGGATTGGTGCAAATTTATTTCGAATTGTAGCCTGTAGTTCGGCGTTTCTTTAAAAAAAGCGGGTTAAATCGACAAATTGAACTTTATTTATATTTTTATAACAGAAAATTAAAACCGATCGATATTAAACTAAGCAAAAATGGAGACTGTAATGTTTTCTATCAGAAAATGTAAAAATGTATGTGAGATACTGAAGAAATTTAAGATATAATACTCATTTTATCAATTTATATACGAAAAAAAATGTTAGGACGAGAGTAGAACACACTTCCAAGCAGAGCCTGCTTGGGGTGTGCAATACATGGTCACATGGTGAACGCACGCGCATGCTATCACAGACTTACGTCCCGACCCCACATCGATTAGATAAAAAAAGACAGGTGCATAACAACACAGTCTGCAAAAACAAAAACAATACTTATAGAAAAACGTGTCTTATTATAAACAATTTATTTTGTTTTTTATTATTAAATGTAGGTACCTGTTTTTTTATAAAATAAAAATCTAAAAGTTTACCCTGGTAAAATTTTATTCAACGAATATTAAAAAAATCGTATCCGTGATAAGTAGAGCTTTCAATTTAAAAAAAAATAAATAAAATTAAGGCCCCCTAAAGTACTATTTAAAATTTCTAGATTTGGATTTTGTTAGGGTGTGTCAAATTTCAGAATTCTACCTCTTTTGGAAATAGGTAATTTAAATTCTCAAGTAAAGCAAAACATAATAATTATGAGAAAAATACAAAAAAAATAATATAGGTAGACAACAATTAAATTTCTTAAGTCTAATTTAAATAATTATGCCAAGGATTTTCCATCATCCTTGAAAGATTTTTTTATTTTCATTTTAATAACGCGTATTATAATTTATAATTCATAAAAAATTAAACTTTTAATTCATTACATTTCAACTTTGTTTTTCTAAATATTAGAAATGCTGATTTTTAAAAACAAAACTATTTATTTAATAAAATAATAAATACAAATAAATTTCAACCTGTATTGATATTATTGAGAAATATGTACCAACCATAACCTAATTTCATAAACAATTATATTTTCGATATGCAATACATAATGAAATAAAAAATAATCTATTTTTTATTTAGATATAAATATTAATTAAATTAATAAATCACACAAAAAACTGGTTTAAATATTAAAAACATGTGTTAACCTATTTACTAACATGTTGTTCTACTTTTATTAAATACTATTTTTTAAATAAAACGCACATTTATATAATTTTTACTATACATAAAGGTTTTGCCAATTAATTAAAAATAATATTCACATCGCAATAGAAAACAAAAACAATAAAAATCGTCCCAACTCAACTCACAAAAAGAATTTTATTTCACAAGTAGGTATGGGAAAGACACCTGCAGGTACTTCGTGGGGGGTTCTACATTCATTAATATGAAACAAAAAGTGAAAATTATATTACTACATTATTTAAAATTGGCTAGGCTTCAGGAATTGCAAAAAAATATATACGATATTAAACGTTTTTATATTCTGTTAAATGGCACATTTGATATTAATAATTAGGGCAATGGTTTATGTAAACATGTGTACACAATTAGTCTTAAATTATACGAAATTGATAGCAGTGACTTCTTATTGCTTTCAATAAGGTTCTGATTTGTTTATAATCGTCCAAAATAAACAATGATATGTAGATGACGTCAAATTGACTTATTACTCATCTTTAACACCGTTATCTGCGTTTCACTTTGATGTTAAAAACGATTGGTATTTCAAAATAAAAAGATACGACCATATTCTACAAACTGCATTTGAGAAATTATTATTAATTGATATACAATAAATAGAAAGTAGTAATTATTGCGTAAGTTCGTTTTAGATATCTGGGATGATCCTATTATATACAGTAACGTTTTGGAGCTATATATTAATAATAAAAACACACTCTCGAGGTAGCACAAAGGAATTATAATTGAAAATCGCGTTCTAAACAATGACCATTCTTTATTTTCTCTAGCAGAGCTGGAACAAGAAAATGGCGACTGTCTAGTTGATTGAGCAATATTCTACACAAATAGTAACGTGTGCGTTGTTGATTTTCACTCAAAACTTATATAAAACGGTGCATTCAAAGTAAATGTATGAAATTTAGATAATTTTACTTACAGATATATCCAATTTAAAAAGAAAATATCCAAATATTGCACTTAGTGATGACAAGGCAGCTGCGCAACCCACCAAACTGATTTTAGTATCGGAATTAATTGACGTCATGTGACCGTTTTCCTCTATGCTTATTGGTTGAAGTTTCCCCATGTCACGTCCATTAGAGTTCTTTCTTCGTAGAACGTTCTTTTCGAAAAATAATCTCGTATAGAATATCTTTTTTTAACATATATAAAATAGAGTAGGATAGATATATAAATGCGCAATTAATATTTGTAATCAAAAATTCCTTCTGCCGGACGCATACAGCGCCAAGTTTAAAATTTTAATGCAATATTTTTAAATACACCCGGGAAAATAAATATTTTGTATTATTAATGATAAAATAATAAAATATAAAATTTATTTTCTAAATATTATTACAATAAAGTAATAATCTATAAAATATTTTTATTATGTATTAAATATATTGTTTGTTTATACGTATACCAACAAATATTTCTATTTTGGTGGTACGATTACAACATATGGTGTTGACATTTAATCATATTTATATAATTTTTTAAATATATTTATTTAATTTATACTTATATTTATTATTGTACGTTTTACACGTATTTCTAAAAATAATGGAAGAAAAAGGTAAAATTAAATAATAAATAATACCATACTTCAATTTTTAACTATAACCTCAAAATCAATTACAGAAATTGAACAATATTTTGCAAATATTATAATAAAAGAACAAGATGTATCAGCAGGTATGGCAGCAATACGTACTCTACACGAAGTACTTAGGGTGTCAAAATGTAAGCGAAACTATTATTTCTACCAAATTTTAATTAATTTACTATTTTAATAATGGTTTTACAGCTGAAACGGTAATAGAATTACGTTCAAATTTAAAAACAGCCATTAACGTAATGTGCCAGACAGATTACCCAATAACTGCAGTTGTATCGGCTAGTGAATTATTTCTACGTTTCATTACGTTGGCTAGATTAGATACTGATGTAAGTCATAAGTCGCAAATTATGATTTTTATATACAAAACTGAAAAATATCTATTATTTTAGACATTTGCTGAATGTAAAGAAATTATGATAAGGAGAGGTAATATGTTCATGAAAAAACTATTCGAAGCCAGGGCAAAAATTTCTCAGCTTGGTTCACCTTTTATAGTTGACGGTTGTGTAAGTTATTTATTAAAAACATTTTTTTTTGCATGATTAATCTTTTATTTTTATTGCAGCGTATTTTAACTCATTCAAAATCACGTGTTGTGTTAGAAACAATGAAATATGCTGCAAGAAATAATAAAAATTTTGAAGTATTTATCACAGAATCGACCCATGATAACAGTGGGTAAGGCAGGAAATTAATTTACCATTAATTTCTAATTGCTTATTCATATTATATTTAATTTTTTTGTTCAGCGCACAGATGGAGAAAGAATTACGAGCTGCTAATATCCCATGTACCGTTATCCTTGATTCGGCCATGGGCTACGTAATGGAGCAAGTTGACTTGGTCATGGTAGGCGCAGAAGGTGTTGTTGAAAGCGGTGGTATTATAAACAAAATCGGAACGTACACGATGGCTGTATGTGCCAAAGAAATGAAAAAACCATTTTATGTTCTAACGGAGAGTTTTAAATTTGTAAGAATTTATCCATTGAATCAACGGGATGTGCCTGAATCATTTAAGGTAAGTTTTACGTTTCATTTAATTATTATTTATGTCATTAACATTTTTATTTGACAGTATGCAGCAAGCAAACGAAAAAATACCGAAAAGGAGCATCCACATGTTGATTATACACCACCCGCATATATTTCATTACTTTTTACGGATATAGGGATACTTACACCTTCTGCTGTTAGTGACGAATTGATAAAACTGTATTTATAAATCAAATTTTGTATAAAGTTGTGTCTAAATAAAAAATTTAGTATTACATTTCAGCATTATTATTTAAATTCTTTCTATTTCATTGTTAGTGAAAATAATTTTGAGGTTAAAATGTATGACAGAATATTTTGAATAATTGTTTTTATTTTCGATAAACTTAAACAAGATAATACATCAACAATACTTCTGTTATTTATTTAAAATTCGAATAAAATATGTATTACATGTAAAACATATGTATATAATATATATCATATAATTTGTATATAATATATTACAGCTGATTTTCACATATAGGTTAATACACCAAGCATCACCAATTGTTGTTAAAATTTTTAAAAAGACTACTATCGCATGCAAAAGTAGTTGACAAATTTGTAGCAAATATTGCCTGTCTAGGCTCCTCCTATTATAATGTTTAGATACAGACATATTGACATTATTTATTGAAAATAAATAAAAATGATGCCTCAAATTTAAATAAAATTTAAACCTGATATAAAAACAATAATCTTCAACAATTATCATTTAAAATGAATGTTTAACTGCCGTTTAACCAATGATTGTTATCATTTTTTTTTTTTAAATCAATACCAAGTTAAACATCATTGATGGACTGTTACTTTTGCATGCGATAGTTCCTATTATATTAACAATTAATATAAATTCAAATCAACAATAGAAGTCAAAGTAACTGTTAAACTACTAGGTGATTTACTTCAATTCACATTAGTAGAATTACGTATACGTTGCATGATCGGTGAACTAAACTGTATGTGAAAAACAACCTTTAATGTACTGACCTACATATATGTATGTATCTATATAATAAACAACGGACGCAAACATTTTTTTTGACAGTGAGAAATATCAGCGATATTAAGTGAAAATTTAAGCACAACAACTTGTATTACATAATACATAACTATTGCCACTAAATGAGAACAAATCAGGAAGACTTTCGTAGCTTATCTAAATTAATTAAGGTTGTTTCAAACCAACACGTTATATTATATTCAATGGCAGGAAAGGCAATATCCCTTCTCGTAATAATAAAAATATTCCACTGCCGTTGGTTAAAGATATTAAAATGTATATATTTTTTAATACCGCTTGCATTGATTTGAGATAACGTTATAGTGTAATGTGTAAAGGCACATATTTATTTTCTATTAGGTCAGTGGTATTTAAAATCTACTTCAAAAATAATCTAATATGATTTTATTTATTTCAAACTCACCATGACTCAATTAAGTGATTTTTTATTTTTTAAATATAAAACTCATAGTAAAAATTGTTATTTCAATAAAAAGAAAATTAGTAAAATTATTTAATACATCAAAAAAGAAGTCAACAATATTTTATCTTGAGTTTAATATTACTTTACAAAATACGGTTTTTAGTTATTAAACCACCCTAAGTTTATTTTATTAAAATCGAGCTACTTTCTACATAAATGTACAATTTTGTCAAGTTATTGATAAGCAATAAAAAATATAAAAATGTCTTTTATTCCAGCCGCCATTATGACTAAACTTCTTTTAATTCATTTAAGTATTTTTTTATGATAATGAAACTATTTTTTTAAATATAAAGTATCGATTTAATTGTTTAATTTGAAAATAAACTTAAATGAATCGTAATAAACGTTAGGGTGGTTAATTTTTACCAGAATGGCAACAAAATATTTTCTAGATCAATGATTTTTAACGGAGCTCAGTTACCAAAATGGTTTTAGTAAAAAAATCGTTTTTGAATATGCATAAAAAATTTCATACCTAAATTTGTAAAACTGTCGAAGTTATGATAGCCCTTAATTGACTTGGATTTAAAGCGTGATATCTATGAAACAACTGAACCAATTTGATTTGATTTTGACATCAGAATGCAGTAAAATCTTTCGTTATACAGCGTTTTTTTCAACAGTTGGATCCAGTTTTGAAATTTTCATTTCAATTTAATTTTTTTCCCTCTTGTCAATTTTTTCTTACAGTGGTAGCATGAGCGCGGTTTTGCAGTACTATCTTATTTTCATTTTGATGCCTGAGCGAGTAATTTATTTTTATTATATACACCCCTAACTTTAGCTGACTATATTTTGAATAATTTAAGTCAGTAGTAGTTTTAATATCATTCTTATTCACTTTAATTTTCAGTATTAAGGAGATAAGCCATTAAATAATGCAGCCAAATATTTATGGAAGTATAAAATAACAATTAATTAAATTTAGCCGAATAAACATAAATTATTGATGCATTTTTCATATTATGAGTTTAATATAACGACATAAAAAAGCATCAATAAAATAATTTTTTTCTGAGTTTCGTAATCACAGATTTAAAAAAAAACAGTATTTTAAATACATTCGATATAGCACAAAAGAACAAAAAATTACAGCATACTGTACAGAGTATCTACGTCTGAATAGATTTGTTCAAAGTGTGGCCGTTTTTCTGGTTTGTATTCCCAGCAGCGTAACATTAAACGGTACATCTCTTCTGGCGTTCCATCAGGGGCTGGCATCCGATAACCTTGAAAAACATAAATTGTATTGATATACTTAAACTACTTAAAGAAAAGTCAGTTATTTACCTGCGTCTATCCTTTCCCTAGCTTTAGAATTGCTCAAGCCGTTGTACGGTGTTCCACCACGGGAAAAGATTTCCCATATTAATATTCCGTAGCTCCAAACGTCACAAAGTGATGTATATTTACCTAAAATAATTATAAAAAAATTATCAACGTATTTCGTTTATAAATAAATCGATTTTACCAAAATTCAAAGCTTCGGGTGCAGTCCATTTTATAGGTATTTGCTTCATTCCATCTGACACTATATATTCTTCTTCTTCTCTTGACATTCCGAAATCTGATATTTTTACCATATTTTCATAACCTGAAAAGCGAAAAACATAATTCAATTTCATCCAAATATAAACGATAGTAAAACTTACCGACTAAACAATTCCTTGCTGCTAAATCTCTATGGATACAATTCTTAGATTCTAGGTACCTCATTCCGGCAGCTGTGTCTCGACACATTGCCATAAGCTGTCGTTGTTTTAGATTCGATGAACTGTTTCGTAGGAAAGTCAATAAGGACCCACCTAAAACAAATCAAGAGATATTAAAGTCTAGTCCACAGAATTTGCTTCATATGGATTAAGACTACCTATCCTTAAATATATTAAATATATATAAAAATATATATAAAGCTCAACGTCTCTCTGTCTGTCTGCCTGTCTGTCTGTTTGTGCGCTTATCACTCGAGAACCACTTATCCGATTTACGTGATTTCTTTTTTAATTCATAGGTACATTCTCTGGCCAGGTTATAGGCTATATTTTGTTACGTTAGATAACATAACAACTAAGCAGTGACGATAATAGTAAATCAAATCAAAAAAATTTTTGCCGTCGGTGCGCTGTTTTGCAATACGCTGCCTAAACCGTTGAATATAGAACAAAATAATGTATTAAAGAATTGTGTAGAATCAAAAGTCCTACAATAAAGTCCATGACACCATATTTCTAACTTTTATATCTAAGCCACAATGACTGCTTTTATGTTACAAAGAAAACATAAAATATTTGGGTTCTGTTTACATGGACTTATGACCTGCAAAACTTTAATCCTTATCGAAATAAATGATTTCATCGTCATAAGTACTTAATGTAGATATAATTTGCCTTTTACAGAATCCAATTTGGTCTTTTGGTTTAGGAAATAACGTGAAATAAGTATATACAATAACATTATTCGTGACAAATCGCGCGAACTACGACTAGACACCGCGCTGGGCAGAGGGAACAGGCCGGTATTCTTTTGATTGTCAATTGTTTAAGATTCGCGTTTGTTAGGTAGGTAATTTAAATGTTGTTTGGTTTTTATTAGAAAAATAACTAATCGTGTTTATACTTAATTCAACTATATATTTTTTAAATCCTAAACAATTTTAAGCGCGGCCCGCGCGGGCCCACCTATGATAAAAATTGTATTTACCTGGGACTAATTCCATAACGATCATTATCGGTTGTTTCTGTACACATATTCCTATAAGTTTAACTATATTTGGATGATCATATTGCTTAAGAATACGCCCTTCTTGTAGAAACTTCTTTTTATGTTCCTCGTCTGCTACAGTCATTTTACAAATTTTCACAGCCACTTCTCGATTTGAATTTTTCAATTGCGCTTTATAGACTTCACCAAAGTTACCCTAAACATAAAAAAATTAAAAAAAAAATCGTAAATTTGTAAACAGCGCGCGTAGTAGAACTCCCATTAATGCTCTCTCTCTCATACGCATGGGGTTGCATAAGTACCTCTCTCTCGCACTCATAACCAGGCCCGGATTTAGAAATTTGCCGCCCCCCTTTAATGGTGGAATAAGTTTTGTACGAAAAGTTAAGAAATTTTTTTTTAGGTTTTTTTTATAAAAATTACATTAAAATTTATTTTAAAAAAGTGTGAAGACCTTTTTCTAACAACTTTCCGCCAAAATTTGCCGCCCCTTAATTTTGGCCGCTCTAGGCACGTGTCTACACTGCCTGCATAGTAAATCTGGGCCTGCTCATAACGTATCCCTTTTTTGCGGTATGGCAGGCATTTTCCCCAAATTAAGAGGTGACACATTTTTTTTTCGTAAATATGAAAGTAAAAATTATAATTTCAGAATTTAGAATTTCTATAATTTTATAGGGGTATTTCTTCCCCAGATAATTTAGCTATAATAAATTCCAGCTTTTAGAAAATACGTATGTTACAAAGGCCACTAGTTCTTGAACGAATACACATTATTTTATGTTCCTACCATTTTCAGCAATAAAGAAATAAAATTCTGAAAATATAGATAACTCACCCGTCCAATTTTTTCTATGAGTTGCACATTGTCGTTGTTTAATTCCCACCGTTCCCGTGGTATCGATTGTCGAAGAATAGCACCAGATCTTGCAGTCACCGGTAAACCACTTGCTTGTTGGTGAAGTATTAGTTCTCTTATGCTAGGAAATGCTGGGCCTTCAAACCTGTAATGACCCTATCAAAAAAAAAAAAAAAGTTCGGTTGACATTTATCTTTTCAAATATTACGACTCGAATCTGAAGAAGTTAAAACTCAAAACCCTAAAATCTACATTTATTTTCCATTCATCCTGTATTTTAGTTTCGAACAGCCCCTTTACTTGAAGATATACAATAGCTAATTTCTTTAAGAAAACTCCACAAAAATGCTACACATTCTTTCCCATAGATTTATAGAATGGATTGAGCAATAGCCTCACAAAATTGACCACTCTCTTTAAGGAGCTATACCTGTGTGAACGCAGGAAATTTGGGTGATTTTCGGAAATTTTTTGGAAGAAAAATACTCAATGAAATATTTTGGAAAATTAAGAATATATTTCGCTATATTAGAGGTGTATTCCATAATTTTTTCACGTAAAAATATCGATATCTAAGCGACTTATGCGCTGTCTTCGGAGGCGCCAAAAAAAACTTCTCCACTGCGGCCATGATTCCGGACGATGGAGTAGCCGAAATTGAAAAAAGAAAAAATGTCGTTAAACTGACTACGATTTTCGAAAAATATCAAATCTAACAAAATGGCGTAGTTATGAAAAAAAGTCTGTTTTATTGCCTATAAAATGGTCGTATTTTTAATGCGAAATCGTCAATTTTCATCCAATCAAAAATATCCTAGTTCATCGTAGAGTAAATATATTCAAGAGTACTCAGTTCAAATTTCAAGTAAATCGGATAATTGTTCTTTGAGTTACAATGTCAGCAAATTTGAAAAATATCATTTCGAGAAAAACGCATTTAAAGATTTAACTATCGATTTCATATCTGCGAGTGGTCGCTCTTTAGAAGGCTGCTTGTTTGGAGAGTATTAGAGATACGGCCTTGACATTTTCACAGAATATTTTTGAAACTATAAACTCTCCAAAAAGGCAAAAAAAATTGATTTTTTGAAAATTTCACACTGGTATGGACCCTTAAAGAGACAAAACGTGTAGATCTGTAATGTCTGCAAACCTGTGACGTAACCAATTAGAATTCTAGAAAGAGACAGGTATTGGCTACTTTATCGCTTTGTCTCTTCGCCAGTATTTACTACACAGTTGGATAAAGAATGCTCAGTCCATTCTGCAAGTCTATGTTCTTCCCCCAGACAAATAAATACATTTTTCTTACCTCTGCTGTAGTCTGTACAATAAAATGTTTATGCCCGGCCCAACACACCGACAAAACCGTTTGGCATTCGTCATTTCTCGTGGTCTCCCTCACAAGGAAGTCTCCATCCTTTCTAAGCAATCTACACACCTCTTCTCTTGGAAGAAATCCATGGAACCATTCCTCATTTGCTAAAGGTTGTTGGGCTGTATTTATATCAGCCTAAAATGAACCAAAAACGAATCATATTTTATTCCAAATTCGTGCACATGTCCATTAGTAGATTTTAATATATATACTGCATATATAATACCCTGTAAGTTTTATGGGGATAGAGGTATGTATATCTATATACAAATAGGAAAATAGCAGCAACAAACGTATTTAGCGAATAAGCATTGGCGTGGTTTTATTCTGGAAGCAATGCTGTTAAAGCAACTTTACATTAGTGGCATTTTCAATGGAACGGTGCATTATACCAATCACGAAAATGTAGCAGTAATTTGCTTCCTCGCTATTTCGAAGATACGAGAAGCTTTGTGATCGTTTTTTGTTTTGTTTTGTTGGAATGCAATTGGTTTGTAGCGGTTGATGTGCCAATTCAGAAGATTAAATTTAGATTAAGAGTGGATGACTAATTTCACTAATGCTCGGTTTCAAAAACGATAGATATCTCAAAGTTAAGTTTGATTAATTGGTCCTTTGAAATGTTTGTCAAGGTTTGCTATATGTTAGAAAAAGAGATATTGCTAGCAAGCACTCTCAAATGAGGTATCAAACTTATATGACAGTTTTCTTAGTGTTTTCGACAGATAATTTCATGCATAGGAAGTAAAAACAAAATTATATAAAGTGTATTTACTAACCTTAAGTAAAAACCAACTTACTGCGCATGCAAATATCTGTTAAAAACTCAAAGAGAACTGTCATATAAATTTGATACCTCATTTGAGAGTGCTTGCTAGCTTGCAAATTTGCTAGTTCCTTTATGTTTTGAAATGATTTACGAATTATGAGCAAATATATCGTCAAAATAAAATCAATAAAAACATTGTGAGTATAGGGATCACACTCTTATTTATTTTGACGATATCTTTGCTCACAAATACTTGATATCTGCTTGTCTATTGAAACTGGGCATTAGATGCAGTTTTAATATTGATATTTCTAATAATTTCAATTGATTGTACCTAAATTAAATAAGAAGGAATTAGAAGTATCCAAAAGTCTAATTTGTATGCCATTTTTCGCGAATTCCTTACTACAATCAATTGCTTTCTTTTACAATGAATGCTATTTTTAGTATGTGCTATTTCTATCAGTAAAAAATAGACATAATAAAAGATACAATCTGTTGTCACATTGTGTACAAAGCCAAACTATTCCAGACAATAAAGAATATAAATAAATCTATAATTGATATTTGTTTCGACCTCATCTTACATTCAATAAAACGTATTGTCACGAGGACATTTGAAGGTTACTATGCTACAGTTTCGGGATATGATTTTAACTATGTATGTATATTAAATTATAAACATATACAATATATATGTATCATGGGAAGTTTCATAATAATAGGAAACCTCTATAGATATCGCTAATTTATCTTGTGGTATCCATTATTCAAGCGATTTTGCAATATTGGTAGAGGAAGGAAATTTAAATAGATTTTATATAATTTGCAAAAAATCAAACAGAATGAAATGTCATTCTGTTTTATTCTGGAATCTGAATTCCGAACGGAAGTAAATTTTCAATTTAAATGATTGAGACGGAATCAATTATGAAAATTGACAACTAAAAAATTGGTTTGCAGCACTGCAAACTTTTTAACAATAAATTATTGGCGGTGAATACAGAATTTTACAGAAACCGGAATGAAACGTCAAAATTTGATTCGTTTTGATTACACTACGCAACAAAAAAATACTTTTGTAATATAACAGAGATCTGAATAGAAAATTTAGGAGGCTTTTGGCATGCCGAAACCGGATTTGTTGCCTAAAAGTCCCAAAAATGTCTATATTGGTAATGTTAAAGAATTTATTATCAAGTAGGTAATTTTTTTCTAAAGTTTTCGGTCACGGTAACAAATAGTATTATCTTTCCTCTTTAAAATGAGTTTTAACTTTTTACTGTGCGATTTTTTTTAGCCGAGATGTACTAGTTTGAAGATATGATATTTTTGTTAATAGAGTGTAGTATAGTATAGATACAATGAACTTTACTACATATATCTTCAAAGTAGTATATTTCGGTAAAGAAAAATCGCATAGTAAAATGTAAAAAAATCATTTTAAAGAGAAAAGATAGTACTATTCGAAATCATGAAAGAAAACTTCAGAAAAAAATTACTTAATAATAAATTCCCCAACATTGCCAAAATCGTTATTTTTGGGACTTTTAGGTTCAGATATCTAAAAAACCTGACGTGATGGAATCATTTGGGCAACGAATTCGGTTTCGGCATGACAAATACCTTCTAAATAACCTATTCAAATTTCTGTGAATTTTTTTTGTTGCATAGTGTTACTTTTTCAATTACTGGGTTTATGTACATTAAAAATGTTGATAATATGCTCCAACAAGATATTGTTGGTAAATAAATTTTCATTCATTTTTTTAAATCGCTCAATAAGGAACCCCAAATTATTAACGGATATAGAGAACCAATAAATAACGACTAATATTAACAGTGAATATTGTAGCTGCTATGCGGTGTTTACACCGAAAAAAAAAACAGAAACATTTATTTAAAATACTTCGTATTTAAAAATGTCTAGGGTTTATTGTTTTTTTGTCATAAAAACACCATGTTTCTGTTTTGTTTTCTCGGTGTAAACACGGCATTAGAGCTCCGTTTACTCTAAAAAAAACTGAACAAGCAACATAGTAATTTGTATCCGCGAAGCTAGTTTAAATATGTTTATAATTTGCTATACAGTTAAATAAATACATATACAATAAGCGTGTATTTTTGAATGCATATTCGCACAATGATAACCGTTCCAACATACTGGATGGCTGTCAGATCTCGGTGTCGATCCGGCCCTCGCCGAGCGCCGCGGCGGCACGATTGGTGAAGACGGTACTGATTTCCGTCTGAACGGTTTACTTAGGATCACAACAAAACGATGGTGTTTCTTTTCGGAGAGGGTCGATTGCGAGCCACCACCGCCCTAAACAGATGCCCAGGTTAAGTATCACACACACACACACACACACACACACAAACATACATACGTATACACACCCACTTACGTGTATGAACATCCTATATCTTGTTAGTGTTTTAAAACCAAGCTAAATAGATCGATTTTAGACAATGGGTTAAAATTTTAACTGACGTAAGTTTCGAAAACATTTTTTCTTCACTGGCGTAACGATGATTTATTGAAAGGGGGATATATTAAAAAAAATCACTTTATGTTAAAAAAAATGTTTTTTGATTACCTTTCCTTCGGTCTTAGATAACAAGCACTTTCAAATGGGGTATCAAATATTTTCTTTCTTGTTTTTTTATCTTTAAGTTGATATTTGTATGAAAACTATTGTTTGTATGGTTAGTTATGATTCTAATTCTTATTTTTTTTATAATCGAGTTGATATTTCTATCACAAAGTTAAGTTAGACACATAAAATATTACAAATTTTTTTTGAAACTTAGATTTCGTTAAAAGTATGTTTATTATATAGAAAATGACGTGAAAAGTTGAAATTTTCAAACCGCAGGTCTGTATCTCAAACCGTTCTCGAGATATGGCCTCTCAAAGTTTTAGTTTTTTCAAAATTTTTGAGAAAAATGGATGTAACTTTTGAACGTGAGGTTGGATTTGATTTTTGTTGACGGATTCGGAATCAGCGTGTCAAAATCTATATAATTACATGTATAATACCTAAAAATTAAAAAAACAAATTTTTTGCTGAAAATTGAATTTTTTCCAAGGGGTATACCTTAAAAAAAATGTCGATTTTTGGCCAATTTTTTTTTGCCGAATTTTTAAGTATTACACATGTCATTGTATAGATTTTGACACGCTGATTCCAAATCCGTCGACAAAAATCAAATCCGAATACACGTTCAAAAGTTAGAGCCATTTTTCGAAAAAAAAATGAAAAAACTAAAACTTTGAGAGGCCATATCTCGAGAACGTTATGAGATACAGACCTGCGGTTTGAAAAATTAAACTTTTCATGTTATTTTCTATAAAATAAATATAATTTAACGAAATCTAAAATTCAAAATTTTTGGGTAAAATTTCATGTGATTTTGTCGAGACTGCGGTCAACTCGGCGCATCTAAAAGAGAACACTGTCCCAGGAAAAGGGGATGGATGGAAATCCCATATATGACAGTTCTCTGTCATTAAGTGTTTGATAAGTTTCTCGCACGCGTGGTAAGTAAACACCAATTGTATTATTAAAACAGTGGTTGTATAAGATATTATGAAAATTAACTTATATGGTCAGACAAAAATTAAATCCAATGGAAAATTGATACCCCGTGGAAAGTGCTTGTTAGCTAACAATTTCTATCAGACATAAATGAAAAAATATATATATCAAGAGATTAAAAAAGTATGTTTTTTTAATTAAAAAAATCAGTATTTTTGACCTGACCAAAATCTCTTCAACGCGCCTCTATTTTTCTGTTTTTCTATATTCCTCTCTCTCATTCTCTCTCTCTCTCTCTCTCTCTTTTTCTTTCTTTCTTTCTTTCTTTCCAACATATACACTTGTATGTTCCTTCACCATTGACATGCATATTTATGTACAAATTAAGTGTCAATTATTGCAATTCTATTAATTAATATTAAACGATGATTCTAATATCCGAAAAAATATATAGATTTAAAAATTTACTATCCTATAAAACTGCACATAAATAAATAAATGAGTCTACATAATAATCTTTAGTTGCTTTATCGCACGAAAGGTGGCAGCACGTGTTCCTTTTAAATTTATTAACTAACAATAAGATCCATTACGTAAAATCACGTCATGCATAAATACTCTTGTTTTGTTGAATGACGTGTTTACACGCAAACTATAATAAAAATATGCGCATAATGAACTAACCTAACCCTAAAAAAAATAATAACAAATAATTTTAAAAATAAAATGATGTCATCTTTTAGATTTTTAAACCAATTTTACTAAAATTTAATAATAATTATATGTACATTATAAACTAATTATTATGAGTTCTATAATGTTATAAAAATGCAATTTTCTAATTAAATTCAATGTAAACTAAAATGCACATAACCTCAAAATAGCAACACTATTATTACGATTAATAATAAATACATATAACACGGAATGGACTGACATGAATGGCGTACAAAGTCAACAATATATAAATTTAGCATAGCACAATGAATTTGCGTAATAAACATACATTTAAAATACTCTAACTAAATACAAAAAGCTGGAAATTAATTAAATACGTAAGGTATGTATAAAAATGTTTATACCATCATGAATTCAATTGTTATAATGTTGATGTTTAATTAGTTTAATTGTTGTTACTAATTTGTGTGAAAAATATATTGATTTTTATTCGTTTGCTTGAAGACATCTTCAGATTAAAAAATATAGTTTCAATACTGAATCGGGATGATATTTGGAATAATGCCAAAATTAGCATCGGCGAAATGGCGGTGGGTGAAAAAGATTTGGCAAATATCCATAATTAATGACTAATTAAAATAGACACGTATTTAAAGAAGGAGGGGAGTAGAAAGTTGACCCAACTCTGTAAATAAAAGATTTTTATTTGAAATTAATCAAGAATTTTAGAATAATTCATTACACCCCTCTTTAAAAAAATTGGTTACGTGCCTGTCTAAAATGTTGTTAAAATATATACTATGGAAAAGTCAAGTTTTAAAGTATTGGCAAATAAGAAAGCATTGTATCGTCGTCGCGTCGACTTCAAGAATTCAAAAATTTTAAATGAATGAGCCTGGCACTTTTTCAGTTAAAGCAAAATAGCTCGTGAATTATATAAACTAGAATCTTGAAATTTTTACTGAACGTGTAAAATGACGCTCTCTAGTAAACCATGTAAAAAAATTTTGAAAAAGTATTTTGGGGGGAAAGGGGGGGGGCTAGTTTTAAAATTAGGCAAAAAAATTATATTAAGGCATGTGATACGTCAAAATGTGTAACCAAAGTTGTGTAATTTGACCATCTTTCTTATTTTGTTCTTAATAAAAAAATGGCGCATGTAGGGGGCTTTAAAGAAAATATAAACAAAAATTGTATACCAAGGCAAGTGGGGTATCAAAATGTAGATCTCAATTAATAGAATTCGACTCTATGTTTTATTTAAAAAAAATGGGACTCCAATCAGTAATTTATTTTGTCTCCCCCCCTGTAACTCCGTAACTACAGGTTCAAAAAATCTGAAGAAAAAAAATGATAACGAAGCTTTGGTGGGACTACCAACGACAAATATTAAAATCATTTCAAATTTTTGAGAAATAGGGAGGAGCGTCCATTTTCATATCTAAGCATGTGGGGTGTCAAAATTTAAATCTCAATTAGTAGAATATGATCCATTTTTTTTTATTTTTTTCCAACTCAAAAATTCAGTAATTTATTTTGTCTCCCCCCTCTAACTCGGTAACTATTGGCTCAAAAAATCTGAAAAAAATGATAACGAAGCTTTGGTGGGACTACCAACGACAAATATTAAAATCATTTAAAATTTTGGAGAAATAGGGAGGAGCGTCATTTTTTTTCATATCTAAGCATGTGGGGTGTCAAAATTTAAATCTCAATTAGTAGAATATGACCAATTTTAATTTTTTTCCCAACTCAAAAATGCACCTGTAAGTGGCTCCAAATAGTACGTACTTCGAAATTCGAAACCTTTATGGCATACATCCGTGTATGTGTTGAAATAAACAGTTTCATAGTGATGTCAAGTTTCATTAGTAAAATGATGCAAACCGCCCTAAAATCACTACAGATTCTAAAAAAGAGCACATTTTAACTAATTCTGCAATAACCCGCGATTAGATGCCTATAAATACATAAGTTAACTTACTTGGTTGTCGTTTGAGTTTTCGATAAAGCTCTGATGCTCCATCGAGAGGTCGCATCCGGACGGTACTTCTTCACAACCTAACTCGTTCAAGGCACTCTTGATCAACTCCATTTGTTTGGTCAGTTTGTGCTCGTGACATCGTAGATCGTCAAGTTCTTTTTTCGAAACGTCTGGTATTCTAAAATATGTAAAAAAAGACCATGGAATAATCCTACATTTCTAAAAGCGATTGCTATATTATAAAGAGGTAGATTTTGTAAGTTTGATGATTCCAAGAACTACTGGACCGATTTTGATGTAACTTTCGCAGGAAACACTAATATTTTGGTAAATTAGAACTTGAGCAAAATATTTTTCTTAAAAAACAAGGCTAACTAGATATTTTCTTTGATACAAAATCCTAATGTGAGAGGGTTTTCGGTCAAAGTCTTTGAAACTTTGGATTCTGATAGTCCTTGATGAGTAGATTAAAAGTCTCAATAGGAACTAAGTCCTAAAAACTCAAACTTCTAAGATATAGCCCACTATGAAACAATTGAATTGGTTTATAATAAAAAAAACTTAACAATAAGATTTAAGTTCTGCTATTTGACAAAGAAATAAAAAATGCAAAGTTGACTTTTTTATGGTGGTAATCGATTATGTAAGTGGGCTCTCACATCGGAGCAATATAGCAACACAGCAATAAAGCAACAATCAATTAGCAACTAGCAATATAGTGATATCATATTGCTTTGGTGTGAGACAATATATCCGATTCAATGTATATTGACCGATAGCAATAATATCGCTAGTTATAAGTTGCTAGTTGCTCCGGTGTGAGAGCCCACTAAGTCTTTAGAAACACATACAAATAGTTATGCAAAAATTAAGGTTCTACCAAAAATTTTATTGTAAATTAAAGACGAGCGTGATCCCCAACTTCAGAGGGCTATATCTAAAAAGTTTGAGTTTTTAGGACTTAGTTCCCATTGACAGTTTTAATCTACTCATCAAGGATTATCAAAATCCAAAGTTTCAAAGAGTTTCACCGAAAGCACTTTCCCATAATGATTCTGCGGTGTCCTTTCTTCATTTGTTTTTTTACAGAATTATCAAGTCTCAGTTTTTTTTAATATTTACCTGGGTATAACTTCATGACTGCTCCCTAACGACGTCCTACCGTTTGCGACTGTCTCTGACTGTACGGCTTCTTGTTTCTCCTGCATTTCTTTGACGCCTGTCTCTAGCTCACCGAGTTTGGCGCGTAACCACTCAACGGTCAGGTTATCCACCGTTAGTTGATTTGCGAGCAGTTTGATTGACGTATCTTCAACTAAACTCTCATCGAACGTGAATATAGCTGTATTGACCGGGATGGACCTATTAAAAATTATACTGTATTCCACAGATTCCCATGCTTATGCATTATGATAAATAATTTTCTCTATTTATTGTATAATTATACGTATTGACTTGTTAATTTTAATACGAACGAACTGAGCAATTTTCGAACAAAAGATCGTTGCGTTTGCTACGTTCGTCGTGCTCGTTCTGTTCCAACAATAGACATGATGCCAGAAACAAAGTATCATTGAAATTATGATTTTAAATAATGAAATAGGTTAAAAAGATTCTAAAAAATGTATTTATTTTTATATTAATAGCGAGATTAATATAATTTTTGTTAAAATAAAAATGCAAAATACAGGAATCCGCCATGTTAAATGGAACACCAATCAGAGCGAATGACGTCACTCTTCAGTAAACGTCAAAAGTGATTGACTTTTATTTTAGACAAATATCAATTCTTCTTACAAGATTATTAGGTACCTACATATCTTGTTTAAGAACTTATATAATTTGGAATTCATTTTTAACACACAAAATAATTAAATTATTGTCTAACTCTGAATGTTTGATTATTGTTGACAAGGAGTATGGCGTCACAACTCTGAAATATCACCTGTGAGTGAGCGTTTTGGCGTCAAATTCAAAATCAGTTTTAAATGAGTCAATTTTTGTGATTAAACCTTTATTTTCTGCAGAAATAAGTATTTTTTTGGAAATAGGAGACACGTAAGATCATCATAGAATAGTTTTTTTTTTTAAATTAGCCATCACGCCTATTGTATTGAATTTAAAAATGGATTTTAGTATGGCAACAGCTACTTTTGACAAGAGATAATAAAAAATGCAAGTTTTGCAACGATTTGGTTTTAGAAAAACTCGTTCTATTTGGAAAAATGTATTGATTAGCTAAACATAGAAATACTCAAGTAAGATTTATAGCAACATAGCCATTTCGTTTGGAGTAAAATGCTCAAGAAAAAAGTATATCCTTAAAAACAAATGGTAAATGAAAACTCACTTATGTTTATCGATGAAATCTTTATATTCATTAACCGGATTAATCGCCTCCACAGAATTCGTTGTCCTCTGCTGAATCTCCCTGTACCTCTCCGCCGTGGGGTCGGACAATCTCACCACGTCTAGTAACGCCTCGCGTAAGGTGCTTACGAACGCATGCTGTGCAATGCGCTGTCTCTCTAATAGCCCGGGTAATAAGACAGTGCGCAGTTCTCGTTCGTGCTCGGTCGCTTCGCATAACAGAAGTACGTACTCGTTGTGCGCGAGGTGCAATTTTCGGCATGCTTTCTGGTACTTGTCGCGGACTTCTTCGAGTTTTCTTCCACCTCGACCGGCTAGTAAAAATAGGAAATTATTTTTTAAGGGGCTATACCAGTGTGAACGCTGGAAATGGTGATTTTCGGAAATTTTTTAGAAGAAAAATACTCAATGATATATTTTGGAACATTGAGAATATATTTAGCTATATTAGACGTGTATTCCATAATTTTTTCACGTAAAAATATCGATATCTAAGTGTCTTCGGAGGCGCCAAAAAAAATCTTCTCTACTGCGGCCATGATTCCGAACGATTGAGTAGCCGAAATTGAAAAAAGAAAAATATCAAAATATAACAAAATGGCGTAGTTATGAAAAAAGTATGTTTTATTGCCTATAAAATGGTCGTATTTTTAATGCCAAATCGTCAATTTTCATCCAATCGAAAATATCCTAGTTCATCGTAGAGTAAATATATTCAAGAGTACTCAGTTCAAATTTCAAGTAAATCGGATAATTGTTCTTTGAGTTACGATGTCAGCAAATTTGAAAAATCTCATTTCGAGAAAAACGCATTTAAATATTTAACTATCGATTTCATATCTGCGAGCGGTCGCTCTTTAGAAGGCTGCTGTTTGGAGAGTATTAGAGATACGGCCTTGAAATTTTTACAGAATATTCTTGAAACTATAAACTCTCCAAAAAGGCAAAAAAATAATTGATTTTTTGAAAATTTCACACTGGTATGGCCCCTTAACCCGATAGAAATGTTTTTTTTTGTAATATTAATATTAAGAGATCAAAGATCTCCCCTTATATACACTTTTACGGACAAAGGTGGTCTATCTTCAACATCTTCTGAGCTACAGGTTACAGGATGTTTAAAAAGGTACCTTCTTTCAAATAACACTACTTAAGTGCCAACATTGAACACGTTTTTATTTTATTTTGACTAAATAAGGGTAGAAAACACATTCAAAAGTTTAATCCCATTTAGCACAATGCTAACTAACGCTACTTATGAGTATGAGTGTCAGTCTCTTACAGTTTTTACGAATTTTTTCTATCATAATTTCATTGTCTGCGTGTTTTTGAGATCGCAAAATTCTTAACACTCGTCTTTCAAATGAAGGCAACAATAAGCAAATCATGAAATTTTAAGAAATTGAACCTTATGAAGACATGATTATTAGATCTTTTTAATGTTTTCAATTATACAGTTTGTCTACCGATATTTGCCCAGATTCTGCCATTTGGATACGACATATTAAATTTTTCATCCACCACTTCTAAATTGATATAACTGTTACCAAAATCGTAATTATATATTTAATAAACTTTGCAAGTGATGTTAAATAAAGATTTTGAAACTTTTGTGATTTTATCCACCATTTTCTATTCGCCCTTCTCTCAAAATCGTTATTAGCGATCTCAAAAATACGCAGACAATGAAATTATGATAGAAAAATGTCGTAAAAACTTTAAACTCATAGGTAGCATTAGTTAGCATTGTACTAAAATGGGTTAAGCTTTCGAATACGTTTTCTACCCTTAAAACGCCTTGTAAGCCAAAATAAAAAAAACACGTGTTTAATGTTTTTCGATGTACAGATGTACTACGTGTAGTATTACTTGTTAGTAGTACTTACTACTTACAAACAAATATTATCTCATAACTTCCAAAATAACGTAACTAGAGCAACCACAATGAATCAGGTAATTAACTAACATTTTTTTCAGTATTACTGTTATTACTAGCTGACTTTCCAGTTCTGAGTTATTGCTCATCAAAGTTAACAAATTTTTTTATAAAAATTATATTTTTATAAAAATTATTCCGGTATACAATGTGCCGACAGTTCTAACGAACGTCCTTCCCCAATTCCCACCATAATACCACCGTGACTGATATAAATTCTGTGCGTTAAAATTCACCAATCAACGTTGAAGTTGTGGCGCAGTGGTGGGTGCCCTTCTAGCCATCGTGTAGTGGAATTTTTGAATTACCGATGCCGTCGTATAGCAGAATGTTGAGTGTATTACATTTTAACCAATATTTTGATGCATCATAATTTAACCAATAAATTTACGCTGCAAAGTTTGTTTCTGTATAATAATTAATAATAATGAAATTGAAAGTTTGAAAATTGTTTTGTTCAGACATAATATTAAAAAATAAAAGTTTTAATAACTTTCATCAATAAATTCGTCATTACGACCTTCATATTCGTATAATGTAAAAGTCAATTCTTTATTTCACAATTGGGAAGATGAGATAAGCATCATTTTGAAAGTTAATGATCCAATACTAATATACATAATATAAACATATATATTTTTTAAAGAAAATAGTAGGTACTTACATTTGACATAGTGTTCTTCAAACCTAGACCTCATTAGCTTATATAATTCTAAATATTTTTGATATTCAGCTTTTTTCCTTGCAACCTCTTCTGTTATCTGAAACAAAAAAGAAAAATATTTACTAAAATGTCGATTATTTTGTATTTTTATTAAAATTATGAAACCAGTTAATAAAATTTTGTTTGTATACCTATAACTAATACTGAACCAATATAGTCTTGCATGGTAAGTCTATAATACAGTACACAGAAAAAAACTGTATTGGACCAAGAAAACCTTGTTTTGTATAAAACGAAAACAATATTTTCTTAATATAAGAAACATACTCTTAATCCAACTACGTTATTCCTTCGTTCTAGAATACTATAGTTGGTTTAAGAGATTATTGCTTATCTTAAGAAAATATTGTTTTCGTTATATACAAAACAAAGTTTACTTGGTTTGAGAAATCCTTTCTACCAGTGTAGAACCTCTATAAGTCGAAGTTCAAAAGAAACCTTAAAAAATAGAGACAAAGAGGTTCTTTTATGCACTGTCGTGTTATAGAGGTCGCAAAATGATAATTTTAAGTTAGAGAGGATAAAAATGTATTGAAAATATAAATTCTATTTGTAATTTATTCGAGTTATAGAGGACCAGGGCCAGATTTGAGCTCCAACACAAACATTAGTTTAAAAGTATGTTTATTATATAGAAAATTACGTGAAAAGTTGAAATTTTTAAACCACAGGTCTGTATCTCAAACCGTTCTTGATATATGGTCTCTCAAAGTTTTAATATAAAAAATGATTTTTTCAAAATCAAATCCAGTTTGAAAGTTTCAACTTTTCACATAATTTTCTTTATAATAAACAAACTTAAAAAATAACAGTAAATTTTCATGCATCAACCTTCATATCAATTTGTGATAAAAATATTAACGGAAAGATAAGAAATTAAGAAGAAAAATCATAATTTACTACATAAACAATAATTTTCATTATTTTTCTTTTAAATCGCATTTATTATTTTCAATTTCGGTTTCTATTAAATTTATAAATATACAGTAGAACTACTGTAAAACGAATTCGCATTTTATTACTTAAATAAATATGTACGACTTATATAAGCTCTACTGTATACACATGTGTACTAGTCGCACCTTATTTTGAATCAGTTTTTGCAGTAAACTTCTAATGAACTATCAGAGACCAGTTTTTTTCTGCAAATTCAAGTTCAGCGGTATAATGCTAGTTGTTGCCTTTTTTATTAAATCTATTCTAAGAATATAAAGGTTATTAACATATGTTACTTATATAATTAAATATTGTAGATCAATGGCAAATTATTTACTCAAATAACAATATTGTTTAGGTCTTTCTTTTAGTTACCTTTTAGGAGTAAAAAGTTTAGGTTTTTTTTTTACCAGTACAGAAGAACTTGGTTGTTACTTATATAGGTAATTAAATATTGTAGATAAATGGCAAATTATTTACTCAAATATCAATATTGTTTAGGTCTTTATTTGAGTTACCTTTTTGGGGTAAAAAGTTAAGATTTTTTAATTTTCTTACCAGTACAGAAGAACTTGGTTACATATATGGGTAATTAAATATTGTAGATAAATGGCAAATTATTTACACAAATAACAATATTGTTTCGGTCTTTCTTTTAGTTACCTTTTAGGAGTAAAAAGTGTAGGTTTTTAAATTTTCTTACCAGTACAGAAGAACTTGGTTGTTACTTATATTATTAAATATTGTAGATCAATGACAAATTATTTACTCAAATATCGATATTGTTTAAGTATTTCATTAAGTAACCTTTTTGGGGAAAATCTCTATTTTCATGGGAAAAACGTTGATTTTTAAATTTTCTTACCAGTACAGAAGAACTTGGTTTGAACAAGATTCATAGGTACCTGATATTTTATTAACATATGTTACTTATATAATTAAATATTGTAGATCAATGTCATATTGATATTGTCTAGGTATTTCATTAAGTTACCTTTCAGGAGTAAAAAGTTTAAGTTTTTAAATTTTCTTACCAGTACAGAAGAACTTAGTTTTAAATTAACGAAATTCGAAGGTACTTAATATTTTATTCAAAATATCCGGGTTAAATTATTATGTTTTCGTAATATCCGTATTTGAGAAGGAAGGACATATGAGCAATTCATAAGCTAAATTAATCGTAGATACTTATACCTCTAAAAATCTACTTTTCCCCTTTCTTTCTTTCCTCACAACCAAATGTAGTTTGAGCCAAGGGTGTTGCAGAAACCGAAATCGTATCTGGAATACGGATATTATTTCGAATATTTTTCTACTAGTTACCCGGACACACAGACACAAACTATGGGCAAAAAATACTAACTAATAAAAAACTGTATTCGAAAAAAAATCCATATCCGTATGCGTATCCGTAACCGACATGAAAAATTATTGCGGTCAATTTATTAACAATTTAAGTGTTTATTTCCTTATATAACTGCTAAACTATTGGTTTTAAAGAAAAAGTTTTTAGATAAAAAATATTTCTTACGATATAAAGAACACATTTTATTCTTACTCGTTTTTCAAAATTATCAATACTTAAGGGGGTGCAAGTATTAATTTTTAATCATGTTCGGGTATCAGGAAATTATACATTTTGAGAGGTATAACTATACAGGCTGTCCCATAAATCAGGACGTATAAAGGAACAAATAATAGTTCAAATATTTATTTCATAATCTGTTCAAAGTACTTGCCGTTATACCTAGAATTCGATGCTCTATTAATTAAAATTACTAATTAAAAACCAAGGTGAGCATAAAGTTTAGAAGCTAAAATTACTTAAATCTTTTATAAATAATAATATTTACATGATTTATTCCTAGAAATGAAATATTTACGTTTTAACGTGTATGTATTTGCGAAGAATGCGCTACGGGCAATACGAACTAACGTTTTCCAGGAAATTTAATTGGTTTTGTAAGTAATCTAGAGTTTATTATTGTGTAAACAATAAAAAATTATGTAAGAAATATGCATGTTTACTTTATGGTGGCCTTTAATCGAATATTTAGCACAAATTTGTAATAATATATTAATTATGTATATATTTTTAATAACACAGCCACCAGTGGCGTAGTAACGGGGGAGAGGATGAAATATTCCACCCCGAAATATTCAGTGTTGAAAATACCTTCCGAAAAAATATTTTTATGTATTTATCCCCTCTCCGAAACTTTTTCTTACCACGCCACTGACAACCACACTAAATAAAGGTAAATTTTTTTTATATCATTTATTTCTATGTATTTTGAAGCGCTGAATCCAAATTTGGGATCAAAACAACACCTTATTCGATTTATTTTGAAAAAAAACCTAATTTTCGAGTATATAAAAAATTATATTTTTCGAGGTTATTTTCAAAATTAATCTGATAAGGTGCTGTTTTGACTTCATATTCGGATTCAGCGTCTCAAAATACATATAAATACAATTGTTTCCGAAAAAGTTTACAAATTTTAAGTAATATTAAAAATGGGGGCCTCAGGCAGAATAAATATTCAAACCCCCCATTTTTGTGGAATAAAGAAAATTTCTAAATTCATATCAACACTAACCAAAAATCCCTCCTTTTTTGCTTTTCAAATAATTTTTGCTTTATTTTCAAAAATAAAAAAAAGGTTTTCATCAAAATCATTCGAAAAACAGAATTAATGCCTATAGGTACGGTTGTGGAACAGCCAGTCGCAAAGCCATTCACTAATTTTGAAATATACTCCGCTTGTATAATAGGAAATATCAACGCTAAGTTTTGACATTTTATGACTGTTTTCGATAAAACGTTATCAATGAATATAATTGTTACTGTTATCGATTTATTTGCGTCACAATTTATATTCGCAGTGTCACTGATTTTTTATGGGCAAGAACATGAAGTTATTTTGTCATATCTTGTGATATGATTTACCGTGAAAAATGATAAAAAATATAATTGAGGTACCTAATAGATTACACAATGCACATACCTACTGAATCAACTAGACTGAATGTATGCACAATGATATTAACAATATGATATAAGAGAATTCTTGGAAATTATAACATTTTTTAGGTAATGACGTATTTATTAAGTTTATTCCAAGTTGATTTAAGGCGTATGAAATTTAACATTGGGTAAATTAGTAGTTTTGTAGTAGGCTTTGGTTTTATTTTGAAACACCACTTCGAAATAAACTGATAAATTTTGAATAAGTCAATAGTGTTTTGTTTTAAACTTTAATGGTGGCCGCTCACGTGGTTATCAGATTTCCTGATACGGTTACCGAATCAAGGAACCTAACAAGCCCCACATTTAATCCCTAACCCCCTTATTGCGTGCACCATTGAAAGCAGGGCTGTGAAGTCGGTACAAAAACATACGACCCCGACTTCATTATTTTTCTAATGTTCGACTCCGACTACAACTCCGACTCTTTACTGTACAAGATTTTTTTTGAAAAAATTCCGTTTTCGGGCAATTTTTTTTTGAGTGAATCCCGGCGATTCTGGTTCTGGCCAAAAATAATAAGTGTGTAAAGAAGTAAAAACCATTGTTTAATTAAAGGAGTCGGAGTCGCTACTTTTTTACCGACTCCGACTCCACCAAAAATTACTAAAACTCCGATTCCGACTCCTCGACTCCGACTTCACAGCCTGATTGAAATACACTTTACAATACTTCCTTTTCCTTCGGAACATGGAAGTGAAAATAAGTTTTTTTATTGAAATCATTACAATCACTCTTTATTTATGTAAGTGAATGTTCATGTTGCTATAGTTACGTTATTTTGACAGTTCATGGAAATAAAAGAACTAATTAGTTAACTACAAATTATAACACCGGAAATTATTGGTTGTAATTTTGTAATCAGAAAATAAATCAATCAAATATATTATATAAAAAATGATATCGATTTAATCAATGAAATAATTAATAATAAAAGCACCGTTATGCACGTTATTTTCATTTACGTCAATTCCAAATCGGGTCGCCATGGGAACGCATCTTGAATACAATATTCGGTATCGTAGTAGGCCGTATACGGTACGGATTAAATAGCCAATAGCAAGCTGGGAAACCTTTATGCATAAAAAAGTAAATTAATTGCATTTGTTTCTAAGATAACATGAATTTATTAGTATTTAAAATTAAAATTTTGAGGATGGTTTTCACCACTTAAATGGCAGTTTTGGCACGTATAAAAATAAGAGTACCTTAGGTTAAATTGAACTACAAATGTACCAAGTCTTATCAAAATTGGTGAGGTAATATTCGCAACGTTCAATTTTTAGATACAAAATTTCGAATATTTCCAAAACCTCTAATCCGATTGGCACCAAAATTAATATGTTTGGAGTACTCGCTGAGGTAAACATTTTCCCCAAAAATAATTCAAATTGGTGCATTTTTACAGTAGAACGAAAGAAAATTCTATATCTAGACACACGCGCGCAGCCGTCATGCGGGAATCAACTTTTCTTTACGTTTTGAAGTTAGTACAATCAGAATCTGCATTTATCTCGGATACGATTTTTCGATGGTATTACAATAGTTCCGTTTTCATCGGAATATGGATGTTAAAACTATTTTTTGTGCGTCAGTTAATAGTTAATCTATATTTTTATTTATTAATAGGAATAACTCGTAGAAAGAAATACTTATATTATACTGCTTATATAGCACAAAAAAAATAACAATTATAAGAAAATATGATTTACTTTAATTAATCGAGGATGAAACCAAAATGTGTCTGTATTTCTGAACGCAATTTGGGTCAGGTCGAGATTTCCTTTTCTTTCGAATTTCTAAGCAGTTACCTTAAATGCCTACTGTAAAACAAACCACTGGGTTCGCCCCTTTTGATAACTGACTGTACAATGTATGTACATGTACATATGTATGTGTTACGTGTTTGTATGTATTTGTGTTTGTCTATCACAGCCTACTGGATAATATTCCGGTCGCTACGACAAACACGTGCAATGATAAACCTTGTTGTAACGGTACAAACACACACTTACATACATAGATACATACATACACACACACGCACACTCGCGAGTTTTTAATTTGATTGATGTAGGTAATATAAAATATATTGTATTTTGTAATTTACATTAAAACATGTTACAGTGCGCATTTTCTAGATTAATTAATAACCGCAGTAATTCTGTGCAAAAATACACAATATTTTAAAGGAGAGGTACATATTTAAATTTAAATTATAATGCCAATATTTATAATTTATGTATATTTAAAAAATAAGTTAATATTTACGGCCTAAAGAAACAGGCCTATAAATAGATGCAATATAAGTATTTAGAGTTTTAGACAGAACACAAAAAAGTATCATATTTTATGAAATGTATTTTGAAAATTGGAAGGGGGAGGGGGTTATCACTCACTCTAGATGTGAGCTTTTCCACTGTGTGGATTTACATTCTTTCTGACATTTTTTTCATGCCCCCAAGTGCCTGGCCTAAAAGTCCATGACAGGACTAGACCCCTTTTAGACCTTTTTCATCAGTGTACCCCAATTTTGACAAAAATAATGATAAAATATTCGTTTTTGAAAAGTCGTGTTACCCAGTAGGCACTTTAAGCAACTGTCTAGGTCCCCGAGCTGAAGAGAGAAAAATGCTAGGACCTTTTTTAACTTGTAAAATAATTTAAGTAGAGATCTTTTTATGCTAACGTTAGTATAGGTACATTTTGAAATTTTTTCTCCAAAAACGAGAAATATGGCCCTGAATTTTTTTGCCTGAAGCCTTCGACTTTGAGGACCATAAAGCGCCTAAAATTATAAATTTATAAATGCTAAAATGTCTCTATCTGTCTGTCTGTTTGTTACCTTTTCACGTCTAAACTGCTGAACCGATCTTGATAAAATTTTACAAGGAAATAGCTTGCATTCTGAGGGAGAATATAGGCTACTTTGATCCCAAAAAATGTATTAGATAAAAAAATAGGTGTGTGACATTTGAACGTACGATAGGTTTTGGCATCAGTAGCGTAGATTGGTAGCTTTTTGTAATTGGGTTGGGGAGGGGGATCTGACAATATTAAATCTCATAACGTTATGTTTTACATTATAAAAATCATCTTTAATGTAGTGCAAAGTACACAAATTTGTTATATTCTTCACTTATCACTTTTATCGTATTTATCATAATAATCGTATAATTTCTGTAGACTCATGGAGGGGGGATTGATCCCCTTAATCCCCGCCCCCCCCTAAATACGTAACTGTTTGGCGTATGTAGACATCTACAGCATACAATTGCGTAACTAAAAACCTTTATGAGCCACTGGTATCTTAGTTTATGTAAAGAACAAAATGGTCAAATAACGTGCATTTCCGTCGTCTTTAACGGGCCATATCATCGTTCAACTGTTAATTCAATTATTTTCGTGAAAGCCGACCAACAGATGACTACTGATAATAAAACACCTGATGCACCAAAACGTAGTTTTTTTTTGCTCGACCGGTCTGGCCGATAAGTAGGTTATTGGGTTCGGTTCTTCTACTCGTCTCGAATCTTGGTGATAATTGTGCTCCGGCACGGCATAACTATGCTGTGAAGACAAGCCTAACTTCCGCAGTACGATCAATAATAGAAATCGTGGCTTTTATATATGAATTTTCAATTTATTATATGGTTTTCGAATATTTGGTATGTTTATGTTTAGAATAAAGCGATTAGTTCAATTTTTTGTCGATTTTCAATATTAATATTGACATACCTATATTTGAAAGGTTATTTTTTGGTAATAAATAACCAACTAGAAAGTTAAAAATAAATGTATTCAGAAAAAAATTAAATTTAAAAGGATTTGGTTACGTAATTAATGAGGTTGGAGGCGTGGAATATCCTAGTTTAAATTATTTATCCATTTAATATAATAATTATATCAAATAGTTCGTCTATGAGACAACGTATGGTTCCAAATGTACTATAATTAAATCATTTTGAATTATTTTTGAAAAATAGTGCATTGTGCTGATAATTTTGTTTTTATTATACAAAATCCATATTTTTCAAATTTGGTTTCTTATAAATATTCACCATATCGAAGATATGAGAAGTTTTGAGCTCGTTTTAAAATTAGGAAAAAAATTGTTCTCCAATTTCAAAATTTTAACTTTGTGTGTGTAATGGGGAGGGGTGACATTCTAAAATATTATTTTTTTAAGATATCTCAAGAAAGACACATGTTGCATGAAAATTTTCTTTTTTGTAAAGCAACGTTTGTTGTAAACTAAAATGTTCCCTTAAAAAGATTTATCTCAATTTTTTTTTAAATCGTTATTTGTTTTATTTAAATCGCAATTTACTGACATATTTTGACGGTTTAAATGCCATTTTGACGTTTATATAGCACAACAATTTAAAGTTAAATTGAAATTATAAAAAAAATAATTATCATGCGCGTATTAAGAAAAATTTAGAATAAACATTTGGTTAACCAATGGCAAGCAGTTCACCTTTAACTACCGTTGGTGAACTTCAAACAAGGAATCACTGTGCATTTACTTAGGCAAAGTTTTTTACTCCCCCACAAAATATTTTATTATTTTTTTTAAATTTATTTAATAATATATTTTTAAATCAGTGCATACAGAAAAAAATACGTAGTTTTTTTAAATCTCAAAAAAGAATGATTTTTCGTGAGATTTAATATTTTAAATAGCTAATCAATACTCCAAATTTCAGTTCAATTGATCCAGTAATTTTTAAGTTAGGTTAAAACAAAAGGACAAAAGACAATAAAGACGTTACTACATTTCTCAACTTAAGATAAACAATAACAGTTACATCATTGTTACTAATTTATACAGAGGTCACTTGATTTTCCTTTTATGAAATGAATTTCAAGAAGGTATTTAGGAATGCATGATATACCAGTTAAAGCTGCAAATTATCCGCGCTGTCTTTTATATAAATGGTAACAAAGGAAATAACAACATTAATTATATATACTTAAAATGTGATATATTTTTGTGGTGATTTCACCATGATTCTCAGCTGTTAATTATGTATAGATGATATAATATTTATGAAAATAAATTGAAATTCGAAATTATAAAAAATGAAATCTTAGACCCTCGAGGAATATATATACGAAATTTAGAGCTTATGCGGTAAGTGGAAATGGTAAAAATCCTGATTTGAGATAACGATATCGTTCTTACATTATTCCTTATTAATAACCTGAAGATGATTCTGTGAATCGAAAGCACTTTTTTTTCTCATTAAATTTTTTGTCGTTTAGAAGATCGAGTTGTTTTTATTTATATTAGATATTTATACTTTTTCTACTTTTTAGCGCAACCCACAAAGTGGTAGCGCTTAAATATGCTCGATTTTCCGTCCGTCCGTCTGTCTTCCACCGCAAGATCTCAGCCCTCTGACCACTTAGAGACCTCGGGTTTTCACTAAATGGTAGGTGTGTAGTTCTAGTTTAGCCCATTTTAGGAATTTTTCCGGTCATGCCCCCCCCCCCCCCCCCCCCACTCAAAATATTTCATATATGGCTTCATATACCTCGTTGGACTCGGAATTGATTCACGAATCAATTGGCAAGGGTATTTTTTTTAGTTGTGTCAAGTGGGTTGCGCGGCAACACCCACATGTGGGTTTTGAAAAAAAAATTATAAAAAATGACGTATAAGTAACAAAAGACTAGAATCTTCAAGAAGGGTTGTTCCTTTCTTTTGACAGTAAATATGCCTAAAAATTATTTTTAATATAAATAAAATTTGGTGAAAAAAATGTAACTATTTTTTGTTTACAAAATTTTGTTATTTTGCCATATCCAAAGGATATGGGAAGCTATGTGATCATTTCTAAAAGCAGACATACATATAATATTTCCAATTCATCTTTCCATTTCAAATCAAAACATTCGTATCTGTCTGTCTGTCTGTCCTGTAAATCCTTGTCAAATGAATAACTCATGAACAACTGAACGGATTATAATGAAACTTTGTTTGTAAGTTGGGTCTGGCTATAAAAAAGGGAGGGTGGTACTATCGTTTATAAAACCTAACATAAAAAATAAACGTTATTATTTATCCTTCAGTACCTAATACATTTGTTTTCTATTTGTTTCCTTTTCACGGTTAAACCGCTGAACCGATCTTAATGAACTGATCTCAATGAAAGGTTGGGAACCCCTGATGTAAAATAAACATTGACAGTTTAAAATAGAAAATATAGATAACGTCTCACGTTTTTAAGAGTTTAAGAACCGTTGGTCTACACACCACCGTTTCTATTATAGTGGTACTAACTGATAATTGTAACAACAATAATACAACGACGCATATATGACGTAAAATGTCCACCAATGTTTATAAGGCGGGCGCGGTTTTTCTCAACAAAAGTCAATGAACTGCGCTACAAGTATTTATCGTATACATATAAGTTGTCTATTAGCGGTCCGAGCACATATTATTATATGCGTACGTATAAGTGTCATAAACACACGTGGAATAATATTGCAATGTGTCGGTAAGGAAGGTTACTGCATCAGCGAGACAAATACCGTTGTTGTTGTTGTGTTATCGATACGGCAGATTTTATAACGGTCGATTTGAATTTCTGCAATTGTTGATTGTTTTTGTTATTTGATATTTATGTCGATAAAGAAGGTTTTCTTATTTATTAATCGATTTGAGTTGTTTGGATTGTTGACAATCGTTTTTAAATGAATGTAGGTAATAAAAAATTCAAACCTATTTATATATTTTAAGGAGGTTGACAGTGTTTACACTATATGATGCGGGGCTGGCTTTGCGGGGAATGGCGCGTCTCTCTTTTTTTCACACTTATCATTATTTAATTAAATAAAACGGGCAAGTGCGTGTTGGGCACGCACATGATAGGGTTCCGTAGTCATTCTCACTACGATTTATAAAAAGTATTTTTCAAAATTTTCGTGACTGAAGGGTTAAAATCAAAGTCATTTGACTTTTATTATTGCATTTTAGGAGACCTATCAAATGACACCTCACTCAATGGGGTAAGTGGGAAAAAAATATGAGTTCACTTTTCAGTCTATGAAAGAGGGGTCCAAAATATTTTTGACAATGTTCGTTATAATCATTTTCAGTGAAAGTACTAATTAAAATCTCCATTCTGGAATTTTTTCAGATTTTTTGAATTGATTGTTTAGAAAATAGAGGGAGGGGCACTTTTATAATGACTTTGGAGAGAAAGTACATCGTGATTGAAGGGTTAAAATCAAAAGGTTCTGTTACATTTTTTGTTGCATTTTAGGAGACCTTTCTAACGACACCCCACTCACTGGGTGTTTTTTTTAAAACCATTTTTATGAAAGGGGGGTCTAAAAAATTGTTATTTTCATAAATCTTATCCTTTCTGTTTTTGGGTCATCAATCTACGACCGTATACCAAATATCATCTTATTATGTCAAAATTTAGACGGACGGACATGGAGAAACTTAAGGGTTCCTGGTTTTCTACGGAACCCTAAAAACGCGGTTCCTAATCATTCTGAAAATTTACAGATATCTTTATTGATAAATAATGAATGTATGCTCAAATTTTCATCAAATTCTTTCTGTCACATCACTTTGAAAGTCGTGCAATGTCTTAAAATTCTTCTTAAACTATAAATATTTCTTGTAATTTTGCTAGAATTTTAAAAATATTTTTTAAATACCTTGCCTTCACTCTCCACAGGTGCTTACCCGCACCGTTCCCGCATTACCAAATTACCAGCCCCGCACCTCATAGCGTATAGGAACATCCTGTATATTATTGATAATTATACTCATTATCTAATTCGATTTAATAATATTTATTAGGAATATACCTATATTTATAAAAATATATACTTAATATAATTTTTCCAATATTGAATTTTTTATCTTATCATTTTATAGAAATAGCAATGTTTACGGCGATTAGCTTTTTATTTTCCCAGGTAAAAAAATACACTTTGATATCAGTAAATTTATAATACTTCTATTGTACTTATTCCAAGAATTGAAAGCGTGTATAATAAGTACCTATATTTGTTATTGTACATACGTTAATTGATAACAAAAACTACCCAATAAAAATATGTACGGATTGTTTATAATGATAAAATACATATCGATAATAATTAATAAAATATATATTAATATATTTTTCTTTAAAATCCGAACCAAGGTTTTTCAATAAAATGCACTTTATTTGTTGGCAATTGTACCTATCATGTACATAAAAGACGATTAACCTAGTTAAATATAAATTGTAGAATGTATCTACTGTATATAGGGAAATCAATATTTTTTCAGATGTATGCAAAAAAATTTATTCTGTATATTTTAGTTAGATTGAAATTTTGGTATAATTTTTTGAGTTGGCCATTAAGACAAAAGTAGTTCGTAAAAAGATTAATAAATTACAAAAAGTAATACGTGTTAAATTGTTCTATACAGCTGTATTTAATTCCTGTGTCCTTGTTTTTTTTGTAGGTGAATCTTTACTTATCCGGATACAATTAGTTCAAATTGAGGTACATCCGGATGGACAGATGTTTTTTTTAAGTTTAATTCAAATTACAATCTTTATTTGAAGAAAAAAAATCTATTGTTAAATATATTTAAATAAACATACATTACAGAAAAAATACATAACTAACACTTATTTGCAATTCTATTGTTTCCACGATTAGTAAATCGTCCGTTTACTAACCATGATTAAATTTAGGATTAATAATATTCATGTTAATGTGAAGTTCTAAAAGATATTTTGTGCAGTAGCTAAAAATGATCATTCAATTGCATCTAAATATAAGATTTTTTAAAATTCAATACGATTTTGATCTTGTAATTGTTTGTTCCTTAATTTTTTTTCTGAGTTGGTACTTTTATAAGATTATATGACACAAAATACACAAAAACATACTTTGCTTGTTTATCATAGAATAAACCGTTTTCGAGAAATATCGATGGAAAAGAAAGCATGCAGAATTAACCTTAATACGGATGCTTGAAATTATAAAAAATAAATGTATATTTTTATTTCATGATAACAAATAAGACAAAAACTTAATATAAATATACCTCCGAAAATGCATCCATATCAACAAATAGCCATTTTTAGTTTGTTTTTTAGACATGTTAATAAAGTTCATGTAACAGTAAAAGAACTGGCTATAGATCTTACAGGATTCACATTAGGAGGTTTATTTAAATGAACTTTATTCTTACCTTTAATCATAGAAAAAGTTAAATTCTGCATGCTTTCTTAACCATCGATATTTCTCGAAAACGGTTTATCCTATGATAAACAAGCAAAGTATATTTTTGTATATTTTGTGTCATAATCTTATAAAAGTATCAACTCAGGAAAAAAATTAAGGAACAAACAATTACAAGATCAAAATCGATGGGCCCACTGGCCCCATACAGCCCTGGCCTAAAATATAATTGGTTAATATTAGAAATCGATAACACATATTATTACTAAACCAAATACTAAATTTCATAATTCTATCACAAAGGGTTCTCTAGATATTAAATTAAAACTCATTTTTAGTAAAATCTTTGGAAGCCTGTAGTTCCCTAAGGATAAATTTCCGGACACATGTTTATTGGAAGTTTTTTCCTTAAAATATTTTTCTCAATCTACTGTTCAAGTTTGGCACGACAGTGCTGAATCATCCTGTATACTATCACAAAATTAATACCTCATTTGAGAGTGCTTGCTAGCTAACAAATTTTTCTAGCCCCTTTATGATACATAGAATCCTTTAATGGGTAAAATTCACTCCTCAAAAAAGTATCCACATAAAAACATTGACTGATTTTAACGAGTATGTTAAAATATTGAGGAAGATATGATATTGTTAGTTCAATATTTCAATTGTTATTTTTATAGATAAAACAAAAAACAATCCATATCTTATGACGTCAGACGCGAGTATTGCCGTTGTCACGGTAACGGCATACATGTACATAACAATATATTATTGACCTGTTTTGTGAAAATAAAAACGGCGGTATACCTATCTATTTACAATAAGTGAAAGGCGCTACGATATAACTATACATGCTCAACAGTGACATTTTAATAAAAATAATAATAATAGTGTCGCCATCACACACCCCTCTGTTGCATGCGGCTAAGGAGCGGCCCTCCTTTCAATCGTGCCGCCGATACGCTAACAAATAATTAACCGCACGATTTAGAAATCGATACGGGGTGGTCGATAAATTATTGATTTTTCATTATATTCATACGTGTCAGACATTTTCAAAATCTAAGTGGTCGTTATGTAATGCCGGTCCCTTTATATATGTGTTATTTTACTAGCGTTTCCCCGCGGCTTCGTCCGTGTTATTTCGTAATCGAAGAATGTCCATATCATCTGTTTTGAAGGAATAGCATGATGGTTATCTAACTAGTTTAAGAAGTATTTGAATTCCTAAAACCATGAAATGCAAGAAAATGGTGGAACGAGAGAGGTATATCCCACTTCTTAGTTGTAAATCATCAAATAGAACAAAAAATTATCGCTGACCCTCAAAAACCAATAAAAATTTATCAAAACTCACACGTGGGTGCTACCGCTCAACCCACTTGACACAACTAAATAAAATTCCTTGCCAATCGATTCGTGAATCAATCCCGAGTCGAACGAGATACATGAAACCATATATTAATTTTATGAGGGGGGGGGTCATAACCGGAAAAATTCCTAAAATGGGTTAAACTAGAGCCACAGACCTACAATTTAGCGAAAACCCGAGGTCTCTAGGTGGTCAGGGGGCCGAGATCTCACGGTGAAAGACAGACGGACGGACGGACGGAAAATCTGTTAGTGGATTGCGCTAAAAAGACAATTAATATTTTCCAGTTTTTAAACTAAAATCACCACATAACATAAACCACTTTAATTCAAAACTTACTTAACCACGTGCCTCAACAAATAACTTATTTTAAGTACATCGCGTGCCTAACGAAAAAAACAACAATATAATATATTATAATAATTAAGAACTTCTATAATTGTCGACACTGGTACCTACTTATATCTACATCTGTCAAACTAAATACTTTCTGTACACAAAGGTGTGAAAATCTTGAAGCACTTTCCCATGAAAATAACGATACCGATGTGAAAATCAGGGCAGGGGGGTTATGGTGTTTGTATCTAAAAAGATCATAAACATTATTTCATTGTGCTTAAACGGTTGTTTGTAAAGATGCATTGAATTTAAAATTAACGGGGTTTGATAAGAACATACTGTTTTTATTTGAAAATTTAAATAATCATTTAAATTTTATAAGATTTGATCTGACCGTGGAAATATTTACATGTATTAGGAGTTCTAGGAAACATATAGGACTTATAAACACGCTACCTAACATTGGGCTCCGCAAAAATGTGCTCCGTAAAGTCAGCGGCGTACCCTTCAGGTCTTGAAGTAAATATAAATTGTTTCGAAAATAAATAATAAATGTTTTATTTATTTGGAATCATTTTTTAACATATTGTGAATTTTGACATTTGTTAAAAGATGGCCGCCATCTAGTTTTTGGTAACACTTTCGTATAATGGACTAGATGGTTTGTTATGTATCCAAAAACATTCCTAATCTTATGTCCCATATCATAAAGGGGTTAGCAAAATTTGCTAGCTAGCAAGCAGTCACAAATGAGGTATTAATTTTGTGATAGTATCTATGGATTTGCTACAGAATTTATGTCCGTTATCAAGGTATGTAAAGTATAAGGTAGCCTCTCATGGCTCGGTTCGAGAGAGGGAAATACATCATCTGGGGTGCCAAAATAAGGAGAGAGGGAACGATGTGTCCAATCATAACACCTGTAGCCTCGTATGACGTCATTCGGGGTGCCCAAGCTGATTGGTCAAAAACTGATGAGGCAACCTGTGTATTTACTAACCTTGGTCCGTTATTATAAAAGATCTAGCAAACTTGCAAGCTCGCTAGCACTCATAAATGAGATTATTAATTTTGTTATAGTGTCTATGGAATTTAGAGCAGTGATACTTCAACGTATTGTAACACAGTTAGCGACTCTGACCGTAAAAAAATTCATAATAGCGCCACTGTTTTAATACCGTTGGTGTTTACATACAACGCGTGCACGAAACTTGTCAAAGTCTTCAGGAAACTCCAAAAGAACTGTCATATAAGTTTGCTAGCTAATAAATTTGCCAGCTCCTTTATTGTTACATTATTGTCTAACGCCCAGTATTATCAACTTTAACTAAATGCTCCTTTAACTAACTGTCGAATTATCAGAAGATCCAAGCATAATACATTTAATTAAATAGATTTTAAATTTTCTGCAGTATTTCATTACAACGTATATTATGTAAATTTTTCATTAAGAACCAAAATATTGATTTAAATCACGTTTGCAATACACTAAATTTACATTAAAGGAGCGTTAAGCGCTAAAGGAGTTTTAAATTGGTTGATAATACCAGGCATGAATGTTGTACTTATTGTACTAAATGTTTCTTATTCTTTGTTCTTCAACATAAATATGCAAAAGATCTCATTACTGCTTTAACTTCATATGTAAGTACAATTACAATGAACAAATATTACTATAAATTACCAAAAAGCTACATAGAGCAAACAAAAACAACAAATTATTATAATTTTAGGTTACGAAAACCAGCTGATCGGATGCACATCCGCCATATCTGTGACGTCACGTAACCTTGAACACAATCGGCCCTATCCGGTATCGTGTTACACCTGCTATCAATTGTTACACTTTACCCGATTTGCGCGTTTAGTTTTTAAGGATGAACGTCTTCTTCAGTATACTGGTTTCGCGAGGGGTCATGGCCAACTGCTGCTGACCAGTTATTGTTTATGTCCTTGGTTACTTACCAGCATCGGTTACTGTCGCTTTGTACTTAGCTGTTGCAGGATGCAGGATATACTACAGTGGCGTGGACAGTGTAGGGAAAACGGGGGACATTAAAGAAAACTATAAGATTTTACAAGAGATAAGAATTTATCTCATTTCGAATTTATTAAAAAAAATTCATATCTTTCGCACTGAAATCGAAAAAAGAAACACTTGTTGGAAACAAGACTGCTGGTTTTTTTTCAAAGCCTTCTGAACCGTTTGACTTAGAAAACTGAGACTTGGTTTAAATCAGGAGTTTCCAACCTTTTTTGCACATAGACCCCTTTTGAATGCATGATTTTCTTCATAGACCCCCCCCCTTAATTTTACATTTTATTGAAAAAGTACAAGTAGACAAAAAAATTTATATATAATTTTAATTATATTTTTTTGCTTTTTTTGAAATACAAAAAAAATCATCGAATTTTATAAAATCAAAATTTTCCATAAACCCCCAATACTCTTGATTTACTATACCCTTTTAAACTGGACCACGTCGGAATTCCTGATTTTAATTTTACTTAAGGATGGGCCAATTCTCGAGTTACAAAAATATAATTTTAAGTTTTTGACGCTTTAAAGGAAGAAAATGGGGTGCCATTTTTTCCAAAATAAATTCCGGCGAGTGGGGTATCGGGATCGCTAAAAATTCGAAGGTTTTACAAAAAAAAATTAAAATAATACAATATTGGTATAAAAATATTTTGTACATTATGAGTAAGGTGACCAGATTTCATGTCATGTAAACCCTGATTTTAGATTACGCCAACCCTGACAAACCCTGAGAAAAAAAATTGCCTCTTTTTTTAATATAGGTACCTATCAAATTTTTGGTTTTGCGAGATGAAAATTAAGACCTTTTTTCGCAAATATTTTTTTATTTTTACTGTTGCACCCTTTTTTTAGTTAACATAATTTTTACCAAACCCGGAGAAATTATAACAAAGCCAGGAGCCCGGAGAAACAGTATACAAACCCTGAGACTCCGGGTCAAAACCAAGGACCTTGTCACTCTAATAATGTTAAATATATCTAGTGGTTCTTAAATTTTCTAAAATTAGATTTATTGGAAAACTATACAGTACGGGACACTTATACGCGTAGTTCGAACCGCACTAGAAAAAATTTTAACACCAAAACAATTATTTTAAAGATATGCATTATTTTCATGCAATTTCATGTATTTAGAACAAACAGAACAAGTCATGTACATAATAGTAATAAAAAAAATACGTTTTCACTTATTCTTTACATAACAATTACGACATTGAATTTTTTAAACATATTTAAATAAAGTAATCTGAATTAGAAATTTAAATGTTACACTATTTGATAAAAATAAAAAACCAAAGAATTATATTTACATACATACTAATTATTTTTCTTATATACATGTATTAATATTTATTAAATAGAATATGATAATTTAATTTTTTTTTTAGATTTGACGCCAGTGTTAATAAAAAAAAACACAGCAGATGTTTTCCGCCTAATATTAATATTAAACCAGATTTATATTACTTAAAATAATGTTCTTTTGTCTAACTGCACGTATGCTAATTTATTATACAGTCAAACTTCCGTAAGTCGAATCAAATATCTATTAATTAAATTTTGCATAACTTATATCCTCGATGAACATTGGTATCCGCAGGGAGGGGGTTGAGGGGAATGGGGAACTTGAAACCGAGTCTTTGGACGAGTTTATAAGTAAGGTTGATATCGTCTCGTCTGAATTTAATCCAGTCTCGTATTGGTATGCATCTCTTTTCCAATCATACCAAATACGAGTATGACATATTATCTGTCACCCGCAACTTCGCCCGTGTAGAATTTGTATTTTTTTAATCTAATACATTTTCGGAATACAAAATATAGCCTATGTCTTTCCTCAAAACGCAAGCTATCTCTTTGCCAAATTTCATCAAGATCGGTTCAACGGTTTAGCCGTAAAAAGGTAACAAAAAACAGACAGACAGTGTTACTATGGAAGTTTAAAAACTATAGTATTCAAGGGGATTATTGGGGGTCTATGATTTTTTTTTTGTTTTAAAATTTTGAATTGCATGCAATGTCCTTTTTTGCTTTTCATTTATATTTATCGATATTAATTGCTTGTATTTGTTATGTTTTGCATATCGCTTGTACTTATTCGACAGAATTGTAGTATACTATGTTTTCTAGAATCTAAAAATGTAAGGGGGTCTATAAAGAAAATCACATTTTCAAAGGGGCTATGAAGGAAAAAGGTTGGAAACCCTTGATTTATATAGTAATTTATGATTTTCCATTTTATTTTCTTATCGTAAAGTCAATATTTCTATGACAAATTGATATTTGGTGTATGAAAATTACTATAAAATTTTGAATTTTAGATTTCGTTTAAATTATGTTTATTTTATAGAAAATGACGTAAAAAGTTGAAATTTTCAAACCGCAGGTCTGTATCTCAAACCGTTCTCGAGATATGGCCTCTTAAAATTTTAGTTTTTTCAAAGTTTTGGAGAAAAATGGCTGTAACTTTTGAACGTGTGGTAGGATTTGATTTTTGTCGACGGATTTGAAATCAGCGTATCAAAATCTATATAATGACATGCATGACACTTTAAAACTCGAAAAAAAAATTTTGGTCAAAAACCGACATTTTTTTAAGGTATACTACTTTGAATTTTTTCGATTTTTCGCAAAAATTTTTTTGTCGAATTTTGAAGTGTTGTACATGTTATTGTATAGATTTTGACACGCTGATTTCAAATTCGTCGACAAAAATCAAATCCAACCACACGTTCAAAAGTTACAGCCATTTTTCTTCGAAATTTTCAAAAATCGAAAACTTTGAAAGGCCATAATTCGAGAACGTTTTGAGATACAGACCTGCGGTTTGAAAATTTCAACTTTTCACGTCATTTTCTATAAAATAAATCTAAACGAAATTTAAAATTCAAAATTTTATAGTAATTTTCATGCACCAAATATCAATTTGTCATTGAAAAATTCAACTTTAAGATAAGAAAATGAAAAGAACAATCATAAATTATCTAAAAATGTAAGAGGCGCTATACAGAAAAATGTTCTTTTAAAAGGTGTCTATGTAGGAAAAAGGTTGGGAACCCCTGATTTAAAACATAATTTATATTTTTATTCAACTACAAAAAACCCATATTTTCATCATTCATAACCTTTCACTGTCACATTAAAAAATAATTTAATTTAATTTTTATAGGTTGGTATAATTTATATAAAAGCTTGAACCGTTTACTTTAGATCTATGTTCATGCTTTAAGTTTATAGTTTCAAAAATAGTCTCATATATTCTTGTAGATAAATATAGCATTAGCTTGTAATCTTTACTAATAAATAAGAATTGTAGATTTTCAATGAAATATTTTAATCATAACATATCTTATTATGACATAAACTATTGCTTTTTGTAATATATTAAGTAATATTTTACTTCTTGTGTATAGAATTTATCAAAAATTAATTAAAGTATGTATATTTTATTAAATAAAACCCAGTGGTGCACTCATAATGAGGGTTAATGATCAGCCCTACCCCGTCCTCTAATTTGTCAATATAAAAAGTGAATTATATATAATTACAAACAAAATCTGGGGGGGGGGGGGGTAAGGAAATAACAATAAGTAAAAAAATTATATTTATAATTTAAGACCTTTTTTTGATCTCGTAATTGATTGAGGAGCCAAAGAAATATGATTTTTTTTAATGTTTCTCAGACAGAAAAAATTGGGCCCCGACAATTTCTTTCTTTCTGAAGACCCGACTATTATAAGAGGCCATTTATACAGCCTCACAAAAAAGGACTTGTACTTGCTAACCCCTAAAAAAATTTGCTACCCGTCGAAAAAATAAAATAAAAAAATTTGAGAGCTTCCGGGAGCAATATTGATTTTTTTGAGCCAAATGTAATAAATTACTTTTTGTAGAGTACTAATTTGCTTTTTTGTTGTATTGTACGACCATTTTTGATCGAGTTATTAAAAAAAAGCTTTCACCTTTCCAAATCTGCCCATGGATTTTTTTATATACGATCATTCATTTCCTAGTTTTTGTTTTGTCGCAAACAACTCGGTCAAAAATGGCCATACAAATATACAAAAAAAGCGAATTGAAGAAAAAAATCTGATCTACAAAATCTATTAATTAGTTTTGGCAAAAAAAAATTACTACGACCTGTTGCTATGTCACTATGTCAGTATGTATGTATGTCAGGAGACACAAAAATTTGAAAATTTTACGAAAATCGTACGACGGGAAGTTGGTTAATAATATTGAATTTTTACTAATTAATTACAAATCTCCCACAAAAAAACATTTAGAAATAATTACATGGCAGTCAAAGTATTAACCACGAACAATGCAAAATTTAATGCACTTTTTAGATAGGCATCATATGTTATATTAATTATATATTCAACAAAGAACCATTTCAAATAGTTATATTTTATCTTGGGCGGTAGTCAAAATGTTAACATATAACAATACAACTAAATGTATTATCTAAACACAATGCTAATTAATATGTTCACACGGAAACGCTTTAAATAGTTAAACGTGGCAGTAAAAGTGTTAATAGAAACAATAGATTAAAAATATAATAATAGATATTATAGATAGATTAGAAATAAATAGCAATTTAATTAGGTTTCTATTTTCTTTCGATTTTATCCTTTCATAAATATATTTGTATTGGCTTGTAGGCTTCCGCGGTGTTCCTTGGATAAAACGATCAAACTGACACTGTTTATAGACAGAAGCCAAGATCAATATTTGTATTGATCCGAAATCTTGGGGTATTTTTTTTTTTGTTATTTTGATGAAAACAATATTTGATCTTTATATTTTTAGTCTATGACAAGAAAAAAATCATCTAGCTAATAATAATATCAGTTTAAAATTATAAACAGTATTACTGTATATTACTTCGTTTGCGTAATAAGATCATTAATATATAATAAGAATTTAGGTTATGTAGGAGCTGTCAGATAAAGAAGAATAAGTAAAAGAAAGAGGTAATATAGATTTCTGTTATAGTCGATAAAACAGATCGCATGTACAAATGTCAGATACCCATTTTTAAGTAATTGTACAATACTTATAATTAATAAATTTTTCGAGATGAAAAGTAGCCTATTTCCTTCCTATGGATGCAAGCTATCTTCCTGCCAATTTTCGTCAAGATCGGTTCAGCGGTTTAGCCGTGAAAAGGTAACAAACAGACAGACACACTTTCGCATTTATAATATTAATATGGATAAAATGATTATTTAAGTAGAAATAAAAGGTTATTGTCTTAATAATGTAACCAGGGGGGGGGGGGGGGGTAAGGACGGGAATAAATAGAGATCTTTATTTTAAATATTATTATTATTATATTCATCTGTCGACATTTTCTCATATTCAAAATTAATTTATTAAAAATTTAAAAAATATATTTTTTTGTTCTTTACAAATTACGTCATTTAAACGTTGTGCAACCCCTACCTCTTAATATTTTACTAATCAAACATTCAAATATCTATATTAGAAAAATACATTTCAGTTAGTCATTTTGCTTTATGAATAGTTACTATTTTATAATAGGCATGTGGACTAATTTTAAAAACTATTCTATGATCGTACGTGTCTCCTATTTTCAAAAAAAAAATACTTATTTCTGCAGAAAATAAAGGTTTAATCGCAGAAGTTGACTCTTTTAAAACTAATTTTGAATTGCCGCCAAAACGCTTGCAGGTGACATACGAGGTTTGTGACGTCACACTTCTTGTCAACAATAATTAAACATTCAGAGTTAGACAATAATTGAACTATTTTGTGTGTTAAAAATGAATTCCAAAGTATATAAGTTCTTAAATAAGGTATATACCTAATAATCTTGAAAGAGGAATTGATAGTTGTCTAAAATAAAAGTCAATCACTTTTGACATTTAACACGGTGGATTGCTGTATTTTGCATTTTTATTTATCAAAAAATTATATTAATCTCGCTTTTAATATAAAAATATATACATTTTTTAGAATCTTTTTAACCTATTTCATTATTTAAAATCATAATTTCAATGATACTTGGTTACTGGCCACATGCCTATTGCCCTCAATATCTGATAATAATCTACAAGTCAACATCAATAATAATTTTAAAAGCTTATTCGATAAATACAAACCTCGTATATGAATTTCGAGCGGTCAAATTAAAATCATTCATTGAAATAATTCAAGTGAAAATTCTATTAACTTTAACAACATGTCTTATAATTCGCAAAACAAGAGACGGATATAGCGATAAGTATGTGATTTATATGCACCTATCTCTTTCCGACATGTCGCATATAATGAGTAGTGTTTAAAACTGCATTCGGTGTTTTATTAATTGACTTTAATTGACTATTAGACGAAGTGTTCTTTAAGACCATGTGAGTGGACAATGGGAAAATGTACCTATTTTTTTGTTTTGAGAACGTTTCTCCATTCGCTTGTTCAAAAGAGAAATTATAGAAAATTAAATAGAGTACATGTTCGATATTTGAACCAGTTAGAAATGAACGTCAAAATTTATTATATTGTATTTTATTTGTTCTTTTTATGTCCAATATTATAAATAAATAAGTAAATTATGTTAGCTAACAAGAACTGAAACGGGGTTTCAAATTTATATGACAGATCTATGACGTTTATTGACAGTTAGTAAAAAATAACGGTATTAAAATAGTGGAGATATATACAGGGTAACCAAGATAATCGTGAAATACATGGGGATTTCTTAAACAATAAGAGATGTAGATTTGGTTAAATGAGATGAATTATTTTTAAGGAAGGGGTGAGTATTACTACACAAAAAAATATTAATAATTCTATGTGGTTTAGGCAGTATATCAAAAAATCTGAAAATTCGGAATTTCTTTAAATGGCTATAACTTTTTTGTCAAAGTAGATAAGTACTTTTTGTTGCGGTTACTTAAAGCACGTTTTGTGTAGAATTAATTGATGTATTTATAATTTTTATATCACTTTTAGTTTCTGAGTTACAAGCCTTTCTTTAGTTTTTCTTATATGGGCCACTAAGTTGGTTATATGTAGCAATAGTTGAACATGTTTTTACTCTACTTCAGAATTTTCAGATTTTTGGATATACCGCCTAAACCACAAAGAATTATAAATATTTTTTGATGTAGTAATATACTCACTCATTCCTCTTAAAAATAATTCATTTCATTTAACTAAATCTATAACTTGGATATTCTGTGTATAAAAATATTTTGTAGGTTATAAAGTACCACTGCTCTAATTTCCAAGACAAATCCATAGAGAATATCCAAGAATTAATACCCTATTTAAAAAAAACAACGAAATTCGGACATAATAATGCGTTCTACAATTATTTATACCAATATAAAAAATGTGTATGTATGTTTGAACGAATTAATCTCAAAAACTACTGGACCGATTTTATTGAAACCTGCACCAAACTGTTCCTTAAAATCTCATAAGTGCTATAGGGTACATATCATCACGCTATCACTCATGACAGCTGAGTAATGAATTATTATACCATATATTGAGACCAGTAATAATTCTTTATAATATCAGTCATAAGGCAAGCTATTTTATTGTTTGTTTCGATTTGACATAAAAACTAATGAACCGATTTCGATGGGACTTTCAAATTTCAAAACTTTAAGATTAATTTAAAATATAATAATCGATCTACAGCAGGCCCGTATTAAGAAAATTTACAATTGTTATTTTCTATCTAGGTATAAGTAATAGGCATGATTACTAATTAAAAACAACTTTTCTATGATGATCTTACGTGTCTCCTATTTCCAAAAAAAATACTTATTTCTGCAGAAAATAAAGGTTCAATCGCAAAAATTGACTCTTTTAAAACTAATTTTGAATTTGACGCCAAAACGCTCGCAGGTGACATTTCAGAGTTGTGACATCACACTCCTTGTCAACAATAATCAAACATTCAGAGTTAGACAATATTTTAATTATTTTTTGAATTTCAAAATATATAAGTTCTTAAATAAGGTATGTAGGTACCTAATAATCTTGTAAGAGGAATTGATTTGTCTAAAATAAAAGTTAATCACTTTTGACGTTTACTGATGGGTGACGTCATTCGTTCTGATTGGTGTTCCATTTAACATGGCAGATTGTTGTAATTTGCATTTTTATTTTAACAAAAAATATAATAATCTCGCTTTTAATATAAAAATAAATACATTTATTAGAATCTTTTCAACCTATTTAATTTTTTTTAAATATTAATTTCAATAATACTTTGTTCATGCCTATTAAACTATTATCTTTGCAGGCATATAGGGTTGCAGTCTTTAAGTTTTTACGCCATTCACCGATTTTGAAATGCACGCGGGCAAAGCCGCGAGTACAATATGAAGTCAGTGTCACATAATTTGACTTGTTCATTCGCACTGCAGAGACCTGTTGCTTTTTACCTGTTGGACATTCGAGGGGTGTGTCGTCATTTGTTTTACACAATCGGAAAGTACTTACATTCCCGTTTAACCGTCCGTCCGTCTCTCCTCGACACCCCGACAACATGCATAGCGTCCTCTCTCTCACACATAGCGGTTTATTTTGTTTATTGGTAAATATTTAGTTTGAAGGTGTACAGAATATGTTTATGATTTTTTTTTACTGTGTGAGGCGCCAGGATTATTTTCTTGGAAAAATATGTATGGTAATTTCAACTTCGAAATTTAAATATTATCCGATAAGAAACCTTTTTTGTAATTCATGAAATTATGAATTCAAATATATATTATATAATTAGTTGTTTTACTGTTAGATGGGCACTAATTCTATAAACCTAAATTATGTATTGCATATAATTATGTGTGTTCTTATCTGACACTTTCATAATATTATTTTAATTAAAATTATATTTAAAACCAGTTCGTTGTGGCAATGATTGAAATAACCCCCAACTTTGCTATTAGAGATTGACCAAGAATAGTTAATTTACTATTTTATTCTAATATAGTGAGTTAAATCTTTAACTGGCGCTCACCTAACAGTCAAGTACCTTCAGCTGTTTATTTAATTATCTTAAGTTTCAATAATATATTTTCATTTTTTAATAATTGATTAAAAAAATGCCAATAATAATTTATTGATAAATATTTTTAGAAAAATATATAGAAAACAAACTTTCCCTTTATATTTTTTACTCAAAAAGTGAAATTATTTATTAATATTATTAACAAAAGAAAGTTCAATAAATAAAATATAAAAAAACAACGTTTTACCTACTAATACTAATTATGCTATTTTTTATCAATTCGCAATAACACGCATGCCAAAGTATTTAAACTATTTCCATAACTGATAAAAAAAAAAAAAAACGAAATCATTAATCGATATTCCTTTGTCAATAGACAAAACATATTTCACTGAAACTCAAATATAAAACAAAATACCTACTCTCTTCCTTTCAAAAATTCTATCACGGCTAAAACATAAAATTGACCTTGAATAAACACCTTATTCTACCAAAAACTCCCCCGCCTCTCCGATAACACGTCAAAAAAACAAAAAACAACTCACTTGTGAAAACTGTTGTGTTATCTTATTAAATTCTTCCTGATACTGCTTCCTGGCCTTCCTCCTTTCAGTATAAACAGTCGCCAACCTTTCCAAAGCCTTCGTTTCAACACTATCTGCATTTTGCTTCATCAACTTTCCCGTATTATCCAATTCTTCCAGGATATTTCTCCATCCTGTAGCTACAAGACTATCTGACATTTCATCCCCTCTCTCTAGTTTTAACCCTTGAGTGGCTACGGCACTCAACGCAAGAGAATACTCTTTATCACATTTTATCTTAGCTGCCAGACACCTTTTGATATTCTCCAAAAGCCTAATTTCTGCATCTTGTCTTTGCAAAAGGGCCTCGTGGGCCCTAGCACCTTGCAAACAAGTCGAAAATCCCATGTTATATCATTCACGCATTTTTTCAACAATTAAAAATAAAACAACAAACAACTATGGCACTTTTTGAATATTCACTTATCCACAAATAATAAATATTTTCACAGAAAAACCGCCGGTCAGATCAATCGAATTCATCATTTTATTTCTTTTTAACACAGACACTGAGTTATAAATAGCGCCTTATGTTATAAGAACGTTTGTCCAGTTTATTTTAATTTCGTGATGTTAACTCGCTAATATTTACGGCTAAAAAAAGACATCGCAAAACCTTTCCACAAAAACAGTATAATCAAGTCAACGTGACGTTACATATTACAAATAATATGGCTTAACAAACTTTGTAAATAAATATAACATAAAAATGTCCGTTAAAAGTTTGTCAACATTCCACAGCGAGTTGGGAAGTTACACTGTCGATTCGCTGCATGTTTTTAGAACCAGACACCGTCAAGTACAAACAGGTAAATCATTTGCATATTAAAATCTTACGATGATAACGCCATCTAGCGGCAACTTTACGTACAATTAGCCGAACTACAAACCGTACGAATATAGACATCCTTATGATTCTTAACTCAACTCACATTTAATTGTTGTTTTCATTCAAAAGTTAAATTCGTTAGTAAATAAATTTATTACAATATACAATTTTAAAAATATACAATTTTTTTATAAAACAATTTTACTTATTATTAGACAAATTCAAAAGAACTTTATTTGTTCTGACATACACATTTTTATCTACTGACATTTTATAATACGCTTCAAAATATTGATGCTTCGACAAAACTTTATACAAAAGTATAGCAAATTTCCTAAAAAACAATATAAAAAATAAATAAAAATTGTATTTTTAAATTACCACATTTAAAAACTTACCTAACATTATTATTTTGATCAATAAAAAACTGTCCCATGAAATACAAAATTTTCTTTCTTGTGTGCTCATTGCAACCTGGATTCAAAATGGCTTCTGCTCCAACTAAACCAACTAAACAGACCAATAACCTTGCAGTAGCAATACGAACCAATGAATTTTTATGTCTTAAAAGAAATAAAACACTTGATAGTTTCACAAAAATTAAATAGTCATTTGTTTTTCTAACCTAACTAAAAAATTGAATCGAATCAAACATAACCTAACATTATTTTTATTTTTGAAGTTATACTTCTTTAGGGACGTTGAAGGTAAAAATTTAGTAATGTAACGGAAATGAAAAGCTATGTAACGAAGCGTATCGCGGTGAAATATGTAATCATGGCATCAACAAAACTAGAAATTGTGTTTTTTACTTAAATTACACAACTGTAAAGAGTATTGCCTATATAAAAAAATATGATAGCATTATGAAATCCATAGACATAATTAAAAATTTTATACAATGGTAATGTGTTAAATATTCTTACTCATGTTTTACCGTCGCATGCTATCTCTTTCTTTTGTGACTATAGTCTATGGATTATATTAATATTATCTTTATTGTGTGATAAATTTACTCGTATTTGGAAATGAATTGAGATTGTAAGTAAATACATATTATAAATTTCAAAAAGTATTTTTATTAGATTAGATTATTTGCCCTTTTGTATTGTTCATAATTAATATATTATCACTTGTAATATTATATAATTTATCAGTTATCGACCAAAAGTCGTCAAGTTATTCAAATTTGCTTTGTTGTAACAAAATTTAATTGTTTAATTGATTTTTGTATTTTTCTTAAATGAAAACTCAATGTTAGTTTAAATCTAACTAATACATATTATTCATAGTTGTTTTTCAATCATGCCAAAGAAGTATAACTTCTAACGCGTGTACATAAGTACACACTCATTGTTTTTTTTTTATTAACTTACATTGGTCCTCTTGCACATAGAGATTTCACTGAATGAAATATTGGAATGTACGTCACCATCATATCTAAAGCAACGTTAGCATCCTCTCTTATAAACTTATTTGAATCAGCCGTCTTTGATAATAACGTATCAACGATATTATCAAATTCCTAAAATATAATTAAACACATAAATAATTAATCTTAGAACCGCGAAAACCTTAAGGTTGTTGTTGATAAAATCGATTACTACAGAATATGTTAAAATTTTAATATTGTGTTAAGTAAGCTAGTTCGCATTTGTAAAAAAAATTTCAGGTCAGTTTACCATTTCGTTTATTAATTATAAACGTGCAAAGTTGGCCTCCTATACATTGCAAGCATAGGGATCAACTTGGAATTTGATATCCATTTAATTCGTGTATTAAAACTAAACGTCAGATTTTAACCAAAAACGGATATGTTATAGATTGGTAATTAAGGAATGTGTATATAATATTTTAGAATGATTTACCATCTCCTTAAATAATTATTAATTTTTAACTTTGATAAATTCCCGAACATATGACGTAAATATACGATATGGCAACAGCGCATTCGGCGCGATCTTTGAAATATAAAAACGTGGTATTGAAAACTGACGTGCGTTGTAAATATCAAGTGATTATTGATTACATGTAATGTTTTTATTTATAATAATAATAGTTACTATTGTTATTATAATTATTACTATTGTCAGCAACAGTAATAATTATAATATTGTTAAAAATGAATCTTCTATTCTTGTCTAATATTATAAATTGTTGCCAGATCTATTTGTTCTTTTTTACCGACATATCAAAACCCTGTAGTTCATGCTAAATTTCGCTAGATGTCACGACTTTCAGTGAACAACAACCTTAACTCACCGGCCTCCTCGTATCCTTCATCGTCTCGAACAGCTGGCCGGCCGCCTGGCACGCGACGCGGCACACGTGCGACCTGGGGCTCTTGAGCAAGTCGAGCAGCCTCTGGGTGACGGTCGTCATGTGCGCGTACAACTGCTCGTAGCCGGCCTGCCGCGACAGCTCCACGACGTCGGCGAGCCCCTGCAACGCCTCGTTCCACTGCGCGCTCTGCAGGTTGACGAGTGCCTCCTGGACCAGCGTCTTGTAGTACGCGTTAGACGACGCGATCATCTCGTCCGTGTTCGTCGTGTATTCTGATTGGAGAGAGTACGTTGTCTCTGAATTTGTTAAAGAGAGAAAGGGATCGATACACAGGATCCGGATTTAATTTTAAAACATTTTTTGAAGTTATACTTCTTTAGGCACGTTGAGGGTAAAAATTTAGTAATGCAACGGAAATGAAATTTAGTACTTAATGTAACGAAAATGCAACGAAGCGATACGTAGTGAACTATGTAGAAATTGTGTCTTTTACTTAAATAACACAACTGTAAAGAGTATTGCCTATATAAAAAATAACTTTTTCAAACTCGATTTAATACTGGTGCTGCCATCTTGAACCAACTAAAAGCGACATTTACATTAATATTTGATTGGTCAAACAGTTTCTGCCCTCTGATCTGATTGGTATAGTGAATAATGTTACGAATTATTAAATAAAATATTAGTGTTCTTTATTTTTAAATTTATATGCATTACATTATTTTATTCATTTAATCAAGTTAAAATTGAGATTATTCATAGTCGTTTCTCAATCATGCCAAAAAAAGTATAACTTCTAACGCGTGTACATAAGTACACACACTCAATGTTTTTCTTATCAAGTAAAATAGGTACTTGTTTGAGGTGGGATAGCTAAAAGTACAATTTTTGGGAGGTTCTTAAAACTTTGTAGCCTAGAACCTAGATGATATTATTAAAATTACATTTTGCAATTATATTTTAATAAATTAAATCTTTTCATAAACTTTATTGTCAACAATACATTTCAAAACGAAATGTTTTTGAAACTATCAATAAAATATAAACGTCAGCATAAAAATCTTCTTTACCGACAATTTATTACGTAAGTAAGCAATAGATGTCACCTCTACCAAAAATTAAAAACAAACAATTAGCGATTGTCTGCATTACCGACAACTATGGATTCCTCAACGCACCGACAGATGTCACTTATATTAAAATTTAAAATACACTCACCACTGAATTTTTCATCTTCGGACGGTTGATTTCCGTACGAATCACTGTCCTGTTTACTGTATACGATCTGGTGCATCTTGGGCGGCGTCCGCTTCACCGAGGACGTCGTGACGCCTTTGACGAACGACCCCTGCCTCTCCCTGTACGTGACGCGCGAGTACTGGAACTCGTCCTTTAGGATCTCTTTGAACGGCACGATCTGGCTCTTGCAGTACTTGACCGACTGCGGCACGAGAAATTGCTGCTGGATGCGCATACGGGTCGGCGACATCATCTGCTCGATTCGCTCGATCTGCGACGATATGCTCTTCTTCGTGCTGGCTATCGTCGGCGACAGGTACGAGTTACGCGACTTTTTCGACCTGTTCAGGGATTCGTTTACTTTTTTCAAAGACACGAACGAAGTTGGCCGCAGATCGGATATGTAGTAATCTTCTATATTAGAAAAGAATGTCAGCTGAAGATTCACGCAACATATGACGCGTATGGAAAGTGGGAAAATATTTAAAAAAATTATTTGAATTTTGAATTGCATTGTAATATTCTCACGCAACATTAGGCACGTGTGGAAGGTGGGAAAATATTTTTTTTAAATATTAAAATTTCTAGGACAAATTGACAATAGATTCCTGTAACACTTGATGCGTGTGGAATGTGGATACAAACATTTAAAAAAAAGGTATTCATATTGGATATTTGGATTGTGACATATGACGCGTGTGGAATGTGGATAAATAGATTTTTGAATATTAAAATTTTTAATTTGAATTTTGAATTGCGTTATAACAACATTAAGCACGTGTGGAAGGTGGGAAAATATTTTTTTAAATATTAAAATTTCTAGACAAAATTGACTAAAGATTCCTGAAACACTTGACGTGTGTGGAATATGGATACATACATTTTAAAATAGGTACTTAAATTGATAATTTGTATTATGATTTGTACGATGCGGAACGTGAATAATAATTTTAATTTGCCCCCCCCCCCCCTCAATTTGTTTTTGTTTGAATTACCTAATCCCGAAGAAGAATCATAATTGGCAGTATTTCTCGATTGCGTAGCATCATTCTGCCTGCTGTTCTTAAACCTGGGACTCTTGATTTTGATACACGGTAAAGTATACGACCTCATGTTCTTGTGTTTGATTTTTTTCCTCTTCAAGACCACGAAAGACTTAGAACGGAACACTTTCTTGTTCTTATTGTTCGCCACGTTTTTGTGGATAAATTTTTGTTTTGTCGGCATTGCCTGTATCAATTTGTTGTGGCTTTTCGTCAGATATTTTTCACGAAGGAGGGTGGTTTTCGTCACGCAATTCTGAAATTTGATTTATAAATATTTAGGTATTTTTGAAGTTATACTTCTTTAGGCGCGTTGAGGGTAAAAATTTAGTAAAGTAACGTAAATGAAATTTAGTAATTTAACGGAAATGAAAAGCTATGTAACGAGTGTTACGCGGTGGACCTAGGTAGGCATGGTATATTGTACAGAAAATTCATATGATGACGTCATGACATCCATAGACATAATTAAAAATTGTACACATTACCACAGAATAGATACAGAAGCGACACTTCGTGTTAAAAAAAATGGCAACCGTTTTTACATACACTCTATGGATATTGTGACGTCATCTGACATTTGATTGGCCAAACAGTATCTGCCTTCTGATCTGATTGGTTGATTATTACATCATAATATTCAAACTTCATGATTTATAAATATGGACTTTGAAATAATATACAATTAAATTTTAACTTGATTAAATAGTATAGTGAAATAATGTTACGAATTATTAAATAAAATATTAGTGTTCTTTATAAATTTATATGCATTATACTTTATACATTATTTTATTCATTCAAGTTAAAATTGAGAGTATTCGTAGACGTTTTTCAATCACGTCAAAGAAGTATAACTTCTAATGCGTGTACATAAGTACACACACTCAACGTTTTTTTTGTAATTGAGCTTCTAGGTGTAAATAGTGTCTTATTGACCTTCACGAATATTTTTCAATTAAACCACTATAATTAACGATAATAAAACACGGCTTCAAATTATCAAAAAAAATGTACTAGTCATATATCACATTGGTGATACAGAAAAAAAACTAGTTTTCTATTTTTAAAACTATCATTATCTCGTTTTTGTACTGACAAATTTTGGGAAGATTTGATTGCTATCAGCAAAAAAAATTCGAAGGTTATTCTATTGTAATTGTTGTTATTTATTTATAACAGTACAATAAAATGCAAATGAAAAAAGAACTTACCTCATTTGTGAGTAACTCAAGTAAAGTCAGTTTTTTCGGTTGATTTTTACTTTTTGCAAGAAACTGCTCTCTCAGAGATAAATGGTTATTGTTAGGATTTTGAGGATTTTGTTTATTTTCGTAAATAACAGGCATTTCTTTCTTTTTTTCTTTACTTGAACTATTTTTAGGTGTTTTGTTCGATTCATCCTTGTAATTTACATTATTTGCAACCGTATAACAATCATAATCCTTTTGTTGATAATGTATCACATCTTTCCTAAAAAAATCAACAATGGAATTAATTTAAATATTTGAATTTACACAATTTACACAACAATAAAAAGTGACATCTAGCGGATCCATTAATAACTCACACACCCAAGATACAAACCACAATAATGAATATGTATTTATTTAAATATTTTTAAGGAACGTAATAAGTCAAATAATATTAGAAATTACCTAATATCGTTAAAACATATATTTGGTGAACATCGATTATTGTTTTGTTGGTAAAAAATGCTTTTATATGTATGAAGTGACTTATTTTTCGTTGCTTCAAGATTTAGGGGTGCCCGGGCTCTTTCTGGCTCAAGATGGCTAAAGTAGCCTACATTTTTGACTGTATTCCACTTTGATATATAAAATGGGCTTCGTGGTTTGTTAATTTCTTCAACATCACCATTTTGATGATCCTAAAATACATATTAATAGAAATAAATGTTTTAAAATTTACCTTTATGTTATTTAGAGATGAAATATGTATGTTTTTATTATTTTATTACCATATAAATGAGAATAGTATAAAAAAAATATAAAATTTGACATTTCTTTGAATAATGCAATGAATTTTGATTTACAAATCAAAGCTACTTTGATCTAATTATTAATATTTATTTCAAATGTCTACCAATAAAAGAAAACATTAGTTTAAATTTTATTTATTAATTATCTAATTATTTTTATAAAAGCATATAAATTATATGTAATAAAATTTTCTTCTTATTTTTCTTCTCGTATATAATTTTTTACTTTCAAAATGTCTGCAATTAATCTATCGGGAAGATTTTTCAAATTACATTTCGTCGATTTATATGCTTTTTTCATTTTATTCGTCATGTGTTCATTGAATTCCAGTAAAATATTAGCAATACTAAGGGAGGCGATTGTTAAAAACTTTTGAAAGTTGCCCATTTTATAGTTCTTTAAATCTGTATAAGGTATAGTTACTTATTCTTATTCTTCTTCGTTGTATTTTGGAGCCAAGCATTCATAATTATCTCTAGTATCCATTAACTGAAATCAATGCAAATATTTTTTTGTAAATTAAGTGACATCTGTTGTAAATAAATTGTACTAATATGGTTTGTATCTTGAATAAAAATTAGAATTACTTTGTAACGTCTGTCTCTGTAGGCTTCCCATGGTTGTTGGTCTCCTTTTTTGTTCCAGCAAGTGTCAGGATTGCTTACTGCATGGATTACAGATAAAAGTCCCATTGAATATTGTACTATTACTGTCATTATAATAGGAATGTTCTGAAAAATGTGTTTTGTAATTAATTTCAATGCATAAAGAACATTTTTTCTTAAGGGGGATAGCCACTGTGACTACTGAGACGGGTCAAAAAATTGTCAATGTTTGGGAATTTTTTTCACAGATATAACTAATTATTTTTGAATCAGCTAAAGGTCGTTTTGTTAAGTATATATTTAACTTATTTAATATCAATTTTTATTGGAAAATATTAAATATTTACAAAGTTATGAGCCTCGATGTGACGACCAAAAACAATATTTTTCTCTATGGTCGACTCGAAATTTCGAGAAGGGTTATATGAAAAAAATAAATAAAAATTTTATCAATATCTATATGAATGTAGCTATCGTTGCACGTAGCCGTTTTTTTTATTTTATTTTTTCACAAAATGGCGATCGTTTGAATTTTTTTTTTCATTTTTAAGACCTATTTTTTTTTAATTCGAGCGGTTTTAAAAATAGTAATTATCAAAATTTCAAAAATCGGCTATGTGCAACGATAGCTACTACAATTACGAAAATTATTAAAAACAAAAATTGAAATCGGTTCATTAGTCTTTGAGGAATCGTGTCGACCAGGTCGAAAAATGTCATTCCGAGATAAACGTGTTTAAAGTTTTTGTAATGTCATCATAACCGGCCGTGCTACATCGTCTCACTAAATTGACTGTAACTCCGTCAATTTTCAAAATTTAAACTCAACTTTTTGTATACATATTTATGAATAAGTATGTAAACTTAAAAAAAATCTAAAAAAAAAAATTTTTCTTTCCGTCACAGTGGCTATCCCCCTTAAGACCTAATGGCCATTTACACATGCAGTGAAATACGTGGGCGTACAAGATGTACCCCTCCCCCTTCTAATAGATTATCAAATTGTAAAATGCATGAAAAATACTATAAATAATTAATATTTCAACTATCAAGCTCCCCCCCCCCCATCAATCTCACTAATGTGACATTATCTTGCCCCTCCCCTGTAATAAAAATGTAATTTGGTCATATGTACAAAAACGATCACAAAGCTTCTCGTATCTTCGATATTGCGCGGAAGCAAAATGCTACTCAATCCGCCTCTGATTATAATTAATTAAATTTACATTCATTCATAGTTTATAGTGACGTCATATCAAAGGAAACTAAATACTAATATCCCCCTTTGATAAAAATTAAGTAATATCTACTATTATGCAATAATTAACGACGAAACCAAAATTACAGTGCAATAATTAAATCGAATATTAAAAAGAATATTTTTTTGCATTTTTGTCCTTTGTATACTTACACACGGATGTTTCATAAGTCCTGAAGGACTTAAGGTTTTCTTCCAAAACTCCATTTTGTATTTGTTTATGTAAAAAAGCCACTGTAAATTTTAAAAATGTTTTGCCAAAAGGTGAACAGATAAAACTGACGTTTACTTATTAATTTATTAATTATTTTACATACACTCTATGATTGTTATTAAATAAATACTTATTATTCAATACTGTTATGGTTTCCATAGAAATGTTACATGTAAAAATAATCAGGGGCGCATATTGAATTTTGTTCAAATGAAAGGGTAAAGTTTGTTCACATTAATATTTTTTTTTCTGTCAAATATTGCACTTGAATGTAAAAATGTAATGTCAGCACGCTTTTTTTTTGGGGGGTGAGGCATACCTCTCCTATAACTTATATTTTAAAAATTAAACTTTAAGTAGTCTCCCCTGTAAAAAAAATGTTCCACCGCTACTAAATTAAATAGCAAGTTATTAAAACGATTTAAACCATATAAAATAATCCTAGTTAAATAAATAAATAAGTAGGCAATTTGACTCGTATTATAGAAAACAAATATAATAGTCCAAGAGCTCGTGAACCCTCCGAGTAACGTTCGTCCTGTAAGTTTAAATCCTTATTTTGAATCATATACTGCACACCTTTCGATTCACCTGTCAGGTACTTGTGCTCGATGAAATCGCCTGTCAATTTTTTTTATACTTTACAGTAAATGAACTAAATCATATTAAAATTTGAAGTTTACAGCGACAAATTTTTTTTTAAATTTTATTCACACTTTAAAAAATATAAATGTGCAGGGCTGATGTCTGCCAGGTGGTGGTTTTCGTATTTAGTATGCTATGACTCGCTACTAAAAAAATTACTAGCCTTACAGGACGAACGTTACTCGGAGGGTTCACGAGCTCTCAAGCTATAATCAGGGGCAGTATTTAGTTTTGTTCAATTGAAAGAGTAAAGTTTGTTCACAATTATTTTTCTGTCAAATATTGCATTGACACTCTTGAATGTAATATCAGAACGCCTTTTTTGGAAGGGGGGATGGTTATACTGCTCTTCTACCGAAAAATAGCACATTTTAAATTTAATAATTTAAGAACTAAATTCGTATTTAAATATTTAAATCAACAAGTTGTCTCTCCTGTAAAATAATGTTCCACCGCTACTGAATTAAATAACGAGCTATACTAAAACGATTAAAGAACATTGATTTGCTATCAGGAAAAATAGACAATAAATAATTAAATAAATAAATAAGTAGGCAATTTGACTCGCTTATTAAATTAAGAAATAAAATTTAAATTCAATAAAATATGATACAAATACATATCATAATAATAAAAAATCCTATGAATAAAACTGGAAATTCCAATGAATTTGATTATAATAAATTAACTCCAAACATCTATTTTTTATGATAATAATGTATTTTGATATAAAAATTTTCAATATTTTCTGAAACGATTAACTGTATTAATTAAATTAAATACTTACACAAGAGTTAACATGAATTATGTAAATATTAATTGGCAAATAAACGCATCATGGTTTTTCTCGGAATTGTTCCTCGCTAGCAGTGAATCATTAAAAGTAGTGCGTATGCGTATTGTGGTATGGTAATCATCTAACATTCTAACTTTTACTGAGAATGTATTTGATTATTTTTTATGAGTAGTTTCGTAATAATTATCCTTAGTATTAGTGACGCGTTATTCTATAGAAAAAAGAGCAATTGCCTGGGGTCTCCACCTACTGCAGGAGAAGGGGGGGGGGGGACTTTTAAAAACTGATTACTAAAATAATATCTAAATTTTAATTTTTCATAGAAATATCAACTCAAAATTTAATTTATAATATAATATATTAAATTGTGTCTCAAGTGAGACCGGGCGTGAGTAAAAAAATGTAATTCGTGAATTATCGTGAGTAAAATTACTCACACGTCCAATTTAATCCAGTGTGGTACCGATTTTTTTTTGTAGAAGTTCATGAAGTAAAAACGACGGTTTTAGATAAAAACTTTAATAACAAAAAAAAAAAATTATCTCCCAAAAATTCGTCTCAGAAAATAAAAGTATGAATTCAACACTGTGTATGGGGAGCCAAAATTCAAATTTGCTATAACACGCCACTGCTTTGTACAAAAAATTGTTATTTATTTGGTTTTCCCTATCAATATTATATTATATTATGTTTGCACAATGAAATTAATATTAATAATATTGATTTAGAGATAAACAATTATGTGGGTTTTAATCACTAGGTATTATGAGCAGTGCCGTAACGTGTATGGAGGGAGGGGGTTATATATCAAAAACAGTTGATTTTTGTTCATGTTATAATTTAATCAACAAGAATTTCGAGGGGTGGGGTATTTTTTTAATGTAGTGTCACAGTGGTAAGGTTATGCCTGATTTTGTTTATCATCGAATGGGGCCCAATAAGCCTGTTATAGATTTACCTTACATTCCTCCTTGTTGCGGTCCTGTATAAGAGTAACACCTACCTAAATAAATTCCTTGAATTATGGATACCTAATTGTTAACTGAAAAGTAAAAGAAAATTCGACATAAAGTAAAATAATTTTAATTTATTAAAAATATTTCCATTCTCTTAAAATACAATACGTTATATATCTTACTTTTAAATCACATCCTATAAAACCTTTAGGTTAGGTACGTCGTAGCTAATATAATAATTAGTGTTAGTTTTGTCTAATCATATTTGTTAATATGTTGATTAATATTTAGGTGCTTGGCTCGCAGACTGCGAGTAGTCACGGATTGGTGAGAAATGCTGAAACAAAAAGAAACATAATTAGACTAAAAAAAGTTACTTGCATATTTATGTACATATAATAAATACATAAATAAAAACTGATAAATCAACTATAGGGAAGATTTAATTTTAATTAGGTACGTTCGGTTTATGCCGATTATAAAGTAATTATATATAATCATAAGAGAAGATTGAAGTCGAATGTAATTTTAAGATTAAAACAATTTTTCTGAAATTAGGGCACTGTCCTCTAATATTAAAAACAAATAAGTAAAATTCTTGAAAGTGTGGTTTTTTCAATAATATTTTTTCTAACGACACATTTAATGTAAGTTTCAGGTAAAAACATTAATAGGTATTTTTTCCTGTAATTCTTCATTGTATATTTTACCATATATTAAACAACTAATATGTCTCATGATGTGTTTCAAACCAAGTGATAACTAGATGGCGTTGATGATCGAGCTATACAGGCTTAAGCTTACACAAAAATAACCTAGATGGCGTTACATCTTTTAATATAAATACAGTCTATGATAAATCTTATCGTTATATTATTTTCATCTGTGGTAAAAATATAGAGCGACTTTTTGTCTATTGTAAGCATATACAAATGTACCAGCTGTACCAGTATCTTTATTCTGTGAAATGCATACTCAATATGACTCATGATATGTAGGTATTTGAATTCGTTTTGATGTTTATTGTCGACATTTATAGTAAACAATTAAAATATATTTGATTTCATTATAATATTTATATATTTCTTATTCATACTGATTTTAATTCGTTATTTGCTTCTTCGCCACATTTATTTATGAAACATACATTTTTTAAAAATATCTCAAGAATTTTGTAGAGTATTCAATTTTCTAAAATATAGGTCACCATGTTGTAAAATATTCCCTTACAAAGATTTATCCCAATTTGTTTTAAAAATCGTTTCAAACGATTTTTGAATTTTTTTTCATTGAAAGTACTAATTAAAAGCTACATCCTGGATTTTTTTTCAGTTTTTGAATCGATAGTTTATAAATTAGGGGGGGGGGGGGGGGGGCACTCTGATATCTCGTTACTGAAGGGTTAAAATTAAAATATATTTAAATATTTGTTATTGCATTTTAAGAGACATATCTAAAAAACCTCAATTAATGTTTTAAGTGAAATATTTTGACCCCCCCCCCCTTTCATAGACTGAAAACTGAATTCAATTTTTTTTCATTTACCCCATTGAGTGGGGTGTCATTTGATAGGTCATCTAAAATGCAATAATAAAAGTCAAGTAATATATTTGCTTATTAATGCCGTTGTCAGTGCCCCCTCCCCCTTTACATTCTAAACTATCGATTCAAAAAATCTGAAAAAAATTCAGAATGCAGCTTTTAATTAGTACTTTCACTGAAAATTATAACAAACATTCTCAAACATATTTTGGACCCCCCTTTCATAGACTGAAAAGTGAACTCAATTTTTTTTCATTTATCCCATTGAGTGGGGTGTCATTTGATAGGTCTCCTAAAATGCAATAATAAAAGCAAGTAACTTTTTGTTTTTAACCCTTCAGTCACGAAAATTTTGAAATAACCCTTTATTTATAAATCGTAGTGAGAATGACTACGGAACCCTATCATGTGCCGATGTGCATGCCCAACAGGTACTTGCCCATTTTATTTTGCTATTCATCTTTTGGTTTTGGTTAAAAATTTCGTATAATTATTCTTCGTTCGATATTTAATTTGTTCATTTTCTTTTTTTTTCTTCTGGTTTTCACTATTTTTCAGTGTTATATTTCAGGTAGTTATAATTTATTGAATTTCATTAGTTTTATTTTTCTTCGGTTCTATTTAAATCTTAATCTGTGGCGATTTAAATAATAGGTCGAAAAATATATTTTTGTACATTTTTTAAATTATAGCTAAAATATATTGTAATAAACTCAACTTTTATAACTGATTGATTTTATAATTGTTTTGATTCATTCTTGTTTTAGTCAAAAGATTTATTAATTAAAAAAATATTTTTATTTCATCGTAGTAATTAATTTCTTTTTCTTATATTAACTATGGAAACTAATAAAAAAAATTCACTACGTACTGCTCCTATAGAGACTGTATAACTCATATTTCATTTGAAAATATAAAAAAATTATATTTCCCAAACAAAAATAAAGAAAATTGAAATAAATCAATGTAAGGAAATATTTTACAACAAACGTAGGTGACCTATAAGTATTATAGAAAATTGAATGCTGTACAAATTCTATAAAATACATATTCACATAATATGTGTCGTTCTTGAGATATCTTGAAAAAATAAATATTTTGAGGTGTCACCCCTCCCCTTTACACACGGTTTCGATTATTTTGAAATGGAACCGTCCTCAAACCAGACCAAACCAACCAACCAAGTTTCATTAATATCGGTTCAGTGGTTCATAAGTTATGCGTGTGACAAGGATTCAGGGGAAAGACGTACAGACAGACAGAAACGGGACAAAAGATGTTGGTCTTGACCCGAAACGAAAAGATCACGTTAAAATTTTGAAATCGGAGAACTATTTTTTTCTCATTTTAAAACGATCACAAAGCTTCTCATATCTTCGATATTGCGTGAAAGCAAAAACTTGTGAGAAACGAATAAAAAAGTAAGCAAATATGATGTTTTACATTTCTTTTCGATAAAAAGTATACACATTTGGCAACATCGCACTACACACACACAAACAGCTACTATACATGTATACATACACACATGCATACTATTATTAGCTTCTATCGCATTTTTCGCATGTCGTCAAATATACGTTGCACTCATTTTAATAGATTTTATACTCATCTTGGTTGTCAAACTGAAATAAATTATTGTTCATTTTGCTTCCTGCAACCTGTCTCAATCTTGCTTTGTACTGTTTTACAGTACAAAGTTTGCCCTTCCAGCGATATTTACATATGTTTTCACTTGACATGATCACACACGTTAGTAACAAACGTTATTGGAGGTTAGGTCACTCAATACCATAGAATAATAAAACTTGCCAATACACAGTAAAATAGTAATGTCAACTGAGTGCGTTATTGCCACATTTAACACGTTTAATTTTTAAATAAAAAATTATTTCTTGAGCTCTTAGATTTATTACAGTAGCGGTGCGCGAGCTGTATTCACGTGAGGCCATGCGAATTGCTATAATAGATTGGACATGTTCGGATTTTGTCGTTTTCCGAGACAGCAATTCTTTGCTATACCGACTATGTCGAATGTGTCTGATCTTAACTTGAACTGTCAGTGGACTCACATGAATACAGCTCGCGCACCGCCGCTGATTTATTATTAGAAGTATTGCATGAACAGCATATATGTATGGGCTCTATGAATAAGCATAGGCGTTCCCCTCTCGCTCTCTACCCCGCAAAGACGTAAACAACCTCTTTAAACCAACAGAAAAAAACTAAGTCAGTTAAAGCGTACATTTCCATAGATATGTACTGAACGCTCACTATTTGAAACACATTTTGAACGCACAATATAAATACGTACGTAAATGGCCTTGAAGGTTTGTTTACTAGCTAAATACAATATTTGGTACTAGTAGAGCCACCTACGTTTCTCGATGGAGAAACAAAAAAACTCATGATGGGTCATATTAGTTGTTTAATATATGATTTTACCTAGTTTGTATTAAAAATTAAAATAATGTTATTCTTGGGAAAAACGTAGCTGATACGTATATCAATATAAATACTGTATGTATAAGATTATAAGAAATCTCATAAATAATTCATAAACTCAATTAACTATTACGAGTATGATCCTATTAGTTTTTGACGTCACTTTTCTAAAAAGAAACCTATTAAAATCTATGACAAAAATTCGCCAAAAAATGCTAAATTATTTTCTCAGAAATGTATAACGACCTAAAACTTTTAAATATTTTGTAGATGTAATTAATACATTAAAAAATATATGAAAGTTGTAGGCATGCAAGCCTTCAAAATTAATTTATACACATCTAGGCATATAGATTAACCCTGAAGATATCCACTGTAACATGTGACGAAATGTTTTTTGATTATTGATTGATACAATTAAATAATTTTAATTATTTTTCAAATGGTACGAAATAAAAAAATGTTTTTTTGTAGGTACATTTTTGACATAGAACTCTGCAATCCCCGACAGCACTAATGCGTAACTTTGGGAGCACGAATACAATGAAATATTCCCCTTTTTAAAGATAAATAAGTAAAACACCAAAATATAGCTATTATATTGTCTCATTTCTAATAAAATAAATTTTAACTCGTTTAACCCTCTATCCCTCAACCCTTAATAGGATTTAATCATCAATATTTTACCCCCTTAAACAAATAAATTCGATCCAACGAGATATCTACCCCCTATCTCGCATAGGAACCGAGATATTTACGATTTTGAATAAATAAATAAATAGCGGAAAAGTGACAATAGATATACAAGGTTCTATGTAGTAAAGAGAATGTTATTATTCAAGCAACATTATTGATTTTTGTATAAAAAATCTTGTGGAGGCCACAGTACTTTATTTGTATTTATCTTATTTATAGATTTTTGATAAAAAAAAACACACGAACAAAGATCAAGACATATGACAAATTTATCTTACACCTGTTAATAATTAAAAAAATCTTAATGTATGCAAGAATGCAAGTCATACCATTTTACTGCACATAAGAATTAAATATTCAAAAACGAAAAAAAATTATATAATACAAAAAGTTTAAGGAAATATTAGCATAAACGCATTCTAAACAGTGATGTAATAATGTATGTGTGAAAAAATAAACAATATAATATTCAAACACGTGCTTTTTTTGTTCTTTTGGCATTTGTTCAAAGATTACATAGATACCTACGCAATATTGTATCGTCTTTTTTTCTCAAGTATCAAGTTTAACGTAGGTAAATACGCCAGGATTCGTCCTTCAGAACAAAACAATAATGATGTATTTTTAATTGCATTCAACTATTTCTTATTAGTTTCCTGGGAGAAGCAGTAAAAGTTTGTTTAAATTTATTTCTTTTACTGTCAGATTTATTTATAAGTTTTGAGTATAATTGTTTCTATTGTTTTTTTACTTTTAGTTGTTTATTTCGATAAGAATATGTTGTAAAAAGCACGTAGCTTTTGAAGCTTTCGAGGTCATCCTTATGTAATACGATGTTTTTTTGAAAAAAAATAGCAACCAATCCTAGACGAGTGGAAGTCAGTACTCACATTTGCGAAAAATAACGCGTGATTTTTAAAAAGCTTTAATAATCATAAAAAATTATCGTATAGATTTCGAATTTCGAAATTTCATGAGATATTCAATATTAATTGATGGATAAACTCCAAACATTACAGCCTAAAATTATATTATTAAAGTTTCAGAGAGTAAGATATTATAGGTACTTATTCGTTTACTATCTGGGATAGACATGGAAAAACTGTAATTGTTATAGCATATTTTTTCCGTGTGGATGTAATTTACTTTTCATATCACACTAGTTTTGAACCCTGTTTTGACAGTCGAAACAAGACAATTTCAGACCAATGCGATTGTACCGAGCAGAAACAAAGAAACAACGTTGTTTCTGCCCGGCACATTCATTTATTTATTATTTATTGCAAGTCTGTCAGAATCGCATTTGTAATAAACAAAAGCGGATCTTATTTCTGAATTATTCTATTATTAAAATAGTATAAGATATTACTGCGCTATTTGTCTGAAATAGTCTTACTTCGACTGGCTACAGAAATCAAAACTCGTTGTTTCAATGCATGTGATATGAAAAATAGCGTGTGTGGCACGGGATGAAACAAAGACGATTTCAGACCAGGGAGATGACAGCCCTCGCTTCGCTCGGGCAGTCAACTCTCGCCCTCGTCAGAAATCGTCTTGTTTCAACCCTTGCTACACAATATAAATGAGAGAACTTGCCGAAAGTCTCTATTTACTGAAATTCTAGACAATTCGCTATATAGAGACGTTTTAAAAACTAATTATTCGAAACTTCAACCCATTTAAATACTATAAAAATTATAAAACAATTATATTCACGTATAATTTATTCAAAATAATGAAAAACAAGCTCTACCATTACAGCAAATTAGTACATGTTACTATTATATACCGTTCTGTCTAATTTCAATTTTCAAATTAAATTATTTTTTTACTTTTAATAATTAACAAAGGAAAATATTCCATTAAATGTAGGTACATGTGTTCTGAATATAAATTAAAAAAAATTGTTGAAACTAAATCTTTTTTAACATTCTACATTTGTGTGGTTTATAGTTCCAGAGTACTATGTCACAAAACATAAATATTATGATTCTCGACCAACAAATGAAAATTACATTTTTAGTCTACGCATGCATTATTTATATAGTCTGTGACATAAAACATATGTTCAGTAAACTTGAACACAGTCTATGCACAATTATGTATATCGATTACGCATGTTTGACCTACATACCTTGAACTGTTTATTCCGGTACGCTTCCCACGGCTCCGGGTTACCGGTCTTGTTGAAAACGACATCAGGGCTCTTGACCGCGTGCGCTACGCCGAAAACGCCTAGACTGGCGCCGACAGATAGGCACACATACAAGGGGATTAACTGTAAACAGAAAAGGGCCTTATTTAATAATTGAAAACGATAACGAATTTTCTAATTTTAGAAAATAATTTGATTTATCTAGGTATATTCTAACCTAGCCTATTGTAAATCAAAAGGCCTATTTTAATAACCTGATAAAATTATTACGAATTTTGTAATTCTACTTGACTGTCGTCTTTTTGTAGGAAATATTTTGATTAAATTGTATTCTAGCCAATTCTAAATAGAAAAGGCCTATTTTAATAACTGCGAAAAATGATTAGGTACGACTTTTATAATTTTGCTTGATTGTTGCATTTTTTTAGGAAATATTTTGATTAAATTGTATTCTAACTTAATGTAAACACAAAAGGCCTACTTTATTAACTAGGGAAAATTAAACGAAATTTTGTATTTCCTTGATTTTTGTTTTTTTAAGAAATATTTTATATTAATTGTTTTATAATTTACTGTAAACATAAAGGCCTACATATTTTAATAGTTGTTAAAAAATATAACGAAAGTTGAATATCATTCAATGTTGCATTATCAATGAAAAAAAAAACGTGATATTATTTGAAAACAAATTTTGTAGGGCTTTTTAAATAAAACAGAGCCTAGAATTTGTTGGTGAGTCATCAATATCGTTAATATTCTAATATTTCTTTTCAAATAAATATCTAAAAATTATATAAAACTAGAGCCTTTTTTGGTTAAAAAATACAAGAAATCTAAAAATAATTATAGTGTGTACTCTCCATAAAAATATTTTGCTCAGTCACAAAATAGGCCTTTATACCTACTTGTTAATCAGAAGTATTAATTATTCAAATTTAATATTTGCATAACATATTTTTGTATGCATTTAAGAAAAGGCCTTATTGTTAGTTATTTATTTAAGAAATTTCAAACAATTTAATTTAAATAATATATGTAGGTATAACCCGGAAACTATTTTAAAGCTATGCAATAGCTTTAAAATATTTCTTGAAACACACCCCAGTTTTTTTGTCAAAATATTTATAAAAAAAAATCAAGAAATAAAAATAAAAAAATATTTACTCGCTAAACTATTTTTAGGATATATTATGTATTTTTTATTGACATTAAAAAAATATTCTCAAGGATGCGAGAGTGCACATTTTTAAAAATAGTTTTATTTTTCAGGTTTGTGCACGTACAAAAATCACATGTTCCCGAATTATTTTCAAATTATTTACGCACGATTGTTTTTATCCAATTTTAAATAACAACTATTTTTATAAATCATGTGCCTAATATATAGGTATTATATTTATATAGTTACCTATATAGTTTTTTATTTATATGATTAACGTAGCTATTTTGAAGTTTTTAAAAGTTGGCAACAAAAATAATACAACAATGACAAATAACAATATCAAAACTATTTTTCAAATTTGCACAACAATTGAAAATTTAAATTTAAATATTTATTTGATTATGGTATTAGTTATTTTTCCTAAGTTGGTAACAAAACGTCAATTTAACAATGACAAATGACAATTGATTGTTCCAAATTAAATTTAGAGTTTCATTATTGAATTTTGATTATAAAAATTTACGCATGCGCAAAACATTATTGGGCTAAAAATAAACTTTATTATTAATCTATATTGTTGGCAATAATATGAATGAATGAAAACGAAAGTTGGTATCTTTTATTAATCAATATGATTGATCGACAATAGAGGTATTGATAAGATAATATTGCGTAGTATAAATATAATAATATTTTATAAATTTATTTGTTTGTTTAGAACATAGATAAATATTAGTACAACATATTTGATTGTTATAAATTCAATACCTATGCAGAATTATATTTATCGCATTTTATTATTTTATATACATAGATAATTTATAAGATTAGTATACCTACATATACCTACATACATATATCATATGTGTACATTTATATATGTATATCTATATACATAGTAAGTATGTACATTATTGTACATATATGTATGCATTTTCATATTACGCAATATTTCAAAAAATCAATAGGCACATACAAAAACATTTTTTTGTAATTTTTTTTTTATTGTATTTTATTTTCATTGTTGTACCTATTTAAGAAAATGATCTATAACAATTAATAATAGATTTTTATATAGCCTATTTTTATGACTAGGGAGGAAGATATAATATTTTTGTATTTAAATTATTTTAATTAATAAATATAAATAAATTAGAAACTAATATTACATTAATACATATTTTTATTAAAAAAAAAATGTAATAAAGTACTTCTAAAAAATCTCGAGTAAAATAATAAATTCGGAAATACAAGCTATAAATTTAAATACAAATAACAATAAAATAAAATAAAACTAAATAGGTATATAAAAAAAATTGCCCCCCCCCCCCAAAAAAAAATAATTTCCAAAAATTTATGAAAATTCAAATACAAAATATATAAAAAACAATAAAATAAACTAAATATACCTATAAAAAAAATCTCCCCCCCCCCCAAAATAATTTCCAAAAATTTATAAAAATTCAAATACGAATTATATAAAAAACAAAATTAAAAAAATACTTACGGCGGGGTGTTTCTTAATACTTGCAATACTGAGTCCTTTCATTTTCACTTGAACTTGGTACAACTTCTATCAGGATAACTTGGTCAACACTTGCGTTCACGGATACTATAATCGTTACAATGCCTCGAAATGCCGGCGTGTATTGATCGACCCCTAAAATTCTGTGACGTATAAGCCGACAAATGACGTCAGAGAGCGAAACTTTTCAAACTGATTGTTGTAAACAAAAATACGTTACATAAATGGGTACAGGTGCAAGTGAAAATATATAAATAGGAGTTTTATGGTCGTACGTCAATGTGGTTGAAGAAATAGTCGACTCTGATTGGTCGAGCGTTTGAATTTGCCGCGAGTTGAGTGGTGGAAAATAGGTGGATATATGATTCAGATAGATTTCATAGCTTACTTGTAATACTGGTATTTTTGAGCAAATAAGATAATAAAATGTGTGATATTCAATGTTATTTTTTTACCAATTTAATTACTAGATAAATATTTAATTTTTTTTTACGTAAGTACCTAAATGTTTTTTTTTAGAATAGGTAATTTAGTATTTATATAAAAATTTAAGAAGTCGATTTTTTTTATATTTTGATTATTTTTGATGATATTATTAAGCAAGGGGCTTAGTTGTATGGTTGCCCTTAAGCTCTATGCAGGGGTAGTCAAATGTTTAGTCGTGAGAGCTACTTTAAGAAAAAAAGGGATTTAAAGATCGGATACACTGGTAGAAAGGATTTCTCAAACCAAGTAAACCTTGTTTTGTATATAACGAAAACAATATTTTCTTAAGATAAGCAATAATCTCTTAAACCAACTATAGTATTCTTGAACGAAGGAATAACGTAGTTGGATTAAGAGTATGTTTCTTATAATAAGAAAATATTGTTTTCGTTATATACAAAACAAGGTTTTCTTGGTCCAATACAGTTTTTTTTCTGTGTATTTATATAAAAAAATTAAGAAGTCGATTTTTATTATTATTTTTTTATTTTGATAATTTTTGATGATATTATTAATCAAGGGGCTTAGTTGTATAGTTGCCCTTAAGCAGCTTAAGCTCTTTAAAGAGGTAGTAAAATTTTTAGTCTGAGAGCTATTTTAAGAAAATAAAGGATTTAAAGATCGGTTATATTATCTTTTAAGGGCAGACTAACGTTAATTCGTACAAAAAAAGGCACATTTTTATGAATTTTTTCCGACAACACAGTTAATATTTATTTATTTAAACTAACGGTACATCAAAGTATAACATTCGAAGAATATTTTGTAAAATTTTCATAAAAAAAAATTTAAAAATACAGCAATGGCGGCAATTATTTGGAGGCGTCTCGGAAAAAAGTTGAATTGCGGTGCCCCTCATAACTCGGTCCTGGATCATCTGAAATAAAAAAATAAAAAATTGTTCGTTAGCTAATCGTTTTCCCCAGGTAACGCTGGGAGGGTTTTTCGAAATTTTAATTTTTCAATTTTTGGGAACACTTTGAAGTGAAAATCGCGATTTTTGCCCAAAAAAATCGGGTAATTTTTTATTATAAAATAAAAAATATTGACAAATTTGAAAAAAACTCTCCAGCGTTACCTCGTAAATTATGTACAGAAATAGTCTTCAAAATTTCAAAAGAATCGGTGCAGTAGTTTTGAAATTATGAGGGGCACCGACTTTGAAAACGTGAGTTGTGGGAAAAACGCTTTAAAGTTTTAAACACTAAAAAATTTAGAATTTAACGTTCATAAGTTTTTTTCGGCTTACCTCACACTGAATCATCGATGCCAGGTCCTTAAAGGATGTTGCTATCGTCCATAATGTCTAATGCATCTTTTTGCTCCTATCTCCGACGAATTCTGCCTTCTTTAGTTTTTTTTTCCGCTTTACTTATACGCATAGAGTCAGTTGATCGCGCCCATTCATGAGCGCTCGGTTCACTTTAAACTGCTGTAACTTCGTTAGTTTTGCTCCGATCCGTGTAAAATTTTCACACAATATTCTTGAAAAGTTTTTCATTCAGAAAATCGAATAAAAAAAAATTGGAAAAAAAAAATTTAAATACGTTAGTCTGCCCTTAAACAATAAAATCAATAAATTAATATGTATAATATTACATTATCATAAAAATCATTTTTAGGTCGTTCGTGATCAACTATTTGCTAATCCCTGCTGTAATCTGATAAAAATCTTTAACATATTTTTAACCTTAATGTGGGGGTACCAAGCGCCCCACATAATTTCAACTTCAATGTAAACTATTTAAATTTTACAAGGTTTTTAATTTTTTAAATATACACTTTTTTTAAATAACCGATTGGAGTGCATTCCGTATCGTTCGAAGATGATAAAGGAATTTTATTGAATTAAAATATTCAATAGCTTACGAGTAGTTAGCATTTTAGTGTCTGGGGTACGAGGTAACCCCAGTATGGCAGCTAAGGGTTAAATATTACAATTTGTATAAATATAGTTTTGAAAAATGTTATATTTTTTTAATAACTTGTTTTAAAATAATGCAGCACGTTATACAGTATAAGTAGGTAACTGTAAAAAAGTATATTATATAATTTTTTTTTAATTTCAGTATAATTTCGATATTTATTCTATCTCAATAAATTTCGCTAAAACAGTATTTTTAGTTTAAAAGTTTCACACGAGACAGTTGAGACTAGATTAAGATATGCCTCGTCTTGGTATACGAAACCCAGACAAAACCAAGAGATTTCTCGTTTTAATAAACAGATAAAAATAAATAAAACTTAAAAATAAAAACGCGGAACAAATAATTTAGTTCAGATAAATAATATATTATCTTTTAAGTTGTAAAATTCTTGGACACTATTCATAATATACTTAATAATCTATTTATAATGTTTTCATTCATAAATAATTCTCCTAATTTTAGTATATATGTATATAATATTGTTATGAATAGTTTTACATAATTTGATAATAACATTACTAACTGTACTATGTTGCATAGGTATGACTAATTTAAATTAACCATAATATATGCATTATGCATTAACACCAGGGTCGGATTTGGGTCAAAACTGCAGATAAAATCTAAAATTTTTTTGAGAACCAAAAAGTTGATTTTTTTTATATTTTATAAATATACAGGATGATTAACAACAAGTATACAAAAATAACAGCATATCTAGGATGTTATTTTAAGCATTAAGCTTTATTTATTTATTTCATAAGGGAGTTGCAGTTCCCTAAAAAATAACCCATATGTAATTTTCAGTATTGATCAAGAATTGTTTAGTACATGAGTATAAGAGTTAAATAAAGAATAAAAAAAACAAGATAAAATTGGAAGAGCCCAATTACCCCTTACAGTTACACCCCTGGGTTAAATAATCGTTGATTAATAACAAAAATCGATAACACTTATTAATAGTAAAGTGATTATAAATTTTCGTATCTGTACAACAATGGGTTCTCCAGATATTAATTAAAAACTAATAATAATAATTGGAGGGCTCTAGCTCCCTCAAGAAGAATTTCCGAACACATGTTAATATGAAGTTTTTTGCTAAAAATAACATCTTATATTAGATCTTTAGTTGAACTAATTTCGTGTAAAATAAATTAATTGATTTTTTTTCTTGAGGATGTAAGCCTTTTAAGCCTATTGAAAAATCCGTTACTGATAAACACTAACAATATCAAATGTTTTATCAATTTACAAATATGCAATAGGTATGATCTCATTTTTTGCGGTTGGAAAATTCTTTTACCATTATTAATAAAAATTATCAACAAATTCATGGAAATCCCTGATATTTCCTTATCTAGCAACACCAAAAATGTGTTAGTTTTTTATTGTCAATACAAACATTTTTTTTCAAAGTTATGAGTCATAAAAAATATACGTTAATTTAAAATAGCTATATTTTTCTTCGAAAAATTCGCTAATACAAAATTATTTGAAAACAACAATCAGATGGTTGTGTTAGTTCATATTAACACCACTCGTGGCGTCATATTGAATTTGTTGTATACGTTAAAATGTCAACAATTAATATTAATAAATTATATATAAAAAATATGTATAAATTTATTAACTAATTGGTTTTAAATGTTGTTAAAGTTATAACATTATTTTCAAGTGTTTTTAATAATGTGTTTTAAATGTTGTTTTATCTAAAAGTGCACTCAAGATTAGATTAAAAATGTAGTCGAATTTAATTAAATATAGATTCTTCATTTTGAACTACGTAATTTATTTTAGGCAGGCATATATACCTATGTTTTAAATACTCTATTTTTAATTAATTTTTATATATGTTTGAATTTGGAATCGATTCATAGCGTCGAAGAATTTTCAATTTCAATAGGGTATTTGACTAAATTTTAAAATATATTGTAAATTGTGCGTATGTATACAATAGATACTTCCATAGTATTTTTTTCCAAAATAATGTTGAAAAACCGCTGAAAATAATATTTTTCTATTTAAATGAAAAAATTCCCGCCAAAACGCGCATTCAAAGTCACGTGGTTGCGTGACGTCACATTATGATAAATAAACTGAAATCAACCAATAGGGATCGAGTATTCTGACGTTTATAGCATAAAGTGACGTCATACCAGTGGCAATTCATTTAGACGTGTTTGCGATCACGTGACAATTATATTAAATATTTCATTTTAAAATTAGGTTTATTATTAATATACTGAGTTATTTCACGTAAAAAAACACTTGATTGTTAATTATAGTAATATATGCTACACTATTTAGAACATTTTAGTCTTTATTATTAATAGTGTCAAATACCCTATTGTTGTCAAAAGTAAGTCGGTAAGTTAGATGTTGATGTATGTTGTTTTATTTTAATTGACTGATAGTTTATATGTTCTTCCAGAGATGGCAGATTGTTCTCAAATTAATAGAATGTACCTACATAAATGTAATTTTTTTTATTATCAATTATATAATTACCGACGAACCTCGATATTTTATACTAATTGAGGTATGGGGTTGCCCGTAAGTAATTTAAATTATACCTGAAAAATTTAATTTTACAGAACACTTTTTTAATTTTCCGAGAAAATTTTCAATATTATTCTAAATGATTTTTCCGATATACAGAGGTTTTAATGTTGATATATATATTTTCTTCCACATTTTTAGTATGATCATGAGGTCTAAAAATATCCACGTTTTACGACTTTATTTATCTGAAAAATATATTTTTAATTTTTAATAATTTCAAAAACTATATATTACTAATAAATATAATATAAAATAACTGATGCGATCCGAAGCCAAAACGACTATTTTTTTTCTTTATTTTACAATTTTTTTAACTAACGGGTTGTTAATAGGGATATACAATATTTTTTCGGTTTCGCTTTGGGATATTTTTTTTACTGGTTTCGAATTGGGATACTGATTTTTTTTAGCTTGGGCAATGAGCAGAAAACTAAATTATTTCGGAAACGGAGTTCTCTAGTATCCCTAACACTAATGAATTGTTAAAAAAATCAATTCGAAATATGTAGTTTCGATTTTGATTTAAATTTTTTGATCTAAAAAAACTATCGCTTATGGTCTATACTTTCATAACTGTGTAATTAAAGTAAAAGTTAGTATTTTGGCCTTTAAAAAGGCCAAGTACACGGACGAAATGCGTTATATCAATTCCCAAAACATTTTTTGCAATCAAAATTTTTATATAATATTGTCGATAAAAATTTCACAATATTTCGTGAATTCTGACAAACAGATATTTCTGCAAAATAATAAATAAACAATATTATTTTGTTTATCACAATTTATTTCACCATGTATACATGTATATAATAGGTATATAAAACATATAAATTTTTTTTATTAGCGTTTATATCGCTATATATATAGATTACTTTTATATTTATAACTAATGATATATATAGCATCTATAACTTATTTGTTTATTACAAAAAAGGTCAAAATAACAAAATAAGGAGTAATAACCATATAAATAATAAATAAAATTTATAATAACAGACAATATTATTATAGACATATAATCATTTGAATTTAAAAGCAAATTTAGGGCCGGAAAAAAGTATCAAAACTTAAGAGGGCCAAAAATGGTACCCATGCTAGTACTCCCCCCCCCCCCCTGCCCTCAAAAATCTGGCTATACCTCGAGTTTCGCGTTCATTATTATTATTTTTATTGTTCAAGAATTTATCTTTAGCCGGCCCTGGCTTTAAATAAAAAAATGCCCGAACCTAAATCTGGTATATTATAAAATATAGATAAAAACAAAGCTATTTTTTTAGCTAACAAGCACTTTAAAATGGAATAATAAACCTATATGAGAGTTCCTCTGAAGTATCATGAAGACTTTGACAAGTTTCTCGCACGCGAGGTAAGTAAACACCAATGGTATTAAAACAGTGGTGATATTATGAAAATTATTTCGTATGGTCAGAGTCACCAACTTTGTTGAAGTACAGGAGCGTATACAATATGGGGTTAAGGGGTTAAGACCCTCCCAAAGGATGAAAGAGAGGCATTATGAGAATATCTGAATGTTATTTAAAGTAGTCAGATGAACACTGTTTGATTTTAAATCACCAAGGTTAGTAAATACACAGGTTACCTCATGAACTTTTAACCAATCAGCTTGGGCACCCCAAGTGACGTAATCCGAGGCTACATGTGTTATGATTGGGTACATAATTCCCTCTCTCCTCATTTTGGCACCCCAGATGATGTATTTCCCTCTCTCGAGCCAAGCCATGAGGCTACCTTATACTTTACATACCTTGTTAAATCACTATCTATTAATAAATTTTCAACTACACAATTATTTTAATAAACAAATTTTATTACGATAATTAGCTGCTTAACACGTAAAAATGAAGACTGAGATACTATTTTTAATATAATTAATTTTGAACAACGTTAAAATAATTTATAGAAAATTGATTTTATTTTATTTTTAGTTGCCATATTGTGCATTTCTTTCTACTACTCATTTATTGCAAAATTCGAATTTTTAAGTTATTAAAATTTAAATTAAATAATTCGCAGTCAAGAAAATGTTTGTTAATTAATATCTCTTACAAACAACAGCTCTAAATAAATGATGATTAACAAATTATTAATCAGCTAATTTTTCTGAATAAAGTAAAATCCTGTTCTGGAACAGCCTGTATATTTTTTTGCAAAAACTAATTGATACAATATTTTGAGATTTACTATACGTTTATTTCAAATATATATGCCGCTATTAGAAAGTTTTTTTCTAAAAGTTAAATTGTATGACCCCTCCTGAGAAATTAGGCTGATATACGCGCTTGTTGAAATACCACTGATCTAAAAAAACATGGATAATAACAAAAATCCATTCCTCGTTAAAAGTGCTTATTAGCTAACACATTTTATTAGCCCCTTATTTATACCCGACATAGTTTTAAAAATATGCTGAAATAATATTTTATGCATTTATGTATCTCAAAATATATTTTAATATGACAAACAGCTGGATATCAATAATTTAGTTTATGTAATAACAGTTTTTATTTTTAACTTGAATTATTTCTGTCTATATGAATGACTGCATTATACAGTAGTATATGTATACAGTCGAAAGTCTATAAGTCGATCTTATATAACATGAGTTTTACTAAAATTCGAATATGTTTTGGTTTCCTTCGATATATAGAAGTTATACTATATATCAAAAGATATGAGCAAAATTAATAATTGTTTAACGTCTTTTTTTTAAATTTGCCAATTCAATTACCATGTATTTTTAACATTTTCCGAAATTCATTTTCAATTCCAATTGAATTTTTTTCTTATAATTTTATAATATTTCATTAAATAACCCTATTGTTTTTGAAACAAAAATATTTAAATTTGGCAAAGATTTTATCACATAAATTACATTTATAACAGGGTCGGACTAAGTAAAAAAATAAATAAAAACAATAAACTGCAGAAAAAAATTTAAGTAAAAAAAAATAGCCCGACCCTGTTCAAGGGACTGATTCTTAACATTAACCCAATGAGCGCATATACAGTGACTCTAATGGACACTATTTAAATTTATATATAGTTAAGAATCCCTCTCTTCGTATTTGTATCAATAAATAGATATGTTTTTTTCGTTACTATTAACTAATACTTTACTACAAATTTTATAATCATTTTTATAAAAATGTAAACACTTATAATAATTCAATTTTTTGAACCTAATTTTAATTACAAATATTAAATATTTTTAAAAATTATTTTTTTATTATTCAAACCGTTCATTTTCAATTTAGTCGTCCAGATGCAAAACCTGCTATCCACATATTTTAAGATTTTCAGGTTTTTGTATCTTTGGATTCTACTCGTCTCAGGCTACAAGTATTTTAATAAATTGTGCTGCAAACCCGGCAAAAATCTCTTAAAATTAAATTTTACAGATTAAGTCGGTTGCAGAAATTGCTATATTTTTGGTGAACTAACATAAAAATTATTTTAATAAAAGTAATAAATTTTGTATCGAATTAATATAAGAAAAAAAACATGACAGGTTTTGCATTCAGACTCATGAAAAAGGCATAAGGATATTTTACCTAGACGCTGCAAAAACAGTTTATGTAATTTTGCTAGAAATCTGTTCAAACACACATAGCAGGTTTTGCATCTGGACTACTCAATTATTATTTAATTTTTCTGCCCAAATATAGACACAATTATCTGATTTTTTTTAAAGAGGGGGGGGGGGTGATTAATTATACAATTACATAGACTAATGTCCGGTATCATAAAGGAGTTAGCAAATTTATTAGCTGGCAAGCACTCTCAAATGAGGTATCATACTTATATGACAGTTCTCTTAGAGTTTCATGATGACTTTGACAAGTTTCGCGCACACGTTGTATGTAAACACCAACGGTATTCAAACAGTGGTGATATTATGAAAATTATTTTGTACGGTCAGAATCGCCAACTTTGTAACAATACGTTGAAGTATCACTACTATCACTGATCTAAATTCCATAGCAAATCCATAGATACTATCACAAAATTAATATCTCATTTGAAAGTGCTTGCTAGCAAGCGAATTTGATAGTTAACGAGCACTCGCAAATGAGGTATAAAACTTATATGACAGTTCTCTTGAAGTTTCATGAAGACTTTGACAAGTTTCACACATGCGTTGTATGTAAACACCAACGGTATTAAAACAGTGGTGATATTATGATATTTATTTCGTACGATCAGAGTCGCCAACTCTGTTACAATACGTTGAAGTAACACTGCTCTAAATTCCATAGCAAATCCATAGATACTATCATAAAATTAATACCTCATTTGTGAGAGCTTATGATACCGGACATATTTCTAGATAAGTAAATTGATTGACAGAAAACTGAATAATCGATTTTTGATTAACATTTAAGTACCTACGTTTCAAGGCCCCTATAGAGTTCTAAAAAGGTTGTTTAGTAAACAGAACCGTAACTAAAAGCTCGGGGGGCCCGGGGCAGAGTATGATTGGGGGGGGGGGGGAACTCTGTGCAAAATAAAAACTGAATACATTTTTTTCGCTGTTCCCTCCGTTTTTCAAGTGCTATTTATTTAATGACCTTTTTTTTTTATTGATACGCAATTATTTTTGAATCTTATCAATTGTATCCAACTGTGAAGTAAATATTGGCGAAGAGACAAAGCGATAAAATGGCCAATACTTGTCTTTTTCTAGAATAGTCATTACAGACCTACAGAAAAGTGACAGGTATTGGCGTCTTTATCGCTTTGTTCTTTAAAGAGAGTGCTCAATTTTGTGAGGCTATTGCTCAGTCCAGTGGCGTCGCTAGTGGGGGTGACACCCGGGCGGAAATCGAGAGTGTCACCCCCCCCCCCCAATAAAAAGTTAATTTTTTTTGCACATTAAGTGGGTGTCACTCCTTGTGAATTTTTAACGACAGAAAAAAAATTTTTTTTTAGTAAATTGAACGGTTATCACCCCTTAACCTTTCAATTAACAAAAAAGTCAATTAGTTAAAAAAAAATTACACATTTTACCCCATGAAAACTTAAAATATCCCAAAAAATGTGGTCTATAAGCTTCATTCGTTAACATGAGACGAATGTCACCCAGAAGGGTGTCACCCCTTGAAGGTTAAGGCAAACGATAAAAAGGGCGATATGTTTTATTTTTTGTATATGAAATGGGTGTCACCCCTTGAAGGTCAAAGCAAACGATAAAAAGGGTAATATGTTTTATTTTTTGCATATGAAATGGGTGTCACCCCTTGAAGGTTAAAGCTAATGATAAAAAGGGTAATATGTTTTATTTTTTGCATATGAAATGGGTGTCACCCCTTGAAGGTCAAAGCAAACGATAAAAAGGGTAATATGTTTTATTTTTTGTATATGAAATGGGTGTCACCCCTTGAAGGTCAAAGCAAACGATAAAAAGGGTAATATGTTTTATTTTTTGCATATGAAATGGGTGTCACCCCTTGAAGGTTAAAGCTAATGATAAAATGGGCAATATGTTTTATTTTTTGCATATGAAATGGGTGTCACCCCTTGAAGGTTAAAGCTAATGATAAAAAGGGCAATAAGTTCTATTTTTTGCACTATGGGATGGGTGTCATCTCTGTAAGATTATAGATGATGACTAAAAAATGGAAAGTTTTGTGAAAAAAAATTAATTACTGACAATTTAAAATTAAATTTTATCAAGAGACTGTAACCGACAAAATATATAAGATGGGTGTCACCCCTTTAATGGTGACACCCGGGGCGCCCCCCCCTAGCGACGCCACTGGCTCAGTCCATTCTATAAGTCTATGTAGTAAACAAATGAACGGTTTAACCAATAAAACATATAATGATACTTATATATTTATCCATCAAAAGCATTGCTTATATTCCTGCTAAACCAGTGGTCCCATTTTTGCAGGAGTCACATCGAGTTTTATACACATTCATTTTTATTTTTATTTTATATGAAATTCATATAAATTGGCAATGGTTGATTATATTTTAATAATATGTATTGTTATTATTTTAGGCCAATTACCATAACAAGAGAAAAAAATGTTTTTCGTTTATCATATGCTTCACTTTTTTGTAAATTTGTAATAACGTGATATAACGAATTTATATTTTGAAAATTTTATGATGCATATGATAGTTAATCAGAGGTTATCAACAAGTTATTTAAAATAACTTGAGGAAGAATTTCAAAACATTTTGGTTCTATTAAAACGACTTTTTTCTATCTTATTATATAGACGTATGAAAAATGTTTAAAATCATGTTTTAATTATATTTTTCAGAATTTGTAACTCAAACGAATAGAAGAAAATTTAAATCTGCAAAATAAAATGGCAGCCATATAGAATTTTCATGGAAAATTCAAGAAAAAAACTATAAGTATACTAAAAGTAAGTACCTAAATGACAAAATGGTGAAAATATAAAATATATCTAACCCCTAGCTTTTATGTAAAAATTAAAAAACTAAATAATAACATAAATAACTCATGCGAAATTTCATTACAAATCAATAGATGTCATTACCTACGTAAAATTATAATTTTATCACGGATCACAACCAAATATCCCAATTTTACAGTTCACAAAAAGGCGAGAGGCAGAAAGTCGTTTAGAAAATGAAATAACTGACCAATCAAAATGGAGTTAATAATGAATACAACAATAATCATGCTAAAACAATTTTTGCGATTATTTCAATATTTATTAATATTTTTGGATAAAAGTTAAAAATTTAATTAAAAATAGTTTTTTTTCAGTTAAATTAAAAAATTAGTTATCTACCGCTCGTCTAAAAGTAGTTATAATACTGATGCCCGGTATTATCAACTAATTTAAAGTTCCTTTATCGCTAAATGCTCCTTTAAAGTAAATTTGGTGTATTGCAAACGTGATTTAAATCAATATTTAAGCTCTCAATGAAAAATAGATATAATATACATTGTAAAGAAATACTGCAGATAATTTAAAATCTATTTAATTAAATGTATTATGCTTGGATCTGTTGATAATATGACAGTTAGTTAAAGGAGCATTTAGTTAAAGTTGATAATACTGGGTGTTAGAATGGTTGCAGTAATAATTTAAAGATTTAAATTTTATATAGGTTATGTCATCTTTTGTTGAACAAAGTAAACAGCTATATGCTAAATATATTTAATATATGATTAATTAAGAGGATATGCATTAAGGCAGTGGCTTCTAATATATATTTATCTGTAGTTTACCTTTATATATAAATATAGTTTACAAATTCTATTAGTTAAATATATTAAACAAAGCATAGTCAAAGTTTTTATAGGAACACTTTAATTCTATTTGTCATAGATTGATAAGCATTCATGACTTCAAAAGTCGATAGATTTATATTTAATAAGTATCAAATAATAACAACAATGTCTATCTAAATATCAAATCATAAGTTTGGTTTTCTTTATGTATTACTTACTCTAAGTAAGGCTATGTTTCTTTGAAAAGCTTTGTTTAAAAGTCTATCTATACCAGAGTCAAGAAACGTGATTTTTTAAATCAGTATTTGATGTTTTTTCTCATTATTATATATATCAGAACATCAACAAAATGAATTTGATTTTAAAAATCAATCAACAATTATATAAACATCAGCCAATCACACCCGAGGTACTATCAAACATGGCCGCTTACAAACAGCTGACAGCTGTAATTGTTATGATTTTTAAAACCATTTCATTTTCTGGCAAGCATAAGTTACACTGCATCCATTAAAAACATTTAACAGTTCTTTTTTACATTTAGACAAAATATTATATCAACAACGATACAACAAAAGCAATGATATGTCATTGCTTTAAAATAATAATAGAATAGCAGCCTCCCTTTCTAAAACTACGAGTCTATTCTAAAATAAACCCTGTTATTTCCATTTGTCACTAAAAATCTTTTTCAAATACGTAGAAACATTTGACTAAATTCGTTCTTTTAATTTATGTTTTGACTATTTTAGTTTAATCTTGTTATTTAACTATTTTTTATTGATTTATCTATTAATAAATGGTCTAAGATAATACTGGCCGATTTGAAAAACAGGGTTACCATTCGTAGAATCACATCGCAAGAATTTTACGCGGCTAATTTGAATATTTCATAGTTTTGACAGTAGATCTTTATTTGTGCAGTTTTAATCACTCATTTATAAATAAAAGTAAAATGAAAATAAGATAATGTATTGTGATAAAATAACTGTATGCAATATTATATTTCAGTAAAAAATCAGTCTTTGGTCATTTTATGTGTGCAAATAAAAAACAAACATACTTTTGTAAATGTAGTGATTAAATTTTAAAACAGTTGTGATCTTTCTACTGTGTGTATATACTTAAATAAAAAAAAACAAATAACAAGTTTAATAAAATACGAACGTAACAATAAACAACCCTAACCTCAAAATGAAATAAAAACAATTTTAACCCAACAAACTAGAATATAAAAAATCAATGTTGCACAAAACATTACAAAATGCATATGGAATTTTATGATATTGTAACAAAATGTTATCTATTTTTCTTCCATGATAAATGCTGTATGTTTTGCTACAACATCAGCCACGATAAGATCTTCTATTTCCATGCCGTTATGTAATTGTTCACGAGTTAATGTTACTTCATAATGTTTTTCAGGTGTTATGAAAATCACTCTATACTTACGACTTTGTAACATATTAGCAATAACCAGCTAAAAGTATAAAATATTCGGTAAGTGCAAACCTACATTTATAACCATAGTGAGGTTAGGTATCATCAGTAATTTTTAGATTAGAATTTCACTTTAAATATATTTTTTTCACTTACTTTGTGTTGATACTTTCTCAGAGCGTCCCTTGCTTTAGAAATGAGCAAATTTTCATCTGTTTCCAATTTAAATGAAATGACAAATGCTTGCGGTACCCACATATTAACTATAGCTGATAAAAGTTTCGGAACAATTTGCAAAGAAATCGTTGGTGCCCCTTCATTTGATTGTATTTTATGCACAGCCTTAAACAAAAACAAATACAATATTTTGATACCTATACAATATAATAAATTATCAATTTGTTGATAACAAATAAAGTACAGTAGAAACCGGTTATAACGACATTGGTTAATACGACTCAGAATAAAAGTCCCGGCTGAATACCATATAATTGCCTGTTATAATATACCGTTTATAACGACATCACTTACAACGAAATATCACTTTTAACGACTTTCTGTTTACAATATTTTCAGAGAATTTTATCAGTTTGTATGACGGACCGATTTTTTTTCAATTTTTTTTAAATATAGTGTTTTTATATAGGCAATACTCTTTGCACATGTGTTATTTAACATTAATTAAATAATTTTGTGTTTTTATTTCATTAATCTTAACGTATGAATATTATGTTTATCCTTTAATAATTCGTGATGTTTTATTGTGTCTGACATAATTTGTGCATTTAATTTTTTGTACAATAAAAGTATTGTTTGACATAATTCATAATACATCATGTTTTGTAGGTTAGGTTTAATTCATAGATAAGCAAATAAACAGAAAACAGATGTGACATATTTCGTATACGGTACATGATTGGTGGAGAGTAACCAATCAGAATCACCTCATAATGTCAAGCTATGTTTCCAGTAAAATAACGTTGAGTGTTGCTTCTGTATATTCGTATATGTTTTATATTTTATTATTCTCTGCTTAAAATTTTGATTTTATTTTGACGATATCTTCGCTCACAGACGGTGAATTTCACAAAATTTCAGCATACTCATGAAATTTTTAGTTTTTCCTATAAATTACCTTAAAAAATTTTTTTATCGGTTATTACGACCTAAAATTCCAGTCCCTTCGATGTCATTATAACCGGTTTCTACTGTATTAATCAAAGGTTGTAACTACTTACCATTTGGTGAGATGGAATATAAAAGTCTGATACAGCCGCAGCTAAATATAATAAAGCGTTAGAGCCAAACGACACTAGACACTCGCAAGCAGCTCTCAACAACCATAAATAGTCTGATAACGTTGTAAAATTAACGTAAAGTAATCTACCCCTTTCTTGAGCAGCTTTATACTTCATTAGCACTGGTGCAAGTACGTCTACGCTATCTGGTTTAACTATAAAATAATCAAATATACTTAATATGTGATAGTTTTAATCAAAATTTCAAGTATATGTTTTATATTTACCCACAATCGTTGGTTGTCCATTTTGTTCTTGTAGATCTAACATATCCATGAACTTCTGCCCACCGAAATGTCTTGTAAACGGTTCAAGAGTTTTAATTCGATATAAAAATATGACAGCATAATCGTATTCTAAAAAATGTTCAGTAGAAGCAGAACCTCTTGTTCCAGCACTAAAGTTATCAACAAAACGTACCGTGTTATGTTCTAAAGGTACTGTGGTACCGCCGGACTGAAATAAATGCAATAAATATCATTAACAACCGTAACATAACCTCACTTTTATGTATGTTTATTACTGACTGTAACTAGGACAATTCTGTTATTCTGTGTTTTATGTCTTTCGCAAAATTCTTTCAATATCATTCTATTATCTTCGAAATCAGTCGGTGGAAGGTTATGAGCATAAAATTCTTCCCAGTCTGTATCTGCCATTTTTGACACTGTCATTCAATAAGTAAATAATGGTTTCATAACGATTTTTTTATGTCTTCTAAGAAAAAAATTCAATGCCAATTAACATACATCATGGTATAAGAATAGATTGTTTAAAGAACAACAAAAGGATTTTTCAAGGATAAATCAAAAACATATGTATCACATAATAATTTATTATAAATAGAGAATTCACACACAGAAAGACAATATTATTTACATTAATTTTTTTTCATTCAATAAACCATACATTATGTAATAACTCTACCCTATCTAAAATTGCTTTATTATGTGATTTAATTAATATTTTGGTGCAGGGCTTTCTGACTTTGAGTAATCTCTTACTGGCGAATAAAACTGGAACAAACAAAAAAACATTAATCAATATCTGCAATGTATTTTACAACAAAAGTCAAACATACTTTGTATTGCTTATTACGGTACTCTTCCCACGGTTCTGGATTTCCACTCTTATTCCATGCCACATCAGGGCTCTGCGTTGCAAGGCGCAATGTGTAGAATACAGCACCAATGCCTCCTAATCCCACACAGACGTAAAGTGGGATGAGCTAAAAAAATTAAAAAATATCAGACATAAGTATTGACGTTTTGCAACAAGCAAAATAGAGCAAAAATGCACTGAAATTCCAAAGTCCAGTTTCTATGAAACCGTTAGGAAATTCCAGGAAACTAATATTCTGAATAATGAGTAATGCACTTATCTACTTACCGCAGGGTGCTTTTTTAAGCTCGCGAGACTTAAACCTTTAATCATTTTGTGTTTTTCCACGAACGGCTCAACACACAATATATCGGATCCTGCTACCTGCCAAATAGAACGTAGCCAATGGCTAACAGAGATGACACCAGTTTTCACAACGCGAGTCAATAGGTCCGTTATGTAATTTATTCAAAACGTAAATTGTTTTATACGTTTAATATGCAAAAAAAGAATAAATCAACAACCGTCACATGTGTTTTGCATGCAATTACAAACAAATTATTTATTTTTAGCTCCAATTTATAGCCGGATTCAATTAATGTTTTGATTAAGATAACAGTAAAAGGAACTTATGTAAAATCATATGGACAACAATCGTCTAAAAAATGTCAAGATTTAAAAGTCATTGTAGAGTTGAATTGTTTAGTTTCCGTAAGCGTCTCGAAATCAAAACACGTGTTATTTTTTGACGTATGGTTTGGCATTGGGCCGTAAATTGGAAAGTTTGTTTACCATTTAATTTGTTTACAAAATGTTACATAAATACCATATGGAAATATTGAGAACTGCGCAAAAAGATAGCGAAATTATAACTGAACTTTCAACCAACATATTTTCAATCCTAACAGAATTCGGAGTAGGAAGATATTTGTATAAATACAAAAATATCATTAATACTGCGTCAGAGAGCCTGTATTATGGACTAACTTCTTTATCGAAACTACAAACATTAGGGGAAGAACATACGGGTATTATAAGGGTTAATAAAACTAAAAAAACACTGCCTTCTGATTTTGTATGTTCTTTCAAACTTCCGGCTGTTATAAAAATACTTATCGTAGTTAATTTTTTTTAGATACATGTATTATGGCTCCTTTTACATTCCTGTGGAGACAACGTTCTTAAAAAAATATTAAAATCATTACATTCCTCTGTAATAAACAATAATGAAATAGTACCAGAAGCAAAAGATGAGTTGATTTTCGTTATAACTGTTTTTAAAACAGTTATCGTTCCATTTTTGACACAGCTAAATAAAGTGTTATTTTATTTTGATGGACAGTATTATGGCATTTCAGAAAGATTAACAAGAATTAATTATGTGAGTACAATTTTTTTTATATTGATCTTTTTAACAGTATACATATTTTATGTGTCTCATAATAAATATATATTTTAGCTACACGTCAGATACTGGATGAACGAAACAAGGCCGAATTTCTTGTTTAATTTATTAGGAATCGTAACGTTATTCAATACATTGCATACATCATTTTCTAACTACCAAAAATGTAAAGCAGCTAACTCTGTTTCGTCTTTAAATCCACTATCTTCTTCATCTAATTGTTCTCTTTGTATGGAAAACCGAACTAACTCAACAATAACGTCATGCGGACATATATTCTGTTGGAACTGTATTTACGATTGGACGACGGTTAAGACTGAATGTCCGCTTTGCAGGGACCAAATAGTTCCAAGTAGAAATGTATTGTTACAAAATTATGTTAGATAGTTTATTATTTTTGTAATTGTTATGTATATGAATAAATGTTTATAAAATAAGTTTTAATTGTATTTTTATTTATATGCATGTATCAGTTTTTATCATTGAAAGTTATTCAGATGACCTGAGGACATCTGTGTACATATTTCTTAATATTAAATTAATATTAGAAGAGTATTTTTAGAATTGTTTTCACAACAATGAAATATACATAAATATGTTGTACATATTTAATAAACAGCATAAACTGTTTAAAAAACTTGAAAATGTACAGTCAACTTATTTTTTATCTATGTTTTTCAAATGTCAAAAATATCCAACAATTAACGAATTCACGTGTTTATTTAAAAAAATTTAAAAATTTCTCTATATTTTACACATAATTAATAAATAATTAAGTCAGTCGAGTTTGATGAATGAATTTCATAAAGTTTTCTGTAATAAAATTTATAAAAAATATTTTACGTTAAATAATACATATAGGCATAAGAAATTTACCAGTTTTTTCTTAACTTCTTTCTTTAGCTTTTTGTCCTTATTCCCTAGCATTTCTTTCGATAATAAAACCGAATCTAATACAAGTGTTCGTGCTATAATAATTTCTTTGTTTATCCTTTCTAGCATCAATTCTTCTATTTGTTTCATTTTTTTATCTAGTTCAGCTTTAATTTTCTCTTGAAGTTCTCCCATCTATAAAATATTTAATTTATTTAATAGTATTTTAAAAAAGCATTGCAGTAAAAAAAGAAAACTCACTTTAAAAGTATAATTTTATTTATTGTCAAATTGTTATAAACCTTGCATATTAAAAGCAGTTCCAAAACTGAAATTCTAATTACATATTTAATTAAATATGATTTTGATAAAATTTATAAAATTATGCAATATTAGAAAAGTTATGTAACTAAAGTTGCCTATTTCCATTTCACTTTAAATACACTCAACGTTTCGCTATACGACGACATCGGTAATTCGAAAATTCCACTACACGACGGCTAGAGGGGCACATACCGCACATACCACCGTGACTTTAACGTTGATTAGTGAATTTAAACACGCAGAAATATAGCAGTCGCGGTGGTATTATGGTGGAGAAGTACGTTGGTTAGAAGTTAAGTTAGAACTGTCGGCACTCGGCATATTGTATAACGGAGCGGTCGTGTAGTGGATGGTCGTATAGCAGAATGCTGAGTGTACATACCACACGCTACTGTTAGCTGTCACGTGTTATTATAGGTTATGTTGTTAATTCAAAAACTTAAAAATATTAATAAAAATGTCTGAAGAAACAATAAATGTCGGAGACTATATTATCATACAAAGACAGTTGTATACAAAACTGCATAAACTGAAACTAAACGATGTTGTTATACTGGGTAAAGATAATATCGAATTGAAAAATATCGTTTCTAAACGGTATTCGACAATGTTTCAAATGACATTAAAGACAAACAGTAAGCGAGTATACACACTGCAAGAAACTGACCGTGTATCTTCTGTTACTGATCTGTGTATCGAGCAAAAGGGCACAGATAACCGTAGCGTTACAGACGACGGATCCTCGCAACTGTTAACAACACAAGAAATATGTAAATTTCGTGACGAAGCACTCGCTTCTACGGATATAGTCGAGAAGCTTATAGAGAACTCAACTACGTTTAATTCTAAAACAGAATACAGCCAAGAGAAGTATTTAAAAAAGAAAGAAAAGAAGTATTTCGAGTATATACAAATACATAAACCTAGTATAAGACTGTTAGCTGAAATGTATTTCCGTCAAGATCCTGCAAAAGTTTTGGGCATGCGAATAGACGATTTGTCGCAGATTTTGTATTATTCTAATGTACAGTCTGAAGGAACTTATATGTTATATGAAAGTGGGACAGGAGGTTTACCGGTAGCTGCATTTTTGGAAAGAATCGGTGAACAAACTGAAGGATATTTAATTCATATACATCAAGGCAATGAAGCCCAAAAACAATCACTCTATGCTTTGAAATTTCCTGAAGAACAGTTTAAACGATGCATAAGTGTTAATATCTATTCTGTTTTGCGATGGTACTATCAAAAGTTTTTAAAACGTGATTCTAGTGAATTAAAGAAAGATGTAAATTTAAAAGAAACGGAAAATGATGTTACGAAAGTAGATGTAGATTTAAAAGAAATAGAAAATGAAGTTAAGAACACAGATGTAGATTTAAAAGAAACAGAAGGTGAAGTTAAGAAAGATGTGGATTTAAAAGAAAATATAAATGAAAACGGGAACACGATTAAAGTATCTAGAAAAAGAAAAATCAGTGAAACTGATTTAAAAACTTGGCAGAAAGAAAATCAGCGAGCATGTGAAATAATTCATAACAAAGTAGATTCATTGGTTGTTATAGCAAAAGAACATCCGTTAAGTATTGTAAATGAACTTGCAGAGTTTTTAAATATCGGTAAACCTTTAGTAGTGTTTTCAACTGTGATTGAAGTGCTACAAGAACTTTACGTTGAGTTGAAGAAGCGATCTGATTTTACTGCGCTGAGATTGACTGAAACGTTTTTAAGAAATTATCAAGTGCTAGAAAGCAGGACTCATCCAGAAGTAAATATGACAAATGGGGGATATATTTTATTCGGGTATAAAGTAGATCCAGAATTATCAGAGTGATCTTTTATTTTTTAATTGTACAAAATATTTTAATAAAATATATATCAATTATTTTTAATAGTTTCAATTATTATTTTTGTTAAACTGTGTTCTTCAGAGTTCATATTTTCAACCATATCAAAATGATCTAAATTCTTTTTGATATCTAGTATAACCTCATTGTTAGTATTCTTTTTCAATTTTTCAGACATCATTTCTGATTGTTTTACAAATGCAGGACTGTCATGTTCACCAACAATCAAAAAGATTTTCATATTTGAAACATTGACATCTCTCAGATAGGGACTTAATGTTTTTGCAGAATTATCATCCAATTTCATGGGAATATTCACAGTAGTTTGCAATAATGGAGTGATATCATAAATTCCAGCAATGAGAAATATTCCTTTGAATAGTTTTCTATCATTATCAGGTAATTTTGCAAAGAAATCTTCAAATAATGATGCAACTAAATGTCCTCCAGCTGAATGTCCAGCTAAATAAATTGATCTGAAAATATTTTGTAACAATGAGAATTTAAATTTATAAAAAAATGTCGGTATTACAGATATCTGTAAATTGTTTCACATAATATCAATAGAGTGCAGCAGTATGTAACAATTAAAAACTTTTTCATTTGTTTTTATTTATTATCAGTGTACCTTGATCCGACTTTTTTAGCATAATTTAAGCAATCTGTAATTGCTGTTTTTATTTCATCCACAATTTTAAATAAGGTTACGTCTGGGCATAATTCATAACCAACGACAACAACTTTTATATTGTTTTTTATCAGCGGTTTGACAACATAATATGACATTTCTCGACACATTTCTTGCCAATAACCTCCATGGACATAAATAAATATTGGAGCATCTAAAATAATATGTGGTTTATTCAGTATCAATCTAAGTATTTATTTATACATACCGTTTGGTAAATCTGCTCCGAACAAATCATATTTTTCTCGTGGTAATGGTCCATATGTAACCAATTCAGGTGGTATTTCCTTCTTTACTTGTTCACTTACTGTAAAAATAGAAAAGAATCATTAATATTAATTGATGCGATTATTTTCATTTTATACTTTACTTTTTTTTGTAAGTTCTATGTGAACATTTAATATTTTATCTGGAGCAATACGTTTTGCCCATTGACTTGGTAAATATAACTTCTCTATATCACTTATCGGGCTGTCCATCTTTTCAATAAAACCTAAATACAAGTAAAAATAAATAAATATTCTTGTGAAGCCATATAAAATATAGGAAACCTTATATAAAATTTTGAAAATCGATAGTTAATAAAAATTTACAGTAACAAATAAATGATTTATAATAAAATACTCACTTGAAACTACTATTAAGTGAAAGTAAGTAAGTAATAAGTAGGCATGCATTTAAAAAAAACTTTTTACAGAATTTTATCATATTATAGTTACCTATTTCTTTTCAAAGGCTTAGATTAAAACAAGATAGCGATACTTATTTTAAGTTCATTCGCTTTAATATAAAATGATGACTCTTACGAAAATCGTGTTTGAATGTTCAGATCAGAACTCATCTCAGATTGTGTATTGTTTTTTGTGATATAAGTATTATTTGAATCAGGTCCTCGAACCATGATCCCCATATCATATCATGAGCCCCCAGACTAGAATTGTTGGCGGACCCAGTAAGAATATTTTTCGACTAGGTATTTTGAATAAAAAAAATTCGCAGGAAACTTTTTTTGCTCACCGTGCTGCCCCCCTCCCCTTGTATTTTACATATATCTACATGGTGACTTATTATGTATCAATAAACTTTCCTATTTTAAGATCTACACAATATAAAGTACAGTGGCGCCCAAGGGAGAAATTTTTTTCCGAATTTGTCAATAAACATTATTTAATTTAACAATTTTGATAAAAAAATAGATATCCAATTACCAAAAAAATCCCCCCCCCTCCATAATTTTTTTTCTGGGTGCGCCACTGTCGAAATAGAATAATGAATTAAAGCATCATAAGAATTAGGTACACGCTCAATTATATCGTAGCAATTATTCCAATAAGAGCGGTTAATTTGAAACCACCCTCCAAAAAAATAATTAACTTGACAATTGTTGCAAATTTCATTGGCAGTTGTTTCTTGAAGACGTGTTTGAATCGTAAAAACATCTACACATATAAAAAACGTTTACTAATTCAAAATATGATAAATTATTTCCATTTTACCGGTTCCCTAACATGGGCATCGAGATTTTACAAAAAAAAAACCCTTTTCTAGTGAACCGAGATTATAAATTTACACATTAAGCTTCAAATGCAGCGCGGATTGCGGCTAGACAAGGGTGCAAAAGAAATGTTGAGCGAGGTTCCACCATCAGCTGACCCTGAAATCAAACGGACATTTTGTTATATTATGTATGACAGTTTTCGTCCTGACATGTTCTAAAGTGCGACTAGATATATGTCGTATTTCACGAACCATTAATTCTCGGAAAAATCTTCAAAAAAATTCTCACCAAAAGTGAATATGAAATCAAAAAATACATTTTTTCATACTTTTAATTTAGATCATCTCAACTACCGTAAGTATGGAAATCAATGATATTTTAGATACATGCAAATAATTACTGCAATGTTCATATTAAGGCCAACTTGTAGGTATATTTTTTCTAGCAAATTAATCGCTTGATTAAAATTTAATCTCAATATCAAAAATGTCAGGTATTATAAAGAATTTGCTTTAGATTTAAATCAAAACAAACGCTATCTACAGGGTGTCAAATTTAAATGACATTTGTATCGTATTTATGAATTAAATATAAATCAACTATCTAAAAGCATTGCTGAATGGTGTATAACAACATAGAAAGGATTGCAGTTTTACATTAAGTGGGCTCTCACACCGGAGCAATATAGGAATATTGCAACTAGCAACTTATAACTAGCGATATTATTGCTATCGTTCAATATACATTGAATCAGACATATTGTCTGACACCAAAGCAATATGATATCGTTATATTGCTAGTTTCTAATTGGTAGTTACTATTCGCTGGGTGCAAAGTAGGTAGTGGGGGAAACGAAATGGATCACAGCGCACAACGTGGCAAAAAATAACACTTTGGGTGGACTAACTGTCATTTTTAATAGGCTCGTTTTTAACTGAAAATAGAAAGGTCAACATGGTTAATCCCACTATAGACTATGTGCAAGGGGGTGGAGTTAGAAATAATATCGATGCGAGTGTTCGAGGTGAGCAATATTGTAAAATTATCGGCGCCAAAATTTGAGGTTATGTTGTCAATGTAAACGAATTAATTATTTCTCTATTATACGTCATATTTAAAGAGAAAAAGATACCCAAAATAAATAATTTCACGTACCTTTTATGCTATACTATTTATATTATATGCAAACAGCTAAATTAAATGATATTTGTTTAATAAAAAATTTCACGGTATTAAACATATTAAACAATGATAAAAAGAGAGTTGAATCCATTTAACCCTTCTCTATTACCCGCTAGCGGCGCTAATAGACTTCATGCACATAGCCAATAGTCATAAATAATCGTCTAAAATGTATATATTACGATATTTTATTGAAATTATTTGTTTGTTAGAACGCCAAAGTCCACCCAAGTTGCTACTAAAGTCCACCCGTTAGTTGGCGCTGTCATCGCGCACGCTGCGAATATTGCTCCGGTGTGAGAGCCCACTAATATAGCATAAATTTATCAATATTGCTTTAAAATCACGATTTGACCTCTTTATTTATAAAGTTAATTTTGACGAAAGGCGGATTAAATCAAATTGACGTCTTTTCAGTGGAAAACTTTACTGGTAGAAAATCCTAGATATGTCACTGGTTACTGCATATACAAAGATGAAACAAATAATAAAACAAAAATAGAATCACAGTAGAAGATAACGTCCGTTATTTGAATCGGGATCATTTATTTATATTGGAAACCACTGGTGTATATCGAAAGATATTGTCATTATACATCTTTTTATTAGAGAACTTGAGTAAAGGAAGTAAGACATAAAGCTTAAATCGATTTTACAATATACCTGTAGGAAAGTGCTCTATAAAATGTACAGAGAGTAGGTAATAGTTTATTTCGTTTACAATAAAAAATAAACCGAAATGATTCTTTACATTCCGGTTGTCTTTTAGTTGCAGTGGCGCAGTTAGGGGGGGGGGGGGGGAGGGGTTAAGGGAATCAATCGCCCCCATGAGTCTACAAAAATGATAAGATGATTATGATATACGAGTATTTTTTCAATAATGAATGCATCTAAGCAGGCCCGGATTTAGAAATTATTGAAAATATAATACTTCAACATCATTAAATAGGTACTTGATGTTTAAGGAGATTTCCATTCCAGGTGTTTCTATGAAAAATTTACCTATTTAGTGCAAATATATGTAATTTATATATGCTGAGTATTTAATTTCCAGTTAAATAATATATATGTAAGTCAATTTTCATAGATTTGGGCGTAAAACATAGTGGACGGGTGGTCAGGAACATCCTGTATATTTGAGTAAAATAGATTCACCCCCCCCCCCCCCCTTCCTATTTTTATTTACAATTAGATAAACTCGTCTCTATCCATTTATAAACAATAACTGTTTTTTAAGTGAAATAATAAATAATAAATTTGATATTACTTATTACGTAATCGAGAGCTGTTGATTTATATTATTGGTTACTTAACCTCTCGGGGAAAGAAATGTTTTTTTAAGAACTTTAATGTTCGTTATATCAAAAATGATTGTTTTCATAATTAAGTTTAATTTATTAATTGTTTAATAAATTAAAGATGCTATTTTAACGCAAAAAATTATAAATTAATATACCTACATACAGGGTGATTCAGCACTGCCGTGCCAAACTTGAACAGTAGATTGAGAAAAATATTTTAAGCAAAAAACTTCCAATGAACATATGTCCGGAAATTTTTTGTTACTAAACATAATAATTAGTTTTTAAAACGCCTCTATATAGCCAATTGTGTAGAATTTCAATAAATAGAGCACTTTTGGCAAATTCTCTCAATTATCTTGTGTTAAAATATCCAATTACTCAAAAACCATACGTCCAATATTTTAAATAAAAATTAGTAAAAATATATGAGCTATCCATAAATAACATAATATTCAAATTTTAGACTTTTATCTATACATTGCTCTAATGATCGAATAACCTTAATTATACTTTAAATTTCTGATCTCTTTTTTTCAATTACGATTGTTCTGGGGCCCATTATCCTTGGAGGCCCCGGGGCACTGCCCTGGCAGCCCCAGTGGTAGTTATGACCCTGCCCAAATACGCATGCTCTATGTCAAAAGTTCGACTCCCATGTTTTAAACTTCGCGTTCTGAAAAATATCAGAAACAATAATTTTGTTAAGAATACTTATTATATTAATTTAAAAATGTTTGCGACCACTGATCAACAAATAACATGTAGTACCACATAATACATTGAATATTCATATGGAAATAGCTAATCTGAAATGATATCATATTATGTATTTGATAGATAGTAGCCGTAATACTAATTTGCATTTTAAAACTAGTGTCAATTGGGGTTAACAAAATTAATAAAACTTCGACCCTTTGACACCAGATGGCACCTGATATATTTTTAAGCGCAGAATTGAACCAAAAGTTAAAATTAAAACATTTTAATTGATTAACTTTTAAACGGGTATATACTTGATCTATGCGTGCTTTTGGAATTATAATGTCTATGGAATAAGTTGTTTTCAACTTTTCTCGCAGAATTGATTAATTAAAACGCAGATATTGTAGTTATTTATTATCATAGGCGTCGAATACGAAGGGGTGACATTAAAACACGTCAACGAGATTCTCCTGAGGGTAAAAAGTCCCTACTGGTTAAATTAAGTTAACCCTACACTGCCACACCTTTTTTGTATCCTCTTAAGGAGGTTGACACTATAGAAAAATAAGAAAAAATTGATGAAACTTTTATAAAATCATTGCGCTTTCTTCATTATGATTCCTAAACGGTCAATAATATTGGGCAATGAAATTGACCATCTATGGGGCGCCTAACATGGCATTTATATCTTATTAAGGCTACCCATAGACCTACAATATAATTGTGCAATGTTATGATTGCACAATTTTATTCAAATATAGCTTACGCCTACACGTTCAATTATATTGAATCTTGAATTATTCGCGTCAATATTTTCGTTGGAGCAACATGTGTGATGATCAAGATTTGGCTGCAGCTATGCTATTGATTTTGCTAGCGAAACGTAAAAAAATATGGGTCAAAAAATAGTTGAAAAGTAGACCAGTGTACACTCACGAACATCTTTTAGGACCTAGTCTTAACTCTCCGAACAGTAGATTAAAAAAAATATTGTACAATAAACCCTACAGACGACACAATGAAAAAATTTGGCGCAATGAAATTTTAACTCGCTCGAACTTTTATAAAATCATTGCGCTATCTTCAATATGATTCCTAAACGGTCAATAATATTGGGCAATCCGTAATATTGTACAATAAAATTGATCATCTATAGGGCGCCTTACATGGCATTTATATATCTAAGCCCCCCCCCATACACCTACAATATAACTGTGCAATATTATTGCACAATTGTATTGAAATATACCTTACGTCTACACGTTCAATAATATTGAATATTGAATTATTCGCGTCAATATATTCGTCGGAGCAACATGTGTGATGATGAAGATTTGGCTGCAGCTACATATACTGATGATTTTGCTGGCAAAACAAAGAAAACGAAAGAAGGCCAGTGTACACTCATGAACGTCTTTAAAATAAATTTATAAATATTCGTGCGTGCGTACGGGACCGCTCCGAACAGTAGACTAAAAAATATTGTACAATATAAGCCCTACGGACGACACAATGAAAAAATATGGCGCAATAAAATTTAAACTCGCTCAAACTTTTCTAAAAGCATTGTGCAATCTTCAATATGATTCCTAAACGGTCAATAATATTGGACAATCCGTAATATTGCACAATAAAATTGATCGTCTATGGGCCGCCTAAGTAATCCTTGCAAAATTTCAGTAGAATAGTTTAAAAGATATTAAATAATCAAATTAACATGCATTCTTATGAGAAATACATATTTTTTTTCATTTTCAAGAAACACGAATATATTTTTAAAAGTCAGATGTGATGTCGCAAATGGCATATTTCATTAAATTTTTAGCGGCGGAGAAGACATCAGAATCTACCCCCTCCTCTCCCCAAACCTTACTTTCGACTCTGTCGGTAAGACGTGCATAGAGACGCGCCTGATATTTTATTCATTGCAATTAATTATTTAACAGATTTTACATTATTATCTTGATTATAAATTCAACAGAAATAGAACCGAATGTAAAAACACAGTACGTAGATGGGGGTCACTTGTTTTAATTCGAAAAAATTATCACAAAATGGAGTTTTTGCCGGTACCTAGATTTGAAGTTAACCCTTATTACCATTTGAGGCGAAAAATGGAAAATTTCTATTATTGATATTTTCATTTTAGAGTAGTCGTTTAAAGATTAAATTTATCAAAACCCACACGTGGGTATTGCCCCGCAACCCACTTGATGGACACAACTCAAAAAATACCCTTGCCAATCGATTCGTGAATCAATTCTGAATCAAACGAGGTACATGAAGCTACTATACAGGGTCCTCCAATAGTGTGTCCGGCATTGTTTTACGCCCAAACTATTGAAGATAGAGAGTTAGGATAAAAATTTTACTATATATATCGACCCTAAAGAATTTCAGGAAAATATTTTCAACCCCCTAAAACCGCTCCTTGGGGGGTAGTTTGAGGGATACATCCCGTTTCTCAGTAAAATCAAATGGAATGGTATATCAAAAAGTACATATTTGTAAAGATAATGAAAAAATAAGAACCTTTCGTAAAACAAAAATTTTCATACTTTCAATTGTTTAAAAAATATGGCGACTTGTTATCAAATTTTAGAGTTTTACTCAAAGTGCTCTAATTTCGTTAAATATTTATGAAATTTTATTATTATTTTAAATTTAGAAAGTAGAAATAATGAACTTTGTAAAGATGTATGATTATTTGAGATTTTAATAGTTTAAAGTGTCATACTCGACATACCAAAAATTGAAAAGTTCAATTAGGGATAATTCAAAATTTTTAAATACAATGGTATATCAATTAGTACTTTTTCTTAAAGAAGATATGTAAATAAACAGTTTTTGATAAAAAAAATTAAAATTAAAAATTTTAATTTTCAGTTTCCAATTTTAAAGTTATAATTTTAAATTTTAAATTTTCTTAACAAAAGTTGTTTATTTACATATCCTTTTTAAGAAAAAGTACTAATTGATATACCGTTGTATTTGAAAATTTCGAATAATCCCTAGTTGAACTTTTGAATTTTTGATATATCGCGTATGACACTTTAAACTATCAAAATCACAAATAGTCATACATCTTTACAAAGTTCATTATTTTTACTTTCTAAATTTGAAAAAATAATAAAATTCCATTAATTTTTAACGAAATTAGACCACTTTTAGTGAAACCCTAAAATTTGAGAACAAGTCGCCATATTTTTTAAACAATTGAAAGTATGAAAATTTTTGTTTTACAAAAGTTTCTTATTTTTTTATGATCTTTACAAATATGTACTTTTTGATATACCATTCCATTTGATTTAACTGAGAAACGGGTATGTACCCCTCAAACTACCCCCCAAGGAGCGGTTTTAGGGGGTTGAAAATATTTTCCTGAAATTCTTTGGGATCAATATATATAATAAATTTTTTATCCTAAAACTCTATCTTCAATAGTTTGGGCGTAAAACAATGCCGGACACACTATTGGAGGACCCTGTATATGAAAAATTTTGTATGAAAAATAGACATTATGCCTGTCCGTGGTCGGATGGAGGATCATGACCGGATAAATTCCTAAAATAGACTAAACTAGAACCACATACCTACTATTTAGCGAAAACCTGATGTCTTTAGGTGGTCAGGGGGCCGAGATCTCGCGGTGGAAGACAGACGGATAGATGAACGGACGGAAAATCAAGAATATACACTGCCTTGCAATATCTTCGGACACCTGTGATTTTGAATGTAAATATACAGATTTAAGTCAATAAAAATCCCCAAAATAGCGAAAAGAATGTTTATTCGCAGTCAAAATAGTAAAAAAAAACAATTTCTCGTTAGCTTGAAAGACACTGTGCGTCAATACTTTCAAACCGGACCTTTCAGGCATATAATTAAAAAAAAATCCTCAAGCTGTTTTTTAGATATGTTGGGATTATTACAAAAGTTGTAATTAAGTACTCTTATCAACATTCAAGATTTTTTAACAACAATTTTGCGGTTTTATATTTACAATACGCAAAAAAATGAGTGTCCAAAGACTTTTGCACGGTAGTATAGTTGGTGGATTGCGCTAAAAACACAAAAATGGTGTTTTAAAAATATTTTGTAAATAAAAATGTAAAGTGGTTACAAATTTAATAAAAAAAACAATATTTGTAGATTGCATATTTTATATTTAGCAGTTACAAATACTATCGGCTTTTACGACCTAATATGACTGGTCCCCTCGATATCATTATAACCGATTTCGACTGTATATAGTAACATTCTAACATTTTACGTAAGGTTTTTGAGAGGGGGGGGGGATGTCAAAGAGTTACTTACATTTTTTTTTAAATTCATAACTTGAAACCGAATCCTTACAAGAAGGGAGTGGGAAGGGTGGGTGGGGGGGGGGTAGACACTTCCTTAAGTATTTATTAAAAATTATCAAATGTCCCATTTTCGACATTTTTGACCCTTGCATTCTTTTTAGTAAGAAACGGTAAGTACCTATGTAAGTAAGGGTTATGTTTTAAATTAATTAATTAGAAAAAATATATTACGTACACTCAACATTCTCTTATACGGCGGCATCGGTAATTCAAAAATTCCACTACACGACGGCTAAAGGGGCACCTACCACTTTAACGTTGGTTGGTGAATTTAAACGCGCAGAAATATAGCAGTTACAGTGGTATTATTGTGGGGATTGGGGAAGGACGTTCGTTAGAACTGTCGGCACATTGTATAACGGAACGGTCATGTAGTGGATGGTCGTATAGCAGAGTGCTGAGTGTATCGCTTTTGATGCACCACCCTTCCCTTCCCGTAAAGATTTGTAAGTTTTTTCGGACCCTTTTCTCTTTTAAAACCTTACGTAATTAAATTTTAGTGTTCACGAACAAACTTTAGAAGAAAATTTAAAACTAACTGTTTTGGAACAAACTTAAAATATTAGTAAATTGTAAGATTTTTTATTACGACGTATAAAAAATCAGAACGTGTATAATATAACTTTTTTGCTCTTAAAATAGTGTCTGACGAATTACATCCCAGACTATTACAATTACATCACTTTGCTAATATCAATGATAATTGTTATAATGTCCCTGTGCAATTGGATGTCACTAGAACCAAATACAATTAGTGTGCTGTGGTTTGCTTGTTACCTCTTTCTACTAGGTATAGCTGTAATATAATTTGTGTTCTATCTTTGTTAATAGCTTTTCTCGATCATTTTTCAAGAAGATTTTTATATAGGTTGATTTAAAAGTCAATAATATTGATAGACAAAATTTTCTACAAAAATGTTTATAATTCGATTAGATGGGTCAACAAATATAATTAACTTTTTAATATCATTTAAAGAATCGTGACTAAAATAATTCCTATAGTACTTATAATATTTCTCATTTCCCTAAATCTAATACGTACATATGTATGTACATAGATAGGTACTGGCACCAGTTTTGAACGCTTTATAGTCCAGTGCAGTTAGTAACTGACCCAATTTTTGCGGGTACATTTTTTCTTTTGTGGCTCATTCGAAAGGGGCTTCGATGAAGACCTTAACCCTGAGTTTGCGCACTGCCTAAACGAACCTATTTTACTAATAAAACAACTACCTCTTTATTAAATTAAACTAAGTCAGTGACGTAGATAGAGGGGGGGGGGGGTTAAGGGGATCAATCCCCCTCCATGAGTCTACAAAAATTATAAGATGATTATGATATACATACGAGTATTTTAAAATATAGTACAATTAAATGTAACCCCTAATAAAACAACTTATACATCTTTATTATAAACATTAATACATAACGTACATGATTTAGGAAGACCCAGTGTAAAAATTTAATAATAATTTATTATAAGTAGTACGTATTTAAGGGGGATGGCCACTGTGACGGAAAAAAAAATTTTTTTTCTTAGATTTTTAAAGTTTACATATTCATAAATATGTATACAAAAAATTGAGTGAAAATTTTGAAAATTGACGGAGTTACAGTTAATTTAGTGAGACGATGTAGCACGGTCGGTTATGACATAACAAAAACATTAAACACGTTTATCTCGGAATGACATTTTTCGACCTGGTCGACACGATTCTTCAAAGACTAATGAACCGATTTCAATTTTTTTTTATAATTTTCGTAATTGTAGTAGTTATCGTTGCACGTAGCCGATTTTTGAAATTTTGATAATTACTATTTTAAAAACCACTCTAATTATAAAAAATAGGTCTTAAAAATGAAAAAAAAATTCAAACGATCGTCATTTTGTGAAAAAATAAAATAAAATAAAACTGCTACGTGCAAAGATAGCTACATTCATGTAGAAATTGATAAAAATTTTTTTCATATAACCCTTCTCGAAATTTCCAGTCGACCATAGAGAAAAATATTTTTTTTGGTCGTCACATCGAAGCTCATAACTTTGTAAATATTTAATATTTTTCAGTAAAAATTGATATTAAATAAGTTGAATATATACTTAATAAAATGTCCTTTACCTGATTCAAAAATAATTAGTTATATCTGTGAAAAAAATTCCCAAACATTGACAATTTTTTGACCCGTCACAGTGGCCATCCCCCTTAAATACAAAAATACCTTAAATATATTTGATGAAATTATATAACCATAAGTTGAATTTAACGTAATCCACAAACAGCAAAACACGAGATGCACACAGTTGTAACAAATGTAAAAATATACATGCTATGAAGTGACGTAATATCAAAAAACACTTAAAACTGAATCAAGATTTTTATGACGTATTCTAAGTACTTTAACACCAAAAATATATCCAAAATATATGCATATATATGAATTCACTACGTAAAAGTTACAAAATTATATACAATATAACATATTGGAATCACGATATATAACAAAATATAAAAGAAAAGTTAGAACAGGATTCTCTCGTAGTTCTTATTGACTTAATTTTTAACTCCCCGTCGTTTGAGAACCAAATTTGTACTGCCGGCTGTTATTTCAGTCTTCAAAATTTTGCAATTGCCCCCTCCACAGAGTTTCCTACGATGTATTTATTTTATGCGGAGTTTCAAGTTAGGTAATATCGATACAAAATTAATTTAATTACCAAAATCAGCAAATATATTTTATTTTTTAAATTAATAACATTTTATTTTGTACATATATGTTTTTTCTCCAGTAATTGACAAAGTAAAACCAGTAATGTACTCTTACTAATGATTATAAAATGATAAGTAGGTTAAAGTGACCAGACGTCCCGGATTGTGCGGGACAGTCCCGGATTAGAGTAGTCTGTCCCGCATAAGAAATTGTCCCGGATTAGTGTTGAGGAAAAATTATTGGTGAGGAGCTAAAAAAAAAAAAAGGTCTTCAGAATTTTAATGAGTAAAAAAAAGGTCGTCAAAATTTTTGTTATCAAAATTTTTTCAATTTTTTTTTATAAAAATTTTTTTTTTCAAAAAAACCTGTATGGGGGGGAGGGGTGTCCCGCAACAGGGTTTTACATTTCTGGTCACTTTAAAGTAGGTACTACTACACGTTATAAAATAAAGAGTCATAAAATTTAAAAACAATGTAAAGAATTTACATAAGAAAATACACTTTTCTTGATAGTGTGTCGAACCGCGATAATTATTTAACCACTGTTTTTAAACAAAATGATAAATTATCATCAAATCACGCTGTAAGACAGTTAAATATATAGAGATTTATCTCCAGTAATGGCAGTAATCAAATATCAACAAATATTTCTAAATCAGTACATTTAAGTTAAAAATGTCCAACATTAATATATAAATATTGTTTTAAAAAAAATTAATTACTTGAATTTCGCGGGCTTAAGAGGAAAAATTATCAAAACCCACGCGTGGGTATTGTCGTGCAATCCACTTAACACAACTCAAAAAATACCCTTGCTAATCGATTCGTGAATCAATCCCGAGTCCAACGAGGTACATGAAGCCATATATGAAAAATTTTGAAAGGGGGGGTCATGACCAGAAAAATTCCTAAAACGGGCTAAACTATAATCACAGACCTACCATTTAGCGAAAATCGAGGTCTCTAGGTGGTCAGGGGGTCGAGATCTCACTGTGGAAGACAGACGGACGGACGGACGGATGGAAAATCGAGCATATAAGTGCTACCACTTCGTGGGTCTCGCTAAAAACGATCCTGCATTGTAGTGAAAAACAATGTTCAGGATTTGGAAATGTATTTTGAAGAAGGAAGTTGATAAGGGTTCATTTATTATTTAATTATTTAATTATAATATTATGTATTATTTCAATAATTTATAATGGCAAATACGTTCTCAGAATCGAATATAAAATAGGTACACAAGTATTCATAATGTATTATTAGATATTGCGTTGTTCATAAATTTAAAACATAGTTAATAATATTGTAAAACAATCTGCTTTTTACAAGCTTTTTTAAGGTCAAATATTGCAATCGAAATTTCGAATAGTTCTAATTAAGCTAGAGCTTTGAAATTTTGCACACGTATGCAATATAATATATCTAATATTGTTATACATCCAATATGACGCATTACCTTTTTCTTCGCAACCGCCATGATATGGGTATCAAACGAAAGGGTTTAACGAGTAGAATACGATAAGCTATGTATGTGACGTAATTTTAAACGCAATATGGCTAACATAAATAAAAAAGCTTGTTTAAAAAGTATTTCTTATATTTAAATTATTCATTTTTAAAGCTATGTATTCTAAAGGAAAATCTTTTTCTACATTTAATAGATCCCGATCTATCTCAATAGTATTTATTTTCAAGTAAAATGAATCATATTCTTTGCACACTCTCCTTTTTACTTAAAATATAAAACAAATGTAACCCTAATTACAACAGAAAAGAGCTAGTTCAGAGTAAGAAGTATCACCAACAGACAACTAAAATAGCTGTCAAACAACGTGAAGACAAAGACAATACAAGTTACCCCTATCTTTTTTCAACATCGACAAAGTTGAACAAGGAGTAATCTTGATTGTTTTCAATTACTTTTAATGTCTGTATTTGAAAGGTGACTTCTTCTTCCTATTTTCCTGTACTGAATGTAAGGGTTTTGATTAGATCCTCGAGTTTCGTTTCAGGTGACGTCATCATTTTAAATAACCAATCACGTTGCTTGATTTTTAAATTAAAAATAAATTGCTATGAAATTTTTAAGAGCAAAAAAAAATAATTCGTTGTAAATTTAAAAAAGTTTTATATCTTTGTAATAAACAAATAAAACGGGCAAGTGCGTGTTGGCACGTACATGATAGGGTTCCGTAGTGTCATTCTCACTACGATTTATAAAAAAAGAGTTATTTCAAAATTTTCGTAACTGAAGGGTTAAAATCAAAAAGTCATTTGACTTTTATTTTTGCATTTTAGGAGACCTATCAAATGACACCCCACTCAATGGGGTAAATGAAAAAAATGTAAGTTGATTATTAAATCTTTGAAAGGGGGGTTCAAAATATTTTTGACAATGTTCGATATAATTTTCAGTGGAAGTACTAATTAAAAGCTACATTCTGGAATTTTTTCAAATTTTTTGAATTGATATTTTAGAAAATAGATACATTTTCTGTTGCATTTTAGGAGACCTTTCTAACGACATCCTACTCAATGGGGTAGTTCATTTTATGGAAAGGGGGTCTAAAAAATTTTTTTTTCAAAAATCTTATCATTTCTGTTTTTGGATCATCAATCTACGACCGTATACCAAATTTCATCTTATTATGTCAAAATTTTTCAAGACGGACTATAAGAGTTCCTAGTTTTCTACGGAACCCTAAAAAGCAAGGTATGTAAAGTATAAGGTAGTCTCATTACTTGGTGCGATAGAAGGAAATACGTCATCGGGGATGCCCAAATGTGGAGAGAGGGAATGATATGTCCAATCATAACAATGCAGCCTCGTAATACTTCATCTGGGGTGCCCAAGCTGATTGGTCAAAAGCTAATGAGGCAACCTGTGTATTTACTAACTTTGCTAGAAATTAATATGTACAACAAATGTCAATTGGGGTTGCATTTATCGGAAATAGAAACAATAAAACGGACAAGTGCGTGTTGGGCACGCACATGATAGGGTTCCGTAGTCATTCTCACTACGATTTATAAAAAAGAGTTTTTTTCAAAATTTTCGTAACCGAAGGGTTAAAATCAAAAAGTATTTGACTTTTATTATTGCATTTTAGGAGACCTATCAAATGACACCCCACTCAATGGGGTAAATGAAAAAAAATGTGAGTTCACTTTTCAATCAATGAAAAGGGGGTCCAAAATATTTTTGACAATGTTCGTTATAATTTTCAGTGAAAGTACTAATTAAAAGCTACATTCTGATTTTTTTCAGATTTTTTGAATCGATAGTTTAGAAAATAGAGGGGGGGGGGGACGCTCTGACAGCGACATTAAAAAACAAATATATCGCGACTGAAGGGTTAAAATCAAAAAGTTATTTGACAATTTTTATTGCATTTTACGAGACCTATTAAATGACACCCCACTCAATAGGGTAAGTGGGAAAAAAAATGAGAGTTCACTTTTCAGTCTATAGAAGGGGGGTCCAAAATATTTTTGACAATGTTCGTTATAATTTTCAGTGAAAGTACTAATTAAAAGCTACATTCTGGAATTTTTTCAGATTTTTTAAGTTGATAGTTTAGAAAATAGAGGGGGGGGCGCTTTTTTAACGACTTTGGAGAGCAAATACATCGTGATTAAAGGGTTAAAATCAAAAAGTTCTGAAACATTTTTTATTGCATTTTAGGAGACCTTTCTAACGACACCACACTCAATGGTGTAGGTGAAATTTTTTTTTTTGAAAACACTTTTCATTTTATGAAAGGGGGGTCTAAAAATGTTTTATTTTCAAAAATATTATCATTTCTGTTTTTGGGTCGTCAATCTACGACTGTATACAAAATTTTATGTTATTATCTCAAAATTTTTGAAGACGGACGGATAGACATGGAGAAACTATAAGGGTTCCTAGTTTTCTACGGAACCCTAAAAAAGGAGGGTGATGACATTGTAGAAGGAAATTTGAAGGAAAAAAATAAAAAAAACAAATTCATTCATTACTAATTTATTTTATAATTATAAGTTATATAATTTAAAATAAAAATAATTACAATACTATATTATAATTAATACATATTAAAATATAAGTAATATCTTTCAACAATTTTAAATGTATACATATTATTTCATACCGGTAAGCATATGGTTTATTTACGCAGTCTAACAAAAAAGTGCAATTTATATTCGTTTTAACATTTATAGATTCGACTGCGTAAATTACTTGTAGGCATATACCAGTAAATTAATTTCTCGAATTGACATATACAGGGTGATTCAGCACTGTCGTGCCAAACTTGAACAGTAGATTGAGAAAAATATTTTAAGCAAAAAACTTCCAATAAACATGTGTCCGGAAATTTTTCCTTAAGGAACTACAGGCCTCCAAAGATTTTACTAAAAATGAGTTTTAATTTAATATCTAGAGAACCCTTTGTGATAGAATTATGAAATTTGGTATTTGGTTTAGTAATAATGGATGTTATCGATTTCTAATATTAACCAATTATATTTTAGACCAGGGCTGTATGGGGCCAGTGGGCCCATCGATTTTTATCTAGTATTTGTTTGTTCGTTAATTTTTTTCCTGAGTTGGTACATCAATAAAATTATATGACACAAAATACACAAAAACATAATTTGCTTTTTTATCATAGGATAAACCGTTTTCGAGAAATATCGATGGAAAAGAAAGCATGCAGAATTTTACTTTATACGGATGCTTGAAATTACAAATAATAAATTTATATTCTTACTCCTTGATAAAAAATAAGAAAAAAAGTTAATATAAGTATACCTCAAAAAATGCATCCTTATCAACAAATAGCCGTTTTTAGTTTCGTTTTTTAGTCAAATTATTAAGGTACGTGTAACAGTTATACAACTGCCTATAGATCTTAAAGGATTCATATTGGGACGTTTTTTTATATGAACTTTTTTTCTTACCTTTAATCATAGAACAAGAATATGAATTTATTTTTTTTGTAATTTCAAGCATCCGTATTAAGTTAAATTCTGCATGCTTTCTTTTCCATCGATATTTCTCGAAAACAGTTTATCCTATGATAAACAAGCAAAGTATGTTTTTGTGTATTTTTTTTCATGAAATCTTATTGATGTACCAACTCAGGAAAAAAATTAACGAACAAACAAATACTAGATAAAAATCGATGGGCCCACTGGCCCCATACAGTCCTGGTCTAAAATATAATTGGTTAATATTAGAAATTGATAACATTCATTATTACTAAACCAAATACCAAATTCCATAATTCTATCACAAAGGGTTCTCTAGATATTAAATTAAAACGCATTTTTAGTAAAATCTTTGAAAGCCTGTAGTTCCTTAAGGAAAAATTTCCGGACACATGTTTATTGGAAGTTTTTTGCTTAAAATATTTTTCTCAGTCTACTGTTCAAGTTTGGCACGACAGTGCTGAATCACCCTGTATATATATTTTGAAAATATATACCAGTGTATATAATTGTAAAATATATTTTATATATCTTATTGTTTTAAATATTTTCTACAACATTTAAATGTTTTTTTTTATATTTACATGAATGTACAATTGCTTAAAGAAAAAAATATACCTATACTACGCCACTGGATATCAACGTTTATGGCACATTAATTAACAAAATGATACTTTTAAATAATATTGTACAGAATTATAAAAAAATACAAGAGGGGGCTTAAATTTCTCTTTAATACGCTACTAAAATTTTTTTTATATTTTTTTTGTCAACAATAATTGCAATATGAAATAAATATTATTAAAAATTATTTTATTGTTAAAATTTATAATAAAGTAATGACAATTTTAACAATTCTGGATTTATCACATAAATATAAATATATTTTGTTAATTTGTCTTTTAAAATTTGATATGTTAAATTTCGATAACTATATTTAACTATAAAATTAACATTTTGCTAATTTTCCTATTCTCTAACTTAAAGACTGAGCTTTTTTTAAAAAAGAAAAAAAAACGTTAAAAAAGCTTAACCTAAATTATGTTATTTACAATCTTTATTAATAAATAAGATTAAAATTAAACAAACGATATGCAGGTAAGCGAAACTAAAAGTTAATATGATTTTAATTTTTTATACAGTAAAACCTCTTTACAACGAATCACGATACAATGGACCAAAAAAATGTGAAACTGTCCATTTTTAAACTTATTTTAAACCGACTTACGACGTTATCCGACATCCCTCACCCAATTACTCCATTTTATCGAGGTTCTACTGTTTTTATATTACATTCAGAACTATTCAGAAATCAAAGAAATGAATTACATCTAAGGCTGCACACGAGACTAAAGTCAGGTAAGTTTTGTCTCGTATCGAAACTAAAGTCTCGTCCCGATCTTGAATTTTATAAGTGACAGTCTCGTATCGAAAAAAGCCGGTCTCGTATCGCTCTCGTCTCGTATACGTGATACAGGTGAGAACGAGAACGTTATCGAGCAACAATCTCGTTTTATCTCTACCTCACCTAGTTCATGTGACCGAGACGATAACGAGATAAAAAAAACACGTTCCATCTCTGCTTCGCCTAGTTCATGTGACCGACACGAAAGCGAGATAGAGAAAAAATATCGTTTCATCTTGAACTCGCATAGTTCATGTTAACGAGACGAGAACGAGATAGATAAAACTCGTTTCCTCTCTGCTTCTCCTAGTTTATGTGACCGAGACGAGAACGAGCCAAAAATTTCGTTACATTTCTACCTCGTTTAGTTCATGTGAATGAGACGAGAACGAGACAGAAAAACTCGTTCCATCTCTGCCTCGTCTAGTTAGTGGGACCGAGACGAGAACAAGATAGAGAAAAATCTCGTTACATCTCTACCTCGTTTAGTTCATGTGAATGAGACGAGAACGAGACAGAAAAACTCGTTCCATCTCTGCCTCGTCTAGTTAGTGGGACCGAGACGAGAACAAGATAGAGAAAAATCTCGTTACATCTCTACCTCGTTTAGTTCATGTGAATGAGACGAGAACGAGACAGAAAAACTCGTTCCATCTCTGCCTCGTCTAGTTAGTGGGACCGAGACGAGAACAAGATAGAGAAAAATCTCGTTACATCTCTACCTCGTTTAGTTCATGTGAATGAGACGAGAACGAGACAGAAAAACTCGTTCCATCTCTGCCTCGTCTAGTTAGTGGGACCGAGACGAGAACAAGATAGAGAAAAATCTCGTTACATCTCTACCTCGTTTAGTTCATGTGAATGAGACGAGAACGAGACAGAAAAACTCTTTCCATCTCTGCCTCGTCTAGTTAGTGGGACCGAGACGAGAACGAGATAGAGAAAAATCTCGTTACATCTCTACCTCGTTTAGTTCATGTGAATGAGACGAGAACGAGACAGAAAAACTCTTTCCATCTCTGCCTCGTCTAGTTAGTGGGACCGAGACGAGAACGAGATAGAGAAAAATCTCGTTACATCTCTACCTCGTTTAGTTCATGTGAATGAGACGAGAACGAGACAGAAAAAAATCGTTCCATCTCTGCCTCGTCTAGTTAGTGGGACCGAGACGAGAAAAATCTCGTTTATTCTCTGTCTCGTCGGATTCATGTGACCGATACGAGAATGAGAAAAAAATTCGTGTTGTCTCGTCCTGCCGGATTTTAGACACTCTCGTTTCGGTACCTATTTAGTTTTGAGACCTTGACCTTAACGAGACTAAAAAACTCGTCTCGAATTGCAGCCTTGGTTATACATACGGAAAAATAAACAAAGTTTAAAAACTTTAGGAAAAACTGATTTTTATTATAATTTTGATTTCGTAGTTTTCCTTTTGAGCTGCTGTCTTTTGGACATTTTTTTCTCAACAGATTTGTGAGAAAATGTTCAGTAATTTTTTAATGCTACACAATTGAAAATTTTGATTTCGATATGTATTTGAAAGAGAGTGTTTGAAATTAATATGAATATAATAATTAATTACAATTTATTATAGGCTAGTTTTGGTTAAAAGCTAATGATTTGAGATCTGATATAAATTATTAATTAATAATTAATTAAAAAATAAATATAAACATTTTACCTTTTAGTCCATTTCAATAAATTAATTTTTGTCAATACATTTTTTTTTATATTATCAACTCATTTTATTCATGCATGAAACATTTAATTTGGAAATTTTTAATTGATATACACCAGGACAAAATATACAACTAATATATATTTAAATATTCTAACAAATTGAATTTCAAAATGAACTAAATATGAATAAAATTGTCATTTGGTGAAATATTGAAGTTAAATTATTTGGTTTTACGATTTTGCATAAATAATTATAGTAGTAAATGTTATGAATATCCCACGAAGTTAATTCTACACCATGATCCAATAATATAAGGTTTGCCCGACAGTTCATTTGTTTTATACTGTGACCAACTGTACACCAAACATACAAAACACCAACAATTTGTGTTTTGTTTATTTGGTGAAAAACCTTCATAAGAAACTAAAAAGTAGTTACTAACGACCTCAATCGTTTTAATAGTAGGTACTCCGAAGTTTAAGCCGGAGCTTAAAATTTGCTCAAAGCTGCTCCGGTTTTTTTTAATCTAACGATTCCAGTCTGGAAGGTGCAATTTTAGTTTAACTGACTAAGAAACCACAGTTTCTCCGTTTTTCAAGTAAAGAAATAATAATAATGAAAATTAAAATGACTTATTGCTAATTTTGTAAAAAAAGAAGCCAACAAGAGGTAATTAGAAAATGGAAAAGAAATGAAAGAGTCCTCAAAAAGAAGAAGATAGAGTGTAATATAAAAGTAAATAAATTAATAAATAAAACCTAAAAATTTTGAAAACCTCTGCCCTACTAATTCACGTTTCTACAACTTCAGTATCGCAAATAAAACTTATTGAGAAACACTGATCTAATGACATTTAATGAGAAAAAAAATCTTGCAAATAAATGCACCGATAAAGGGTTAATTAAAACATAAAAAGATTAATTACCTTGTACTATTATATACGTATATAATTATTTTGACACTTGTGTTTTTTTTCTGCGAAACCGCGACTTTCTTTAGCAAACTTTCGATCTGATTATCTCAAAGGCAAGTTCCTTTACAAGATAGATGACAATCACGATAAAAAAATATAACTTTATACACGCAATTTGTAAATAAAATAAATTTGATATCTCGTTAACCGAACCAGCGGTTGTAAAACTGTTTTTAATAATTTTTGCAGTTTTAAATTTATAAATATAATTTTATAGGAATACATTCACATTAATGTCCGCTATTATAAAGGGCTATCAAACTTATATGACAGTTCTCTTGAAGTTTTCTGATGACTTTGACAGATTTCGCGCAAGTGTTGTATGTAAACACCAACGATATTAAAACAGTGGTGCTATTATGAAAATTATTTTATACGGTCAGAGTCGTCAACGTTGAAGTGTCACTGCTCTAAATTCCATAACTAATCCATAAATACTATAACAAAATTAATAACCTCATTTATGAGTACTAGCAAGCTTGCAAATTTGGTAGGTCCTTTATAATACCGGACATGAGAGTGTTAAATCGAATTATTTTTCTTTTTTTGAGCAATTTAAAATTCCCCAAATGACAATTTTTTTTCTATATCTATTTAGAAGTAGGTATTGTACTATCTACAATAACATATTAATAAATATTTACATTAATATTTATACATAAACAATATACAATAATAATAAAAACGTTTTCAACAACATTAATACAGTAGAGCTTCGATATTTAATAAAAGTTAACATTTTTTATACACGTATAAGAAAATAATCTTCACTGGTTCATGGTTGCATGACTGATTTCACTATATCGAACTTCTACTGTATAATAAATAAAAGATGGTTATATTTGGAATGGCTATAGAGTATTTTTCCTCTCTTACTTTGGGTGTCTGCCTGAGAGAGACAGATAGCTTATTTGAACGGCATTTGTGTATGCCAGACAAAGAATGTGATTGTCTGTTCACCTGATAATTAAAAGAGCTGCAATCGGTAGAAGTAAAGATGTTAATACTGATGATGTGAGAGATAATGAACTTGAACCTAGACCGCATTTACTTGTGTCTTCTGCGTATTCGGAACAGTGCAACTGGAAATAAAAATAAATAATAAAGTTAAAAACAAAACACTACTGACTAATTTAAAATTTATTATTTTGTTTAAACATTATCTTAAAGGTGTCTTTTCATGGAGCGTCATTGACGCTAGTTTTCTCGTCACGTGATCGATTTTAAATTTTTGAATTTTAGCTGTCAACTACTGTTTGACGTTTAAGTGTGAAAAAACAACCAATAAATTACGTTCAGTTATTAAAAATTGATTTACATTTCATTATACTATTCGTAAAGACGTATAAACTCACAAAACAAACAAGAATACACATAATATCAAAGCTACTTTCATTAGTTGTCACATGATTTCTGACCAATAGCAAGCATTCAAAATTCAAAATCGTAGCGTCCAGCGTCAATGACGCTCCATGAAAAGGCACCTTAATATTTTTCCAAAGGCTACTACAAAATTTCTAATTCACCCAATGTTCAATTTCCTAATTACGTCATAATCAACACTATATCAGTACCATCTCGCAATAACGAATATTCGCTTAACGATGTTTCGCAATAATTGCGCTCTTAAGGTTATACGCCTAGCACACTGTAAAAAAGATTTGGTTTTCGAAAAATTGTGTTGTTAATTTATATTCAGAACACATGTACCTACATTTAATGGAACATTTTACTTTATTAATTATTAAAAGTAAAAAAAGTTTAATTTAATTTGAAAATTGAAATAGACAGAACGGTATATAATAGTAACATGTACTAATTTACTGTAATGGTAGAGCTAGTTTTTCATTATTTTGAATAAATTACACGTGAATATATTTGTTTTATAATTTTTATAGTATTTAACAGGGTTGCAGTTTCGAATAATCAGTTTTTAAAACGTCTCTATATAGCCAATTGTGTAGAATTTTAATAAATGGAACACTTTCGGCAAGTTCTCTCATTCATCGTGTGTTAAAAACTCTATTTTTAATATCCAATTACTCAAAAACCATACGTCTAATATTTTAAATAAAAATTAGTAAAATGTATGAGTTATCCATAAATAACATATTAAAATTTTAAACTTTTATATCTATACATTGCTCTAATGATCGAATAATCTTAAGTCTCCGTCTTTTTCTTTTTTTTTTCACATTATGTATAAACTTCTATTTCTTTTCTAGTTCGTGGTTTTGCTTGCAGGTACTCACGAGACACAAAAAAGCCTTAACTCACTTAACGACGAGGGTCCGGTCCCAGCTACGCCGTTATTACGAGATGCTATTGTATTTGCTATATACATATGTTTGTAAAACTTACCTTTATTAATGAAGACGCCATCCTGTCAAGAAATGCCTTAGTGAACCTTGCTGTATCCTCACCACAGGCATGCCTCATGGTACGTTGAGAACAGTGCATGTACTCTTGGAAAGAACTGTAACAAAATAAATAAATGAATATAATTGTACAATAATAACATCTTTTGTACGTACTTATAAAAAAGTTTAGTAGGTTAATGAGGAAAATGTCAAATTATATTAGGTAGGTATATTATAAAGAATTTTATCTAGACCAGAGATCGGTAAACTTCTGTGACAGAAGAGCCAAATCTGTCCCTCACAACGATTAAAAAAAATAGTCATGAATATAATTTTACAAATAAGGTAAATTTAATGTAATTTGATAACAAGTTACCTATATAATATTAATTAATTAAATAAATTATATGTAAAAACAAGCTTTTATTATTTAAGTTCGCCATATTGGGTTTAGAATGACGTCACAAAGCTTATCGTACTTCACTCATTAAACCCTTTCATTTGATACCCATGTAGAGGGAGTTATGAAGAAAAAGGTAATCCGTCATCTTGGGGCATCCGCCATATTGGATTTAGAACAATATTAGATATATTATATTGCATTGCCACCGGACTTATACACGTGTGTAAAATTTAGCTCTAGCTTGATTAGAACTAGTCGAAATTTTGACTGCAATATTTGAACTTAACACAGATATTCCCAAGTGGTACAGGGGGGTTCACGGAAGTTTAAAAGGGGTCTATAGTATTCCAGGGGTCTATTGGGGGGTCTATGGAAAATTTTAATCTAAAATAATCTACAAAAGAGATCTGAAGATCATTGTAAATTGATTCATTAATTTTAAACGATCTTCAACAATCTTTAGAGATCTTTGTAGGTCGTTGTAGATCTTTGTAGATTGTTATAGATCTCTGTAGGTCTCCACATATTAAAAAACAGTGATACAATATGATGTTGACTCAAAATGTCAGATCTGATTTGATTTTTTTCCGGTAGGAAAGTCAATTTTAATTAATCTATACAAAACTCTGCATCAGCGAACGATGAAATATAGCTATTTTTGGAATAAATCAGCTAAAATATATCGCAAATGAGTTTTAAGTAAAACATAAGGAGTACGACGTGATGACAGATATAATAATGAACATAAAACTGTATTCAGTGTTCACATAAATAATTTATACTCGCTCGGTAAAACTCAACGACACAAAAAAGGTGTAATCAATCTTTAAAAACGGACCTCTAAGCGTTTATGGTAGGTTTTTTTTTTGAAGAACGTAAAGTTAATGAAGAGTGTACACAGTTTAGTGAGGGGTGTAAGAAAGCTAGGGGTGTGTAAAGAAAAACAAATATGGTTTTGTATTTGAAATTTTATTCAGGTAAAGGTTTTTCATAATTCTAGGTTTCGATGGAAATATCCATTTTGATCTTCTCTGAATCCATTCTGACTATTTTTACTGTCTCATGAACCAATGAACCAATATTATTGAAACTTGGTAAGTTGATTGGATATGGCTTGAGGACGGTCCCATTTCTAAATCAAACGTTTGCAAGGGGGAGAGGTGATACCCCAAAATATTTATTTTTTCATTTCAAGATATCTCAAGAACGACCATGTTACGTGAAAATTTTATAGAATCTTTTTTGTAGAGCATTCAATTTTCTCTAATATAGGTTACCTATGTTTGTTGTAAAATATTCCCTTACAAAGATTTATCTCAATTTGCTTTAAAAAATCGTCATTTGTTTTTTTACAACCGCTGTTTATTTTGACATTTTAAATATCATTTTAACGCAAGGTTAGTAAATGACTAGGTATGCTTACTTGCCTGTGACGTCACTACGAAGATCATTTCAACTTTCTTGATTTCAAATGGTCGCCAACGCTGTCAAACTGTCATAATATAAATTTGATCGTGATTGATTTATTATTGTGTTCTGTGTTTGTGCTATTCATTTATTGCTATAGTGAAGCTTCACACATGATATTAATTATATTAATTATATGTGTGATTTGTGTTTACTATTATGACAGTTGAAATCATAAATAAATAAAGGTTGAAATGATCTTCGTGGTGACGTCACAAGTAAGCAAACCTAGTAATTTACTAACCTTGATTTTAACGTTTGTATAGCAGAAAAATGTAATTTTCATTAAATAAAAAAATGACTAACGAATAAAAAAAATGATCAACTCAAAATCATTTGCAAAACAATACCTCAACTTGTTCCTACCCCTAAATTTGATTATGATGACGGAAAAGAGGGGGGGGACAACTTCACGGTTAGCGAGATATAACATAAAGAGAAGAGGAAACACGGGAAAATGTTGTGGGCATAGAGGGAGGGGGCGGGGTGCTTGTTACACAGTGACAAGTGATATCAGCACGACGCGTTTTAGTTCGCGCATCAGCCACCAGAGGGTAGCACGCGCGATTACCTGAATGCTCACCGACCGCGTCAACGATAACAATTTTTTTCACCCCCCACCTCCCATACTAAATACCGCGAGAACCGAAATATGCAAAACCGTACTTCGGTGCTACGTTCGTTATTATGTTATCAAGCAGGCAGACGGGCGGAAGGAAGAAGAGGGCGCCTGGAATATGGGCTGGGGGGGGGGGGGGGGTTGTGTCACACGTAAAGAATGTAATTGAATACAGTGTTTTTCTGCTTGTTGGGTTGGCGGGCATGATTTTTTAAAAGCTTCACATCTGGATGTTGTTGTTTTATTTTAATTATTTTTATAGATTTTGGTTTGGTTTTTGATGATAGAAATTGGAGAGATTGCTATAAATAAATATGTATTCGATTTAATTGATATTTTAACTCTTTCTTATACGGCCATATATGTGAAATACATAAGTATTGTTTACTCCAAGGGTTTCCAACCCAACCTTTTTCCTACATAGACCCCTTTTTAAAAGAATGATTATTTTATAGAACCTCTTACATTTTTAGATTCTAGAAAACATAAATATACTACAATCTTGTTGAAAAAGTGCAAGTAAAAAGCAAAAAAAAATATTTTTTTTAAAACAGATCCCTAATATGCCCCTAGAATACTTTAGACTTTTTAAACATTCATAGATACCTAAGGGGTCCACTCAGATTTTGTTCGAATTCGAGATTTTGATAGAAATATTCATTTTTACTATTTTCGCCATCATTCATTTCTATGTGTCTGTCTGTCTGTAGATACTGACTAAAACCGACGGATGGATAAATTTTTATTTTTAAGATTAATTTTCGTCTGTAAAGAAAACCACATTTTTTGAAAACGATCTTACAACCGGGAATGTATGTTTTTAATTTTTTTAAACGGTGCGAATTATAAAAAAAATGTTTTTGATAAAAGTTATCGAGGATATTATTGTCTATAATTTATGCACCTTTTATTTATTTTTTTAATAAAGGAAAACACGTACATTATAAGAAAGTTCAGTGGCCTCCATGTCAAATTTTCTCCCACTTCAAGAAAAGCATTCTGCTCTCAATATAACCCTTTGTAGCCCCATGTGTCATTTCTGTAACAAACCTCAATAATCCCGCTAATATACGTACTAAATATATTTAGTTCATTCAAATATGTGTAACACTACTGTAACATACCACTGAATAACTTAATATCAAGTAAAATTCACAGATGGCATAACCTATTGACTTACGTATTATTACGTAACTATTGGCTTTAAAGCAGGACCAGATCGGCTATTGGCTGATTTGGGTAGAAAAAAAGAATACGTTGTAAGTTTCCCCAGTGTACTGGCGTTTCACAAACAATTTGCAAAAAATGCGGTGTAGCAATATGCTACAACTAGTGAATACAATACCGGACCAAAATCGTAATACCGGTATTACGGTATTTTTTTATGTCAAAACCGGGATACCGGTATTAATACCGGTATTTAAAAAAAATTAAAGATTATATAATACAATTATAATAAATGTAAAAAATAAATATATAAAGTTACATTTGCATTTTTTATTAATAAAAATAATAAAAACAATTAAATAAGTATAATAATAAAGTTTAATTCTGTTAAAAATAAATGTAAATATTATAAAATTTTATTAATAAATTTTTTTTGTAGTTTATTTTATAGTTACAACTAAAAGATATTATCAGTTTTTTTAAAATATACTCTTAAAAAACATAAACTGTCGATACTTTTATCGTTTATGATTGTGAGATCTAATTTTTGTGCATATTTTATTTGCTGCCGAGAATGCGCTCTCCGATTCTACACATATACATATGTATATTCGTGGACTAGTCGTAACACCTCTTATACCTTCATCTTCAAAAAAATGTATGTATTTATTTTTTTCACCAACTGTTCCACTCCTTGTATGTATGATATTATAAAATCTTTATGTACCTATACAATATTGAATTTAAACAGTTCACAACGACTTTGATAAAAAAATAATTAATTTAATTAATATTTAATTTTAATATTTTTCTTATACCTTCATTAAAAAAATAATTCTGACATTGTTGTCATTGGTATATTTTTAAAATACTGAAGAATATTATTTTTTCGATAAAGTCTTATTATACATACAAGTTACATAGAACATTCAATTTTGTTTTGTTATTACACCTATTCATGCATCAATCCAGGAATCGTAAGTAGATCTGGGAGGAACCATAATTTTTATTTTATAATATATTGTAATATTAATATAAAATATACCTGATAATGTTTCGACATAATTTTTTGAGTGGAGAGATAAAGCCCCTTAAATCCGTTACTACACGTATCGTGAATTATTTAAGGCAAAAATTAAAAACAATAATGTTTACATTGTACATACTATAATAAATATTTCATATATTTATTATGAATTATGTATATTATAGCTTTAATCCATTGACATGACTGGACTGATTATAAGTCAAACATGATGGCTAAAATTGAATATTTCCTAACAACCGAAACAGGTTGTGCGCATGCGTCGGACGTTCAAAATTCAAATTTATCAATTTTTTTCGTTAAATATACATATAAAACCATACAATAATACCAAATCAGTGCTTTAACCCCAAAGATACTTATGTACCTGGATAAATAGTTAACAAAGATTTAAATAATTTAAAATTAATTAAAATGAACTATAATTCTTAAAATACGCGCGCAATTGTTTGTTGCAAACTAATTTTAGAAGGCATATAAAATAATTAGCTCTAAAGTCTAAAAAGTTTTACATTTAATTCTGAGCGAGACCGTTACTGCAATGATGTATAACATATTTTCCGAAATATGATCTAGGTGCATGTATAATATTAATAATATAAATATATTATCAAAAAAAAGTTTGGTTATGTTTCAGAGATTATTGGCAGTTATCAGACGTACTCGTTTTAAAATTCTTAATTTGTATGTTTATATATTTGTATTAACATTAAAATGAAATATTTACGTACCAAAATCACACATATGTTCATAAATATATTATTAATTTAATATTTATATGTATATCATATAACAATAGAACATTTTTGAAAGAACAGTAATATATTATACAAATCACAATGAAGTTATCAACAATTTTTCAGTGTAAAATTTAACTCCTTAGTAATTTATTAAGTATTTAATTTTTTTTTTAAATACCGAAAATATACCGAAATACCGGTATAATTCGACTCAATACCGGTATCGTAATACCGGAGAAAATTTACCGGTATCCCGGTTTTCGGTATTTCGGGATACCGGTATTGTATTCACTAGCTACAACAAACAAAATAATTGTTTCAAATCCTGCCATACCACATGTATTTTTTACGATTAACTCACAGTAATATCACTCCCAAAAAAGTCAAATAAATAGTTAATAATAAATATTTTTAAATTTCTGAAAAATACGTGTTTTCTTATATGCCTAAACATGTCTCATTATCAACATAATTTAAATTTTTAAGATTTTGAGCTACAAAGGGTTAAAAAAAGTATAAAACATACTATTTCATGTATGGCATCAGAGGTTTTTGAACTGTTTATCTTCTAGTCCCAAATGTTTGTAAACATTTTTTTGAAATTTTTATTTATTTATGCTTAGTATTTCAACTTTTGGGGACTGCAGATCTACGTAATTAAAATTTCACATAAAGAAATAAATTCGTAATGTTGGGTGGTAAATAGGTACCTACATATTTAATAATGAAAGCATTAATCTATTTGAGTGTTTAAAATAATCGGTATGAATTACGTGGGTTTTGAAAAAAGGACATAACATTTCACATCGATCAAAAAAATACATTAACATATTATATCAAAAGATATTACTTTTTATGATTCAGTATGTAAGGGCCTACATGTATGAACATAATATGACATTTCGGCATAACGTTGTATAGATATTTTTTTAAAATAATAAAATTGCATTGAATTGAAATAAAAATGTATTGAATAATTTTGCATTTGAATTATTACCAAAAGAGTACATATCTGTAATAAAATAAATGAATTAAAATATGTACTATAATCATAGGTGGGCATTAACTCGTTAATCCGTTAATCGTTAATTAACGAAGTTAACAAAATCGTTAACGGATTAACTTTTAAGTTAACTCAAAAAAATGTTAACGCTTTTGTTAACTTCCGTTAAATTTTACTTCCGTTAACTTTTTCCGTTAACATTGGTTGTTTGATGAAAAGTACATAAGAAAGATAAGGAGACCTATCAAATGACACCCCACTCAATTGGGTAAATGAAAAAAATGTAAGTTAACTTTTCAATCTATGATAGGGGGGTTCAAAATATTTTTGACAATGTTCGTTATAATTTTCAGTGAAAGTACTAATTAAAAGCTACATACTGAATTTTTTTTTAATTTAGAAAATAGAGGGGGGGGGGGACGCTCTGACAGCGACATAAAAAAGCAAATATTTCGTGACTGAAGGGTTGAAATCAAAAAGTTATCTGACATTTTTATTGCATTTTAGGAGACCTATTAAATGACACCCCACTCAATGGGGTAAGTGGGGAAAAAATGAGAATTCTCTTTTCAGTCTATAGAAGGGGGGTCCAAAATATTTTTGACAATGTTCGTTATAATTTTCAGTGAAAGTACTAATTAAAAGCTACATTCTGGAATTTTTTCAGATTTTTTAAATTGATAGTTTAGAAAATAGAGGGGGGGGGGCGCTTTTTTAACGACTTTGGAGAGTACATACATCGATTAAAGGTTTAAAAGCAAAAAGTTCTAATACATTTTTTGTTGCATTTAAGGAGACCTTTCTAACGACACCCCATTCAATGGGGTAGGTTTTTTGAAAAAACTTCATTTTATGGAAAGGGGGCCCAAAAAATAGCTAAAAAAAGGTCTTCAAGCATTTTGGACGGTTAACTTTTTAACGATTAACGTTTCCGTTACATTTTCGGAATTTTAACGGTTTAACGGTTAACGAAGTTAACATTTTTATTAACGGATTAACGATTAACGAAGTTAACTTTTCGATTAACTGTGCCCACATATGACTATAATGCAGTCATATTGTATTTCTTTGATTAACAAAAATATGTTGTAAAGAGTGCCTTTAATACTTATATATTTAATATTAAACATATTCGGATATACTGCTCATCGATATTGAAAAAAAAAAATTGTGCGAGTCGAGAATCATATATACGTGTCCCGTCTCGCATAGTTTTTAATTTAATTAGATTCGAGCAAAGTTAAGAACTATCAACAGATGGCTCCTAAGCAATGGTAATTAGTGTAGACAATAGAAAAGATAGCAGATTTGCATAATTATAAATGTAGAATATTTCCAAAACCCCTAAGTTTGGAAAACTCAATGAGGCAAACATTTTCCCTAAAAAGAATTCAAATCGGTGCATTTTTACAGTAGTTATCCTGTACGATAGAAAATTCTACACACACACACAGCCGCCATTCAGAAATCAACTTTTCTTTACGTTTTCAAGGTAGTACAATCAGAATCTAATCTTATCTCGGACACGATTTTTCCAACGGTATTACAATACTACCATTTCTTTCAGAATATGGAAGTAAAAATAAATGATTTTCAACTAAAGCGTTTTGGCTTATAAACGCCTAATTTTGTAATGTCTCACATATAGCATATGACCTATAATTTATAATTTAAAATTTCTACCCGCATAAAATAATTAGTGAAAAGGTGGAAGTAACTAATTAAAATATAAAACGAAATTAATAATGACACAATAATTAATTTTTTGTTAAATAATGAACTCTATTGTAATTATTTATTGTGGAGTATTCTATATATCAGTGGTACTCAAACAGTGGGCAGATTTTTAGTGGGCCATGTCGAAACTTAAATTTAATTATTATTTGTTTTGTATATTTATTTTTCTTACTAATTTAGTTAAAAATGTATTTTAATACCGTTCTCTGAATTTTGGATAGATTGAAATGTAAAAAAATAGTTTATGAATACAAAAAGTTTGAGAAACACTGTTCACACATTTGTCTACACACATGTACATACATACATACCCACATTGAATTGTAGTTGTGGTTTTTCACCAATTATATGATTTAATTGGACTTTCATATTAATTTTTGATTTCATAAATGTTTTTGACATTTTAATAGAAAATGTTTTTAATGAAGCTGTTTATACATTTATATATTTTTTTCACGTAGTATTTTTCATAAGTTTTTATTGTAAAGGAAAATTTAATTGGACAGCTTGGGAATATACAAAATATTTGAAAATTTGGATGGAAGTGTATTTTTATATATCGATTATTATTTTTTTAATTGGGAGAAAAAAAATTATTTGCGATATTGTTAGGATTTTCGCGGTGATTGAACGGAAACGGAAGTTGACTAAAATATTAATTTATTATATGTATTGTTAAATTTGAGGACACCATTGAGAATATAGAAGTGGTTCCAAAACTATGGTCGCATGAGTTTCGCGATAAAAATAATAATATTAAATTTATTAACGAAGGAAGCTTGAAAATTGGATTTTTTTTTGTATTGATACAAAAACTAACAAATACCTATAGTTATGAAACTTATGTCCGGTATCATGAAGGGGCTAGCAAAATTTGCTAGTAAGGAAGCGCTTTCAAATGAGGTATTAATTTTGTGATAGTATCTATGGATTTGCTATAGAATTTAGAGCAGTGATACTTCAACGTATTGTAACACAGTTGGCGATAATGACCGTACAAAATAATTTTCATAATATCACCACTGTTTTAATACCGTTAGTGTTTACATACAATGTGTGCGTGAAATTTATTAAAATCTTCATGAACTCCAAGAGAACTGTCATATAAGTTTGATACCTCATTTGAGAGTGCTTACTATAGCTAGCAAATCTGTGAGTTCCTTTATGATACCGGACATTAGAAAATCAATTTTTTAGGTAATTTTTTATTTGATTTTCGGTGTTTTTCTTTAAAAATTCAGCCAGTTTATCTTCTATGGATGATTATTTTCGTTAATTTTATACAATGGGGACACAATTAAGAAATGGAGGGTACCACTGTGTCTGTTAGGGCAGGATTAATTTTTAGGTTGTTAACCGTTACTACACGGAGAAAAATATTTCATAATAATTACTCAATTTTAAAAGAGATATTACTATTTGACGTAGTAATCTTGAAACAGTCCGAAATATTGTAATTCATTCTAGGCGTTTGTTACTAAAGTTACAATATGAATAAGTAATTTTTGCATGCAGGATCGAAATCTATATTATTGATATAGTTGAATTTGTTATACCAATGAAAAATATACTATTAATTAATTTTATACAATCCCAGTATTTATTGTATTGTCTTCTAATTGAAATGAAATAATTTGTATAGCACAAATAATTCAACTTAAGAATAATTAGTTGAATAAATCATGTAAAAATTTCGTATTATAAAAAATACAATGGTGACTGTAGAAGTTACTCAATTGACTGTACATGTTAAAACTGATAGTATTTTTTGATACATTTTTAATCGGCAACTGTAATTTTTATTATGACTCCATTTTTCTCTGTGTAATTTTTCATTATTTTACATTAAAAAAAATCAACAACATATATAATTGTATACATACACATAGGTAGTATATTAAATCTGATTAATCAGACCTGTACCAAATAGAGAAACAATCTATTTTCTCTATTACAAATGATAATATGGTTTTAATCAATGTTAATGTAGCAATTTCCGAGCGAATCTATGTTGTAAATGTCCCACTATAACCACAGCACTCTATTGCTGTTTAGTTATTACAATTAAAATAATTCAGTATAATAGAACTCATCAATAAAAGCTACCTCCCCCCATCCTCTTTTAACCTCCCCATATATCCATTACACCCTCGTCCTAACAAATATATATGTATATAAATTTGCGTATACACATATAATAGCTTGAGTGGTTTTCAAAATAATTGTCGTTACTAAAAAGACATAGTTATAATGAGAATTTATATGTATAGGTAAGGTTAAGTAGTACGTACCTTTTATAGTACGTATATCAGGGGTGTGAAACATTTAAACATTAACCAATTACTTTCTGACTTTTTATTTCATCGAATTGTTTCATGAAGTTCTCAATTCTTGTTAAAAATATGACCAAAAAGATATATTCAATACAAGATATAATTATTATCAATCGCAGACTAGATTACACTATGCAATAAAAAATAAAATACTTTTGTAATATAACAGAGATTTGAATAGAAAATTTAGGAGACATTTGGCATGCCGAAACCGGATTTGTTGCCCAATTGGTTTCATCACGTCAGGGTTTTGAGATATTCTAACCTAAAAGTCCCAACAATGACTAAATTGGCAATGTTAAAGAATTTATTATCAAGTAGGTATTTTTTTTCTAAAGTTTTCGGTCATGTTAACAAATAGTATTGTCTTTCCTCTTTAAAATGAGCTTTAACTTTTGACTGTACGATTTTTTTTACCCGAGATGTACTAGTTTGAAGATATGATATTTTTGTTAATAGAGTGTAGTATATGTAGTAGATACAATGAACTTTACTACATATATCTTCAAAGTAGAAAAATCGCATAGTAAAAAGTTAAAAATCATTTTAAAGAGAAAAGATAGTATTATTCGAAATTATGAAAGAAAATTTCAGAAAAAAATTACCTGCATAGTAATAAATACCTCAACATTGCCAAAATCGTCATTTTTGGGACGTTTAGGTTGGGCAACGAATTCGATTTCGGCATGAGAAATACCTTCTTCACCTATTCAAATTTCTGTGAATTTTTTTGTTGCAAAGTGATTATTATCATAAGAACCAATGTCATATTTACAGGACAGCACTTTTTTAACGACGATAGTTATTTTTTAAATTATTGATATTATTATGCTTTATTTACACCATCATAAGTAATATTATGTTTAGTTTCGTCAAATTAAAAACGTTTTAGTAAGTGAAAAAAATATAACTTTAAATGTCAGTTAGTTGGAATAATTACACGGATACTTTAAAAGTGTTATAATTTGTCATTGAATGAAATCGAGTTCATTTTAAAAATTATTGTAAGTAGAGAGACTTAAAAAAAACATATTAGTAATGTAAATCAACTAAACAACGTTATTATGTCAGAGAAAAAATTAGAAAATATGATGTCCTATAAATAGGACACTGGGAAGTAATGGGTTAAGACAGTTTAATGAAGAACTCATCAGACCGTATATTAAAGATACATAAATAAGGATCTGGCACCAGTTTTGGACAATACCTCATTCCCAGTGTTGGACAATATAATTTAGAAATATTTGTTGATATTTGAATACTGTCATTACTGAATCATAATATATAGACAATTAACTGTAAAACAGCTTAATTTGATGACAATCGGTCGATAGGTGTCAAAATGGTGGACATTTAAATTAACTATTATAGTGTAATCTATTAATTAAAACCGGGGGGAGGGGCTCCAAAGCGTAACAGTTGTTGAATTGAAATTGTTTAAAAAATAGTAATGTACTTAGCATCTAAACTCTTATATAAAGAAAGAGGGGTAACTTAATACTTATAAATCTTCACAAGGGTGAGGGGGGGGGGGTAAAAATGACGTAAATCATCTATATGTAAAAATAGGTAGTATTGGTAGTTAGTTCTCGACGAAAATAGCAGTTATTACTTTACTAAATAAAATTATAAAAATGTTAAGGTTGTAAATTCTACTATATGCGTGTCATGTATGAAAAAAAAGCTTTTGTTTTTGCTTTCCATTTTCATGTACTCTTTAACCCGGTGGTCTTTCAAACAAACGTCAGTTCGTAACAGTGTCGACAACTGGCCATAAATTCATCTACACCTATCACAGTATCACCAGTAGCGTATTTGTAAAGGGGTGACTGGAATAATATGCATAGTAAATTTATCACGAAAATAACAAAAAACGCTTTTCATGCATATCATGATATTTTTATTTTCAATTTGTGGTTCAAACTGTAGTAAATAAATAAATAAAGCAGGTCAGAGACTCTGTGGTTAAATATTTTTGTTTTTTTGAGTTCAATTTGTACTATTCGAATGTCGATGGGCGTTTTTTTAATAGATAAGTCAAAATTTGGGCTGAAATAGTAAAAATTTTGTATAAAGTCTATTTTTATGCAGGTAAGAAAAAAATGTACAAAATGACACATTTTTTTTAAATTTTACATGTATTTATTTGGTGATTTGGAACAATAATTTTTTTTTTTTGATATTTGCAACGTTGAGAATTTTATGATTCTTTTGATTTTCATTTTACTTTTTATGTCCTAAACGGCAAACTTTCAGAAATCTTGCAAATTGTAAAAGATTTATTCATTTTTTTAGAATTTTTCGTAACATTTGAAAATTTGATAAAAAAACTTTCGAACCAAAAAAATTTAAAAATGCCACGAAAAATTCTAAGTACTTTTTACTCCTTGAATTTTTTTAAGTTGTTCTTTTATAATAGGGAGTAAAAATTAAAATAACACTCTCAAAAATTGTAAATAATGAAGAAATAATTTACAAAAATACCTAGTTGTTTAAAAAATACGTTTTTTATAGACTTTATGAGCTTCTTATAAAAATTCTATACTTCAATTAATTTTCGAAACTAACCGAAATTTTTTAATAGTGTGGAGGGAGAGGGTAAAATTATTTAAGTCTATGAGCGACAAAACACAAAATTCACCGTTGCTCGTAAAATAACTCAACACACCTACCCCAATTCTAACGACCTCCTTTTCCCCAGTGACATACACACACACACATCCCCATCTGTCATGTCACCCCCCCCTCCAACCCCCTCCCGCCCGTCAACAATCCTGTAACAGTAACAACACCTTTACCCTTTTCATCATCCCATGGGCAGTAAACGCGATTCTTAATTTCGCACAATAAATTCTACTTTGTGACATCGCCTAACCTGTTAACAACAACAACAACAGGGCGTGTGTGTGGTTGGGTGGGTGTGGAGGTGTTATGTGTGTAGGCAGCTAATAAAGACATATGCACATATCAGCGGTGAGAGCTTCATTATTCAACGGAATAGACACACGAGGTGGATGTTTGTTGATGTAACTCACTTTGTCCCCGGTTAGGGTGGATGCATACTTTTTGATACTTGTATGCCAGGTTTCGATAGACATGCAGTTATCTAGCATAACCTCTTAGACAAGGAAAGATATAAAACTAGTAACATATTACCTAGCGTTAATACCATATCGTATTTTAAAATAAATATCAATTGGAGCAGTGCCGGATTTGCCAACAAGCAAAGTAAGCAATTGCTTAGGGCATCTGATCCCTGAGGGCACCATCAGACTGACTATTAATGTTAATAAAAAATAATGGGTAAATAACAAAAAAAGAGATAATTAGACATAGTCTAAATCCGACACTGAATTGAAGGGTACACGGGAAAAAGAGGCCAAGTCAAAATTTCTAGTTTTTAGTTATCGCTGTTTTAACAATAAGGTTGGTTTCTTGGATAAATTTATTCTAAAAATGATATCTTTCAAATTTTATTTTACGGAATTTAGTATGTTTTTCCCCTTAATACATATGTGGCTCGGAAAGTGCCCCAGATTTGCCACTAAATGGCGCTGTCATCTTAATTCGACAGAAAATTGATATAGCCTATTTTTCGCGTGTTCCCTTCAATTGTTTTGAACTATAAAATAAATTAATAAAAAATGTTTTAAGCACAGAAAAAAACTCGATCTTATTGAAAATTTGTGATGGAAAAATGCTTAATTTTATCTTATTAATATAACAATATTTCCTCAATATAATAATAAAAAAAATCTTATTGAGGATGATGTTTTTACGTGTCTTCTATTTCCAAAAAAATACTTATTTCTGCAGAAAATAAAGGTCTAATCCCAAAAATTGACTCTTTTAAAACTGACACCAAAACGCTCGCAGGTGACATTTCACAGTTGTGACGTCACACTCCTTGCCAACAATAATCAAATATTAAGAGTTAGACAATAATTTAATTATTTTGTGTTATAAAAATGAATTCCACACTATATAAGTTTTTAAACTAAGGTATGTACCTAATAACTTTGTAAGAGTAATTGATATTTGTCTAAAATAAAAGTCAATCACTTTTGACGTTTACTGATGCGTGACATCATTCGCTCTGATTGGTGTTCCATTTAACATGGAGGATTGCTGTGTTTTGTATTTTTATTTTAACAAAAATTATATTAATCTCGCTTTTAATATAAAAAAAAATACATTTTATAGAATCTTTTTAACCTAATTCATTATTTAAAATCATAATTTCAATGATACTTTGTTACTGGTATCATGCTTATTATAAATACGTACACTGTTGACTCTCAGTAATACGTATAAGAAAGTCCCATGGTACTCGATCATAGCATATTTTTCTGTTATGAGCCATTTGAAATTTAATTTTAAATAATTTTTTATAAAAAAAAATTAAGATATTAGTCCACGGTATTTAGATTAAAATTTGCCAAATAGAAGAAAAAAATCATAAAGTTTTGATATTTTGTACACGTACTCTCAGAAGGGTTCGGAATAAGCGCCCGAAAAGTTCCCACCTAAATCGTGGATGGAACATCCCCTTTCACGTGAAAAACTACCCCCGGAGTGAATTTTATTCCAGTTTTTCCCATTTTTCATCCGAACTACCGCTCGGAGAAAAAAATATTATTGGAATTAAAGATTAAACGTTAAATTTTACGTAAAAAATGTCATGTGCACTATTCGGTTAATCATCAGCCTACTCTCGCATTCAATGCTCAAAGTGAAGGGTAGTTTTTGGAGCGCTAGGAAAAATCGGTATAGCAAGATTTTTCACTGTAAATATTTCCATAACGGCTAATTTTACCAAAAAATTGATAAGCATGAATATTGTTGAACTGAATCTCCTCTATAAGATCTAAATATCAGAATTTTGTTTTAAACGTTTTTTTATTGATTTTTTACCTTTTTACACAAACGTAAATTCCAATATTTTTAGATATTTTCCATAGAACCCATTGAGTAAACATTTTCGCGCGTTTTTTTAGTGATATACCATCGTAAGTCTATTCTACTAAAGTTTTGTATATTTTTGCAAATTTATTCCTGTTTTTGGTGTAGAAGTATCTTTAAGTATGAAGTACCTGTTTATTCATTCAGAATTTTATTATTTTATACATGATATCCGTATAAAGGACTTTAGGGACAAGCACATACACACACACGTTGGAAATAAAGTTTTAAAAATATATAAATTGGAGTTGTCCTACTTTTTTTCTTATAAAATTATGTTCGTGTAAAGTTATGGTATATACATTTGTGAAAAAAGGGAAAAAATCAATAAAAAACGTTCGAAAGAAAATTGTGTTACATGAATCTCATAGAGGAGATTCAGTTCTACAATTTTCATCATAATCATTTTTTTGGTAAAATTAGCCATTACGGAAATATTTACGGTGTAAAATCTTGTTACACCGATTTTTCATTGCGTTCCAAAAACTACCCTTTACTTTGAGCATCGAACGCGATAGTAGGCTGGAGATTAGCCGAATAGTGCTCATGACATTTTTTACGTATAATTTAATCAGGTATATTTAATTCTTATTATAATTTTTTCTCAAAACGATGGTTCGGAAACAAAATACTGTATAAGACTTTACGAAAGGAAATATTTTTAAATCCATAAAGAATTAGTTCGTTTCATAAGTTGGTTGTCCAATAGAAACACGCTGCCATTTTATCAAAACATATATGCAGTTTGTCGACAACATTACTATTGAGTATTACACTAAAGCAAATCTTGACAGACAGTTCTCATAGGTGATACAAAATTTGGTTAGAAAAAAATTTAGAACACTTTAATATTTATTTTCAACGCAGAGGCACAATTTATAACCTCCATCCTCAAAATTTTATATCACAACTGCCAAATGGGTTGCGGGAAACGATACAATTGTATTAAAATTGGGTTGCGCTGCTGAATTATGTGTTTCAAATACCATAGAGAAGGTTGCCTTAATTCACCAACTGAAGAGGAATTAATTCAAGAAGCCACCACTGACCAATAAAAATATACAAGACTTATGTGGAATAGACTTACGGAGGTAAGTCTCTAATTGAAAAATGCGCGAAAAGCTTCACTTAATGGGTTCTATGGAAAATATCTCAAAATAATGGAATTAAGGTTTGTGAAAAAAGGTAAAAAATCAATAAAAAAACGTTTAAAACAAAATTGTGGTACTTGGATCTTATAGAGGAGATTCAGTTCTACATTTTTTGCTCTAATCAACTTTTTGGTGAAATTAGCCGTTATGGAAATATTTACGGTGACAAATCTTGTAATACCGATTTTTCCTTGCGATCCAAAAACTACCCTTCACTTTGAGCACTGAATGCGAGAGTAGGCTGAAGATTAGCCGAATAGTGAATATTACATTTTTTACGTAAAATTTCATGTTTAATCTTTAATTCCTATAATATTTTTTCTCCGAGCGGTAGTTCGGATGAAAAATGGGAAAAACTGGAATAAAATCCACTCTGAGGGTAGTTTTTCACGTGAAAGGGGATGTTCCATCCACGATTTAGGTGGGAACTTTTCGGGCTCTTATTCCGAACCCTTCTGAGAGTACGTGTACAAAATATCAAAACTTTATGATTATTTTCTTCTAAAATATCTAATTTACTTGGACTATATAGGGAATATGCATTTTGTTCTTTTCCAAATTCGACAGACCACGTACTTCTCGGTTGGCATTTGAGCGTTGAGCTGCACAGACACGAGTAGAAAGAGTCGAGGGAGACGAGTGGAAGCATGTCTTTATTACAACATGAGCTATGTAGCTCTCTCTACATGTACAAAGGGGTTGGCGGTGGTTGAAAGTATGTCTTTATTATAATATATGGGTACATGTTTGTACGGCTTTCTTGAGGGTCTGTGACGTAGGGAATACAACTAACTACCAGCCGGTTAAATAAATTAATGGATGAGGTAAACCTGCTGCGATGAACTTTCTCAAACTTACTTAAAAATTACAAGTAAGTACATTACCAATTTTGACATAAAGTATAACAAAATGTATTTTACTATTACAAAAATTTAATTGGAGTCAACTGTTTTAATTTCTGGTAACTTTTACTTAGAGAATAGGCATGATGACTAATTAAAAAAAACTATTCTATGATGATCTTTCGTGTCTCCTATTTAAAAAAAAAATTATTTCTGCAGAAAATGATGGTTTGATCGCAAAAATTGACTCTTTTAAAACTAATTTTGAAATTGGCGCCAAAACGCTCGCAGGTGATATTTCAGAGTTGTGACGTCACATTATTTTGTGTGTTAAAAATGAATTCCAAAGTATATAAGTTCTTAAACAAGGTAAGTACTTAATAATCTTGTAAGAGGAATTGATATTTCTCTAAAATAAAAGTCAATCACTTTTGACGTTTACTGATGTGTGACGTCATTCGCTCTTATTGGTATTCCATTTAACATGGCGGAATGTTTTATTTTTCATTTTTATTTTAACAAAAATTATATTAATCTCGCTTTTAATATAAAAATAAATATATTTTTTTAGAATCTTTTTAACCTATTTCATTATTTAAAATCATAATTTCAATGATACTTTGTTACTGGCTTCATGCCTATTCTATACTTGATTACAAACACCTATTGACTGTCATATAGTTGGTTTCAGTGTATACCGTTTGATATAGTGACCTTCCCATATCCCCACCATAATACTACCGTGCTATATTTCTGCACGAAATTTAAATTCATTAATTAACGTCAAAGTTGGCATGGTGGTGGGGGCTCCTCTCACCGTCGTTATATCGAGTGGTGAGTGTAATTAAATAGTAGCAGAAAAATAACTGTTGCCATATTCAGATCAGAGATAAATATGAATGCTTGTTTATTATTTGAAGACCTGGGCAAATTATAATGTTCTGATATATTTACAAACTTTGAAATTCAATAGTACCTATTCTGCCGTGCTAAGCACAAAAGCGGTATCTCAAAAAAAATCGTAAAGTTGATTTTTATGGCATCGAATAACTTAAAAAAATACGAATCCAATGAACCAAGCCAAATAGCAGTATCGTATTTAAAACATATGAAAAAACCCTTAAAAAAGTTTTCCATATCTCAGGTTTACCTTAAATCACTAAGAGAATTAGATGTATATCAATAATATGTAGGTGAATAACTGTATATTTTGATACCGCCAAAATTCCCAATATAATGAATAAATTCCATTTAATAAATAAAAAAAACAATCTGTAAGGTAAAAATAAAACAATTTTAACAAAACTTTGATTTTCTCGAAACTCGACTTTACTGAGATACCGCTTTTGTGCTTAGCACGGCAGTATTTGCAATTTAAAAAAATACGAAGCATCCAATTACTTTAATAGAATGTATAGAAAAAAAAACAAATTCACTTTTGGCTTTCATAAATATATACATCCAGTAAAACATTACAATACTGTCACCAGACATTGAATACCGGTGGGAATGGAGGTTGTCCTGGGGTGATCAGGGAAGGAGGCACTTATAAAACCCAGGACTAATAATAAAAAGTTGATATTTTGAACTACAGATATAGAATTTATTATAAGTTTAGCCAATGATTAACATCGTTTTTAACACTGAAGAGAATTTTATCGATACCCCCCCCCCCCTCCTTGATCTACAAAACTTGTATTATCTTATATAGGACCGTATAATAACCAAGTTTAATTAAAATAGGTTCAGTAGTTCATGAACTATGCGTATGACAAGAATTCAGTATTAGTAGGTATCTGTCCAAAAATGTTTTCATTTCTACTTAAACCAGTCGAGTAGAAATGACATTTGAAAAGTTGACACAAAAAAAGATATAAAAAGACTAGCTGTCACCCGAGGTCTTTGTTTGCGTGGATTTTAGGTTAGGTAATATAGATTTCTGATATAAGCTTTTAGTTTCACATTTGCACGCTAGATGTCTACTTTATCATGTCATTTTTTATCTAATAAATTTTTCAGGATAAAAAGTGACCTATGTATGTCCTTGCTCAAGATGCAAGTTATCTCCCTACCAAATTTAATCAAATTTGATTCATCGGTTTAAGCGTGAGAAGGTAACAAACAGACAGACAGACAGACAGAGACACTTATCTAATACATTTTTCAGGATACAAAGTGACTTGTAAAAGTCTTTGGACACTCATTTTTTTGCGTATTGTAAATATATAAAACTGCAAAAATGGTTGATATAAAATCTTAAATGTTGATAAGAGTTGGTACTTAATTACAACCTTTGTAATAATCCTAGCATATCTAAAATATGCCAAAGAAAATTTTTGAATTATATGTCTGAAAGGTCAAGTTAAAAGTATTGACGCACAGTGTCTTTCAAGCTAACGAGAAATTGTTTCTTTTACTATTTTGACTGCGAGTAAACATATTCTTTTCGCTATTTTGGGGATTTTTATCGATTGAAATCTGTATATTTACATTCAAAATCGCAGGTGTCCAAAGACTTTTGCACGGCAATGTATGTCCTTCTTTAGGATGCAAGCTATCTTCCTGCCAAATTTCATCAAATTTGGTTCATCGGTTAAGCCGTGAAAAGGTAACAAACGGACATACAGACGGATATCGTCGTTTGTCTTACAACACCGCTCAAGTCGAAAATTAGCGGTTTTTACATTTTAATGTCATTGGATAGAGCTACTCATTGCGCGTCGATCTACCAATCACATTCTGGACGTTTCGGACAATAAGATACCAGAATTCAAAAAAACAGTGACAACGCGCAAGCCAGTAGCCTATATAAAACATACACGGTTTTTTCGCTCTCCTGTAAAGTAGATCAACATGACTTGAGCGGTGTTGTTAGATAAGCGACGATATCTTTTGAATAAAAATGAGTGACGGCCGGAAAAATTGAGTGGTTCTGAAGCGCTACTGAAAAGCCCCAAAGAGAAAAATAAGCGATAGCAAAAACAAAGAAACTGGAAAAAAATTTCCTCAAAACACCAAATGAAAATCGCTGAAATTTATATCAAAAATAGGTTATATTTTCCCTTGGTAGAGGGGCGGCAATTTTTGTTTTGCCCAGGGCAGCAGTTAACGTAAATACGCCGCTGCCTATTCCTCACGATGCAAGCTATCTCCTTGCCAAATTTCATCAAGTTTGGTACATCGGTTTAAGCGTGAGCAGGTAATAAAAAGACAGACATACGTATATACTTTCGCATTTATAATATTAGTAAGGATACTCACCAACAAACGCTCTTTATGGTTTCTGCTTCGTTCTGATACTCGTCTTGTTGTGTGTTGTTTCTTTGTGGTGGGTTTGCAATTGCTTCCATCGTAGCTTGGTATTTCTTTGTGCAGATTTCATATTCCCTGACGACTCCCCGCATGCATGGCGCGTGTCTTAAGAATTCTGCAATAAAACCAATGTTGCTATTGCATTCCAAAGAATTGTTTTAGCTTAAAAACTAAAATCCTCGCAAAGAGGAATGTGCAATTTGCATCCAGAAGTAAAAAAAGGATGTAGTAAGTACAAAGGAAGTAGAGTGTGGAGAAAAAAGAATAAGAAATAGCTGAGAAAAATCAAATGTGTCTGTAATAAGAGTTAAACCATTAAAATAAAATTTTTGAAAGTTTTTATGTATTTATTTTTTTAATAATATTTCATGATCTTTTTCAATAAAATTCTAGATATTACCTAAATATAACGAAGAATAATTAAATATGTACAATGTACAATTTTTCTGAATGAAAATATATTTTTACATGTTTTCAGATGTTTTTTTTTATAATAAATTGAATGCGCTATTTAAATGCTGTTTTTACGAGAAATACATAAATAAATTTCATGGAATCTGCATATAATAAATACATAAATATAAATACTTTTACATTTAAAATATACATTTCTTTTATACTAAATACTTCTCTTTAAAGAGAAAAATTTTATTAGAAATTAAAAAATATGAAAAAAATCGTATTTTAATCTTAAGGTAGTTGGTCCGTAAACATGTTTTCGTCAGATTTTGTTTAAATTACACAAGAATATTCCCTAGATTAATATCTGAAAAATAGCCCATTTTTATTAAAATTGACCATCTCAAAGTCATGAAAAACGATCTCAAAGTTTATATTTTTAACACAGCTTATATGGACTAACCGTACACTAACGTAACGTTTTATTAGATAAAATTTAAACGTAGCGTTAGTTTTTCATAAAAAAACTGACATGTTGTATATTTATATGAAAGAAAACAGTATACAAAAAATTGGAATTATTGACCATCCCGTTATTAAGATCTAACCAGATTTAACTACCAAACCATCACATAAATTACAGTATTGTTGACAAGTGGCAACAACGTATTCATTTGATTATAGTAAAAAATACGCGAAATAATGAAATAATTTTTTACAAAATATGATAAGTGGATTGAAGGGAATTATAATCGATTTCATTTATTATTAATATATTCTGTGGTAGTTTAGATGATAAAATATAATCATTTGACAAGTAGTTAATAATAGATAATGTACAGCGTTGCCATGATCATTTCTCTAAATTAAAAATATGTACTCATGGCCTAATGTGATCACATTATGATGGACCAACTACCTTAAGAGCCCCATTTTTTTCTGTTGAAATGTATCATCCCCCCTTTGGATACAAAAACACCCTCTAAAACTAAATTAGCGAGAAAAAACTAATTCATAATGACTATTCACTACTTAAATTATAGTGAAGTCACTTCTTAAGCTATTTCAAAGCACAATACACATAAATTTCATGTCGATGTAATACGTCATCGACAAGAAATGTATATATATAAAATGGCGGCTGCCAAAATATCCAGAGCAGACCTTGTTTTCTTGGATCATGATTTGCAATTGCATTTTGTTTTTATAAAACAAAATACAGGCAATATTATTACTTGATTCTCCGAAGACATTATAGTGGACACATTAAAAAACAAAATACTATTGAGACATTTAAACTCAGTGTTTGAGTACAGGGAGTATGTAAGTATGAACATTAGGTAGTATATTTACCTTCTTGGTAAGCAGGATTCTGGCAAAGATCTTTAATAACTTGTGAAGTGCCTTTGTAAAGTTTGTTGAAATGTTCTTTCTGTTGGAAGTTCATACAGCGTCTTGTGTAACTGTGGATACATCGTAGACCGTTCTCTAGATCCCTGTAATAAACAACAAAATTATTAACACGTTAAGTGTTCATTTTAATGTGCAATTGTTAAAATAATTTTTAATTTAAAATTTCATTTTTGTAATTTTTACTGTTTTATTTGACTGTACTGACGGCAATTTGATAATGACCGTACTTTTTCATGATTATTATACAGTAGAACAAAAATATTTAACCCTTTGTAGTCTCATGTGACATTTCTGTAACAAACCTCAATAATCCCGCTAATATACGTACTAAATATATTTAGTTCATTCAAATATGTGTAACGCTACAGTAACATACCACTCAATAACTTAATATCAGGTAAAATTCACAGATGGCATAACCTATTGACTTACGTATTATTACGTAACTATTGGCAGTAAGGCAGGACCAGATCGGGTACTGGCCGATTTGGGTAGAAAAAGAATACGTTGTAAGTTTCCCCAATGTACTGGCGTTTCACAAACAATTTGCGAAAAATGCGGTGTAGCATTATGCTACAACAAACAAAATAATTGTTTCAAATCCTGCCATACCATATAAGTGTTTTTTTTACGATTAACTCACAGTTATGTCACTCCCAAAAAAGTCAAATAAAATATTTTAAATTTCTGAAAAATACGTGTTTTTTTTATATGCCTAAACTAGTCTCATTATCAACATAATTTAAATTTTTAAGATGTTGAGCTACAAAGGGTTAAAATAGAAGAATAACTCAATTTGCTGAGTCTTGACTACATACAGATATGTATTAAAATAACAAAAATAATTGGAGTTTTAAAAATGATTCATATTTCACCATAACAAAAAAAAAATTATAAAAAAATCAGACGAATTTTTCTGCTTGCCGGTCAGAGAAAAATGAAATGTAGGTGGGGTAAATGGGGGTAAACGGTAGAAACCGAACATAATTATGCACACTACAAATCCCAAATGGGGATTGTACTTCTGGTATATTTTTAGGAGTCTATCGGGATATGCAAAAGAGAAGTTTTTTTCTTCTTTTTCCAATTGGCGTATGAAATTCTCGTGAATAATGTATGGGAATCTAAAAGAAAAATGAATTAATAAAATAAAGGTTTTATGTGAATTTTATTGGAGATTCAAATAGACTTGATAATCGTTTACAAAATATTCAATACAAGCAACGGAATTTTAATATAGAATTTATTAAATCTTTAAACTATTTTTGTAAATTAAATACTTATGTTATGATCCAATAAAACAAAGTCTGCTGTGGATATTTTGACAGTTGCCATTTTATTAACTTCCCAATAGGGAGTTATTGTAATTGGTCCGAAAATCGAAATCAAAAATTTTAACATATTTTCATGTTTCAAGGGCATTAGAGTATATTGACACTATTTTTAGAAAAATGTCTGTGTGTGTGTGTGTGTGTGTGTATGTACGTACGTACGTACGTATGTACGTACGTACGTACGTGTCATTTTTTTCCGGGACGAAATCTCGTGAACAAAAAATGCTATTGACTTCGTTGGGGTGCTAATCGAAGCGTCTTGACGTGAATATGATCTGAAAGAAAGGATTTTTCGAAATTCAACCCCTACGGGGGTAAAAAGGGTATTTTTTTTCATTTTTATTTTTTTTCTTGGTCGAATTTAGTCGGAACTTATAATAAATACTATACAATACAAATAATGAAACGTGTATTTCAGTATTTATTTTTTATATGGGTCCAAACAGCCATTAAAGGAATGAAAACCACCATCAAAATTTGAATTGCATACTAATAAATACATCTAATAATTCATGTTGCCTTGGAAACAACACAATTCAAAATTCAAACTGTCAGATTAGTTTTTCTAAAAATGTGCATTATATTATTGACATTATTAGAATATTAGAAAACTAATATTCATAATACAAAGGGTGAGTTTTATTTCTGATAAATTCAATTAAAATTTTTCATATACATATTAAAAAAAATATATATTTACAAACTATAACATAGTAATATTAATTATGGAAACAATAAGTAATCAGTATTCAAGTATTGTAATTCATACCATGTTGGGAAGTTGATTGTGTGGACCTAAAGGATCGCACCCCACAGCATTATACGTTATATAGTTTAATTTTATATCCCCGGGTAAAATTGGATCCGACAGCTAGTTTAAATTTCTTGTCGATGACGTATTATCGATAATTAAATCAAAGAAGAAAAAACTATTATGTAAACAATATTGGTTGTTTATTTATTTACAATCCGTTTGCCACAAATTCCTTATTAGAAAAAATTCTTGGCGATGACGTCACAGTATGAAACAAATGAACTGTCCAGTAGACCTTGTATTATTGGATCATGTTAAATACTTGTGATGTGATCTAATTTTTTCTTCAAAATTTGACGTGTTTGCAGTGGTGTAACCAGATTTTTTGGGAGGGGAGAGTAAAAGTATTTACAAATTCTTTTTACCCTTTATTCTTACTAATTGTCTTTTTTTTATTTCCTAAATGACCTCTTTTTTTGTCCTTTACTTCTCCAAAGTTTCAATATTTCAAAGTTTTTAATTGCACGCGGGAGGGGGGGGGGGGAGTAAAACTCAACAGCTTGTTTAAATAAATAATTTATTTATTTTATTTTTTAAATTATTTTCAAATAAATATTCTACTTTTTATTAACTTCCCAATAGGGAGTTATTGTAATTGGTCCGAAAATCGAAATCAAAAATTTTAACATATTTTCATGTTTCAAGGGCATTAGAGTATATTGACACTATTTTCAGAAAAATGTCTGTGTGTGTGTGTGTGTGTGTGTGTGTGTATGTACGTACGTATGTACGTACGTGTGTACGTACGTACGTGTCATTTTTTTCCGGGACGAAATCTCGCGAACAAAAAATGCTATTGACTTCGTTGGGGTGCTAATCGACGCGTCTTGACGTGAATATGATCTGAAAGAAAGGATTTTTCGAAATTCAACCCCTACGGGGGTAAAAAGGGTGTTTTTTTTCATTTTTATTTTTTTTCTTGGTCGAATTTGGTCGGAACTTAGAATAAATACTATACAATACAAATAATGAAACGTGTATTTCAGTATTTATTTTTTATATGGGTCCAAACAGCCATTAAAGGGATGAAAACCACCATCAAAATTTGAATTTCATACTAATAAATACATTTAATAATTTATGTTGCCTTGGAAACAACACAATTCAAAATTCAAACTGTCAGATTAGTTTTTCTAAAAATGTGCATTATATTATTGACATTATTAGGATATTAGAAAACTAATATTCATAATACAAAGGGTGAGTTTTATTTCTGATAAATTCCATTAAAATTTTTCATATACATATTAAAAAAATATTTACAAACTATAACATAGTAATATTAATTATGGAAACAATAAGTAATGATTACTTATTTTTTCCATAATTAATATTACTCAGTATTCAAGTATTGTAAATCATACCATGTTGGGAAGTTGATTGTGTGGACCTAAAGGATCGCACCCCACAGCATTATACGTTATATAGTTTAATTTTATATCCCCGGGTAAAATTGAATCCGACAGCTAGTTATTTTTATTTGTATATTGTTTGAGGACTGCTGGTTTAAATATATATACATTTTGAACCGATAACCATTTGCTTCGTAATTCTATAAATTGTTTACATCATTAAGGTACCTATAACGTATACGAGTATTTATAAGACATATGAAATAAAAGATAATGGAATGCTATATTCCATTTCTAATCGTTTTTTGATCAAATAAAAAGGATATATTCCTACGATTTTAGATGCAATTATTGGAGAACAGAAAGCAAAATTGATGTTATTTGATACATAAATAGTTTTACACAAAAAGAAGAAGATTCGATGGAAAAGACGTATGATATTTTTCTGAAAGCTTTCGTAATATGGTCTTTTTATTTCGAGAAGAAAAATAACTCTAGCAACTTTTATTTTATATGTTGGTAATTTAAAAAAAAATACACGTCGATTTAGACGAAAGGTAATCGGATACAGTCAAACGTCTGTACATCGAACTGATGAAAAAAAGTTGGGAACATAATTGAAATATGATTTTAATTTATTATAAGAATCAAAATTAATGGGATACTTTTTCAATGTAGTTTTGTTAAAAATTGTGATATTATACTGAAAATTCAGAGGAATTATTAATGTAGTTTTTTTTTTCAAAAATAAAAGAGAAACAATTTTGTGCGTTTATCGATACCCTTAGAGTGGTGAAAAATGGATTTTTTTTTTAATTTAAAAATAAAGGTAAAATTGTCATTAATTTTTATTTGAAAAACTAATTTGCTCCCTTATAGTATAAAGCATTTTATTTTATCAACATTTTATTCTATTTAATCTCTTGTATCATCCCCTAAGTTAGGGTCGCCAGAAATATAGAAAAAATATAAAAAAAGTTTACAAAATCTTAAATATTTCTACCATTTAATATTTAACCCTCTTTTTATTAAGATTAATTTTTGTAAGGACTCCGCAGAATCCTTATCGGAAAGGAGTTTCGGTCAAACTCCTTGAAACTTTGGATTCTGATAGTCCTTGATGAGTAGATTAAAAGTGTCAATGGGCACTAAGTCCTAAAAACTCAAACTTTTAACCCTCTAAAGTTGGGGATTATGCTCGCCTTTAATTTACAATAAAAAAATTGTTAGAACCTTAATTTTCGCACAACTATTTGTATGTGTTCCCAAAGACTTATATAATCGATTGTCACTATAAAAAAGTAAATATTTAAATTCTTTAGTTAATGGCAGTACATAAATCTTATATATTATTACATTTTTTTATTATAAACCAATTTTTTATTATAAAACAATTGGATTTGTTTATAATTAAAAAAAAACATAACAATAAGATTTAAGTGTTGTCATTTCTCAATGAATTGAAAAGTTGACTTTTTTTATGGTGGCAATTGATTATAGATGTCTTTGGAAACACATACAAAAAGTTGAGCGAAATTTAAGGTTCTACAAAAAAAATATTGTAAATTAAAGACAATCATGATCCCCAACTTCAGAGGGCTATATCTTAAAAGTTTGAGTTTTTAGGACTTAGTGCCCATTGACACTTTTGATCTACTCATCAAGGACTATTATAATCCAAAGTTTCAAAGAGTTTGACCGAAACCCCTTTCCCATAAGGATTCTGCGGGGTCCTTAACAAAAAATAGGTACCAAATTTAGTATTCAATAATTTTATTTTTATAGTGTTTGTTCATCAAATAAATTGGGTATAAAAACCTCTACATAAAAAAAATAATATTATCTGATAGTAAAAACTAACAACCAAATTTTCAGACACGATAACTGAACTAAAAACGAACACTATGTAATAACAATACCATATATTTTCAAAAACACCTCTCATCCTTTACATAAGTACATTTTTATCCCTAGTAGTACATTCAAAGGACATAATAATTTTAAGGATATAGGTAATATAATTAGATCGTTTATGATCACATAGCCTTCGAGATATCGCAGAGTCCCTTGTAACGGCAAAAACGGCCATAGCCAACGTAATATATCAGAGATTCCTTTGGAGATTGTGTCATTCGGAAATAACTCCAACTGGAATGTGTCTGAACCGTTCTAAACATGCTAGAACCGGATAGAAGTCGTAATAAAATGTGTATTACACTAAATACTCGATTGGGGGTAAAATATGTGATGGAATTATTATTTTTAGTAGTAGTGTATATGTTTTAGAGTAATATTAATTTATAATATCGTATCGAGCATATTTCGATGCTTCTTATACGAAGACTTAGCAGATCTTTCTTAGGGAATAACATTGGGGTTGTCAGTTTTAGGATCTAATAAGTCTTATAAATCTTAAAGCTGATAAAATTACGAATAAAATAGTTTTTTTCAAAATTATGTATCTTAAATACTTATTGAAATAGAGTCCGCGAAATATCATTTAGCGATATCGAGTTTGGTGATTATGTTTAATATGTCTTTAACCCTCGGAGTACACACCTATTTTTTCAACCTACTAGTACACTCTGGGTCAATTTGACCCTGCTTATTTTTGATCGCCTATAATTCCGCAACTACGAAACCTTTTGACTTACCAAAATTCAAAGGTATACTTTGATTCATGGTAAATGAACTTATAAGTGTTACAAATACCTATGAAGTATTCAACATACTTAAAAAAAATCGCGAAAAATTTAAAATACCTGAGCGCTATTCACGATCAAAGTCGGTGTATGGATCAAATTGACTCATAAGAGGCTCCGAGGGTTAATTGAATTTCAAAATGAAATTTTCCATTAATATAGAAAAAAGAGTGTCCTAAATAGTGATCTGCATCCAATGTCCAAATCTCGAAAAATATTTGAGTTATAAGCACTCAAAGTTCTAGGTATTACAAAAATTTAAGTAAAATTATTCATGTTTTTCGACGACTGCAGAGAAGACCTTTTTACAATTAAATAAAATAAATTCCATAGAAAATTTAATGCCCTAATAAATGGTTTCTGTCTGACCACAATTACATTAAAATTGTTCAAGTTATAGGTAAAAATACAAAGCATATAAATTAAATTATAATTATCACGAGTGTATTCAAAAACATTGTATATTAAAATATTTTGTTATGAAAATGAATCTTCATTTATTTACCTATAACTTGAACAATTTTAAAGCATCATGGTCGGACAGAAACCATTAATTTGGACCAATATTTTGGACCGTTTCAAGATTACCTACTACGTCAAATAATAAAATTTCTTTAAAAATTCATTAGAAATGATGCAATTTTCATCTCTTATCACGTGTGAATATTGAAGCCTATTTTCTTAAATTATTAATAACATTTTCCAATTGCATAAAACTAAAATAATCACAGTTAGTTAACGGACGATTAATCAATTTATATGATGTCCCTGCAGATAAATTTTACCCCCCCCCCCACCTCCAAATAAAATAAAATAAATATAACTGCCTTTTTTTAGATCACCCTAATAAATGGATGTTCTATTTTAATAGCAGGAATTTTCGGATATAACCTATCAAAAAATCGATGTCAATTTCGTTAATATCACGCCATAAATATTAATATTCAAACGTAGTTAGGTACATACCGACATTTTTCAAGCATCAAAAAAATTCTACATTTGCGTGGTGAAACAAAAAAATGTCCACATTGAAAAAATAATGTTGTACAGTTCTTTTTAGTAAGTTTTTGATAAAAACAAAGCATGATGATTTTTTATAATTTCGTTCACAGCATTTGTTTTATTTTTTTTTACAAACACACACACACAAACATATATACATACACACATAGACAGTACATGGTTCCACGTAATAACTGTATTCATTTTTCATAATTAAAATAATGTTAAATACGGTGTTTTTTTGTGTTCGTTTGTTAAAAAGGTTTGTATCATATTTTAGGTTGAAATATACTATATACATATATAATCTGTTTAAGGATATGAAATATATGTTTTTTGATTTAATCCTGCTGTTTTTAATTTTTTTAAATTTATATTAGAGTTTATATAAATGTACTTTCAGAAAAAGCATTTTTGTTCATTTTAGTTTACTTTTGCTACTATATCTAATATCTACATATTTAAAATTTTAAATATATGTATAATATACTGGCACTAGCCTTGGATGCTGTATTTTGGGATTGGTGGGCTTTTTTGTAATTCTCATGAACTTATATCTATATCTATGAAAGAGTTTGTCCTTAACCACTCACTCACTCACTCACTCATATATCAACGTACAGCCCAAACCCCTGGACCTAGAAACATGCAATTTCGTAGGTGCCTTCCTTTAATGATGAAAGCACCCACTAAGAAAGGATTTTTCGAAATTCAACCCCTACGGGGTTAAAACAGGGTGTCAGTTTATATAAAAAAATATTTTTTTTGTTCGCATTTCTTTGAAACTTATCGAACATACTATACAATATAAATAATGAAACAATTATTTCAGCATTTCCCAAAATTTAACCCCTAAGGTGTTATGGGGGTGGAAAAAATTGTCAAATAATTTAATTTTTGTATTCACCGAATGAAACATGACACATTATGTAAAATGTAACAAGACAAATATCAGTTACCAAAATTCAACCCCTATGGGAATGGGGGGGGGGGGTAAAATTTTGATATATTTATCTTCATAATTGTTCATGATTTTAAAGTAAATTCGGACAAATTAATATTCAATTAAAAATGAAAGTTCGATATTCAACCCCTAATATCATGAGACGGTGACGAGGATGGATTTAGATATGTTTATTTGCATACCTGCTTTACATATAAAGGTAAATTCGGGCAAAATAGTCATAGTTTTTAGGGGTAGACAGAGTCTGTGTTTTTGATATGTTTATCTGCATAGCTGCTTACTTTATAATGATAGAGTCGGGCAAAATAATCTACAATAAAAAAATTCGATATTCAACCCCTAATGGCGAGGGTAGATAGGGGGTTAGTTTTTACAATTTTTAATTAAAATCCGAGATATTTACGTTTTTTTATAGGTCATGAATAAAAATCAATTAAAAAAAGTAATGTGTCATCCCTTATCAAGTAGTCTAATTAGTTTCGAAGTTCCGTTAGTTACTAATAAAACAAGTACCTATTTATTAGATCAATTCAACTATCAAAGTCCGCAATATATAGTTTTTTATCAAAAATATTGTTTTTTCTCCAGTAAAGAACACCCAGTGGTGGACACTTGTTAATGGTTACAAAATGATAAGTACTACGACACAAAAGTTGTAAAATAAAGAATCGTTTTTGAAACAATGTAAAGCAGTTTAAGTGTTTAAATGTCCACCATTTTGACACCCATTGGCCGATTGTCATCAAATTAAGCTGTTTTATAGTTAAGTATCTATAGAATATGATTCAGTAATGATAGTAATCAAATATACACAAAATTTTTAATTTAGTACATTTAATTAAACATGGGTTTGATCAAAGACATTATATGCGTATATTTAATATAATGAAAATAGTTATTTTAGTTTTATTCTATCGAGTAAAACCTAAATTCCCCTAGGAAACATAACCCAGCGCCGTGTCAAAATATGTATGACATATTGAGTTGGTGTCTAGAGGTTGGTAGTCCTTGTAACTCACCTAAGGCAGTGCTAAATATGTCCACCGAGTTATGACATCCTTATTAATCCTTCCACGCTCCAGGTCCTGTAGGATTAAGGATTACACACATTTACTCTAACGTTTTATGTACAGTATGTCGACGATATTTGTAATACTGTATTTCATATTTTTGTGTTTATTTTTGTATTTATACTCTTCTATTTAAGAGTAATACGGTATATTAGTTTTTTTTTTAATTAAAACATATATCTTCAGGGTCGAAATTATATTTAAGAGGTGTTTTAAACTTGTTGAAAATAATATTTTTTTATGTTTTTGGGATATTTTAAACTTCCCAAAAAATAAGAAACTTAAGAGAATTAATTTTTACTAAAATTAGTATTTTTTTATCCCTTTACAAATAAATAATAAGTTTTATGATTTTAAGTGAACTTTTTTTATTTTCTCGAACTTTGCGAGTTAAATAAATAAATTTAACGATTGTTAAATTAATAATCAAACATAATATTTTGACCATGAAGAATAGAGACAGGAGTGTAAGCAACTATACAGTTGCGCAGTCAATTTCTGCGCACAGGTCCGAGTACAAGAGACCACCCACTTCGAGGGTTATATTTTGACTCATGAAATCGTATTACAAAGATACAGAGTTTTCTCTCCTGTCTCTTTCTTATACATATACTCAGCGCTCTCTTACGCATATAAACACTCTCCTTAGCGTTTCGTCTTGAAAACCTGTCGCATATTAAATAGTTGAGATAAGTGACATTTTGTAAAATATCGAAAATCGATAAGATTAGTTGTTCTAACGAATTATATAAGTACCTATTTTTCTTTCTCTTACAAACATGAGGTAGTATATAGTTTATATGAGTATAGAATAATATACTTTATATTATTTATATGTTAACATGTGTTTTATATTTTTTTCTTCTCTGTGCGTCAATCCGCCTCCTACAGAAAAAAATTCTTGGAAAACCGGCGTTAATGTAATAACAAATATGACAATGAATGTGTTATTATGATTTTCTTTTCTCTTGACATATAACAAACATGTTTATGTGTATATATGTATGTATATGTACATTTGAGTGAAAAGTGCAAAAAACGTAAATTTTCTCTTTAAGCAAAAAAAATATGTTTCTGAAAAAAGCGTCAATATTTAAATACATATTTCAAAAGGAATAGGTAATTTTTATTTGTCTTGAGTTTTCAGTGTTAGCAAATTCGTTTAGCAAACGATAGTTACCAGTAGTTTATCTTAATTAAAATATTGATTGAATCAATATAAAAGTATTGATAACAATTCACCTAATCTATGGGATACATACCAGGTATACAGTATGAGGATTTCAGAAACTACACAGAAAAAAAACTCGATCTTATTGAAAATTTGAGATGGAAAAATGCTTAATAAAATCTTTTTAATATAACAATATTTCCTCAATATAATAATCAAAAAATCTTATTGAGGGTATTTTATCCATTTGAAAAATATATCTTCATGTTTATCTAAAAATCTTTTCATTTGTCAAATTAATAAATAATTTATTACACTAACTAACGAAACTCTCAAATAGATTAAACATATTAGTTGTGTTAATAAATATTTATTAGTGTGAATATTTTTTAACATAGATCGCATTTTTTAACACATAGACAAATTTTCTGTGTAGTATAAAATCGGTAAAATGAGACAAAAAAAAATACTTTGACAGTCGCCTTTTTAGAAAAATTTCATGTCGATGACGAATTACAAGAAATGTTTATGCTTCAAAATAATTGATCGATAGTTAAATTAAAAAAAAAAAATATGTAAGCAGTAATGGTCGCTTATTTATTTATATTCCGTTCGTCACAAATTCCTTATTTTGTCTTGATGATGACATCACAGTATAGAACAAATGAACTGTCCAGCAAACCTTGTATTATTGGATCATGGGATATAAATACACCATTAAACTGTCCCATCTTAATCGTAACTTTTGTCTCATTTAACCGTTTCTCTATCTCTTATAGTTTCCGAGAACCCAATATTGCATCCTAGTATTAATAAGACAAGGTTATTTACATTGAAAATGACATTTAAAAAAATGTCCGCCATCAAGTTTTGGTAACAATTTGTATAATGTACTATATGGCTTTTTATGCATCCAAAAACATGATTGTTTCTGTTTGCTAATTTACCCTACACTTAGCACACCCATAACAATGGAGTATTACCTTATTTAAACAAGCCAAACAGTTTATATTTAACTAATTAGAATCAATTTTCGCGTTTATATTGTTAAATGAACGTTTTGTTTATACTACGATTGATTATTGTATTTTATTTCATTTGTTGTCAAAAACTCGCTCATTCGAATTTCCCGCCATTCAAATATTTACAGTTGGTAAGCGTGTGTTCTATTGTTGAGTAGTATTTTGTTTTGCACGCGCTACTATTTGTTATTTGTATGTAAATAGTGTAATAGTGTAATCAGTGTGAATACACTGTGGTATCTAATTTGGATTTTGGAAAGTCAATTTTAAATATACCTATGTTGTATGTTTGTAATAGTCGTTTGTTAGCATATCTCAAATATTGGTGGTATAAATACAACTAGCTGTTGTACTTGACATTGTGGATGCCGGAATGTCACCAATTATTTTGTTTTTACATAAAAGTGTAGTACTATTTTTTTAAATTCATTTTTACTTTGGATCGTGGCTTCTGGGTGTAAGGTGCGTCGATTTGGACGTGTTACCGACCAACGTTTCGTCATACTTATAGTGGACATCTTTAGAACTCTTCTAAAAGTTCAGCTTACACCCAGAAGCGAAGATCCATATCAAGACTCATCTTTACATTGTTTTAGAAACGAAATTTCTTTTTATCCTTCTAGCATTATAGCGCAATACTTTAGTGAAAGTTTCATCCAAATCGGCTTAGTACATAGCTATGTACTAAGCCGATCATAATTATGAGATAAGCGTTAAAAAACAAATAATCTTATTATATAATCTTATTAATTAAGATACAGTTTTTTTCAAATTGATGTGATAAAAATATATTATTTTTTAACCTTTTGATCTGACCGTGTGAAATAACTTTTTCGAAGTGATCGTGTGAAATAACCTTTTGTACTTTACTTTTCAGTGATCGTCTAAAACGATATAAAATAGAAAAACACATACATAGGTTATAAAATAAGTTAGCTATTCGTGCATTGAACTTCCGACCGTGTGTAAGGAGCTTTATAATATACGCAGTCTTTCACCTTCAGACATTTCTGTTTACGTTTATTGCTACATTAATGTTACAAGCTCGAATTTACGACCTCATACAGTACATTAGAAAGTTATGCAGTAATTTTTATAGCACCTTAACGTTTAGGGGTTACATTTTATATATATAAATTAAGGTTATGTTTTCGAATATGTCTAAATCAGCAAGTATACCAAATATAGGATTTTATCTACAACATAATGTATTAAACTTAGCGGAAGGTTTATGTCCAGTTTCACGAACGGCAGATATCTATCATATATAGAAATTGCCTTCTCCCTCTCTCTTACACTTACTTCTGGAATCTCATTGGTCAAATACAAGTTTGAAACTAAACTATAGATACCTTTTATTTGTGAAACTTGGCATTAATCTTGCAATTTTTTGCCCTATATTATTAACGAATTCTTCCAGCCCAAATAATAAATAAAACCTCTATACAGGGTTTTAATCTATCACCCCCCTAATTTTTTTTATCTATCAATGAAATCAAAAAATGCTTCAAATAAAAGCTGTTTGGTTTTGAGGGGGACCCAAAATGGCGTTATTAATTTTTTATTTTTTGGACGTCTTCATGGTCAAATAGGCCCAACTTTTTTTTTCCAAATGGAAACCTATATTTTTTATTACAATATCTTATTGTTTGGAAAAAAACAAGTAGCTTTTGTTTCAAAAATTTTTTGTATGACTTCATTTTTTTTTAATATTCAACAAAATAATTTTAGATTTTAGATTTTTACTAATTTTTTACTCGAAACCCATTAACTTAAGAGGAAAAGTGTAAAAAACAAAAAATGTTTATTTTAATATGATATGACTAGGAAAATTATTGGGTTAGGTTTTCATATACAGTAGAATTCGGATATAACGACCCTCAAGGGACCGGCGACACTTGTTCGTACTAACCGGATGGCGCACTAAACGACCGGATATATTTTTTATTTTTATTTAACGTCCAAGTTATTCTGCCTTTTTTTTAAAAGACATTCAGCAATTTACCAGATAATTTAAACTTGTTTTTTTATTATGTACATATTAATATTACTGTAATTCTTATTATGTAATAATAATATACATAGTTAAATTAATTTCTATTTAAATAAAACAAATACTAAAATTAACAAAAAGTAACTTTAATGGTATTTACATTTACATGCACATTATATACAATTATACATACATAATGTATTACAGTTTGATCAGAGATACAATGTACCTACATATTCTATGCATGTAAATATGTATTTACTGACGTAGAAAGTCTGTCATTTTACTAATCAACAATCAACATACGTAGGAGAAAAGAGAAAGCCGGGAGAGGTATTACTTGTGCGTAGATATTGGAAACATTACACTGCACGTCGTTCTAACCGGACAATTTATTCAATTTATTGTCAAAATAGGTCGCTATAAGCAGTTGGTCGCTTAAACCGGAGTCGTACTATACGAATATGTTTTCATAGAACGTCTATGTATGTATGTATATGAAACCTGATTTGAGTTTACATTTTCGTTGATAAAAACGGTTAGCCGTTATAAACGTAGTCGTTATATCAGGATTCTATTGTAGATGGAAAATATGCCATTAATGTTTAAAAAAAGTTTGTTTTAAATAAACAAGAAATTAATTACGTATAATAACATATAAGCGGAATGAAGGATTATTATACCAAGAATCACTGAGAATTATTTTTTTAAATTAAAAAAATACACCGCATTTTCTTTTATTAGGTTGTAGTGGAATAGACAACAAGAAGGGGGAAGAGATCCAGAGCTGGCGGTGTGGGAGGTAATGTGGGTGGGGATTGTCGTCTCTGACAATACGAGTTGTATGGTTCCATTTAGTGTGTCGTTAATTAAACGACCCGGAAACGGTGAAAAACCGGAAGGGAAACGCTCTTAGCTGCTTTCCAAAGAACACGCTGAATTAATTCTCCCCTTTACCCTCCGTATTCCCCTTATAACCGAATGTATTATGCAGTGGTGTGCAATATTTTTTTTAATTGTATGCACTTATATTTACCCCCTCCCCTCTTTAACTTGGGAAAAATCATACTATTTTTAATTATACTTATTGAATAATTTTGGATCTTGTATTTATTTAGGTACTGTTTCGTTGATATTTTTTAAGGGCCTACCAAATTTGCTAGCTTGCTAGCAATCATAAATGAGGTTATTAATTTTGTTATAGTATCTATGGATTAGTTATGGAATTTAGAGCAGTGACACTTCAACGTATTGTAACACAGTTAGTGACTCTGACCGTATAAAAATTTTCATAATAGCACCACTGTTTTAATACCGTAGGTGTTTACATACAACGCTTGCGCGAAATCTGTCAAAGTCATCAAAAAACTCGAAGAGAACTGTCATATAAGTTTGGTATCTCATCTGAGAGTGTTAGCAAGCTTGCAAATTTGCTAGGTCCTTTTTAATACCGGACATTATATTATAATTATTTTTGAGTCTACAAAATGACCTAATTATTCAAACCTTAATCTATAGGTATAGGTACTCAAATATTGTATAAAAGGAATGATTTAAAAGTTATACCAAAAACGACTTATAAGTAGATTTTTTCATCAATATCAGTGTTTAATTAAAATATTGAATTCAAGCTATTTATTTTAAAACAATTAGGTACTTTTTTTGAATTAATGATATGAACTATGAACTAATATAATAGCATATTTAAGGGACATTTCTTTTGCAATGTTAGTCTGTATAGCCCTCTAATCAACTTTAAGACTACTTTAAAAAAAGCTATTCGCGGAAACTAAAAATATAAGTTAAATTTATCACTTTTTAAGTAGGTTGATATTATAGGGTACGGGGCTGACTTTGCGAGGAACGGTACGGGTAAGCGCATGCAAAATCACATAGATGCGTCTCTCTCTTTTTCTTCAAAAACTTATCATTTTTTAATTAAAAAACGCGATTTCTAACCATTCTGAAAATTTATAGATATCTTTATAAATGAATAAAGAATGTATGCTCAAATTTTCATCAAATTCTCTCTGTCACATCACTTTGAAAAGTCCTGTCATGTCTCGAAATTATGCAGTTATCATAAGAATGCATGTTAATTTGTTTATTTAATAATTCTTAAACAATTCTCCTAATGACCTTAAAATTTTGCAAGGATTTTTTAAATATGAATGTCTTGTTATTTTTGAAGTTTCATCGAAATCACTCTCTCTTATTTCTTCATGGTGTCAACTTCTTTTAAAATAAAACTATTCGCAGAAACAAAAATATAAGTTGAATTTATCACTTTTGAGGTTCAATATTTTTTACGATGCACTTGTTGTACACCACTGGTTTAAGGACGGATGAAATGTTATACAATCATCCAAAAATATACAAACTACACAAAAGGTTAGAGTTTTTATTTTTCTTTCTTTAGTTATTTTTATTATTGTTTAATGTTTTTGAATGTTGATTGAAGATATTCAGATTTTGATTATTATTTTAATTAAGTTGGTAGTTAAAAAACGTTTTTAAATACGGCTACCTGTTGCTTTATGAAAATATAAATATTTAATTTGATGTTAATGCGAGGGTATAAAGTTTTTCAATGGGATGAATTTATTTTGCGTTTATGATTATTTTTGCATTTCTAATTTTATGGCTGCTACTTATTGTTAAATTATTACTTATAATAACTTAATAACGGGCTTTATAGCTACAATTAAAAGTGTTTATACCATATTACTAAAAAAACACCCGCGGTTTCACCCGCGTGTATTTTAAAACCAGTTAATGGCCACCTGACTTACTGTTTAAAAAAAATAAAGTGGCTATTTGCACATGCAGTATGTGCATGCAATTAGCTATTTGCACATACTGTATATGTACGAAATTAAGTTAGGTTGTTAAGTTAGGGTAGGTTAGTGGTAAGTCTAAATAGCCAATTGTGCAAATAGCAAATAGCCAATTAAATGCATATATGTTATGTGCAAATAGCCAATTGCTTGCACATACTGTAAGTGCTTATAGCCTCATTCTTAAAAAAAGTGGTTGTGTGTACTTATATACACGCGTTAGTAGTTATACAACTGCTGAGACTAGTAGTGACATCTAGCGAGCAAATACAAAACAAATAACTTCAAAACACCTGTTTTACCGGCTATCATAACAGAAATCTTTATTATCTATACAAATAATTACATTACTTAAATTTCACCCTGAATGCACTTGAAATATCATATTCTAAACGCAAAATTATAATTTATTCGCAAAAAATCTTTTTTTTAAAGTAGGTATGAATTTTAGCAATCTATTGTTTTAATAGATGCTCTACAAAATGTTCTTGGCTTGCTATAGCAAATTTTTAAAATAATATCGAATAAGTGAACGATACCAATTTTAGAAATAAAACAATTCAGTAAAAATAAACAAAAACCCTAGGAGTTGAGTTAGTCATTTTGGCAGCTGACCTGTTCATATTTAAATTGATAAAGCCCACATTGTAGATATATATCATTCATTGTTGATACAGTTATAACAATAATGTTTGGTATATCTACACAAGTAAACAATCTACTGGAAAGTTTTCTAACAAATACATACAAAATGATTTTTGCTTGTGGGATGATATATATAATAATTTACCATATATGAAACGGGAAGCACCCACACGTATTAAGCCCACGAATATCAAAATTATTATGATGATGCAAATAAAGCTCTTTTATATTGCAGATGTTTCATTTCCAGTAACCAATTGTTGTATGTTAGTATATAAAATTAGTGAAGTATTTTTCAGAAATCTTAATTTCGAAAATACAAGTCTTGAGGCTTCCGCGGTGATATCGATATGGATCTTAGTTTCTGGGCGTAAACCGCGTCGATTTGCACTTTTAGAAGAGCCCTAAAGATGTCCACTGCAATGTGTGACGAAACATTGGCCGATAACACGACCAGATCGACGCGGTTTACACCCAGAAACCAAGATCCTTACTTTCTAAAAGTGTTTTTGCGAGAAATCACTAACTGAAATAGTTAAAAGTATATCACTATGAATTAGTGATGGGCTGAAAAGTCTTTGGCCTAACAACGAAAAAAAGTTTTTATTTAATTAAAAAATTATTTTATTTTTCGACATAATCTCTATATCTATAACAGTGGTTCTTAACCTTTTCGAAGTTACGCAACACTTTTGATTTAAAAAAAAAGTTTCGAAACACTATCTTACTAAATCATTAAGGTCATAAACAAACAATAAAAATATGCATGAACATTATTTTATTAAAAACTGCAGTTAACGCATTAATAACCAATTAAATATAAACAAAAATTACACTTTCATAAAAACCTAATCAATATAGTTTGTTTTATGGGCTTATACTACTGTTTAGCAATGTCAGGCTTAATACGCGATAAAAAAAACTCGATCTTATTGAAAATTTGAGATGGAAAAATGCTCAATAAATTTATATTGTTAATATAACAATATTTCCTCAATATAATAATACAAAAACTCTTATTGAGGATATTTTATTAATTTGAAAAATATAATAATTAATTTGTCAAATTAATAAATAATTTATTACAACAACTAACGAAACTCTTAAATAGATTAAACATAATGGTTGTATTAATAAATACTTATCACCCAACTAGTGAAAATGCAATTTTCGATATGGTAAATTCAGTATTGTCATTTATAAAGTATTCTTTTGTATTTAAAATATATTTTTTCAATACGAAACAAAATTTTCACCGTGATAAGAACATTGTTAGTAATTATTATTGATACATTTATCAATAAGATAAACGTGAATATTTCCATATTGGTAAACAATTATCATATTAACAAACAACTTCTATCGGAGCCAGATCGATCACGGAATTTTTACATTGATCGCAAATTATTTTTTTCTGTGTGCCCTCATATATTTATCAATATTCCCAAGTCTCACGTTTTTTTTTTAATTTTTATGTTCGTAAATGATGAAAAACGAGTCACGCATAAATGATGTTGAAAACTGTAGCAAAATTGTCTACTTTTATAGAAAGAATTGGGTATTCGGCTAGCACAAAAAATCCAAAATTCCTCAAAGCTAGTTCATAAAATTTCAATATGACCCGTCGACAAATTAACTGTCCTTCCTCATGAAACGAAAAAATTCGTAGGTATTATTAACTGCAGTAAATGAATTTCTATAGAAGAAGGAAAATAATGTACAATATTTTCTTCGATTTTTTTTCTGTCACAGTGGCTTTCCTGTTAAAAAAAACCACGCCAATACCCGGGGGTGTTTTTTCATTAGTTTCTAACACTGCTAGCATACAGTGAACAGAACACACATTGTACAACTCTTACAAACTCTATATGTTATTTAATGAACCCAGTTACATACGGAATCATATTACATTTAATAAAACGACAACGAACACGACAATTGTCGTTAGCTAAACTGTTTTTAATAAAATTTCAACTTAATCCACATTGTTCTTCCTGGTTTTATATAATATGTACCTACATATTTATAGAACAATAGAAGTTCATACATAAAGCTCTAGAATTATATAATATTATAATGCGGGTTAAACTGTCAAAAAATAGCGACAAACAATAGCACGTTTTATTATTGCAACAGTGCACAATTTTGATGAATGTTGTATTATATATGTATTTATGTACATGGTTGCCATATTTATAGAATGAAACCAAACATATTTAAACTCCGTAATTTTGAATAATTAAATGTAAGAAAATTTGGAATTAATTAGAAAAATATCATCGATTCTGCTAATTTCATAATCTATACCAGGGATTTTCAACGGGGTCCAGGTGAACCCCTTGAAATCTGTAGAAGTTTTAAAAGGGTCTATAATATTATAGATGTCTATTGGGTGTCGATAATAAATTTTTCTGTTTAAATATTTTCCTTTTTCTTTGCTTTCAATTCTTTTTCAGCAAGATTGTAGTACATATACTTATGTTTTCTAGAAACTAAAAACATAAAGGGGTCTATAAAGATGCTATAAATGCAAAAGTGTATCTGTCTATCTGCCTGTTTGTTTGTTACATTTTCACGGCTAAACCGCTGAACTGATCTTGATGAAATTTGGCAGGGAGAAAACTTGCATCCGAATGAAGGACATAAACTAATTTTTTCCCGAAACATTTATTTGATAAAAAAATGAGTATGTGACATTTGTATACGTTATAGGTTATATTTTTTGGCGTAGCCATCTAGCGTACAGATGTAAAACTAAAAATCTGTTTGTTACCATTTTACGGCTAAACCGTTGAACCGATTTTGATGAAATTTGGCAGGGAGATAGTTTGTATCTTGGGAAATACATAGGCTACTATGTATTCCAAAAAAGTGATAAAAAAGGTGCGGGTAATAGCTAGTAACAAATAAAGATAATGACGTACATCCTGCCAATTGACATTTGTTAAGTGATGTATTCTAAAATCGATTCTAGCTTGATTTTATGTTTACGTGCTCTATGTTAATATGTAGATAGATATTGCAACTTATAATTTATATTTTAGTACCTACTCTGTACTTAGTTGTAAAGTATTAAAAATGTATTTTGTATTCAGGAAAATAACATAGAATGAAGCACGAATAAAATTATATTAGGTAGAGGTACCTATTAAAAAATGGAAGTACATAAGTTGAACTATATTTAAAAATGTATGTATATTAATCGGTACAGCATTTGTGAAGTTCACACCAAAAATAACCATCTATAAATATTCGTAATGATTTTTGTTTCATTCGAAATAACTCGCTCCCTTATAACTCTTTTACATTTTTTCTCACCCCATAAATAAAATCATTAGCTTCGTATGGTAATCAACGAATTTTAAAAATCAGTTACAAATTAACATGTATTTGCATATAATTGACAAATAATGATTTGTATATAGCATGTTTGAATTTGTATTAACCTTTTTGAAAAAAAAGTCATGTCAACTGGAACAGGCATATCTTGAATATTTCATAGTTTTAATTTAAAATCAATAAGTACTATAGGCCATGTGCACATATGCCAAGTATTTTTGAGATCGGATTATATTTTTTCTTTTTAGGGTGTCCCTTTGTCAATTATATAACCCTATACTTAAAAACATGACAATTCGTTAATTGGGAACTGCCTGTATATCCATTAATAAATACAGGCTGTTCGCATGAATCAAGTGATCATTGCTAACTTTGTTATTATTGAAGCTAGAAGATCGGTTAAATGGGTAAAGTTTCAGTATTCAGTATTTTTTCCGGGATAAATAATGGTGCGCTCAAAAATGCAACCATCAAATATAGGGATTTCCAACGGGGTTTATGAAAGTTAAGTAAAATTATTCTTATTATTTCTTTTAAAAATTTCCTTTATGTGTACAAAAAATTGAGTTTAAATTTTCAAAATTGACAGAGTTACAGCCAAGTTAGTGAGACGATGTAGCACGGCCGGTTATGACAAAACGAAAACGTTAAACACGTTTATCTCGGACTGACAGTTTTTGACCTGGTCGACACGATTCCTCAAAGACTATCGTTGTACGTAGCCGATTTTTGAAATTTTGATAATTACTATTATACCGCTCCAATAAAAAATAGGTCTTAAAAATGAAAAATTTTTTTTTAAACGATCGCCATTTTGTGAAAAAATAAAATAAAAAAACGGCTACATGTAACGATAGATACATTCATATAGATATTGATAAAATTTTTATTTATTTTTTTCATATAACCCTTCTCGAAATTTGAATATATACTTAATAAAATGTTATTTGCCTGATTTAAAAATAATTAGTTATAACTGTGAAAAAAATTCCCAAACATTGACAATTTTTTGACCCGTCACAGTGGCCATCCCCCTTAAGGGGATCTATAAAAAATTATTATTTTGAAAGGGGTCGATGAAAGAAAAGGTTAGGAACCTCTGATCTAATACATAAAATGTAAAGATTCTATTTTGGTACCCTTGAAATATTCAAATGTCAAAAAATATATTATAATATTTTATAGTTTAGTTTATAAACTTTTCGTTGTTTCATTTTAATAAAAAAAAATATTTGAATGCATTTAACATTTTCAACAAAATAACAACTTTTGCTTCTACAAACTCATTTTTAATCATCTGAATACTTATTGTTAGTATATTTTGTTTTCGACTATTTTAGTTGAGCAAAACAAGCAAGCTTTCACTGCAATACTCGAAGTTTCAAATATCAAAAGTACATACGCACAAAAACATGTGTGTAATACGAAGTAAAATATTAAAGATCCAATTTATATTTAGATTAAAGAAACAATAGCACATTGGAATTAATTCCAAGAAAGAAGAACCATAATTTAAATGTATGATGAAATCGAGTTAAATTTAAACTTGTTCATGTCCCGAGGTATCTGTTTCCAATCTTGAGAAAAGTTTGTTTGAACAGAAATTCACAAGACGTAACACCCGGAGAACATGCGTGATAGGAGGTGAAAGGTGGAAATAAAATCTAGCAAAAACTTATTCCATAGATTATGTGGAGTTATAATATCACTAATGATGGAGATATATACGAATACAATATACATATACGCTTTTTAGTTTTGTTGTAAATAGCTACTTTAGAAGGTGAAGTTATTGCTAAAATTTGTTGCATTTTACTAAAAGGAAATAAAGTACTGGCACCAGTTTTGAACATATTTTAATTAAATGTACTGAAAAAGCATATTTATTGATAGGTATTTGATTACTAGCATTACTGATTTGAGAAAAACGCGCTGCCGCTCCGACCTCCTACATTCAAATGCTCTAAGACGTCTTTACAAATATGCATGTAACTTCGAAAATAATCGCCGGATTGACTTGAAATTTTCTGTGTGTGTACTTAAATATATGTACATTACGAAAATGAAATTAAAAAATCGATTTTTGAAAATTCTAACTGTATATACCTAACCCCTTAAATTTTACTCCTTTTTATTTTAAAACTTTTGTGTCGTACTATTAACTATTTTGTAATCATTAGCAAGTGTTAATCACTATAGGTGTTTATTACTGGTTTTATTAAAGAAAAAAAATGTACAAAAAATAAGCTTATTTTAAAAATCAAACTATATTTCCCAATTTCGGTGATTAAATTTATAAGGCAAAATGCAGTAAGAAGCAAAATTTAAAAATTGAGAAAAACGCACATTAGAATAAATTTTCTAATCTCGTATACCTACAGAGACGCGGCGACTGCTTTAATTAATTCAGTTCATCAATTACCTTATTAATGAATTTCATGTAGCCGTAAGTGGAATCGGGCGAACGATATAAGCAAAGTTAAATAGGTAAATATATGTACATAAAACGGACCCATATAGTTGGAGATCTAGGAGGCTAGATTAGGGGCACGCGTGTGACGTCACAGTGCCATGACGCACGCACCCCCTCACATGTAGAACAGACGTGATTTATTGCTATAATCAAAACGGTATTAATCACGCCTCCCCTTACCCCCCACAATTCTCTACCCGGCTAGTTTGGTCGTGTCTCTTAAAAATACTGCTTCCTTTCTATATTTGAGTGTATAATTTATAAATTATTTATCAATAATTCCTATATATTTTCTAGATTCGGTCGCACCTCGATATTATTGTTATTTACTATTACTGTTATTAGTAGCTAATATCTTACTTTTGAATGTTTATTTTGACAAATGACGAAAGTGGTAGTTATTTAAATTGTTATGTCGAATGCAAGATATAATGATTGTTAAAAACATTTTTTGTGTAGCAGTGGCGGCGTAAGGTAGATTGGTACCCTGGGCGGTTTTTTTTTGCTGCCTTTTTTTCGTTCTCAACTCAATATTAATTTCAGTTTTCTGATTTTTTGCACCCTCCCCTAGAAAAAACTGCCGCCTTTTTTTTCGTTCTCAACTCAATATTAATTTCAGTTTTATGTTTTTTTTGCTCCCCCTTCTAGAAAAAAGTGTCCTTTATTATTTTTTTTATTTTTTTTGGTCAATTCAATATTTTTATTTTCATTTATGATCTTAATGACATGTTCTACACACTTTCCAGAGTATTTAAAGAATACTTTGTCACCCCTTGGTGCTTGGCACCCGGGGCGGGCCGCCCCCATCGCCCCCCTTACACCGCCACTGTTGTGTAGGGTTGGTATTTTTTAATACAACATAAATTACACTTTTTGAAGTGATACTTCTTTAGCGAGCTAGTAAACTGAAATGACCTTGACACGTTTTAAAATACGATAGGTGTTCAAGATGAAACGCTAAGGAGAGTTGTCATATACATGAAAGAGCGATGATTAGATGTATAAGAGAAAGATTGATAAATGCGTACAAATCTATGTCAAGCACTGTTTTTTGTATACGGTTTTTGCATTAAAATAATAGGTTTGATTATTAATTTTATACGTTTAGCTTTATTTATTTAATAGGGTATATATTTGACACTATTAATAATAAAGACTAAAATGTTCGAAAAAGTGTAGTAAATATTACTATAATTTACAATCAAGTGTTTCTTAACGTAAAATAAGTCAGTATTTTAATAATAAACCTAATTTAAAATGTAATATTTAACCTATTTGTCACGTGATTACGTGATCGCAAACGCGTCTAGCAGAACTGCCAGTGGTATGACGTAGTTAGGTACTTAAGTAAAACGTCAGAATACTCGATTCTTATTGGTTGATTTCAGTAAGTTTGAGTAACGCAGTTAGGTCACGCTAACCACGTAACTTTGAATGCATGTTTTGGCGGGAATTTTTTCATTTAAATAAAAAACTAAATACTTTAGAAGTACTTTTAGAAGAACCTTGAAGATGTCCACTGCAATGTCGACGAAACGTTGGCCAACCTCGTTAGTACGTTTTGCTTTATTACGTTTTTAAAAACGAAAAAATTTACTGTTAATTTTTAACATAAAAAACAAGTTAACGGGAGGACGAAATTTCATTCTGTGAAAAATTAATCGGTATACCTAACGTAGTAATATTTCATATCAACAGTATCAAAAATTACTATACCATATGTTAAAATAATTATAAAACTTAAATAATTATTTTAACAAGTTATTAATTGTCAGATGAAAACATTTCATTAACATTTTTATTTATTTACGATGCGTAGGAATGGGGAAAAAATAAAAAATTGCATAGATTGATGAAAAAAATGTTGATCCTAAAAATTTTTAACACCCGACATGGTAAAAGTTAAAAGAACGTCTACTACAATTCAATATACTGTAAAGCAGTTCCTATGACGGCGATAGGTCAGATATGAAAAGTAATATAGAAACATAGTAAAATTATGACAATGTACGTGAAATTTTCATATGCAAGAAATTAAATTAAAGAATAACGTATATTACTTTTTCAGAGTAAATACATTTTAATAGGTACTATGTTAAAATTTACCAGTATGTCATTGTAATTTTTCATTTACTTTATTTTAAATTCTACCGACTTTTCTGTTATTTTTTTTAAGAAGTTTATTCTGTCCTCAGGTTCACAGCATTTTCTGTTAATTTCTCTCCGTGCATAAGACACCATATTAAAATATTTCGTTAGTAGGTGTTTTACCCCCGGCCCCTTAAAAACGTATTAACGATGTTCAACTGCACGTAAAATAATTTTCGGACAAGATAAATAATATATTATTAAAATGTTCACTTGTTTGTACAAGTGCGGCCCTTCTGTATATTTTAAACCTTTTGATGCTAAGATAAATAATTGTAGATTATTATTACAAGTATGTGTTACGCGGAGATGAACATAACTCTTGAAGTTTAACAAGCGGCCAACGTAAACAAAATTCATATGCGTAAGAATTATCAAGCTCTCTTGGAGCTTTGAGCTTTTTGGATGAGCACAGCTGTACTAAATACAGACAGATTGGTGTTTGTAGATGATTTGTATAGCTCTTACATAACATAATATACGGGAGATACTATGTTTTATCATAATATACTACAACCTCTACAACAATTACGTTTTTATATATTATATTAGGTGTTGGTAGAACCGAGTCGAGATGAGACGATTTCATGTGAGTTAGAGAGAGTTGAGTTGAGATGAGTTTATGAAAGTTGGGTCGAGTGGAGTGTATACGAGTTAGGAAGAGTTGATTGAGATAAGTTTATGTAAGTCGGATTGAATTGGAGTATTTTAGATAAGATTCATAGAAATAACTTTGTTATTGAATAAATTTAGGTAATCGTGATTCGTGTCGAGACGAGTTTATGCGAGTTAGGTCGAATTGAAGTATATTTTTATTTTATTATTTTTTTGTAAATACACTGTACCTAATGGACGAAATGTCCGATCAACCCTATCTTTCGTATTTTGGAAAGATTTTTTAATTTTTTATAATTATTTCAATAAAAAAATATTTTCTATCTATTTAAAATAAAAATTTTAGTTTAAAAAAGCTAAATCATGCAAAAACAGTACACATATTTATATTGAAATGGATTCGTAAAATTATTATATCTAGAAAACTAAAAGTCGGATCAACCCCATCTTTCATATTTTGGAAAAACAATTAAATACATTATAATTAATTTTGGCCATGTATAACTGTGTAGCTTTCAAAATAACAGTCGAACTCAATTTTTTTAAATAATTTTTTTATTTTGGGCGCCATTTTTAAGGGTATAAAATAATTTTCTTGTTAAAATGATAATAAAAAAGGTTGTAGACAATTTAACTGTCTGCCTTAATTGCGAAAGACGGGGTTAATCGGACATTCCGTTCTTTAGATACAGTATGTTTACAAAATCCTTGTCTAACGGACTGCAATATCTTAGATGTTAGGATCCATCTAGCTGAGTTCTCTATATCCCAGTTAACAAATTATAAAAACTGTTATATAAGTTTGATACCCTGTTTGAAAGTACTTTTTGCATGAAAATATTTGTTAGCTAAGCTGTAATAGCGGACTAGTTGGTAGAATCAGTTAACTATTTTTTGGAAATCTAACTGTTAATAAATGTAGATCTTCTATAATTTTATTTGATTAAAAAATTTATATTTAATATTAATATTATTACTTCCATGTTCGAAGAAATGGAAGTATTGTAATACCGTCAAAAAATCATGTCCGAAAAAAAAAGCAGATTCTGATTGTACTAACTTCAAAACGTAAAGAAAAGTTAATTTCCGCATGGCGGCTGTGCGTGTGTCTGTGTGTGTGTCTGGATGTATAATTTTCTTCCGTGTACGATAACTATTGTAGATATGCACCGATTTGAATTATTTTTGGGGAAAATGTTTGCCTCAGTGAGTACTCCAGACCTATTGATTTTGGTGCTAATCGGATTAGGGGTTTCCGAAATATTCGAAATTTTGTACCTATTATCGTCTGAAAAGTGAGTATTATCTTACCAATTTTGATAATACTTGGTACACTTGTAGTTCAATCCAATCTAAGGGGCACTTATTTCATAAACGTGCTTAGATAGCCACTGAAGGGGTGAAAACCACCCACAAAATTTTAATTTTAAATACTAATAAATTCATGTTGCCATGGAAACAAGCGCAGTTAAATTCAAATGTCAGATAATTATTATTTTACAAAAATGTCTATTCTACAACTGACATTAGAATATTAGAAAACTAATATTTATAATGCAAAGGTGAGTTTTATATTAAAAATTATTGTAAAAGATATTATAGAACATGGAAGTCATGTATGGTTCTCCCTACCGATATTTTTTATTTTTGTGATATCCAGAAAATAATCTTTATTTCAATTGAGTCGAGTCGAGTTCAGGCGAGTTCGGTCGAGTCGGGTCGAGTCGAGTCAAGTCCGGGCGAGTGAATTGAATTGACGCGAATCAATATAATATTTATATCTAAGATAATGCTCCGGATATGCATGTGTACATTGCGCGCGGTATTCAGCAATCAGACGACGTGAAATCTGTTCAGTATGCGTGCTCTTCGTTACATAAGACAAACAGAGTAGATATTGAACACGGCTGGTTAAATCCCGTGTATCACAGGAAGTATATAAGCCGCTTTACTTGTGTAAACAGACGCTAGGGAGAGAGCCGTACCTACGTACTTCCGCTTATAGAGCCCCCGCCCGCCCGGTGCGGTTGGCGGGAACTTTAAAATACATACACATTATCGTGGAGGTTAAGTTTTTGAAAATTAATCGAGTGTCAAATTGTTTTAAGAAATCGTTTTATTTATAGGATGGTTGGTGGTTCGAGCTCGCTTGATTTATGTATCTTATACATTGTTAATGCAGTGTTTAAGTTGATAATGGTCGGAAATATGAACTATTATAGGAGTTTAAGTCAGAACGAGATTGGGTTAATTCTTAATATTTCTATATGGTAAATTTAAGATTGATGCATGAAATATGACTGAAATTTTTTGAATTTTAAATTTGATTAAAAGTATGTTTATTTTATAGAAAATGATGTGAAAAGTTTACATTTTCAAACCGCAGTTCTGTATCTCATAGCGTTCTCGAGATATGGCCTTTCAAAGTTTTTTTTTTTTTTTAATTTTGAAGAAAAATGGCTATAACTTTTGAACGTGTGGTCGGATTTGATTTTTGTTGACAGATTTGGAATCAGCGCGCCAAAATCTATATGATGACATGTATAATACTTTGAAATTAGAAAAAAAATTTTTTGCTGAAAATCGAGATTTTTCCAAGGGGTGTATACCTTAAAAAAATGTCGATTTTTGACCAATTTTTTTTTGTCGAATTTTTAAGTGTTATATATGTAATTATATAGATTTTGGCACGCTGATTTCAAATCCGTCGACAAAAATCAAATCCGACCGGACGTTCAAAAGTTACAGCCATTTTTCTCAAAAATTTTGAAAAAAAATAAAACTTTGAGAGGCTATAACTCGAGAACGTTGATAGATACAGACCTGCGGTTTGAAAATTTCAACTTTTCACGTCATTTTCTATAACATAAACATACTTTTAATCAAATCTAAAAATCAAAATTTTTTAGTTGTATTTCGTGCATCCAATACAAAAATAAACAGTGTACGTGATAAAATTATAGATAATAATATTACCTACAATTTTCAACTTTGTCATTTTTCTCTAATTCGCACTGTTTCAGTGTAATTCGAAAAATTCAAAAATCGATGTAGGTAAACATCCGTTTCCGGTTGAATGATCGTTTTCAAAAATAGGAGGTTTTCTTCCCAGGCAAAAATCAATCTTAAGTATAAAATTCCACCTTTCTACGATTTGTCGTATTTGAGTTACAGCGTCTACAGACAGACCGACAGACAGACCGACCGACAGACAGACAGACACACAGACATCATGGCGAAAATAGTCAGAATGGATTCAGGGAAGGTCAAAATTGATAATTCCATCAAAAACCGGAATTCGAAAAAAATCGCGTTTACTATACTTACTTATACTATATGTATATTTCATATACATTGGTATAAGAAAGTAAAAAATGGATGAAAATCGGTTGATACTTCCATTTCCTTCGAAACATTCTTAAACTTACATTATATATTTGAGTTTGTTGATCTAATTTTCCAATAAGTCAATCGAATATCACATATTAACAGTTCAAAACGGATTTTTTTTTTAAATCAGAGAACAAATTTTTTTTATCATTTTAAAACGATCACAAAACTTCTCGTATCTTCGATATTGCGAGGAAGCAATATTAAAAAAGTTATATATGATAATTGATAACAACCTTACTTGTACAATTTATTTCTATGATCAATATTCTTTACTTTTTGATCATCCTGTATACGATCTTGTTAAATACTACAACAGAATCAAACAGTTCTTTTTTATATAAAAACAAAATAACTGTTCGTGTGTCGGCCACATAAATCTAAACTAGTTTAAAAATACATATTTCAGAAACATATCGTGTCGACGTTATGATGGATTTATAAATGCTACAATGTCTTCATCGATGCTGATAAAAAAACACAAAAAACAAAGACACAAGCACGAAAAGTCAAGTTGTTCTATCCCTTCGCATGACCGAACAGAGAAATATTATAGATCACCCATTTACCGGCCTTCCAATGAAACGTTTAACAAAAATGTAGGCCATTAAACTATTTAGTATAATTGGTACCATAAAAAATTATTTTTTCCTAGCATCATTATTTTTAAAAGTTTTGGAATGATTTAGAAGTCAAAACAATAACCTTACATAGATTAAAAATGGTTTAGGTTTTGATTTTAAAAAATGTGTCAAGTGCATGTCGAACCTCGCGTAATAGTGCCACGTACCGTATAGTTTTTCAATTTATTCGACTATGTTAATGCAATTTAATTTTAACGAAGTTAAGTATCACTAGTTTTAGTAATAGTTCGTCTATTTGAAAACATATAGCTTAAAATTTATTATAAAAAATATTTTGATAACAATTTCTTTTTAAGTGCGGTGAGTTCTGGTAATATTTTTGTGATCATGGCATCATTAGACATATATTTAATTTTTTATAGATTTTTCCTACTAATTATTACCTTATTTCAGAAATATCTTTTTAGAATTTGTTAAACGAAGATTTTAATATGAACAAAATGTTTTAATATTTAAATTACTTGGATTATCAGCTTTAATTTGATACCACACTTGCCGGAATTGAATACATATTTTTTAATAACCCATTTCTCCCTCTCAAATAACGCCAAAAACTTAAAATTTTGTTTTTATAACTTGGGTCCACAAGTATGCCAAATATCAGCATTCTAGACTAACGTATAGCTAGAAGGCTGGTTCAAAAAAAAAAAAACAAAGTTACCATTACAAAAAAATAGCATTTCAAACTGAGTAACTTTTGTCTGAAAAGTTTTTCATAACGTTTTATTTTTATTTATACTTAGGTTTCTAGGTAGTACAAACTATTGTTGACGTTTCGACTTTCATATCAATGTCTTCTTCATTATACATGTAAATGAGATAAAGAGAAAGAGGGCAATAGGGTGTAACAACAATATTTATGTTATTAATTTACACACTATTTTCATTTAATCCAAAATGTTGATTATATTGTACTTACCGTATTTCTAATTAAGGTTTTATCGATTTATTTGTTCACACAGTATATATAATATATACAGTATGTTCACAATTATATAACACAATAGGAATTATTTAACAGCCCTGTCCGGTGATTCACAGCTTGTTGGGAATTATTTAAACATTAATGAATACTTTATGAAGTGTATTGTACTGTAGTTATTCGATAATTACGTTTACTTTATTTATTTACGATTTTCGGGTATCAATTTTTATTTATGTTTTATACTGTCATATCAAATTCTACAGATGTTAATTTTCCCGCGTAAATTAATTATTAAAAAATTTAATTACTTTAATAAAGCTGCGTTCGTAGTATTTCTAATATTTAATTATAGAGATTAGTGATAGAAAATAAACTGTGGTAAAATATGGTTTGTTTCCATTTATATTTGTCCGGTTATAACTCGAACCACTTATCTGATTTACGTGTTTTTTTTAATTCATAGATATATTTTCTGGCCGATTATAGGATATATTTTGTTATGTAAAGTAACATAAGGAATAAGTAATGATGATAATAATAAATCATGTCGGAAAAATCGTAAATATCTCGGCTCCTATGCGAGATAGGGGGTTCTTTTTCTAGCTTTCATCTAATGAACCTAATTACAATCCTCCATACGTGACAAGGGGTGAAGTATTAACTCTTCCGCGGCTTCACCCGCGTATATTTATATTTTTAAATAATAATACCATCTTGTACTGTTTATTGTCACAAAATACCATGATATTTGATAGTAAATCTTTAAACTATTATATAAAATACATCAGTATAAAAAAACAATTTATGGGAAGAAAGCTGAAATACACATCTAGGTATAAAATCTTTTCTTGACCTCAAAAAACTTTTCAATTGATTGCTTGATTCAAAAGTTATTTTATTATATTTCCGAATTTACATAATATTCAAAGAACACCCGGAAGAAAACAGGGAAATAAAGAAAGAGAGAGAGAACAAGAAATAGAATTTGTTTTTAAACTAAGATTGTTTTGTGATTTAATATAACAGGAAACAAAATTCTTTAGATTTTTAATATTTGCTATTTTTTCAATGAATATTTTATTTCAATTACTAACACTAACAATTATAGAGTCAAAATACTTTATAAATTATATAAAAATATATAACTTGCTCCAGGAGCTAATTTTTTTTTGTAATTTACCTGTTATTAATTTGTAAGAAATTTTTTTAATATTATTATAATATTAAGTTATTAATATTATTTTAATAATTAATAACTTATTTAATAAAAATAACTTCAAAAGTTTACAAATATTTAAGGGACTTTCTTATACGTAATATTAAGAGTAAACATTTTACGTTTTTCTATTTTTTTAAATTATTTATTGATAATAATCTCTTTTATCTAAAATATTTTTTTCTAATTTTCACCGTTTCAAAAATAATTTCAAAAGTTTTAAAAACGACAAGAGTAAACATTCGTTTCCGAGATGAAAATCAATCTTAAATACAAAATATCACCCTTCTATAATTTGTTGACTTAACAGACAGACTGGCAGACACGCAGATATCATGGTGAAAATAGTCAAAATAGATTCATAGAAGGTTAAAATGAATAGTTCCATCAAAATCCGGTATTTGAAAAAAACGAGTTTACAATACTTATTATTACTTATACTTATTTCATACATATGGCCGTATAAGAAAGTAAATACACTAATTTGTAAATATTACATATATATTAGACAATAAGCAGATATATAGAAAAAAAATTATTTTATATGGTTTTTAAATAATATTTCATTTTTATTTAGACTTCAAAATAAAAAAAAAATACTATGGCTAGGCCATAAAATGCACACCCCTTAAACATAAAAAAATGTATTAACTTATAATATCAAATAAATACGGTACAGGTACAATATAATTGGTGAAACTTAAAAGGATGCTTGAAAAAAAGATTGGAGTTAATTAATTTTATATAAATATATAATATGAAGTTTATCACTCATTAAGATTTTTTAGAAAATCAACAATGAATCTTGATATCAATCGATTATTACCTTTTTTTATTTAAATTTAGGATGTATTGTAATAAAACAACAATCATTTTAATTTACAATTTTTATATAACATATTTTTTTTGTAAAATGTATAAAGTAAATAAATTAATTAATATCTAATAATAATTAAAAAGATAAATACATCCACATATTGCAGCGATAACAGCTGTGTTCACCTGATGTCTAGCATTTAAAATGAAACAACAATGTAACGTTTATAGGTTATATGACGTATATAATATATTTGTTTTAAAAATGCAAACTTACCAAATTTTATCTTGATTAAAAAGATTGATTGACTTTGAATAAAATAATTAAAATACAGCACGTATAGATGTACATTTGTACATGTATTTATATATTAATTAACACAATATAATAATTATGGAATTTGAAGTGACATATGAAGAAATAGCGCCTACTACTATTAATAAATTATAAATAGTAACTACTCTATTTGTAAAAAAAATTCTTGTCAAAATATGAATTTTTGTTTAAATAAACTGCAAATTTCGTTACTTCTAGTTATCCAATTTTGTTGAGTTTTAATAGGGTTCTATTCTGATAATAGATGAAGTGAATTCAAAAGGATTGGTGCAAATTTATTTCGAATTGTGACCTGTAGTTCGGCGTTTCTATCAAAAAAGCGGGTTATATCGACAAATTGAACTTTATTTATATTTTTATAACAGAAAATTAAAACCGATCGATATTAAACTAAGCAAAAATGGAGACTGTAATGTTTTCTATCAGAAAATGTAAAAATGTAAGTGAGATACTGAAGAAATTTAAGATATAATACTCATTTTATCAATTTATATACGAAAAAATTTTTTAGGACGAGAGTAGAACACACTTCCAAGCAAGCAGAGCCTGCTTGGGGTGTGCAATAATGAAGAAAATCGTTTTGGCATTTGAATCGAACTTACTTTACTACATAACCTATAAATCAAAAACCAATATTAAAACCAAAACGAAAAAATAATATCTAAAACTATACATCTACAACGCAAAAAATCACTGCACCCCCATTCTCCCCCCACTGCAATATCCTCAACGAATTACTGCGTTTTGCAGAGGAAAAAAACATCACAAATGACAAATCGGATGATTTATATGGGGACATTTTAACGCTATGAATTTTCATGATTTTTCATTTTTCAGATTTAGTCCGGGTGAAAATCTTCCCCTGCTTTTCCATTCAGAACTCGCCGCCGGTTTTATAGAATCGGTCGGATATGTAATGGTTAAAAAGGGCGGAAAATAACATTGAGGTTTATTGTGTAAAGTTTTCACATAGATATAGCTACTCTACTAATGTACGTGTATTCAAATAATGTGTTTGATTGCAGGGGGGGGGGCTGTATGTCCTCTTTCAAATTATTAAAAAAACGTACCCAAATATTTGTTAGTTTATTATTTGGATATTACAGTTTGATTCAAAATAAAGTTTACAATATTATAGTTCATTAATATTTAATTTAAATTATAATTTAAGGAAACACTTTTTTGCGTTTTGGTTGGAGAGAGAGAGAGGGGGGGGGGGGAATTATTATAAAAAATAACTTTTTTTAGATTTTATTGGAAGATGTATCTAATTAAGTAAATAAACGCCAATTTACATTTTTCGAATTCACAAATATATTTTTCTTTGTGCACATTAAAAACGTTGATATCTCAAAATGGGTTTTGTGTGGGTTGATACATTAATACATAACAGTGTCCATTTATTCTTCATGGTTATAAAAATAAATAAAATACGTTTCTTTTTTATTTGATATTTGTGAGTCATTATTTTCTATAATTTATATTAATTTTAAAAAATTAACTGCCTAGTAAAAACAGAGCAAAATCCTTTTGCAGGGTATATTATTTAATGTTTCGATATATGTTGATTGCTTCGATCCATTGCCATATCACTGAAAATATGTACCTCGTAGAAAGATCTCGCTTTGCTATTTATATCATTATATCTTTCACAGATGTTTAAAATTAAAATTATTAATTTTGTTTAAAATGTTTTATATATATTCGTAATAAATAAATAGTTTATTTTAATAAATACTCTACTTTTTTTTACTATAGAAATAGTCATATACTTATTGTTAGTTAAATATAGTACTTTGAATACAATATTAATTATAAAAAGTAAAGACCGTATATACATATGAAAATTTTTTCTAGTTATCAAATAAAAATCTTCTAACCATAAAAAATGTAAGAGTTTAGACTTACAATTAGACGTGTTTCAATAGCAATGCAGAGTCCTAAAGACACTATTATCAAAGCTAAACTATTACAAACAAGAACTTTTAAAAAAATTATAATATATAAACTATTATAAACGTAACCTGAGAAAAATGTCACATAGAATAAACTTATAAATTAAAATTCATTTTCTGTAAAACACTCTAAGGGTAAAAAGGGTAATTTTATTTAAACCCCATTTACAACGTCGTTTAGCTTTTTAAGGATAATATATTAGATTACATTTTACCATGTTAAAATATATTAAACCAGTGGCTCTAAAACTTTCTCCATTACATATTTTAAAATAAAGATATCATAATATATTGTATGAAAATTACATTTTTTAAAGTACATGTACACTTTTGACTAAAAGTTTTTGGACTCTTTTTTAAATCATAATAGAATGAATAGTAAATAACATTAAAAATTAAATTCCTGTTAATATATTTTCTTTAGCTCATTGGACCCAGTGTTACCCGGGGATATAAATTTAATAAGTAATAAACCTATAAATTTTTTTTTACTATCCGACTTCATGAAATTTACACAAAATATCTACAAATTACATACCTAAACTTTTCACGTGACACACTCTATCCATTAATGAAAATCGGAATAAAATCCGGAATAAAATCGTACACAGACAGACAGACGCGGCGAGGGACTTTGTTTTATATTATGTACCTATTAGCTTTTTAATTGCAAAAACAAAAAAACAAAAATTGGGGGTATTTTTAACTGTGTTAACATTTTTTCAAATGTTCCTATCAAAGTTAGAAAATCAATGGATAAAAAATTAAAAATATTAATTCGGATAAAAAATTATTTGAAGTCACTTTGATCAACCCCACAAAAAGCAGTTGTAATTACGAATATTTTTCATAACCTAAATAGTGAAACCAATTCTAAAAATCATTGGTACACTGAGAAAAATATTTCATAACAATTTTTGATGAAATATTACTATTTGACGTAGTAATCTTGAATCGGTCCAAAATATTGTATTTCTTGCTATGCCATATGTTATTAAACTTACAATACGAATAGTAAATTTTGTGTGAATGATCGAAATCTATATTATTGATATATATTTTAATTTGTTATACCGGGTGTCCCAGATAACTTTTCCAGCATGGGGATCTCAGTATCTATAAGAGATACAGGTTTGGTTAAATGAGATGAATTATTTGTAAGAAAGGAGTTAGTATTAGGTACTACATAAAAAATATTCATAATTCTATGCAGTTTAAGCGGTATATCGAAAAAACTGAAAATTCAGAATTTCTTTAAATGGCTATAACTTTTTTGTCAAAGTAGATAGGTACTTTTTGTAGACGGTTTCTTAAAGCACTTTTTTGTGTAGAATCGATTGGTGCATTTAGATTTTTTATATCACTTTTAGTTTCCGAGTTATAAGTTCTAACTTTAGTTTTTCTTATGGGCCACTAAGTTGACTATAGCATATTTGAACGTGTTTTTTACTCTACTTTACAACGACATGTCACTTGCCATATTAACTGTCGAAAAAAAAATTATAATGTACTTTTTTTAATAGTTAATTGTTTTCAAATAGTCATTTGTTATTTTGATTGTTGTTATTGTGATTTTTGTTAACAATTTTTGTTTTTCATGGCTCACTTAAATGTTTGTAATAAAAAACTTAATAAATATCACTGTGACAAATCGTTGTAAAGTAGAGTAAAAAACACGTTTAAATATGCCATAGCCAACTTAGCTGTCCATAAGAAAAACTAAAGTTAGGGCTCATAACTCGGAAACTGAAAGTGATATAAAAATTCTAAATACACCAATCGATTCTACACAAAAAAGTGCTTTAAGAAACCGTCTACAAAAAGTACCTATCTACTTTGACAAAAAAGTTATAGCCATTTAAAGAAATTCCGAATTTTCAGTTTTTTGGGTATACCGCCTAAACCACATAAAATTATTAACATTTTTTGATGTAGTAATACTCACCTCTTTCTTACAAAAAATTAATTTCATTTAACCAAACCTGTATCTCTTAAAGTTATCTGGGACACTCGGTACTATAAATATAATTAATTTTACACTATCGTAGTATTTATTGTATTGTCTTTTAATTAAAATGAAATAATTTGTAATTTGTATATCACTTAACAAATAATTAAACTTAAGAATAATTAATTGAAAAAATCATGTATAAATGATATTTACGAATAAAGTCAAAATTGCTTATTATAAAACTACAACGGAGATTGTAGAAGTTACTCAATTTACAGTACATGTTAAAACTTTGATACAAAATTGAAATATTTAATCGGTAAATGTAATTTTTAATAAAAAAATCGATTTCTTTTTTCTCCGTGCGGATGTAAAAAAAAAATCATGAGCAATTTGTTTTGTTCAGTGGCCTATTAACGCAGAAGATCATTTCGTTAAAAAATCACCGAGAAAACTTTTGTGCTGAAGTGTATAAGGAACACGTTTCCTGGAGTATTTTTACTTGAACTGAACTCTTTCCCGAGATTAGAAATCTAGAAAATTGTTCGCAAAAACCTCTTCAATACAGGGGAATCAGGTTGGCCGTGATGGAAGAACATTCGAGCCTTCTTGACCTTACGAAATTCGCCGGCCAATGTTCAGATAAGAGCCATTCTGATATATTTAAATTCTTTTCTTCTCTTCGCAATCGTCTGCTTTATTATCTGCGTATAGAGGTGATCATAAAGTCCGTTTAATTTTATTATGACAATCAAGTTTAATTACTTAAAAAGGATGCTTATTATTATGAATTCGAATTTTGAATTAGTGATTTTAGATTTATATTATACCTACCTTAAAAACAATAATTTTTAGCGCAACCCACGAATCTGTAGCGCTTATATGCTCGATTTTCCGTCCGTCCGTCCGTCTGTCTTACATCGCGAGATCTCGGCCCCCTGACCACCTAGAGACCTCTGGTTTCCGCTAAATGGTAAGTTTTTGGTTCTAGTTTATCCCATTTTAGGAATTTTTACGGTCATGACTCCACTTCAAAAAAATTTCATATATGTACCTCGTTGGACTCGGGATTGATTCACGAATCAATTGGCAAGGGTATTTTTCCTTTTTCGCCCCCCTCAAAATATTATTCATTTATGGCTTCATGTAACTCGTTGAACTCGGGATTGATTCACGAATCGATTGGCAAGGGTACTATTTATATAGGCAAACGCATTACCAAATTAAATTAAGCATCTAATGTTTATCATGAAACCAAGTGTCAAATTACATAGAATGAGGTAGATTTTTTTTCTGTACATTTTTACAAGCAACTATTAATAAATTTTTGATACTATAGTCTGTTTTATTAATGTATGCAGTGGTTGCCGGGGATTTGACGGTAGGAATCGTGAATCGTACCGTCAAAAAACCCGGAAACCACTGCAAACTTAAATGAAACAGACTATACTTAGTATATATTATTTCTGTCTACCTCATTCTATGTATTTTGACACTTGGTTTAATTTTTTTAATGACCCATCGTACTTTAATATTATTTCTTACAATTAAATAAAGTTAATAAATTACTATTTGATTTTTAAAATGCCAGACATTATAAAATACTAAATACTCGAAACTATATAGTTTCTATATATATCTACCTGAAGATATCTCAACAGAGACAACTTGAACAATGACAATTTCACATCAAAGTGGAAAAAGGAGAAAAAAAACTTTGCCAACATCTGTTAGAAGTTATTATTGCTTTCGAAACTTATATATACTATATTAAAAAAAAAAAAAACTTTAAAAATTCTATCGAGAAGTGACTTTAATTGGATGATTTAAAGGTAGTTAAAAAGTTTCAGAATCTACCATAACGAGAATTTCTTATTGACTGTATCTAAGGTATTTTCACTTAACAAGCAAGAAAGTTTATTCTCAAGATTTGAAAAAGATGTTATTATTAATTTTTCTTTAACGACATATGGCAATTTGAATTTTCCAACAAAAAATATATTACATATGTACCTATATGTAGATGTTTCAATAAAATTTAATTATATTTCAATTGTAGACCAATTGTGCCCAAGGTGACATAAGGTTTGAAAATAAATAAAAAACGAATGTATTTTTAAACAAAAATCAAATAGATTGTAGAAAAAAGTTAACAAATTACTCTATTATAAATCAATACAAAAAATAGTAAGCCAAAAACAGACTTAAGATGACAGAATGAAATATACTTTGATGATATATTTTTTTACATTATAATACATTACATTTTTTCATGTTCGACGATAGAAATGTAGGGGCCCGTTGGTAGACAATTCTTAATTTCATTTATCATACTACCCATATCAAATAAAACCCCGGTAAAGCTGTACCACATTTCAACAATGACTACAAATAAAATGCAATAGTTCTTCAAAATCCTAAGATGCGTTGCTTCTACATTAAGTTAAGTTTAAGTTTCTAATACAATCTGATCAAAAATCAAAGTAGTTTTCTGCATGACCGTCAGTTAATAGTCATTACCATAGACATAGAACATGTGACTCAAAAATAAAGTCGTATCAAAAGAAAAAGACAGAAAATAATTCTGGATATATTTGTCCTTAATCTTGTTCTATGATAAAAATTAAGACAACAAATTCATATAAAGAAACCTCCTAATATGAATCCTCTAACATCTATAGCCAGTTATATTACTGTTACACGTATTTTACTAACTTGACTAAAAAACGAAACTAGAAATGACTATTTGTTGATAAACATGCATTTTTTGAGATATACTTATGTTAACTTTTTGTCTTAATTTTTATCATAGAACAAGATTATAAATTTATTATTTGTAATTTGAAGCATCCGTATTAAGTTAAATTCTGAATGCTTTCTTTTCTATCGATATTTCTCGAAAACGGTTTATCCTATAACAAATAAGAAAAGTATGTTTTTGCGTATTTTGTGTCATATAACCTTAAATAAGTACCCAACTTTATAAAAAAATTAAAGAACAAAAGATACTAGATAAAAATCGATGGGTCCACACTCCACTGGCCCTATACATCCCTAGTCTAAATTATAACTAGTTAATATGAGAAATCAATAACACTTAGGGGAGAACCGGGTAATGGGAGCCTACTAAGGGAAAATTTTGATAAAAACCACATTTGTTAACATTCTTATAATTTTTAATTAGGAACTCTTACCTTGATTATTGAAGTATATTTTAATCACATTTATAATAATTTACAGTCATGTATTAAGGTACAATAAAGATTTTACAAAAAAAGTCAGTCGCTCCCATTACCCGACACATGCGGGTAATGAGAGCCCATTTAACGCTCATGTGGGAAATGGGAGCCATAAAATGAACTAAATTGAACTAAACATACTTTAAATGAGATCTTAGTTAGTAATGCAATGAACTATTTGTAATACAAATAAAAAAGCTACTTTTCAAACAAAACAAAGAAATAAAGATGAGGCTACCATTACCCGCTGACCACCATTTTGAAAAATAATAACATAAATATATAATTCTACTTTCAATCACAATTTAACCAATTAGACTTGTTATTAAATGATTCTAGGAATGTAATAAGCAAAACATAATAAAATAAGAACATAACTTCATGCTTTTTTTGGCGCTGGCAATCGACAGTTTTTTATAAGCGTGGAGCGAAAAATACAAAACCATCCCTCGTGACTTAACGCATGGCACTAACGACTCATGCGCATCAGGCGAAGTTTCTCGATGGTTGATGGAAGCGGGGGAGTGCTTACAATCGCGCAAATGTGCATACTTTCAGTTCAATCACCATCGCTCCCATTACCCGATGGCTCTCACTACCCCGTTCTCCCCTATTATTACTAAACCGAATACCAAATTTCATAATTTTATCACAAAGGGTTCTCTAGATATTAAATAAAAACTCATTTTGAGCAAAATCTTTGACGGTCTGTAGGTAGTTCCCTAACGAAAAATTTTCGGACACATGTTCATTAGAAGTTTTTTACTTAAAATATTTTTCTTAATCTACTGTTCAAGTTTGGCACGACAGTGCTGAATCACCCTGTATATCTATAATTGATCAAAATATAATAAGTTATTAACTCACCCATACCAAAAATTAAGCCAGTTTATTACATTTACTTAAATTAGTAGCTAGTACACGGGGGTTTCGGACCGACTCTTAGAGGTCACTCGATCAAGTTACTACTATAATAAAGGTACTGTATATATAATTGATCAAAATATAATAAGTTTCAAATTCACCCTTACCAAAAATTACTCCAGTTTATTACATTTACAAAAATTAGTAGCTAGTACACGAGGGTTTCGGACCGACTCTTAAAGGTCACTCGATCAAGTTACTACTATCCGGTGTCCTCACTAATCCCACTATTCACGTCGGACCTGTAAAAAATTGACTATTTTCCGAACCCTTGCACTTGCCATCATATGTTATTGCTTCCATTTGTCATATAGGATCAGCGACGAAAAAAAATCGTTAGCTTCACGCACTGATGGTCTTATTCCCTATCGCATGATACGATTTCCGTCGGTGTCGAATGCCGAACAATTTTCTACGTTTTATTTACTCTTTACTTATAATCGTATTTCGCACTAGAGACTTCGACACATCAATGCTTCCCAGCCATTATACCAGTGGCGTAGTCACAATATTGTTAAGTAATATTTTTGTATAAATAATTAAACTAAAATTTTTGGTTTATATTATGACACAGGGGCGTACGTGGAATTTTTTTATGAGGAGAGTAAAGATTACATTCGGGGGGGGGGGGGGGGAGTCAAGTGCCCTATAATAAAATATATTACATATATATATTTCAGTGGCGTAGTGAGTGCAATATTGTAAGATAATATTTTTGTATAAATAATTTAATTAAAATTTGTAAAAGATTGTTTTTTTTTTGGAGGGGGGATATATTATATGTTTATTTGTTATAATATCGATTTAGAAGAATATGGCTCATATATGCTAATTTGTAAAAAACAAAAAGAAATATACTTTTTTAGTAAATAAATTAAAATTATATCATTAATATGAGTTTCGCCAATTTAATAAATACATTTCCCCTTTACATGTATACAGTTACGCCTATGTCTTAACTCTGACACATTTAACGTATCTTTACGAGAAGAAGCTTCTGTTGAAAATGTTTATTTGTCATTTTTCTTATTTGATATATTTTATTTCGAAAACATGTTTTTTTGTTCTATTGATCTTTAATGTCACGTAACTTAATTTATATTTATATTAATGGCTATAATGAGTATTTCATCTACTGAAAAAAACATTCCAGATTTTTTTCACGCGCTAAATTTCAGTAAATAAATAGTATTAAAATTTTAAGGACATCATTTTGTTCGATATTTTATCAGCTTTAAAATTTGTCATAACAGCTTTAATAACTCCTAGAAAATGCACTCCCTTTTGATAGAGGGAGGGGATAATGACTGGGTCCCGAGCTCACTCGAGAATATGTCGATTCGAGTTTTTCGTTCGAGATTTTAAATCTCGCATGCCCAGGAGCAGTCGAGATTTTTCATTCGACATTTCTATCGAAAAAAAGTTGCATTGAGATTCGAGAATACGGTATAATTTACACAATCGAGATTCTATAGTGAATAACTTACAATTAGTGACTTTTAGTTTTAGTTTAGTTATCTCGAATGAGGAAAAATCGAGTGTGCTCGAGAATGGGGGCCCTGGATTAAACCAGTTTAAATTCATATCAATATAAAATAATTAATATATATTGTATGTCGCACCCGCCCACAAAAAAGTGTCAAAACTCAAAAAATGTAGTTTCGAGGAAATAGGAATAAATTAAATTATAACAATTTCGGTAAATCAAAATTATAAAGGTAATATAGGAAAAGGACTGATACACAGTATTTAATTTAAATATTTCAATATTCCTGTGATATTTGAAAAATATTAACTATTAAAACGCTCTATTTAAAAAAAAATTACTTTATTTTAGAATATGTTAGTTTTGACGGTAGGTAAACGAAGTACATAAATGACAATTTTTAGTAGAAATATAGGTATAGTAATTTTGAATCATTTTACATATTTATCTCAAATTTTTTGAGTTGTGACACTTTTTTTGCGGGGTTGCGATATATCATAAGTCTGTTTGGTTTCTGAAAATTTTCTTCGCATTAACATATCTTTAAATGAAAATTTCATTCATTTTAATTTAAGGTAGTAAATAGTCGTATAATTAAAATAAGAATCACTGAACGAAATACAGTATGTTCTTTCGTGCATGAAATTAAGATTGCAGTAACAAAAATGATTTTGTATCCATTTAATTGAAATAACATTTCCGGGAAGATCTCACTAGACTGATCACAAAACGATCGCTTTTAGACACTTTGTGTTCTTTCAATGAAATATAGGCAACGATAAAAAAATGTGTGAGCACAAATATTTTTTAAGCGAATGAATTTAATTTGACAAAATAAATATGTTTTTGTATTCCGGAAAAAATATTTGAGATTGCTTTTATAAAAGGTATATATTTCGGAATATTTTGCTTCACTTGTTCTTATGGAAATCGAAAAAAGAATTTATTTTTATCGATTTTCGTTTATGTTTTTTTTCGTCATTAAATTATTGCGTATACTTAATTTGACACGGTTTCTGAATAGATATAATTGTCAAGCGCGACTCGAGCTTAACGTTTTAGTGCTCCGTATTATATCGTATGTATATGTTAATATAGCAATGTTAAAGATCATATAAATTGGTTTAAATAATAAATATAAAAAAATATTTTAATTTTATCGGCATTTTAATTTTGAATTGTTCTGATTATTATATAATTTTTTTACTATTAGGTACTTTGTGTAAGCAGATAACAAAATATATTTTTTTTCATTAAGTGGAAATTTTAATATTAAGAAACCATTTAAATATTTAAATTCCTTTAATTTGATATACCAATTTATTGTTTCGGTAATTCAATCCCTTTAAAAATGGCCTTAAACTTTAAATTTTATTTTTGTAACTTAAGTTTATAATTAGTCCATTATAATTTACTATAATTATGCAAAATTTCAGCTTATTAGGTCAAACAATTCAGTAGTTAGAAGGCTAATATATTATATATTATCATAGGTGGGCACAGTTAATCGAAAAGTGAACTTCGTTAATCGTTAAAGCGTTAAAATTCCAAAAATTTAACGAAAGTTAATGTTAACTATCCAAAATGTTTTTTTGCTAATCCCCCCGTAAATTGCGTTATTTAAACAAATAACAACTTGTCATCAAACAACCAATGTAACGGACTAAAGTTAACGGAAGTTAACAAGAACGTTAACATTTTTTTGAGTTAACTTAAAAGTTAATCCGTTAAGCATTTTGTTAACTTTGTTAATTAACGATTAACGGATTAACGAGTTAATGCCCACCTATGTATATTATATATATATTTTATATGTAGTTTATGTAGGATGTAGGTATACCTGAGATATATTTTATATTCATCTAAAAAACTTTTATTCGGAAAAGTAAGACAATAAATCTTGCCAAACATTTTCCAAATACGTGAAAAGTATAAACGTCACTTGTTAGAGTACTTTTCAAATAATAAAAACCGTGTACATGTAGTACCAACCCACGAGAAACGAAAACTTTTAAACTACTCGCTCACTGACACCTCTACCAAATTTACAAAGAAATAATACCTATACAAACTTTATTCACTTTAGTTTTATTTATATCAAAAGATTAATTTAACTTCTTATATTATAAAAGTAGGTAAAAATAATAACTAAATCATCTACAAATCATCTATTTATTAGTTCTTTAATTTATCAAAACTTATTCAGTGGGCCGATCAAAATTTAAAATACATTTTTAAAATATTGTAAATTATAATATATTGAGGTTCTTTAAAAAAACATAAACATAGGTACTGACTTAATTTTACCCATAATGGGATAGCGAGATTTACATAATTAGTATTGAATCTATAGGGTAGAGTTAGGCGCAAGTCATTAATTTTTTTTAAGTTGATATTTCAATGATAAAATGAAATTTGATGCATGCAATATTCCTAAAATTTTTGTGGTTTCGATTTCGTTCAAAGTATATTTGAATCGGTGAGTGAAAGAACCATATATCTCCAAAATGACCATTTTGAGAAAAACAAAAAAAACTGTTTTAAAGGAGAACTATTGGTTATTTGGTCTAATTATGTATTGTGACATTATAGAACTTGTGTTAACCGATAATAATACGTACATAAATAAATAAATAAAAAATTGCAAAAAAAGATATTTGAAAAAAATGACCTGCAGTTATACTGTTCTTTCACTCAATTAAAAAAAAATGCTAATTTTTTTTTATTGCTTTATTTTCGGCTTTATTATATTATTTTTTATTATTTTACAAAAAAAATTATTTGTAATTTTTACTCAGAATCTTCATTTTTGACTTTCCAAGAAATAATATGGTAGTAAAATTCGAGGATTTCGTCAGAAAAGTAAGGTAAAAGTAATTGTAAAAAAAATTGAACTACCCCCCGTCGCACGTACGATGTTGGTCGATGTATTATTATTTTGCTATGTGATAGAGCTATGAATTTTAAACATTTTGCCTATCTCAGTTAAAATTGCCATTTTTGGCACTTGTATTGTTCTTTCACTCACCGATTCATTTATAATATAGAAAATGGCATGAAGATTTGAAATTTTTAAACCGCAAGTCTGTATCTCAAAACCGTTCTCGAGATATAGTCACTCAAAGTTTTTTTTGTTTTTTTAGAAAAATGGTCGTAACTTTTGAACGAGTGGTCAAACTATTGATTTTAGTTGATGGGCTTGAAACATAATATAATAAACAAATAGAAAGAGTCTAAACTGGACCACTTTTCATCTCAAAACCAAATCACTTCTACCAGTTAAAATAGGAAAAGATTTTTTTTCATGTGTTGTCAAATAATAAAGGTGGATTAATTTTTTTTAATAAAAGAACTCTCAATTATTAATCCGATACTTTATTTTGATATTAAAAAATTAATAATGAAAGCATTATATCCTTGAAAAATATTATGTAATATATAAAAAGCTGGAGCTATTATAAACGAGAGGACCTTAGCCCCAAGCTCTAAGAATTATGTAATAAAATGAAGAATTTAATAATGTGACTTAATATCTGCACATAATTTATCAACAAGAGCCTGCTTCATAAATTAATTTTGTACTTAAAGTATATTAATACACATTCATATTGAGAAAGAGTAGACACCGCATGCGGGTTTGGGAACATTCGCAAGATGGAGTAGTTTTAAAGAAAATTAATTATACTATCACCATAATTTTAATTATATTCTTATCAATATTATATGCATTTACCAACGTTTGTCAAAGTATAACATATGTGTACATTGTTGAATTCATGTATCGGGGGAAATTTAATAATTAATTATACAGGGTGAGTTATATCAAGTGAAACAAACTTGAACAGTAGATCGCGAAAAATATTTAAAGCATAAAAGTTTATATGAACATGTGTCCAGAAATACTTCATGAGGGATCTACATTAGTTTTTATTTAATATCTGGAGAATCCATTGTGATATAGTTATGAAATTTGATACCCTGTTTGGTATTAATACGTGTTATCGATTTACAGTATCAACCAATGATTATTTAGGCAACTTTGTGATTATTTTTAATCCTAGAACAATAACCAGAAGCCGAGATACAAATGAATTAATTAATTTAAAATTGAATATATTTTATTCATCGTTTTCCCCATAAAATGGTTAATCTATGAATATTTAAATAATGCAACAATGAAAACTTTCAATCTTTTAATTGTTGAATAAAAAAATAGTTAATGTATTGTTTCGGAACTCCTGTAGGATATCAACTATTTCTTTTGGGCTTAGAAGTTTCACATTATTAAAACAATTAAAGAAGTGAAACAAGCCGTAGATAAATAACAAGCAAGCCAATTTATATAAAGACCCCAAACCGGCGAAATCTCATTCACGCGAATCAAAAAACCTCAGACTTTTCCAATATGTTCATCACACGGCAAATCACCGTGAACTCGTGTACGTGTTTGAGTGCAACAGAAACATACAAATACATTGCTTCCTTATACGCCCGTCTTCATCTAACAAATTGTTTTATAATTTTCATCACATGTACTTGTAAGAGTAGGATATTCTTATACAAATAACAAGTAATTCAGTATGTTCTTCTTTGTTTAACGAAACGTGTTTAGTTTACTCATCACACATGAATCGTAACATGCGTTAAAGTGAGATGAACTAATACAAAAACCACGATATCCTGTATATCCATCTTTTTTTATTGATACTGTTCAAACATTAATGTTTAATGTGTACGTGTGAGTGAGATGGATATATAGGAAGTATGTATAAACCTGTATTTCTATCTTTTTCTGGTACAATTTTCAAGCATTAGTTCCGATTTCTACCGGCAATTCAGCATGAAATAAGATGAAGGAAAAGAGTTTTTCTTGTTGAAAATCTTCACCAGATTTCCCGGTGTATACGTGCCACGATCTGCTCACCATTCAGAGTTCATTTTAGATGAAGTTAAGGAACTTTCATGTACCCCCTTCCCTTCTTGAGTGGTAATAATTTTTAACTATAATGTTGATTGCGAATTCAAATTGTAATGGCATTTCATAACAGTTTATGACTTGTAGTTTACATTGTTTTTATTATTTGTATGACTATTACAGGTGTTGCACATTCTAACTTGTTTTTTTATTGAACTAGTGAGGTGCGGGTGACATTAGATTGTACTTATTGTCGTAATTGAATTAATTTTATCCATTGGGTGCTTTCTAAATGATCTAGTCGTATAAAGATATTAGTTCTGTATGAAAATCGAAATTGAAAAAGTTTTTCTTTTATATACTTATGTCTATTTTACTTTGTAAGCAATTATTATATTAGCGTCATAATATGTATCAAAATAAGGGATTATTATATCTTATCTTAATATATATAAATTACGTGTCACATGTTCCTCCGCGATGGACTCCTAAACTACTTAACCGATTTTAATCAAATTTGTACACCGTGTGCAGTTTGATCCAACTTGAAATATAGGATAGCTTACATCTCAATTTATGATCGCAATATTATTTTAATTATTTGTCTATTATTTGATGGTCTCAATCGTTAGCTCCAAACGATTCTAACAGATGGTGACATCTGTTGGCTGGATTGAGTAAGTATTCAATAGATGGCGCTATGTCAAACTTCCAAACGTTTCATATAACCTACAATTTAAAGTTAACCACAGCAACGCGTGGCCGGGTCAGCTAGTTTATTATAAATTAAAATTAGAGCTAAGCAGTGCCGGATTTACCCTATGTGATGCCCTAAGCACTAATCATGTAAAGGCCCCCTTTTTGTAAATTTGACGATCACCAAAAATTTTCATTCACATTTCTCACAATTAACTTTTATTTTACGCTCATGCCCCCATAAATCACTTTTATGGTGCCCCCAAAAAGCGGGTGCCCTAAGCGGTTACTTCTTTTGCTTATTGGTAAATCCGGCACTTGAGCTAAGTCAGTATATATGGACCAGGCGGGTAATATGGACACCTCCTTTTGTTGCTCCATTTTACATTTTATAAACACAAAATTATTGTATTAAATTGTTTAAATTAATTATATTACTGTTTAAAAATGTAGGTGTAAGGGTTGGCCGTATGTACAGTGCTTTTAATTCACGTAATAATTATTGCTTCGGCGATAACATTTTTTTTATAAATACATATGGTTGCGGGTATTATGGACTATGGGGTATTATACGGCTATGAAGTGTAATAATTAACCAGAATCGTAGTGAGGCAAATAGTATGAAAAGTATATTAATCATCTAGTACTTCACAACTATTCACTTCCGCAAAAATAATTGTTTATTACAAATTTTCATGATGGTGCCCACTAAATGAGGTGCCTATTACGGAGGTTATATCCGCGTACTCTTTGCTACGCCACTGCTTTTTTTACAGTGACAACATATAAGTTTGAAATAATAACAACAAAATAAATTAAAAAAACAAGTGCTTTAAGCTTCCCACAGACCGACGCGAATTATTCGCAGCGGCAGCGAATAAGGGCTCCGACAGACCGACATATATATATTTTCAAACGAAAAAAAAGACGATGGTGAAATAAATTTCGCGGTTTTTCAGAAATTTTTTCACGTTTCTTTTCGGGTAAAAAATTCACATCTCGAAAACTATTCATGATTAAGAAATGTAACTATTGTGTTAACTACAGAAAGAAAGAAGCTACAAAATGGCGAAAGCTACAGCAAAATCGGTTCGGTAGATATTTAAATAGATAATATATAAAAATAAAAAATAAAAAAAATTATAAAAATTTCGCCGCGTTTTTATTCGCGCCACAGTCGCTGCGAATGTTTCGCGTCGGTCTGTCGGAGCCTTTATTCGCTGCCGCTGCGAATAATTCGGGTCGGTCTGTGGGAAGTTATATAGATAATCCTGTATTATGGTAACAAGCGTGTAAAATGGACCACTCTGGTCCATATTACATGCACATTTTTTAAGAGGCTGATTTTCGATTGTTTTCGATTTTTATTTTTATTTTGTTTTAATTTAAGGATTCTATTATTCCCTGCTCGATCTTGTTAAAAGATTAAATTCTCTGTCCAATGAAATGATAAGGGCTGATTTTAAACAATATTATCGTAGTTTTCTTACCTATGGTGTTCCATATATACCGACTTTACTCTAAGGCCTGGTTTCTCAATATGAGTTTAAACCACATGTCCTAGTTAAACTTAAGATTAAACTATTCGCAGCGTGCGCGATGACAGCGCCAACTAGTGGTTGCAACTTGGGTAGACTTTGACATATCAACAATCAAATAATTTAAATAAAATATCGTAATATAGTATACATATTAGACGATTATTTATGACTATTCGCTATGTGCACGAAGTCTACTAACGCCGCTAGCGGGTAATAGAGAAGGATTGAATGGATTGAACTCTCTTTTTATCATTGTTTAATATGTTTAATACCGTGAAATTTTTTATTAAACAAATATTATTTAATTTAGCTGTTTGCATATATAATATAAATTGTATAGCATAATTTGGGAATTTTTTTCTCTTTAATTATGACATATAATAGAGAAATCATTAATTCGTTTACATTGACAGCATAACCTCAAACTATCTCGCCGATTATTTTACAATGTTGCTCACCACGAACACTCGCATCGACATTATTTCTAACTCCAACCTCTTGCACATAGTCTATAGTGGGGTTAACCATGTTGATCTTTTTATTTTCAGTTAAAAACAAGCCTATTAAAAATGATAGTTAGTCCACCCAAAGTGTTATTTTTCGCCACGTCGTGCGCTGTGATCGATTTCGTTTCCCCCACTACCTACTTTGCACCCATCGAATACATTTGTATCTCAATGTCCAGTTAAAAATTATAATTAATCTTAAGATTAACTTTTAACTGACAGATGAAATAAGTAAACTTAGGATAATCTTAAGTTTAACTATTATAATACCACAATTGTTGTGTTTTATAATTAAATAATTATAATTATACATTGGTGCTAGCTTTTCGGGCTGTTGTCCACGTTGCAGTATTGTTTTACTTGACGTTTCGACTCTCATGTCGGAGTCTTCTTCAGAAGTGTTTCAGAAACACTTCTGAAGAAGACTCCGACATGAGAGTCGAAACGTCAAGTAAAACAATACTGCAACGTGGACAACAGCCCGAAAAGCTAGCACCAATGGACAGCGGCCACGAAAGCCTACAGAAGAAGTATAATTATACAGTTTTAAAATTCCGAAAAGGTCTCTAGATGGAGTTATTATCGCTGAATGTGAAAAATGTTTGAGAGTTTAAAATTCCTGATCGATATTACAAACTAATATAGGTCAATTTTGTTGTGATTCTATAATAACTTAATATATTAATTTCCAGTATAAATCTATGATACCTACTCATTATAAACAAATTTAATTATAATTATATTTCGAAACAAAATACTATAATGTGATAAATTAATTAACAGTTTTGTTGGACATTTAAGCAGATAGTGAGTAATTTTAATTCAATATTAATTTATGCTGATAAATATTTCATAGAACCCATTAGCACTGTTTCTCAGTTTAATCTGAAAATGCTGGTTAGGATCCAAACCCTGCTTTGTGTGCTACTATTTCTCAGAATTAAATTTAACTTTTTTATTGATCTCATAATTTCTGTAGTCCTATAAACTTTATCAAATAATTAAATACATTTTATTTGCATTAATTACAATAATTTAAATTTAAATAATCAATAAAGCTATTAATAATTAAATTAATATTGTATTAAGCAACTTTATTAGATTTAATGCAATTATAAAGAAATTTAAATATCATAAATGTGACTGTCTGTTTGTTATCTTTTTTAACAGCTAAACTGCTGAACCGATCTTGATGAAATTTGGCAGGGAGTTAGCTTGGATCCCGAGGAAGGCTTAATGCTATTTTGTATCTCAAAAAATGACTAGATAAAGTAATGGGTATGTACTTTAATACGCGCAATATGTTAGGTTAGATAAGTGACATCTAGCGGGTAAATGCGAAACTAAAATCTATGCGAACAAAGTCGCAGGTAACAGCTAGCACTCAATAATTAAAATAAGAAACTTGCTACCTTATTTGTTCTGTTAGTTAATGAATTAAACACCTACATAGGATTAAACCCACATCTATGAGGTATTCAGTTTCAATTTACCATCAAGAAAGCAAATATAATAAATTAAGTAGACATGCTAGGGGAGTTTTAGACACAATCCATTACAGAAACATACACCAATGTTCAACTATTATTATATATTAAATACTGCTGAACCCAGGTGCGCTGATATTCTGAAAGAGGTTAATAAAATAACCTTGCTACAAACATTATCTGGTCATTATCTCGAACCCCCAGTAGGTGTCTACTTATTGTATGTCTGCTACATTGTAGTAACATTGCTGCTATCAGATCTTACGTAATATCATGTTTTCTGTGATATTTTCGCACAGCTTGACTCCGTTATATAGAGGAAGTAATTGTAATAGTTAAGTATTGATTCTTGTCTGATGCTATTCATGTCTATGTATGAATAATTAATTTTCTAGATTGTTATTTATTGTTGATAGAATATGTTCGAATCTATTATTCATTTATGATTGAAGTATGTATAATTAAAACATCTAAAAATATAACATGTTATGTATATTTTTAAGACTATTGTAGTGGGCACTGCCTTGCTAAGTTTATTTTTGTAAGTGACATTTCATTTAGTTAAATTTAAATTAACTTTTAAAGGACCGGCATTTTTCAGTTCAAAAGTGATGTCACAGATATAGCCAACGTAAATACATAATCTTTTAAAGCAGGGATTCTCAAAAGGATCCAGGGGTCTATGGAAGTTTAAAAAGGGTCTATAGTATTCCAGGGGTCTATTATTGATGATAAATTATATTTTATTTTACTTTTTCCAATTGCAATGAGCTCTTTTTTGTTTTATACTTGTACTTATTCAACAAAAATATAAAAAAGTACGGGGTCCATATAGACAATCATTCTTTAAGGGCGATGAAGGAAAAATGTTGGGAGTCTCTGTTTTAAAGTATTAATTAACTGCATTATCATTTCAATATCGAGTATCAAAACAAGAAAGTTTTTATATTTTGCATTTCTAAAAACAAAAACATCAACGATTCGATAGAAGTTTATGACATCAGTTCATCTTTACTGAGATAACTTTTAAAATGTTGATAAAAAGTTAATTATAAAAACAAGTGCAAACTGGTCTTAGATTTCGAGTGAGTGAGTTATATTAAAATATTAATTAATTAAATCTAAGTATATAGCAATAAGGATAATATATTTAACAAAAATCAAACAGATTTTAAGTTAGAATCTAAAATAAATATTAAAAAAATATCAAATCTATGGAAAGACGTTAATAGATAGGTTAGGTAAAAATATAGAAAATCACATCAAAAATATATAATTTTGAAATCTGACAGATCCAAATTTAGGTCAAGTTCAAAAGTATAATTTTTTTGTGACAAGTATTTATTTAAAGTGATATAATTTGTTTTAAGTTCAATATATTTGTTTAATGTTGAATAGTCGAGTCAATGAAACTTGAACCCTCAGAAAAAACATCACCGATTTTTAAAGATTTTTTTTAAATGTTCGTTATACCACAATAAATTAATTTTTGTGCAGTATATTTATTATGTGAAAATAATTTAATAAAAAGCGTTTATTATTAAAAAAGTGTATTTAAATACAAGCCTTATATCCGGTATTATAAAGGACCTAGCAAATTTGCAAGCTAGCAAGCACTCTCAAATGAGATATAAACTTATATGACAGTTCTCTTTGAGTTTTTAACAGATAGTTGCAGGCGCAGTAAGTTGGTTTTTACCATTTTTTACGCAAGGTTAGTAAATATACTTTACATACCTTTTTTTTACTTCCTATGTATGAAACTATCTGTCAAAAACTTCAAGAGAACTGTCATATAAGTTTGATACCCCATTTGATAGTGCTTGCAAGCTTGCAAATTTGCTAGGTCATTTATAATACCGGACATTAATAAAACAGAACACAATTAACTGCTTAAAAAATATAAAATTAATAATTCGTAAACTTTTTTTTAAATCATCGATGTTTTTGACTTAATATTATTGTATATAAGTTTATTATAAAGTATAAGAAAACACATTAAACAAGTTTTTTTCTAGTTAATTCCTTCAGACAAGTAGCACACACACACACACACCAGCGGTGAACCGGGGCGTTAACTTGAACAAACAATAATTCAAAAGTAATTTATAACTAAAGTTCAAGTATAAATTACAAACATTCACAGAGCAGTGAGTTTGTTTGCGTCCATTAATGACTTAATATCAGATCGAAAAATTTACTAATTATGAACATTTCCAGGATTTTGTTTCGCACTAATGTAAATATACTGGAAAAAGTTTGTGCGCACAACAAAAATAACATAAAAACCTTTTTGTGTATAGAAAATATTCCAATGAAATTGAATCTGCGCTTCTGAAAAGTTTAGCGGTAAATTTTAATTATATTATTTATTAATAAACTAGCTAGCTTTTAATTTCAAAGCCAGATATAAAATATTACCCCAACTTTACTATATTTTTTTAAATATTTTAATTCAATTTTTATTTAATTTCAGTACTATTGGCATCAGAAGTTGTCTACCACCCTAAAGGTGAGAATTGCTTACAAGAAATTAGAAAATATTAAGACAAATATCATCGATTGTCATTTTAAATTACATAATAATTTAATTACAAAAATATATACAAAGAGTTTTTCTTTATCTAGCAAACAAGTTTCAAAATATCTGTCTTTGTTTGGTACATACAGAAATTATTTAAATATTATAATAATCAAATGGGAGGAATCAACTAAGTTTTTTATAAACGAATTTCAATACAAACTCATCGACCATTTATGGAGTTCACTGTACCTACTATTTTATTTAAAAAATTAATATCCATCGCGCCACTGATGTGACTTTTTGTCGTCCAATCCTGAAGAGGGTCGTTGTTAAAAAAAAGTTGGGCAATTAAAAATTAAAACTCTTAGAAGCGGTACTGTTAATTTCTTTTTCTCATTTTCATAATACCCCTCCTCTCATACTAATACTTTTAACTGTAGTGAGTCGCTAGAAATGTTAAGTCTGATTTATGGGCAGTTTAAATTAAACGAATGTCCAAAATAAAATTAAACAAAATAAATAAAAATCATTAAAGTAAAAGAAACTTCTATGTGTACGATAATAAAAAATATAACATATTTTTTAAATGTTTCAGAACTCCTATAAAGTGTCTACAAAGTTCTCCATTTATATCTTAATTTTCTTCCATTCATTTCAATCGTAATTACATTTATACTTCTTCCTCCTCTTTCCACAATAATTGAAGTCCAGATGTATCTCCTTACCCCCCCCTAACTCGAATTCCCCTGAGATATCTACAATTTTTTTTTTCGTTTCTTAGTACGATACCAACCAACCTCTCTCATTCCTTTTAGCTGCTCCGTTGTCCAAAAACCCCCTATAGTATCTACTAATTTCTTTACTTGTTCTTAACGTGGTCGGTATCCACATTCGAGAGTCCAGATGTGTCTCCTTGCCCGTACCCCGCAAATACCCCCCTCCCCCCTTCAGTAAAGCGCACGCGATTCCAAACCCGCCTATCGTATCCACTAATTCCGCGGTGGCCCATTACGGATTTTTTAATGCATAATCAATATTTACCGTGTTACAACGTTCGGTCGAGTGAGCACCTCGACCACGTCTGTGTGTCTGTCTGTGTGTGCGATTGGGGGGAGGGGGTAGATGGGCGGGTATGTATAGAATTGTGACAAACATGCAACAACGGTTTCTGTGTGAAATTGTTGTGGCGCCCTCGGGAAGATTTGACTGGGGATTTTTTGTTGTTAATTTAGATCTTGATACTAGGCTTCCGTGGTTATTCTTTTGAATTTTTTTGTTATATGATACATTAAAAAAATAATATACCAATTTTCAAAATGTTATTTTTTGTGTGTGTTTTTGAAAATTCATAATAATTAAATCAATATGTAGGTAGGTATTGCATTTTTATTTATTTTGAAAAAAAAATTAACTCAATTATAATTTACTTGTGACGCCAGTGGTATTTTTACAGACGATGAATTCGTTATACAAACCTTCATACGTGTAGGATAATTTTTCCGTGAAATTTTGTAAATATCACTTGAAAAGTAAATATGTATACATATGTTCGTTTACACTTCATAACGATTTCGTTGCTTGTTTGCACATCCTGAATTTTTATTCACTTTACATTAATTAATAACGAATGAATGAACACATATTGATGTCAATTAATCGATAAAAAAATCCTGTAAATTGACTTTAAAAAGTGAAATATTTACGAGTTAAGTAAAGGAGCAGCAATTAATTACGTAAGTTTTATATATTTTTTTACTTTCTGCCCCCCCCCCCTTTTTCTTTGTAATGAAAGATTTCTTATTTTATTTTATAAGAGGGTATTTGTCACTATTAATAATAAAGACTAAAATGTTCTAAATAGTGTAGTATATTACTATAATTAACAATCAAATGTTTTTTTACGTGAAATAAGTCAGTATTTTAATAATAAACCTAATTATAAGATGTAATCTTTAACCTATTTGTCACGTGAACGCAAACGCGTTTAGCAGAACTGTATCTATTATGACGTAGTTAATAAAAACGTCAGAATACTCGACCCTTATTGGTTGATTTTAGTTTGTTTTGTAAACAGTTACGTCACATATATCACGTGACCTTGAATATCTATATTTTAAAATTTAGTCAATATAGAAAAATAAAAAAAATTGGATTCCCCATTTCTCACTTAATGATTCGAAAGAATTTATCAACGCCCCCTCTAAAAAAATATAGAAACTAAAATTTATAATAAATTAATATTTTCTCCAGGACAAACATTCAGGCTTCCGTGGTGATCTTGGTTTCTGGGTATTAGTCGCGTCGATTTGATTGTTATATTGGCCCACGTTTCATCACGCATTGCAGTGGACCTCTTCAAGGCTCTTTTGAAAGATTCCACTGCAATATGTGACGTATTTAGGACATTTAAAAATATTATTTCTTATTAAAATCGTCCCTAGTTGTATTAAGTTTCTATAACTTGAATATTGATTAGTTTCCATTAAAGTTGAACTAACTCAACTAACAGAGGTTCGACTGTATGAATGAATCACATACAAGCATGTAAGTTTGTATTGTATATGAATTTAAAATTGTTTTGTTTAGAAAAACCTTAATAGACATATTGCATGACTGTGTTCCCATAGATGAAGAACATTTCAAAGTATAAAATAAAAGAAAGAAAATCTCATTAGAGAAATGGAAACTGCAATGCATGATAAAGATAAAAGTATGCTACTACAGTTGTTCTTTTTTTTATTTTCTTATATTCCAAGAGATTTTGAAATTTATTAACTCCGTAAACTATCTAGGATCTAGTGTGCGAGGAAAAATATAGATGTTCTTTTTTTTAATAGTAAAGGAGGTGGAAAATTTAAACAGCTTTTTCAAAGTTTTTTACTAGGGATTTAGTTTTTATTAAATTACTAACAGTAATATTCACACTGCATATAAGTACGTAATAATATTAATAAATTCATATGTTGTATTTTTAATGATTTAGAGCAGTGCTTCTCAAACTTTTTAGCACTGTGACCCAGATTTCAGAACGATAAGCATTATGAAATAAGATTTTTTTAAAGAAATATAATTTTCAAATATAATAATAACGAATGCAATTACACTAATCAAATCACAAAATTATGGGATTAAAAAGAACCCAAAAAAATATTAGAAATAAAAAAAGGTTACAAAAAATTTAATTTAATTTGAAAACGTATAGTTTCGACTTCAAAATGTTTCATTTAAAAATGATCTCTAATTTTTTCCCCACATAATTAGATTCATAAAAGAGTCAACATTGTTTTCAAAAATCAAGATCTATTCAGTGATATTATTATACGTAATTGCAATAAAAATGTAGATCGAAAAACAGCATTTCACAAATTGAATTTTTATTCCTGTAAATCTTATTTATATCAAAATTAGAACTTTTACTAGAGAATTCAGTTTTAATGAAAATCGAAGCTTCACTGTATAAAAATGTTCATATATCACCGATTTATAAAAATATTAGGTTGATGCAAAAATAATGGCTGCTTTTAAACCTCAATTTAAAAAAATATATATGGGAAAATAATATTATTCAAAATAATCTTTATCAAAGTAAAATAATCTAAATACTTCTATATATGATTGTTTTTCAATTGGTCCTTTCAGGATTACGTCCTTGACCTACCATAACCTCAATATTCGTATCTCCATTATGAAATATTTGCTTCACGCTTATTGTTAGACAATATTGCTTGGTTTGGATTGTAGCCAAGTTTGAAATTATATAATACAATTATACACAATTATTCTTTTTTTAGCAGCTTTTAGAATAAAAATTAAAAAATTGAATTTTATGAAAGGTTAGTCAGATTTTTAAGTGTAGAATAAACCTTGTAATATTATAGAGGATGGGTAAAAAATCTTCTTTTAAGTAATGCAGTAATATGAAAATTATAATTTACGGAAACAGGTGGCCACATTGGAAGTTTTTTCAAAAACCAAATTTCTCTAGTTTATTATTTATTATTTATTATTTATTATTTATTATTTATTATTTATTATTTATTATTTATTATTTATTATTTATTATTTATTATTTATTATTTATTATTTATTATTTATTATTTATTATTTATTATTTATTATTTATTATTTATTATTTATTATTTATTATTTATTATTTATTATTTATTATTTATTATTTATTATTTACTATTTATTATTTATTATTTATTATTTATTATTTATTATTTATTATTATAAATGGTTCATAACAGAAAAGAAATATCTGCCGTAAGTGCTATTGGGTTTTTCTTATACGTATTACAGAGATTTAAAAGTGTGCGTTTTTGCCATAAATACCTTGTGACTTTCTTATACGTATTACTGCAAGTGAACAGTGTGTGTAATTATAATTAATTATTAAAAAAAATCTTTCTGGCTGATTCATAAATATTTAAAAAAACATGTCTAGGAAATAAATTATATAGATAGTAACATACAGTTTTTATCTAAAACATTTTTTCTTAATTCAAAAATAATTCGAAATTTTACAAGAATAAACATCCATTTCCGGTTTAATAATTACATTAAAAATTAATTTGAAACATATTGTAGAGAATATTATTACCTATAATTTATGTCCCATTAATTTAATTCTATTTTTTATTAGTTTGTCAGAAATATGTTTTAATAAAATTAGAATCACGTGCACTGTCCATTGTCAGTATTACGTATAAGAAAGTCCCGTTGCTCCCATGACACATATTTTTATTAATACAAAATTAATTTCCTGAAAAATTCTGATAATTTATTTTACTTATAAAGGGTGAGAACCACCCTAAAAGTTAAACGCAATTTTAGTTTTTTTTTAATAACGTGCAAGGTATGCAAGAGAAAAACGTAAAAATTTACCCGGAAAACCGGGAAAAGTCAAAGAAATTTATAGAGAAAGAGTTACCACCCTGTATCGAGTATTACAAAAAGAAAAAGTTGTAGGGAGGGAGAAAAAGCATGCTACTTTTTTAATTGTGAAATTTTTTTAAATAATTTTATAATGATAACTTTATATCTTAATATATAAAACTCTTGGTGCGTATGTACCATGGATCATCAGGCCTAAACCACTTGACGTATCGAATCCATATTCACACCATATACGTGTTTGGTGCTCGGGAAGGTTTATAGATTTTTTGAACCCGGTATATGCTGTGGGGTCGAGATATTTACGAAAATGAAAAAAACCGTTCAATGGCTACTATGTTTTTTTATAAATAACAGTGACATCATGAAAATAAATTATTTAAAATAAAATATTTTTTAGTATTTTGACGTGATTTTGAAGTTTAAAAGTTTTTATCAAATATTAATAGCTACGTACTGAAAAATTATATATCTATTAGTGATAACCGAATTGAAATCGGTATGTTTTGTTGTATTTCTTAAATTCAATTTTTTGCAATTTAAACAGGTATACAACGTAATTTTTTATATTTTATTTTATTTTATCTATTCGGTACGTGGGACACGTGTTTTTAACATAACCTTCGATACAGTTTATTTATATTCTTAAAATATAGTGAAATAATACAAAAATGTATCGAAATACTCAAAATAGTAAAAATACACAAAATAACCCTAACAAAAACACCATAACAATGAGAAAGAAACAGCATGTAAATTATCTTTTGGCAAAACAACGTTTGCCGGGGCAGCTAGTTATATTATATATTTTTATATATTCTATTACATAATAACCGTTAAAGAAGAGGGCTTTATTTCTGTACTAACAAATTCAATAAACTCACATCAAAAACATTTCAACAATACATATAAAGACAAGTGCACTTACGGGCAAAGTTGATCAATTTCCTTCTTGCTGGCCACGAAAGAGAATTCTGTTGAATCAGATATGGCTTGTAAGGGTTGAGCACATTTGATGAGCTCCTCTTGTCCGCAACCCCTTTGTTCATGGCTGTTGACGACTTTAGTGTACACTGGAACATACAAACAATCATAAAGGTCAACATACGAAAGGTACTACGCCACTTATATAATACATAGCAACGTTCGTTACTTTTAGAATAAATATAATTGATTGTCTGCTTCAATAATAGAGAAATATCAGTTTGTATTTTTTTTTGGAAAAATCACTGTGAAGAATCAAAAAATTGTCAATGTTTTTTTTACAGGTATAACTAATTATTTTAGGATCGGGTTGAGGGTATTTTATCTATATCTATAAAAGAGTTTGTCCTTAACCACTCACTCACTCACTCACTCACTCATATATCAACGTACAGCCCAAACCCCTGGACCTAGAAACGTGAAATTTCGTAGGTGTCTTCCTTTTATGATGTAAGCACCCACTAAGAAAGGATTTTCCGAAATTCAACCCCTACGGGGTTAAAATAGGGTGTCAAAATTTACATAAAAAAATGAAAGTTTTTCATTATTTTGAATAAATTACAAGTATGAAACGCATGCTTTATTCTATCAAATCTACCTAAAAATTGGGCTGAATTAAAATTCAGTTCCGTCAACAATTATTTAAATTAAATGAACAAACCACAATTGTCAAGCTTACTACATATATCGTAGAATCGAACTAAAAATTATTTGAACCAACCATTTATGGAGTAGTATGAAACGCATGCTTTATTCTATCAAATCTACCTAAAAGTTGGGCTGAATTAAAATTCAGTTCCGTCAACAATTATTTAAATTAAATGAACAAACCATAATTGCCAAGCTAACTACATATATCGTAGAATCAAACAAATAATTATAAGAACCAACCATTTATGGAGTAGTATGAATTGAAAATGGGTTCTCTCAACCGTATATGACGTTAGTATTCGCATCAGGCGAAATTCAGTTGAGTCAACTATGTATTTTTCTCAGTTTTATAATGTTTATTGTATTTAAAAGTCTTGAAGTTTAAATAATTAGTTTTGAAAACATCTCTATTTAGCCAATTGTGTAGAATTTCAATAAATAGAGCACTTTCGGCAAGTTCTCTAATTTATCGTGTGTTAAGAACTCTATTTTTAATATCCAATTACTCAAAAATTATACGACATAAAAATACATACACATTGCTCTAATGATCGAATAACCTTAATACCTATTTTTATGTAGCTATAGTATAGTGCTTAGCCACTTTTTTAATTTAATTTTTTTTACAAAATGGCGATGGTTTGGATTTTTTCTTTCATTTTAAACAATTTTTTTTTAATTCAAGCGATCTTAAAAAAAGTAAATATCAAAATTTCAAAAATCGGCTACGCATAGACTTAGCTACAACTCATTATTCTTAGAGGAAATGCTGGGACCAGATCGAAAAAAGTCGATTTTAAAATTTTCTGAGGGTCATAACCGACTATGCTATCTGGTCTCATTAAATTGACTGCAACTCGGGCAATTTTCGGAATTTAATTTTTTTTACATATTTTTGAATATATGCGGTATTACTAAAGAAATATAACATAAAAAACAACTGTTTTTTTAGTCTCTGTTTGATAAGGAAGCTCATATACATAGAACGGAAGCGAAGATTCTTAATGGGCCAGTCACAGGAAGTTAAAGACGAACTTCGAGGACAAAACCACTAGAATATATGATAGAATTAATTTTCTAAATTTAATATTTGATTAGATATGTGAGTGCTTTCAAGAAAACTAAAGACATATGTAGATGAATACATTATTTAATATTGTATGAACATTTTTTAATTTCCAAAATTTATACTTGATTTGTGAAATACATACAAAAATTTTTTTACCAATGTTTTCAATAAATTGTGGAAACGTTTTTGTATCTCTTTTTACATCCTAGAACAGTGCCCCCGCAACAGCGTAAAAATAGAGGACGGAAAGTTTGATAAACAAAAATTAAAAGGTATAAACGATTTTTTTTATTTTATTAATATTTACATATAGTGAGGCCCCTTCGATCACTTGCTGCCCCAGGGCCCCTAGTCCCGGCCCTGCTAGAAGTACATATGTTTATAAATGTATCCTAAATTTTAATTAAATCAAATTTTTCAGTAGTTCCCAATAGGTGTAGGTAATCAATTAAAAATAAAATGACAATTTGGAAACCTTCGTTATATATTCTATCCCATTTTCTAAATTAATTGTCAGTAAATAGGCTCTATCTATGTACATATTATTACATTGAATATTTGAAAGAAATACATGAAATCACATTTTTAATCAATACATATTTTTCACCACAAATATTGGGTATAAAATCAAACGAGTGTACAATAAACAGTTAACATTTTTTTTTTACAAAACAATACAAAACAATAAAAATACAAAGAGTTTTGATTGTGTAATATTTCGCTTTGACATTTTTGTAACTATACTTTGATATTTGTTTTAATTTTTTACTGTTTGAACTTTTTTATTGTGTTATTGTGTTAATAAGAGAACTGTATACAAATGTTTAAAAAAATGCTAGTGTTTATTTTAAAATGTTATTTTATTATTAATATCTTAAAACGTATAGACTCAATAGAATTTTCAAAACGTATGTATATTGTATATTACCTATCTAACCCAAAAACACAGATTTACACGGTTATGGACCCGAGCAGTCAAATATGTTTTTGAGGTGATTTTAGGAGCTGATTACGAATTCACAGTCCGTTTTTTGTTATCAATTCAGGTATTTGAGCATAGGTGGGCATTAACTCGTTAATCCGTTAATCGTTAATTAACGAAGTTAACAAAATGGTTAACGGATTAACTTTTAAGTTAACTCAAAAAAATGTTAACGCTTTTGTTAACTTCCGTTAACTTTAGTCCGTTACATTGGTTGTTTAATGAAAAGTAGATAAGAAAGTTGTCGAGAAAAAGGTCTTCAAACATTTTGGATGGTTAACTTTTTAACGATTAACTTTAACTTTCGTTAAATTTTCGAATTTTCGGTTAACTTTAACTTCCGTTACATTTTTGGAATTTTAACGCTTTAACGGTTAACGTAGTTAACTTTTTTATTAACGGATTAACGATTAACGAAGTTAACTTTTCGATTAACTGTGCCCACCTAATCTAAAAGTGTCGAAAATGATGATAGAAGCAATGTATAAGAATTGATTATTTAAGAATTAATAATTTTTTCCTAAAGTTTTCGTTCCCGGTTAAAAATAGTACTGTCTTTCTTCTTTAAAATCAATTTTTACTTTTTGCTGTACGATTTTTTTTCGCTTAGATATGCTAGTTTGAATATATGATGCTTTTATTAATAGAGTAGACACAATTGATTTTACTACATTAGATATAACAATATCTTCAAACTAATATATTTTGGTGAAAAAAAATCGTACAGTAAAAAGTAAAAATTCATTTTGAAAAGGAAATATAATAGGTACTATTCCTTACCGTGAACGAAATTTTTTTAATAGGTACTATGTTAAAATTTACCAGTATTTCATTATAATTTTTTATTTACTTTATTTTAAATTCTACCGACTTTTCTGTTAATTATTAATAATTAACCCACATATTAATCAAAATATAAACGAAAATATTAAATAAATATTCTAACGATAAATAAATGGTTTTAATACGTATTGAATTCGGTAGAAAAACAAATATGAACAAATTTTATTTACTATTTCGTTCAAAGTTTGGTGAAATAAAAATAATAAAAATAAAAAACAGTCACGTACAATATTGACTCTGGAATAAATTTTTTATATTTCTTCGATTTTTTTAAAAAGTAAATAATTTATAAATACAGCAATATGTACGGATATGATTAAGAAGTATATTAACAAATAGAATTAATTATGTATCTTCTCAATTTATAGTAGAAAATACAGTAGAAACCGGTTATAACGACATCGAAAAAAAATCATAGATACCTCGGTGATCCCACGTTGTTTTTGTTTCGGTAAATCTTTTCGAACGAGCCCACACTCAACCCTATGTGCTATTTAAGATTTGTTTGCCCCCCCCCCCCCCCCCTCCCACCTTTCAGATATATTCAGGTGAGTGTTTTTTTGTGGTTATATAATAGATTTGGTAATCCCATTGTATCTCATATGCCCGGTATTATAAAGAAATTGCATGCAAGCAATTTGTTTCCATGCAAATTTGCGATTTGCAAACGCTATCTACTAGGAGTCAAATTGTCTTGATATTTTAAAGCTACAATCTGTGATTGGTTGTCATTTACATTTGACTCCTAGTAGATAGCGTTTGCAAATCGCAAATTTGCATGGAAACAAATTTGCTTGCATGCAATTTCTTTATAATACCGGGCATAAAAATTTCAGTATTATATTTCAAACCATTCAAAAGTTATTCAGGTGGCTCCGAACTTTTGGAAGGTACTGTATATAAAAAGTTTATGTGTGGCTTACAGACTCGGGAATTACTTAACCGATTTCAATGCGGTTTTCACCAATAGTTAGATAATTTTTCTGGGCATATTCGTGGCTATTAATATTTTATAAAAACCTAAGATTTAACATTAAAAGACTAAAACAATCTTTATAAAGTCGTGTTTTGTTTCCATGATGTCACAGCAAAGAAATTTAATTTAAATAAAAACATAGTAGCCATGGAATAAAGCCTTCTATAATTACAGTTTGAATATTTTATGAATAACTAGATTTTGTGGGTATATTAACCCGGGTAACACCGGGATTAATGCGCTAGTAAGATATAAACGTAGTTCTATAACCATACAAGTATCATTGAAACTTATAAAGAGTCTCTTATTTAAAAAAAAATACTTATTTCTACAGAAAATAAAGGTTTAATCGCAAAAATTGACTTTTAATACTAATTTTGAATTTAACGTGACATTTCAGAGTTGTGACGTCACACTCCTTGTCAACAATAATCAAACATTCAGAGTTAGACAAAAATTTAATTATTTAGTGTGTTAAAATGAATTCCAATGTATATAAGTTCTTAAATAAAGTATGTATACCTAATAATCTTCTAAGAGGAATTGATATTTGCCTAAAATAAAAGACGTTTATACTGATGCGTGACGTCATTCGCTCTAATTGGTGTTCCATTTAACATGGCAGATTGCTGTATTTTGCATTTTTATTTTAACAAAAATTATATTAATCTCGCTTTTAATATAAAAATAAATACATTTTTTAGAATCTTTTTAATAACCTATTTCATTATTTAAAATCATAATTTCAATGATACTTTGTTATCATGCCTATAATGATTGAATCAAAAAAGTGAAGATAGTTGTTGAACACACTATCAACGCAGCTTCCACAAAATTGACGTCGAAGATGTTTTTTAAGAAGCGTTCGCGATCCATTGACGCCGCTATCGAAAGTCTATCGTGACGATAAATCTCTGTGATTCTTTCATTTTCTCCAACGGAAAATTGATAATAAATCATATAATACACACACACACAATATGCTCCGAGAGGTGCCGCTTTTATATTGTGCTATTAACCGTATTATAAAGTACCCACGGTTCACGGGATAAAAATTCACACGTATTGTACTCGTACAACTATCGTACATAATCAATCTTATGTAAGATGTTGAATAATACTCAAACAATAGAAGAAACTTTGAATAGTTCAGTTGTTACAACAGTTTAATTCCACTACTTTTCGATATAAGTTGAGTAAAATAAAAAAATCAGAGGTACTCAAAATTTATCGGTTTGTTTCGCACTTGAAGTCTAGGCATTTTTTTACGAATGGTTTTCAAGGTTATTAAACTATACAGACTGACTCATAATTAAGCATTTGGGTGAGGAGAGTGCAGTCTTATGTTAAATTGATATTTTTTATTAATAGTTAATAGTTTGTAATTTCTGCGTAGTTTAATAACCTTGGGTTGTTTTAAGTTTAATAATTATGCTTGAAAAATAATGCACATACATACATACAAAATCGTAAATTACATTCTATGCGAGATAAGGGAAAGATTTCTCCCCTAAAACCCTACACCCCTGTAGTTTTTTCCCACCAGATCGAATGAGATCAATTACAACCCTTCATCTGTGACAAGGGGCGAAATATAGAAGGTCGACTATATGTACAAAATTCTATCAAAATTAGCATAGTTTATTTATACTACTGTATTTACCTGTATTAGCAAATTTATAATAAAACTAAAAACTAGTTTTAACCTTTCATCCCTCAACCCTTAAATAAAGGAGCATAAATAAATATTAGCAGTTTATTTATTGCTTTTCGGTTATTATTTCAAAAGTGGGGCTAGACGTAATTCTTCGTCAAAATTTATATATTTAAAAAAGTGTAGCGTATAGTTTAAGAAACTCTGATTTAAACTCGAAAACTATTGGACCGATTTAAATGAAATTTTTAATGCTCGAAGTCTCTAAAAATAATAGATTAAGCTAGACTGGTTGCGCGGACCTTCACTGATTTCAAAATAGATTTCAAAGAGAAGTTAGTACTAAAATACTTTTATTAAATAGATATACAATACAATATTGAAAAAAAATCAATCAAAAATAATGAAAAATTAATTTATAGAACACTTTTTTATAAAAAATAATTTCACTTTTCGATTAGATACTCAAATAAATGGCATAAGTACATTAGAGTTAGTCGGATTGGCTTCTAAACCATCCATAAACGTTCTTTATATTTATCTTTAAAATAACTCTCAAGCTGTTTTCTATTAAAAAAAATATCTGACATTTTTCTTCCTTTATATTGAAGTAAAGTGAAAAAGTTTTTGATTTTTATACGGGCTATAGCGCCCAAGTTATTTACGACAATAGAATTTAACGCTCTCTAATATTAAAAAGTTCACTCCTTTTTTATGCGTTCTGAAAAGATTTCAATTTTCGTTCGGATAAATATTAATGCATAACAACAAAAATTTAATCGATATTAGACCTTTACAATTTTTTTTGAAAGGGTTATTACCTTCACTGTATATATACGAGTATGTTATATAAGAATAGTTAAATTTGATGTTTGGCAGGTATTGATATTTTATTTTATAGAAAAAAATATTTTACTGATATTTTTTTTAATGTTCTGGGAAATCTTTCGTTACATGTGAATTCATAAATCGAAATCTTTTTACTTTTTTGTACATACGGCCATAGGTATGAAAATGAAATACAAATAGCTGTCTGTAAGTATAGATAATTATTATTGAAATGTCCATTTTGTCTTTCCCTGAAAACATTCTGATTTTTGACATAATGTCTGTGTGTCCATCTGTCTATAATGTAGAGGCTGTAACTGAAAAACGACATAACAGAAAATAACGATATTTTGTATAAAACAAATTATATTAGAAAAAATTTTTTTTTATAAAATTTAATTTTTGTTCATATTTTTAACAGTAAGTCAGAAATATTGTTTATACATATGTATAATAAAAACATGTACATTTTTCAATCAGTACAGTGTATAAAAAAGTCTCATTGCAGCTTTTTACTTTCATTTTTAGTAAGATATAAAAAAATATTAATTTATAAAATACGATTAGAGGCTTAGGTGGGCACAGTTAATCGAAAAGTTAACTTCGTTAATCGTTAATCCGTTAATAAAAAAATTAACTTCGTTAACCGTTAAAGCGTTAAAAATCCGAAAATGTAACGGAAGTTAAAGTTAACCGAAAATTCGAAAATTTAACGAAAGTTAAAGTTAATCCGTTAAAAAGTTAACCATCCAAAATGTTTGTAGACCTTTTTTTAGCTATTTGGACAGCTTTCTTATGTACTTTTCATCAAACAACCAATGTAACGGACTAAAGTTGACGGAAGTTGAATTTAACGGAAGTTAACAAAAGCGAACATTTTTTTGAGTTAACTTAAAAGTTAATTCGTTAACCATTTTGTTAACTTCGTTAATTAACGATTAACGGATTAATGAGTTAATGCCCACCTACGATTAGAGGTAAGTCTTGGTTATTACTATCAATTCGCGTTATCAGAACACTTACTATGAATATCTCTAAGTGGACTCTCACACCGGAGTAATATAGCAATATAGCAACTAGCAACTTATAACGCGATATTATTGCTATCGGTTAATATACATTGAATCGGACATATTTTCTCACACCAAAGCAATATGATATCGCCATATTGCTAGTTGCTGATTGGTTGTTGCTTTATTTCTGTGTTGCTATATTGCTATATATTGCTCCGGTGTGAGAGCCCACTAATATGACCTATAAAGTTTTAATAATGTCATACATGTCATAACTATGTATAATCGCTGGGTGCAAAGTAGGTAGTGGGGGAAACGAAATCGATCACAGCGCACGACGTGGCGAAAAATAACACTTTGGGTGGACTAACTGTAATTTTTAATAGACTCGTTTTTAACTGAAAATAGAAAGGTCAACATGGTTAATCCCACTATAGACTATGTGCAAGGGGGTGGAGTTAGAAATAATGTCGTTGCGAGTGTTCGTGGTGAGCAATATTGTAAAATTATCGGCGCCAAAATTTGAGGTTATGCTGTCAATGTAAACGAATTAATTATTTCTCTATTATACGTCATAATTAAAGAGAAAAAGATACCCAAAATTAATAATTTTCACGTACCTTTTATGCTATACTATTTATATTATATGCAAACAGCTAAATTAAATGATATTTGTTTATTAAAAAATTTTACGGTATTAAATATATTAAACAATGATAAAAAGAGAGTTTGAATCCATTTAATCCTTCTCTATTACCCGCTTGCAGCGCTTATAGACTTTGTGCACATATATAGCTAATAGTCATAAATAATCGTCTAAAATGTATATATTACGATATTTTATTGAAATTATTTGTTTATTCGTACGTCAAAATCCACCCAAGTTGCTACTAAAGTCCACCCATTAGTTGGCGCTGTTATCGCGCACGCTGCGAATAATAATGAAAAAGAAAAACAATAATATGTCTAAAAATATGCCTTAATATTTTTTGAATATTTTTGATTAACCCTATTTTCTTTTATTTCCAAGCAATTAAGAACAACAATTTAAGAACAATTAACACAAACACAATAAAAAACTGCATTTCTGAAAAATGATTAAAACAATTTTTTTTTCACATTAACTTATCTACATACATATCGATCAATCTAGTCAATTATTTTCTAGAACATAGTTTACAGTTGCAGTTTTTTGTTTAATGTTTTTACACGATAGTCGTTACATAGAATTATTACAGGTCAACATTTATTCGTGGTTTTCTTTTTAAACAATTTACTATATTAAAAGGTTAATTGGTCTAGACGTCAAGTGTATTGAACCGGACATATTATACGAACGCAGCAAACGATTAACTGTGTAGAAAAAGTATAATTTACCTACTCTCAAGAATAAAACACATTACACTTACAAAATAACAGTTTTTGTTAGTTTCATTTTAAAAAATGGTATTGATTGTTATTTTTACCCTATACAGGGTGTCCAAGATAAGCGTGAAATGCATAGGGATATCCTAAACAGTAAGAGATACAGTTGTGGTTAAATGAGTTATTTGTAAGAAAGGGGTGAGTATTTTACTACATAAAAAAAATACTAATAATTTTATGTAGTTTAGACGGTATACCCAAAAAACTGAAATTCGGAATTTCTTTAAATAGCTATAAATTTTTTTGACAAAGTAGATGGGTACTTTTTGTTTGCAGTTTCTTAAATCACTTTTTATGTGGAATTGTTTGGTGTATTTAGAATTTTTATAGCACTTTTATTTTCCGAGTTATAAGCCCTAATTAAATTATAAATTAATTCTTAACACACCAATCAATTCTACATAAAAAAGTGTATTAAGAAACCGCAAACAAACCTATCTACTTTGACATAAAAGTTATAGCCATTTAAAGAAATTCCGAATTTTCATCTAAGAATTCTTTATTTTGGAAATAATCCGCTGGAAAATTCGATATATTGCTTATAATTCATCGAGTTGAAAAACATTTTTATTCACTGCTTAGCCATCTTGAGATAGCGTGATAACACAGTCGAAATCGGTTATGACAACGACATCGATTAATACAATTTTAACGACGCAAAATAAAATTGTCTTTTTATATAATTTTATATAATTGCCTTTTTACGACCTAATATGACTGGTCCCCTTTATGTCGTTACATAGCATACGTCACTTCCGAGATCTCAAGAAATGCTTCAGTGAAAGTTAAATCAAAATCGATCCCGTGGTTTCTGGGTTTATCAAAGACTTATGTCCGGTATTATAAACGACCTAGCAAATTTGCAAGCTAGCAAGCACTCTCAAATGGGGTATCAAACTTATATGACAGTTCTCAGTAAGTTGGTTTTTACCATTTTAGATAGATAGTTTCATACATAGGAAGTAAAAAAAAAAGATATGTAAAGTATATTTACTAAAGTGTATTTACTAACCTTGCGTAAAAAACGGTTAAAACCAACTTACTGAGAACTGTCATATAAGTTTGATACCCCATTTGAGAGTGCTTGCTACCTAACAAATTTGCTAGATCGTTTATAATACCGGACATTAGAATCACTGTTTTTTTAATGTAAAATAGGTTTTCTCTTAAAAAATACAAAACATACGGCTATGAAAATACATTGCTTAATATTTAAAACACCGAGCTCGCCGTTTTTCCAGGTTTGAAAAACGTTTTGAATATTTAATTTGCTGTAGACCCATTTTTTACTGACCGGTCTATTTAGTACAGTATTGTTGTTGAAAAAATACGGATAAACGAAAATGACATGTAGATTTTTCATTTGATGTTTTGCTGTTTTATTTTACGAGCAACATTTGCAATGATTTGTTTTTGAGAAATCGAAATTAATAATGACATTGTGTTCTACCAGGGTTGTATTTTTGTAGCCTCATTTCAAATTTAAGTGATATATTTGATTGCGTTTTTAACCACCTCAAACCAGTTGAGGCTTAACGTTGAACCGTTATCTGTCATCGTTAAACGAATCTACTGAAGAAACATCGTATAATATGAATGCCATCATGTGTTGATTAATTGCTCGAATGAGCCCAATGTCGCCTTCTCGTTAATTGATGACGTGGCAGTACGTCGTCTTTGTACAGCTTCGCATAATCCCATCTCCCTTACTCACTCTCCATCTGTTTCTTCTAACGTCTAATAATAAATCATGTACCAGCTTTTGGCAATTACTGGTCTTTGTAATCGGTATTTTAAATAGTTTAAGAATTTTCTCGTAAGAGTGTAGTGTTTTGTTTCAAAGGTTACTTGATTTTTAGTTTTATAGAAAATAAGTTAGGTTATAGAAAAACAGAGAAAATTGTAAAATTAATTATTGGAAGATAAATATAAAATTTATCATAAGAGTGTAGTGTTTTGTTCTTTTTTTCCGAAGTTGCGTCATGATGGTGATAGCAATAGCTATATTTTTCTACGAAAAATTCGCTAAAAGTAGCCCATCAATCCCAAAAAAATAATATACTTTTGCCAGTCGAAACAAGACAATTTCAGACCAATGCGATTGTGCCGGGCAAAAACAAAGAAACAACGTTGTTTCTGCCCTAGGGGAAAAACAACGTTGTTTCTGCCCGGCACATTCATTTATTTATTATTTATTTCAAGTCTGTCATAATCGCATTTGTAATAAACAAAAGCCAATCTTATTTCTGAATTATTCTATAATTAAAATAGTATAAGATATTACTGCGCTATTTGTCTGAAATAGTCTTACTTCGACTGGCTACAGAAATCAAAACTCGTTGTTTCATTACATGTGATATGAAAAATAGCGTGTGTGGCACGGAATGAAACAAAGACGATTTCAGACCAGGGCGATGACAGCCCTCGCTTCGCTCGGGCAGTCAACTCTCGCCCTCGTCAGAAATCGTCTTGTTTCAACCCTTGCTACACAATACACTATTCCCTTAAAGCTTTCTAGGCTAGTACCAGTACCTTAGCATGTTCCATCGGCCTAAAAGTGTAAAAATTCGACATAACATAAAAATTAAAATTAATCAAAATTAAAATAAGGTAATATGGAAATTATAATGTGCTCTTTCATAAAATATAAATTTATAAGTGGGTTACTGAATTTAAGAATTTATGCCCATGCTTAGTTTGTCACTGTACAAATTGTAGACCAAATGATTTGTAAAATTTCCGTGAACTAATATTTCCTGAACGTTTTTTTATGGAGCTAAATATAAAATTTATTTTATCAACTCTTCCTTCAAATATTTTTTCAACGATTCACATCAAGTAATATTATTGTTGATTCTTATGTAAATTTCAACATTAAAAAAATAAACTAATGTTAGACTTTGTTTTCTTTTCCAAACTTCCAATTATTATTTCATATGCGTATTTTCTACTTCGTTCTGAAGAATATTCAATATTTGACTTCCAAAATTCAATTTTCCAAAAGCGGGTAAAACTGGAAAGAAATAACAAGAAGAAAAACTTCCCTATTTTATAAAAAAAACGTTAAGCAAACAATCAAAGTTTGATAATAAAAAAATAATACTGTGATTATAAAATCACTTTATTCTTACGTGTGATTATAAAGTTTCTTACTTAAAATTACATAATTTTAGATTTTAAAACAAAAAACATTTTTGATACAAAATTTAATTTTTACTTAAGGTTACGTTTTTGGTTTCGAAAATTTTTGTTTATAATTTATATTCAGAACACATGTACCTACATTTAATGGAATATTTTATTTAGTTAATTATTAAAAATAAAAAAAGTTTTATTTAATTTGAAAATTGAAATAGACAGAACGGTATATAATAGTAACATGAACTAATTTGGTGTAATGGCAGAGCTAGTTTTTCATTATTTTGAAAAAATTACACGTGAATATATTTGTTTTATAATTTTTATAGTATTTAAAAGGGTTGAAGTTTCGAATAATTAGTTTTTAAAACGTCTCTATATAGCCAATTGTGTAGAATTTCAATAAATAGAGTTCTTTCGCAAGTTCTCTCATTTACTGCGTGTTAAAAACTATATTTTTAATATCCAATTACTCAAAAAAGTCCAATATTTTAAATAAAAATTAGTAAAATATATGAGTTATCCATAAATAACATATTACAAAAATAATACTGTGGTTATTCTTACCACAGTACGATTATAAAGTTTCTTACTTAAAATTACATAATTATAATTTTTAAAACAAAAACATTTTTGATACAAAAATTAATTTTTAATGTGTTGATTTCACGCCTACCTACGTTGATTTTAAATAAATTACACTGTACAAATTTGACCTTTTCATTATTTTTTATTTATTTAAATGTCTGTTTTATATATCATAATCATAAATTTACAGGAAGCTTATAACTGAAATAAGAAGAGAAATATGAAAAAAATTACGTGGGTAGTTAAGAACAGAGATTTATTATTTCAAAAATGTATCTATATATATTTTAATTATATTAGAACGATCTGGAATAACAAAGTGCTATGTTGCATTTTTTAATATTAAATATAATATCTACACCACTTACATATATAAATTAATATAAATTATAAAATATTAAACTACAACTCTTATTTAAAACTGAAATAAAATAAGCAGATTTGTTGCTTAAAGTACCCACTAAGAAAGGATTTTTCGAAATTCAACCCCTACGGAGGTAAAAAGGGTGTCGAAGTTTGTATAAAAAAATATTTGTTGGTCGGATTTATTTGAAACTAAGCATTAATATTCTACAATACAAATAATGAATCATGTATTTAAGCATTTCCTAAAACTCAACCCCTAAGGAGTTGAAACACAAATTACATAGAAAATAGTTAAAATTATTGATTATATAGTCAATTTAGATTATACTTTTTATTTTTGCGTGTGTTTAATTAATATTTCTATGGCAAATCGAAGATTGAGGCATGAAATATGACTGAAAAATTTTGAATTTTAGATTTGATTAAAAGTATGTTTATTTTATAGAAAATAATGTGAAAAGTTGAAATTTTTAAACCGCAGGTCTGTATCTTCAACCATTCTAGAGATATGGCCTCTCAAAGTTTTCGCTTTTTCGAAATTTTGGATAAAAATGGATGTAACTTTTAAACGTGTGGTCGGATTTGATTTTTGTCGACGGATTTGAAATCAGCGTGTCTAAATCTATATAATGACATGTATAATACCTTAAAATTAGAAAAAAAATTTTTTTCTGAAAATTGAAATTTTTCCAAGAGGTATACCTTAAAAAAATTCCGATTTTTGATAACAAAATTTTTGTCATGTTTTAGAGTGTTATATATGTAATTATATAGATTTTGGCATGCTGATTTCAAATCCGTCGACAAAAATCAAATCCGACTACACGTTCAAAAGTTACAGCCGTTTTTCTCAAAAATTTTGAAAAAACTAAAACTTTTATAGGCCATATCTCGAGAACGGTTTGAGATACAGACCTGCGGTTTGAAATTTTCAACTTTTCACATCATTTTCTATAAAATAAACATACTTTTAATCAAATCTAAAATTCAAAAATTTTTCAGTCATATTTCATGCATCGACATTCAATTTTCCATTTAAATATTAACTAAACACATACAAAAAAAAAAATAGAATCTAAATTTAGTATATAATCAATAATTTCAACTATTTTCTATGTAATTTGTGATTTAAACAAGAGTTAATTAGGTAATATCATTGAAACCGAGATATTTGCGATTTTGTATAATGAATAAAAAGCAATACAAAAGAAAAACTTAATATTTCACCCCCTGTCACGCAAGGAGAGTTGTAATTAGTTTCGAAATCTACGCGAGCGAAGTCGCGAGTATCAGCTAGTATAGAATACAATAGCATTATATGTATATCGAGAAAAAAAAACAAATAAATGATGTAAAATGCGTCATAAGAGAGATATGAAAACAAGAGAACATGTATAATAAAACAACAAAAAAATAAAAATAAAATACATACAAAATATAAAAGTACAAGTGAGTGATCCTAATTGGTATATTCCTTAAAACTGTAGTTATGTTTTATTCTAGAAAAAAAGCTTTTAGTTCTCTCTTAAATTTAGGACCTGATTGTAATTTTATATTTTCTTTTAAGGGGGATAGCCACTGTGACGGAAAAAAATAATGTTTTTTCTTAGACTTTTTTAAAGTTTACATATTCATAAATATGTATACAAAAAATTGAGTCTAATTTTGAAAATTGACGGAGTTACGGTCAATTTAGTGAGACCATGTAGCACGGCCGGTTATGACAACAAAAACATTAAACACGTTTATTCGGAATGACATTTTTGGACCTGGTCGACACGATTCCTCAAAGACTAATGATAACCGATTTCAATTTTTTTAAATAATTTTCGTAATTGTAGTAGCTATCGTTGCACGTAGCCGATTTTTGAAATTTTGATAATTACTATTTTTAAAACCGCTCTAATAAAAAAAATAGGTCTTAAAAATGAAAAAAAAAATCAAACGATCGCCATTTTATGAAAAAATAAAATAAAAAAAAACCGGCTACGTGCAACGATAGCTACATTCATATAGATATTGATAACATTTTTATTTATTTTTTTCATATAACCCTTCTCGGAATTTCGAGTCGACCATAGAGAAAAATATTTTTTTTGGTCGTCACATCGAGTCTTATAACTTTGTAAATATTCAATATTTTTCAATAAAAATTTATATTAAATAAGTTGAATATATGCTTAATAAAATGTCCTTTACCAGATTCAAAAATAATTAGTTATATCTGTGAAAAAAATTCCCAAACATTGAAAATTTTTTGACCCGTCACAATGGCCATCCCCCTTAATTTGTTATAAACTTTGATGATGGAAATCAGATAGAAAATCAACATTTTGATAATCACTGATCTACCACATCAATCATAAACTTAATCACTTAAGTATAGATATATCAAACTACCCCTGTCTTTTATACATAGCAATATACCTAAACCCTTATTGAAAGACAGAATTTCCGTTTCATCAATTCGATCGGAACATATTGATTTGCATTCGACTGCCTACAAATCCAGACATCCTAAAGTATTTTATCGCCATTAATTAGATCGCTTTGATGTACTCAGTCACCTGTACCCCCTCCTCCTTTTCACGTGTGCGAATCAATCGTAGATCCGGTACAGGAAGGATGCTGGGAAATCCATTACAACTTGAGATGTGTAATAACAACAGACTTGTGCTTCTGTTTCCTTCCCCCACCCCTCTCTCTCGCACCCTGTAATCATGTACTACCTAGTACCGACGTGAAGTCAGCTAGCTAAGTAAACATTGCAAACCTAGCGGGGTTGTCTTAATTTTGTGCTAATAGGAACTTCTCAACAGTTTAGAATTTAATTGATAGGTTTGAACGATTCGACATTCGAGATGTGTGTGCGTGTGTACGTGCGTGCGTGTGTGGAAAGGAAAATTAGTATGTTACTTATATAAGAGAAATTTAAATTGACGTATGTTTAATTGGGATTCTTTTTTATACGTTTTATTAACGAATATTAATAAAGAAAATTAGTTTTATGTCATTTTAATTTATTTAAATTAAGTTATGATTAACGTTTTGTTAATTTTAAAATAATAAATTATTTCTGTTCTTTTTTAACTAAAATTTAACTAAAACTTGCACATTGGACCCGGTATTACCCGGGTTAATGTCCACAAAATCATATTTACCTAAATTAATAAAATATGCAAACCCAAGGTTAGTAAATGACTAGGTTTGATTACTTGTGACGTCACCACGAAGATCATTTTAACCTTCCTGATTTAATTTATTTATCTATGATTTCAACTGTCATAATATTAATATTGAACACAAATCACACATAATTATAATTAATATAATTAATATCATGTGTGAAGCAATACTATAGCAATAAATGAATAGAACAAACACAGAACACGATAATAAATCAATCACGATCAAATTTATATTATAACAGTTTGACAGCGTTGGCGACCATTTGAAATCAAGAAGGTTGAAATGACCTTCGTGGTGACGTCACAGGCAAGTAAGCAAACCTAGTCATTTACTAATGGCTACTATGTTTTCATATAAATGACATTTCTTTGCTGTAATATTATGGAAACAAAACACAACTTGATAAGTTTTTTGTAGTCTTTTGATCTTAAATCTTTGATTTTCATAAAATATTAATAGTTATAAATATGCACAGAAAAATTATCTAACTATTGGTGAAAACCACATTGAAATCGGTTCAGTAATTCCCGAGTCTATAAGCCACACACAAACGAACATTCATTTTAGCCTTTGGTCAAATTTAATGATATGCCATTGGTGCATTTTAAAATGCCGCCACAAAATTTGATAAAATAGTCGCTAGTATTTTGTTTTCACGTTCATAATAATATCAGTGGATTGCAATAATGTTTTAATTATTGTAAAAAAATTAATATTTTTTGACATAAAATTGAAAAGAAAATACTAATGATTATTTTATTAAATTTTGTGGCAGTATGCACCAATTACACATTTAAAGACCAAATACTTCTAATTCTCCCCATCAACTTGGAATTCACTGTATAGAGATTAATAAAAGTTTAATTAGATTAAAATATATTTTTTTTAATTTTTGTATACTTTTTCACTATTTTTTGTTTGTTTTTGGATAAAAAATTCTTGAAAGTTAAAAAGTTGAAAATTCAATTTGCACTAACAATTATTCAAGTCAAAAGTTGCTCGTTTTTCTTTTTCATAATCAACAATTAAGGGGGAAAGCCACTGTGACGGAAAAAATAGATTTTTTTAAAATATACACTCGACAAATTAATTAAGGGGACACCTAAAAAATAGCAAGTTTTCAAATGCTTGTAACTTGGTCAAAAATTAACTTTTTTCTAAACTTTTTTATTATTAAATTGAGCAAATTTACTCTACTTTATGATGGTCTAATTCGTTCCTCAACATCTTTTAATTTTTTAACTTTTTTATGTAATTATATAAATTAAAAAAAAAACTGCATATTTTGACACTTGATGTAGAGTGCATTTATGTAGAAAATGAAATTTTGAAATAACCTTTTTGTAGAGAATTTTAATACCTTCAAATTTATTATGGTGCGAAAAAAATGTGACAAAAATTCGCAAAAGTATTACAGTTTTAGTGAAAATCAGGAAAAAATAATTCAAATGAATATAGCCGGAGTAATTTTGGTGGTACAGAAAATAAATAAAAATAAAAATGAAGCTCAAAGTAACACCTTTCAGATTATGCAATGTAATGAAAGATTTTTTTATGAATTACAAAAAATATTCAAACTTTAAACAGAATAGAAAATATGAGTAATTAGACAGCAAAATTAAAACAAAGAATACATACCCTAAACATTACATTTTAGGTGGCCCGAGCTAGAGGTCTCATTAACAATACATGTTCTTTATAATTAATTTTTATTTTTTTGAATAGGACCATATTACGCGAAGATATTCAACTTTGATGTCTCAACATCAGAAAACCCAAAAAAAAATACAAATTGCAAATTGTTAAAATTTTTTTGTAAAATAAAGCAGGTCATGGAATGTTTACGAAGTCAAAAAATACTTATTTTTACTAAATATTTATTTTTACATGCACAAATGAATGTAAACAGTAAGCACGCATATTTAGGTAGAATTTTAAAACCATATGGATCATTTTGGGTTATTATTTCAGTAAAATAATGCATTTTTTGACTTCTTAAAATTTTTCATAAGCTGCTTTATTTCGAGAAAAATTTCAATAAATTCCAATTTGTAATTTTTTTGGGTTTTCTGATGTTGAGACATCAAAGTTGAATATCTTCGCGTAATATGGTCCTATTTAAAAAAATAAAAATGAATTATAAAGAACATGTATTGTTAATGAGACCTCTAGCTCGGGCCATCTAAAATGTAATGTTTAGGGTATGTATTCTTTGTTTTAATTTTACTGTCTAATTACTCATATTTTCTATTATGTTTAAAGTTTGAATATTTTTTGTAATTCATAAAAAAATCTTTCATTACATTGCATAATCTGAAAGGTGATACTTTGAGCTTCATTTTTATTTTTATTTATTTTCTGTACCACTAAAATTACTCCGGCTATATTCATTTGAATTATTTTTTCCTGATTTTCACTAAAACTGTAATACTTTTGCGAATTTTTGTCACATTTTTTTCGCACCATAATAAATTTGAAGGTATTAAAATTCTCTACAAAAAGGTTATTTCAAAATTTCATTTTCTACATAGATGCACTCTACATCAAGTGTCAAAATATGCAGTTTTTTTTTTAATTTATATAATTACATAAAAAAGTTAAAAAATTAAAAGATGTTGAGGAACGAATTAGACCATCATAAAGTAGAGTAAATTTGCTCAATTTAATAATAAAAAAGTTTAGAAAAAAATTAATTTTTGACCAAGTTACAAGCATTTGAAAACATGCTATTTTATAGGTGTCCCCTTAATTAATTTGTCGAGTGTATATTCATAAATATGCATACAAAAAATTTAATTTAAATTCCCAAATTGACGGAGTTACAGTCAATTTTGTGAGACAAGGTAGCGCGGCCGGTTGCATATTTCCAAAAGCCCGTCCAGTACAGAGCAACGGACGAAAATTGTGCTCTGTAAAGCACTGGAGTTTGGAAATCGTTTCATTGATATTTGCACTCCAAACCCCAGTCGATTACAGAGCATACTCAGACTGATTGCGAGGTTAATGTTATATGCGTTACAACATTCAAATATGTTTATTAATAATTGTATTCTTTACAAATATAATTGATAGGTTTTAATATTAATAGTTTTTTTATGAAAGCTAATATTGAATAATTAGGTCAGGCACGTATTAAAAAAAATCAATTGATATTTTTCAATAAAAATACAAATAAAACGGATTACCTACCTTTTGCTTCAAATGAATTTTTTTTATCACATGAACAACTAAAAGAGCATTAACAAAACTTCCGGCTTTCCAAATTTTGAATTTTAGTATTGTAAGTAAATAACATATGTAATCAGTAGTAATCACTATATTAATAATTCAAAAACAGTTTTATTCAATAAGGTATAATCAGTGATGTAGCTAGAGGTCGCTGCGCCTCCGACGAAAACAGAAAAAAATATCTTTTTAGATGTAAAATTATTAAGGTATTATTGAAAATAAATATTCGTTGTAAGTTATTAATAATGAATTGTAAAGATTCAATAATTATTTCGTACTGTACGTACTGTTGTCACATAGAGATCACTGACACAATTAATGCTGTTCTATATAAAAAATATGTTACAGAAAAGTTGCAACAAACGTTCTTCAATGAAAATATTAAATTTAATTATTGGTTCAAAATATCTACGTAAATAAAATCAGTCGACTATACTTATTTGTTTGAATTTAAAATGTAGGGATATTTAATCAGTAAAATTATGTTACGATAATGTTTGATTATTATAATTGATGGAAATAAAATATATAAACAATATTATAGTCATATTTAATATACAAACAAATAAACAAACTTACATTGCTAGACACAAACATAAAAAAGTAAATAAATTAATTTGCCTCGATTCTAAAAACTGTACTGTTTAAAATTTAATCAGTAAAATTTATTTTATTAAGTAGGTGTGTATGTAAAATTTATAATTATAATATAATTAAAGCAAAAAGTAATCCGTTTCATTTGTATAAATTTTATTGAAAAGTACCAATTTATTTTTTTAATACGTGCCTGACCTAACTATTCAATATTAGCTTTAATAAAAAACTATTAATATTAAAACCTATCAATTGTATCTGTAAAAAATACAATTACATAATTACAATAATAAAACATAATTGAATTTTGTAATGCCACAATCAGTCTGATTGTGAGTAAGTTTGCTCTGTAATCGACTGGGGTTTGGAGTGCAAATATCAATGATACGATTTCCAAACTCCAGTGCTTTACAGAGCACAATTTTCGTCCGTTGCTCTGTACTGGACGGGCTTTTGGAAATATGCCGGCCGGTTATAACATAACAAAAACATTAAACACGTTTATCTCGAAATGACATTTTTTCAACCTGGTTAACACGATTTCTCAAAGACTAGTGAACCGAGATCAGATTTTTTAAATAATTTTCGTAATTGTAGTAGCTATCGTTGCACGTAGCCGATTTTTGAAATTTTGATAATAACTAATTCAAACCGCTCGAATAAAAAAAATAGGTCTTAAGACGATCGCCATTTTGTGAAAAAATAAAACAAAACGGCTACGTGCAACGATAACTACATTCATATATGTAGATATTGATATTTTTTTGTAGTTACATCGAGGCTCATAACTTTGTAAATATTTTATATTTTTCAATAAAAATTGATATTAAATAAGTTGAATATATACTTAATAAAACGCCCTTTACCTGATTCAAAAATAATTAGTTATATCTGTGAAAAAAATTCCCAAACATTGACAATTTTTTGACCCGTCACGCAGTGGCTATCCCCCTTAATAATGCCATTTTATTTCTTCCTCAAAACCAAACATTTTTCTTCTAAAGTTAAAATGGGACACTCTATATATATATTGAAAAGTATCAACTTTTTTTTATTTTTGTAAAAATCAAAGTACATTTTTGACTAAAGTACTTATAGTGTATTTTTTGGAAAGTCAAGTTTTGAAATAAACTTCCTCATATACAAAAACGAAAATCCACATCCGCCAATTATCTCCTTGCATATTATCTTGCGATAGATAACAAATGGTTAGTTTCCATTCGCCACCCAGCTCTCTAGATTTTCATTCGTTTATTATACGCTTCTGTACATGTTAACGGAACAGTTTCAATTATTGCATGCATTTACATACATAAATAAATATATACGAATCGTACATCTGTGAACGAGAGCAGTGGCGTGCATTGCACATTACTAAGAAAACTATAATATGAATAAATGCAAATCAAATAATTAGTTTTACAAATGTTCAGCAGACTATTAAAACAATTTGCATAGAAAAATATTAAATAGACAGGTAATATTCTTTTCTATAGGTATGTTATGTTAACCCCTTCTTTCGTATTTTTTTAATACTAGTGAATTGGAATAACCTCATCACGTTTTTTAGATTTTCAAGATGAAATGCTAAGGAGAGTGTTCATATACGTACATGAGAGAGCGTTGGTTAGATGTATAAGAGAAATATGGATGAATGCATACAAGTAGGGTTGCCAGATGGTAAGATGTGAAAAAGAGGATAAGTTCGTTAAAAAAGAGAACAAAAAGAGGGCAGATATCGGTGACCTTTTTTAGGTTTTTTATCTAACATTTATTGAAATAAAGTGCGGAAGACTTTTTTTTCTTACCAGATTTTGGCAATTTTTCTTACACCGGACACATTTGAAAAATCCCTCCGACGCCCTTAAAAAGAAGACACTGTCCGGGAAAAAGAGGACGGATGGTAAGTCAGTTTAATGTTCGGAATTATAAATGAGCTAGCAAATTTGCTAGATTCAAGCACTCTCAAATTAGGTATCAAACTTATATGAGAGTTCTCTTGGAGTTTTATGAAGACTTTCACAAGTTTCGTGCACGCGTTGTATGTAAACACCAATGGTATTAAAACAGTGGTGATATGATATTATGAAAATTTTTTTGTACGTTCAGAATCGCCAACTGTGTTACAATACGTTAAAGTATCACTGTTCTAAATTCCATAGCAAATCCATAGATACTATTACAAAATTAATACCTCATTTGAAAGTGATTGCAAGTTTTGCTAGCCCCTTTATGATACCGGACATAAATCGGTGTCAAGGTATGTGTTTTGTATATGGTTTACGATATAATTTGACGTACCTACAATATAATTTATTTCTGATATATGTATTATATTGTATTAAAGTTAACATGATCGAAGACATTCCATTTATTACCTCCTATCTCTATATAGAAATATTAAATATAATAATTAGTTATTCGAAAATTGATTGTTGTATTTTAAATCATTTAAATTTGATTGTTTATTTCTCAAATCATAAATGCCATTAGACAGTTATGTAGAGTACTTCACACTAGTAAAAATAAGCTGTGGGCGTGTCTAACTATTTCTACGCATAAGTAGTAGAAAACACAAAACTTTGGTTCAGTAAAGTTTTTCATTAAAATTACATAGATGTTAAAAAATAACAGATTTCCTTCTTGTTTAACAGTGACAACAGTCACAACATAAACCAAATTTATTTGATCTAACAATAAAATAATTAGGTAATTACAAACTTTATTGTAAACTCTATAAAAATAAAGATAATCTACAAAATCAGCTATTTTAGTTTATCTAATTAAATCTTTTGTCATATAGGGGAAACGGTACAATGATTGGCCACTGATAATGATTGGCCACTTTTCAGATTTTTTTTTTAAATAAGAAACATAGTAACTTAATAAAATTGAAATGCTTACTAAAATGGTAGCCTACTTTATTGTGATTGTTTTAAGAGCATATTTTTGAGTATACGCTTAATAGTTTCAATAATAATTACATAACTTTGATTTTAAATTTTAACGTATTGTAATTTTGACATTTTGTTAAAGACATACATAAGAATGAATGAGTGAATAAAAATAAAATTTGTGTTAATAATTTGTAATATTTAAAAACAGCTGTTAGTTTATATTGAAGCTAATTATTAAATGTAAATGTTTCAGATAGTAATTGTTAATTATTTTTCAAATATTATTTTTAAACTCTACTGGCCAATCATTGTGTTAACACATAAGTTTTTCTAATGATTGGCCACTGGTGGTTAGTTATTATTTATAGGTTGAAAATATGCCTAAAAAACAAAAATAATAAAAATAATGTTACTAAAAACATAAATGATGAAAACGTAGCTCATGTATAAACAAATTTAGATATAGAAAAAAAATCAGAAGAGAAGATTGATAAAATTTATGAAATGAGCGCCCCAGACAATTTTTTACATTATTTCAGCCCTTTGCCCACCCAGAATAATATTTATTGCTTAGAATTTTGATACTGTTTTATGAAAAATAATTTTTTTTGATGATACAATACTAAAATAAAAAACAGTTAATAACATGACAAATTTTCAAGTTTTTGAGATTTTGATATTCAATTTTAGAATTTTAAAACAAACTAAAAACGTAAAAATATGAAAGCTGGATAAACGAATATGAATTACTGAAAATCAGCTTTTTTATAAAATAAAAAAAACGAGTAATAGAAAAATAACTGAAATAAAATCAAATAAACGAGCTGCCTCTCTTTTGAGTAACAGATTTGGGTAAAAACCCAAATCTCTTACGTAACAGAAATTGGCAATTACAAATAAATGCAAAATTTGCTGACTAATTATTATCTTTGTAGATGTTTTATAAAATTTACCATCTATTACTATGGCCAATAATTGTCAAAAATACTATGCCAATCATTAAAAAAATGGCCAATCATTATGCTTTTTTGAGATATTTTCTATTTTATGCTGGTTTTCGTTTTTCCTTAAACTTATAGTTGTAATACATATACCAATAATAAAGGACTAAATAATGAACATATTAGTGTATTTATATTCCATTTATCACTAATATTAAAGGAATAATGATTTTTTCTTTCGAGTTTTTTTGTTAAGTGGCCAATAATTATACCGTTTCCCCTATTACAGCAAATGTCTTCAAGATTCTAAAAAAATGTCGACTGTATTATATTATATAAGTATTATTATCCCGTTAATTACATTACAACATAAACTCCCATTTCTCCCACACATGTGACGCTCCTGCTTTCATTGTATCCAAGTTATCTACATACATTTATTGAAATCTATGGAAGCCTTAAGTCAAAATTAAATAAACCCCCATTACCCGCATGCAGAGAACTCCACTGCATATAAACATCCTTATATATTATTCCCAATATGAATACCGGTTACAGTTTCGTGGAGTGGCGGGAAGAGTGTGGGGTAAAAGGAGAGAGGCGCGGAGAAATATGCATCGATTGGAAAATTTGCATCTAGATTGAAATTTGCACGGGCAATGATAAAAAATAAAAACAAGTTGAATTGAGAACACTATCAGTGCAATATGTGTGTATGTATTCATTCTGTTGATCTTTATATTCTTATTTCAGCGCTGTTGAATATTAATGGTGTGAATCTGTGCGAGAAGGCATATGCCAGTGATGTACAGGGAGTACAGAAAAAAACGTATTTGTTTATAGCCGTACTGTGCATGGGTGATTCCATAAAATAGTTTTTAACCTTACCCTTGTGGATTTTATGTCTACTTTATTCCTATCTAGCTTTCTAGGCCAAATGGTTTAGTACACGCATAAGAAAATTTACTTAAAGCAAGAGAAAATATTTTTTGAAACAGAGAACTTATTGTTTTCATTCGACAATATTGCTTTAAAGAGTAAAGATAATAAAGTTGGATTAAGAGTATATTCATATATTAAGGTTATTTGATCATTAGAGCAATGTATAGATAAAAGTCTAAATTTGAATAAATTATTTATGGATAACTCATATATTTTATTAATTTTTATTTAAAATATTGGGCGTAAGGTTTTTGAGTAATTGGATATTAAAAATAGAGTTTTTAACACACGATAAATGAGAGAACTTGCCGAAAGTGCTATATTTATTGAAATTCTATACAAATGGCTATATACACGGAGAGAAAAATCACATAATTTTAACAGGGAAATTCTTATAAAAATTACCGTGCTTCTAATAAAGCGTGCGCGATCGACGGCAACAGTAAAAAATATTATACATCCATTTAAAAATTATTAAAATGAGAAGGAAAAATTGCTGTGCTCCAGCACAGTAAAAATTAGATTGCTGTATCAGAAAACTTCCTTACCGATTTAATAAAATTTCTAATAATACCTAACAATATTTATACAGCCATGAATGAATTTTTATACATATAGCTTATTATTATTTTTTAATAAGAAAAACGAGCCTGTGGCACAAGAAATTTATATTTTTTTGAATTTATGGAAATTAAGGAATTGATTGGGTTTAAATATTAATACAACATTTTTGTGATAAATTTTATTAGAAAAAAAGGTTATTATATAAAATTAATATCTGAAACTGAAAGTACTGAAAAAAAGGTCTTCAGTTTTTATTTTACGAGGGCCCCCTCTCTCACATTCTGCCCCGGGGCCGCCGAACTTCTAGTTACGGCACTAGAACTACTTACACCATTTCACTGTAAATAAAAGAATACAACAAATTATTTTTAAATTTATTTATAGTAAAATAATATATAGATATGTGTGTTGACTGTTGATACTTGCATTAACTTGTTAGCCGGGTCCAGTGGCGTCGCTAGGGAAGGTCCGTTTCGGGTGACACATATGTTATTATATTATACATATTATCATATATTAAACAATGTATGCTTAATATATGATATTATACATTATTATACATATGTTAAAAAATATAGCCTATTTATCTCTTTTTTTATTATTTAATGCTTCTAGGCAGTGGCGTATACTTTTCGTGGGGGATTATATACTTATGTGTTAAATTTTGGAAGATATTTTGAACTCTTTTCTCAAAATATACGTTTTTTTAGATACTGAACATTTCGGGGGGGGGGGGGGGGGGGGTCCCGTTACTACGCCATTACTCCTATGGGATCAAAATGTGTAAAAAAAGACCAATTTTTGATAATTTAAAGTTTATAAGATTGATGCTAACCTTTCAATTAATTAAAAAACAAATGGAAACCACTTGGGAAACCACTAATATTTTTTCTATTATTAAAAATCCGCAGGGGGTCACTTCCGATTTCCGCCCCAGGTGTCACATCCCCTAGCGACGCCACTGGCTGGGTCTACGCGGTAAATTCACTGACTCAATTACGTGATACTTTACATATTATACATTGTTGAAAAGGTTTTTTGTTTTCATCTCTTCAATTAATTAATTTAGTTAAAAATTTAATAATGGATGTAAGAATAAATGATAGAAAGTAGTTTTTTTTACATTTGATTACAACTTTTAATTATTCATTATTATTCTTAAGTAACAATCATAAATAACCTCAAAATGCGCGTTACCGCAGGCTTGTTCATGCATACGTATATTGTAAACACACTTATCGAATAAAAATACTTAAGTAAAAAAGTAGATTAAAGAATAAACAAGTAAAAAAATCATATTAAATGGATATAAGTACGTACTTACGTAGTTGTACTCAAAGAATATACTTTGTAATTGTAATGACGGGTTTAATTTCGATAAATAACTCACACACGAACTGATATTCTCGGAGAAATACTGACATGAATAACCTTGAAATTGAAAGTGAGCGCCGATACAAAACGAAGATACACGATTGTCTCCGACTTTGATCTTTATTCTATTGAAAGCAAATTTCGCGTTTTTTTTTAACTTTTTATTACAATATCTCGGAAACCATAAATCTGATATCTATACTTGTTGCGTATGATTTTTAGATAATCGTTTTACAAACAAAATAAGCCCATACATACCTCTCAACGATTAACAGTTAATGAAATATTCTTTTTTTAGTTTTTGTGTACTGATATACTCAACAAAATTGGTACCTTCTGTCTTTTTTTCTCTAATGAATAGTAGGAACAGAATTATAAAACAGCACAGTAATTTTAATTGGGCCGTCTATGTTTTTATAGCCGCTTAAATAATATTTTTTTTAAGAACAACTACTAAAAATTATTTTTTTATCGAGAATGGAACTTTTTACTGTGCTGTTTTACAAATTTTGCTGGGCTATATTGTATATTTTATATTAAGTATTATAATTTTTTTTATTTTCCGGTAGAAAATTGACCATATTCGACATTCGCACACCGTTTATAGTGGAGAGCACTGCAATTTTTATAAGATTTTTCTCTCCGTGTAGAGACGTTTTATATAAAAACTAATTATTCGAAACTTCAAATCTTTTAAATAGTATAAAAATTATAAAACAAATATACATACATATATTCATGTGTAATTTATTCAAAATAATGAAAATCTAGATCTTCCATTACAGCAAATTAGTACATGTTGCTATTATAGTAGGTACTCGTATACCGTTCAGTCTATTTCAATTTTCGAATTAAATTAAACTTTTTTTCTTTTAATAACTAACAAAGTAAAATATTCTATTAAATGTAGGCACATTATTGTGTTCTGAACATAAATTAAAAACTTTTTTTTTTACATTGTGCAGACGTATAACCTTAATAATACTTATAGTTATAGTAAGAAAATATTGTTTTTGATACATGGATTGTCCTGGCTCAAAGTATTTTTTTTCTGTATAGTTAGAAGGCTAAAACAGATACAGTGTTGAGCAGGAGTTCCCAACCTTATTTCCACATAGACCCCTTTTGAAAGAATGATTTTCTTTATAGACCCTTTACATTTTACATCTTGTTGAAAAAGTATAAGTAGAAAGAAAAAAAGGGTCATTATAGGTAATTATACATAATTGTATACTATACATATTGTTGAAATTACCTTTTTTTTCTTTTCAACTGTATTTATGTAAATATTATAAATAATAAATAAATACATGCAAAAAAAATCATCGAATTTTAAAACATAAAATTTTTTCATAGACCCCCTTTCAAGGGGGAAAGCCACTGTGCCGGAAAAAAATATAATTTTTTTGTTAGATTTTTTTAAAGTATACATATTCATAAATATGTGTACAAAAAATTGAGTTTTAATTTTGAAAATTGACGGAGTTACATTCAATTTAGTGAGACGATTTAGCACGGCCGGTTATGACATAACAAAAATATTAAACACGTTTATCTCGGAATGACATTTTTCGACCTGGTCGACACGATTCCTCAAAGAGGGATTTCATATTTTTTTTATTTTTATAATTTTCGTAATTGCAGTAGCTATCGTTGCACGTAGCCGATTTTTGAAATTTTGATAATTACTATTTTTAAAACCGCTCTAATAAAAAAAATAGGTCTTTAAAATGAAAAAAAAAAATTCAAACGATCGCCATTTTGTAAAAAAATAAAATAAAATAAAACGGCTACGTGCAACGATAGCTACATTCATATAGATATAGATAAAATTTTTATTTATTTTTTTCATATAACCCTTCTCGAAATTTCGAGTCGACCATAGAGAAAAATATTTTTTTTGGTCGTCACATCGAGGCTCATAACTTTGTAAATATTTAACATTTTTCAATAAAAATTGATATTAAATAAGTTGAATATATACTGAATAAAACGTCCATTACCTTCAAAAATAATTAGTTATATTTATGAAAAAAATTCCCAAACATTGACAATTTTTTGACCCGTCACAGTGACCATCCCCCTTAAACTTCCATCGACCCCCAAGTTATCCACCCTGACTTAAAATAATATATTTGAAAAAAAAATCAGTTTCCAAATTCATCTACCTTCCTACAATATCAAAAATCAACAGACAATATTTCTTTCTCCGACAATTTAAGAAATGAATCTCAAGAAGATAAAAGATCGCCTTAAAGAATACCACAAATAACAATAACATCAGACGAATAATACCTCATACTCTTTATCCAATATAGAGAAACTACGTACAATAATACCCCCTCCCTATAGATCATAGCCAACAATAGCAGCACAATGTTTTTTTTGTTGTTAATAGAACGGGTGAAGAAGAATATATTTTTTCCGGCGAGTATTTTTACGTTCGGTGATTTATTGAGCAGGATGTGATAACACACTTTGTTCCTCGTTGATTGATCCGATGTTTTTCTAATGACCTGTGTTAGAAATACGCGCATGATGTATGGCTTCTGAATTGTATATTGACCTTTTGTCGAACGGACATTGTGTTTGAATAGAGAAAAAAACGTGTTTGTATGAAGAAGAAACTGATGTTATTAGTTATCTAAAGGATGACTAGTAAGTCTTGTTATTATATTACCATATATTATATTAACTAGCGGAATCCCGCGGCTTCGCTCGCGTAAGCTTCGAAACTAATTAGAACCCTCTGTACGTGATAGGGGATGGCATATTGCATTTTTTACATTGACTTGTATTCATTACCTATAAAAAACGTAAATATCTCGGATCTTATTGTTAGTTAAAAATTGTAAAAACCAACCCCCTACCCTCGCCATTAGGGGCTGAAAATCGAATATTTTTATTGCAGATTATTTTGCCCGACTCTACCATTATAACGTAAGCAGCTAAGCAGATAAACATATCAAAAACACAGACCATCTACTCCCGCCATTAGGGGTTGAATGTCGAAATTTTTATTTTAATAGATGACTATTTTGCCCGAAATTACCTTTATAAGTAAAGCAGGTATGCAGATAAACATTATTTTACAAATATTTCCACCCCTCCTATCACCTTAGGGGTTAAATTTGGGGAAATGCTGAAATAATTGTTTCATTATTTATATTGTAGAGTATGTTCGATAAGATTCAATTAAATGCGAACAAAAAAAAATTTTTTATAAAAACTTTGACACCCTGTTTTAACCTTATAGGGGTTGAATTTCGAAAAATCCTTTCTTAGTGGGTGCTTACATCATAAAAGGAAGGCACCTACGAAATTACACGTTTCTAGGTACAAGGGTTTGGGCTGTACGTTGATATATGAGTGAGTGAATGGTTAAGGACAAACTCTTTTATAGATATAGATATCGACAAAATCATAGCTATCTAAATTAATAAAATATTCAAACCCAAGGTTAGTACATGACTAGGTTTGTTTACTTGTGACGTCACCACGAAGATCATTTCAACCTTCTTGATTTCATTTATTTATCTATGATTTCAACTGTCATAATATTAAACACAAATCACACATAATTATAATTAATATCATGTGTGAAGCTTCACTATAGCAATAAATGAATAGCACAAACACAGAACACAATAATAAATCAATCATGATCAAATTTATATTATGACAGTTTGACAGCGTAGGTGACCATTTGAAATTTAGAAGGTTGAAATGATCTTCATGGTGACGTCACAGGCAAGCAAGCAAACCTAGTCATTTACTAACCTGTATTCAAACCGTAATATTACAGAAGTCTTTATTCCATGGCTACTATGTTTTTATATTTTTTAAATGACATTTATTTGCTGTAATATTATGGAAACAAAACACGACTTGATAAAGATTTTTTTTAGTTTTTTGATGTTAAATCAGAGGTTTTCGTAAAATATTAATGGCCACGAATATGCACAGAAAAACGATCTAACTATTGGTGAAAACCGCATGGAAATCGGTTCAGTAATTCTCGAGTATATAAGCCACACACAAACAAGCATAGATTTTTATTAGTCCAGGAAAAATAGACTTAAAATATAGAAGATCGAAAAAATTTGAACGGGCTAAATTTTTGCAAACACTTTAGTATAAAGGCACTTAATAATCTGTGAAAGTTCTTCTTCGATTTGACGTGTGTAAGTCTCAATTTTGTGGGGTCATATAGTTCACGAAAACAGTATTTTTCTAATATCACGAAAATTGAAACCTTTTCGAAAAAAATAATTGTCGGAGAGTGCACTGCATAAATAATTAGTGATTAGTGAAGACAATGCTTATTAGGTTTATTGTAGATTAAATTTATATCCCCAGATAAAATTCAGCCCAATGCACTAGTATTGTATATTTATTAAAGTATGTTTGCATTGTAATATTGTCGAAAAATAACGAAATAAACACTTTAAATGCTTATATTCTTAATATTTCTTATTTTACCTAACTGTTTCAAGTCATTTTTTGTAAACCATCAGATAATACTAAAATTGTATTTTATTGTGCCAAATCTCATATTTTTAAGTCAAAGGCTGTGAAAGACAGATAGACATACAGACAAACTGTGTATACATTTAGATTCTAGTAGTCAAATATCTAAAACAAAAAATATTAAAATATGTTTAATACCTTTTAAAGAAATTGCAATTTCATAAAACATACTATACTATAGCAATAAATAAGTAACATCTTTAAGAATTTACGAAATAACAAATTCCAAGAACATTTAAAATTTATAAAACTGTACATAAATAAAGGTTTAACAAATTTTCATTCTTACACGTTGTTCAAGAAGAAAAAAAAAGTCCATCATACAAATTGCAGAGCACTAGAAAATTCCGTACCATGCTCGTGATATAGGCGACTGTTACACTACATTTATACATTTTTTATAAATAACTTCATATAATTCAAGATATTATAAGGTGTTGATGCTTGCACTTTTATTAAGGCTTTGTGTAGAGCCTAGGGATGAGGTTAACCCCTCCTCCTCCGTGCCGGTTGCGTGGAAAATAACGCTACTGTTTAAAGTCGATAAGAATTAATGTGATTGGGTCATAGCACGCTATGTTCTATGACTAGATACCGATTGTTTTTGCTATAAGCCAGTGGTACTTGAAAGGTTGAATTGGATTGATCAAAAGCCAAAACGATTAACTTAAGGCTGTTCATGCCGATTTTTCCGAAACTAAATTCTACGAGATGTCGCCAGCGTAGAAAACAAAAATCATTTGCAGAAGTCTAGCCCTGAGGGGAAAATATTACCATAGAAAGAAATACAAATTCAAACTGTCAGATATAAGGAATATAATATTCTCGAAATTAAACAGAGATGAAGCTACAAAGGATAGAAATAGTTCTTATGTTTTAAGGCTTACATTCAATATTTTCAAATGAAAATTGCAGAATTATTATAAAATTAGAAAGCTTAAACAAATATCTATGTCGTGGTATATTTTTTTCTCCGTATTTTTCAAGAATTTTTGTTATATATTGAGTTTTATCATATCAAGAAATATACACAAAATTTTCAGATTTTTTTTATTAATATATAAAAAAATTAAATTGAAAATTATGTATGTCATGACATAGAAAAATTAATATAGTTTATTACTGTATTTTTTCCTAAATGATTTATTAATACTGGTCAGAGCTGAACATAGAATACAAAATCGTAATTTCTCTATAGTAATTCTTATGGCAATTCAAATAGCATGTTCAGCCTTAAGATTTTTTAATTTTTATACGCGGTAAATAGAAAATAAATTATAGTAAATAATAATATTCATTTCAGTTCACAGTTTTTAAAAATATTTTATCGTTCAATTTTTGCAAAAAAAATAATATGCAGGCTGTTCTAACAAAATTTATTTAATGCTGTTGTTTGCCAGATATTAGTTAATAAACATTTTTTTGACTGCAAATTCTTTAATTTTAATTTTATAACTTAAAAAATCGAATTTTGCATTAAAAGGTAATAAAGTGAGATGTACAATATGGCAACTGAAAATGAAATCAAATCAAATTCCTATAACTCATGTAAAATAATTATTTTAGCGATGTTCAAAATTAATTATATTAAAAATAGTATGTGAATATTCATTTCTACGTGTTAAGTAGCTAATTTTTATTCAAATAATTTTCTAGTTGAAAATTTATTAATACTTTAATATATAACATTCCAATTTCCTCATCTCTTTAATTCCTGAAGTGGGGGGGGGGTAATGACTCCTTGACCCCCACCTTGTATACGCGCCTGCAGTAAACATCCGTTACCGGTTGCAAGATCGTTTTCAAAAACATGAAGTTTTCTTCCCAGACAAAAATTAATCCTAAATATAAATTTCATCCTTCTATGTTTTGTAATTTTTAAGCTACAGCCTCTAGAGACAGACAGACACACATACATACATTATTACAAAAATCGGCTCAACTGTACCTACTTATACTATATATATTTCATATTATCATAAAATAAGAGGTAAATCAATCTTACATACAAAGTAAAAATAATTAAATTCTGAATTTTTATATTTTTTATTCAATCGTGGCTTGGTTAAAAAAAAAACGTTTAATAACACAAAAATACCTCTAAATTCGAAAAAGAGATAAAACCTTCAATTTTCACACCCTATACATAAAAAAAGGATAATATTTGATCAATTAGTACCTACTACTTTGATAATGAGCAATTTTTTCAATAAAATCAAGTGGTCTTTTTTTCCGTGAGTGTATTGACTCATTGGTTAAAAAGAATAAAGCGTACTATTATTATTATTATTATTATAACAAATAAATATCCTAATTATCTTTATATACACTGCCGTGCAAAAGTCTTTGGACACCTGTGATTTTGAATATAAATATACAGATTTCAGTCAATAAAAATCCCCAAAATAGCGAAAAGAATATGTTTACTCGCAGTCAAAATAGTAAAAAAACACAATTTCTCGTTAGCTTGAAAGACACTGTGCGTTAATACTTTCAACTTGAGTAAACCGGATTTTTCAGGCATATAATTCAAAAAATTTCCTCAACATGGAAAATTGTAAATGCTGTATTTTAGATATGCTATAATTAAGTACTCATATCAACATTTAAAATTTTTTATCAACCATTTTTGCAGTTTTATTTTTACAATACGCAAAAAAATTAGTGTCCAAATACTTTTGCACGGCGGCGCGGCAGTGTATTTCTATTACAATGTTCAAAAATATACAACAAAATAACTCCGAAACAAAACAGGATCGGATATGTCGTTGTGAATATTGCTATACCCTAAACATGTAGCTAATAAACACTGTTTCATTACTGGGATGTTCAAATTTAGCGTAACTTACAACCGCATAAGGTTTTCACTAAATGTACGAATATATTATAATTAAAATTATTGCAGGCATGAAATTTGCGAACACGTAGAAGCACCATTATTTAAAATATATCTTGTAAATTAATGTTTATGGTAACTGTTTTGGGCGAGGTCGGTTTAAATGTATTCTAATCTTAGATATTGTGTATTCGGGAAGCCGAATGGCTCATATAAAAGACAAAAATTCACAAATTTACACTGATATCAAATATTTTCTTTTCTTATAATAGTGGAGTCATATTAGCGTTCAAATAAGCAAGGGGCAATCTTTATTTACTTGTTCTAGGCATCACAGGAATAAATTATGTGTACCTTTTTAAAAAAAATATATATATTTTTTACGGATAAAAATATTTTCATTATTATTTGTCAGATAACTAAAATAAAAAACATCTGTCAAGTAAATGCACAGTGCTAAATTCATCAAATGTAGTTAATTGTTGAACAATCTAAATAAAAACCGATAAAGTATTAAGATGAACTGCCTGTCATTTGTTAGCCATTCAATTTTCATATAATTTTAATAAAAAAAATATTAATTTGACATTTCTTTTTATACGCACCTCGTAATTATGTCGTATATTTTTAAATTTTTGACAATTTCAATCAAAATCATTATTTTTTGCTATACAAATGTCAAAATGATATTTAATATGTCAAAGTAAATAGCAATTAAAAAAAAAACAAATGACGATTTTTTAAAGCAAATTGAGATAAACCTTTGTAAGTGAATATTTTACAATAAACGTAGGTGACCTATATTATAGAAAATTAAATGCTCTACAAAAAAGGTTCTATAAAATTTTCACGTAACATGTCTTTCTTGAGATATCTTCAAAAATATGTAAATCTTTTGGGATGTCACCCCTCCCCCTTACACAAGATTTTAATAATTTTGAAATGGGACCGTCCTCAAGCCAGACCCATTTTGATTTTTTGATTTTCAAATAATTTTAATTAATAATATCGAGTAAAAAATAACAAATTAAAAAAGAAATAAATTAGCCGATTTCTGTACAATTTTAGATCATCGAAAGATGTACTCAATGCTTATTGATACTGTCTTACCCTTTATTCATAAATCGGCATTAATGTAAGTTGAAAATTACCTGTAACAAAAAGAAGTTATTATTAGTAAAAAAATTATTAATTTTTAAATTAATTATTTCATGTTTCATCCAAAATATGTTTTTAAATGTAAATAGGTATTATTTGTATTTCAACAAAGTTTAGATATAATCGCTTTGACTTTTGAACGGCTCAAACGATTTTATTCACGAACAAAATTCCAGGCTGTTGAAACACGACTACAAATAACCATTTCAAACACAATAGAATCGAAGCAACCCTCGGAAACAAACGGCGATGAAACTTAACGTATTCTAAAGTCAAAGCCACCTTGTAATTTCTTGTATCTCATTACCAAAATGACAACGTCTTCATGACACTAGACAACCTGTCAGGTCTACCAACATTGGTATATTCGTTGAATAATGAAGTATTTCGGATTACGATTAACCCAGCACCTGGCACGTTCGTTTTTAAGACATCTTTTACATATTAAACAAAATAAAGAATTTTGCGATAACTTATCTTATATTTTTTTACTGACACAAACTTAAATTCATTATTTTTCAATTGGATGACTTTTAAGAATACAAATAGGTTTAGTTCCCCCTCAAGCCTGGTTCAGGGTTAATAAAATATTCCAGTTTACAATTAAAATACGACAATGTCATTTTCTAACCTATGCTGACAATTATGGAAATAAATACACATATAAATTAGATTTTATACTGGAGTATTTTCGTAATATTTGCTTGTAGAATTAATATCAAATATAATATAATATATGGTTGAACGATATATATGTATATCTCTATGTACCTTGCTCTATATACTATATTATATATTTATAACATGATGAATTATATTTGTTAATGTTTACAAAATTTATACTTTGAAGTTCTGATTTCATAATTTTCTACATGATGATGATAACTAAATACAATAAAGCTTAGTTTGTTTAAATTACTATGTGCAAATAACATATTAAAGCTTCTGTATAATTAGTTCTTTGGCATTTAAAAAAATAAATTCTTATTATTTTTTTAACGTAGGTGTATAAGCAGTCTGCATTGCGCATTTGAGCTTTAATTCTTAAATAAGGTACTACCCGGGAAAACTTGTATATCTTCAGATCTGCAGAGATCTACTAAGATCTCGACAGATCTCCATTTTGAGACAACATCATATTTTTCACTGGTTTTTGATCTTTAAAGATCACTGTAACGTTGAAAATCAATGAATTTTCAACGTTTTAATCTCTATCATGATCTACAACGATCTTTAGAGATCTTTGTAGATCCTTTTTGATCTTTGTAGGTCATTGTAGATCTTTGCAAGTTTCCACATATCAAAAACCAGTGAAAACTATGATGTTTTCTCAACATGGAGGTTTGTCGAGATCTGGGTAGATGGTTTTCCCGAGTAGCACCAATCTTGGATCATATACCTCAGTGTTGTACTCTTGTTTAAGGGAGTATCCTGCTTTATGAGGCCAAAAATAAGCGTTTTTTGGAGAATTTTTTTAGGGTAGAAAAAAATAAGCTAGTGAAGCAAACTTTTCAGATTATTTTATTGCATATTTGAACGTGAAAAATTTATTAAGACAAAAATATTCAAACGCAACCAATTTATATGAAATTTTGTACAACGCCTTGCAATCACAGTCTCCAATAGGCGGGAAAGATGAAGCTCGTAATTTTGGTCCGAGACAAAAAAATCAAAGTTAGTTTTAATTTTTATATATTTTTCTTCTATATGAACTAAGAAAACCCCAAAAAAATTTAAAATTAAAAAAATGTCAGGTTTGAAAAAAAAGTGCTTTTTGCAAGAAAAAAATCATTTCAACTTGCTAAAAAAGTTGTTTCATGAATCCTTTTAGTTCATATGGAAGATAATTTAAAACTGAAGACAACAAGCTTTGGTTCATTTTGATTGGTCGTTTAGTTTTCTTGCAATCACACCTGCCAATTTAGAAAAATGATAAAAATTAAAACTCGAGAAAACACGCTTCAAAGTTTACGGTCAGAAAAAGCAGTTAAACGGAGAGAAAATATATCATTATAGTTTGTACTATAGCTTGACCCGGCGCTTATACAAATTCAAAATATTGTTTTAGACGATAATTGAACCTTTTCAGGTAGGTACATTGTTCGGATTTATTCGACCGAGAGGAAAAGCGAGCGCTCAAAATGCCCGAGCGCTTGTATACTTTCTGGACACTCCACTGCGATGAATGCTATATTTTAGAAAATATTTCGAATTTGCCTATAAAACTTAACATACATATTCTTAGATATATTAGGAAGAGATTTAAGCAATAAAAAAAATGATTTTTTGAGACTCATAAAGCAGGACACTCCCTTAATGAAATGTAATCAATTACATATAAATATTTGTTAATATTTGATTAATGTCACTATACTTAATCATAATCTATAGACACTTAATTTGATGACAATCGGTCAATAGGTGTCAAAATGGTGGACATTTAAATTAATTATTAGTGATATATATATATATATATATATATATATATATATATATATATATATATATATATATATATATATATATATATATATATATATATATATATATATATATATATATATATATATATATATATATATATATATATATATAATATATATATATTAATAAGTATTATATTATCATAGCATCTATACTTTACATTGTTTCAAATTTTACGATTATTTATTTTATAATTTTTGTGTTAAAATACTTATCATTTTGTAATTATTAGTAAATGTCCATCACTGGGTGCCCATTAGTGGTTTTAGAGAAAATACAAATTTAATACTGTATTGTCAAATAATGCTAAAAAATAATTACAAATAAAAAATATATATTCGAATCATTGATGAAAACACAATATGGGTTGAATAGGCACTCGGTTCAAAATTAAATCTAAAACTATGCGAGTTACTCTTTTTATGTTATTTTAACGCAAATGGAGTACGTAAGTAAAATCAATGTTTTGGAAACACTGGTATACACATCGTACATTTTTAGTGTGTCTAAATAAAAACGATCGACGTCATACAATATGGGTAAAATAGGGATTTATTATTATGTATAAAATATATAAATAAACATTTCTGAGGACTGCTGGTTTAGTGACCGTAATCCACCCTTTAAGAACCACTGTGTTAATACATATATTCATAAGAGCTGGTTTATTATTTGAAGTTACCATATCTTCCACAAGTGCAAAGAATACATACTTTTTTTTACAACGTATAGAAATAAAAACTTATTTACTATCAATATAATTTATATAAATAAACATTTCTAAGGACTGCTGGTTTAGTGACCGTATTCCACCCTTTGTGAACCACTGTGTTCTGTGTTAATACATATATTCATAAGTGCTGATTTATTATTATAAGTTATCTTCCATAAGTGCAAAGAATACATAGGTACTTTTTTTTGTAACGTATATAGAACATGAAATAAAAACTTTTAAATACCACTATGTATGCATAGAAGCACAATGTAAAATAGTACTACTTCATATATTATATTTTTACAAATATTATCAATCATTTTTAAGTGCTTTTCTTGGTCTTTTTTTATCACATTTTTCACATATTTTTAAATAGCTAAAGAATAGAAAGTTTCAATGATTTGTTTACAAAATAAATGTATTTACTGCCAGATACAATTGTAAATGTGTTTTTTTTCGTTTTAAAATCATTATATTTTTGGAAATACTAATGGCTTGTAGGTATTTCAATGAAGGCATGAACACTACGTACATGTCAGAAATATGTTGAAATTACAATTTCAGTTGTACATATAATGGAAATTCCAACCCAGTTTAGAAATATTCTCAAATATATTATCTACTTAATAAATTGACTTATAATTTAAATTTTATACCTTTATGGAATTTATTAAACAATTCTTTAGAAATTAAAGAAAAAATATTATATGAAATCCATAGTATAATTAGCAGTGGCGCGTTACTCTATGGGCAAAAAGGGTAATTGCTTATGGCCTCCACTAACGTTCAAAACTGTAATAAAAATATTGAAATTTAAATTTTAGGACTTCAAAACTTCAAATTACCATTTTGAAGATTTAATAAATTTTCTTTATTAATATTTTTTTCTTATGAAGTTAAAAACGACGGTTTCAGTTGAAAACTTTAATTTTGTTAATTTAAAAAATTTCTGAAGCGACATTATTTTATTGATGAATTACTATTTGTTATTTCATTTTTAGGATTCCGAAGAAACCTTATTATTAATCTCACTTTGTTGTCCGTCCGTCCGTCCTTTTCAGGACGGACGGACTGTGTAAACTAGAACCTTGAAATTTTTACTGAATATGCAAAATGACACCCTCTAGTAAAATATGTACAAATATTTTGCAAAAAAGAAAACAATTTTCAGCAATATCATTTTAAATTTTGGAGAAATAGGGAGAGATGTAGATCTCAATGAGTAAAATATGACAGTATTTTGTATTTTTTGATTACTCAAAAATGGTGCCTGCAGGGGGTTTCAAGAAAAACATTATTTTGTCTACACTCCCCCCCCCCTTCTAACTCGGTAACTACTAGCTCAAAAAATCTGAAAAAAAATTGGTAATAGGGTTTTGGTGAGACTACCAACGACAAATACTGAAATCAGCAATATCATTTCAAATTTTGGAAAAAATGGGGGGGGGGGGGTGTCATGAAATTTTTTATATTTATTTCTAACTCAAAAATGCACCTATTAGTGGCTTCACGCAGTCCACGTCGTATATACTTCGGAACCCTTATATTATACACCCGTGTATGTCTTGACACATTGCTTCCTCGCAATATCGAAGATACGAGAAGCTTTGTGATCGTTTTAAAACGAGAATAATTAAAATTGCTATTAACTTTGACATATTAAATGTCATTTTGACATTTGTATAGCAGAAAAATAATGATTTTGATTGAAATTGTCAAAAAATTCAAAATATACGACATAATAACCAGGCGCGTATTAAAAAAAATGTCAAACTAATATTTTTTATTAAAATTGTATGAAAATTAAATAGTTAACCAATGACAGGCAGTTGATCTGAATACTTTATTGGTTTTTATTTAAATTGTTCTATAATTAAGGTACCTTTGATGAATTTAGCACGAGGAAGCACTGTGCATTTACTTGGCAGCTGTATTTTAATATACATTCAAAATCTTTAGATAACGGTATAAACTAAATTGATTTTAAATACTTAAATTTAAAAATACGCTTCTCTAGCGAGTGGCAAATTCAATAATATCAGTTATTGAATTTATTTAAAAATGTATCTGAATATATCAAAAAAAAACGAAGTTAAAAGAGCACAAAGTAAAATTCCAAGAATAAAACCAATTTGATATTTAGCATTTGTTCAATATATCGACACAAGTACCTACTATATATTTTATAAAAGTAACTATTTGTAAAAATAGAAAAACATTCCTTCGACGCCGGATCAGAATTCAATGATAATATTTTCAAAAGTCACGTACCCAGTCGGGAGTGTATTAAAAATTGCACCGTGTTTCAATAAAAAGACCTGTTAGACTGGAAACACATTGAACGCAAAAAAAACAACTAACTTGTCATACGTATCTATTATTCAATACATGCTTTTATTTGATCTATGCTCAACAAGCGATTTTTATATAGTGACGCGTCTATTGATATTTGTATTGTAAAAATGTGTGTTATTATTGAATAACAAACTTATTAACTTCTGCAGATACAGTAGAAACAGGATATAACGACCGTCAAGGGACCGGCGACACTTGGTCGTACTAACCGAATGACGCACTAAACGACTGGATAATTTTTATTTTATTTTTTATTTAACGTCCAAGTTATTTTTAAAGACATTCAGCAATTTACCGGATAATGTAAGCTTGTTTTTTTATTATGTACATAATATGTACATATTAATATTACTGTAATGTCCGGTATTATAAAGGACCTAGCAAATTTGCTAGCTTATAGCAAGCACTCTCAAATGAGATATCAAACTTATATGGCAGTTCTCAGTAAGTTGGTTTTTACCGTTTTTTAGGCAAGGTTAGTAAATACACTTTAGTAAATATACTTTACATACCTTTTTTTTACTTCCTATGTATGAAACTATCTATCTAAAACTTCAAGAGAACTGTCATATAAGTTTGATATCCCATTTGAGAGTGCTAGAGCTCCATGTCTCTGGCACCCCCTTTTTTGCAATTCGAATTTTATTATATGCAGTTCGTTTGTGCTTCGTTTGTGTACGTTTTTGCAGGAAATCCTTTCGTTTGTGCTTTAACCCCTTAGGAGATATTCAAAAAAATCAAATGGGGGGCCGTAGACATGCGAGCACCCCCTTTTTCGAAATTCGAACTTTATTATTTACAGTTCGTTTGTGCTTCGTTTGTGCACGTTTGTGCAGGAAATCCCGTCGTTTATGCTTTAACCCTTTAGATAGTATTCACAAAAATCAAAGGGGGTGCACAAACGAAGCAGAAACGAACTGCACATTCAAAAATTTAAATTTCAAAAAAGGGTGCCAGAGACATGTTTTCGGTATTTTTAAACATAAATAACATGTAAAGGGTTAAAGCACAATCGATGAAAATTTTTGCACAATCGTGCACAAACGAAGCACAAACGAACTACATATAATAAAATTCGAATTTCAAAAAAGGGGGGGCTCGCATGTCTACAGCACCCCCTTTGATTTTTGTGAATACTATCTAAAGGGTTAAAGCACAAACGACGGGATTTCCTGCACAAACGTGCACAAACGAACTGTAAATAATAAAGTTCGAATTTCAAAAAAGGGGGGGCTCGCATGTCTACAGCACCCCCTTTGATTTTTGTGAATACTATCTAAAGGGTTAAAGCACAAACGACGGGATTTCCTGCACAAACGTGCACAAACGAACTGTAAATAATAAAGTTCGAATTTCGAAAAACGGGGGGGCTCGCATGTCTACAGCACCCCCTTTGAATTTTGTGAACACCATCTAAAGGGTTAAAGCACAAACGACGGGATTTCCTGCACAAACGTGCACAAACGAAGCACAAACGAACTGTAAATAATAAAGTTCGAATTTCGAAAAAGGGGGGGCTCGCATGTCTACAGCACCCCCTTTGATTTTTGTGAATACCATCTAAAGGGTTAAAGCACAAACGACGGGATTTCCTGCACAAACGTGCACAAACGAAGCACAAACGAACTGCATATAATAAAATTCGAATTTCAAAAAAGGGGGTGCCAGAGACATGGAGCCGAGTGCTAGAAAGCTTGCAAATTTGCTAGGTCGTTTATAATACCGGACATAATTCTTATTATGAAATAATAATATACATAGTTAGATTAATTTCTATTTAAATAAAACAAATATTAAAATTAACAAAAAGTAACTTTAATGGTATTTACTTAAACATTGCACATTACATACATATACATAATGTATTACAGTTTGATAAGAGATATAATGTACTTATATTCTATGCATGTAAATATGTATTTACTGACGTAGAAAGTCAGTAATTTTACTAATCAACAATCAACATACGTAAGAGAGTAAAAAAAAATTTTGAACGTTAAAAATTTTCAAAATTATTTTTTTAAATTCCTACTAAAAAGAAACAATATTAAAATAATGATTTTTTCACTTCAAAAATTAATCTTCTTGCAAAACATAGATAAAAGAATTAAATTAATTTGACGCAACATCAAATAAATAAAAAGAAAAGAAAATTCTAAAAGAATAAATCTCACTTCGAATCGAATCAAAATAAGAAACACAGAACCCTATAAGTCAAAACAAAAACCTTTTAAATAAAACATAAAAAAAAGATTCGACTTTTCCCCTTCCACGTCTAGCTTACCCCCTCCCACATTCACGTTTCGCTTCTCCATAACAGAATCCAATACAATTCGAGTCTATCATTCTTACGAAAAAAACAACTCAACATTCGTCTATTATATTTTACACGTATATTACAAGTTAGAGGAGTACAGTGACGGGTTTCATAGAAGAAATAAAGATATTTAAACGGTGATCACTAAATGGTTCATGATTTCTGAAAATAAGTCGCAAATTTTTGATCAACGTAATACATACTATTAATTTTTATAAATGCGAAAGTAATCTGTCCATTTGTTAATTTTTCACGGTTTAACAGCTGAACCGATCTTGATGAAATTTTGCAGAGAGATAGCTTGCATTCTGAGGAAGAACATAGGCTATTTTGTTTTTCGAAAAATTGATTTTATAAAAAAATACGCGGAATAGTCGCGAGTAACAGTTAGTCATTAAGTTTGTTGGAAAAATATAAAGATATGGTTTTAAAATATACTTTTGAGTAAAATCTGACTAGATATAATTTAATTTAAAACTAGAAAGTCAGAAATCGTTTATTAACCCTTTAGACGCGACCATATCGCGAAACACTTATTCCCAAAAATGTGCACATTTTCCGATAAAAATAAAAGTATTACATAAGCTAGTGACTGCAGGGTTACCAACATTAGAATTTTATAACATAATAAATGTATAAAGGATAATTTAATAATTAACATAATAAATGTATAAAGGATAATTTACGCATGTGTATTCACCATTTTTTAAATACACGCGGACGAAACCACGGATAAATTCTTGTAAATAATAAATTAATTATAAAAAAAATATTGGTACAAAATTAAAATAATATTTATTTCCCAATATTTTATAATAATCACGTCCCCATAAATATGACGCCACTGTATTTTTTTGCGTTGTACGTAATAAATATTTCACATCTTATACATCGCTAAAGACGGCCTGAATTGCTTGTTATTGAGATAAAAACGTCAGAGAAAAAACTGAACACCCATCAATGTTGAATGATATTAATATATTCAAATTTCAGAATTCCAATGTCTGTCTGCATCTTTATAGAAGTAAAAATGTAATTTCTAAGCATCCTGAAAGAAGAAAAAGAAAACCGACACGTTTGCTTTAATATCTTGCTAGGGAAATAAAAATTAATAGAATAATGCTGTGGTAAATATTAAAATTTAACTAAAATAATAAATATTTTATTTTTATTATAAACATTTTTTTTCTGTATAAGAACCTTTTATATTATTAAAATTTCCAAAACACTCAAAATTATTAACTTTTTACAATTAATTAAAAACATTAATTTAATTTTTTAATTAGATGGGAATTTTTTTGATATTTTATTTACGTGTTCAGATAATTTTTTATTTCAAAATCTTCGATGGATTTTTAAAGGAAATTAAACGTTGAATAAGTTGCTAAAACTATTTATTCATACTAAAAAATTTGAAGAAAATTGAAAAAAAAAACTATATAAATAAAGCGTTTTTTGGAAAACAAATTAACAGTTATAGGTTATGTTATTGTATTATACTGCTGGATATTTAAAAGCAATTCTAAAACAGTGAAAATTATTTCGATGTCTATTTTGGTTGCCAATATATTTATATTTTTATGAACTAGAGAAATGAAAATAATATTTTCACAAAACTCAACTTTCGATGGGGCTCTCTTAGTTAGCATTAGGTTCAACAAGTGGGAATTTTGGGTGGTAAAACTAAAGTGTTTATGACGTAAAAAAAATCAGAAAATTTCGCTTAAAATCGAATTTGACTATATACAATACAATATGATTTATAATTCGATACAAAATCGAATTTCGCGGTGATCTTTAAGTAATTATCGACATATACAAAGTGTAGCGAAATATTACCTCTAACTAACTCGGCTTACATCTAGAAGCCAAGAATTGCATGTTTATTTTCATAGATACAAACGGATGAAATAAAATCGTAATATTTTTAATGAATAATAATTATAAATAGGGACAGAATTAAATGAAAATCTGACGATGAAAACAGTAAATTGGCTTATACTTAAAATGGGTACTTACTTCAAATTTTCACAAGAAAAATTAAACAAACAAATTATGCTATAATATGCAGAATTTAAAAATAATTATTAATGATAAATATTCAGAAAATGGTATTAAAATGAAGATTTTGCCGATATTGAATATATGAATGTATTAAACAAATGATTATATTTAATGTAGGTATATATATAGTTTTTTTTGACTAATTGTAAGATGCAGAGACAAAACGGTCACAATGACGGAGATAACAAATTTTCATTATAGTTGTGCTGTTAATGTTGCAACATGTCCGGACAAAACGTAATAATAAACTCCGGGTGAACTTTGTCACAGCAATCGCCCCGGAGCCAGTGGCGTACGCGTACCGAAATATAAGCAATTAGACAACAGACACTACAACTTCTTGCATATACCCTCACAACTGCAGACAAAAAACAAATAGATAACTGATTTTTTTTACCTCGACTAATTTACAGAATTAAAATATCCCCTTCTTCAAGGGTAATAAAGCACTTTATATGTGCACACATATTTCATTCCTACCACCTTAATAAATTAATATAACTACAGTTGAAATTGGTTAATACAACATATCGGTTTTAACGACTCAAAATAAAATAAATAACTATCGGCTTTTACGACCTAATAGGACTGGTTCCCTCGATGTCGTTGTAACCGATTTCCTTCTGTAGGCTTTTGTGGCCGTTGTCTATAGTAGCTAACTTTTCGGGTTGTTGTCTACGTTGTCGTATTCTTATAGTTACATGACGTTTCGATTCTCATGTCGGAGTCTTCTTCAGAAGTGATCCTGAAACTGGATCACTTCTGAAGAAGAGCTCGACATGAGGGTCGAAATGTCAAGTGTAAGAATACGACAATGTGAACAACAGCCCGAAAAGTTAGTTACTATAACCGATTTCGATTGTAAAAGTAAATAATCTGCCGTGTGCCACGGGACTTTCTTATACATAATAATGACAGTGAACAGTGAATATGGCAAACACGAACACTGTTCAATCTCTGTAATAGGTATAAGAAAGTCCCATGACACTCATGGCAGATATTTCTTCTCTGTTATGAACCATTTGAAATGTACTTAAAAACGAATACTTGGTAAAAAAAAAAATAAAAAAAATTTTTTTTTTCGAAAAAATGAATAGAACATAAATTATAGATAATAATATTACCTACAATTTTCAACTTGGCCATTATTTTCTAATTTGCGCTGTTTCAATGTAATTCGAAAAATTCAAAAATCGATGCAGGTAAACATCCGTTTCCGGTTGAAAGATCGTTTTCAAAAATAGGAGGTTTTCTTCCCAGGCAAAAATTAATCTTAAGTATAAAATATCACCCTTCTACGATTTGTCGTATTTGAGTTACAGCGCCCACAGACAGACAGACAGACACACAGACATCATGGCGAAAATAGTCAGAATGGATTCAGGGAAGGTCAAAATTGATAATTCCATCAAAATCCGGATTTCGAAAAAAATCGCGTTTACTATACTTACTTATACTATATGTATATTTCATATACATTGGTATAAGAAAGTAAAAAGCGATATATGTTTTTTATATGTGTCAAAGTCCCCGCTATTTTAAGCGGGGGTTTTGCTAGGATTTTTTAAAATTCTTAGTTATAAAATAATATTAGAGTATTTGTATTTTTTAATTCAAATTCAAAGCGGAAGTATTAAATTTTTCAAATATAAAAGAATTCTGGTGGAGGTGCCGGGAAAATATTTTTATAAAGATTTAATTTTCAAGTTTCCAATATAATCAAATCAATAGCTCCTATTAAGGATTAACTTTTATTTAACTTTATAGATTAATAGCTTTAAATCGTAACTATTGAATGTAATATAAGTATAAGTCCACATATTAGAAATTCGAAATATTTAAAGTTTTGTGTTTCGATATGTACCTACTACAATTTCATGTGTTGGATTAAAAAGGTACCTAACGCTTTTTAAAAATTGAAATTTAATTAAAATAAACTTAATTTAACCATAAATATTTGTTACAATATATCGTTTATAGTAATAGTAAATAACTTCCGTACCGTTTTTCCTCGTACTCTAGTAACAATACATTTTATATGAGCATGTTCACACGACACCCGGACGATCGTTTATACGTTAGTCGTATAAACTCGTATACGATACCGGAAAACGTAACAAGAAATAATAGGTAGCGGGTCGTGTGAACAAGGTGTATAATTATTAATATAGTTATGAATTATTTCATTATCATAATGCACGTGTATTTACTTCCAAATTAGTAGAATATCCCTTTAATTTTCAATTTAATTCGATCATTTCTATATTGTCATTGATTGATTGAATTTCATTGTCAAAATAATATAATTATTAATATATTTATAAACTATATACAATCAAAATTAACATTTAGGTACAAAATATTATACAGGGTCCTCCAATAGTGCGTCCGGCATTGTTTTACGCCCAAACTATTGATGATAGAGAGTTAGGATAAAAATTTTACTATATATATCGACCCTAAAGTTTTTCAGGAAAATATTTTCAACCCCCTAAAACCGCTCCTTGGGGGGTAGTTTGAGGGGTACATACCCGTTTCTCAGTTAAATCAAATGGAATGGTATATCAAAAAGTACATATTTGTAAAGATCATAAAAAAATAAGAAACTTTCGTAAAAAAAAAATTTTCATACTTTCAATTGTTTAAAAAATATGGTGACTTGTTCTCAAATTTTAGGGTTTCACTAAAAGTGCTCTAATTTCGTTAAAAAATTATGGAATTTTATTATTTTTTCAAATTTAGAAAGTAGAAATAATGAACTTTGTAAAGATGTATGACTATTTGTGATTTTGATAGTTTAAAGTGTCATACGCGATATATCAAAAATTCAAAAGTTCAACTAGGGATAATTCGAAATTTTCAAATACAACGGTATATCAATTAGTACTTTTTCTTAAAAAGGATATGTAAATAAACAGTTTTTGATAAAAAAAATTAAAATTAAAAATTTTAATTTTCAGTTTTCAATTTTAAAATTATAATTTTAAATTTTCTTAACAAAAGTTGTTTATTTACATATCCTTTTTAAGAAAAAGTACTAATTGATATACCGTTGTATTTGAAAATTTCGAATTATCCCTAGTTGAACTTTTGAATTTTTGGTATGTCGAGTATGACACTTTAAACTATCAAAATCACAAATAGTCATACATCTATACAAAGTTCATTATTTCTACTTTCTAAATTTGAAAAAAGAATAAAATTCCATAAATTTTTAACGAAATTAGAGCACTTTTAGTGAAACCCTAAAATTTGAGAACAAGTCACCATATTTTTTAAACAATTGAAAGTATGAAAATTTTTGTTTTACGAAAGTTTCTTATTTTTTTATGATCTTTACAAATATGCACTTTTTGATATACCATTCTATTTGATTTAACTGAGAAACGGGTATGTACCCCTCAAACTACCCCCCAAGGAGCGGTTTTAGGGGGTTGAAAATATTTTCCTGAAATTCTTTAGGGTCAATATATATAATAAATTTTTTATCCTAAAACTCTATCTTCAATAGTTTGGGCGTAAAACAATGCCGGACACACTATTGGAGGACCCTGTATACCTGTATTAAATTAAAAATTTTATGAGTCGTCTGGGGCTGTTTTTTTTGAGGAGCCCAAATGATTTTTTTGCTTAAAATAGTAATTGTAGCAATTTCTTATTTTTTGAGGAGTTAAATCATATCTTAGATAAGTTTATGGTTACATAACCAGCCATACAGTACATCAGGCCGGAGAGAGCTTCAACGGGGCTCGAGCCAACCCAATTTTGGGGGCCCCATACCCCCCTAGCATAAGGACATTCCAAACAATTATAACTTTCTGATATTACTTTTGTATTAAAAATCAGAGTTTTTTTAAAGATTTTTTTCCATTTTCTTGCTTTCTGTTTGTATCTTTTTTGTAGTATATTTATGTTTTTTAAATAACCCCTGTTAATCAAAGTAGGTATATAAATACAAAAAATATGTAAAATGTAAAATATAAATAATTTTCAGAGCACCGGAGCCCCTGAGACTCAGGCCCTCCTAGCACCCCTCTATCTGGGTCTGCAGTACATTATATATTATAATTTAATGGAGTTATAAGGTCTCTTACCTTGTCTAAAGGTCAAACCTTTAATTATATAGTTTAAACAGTTATATTGGTTGCAACAAACAAAGTTAAAATAAATTAAAATAACAATTATTACAACAATTAAATCTAAGAATACATCATGTTTCAACAATACAACTCTTACATTAATTGATATTATTCGGCATCTCTCTCACTCGTACACTTTTCAAGCTCTCCTTTTGGATACTGTGGTGCTACAAATGAAACTAATTTTGCATATTAAACTTATATATTACTGAAAACGTAAATGTAGATGTTACTAGAGGATGTACAGAATCGTCTTGTGATAAATATATTGTTTGTCGTAACAAATTGTGTGAGGAATTATAATTAATTTATATTTATGTACAGATATATATGCAAAAACAACATTTTAGTATTTCATTCAGTAATTAATTTCACATTAGTTAGATTCGTTGAAGATTTAATTCATTAAAGAAGAATTTCGAGTGTATTTGATATTTTACATAATTTGAAATATTTATGTCTGGTACATAAAGAAGCTTACAAAATTTGCTAGTTAGCAAGCACTCTCAAATTGGGTATCAAATTTATATGATAGTTTTCTTGGAGTTTTTGACAGATAGTTTCATGCATAGGAAGTTAAAATAGATGTTAATAAAGTATATTTATTGAAGTGTATTTACTAACTCAAAAAGAACTGTTATATAAATTTGATACCTCATTTGATAGTATTTGCTACCTAGGGGTATTCAACTTATATGACAGTTTTTTTGGAGTTTTTGACAGATAGTTTCATGCTTAAGAAGTAAAAAGAAAGTGTATTTATTAACTCAAATAATAACTCATATAAGTTTGATACCTCGTTTGAGAGTGTTTGTTAACTAGCAAATTTTTCTAGCGTCTTTATGATACTGGGCATTAGAGTTTTAAACAGCGTTTTCAAATATGTGGTTTACGGACCTTCAGGGGTCCTAAACAAGTTTTAAATAAGATAGATATTTTCATGACAATTCGATGTTTTTTTTGCTTTTTCATGACTTTTAAATTCTCTTTTTAAGAACATTTGCGTTTTGAATATGTAGAAATATCAGAATTTAATTAACATGATTTATTTGTGTAAAATTATTTATAAAAAAAAATATTTTCTTAAATATAAAAAAATGAAACCCGATATCATAACAGAAATCTGTATTATCCAACCATCTTCTTCTTCTTCATGAGTGAAAGTTCTTACCTAACCTAAATTCATATAGGTGGGCATTAACTCGTTAATTGTTAATTAACGAAGTTAACATAATGCTTAACGGATTAACTTTTAAGTTAACTCAAAAAAATGTTAACGCTTTTGTTAACTTCTGTTAAATTTAACTTCCGTTAACTTTAGTCCATTGTCGAAATAGCAAAAAAAAGGTCTTCAAACATTTTGGATGGTTAACATTTAACGGTTAACTTTAACTTACGTTAAATTTTCGGTTAACTTTAACTTCCGTTAAATATTCGGAATTTTAACGCTTTAACGATTAACGAAGTTAACTTTTCGATTACCTGTACCCACCTATGCCTAAATTCCACACGAACCATATACATCTTATTATAAATACGACGCGAATGAAGTCGTGGTGCCGTGGGTATCAGTTAACATAGAATAAATCAAAATTAGAATCGTTTTTCATAAAATAAGACCTACCTAGTCTAGGAATAGGTACATGCATGTACTGTACACATATTCATATATATAATATAGTTAAACATTATGTACACGTATTAATTCCACTATTTATCAAACGAGCAGTGTTAAAACATAACATAATCTTCAAAAGGATCAACAGCACGGGAAGTTTGGGCTGTGTTCATCAATCAGAGCAAGGCTCGAATATACAAACACGTTGTGACGTGTGTCTCAACGTGTCTGACAGCTCGAGACGGGTACGTCAACAATCGATAAAGTGGGAATCATATTTACCGACTATTAAATCACGACACGTTAACAAACATTCGTTATTTGTTTTATTATTATGTGCTTTTGTTTATATATTGTTACTTCCACAGTGGTTCAAGCTTTTATCAGATTAGGTTGTTGATTATAAAATCTAAGTATTATCAAGTTTAAATAAATGCTCATTTAGCTTAAATATAAATTTAATTTTGTATTGTTTTATTAACAGAACATAGTATAATATATTTAATTAACGGGTTTTTTATAACGCATATGTAGGTTCGTTTTTCTATGAGAGCTTAGCATTTAAATAAATTGTAATGACATTTTTTTAATTGGCTGTTTCTTTGACGAGGCACCTAATTAAGTATTTGAATATAGGTAGTTTGTAGATGACATTTTCATGGGCAATAGCATTCTTTGATTGCAAAAGAGTTTTTCTTATTATGTGTTTAAAAATAAGTTTAATAATACAGTGTGGCTTAGAACTAGCGTGCTAAAATTTGACAGTGTGTTGAGAAAAATATTTTAACCAAAAAATTGTGTACATCTCTCTAAAGATTTTGTACAAAAATAGTTTTTATTTAATATCTTAAGAACCTATTGTGATACAGTTATGAAATTTGATAAACGGGAAAGTATTAATAACAAAGAATAATTCAGATCAAGGCTTATGGAGTCAGTGGGTCCCCGTATATTTTCATCTAGTAATATTTTGTTTATTATTTTTTTTTCTGTGATGGGTACTTATTTAAAATTATACAACACAAAATACACAAAAAAATAATTTGCTCGTTTTTCGTGATATGTTCCCGAGTAATATCGATACACAAGAAAGGCTGTAAAATTTTACTTTTTTTACTATAGTCCAATCGCTAGACAATTTCGTGTAGGGGTGGCGCTAGAAAAAAATGACGGAGTACGTTTTTTTTTCAAGAAATTGGTAGGTTTCAATGTATGGAACATGGTGATAACTCCCCCCCCCCCTTCAAAGGGGGGTGCATAACTTTCTAGGGGCTTACAAAACTGTCTAAAATCAGTAATTTGGATATACCACTGGGGCTGTCAGTTTTAGGATAAACCAGGTTTAATAAATCTTAAAGCTGATAAAATTACGAATAAAATAGTGTTTCTAAAAATTACCTATGTATCGTAAATAGTTATTGAAATAGAGCCTGCGAAAAAATTACTTAGCGACGTCGAGTTTAGAGATTACGTCTGAAATGTAGAGTTACGTTCGACCGCTGTGTTTAATATGTCTTTAATTGAATTTCAAAATGAAATTTTAAATTATAATAGAGAAAAGAGTGCCCTAAATAATGCTCGGTATCCAATGTCGGAATCTCGAAAAATATTTGAGTTATAAGCACTCAAAGTTCTAGATATTACAAAAATTTAAGGAAAATTATTCATGTTTTTCGACGACCCCAGAGAAGACCTTCTATACCGAATAAAATAAATTCCAGCTAGGAAACTATAGAACATTTAATGCATGATTACTTTAAAATTGTTCAAATTATGGGAAAATTATGGTATAATGAACTAGTGTGCTTGTTATGCATCCAAAAACTTTCCTAATCTAAGCCCCATAGACTAAACATATATACAATATTATTTAAATCCGCTCCTGTCACGTTCTCCAGAACTACCAACCAAACCAAAACAAAACAAGAGTTGAAACGTCGTGTAAACTGGACACTTTTGTCGCGTCTCAATTAAACGTGACATGCAAATATGAGGATAATTACGTAAAGACATGGAGAAGTTTCAGCCAACACTAGTCCATACGTGCGCTTATCCACACACCCACACACACACACACACACAGGCACGCGGTGGTGTTGGATGAAACAAAACTTGTCTGCCGTAATTGTGTGGTCGGACCGCACTTGTAGCTTTCTCGTGGTTGTCGAGATTGTCGTAGCACACTATGTTCTCTATGTGCTTGGAGAGAATTCTGCCCGAGATGCAATACTATGTAGGTAAACTATCGTATGTGTAGTAACTATGCCAATGCAGTTAGTTGCATTCTGACCTGTACTTGGTAGGGAGTCGTTAAATTTAGAGGTTCATTTATCAACGTAGTAATTCTATTTTCAAATGAAATTAATCCATTTTATAAAAAATTAACGGTATGGAGAACCATACATAACTTCCATGTTCTATAATATCTTTTATAATAATTTTTATGATACACATTTTTGTAGAATGAAAATGATTTCACATTTGAATTTTAACTGCGTTTGTTTTTATGGTAACATGAATTTATTAATATTTAAAATTAAAATTTTGAGGGTGGTTTTCACCTCTTCAGTAGCTATTTCGGCATACTTATGAAATAAATGCCCTTTAGATTGGATTGAACTATAAGTGAACCAAGTTTTATCAAAATTGGTGAGATAGTACTCACTTTTTAGACGATAATAGGTACAAAATTTCGAATATTTCATAAACCCCTAATCCGATTAGCACCAAAATCAATAGGTCTGGAGTACTCACTAAAGCAAACATTTTCCCCAAAAATAATTCAAATCGGTGCATATCTACGGTAGTTATCGTGAACGGAAGAAAATTCTACATTCAGACACACAGCCGCCATACGGAAATTTTTTCTTTACGTTTTGAAGTTAGTACAATCAGAATCTCTTCTTATCTCGGACATGATTTTTTGACGGTATTACAAATACTTCCATTTCTTCGAACATGGAAGTAAAACACGATTGTCTGTCACAGCCTTTTAGCTACTGAACTGTTTAACATAGAAAGCTAATTGTAAGATTTGGCTTGAGTATAATAAAAAGTTTTTGGTATTTTTCGAGGGGAGGAAATAGGTTATTAAAATATTTTTTTTCAATTTCGGTGAGTGGGGTATCAAATGGAAGCTGGTAATTCAAGGAGTTTTTATTTTCAAACGATTTTGTTAATATTAAAATATTCATTTTACAAATTTCCAAAAATAAAAAAAATATTAAAATCCTGTGAGAATAATATGAAAAAGCTGGTAAAAAGTAAACTAATCTTAATTGGTTTTTAACATAATTTAAAGATACGACATTTCAAAGCGTATTTTGACAGACTCACTGACAAATCATCAAAATCTAAAGAACATTTCTTGTTGACCTAGAATTTTGAAATTTGGCACGAAAGAAGATCCAAAAATCGTTAATTTCTAATTCTACATATATGGAATTATTACATGACAAACTTAACTTTGCTATTTCTTTCATATAGTGTCTACTTACTTACGTAACTAACTAATGTCAGTACCTAATTAAATTTTATACATAAAACGGTATACGGAACCTTCAGGGTGCGTATTCTGCTTGCACTTGTCCTTATTTAATTTTATTTTATTTTAACCATACAAGAAATAAGACAGAAATATTAAAAAATGTATGGGTATTATTAATTAAAAGTATCTAATATATATTGGTAATTTATTCTAGATACGCCACTGCATGTATGGGCGGGTGGGTATGTGTGGCACTTGCATGCACCTATCGTTATTTAGAGTTGTTGGCTTTTGTTTTGACTGTGGAGTATGTGTTGTTTAGAATACGAATGTCCTTTTAATCGCCCTGTATATTAATTATAACATTTACTATTTTTTCGTTCTTGTGTTCTATAGGTTAGTTTGGTTGCAGATATAACCAAATAACTTAACACAGAAAAAAAACTGTATCGGACCAAGAAAACCTTGTTTTGTATATAACGAAAACAATATTTTCTTAATATAAGAAACATACTCTTAATCCAACGACGTTGTTCCTTCGTTCAAGAATACTATAGTTGGTTTAAGCAATTATTGCTTATCTTAAGAAAATATTGTTTTCGTTATATACAAAACAAGGTTTACTTGATTTGAGAAATCGTTTCTACCAGTGTACGATGGAAGATTTTTATTCAAAAATGTTTAGTCAATTAACTCGCTCTTATAATTATGTGAAATTTGGATCTTGGTTTATGATGTTAGCCGCGTCGATTTGGTCGTGTTATCGGCATTATTAGAAGAGTCCTGATGTTGTCAACTGCAATGTGTGACGAAACGTTGACCGATAACACGATTAAATCGACGCGGCTTACACCCAGAAGCCATGATCTATATCAAATCACCGCGGAAGTTTCAAGACCTTTTACTTCTTCTAACTTCTATGACTACATGAGAATAATAAATATAATATTGGGTATATGTAACTCCGCATTTTACTAATATTTTAATTCTATAAAAAAATTAATATTGAAAATAAAAATGTAACTGTCATTAAAGCAAAATAAAATTGAAATTAGAGATCACATTTTTCTTCTTTATTTTTAGAAATCTTCACATAGCTTCCCCTTTCTTTGAAACAAAATCTACCGAACCATAAAATAAATAAAACAATCCCACGTACGCCCAAACACAGACACACTAGATAATTTACAAATTTCCAAATCGAAACAAAATTATACCACTTTGATTTTTTTCCACAGCCATCTCGTTAAAATTAATAATTGATTTAAAGCCGTTAATAGGAACCGAAAACAAGGACACAAATAAAAAAAAACATTCGATGATCAAAAGCTATTCATTTCGAACGCGTCCATTTTGTATTTACTTTGAATTCTAAATTACGGATTTTAGTTACATCTGTATACATGTAAAATGTGTCGACTTCAAACGTATTGAAAAAATATATAAATATATTTCAAATGTCACATACATGCAGTAAGAGGATATCTAGGTACTTATTGGGTTATTTTTTTAATAAATTAAATTTTGTATTTTGATTGAATTTATATATCGCACGTTTTTAACATCTTCAAGTAAAAAAATCCATACTTATATACGTTTACTTCAATTTTCAATCGACTTCAAAAAAGAGCAGGTCCTCAATTCGACAATATACCGGGTGTTTTTTAAGACTTTTCACTGGAATATTTCTAAAATAACGAATTTTTAGAGAAAATTTTTCAGATAAATGTTTCGTGATTTTAAAGGATCGTTAATTAACGAAATTAACAAAATGCTTAACGGATTAACTTTTAAGTTAACTTAAAAAAATGTTAACGCTCTTGTTAACTTCCGTTAACATTAGTCCGTTACATTGGTTGTTTGATGATAAGTTGTCATTATTTGAAATTTTGTAAATGATAACGTACATAATAAAGGTGTCGAAATAGCAAAAAAAAGGTCTTTAAACATCTTGGATGGTTAACTTTTAACGGTTAACTTTAACTTTCGTTAAATTTTCGGTTAACTTTAACTTTCGTTAAATTTTCGGTTAACTTTAACTTTCGTTAAATTTTCGGTTAACTTTAACTTTCGTTAAATTTTCGGAATTTTAACGCTTTAACGATTAACGAAGTTAACTTTTTTATTAACGAATTAACGATTATTGAAGTTATATTTTCGATTAACTGTGCCCACTTATGTGGGGGGGGCTAGATATTGGCATTAAGGGTTTTACCTTGAAAAGGTCGTCATGATGGGTTTTCAGGTTCAACTTTTCTTTTTCAAATCTAAACATGTATTTTTTGTTATAGATTCGTTATTAACGGGGAAAAATAAGTAACTTTTGTTTAAAACATTTTTTCCGAAAATTTTTTGATATCGGGTAAAACAAACAGTAATATCTGGATTTTCAATAATTTTTTACTTTAAAACTACTGATCTTTAAAAATAATCGCAAGAGGCAAAAAGTGCTTAGATTTAGGCAAGAATTATCAGTGATTTTTTATTAGTTAATTCATTTTTTTCTTGAAAATTTAAAAAAGGTTGCATAGTTTTTTAAAAATAATTTTGAAATAAAATATTTCTGAGAATTCTTGCCTAAATCTAAGCACTTTTTTCCTCTTGAGATTTTTCTTATAAATTTATAGTTTTTGAGTAAAAAATTATTGAATATTCAGAAATTAAAATAAAAAATATATACAGCCGAATTGGAAACCTTTTTTTCTTGAAGTCAATTATAATAAAAAACACACTTTTCCCCACCCTTAGGTGTTGAATTTCAAAAAAAAAACTATCCATGGAGTAATTACGCCATAAAAACAAATTTTAATGTAAATTTTAAAAATTGTAAATATTAATTTTATTGTCTAACTAAACATTTAAAAAAAATAAGTTAAATATTTGTTCTTTTACAGGGTTTTTATGTCAATATGAACTAAGGTCTATCCTTAAACCCTTATAACGCCTACATTTTCATATTAATGAAACTTTTAAACGTTTTTCATTCCAACGAGTGGTTAGTTTAGAGTAAGTAAATAAAAATATACTAAATGAGTCTCCCCTGCTCAAGCCCACATTCTTTTCTCTACCGCGGCTTCACTTTATTTTTCCTTGATCCTTTCGCCCGCATCCTCGCAAAAGGAACGTCAGATACATCTCTCTTAAATATATTAATTGTACAAAAGCGACTGTAGATAAATCCATCTTTGATGTTATACAGTCGAACTTCGATAAGACGGAACGTCTTTGTTTCGTTTAATTGAAGTCATCAACGTTATCTGACTTTTGTATATTCAATTTCGTTGTAATTTATATTCGGGAAATTTATTTGTACAGTAAAACATCGAAAAAACGAACGCGTTTGTTTGACTTGATAACTATTTTATATACACTCAGCACTCTACAATACGACGGTATCGGTAATGCAATCGTTCTATTGATCGACGGCTAGAGGGGCATCCACCACTGTGTCGACTTTGACGTTAATTGGTGAATTTAAATTTCGCGCAGAAATAATAATTATGGTGGGGATGGGGAAGGTCGATGGATAGAACTATCGGTCAGCCGTCGGATGGAGCGGTCGTTCATTAGAGGGTCGTTTTATAGAGTGCTGAGTGTAGTTGAATAAGGTATTAGCACCAATCTTTAAGAGCGAAGTATACTGTTTTTGGAATTGATGGGCTTCTTTTTTGTAATTTTCATGAGGTCATGTAACTTATAAACATAGGTGGACACAGTTAATCGAAAAGTTAATCCGTTAATAAAAAAGTTAACTTCGTTAACCGTTAAAGCGTTAAAATTGCGAAAATGTAACGGAAGTTAAAGTTAACCGAAAATTTGAAAATTTAACGAAAGTTAAAGTTAATCGTTAAAAAGTTAACCGTCCAAAATGTTTGAAGACCTTTTTTTTAGCTATTTCGACAACTTTCTTATGTACTTCTCATCAAACAGCCAATGTTAACGGAAAAAGTTAACGGAAGTTAACAAAAGCGTTAACATTTTTTTGAGTTAACTTAAAAGTTAATCCGTTAACAATTTTGTTAACTTCGTTGATTAACGATTAACGGATTAACGAGTTAATGCCCACCTATGCTTATAAAACAAGTAACTCTTTATTAAATCAATTTAATTACCAAAATCTGTAAATATAGTTTATTTTTTAAACTATAGCCTTTTATTTTGTATATGTTTTTTTCTCCAGTAATGTATAAAGTAAAACCAGTAATGGGCATCCAGTGATGGACAGTTACTAATGATTACAAAATGATAAGTACTTCGACACAAAAGTTATAAAATAAAGAATCGTAAAATGTAAAACAATGTAAAGCAGGTGCTATTCGCAGCGTGCGCGATGACAGCGCCAACAAACGGGTGGAATTTAGTAGCAACTTGGGTGGACTTTGACATACTAACAAACAAATAATTTCAATAAAATATCGTAATATATATACATTTTAGACGATTATTTATGACTATTGGCTATGTGCACGAAGTCTATAAGCGCTGCAAGCGGGTAATAGAGAAGGATTAAATGGATTCAAACTCTCTTTTTATCATTGCTTAATATGTTTAATACCGTGAAATTTTTTATTAAACAAATATCATTTAATTTAGCTGTTTCATATAATATAAATAGTATTGCATAAAAGGTACGTGAAAATTATTTATTTTGGGTATCTTTTTCTCTTTAATTATGACGTATAATAGAAAAAATAATTAATTCGTTTACATTGACAGCATAACCTCAAATTTTGGCGCCGATAATTTTACAATATTGCTCACCACGAACACTCGCATGACATTATTTCTAACTCCACCCCCTTGCACATAGTCTATAGTGGGATTAACCATGTTGACCTTTCTATTTTCAGTTAAAAACGAGCCTATTAAAAATGACAGTTAGTCCACCCAAAGTGTTATTTTTTGCCACGTTGTGCGCTGTGATCGATTTCGTTTCCCCCACTACCTACTTTGCACCCAGCGAATATGATAACATAATAATTAATAAATAGATTACACAAATAATTAGTTTAAATATCCATCATTTTGACACCCAGTGATAGATTGTTATCAAATTATGCTGTTTTGCAATTAGGAGTCTATAGATTATGATTCAGTAATGACAGTAATCAAATATCAATAAAATCTAATTTAGTAAATTTAATTTTAAACAAAATCAAACACTGGGGTATGTCCCATGACTGGTGCCAGTATAGGGCAAATAAACTGTCATGTTATAAATAATACATTATATGGTTTTAACATAAGGTTTCACACAAAACAGACAAAAGTGTCTTATCTCGTTACAAATAAAAATTAAATGGTTTGGCTATAATATGCATAAGTAAATACGTAAAAAATTAAATACTTGCAAAATATTATGGAGTAACATAATTCATAATATAATATAATTTTTTTATAAATCAAGTAAAGAAAAATTAGGTTAGAAGAGGTTACAAAATACAATATTGTAATTTTGTTTTTAAAATGTAAACTTACCAAATTGACAAACATTTTAATCATTTTAAATTGCAAAAAAAAGAAAAAATACAACAAATGTCGATTGCATTACCAAAAATTTCAGAAAGTACCAATACCTATTATTTGAAATTATTAAGTTCCAAACTTTTACTTTTAGTTATTCAATTTGACTGAGTTTAAATAGGCAAAAAGATTGCTGTTGATTTATTACATTTTGTGACCTATAGCGTGTTCAAACGGTCTAAAAACTTCTAAAATTCGGCATAATGAACTTTATGTTTTTATAACAGAAACATAATCCCAATCGATATTAAACTAAGTCAATATGGAGACTGTAATGTGCTCTTTTAGGAAATGTGAAGTTGAAAGTGGCTTGCTAAAGGAATCTAAGAAATAATGCTCATTTTATCGACAAATACATGAAAAAAATAGACCTTAAAATCTAACTATTGATGTCAAAAACCATATCAAAAATGCATATACTGAAAATTCGAAAAGAGCGAATTACTTGAAACTATATTAACACTTAGGGACTCGCGCCTTGATTTGTAACAAAAATACTCGCTACCGGATGCGCTGGACCCAGTTTAATATCAAATGTTTATTCCAAAACTGCTGAATGTAAGAGCACATTTATTTTACTTTACCTCAGAAAGACAATATTTAATCATATGCTAATATTTATTGTTTTTACTTAATCAAACAGTCATTACAAAAATAAAAGGAATTTTTCAATACTTTTATGACAAGATTTAGACTAATTGGTGAAATTTCTGTAATTACTTATTTTAAACAAAATCTTCTATATTTTCTTACACTACTATAATGTACTTATATGAATTAACAATGAGAGATCAATCATTATAAAAAAGAAACATTTTTTAAAATTAACAAAATTAAAATATCTTCTTTGGGATAAAATCACATCTCAAAATTGTTCAGTCGCTTTCTGTATCAAATTTAGTTATGACAATTTGAACAAACTGAAGACTATGACCGTCATCTGCCGTGCTATTCTATCGTTGAAAGGTACTACAAGCGGCAACGTCGCACACTTCAAACTTTAAAAGATTTTAACCAAAATACGAAGGACTGGGTCCGTTAAACCCATTAGCGAGTCCCTAAGTGTTAAACCTCAATTGATAAAAAAATAAAAATTTATTTTATAAAAGATCAGTTAATAAATTTTAATGTTAAATAAAAAATGTTATTTGTGCAGAAACTTTTCAATTAAGAAATACAAGGTAGGTGACGTACTTTAAAAATCAAAGATTTATTTCTAAATTAATATGTCAGATATCTGATCCAGATAAATCTACATTTATCTTTGATTTATATAGATTAGCATTCTGGGAATTTTTTTCCAAATAACATACGAAGCAAAAAACCAATCTTTTAAATGAAGTAAGAAAAAAAGGATTTGATACTGTCACAGGCTTTTTACAATCAAATAAACGGCCGTTGATCAAATACAGACCTTCGTTCAGCGACGAAAAGTCAGGGGAATGAAAGAAAAGGATAGAAATGCCTGTAAAAGGTTAAAACATCAATTTTGTGACGGCGAATGATTTGTATAAAAAACATATCGAATATAAAAAAAAACTTTCTGGTTTTTAGGAATATATGTTCTAGTATAAATCGTTACATTTACGTTGAAATTAAAAAATAAATCAAAGTATTGAGTAACAAACACCAATGAAGTTATTTAATAAAATTTTGCGTTCACGAAAAAAACTGTAGAGATAAAATTTAAGAAGGATTGACACCATAAAAAATAACAGAAAGATTTCGGAGAAATTTTTAAAATAACAATACATTTATATTTAAAAAATCTTTGCATTTCAATGTCATTAAATTAAGAGAATAGTTTAAAAGATATTAAATAAACAAATTAACATGCATTCTTATGAGAACTGCATTATTTCGTGACAAGACTTTTTAATGTGATTTGATGAAAATTTGTCCACACATTCTTTATTCGGATCTTGGTTTCTGGGTCTAAACCGAGTCGATTTGGTCGTGTTATCGTACACTTTTAGACGAGCACTGAAGATGTCCACTGCAATGTGTGACTAAACGTTGACCGATAACACGACCAAATCGACGCGGCTTACACCCAGAAACCAAGATCCATATCAAGATCGCCGCGGAAGCCTCAAGACTTGTATATTCTTTATTAATTTGCAAAGTCATTTGTAAATTTTCAGAATGATTAGAAAATTTTTGAGATCAGTGAGTTTTTAACTGTCAAATTTCAGCACCAAAAAATACATAGTCCAGTTAAGAAGGGTAACACTATCGGTTGCGGTGGATAAGCATCGAGTGAAGGCAAGGTATCTCTCTCTCTCTCTCTGGAGTATGCGAAATCATATAGATGCGTCTCTTTCTCTCTCTTTTTTCACACACTTATCATTTTTTAATAAAAATCGCGGTTCCTAATCATTCTGAAAATTTACAGATATCTTTGTAAATAAATAAAGAATATATGCTCAAATTTTCATCAAATTCTCTCTGTCACTTCACTTTGAAAAGTTCTGTCATGTCTCGAAATTATACAGTTCTCATAAGAATGCATGTTAATTTGTTTATTTAAATTATTTAATATCTCTTACAAGGGAACCTTTTCAAGTCGAAAATTCGTATCTAGTTTAAACTTTGTATATAGTTAGAAGAGGTCAAGGTAAATTAAACCTATGTAATGTGGGTGGGAGGTGGGGGTTAACGGTTTAATGTTTTCGAAATTTGACTATCGCCATTCAAAAGAGCATAAAAAATCATGAAAATTTTGTATTGTAGATTTTTTTAAATTTTCATTAGTTTCAGGGTTATTTGAAAAAATATAATTATTTTGGATATTTTCATAGGGGTGTTTCACCTCCTTAAACCGTTTCACCGCAGCTAAGATAATTTTTTTCTTACTAATCTTGACATCCTCTAACTATATACAAAGTTTTAACTCGATACGAATTTTCGACTTGAAAAGGTTCCCTTGTTAGTCTTAAAAATCTCATTATTTTTCTATGGTGTTAACCTCCTTAATCTTCTGATGGCTATAATAGAATTAACCTCTAGTTTCTAGAACTCATTTTCAAATGAAACAAATAGAGAAATAATCAAATTAACTGGGCATAATAAATCTTAAATAATTACCCATATAAACCGTATAAGAACAAACGAAAAACAAAGAAAACATGTTATTTATATACTTACAGCTGCAAAATAGCATTGCATTAAACAATAATTATATGCATAGCTAATAATAAATTTAACCACGAAAAAAAATGTAATTTAATTCTAACCATTGCTGCAGTAAACTGCATTGTTTAACAATAACAACAGCCCGACAGACAAAAGCTGAAATTGCTTCTGTAGATTTATCGAGTTTAATTTCAAATTTTCATATACATATATACCTACATACAGTGTGTTTGTATATTATACTCATTGATATTAACACAGCCGAACCGAATGATTTTATTTATGTTAATGGTATATGCAGGGTATTTTTACTTTCTTATATCCATGTATATGAAATATGCATATAGTATAAGTAAGTATTGTAGTTAAAACCGATTTGTTTCGAAATCCGGATTTTTTTAAATGTAAATCTGTGTATTTTGGAAGTTTTTTGTTGGTTTAATAATAGTTAAATGAGGTAAAGTGGGGTTTCATTCGGTTTGGAATACACCAATACCTCGCTTTGCGTCGTTTCGTTTTGCGTTTTTTCGAAGTTGCGTCGCTGCTGAATTAGTACTAATTTTCACTGTGCGTCGTTAGATTTTCGAAGTTGCGTTGTTTTGGGTTCGAGTCTTTAATTTTAATTTAGTATTTTAACAGAGTTTTTAATTTAACCTCCAAACAAATTTCCAAAGCGATGTGTTTGATTGACGAAGCTATGGAGATTTTTTTAAAAACGATCCTGACAGCGGAAGGAGTTTTAAAGTGTCCCAGGCGGTAGCTACGAATATCAATTGCTACAAGGAAATTTATTTTACGTTGAAAAAAAAAGCTGTTCAGCAAACATTGGACCAATTTTTTGTGAAAGAAAGCCGACTAACGACAACAGCCACTATGGACTCATCAGACAGTGATTAATTTTTATTTTGTTTTTATAAATTAATTGAATATTTTATTTTGTTTTAATTGAATTTGTTTTTTGTATGTATGTAATAAAATTTTATATTATTTTTGTTTTTTAAATGTTTACTTTGTTCAATTTTCTTATTAAAAAGTAGTATTTTTGTAACCTTGGGACCTATATTCGATCTTTACATGGTTTGCTATAGAAAATCATAATTCACTTTGCGTCGTTTCAATTTGCGTCGTGTTTTTTGGAACGTAACCACTACGCAAAGTGAGGTATTGGTGTAGTTAATTGTATATTGAATTCGTCGCAGGAATTTTTTTAATGAGATTTTTATGTTTGTAATTTAAAACTTTTTGGTTGTCATGTAAAATTGATGAAATTTTATGAAAATTATTTATTTAGTGAAGACAAGTGTTATACCCAGAAACCAAGAATTATTAAATCTGAATCTTTCATTTCGGATATTTTTTACATTTTATACATATAAATAATTAAAAAAAAAATGAACTTAATGTTTCAACATACATATTTTTTCGGTACAGCGAACCGTTATAAAGTTATTAGGTTCTATCATAGATATAGAATTTACTGAGTAATAGCCTCACAAAAATGACCACTCTCTTTAAAGAGACAAAGCGAATATGTAGCCAATACCTATCTCTTTTCTGTAGGTCTGTAATGACTGCAAACCTGTAACGTGACAAATTAGAATTCTAGAAAGAGACAGGTATTGGCTACATATTCGCTTTGTCTCTGTCTCACTTTTTCGGCAGTACAGTGGTACCTCGACATACGAGTGCCCCAACATACGAGTTTTTCGAGATACGAGCCGGCGAGCGAGTGATTTTTTGCTTTGAGTTACGAGCGAAATTCGAGATACGAGTTCGGTAGTTCATTTATTTTTATAACCATGGATCGGAAGAAAGTTTGTGAAAAGTCAAGTGCTAAGAAAAAGATGATGAGTATTGAATTAAAACGTGAAATTATAGAAAAACATGAGCAATTGTTTTGTATGGGGAAATTTGCTTCGAGATACGAGTAATTCAAGATACGAGCAAGGTTGCGGAACGAATTAAACTCGTATGTCGAGGTACCACTGTATTTATTTCACAGTTGGATATATAGGGAAAGCTCAGTCCATTCTATAAATCTATGGGTTCCATTTCAGAAATAAAATTAAAAATTTAACAAAACAGAAGAATTAGTTAGTTAGTCTAGTCTTTGGTATGTCGTACTATTGCGTGTGCCGAATTATCCACCATAAATTGGAAAAGTATTGAAAGAATGTATCATTAAAAATAATAACTTAATTAATTAAAAAATAATTAATTAATTGAGTCAGATTTTATGAATAAAAAGTTAATTTGATAACTGCATTCACTAATAATTTTTAATGTTCCAAAAATCATTTCCCCTTTCCCCCTGATTTTTTACTCGACACTCGAAATTTATCTGTACTGCCGGCCCTGTCTATTGACCAATTTATATAAGACATTCAAGTCTGTATATATATGTATATAAAGGTATGTTGAAAATAAGAGAAGGATCAATCGTATAAAATAAATCAACAAAATCACGTTTTAAAATCTACAAGAACATAAAAAATTCATGTTCCAAACGGGCGAAATGAAAACGTAAATCTAACACTGGCAATAAACAGTAGTTTAAAATATTCAAAACAGTTCGGCGCCCCTGAATTTACACATTTACAAAAACGACGCGCGACGAAGAAGAAAAAAGCAAAAAAAAAACGTAGGTGTAAGCCAACAGGAGTTAGAAGTGGGAGGGGGTGGGGGGTAGACCCGTGCAAACGGTAGAACGGAAACAAACGAGGTGACAAAACCGGAAACACAGGATTACACATCCGGTCGTGTCCGTTTATCGGCGAGCGATTGTTCTTCTCTAACCCCATCTCCCCTTCAACCCCTCACTGTGTCACACCATCCTTTTTACCCCCCTTCCTACCCGCACAGGAACGTGAGAGTCATCAGATTAACTCTTGACGCTTGATCTCTTTCTCTATCTTGGATGCGAACCTTTCATGTCTAGCGTGCCACCTAGCGACACAGGACCGGAACTAATACTCATTATATATTTTGTTATCATCTATTATTTTAATTACCTAATTCTAATGTCAGGTATTATGAATAATTTGCTATAGAATAAAAACTAAGCTAACGCTATATTTGCGTTGTGTCAAATTGTTATTAATTTGTTCGGGAAATTAGAGCAGTGGTAATACCTAAATGTTTTAGGAAGTACACTCGTCGCCACTGCTGATACGTCTAATATCATTTATTACAACTGTCAGTGGACTGTCATTTATATTTAAATCCCCGTAGATGGCGTTAGCTTAGTTTTAACTTATTGTTAGTAAATTCGTTATAATATCGGACTTAATATTTTTTAAGCAAACACAATAAAATTAAATTATTTAAGCATAAATACTTTCTTTTCATCTTAAGATAACAATAGGAACAAAAGTGTTTATAAAGAAAGTTATTCATATTTATTTAATTCAGGCGGAAAAAAATCAAATATGCATAGCTCAAATATATATATTTTTTATATGTATCGAGTGCACCAAATTTTCCTGTATCAAGAAAAATTTATTAAACACGTGTTCTTTTCTGTAAGATTGATATTACAATTTTTATTAAAAAAGAAGAGAGTAACAGGTATTACCTATCATTTTATTTTTATTAGATTTTCTAAAAATATTTATTGATTTTTCTTCTCATTTTAACTTATGTATTTTTATTGTATTTTTTTAAAGGTGTCAAACCTAAGTGTTCAATATAAATTGTTGTTTTAATTTCAAATTTGAACTCTTCTTTTGATTTTCCGTTTTACATTAAAAAAAAATACACCGATGTGTTTTACAAAATTTTCTTTAATATAGGTATACCGTAAATCAATATTCATATAGCTTGAATTGTTTTCTTTGTCTTTCAAACAGTGAAAATCCCATCAAAATCGGTACAATATTTTCGCGTGAAATCGCAATAAATAAACATACAGATAAACAAACAAAAATTATTATTATTTTAAATTATTATAAATAAATAAATAACTAATTTGATCAATTACTTCATAAAGGAATTTATAAAATCTAAACAATTCCTAAAACTCCCCTGACCTATCTAACCCGTTACATTTGATCCTTGCTCTAACCTCCCCTCCGTATTTCCCCTACCACATTTCTCTGCCCTTTCACAGCCTTGTTTGATTTATTTCTTTGTAATTCTCACGCACGCATATATATATATTTGACAATTCGGAGCTATTCCTCACAGCAGCGTCTCAGTTAGACGCTATTTCACCCCCCACCCCCTCCCCATCTGCAACATTTCTGTTCCAAATGGATGATTTATAACACCTTATATATGTGTGAATAGAATTATATGTGTTTGTATATCAAAGAAATTATTCAAGTGAAATTTTATTACTTATTTGTTGCATTGATACTCTCTATAGGTAAGGTATTGGCACCAGTCTTGGACAACACCCCAGTGTTGAATATTTTTAACTGAATTAGAAATATTTGTTGATATTTGATTACTGCCATTACTGAATATTAAACTATATACATTTAACTGTCTTACAGCGTGATTTAATGATAATACAATTGATCATTTTTAGTCCAGAGCATTTAGACGAAAAATAGCTGTATCTAGGAAAAAATTCGCATAGAGCTGAATTTTTGTATACACTTTTTTTTTGTCTTTATAAATAATATGCCAAAAGTCCCCATCGATCCCTTGTGAGCATACTTTTTTATAGCCCTCAAAAGGTGCTAATAATTAGTTTTATGTAAATATCTCTGTATTTATAGATTTTACGATAGTGAAAGTCATATAACAATGGGAAGACTAGAAAATTCTCTACAAAAAAGGTTATTCATAGTTTTTCATACGAACTATAATTTTCACGGAAACTGGATGCAAAGGTGACGACTTAAGCAAATACTACTAACACAAGAAATGTAGAATTTTTGACTAATGTAAATATTATGCCGAATGTGCGAGGTTCCAAATTTTGTCAATAGTTAGAGTATACCGACATGTGAATTTTCTGAAAACTCCCTAGCAAAGTAGGCTCCGGAACATCCCCATCGAAGGCCCCAAATTTTCGTTATTTACGGATTTTGTGAACAGCTGTATCTAGTGAACGGAATGTCCGATCAACATATTTTTTCACATTTTAGACAGATAATTTAATCTTCTACAACCTTTTTATTAATATTTTATCCAAAGTAAAATGTATGCCTTTCAAAATTGCGGTGAAACTAAAAAAAATAATTTTTTTAAGAAAATTTTTAAGTTTGGCCGCCATTTTGAAAAACAATTCGTTAACTTTTAGTTAAAATACTATCAAAATGTTTGTAAAAAAATAATTAACTGTCTTATAAGTGAAAGACGATGTTGATCGGATATTCTGTTCATTAGATACAGACTATTTATTTATAAAATCCTTATACAACGATATTTTGGGTTATTCGATGAGGGTGTTCCGGGGCCTACTTTACTAGGGAGTTTGCAGAAAATATACATCTTTGTATATTCTAACTACTGACAAAATTTGGCACCTCACATATTTGTCATAATATTTACAATAGCCAATAAGTATATGTTATATTAATATAATATAGGAATGAATATTGATTAAGATTTTTTTGGGAATTTTTTGACAAAAAAGTATAAAACTTTTTACTATAGATTTTTTGTATTTACTTTTATATAAGTTTAGACAAGCTATACAAATTAAAAAAAATAATAATAATAAGTAATTATTACGCTTGTACAGGAACCACGTACAACGTGAAAAAAACGTCTCCAAATGATTGCCATGATTATAGCTTTTCTGTTCGTCCGAAAAAACAAAACCAATAAATTTCTTTATCTATATAAGTGTGGCTATAGCGGGTGGCAAAAAATTAAAAAAAAAATTGAAAATTAAAAAAATGGCGGTGTTTAGAAAAGTGTATATAGAATTTTTGTTACTATTTTTTTCAATTTTTCATTGCCCGTAAAACAAAAATATTTGATTAACTCAATTCTGTTACAGATAGTAATAGCTTGTGTACACAGAAAATTTGAAGTCAATCGGTTCAGTAGATCTTGAGTTATTATGGCAGCCAATTTCAGATTTCTGTTTCGAGAAAAACGCGTTCAAAGTTTACGTATAGTTGGCTATTCAATGTTACATATCTCTTTTAATCCACTATAACTTCGTCAATTTTGGGAATTTGGGTATAGGGTTTTGTACATATCTTTTTTGAACTCCTATTTATTAAAAAAATGCAAAAAAATAAAATCGATATTTTTCATTTTTAGACTAGAATACCCCCATACTACGTGAAAACAATTACTTGTACGAAAAAAAGTATGAGATCTTTGTTGTAGATAATTTTCTAATCTTTCTATTTGATAATAACTATTTTAGTCATAGAGACAATATATACAGAGATATCTAGCTAAAACTAATTGTTAGCACCTTGTGTGGGCTGTAAAAAAGTATGCTCACAGGGGATCGATGGGGACTTTTGGTAACTTATTTATAAAGGCAAAACGAAGGTGTATACAAAAATTCAGCTCTATGCGAATTTATTCCTAGTGAAAACCTAAAGTTACTGGACTTAAAAACAATGGACAAATAATTATCATAGTTCGGCACACTATAATAATCAATTAGACGCAGCAGAAAGCTTAGAAATCTTGAGGGATAAGAATAGTATTTTTAATGGAGGTACTGGACCTATCCCAGCTTCAATCCTTCTAGACCTTGCCGTTGATTGGTCTGAATAATTGAAGCGTGATAAGTCCTTTTAGTATACAGGGTGATTCAGCACTGTCGTGCCAAACTTGAACACTAGATTGAAAAAAATATTTTAAGCAAAAAACTCCCAATAAACATGTGTCCGGAAATTATTCCTTAGGGAACTACAGGCTTCCAAAGATTTTACTAAAAATGAGTTTTAATTTAATATCTAGAGAACCCTTTGTGATAGAATTATGAAATTTAGTATTTAGTTTAGTAACAATATGTGTTATCGATTTCTAATATTAACCAAATATATTTTAGGCCAGGGCTGTATGGGGCCAGTGGCCCCATCGATTTTGATCTAGTAATTGTTTGTTCCTTAATTTTTTTCCTGAGTTGGTACTTTTATAAGATTATATGACACAAAATACACAAAAACATACTTTGCTTGTTTATCATAGGATGAACGGTTTTCGAGATATATCGATGGAAAAGAAAGCATGCACAATTAACCTTAATACGGATGCTTGAAATTATAAAAAAATAAATTATATTCTTTTTCTATGATTAAAGGTAAGAATAAAGTTTATATAAATAAACCTCCTAATATGAATCCTCTAAGACAGCGGTTCTTAAACTAGGGTCCGCGGACCCCCGGGGGGCCACCAAACTTTTACGGGGGGCCGTGAAACATTTTTGGCAAAAAATTAATTTACATAAAGTACTTTTATATTTCAATTTATCAGTGTTTAATTAGTATCTAACGACCTTTTTTGTTTTTCTATCAGGGATAGGGGTCCCTGAAAAATAATTGTTTAAAAAAGGGGTCCCCAGACCACATAAGTTTAAGAACCGCTGCTCTAAGATCTATAGCCAGTTCAATTACTGTTACATGTACTTTATTAACATGACTAAAAAACAAACTAAAAATGGCTATTTGTTGATATGGATGCATTTTTGGAGGTATATTTATATTAACTTTTTGTCTTATTTTTTATCATGAAATAAGAATATAAATTTATTTTTTATAATTTCAAGCATCCGTATTAAGGTTAATTCTGCATGCTTTCTTTTCCATCGATATATCTCGAAAACGGTTCATCCTATGATAAACAAGCAAAGTATGTTTTTGTGTATTTTGTGTCATATAATCTTATAAAAGTACCAACTCAGGAAAAAAATTAAGGAACAAACAATTACTAGATCAAAATCAATGGGCCCACTGGCCCCATACAGCCCTGGCCTAAAATATAATTGGTTAATATTAGAAATCGATAACACATAATATTACTAAACTAAATACTAAATTTCATAATTCTATCACAAAGGATTCTCTAGATATTAAATTAAAACTCATTTTTAGTAAAATCTTTGGAAGCCTGTAGTTCCCTAAGGAATAATTTCCGGACACATGTTTATTGGGAGTTTTTTGCTTAAAATATTTTTTTCAATCTAGTGTTTAAGTTTGGCACGACAGTGCTGAATCACCCTGTATATAGGTTCTGACCAAGACTGTATCAGTCTGGAATCGTTAGGCTCCTGATGAGGACTTTTTGTGAAGTCGAAACACGTGTCGAGTGACATAAATTTTGTGGTTAAGGTGTATTTTTAGTTTAAGTGATCAAGAAAAGTGTATTTTCTTATGTAAATGCTTTACATTGTTTTAAATTTTATTACTCTTTGTTTTATAACGTTTGTGTAGTAATACTTATCATATTATAATAATTAGCAAGTGTTCATTACTAACTTTACTTTGTCCATTACTGGAGAAAAAAACAAATACAAAATAAAATGCAATAATTTAAAAAATAAACTACATATATTTACGGATTTTGGTATTTAAATTGATTTAATAAAGAGGTTGTTGTTTTATTAGTAACATAGATTCATGAGAATTGCAAAAAATAGCCCACTTACCCAAAAAAAAGTTGACCTGATGCATGAAATTTTACTAAAAAATTTCGAATTTTAGATTTCGTTAAAATTAGGATTTTTATATAGAAAATGACGTGAAAAGTTGACATTTTCAAACCGCAGGTCTGTATCTCATCACGTTCTCGAGATATAGTCTCTCAAAGTTTTAGTTTTTTCAAAATTTTGGAGAAAAATAGCTGTAACTTTTGAACGTGTGGTCGGATTTGATTTTTGTTGACGAATTTGAAATCAGCATGTCAAAATCTATATGATGACATATATAATACTTCAAAACTCGATAAAAAAAAATTTGGCCAAAAATCGACATTTTTTAAAGGTATAACCCCTTGGAAAAATATCAATTTTCAGCAAAAAATTTTTTTTTTAATTATTAAGTATTATATATGTCATTATATAGATTTTGATACGCTGATTCCAAATCCGTCGACAAAAATCAAATCCGACAACACGTTCAAAAGTTACAGCCATTTTTCTCCAAAATTTTGAAAAAACTAAAACTTTGAGAGGCTATATCTCGAGAACGTGATGAGATACAGACCTGCGGTTTGAAAATTTCAACTTTTCACGTCATTTTCTATAAAATAAACAGACTTTTAACGAAATCTAAAATTCACATTTTTTTTAGTAATATTTGACGTGTCAAACTTCAATTTGTTATAGAAATATCAAAATATTAAAGATAAAAAAACAACAAAGAAAATCATAAATAACTTTATAAACAATACATTTCGATATTTTTCATGTAATTTTGTATTTTAACAACATTTATTTATATAAAGCACTTTTGATTTTTTATTTTATTTTCATAAGCACTATTTCTTATTGTTAATATAATAATATTTATGTACCCTCTTATAATTAAAATAAAAATAATTCTTTGATATTAAAGAACAAATGTAAGTATAACCTTTTCGAATTTATTAAATCATTTTACAAAAGAGACTAATTTCATAATTGCCATATCATCGAACATTCCTTACAAAAAACTAATTAGCAAGAATTTTATCTAATTGATTTGTTACAAATAAGATTTTATGTAATACTTTGAAAAAGGAAATTATTAAATTCCACTCTTTTTCAATTTATCGTGCTTTATTTTCTTTGTATTTAAAATAAATTAAAATTTAATATTAATTAACCTGTCACTCAAAGATGTTACTGTTCAAATTTTAATTGCTGGTCCAATTCTTCGATGGATAAAATTGAACAGTTGAAAAATCGATATTTTTATTAACACACTTATTGGAATTTGGATGCAAGTAATTTTAATCGTAAATGTTTCGTAATGCATTACAGTAAAACTCTACATTAAACAGAATATAGTTAGAAAATCGATAAAACTTATTATGCAAATACAGGATGTCTATAAATTTTTCATCCTTTTTGATAAAAAAACTAAATAATGTCCTAGTTGAAATGTTAAAATTAGAGGAAAATACTGTTCAGACAAGTTTGAGATTAATATCCTATAAAATCGTTAGAGCCAAATATACATATTTCTATGTTATAATTTACGATCCAGCCCCGAAGCGTTTTGGATTTCAAGACAATACATTTTATGGTCCTTCGAGCCGGATTGTTATTAACATTATTTTCGTTTGTTCAAATCATTAAGCCCACAAGGATAAAATTTTGGTTTCTTGTAAACAAATATGGGGAGATGAAGAACCATATTTCACAATTATGTCTCATAATTTGTTCACATATATATGAAATAAAGCCTAATCGTTGAATAAAATGTTATTAATTAAATTGCCGTCGTTAGCGGCCATAAAATGATCATAATATAAAGCTTCCCGTGCTGTATAGCCGTTTTCTTCAAGTTTGTGTATCACTGGATATTATAAGCACGATTTTTTAAAGTAAAATGTATACAAAACTCCCTGCTTCGATCATTTTATGTTTTTTTGAAATTTGTTCACAAGAAACTCAAAATTCGTTCTTTTCGATCAAGTTTCCTTTTACGAATAAACTCGACTCACCAGAGCCCAGCATTTGCTATATATCAAATAGGTACTAAGCTGTTAGCACAAACAGACTGGTAACATTGATTGGTGAAATTAGGCATATCTGTTTCATAAGACAGTCATCTTAAACGTGCTCAAATAATAGTTGTTTTCTGTTATTATGTTAACATTCCTCAACTAAGAACAAAAACTTTGTAGACATCCTATATTTCGGTGCACTCTAATACAGTTTTATGTCATACAGCATCTTAAATACTCTGTTATCTGTCACTATAAAAACTTAATTGAATTAAACGTCTAGATATGCTGATAGTTCCTGAATACATGTAATTCAAGAGTGTATGTATAGATGGCGCAGTGTGCATTCATGTCACAATGCACTGAAGCTAGCAATGCAGCGTTACAGACAAGAGAGAAGAGAGATGTATAAGGATGACATTGATGAATAAATGAGAAGGAAGTTTTAGTTAACTTTATGTAACGTATAAGGTAAGGTGTGGAAATGTGTGAGATGTTTATGATTTGGGAAGAATGTTTATGGTAGAGGTTCTGAAACTTTCTCAGCACCCGAACAGCGCCGTAACTACCACCGGGGCCTTCGAGCATAGGGGGCCCCATAGTAGTATAAAAAAGGTTACAAATAATGAGATATATCGTAAAAAAATCTTCAGTTTTTATTTTGCGAGGGCCCCCTCACACACACTCTGCCCCCCTTCCCCCCTCCCGAATTTCTAGATATGGCACTGTACCCGAATGTCTCATTTTGGCGAGTAGAAGTACCTAATTATATGTTAAATTTCCAAATCGTATCGGTCTACAAAAAATTAAGTTCTTCAAAATTTTGTAGAAATAGGCCGTAACTTTTGAATCAATAGTCGAATTTGATTTTTGTTAACATTTTTTAAATCAGCGTGTTTAGATGTAATGTGAAATTTTGAAAAAAACATGTTCATTTTAGCAAATTTTTGGATTTTTTTATAAAATTAAAATTTTCATACATTCATGTATGTAATTATAAAGATTTTGACTTTTTTATTTAAAAATCTGGATAAAATAAAATTCGATCACTGACTTAAAAGGTACGGTCATTGTTCTTGCAAACTTTTACAAGACTAATGCCCGATTTCTTCTACCTATTTTGTCAGTTTGTTTATATTAACAGTTACATATCTGTTAGAAATAACAGGCTTTGATAAAACTGGGAGTAAAATTAAACCAACTTATTACAATCTAGTAATAACTAAAATATTTGTAGATATCTCCAATTAGTGGCGAAACGTTAGCCAAAACAACCATCGAATAAGGATAATCGGGAAAATCCCGTTTTCACGTATACCCAAAGCTTTACTTTGTCAACAAACTAGGAAACAAATTTAGCTGATATTAGCTAAAAATCAACTCGTCAATAAATGTCCTATTTTAAAAAAAATTCGATAAACAATTTTAAAATTCGCTAGAACATCCTATAGCCTTTTCCATACCTATACATTTCCAATTTGTAGCGAAACGTTAGTCAAAACTACTACCGAATAAGGGTTATTGAGAAAAACTTATTTTCACGTACCCAAAAACAAACTAAGAATGAAATTTATCTAAGCTAAAAATCAACTCGTCAATAAATTCCATATTAAAAAAAAATCCGATAAACATTTTAAATTCACTTAACATAACCGAGCCTTTTCCATACCTATATGAATTCGTCCTTGGGATATTTGCAAAGCCCTGCAGCTCCTTTACCACCCTCCTCAGTACTTCCTCCCCCGCACAACCCTTGCTAATAAATTAAATTCCTTCGCATGTACTGACTCGTTTCCGCGACAATTAAACACAAAATAACGCCTAAATACAATTATACGGTCGCGGATGGCAAATTATACAATTTAAATTATATATATTAACTTAAGTTACACGCACACCCATACAAACATATATGTAAATGTATACATGTAGACATGTAGACATACTAACGCATATCTCACCGCTAAGTTGTAGCTAACGTAGTCGATAGGTTTAAAATGAAAATCAGCATTAAAATTTATACACTCCGGTTTTCCTTTAACTTATCTGACAGCAGAGAATAAGGCAGATACGGATTCGGGAAAATGTACACTGCCGTGCAAAAAAAGTCTTTGGATATTCATTTTTTTGCACATTATAAATACAAAATTGCAAAAATGGTTGATAAAAAACCTTAAGTACTTAATTACAACTTTTGTAAAAATCCTAACATATCTAAAATACAGTATTTACAATTTTTCATGTTAAGGGAATTTTTTTAATTATATGCCTGAAAGATCAGGTTTACTCAAGTTAAAAGTATTGATGTACAGTGCCTTTCAAGCTAACGAGAAATTGTTTTTTTACTATTTTGAATGCAAGTAAAAATATTCTGTTCGCTATTTTGAGAATTTTTATTGACCGAAATCTGTATATTTACCCTCATAGTCCAAGAGCTCGTGAACCCTCCGAGTAACGTTCGTCCTGTAAGGCTAGTAATTTTTTTAGTAGCGAGTCATAGCATACTAAGTACGAAAACTACCACCTGGCAGGCATCAGCCCTGCACATCATCAGCTCTTATATTTTTTAAAGTGTGAATAAAATTAAAAAAAAAAACTTGTCACTGTAAATTTCAAATTTTAATATGATTTAGTTCATTTACTGTAAAGTATAAAAAAAAATTGACAGGCGATTTCAACGAGCACAAGTACCTGACAGGTGAATCGAAAGGTGTGCAGTATATGATTCAAAATAAGGATTTAAACTCGGAATGAAAGATAATAAGCTACAAACTTGTATACATCTTTGTTTTGACATTTTATAAGTTGGCTCAAAAAATTACTAGCCTTACAGGACGAACGTTACTCGGAGGGTTCACGAGCTCTCTAACTATCAAAATCATAGGTGTCCACAGACTTTTGCACGATTTGGGAATTTCTCTATATAATAAGAGGGTCACTTTCACGGATAGTGTCTCAATGATATATTTGCTTGATTGATGCAATTTAGTGATTTTGATTGAAGATTAAAATTAGACAAATACAGTCCATCATGGGACCCAAAGCAATTTGCAGTATTATACGATATAATACAGATTTAAAAAAATAAAAACTACACAGGGGACTGTGCTCAAAATTTCACGTCAAAAATGTATCTCATTTTTACACTAATAAACATCAATTTTATAAAAGAAAAGTATGGTATTTGCTTATGATAATTATTAATCTCTGAAATTATGATAGTGAATTTAATATTTCTAATTACGTGTTTTTGAAATTAAGTACTTTGACAGTTATTCTAGGTTGGTGACCGATTAGGGGACAGTGTTTTACGATTTTAAAATAATATTAAATAAGTGACAGTATTTTGAATTCATAACACAGGCCGACAAAAATTTTTTTTTTGTTTGCTGTAGGGCATACAATACCTTTTTATGGGTAATTTGGACACGCTACTCAGTTTTGACACGCGCAGTTGATTTTAGTACCATTTCGCCAATTTTCATTCGATTACGTTGAAATTTTAACACAATAAAGAAGATAGATAAAGCTACAAATTTAGTGAAAACCATTAAAATTGGACCAAAATTCTTTGTGTTACAGCGTTTTGAATTTTGAAAATTCCTGAATTTTTGCTAAAAAATCGATTTTTTTCGTTTAAAACATGATTATCGAAGAGAATAACGTTATGAATGTATATAATTTAAGGCTTGTTAGGTCAATTAGAATCCACAGCTTCATTCTGAATGATCTTTGGTTGAAGTCATTGATTTAAAAAATATATAACCGAATTTGAATGTTTGCATATCGAAAAAAACATTTTTTTTGCAATATTGCAAAAGCAAGAGCTGATTGAGCAAAATGGTGGTCATTTTTGGATTCAACGTGTCCAAATTACCCTTAAAAAGTTGTTGTATGCCCTGCAGCAAAATGGCTGTCGGCCAGTGTAATAATTACAGCTAAATGAAAATAAAATTAAAAAAAAAAACAAGTTTCCCAATTGGAATCAATAATTTTAAGAAATGCAGCAAGACGAGAAAAGACTATTTTTTGGACTGAAGTCTTGTCTTAATTTCGTCAAGTACATGTCAGCTTTCTAGGTTAAACAGTACAGTAAGAATACTGTTGCAGACAGACAGACAGACACAGTTTTGATTCCATAAGTGTTCCATTTTTTGAATTCGATACGAAATACTAAAAATGTCCTAATCCGGATCTTGCATCTAGAGCCGATTGTTAAAAGCGACTTATAGGTTACCCCGTCAAGAAAGCAGGCAAAAGAAGAAGTGAACACAGAAAGAGGTAAATAAGTGGGGGTAGTGAGCAGATATAGGAATGGAGATGGGGATGATATCTCTCGAGATTGGGACGAAACAGCCCCGTGTCAAATCTTCAAAGAATTTACTATAAATGTTGTTCATCTCTTTTAACAGTACCAGGCTATTTTCTTTACATAAAATTAATTATAGTCGGAGGTAGGGTTATTTATTTATTATGTGGGCGAAGTGATAGAAGGGGGGGGGGGAGTTTAAATTGGTACAAAAGGATTATATAATAGTTGTTTAAGATCACTAAAGAAGGCTGGTTATACTGATCTTGGAATAGCGTGGGGTTTCACACGAACTGACTTTTGTTTTGTATTAGAGAGATTATTTTGGTATTTTGTTTAATTGAATGAAAATTGATGATACAAACTCAAGAGTGAAATTAAGTTAAGTTTGACTTTTTAATTCTTATTATATTGAGTAACTAAACATTTTTTTTAAATATATATATTTTATTATTGAAAAGTGGATGAGCGATTTTTAATCGCATTGTATATTTATCTAAACAATTTTTCAGGATATAAAGTACCCTATGTCCTTCCTCAGAATATAATCTATCTCCCTGCCAAATTTCATGAAGATCGGTTGAGAGGTTTAGCCGATAAAAGATAACAACAGAGTTACTTTCGTATATTTATAATATTAGTATGGATAACGTCTTTATCTTCACTAATCAGTGGGGGGGGGGGGGTAAATAATCCTATAATTTAAATTATTATATTTCGATCGGGAGGAATTGTAATTTCACCAAGTAGCGGGGGTTCCCCTTCTTGATTGAACATTTGCCATTAATTCAAATAGATTTAGTAGTTAATTATTAATTTCTATTACTGCAATACATACCAATACATAGTATTATCTTGATTATATAATTCTCTATGGGCGTTATTTGAATAGATCATGAAGACATGACTTACAATCATAAGCCTAGAAATATATTTATAAGCTATAAAATATATTTTATGTAGGTACGATATTTGATCGAAAATTTAAAAAAATAAAAACTGTGATATTATTAAACCAAAAGTATAGCGTTATGAAATAAATATAAGGGTATAAAATTATCATAATAACTGTATAAAATATAAGACAAGGGATGCCTATAAAATAAAATAAAAATACCGTTTCAATATCTGGACGTTTTCGGAATCAAATAGTTAATTCAAATAAAATTTCAAAAGCCGAAGTAAATTTTCCACTCGTTTCAAGTCTATACGTATATATATCGCATATCTACTCCTTTAAACTCTGAGGGTATTCCCCTCCCATTTTACAGTGACGGATTAAGAATGTTTTGAACCCAGATAAAGTTTTTTTTATACAACATTTATGTGTTTTTATAAATGATCTAGACAATTTTCTAGCTAGCAAGCACTTTCAAATGAGGTATCAAATTTATATTACTCTTCTCTTGGAGTTTCATGAAGACTTTGACGAGTTTCGCGCATGTGTTGTATGTAAACACGAACGGTATTAAAAGAGTGGTGATATTCTGAAAATTATTTTGTACGTTCAGAGTCGCCAACTGTATTACAATACGTTTAAGTATCACTGCTCTAAATTCCATTGCAGATCTATAGATACTATCACAAAATTAATACCTTATATGAGAGTGCTTGTTTTTTACCAATTTTTACTATCCCCTTTATGATACTGGACATGAGTCTTTCAAAATAATTTAAATTTCAAAATATTAATTTACAATTTTTAGGTTGGTTCGATTTTTGAAAGGCAAATTAAATCCTTATAATCAGGCCCGGGGGCGGCAAATTTGAGCGTAGAAAAGAAGTTTTGGTAAAAATTTTACTTGACAACGAAAAAAAAGGTCATTCATATGAAAAATATTCACTTTTTTATTTTTATTCAATGAAAAGGGCGGCAATTTTCACAACTGCCTAGGGGCGGCAAATTTGTAAATCCGGCTTTGCTTATAATATCATAGAAAGTTTTTTTTTTAAATGTACATATTGTGTTGCTAAATTTTAAACATATTTTAAATAAGAAATGAATGATATTTTTTATATAAAAAATAAAGAAAATGTGTCTTGTATATATTTTTTTAATTTGTATATATCAAAAATTTATAAATGTTATTTTTGTTAATTTTTCTTTCTGAATGCACATTATAATATATAACGTGTTTTGTAAATTAATAAAATATCATCATATTAGCCTGCAAACGAAAATTTGTATGTATTTGTTTTTTCTTTGTTCTCTTTTTTTAATTATATAAAATGCAAAAGGAGTTAGCGAAAAGAATTTGATATTAAAAAAAAATTTAAATATAAAAATGCTTTCAAAAAATTATATGCATTATATGTTAAGGGTATTTTTGGCCAATCTATTAAAAATTTAGAAGGATAAGTCTCGATTACATTAGGAGAAAAACTAATAGTACATAGGTCGAATCTTATTATTTAACACAGTTGGCTACTCTAATCGTACAAGATAATTTTCATAATATCACCACGATCACTACTGTTTTAATACCGCTGGTGTTTATAAACCACGCGTGCGCGAAACTTGTCAAAGTCTTTATAAAACTTCAAGAGAACTATCATATAAGTTTGATACCTCGTTTGAAAGTGTTTGGAAGCTAGCATATTTTTGCTAACTAGTCTTAATACTAAATATTACTCTACCAAACATGGTAAAGTCAAATAAAATGGAGAAACAGTATACTTATGTACTGTACTGCTTCCTATTCTAATATATATCGAGTATAGAGGGGGGGGGGGGCTACAACAGTGTAAAAAAGGTTTTCAATTTATGGGGGGGCTTCACACACACTCTGCCCCGGGGCCCTCGAGCTTCTAGTTACGGCACTGAATATATAATATTTCTACAAATATCTCAATACACATTACTATTACAAATATGTTATTTTCCTAAAAGATATTGTTTCTAAATTTTATATTAAATCAACAAAAATATAACAAGCCTAATATAGGCATGATGACTAATTTAAAAAAAAAACTGTTCTATGATGATCTTACGGGTCTCCTATTTAAAAAAATACTTATTTCTGCAGAAAATAAAGGTTTAAACGCACAAATTGACTCTTTTAAAACTAATTTTGAATTTGACGCCAAAACGCTCGCAGGTTACATTTTAGAGTTGTGACGTCACATTTCTTGTCAACAATAATCAAACATTCAGAGTTAGGCAATAATTTAATTATTTTGTGTGTTAAAAATGAATTCCAAAGTATATAAGTTCTCAAATAAGGTGTACGTATACAAGGAATTGATATTTGTCTAAAATAAAAATCAATCACTTTGACGTTTACTGATGCGTGACGTCATTCGCTCTGATTGGTGTTTCATTTAACATGGCGGATTGCTGTATTTTGCATTTTTATTTTGCAAAAATTATATTAATCTCCCTTTTAATATAAAAATAAATACATTTTTTAGAATCTTTTGAACCTATTTCATTATTTAAAATAATAATTTCAATTATATTTTGTTACTGGCATCATGCCGCTTATATCTATGCCCTAAGTGTGCAGAGTTTAAACAAAAGTCCGACCCTGTTCTTTACGCTACCGTTACTCCTTTCAACTCTTTCGACTTGTTTCTTACGGTTCTTCTTCGCATTGTAATAAATTTTTAGTACCTGTATTATATTTACACTTCGCTTGAAATTTTTCCACGTTCACGTCAATTCGGTAATAAAAAAAGTTTTGCCCGTTTTCAAAAAAGATACCCGCATGAGTAATATTTTAATTAAATTTTTTAATTAAACAATATGCTATATTTTTGAATCTTTGGGTTAAAACATACTATTTCTAAACTGTTGAAGGTATAAAATTGGTACATATTCCAATTCAATCTGAAAAATATTGTATTTTTATATCATTATATTGTAAACTTTATTTTGAATGAAAATAAATATTATTTGTGAATTAAACACAAGAAAATAAAACAAATATATTTGTTACCAATGAATTAATAATAAGTTAATAATTTGTGCTTCTGAAAGACTTAAATACACCCTAACTATTTAATAATGTAATAAAACATAGAGTACAGTCGGTATATATGGACCAGGCGGGTAATATGGACTGGACACCACCTTTTGTTGCTTCATTTTACATTTTATAAATATTAAATTAATATGTATCTAAGCTTACACTAAATAACTGCGTCAGTTGACATGACAGTGTTTGAAGTACCAGTATATCATTGAGGGCAACTTAATGAAATTTGTCATTTTTGATTATTTATGTTAAGGTAAGGTAGTTTAAATTTTTATTGTATTAAATTGTTTAAATTAATTTAAACATGTAGGTATAAGAGTTTGCCGTATGAACAGTGCTTTTAATCCACGTAATAATTATTGCCTCGGCGATAACAAATTTTGTTTTAATACATGTGGTTGCGGGTATTATGGACTATGGGGTATTATATGGCTATAAAGTGTATTAATTAATCAGAATCGTGGCGAGACAAATAGTATGAAAAGTATATTAATCATCCAGTACTTCACAACTATTCACTTCTGCAAAAATCATTTTTTTAGTACAAATCTTCATGATGGCCCACTAAATAGGGTGCTAATAAGGAGGTTCTGCCCGCGTAGGTACACTTTGCTACACCACTGCTATTTTTTACAGTGACAACATATAAGTTTGAAATAAAAATAATAAAATAAATTTAAAATACAAATGTTTTAACCCCTTAATATGTATTATGGTAACAAGCGTGTAATATGGACCACTATGGGCCATATTACACGCACATTTTTTAAGAGGCTGATTTTCTATTTTTTATTTTTATGTTTTAATTTAAGAATTCTACTTTTGCCTGCTCAATCTCTTTAAAATATTAAATTATCTGTCCAATGAAATGATAAGTGCTGATTTTAAATAATATTATCATAGTTTTCTTACCTAAAACATGAATGATGTTCCATATATACCGACTTTACTCTATATGTCTATCTACATAATATTCAATATACAATAATAATAATATGTATATTGTATATATAATATGTATCTATATAGGTAAGTATAATATCATATCAACATTAACAATCATGAATAATATATATGTTTAACGAACGGTTAAAGACAAAGCAAATCAATAACATCTTAACTATATGTACAGTAAACAGTATCTGCATCCATACAGACACAGGGAGTAAGTAAATAACACCTTCTAATCGAATAATCCATCAAATCGTTTATAGCAGACATATTCGATTCAACATCCATTGTTGTTATCACGGCTCACGCTCTAAACAATTGAACATCGCGCCAATCTCGACTTCCTGTACGTACACGCCAACGTTTCCGGTTGTCAGTGTTGCCACACGTACGTGCAGGGATGTAAAATGTCCAGATAACGTTTGTTTATTATTATCATTTCAATCGTCTTTTGTTTTCAGCAGATTTTTGTTTGAAAATGCATTTGAATGTTTTAAGCTTTTTTTTAGACAAAGAGAAAAATTTAAAGAGGTTGGAGAATTACTTTTGAGGGACAAATTTCGCTGTTGCCAAAACTATGATTTGTCTTTCTCACTTGTACTCATGTATTTGGCATTTCTTGTCATTTACCAATGTCAGCGCTGTTGCCATGTTACACATTAGTTTTAAATACCTATTTATTTATACATCATTTTACTTTTTTTCGAGTTTCTTATATTGTTTTTTTTTAATAATGGTAGTGTCAAAACGTGCAATTATTGTTTAAATAATTACATAAATGTATACTTTACTATATACTTAATTTTCAAATCAATCTTACTGTTTTTTTAATTGATTTTTATAATTTTTCTATCTTCTTACAATCTATTTTCATCAACTGCATTTTAGCACCATGTATTACAACTGAATTTTAAAATTTATTTTCATAAAAACGAGTTGGTCGAGAAAAAACGGAAATTTCAGTATTTTATTCATTTTGAGTGTTTAAACAATTGTAAGAAATTTCAACTTATTTCTACTGGTTTGACTTAACTACTCAGCCTCCTTAAGATCTAACATTAAAAGACTAAAAAAATATTTTATCAAGTCGTGTTTTGTTTAAATGTCATATTTATGTAAAAACATAGTAGCCGTTGAAGAATAGGCATGATAGCTAATTTTGTAAAACTATTCTGTGATGATATTACGTGTCTCCTATTTCCAAAAAATACTTATTTCTGCAGAAAATAAAGGTTAAATCGCAAAAATTGACTCTTTTAAAACTAAATTTGACGCCAAAACGCTGGCAGGTGACTTTTCAGAGTTATACAATAATTTAATTATTTTGTGTGTTAAAAATGAATTCCAAAGTACACATGTTCTTAAATAAGATATGTACCTAATAATTTTGTAAGAGGAATTGATATTTGTCTAAAATAAAAGTCAATCACTTTTACATTTACTGATGCGTGACGTCATTCGCTCTGATTGGTGTTCCATTTAACATGGCGGATTGCTGTATTTTGCATTGTTATTTTAACAGAAATTATATTAATCTTGCTTTTAATATAAAAATAAATACATTTTTTAGAATCTTCTTAACCTATTTCATTATTTAAAATTATAATTTCAATGATACTTTGTTAGTGGCATCATGCCTATTCTATAATTTACAATTTCAGTATTTTATTAATTTATGTGTATATACTTTGTGGATATTAACCCGGGTAACACTGGGTTCATTGCGATAGTATAACGATCAATAAGAACATTTTCTAAGATAAAAACTGTTCAGTATGGACAATTTTGCATATTGAATAAAAGTTCCGAAAAAACCAGAAACTTTGAGTTCATGTAATATTCCCTATACCAAAAGGCACTCTAATTACAACCAAAACTGACGTACATAGCTAGTAACCTTATAACACAACATAGCGTTATTTCAGCCCTGCAGTTACCGTACGTAGATAGCAAGATCTCCTTCACACGGCGCTAATGTGATGCATTGCCCCCCTGGGGGGCCGCTTCTGTGTTGCTGCTCTCGCGGTGTCTGCTACCCCTTACCCGGCTTTGATAACACGTCAAGCCCCATCCCGGGCGGATCCCACTACAATAGTTCACCCAACAACTTGCTACTAGGTACCCAGAAAAATCCCACGAGATTTCCGAGCGCGAGCGTTTATAATGTTTATACAGATAAGATTTTTGATGTTGCTAAATGAACAACAACCGTGTTGTGTATTGATTTAGATTTAGTTGGTTTAGGTTTCGTGAATAATTAATATGTGTATGTCCGTCTTCTACATGCGCTTTATGTTGAATCAAATCTTGCGTGATATATTTTACGTGAATTAATCTATAATTAATTCACGTAACTAATTATAGATGACGTGAATTTTGAGGTTATATTTCATAGATAAAAATATCTATTCTATAAATAGATTTTTTTATCTATGAAATATAACCTCAAAATTTTGTGTTTTCGGTTTAATTAAAAGTAAAAAATTACGTGAAAAGTTGACATTTTTTTAACCGCGGATCTGTATTTCAAACCGTTCTCGAGATATGGTTTCCCGAAGTTTTAATTTTTACAATTTTTTTTTTGAATTTATTTTAGTTGACGAATTTGAAATCAGCGTGTCAAAATCTATGATACAATACTAATTTTGAAATCAGAGAATAGCTTATTATTTTGAAAAATGACTAACAAAGCTTTTCGTATCTTCGATTTTATGGTGACGAAGCAAAATCATAACTTACTAAATAGGCTTGATGACTAATTATAAAAAAAAAAACTATTCTATGATGATCTTACGTGTCTCCTATTTAAAAAAAATACTTATTACTGCAGAAAATAGAGGTTTAATCGCAAAAATTTACTCTTTTGAAACTAATTTTGAATTTGACGCCAAAACGCTCGCATGTGACATTTCAGAGTTGTGATGTCACACTCCTTGTCAACAATAATCAAACATTCAAAGTTAGACAATAATTCTTAAATAAGGTACGTACCTAATAATCATGTAAGAGGAATTGATATTTGTCTAAAATAAAAGTCAATCACTTTTGACGTTTACTGATGCGTGACGTCATTCGCTCTGAATGGTGTACCATTTAACATGGCGGATTGCTGTATTTTGCATTTTTATTTTAACAAAAATTATATTAATCCCGCTTTTAGTATAAAAATAAATACATTCTTTAGAATCTTTTTAACCTATTTCATTATTTAAAATCATTATTTCAATGATACATTCTTACTAGTATCATGTCTATTGATTGATATCATTTTGGTCTCATCTTGGCGCAAAGCCCTATTTCATAAAGATATGCACATTTATTTTGCTACAATATTAAGTATGTAGGTACGTACATACTAACTGATAAATATCTCTCCATCCATTTTCCACATGCGTTATGTGTTGCAAGCAAGTTCCCATGCTTTAGGTTATCTTTCACAGCAGAAACCATTTGAAGTCAACGTTAAAGTAATTGCCTTTTATTTTGTATAAAAAAAAAACAGATTTAAATCACAAAATCAATTCGATTAGGGATGACATTGAACGATTTAAAATCTTAAGAATTTACCCCCACCCATATTCTTCAAATAAAACAAATACATCAGTTAAAAGAAAAGCAAAAATAAAACGTTAAAAAAAGCGACAGAAAAGTTAATCTCTAAATACAGCTGATAGTGATAAATGTTTTTTCGGCAAGGTTCGTTGAGCATTTTTCTTTGAATTGGATGCACATCGAAACAGCTGAGTATCAAAGAGTAGTAGGAGGCGGTGGAAAAAAGAGATCCTGTAGAAAATATACGGAAACAACCGGATATCAATTGGTACAAAGGACAAGTGTCTTTTGATGTACCTTCAGATTTCAAGAAAGATTTTCAATATTGACATTTTTACTTCTATTTCTAAATCGATTACCTATGACTGAATACGACATTTTTTTTGTTGAGGATGTTTTTGTATTGTTGTATGAAACTTTCAGAAGACAGAGTGAATATATCTTTGAGAAAATTTCTGTTTTTATACACTGAAAAAAATTTATGTTAATTTTTAACATGAAAAACATATTAACGGGAGGACGAAATTGATCTTAGAAGTTTTTAACATCCGACATGGTAAAATTTAAAAAAAAAACGTCTACTACAATTCAATATAATATACTGTATTATTGTATAGCAGTTTCTATAACGGCGATAGGCCAGATATGAAAAGTAATAGAGAAACATAGTAAAATTATAGAGAATGTACGTGGAGTTTTCATATGCAAGAAATTAAATTAAAGAATAGCGTATATTACCTTTTCAGAGTAAATAAATTTTAATAGGTACTATGTTAAAATTTATCAGTATGTCATTGTAATTTTTCATTTACTTTATTTTAAATTCTACCGACTTCTCTGTTAATTTGATTCTGTCTTGAGGTTCACAGCATTTTCTGTTAATTTTTAAAAGAATATTCTCTCCGTGTACAGTGCGTTCATGATGAAAGGAACAAATTCAGGTAAATATTTTGTGGAAAAATGCTCGGACACACCAATTAGTATTTTTAATTGCGGTTTTTTTGACATAAGAAAATTGTATACAGGCTGTCTCAAGAAGAATATATGCAGTCATCATTGATATTTTTAAAAGGAGCACCCTATATATTATGCCATTTTTTAATTGTACGATACATTTTTCTGTACACATACCACAGCTCTAAAATCAGTGATTTTTGGAATAATGGCGTTTGAAATGTGTCTCAAGAAGAACATATTATTGCAGTCATCATTTTTTTTTAAATGAAAAACCCTGTATATTATACCATTTTTGAATTGTACGGTAAATTCTGAACACTTTCTGTACATCATACCATTTTAGAGATTTCTAAAATCTGCGATTTTTGGAATATTAACATTTGAAAGTGATAAATAAAAAATAAAAATGAAAACCTCTGATTTTAGAGATATGGTATGTTGCAAGGTTTGCTTACTTGTGACGTCACCACGAAGATCATTTCAACCTTCTTGATTTAATTTATTTATCTATGATTTATAATATTAAACACAAATCACACATAATTATAATTAATATTGTGTGAAGCTTCACTATAGCAATAAATGAATAGCACAAACACAGAACACAATAATAAATCAATCACGATCAAATTTATAATATGACAGTTTGACAGCGTTGGCGACCATTTGAAATCAAGAAGGTTGAAATGATCTTCGTGGTGACGTCACAGGCAAGTAAACAAACCTAGTCATTTACTAACCTTGGATATGTTGTATAAAAAGTGTTCAGAATTTACCGTACAATTCAAAAATGGAATAATATATAGGGTGTTCCATTAAAAAAATCAATGATGACAGCATATGTTCTTTTTGAGACATCCTGTATACAATTTTCTTATGCCAAAAAATCAATTTTCTCAATAACTGCTGAACGGATTTTATTCCGGTTTTCACTAATGTATAGTGTTTCGTGAGGAAGCTTTGGGTGTATAATTTGTGAATATTTTATGTAAATTTCATGTCGAAAAAAAGCAATAATAGGATCTTTGCATGCTCTACGTAAATAGTTAGGGCTAAATGAAAACAATGTTTAATAGGTTTATTACTGATTAAATTTATATCCCCGGATGTAGGTAAACAAATATATCGATTGCTTGTTAATTGATCAATATTATTTATATAATTTGTTTATTCCCTTTGAATTAAACACAAACTAAAAACTCCCCTTTTTATTTCAAAAATTAGAAATTACTCCCTTATCGACAATTATAGCCCTGAAATAAGAACCACTAGTTTAGAGCAATATAAATAATTCGTGTGGTATTATTCACACCACGCTGTTTATTTTAAAACAATGTGAGGTTTGGTGAAAGGGGGAGAATATAACAACCACCTTATGATAAATAAAGTTATATGTAATTCCTCAGCGGTTAAGTAATTGTACCGAAATTTACAGCATCCTTATTTTTATGCTAAAGATAATTTTAATTTTTAAATTCTCGCTTGTTTTTATGTTCAGGTAATATAAATTTATTACCAGAAAATTGCGTTCTTAAAATATCAAGAGAACCTAAAAGAATTTTACATTTTTTCACTTACAATGTTTTCTTTAAGAGTTGTGGATGTTCTTACCTGAAAAAAAATAAAAAATAAATTAATTATAATAATAATAATTGAAAACTAATTAAAAATTAGACATATTTTTTGGATCACAAAAATCACAATATATACATCAAATTTTCCGTGTAGTATATTTGTTATAAGTGAAAACGATTAAATATAAAGTGTTTATTATTTAAAAAAAAGTGCATTAAAATACAAGCCTAAAAAAATTACCTTCACTCAAAGGTCTAAGGCTACGCTAAGCAATCGGGAAACCCGGCATAAAATCGACATTAGTTTTATTTTAAAATTTAGTCCTTTTCGCTTTTTAATGGAAAAAGAATCGGGTTATACACAGAAACCAAGAGTTCAGATAATTTTTTCTTTCAAGTTGTTTTCAATCCAAAAAAACACCACGAAAGCCTCAAAATAGATTTTTATTTCTTTCATATAGTATTTTTTCTTTTTATTACACTTTTATAAGCATTAAAATACCTTTTTAATCTTCTTGAAGTTAAAAAATCAAATAAAAAACCTTGTATAACTTTCAAGTAATTAAATTTTACCTCTAACTTATGCAACTGGAATCACAGCTAAGAATAAAACGTAGTGTAAGAAAATTAAAACTTTTATAATATAATTTCTACACATATTAAAGAAACTTATGTCTGTTACATAATGATGAAAATGAGCAGTATGGAAAGTTCATATTTTCTTTGAATTTAATTAAATGTTATTATTGAGATGAACATACATATATTTGTTGGAATTTCAACATAATACTGGGTGCTCTATTTTAATTTCTTTAGGCCAATATCTCGAAAACTAAGCAAGATGGTAAAAAATGTTTTAGACAAAAGTTGTAGCATTTCGATGGGTTTTCATAATTTATAGGGTTTGATGAGGTAGCTCATAAATGGTAACCTATATTTTTAGCGCAATCCCCGAAGTGGTAGCGCTTATATGCTCGATTTTTCGTCCGTCCGTCTGTCTTCCACCGTGAGATCTCGGCCCCCTGACCACCTAGAGACCTCGGGTTTTCGCTAAATGGTAGGTCTGTGGTTCTAATTTAGTCCATTTTAGCAATTTTCAGGTCATGTTCCTCCATACGGCCACAGATAGGCATTTGTCCATTTTTCATATAAAATTTTTCATATATGGCTTTATGTATCTCGTTGGACTCGGAATTGATTCACGAATCGATTGGCAAGAGTGTTTTTTGAGTAGTGTCTAAGTAGGTTGCGCAGCAATTTGATAATTTTTTTATTGTAGATTCATAACCTTCGTAAGTTTTGTAGGAAATATTTATTTAGAAAGTATCATTTTTTACGATTTTAAGGCGTAATACTATAAACGAAAAGTACTTCTTTATCTAGCAAATGAGTTTCAAAATATCTGTATTTATTTGATATAATTTTAATTTTTGTAAAAACACTGGTCTGCAAAAAAATACTCTTTTAATGTCCTTGAGGTCTGAACAGGTGATTTAGGAGGTTTTTAGCATGCCACAACTAAATTCGTTGCCCAATTGGTTTCATCAGATCAGATTTTTGAAATATTTTAACCTAAATGTCCCAAAAATGAAGATATTGACAATGTTTAAAAATTTATTATCAAGTAGGTAATTTTTTTCTAAAGTTTTCGGTCACGGTAACAAATAGTATCATCTTTCCTCTTTAAAATGAGTTTTAATTTTTTACAGTACGATTTTTTTCGCCGAGATGTACTAGTTTGAATAAAATGATATTTTTGTTAATAGAGTGTAGTATGGTAAACAAAATAGACTTTACTACATACATCTTCAAAGTGGTATATTTCGATGAAGAAAAATGGTATAGTGAAATGTAAAAAATTATTTTAAAGAGGAAAGATAGTACTATTTGCAGTCAAGAAAGAAAACTTCAGAAAAAAATTACCTACTTAGTAATAAATTCCCCAACATTGCTAAAATCGTCATTTTTGGGACTTTTAGGTTCGGATATCTCAAAAACCTGACGTGTTTTCGGTATTTTTAAACATAAATAACATGTAAAGGGTTAAAGCACAATCGATGAAAATTTCTGCACAAACATGCACAAACGAAGCACAAACGAATTGCATATAATAAATTTTAAATTTCTAGAAAGGGGGGGCTCGCATGTCTACAGCACCCCATTTGAATTTTTTAAATATCTCCTAAAGGGTTAAAGCACAAACGAAAGGATTTCCTGCACAAACGTGCACAAACGAAGCACAAACGAACTACATATAATAAATTTCGAATTTCGAAAAAGGGGGGGCTCGCATATATACGGCCCCCCATTTGATTTTTTTGAATATCTCCTAAGGGGTTAAAGCACAAACGAAAGGATTTCCTGAAAACGAAGCACAAACGAACTGCATATAATAAAATTCGAATTGCAAAAAAGGGGGTGCCAGAGACATGGAGCTAAATGAGAGGAGCTTTTCAATAAAACTAGACTACCACTTATGTAGTTTATTGTACATGGATAAAATTACTAAAAATATTAAATATTAAAGTTATAATATTAGGTACACTCATAATATATGCATAAATAAAACAGAAAATTATATAATTTTTTTCTATAATTTACAAAGTATAATTTTTAATTTACGTGTGGGTATTTTCATATAATTTAATTAATTAAAATAACTTTCCATTTAATTATTTAACATGTACTACAAAGACATAAAATATTTGTGTTTATCCATTTGTGAAAAATGTATCGTCAAAGTAATTGTTAAAATATGTACATAGGTAGATAGTGTAATTACCTCAAATAATTATGTTAACATTTTAATATGTATTTAAATATTAATATGTCATGTATTATAAAGGAGCTAACAGAATTTGTTAGTTTACAACAAGCACTTTCAAATGTAGTATAAAACTTATATTCCAATTGACAATCTCCTTTCTTTGAAGTATAATGAAGTGTTTGATAAGTTTTTCACACGTGCGTTTTTAACCCTAGATCACTTAATATATTTTCAAGTTACATGTCCGGTATTATAAACGACCTAGCAAATTTGCAAGCTTGCAAGCACTCTCAATGGGGTATCAAACTTATATGACAGTTCTCTTGAAGTTTTAGATAGATAGTTTCATACATAGAAAGTAAAAAAAAGGTATGTTAAGTATATTTACTAAAGTGTATTTACTAACCTTGCGTAAAAAACGGTAAAAACCAACTTACTGAGAACTGTCATATAAGTTTGATATCTCATTTAAGAGTGCTTGCTACCTAGCAAATTTGCTAGGTCATTTATAATACCGGACAACGGTGTCACTAAATGATAGCCTGACAGACTAAGGAAATTAAATATCAATATTCTTTTAATTATTGTATTTATTAGTATAAAAAAGTGGCTTACTTTGGACAACATGTAGTTAAATTTAGCTAGAAACTATTCTAAAGCTAACTAAAGTCTAATCGATGCTCTACTGAGGAGGTTCTTTAACTAGGGTCTCCGGACCCCCGGGGGTCCGCGAAACTTTTGTTGGGGGTCCGTGATAAAATATGTATTTAACAACAGAATATAAACTCGTAGTGAATTTATAAAATCATTTTAATTGATTTTTTTAAAGCGATCGACTACAGTATAAATATATATTATTCTGGCGGGTTTGTATTGGTTCTCCTTTTGTTTTTTCTTGTATTTGAGTTAAATTTCTATGGAAAATTGAAATTTTAACCATGAAATTTGGCTGAAAAATTTTGTGTTCTCAATTTTGTTAAAAGTATGTTTATTGAATACAAAATGACGTGAAAAGTTGAAATTTTTAAAGCGCAGGTCTGTATCTCAAACCGTTCTCGAGTTATAGCCTCTCAAAGTTTTATTTCTTTCAAAAAAATGTAGAAAAATGATCGTAACTTTTGAACAGGTGGTCGGATTTGATTTTTGTCAACGAATTTGAAATCAGCGTGTAAAAATCTATCTAATGACATTTATAATGCTTCAAAATTCGACAAAAAAATGTTGGCCAAAAATCGAAATTTTTCCAAGGGGTATACCTTAAAAAAATGTCGATTTTTCACAAATTTTTTTTTGTCGAAATTCAAAGTATTATATATGTCATTATATAAATTTTAACACGCTGATTTCAAATCTGTCAACAAAAATCAATTCTAACCACCCATTCAAAAGTTACAGCTATTTTTCTCAAAAAAAACAAAAACTTTGAGAGGCCATATCTCGAGAACGGTTAAAGATACAGACCTGTGGTTTGAAAATTTCGACTTTTCACAACATTTTCTATATAATAAATGTACTTTTAACCAAATTAAAATCACAAAATTTTTTAGTAAATATTTCACGAACTTCAATTTGTTAAAAAAAATTACAACTTAATTTCAAAAAAGTTATAACTAGAATCATAACTAACTATACAAACAATAATTTTTACTATTTTTCATTAAAATAACATTTATTTAAATAAAATGCAATATTAGATATATTCAAATGCTCGAATTACCATAAAGAACATAGAAACAAAACAATTAACCTTTAGAAATAAATAATAGATTTTTTTGAAACCCCTACAGTACGTAAATAATCCTTAAGGACATTAGTACAAAATTATAATAACCTAGACGAGGGGATCCATGAAACAGGTTTGGCAAAATTTCAAGTAATTTTATATTTTGATTTACCAGTAATTAATTACTACCGACCTTCCTTGTTTTTTTCAGGGGGGTCCCTAATAAATAACTGTTCAAAAGGGTGTCCCTAGAGCCTAGACCACATAAGTTTACGAACCGCTGCCGTCTACTGCAATACTAGACACTAGTGTATTAATTAAGATAGTTTTAACAATATAATACTTGATAAATTTCATTGGCTCGTATGAGCCTTCACATTTTGTCATTCATTCATTATATTTTTCTTCATTGATTAATACAAATTGTGGAGTTCAAGAGATCTAATAAATCATGCGAAGGCTACACGTGCACCCGAAAAAATAAAACGTAAAATGTCAACAACGACGTAAAAAAACTAATAAATGAATCACTTTTTTTAAATTCGAAGTCTAGGAAAATTTAAGATAAGTGTTTGGTCATGCTCATTCGATAAAGAAAGAGTGACGATTTAACGATCAACTCTGGCTGCCTTTTTATTAAGGTAGGTATGTTACAATGATAAATATAGTAAAATGAATCCTTGGACATGACAAGTTTTGGTAGCAAAAAGAAAACAACTATGGAAGAGTTATTGGGGTGTTAGTGGATATTGGATATAGCTATATTTGATAGTAACTACGATTTTTCATCTATGTATTTTTTAAATACGAGCTAACTTTTCGCACTGTTGTCCACGTTTTCGTATTCTTACGTTTCAGAATCATTTCTGAAGAAGACTCCGACATGAGAGTCGAAACGTCAAGTGTAAGAATACGATAACGTGGACAACAGCCCGAAAAGTTAGCTTCTATGGACAACAGTCATGAAAGCCTACAGAAGAATATTTTTTTAAATGTTTTATACCCAGTTTTTAGATTAGTCTTTTTATATACACTCATCTCGCGATTTACCGACCTTTAATTTACCGACGGACCAAATACGCGATTGACCAACCTTCTCCTATCCCCACCATAATACCACCGACTGTTATATTTCTCTGCGAAATTTAAATTTACGTCGGTAAATCAAGCGATGAGTGTACATAGTAGGTAGGTTGGGTCACCATAGTACTTCATATAAGTAGAAGCAGCATTTTGGTAATAAGATAAAACTAATCAGTGAGCAGTTGTGTCATTGTCTTTTGAACATATTCGCAGTAAGTATTTTGTGTATGTGACATTTAACAAAAATAGATTTCTTCGCATTGTTTCTTTCTTTTCTATCAAGTATTCATTTCTTTGGCTGTCACACCTGCTCTATGTATAATATCTCTATAGGTATTTCGTACAGTAAGTTCGTGGATGGCTACAAAACAGAATGCAATAAAAATCTCAATTTTTGTCTAAAGTAAACATGGGAAGTTATGATTTTATACTCCTTACTTCGAAGTTAAAACTCATTGGACGCCGATATATGCCAATATTGCCACTCCACTCCTCCTTTTAGTTGCTAACTTATCTGTAAGATAAGATATATATGGTTTGTGTGGAATTTAGGTTAGGTCAACCATAGACTTATACATGGACTAAGCATTCCCTATCTAACTGTGAATTAAATACTGGCGAAAAAGTGTGAAAGAGACAAAGCGAATATGTAGCCTATACCTGTCTTTTTCTAGAATTCTAATTGGTCAAGTCACATGTTTGGAGTCATTACAGACCTACAGAAAAGAGACAGGTATTGGCTACATATTCGCTTTGTCTCTTTAAAGAGAGTGGTCAATTCTGTGAGGCTATTACTCAGTCCATTCTATAAGTCTATATTGTCATCCATCAAGAAAAAGAAGTAGAAGAAGTAAGGTAAAACAGATTTCTGTTACAGTCGATAAAACAGGTCGAACTTATAAATGTCGCATACACATTTTTGTATCTTATAAATATTTCTGAATACAATTTTCATTTCGGAATACAAAGTAGCCAATGTCCTTCCTCAGGGTGCAAGCTATCTCCCTGCAAAATTTCATCAAGATCGGTTTAGCGGTTTAACCGGGAAAAGGTAACAAACAGACAGACATACACACTTTCGTATGTATCAAATTTAACTATTTGGTAATATTATTAATAGTTTATGTAAATACAGCTCAAATTATGCCTATCTATTTCCATTTTTTAGCCATGTCCTTGAAAAAATAATAAATATTATTATTATTATCATCGATGCTATTAGAAAACTACGTAATGTGGTATAAAAACAATAATGATTTATCAAATAATTGTATAATAAACGATTAAAAAAACTGGCTATAAAAACCGTTCATCTTCTAGAAAAGTACATACCTACACCGAAACAAAATAGAATGAATAAGAGAAAGTAATAAAAAAAACCTCACGCGTCAACTGGTACATTACTATTAGTCAGAGAGAGACAACTGCATTCGCGTACGTAAGCGTAACAAGTGAGTTATTTTAAAATATCGTACGATACGTTTCGACCAATGAGAGCGCGATCTGAGTAGGCTCGGCGCGTGACGTCATTTTGTCTGGGCCGAACCAAGCCGACCGTACTTAACTAATATAACCGTCCTTCACCTTATAATGTACCACCAATATCCGATAAATGCTGTGGTTTAAATGCATTTGACCTTTGGTTTTCATACCACTGCACATTGTAGATTAAAAGGTGACACAGTCTACTGCATGTCGTGCTTAGATAAATGACAGTATGAAGCAAAATGTAATAAAAATTGGATCAAAGTTTTTCATCAGCTTTAAACTACTTAATGCTAGTGTCTTATTTCATGCCAAAATTATAGCCATTATGTTTTAAAAGGAATATTTACTGTCTTCTCAATTTGAATAAGTAACCAAATTACGAAAGACAGTAAACTAAATAGGCTTGTACCTTGTACCACGTTAGTAAACCATATTTTATTGCCTTTTCCCTCAGTACCTTGTAGGAAATCGTTTAAAGAATCTAACGGTACCAAAAACAACCTTTTTGTAAAAATGTTATAACTGTTTTATACACAGGTAATAGTAAATATTGGTGAAAACAATTATCTATAGTTTATATTGCAATTTATCAATAAAAACAATACATTTATTAATTTTTAATGCTTGCTAAAGTTGAAAATGATGTTTACCTGCTCCATAACTTATTTAGTATAGTTATATCCTAACTTTTGGCACTAATCCCAAGATATATTCTTGTTTTTTCTTCTTAATCAAATAAATAGAAAATAGGTCAAATACATTTTGTTAATCGTGTGATTTTTTCTATTTTGGAAAAAGTCGTCTTATTTCTGCTTAGAAATCCTGTTTATAAAACTAGTAATCTTTATATTTCATAGAATTTGCATGTAATGCCAGTTGAAAACGTTTCATTATTACATAAATTAAAGGGAAATCTAAAAATAAGCGTTCATGTAATTTTTGTCAATATTTTCCATTTCTACTTTTACCGGTTTTATTTTTAGTGCAAATATTAAAATGCCAAAACTCTTCGTTTACATTTGCATACGTAAGTGGAATATTTTCAAATCATTTTATAGTGTTCGGAATACAAATGTATATTAGAAGACTTTTCGATTGTTTCGAAATCAGCCAATATGAAAGGAAGATATTTATTACATAATAATTAAAAATGGTTGCACATTAAACAGCTGACATAGTTTATACATTTTTTTGGCTTCTAAACATAAAACAAAACTTTGATTAAATTTTTCGATACATTTTTAATCAACCAATATGAAAGGTTGCCAATGAACAGCTGGCATAATTTATATTTTTTTAATTTAATAAATTCAAAAGATTTGACAATCATCTCCTAATAAATTCAATAAAAGAATTTGGTTTAGGTATAGACCATAGACATCAACTGTGCATCTGATTAAAAAAACGAGCCCTCAGAAAAGGAAGAGATGACCGTTGCTAGGATATCTACATTTGTCTTTAATTAAACATGAATGTAAAAAAGAGTTTTGTGAACCAAATTTTATATATTATGTTAGAAAAGATTCAGCAGTACATATCGTCGCTTATCTAACAACACCGCTTAAGTCATTTTTACCAACTTTATAGGAGAGCGAAAAAACCGTGATATTTTGTATAGGCTACCGGCTTGCGCGCTGTCACTATTTTTTGAATTCTGGTTTCTTATTGTCGGAAACGTCTAGAATGTGATTGGTAGATATGTCAAAAACTTCAAGAAAACTGTCATATAAGTTTGATACCCCATTTGAGAGTGCTTGCAAACTTGCAAATTTGCTAGGTCCTTTATAATACCGGACATTAGATGTATTCATTATTAAATAAATGGTCGTATATTACATATAATCATTTTATAATTTCCGTAGACTCAAGCGGGGGGGGGGGGGGTTGATCCCCTTTCCAACCCTAACTACGCTACTGCTGCTTATACGAAATACAAATAAAAAACAAATAAACCCAAATGATTCCGAACATTTCATCATGTTAAATTAGAAAAAAAAACTAAGATACTGCAATTTTTTCCAGTGCTACCAACACTACATCCTCTTATGGGACTAGACAGGTGGCAGGTTTGTATATCAAACAAAATAAACTACTAAAAGCAAAAAATATCAAGTTCGGACATGTTTGGTTTGTCTGTATAGTTTTTGCACGGAATTATCTCTCTCTTTCTTGCTCTAATTCTCTCTCCAACACAACAGAACAGACGGGTCACGGGTGTTCAACTCAACGTTAAAAAATTTTGATCGCTATATGTGCTGCCGCCTGGCGACTGTTGAACTAACTATACCATTCCGTAGCGCGAAATTCAAATCCCTTTTCATTCCAATATATATTTTGTATTATACTCAACAGTTTAGATGCAAAATATTGCAACTACAATAAAATATATCACCAAATATGATATAATTTATTGTAATTACAATATTTTGCATTTAAACTGTAAATCTGTAATGAAAATAATTGAAATAAAACAAAATATTTTTACAAATATTTATTATCATTTTTTTCTAGAAAGCATGCAAACATAAATATATTATATAAATTGGAAAAACAAAAAAAATGTTAAATTAATTAAAAGATTAACTATAATTAATACAATATCTATCATATTTAATTAAGGTATTTCTCTGGAAGCAACAAAATCAACAGTGAGCTCAGATTTTATAAATAAATAACAGAGTAAAAGAAGTTCCATTAAAAATTCTGAAAACATTGCGAGTACAATTTCTATAGTTGCATTGTTAAATACATTTATTTTATTTTGATATCTTTTGCTCGTAGGTATTATATCATTTGAGGATTTTATTTGGAGCTTCTTATACTCTTCTGTTATTTATTTACAAAATTTGGACTTACTCTTCAATTTAAAGCTCCTTTAGCACTAAATGCTCCTTTAAAGTAAATTTGGTGTATTACAAACGTGATTTAAATCAATATTTAAGCTCTCAATGAAAAATAGACATAATTTACGTTGTAAAGAAATACTGCAGATAATTTAAAATCTATTTAATTAAATGTGTTATGCTTCGATCTGTTGATAATACGACAGTTAGTTAAAGGAGCATTTAGTTAAAGTTGATAATACTGGGCGTAAGGCCACAAAAAGATTTAATGGAAATCAGATTTAATCAAAACTGGATATTGTTCAGATTTTAATCAACATTGAAAGCGAAATATGAGATAATAAAATATGCTTAATCTTGGTAACAAGCATTGTGTACAAAATGTACACATACAATGTCTGTCATTACTAATAACACTGGTCCAGATATTATAGTTTTCTCAGAATTATTGTTGTCCGGTACATCATTCTGATGATGGGTCCTGATAAAAGCGTTTTCATTATCCTGACACCTGACGATTTAATCTCTTGCCAAACGTTCTTCACAGCTTGAATCGTTGCCCCACCATCCTTTGAGTGAAAGTGATCGATAGGAACTGTCATTCCAGTTAAAACTCCAATTTAGAAGATTCTGTTCTATCTGTGTCCAGAATCTGTTCATATAAAATAAAATTTTAAATTAGTGAACCATAAATATTGTTGTTTTAAAATGTTTTTATAAGAAATATCTATTATTTCGATATATTATTTTATGTTAACATACCTTCAATGTTCGGATTCTTCTGTAACAAAACAAGATAGAACATTCTGCCACTTTGGAGTCTTTTCTCTGCAGTTTATACTGTCGAACAGATCATTCATCATCTTCACAAATTCAGCGGGTGGTACTGTAATCATACAATGAATAGGTATATATGATTATATATTTATATTATAAATAAAACACATCATTAACATTTAAGTATAATGTGTAAATACAAAAAAATATATTTCAAAATGAAATTGTATTTCATAATTTTTATTAGTACTTATACTTTTTTTTATGATTATAGTAGGTATATTCAAAATAATGGTAAAAATCATATTAATTTTAATTTGTGGAATTTATTTGCACCATAAACTATCTTATTTGTTTTATTTCCTTTACTTTTTTGTTTCGTGTCCCTAAATCTTTATGCTTCATACATAAGAAACAATCATATTAAATTAAATATAAAACTATTTCAATGAAATTCAGTTATTTTCAACTTATGTATTTTTTTTTATTTCAATATACATAATCAATTAAAATTCAAAATAAAGTTTTACTTACTGATATCCAAATTACGACGTAATGTATGACATTTTACTCCAATTTGTTCTTGATTAATTATACACACTTATTGTTAGCATAAATGTTTATTTTTATTAGCACTAAACTGATCAGACATACTTATTCAATTTAAAGTCGAAACCACAGAAAATACTGTCGAAACACAGTTAAAATAGTTTTTAGCACAAAAATTCATTTGCAAATGGCGACAATAATTCTGAAATGTTCCTCTTACCGCTCGCCCTCCTCATCATAATGCTATGACTTTTTAATACTAGTGCTGCCATCTAGCACCTGTTGAACCTTACTAAAAACGACGTTTACATAAAGAAAAATTTCCTCATTCTCAGTCGGTAACAGTTGGACCCCCGTGAGACGGGTATACAAACGTTTTTATCAGTGCAAGTTCAAATCCGGTAATACCAACTTAAGAATCATTATATTCCTAATACTATTATCATAAATAATAGAAACTTAACAAAGGTTTTAGTACGTATGGTGGTTTTTTACGTTCATATGAACTGGAATGGATTAGTAAATATAAATAACAGAAGGTAATCTTACAAATATAATCTGCAATTGCAATTAAATAATATTAGCTCTAAATGATAAGCGCCTTTCTGATAAGGTGTTATAATTTGGATATCTAAAATCTAACCGCAGTTTTTAACTTCAACGTATATGATTAATAATTTTAAAAAACCTGTCATGTGCTAATGTGTATAATTAATAATTATAGAGAAAAATCTTTTTGAATAACTGATAAAAGAAAGCAATTTTTTTCTAATTCGCCCCATTTCGAAAATAATTCGAAAATTTCAAAAGTAAATATTCGTTTTCGGTTATAAGAACTTTTCAGAAAGATGAGGTTGTCTTTTCTAATGAAAATTAATAAAAAATATACAATTTCACCCTTCTACTTTTGTCGTATTTGAATACAGCTTACAGACAGACAGACAGACCTACATACATCACGGTAAAAGAAGTTAAAATAAATTTAGAGAATATATTAAATTCAATATTTTCTTCTCTGTCGAAAATTAATCAGAAATATACATCCAGTAATTGAGAAAAGAATCAAATGAAATGAAATACCATTCTGTTTTATTCCGGAATATAAACGTAAAAGATATAGCAAATTTTCAATCTGAATGACGTTTACTGGATTCAAACGGAATCAATATGAAAATTGACAACTAAAAAAACTAAAGCAATGTGGGTTGGCAGTACTGCAGACTTCTTCAGACTGTTTTAAAGTAATAAACCGGAATGAAACGTCAAAATTTGATTCCTTTTAATTACTTTTTCAATTACTGGGAAATTTTACCCTTCTTCGATTTGTCGTATTTGAGTTACAGCGGTTATAGACAGACAGACAGACCCACAAACAGACATCATGGTGAAAGTAGTTAAAATAGATTTAAGGATGAAGAGAATATATTAAATTCAATATTTTCTTCTCTGACAAAAATGAATCATAAATATATACAATTTTACCCTTCGTCGTATTTGAGTTACAGTGTTTACACACAGACAGACCTACAGACATCATGCCGAAAGTCAATGCGTAGTATGAAAAAAATTAAGGGGGGGAATACTTTTCGGGGGGGGGGGGGATACATACCTACATATGTGTTAAATTATGGAAGGTATTTTGAACTGATGTTTCCTCAAAACATACGTTTTTTTAGAACACTGAACATTTCGAGAGGGGGTTTTGTCCCCTCCCCCTGTTACTACGCCACTGGTGAAAGTAGTTAAAATAGACTTATGTATGAAGAGAATATATTAAATTCAATATTTATTAAATAAGGATTTTAATAACATTGACAATTTAAAAAATAAATAAAAAAACTACAAAACACAAATCAACGTTAAATTTCAAAACATAAACCAGTAGTAACTACTTTAAAAAAACTAATCAATTTAAGAAATTGTTTTTAATATAAAGGTCGATTATATTTAGTGGGTATAATTGTCAAGAATGCGGGAATAAAAGTGTGTGTTTAAAAATAAACCAGTTTGACATTTGGTTGCGTGGTACATACATACACACATAAAATAATAATGCACTTATTTAACTTACAACAGCAATAGTAAACGGTATAGAAATTATTCAAGGTTACATTTGAATGTTTCCGTATGTAATTATATCATTCAGTGGATACTAAGGTGTAATAAAGTACATCTACTGCTAGCATTTATAATATAAACAAACTGCATACAGGTGATCAGTAATTCCTTTATCTGAAAGAAGCATCCGATAAGAAAAAATATAAAAAGATAGTGATATTTTGGTTTGAATGATGGCCGGAATTGGATAAATTAACACTGTGTTTGTCTGTCTGTCTGTTTGTATGTCACAGCCTAGCTATTGAATCGTTTGATCTAAAAAAACTGTCTAATTATAGTAAATGAACCGATAATATAAATGAGTTACAAAAATCAAGCTTTAAGATTTTGACAAAGGACTAAGGACCTCGCAATATCTTTATGGGAAACTGACTTACGCTAAATCGATTGAATTTTTGATATGTTGCGTATTTTGTCCCTCTGATCATATGTCTCAATGGGCAGAAACTTCTAAAGCTTCAGGATTTTGAGATACATTTTAGATGCATTCAATTGGGTTAAAGCTGCCTCCTTTTTTAAGTTGTAGTGGTCAAGAGAGGTTTGAAAATACCCCATAACTTTCATAAGCAGTTGATTGAAATATATTATCATGTTTCTGAAACGTACATATGTCATGTGACGTCATAACATGTTATCACGCGTCATAAAACGTCAGTATTCAAATAACTTCTTTTTTTTGTTGCAGTGGCTTAGATTTATTTAATAATGTACCTCGTTCGCTAAGGGATTGATTCGCGAATCGATTGGCAATGGTATTTTTTTAGTTGTGTCAAGTGGGTTGCGCGTGTGGGTTTTGATATATTTTTTTTAATTTTTCTAATTTTTTTTTGATTAGTTTATCAAGTGTTTAGCTTATAAAAAATAATGTAAGGGGAGCCTACCATTCTGTTATTCCATATGATATCAAAATAATTATCTACATATATATTTTACGTATAAAAGAACCCATTTGGAATTTAAAAATTGACTTCAAGTAACCAATTAATGATTAATATTTAAATAAAACATCAAATGGAAAATCTAAGGCGGGGTAGGAAAAAGAAAACGCCAACAGAAAATTCATCGCAACTTTATCTAATTGAGAAAAGTAAAATTTTGTTTACAACGCTATGTTTATTTTCAACTGTCCTTAAGATATTTACTCTCCCACGGTCATATTTTATTTTTAGCAATGCCAGTTTCTTATATGAACTATGTGCACTCGAAATTTTCATCACGTAAAGAAAATATCTGAGCATTTCCTAGTTTCAAATTTTTTTAGAAAATGTTTCGACGTGTATTACAGTGAATATTTTCAAAATTATTATGATTTTATCGCAAAATAGAAAATAATCCTGGCTTCATCTGAGTATATGTATTTCAAAACCAGTTAAAGCCCATTTGAAAAACCTAACAACGGAAGCATCACATCTCAACCAGTAATGATGTTGGTTTAATTATATTACTGTATTTTTTTAAATACGTTTTTGATATAAGATTACTACGGGAGGGGGGCACTCTCACTCACCGAAATGTAACCTTACCTATGGTAATGCAAGTTTACTAAAAACAATTGCAAGATCCCCCCCCCCCTCTAGTTTATTTCAAATTTCGGTAAGAAAAAGAGAAATTTTTAATTGCTAATATCAAAAAAGCTCTTATATTATTATGGTATCATTAACTACACCACTAAGGAAATAAAATTGGAAAAAAATCTGCGAACGCCCCTGATGGCTGATTCCTGGCCTAATTATTTAATATATATTTTTTTGTTTTATTTCAACAATATCACATTAATCTTTGTTTCCTTGTAAATTATTTTTTCCGTTAGAGCTTAAACTAATTCTGGGGTCCTTGGTTTTCTTACAATCAAAGTCCCATCAAAATCGGTTTAGTAGTTTTCGTTTCAAATCGTCAGAATAAAACTACACAATTATACCCCCCCCCCTTTTTAAACTTATATATCCATTCAAAAAATAAAAAAATAAAAATAATATCACTTTAAGTGGAATGTCAAGTACCTATAGGTACTTGAATTTTTGAAGAAAGAAAATAAATCAATAAACTAAAAAAATGTACACCTTAAGAATGAAAACAAATGTTTTGTTATTTTTGAACGTTTTATATATTCCCATCAATTTATTTAAAGATATTCAAATCAAACATCAAAAATCAAGAACAAAATTACAAAATATAAATAATTTACCTCGATTTTCATCAAAGGAAAGCAAAATATGATTTCTCCGGCTCGACAAACGCATCCTACAAGGTATTGCATTATAATATTTCTCCTTTCAAGCATATATTTAATTTTACGTAGTAAATTCTTCGAAGAAACAAAATCGAGGGGGAGTCAATATTATTTTCTTTACATTAAATATACATATTATGAACACAAGTCGAAGGGGGGGGGGGGGCAGACCTCTCCCATTTCCCAATTTCACGTCACATACATAGTAACATGACATACGTAGAGAGGATTCGATGTTTTGTTCCCCCTCCCCTCATACCGGAGTATTTTTGATGCTCCGGGCGGTTACTCTAATTCCGGGTTTCAAGTTGTAAACAAGCAGTGATTGTGATTCGCATAATTTTACTTTCATCTCCTCTTCTTTTATCTTTTCAACACAAATGTTGACCTTTCGAATTGTATTTTTCTCTTTGATTTTCGGCGTGTGTGTAACTGTATGTGTATGTATTTGTGTGTGTGTGTACAGGCTCTAGGTTTTCTACCGCCCAAGGCATCTCAGTTTCAGTATTTGTTGTTGATAGTGCAATCTTAGACAAGGAAAGATATCTAGCGTTGTTACTTACAATTGTTTTCGGCAAAAATCATTCGAATTTTAAAATTGGAGTCATAGAATTTATTAATAATAAGACTAAGTGGGCTCTCACACCGGAGCAATATAGCAATAAAGTAACTACCAATTAGCAACTAGCAATATAGTGATATCATATTGCTTTGGTGTGAGACAATATGTCCGATTCAATGTACATATATTGACAGTGAGATAGCAATAATATCGCTAGTTGCTATATTGCTATATTGCTCCGGTGTGAGAGCCCTCTAAGTGTTTTATATTGCCTTTAAAAATATTTCAATAAAAAATTCATATAAACATATAGATATTTTGAACCAACACTTTTGCAGAACTAATTCAATTGGTTTTTAAAGCATATTTGCATATTATAAATTTTCAATCGACCCCTATGGGATTAATTCATTGAGAATGACTAAAACTAAATTGACATTTGATAAAAGATGGCCGCTATCAAGTTTTGGTAACAGTTTCGTATTTGAACTAGTTTAAGAAAAAACATAATTGTTATTTTAATTTTTTTATGTCTGATATCAAGATCTAGTAAATTTGCCATAGCTACTAAGCACTCTCAAATGAGGTATCAAACTTATATGGCAGTTCTCTTGGAGTTTCATGAAGACTTTGACAAGTTTCGCGCACGGGTTGTATGTAAACACGAACTGGTGATATGAATATTATTTTGTACGGTCAGAGTCGCCAACTGTGTTACAATACGTTGAAGTATCACTGCTCTAAATTCTATAGCAAATCCATAGATACTATCACAAAACTAAAACCTCATTTGAGAGTGCTTGCTAGCTAGCAAATTTTACTAGCCCCTTTATGATACCGGACGTTATCCGTAGTTCCGAGAAATATCAACATTTATTTTTTGTACTATTTCACAAGCGTCGCAAAATTTAATTTGATTTTTAATAATATTGTTATTTTGTTATTAAAATAGTAAACAACATTTCTCCCGATATATTATGTAATTTCGTTATTCGTTCATGAATATATTTGGCACATAAATATATTTGGCACCTTATTGATATCTAAGCATTTTTTATAAGACCATTTAGTAAACAAGAATATCACGTTGTTTTCAAATCTATTTATAAAATATATAATTTATAATGTGCCATTCTAATTTAAAAAAACGGCCAAGTGCGTATTGGGCACGCACATGATAGGGTTCCGTAGTCATTCTCACTACGATTTATAAAAAAAAATTATAAAATATTTTTGTTATAATTTTCATTTAAACTACATTTTAGAATTTTTTCAGATTTTTTGAAACGATAGTTTCGTAATTAAATAGGGACACAGTGATTATGACTTTGAAAGCAAATATATCGTGACTGAACGGTTAAAATCAAAAGGTACTAGAACATTTTTTGTTGCATTTCAGGAGACCTATCTAAAGACATCCGACTCAATGGGGTACAGTTTTCAGTCTATTGGGGGAAGGGATAAATAATTTTTTTCAAAAATCTCATCAATTCTGTTTTTGGGACAACAATCTACGTCCGTATATCAAATTTCATCTTAATAGGGGTACCTATATAAATGAGAGAATGGGAGGGCTGTGATATGTAAACAGACGGACAGAGCGTAACTTTAATGGTTCGTATTTTTCTACGGAACCCTAAAAATATACAATGGGTACTGGTACTATCATAAGATTTCTTTATGGTTAAGTGATAAAAAAATAATTCGACATGAATTAGTCTACAAAATTTATTTAAAACATTTTTTTAATAATTCGTTATCATATCATTTTCATTTTTCATTTTCGGATGTAAATTAATGAACGTAAATACATATAAAATTTCACCCCTCTATGAATTATCATTTTTGAGTTACAGCATCTACAGACAGACACACAGACATCATATAGATAACAGTCATATTGAATACAGGTATAAGTAAAAACATCTTAGTAACAATTACTTAAGTGTTACTAAATTACACGAATTTCAAGTAAGTAGATAAAAAAACCAACGTCTCCTATTTGATAACATAGTACTTTTGAACTACAAACCATACAAACGTCAGAATGGTTTTGAAATATTTGTTATAAACTCTAATTTTACGTATTGAAGTTTCGAATCGTTCTAATGAACCATTTAGTAATTAGATGCCATTAAGTAAAGTGCATCAAAAACACAAATATAATGAATAAACAATTTGATTTTATATAAATTCTAAATTTTAATTACAACCATGTATTTAGGTCCATTAATTATTCTCTATAAACATTTTATATTTTGTTTAGTTTTTCAAGCTGAAAAATTCCAAATTCAAACGGCTTAAATTCGTGATTTTGACATTTTGATACAAAACGTATAAGCCGTTTTGTTGTATAGTAGCATTTCTATTTGATTACAAATAAATAATCGACAGGATTAAGGTTTAAATAATTGAGAATCCTTTCATTCGATTTTGTGGAATCAAAAACAATTGCAGTATTAAAATCGACCTAGTAAATTATCCCACGATTTGTGTTTTTTGAAAGGGTTGGACATTAAACAATACTTCAAAAATATTAACACTTGAAACTATATTAATGTCCGCAACAAAATTTGCAAACACTTTCAAATGAGGTATTAAATCTATCTGACAGTTCCCTTGAAGTTTCATTAAGTGTTTGACAAGTTTCACGCACGCGTGGTAAATAAACACCAACGGTATTAAAACAATGGTGATATTATGAAAATTATTTTGTATTTTTAATTTGCGAAACTAATTTGAACACTGCTCAGCCTTTATGAGTGATAGAGTGTTTACAAGCACCTTATATAGTACTTCTGAGATTTCAAAGAACACGTTAGTGTAGATTTCATCATAATCGATCCAGTAGCATTCAAGCTAATAATAGTTTTAAATATCAGTATTAGATCCGGAAAAAGAACCCCCTATCTCGCATAGAAGCCGAGATATTTACTATTTTTCCGACTTGATTTACTATTATCGTCACTGCTTATTCGTTATGTCACCTAACGTAATAAAATATATCCTATAACCTGGCCAGAGAACATATTTATGAATAAAAAAAACACGTAAATCAGATAAGTGGTTCTTGAGTTATAAGCGCATAAATGGACAGACAGATAGACGGAGGTCTCTCCGTTGAGCTTTATAATATACAGGGTGAGTCATCAGGTGAAACAAACTTGAACAGTGTATTGAGAAAAATATTTTAAGAAAAAAAGTTTATATAAACATGTCCGGAAATTCTTCATGAGGGAGCTACAGATCCCCAAAGATTTAGCCTAAAATTAGTTTTTATTTAATATTCTTAAAATATAAACGATTATTGACTTGAAACAGAAAGATCAAGTGAAATTTTAGAAAAAAAAATTTCCATTTTAAATAAGATTGCTAAACTTCTCGTATCTTCGATAATAAAACAACTCATAACAAAGATACAACGCATTTTATTCATTATTTAATAAAAAATCACAATTGCCATGGAAAACTAAAATATTTTTGTTAGTCGAGACGTCAGCCAAATCTAGAACATTCACTGGAGTGCAATATTAAATTCAAGTCAAGTAAGCTTTGGAAAAAAGAATGGTTGATGTTTGAAATTTTTATATTTGTTAAAATTCATTATTTATTTTGTTAATGTATAATAGCAATGTTGATTTTAAGGAGACTGGGCGACTGCCCGGGGTTCCAGTTCAGAAGGGGCGGCAGACGGTCACATGAAGAAAAACTTAATATAATTATAGTATTTTTTTTTCTCTTTAAAAAACGATCATCATTAAGTCAAATTCTTGAATATCTTTACTATCATATTTTTCGTAAATTATTGAGGGCCCACTGGCCCCACACATCCCTTGTCTAAAAATCATTAGTTGATACTGGAAATTGATAACAAATGTTAATACTAAACTGGGTATTTTTCATTACCGTATCGCAATGGGTTTTCAAAATATTAAATAAAAACTAATGTTAGACAAAATCTTTGACAGTCTGTAGTTCCCTCACGAAGAGTTTCCAGATACGTGTTCATAAGAACTTTTTTGCTTTAAATATTTTTCTCAATCAACTGACCAAGTTTGTTCCACCTGATATGACTCATCCTGTATATGAATAAATACAAAAAAAAATCCAGAATGTATTTTAAAAATTGATTTGTTTATATTTAATTTCATTATTTACTGATAATAATTTAATAGAGTGTGAAATACAAATACAGCAAAATATAAATCAATAAATTAAACGTGAAAGTATTTACAATCAGCATTATAAGATATTTAATCTATATACAATATAATTATAGCAATTTGAAAGGTAGGCAAAAACTAATCCAGTCTATTTATATCAGTAAACTTATAATGTGCTGTATAATGAAAAAAAAATGTATTCATTACATTTCTACGACCTTGAACCATAACCTACCTCAACTACAATTTTCTCACCAATTTAATGTTTACAAATGTTTAATATACTGACACTTTTCGTTCGATTTATAATTTATATTTCACAATTATACCTCGTATAACGTTATAGATAGGTTCAATGAAATTGTGTTATTAAAAGAATTTGTAAGGTTAAATTTGAATTATATATATTTTTTTAGGATTATAAGATCTGATTGTAGAACAATATTTATTTATTAAAAAAATTAAAAAATATATACAGGGTGTCCGAACTAATGTAATATAAGTGTAATATATCATTTATTATAACAAATAGAAGAAAACTTTAAATACAAAAATTGTCATGATAGAGGATCAGCAAATATTGAACATAGTTACATTTATACAGGTGTCCCATAAGTACGTTACAAATCACTGATAATCTAAAAGCATGACTTTCCAATGTTTTTTCGGCATTATTTTAGAAAATATAGGTACTAATGAAGAATCAGGCCCCTCTTTCCCATTGGGCACTCTGGGCACGTGCCCAGGGCCCCGCGATTGATAGGGGCCCCATATCACCAAACAATAACCGATATTTATTACCGAAAAACATACGATATTTATTTTGAAAAAAATCAAACGATAATGACATTAATGACTGACTACAATACCTACTTGCTTATTAGTTTTTGCAAGCGCGAAGCCCCTCTACTCTCGCCCGAAAATCAGGCTTTCCGATTTCAGCATGTTTAGGATTTTAAATATATAAAAATACATTGAGTGGCCAGTTTCTGGAAAACCGGGAAAGTCAGGAAATTTTGCTAGACAGGGGATTTTCTGTAAAAATGCAAAACCCACACCACGTCAAGAAATTTTCCGCAAATATTTTTAAAGAATTATCTATTTATATTTAAAAAAACATGCAGAATTTTCAAAAAAGTTCTATTGTCAACAAATAATTCTGTTTTATCACGTGATCTATTTTTAGTACTTTAATCAATTAGAAGTGTATAGGTACCACACTTCATGCAATTTGTTCAATTGTTGAATATATTAATGGTTTTTAACAGTGGTGATATTAATTTATTATGTGATTTGTTATTGAAGATATTATTTTTATTAAAAATAATTTCTTGAAATTTGATTTATTTTACGTATACACGTACCCGCTGCACATTAATTAAGGGGATACCTAAAAAAATAGCCTGTTTTCAAGTTTGTAAATTGGTAAAAAATTTACCAATTTGAAATCTTTTTTTTCTGGAATGATGGAAATTTACTCTATATACTTTATGATGGTGCATTTCGTTCCTCAACATTTTTCCCGTTTTAACGTTTTTATGTAATAAAAAATCTTAACACGTCACGGAGTGCATTTATGTAGAAAATTTAATTTTAAAATAATCATTTTGTAGAGAATTTTGATACCTTAAAATCAGTATTTTGAAAAAAAAAATGCAACAAAATTCGCAATGGTATTAAAGTTCTTTTTTAAAGTTCCGTAAACTTTAATATATTGTGTAAAATATGCTTAAAAAATTTTTTTTAATAAAAAACGTAAAAACGTAAAAATTCACCTGGAAAACCGGGAAAAGTCAGGGAAATTTGTTGTAGAGAAATACTGGCCACCCGTTTAATGGTGTACTAATTACCTAGCTACACTGTTTTAAAAAAATCATCAGTAAACTAGTTTTTCATATTCTTAATTTTTGAAGTGAAAACTTCTTTAGCTCTGTCAAGGTCATAGGGGCCCCATTGTCCTAATGTGCCCAGGGCCCCCAATAGGTTAAAGACGGCCCTGTGAAGAATCTATTTCATACAGTCGAACCTCGTTAGTATGTTTTTGAAGGCACTGAGGTGTAAGCACGTACTAACGAAATATTTTAACGGGGTCTAAAAAAACGTACTAAAGAAGTTCTACTGTAAATAATTTTCATTATACCGATGTGTTACTGTATAATCATATATGTACTGTTTTCTAGTGTGGGTTATTTGCTTTTCTGCAATTTTGATGACATATATTCGCAAACACTGTCAGCTGGATTCCCAAATTGATTTATGTTTTGATTATTATTGTTAACTAATGTTTTCGGAAATAACTTTTGCTGAAATATGAATTATTTTAAAACAACCATATTATTAAATAAATAAACTCGGGTTGACCTGAATACATATTATGTTATATTTGAGTTTTATTCTGCTATTAAAAAAATGTTTCATTTTTTTTAATGTCGAATAGGAACCTAATAAAAATGTTTGTTTGACTTTCTTGTCGGTAGCTTTTATATGAAACGAATAATGAAATTTTATTTTTAAATAAAACTACAGACGCGACGCTGGGTAATGTAAAATTTTAAGCTTCTGCGGTTATTTTATTCAGAACTCTAGAACTTATGCCTGGTTTCACGAACGACAGTTACCCACAGTCTACAGTTTATCTCAAATTGTTTGATACTTATTTATTTAAACAATCAAAATACAATAAACGTTATCTGCTCCTATGTTCCAGGTATCTAATTACCAAAAGTTAAAAAAATGACATTGCATATATATTATTATATTAATTGATAAAATAAACACTAATAATTTTAATTGAATAAAAAAAGATTGATTTGAAACCAATTAGTTATAACCAAACTTTAAAAGCCCACTACGACCGATAGCATTCTAAATTGTAATATCCACTTGAGTCTATGTACAAGCGATAGAATATTGCTATACCGTGAGCTTACACGCGGATTATACTCGCAGGGCTGCCAACTACAACTCAGATAACCGGTATTAATTTTTTATGTTTCGCATCGCTTTATTAATATTTCATAATTAATGGAAGACATTTCCGAGCTCTTCCTCATTCTTTCTTGCTTGTTTTATTATTTTTTTAATTTTATAGCTATTCTGGTAAAATTAACACAGCATAAGCAGCACTGTGTTTAAAGTTTTATAGAAATAATTTGAAAATACAGGCTCAGGGAAATTTATTATTTATGAAAGTTGTTCTACACGATATTTTAGCTAATAATAATTACTCTATATACTTTAGTAACGGATTTTTATTTATTTTAAAATCAATTTTGATAATTTATAAAAATAGTTGACGTTTTGATTGTATGTTTCAAATAGACGTGTAAACTCCTGAACTTAATTTGATGAGGTTTTTACTGTTCATAAGTCGACTCGATATATAAATACAGGATGAGTCAATTTCTTCGTATTTTCTCTCTTTTAGAGATATTAAAATTTTAAATAATATTTGGGCTTTTCCATTTAATAAATACATGTAGGTACCTATAATTTATCATACACCTTTTTTCGGGACCACACTGTATGCTTTCTTATAATTTTTAAATGTGTATTTTTACTTCCAATATCATTCAAAATTTTCGAATTGTCTCCATTAAAAAGAGAGGAAATATCGAAGAAATATGCACTGTATATAGAAAATTGCCTGACTCATCAACGCTCAGTCCAAGCCTCAAAATCTAAAAAAGATAAATTTTAAGAGCGTTTTCTTTTTATGACATAAGCACCCTCAAGGAAAGGATTTTCCGAAATTCAATCCATTAAGATTTTAGTGTTTAAAAATTCGTTGGGGTCTTATATATAATCAGATATAACGTATATATCATGTATATAGTTTGCGTGTAATTTAGGTTAGGTAAGAACTGTCTCCCATAGAGAAGAAGAAGAAGTTAGGTAGGTAAAGTAGATCTCTGTTATAGCCCATAAAACAGGTCCCTCGTGTATTTATACCCCTTTTTTATCTAATTAATTTTTCGGAATACAAAGTGGCTATGTCCTTCTTCAAATTACAAGCTACCTCTCTGCCAAATTTTGTCAATGTCGATTCAGCGGTTTAGCCGTGAAAAGACAACAAACAAACAGAGAGAGAGGCAGACATACTTTCGCATTTATAATATTAATATGGATTTTACAGTTATTAATAACCCTATAATCGAGGATTCTTTCTAACAAAATAAGCTATAAATACACTGAAAAAAATTAATGTTAATTTTTAACATGAAAAACATGTTAACAGGAGGACGAAATTGATCCTAAAAATTTTTAACACTCGACATGGTAAAATTTAAAAGAACGTCTACTACAATTCAATATACTGTATAGCAGTTTCTAGGTCAGATATAAAAAGTAGTACTTATAGAATCATAGTAAAATTATAGAGAATGTACGTGAAATTTTGAAATGCAAGAAATTAAATTAAAGAATAGCGTATATTACTGTTTCAGAGTAAATAAATTTTAATAGGTACTATGTTAAAATTTACCAGTATGTCATTGTAATTTTTCATTTACTTTATTTTAAATTCTACTGACTTGTCTGTTAATTTTTTTCAGAAGTTGATTCTGTCCTCAGGTTCACAGCATTTTCTGTTAATTTTTAAAAGAATATTCTCTCCGTGTAGAGAAATAATAGATACACAATTTTCTACGATATAACTAAAATATTAACAAATAAATATAGGTACGTTAGATGATATCAATAGCACGTTTATTATTTTATTGAAAGATAAATTACACTAAAGCAAACTGAATCAACTGTTTCATTCAACATTAATACTATAAATAATAATACATTTTGTCCCATTCATGTCTAATTTTCCATCAGAACATCATTTCAAATAGTTGATTGAAATTATTCTTTTATATCCTACTTTAGCCCCGTCATTTGTTATTAAATCAGGGCTTATGTTGGCTTTATCTGTTACATTCACAACTGATATTAGTTTTTAGTAAATGCAGGGATATTTCAAACGGGTTTACGAATTTTGAAACGGTAATTAATATAATGAACTATGTATATGTATGGCACACCTGTTACTTGTACATTCAAAATCACGCAATCATTTTAATGGCGCTAGTGTCGGATTTGGTTCATATCAATGATAAAAACGTGAACAGTTTTAAAATAAATATTTTAGCATTTTTTAAACATGCAGTAAAATCGATTTTGAAGGATTTTTATCTGTCAATTTATTCGAAAATTGCTGAACCGATTTAGATGAAATTTTCACTGCTAGCAAACCAAACAGTGCAGTATGTTCGACAAAACAAACACAGCAGTTATGCAGGTATTCACTGATTTCATTATATACTTTTTTTGGTATTTAGATTTTAGTTTACAATTTTTTTTATCGAAGATAAGAACCATATTAGTTTAAGAAAATGATACGATCGTTATGGTTCATATGTATTATTAAATAATATAATTATGCTGTGTAAAATAAATATTTTATTATATTAGTATAATTTTCAGCCCTAGATATAGATTTATGTATCTACTACATAATATGGTTTTTATAGAATACAAACATAATTTCAGTAAGACGGATTATTGTAGACATTCCCAAAGGAAACTTATATTATTAATAATGTTCAAGTAAGACTATTTCTTTGTATAACTTGAGAAGTCAATTTATTATGATTTTAATCAATAATCTTCTTGTTTCTTTGCATTGATAGGAAATCAAATGTATCTACAGTGATAAAATATAATAATAAAAGGGGCAAGTGCGTGTTGGGCACGCACATGATTTGGTTCCGTAGTCATTCTCACTACGATTTATAAAAAAGAGTTATTTAAAAAATTTTCGTAAACTATTTTTGCTAGTGTTCGTTATAATTTTCAATGAAAGTACTAATTTAAAGCTATATTCTGATTTTTTCAAATTTTTTGAATCGATAGTTTAGAAAATAGAGGAGGGGGGAGGGCTCTGATAACGACATTGAAAAACAAATATATCGTGACTGAAGGGTTGAAATCAAAAAGTCATTTGACATATTTTGTTGCATTTTAGAAGACATATCAAATGACACCCCACTCAATTTGGTAAGTGAAAAAAATGTGAGTTCACTTTTCAGTCTATGAAAGGTGGGTCCAAAATATATTTGACAGTGTTCGTTATAATTTTCAGTGAAATTACTAATTAAACTACATTCTGAATTTTTTTGCAGAAGTTTTGATAGTTTAGAAAATAGATGGGGGACGCTCTGATAATGACTTAATTGAAGAGTAAATACATCGTGATTTAAGGGTTAAAATCAAAAGGTCCTGATACATTTTTGTTGTATTCACTCAATGGGGTAGGTGAATTTTTTTTTAATACACTTTTCATTCTATGGAATGGGGTCTAATCATTTTGTTATTTTTTTTTATCTTATCATTTCTGTTTTTGGGTGATCAATTTTGTATACCAAATTTCATTTTATTATTTTCTACGGAACCCTAAAAATGATAATTTATAAAAAAGGCGTGTTTTTTAAAATTAAAGATGAATGACAGAATTTGATAATGCAATTGTTGGAAAGTACTACATATTAATTAAAATCGTATTCCTAGAATTGCAAAAATCACACCATATTACAAAATTATATATTTTATCATTTTTCCAGAAATCGTATTTAGTAATAATACCTACTTATATCAATTCCAATAATGTACGTCATTTAATTCAAAACTATATTATCCTTGACAATGAATTATATAAATATATGTAGTTCATATATAATGATATGAATAATTCATTCATGAATATTCATAAATATACTAATATATACGATTCGTCTTTTAATTCATATTCATTCTCAGGCCCAGATAGAGGGGGGGGGGTAGGAAGGCCATGTGGCTCGGCCCCCCTGTGTTTCAGGGGCCCCGGCGTCCTGAAAATTATTTATATTTTACATATTTTTTGATACTTATACTATTTTTATCAAAGGTTATTTAAAAAACATAAATATACTACAAAAAAGTACAAGTAGAAAGCAACAAAAATAAAAAAATTCTTAAAAAAAAACCCGATTTTTAATACTAAAATAATATCAGAAAATTATTAGAATTTTACTATAGTACGAAATTTGTGAATGTCCTTACACTTGGTGGGGGGGGGGAGGTTTGGGACCCCCAAAATGTGGTTTGGCCCGGGCACCATTAAAGCTCTCTCAAGGCCTGTCCATACTAATATTATAAATGCAAAAGTATGTCTGGCTTTCTGTCTGTCTGTCTCTGTTTATTACCTTTTCACAACTAAATCGCTGAACCGATCTTGATGAAATTAAGCAAGGAGATTACTAGCATCCTGAAGAAGGATATATAAGTATAATTGAAATTATGATTTTTAAACAGATTCTAAGAAATTTATTTATTATTATATTAAAGCGAGATTAATATAATTTTTGCTAAAATAAAAATTCAAAATACAGCAATCCGTCATATTAGATGGAACACCAATCAGAGCGAATGACGTCACGCATCAGTAAACGTCACGCAGTGATTGACTTTTATTTTAGACAAATATCAATTCCTCTTACAAGATTATTAGGTAAACATACCTTATTTAAGAACTTATATACCTTGGAATTCATTTTTAACACACAAAATAATTCAATTATTGTCTAATGCATGTTTTATTATTGTTCACAACTCGTTTTGGTGTCAAATTCAAAATTAGTTTTAAAAGAGTCAATTTTTACGATTAAACCTCTATTTTCTGCAGAAATAAGTATTTTTTTGGAAATAGGAGACACGTAAGATCATCATAGAATAGTTTTTTAAAATTAGTCATCATGCCTATTGCACCAATATTTTACGACCATTATTTTACCTGCCTTAATGGCAACATACATACATGATTTTTGTGTGTTCACATCTATGACACAGTACCTTTCGAATTATATAAGTTCCATTTCCCTCTTTTTATTATAAATACAAAAAAAGTACGACAGTTTTCGATGTTCACATTATTTTTATATTTTTTATAAAAAATTATTTTAATTTTTTATTAGATCTCTGAAAAAAGAAGATACTGCGTGAACACAGAAATCAAGATTTGTTGTTAAATGACTTACTTAAAAACAAATGAATAATTTGCCTTCTTTTTCAACTTCAAAGGTAGATTTCTACAAAATTGTTTTCTTTTAAATAGAAGATAGATATCTACCCATGCCATTTTTTTGTCGTTTGAAGCTACTAAATTACATTTATTTCAAACCATAAATCTCTTGAAAGGTATTTAAAAAATATATTCGTGCTGGTATATAAAGTATATTAAAAACGTCTTATTAAACATTTCAAGTATAAAGATAAAAGCAGTGCTTTTTTGTTGATATTTTTATATTAAAAGATAATACATATACATACAGAAATATATATACGGTAGCAGATAGAAAATAAAGTAAAGTAGGGACATTATTTATTATCTTTCTTATATTTATGGTCTGCAATGATTTAAAATCCTGCATTGTAGTAAATAACACCTATAAGTACAATGCACATATACAGGGTGTTCGCAGGAACCGAGTGATTATTGGGGCTGTTCATGCCGATTTTTCCGAAACTAAATTCTACGAGATGTCGCCACCGTAGAAAACAAAAATTATTTGCACAAGTCTAGCCCTGGGGGGAAATGAAAGATACAAGTAATTCAGTGACAATTGACGATCGAATGAAAAATGGGATATTCTCGAAATTAAACAGAGATGAAGCTACACAGGATAGAACTAGTTCTTATGTTTTTAGGCTTACATTCAATATTTTCAAATGAAAATTGCAGAATTATTATAAAACTAGAAAGCTTAAACAAATATTTATGTCGTGGTATATTTTTTTCTCCGTATTTTTCAAGAATTTTTGTTATATATTGAGTTCTATCGTATCAAGAAAAATACACACATTTTCAGATTTTTTTTATTTATATATAAAAAAATTAAATTGAAAAATTAAGTACATATGTCATAACATAGAAAAATTAATCTAGTTTATCATTGTATTTTTTCCTAAATGATTTATTAATACTGGTCAGAGCTGAACTTAAAATACAAAACCGTAATTTCTCTATAGTAATTCTTATGGCAATTCAAATAGCATGTTCAGCCTTAAATGGACAGTCATAATGGCGGTATCAAAAAAAACAACTGAATGTCGAATTTAATAGATATATTGAAATCCAACTTTTTTAATGGAATACCCTGTATATTATTATTGGATTTTATAGCTGAAAATGTTCTCTTTATAAAAATGTGTTACATGCATTGTGGTAAAATTGATAGAAAACAAGTAATAGAAAATATCAAAAATAGTGTGTCCATATAAATTCAGGAGCTCATATATACGCCATTTTGTTCCCCCTTAAAAACCAAACATTCTTTATTTTAAATTTTTATAGTTAGTATTCACTTTCTTTTTTGCATTTACTTTCTTAAAATAATTTCTGGTTCTTTCGCACATAATTTGTAAAATTGCGCTCACAAGAGTGAAGAAATAGATATAACTCAAACAATATATTTAAATAAAGACAAGCATAGACCCACAATACGCTCTATCTCTTTTTATATTAAGAATCGATTTTAGAATCAGGAGCACAGTCCATGCTCTTTGTTTATGGGTATATTATTTTATTTACAACTCTAACCGTGATTAACGAACGTGATTCACGCGTCGTGTAGTCTCATCTGTGGCGTAGATACCTTTTTGCGATGGGGAGGGATAAGTCAGTATTAAATCTCATTTTCATTATGAAAATTATCTTTTCCAAAAATTGGTTATATTCTTCACTTATTGTTATGCGGCATTTACACCGAGAAAACAAAACAGAAACACGGTGTTTTTATGACCAAAAAGCAATAAACCCTATACATTTTTAAATACGAAGTATTTTAAAGACACGATGTTTTTGTTTTGTTTTTTCGGTGTAAACGCAGCATTAGATGTATTCATTATTGAAAAAATGCTCGTATAATATATTTATCTTAAAATTTTCGTAGACTCATGGGGTGAGGGATTGATCCCCTTAATCCCACCCTAACTACGCCACTGATTGTCAGTCTCGCATTTAGTTGCTCAACAATATTGATCAATTATAGTTTTTTTTAACATTCCATTCACAATACATACAATTAACGATTCATGAACATATATTCAGAACGTTTCTATTTAAATAACAATGTCTTGCAATAAAAACATGGTATTGTTTTCTGGCTGTCCTTACTAAGGACGTAATGTTTCTTGTATTAAACTATACAATGCACTTTAACATCACCCCATTGTTTTAGAATACAATATTTAGTATCCATGTAAAAAAATGTTAACTTATTTAAAATAGTTTAATTCAGGGGTTCCCAAACTTTTCCCTACATCGACCCCTTTTAAATTCTAGAAAACATTGTAGATATACTACAGTCTTGTTGAAAAAATATATGTAACAAGCCAAAAAAATACATAAATGTAGTTGTCATCGACCTCCAATTGATCCCTGGAATACTATAGACCCTTTTTAAACTTCTATAGATCCCAAGGGTCCACCTGGACCTCACTGGGAATCCCTGGTTTAATTTATAGGCAATCCAATTTATTTATTAATATTAATATCATAAATTCGAAAGTAATTCTGTCTGTTTGTTACCTTTTCAGAGCTAAACTGCTGAACCGATCTTAATGAAATTTGGCAGACAGATAGATTACATCCTAAGAAAGGATCTAGGTTACTTTGTATCTCGAATAAATTGATTTGATCAAAAAAATACATCCTCTTCCCAGATGATATATTATGTGTATTAATGTCCGACAGTTAACCGAAAAGTTAACTTCGTTAATCGTTAAAGCGTTAAAATTTCGAAAATGTAACGGAAATTAAAGTTAACCGAAAATACAGAAAATGTAACGGAAGTTAAAGTTAAAATTGAATCATCCAAAATGTTTGAAGACCTTTTTTGCCTTTTCGACAACTTTCTTATGTATTTGTCATCAAACAACCAATGTAACGGACTAAAGTTAACGGAAGTTAACAAAAACGTTTACATTTTTTTGAGTTAACTTAAAAGTTAATCCGTTAAGCATTTTGTTAACTTCGTTAATTAACGATTAACGGATTAACGAGTTAATGCCCACCTTTGCCGGTATCATAAAGGAGTTAGCAAAGTTTGATAGGGTGTCAAACAGCGCATCTGACTTGAAAATAGAGCCGTGTCAAAAGAAAGAGATGGAAAATGATTTGGAATATACTTGTCTTTATTTAAACAGGAGTAACTATTTCATTCATCTTAAAAATTTTTTTCAGATATATCCTAAATGCCACCGTTTGTTTTGAAGATGAATGAAATTTGGCAGAATTCGCGATCCATGTTCTACGTCTATGGCATGAAGCATATATAATAAGGAGAGTGAACTGTGTATCTCTGTAATACAATTTTTTGAGTCAACATATGACCTCTGCGCAGTAGTTTATTGCGCAACTGTATAGTTGTGTGTGTACCGCAATGTACAAATCAGTACTACAAATTAACAGAGCGGTGACTGCGCACAAAGTAAATATCTTACCTCTGCGCATAGGCGGACCGCCCACCCCAGGTTCCGCTTTTCGGCCTACCTCTTCCACTTCATGGTCTCTGGGTATATTCACGAATTCACGTGACCGAAACAGTGTGTTTAGAAAAGTGCAATATTGTAGAAAAAATATTACTTTTCATTTAAAAATGTAGAGAAAACGAACGATATAAAGGGAGGCTACCCGCTGTGAGAAATATTTAATTTCGTCGGCCGTGTGGTCATCTATGTTGCGGCCTTCGAGAGACGTGTCTGGAATCTTCTACACATCAAGATGTTAAGAATTAATACTTCTGTGTGTATTCTTTTTATTTTTTATTGCGTTTTAAAACGAACTATTTTGTTAAAGTACTAGCTAATAGGACACGGTGTTATCCGCGAGTAAAAAAATATAAATATATATTCACTGCTCAGCCTTTTTAAGTGATAGCGTATTAAATAATAAATATTATTTTGTATTTCTCATTTTCCTATTATAAATTTTATTGGTTAATGATGCAATCAATCACTATGTTTTCTGTATAAATCAATTAATTAATACATAATGAGTACTTATTTATTATTATTTTATCACCGTGATTTTAACCGGAACTATTTTATAAAATAATAGACATTTTATTATTTTTTAATTATATTGTAGTTTAAATTTTTATTGACACGTAAAATTTAATTAATATTAAATTATCTATTATGCTCATAAGCGTGACAAAAAAAATAATAGATTTTTTTATTTTACGATTTTTATTTTTACTCAATTTTATTTATTTAGGACAACAAATGACAATTATTTTTACATATTTATTAAATTAAATAATAATTTAAAATATTTTTCAATTATCTATGTATAAAAAAGCTGCCATGGTTGCCACAGGACTTTCTTATACGTTATAGTGTACGTGATTTATATTTTATTGAAACATATTTCTGACAAACTCAAAAAGATTTTTTAAAATAATTATTTAGAATTACCCATTACTGTTCATTCTCAATATTACGTTTAAGAAAGTCCTATGGTACCTATGGCAAACACGCACACTGTCCAATTTCTGTAATACGTATAAGAAAGTCCCATAACACTCATGACAGATATTTATTATTTTTTCTTCTTTGTTATGAAGCATTTAAAATGTTATTAAAAAAAATCGAAAAAATTAATAGAACATAAATTATGGATAATAATATTACCTACAATTTTTAACTATTTTTCTCTAATTCACAGTTTCAGTGTTATTCGAAAATTTAAAAATCGATCTCAGTAAACATCCTTATTCGGTTGAAAGATCGTTTTAAAAAATATGAATATTTCTTTCCAGGCAAAAATTAATCTTAAATATAAAATTTCACCCTTCTACGATTTGTCATATTTGAGTTAGGTACAGCGATTACAGGCATACAGACACACAGACATCATGGCGAAAATAGTCAGAATGGATTCAGGGAAGGTCAAAATAGATAATTCCATCAAAATCCAGATTTCGAAAAAAATACAATACTTATCTACTTATAATATGTATATTTCATATACATATGTATAAGAAAGTAAAAATGTTAAATAAAGGGTTCAGTTATTAATTCCAGGCGCCTATAAACAAGCATACGCCTGCTATATAAACCTATTGTTATCACCCGTTAAATAAACAAAATATCACGCCACATACATACATATACCATAGCCGTCTGTTTTTAAATGTATACATACATATAATTAAAACAATATGCAGTCAAAATCAAGGACAATGTCACCTGATCCATTCATATTTGATAAAATGTTAACTGTACGTAGTATAAGGTAAACAGGGGCCTGAGGAGAGGGGGAATGCCACGGCTTTTAGAAATACCTTACAGGTTATTATGCATGTCAGGTCATATAAAAAAATGTGATTTGGTATTTATTTCTATATTTACATATATCCACACAATAACGAAATATTATAGATATTCGTATACCGGGTGTCCCAGGTAACTATTCCAGCATGGGGATCTCAGTATCTATAAAAGATACAGGTTTGGTTAAATGTGATGAATTATTTGTAAGAAAGGGGTGAGTATTACAACATCAAAAAATATTAATAATTTTATGTGGTTTAGGCGGTATACTCAAAAAACTGAAAATTCGGAATTTCTTTAAATGGCTATAACTTTTTTGTCAAAGTAGATAGGTACTTTTTGTAGACGGTTTCTTAAAGCACTTTTTTGTGTAGAATCGATTGGTGTATTTAGAATTTTTATATCACTTTTAGTTTCCGAGTTATGAGCCCTAACTTTAGTTTTTCTTATGGGCCACTAAGTTGGCTATGGCATATTTGAACGTGTTTTTTACTCTTCTTTACAACGATATATCACATACCATACTTATTATCGAAAATAAGTCGATGTACTAAATGCCAGTGATATTTATTAAGTATTGTATTACAAACATTTAAGTGAGCCATGAAAAACAAAAATTGTTAAACAAAAATCGCAATAACAACAATGAAAATAACAAATGCATATTTAAAAACAATAAACTATTACAAAAAAAGGTTTTTACTTTTTTTTAATAATAAGTATGACATGTGACATATCATTGTAAAGTAGAGTAAAAAACACGTTCGAATATGATATATCCAACTTGGCGGCCCATAAGAAAAACTAAAGTTTGGGCTTGTAACTCGGAAACTAAAAGTGATATAAAAATTCTAAATACACCAAACAATTCTACACAAAAAAGTGCTTTAAGAAACCGCAAACAAAAAGTACCTATCTACTTTGCCAAAAAAGTTATAGTCATTTAAATAAATTCCGAATTTTCAGTTTTTTGGGTATACCACCTGAACCACATAAAATTATTAATATTTTTTGATGTTGTAATACTCACCCCTTTCTTACAAATAATTCGTTTTATTTAACCACATCTGTATCTCTTACCGTTTAGGATATCCCCATGCATTACACGCTTATCTTGGACATCCTGTATAGTAATCATAGAAGCGAACGCAGTTTTTTTTTTTTCGAGGGAGGGGGGTATTTTTAAATTAAGTTTTTTTATCGGACATTTCAGAGGAGGGGGGTCACATCGGTTAATACGACAAATCGGTTTTAACGACTCAAAACAAAAGTCCAACTGAATCCCATATAATTGCATTTTTACTTGTTATTACGACCTAATTTGACCGGTCCCTTTGATGTCGTTATAACCAGTTTCTACTGTAATTACCTACCTTTTTACCGGTTTTTACGACTTTATATATATTTTAAGTCATACAAATTCGTATAACTATGTAAAAATACATACGCTTTTGTTTAAATTTTGGCGTATAAATTTTTCCTTGTAGAGGGGAATCTATTAGAACAATATGTATACTTATATCGGTGGTCCCCAACCCTATGCCCGCGGGCACCATTGTACCCGCCGACCGTTTTACGTGTGCCCGTCGCTGACTGTGAACTATAAAAAAAATTATTTTTAGTACCTAACTAATTAAAGAAATATAAGCATATTTATTTGAAAAAAATATTTGTAAAGTACAGCCAGAAAAATATGTAACAATTTAATCTTTTTCTGGCTGTACGCAACTACAAAAATCACTTACAATAATTCTAATTAAAAATATTTTATTGATGCAGATTTATTAATAAAAAACATTTGTGCCTATATCAAACATTGCACAAATTCGTTCAACAATATATAAACAATGATCAAAGTTTTAAGAATAGCATTTTTGATCAGTGACGGCTTACGTAGGAACTAAGAAATACCTATGAAAAAATGCCTCTGAACCTTTTTGTAGATTACAAACTTTTCCATCAAAAAGTCAGCGAGAGCATATGTCTGACTTTTTTAGTTTAGGTGTGAGAAACGCCTGAGTGCCTGAATCAAAATCGCGATTTTGATTCAGGCAAATTTATTTAAAAAAATAAATGGTGCCTGCCGCCCAACCGGTATTCTAAAATGTGCTCTTAGGTACAAAAAGGTTGGGGACCACTGACTTATATGTTTTGTCGACATCGGAAATGAAGTCTTCATTATCTATGTACGTAAGGCTTTTTAAGAGAGAACCTAGAAATGTTTGTGCATCCCCGCAATAGGTAAATTTTGATGTAACATAATACAATTGCTGACTCCCTATATTTGCGGATGTTTACTCACAATGGCAAATATACACATTACCTATTTTAGAATCGTATCAATAACTATCATTAGTGCAATTTTAAAGATCAATACAAACATTGGATATTATCAGATAGAACATCCATACCGTACAAACCTTATGAAAACATGGTTTAATTTTTGGTATCATAAAGAAACAAGCAAACACTTTCAAATGAGGTATCAAAATTATATTATAGTTCTTTTTGAGTTTCATGAAGACTTTGACAAGTTTCGCGCACGTGTTGTATGTAAACACCAAAGGTATTAAAACAGTGGTGATATTATGAAAATTATTTTGTACGGTCAGAGTCGCCAACTGTATTACAATAAGTTGAAGTATCACTATTCTAAATTCAATAGCAAATCCATAAATAGAGTGCTTGCTAGGTGGCAAATTTTGCTATCAAAATAACAAGACATGTATATTCAAAAAATCCTTGCAAAATTTCAAGGTCACTAGGAGAATAGTTAAAGAGATAATAAATAAACAAAATAACATGCATTCTTATGAGAACTGCATAATTTCGAGATATGACTTTTCAAAGTGATGTGACAGAAAGATTTCGATGAAAATTTAAACATACATTCTTTATTCATCTACAAAGATATCCATACATTTTCAGAATGATTATTTGTAACCGCATTTTTTAATTAAAAAATGATAAATGTGTGAAAAAAGAGACGCATCTATGTGATTTCGCATGCTCCAGAGAGAGACACATAATGCCTTCACTCTATGCTTATCCACATGCGCTTACCCGCACTATTCTCCTCATCACCAGCCCCGCACCCTATGGGTCAACCCCCATAAACACTTTTTTAATACAGCTAGCAATTTTTTTAACACAAATAATTCATTTTAACATACAAAAGCAATTGTCATTTTGGTTATGTTCTGTTTTTGTTTTTTCAATACGTCATTTTTTACCCTCTCTTTTATATCAAAGATGACATACATGTTATTATTCGGCTAATTATCATAATTGTATCGCATATTCAAAACTTTTTTTAAGTTCGTATATACAACTACGTCATGGCATATTCAAAATTAAACAACAAAAGAATAGAACAAAAAAAATTTCCTTAAAAAATACAAATGTACGTAAGCAAAAATTAATGACAGTTAAATTTTCGTACGTACGTATGTAAGGATATTTTTATCTATAGATACTTATTGTAAGATTCAAATACCAGAAATTCGTAAGTACATGACAGTCAATATGATAAATGATTTTTCTTCAAAGTGGAAACTTGACATTGTACAGAGAAAAAAACAAACATTTATTTAAACATATGTTTAATAATTACTATAGTCACGTGAAATACTGCATGTAATTTTTTCTTCAAGTTCGTTACATGATTAATTAATTAATTTAAAAAAATCAAGTCAAGGAGAATTTTCTCGATAAGAAACTATGAACGATTTGGATTTATCTATGTAGGTAATGTTATTATTAAACGTGCATTTGTTATTAAGATAATATTAACATATTATTATATTGTTTTTTATTTAATGTTCATTCACGGTGGCCAGTATTTCTCTGGAACTAATTTCTTTAACTTTTCCCGTTTTCCAGGAGAATTTTTACCGTTTTTCTCTGTTTTTTATATAAAATTTAGATAAAAAACCTAAAAATTCCCTGACTTTTCCCGGTTTTCCAGAAACTGGCCACCCTGTTATTTTAAGGATAACATTAATTATTTCGATATTATCGTATTTAGGTTTTCCTTTGCCTGTAAGGCATAATTTTTTTTCTTTAAAATTACAAGTTAAAGAAAAAAATCTGCCAGGTGGTTTTAAAGTGCTTTCACATTCTATAGATAGTTAATTATTTATTAAAGAATTTTAATAAATACCGATAAAGAATTTAAATCAACTGCCATGCATATAATTTTTATAATTTTATTTTAAAAAAATTTCATAATAAAATAATATTTTGCATAAAGAGAAATATTTCGTAGGGAATTTTATTACAAAAGTTTTTTTTATAAAAAATTTAATGCTTTACAAAAAAATTTCTACATAATTTTCACGTAAAATGTGTCGTTCTTGAAATTAAAAAATATCCCCTACTCTTTCGTACGATTGTGATATTTTTTATATAGGACCATCTACTAGCTAGACCCAACTAACAAACCAAGTTTAATTAAAATCGGTGCAGTGGTTCATCATTTATACGGGTGACAAGGATTTGTTTTAACTAGAAATGGAAAAATCAAGTGAAAATTTTGAAATTAGATTTTTTTCTACTTAAGAAATGATCACATTACTTCCCCTATCCTTCGGATATGGAAGGAAACAATAATCACATTTAGTGAATTGCTCATTTATAAATCGAAATTAAATTTATGATTAACGCTAACCATGGTTTACAAACGGTCGATTAACTAATCTTGTTATTTTTTCTTCTATTTATAGAAATTATCACATTTCTTCCCCTATCCTTCGGATATGGAAGTAAACATTTAGTGAATTGCCCATTTACAAATCGAAATTAAATTTATGATTAATGTTATAAATCATGGTTTACAAACGGTCGATTAACTAATCTTGTTATTTTTTTTCTATTTATATAAATGATCACATTACTTCTCCTATCCTTCGGATATGGGAGGAAGCAATAATCCCATTTAGTGAATTGCCCATTTACAAATCGAAATTCAATTTATGATTAACGCTAATCATGGTTTACTAACGGTCGATTAACTAATCTTGACTCTATTTGCTTTAATCAACCTAGCATAAAACTAACTTTAAAAGTCGGTATTTTGTATTCTAAATGAGATTTAATAAAGTTTTTTGAGCAACACAAAAATACAGTATCTAAGTTTATTAAAATAATAAAATCTAGACGTGACAAATTCTTATTTTGTTTGGAAATGCAGAGCGATATTTTTTGCTCTATACAACTGTAGAATTTAATTTGAGGCTAGGTTTTAATAAAAATCTCAAATCGGGTTTTATTAAAGATCATAAAAATACAATTTATTTTTAAATCGTAATATACGTGTTTCATATTATTAAAAAATCTTCAGCGGTGGTTGCTTAATTAATCTGTATTTAAGATATTATATAGTAATAAAATTCGATATAAAAAAATATTTTATTTTATAAAAAAAAATGTAAATTTATATACAGTGGGGCATTTAAAGTGTTACAGAATTTTATCTCAGAGCCATCGCATGTTTGAAAAAAATGTTTAAACCAAAAAATGTTTGGTTGTTAATGGGTAATCGAATATTAATAATATTTTTTTATTTTAGTATGGCCTTCAAGGTTATTTGAAGACCAACATCATTTTTAGGGTTCCGTAGAAAACTAGGAACCCTTATAGTTTCTCCATGTCCGTCCGTCCGTCCTGAAAAATTTTGAGATAATAAGATGAAATTTGGTACACGGCCGTAGATTGATGACCCAAAAACAGAAATGATAAGATTTTTGAAAATAAAAATTTTTTAGACCCCCCTTTCATAAAATGAAAAGTGTTTTCAAAAAAAAAAATTCACCTACACCATTGAGTGGGGTGTCGTTAGAAAGGTCTCCTAAAATGCAATAAAAAATGTAACAGAAATTTTTAATTTTAACCCTTCGATCACAATGTATTTTTTCTCCAAAGTCATTAAAAAAGCGTCCCCCCCCCCTCTATTTTCTAAACTATCAATTTTAAAAGTCTGAAAAAATTTCAGAACGTAGATTTTAATTAGTACTTTCACTGAAAATTATAACGAACATTGTCAAAAATATTTTGGACCCCCCTTTCATAGACTGAAAATTGAACTTTCATTTTTTTCCCCACTTACCCTATTGAGTGGGGTGTCATTTAATAGGTCTCGTAAAATGCAATAAAAAACGTCAAATAACTTTTTGATTTTAACCCTTCAGTCGCGATATATTTGCTTTTTAATGTCGCTGTCAGAGCGTCCCCCCCCTCTATTTTTTAAACTATCGATTCAAAAAATCTGAAAAAAATTCAGAATGTAGCTTTTAATTAGTACTTTCACTGAAAATTATAACGAACATTTTCAAAAATATTTTGGACCCCCCTTTCATAGACTGAAAATTGAACTTACATATTTTTCCCCACTTACCCTTTTGAGTGGGGTGTCATTTAATAGGTCTCGTAAAATGCAATAAATAACGTCAAATAACTTTTTGATTTTAACCCTTCAGTCGCGATATATTTGCTTTTTAATGTCGCTGTCAGAGCGTCCCCCCCCCCTCTATTTTCTAAACTATCTATTCAAAAAATCTGAAAAAAATTCAGAATGTAGCTGTTAATTAGTAATTTCACTGAAAATTATAACGAACATTGTCAAAAATATTTTGGACCCCCCTTTCATAGACTGAAAATTGAACTTACATATTTTTCCCCACTTACCCTTTTGAGTGGGGTGTCATTTAATAGGTCTCGTAAAATGCAATAAATAACGTCAAATAACTTTTTGATTTTAACCCTTCAGTCGCGATATATTTGCTTTTTAATGTCGCTGTCAGAGCGTCCCCCCCCCTCTATTTTCTAAACTATCGATTCAAAAAATCTGAAAAAAATTCAGAATGTAGCTTTTAATTAGTACTTTCACTGAAAATTATAACGAACATTGTCTAAAATATTTTGGACCCACTTTTCATAGATTGAAAAGTGAACTCACATTTTTTTCATTTACCCCATTGAGTGCGGTGTCATTTGATAGGTCTCCTAAAATGCAATAATAAAAGTGAAATAACTTTTTGATTTTAACCCTTCAGTCACGAAAATTTTGAAAAATACTTTTTATAAATCATAGTGAGAATGACTACGGAACCCTATCATGTGCGTGCCCAACACGCACTTGCCCGTTTTATTTCAAATAGGAACCTATAGTTTTAATTTAATAATATTATTCTAGGTGAAAAAACACGAATCTTTCATTGAAAAAATTTTTTTGAGCAACTTAAGCTTTAGGTACATGATATCTAACAAAATAATTTTGAGAATTTGCAAATTCTATAATTTTTTACTTCATCAATTTTAGAAAAAAGTACAAAATACAAAAAAATGTTTATTTCGTTCTAATAAAACTTGGATAATTTTTCTATAATTTTTTTAACATTTCGTATTTTTTTTACTTTACTGAAATAAAATAAATAGAAAAAGTTTTAAAATTTTTAAAACAATTTTTCAAGATTTATTAGACCAAAATAAACATTTTTTTTATTTATGCTTTTTTTTAAAAGTTTATGGTTTCTGAGTAAAAAATTCTTGAATGTCCAAAATCTCGAAATTATTTTGTTAGATATCTTGGAAATCTTAGGTTGTTCAAAAAAAAATTTAATGGAAGATTCGTGTTTGTTCACGTAGAATAAGATTATTAAATAATAAAACGGGCAAGTGCGTGTTGGGCACGCACATGATAGGGTTCCGTAGTCATTCTCACTATGATTTATAAAAAGTATTTTTCAAAATTTTCGTGACTGAAGGGTTAAAATCAAAAAGTTATTTCACTTTTATTATTGCATTTTAGGAGACCTATCAAATGACACCGCACTCAATGGGGTAAATGAAAAAAATGTGAGTTCACTTTTCAATCTATGAAAAGTGGGTCCAAAATATTTTAGACAATGTTCGTTATAATTTTCAGTGAAAGTACTAATTAAAAGCTACATTCTGAATTTTTTTCAGATTTTTTGAATCGATAGTTTAGAAAATAGAGGGGGGGGGACGCTCTGACAGCGACATTAAAAAGCAAATATATCGCGACTGAAGGGTTAAAATCAAAAAGTTATTTGACGTTATTTATTGCATTTTACGAGACCTATTAAATGACACCCCACTCAAAAGGGTAAGTGGGGAAAAATATGTAAGTTCAATTTTCAGTCTATGAAAGGGGGGTCCAAAATATTTTTGACAATGTTCGTTATAATTTTCAGTGAAATTACTAATTAACAGCTACATTCTGAATTTTTTTCAGATTTTTTGAATAGATAGTTTAGAAAATAGAGGGGGGGGGACGCTCTGACAGCGACATTAAAAAGCAAATATATCGCGACTGAAGGGTTAAAATCAAAAAGTTATTTGACGTTATTTATTGCATTTTACGAGACCTATTAAATGACACCCCACTCAAAAGGGTAAGTGGGGAAAAATATGTAAGTTCAATTTTCAGTCTATGAAAGGGGGGTCCAAAATATTTTTGAAAATGTTCGTTATAATTTTCAGTGAAAGTACTAATTAAAAGCTACATTCTGAATTTTTTTCAGATTTTTTGAATCGATAGTTTAAAAAATAGAGGGGGGGGGACGCTCTGACAGCGACATTAAAAAGCAAATATATCGCGACTGAAGGGTTAAAATCAAAAAGTTATTTGACGTTTTTTATTGCATTTTACGAGACCTATTAAATGACACCCCACTCAATAGGGTAAGTGGGGAAAAAAATGAAAGTTCAATTTTCAGTCTATGAAAGGGGGGTCCAAAATATTTTTGACAATGTTCGTTATAATTTTCAGTGAAAGTACTAATTAAAATCTACGTTCTGAAATTTTTTCAGACTTTTAAAATTGATAGTTTAGAAAATAGAGGGGGGGGGACGCTTTTTTAATGACTTTGGAGAAAAAATACATTGTGATCGAAGGGTTAAAATTAAAAATTTCTGTTACATTTTTTATTGCATTTTAGGAGACCTTTCTAACGACACCCCACTCAATGGTGTAGGTGAATTTTTTTTTTTGAAAACACTTTTCATTTTATGAAAGGGGGGTCTAAAAAATTTTTATTTTCAAAAATCTTATCATTTCTGTTTTTGGGTCATCAATCTACGGCCGTGTACCAAATTTCATCTTATTATCTCAAAATTTTTCAGGACGGACGGACGGACATGGAGAAACTATAAGGGTTCCTAGTTTTCTACGGAACCCTAAAAACTATAGGTGCCTATTTAAAAAAATGATGTTGACCTTCAAATATCCTCTAAGGCCACACTAAAATAACAAATAAATATTACTATTCGATTACCCCTTCAAAACCATACATTTTTTGGTTTGAATATTTTTTTCAAATATGCGGTGGTTCAGAGATAAAAATCTGTAACACTTTAAATGCCCCACCCTATACATGATTTTTTGGTCACATTTCTGATACAAATTAATTAAATAATGATGAATTGTATTTTCTTATGTTTTTGATTTTTATTAAAAAAGAGTTTAACTAATGTTGATCTATCGTGGTGATAATAGAAAATTATTTAATGATTTCTGACTTGGAGATTTCCATAATGAATTATAATTTACTTCTACACGTAAATTATTATTTATAGGCAAGGAATACCAAATTATAAATTAATATGTATATGGAATGAAAATAGGAATTTTAAATATCAGTATTTATTTCATGTAAAATGCTATTAACTGTCATCACAATATTCTGTATAAAATGTAATTAGTGATATAAATATAAATAATTATAATATAAATGTAGTTTTATCATCAAAACCAGTAGTTTCAAAAGTTTGCGGAGAGGGGCGCCGCAGAAATATCGAAATAGTTTTAATTTATTTTTAGCGCAACTTTATGCTCAATTTTCCGTCCGTCCGTCTGTCTTCCACAGCGAAATCTCGGTCCCCTGAATACCTAGAGACCTCGGGTTTTCGCTAAATTGTAGGTCTGTGGTTCTAGTTTAGCCCATTTTAGGATTTTTTCCGGTCATAACCCCCCTCCCCCCCTTAAAATTCATGTACCTTGTAGACTTGTTGGATTGATTCACGAATCGATTGGTTTTCATTTATTTTTTTATTAATTCAGCAATGCTGTTTGCCTTGTACATTATATTCTGTCCATTACAATTTTTTCTGGTACCTATTTCAGTTATTTTTTATTCTCGCTTAGATTAGTCATACCTTAACTTCGGGAAGGGTGCTATGGGAAACCCCCAGTTCAAAAAAGGTGCTACGAGTTAAAAATGTTTGGGAACCACTGTTCTTAACTAATATAATAAAACGTAAAACTTTCTGAGTTAATTTGTTTGTTTTTAAACGCTAATTTCAGAATGTACTGAACCGATTTGGATGAATATTTCACCAACATAGAATAAAATAAAGGTAAGTAGTAAAGAATTAAATTTATATCCATATCCACTCGAGCTAAAGAAAGATATTTTTAAATACATTTTTTAAAGTATACACAAAATTAAAAATACATACGTTATACGTGGGTGTGTTCTATTTATTTATAAATAAAAAGGCTATATTTTCTTACTGTGTCATTGTAAATGCAAAAATAAATAAATAATCTCTAAACCGGTATATCTCAAAATATCTTGTTTTTTCATTTTATGAAAAAATATTAGAATGTTTTATCAGATTTTTTATAAATAGATTTGTTTTATTTTAATACGGTAGAAGAGAGGGAAGATGAGTACCATTCCCCCCCCCCCCTTTCCCGCTGTATATTTTCAAATAACAAAATATATTTATTAACATACATCAATTTTATTCCTGTTTGTTTAAAAACCATAATTTGATTTTTTACGTCGTTTTTTAATGATCAATTTTGAAAATTTCTTTCGTTCATAAAAATAATCATTCATTTGGGTGGGGGGGGGAGGTTTTGTGATGTATTATTACAGTTGAAAAATATGAGATGTAGCGTGACAAAGAGGTAAAAATATGTTAATTTTGCGTGACGTTTTTTTATGGATGTCCCCTTATGAGTTCAAATAAACATTTTGTGAATCACTGTTTTAGACACCCACGTGAATACATTTTCGTGTACACCAGCACATAAAGCTACACTAGATTATTTTATTTAGTAATTCATTTCATGAAAACATATTTATCTTTTTAAATATATGTTATCGTAAAATCTCAGTTAAATAACAAAATAAAATTTTACTCTTTTAAAAAAACATACATCCATTAGGTATATAATATCTCTCCATTAGTAAACCATTACTATAATAGCTGAAATACTATACCTATTATCTATTAATAAGCATAAAATTATAATCATATGCGCCGACTCAGGAGGGAAAGGCGTGATTCCAGCCGTCAATAAAATTAAGAGAATTTGTTATCTTCTTAGAAAATTGTGTATTATTTAAATAGCAGTTACTATAATATTAAAACTTTAAATATCTGCCAATGAAATTTAAATTTTTTTACAACAAATGATTGCAGCTAAATTTGAAATGTGGCTTCTGAAATCTTAGACTTTTTTCTACGATATTTGTTTTACCGAATAACTAAGTTTTCAGCTAAAATATACCAAATTAAAAAAAAGCTTTTCTAAGCTTAAAGAGTATACTTTTCATTTAATTTGGGTAATTGAAAATTTTAAGCAAAGATATAAATAATGAATTGCTGTACTACATAGGTAGAAAGGTTTACTCGAGCCAAGTAAACCTTGTTTTGTATATAACGAAAACAATATTTTATTAAGATAAGAAATATATACTTAAACTAACTATAGTATTCTTGGACGAAGAAATAATGTAGTTGGATTAAGAGTACTTTTCTTATATTAAGAAAATATTGTTTTCGTTATGTACAAAACAAGATTTTCTTGGTCCAATACAGTTTTTTTTGTGTGTACTAACGCTTAAAATTAGATCGATTTAACCACGATTTTAGCTGGAAATTACATTTTTTAAACTCAAAACGCACGATACCAAAGTTGTAAATTTTTCTGAAACCTGTAACTTTTTAAGATGTATATGAAAATACATTTTTAAATTAAATTTTTACATACGAATTTCAAGCTTTAAATTCCTTTTTGCAAAATGTCATCATGAATATTATTTCCAAAATTACAGCTATTTAAAGGCTATGTCAGCAGAGATGGTTACATAAAGAATAAAAAGAAGAACAGCTATTTAAATATTGTATAATCTGTTTTAAGAAATTTTTACCCTTCCCCCTGAAAATCGGCACCTATGAAGTTTACAGTTATAATATAATAATAATATACAATAGGCAATAGGGTACATACAACTATCATGTTACACAATGTATTTTACTGGTATTACTTACAAATAGCAAAATTAAATAACATAATATTATAACAAATACTCAGACTAAAATGATGATTATTATTTGCGTTATATATTACATCAATAATAGCTAACACTGATGTTTATTTTATATACATACAATTACAAAATTTAATTAAATAATCTCTTTATAATTTAATGTCATTTAAAATGTATATTCTGTTTATTTGATGTATTATTATATTTTTTATTATAATGTAAGTATTATTTTGTTTATTATTTTCACTCATTGGCAGTATTGACACTTCCTTGAAATGAATTTTGTTTGTAACTTTTTGTATTGAGCAATTGTAAAGCCTCAATAAATGTATAAGTAATAAGTACTGTGTGTTCATTTGAAAATTTACCACCTGATTAAAAATGTTTTAAATAAAAATTGTTTGGTATTACGTGGGAAACAAAATGGTAGGTATTAAATTTATTTTATTTAGTGGGCGATTTCTTAGTCAATTCCATTTTTTATATGTAAACATATATTTTTAATTTCGGTATCTTTTTATGGGGAAAAAACAAAAACACTATAGATAAATAATTAGATTTTTAAATTTCTCGATTTGTTTACTCGAAAACTATCAAATTTAGAATAGAGGTGCAGAGAATAAAAAATGTTTATTTTAATCTAAACTTAAATTAAATTTAAAAACTAAGCGCGTCTAGGTACCCCCCAAATCACCAATAAAATACATATATTTTTTTTTTATAAAAATTAAAAAATAATTTTTTCATGTTAACTTCAAAAACAAGGCTTCAATTTGACGTAATCTGTCATTTTCATATTATGAATTATAATTAATTATAATAATATGTACAATTAAAATAAAATAATTAAAAAAACACAATTTAAAAACTTTTCAAAATATTAAATTCTACGTATATATTTATATGTAATTTGTATTTTTATAAGTCACATAAAGTAGGCCGCTACTTCTTTAAGGGAAGAACCATAATACAATTAAATGTACCATCGGCATAATAAGTCGTCTGTCACCCTAAAGGTCAAACATCATCGGTTATAGTTTTTCTTTATCTAGTCAACAAGATTCAAAATCTCTGTCTTTGTTTAATACATGGAGAAATGATATTATATTAATCAAATGGGAGGAGCCTAATAAGTTTGTGATAAGCGAATTTAAATAAAAACTGAACGAATACTTATGGAGTTCACTGTACATTATATTATAAAATAAAAAAGATAGTTTTTTAAACTTCTAAAAAAGGCATTAAAACTTTCATTTATATAATTATAACATCATTATCATTAAACAACATGAAAATAAAGAGTTTTCCTTTGCATGGCATAAAATTTAAATGTTTGACTAATTCCAGAGCACATATAAATAATTATATTACATTATAAGTTGGTGTGACTGTGTCTGAAAACTTCACCAGCTTTGCTAAATTTAAAGTTAGCGAAACTGCACCAGCGTTTACAATTGCATTTTAATGATAGACTTCGAACACAAAAAAAAACCAACGTAAACTAAAATTAGATTAGTTTTTACGATTTAATCGGCAGAGTTTAAAATTTTTATACTTTTGTGGAAAATCGTTCAAAAAAAAACAAGTTCAAAACAATTTAACTTAATTTTCATACTTTTTTCTTGTAACTATGTATAGCACTCTTGAGACTTACTATACACTGATATAAAAATGCTAACTTTAAATGTTTATTATACAGATTCATTTGTAACTAACAATTATTAAAAACTATTTATTTAGTATAAATTAATTTGTATAAGACAGGCGCGGATCTAGGTTTATATATTGGGGGGTTAAGGTCTGAAAAATGACAATTTGGGAAGAGGGGGAGGGTCATGGTCTGTGAAATGGACCAAAAAATTACTTTATCCGGTATATACCGATAAATATACAATTTTAGTAATTTTAATTCTTCAAACCGTTTTATACTTATAATTAGAATAAATTAGTTTGTAGGATTTCAGTAGGGGCACGACTTTATGAGGCTTAGGGAGTTCAAGTTCCCCAATATTCTCGCCAGCGGGCTAAGCCCCCCCCCCCCCCCCCCCACTACCGATTTATTTTACAATTTATCGTCTGTTTTTTAATTATTAAATGTTCTGTTAATTTTTTTAGATATCTTTAATTCTTTTTTACGTAAATTTACGTTAGTAATGAAACTACAAAAAAATAATATGATTGTTTAGTTTATACATTCACATAACAATAATATTTATTTTTCTTGTGTACCTACACATATAACCTTGTGGAAATAAAAATGAATAAATTAATGAAGTATTAGCTGATATTGAAGAAAATATTAATTAAGTATTGATAATTATATATTATGAAACGGCAATAACGTCAATGGGGAAATTAAAAAAAGGTATTAATGAAAACATTTCAACACACATGAATGTAAAATGTCAAAATATTATAAATAGTTGTGTTTGTTTATTATTTTACGCGATTAATATAAATATAACATTTCATAATAACCTACCTACATTTTACCATTTAAGTAGGTATATTGTACGAATTAAAACACATATATGCCCAGTATTATCAACCAATTTAAAGCTCCTTTAACGCTAAATGCTCCTTTAAAGTAAATTTGGTGTATAACAAATGTGATTTAAATCAATATTTAAGCTCTCAATGAAAAATTTACATAATATACGTTGTAAATAAATACTGCAGATAATTTAAAATCTATTTAATTAAATGTATTATGCTTGGATCTGTTGATAATATGACAGTTAGTTAAAGGAGCATTTAGTTAAACTTGATAATACTGGGCAATAGTAGGTTATTAAAAATACATAAAAACATTTTATGTTCATATAAAAAATAATAATAATTTTTTTAACTTCAATTTTTAATCAGACTAATTAAAATAAAAATTAGGTAACATATAGTTTAAACGAACAAATAAACGCTACCACATTTGATGGGTTACTATGCGCTAAAAACGGTTAATAAGTAACCAAAGTCAATTAGTAATCAGGAAATCTTTAGATTAACAAATTAATTTTATTGGTTCGAAATAATCTACCCCATCCTATGTTAAGTGGCGTTTGATCACTTTTATTTTTATATTCTATTTTAAATTAAATTAGATATTTCTTTCTATGTATGTATATAAAGATATAAATTCTAATTTAACGTGCTCTTAGTAAGTACTTTCTTTTTTTTGTAAATTTACTGTCAGATTTAAATTTTGTCCTCGAGTTCGGCCGTAAACACCAACATACATTCTTATAATTAACATTTTATAAATTGTGGAAAACAGTAAATGCACTGGTTTTATAATAGAACACGATTTTTGTTTAAATAATTTCGTTTATATTTAAAATTTTATGTTATAAAAATTCTCAATAAATATATATATTTGAAAACTTAATGTTATTGTTTTTCAACAGCGCAGTTCAAACATAAAAATATGGTAGATCAAAATGCATCCGAAATTTGGAACTCATTTCATGTAGTTAAAAAAAAGCATGAATTTGATAAAAAAAATTTTTAGGTTATTATTATGGCTGATAAAATTATTGTATTTTAGGGAATTGTTCCATATGTAATGAAGTATCAAATATGCAAATATCAAGCATGTCAGATCAATATTGACAAAACTACATCATGTTAAAGAAATGGTATCCGAAATATACTTATGTAGCATATTATTAGTTCAATCAAATTGTACTTGTTAGGTATTCAGAATTCAGGTACCTCATAGAAAGATTTTATTCTTTATAATATACATAAATACATTTAAAAAATCTTATTTAAACTTCATTTAAATTCAGTTACAGGTTTACAGCTGGCTGACATGACATTAAATAAAAATTGACCTCAATAAAATCATCTATTTAACTACTTCCCAAGAAAAAAAAAACAAATAGAAAACAATTCAGAATTCCTGAGATACATATATATGATATTTGATTAACCAACACAACATGTGTAAATATGTGAAAAAAAAATCATACGATATTACGTAACGGTGTTAACTCACTCATTATCATATTTATTTGCGCACGCATGGTTTATCTATGTATTCTAGCTAGGCTAGACCAACTAACATATACGCTACTTCCTTGAAAGTAAAAATTTACTATGTTCCGGATATGGTATTTGGTAACCGCCCAAATAAATAATAAGCGAAGTATGTATTGTTACAATTGATCTTTTGTGGTATTAAGGTGACATAGAAGGTACTTTGAGGTTATACGTCTAGCACACTGTAACATAAAAAAGATTTGACTTCGAAATATGTTGTTTTTAATTTATATTCAGAACACATGTTCTTACATTTAATGGAATATTTTACTTTGTTAATTATTAAAAGTAAAAAAAAAAGTTTAATTTAATTTGAAAATTGAAATAGAATTGTATAATAGTAACATGTACTAATTTGCTGTAATGGTAGAGCAAGTTTTTCATTATTTTGAATAAATTACATACACGTGAATATATTTGTTTTATAATTTTTATAGTATTTAAAAGGGTTGAAGTTTCGAATAATTAGTTTTTTAAATAAAAAGTCTCTATATGGTATAGCCAATTGTGTAGAATTTCAATAAATAGAGCACTTTCGGCAAGTTCTCTCATTTATCGTGTGTTAAAAACTGTTATTTTTAATATCCGATTACTCAAAAACCATACGTCCAATATTTTAAATAAAAATTAGTAAAAAATATGAGTTATTCATAAATAACATATTAAAATTTTAGACTTTTATCTATACATTGCTCTAATGATCGAATAACCTTAAGCAACTGCATATAGCCCCGATGTAAAGGGGCGGGGCTAGTAAATAAAATAAATAAATAATTTGTATAAATACTTGTTTGCCAAAAAAAACCTTGAAGAGCAAAAAAGAAATGTAATATTTTTTTTTTTTGTTTTTTGATAAATAAAAAAAAGTGGGTGTGTATATTTATTGACATCTAGCGTGCAAATGCAAAACTAAAACCCTGTTTTACTGACTATCATAACAGAAATCCGTACTATCTACACCTAACCTAACTTCACAGTGTTAAATTATTTCCATTGCATTACTGAAATTTCGCCCAGAACGCGTTTAAAGAAGTATGACTTCGGAAAAAAAAACTATGCCACTTCCTTTAATACATATTTATAATAATGACGTTCGATGAATTCAAACTAATTAAATGATTTATTATAATATATTTTACATTGAATTTAAATTAACTTTGTCTATGATAAAATATATTGTGTATATGAATGATTTATTATTTGCCTTGACTTTTAGCTGTTATACTTATGAATTATTTGTGTTTTTTATATATAATTTAAACAATACAGTGTGTAATTAATATAATAATATATTCAAAAATATTTAAATCAGTTAAAAAATAAATACCATTATTAATTTATAAAAACTAATATATATGGAAATATTTTTAAAAAAGTGCTGTTAATCGTAGATTTTCATAAAATATTATAAGAAAGAACCTGCTCTGAGAAATTATCTATTAGTGAAAACCGTATAAAAATCAGTTTAGTAGTTTTCGAGTTGACTTATAATAATTATAATATGTAAAAAATAAAAATTCATTTTATAGACAGAGATAGAAGTCTTGAGTGACTGACTCATCAACACTCAGCACAAATGTGAAATTTAAAAGTATATTCCCTTTATGACATAAAAAAACCTTTAAGATTTTTTTGAAATTTAACCCCTTTTAAATACATGCATAACAACTTATGTTATAAAAATGAATTTCATGCAAAATTTAAATAAAAAACACGTGTATTTTGATTTTTTAAATTCAATGTCAATAGGGATAAAGTAGATAAATTTTTTTTAATGTTTCAGACGAATAGTATAATATATTATGTAGTTTATAAAAATGTTCATAAAAACAAAAATAACGCGGGCGAAGCCACTAATTAAATAAAACGTATACAAGTAACTAAAAAGATATACCAAAATTTTAATTTTTTTTGAAACCGAAATCAGTATATCATTTACAAATTCAAAATATGAATTTTATAAACATCTAGTCGTTTAAAAGCTGTTTAAAAGAGACCAACAGGTCTCAAAAGACAAATTTATTATTAAAAAAAAACTAGCGCATTGAACCCGGTGTTGCCCGGGTTAATATTCAAAACATTATACACAATAACCTTCCTCGTCAAACATTCTATTCATTATTAAAAACAACAGACAATACGCAATCTATGTATTTGTGAAAACCGCAATAAAATCTGTTCAGTAGTTAATAAGTTTATAAGCTTCATATAAACAAAAATTCATTTTTATATTACATTTATACATATATAGATTAAAAAATTGTCTTTCCTTAAATCAGTAAGTTAATTAAGTCACTTCACAATAATACATAAGTAAATTACATAAATTCCAATCAAAATTTAAAATAATATATCAAATTTATTTCCTGTATGAACTACTTTAAACCAAAACAAACAAGTTTTTCGGTAATGACATAATAAAGTAATTAAAATTAATTCAATTATTTGTAATCAAAATGCAATTTTATAATAAATTGGTATTAACTAATAAAACTTACAACGCTATAAAATAAATTGAAGGCATAACATTTTTACAATTTTTCATCTAAAAATAAATAAATAAATATAAAACAAATACCTGCAAGTATAAAAACAGTGTTCACCAGCCACCCAAAGCACCCTTTCAAAAAATCACTCAATTTATTGAACTGCTTCATTTTCAAAAACCAAAAAACAAAAAAAAACCAACACAAATAAAAAATACTACGTAACAAAAACAAAAAACGACCGTGTCAATCTAAAATAATATTTCGAACAAATGAATACGGGATAATATTTTTTTTTGTATATAGGGATCCACGTGTTTCGCGTATTACGATACCCACGTGTGGTGTTTGTTAAAGAGCAGGGCGCGACGTATCCTCACGAAAGCCAAATCAGAACTGGTTGGATTATTTGTGTGCGCGCTCACGCGATGGCCCGACTCGGCTTCATCTCTTTCTAACTTACTTGCCAGGTGAGTTATTACACAATATACCTGTCCGAATAGAGGGGATATGTTTGTTCATGTGTGTGTGTGTGTATGTGTGTGAAACTCATTCAAAAATTTTGAGGAATGTGAGGTAGAATTTATGCTGTTTTAAAATTTAAAATACAATTTGATTTTTATATAGTTCGGTATTGTTCAGAAAGTTTAGGGTCTAAATACTTTTACATTTAAATAATATTTTGATTGTTTTTTAACGAGAAAATTTTGTATTTCCTATTTCTCGAAAAATTGCGTATTTGTAAATTAATTTTATTATTTTTCCACATTTTTAATTAATATACTCAAATTAAATAAATGACATTTTTCGTTTTTTTTTTTTTAATTTGGAAAAGTGCTTATCTATATCTATAAAAGAGTTTGTCCTTAACCACTCACTCACTCACTCACTCACTCATATATCAACGTACAACCCAAACCCCTGGACCTAAAAACATTAAATTTCGTAGGTACCTTCCTTTTATGATGTAAGCACCCACTAAGAAAGGATTTTTCTAAATTCAACCCCTAAGGGGTTAAAACAGAGTGTCAAAGTTTATAAAAAAAAATTTGTTCGTATTTAATTGAAACTTATCGAACATACCTGCTTTACTTATAAAGGTAAATTCAGACAAAATAGTCATCTATTAAAATAAAAATTTCGACATTCAACCCCTAATGGTGGGGGTAGACAGGGTCTGTGTTTTTGATATGTTTCTCTGTATAGCTGATTACGTTATAATAGTGGAGTCGGGTAAAATAATCTGCAATAAAAAAATTCTATATTCAACCCCTAATGGCGAGGGTAGACAGGGAGTTAGTTTTTACAATTTTTAACTAAGATCCGAGATATTTACGTTTTTTTATGGGTAATGAATAAAAATCAATATAAGAAAGTGTAATATGTCATCCCCTAACACGTATGAGGGTTCTAATTGTTTTCGAAGTTAACGCGAGCGAAGCCGCGGGATTCCGCTAGTATGATATTAAAGTGGCAATTTAATTCAAAATGAAAATATATTAATTCTGAATCGAATTTGACACGGCAATAGTGCCCTTTAAGGGGGTATTCTGGTCTAGAAATATGAAAAAATCGATTTTTTTTATATTTTCAAAGCTTAAAAATCATTTAAAAATATGTCCTTAAAATACATAAATACATAAGCAAAACAATTAATAGATTAAAGTATACATATTTTATTTCGCACCTGTAAGAATTAATTATTAAATATCATAGTTAAATATGTTTAAAATATAAATTAACAATTAGAAATTATTTATAATTTTTTTAACATTTTGAGATTTATTAGCATAAATTCTTTTCAAATAATTACAGTAATATAAAAAATGAAAATTAATATTTCATAAGCACTTAAAGATTCTGGACTACTATTAAATGGCATATTATACATTTTTCTTATAAATTGATAAGATTTTAAATAATAAGGAACGGGCACTGTTTTTTGGGATTGATGGGCTTTATTTTTATAATTTTCATGAGATCATGTTACTAATAAAACAAGTAACTCTTTATTAAATCAAATTAATTATTATTAAAGTCTGCAAATATACTTTTTTTTATTTATAGCCTTTTATTTTGTTTATGTTATTTTTCTTCAGTAATGGACACTTGCTAATGATAAAGAAAACAATAAATACTACAATGCAAAAGTTATAAAATAAAGTGTCATAAAATTTAAAACAATGTAATGAATTTATGTACATAAAAAATAAACTTTTATTGATAGTGTGTCGAACCGCGATAATTTATCTGTCCACCGTTTTTAAACGAAATGATTAATTATCATCAAATCACGCTGTAAGACAGTTTAATGTATATAAATTATGATTCAGTAATGACAGTAATCAAATATCAACAAATATTTATAATTCAGTATATTTAATTTAAAATTGCCCAACACTGGGGTAGTGCCCATAACTGGTTCCAGTACCTTATTATATGTTTTTATTTTAAAAATCACGAGATTTAAGTGTGGTCACTCCCAATATTTTTTTGCGTTTTCAACAGATGTGTACATTTTGAAACCATCAAGCCATACTTATTTGACTATTTTTAGAATGTTGTGTTTGTATTGTGACAATTTTTTGTCCGACGATTTTGAAAAAATGGCTCAACGGAAATAAGCGTTACTTTTTTTACTCGATTTGTCTACTCTTATCTTACATTTGATTAATTTTTCAATAGAGTGTAGTATTATTGTAATATAATTCTAATTTTACAAGTCACCAATATAAAAAAATTGAAATTACATTTTTATTTTTTTATACGGTCGTATTTTTTCGAATTTTAATAAATTTTCTTTTATAAAGAAATTGTGAAACGTCTTTCCAATATATTTATCTAAATATATCAATTTGTTACTAAATAAAATAAATACCAAGAACACAGAAAAAAAGAAACCTGAATAATTTTTTTCTGTACATCCCGGATAGTCAGCGACAATCTATCATTATAAAATATTTTCTTACAGTCTAATGCGGCGTTTACACCGAGAAAACAAAACAGAAACACGGTGTTTTTATAACCAAAAAGCAATATAAACCCTATACATTTTTAAATACAAAGTATTTTAAAGGCACGTTGTTTCTGTTTTGTTTTTTCGGTGTAAACACCGCAAGACTATAATAAGGTTTGTATATATTCAATATTAATTGATGGATAAACTACAAACATTACAACATAAAATTACAAATATTATTACCTACAGTTTCAAAGAGTACAAAATATTTTATAATAATAGGTTGTCGCTTACTATCCGGGATGAACAGAGAAAACTGTAATTTTTTAGGTTTCTTTTTTTCTGTGAAATAAGAAATGAAATGATAATAGGATTACCTACTACTAAAATTCTTATGAAAACTAATAACAAAGATATAATATTTCATAATTGATATTCGAATAAAAAAGCACTTGTCTTTTTATACTATTTCCTATATGATAAACATAGAAATAATTTGTTAACATATTATCAATGAGACATTCTCCACTCAATAAAGACAATAGACCAGCGGTTCTTAAACTTATGTGGTCTGGGGACCCCTTTTTTTAACAATTATTTTTCAGGGACCCCCATCCCTGATAGAAAAACAAAAAAGGTCGTTAGATACTAATTAATCACTGATAAATTGAAATATAAAAGTACTTTATGTAAATTAATTTTTTGCCAAAAATGTTTCACGGCCCCCCGTAAAAGATTGGCGGCCCCCCGGGGGTCCGCGGACCCTAGTTTAAGAACCGCTGCAATAGACAATTGATTTGACATGATAATAATAATAATAATGATAAAACATTACCGAAATGGTACATTCATATTTAATTAGAATAACTATTTTGTCTTCTATCACAGCGGTTCTTAAATGTTTGTGGTTTAGGGTCTTGAACAATTATTTTTTGGGGACCCCCCCATTTTTTTTTCTTGTGTTTGAATTGAATTTGTATGAAAAATTAAAATTAGAACCATGAAATTTTGCCGAAAATCGAGATTTTTCCAAGGGGTATACCTTAAAAAAATGTCGATTTTTGACAAATTTTTTTTTTTCGAATTTTAAAGTGTTATACATGTCATTATATAGATTTTGGCACGCTGATTCCAAATTCGTCGACAAAAATTAAATCCGACCACACGTTCAATAGTTACGACCATTTTTCTCAAAAATTTGAAAAAAACTAAAACTTTAAAAATCCATATCTCGAGAACGTTGATAGATACAGACCTGCGGTTTGAAAATTTCAACTTTTCACGTCATTTTCTTTATAATAAACATACTTTTAACGAAATCTAAAATTAAAAGTTTTTGAGTAATATTTCACACATAAAACTTAAAGTGATGAAAATATCAACTCAATTACAAAAAAATAAAAATTAGAATCATAACTAACTACATATATGCAAACAATAATTTTCACTAATTTTCATTTAAATCACATTTATTTAACTAAAATGCAATAATTGTTACTGAATTTCCATAGAGAACATAAAACAAAACGATTAACCTTTAGAAATAAATAATTTTTTTTTTAAACTCCCACAATACGTAAAAATTCATTTAAGGGCATTGGTATTGATACAAAATTAAAATACCCTAGACCAGCGGTTCTTAAACTTTAAATCCCCACCTCCTGACAAAAAATAACAAAGAAGGTCTTTAGATAACGAATTAATCATTGGTAAATAGAAATACTTTAATTTATTGCCAAATATGTTTATGTAAAATAAATATATCTAGGCAGGGCTAGACAAGAGCTCCAACATCGGCCCGAGAAAAAAGTAATGGGCCAGTCCGTATAAAATTTAGTCTTAATTCTGAATTATATAATTGTTATGCCCATGGGCGCCGACTTCGGGAAGGAAAGATGGGGGCGATCGCCAATCTCGATGTGATTCCACAGGGAATTTATTTCCTTTCTTATTTTCATCTTTGAATTGATATTTCTATATTACAAATAGAAGATTCGTGCATGAAATATTACCCCAAAGAATTTTTTTACATATATAGAAAATGGCGCGAAAAATTGATATTTTTAAACTGCAAGTCCGTATATCTCAAACCGTTTTTATATGGCCTGCTCTCAAAGTTTTAATTTTTTTTATAAAAACTTTTGAACTGTTGATCGGTAATAATTTTAGTTAACAAATCGAAATGCATCAAACGTCAATTTGTCATAGAAGCAAAATAATAATTTTTATATACCAAATTGAAATTAATAAATCTTGAACCGGAAGAAGAGTGAGGGGAGAGGGGAGGGAGAATTTGAGAACTGAAACTCCCAAAGCCACAACTTCAAGTCAAACCATTTCAAAAGATACCTAACCTGTCTATATACTTAAAGGCACGTGGACAGCTGTGTTATAGATCATAATAGAATTTTCTAATTAACTATTTTAACGAGACCTAATTCAATTCTCTCACCTCCCACATACGAGTGAGTTTAATACACAATATATTAAAAAAAATACGTAAATTAGATGTTAATTTCTAACACTGATAAAGAGTATGTAATTATAACTGCTGTTACTTAGTATTAAGTAATGTAAGCGATTTAAATTAAACAGGTCAAGTACTTAAGTATGTATATATATACATACTTACACAACTAATGTATATATACACGGTCATGCATTATTAGATATCATAATATACATATATTATAATATAATAACGCCATGTAGATAAAAAAAACTTAAATTGAAGTAGGTACTTAGACAAGAACACAAAAAAAAATATCAATAATGTAAATTTTAATATGAAAAAAAAAATTTATATTTCAACAGTATCAAAATTTAATACAGCATGCACCCCCCCCCCCATTTTTTTAATTTAAAATAAACCTTAACTGTCAGGTATTAAACTAATTAATATAATATGACATTTTTTAAATAAGACTAATAAGTTAGATTTGTTAAAAACATCGTAAAATATATTATGTCCGAGTATTCTAAAGGAGCTAACAAAATTAACAAGCTAACACGTACTTTCAAATGGGGTATCATAGATATCTGACAGTTACCTTGAGGTATTATGAAGTGTTTGAAAAGTTTCTCGCACGCGCGGTAAGTAAACAGTAAACATCAATGGTATTAAAACAGTGGTGATATTATAAAAATTATCTTTTACATTCAAAGTCACCAATTATCTATATCTAATTTTAAAACTGAAAATAATAATTTTAAATTTTAAATTTTCGTAACAAAAGTTGTTTATTTACATATCATTTTTAAGAATACCATTGTATTTGAAAACTTAATTATCCCTAGTTGAACTTTTGAATTTTTGATATATCTATCGTGTAGGACACTTTAAACTATCAAAATCTCAAATAATCATAGATCTTTACAAAGTTCATTATTTCTACATTCTAAATTTAAAAAAATAATAAAAATCCATTAATATTTAACGAATATTTGGAGTACTTTTAGTAAAACCCTAAAATTTGAGAGCAAGTCGCCATATTTTTTAAACAGATAAAAGTATGAAAATTTTTGTTTTACGAAAGTTTCTTATTTTTTATATACCATTCCATTTAATTTTGCTGAAAAACGGACATGTACCCCTCAAACTACACCCAAGGGCAGTTTTAGGGGGTTGAAAATATTTCCCTGAAACTCTTTAGGGTCGATATACCATGTTGACCCCAAAATGACCTTAAAATCTCCACTTAAAGTCAAAATTTTTACCTCCATTGGTTTTCCCCCTATGAACCCTGAAACTTTTGTACCAAACATTATCCCTGAAAAACCTTAATTTTCGAGATATTTGCTTGTCTCAATTTAAATAGACCACCCGGTTATATAGTAAATTTTTTATCCTAAAACTCTATCTTCAATAGTTTGGGCGTAAAACATAGTGGATGGGTGGTCTGGAATACCCTGTATATTTAAAACAAATCCATAAATAGTATCACAGATTAACACCCCATTGAAAGTGCTTGATAGCTAATAAATATTGTTAACTCCTTTATAATACCAGACATTAGTTTAATAACTTGTTAGTAAAATTTTCATTGTATATGAAATCAATGGGCATTTACTGATTAAAAAAACATGCGGGCGAAATGCATGGGGTAACTAAAAAACAAAAAAATACAAGATAAAAATTGAAGGGGCCGATTACCCCATTCACCCATTGAATAAATAATAATTGGTTGATACTGAAAATCGATAACACTTTTTAACTGGATCTCATTGAGTTCTCCAGTTATGAAATAAAAATTAATGATTTTTCAGAGGCTGTATCACAGAAAAAAATAATTTGTCTATGTATTAAAACATGTGATCAATGTAAAAAAATCCGTGATCGATTTGGCTCCGATAGAGGTTGTTTGTTAATTAATATAATTTTTTTTCAATATGGACATATCCACGTTTATTTTACTGATAAATGTATATAATTAGTAACAATGTTCTCATCACGGTGAAAATTTTGTTTCGTATTCAAAATATATATTTTAAATACAAAAAAAATACTTTATAAACGACATCAATGAATTTACCATATCGAAAATTGCACTTTCACTAGTTGGGTGGTGTAAAAAATATTCACACTGATAAATATTTATTAATATAACCATTATGTTTAATCTATTTGAGAGTTTCATTAGTTGGTGTAATAAATTATTTATCAATTTGACAAATGAAAAGATTTTTAGATAAACATGAAGATATATTTTTCAAATTAATAAAATATCCTAAATAAGATTTTTTTTTATTATTATATTGAGGAAAGATTGTTATATTAACAAAATAAATTTATTAAGCAGTTTTTCATCTCAAAGTTTTTTTCTGTATATGTATATACCTTCCTTAAGGCTGGTTTACACGCAACGATAAATCGTAAAAATTTATCGTAACGATCAAATCGTTACGATTTATCGTAGCGTGTAAACAGGATATTGTAGCGATTTATTGGAATTGGATTGGATGATTGTTGCCGGCCGGCATCAATTTCTGCAAATCGTAACGACAAGTTGGAACGTATAAACAAGTAGCAGCCATTCATTGCTACGATTTGACTCAGTTTGCATTAGCTGTTCACGGGAAAGGTTGTTAACAACTCAACATAAGTCTCTTCATACATTCTTAAATAATTCCGCCAGTGATTGGGTTTATTTCGCAATTTTTTCAATAATTTTATATGAGAAAGTATCCTTTTCTTCAGCAACCATTGGCGGCTCCACTTTCTTCTAGGTCTTCGTGACCTTTTCACTTTTCTTGCTAAACAAACGATCACAACAGTACTTCCTCCATGACAAAAACTGACTGAGTATACCGCGGTCGACAATGAATATTGGACAAGAAATCGTTGCATGTAAACAGTACACACTCTTTCGATTTATTGTAACAATGTATCGTAACGATCGAATTGTTACGATTTATCGTAGCGAGTAAACCAGCCTTTAAGAAGAATTTCCGGACAGTTTTTTACATTTATTGTAAATCATTCTGTATATAACATTCTTACGTCTTAATCAAGAATCAGTATATATATATATCTAAGAATCAGACATATTCCAATTACATTTCTATCCCATCTAATAAAAATATACAAACTTAACGATCCGAGCATCGGAAAGTCATTGACAATAATACCTCCGCGACGACGACGGTCGGTCGGTAAGGAAGAAAACTGCAAAATCCAATTAACTAATTTCGTTAATTGGTGTTTGAATTACTTTTTTAAAACGCCACATCTGGTTATGTAACGCAATTTGTGACAGCGGGTCTCGTATTTCACACCAGCGGTAATTAAAATGTGCAACTATCAAGGTACGTTATTCTTTTGATATATGGTGTCGTGAAACGTAATTAACCCGATGAGCGCTTTTGACCTTTTCGTATCATCTGATATCATAGTCTGTGTTCAGAACACAAACCGACTAATTCATTTTTTTGTCAATTTATTTTTTTACGGTATTTGAAAGGTTTCAATCGATTCTTTTCTTATTGGATTAATATTTAATTTTGTACATTTTTGAGAAATTAAAAATTGCTGGAAATCTGTTTTTTATGAATACATTTAAGAGTTAATTTAAAAAATTACGGATTTGATTAAATTTTATCTAAATAAGTTATAATTATTGATTTATAAATTACTCGTTAAATTTTTAGTTTAGAAAATTATTCCGACTGAATTTTTCGTTTTTATCATATTGGAGAGGTTGGCATGATTTTAAAAGTGCAAGGTGCCAGTCGGTACCTTGGTCGGATATTGTTTAAGCCGCGAAAAGGCCCTAAAAAGAAAAAAAAATGAGAAAGAAGGTTTGACTGACAGATTTATCACCACTCAGCTCAAATCCCTGGACCTGGTAGCGTAAAATTTTAGGGGTGTATCTCTGTTATGACATGGACACCCTCTAAGAAGAGATTTTCCGAAATTCAACCCCTACGAAAAGAAAAAAGAGTGTTATGTCCGAATCATAAAGGTATCAAATTTATATGACAGTTCTCTTAGAGTTTCATTAAGACTTTGACAAGTTTCACGCACGTGTTGTACGTAAGCACCAACAACGGTATTAAAACAGTGGTGATATTACGAAAATTATTTTGTACGATCAGAGTCACTAACTGTGTTACAAGACATTGAAGTATCACTGCTCTAAATTTCATAGCCAATCAAAAGATAATATCACAAAATTAACACCTCATTTGAGAGTGCATGTTAGTTAGCAAATTTTGCTAGCCCCTTTATGATACCGGGCATTTTTTAAAATTTGGTACATCTATAAGTCTATATCTGCATTATGTGAACTTTAAAATAATAATATACGTGTATCAGGGGTAAAAAAACCAGTCCTGACAAATTTTATAAATTATCTAAATGTTTATAACGACGAAAACAACGCGATCGAAGCCGCGGGGGGGTCGACTTCAAGCTTCCCACACACCAACGCGAATTATTCGCAGCAGCAGCGAATAAAGGCTCCGACAGACTGACGCGAAACATTCGAAGCGACTGCGGCGCGAATAAAAACGCGGCGAAATTTTTATATATTTTTTTATTTTTTATTTTTATATATTATATATTTAAATATCTACCAAACCGATTTTTCTGTAGCTTTCGCTATTTTGTAGATTCTTTCTTTCTGGAGTTAACACAATAGTTCCATTTCTTAATCATCAATAGTTTTCGAGTTGTGAATATTTTACCTGAAAAGAAACGTGAAAAATTTCTGAAAAAACGCGAAATTTATTTCACCATCGTATTTTTTTTTCATTTGAAAATATATATATGTCGGTCTGTCGGAGCCTTTATTCGCTGCCGCTGCGAATAATTCGCGTTGGTCTGTGGGAAGCTTTATTAGAAAATATCAAAACCCACACGTGGGTGTTGCCGCGCAATCCACTTGATTGACACAACTCAAAAAATACCCTTGCTAATCGATTCGTGAATCAATCCCGAGTCCAACGAGGTACATGAAGCATTGTATAAAAAAATTGAGGGGGGAGGGTCATGACCGGAAAAATTCTTTAAATGTGCTAAACTAGAACCATAGACCTATCAGTTAGCGAAAACCCGAGGTCTCTAGGTGGTCAGGGGGCCGAGATATCGCTATCGAAGACAAACGGACGGATGGAAAATTGAGCATATAAGCGCTCTAAAAACGCTATGGTACCTAATGATATACTGACAAAATCTAAAGAAATGTTTAAAATAAGGAAGAATTTATCATTTCACAGAGAATGCATTTTTTTATTTTTTTTTTATAAATACGTATTATTTATTTATGTTTGCAAAAAATGTTTCCATGAGACAACTTAAAGTAAATCTAACTTCTTTTGTTTTGTGAAATTATTTAAATTGAGAATATTAAAAACACTCGCTATATTTCATCTCAACATTTATAAAAATAACTTGTTTTCAGGGTTCTTCACAATAAAAAATAACAATTTAAAAGATAAAAAATATTTTATAAATAAAATAAAATAATGTGTTATTCAATTTCAAAACCCTACGTAAAAAACTTTAAACGAAAAACTATTTTTCGATGGTCTTATTGATTTGAAATGTATAGAGATTTGAAGTGAAATTGTAAATATCTGTAAAATGTAAACATAAACCTACAGACTGATAAAATGAGAAAAAATAGAAGAGACACCTTCTTTATCGACAGATCAGACGAGAATACACACGTTTATTGACATTACAAATTGAAGTGAAATAAAATATAAAAATTATCTGTCGCAGAACTTTATATAATATTGAAGTTTCCGACACTTTAAAATGCAAAGAAACGTTGACAGAAATATTGAAGAAATAAACGAATACAGACAATATCAAAATATTAGGTTTTCGAAAACCGGAAACGACTAATTCTAGTATTTTTTAATTTTATCATAAATTATTTTATTTTATTTATTTTTAGTTAATATTGATTTTTTTTATTTCGAAAAGTATATTAAAGTATTTTTAGAATCAATTTAGAGGGGGTAATAACATTTTTATTTTTTATTTATAAATATTTTTGTTTTCTATCGGGGTCGTCTTTTAGGTAATTACGTAAGATTTTTAAAGAAGGAGAGGGGCGATCTGTTAAACCTTATGAATTCTTAGGTAGGAGAAGGGGGGGGGGTAAGTTACGTAACACTTTTGTTTTATTTTCTTTTTTAAAGAAGATCAATTTAAACCAATTTTGGCTATTGTAATTGCTTTTTCGTAATTATATTAAGAAAGGTATAGGGAGGACCTTATACTTACGGATCTTTACAAAGAGAAAGGGGGATAGAAAATTTCGAAATCAATTTTTTTGTTTTATTATACTGATTTTATGTGAAAAAATAATCATTTTTTAAACCGTAGTGATTTTTAAAATTATTTTTGTAAATGGATATTTCGAACACGAATTGTCATTTAAAAAATAATAAAGATGTTTCATTTGTATATTAACTAACACGCATGCAAACGCAATATTACGTCAGGTGCGTGGAAATATGACCTGTAATTAATGTTATTTTGATTATCATCAATTTTACATACAAAATCAATTTAAAATTAGCAAAAAAACATTTTTCCATTTATTGTAAAATAAATATATATGTAGCTAGCTAACCATCAGGGTTACCTGAAGAAAGATTTATAATCCTTGGATAATCTGGGTAGGAGACATTTACAAACCCGGAAATCATAGGTACGAACCCTGAGTTTAAAACAAAATAATTAGCAAAATATTTTTTAAACTAAAATCTAATATTATACATAACAAAAATAAAAGAGCATGTGAAAACCTATAAGTATTATGTAGTTCATCCATACAATCTTGAAAAGTCGTACAGTTTAGTTGTAAAACATAGAATTTATTCAGAAAAACATTATAAATATACCGACAAACATTTTTTTCCAACGCTTTCTTCAAATGTGTGTATATTATGTTTATTTTTCTCAAAGGCAGATTTTTCTTGAATAAAATATTTTATGTACATATTTACAAAACACAAATGAGACAGTTTCTTGTATGTGGAATTGAAAAAGAAAAAGAAATCACACGAAATAAATTTACACAACTCGTTCTAAAAAATTTTGATTTGCGATAAGTTATATTTATCTATTGATTATATCGATAATAATCTATTGAAATTTAAATTTCTTAAAAAAAAGATGGGAGAACAAAACACAGGTAAAACAATTGCCTCGAAGTATCGGTAATTTCAATAAATATTAAGGAAAAAAAATTATTTATTAGTTTGTATTTAATATTTTTATTTTAAAGAATTTTCATTTTCGTTGAGATGTTTTGTAACTTATCGTTAGAGAAATCATAATTCAAAGTAAAAAAAGTAGTTTTTGTAAACCCTGAGATGTAAATGAAGTCTTTTTTTATTTTTTTTTCGTTGGTAACTAAAATCCTCACTTTTGTGATCCTGCAATTTTTAATTACCTTTTTTTTCGTTGTCATCATTAGAGTCATGTGGGGCAAGTGTGCGCAGCAGGTAAGTGTGCGCAGGCTTATTTTTTATACAACTGTTGACACTAGAGAGGGGAACTGACTGCCTTCAGTAGTCACTACAACGTTGGTCAAAAGACTGGAGTCTTGTCTGACAAGGTTACGTAGTTTTAGTAATATTGGTAAGTAAAAATTTTGGTTATAATTCTTACGATTTTTTTCAAGTTTTGATTGTAATTAGTATTAGTTATATCCAAGTATACTAGTTTATGTATCTAGTTTTACTAATTACATATCAAAACTTGGTAGAATGACGCAACAGTGTTTAATTTTAACCTAATTTTGTACAAGCGCTTTGGGTTAAGTGTGCGCAGAAGGTTGTGGGGTAAGAGTACGCATATTTCAATGCGTACTTTTACCCCGATAGTCACAGTTGTTTGTGTATTGACATTTTTATTAAAAGCTTTTATTTAACTTCACTTGTTTGTTTGTTAGTTTGTTAGTTAGTTAGTTAAGATCAAATTTTGCAATCAAAATTTCGACTAGTTCTAATTAAGATAGAGCTTTGAAATTTTGTATACATATATGAGTCCGGTGACAATGCAATATAGTATATCTAATATCGTTCTAAATCCAATATGGCGGATGTTCCAAGATGGCGGATTACTATGAAAGGGTTTGATGAGTAGAATACAAATAGCTATCTCGTTTTAATTTATCTTGATACAAAAATGTTAATTACTTTAAGCCTTATTTGGATATAAATTGAGATAAACAGTATTTGTGAGAGTATATATTTAATATAAAAATATTAAAAATAAAATAAATAATGATAAATGTTGATAAAAAATGATATTTATGACATTAAATATAGTTTAACTATATTTAACAAGCTTCCGTTTAAGTTATTATAAGTGCGTACACTTACCCGCAGTGCTGCGCACATATACCCCGATATTGGGGTAAGTGTACGCATTCTGACTAAGTTTTATTTTATTATTTTTCTAAAATTACCATTAAGTAAATTTGATTTCATGTTATGTAATTGTTAGATCAATAAAGCCTTGAAATGAATAACTTTTTTTTTATTTATTTCATACGAAAATTATAATTTTATAATAATTGAAAAAAAATGCGCACTCTTACCCCACATGACTCTATTACAAAACCCGAAGAAATCATAACAAAACCCGGAGCCCGGAGAAACGGTATACATACCCTGGGACTCCGATTGAAAATCGGTCGCACTAGTTACAATGGGCGCAACCTACAAAAAAAAAACATAATTTCCCCTCCCGGGGGGCACCGAAACATTTTTTGTTTATTTTTATTTCCTAAACAATATTTTAGGAAAATTTGAAAGAATTTATAGTGCTTAAAGTTATCCAAAGAATACAAAAAAAGTATTTTCAGAATTTTTTTGTGGCATTCTTATAGTTTTTTTGTTCAACAGATTTTTATAAATATCTAAAAAATTATATTTAAGTGCACAATAAATCGAAGTGACATCTGAATAATTCAAATTACAGAAAAAATCTCATAACAATTAAACAATTTTAACGTGCAAGCATCAAATAAAAAGTATAAAGAATATCGGTTTTCTCTTTTTTTTATTCGCTAGCCATTGATTGCTTTCCAAGATTTAAAACAAATTAAAATAAAACTTTGTGTGTAGACGATTTAATCAGGGAATCCAATCCAATTTTATTTCCTTTACCCGAAGTCTGTCATTAAAATACAATCGTAAATGTAGCAGCGAATTACAGACCACGACAATGTTACCAACAGTGGAAAAATACATATGTGTAGGAAATTGTGTGTGACAATTATTGCACAAAATCGTTATTTTAATTATAGTAACAATGGCTTCACCACACTAAAGCATGACTTTTCTCGGATTCGTTTAATCCATGAAGAATAAAGACATGACAATAAACTCTGATCTCTGTAATACAATTTTATGTGTCAAAATATGACCCCCGAAGTGGATGGTCTCTCGTACTCGGACCTCTGAGCAGTAGTTGACTGCGCAATCGTATAGTTGTGTGTGTACCGCAAGGTACAGAGTGGTGAATGCGCACAAAGTACATAAATATCTTACTTCTGCGCAGAGGTCTGAAAAATGTGGACCACCCACTCCAGGTTTCGTTTAATCTCATGTCTCTTATCTTCATGGTTTAATCTATGAGACCGACACGAGACTTTAGTATCTAAAACCAAAACGAGACTTATACTTTTACTGGCTGGAACTGCACACGAGACGAGACCATAAACATTAATATAACAAAATTAATAACCTCATTTATGAGTGCTATAATAGCAAGCTTGCAAATTTGGTAGGTCCTTTATAATACCCAGTGGCGGATTTAACGGGCGGCAAATGAGCAGTTGCCGCCTGGGCCCCCGTCTGAAAATGCTCCCAAGGGCCCCTCCAGATAAGAGCCCTTGTATGCGAGCCTGTTCAGATTCTGCAGTGTAAAATTTTTTTGATTCCATCCAATAATTTTGCGTGCCGAAATAAAATTACATTGTCAGTCACAAGTGCAAGCGCCGAACGAGGAATGAGTTCTTTGAAAAAAATCAAAAACTATCGTCGTGCCACTTTATCTGAGGAAACACTCAATAATTTCAGTATTTTGTACATTGAAAGAGACGTGGCTAACAAAATAGATCTGAATTCGACAATCGAAATATTTGCACAACAAAAGGCGAGACGAGGTTTTAAAACAATGTAACCTAACATTTACTATATGTGTAAACAAGAGTTAAATGTATAAGTGATTAAATGTATAAGTGATAATTATAAGTGAGATTGTCGATAACGAATCATACAATAAATAATAAATAAATCAAAATGTTTGGTTGAAGCAATAAAAAAATTAATTAGGAAATCAAAAAAGAACTAAACATTATCTATTTATTAATAATTAATTTGTAGCTATCAATGAATTAATGTTTTTTTTTCACGTCAATCAATTTTACAGTTGGTGCAACCAAACAATTCTTAAGTGATTTTTTTTTACTCAATAAAAGGGCCCCTGGTACGTTTGCCACCTAGCTCATTTCCCTTAAATCCGCCACTGATAATACCGGACATAAGACTATGTCGGGATGCACAGTCAAGGGATTGACGTGAATACGTTTCAAATCTAAGGAATCGTCGATTGTGTATCGCGTATTTTAGCTACATAGTTTTTCACTCACTAAAACGGGTTAAATATTTTGATTTGTACTTATACCTTGTAAATAGATCTAATCGAGAACATTTACGCTAGCGCGCAAAATGATCGCTGTGCGTTTATCCCCCCCCTCCCCCAATTCGCCTGTACCACATATTCGCGGGGGTGCCTCAGTGTTAATGGGTAAAGACCAATACGCCGGTTAGCATGATATTAAAACTATCCCAGTCGGACTTTTAGTTTCTGAGTTATTCAATGGTTTTACGTAGATCATCCCTCGAAAACGTTATATCAAGTTTCTGAAATATCCCTCCCCCCTCTATCGGGTTGGTGTGAAAAACTAAACGTTATTCGCGTCAAAATTCTTATATTTATACTTAGGATATATCGAATAAAAATCATAGTATCCACTCGTTAATCCGTTAATCGTTAATTAACGAAGTTAACAAAATGTTTAACGGATTAACTTTTAAGTTAACTCAAAAAAATGTTAACGGTTTTGTTAACTTCCGTTAACTTTAGTCCGTTATATTGGTTGTTTGATGACAAGTACATAAGAAAGTTGTCGAAATAGCAAAAAAATGGTCTTCAAACATTTTCGATGGTTATCTTATAACGGTTAACTTTAACTTTCGTTAAATTTTCGGAATTTTAACGATTAACGAAGTTAACTTTTTTATTAACGAGTTAACGATTAACGAAGTTAACTTTTCGATTAACTGTGCCCGCCTATGTATATAGGTTTATTTTCGTTTTTTTTTTTTATTTAGAACAGCTGGAATTGAAAAAGAATTATGGAGACTTGGGCACCCCTTTTCCCGATTCAATCTGTTATAACGAGATTCTATATTAACCGTTTTTAAATGCTAAAATAATTATTAAATACAAAAATCTTTCAATTTTTTTGAATGAATGAATATTTTTTTTGTATTACAATTCGTAAAATTTTTAATAATTACTTCATCATTCCAATTACAAATTCCATCAGAGTGGAAAATATTTTTTGAATAATAACTGTTGTCGAAATTAAAACAAACAAAATGAGATAGCGACCATGTTCCTATCAGGGGACCAAGTCTCTTGGGTAATTATTATAAATGGTAACAATATCAACAACCACTGAAAAAAACATCAATTTTCAGTAAAGTAAACAATGGGAAAATATATGTGTTATATAATATACAAATCTGAATTTTCAGTTTGATATTTTGTATGTTTAAATATTTAATTTACATTTTAGATTAGATAATATAAATAAATAAATATAAAATTAACTGATATTTCTCTAAATCAGTTATCAATTTATTATCACTATTACTTATTATACAGGGTGGGGCATTTAAAGTGTTACAGATTTTTATCTCAGAACCACCGCATATTTGAAAAAAAAATTTAAACCAAAAAATGTATGGTTGTTAAGGGGTAATCGGATAGTAATATTTATTTGTTATTTTAGTGTGGCCTTCAAGGATATTTGAAGGTCAACATCATTTTTTTAAATAAGAACCTATAGTTTTTATTTAATAATCTTATTCTACGTGAACAAACACGAAAATAATTTCGAGATTTTGGACTTTCAAGAATTTTTTAGTCAGAAACCATAAACTTTATAAAAAAAAGTATAAATAAAAAAAAATGTTTATTTTGATCTAATAAATCTTGAAAAATTATTTTAAAATTTTAAAATTTTTTTCTATTTATTTTATTTCAGCAAACAAAAATAAAAATACGAAATGTTAAAAAAAAATCTACAAAAATTCTCCAAGTTTTACTAGAACGAAATATACATTTTTTGTATTTTGTACTTTTTTCTAAAATTGATGATTTCTGAGTTAAAAATTATTGAATTTGCAAATTCTCAAAATTATTTTGTTAGATATCATGTAAAGCTTAAGTTGTTAAAAAAATTTCAATGAAAGATTCGTGTTTTTTCACGTATAATAATATTATTAAATTAAAACTATAGGTTCTTATTTGAAAAAAATGATGTTGGTCTTCAAATAACCTTGAATACTAAAATAAAAAATATTATTAATATTCGATTACCCCCTAACAACCAGGCCCGACAAGAGGGCGATGCAGGCGATGCAAAAAATCGGGGCCCGGAGCTGATTAAAATTGAAAAAAAAGAAAAAAAAAAAAAAAGGTCATCACATTGAACAGTATTAAATTATCAAATACTACGAACTAAAAAATATTCAATTTACATCGGGGCCCGGTTCGGCTCTCGGCGGCCCTGCCAACAACCAAACATTTTTCAAATATGCGATAGCTTTGAGATAAAATGCCCCACCCTGTATACACAGAAAAAAAACTCAATCTTATTGAAAATTTGAGATGGATAAATGCTTAATAAATTTATCTTGTTAATATAATAATCTTTCCTCAATACAATAATAAATAAAAAATCTTATTGAGGATATTTTATTCATTTGAAAAATATATCTTCATGTTTATCTAAAAATCTTTTCATTTGTCAAATTAATAAATAATTTATTACACCAAACTAACGAAACTATCAAATAAATTAAAGATAATGGTTGTATTGATTAATATTTATCAGTGTGAATATTTTTTACACCACCCAACTAGTGAAAGTGTAATTTTCGATATGGTAAATTCAGTTATGTCATTTATAAAGTTTTTTTTTTATTTAAAATATATATTTTCAATACGAAACAAATTTTCACCGTTATAAGAACATTGTTAGTAATAATATACATTTATCAATGAAATAAACGTGGATCTTTCCATATTGGTAAAAAATTATCATATTAACAAATCAACCTCTATCGGAGCAAAATCGATCACAAATTTTTTATATTGATCACATTTTTTAACACATAGACAAATTATTTTTTTCTGTGTACTTTATAGAAATTCTCCATCTAATTATTCAATTTTTCATCAACATTACAATAACAATTGATTTTTCTAGGTTATATTTAATTACACTATACTATTCACTATGTACATAGTTACATCGAACATAATTTTTAATACTTTTCACATAAAATTTTATATAGTATGCACTTTATATATTGAACATAATATTAAATACTATCTCTCTGCCAAATTTAATCAAGATCAATTCAACGGTTTAGCTGTGAAAAGGTAACAGACAGACAGACACACTTTCACATTTATAATATTGGTATGGATATTTAAATAAGGTTTTAAAATTTTGAAGAAAAGTCAACTATGATTTAATTAACAGATAGAAAGACAAACACACTTATAATATTGTTATTGATATTTAAATAAGGTTTTAAATAAGGTTCAACTATGATTTAATTATTTTAATTCTACGTCACTGTTAAGTGTAGCACGCCACTGGTTTGTCGATGTGGGCTGAGATGGGGTGTAAAGAAAAGGCTAGATGACGTTACATTGCTCATTTTAATTGCGTTACATCTGTCTTAGGAGATCCCGGCTAATCTTGTAAAGGTCCTGACATGTTCCTCTGGCTTTAAGATTTCTTGAAAGTATAATTCCCCCTTACAGTTGACACAAGACGTTTCATTTTTCTGTGTTTTTTTTCTTTCAAAGTGAAGAATGCTGTCATAAAGTTAAATTTTTATTTAATTCTTGTTTAGACTGTATCCGAAACAGAAACAATCAAATGACCGAAACTATTCTGACCTTAGAAACCGAAATTATATCCAATATAATTATTTCGGGCAGTTTTCTATTTGTTGTCCGAGTCCAGAGACACAATTTCCGGACAAAAAGAAATACTAATGTCCGGTATCATAAAGGGACTAGCATAGCTATATAGTTAAGGGGACATACCAGTGTGAAATTTTCAAAAAATCAATTAATTTTTTTTGCCTTTTTGGAGAGTTTATAGTTTCAAGAATATTCAGTGAAAATTTCAAGGCCATATCTCTGATACTCTCTAAACAGCAGCATTCCAAAGAGCGGTCGCTCGCAGATATAAAATGCCCAGGAGCTGGCGTTAAATGCGTTTTTCTCGAAATGAGATTTTTCAAATTTGCTGACATTGTAACTCAAAGAGCAATTATCCGATTTACTTGAAATTTGAACTGAATACTCTTGAATACATTTACTCTACGATGAACTAGGATATTTTTGATTGGATGAAAATTGACGATTTGGTATTAGAAATACGACCATTTTGTACGCAAGAAAACAGACTTTTTTTCATAACTACGCTATTTTGTTAGATTTTGATATTTTTTTAAAATCTTAGTTCATCGTACTTCTAGTTTAACAACATTATTCCATTTTTCAATTTCAACTACTCCATCGTCCGGAATCATGGCCGCAGTGGAGGAGATTTGTTTTTTGGCGCCTCCGAAGTCGCTTAGATATCGATATTTTTACGTGAAAAAATTATGGAATACACTTCTAACATAGCTAAATATATTCTCAAGTTTTCAAAATATTTCATTGAGTATTTTTCTTACAAAAAATTTCCGAAAATTACCCAAATTTCCAGCTTTCACAGTGGTATAGCCCCTTAAGTTGCCGACAGTTTTCTCCGAACACTGTCCTCTTTTTAAGAGCGTCCAAGGCTTACCTACGTAAAAAATGTAGTCAAAATTAGAAACCGTCAAATTTCGGGTTGGAAGTAAAGTAAAAAAAGATCTCAATTAATTTTGAATGGTATTACAAATAAAAACATACAGTTTATTATTTTTTTTCAATTTGTCCCCCTTTTTAATGAACAAGTTCTCTTTTCACAGCTTGAGCTTCTGGCAATCTTATATATACACAGTTAGCAAGCACTCTCAAATGAGGTATCAAACTTATATGACAGTTCTCTTTGAGTTTTTGACAGATATTTGCATGCGCAGTAAGTTGGTTTTTACCGTTTTTACTCACGGTTAGTAAATATACATTATATTACTTTGTTTTTACTTCCTATGCATGAAACTATCTGTCAAAAACTCCAAGAAAACTATCATATAAGTTTGATACCCCATTTGAAAGTGCTTGCTAGCTAGAAAATTTTGCTAGCTTCTTATGAATAGTTAGTAATAAGAGAAAACAATGTTTAATAGGTTTGTTATTGATAGCTGTGCCCGCAGCTTTGCTCGCGTGGACTATGGAATTATTGTTTAGGATTTTTTACGACTTGATTTACTATTTATTATCTTCACTGTTTATTCCTTTTGTTACCATACGTAAAAAAATATACAAAAACCTGGGCAAAGAACATATCTATGAATTAAAAAAACATGCAAATCGGATAAGTCGTTCTCAAGTGATAAGCGCACTAACGCAACGGCGTACATAGTTTTTTGCGATGGTGAGGATATGACTTAGTAATAAATCTCATAGTTACAATGTTCATTATGAAAATCATCTACAAAAATTGGTTATATTCTTCACTGAGATGTATTCATTATTCAAAAAATGCTTGCGTATTATAATCATCTTATAATTTTCGTAGACTCATGGGAGTCTACTATACCACTTCACTAACGGACAGAGAGACGTTGCGTTTTTAAATATATATAAGGATTAACTTTATATCCCCAGGTAACACCGGGTACAATGCGCTAGTTTAGAAATAAAATAACCTAATAATTTTATACAATTTCATACAATAAGTAATAGATACCATATTTACAACATAAAATACAGAAACTAATTTAACTTTGGTGTATATGAATGTTACCAACTGTAAAGAAAATAAATAATACAAGTAGACAAAACGCGTGATAAAATAAAAAGGCAATCTAATATTTGTCTATGATGCAACAAGAGAGCATAAAGCGACGAGTCGAAGTACAAGAAAGGTTAATTCATAGAAAAGTTTTATAAAAATCTGCCCGTTGTAAATAGCTGTGACGGAATAGTGGAAAACTCGATTTAAATTAGAGCCAGTTTTTGTGCAAGGAGACGTCACGTACTGGGAGGCTGCAAGGATAAACTCTGTGCCCGCTGACAGTTCACTTGTTAAGGTTTTACAGCACCGGACTACAGAACAGTTTTAAATATTATGTATAGTGTATTTAGATAACGATGAAACGAATATATCCTACACGAGCCAAAATATAAGTATGTATTTTCTTCTGTATATAGGCTTCCGTGGCCGTTGTCGTATTCTTATACTTGACGTTTCGACACTCATGTTGGAGTCTTCTTCAGAAGTACCTGTAATTCTGAAACCTAAGGCCTATTTCACACATATACGGTTTCATTCGGTTCGGTTCGTTTTCGGTCGCTGCCGACAAGTGTGAAACGATGATTCAGTTTGTATTCGGTACCTAATAGAAACCGTACAGAACTGAATACTCCCTCCACACGGACAGATTTCATCAGGTTTCAATTCGTGTCCAGGGAACACAAAGCAATTAACGCGTTCACACATACTCGGTTTAGTTTCGGTTTTAACCTGATAGCGAGTGTTATTTTTTTTTAAGTTTTGTCGCGGATTTTCTAATAAAATGAGCGGTTTTCCAGATGTTGATGTGGATCGTCTTCATGCTCTTTAGCTTCGGGAAAATAGTGTAGAATGCTCCAAATTCCTGCTGTAAAGTGATGAGAGGGTGCTCGCAATGAATTCTAATATTCCTCCTTCATTTTTTAATTTTTTTATAGAGAAACAACATGGCAACAACTTGCTTTCTCTTCATGATAACTACTGAGTTTACGGAAAAAAATAAAACCTAATATGAACCGTATGAGAACCGTGTATGTGTGAAAGGGTTTGATTCGTTTTCGGCTGAAACCGAAAACGAACCGAACCGAATGGAACCGCGTGTGTGTGAAACAAGGCTAATTCTGAAGTTTCAGAATTACTTGTGAAGAAGACTCCAACATGAGAACATAGAGAAAGTATTATAGAGTCAATGAGCCATAGCACTTTATGTATGTGGACGTCAATCGTAAATAATAAGAGACAGAAAAATCTGAACCTACATGTGTCTCTCAACAAACTGATTTGTTTGACGAAGATAGATAGCGGTTCACTTTTTTTTCTCTTTTTGTATCATTTAGTATCAAGTTAGTATTTTCGGCTAGCTTACTACCTATATGTATATTATCTCTATGCATGAGAGTCGAAACGTCAAGTATAAGAATACGACAACGTGGAGAACAGCCCGAAAAGTTAGCTACTAAAAATATAAGTATGTCTCGTCCGAGAATGTTTGAATTATCAAAACCCACACGTGGGTGTTGCCGCGCAACCCACTTAACACAACTCAAAAAATACCCTTGTCAATCGATTCGTAAATCAATCCCGAGTCCAACGAGGTACATGAAGCTATATATGAAAAATTTTGTATAAAAAATGGACATTATGCCTATCCGTGCTTGGATGGAGGGTCATGATCGGAAAAATTCCTAAAATGGGCTAAACTAGAACTACAGACCTACCATTTAGCGAAAACCCGAGGTCTCTACTCTCTAAACTTGAAATAGTGAAATTTTCACTGTTTTTCCCAGTGATCAACTAATTCACTGGAAAAAAGTGAATTTTATCTATAAATAGTGAAAATTTTACTTTTTAAACAGTAGATTTTTTTTCACTTGTTTGACTAATGACTCAAGAGTCAATCCACTCTATGATTAGTGAAAAGTGGTTTCATCTTTTTACCGCGTCACTGAGAGCGCCATATCCTACGTCGTTTTTCAAGTTCAGTTTTATACAAAACTTAACTCTCGCTAACGGTGTGATTTCACTTTGATTCAGTATATATACGGCATTTTAGCTAATATTAATGTAGGTATGGTATAAGTAATAATATTACGGTAAGTAATAAGCTGATATTTAATTGATAATAGATATTATATATGCTCTCTAAACCTGAAATAGTGAATTATCACTAATTCACAGTGTATATTCACTATTTGCCACAGCTAAAAGTCGGCCACTTGGAATTAGTGCATATACACTCATTTACCCAGTGAAATGATGCACTTATGAAAACAGTGAAATTCACTGTAGTTTTGCCACTAATAACTACAGTGAATTTCACTGTTTAAATGAGTGTATATGCACTAATTCCAAGTGGCCGACTTTTAGCTGTGGCAAATAGTGAATATACACTGTGAATTAGTGATAATTCACTATTTCAGGTTTAGAGAGTAGGTGGTCAGGGGGCCGAGATCTCGCGGTGGAAGACAGACGGACGGACGGACGATAAATTTAGCATATAAGCGCTACCACTTCGTGGGTTGCGCTAAAATTGAAACTCGAAGATTTTTTCCTTTATTTTTTAAATAAAAAGTTAGTTGAATCCAGATATTTTACTCCCGATGGAGGAGTGTATGAAGTAAATTTTGATGAATTTAACTCTCGAATTTTTGGCAAAGTATTTTCCTATTTTCCTTGGTTTATGACAACACTAATTATTAACCACAATTTCGTTCGCGTGGAATTTAAGTAAGATAGGAGCTGTTAGACATAAAATCCATGAATAAGAAGAAGAAGATTAAAAAATACATATTTCTGTTATGATAGTCAATAAAACAGGTCACATGTACACATTTTTTTAATTTAAAATAATTGTATAATTATTACCTTTTCCGGGATGCAAAGTAGCCTATTTGTTTCCTCAATATGCAAACTATCTCCCTGCAAAATTTCATCAAAATCTGTTCAGCGGTTTAGCAAAAAAAGGTAACAAACAAAGAGAGACAGTCACATTTTCTCATTTATAATAACAATCAGAAATAGTATTTTAAACATTTATATATTCCAATTAAAATCCATTATATTTTCGTATATATGTATTTATTATAATTTCAAACAATTTATTAACTTAATGAAATAAGGCATGCTTTATGAATTTAAATCAATATTTTCACATTTCTGTAGGTAGGTTAGTAGATATATAACTTTAAAAATAATATTTATATCTCAAATAAAATAAATAGTTCCATACGTCATAAACAGGAGTACAGCGAAACGAAAAATATACGAACCTGCGGACCGTAGATAATAAAAACAGGTGGTCAGTCAGAGGTACCAAACATTTCGTGTAAAAAAAATCAACGCTTTTCTTATTCAAACAAAGAATATCGCCTTAATATTAAATAATGCTTCATTTTTCTTTTTTACTACCGTATAAAAAAGAATCTACCATAACGGCTTTATAAATTAATTTCCGAGCTACCTGGAGACCTTAAAATAAATTTCAATTTACACGAATTTAAAGAAGAACAATAAATTTGAAATAAAGCACGTCGCCTAGGGGAAAGTTTAAATAATTTATGTATTTTATTTATATTTCAATACTCACTGTATATTTTTTTATTGTCTCCCTAAAGAATTAATAAATTATTATTTTTAAGACTTATTTTTGAATTTGGGTAATTTATTGTATTTGATTAAAAAAAACAAACAAGAAATGTCCTTTTTTGTACAATTTTCTGGGTAATTCGGAAGCCAAAAATTTCACAAAACGTAGTTTTGATAAAAAAACTATGTTTTTATAATAGTGCATTTTAAAATTAAAATAAAAAATGTTTTTTGTAAAAATAAATATTTAAATCACAAAAAAATGTTTGCAGTTAATTGTAAGATAATTATATAATTTTGATTTTTTTTTTAATTAAATAGACAAATTTGCTAAATAAAAAAAATCACTACTATTGCTAAAAATCTAAAACATTTTGTTGATTTGAAATTATACCGCATATTCTTGAATCTCGATGCTTTTTTCTAGAAATGTCGAATGAAAAATCTCGACTGCTCCTGGGCATGCGAGATTTAAAATCTCGAATAAAAAACTCGAATCGGCATATTCTCGAGTGAGTTCGAGAATATGGGCCCAGCCCAGATCTCTCTCAGTCCCTTCCCCCCAATCTTGTGTAAAAATGAGCTGATTTATTTCGAGAAAAATTTAAATAAATTCCAATTTGTAATTTAAATGGATTTTCTGATGTTGAGACTTTAGAGTTGAATATCTTCGCGTAATATGGCCCGATTAGAAAAAATAAAAATGCATTTTAAAGAGTATTGTCCGGTATTATAAAGGATCTAGCAAATTTGCTAGGTAGCAAGCACTCTCAAATGAGATATCAAACTTATATGACAGTTCTCAGTAAGTTGGTTTTTACCGTTTTTTACGCAAGGTTAGTAAATACACTTTAGTAAATATACTTTACATACCTTTTTTTTACTTCCTATGTATGAAACTATCTGTCTAAAACTTCAAGAGAACTGTCATATAAGTTTGATACCCCATTTGAGAGTGCTTGCAAGCTTGCAAATTTGCTAGGTCGTTTATAATACCGGACATATGTCTTGTAAAAATGAATTATAGCTCGGGTTACTGAAATGTAATTTTAGGGTATGTTCTGTTTGGTTTAATTTTACTGTTTATTTACTTGATTTTTCTACTCTGTTTAAAGTTAGAATATTCAATGAAATACATCAGTTTTTCATTAGAGTCATGTGGGGCAAGAATGCGCATTTTTTTTTCAATTATTATAAAATTATAATTTTCGTATGAAATAAATTAAAAAAAAAAGTTATTAATTTAAAGGCTTTATTGATCTAACAATTACATAACATGAAATCAAATTTACTTAATGGTAATTTTAGAAAAATAATAAAATAAAACTTAGTCAGAATGCGTACACTTACCCCAATATCGGGGTATAAGTGCGCAGCACTGCGGGTAAGTGTACGCACTTATAATAACTTAAACGGAAGCTTGTTAAATATAGTTAAACTATATTTAATGTCATAAATATCATTTTTCATCAACATTTATCATTATTTATTTTATTTTTAATATTTATATATTAAATATACAGGATGATTCATTTAACCTGGAATTTTGTATATCTCGAGAACTAAGTAAAATAATGAAAAATAGTTCAGACAAAAGTTATAAGGTATCGAGAGGGTCAAATATTGGTGACCTTGAATTTCACCTTGACATTTATTTTCATGGTCAAATGAAGGTCAACTTTGATTTTTTAAATAAGAACCTATATTTTTTATTACATATTCGTATTATACGGGGAAAAACATGTAACTTTTATACAAAAAGTTTTTTTTTAATGTAATTTTTTGTTTCTAACGAAATTTCTATGCACTTGCTATTTGCTTCGTAAATTTAAAATTACCAAATAATTTTACTTTTTATAAGGTCGATTAATTTCAGAATTACGCCAAAAGTAGTTTATTAACCGATATTTGACCCTCTCAATATCTTATAACTTTTGTCTGAACCATTTTTTATTATTTTCCTTAGTTCTCAAGATATACAAAATTCCAGGTTAAATGAATCACCCTGTATACTCTCACAAATACTGTTTATCTCAATTTATATCGAAAATAAAGCTTAAAGTAATTAACATTTTTGTATCGAGATAAATTAAAACGAGATAGCTATTTGTATTTTACTCATCAAACCCTTTCATTTGATACCCATATGAAGATGATCATAAAGAAAAAGGTAATCCGCCATCTTGGAACATCCGCCATATTGGATTTAGAACGATATTAGATATACTATATTGCATTGTCACCGGACTCATATATGTATACAAAATTTCAAAGCTCTATCTTAATTAGAACTAGTCGAAATTTTGATTGCAAAATTTGATCTTAACTAACTAACAAACTAACAAACTAACAAACAAGTGAAGTTAAATAAAAGCTTTTAAAAAAAGAAATGTCAATACACAAACAACTGTGACTATCGGGGTAAAAGTACGCATTGAAATATGCGTACTCTTACCCCACAACCTTCTGCGCACACTTAACCCAAACCGCCTGTACAAAATTAGGTTAAAATTAAACACTGTTGCGTCATTCTACCAAGTTTTGATATGTAATTAGTAAAACTAGATACATAAACTAGTATACTTGGATATAACTAATACTAATTACCGTAACATGAATATAAAAGTATTTCAATCAAAACTTGAGAAAAATCGTAAGAATTATAACCAAAATTTTTACTTACCAATATTACTAAAACTACGTAACCTTGTCAGACAAGACTCCAGTCTTTTAACCAATGTCGTAGTGACTACTGAAGGCAGTCAGGTCCCCTACTCTAGTGTCAACAGTTGTATAAAAAATAAGCCTGCGCACACTTACCCGCTGCGCACACTTGCCCCACATGACTCTATAAAACATAATCTGAAAGATATTAAGTTAAGCTTCATTTTACTTTTTTGTTATTTTCTGTACCACCAAAATTACTCCGGCTTTGTTTATTTAAATTATTTTTTCCTGATTTTCACTAAAATTGTGATACCTTTGCGAAATTTTATTGCAAAAATTTTTCCATGACACCGATTTCAAGGTATTGAAATTCTCTACAAAAAGGTTATTTTAAAATTTCATTTTCTACGTAAATACACTCGGCGTCAAGTTTCAAACATGCAGTTTTTTTCAAAATTTATTAAATTACATAAAAAAGTCAATAAATGAAAAGATGTTGAGGAACAAAATAGACCATCATAAAGTAGAATAAATTTGCTCTATTTGAGAATCAAATTTCTGAAAAAAGTTAATTTTTGACCAAGTCACAAGCATTTGAAAACAGGTTATTTTTTAGGTGTCCCCTTAATTAATGTGTTGAGTGTAGTTAATATTTATCAACAATGTCAAATAAGTAAAATTATTAATAAATTGACCGATGATTAAGAAACACTCATAATTAGAGTTCTGACAGCCCGAATCAATTTCTGATTGATTGTAGTAGCTAATAGCCAATCAATAAAAATCTCGATTCTCTACGACGATATTAAAATCAATTTTAAAATGAACGTCTCCAATAAAATAAATTTTAATAATATACCAATTTTTGTTTCATTTAACATCCATTATGATAAAAATATATATAAAAAGTACAAGAAAATATATAATAGGTAAGTTTTAAATCCCTGAAAATTCAAAGAAACTTCATATCACTTGAACTAAAGTTGAAAATAAATAACTAAGAAATACATATATTTATTTGCACGTACACAATTGTCACAGAACACAATTGCAAAAGTTCTTTAATAAGCTTTCGTGTGACCAACATTCAATGTTACAAAGTCACTAAAAGAGCTTTATTTCAAATGAAGTAATCTTTCTTTTAAGTTCAGCTTCCAACCCATTGTTTGAAGCTTATGTTCAAAAACTTTCAATGCTAGATTATTATTATTGTATTTTATTTGTACGTAGAATTTTTATTGTATATTCATATATATTGTATTTTCATCACAATCACATTATTTTATAATTATGTCACTATTACACCGAATTTTAATATTAAATACAAACGTTAAAATATTGGTAAAATTGGACAGTTACTAATTAACTATTAAAATAAAATAAAATCGCAATAGTGTCGCCACCTAGTATTGAATGCAGTAAGTTTTATCAATGATACAAACCAATATTATGTTTATATAAAGCCGCGAGTTTTAAAAATTCCGAATCAAATATATTTGACGGAAAATTTATTATACGGTTAAAATAATAAAATTTAAATGTTATTTCTTTTGATATGCATTTATTTCTAACATTATTTACATATATCAAGACATACATTTAATGATACATTTATTGACATGTATTGGCTATAGAATTTAATTAAATAAAACTTATGTTCGTATCAAAATCAAAATGGTAAATTGGTTTCAATATTAAAATTATATTTTATTGCTAACATTAATTTTAAATGAGTTGTGCAAATTTTACATTTTTTCATAAAATAATATCATGGCAGTTTTAAATGTCTTCTTTTAATTAATTGTAAATACATATAATTGTATTAAAATTTATCTTGAATATAAGTTGAAATCATACATTTAAGTACAAAATGATCACAAGTGAATTTTGTTATAATATTGTCTAACATAACCTCAAAAAAAATATAATAGACAAGATTAAATTAAATTTAATTTATTCATAATTGAAAAAGTATTTGAGAAGTACTTATTATGAGATACTCTGTATAATCAAAATGCGTAAAAGCATTGAAAATTCTAATAATTCATTTACTAGATTTACTACATCTAACATAACCTCAAAATTTGACATATTACATCTATTATTGAAGTCTAATATAAGCTGCTCTATGTAAATGTAATGAATTAAAAGTAATACATCATATACAGTTTCTATTTTAAAATAAATATCAAAATATGCCGTTTACAAACTGTATTAAATAATAATTAAAGTGTATTAATTCACATATAAAAATTATAATAAAAGTACACAATATATACTACATTTTTCTGTAAAATACAATTATTGATGAAATGCAGGGTTGTAGCATTTATTAAATTTTTCATAACTTACCATCGATAGCTGCAGAAAATAGAATTTTATTATTTTTTCAACAAATGTATGAATGTAACATAAAAAATATACCTATTTATTCGATCAACCCATGCCAAAAATACACAATTAATATTTATTTACATATGAAAACTGTATTCAACACTATAAAGACCACGGGTGGATTCAAGATCCAATAATGAAATTTATGGGAAAGGGTACCGTAAAAATTAGGTGTAGGTATTTAATTATTATTAATTTCTTTCAGGGGGAAGATACTTCAAAATTACGTTATTACTCCCATTACCCCTGATTGAATCCACCCTTGGTAAGGACATATTCAACTTGAAGTGTCCAGGATTTTTACAGGAGCAACAATTAGTTATATAATAGGCCACCAAATATTATTGTCAATGTTTCCTGGCTTTGCACCTACGTTACTTACTTTATGTTAGTATAAACTTGATACTATATTCTATTCTTTTTTATTCCGATTTTTACAATACTACCATTATAACTTTATATGCTATTTATATATAGCTCAATATTGACACATTTTATGACAATGCAACAATTAAAATATTATATTTATAGGTTAGATTTTGTTTCTAACCATAATAACCTCACTTTTCAATATAACTGTCATAAAATAATTTTTAGTTGACATATTACTTCAACAATGAGCTTAAATATTTATCAAACTACACAACAATATTTGTTAACATGATTTTTTAAAATTCAATGGAATGCTTTAAAAATTATAAATAAAAGAATTAAGAAACACCAATAAAAGAGGCCATATTAATTGAACACAAACCAAAAAAATAGTAATTTAATATCTCAACCCTTCGACACTTCGAGTATTTTGTAAATAATTAAGCAAATTTGTAAACATAACCTCAACTGTTATTGTCAAATGACTGAAAGAAAAATATTTTAAATCCCTGCTCAAAGTTTCCTTTTATCAATCTCTAATTTAAAAAATAAAATATAAAAGTTTTCCTAAAAAATTCAACAAATATATATTTTATATATTACAAATAAAAACAAATATAAAATAACATCTGTATATGAATAAAAATGTTCTAAATAAGCAATAATAATATATTAATTAAACTTTCTTGTAAACAGTGAAATAGATATCTTTTTATATATTAATAATAGTTCGGATAGGTCCGAATTCGATTTTCTAATGCAGTATGTTCTAAGTTGAGTCCCTCGATACGAAAATAATTTAATCTGAGTATTTTTCTAGAAATTCTTTATGGAAACATTCCATTTTAGATAACATTTCCTTCAATTTCTCGGGTTGGGGTAAAATCGTTGTACGGAAATGGTATGTTCCAGGTCTTTGTCCGAAACCGGAGCCCGGAACAATACAAATACCTATAAAAATAATATAATTAATATATTTATAGCAGAATCGTAAAAGAAAAATCTGACCTGTATTTTCAAGTAACTGGAATGCATAGAATGCATCAGCTGGTTGGTTAACCTTCTTAGCTGCCTCAATCACTTTCTTTGGTAGTGTAATCTGTGGAAAAGCGTACATAGCACCCTGTACCGGATTACAGCAGAATCCTTCCATAGAATTGAAAGTCTCGGCAACCATTTTCGCACGCAACTATAAAAAACAAATCTTTATATCTGTCGTTCCTACCATTCAAACTAAAAACATCTTTCCAACAAACAACACTATGCAATATTTATGCTATATATCATTTTTACCTTAAGTGAATCAAGAACAGCCAGTTTCTCCTTCATGTAAAGTTCGTAGCTGGGTTCGCCTTTAGTGGGAGGATTCACAACACAGTCCATTGTAGTCTGGCCGAGGACGGTAGGACATAACATAGCGCTAATACTTTTAAGTAACATTGCTTTAACCTAAAAAAAGAACAATTAAAATTCACACCATCTGTATCTTATAAATTAAATAAATATCTCACCTTTGGACACATGTTAATGACTTCAGCATAACCTCCACGCAGGCCACACTCTCCCATGTACCCCTTGGAGCAAGACATGAAACTGGCAAGCTCCATGTTACAGTAGGGTTCACCCATCTCGGTCAACACCTTCTTGAACGAGTGGAACTGTGAGCCAATGGCATAAACGTTATCTTGGTACACTTCGTCCGCAAATATGAACAGTTTCTCTTCATACGCAAACTTAATGATCTGTTCGATGTTTTCACGTGATAATACTTGTCCGGTCGGGTTTCCTGCATCAAAAATAAATCATGTATTATGTTGGATTCAGCTGTGTTATCAAGTCACACATACCTGGATTGATAACAACCATAACGGCAGGTCTGCAAGACTTTCTTGCTTCGTCGACAGATCTCTTAAGCTCACTGATGTCCAAGCCCCATGCTCGAGATTCGTCTAAATAGTAGCCGATCTGGTGCATGTCGAATTCAGCTATTGTAGCTGAGTAGAGAGGATACTGGGGAATTGGTACCATCACTCCTGTCTTTTTACCATCGATTTTATTGACTAGTATTTTCATTATTGATTTTATAGCGTTACTTGCACCTAGAAATAATATTGAGTAATTGTATCTAAATGTTTCTTAAAGATAAAAAATGGAACTAGAGTAGAACTATAATTAATTTTACCTGCTGATAAGATAATATTCTGCCAGTCAGACGGGATACCATCTCGCCTTTCTATATATCCAGCCACGTTACGTCTGATGTACTCGATACCAGGCGAGTCTGTGTAGGAACCCACAGAGCCCCCCTTGCAACCGGCGAGGATCGCCCTCGCCCTCTTCTTCACGTCCTCAGGGAATCGTGAGTCCTCAAACAGCGGAGGATATGAGACCAGCGCCAGTACTTGTCGTATGAATGTGATTGGGACCTGCCCCATTGCATGGCAATCGCCGATGTTGGCTTTGATCACTTCTTTGAATGGTTTCTTAACGCCCTGTGTTAAAAAAATGAAAGAAATTCATTTAAATTCAACTGATTCATTTATTTTTATTTTTTTAATATTCAATTATTTTTAATTTATTCAATTTTTACAAACAACATGTTGTTGCTTAAATGTTGATCAACTTAAAAAATAAATAGTTTTCGTTTGGAAATTTCCATTAAAATAGTATGTAAAATATTTATTTTATATTAATATTTTCATAAATACAAATGTAAAATGATTTTATATTATAAATAATTAAAATAAAATTCAAATAAGTTAATGTACAGTAATATCTATTTTTTTAAGTAAAAAATAATTATTTCAGATTATTAATAAAATTTTTTTTTACTAATTTCAATCAATTAAAATTTTAACCATTTTTACAAACATTTAAAATTGACAGATAATTAATTTGGCAACTACCCTTAAATATTGATTTTTCTTAAATAATGAAGGGTACTACAAAAAATCTATAAAATTTATGAATTTATTTGGTTATAGTTTCTGGTAGGTCAAAAATCTCTTATCTAAATATAAAAAGTAATCTCTTATTTATAGGAAGTAATTATAAGTTTCATGAATAAAAAAAAATACATAAAAAAGTCAATGCCATTGTTGCAGACAACAATTAAAAAACAATAAAGATAAAACTATAATTATATTGTTATTTCGTTAAACAAAAAAATCGACCATGTGATATCTAATTGTAGATCAATAGTAAATGTTAATATAAATAATATTATCTAATCACTTGACAAATGTCTACATGCATATAAGTACTAATATACAAAACAATTATATATTGTTATAGTGTTATCATAAATTATAATTTATTTATATTTGACCTATATTTGAAAAGCAATTAATGATTTCTGTCATAATATATTTTTAATAAATATTAAAATTGACTAAAAAAGGCACAGTTATTTCAAAATAAAGATAATATATGTTTTTCAAACATAATTTAAAAGCAATTAAATTAGTAAAAAGCAAAACATATGTATTTAAATTGTTCTTTGGTCTAGTCCAAAAGTCCAAAGTAATACGTATTTTATTGTAAAAAATACAATACTAATAATAATTATATTTAATCAATTTATTTCTCGTATATTTTAAAAATAAAAATGTATATATATGTATTAGTGAGTCACATGTAAATATAGATATAAATAATCCATACAACATATGTTATCAGCCCAAATCATATGATTTCTACTTGAAAACATCCTTTTTTACAACCAAGTACATTTTAATTAAAAAAATAACCAAGCAGTTTCATTTGTGAATTAAAAAAAACCATACAAGTTATATGTAAGATTTCTATCCATTTTTAATGAAAGTATTCCAGTTTCTTTTTTATTGATTAGCTATAAAACATTGTCGTCTTATTTTTTTCAACGCTGTACAACCATAAAATCGTAATAAGATCAACGGAAAATTAGATAACAAACGAAAATCAACAAAAAACATAACATTCAAAACAATAAAATTATAATACCATCCCCAAACCAATAAAATAAATAAAATAAATATATAACATAATATACCCATCTCCGTCACGCATGAACTCCACCCAAATCTACTATCTTTTTCTACACCACTTGTCAAAAACCACCTAGCCTACCCAGATCAATTTAAACGTGAAAAACTCATACCTTTTCCAGTTCCTTTTCGATTTCTCCAGCTCTGATGACAAGAGGACCTCTTACAGCATATTCCATTACCTTCACACATGGATTCAAGTTATCCATGTTAAGGAAACGTTTATTTTCATCACCGTTAGACGCCATGGTTGATGCTGTCTGACTGAATGCCCGTACGAATTGTGCCGGATTCCCCACATCAACGCCGAATTGAGCCGCCGTATCTTTGCATAGCCTCCTACCTATTCGCCTTGCACCGATTATTGGCGAAATAATACGTTTTACCGACATTTTCTGCACAGAAAAATTTCAAAATTGTTCAACAATTACATTAAATTTTAATATTTTCAACATTCTATAACTAGATCGTGTTTTTTCTCACATCTGCATTATGACTGTTTTACCCTAACTGTTCGATACTTGCGAGGGTTTCGGCTTTATATAGACATGTTTTCACCTCCCTATCAGCTGATTCAAGGGGTAACTTTATATATGTTATTTAACAATGTAGCTGATAACATTTAAATAGCATTGTAGTTTTTATTTTGTTTTTTAGGTACATATTTCTCTGATAAATATTTAGATAGTAATATGATATTAAATTTAATATTAGCATTTAGTTTAGTCTCTAAATTTAGTCGATTAAAATGTTATTAAATAATCATAAATGTAAAATAATTTTTTTTAAAGTATATTTTAAAATTAAATTGTATTTCAAATGTACATAATTATATAGACCTACATTCTAATATAAATCAATAATTGATATAAGAGCAAAATTTGAATTGAATTTTTTTAAATAATTTTAAATAAAATGTGCCTAATATCGAAAATGAATTTAATTTATATAACAATGTAAAGTACCTAATCATATACTAGGTAAATAAATACGAGTACAAATTTAGCAAGTATCCTCTCCACTTATCTCCTAAATAAACATAAAATATTATTTACCTACACATATGTTTATCTACATTTTCTATAAAATCTAGTATTTTTACATTAAAACATTACATAAAGATATCACCTGTGTTTTAAAACATTAAAAAAAATTCGTTATTCTTGACTTTACATTTTTAATATAGGTACTTGTAAATTTTGAAATTATAGCCAAAACATATTAAAACTTTTTTGACGTTTAGTTCATTATAATTTGAATTCTGATAGGTTTGATAATTTCATATACCATATCATACTTTGATTATGTTATTAAAATTTACAATATATTTCAGAAGCAAAAATATGGTAAACGTATATAAATACGAAAACTACTGAACTGATTTTGATGAAACTTTTACTGTTCGAAGAACTACGACTCTTCAAGGTGTATGATAATTGAATAAGAGCAAGCAAATATTAAAAAAAATAGATTGATATTTTGTTACATTACTTATTAACGTTTAAAATAATAAAATATGGTTAAAAAAACTTCTCTGAATATAGATAGGTACTTAATGAATAAGTATGAAGGGTAAAAAATTATATAAACGACTGCTAATACATAATAGAATAGGATTTATGAAACGATCTATTAAATTTAGCGACTAATTTGCCATTATCATAAATACGGTCATAAAAACCATATGTACAGGTGAGAATTGTAGCAAAACAGGGCTGGATAATGTTTCTATTTATTAAACAATTGAAAGTTGCTTTATCGCATTTTTTATAATTTTTCGATGTTTTTCAGACTTTTTGTATTTTACTAGAAAATACTAGTTAAATATTTTACAAGATATTTTCTAGAGGTTAATTTTTACGAATTGTTAATATGTATTTATTGTGCAGCCATTATTTTTTTGTGTGCAATGGTTAGAAAATATAGGAACTTAAGAACTATATAAAGAGAAAGTAAAATTGTGATTTTATCTGTACATTATTATTTATATTGAATCTATTATATAATATATGAAACAATTACATTCATAGTTAATGTATGCATTATTCAATTTCAGAACTATTTGATATTATTATCGTCGCCTTTCCTTATCACCCCAATGCACTCCTAATCCTTTTTGGTAATCCCTGATATGCGTGAAGTAGGGACGCCCTTTAAGATTAAAAAATTGTTTTTTTTCATTTTTATTTTTTCCTATAAAAAAAATTAAAATAGGAGGCTATACAAGTGTTTCTTTTTAAATTGCTCTGATCACCTCATTGCACTACCTAGTCCTTTTTGGTAATCCCTAATATGCGTGAGATAGTAATGCCCTTTAAGATAAAAAATATGTTTTCTTATTTATTTTTTTTTTTCGTATAAAAAAAATCGTTAAAATGGGAGGCTATACAAATGTTTCTTTTTAAGTTGTTGCCAATTATATATTTCCTTTATTATTTTATTTACTCTGTCTATTAGTATCATAATAAATTATTTTCACCTCTAGTCTTAAATTTATAAAAAAATTGGAATAAATCTAAAATCTAACCGGATATATTTTTTTAAATTTAAACTAAGTACAAAAAAAAATATTGTTTTCAAATGTCAATTAAACTTTATTACATCTAATGTACGAATAAAAAATATAATTATACTTTATAATACATATTTCGAAGAAAAACTAATAATGAAACAAATGAAGGAAAAAACAAAAGATTGTTTTCATTTTCAAAGTTATGTAATTGTTGAAATCAAATTTAACTGTTTTCAAGGTTAAGTTGATCTTTATGTAATTGGCCGCTGGGTAGCGCTAGTAGTCAACAATATATTTTCAGATAAGAATAAGAATTCCGTCAGTTGACGTTTAGAAAAATCAGGCCCGAAGTATACAATATTTTTTTTATAATTTTGTTTGTATAATTAATTTTTTTTTATATTTGATTGATTCATTAGTATTTATTAATTTAAGACAGATAAATAACATAAAATATGATCTATTTTTACATATGGACGTCATGTTGTAGATAATTTAGATAAATATTGTTATTTACAGAGCAATTAAACGTCATAATCCCCTCTTACATTTTATTTTATCTAATTAATTTAATTTTACGATTATATTTAATTAGGATAACATTTTTTTTGATTTAAAAACTTTTTTTTACTTTTTTTTTAATTTATTTATGTACCTCTACATTTTGGGCAGTAAATATATATTTTATACACTCGTTATATTTCAAAATGTCTTTATTATATTATTTTTTTTAATTCACACGATACTAAGACGAGATTAAACTTACGTAACCTTATCTCGTTTGTTTTGCAGTTCTACTTCTAATACCCCCGAAAAATATAAAATTGTATATATAAAGGTAAATAATCATTAAATTATCAATGTTTTTTAAGTATCTTGATAAGTATACTTACAAAAGGTAGAATTTACAAATACAATAAGTACTTTCTGATAACTTATATTCATATATAGGTACCTTTAGTATATTAAAAACACGTACCTAGTTGACCTTGTTACAATACTTATTACATTAAAATTAATGATTCAATACATACCTGTATTTTAATGCGTTACTAATTCTCAAAATTCAGTTAAAAAAAATTTAAATTTACACTTTTAATTTTCACATACAAGTAACTACTTCACATATTAAACTAAGCATAATATTTTATAAATTTAATTCACTGTACATTATATTACTTTCAAGTATACTTAAGTCAATAAGGTTATCGTAGAAAGTACGAATAAAATTTTATTATATTGTTAATAAAGTAAATCGCTTTAAGAATATTTTTAGTAATGAATTCGTTGCACTTTTAAATGCAACGAGAAATGCAATTTTAGATGGACCTATGCCAAAGGTGTAAGTACATTTAAATATAGCTTATACTCGTTTAGTTCTGTTTTAAATTTGTAAAGTTAATATGACAATAGTTTACTAATTTCCATTGAATTGGTATAATAATTTATGTATACATTCATGTGTATTTTGAATTATGTAAGAAATATCAGTGGTGGCGGATTTTTACTTTTTTATTATGATTTATTAATTTTATCTCTATTTTCATAAAATGTAATATTTTTCTGTATGTACCTATGTTTGATCGCTTATAACACGATAACCACTGGACCGATTTTTATACGGTTTTCTCATGAATTATCTGGTCAAGTTTGAGTGAATAATTGATTATAATTGGTTTCGTAGTTCCCATTATGTTATAATAGTTCTCGCGGGCGAAGCCGCGAATAAAAGCTAGTTACTAGTAAAATATGAAAATAATACGCCCCTGTCTTTTTTATATTTTAAATGCAATGGATGTATATATATTTTTTTGATCTGCAATTTCTGTAATTTTTTTTAACTTGGGTAATTAATAAAAAATATTTCAATTAAAAAATATGTTTTTATTTTTATTTGTAGATAGGTATTATAGAAAAAATATAACAAAAATGAATTTATAAAACACTTTCTAAAAATATTTAGCCTCGGATTTAATAATACATTTCTATACGTCATATTTTTCTAATTTTATTTTATTGTGATAGAACTTTTTGAGTTTATTTTGATACGTCATACTTAGCGTCATCTAGTGATTATTTTTATAAACATTAGACATCGCAATCTTTGAAAGAAAAGTAAAAACAAAAACAAATTTTGTAATAAAAGGTGAACGAATTTTGTGCAAAATATCTATTTAAAACTCATGATTTTGTGTTATTATTTCGTGATTTAAATTGATCAACAATTAAATTTTAAATAAAATTTTGGCGCGAATATTTTTTCAAGTTGCCATTGAATATACAAATTAAATATAAATAATAACAATTCTCCAACTACGCCACTGTTAATCAATGTTGATATTTCTCATTAATATTAGTTTTTCTGTACGTATGTGATTTTTATTTTTATGATCAATAAAAAATTTATAGTCTGATAAAAAAACAATTTCAACGTTTTTTGACGTTAAGTTACCAAGTGATTTGCAGAGTTATGTAATTGTTGATAAGATTTTTTTGAATAATTACGCGCTCTTTTAATATTTTTGAACATTATTGTAAAAAGTGCAACAATGACTTTTTAAATTAAATTATTGACGTTGAAGGGTCCAGAAATTCAGAAATAAAAACAAGAAATATTATTATAGCAATATATATTTTTTTATAATACAGTCAAGTTTCGACATTTACATCAAATACAAATTCTTAATTTCACAAAATATAAATACAATAGCAGAGTGTATAAGCTAAAGTAACATATGAATGTATCAACATAACCTAAAATATAATTCAACAAAGCATTCTTAACAGTACGAAAACTTTCACATTTTTGATCGTAGAAAATATAGGTACACTGATCAAAAAATATTTAATAAGTAGTAAACAAATTTAACATTTAAACTGTTTCCATAATATTAAAAATACTTTATTTTACCTATAATAAAAAGACAATAACAATAATCGGACGAACTTTATACCTTACTTCTAATTATTTAAAAATACTGTTATTCTTTCTTCTATTCTTATTTGACTCTTCCATGTTTTGAGCGTTTATTACACATACAACCATTTTTGGCACCTGCTGATTGTATTGAAGTTTTTTTCTAGTGTAAGGAGCAAAAATAGTAACTTATCTATATATATTAATTGTTTTAATCTATATGCTATTATTAACTCTTTAAAATGGTCATCTCAAAATTTATTTTCTTCGCAGTGTCATTACTTTTAAAATCTAAACTATACAATACAAATAAATAAACTTTTTTTGCTAACTTTGAGACAGATTGCATTCCATAATAACATTTAAAATAATGTATACAGATATTTCAAAAAAATTGAAATTCGCACGCAATCGGTCTTAAAGTAATAAAAATTTAAATAATTGTATTTCTCAGTACTCTACTTCTAATTCTTATAAAAACCATCACAATTTTAGGTTTTTTTCATCTATAATTTACACGATATAACAAGATCTATATTACATTAAGAGAAGATATTAATAAAATTTAAATAAATAAACAATTTTTTCAAATATATATTATACGAACACATCCATACACATTCATGATATGATAGTTAATGATGATATGATTTACTTTTACGTTTGAACCAACTCGAATCCAAAAGGCGATCCATATATTTATAGGATGATGAATATTTAAAACTCTTATGTCAATTAACTGATACGCACGCGCTATCTAAATGCATTTTAATTGTTAATCAATAAATTTATAAATGTTTGTAGACAATACCCGGGGAAAAAGAGGTAAGAAGCCATAGTATATAATAAGATATTTAATAATTGCGTGTAGATTTATTTCAAAATTTAGATCTAAATCATTTTTTCCGGGTGCCTATAAAATGCTGTACTGATTTGGATGAAACATCCACCAATGTGTTTCTTTTAGGCTTTGTTGTATACGTTATACGTTCTGGTATTGACATAAGAGTTATATTAATACTTTGATTATCGTCAGGTCACAATGGAAACCATAATAAGTCAAAACTGTGACACAATTGCATGATCCATAAATCATAACAAATATGTAAGGTCTTGACGGTTAAAATGGTGACAGATAATCAAGTTATGAATGTGGTAGTAATAGTAACATAAAATTGACTACAAAAAAAATATAGAATGCAAATTATGTGGAAAATACAGTCAGGGATCATCAAATCCCAAGCACCAGAATACATCTGCATTAAAATACATCAATCGTATTGCAAAAACATCAAACAATAACTGGCAAGATTAAATTTAGTATAAAAATAAAATAAATAATCAACGCCGTCATATTTCACCAACGTAATAAATATTAAATGATACATACACTACCGCAAATTTAGAATAATGTTCACGATCACAATAATAATAAATGTGTTACGTTGATACATTCACAATTATAAGCACAATTAATTTATGAATTGCTATTTTTACTTTCATCGCTAATTCAATGTCTAAATACGTTTTAGTAATATCATATAAATGAGCATATATAATATATACAACTTTTATTATTATAAAAACAAAATTTATTTTAATATACTTATATAAAAATAAAAGCGAAATAAAAAATTTATATATTTATATTTATTTTATATATAAAGTTATTATGTATATATATATTTATTAAATTTGTGGAACATTAAGCATTAAAATTATTATTACAATTAAAATTAAAAAAATTCGTAGCTTCCACAAGAATATACATTAAATTAATAAAAAATACATTTACAAAGATTTTTTGATTTTTTTATAAATTGCATCGTAAAAAATGCTCGCTGACTAAGAAACAGAATTCTTTTACAAAAAGCGTAAATTCCTTAGCTGATAATGCAAAAACGATAGTTTGTTCAACAATTTAAAAGATAATCGTTTCCTAAAATATTTACATTTTTATAACAAAAAACAAAACAATTATTTTACAAGAGGGAAAAAATACTTAAATTCTAACACCAATTCGAGAATAAATTTTTATACATATCGGGGAGGAAATCTACTCAAAAAAGGAGCAATTCAGCTAAAAAATTATATTATTTATATATAACATTTAATATACAAGATATAACGATTCTAATAAACGTTACGAGAACTTCCAAACATTTTATTTTAACTCCCTACTATATATATCTTACCGACCTACGAAATATTACTTAATTCCTAATTAAAAAACGTTTGAAAATTCTTCATATTTATCAATTGTCGCTATTAAAATTACTTTTACCATTTAACAGGATACATGTCAGTTTATTCACAAACTTAACCCTGGCATTGAACACTGTTAAAAATAAATTATATTCCTGAAAAGTAGATGTAGTCCAGTAACTACTGAAAAATTTCAAGGAAGCAGAATTTTTGTATACACTTTTCAGTCAAAAGTCTCCATAATTTTTTCAGGTCCATAAAAGTTATATTATGATGGAAACTGGAAGAAATTCTCTACAAAAAGGGTCCTTTATAGATTTTTTCCGTGAGCTTAAAGTCCCCATAATTTTTTATAGTCCATAAAAGCCATATTACGATGGAAACTCAAAATTCCCTACAAAAAGTGTCCTTTATAGATGTTTTTCATGAGCTTAAAGTCCCCATAATTTTTTATAGTCCATAAAAGCCATATTACGATGGAAACTCAAAATTCCCTAAAAAAAGGGTCTTTTATAGATGTTTTTCATGAGCTTAAAGTCCCCATAATTTTTTATAGTCCATAAAAGCTATATTACGATGGAAACTCAAAATTCTCTACAAAAAAAGGTCTTTTATAGATTTTTTCCATGAGCTTAAAGTCCCCATAATTTTTTATGGTCCATAAAAGCCATATTACGATGGAAACTCAAAATTCTCTACAAAAAAGTGTCTTTTATAGATGTTTTTCATGAGCTTAAAGTCCCCATAATTTTTTATAGTCCATAAAAGCCATATTACGATGGAAACTCAAAATTCCCTACAAAAAAGGGTCCTTTATAGATTTTTTTCATGAGCTTAAAGTCCCCATAATTTTGTATAGTCCATAAAAGTCTATTACGATGAAAACTGGAAGAAATTCTCTACAAAAAAGGGTCCTTTATAGATTTTTTTCATGAGCTTAAAGTCCCCATAATTTTGTATAGTCCATAAAAGTCTATTACGATGAAAACTGGAAGAAATTCTCTACAAAAAAGGGTCCTTTATAGATTTTTTTCATGAGCTTAAAGTCCCCATAATTTTTTATAGTCCATAAAAGCCATATTACGATGGAAACTCAAAATTCCCTACAAAAAGGGTCCTTTATAGATTTTTTTCATGAGCTTAAAGTCCCCATAATTTTTTATAGTCCATAAAAGTCAAAATAGATTTTTCTCATGAGCTATAATTTTCAGGGAAACCCATTACATGGGGACTTTTGGCACTTTATTTATAAAGACCTATATACAAAAATTCAGCTCTTGGAATTTTCCATAGACACATCTATTTTTCGTCTAAATGCACTGGACTAATGTGATTATGGTTAAATGAAACAAACGTTCACAAAAAATATGTTAGATAATATGTAATAATAAGTCAACTTTGTACACGATAATTAAAAATACAAAATGAATTAACACTTACACCAATTCTTGGCTTCTGGATATAAGACGTAAGATTGCCTTTATTCAGAATCCAAGAACCACTAAAGAATCACTGCGGAAATATAAAATTATACTAGTACGGTTAAGTTTATGAATATTATTATTTAATTATTCACAGATGAAAATTAAAAAAACCATCACCCGATCCAATTGTCTCTCACCATCATCATTATTTGTGACCTCACCAGACAAACGTCCTACCGTTCAAATAAAACAAAGCGCTATAACAGTGTTCGTCACAACACAAAAAAATATTAAACTTTACCTACACAGTTCTAAAATATAGCACGTCTGACGAATTTGTATCGTAATATTTGTTTTAAAGTGATTTTGAGTTAAAAATGTATTTAAATCCAAAAGAAAAATGAATAGAGAATATTTTGCGACCATAGACGAGATAAAGGCAAAATCGCTAATTTGACCCCGATACAAAATCACCATACACATGATACCAGTGCAGCATTTCATTACTCTAAATTTCAACATTAGTGCCGACGAGAAAACACACACACACACTCGCGTTTACTTCTTGACCGTGGTGCATATTAACGAGGACATGTTCGTGAACGGGTTGAAGCAGAACAGTCCTGGAACATCGACACCGAGTTGCTCGTCTCATTGACTCAACGCTATCTCTATGTACGTGGTCGGCACAAACCCTTCCTCACCGAGGGAGTCTGTCCTTCGCACTCTTGTCCACCCGTCGCCCTGGTCTAGCTCTATCACGTACAGCTCTTCGTTTTCTGTCATTGGTATACTTCCTTCGCTTGTCGCTGAAATAAATACAATTGATTAAGGGGGATAGCCACTGTGACGGGTCAAAAAATCGTCAATGTTTGGGAATTTTTTTCACAGATATAACTAATTATTTTTTAATCAGGTAAAGGACGTTTTATTAAGTATATATTGAACTTATTTAATATCAATTTTTATTGAAAAATATTAAATATTTATAAAGTTATGAGCCTCGATGTGACGACCAAAAAAAAATATTTTTCTCTATGGTTGACTCGAAATTTCGAGAAGGGTTATTGGAAAAAATAAATTATCAATATCTATATGAATGTAGCTATCGTTGCACGTAGCCGTTTTTTTTTTTTCCCCCACAAAATGGCGATCGTTTGATTTTTTTTTTCATTTTTAAGACCTATTTTTTTTATTAGAGCAGTTTTAAAAATAGTAATTATCAAAATTTCAATTGGCTACGTACAACAATAGCTACTACAATTAAGAAAATTATAAAAAAAATAAATATGAAATCAGTTCATTAATTTTGAGAAATCGTGTCGACCAGGTTGAAAAATGTCATTTTGAGATAAATGTGTTTAAAGTTTTTGTTATGTCATAACCGGCCGTGCTACATCGTCTCACTAAATTGACCGTAACTCCGTCAATTTTCGGAATTTAAACTCAATACTTATGAATATGTATACGTTAAAAAATGTAAGGAAAAAAATTTGTTTTTTCCGTCACAGTGGCTTTCCCCCTTAAATAATTCTGCCTGAGGGTAATCTTTTTTACAATTAATCTTACCATCGAATGGATAGAGTGCCCTGCAGGTACCCAAGGCCGGTAATCTTTCAGCTTCATAGTATTCACCCTCTTCTCCATCGTGTTGATCCTGGTCCGAGTCTATGCCTGGCAGTGACGTGTGCGACGTTCCCAAACCACTTTCAGGACTGTGCGAACTTCTATATATAAGTACAACGTCACAAAATAACATGTATTCAACAAATTTTGAATAAGGATTATATTTACACCAATCTTCTAGTTCAAATCATTATTGATTTAATTATAAGTTTCTAATTTAAGGCGTGTTATTACTTTACTACAAGTTTTAATATACCCATTAAAAAATTTAAAGGCATTTTTTCTTTACCTACAAAATTGTGCAATTCAAATTGATAAAAATATTCGCAATGAACGTTTTCAAACAAAGAAATTAATTTACTTTTTTGATTTTCAACAATGGGTTTTACTGCATTAAAAAAATATACATCTAATCACCGAAACATCAAACAAAAACTAAACAATTCAACTTAAATTCCTCCATCAACTTACCCTTCATTAAGCCGAGATGCTTCGTTTGTATTTACTTTATTATGATTGACCGTCGGGTTGGTCACACTGCTGTCACTCTCCGACCTCGACAGAGAGTTGTCATCTGCACCGCTACCGCTGCTACGAGCCGATCCGTTCGTCATACTCGTGTGTTTGCCGTTCATGCTAGACCTTGCGGTGTGCGGCGACGCATGCTGACTTCCTCCGCTGCTACCGTTACCATTTATAACTTTCTGTGCATCGGCGAGGTAGCCTTTGTACCGTGATAACTCGGTACGGAGTTTTTCTAGTTTGTGACTTGATTCATTTAATTGACCTGGAATAGATATTTATTAATTAATGATTTTTTAGAGTCCAAATGACAATTTATTTACAAACCTTCTATAGTCATAGGATCGCCTAAGGCGGGGTTGGCTTCGTAAACACCTTTCATTTTCATGAGGCCGTCTCGCGCTGCAGCTTCTTGTGATACCTTCAATTCGAGCTCTTCTACTTTAGCCTGCAGCTTCTTACGTCTTTGATTTGGTGGTAGTTCACTGTAATCATCCTTTCCATCCAAACCAGTAGCATTCTAAAACGTAGATATTTTAATTATTATATTGTTATATTAAATTTTAGTATATTATTTGAAAAGTTTGATAATAATATATGAATACGTGAAATATAATTAGTAACATAATTTCTACAATCAAAAAAATTAACTACTTAAGCAGTGGAATTTATTTTACTTGATTCTTATTTCATGAAAAAGTTGGTACTTGTTAATTATTCTTCCATAAACTCACACCAATATTTCGAAAATGTGAGTAAAATGTATGGTATTTAAAAGAAGTTCATTACAATGGAGAATAACCCCATTTTAAACTAAAATAACTCCGTTTTGAATTCGATTTAGTTTAAATACAGAAAACTTCTTTGATTTGGAGTAAAAGGATTCAGAACATTTTGTCAATAAATTGAAAAAAATTAAAATCGACCTTTTTTTTTTATATGTATAATTAACCTTAGTACCTAATTCTGCTTAAGAGGTTAAATAATTCAAATTAATACCATTATTGAATATCCCAAACTATGGTGACAAAAACATAATAATTATTTCAAACTGTGATATTAAAATTAAACCTATAATTTAATTTAAACTAAAAATTAGTGTTGTAAGTTGTTTTAGTAAAAGTGAAGACAGTAGAGAAACTTAGATTGACTTAAGCAATCAACGATGAAAGCAATAAAAGCAACGTACCTTTAAGACCACACACATTTCAGCCAGCTTCTGTTAGCATGAAAACATATAAAGCAATGTAGCCGAAAATTGTCGTAATCAAAACAATCAATATATTCCGATTCGAAAATCGGGTGAAATTTTTTAACACAATATCAGCGTGCCTAATAATTATTGATATTAAATTTGTAAAGCGCTTGTGAAGTGAATTTAATCAAGTTAGCTACATGTGTTAAAAAACTTGCTTCGTGTTTTATACTTTTTGATAAAAATTAACAATTAAAATATATAATTAAATATATATATTACATTTTTTTTGTTACTTAAATAATAAAAATGGAAAATAATTTATAATAGAAAAAAATATGAAAAAGAATTAAATTAGTAAGAACAATAAATTCAATAACAATTAAATTTTTACCTTCTATTGAGTGTTGTGCAAATATAAAGAACATTTGTGGTTCAAGAATTATAAACAATGCTGTATTTAAAAAAAGGCATGCAACACAGAAATACAATTGTTAATACATGCAAAGTACATAACTCAAGTATGGATGCCAACTTACAAAAAGATAATCTAATTGTTGTGTGATTGTTGTATGTAGTATAAAACAATGCAACAATAACATTTTTAGGTTAAAATCAAAATGGATGCTAAAATTTGTCAAATTAATATTAGTTTCAAACAATATGCAAACAATCAACTGACATGACATCCATACCAGAACAAATAAGTAATAATAGAATTAATAGCATGCAGAAATTTTAAATCACATGCAATTAAACTGAAAATAAATAGAATTACTTACAAAAATATGTATAATAAATGTATGCAGTCAGGTATATTCCATGAAACCACAAGAGGGTAGTCACCATTAACCAAAAGAATAAAAATAAAAAGAATAGCATAAAAATTAAGAACAATATTTTTTTTAAAACACAATATCGGATTTGAAGTTATAATTATTTAGATCAACGTAAATGAATAGTTTCATAAATATTTGAGAAGAATTTGTTAATATTGCTGGGTATTTAAATTTTAAAATAAAGTAATAATAGATATTTAATTTAATTTAGAACAGGTATCTAAAGAAAAGGAGGAAATATATTTCAAAATAATGTAATATATAATAATTATCTAACAAACATGCTTTGAAATAAATATTTCAAAAACTCGAACATACATAATAAAATTACGTATCAAAAAGTTTCATGCGATATTGTTTATTTTCAATAATAAACAAATATGTAAAATACAAATATAAAAATGCTATTCAATATTTTTAATTCCAGTGGCTTTAAAAATTGTAAATCTTCAGAAAGCAATTTAAATAAAGCAGAAAAGCTTATAAATAAATGTTTAAAACCACTGTTTCATTGATTCATTATTTATTCTGGTGTATTTTTTACAATTAAAAAAAAAAAATTTGACCAAAGAAGATAAATATTTCATTTCTAAATTTAATACTTTTTAGTATGAAACATTTAGTTATTTTGGCCAATGTGTGATAAAATACAAGATAAAATTATTGTCTGTATGTTCATAGAAATTAGAAATACTCTCAATTTTGATAAATTCAAATAATCATTATTCAGTGAAAAACATAGGTATCTAAAAAAAAATATGTAAAAAAAAACATTTTTGTAAAAAAATCAATTAGTTGAACTAAAGAAAAACTATATGAAAAAATACACCAGAATAATACAATACATAAAATATTCAACAATCAAAATTCGTACAACAATAAAAACAATAAAACGATTGTTTACCTTATTGCTTCCAAAAATACCAAATATTCCGACCCGTTTCTTGAGCTTCCCAGCTGACATGGTTCCCTTAACCGTGAGCATCGACTCCCTTAACGCACTCGGCGCCCCCGGCATTGTATGGATATTGCCACTTCCCATATCCCCCCCACCGCCCCTAGACAGATCTTCGAACGGGAAGTCTTCCGGTGGCTGGAATCCAGACTTGTACCTTTCAATGACTAGCATAGTGTCCTAGAATACAATTACATTATTTCAAAACCACCCAAACATTCAACAAACAGTACCACTTACTTCTTTTTCATTTATATAATCGGCAGCTTTGGAAATACCCTCCAGACACTGGCTGATTATAGGAGACACCTTCTTCTCAATATCGGCTGAGTTATGTATGAAGCTCTTGATGTTCTTTATTCTCTTCTCGTCGAGTTCTTGCAACTGACCCAATACTAAAGGCAAATTTGTTTGGTAATGCGTCCTTTGCATCTCATTTGTTTTTTGTAGTTGGCTTGCGTATTCGTTCTTCGCATCCTCGCATATTTGTGATTTTATTGACATAGTCTGTTTATGTTTCTCTATCTGTAATCAAAAATAGACTTTTAAATATTAGCCACATAGCAGACAGATAACTGATAGTTAAAATTACCTGATAGATAACTTAAACTAACTACTAACTTGATATTTAAATTTAACTGGCAGTTAACATTAAAAATATACTTTTAAATATTAGCCACATAGCAGGCAGATAACTGATAGTTAAAATTACCTGATAGATAACTTAAACTAGCTACTAACTTGATATTTAAATTTAACTGGCAGTTAACATCAAAAATATACTTTTAAATATTAGCCACATAACAGGCAGATAACTGACAGTTAAAATTAATTGATAAATAACTTAAACTAGCTAGTAACTTGATATTTAAATTTAATTGGAAGTTAACATTAAAACATAGAAAACTTTAACCCACAGTATCTCCAAATGGACCAATAAGAGCCCAGCATTTGCTATTTAATAGATGGGTACTTATCAAGCTGTTAAATTCTGTGGTTATTAACATAAACATACTGCTAACATAGATTGGTGAAATTGGATATAATTTTTGATCAGGCAGATATCTGACGGTTAAAGTTAATTTATGTTATTTACAAAATTGAATTACCTCTGCCCTTGATAAATTTAAGTCCGCATCAGCTTTATGGAAATTTTCTAAAGCTTTCTCTGATTCTTTGAATGCTTTTTCGTAGGCTTTTCTCGCTCTCTCTAACGATATTATTTGATTTGTTAACATTTGTGTTAATTTTGCACCTTCATTTAAATGTTTCTGAAATAATAAAGAATAAATTAGATCGTAACAATTAATTGTAGTGAAATAAAATATGCATTTCGATTTAAAAAAATCGTATTGATATATTTTATCGATTGATTAATGTATTTATTAACAAAAAAATCAATATTTAGTTTGATTTTTATTACTGTGTCTAAAAATTGAATTTAATTAAATTATTTTATGTATTATATTTTACTTTTATTTTTAATAGCTTATTTTACACTACCAAAATTTGTTTATCATTTTGAAATATTGTTTGTCTGTCTGCGTTACAGTTAATACAAACAAATACATACTTTTCGTTCTTCTTTAATATCCTTAGTTAAGATCGACAGTTCTTCTATCACATTTGCTTGTAAGTTTTCGGCCACCACCTCATGTTGACCAGCTAAATCATTGACTTCATTCATCACTAACTTGAACGCCTGACATGGACTATATCTGCAATTAAATCCATAAATATTAATACATAATTATTTCCTGTACTAAATACGTTGCTAACTATTTTATGTCTATTATGTCTGCTAATTTCTTGGGAACCCATAAATTAAAGGGCAATCACTTTTCGTGAAGATAAATACCACTGGAATTTTATGTCTTGATTTTATTTGATTTGATTTTATGGCTCTAAACCAGTAGCTGTCAAACTTTTAAAATTTTTAAATTTTGTATAGATGATAGGTTAGGTATTAATTCTAAATTTCATGGTACCCCATTTGAGAATCACTGGAATTTATATGTCCACATGGGCGCCGTTAAGAATTTTTCCTGGGGGATTTTATGTATTTTTGTTTTTTTAAGAGGATATAAATCAAATAATAAAAGAAGAATGTTTACCTCCCCTCGAAATATATAAAAATTATAAAATTGACAAATAAAAGGAGTTATTTAATATTGTTATGGACGCCCATGATAAATATACTATACAGGATGAGTCATATAGGTGGAACAAACTGGAACAGTGTATTGAGAAAAATATTTTAAGAAAAAAAATTAATATAAACATGTGTCCGGAAATTCTTCATGAGGGAGTTATCCCCAAAGATTTAGCGTAAAATTAATTTTTATTTAATATTCTTAAAATTTAAACGATTATTGACCTGAAACACAAAAATCGAGTGAAATTTAAGAGATTGGAGATTTTTTTCCCATTTAAAATACGATCGCAAAACTTCTCGTAACTTCGATAATAAACAACTCATAACAAAGATACAACGCATTTTTTTCATTATTGAATAAAAATCACAATTGCCATGGAAAACTAAAATATGTCGAGACGTCAGCGAAAACTAGAACATTCACTCGAGTGCAATATTAAATTCAAGTCAAGTAAGCTTTGGAAAAAAGAATGGTTGATGTTTGAAATTTTTATAATTGTTAAAATTTTTTGTTTATTTTTTTTGGGAGGGAGACTGGGCGACCGTCCGGGGTGTCAACTGTCCAAGTTTGTTCTACCTGATATGACTCACCCTGTATATTCAGCCATTTAAACATAGGTAAATTACAAATTGACAACCTAAAATTATTATCTAAATATTAATTAAAATTCCAATAAATATTATTTCAAGTAAAATTTAATAATAAATCTGTACCCAAATATGGACACATATTTCTACTTTCTATCTAATTTTGAAATGTCATATAATACATACTTAATATTCGTTGAAAGAAAACTTATAATATGAACACACGAAAATATAAGTTAATTTAAAAAATAATTAATATTTTGATCACTTTAATTGATCAACTTAAAAATCAGAAACAATAAAAATAAATTATTTAATTCTGAAATGAACAAAATATTGAGGAAATAATATAAGTATTAAAAAAAATTAACATTTTTGATAAGTATACGCATAAATAATAATTGAACGAATTTCACTTTATATCGAGTAAATATAAGTAATTTGCATTTAATCACATTAAAGTAATTAGAGCAAATATAATCCAAGGTTACAAACATTATAAAAAAAATGAACAAAAGACATTTTGTCTATGTTATAATTACTGTTTATTTATAAACTAAAACCAAGATTATTTTTTATCAGAATTCATTATACATACATGTCAAACTATCTCTTATTTAATTTAAAAAAAAAATGAAAGTTAAATTTGCAATCTAAATATGTATAAAATTGTAGCATAGAATTTTTTATATTAGTTTCACTACTTTTACACTACAAGCCGGCTTTAAAAACTGTAAACTTGAAAAAAATAACATTTTTTGCATTGAAAAAAATATATTTTGATTTTTTGAAAAAAATTAAAAATATACTTACTGGTACTCATCTTCTTCTTTTTTCTTCGGCTGATAATTTTTAACAAGCCGCCTGAAACAAAAGAAATTATAAATGATAAATCAAGTGGAACAATTCAATTACAATCAGAAACAAAATGTCAAAACTAATAAGTTTTTATTAGGAGTAAGTGCATTTTTTTTGATAGAATAATTGCTTTACGTCGTATTATAACATAAAATCAAAACAAATACAGTGATACCTCTATAAATCGAAACCACAATTTATAAAAAATAGTACTCATAATATTCATCATAAAACATAACTAAGCAGGGGGGGGTTGAGTTACTTACAATTGCATCAACATCTGATATTATCAAGATCATTTTTTCTGCTATACATATGTCAAAAATGACATGTAAATGTCAAAATAAAAACACGTGTAACGAAATAATTTTCGATGGATAAAAAATTATGTAAAGAGGGATATACCGTTTTAAGGGGATATTTTACCACAAAAGTTGTGATAACCTTTCTTATAGAAAATGTAATGCTTTACAAAAAATATTCCATAAAATTTTCACGAAATATACTTCGTTCTTGAGATATTATGAAAAAAACAATTTTGGAATACTACGCTTCCTCTTTACAACTAATAAAGCAAGTTTCATTAATATCAGTTCAGTGGTTCATGAGATATACTTGAGACAAGGATTCAGGGGACAGACATGCAAAAAAGTGTTTGTTTTGGCCTGAAACGAAAAATCAAGTAGAAATTTTGAAATCGGGTAGTAAAATTGTTTATACTTTCAGAAATGATCACATAGCTTCCCAATTCTTCGGATATAGCGAGAAAGCAAAAAAATATTGAAAATTAGAGATTACACGCTTCAAAATACTTTTTGAATGATTGTTCTACTACTATTTTTATCGAAGATATAATAAATTCAAATTTACCTATCTTAATATATATAAATTACGTGTCACATGTTTGTCCGCGATGGACTCCTAAACTACTTAACCGATTTTAATCAAATTTGTACACCGTGTGCAGTTTGATCCAACTTGAAAGATAGGATAGCTTACATCTCAATTTATGATCGCAATATTATTTTATTGCAAATTATTTGTCTTTATCTGTTAGCTCCAAACGATTCTAACAGATGGTGACATCTGTTGACTGGATTGAGTAAGTATTCAATAGATGGCGCTATGTCAAACTTCCAAACGTTTCATATAACCTACAATTTAATAGCATAACCACCACATGTTGCTAAAGTATAGGTTAACCACAGCAACGCGTGGCCGGGTCAGCTAGTTTCTTGTAGAAAAAAAATCCATTTAATATTTTTTGACGAGTACCTATAATTTTGACATCTCTTAAATATAAAGAAAATTGATTTTACTTGACCATAGACTAAGAATCAATGTTTGGATTCACAGAAAGCGGTTAGTTACCGGTTACACTGACCGGCGAGTTTTGATTGGTTGATTTATCGTATTTCTGGTACATTCTACCAGAAATTCCATAAATCAACCAATCGAAACTCGCTGGTCAGTGTAACCGGTAACTAACCGCTTTCTGTGAATCCAAACAATGATCAAATACATGAAACAATCGATTTGTGTCATAGTATTGCATTATTTCCCACTAATTTTTAATAATTACATGTTATGAACAATTTTTCAAGTACGTTTCCATGTTTTCTGTATAACTGCGCTGTAATCTATGTAATAGAATGCAATGCACATGGGTTTTATTTCTTTGATTGTGTTTTTGATAAAGTCGTGCTCAGCATGTCCTTCATGTTTATAAAACGTACATAGAATAATGGGTTTCCATGTTCTTTTAAACAAATTAATTAGTTAATATATGACATAACTGTCTTATTGGTATTCCTATCTTCTTGACAGTTATTTAATTTAAAATTACGTAAGAAACTAACCGAAAAGACGTGGCTTATACCTTATACCTAGACACATACCTACACTGCAGTGCAAAAATCTTTGGTCACTCATTTTTTTGCGTATTAGAAATGGTTGATAAAAAATCTTAAATGTTGATAAGAATACTAAATAACAAATTTTTGTAATAATCCTAGCATATCTAAATTCCATATTTACAATTTTCCATGTAAAGGAAAATTTTTGAATTATATGCCTGAAAGGTCAGGTTTACTCAAGTCGAAAGTATTGACGCAGTGTCATTCAAGCTAACGAGAAATTGTTTTTTTTTTTAATATTTTGACTGCGAGTAAACATATTATTTTCGCTATTTTGGGGATTTTTATTGACTGAAATCTGTATATTTACATTCAAAATCACAGGTGTCCAAAGACTTTTGCATGGCAGTGTATTTTTTTCGAGTTACACTGCAGACGGACAAAAGAGCATTATTTTAACGTAATATTTCTTTCTAGGGTTTCGTAGAAAACTAGGAACCCTTATAGTTTCTCCATGTCCGTTTTAAATTATAACGAACATTGTCAAAAATATTTTGGACCCCACTTTTATAGACTGAAAAGTGAACTCACCCCCTTGAGGTCTTCTAAAATGCAATAAAAAATGTAAAATAACTTTTTGATTTCAACCCTTCAGTCACGATATATTTGCTTTTTAACGTCGTAGTCAGACTATTTTCTAAACTATCGATTCAAAAAATCTCAAAAAAATTCAGAATGTAGCTTTTATCTAGTACTTTCACTGAAAATTATAACGAATATTGTCAAAAATATTTTGGACCCCCCTTTCATAGACGGAAAAATGAACTAACATTTTTCTCATTTACCCCATTGAGTGGGGTGTCATTTGATAGGTCTCATAAAATGGAATAATAAAAGTCAAATGACATTTTGATTTTAACCCTTCAGTCACGAAAATTTTGAAATAACTTTTATAAATCGTAGTGAGAATGACTACGGAACCTTCTCATGTGCGTGTCCAACATGCACTTGCCCGTTTTTTTTGCCTTATTTTTCAAATAGGATTTTTCTATTACCTCGAAACGAATAACATGCAAAATAAGAACATTTTCAGGACTTCTGTTCAACACAACTCCATCAAAATCCAAACAAGATAACTATTGTATATTTACACACAAACATATAACATACATATGTGCATTTGTCGTGACCTTCACCGCGGAACACAAACCAAAGAATTGTTCTCAGCTCGTGTGAAAGCACTTGTAAATAATTAATAAACATACACACCCCGCACCCCCTCTACCCAACTTCTACACGCGCGTGCATTTCAAACATTTCAAAAATATATTAAATAAAATTTTTAAACAGACACGGTCTTTGTTGTATGATTAAGATATCAATTGCACACCCCAAGCAGGCTCTGCTTGGAAGTGTGTTCTACTCTCGTCCTAAAAAAATTTTTCGTATATAAATTGATAAAATGAGTATTATATCTTAAATTTCTTCAGTATCTCACTTACATTTTTACATTTTCTAATAGAAAACATTACAGTCTCCATTTTTGCTTAGTTTAATATCGATCGGTTTTAATTTTCTGTTATAAAAATATAAATAAAGTTCAATTTGTCGATTTAACCCGCTTTTTTGATAGAAACGCCGAACTACAGGCTTCAATTCGAAATAAATTTGCACCAATCCTTTTGAATTCACTTCATCTATTATCTGAATAGAACCCTATTAAAACTCAACAAAATTGGATAACTAGAAGTAACGAAATTTGCAGTTTATTTAAACAAAAATTCATATTTTGACAAGAATTTTTTTTACAAATAGAGTAGTTGCTATTTATAATTTATTAATAGTAGTAGGCGCTATTTCTTCATATGTCACTTCAAATTCCATAATTATTATATTGTGTTAATTAATATATAAATACATGTACAAGTACATCGATACGTGCTGTATTTTTATTCAAAGCCAATCAATCTTTTTAATCAAGATAAAATCTGGTAAGTTTGCATTTTTAAAACAAATATATAATATACGTCATATAACCTATAAACGTTACATTGTTGTTTCATTTTAAATGCTCTGCTAGACATCAGGTGAACACAGCTGTTATCGCTGCAATATGTGGATGTATTTATCTTTTTAATTATTATTAGATATTAATTAATTTATTTACTTTATACATTTTACAAAAAAAATATGTTATATAAAAATTGTAAATTAAAATGATTGTTGTTTTATTACAATACATCCTAAATTTAAATAAAAAAAAGGTAATAATCGATTGATATCAAGATTCATTGTTGATTTTCTAAAAAATCTTAATGAGTGATAAACTTCATATTATATATTTATATAATATTAATTACCTCCAATCTTTTTTTCAAACATCCTTTTAAGTTTCACCAATTATATTGTACCTGTACTGTATTTATTTGATATTATAAGTTAATACATTTTTTTATGTTTAAGGGGTGTGCATTTTATGGCCTAGCCATAGTATTTTGAAAATACGCAGAAACAATATCGCTTCGATAAGTCGAATGAAAAAATTTGTCAAGACATACACCAGTGTATGCCATAAGGGTTCCGAAGTATATACTACTTGGACTGTTAAGAGCCATTTACAGGTGCATATGTGAGTTAAAAATAAATATAAAAATAGGATCATATTCTATTAATTCAGATCTACATTTTGACACCCCACAAGCCTAGATATGAAAATAAAAAAAATTCCATGACGCCCCTTCCTATTTTTTCAAAATTTGAAATGATATTGTTGATTTTAGTATTTGTCGTTACTAGTATTATAAAAACCCCATTACCAATTTTTTTTCAGATTTTTTGAGTCAGTAGTTACCGAGCTAGAGAGGGGGTGGACAAATTTTTGTTTTCTTGAAACCCTCTGCAGGCGCCATTTTTAATTTAAAAAAAAAATAAAAAATACTGTCATATTCTACTCACTGAGATCTACATTTCGACACCCCACATGCCCAGGTAAAAAAATAAAAATAAAAAAATGTATGACACCCCTCCCCTTTTCTCCAAAATTTGAAATGATATTGGTGACTTTAGTATTTGTCGTTGGTAGTCTCACCAAAGCCTCATTACCTAATTTTTTTCAGATTTTTCGAGTCAGTAGTTACCGAGTTAGAGGGGGGGGGGACAAATTTTTTTTTGCTTGGAGCCCCCTGTAGGCGCCATTTTTGATTTATAAAAAAAATAAAAAATACTGTCATATTCTACTCACTGAGATCTACATTTCGACACCCCACATGCCCAGATAAAAAAATAAAAATAAAAAAATGTATGACACCCCTCCCCTTTTCTCCAAAATTTGAAATGATATTGGTGACTTTAGTATTTGTCGTTGGTAGTCTCACCAAAGCCTCATTACCTATTTTTTTTCAGATTTTTCGAGTCAGTAGTTACCGAGTTAGAGGGGGAGGGGTGGACAAATTTTTTTTTGCTTTGAGCCCCCTGTAGGCGCCATTTTTGATTTATAAAAAAAATAAAAAATACTGTCATATTCTACTCACTGAGATCTACATTTCGACACCCCACATGCCCAGATAAAAAAATAAAAATAAAAAAATGTATGACACCCCTCCCCTTTTCTCCAAAATTTGAAATGATATTGGTGACTTTAGTATTTGTCGTTGGTAGTCTCACCAAAGCCTCATTACCTAATTTTTTTCAGATTTTTCGAGTCAGTAGTTACCGAGTTAGAGGGGGGGGTGGACAAATTTTTTTTTGCTTTGAGCCCCCTGTAGGCGCCATTTTTGATTTATAAAAAAAATAAAAAATACTGTCATATTCTACTCACTGAGATCTACATTTCGACACCCCACATGCCCAGATAAAAAAATAAAAATAAAAAAATGTATGACACCCCTCCCCTTTTCTCCAAAATTTGAAATGATATTGGTGACTTTAGTATTTGTCGTTGGTAGTCTCACCAAAGCCTCATTACCTAATTTTTTTCAGATTTTTCGAGTCAGTAGTTACCGAGTTAGAGGGGGGGGTGGACAAATTTTTTTTTGCTTTGAGCCCCCTGTAGGCGCCATTTTTGATTTATAAAAAAAATAAAAAATACTGTCATATTCTACTCACTGAGATCTACATTTCGACACCCCACATGCCCAGATAAAAAAAATAAAAATAAAAAAATGTATGACACCCCTCCCCTTTTCTCCAAAATTTGAAATGATATTGGTGACTTTAGTATTTGTCGTTGGTAGTCTCACCAAAGCCTCATTACCTAATTTTTTTCAGATTTTTCGAGTCAGTAGTTACCGAGTTAGAGGGGGGGGGGGGGCAAATTTTTTTTTGCTTGAAGCCCCCTGTAGGCGCCATTTTTGATTTATAAAAAAAATAAAAAATACTGCCATATTCTACTTACTGCGATCTACATTTTGACATCCCACACGACTTGGAATACATTTTTTTTGTTTTTTGGAATTTGCTTTAAAGCCCCCTGTAGGCGCCATTTTTGATTTATAAAAAAATAAGAATAAGGATCAAATTACACTAGCTTGGTTACACATTTTGATGTGCCACTTGCCTTGGTATAAAAAAAAATATTTTTTTTGGGTGTCTTTAGCTTCTTAGCACTCCCCCTAAAAAAATATTTTTCGAAAATATTTGTACATATTTTACTAGAGGGTGTTATTTTACATATTCTGTCAAAATTTCAAGGTTCTAGCTTATATAGTTTACGAGCTATTGAGCTTAGAGTGATTAGGACGGACGGACGGACGGACGGACGACAAAGTGAGATTAATAGGGTTTCTTCGGAACCCTAAAAAGTAAGTTCATATACGTGTACAGAGGCCGAAATGATTAACTCCATATTCATGAAATTAAAAATGTAAATAACTTGACTAAAACTAAACAGATTTGAAGAAAACAAATGAAGGGTGGCCAGTCTGGCCAGTATTTCTCTGGAACAAATTTCCCTGACTTTTTCCGGTTTTTCTGGAGAATTTTTACCGTTTTCCCTGTTTTTTATTTAAAATTTAGATAAAAATCTAAAAAAGGTCAAATGTTTTCTTTTAAATTTTAATAGATAACTGTTAAATTATTATATTTGCGAGAATTTGTGTGGTTTCTGCATTTTTATAAAAAATTCCCTGACTTCCAACCAAATTCCCTGACTTTTCCCTGACATTTCCCTGTATAGCAAAATTACCTGACTTTTCACGGTTTTCCAGAAACTAGCCACCTTGAATGAGGTATCACTCGCCCTATCATGCTATTTAAAATTTTCTCGTAGCGCTGAGGGTTGAAAAGATTCATGAAAAAATTGTATAGCAAAAAATGTCCCGCTTGAAAGCAAAATCGACGTGTTCGAGCGTTTTTTCAAAATCTTATTTTAACTGACCAAAAGACAGTTTCGTTTTAGTTGGGTTACCCTGTATATGTAATGATATTGATTGATAAAATCATAAAATACGGCTGTAAGTGAGACTTAGCTACAGAAATCGATTTGGACTTTCAGAACTCTTACTATGAGTATCTTTATTTCATATGGTTAGCTGTGTATATATTTCAAAAAATTCAAAACAATAATTAAGGAATTTGACATCAAAAAAAAATACTCTGCCTTGTAAATGCACGGTGCTTCCTCGTGTTAATTCATCAAAGGTAGTTAATTATTGAACAATTTAAATAAAACCCGATAAAGTATACAGATGGACTGCCTGTCATTGGTTAACCATTTAATTTTCATACGATTTTAATAAAAAAATTTAATTTGACATTTTTCTTAATACGCGCATGGTTATTATGTCGAATATTTTGAATTTTTTGACAATTTCAATCAAAATCATTATTTTTCTGCTATACGAATGTCAAAATGACATTTAAAACGTCAAAGTGACATTTAATATGTCAAAGTAAATAGCAGTTTTAAAAAAACAAATGACGATTTTCTTAAGTCAAATTGAGATAGATCTTTGTAAGGGAATATTTTACAACAAAAGTAGGTAATCTATATTATAGAGAATTGAATGCTCTACAAAAAAGGTTCTATAAAATTTTCACGTAACATGTCTTTCTTGAGATATCTTCAAAAAATAAATCTTTTGTGATGTCACCCCTCCCCCTTACACACAAATTTAATTATTTTGAAATGGGACCGTCCTCAAGCCAGACCCAACCAACCAACCAAGTTTCATCAATATCGGTATTTAAAAAAATACTTGCAAAATTTCAAGGTCGTTAAGAGAATAGTTTAACAGATATTAAATAAACAAATTAACATGCATTCTTATGAGAACTGCATAATTTCAAGACATGACAAGATTTTTCAAAGTGATATGACAGAGAGAATATGATGAAAATTTGAGTATACATTCTTTATTCATTTACAAAGATATTTATAAATTTTCAGAATGATAAGAAACCGCGATTTTTAATTAAAAAATGATAAGTGTGTGAACAAATTCTTTTGCATGCTCCAGAGAGACACAGTTTGCCTTCACTCTATGCTTATTCACATGCTCTTATTCGCAAAACCAGTACCGCACCCTCCTTAATTTTATAAATATTGATGATTTTCTAGATACAGTTTGTTTGGTCGAATTTTTCTTCGTTTGTATTGAATAGCAACCAGTTTTTATTTTTATTATTTTGCCCTGATTAATATCACGATAAGACCCCCTATTAATATGTCTACATTCCCAACTTCCCAAGGTCTTCGATCACCCCATTGAATTATATTATTGATATTATCAATGATCATTTATTAATATTTTTTATATGCTTCGATGTGAAAATTATTCGATTCATTAATATAAATTCTTATCTTCAAAGTGCTAACCACAACTTACGTTTGATTAAATAATTAAATAACCTATTTGATACAATTAAATGGAAAAACCAATAACTGACAAAAAAAAAAAACCAAAACCGCAATTATCTAGGAACTATCATATCGGTCAAACCTAAAACGATATGACGTAGAATCGGAACTTTTTTTGTAGCTTCCTTGCAAAAAATAATAACAGTCCTAGATATACTAAATAATGAAAGAAAGTTTAAGGTGGTTGACATTAAAGGGTGTGGGGCTGGCGATGCGGGGAAAGGTGCGGGTAAGCGCCTGTGGATAAGTATAGAGTGAAGACAAGGTGCGTCTCTCTGTCTCTCTGAAGTATGCGAAATCACATACAGGGTGTCCCAGGACTGTGTCAAAGCTCAATAATTCATTTATCATAAGAATTAGAAGAAAACTTTAAATGCAAAAGTTGTCAGGCTAGAGCAGCGGCATAGTTTGAAATTAGTTACATTTATACAGAGTGTCCCATAACTGCGTTACAAACCAAAGTTATGTTTTTTTAAATACAAACTATATATTTTTATTTGATAATCTAAAAGCATTCATTTTTCTGAGTATTTTGATATAACATTATTGGATTATACAGAGGGGCTTAGAAATTATGACCAATTTTGTAAGAAAATGGGAACATTTTCAACACCTTGTAATTTTCTAATTACAACAAAAAAAAATTGTTTTCTGTTTGAAGTAGTTTTGGCATATTCTCTATTATTGCGATATTATGTCAAACATTTACAAAATTGTATTATTTGTACAAGGTGTATCAAAACACTAAACCTAGTTTTTTTCAAAATTTTTAAATGGAACACCCTATATATTTTTACATTTTCGAATTGCCTGTTCAATTTTCAACACATTTTACAAACCATGTTCTATATACCTAAATCCAGCCGTTAAAGAGTTATTTATTTTATTTTAAAATCTTAAGATGTTTTATAAAAACAATACAACTTTATTATTATCAATAAAACAGTTCGCTTAAAAATAACTTAACAAACTAATAGAACTTACAAACTTTAACAACATAAAAATTTAATTATTTTGTGGAATATAATAAAGTTGTATTGTTTTTAAAAAAATCTTAAGATTTTAATATAAAATTAATTACTTATTAACGGCTGGATTTAGGTATAGAACATGGTTTGTAAAATGTGTTGAAAATTGAACAGGCAATTCGAAAATGTAAAAATATATAGGGTGTTCCATTTGAAAATTTTGAAAAAAACTAGGTTTAGTGTTTTGATACACCCTGTACAAATAATACAATTTTCTAAATGTTTGTCATAATATCGCAATAATAGAGTATATGCCAAAACTATTTCAAACAGAAAACAATTTTTTTTTTGTTGTAATTAGAAAATTACAAGGTGTTGAAAATGTTCCCATTTTCTTACAAAATTGGTCATAATTTCTAAACCCCTCTGTATAATCCAATAATGATATATCAAAATACTCAGAAAAGTGAATGCTATTAGATTATCAAATAAAAATATATAGTTTGTATTTAAAAAAACATAACTTTGATTTGTAACGCAGTTATGGGTCATCCTGTATAAATGTAACTAATTTCAAACTATGCCGCTGCTCTAGCCTGACAACTTTTGCATTTAAAGTTTTCTTCTAATTCTTATGATAAATGAATTATTGAGCTTTGACACAGTCCTGGGACACCCTGTATAGATGCGTCTCTCTGTATTTATTTTTCACACACTTATAATTTTGTAATTAAAAAACGCGGTTTCTAATCATTCTGAAAATTTACAGATATCTTTGTAAATGAATAAAGAATGTTTGCTAAAATTTTCATCAAATTCTCTCTGTCACATCACTGAAAAGTCCTGTCATGTTTAGAAATAATGCAGTTCTCATAAGAATGCATGTTAATTTGTTTATTTAATATCTCTTAAAACTATTCTCCTAATGACTTTGATATTTTACAAGTTTTTTTTTAAATATAAATGTTTTGTTATTTTCAAAGATTCATTGCAATCTCTCTGTTATTATTCTATGGTGCCCACCCCCTTAAATTAACTATGTACATACCTACTTAAATATTTATGTGAACTGACATTCAAAATTATAGCGTCTATTATATGTCTGTAAGATCTCAGTTAATAATTATTTTATTGTAATAATTTCAAAGTTAAATTTTAATATAATATAATATTAATAAGTAGGTAATATTAGCAAGGGGGTGCCCAAGATTGTGAAAGGGAGAGGTGTGTGTGTTTCAAAAATAACAAAATATACTTGGGGTGGGTAGTATTCTTAAACCACAATATTTTTAAAATTCAAAAAAAATTCAAAAAACGATAGTCCGACTGTATAATGTTTGTTATGGTGTGTCTGGTGTACACTAACTTTGCACTGTTACACTGACCAGCACAAGTTAGTGTAAACAATATAAACAGTAGCTTGACAGAAACCAAGGACAAAACACGGTGTTGTACATTTGGTACAAAAATATTTTCTTAATTAAATAAGATTTTTTTTTGAGAAATAATAACAATTAACTCAATAAAAATAATAAACCTCAACGTGTTATCCAAAAGTTCAGTTTATTTATTCATAAAATATGTAAAGAAATCTTTAAAAAAGTATATATACCTATTCGAAACATGATAATCCTTAAAAAGTACCACTCCCCCTCGACCGATAAAAATATTTACTGAATAAAAACTAATTTTACGCAAAATTATTTTAAGTTTAATTTTTTTATGTACCTATAATGATATTTTCATTTAAAATATTTAAACTTAGAACATAACAGTTTAAATCTTGATGCAAAATTAAATACAACCTTAAACTATTGTCTAGAGGTGAAGGAGGAAATAATATAATAAACAATAATGTAAGTAAATTTTATTCTTTAAAAGAAACTCTATTCCACATAAAATAAAGTAATATTTTTTATAATATTTTAATCAAATAAAATTTTATATATGAAATTTGAAGGACAGCGTTTCCAATAAACCCTCAGACAGTTGACAACTCAAGTAAACCACTGAAGCGATTCCTATCGATTGTTACGCAAGGTAATCGGCCACTCTCTACAACCCAACATTATTATTATAATTAATGAAAGTCATAATTTTATGATTTGTAAATTATGAGTAATAACATATTTTTTAATGGATATATTTCTTTCTTACAAATGACTCTCTTTAATTTCACAGGGGCAAACTGTTACCAAGGCTAGGGTTGCCAGAAGCTCGAGGTTTGAAAAGAGGACTATAGTTCATTAATGCCCGGTATTATAAAGAAATTGCATGCAAGCAAATTTGTTTCCATGCAAATTTGCGATTTGCAAACGCTATCTACTAGGAGTCAAATGTAAATGACAACCAATCACAGATTGTAGCTTTAAAATATCAAGACAATTTGACTCCTAGTAGATAGCGTTTGCAAATCGCAAATTTGCATGGAAACAAATTGCTTGCATGCAATTTCTTTATAATACCGGGCATAAAAATTTCAAATGCCATTCAACATATAAAAATAAATTAAATACCTTTTTTTTATTGTCTGTCATTGCTTCCAACCCGAAATTTTAGTGGGCTCTCACACTGGAGCAATATAGCAACATATTAATAAAGTAACTACCAATTAGAAACTAGCAATATAGCGATATCATATTGCTTTGGTGTGAGACAATATGTCCGATTCAATGTATATTGACAGATAGCAATAATATCTCTAGTTATAAGTTGCTAGTTGATATATTGCTCCGGTGTGAGAGCCCACTTACTGTTAGTAATTTTGACGACCTTTTTCTACGTAGGTAAACTTCTTTAAAACCCCGGACACATTTGAAAAATCCCCCCGGACATCCTTAAAAAGAGGACAGTGTCCGGGGAAAAGAGGACGGATGGCAACCCTAACCTAGGCAAACTAGGCAACTGCCTAGGACCCGTAGTTTCAGAGGACACGGATTTTTTTTAAGTGGAAGCGAAAAAAACTAAGATATTAGTGCGGACAATTTTTTTAATTTTTACTAAAAAAAGTATTTTGAATTTTAACGAATTTTTTTAACGCAATGGGAATCTTGCCTAGGACTCTATGTTTCCTCAGTCCACCTCTGTAACTTCAACGTTCCGTTACACATTAAAACTTTCGAGATTAAATCAAGTTCACATTAGCGAATATTTAATTATATTTAGATCAAATCTTAAAACTAGAGTTTACATATTTTTCTGACATTGGACTAAATACATTATAAACACTATAACTATTACAGATATCTGTTTTTTAATTTCATTGAGTGCTCGTTCTACTACGTCATCTCGTAGTAACAATTCCACTTGTCATATCAATGTACAAAAATAAATGACTATTAAAAATGATATCACCATAGTTTAAATTCCTTTTTAAATTTATATTTCGACACACACATAGTATTCGACAGAATCAAACGTTGATTTACCTTTTTTACATGGTCAAAAAAATATTATCTTGTTCAATATAACAATATTAAATAATTAGGGACTTCGCTTTTGGGTGCTTTACACCCTTACCTCAATAACTGTCATATTGTTTATAAAATTTTAATAATAATAACTGAACAGTTTATGCTTTTCTTATACATTACAATATGACAGCTTTCGCATAATTATAAATATTACATCATTTATAATTATTAGATATTTAAATGTAATTATGAAATAATGTGTCTATAGTCTGTTTCATTTAAGTCTGCAGTGGTTGCCAGGGGATTTGACGGTATGAATCGTGAATTCTACCGTTAAATCCCCAGCAACCCACTGTAGACTATAGGTATAATTGCATTTTGATTACGTTTGCTGTTAATAAATGTCAGGAAGAATAATATGCAACCTTCTATAATAACGAAAGAAGGGAGAGATGAAGTGGCTGCAGTGGCTCCTGTATCAATTGATTCCGAGAGGTTCTTCAATAAATAAAAATTTGTCAAGACATACACCAGTGTATGCCATAAGGGTTCCGAAGTATATACTACGTGGACTGTTTAGAGCCATTTACAGGTGCATATTTGAGTTAAAAATAAATATAAAAAATAGGATCATATTCTATTAATTCAGATCTACATTTTGACACCCCACAAGCCTAGATATGAAACTAAAAAAAATCCATGACGCCTCTTCCTATTTTTCAAAATTTGAAATGATATTGTTGATTTTAGTATTTGTCGTTACTAGTATTATAAAAACCCCATTACCAATTTTTTTCAGATTTTTTGAGTCAGTATTTACCGAGCTAGAGAGGGGTGGACAAATTTTTGTTTACTTGAAGCCCCCTGTAGGCGCCATTTTTGATTTATAAAAAAAATAAAAAATACTGTCATATTCTACTCATTGAGATCTACATTTCGACACCCCACATGCCCAGATAAAAAAATAAAAAAATAAAAATGTATGGCACCCCTCTCTTTTTCTCCAAAATTTGAAATGATATTGGTGACTTTGGTATTTGTCGTTGGTAGTCTCACCAAAGCCTCATTACCTAATTTTTTCAGATTTTTCGAGTCAGTAGTTACCGAGTTAGAGGGGGGGGTGGACAAATTTTTTTTTGCTTGGAGCCCCCTGTAGGCGCCATTTTTGATTTATAAAAAAAAATAAAAAATACTGTCATATTCTACTCACTGAGATCTACATTTCGACACCCCACATGCCCAGATAAAAAAATAAAAATAAAAAAATGTATGACACCCCTCCCCTTTTCTCCAAAATTTGAAATGATATTGGTGATTTTAGTATTTGTCGTTGGTAGTTTCACCAAAGCCTCATTACCTAATTTTTTTCAGATTTTTCGAGTCAGTAGTTACCGAGTTAGAGGGGGGGGTGGACAATTTTTTTTTGCTTGGAGCCCCCTGTAGGCGCCATTTTTGATTTATAAAAAAAATAAAAAATACTGTCATATTCTACTCACTGAGATCTACATTTCGACACCCCACATGCCCAGATAAAAAAATAAAAATAAAAAAATGTATGACACCCCTCCCCTTTTCTCCAAAATTTGAAATGATATTGGTGATTTTAGTATTTGTCGTTGGTAGTTTCACCAAAGTCTCATTACCTAATTTTTTTCAGATTTTTCGAGTCAGTAGTTACCGAGTTAGAGGGGGGGTGGACAAATTTTTTTTTGCTTGGAGCCCCCTGTAGGCGCCATTTTTGATTTATAAAAAAAATAAAAAATACTGTCATATTCTACTCACTGAGATCTACATTTTGATATCCCACACGACTTGGAATACATTTTTTTTGGTTTTTTGAATTTGCTTTAAAGCCCCCTGTAGGCGCCATTTTTGATTTATAAAAAAATAAGAATAAGGATCAAATTACACTAGCTTGGTTACACATTTTGATGTGCCACTTGCCTTGGTATAAAAAAATATATTTTTTTTGGGTGTCTTTAGCTTCTTAGCACCCCCCCTAAAAAAATATTTTTCGAAAATATTTGTACATATTTTACTAAAGGGTGTTATTTTACATATTCTGTCAAAATTTCAAGGTTCTAGCTTTTATAGTTTACGAGCTATTGAGCTTAGAGTGATTAGGACGGACGGACGGACGGACGACAAAGTGAGATTAATAGGGTTTCTTCGGAACCCTAAAAAACAATGCTTGGGGTTACTATACAAACTTATAATTTCAAGGGTGAGGATAGGAATTAATAGTTACAGCGAATGCTCGGTTACTTTTTTTAAATCGATTCTCCCGCCTAAATGTTGGACCTTTTTGTCCAGTATTATAAAATCACTCTCAAGTGAGTTATCAAATTTTATGACAGCTCTCTGAGTTTCATGAAGATTTTGACAAGTTTCACGTACGCGTTGTATGTAAACACCAACGTTATTAAAACAGTGGTGATATTATGAAAAATATTTTGTACGGTCAGAGTCGCTGACTGTAAGCCTTGTTTCACACATACGCGGTTCCATTCGGTTCGGTTCGTTTTCGGTTTCAGCCGAAAACGAATCAAACCCTTTCACACATACACGGTTCTCATACGGTTCATATTAGGTTTTATTTTTTTCCGTAAACTCAGTAGTTATCATGGAGAGAAAGCAAGTTGTTGCCATGTTGTTTCTCTATAAAAAAAATTAACAAACGAAGGAGGAATACTAGAATTCATTGCGAGCACCCTCTCATCACTTTACAGCAGGAATTTGGAGCATTCTACACTATTCTTCCGAAGCTAAAAAGCATGAAGACGATCCACATCAACATCTGGAAAACCGCTCATTTTATTAGGAAATTCGCGACAAAACTTAAAAAAAAAATAACACTCGCTATCAGGTTAAAACAGAAACTAAACTGTTTGTGTGGAGGGAGTATTTGGTTCTGTACGGTTTCTATTAGGTACCGAATACAAACTGAATCACCGTTTCACACTTGTCGGCAGCGACCGAAAACGAACCGAATGAAACCGTATATGTGTGAAATAGGCCTAACTGTGTTACAATACGTTGAAGTATCACTGCTCTCAATTCCATAGCAAATTCATAGATACGATCACAAAATAAAAACCTCACTTGTGAGTACTTGCTAGCTAGAAAATTTTGCTGGCTCCTTTATGAATGATACCGGACATTAAAGTTAGGGATTTTTTTTGTGGAGTAATTTACATCTTAATTTATTCCAAAATAATTTATATATTTCAGACCACTTTTAATTAATCTCTTGTTAAAACCCGTATACATACATAATTACATTTATTATAATTTGATCCAATTATCTGATACCGTGTTAAATGCAGAACAAAAGATATTAGGAATGCATTCTGTGAAAAACTGCTACCGATAACTGCCGCCCACGGGCCTTGAGTACGCGCGGGCTCCATTTCACAAACCATTGAGCACGTATAATCAATTTATACCCCCTCCCTCCCGCAACTCCCTTCTAGTATTTCCAATCACCTCCATCCGAAAACGCCAAGTACGCCGATAACCTTTCATATATAGTATTTTGTGCAAAAATATATAAAGAAAAAACATACATTCTATTAATTCTCATATGTAGAAGTCCAAGTAACTAACTCCAAAATATATTCTGCCATGATGGCACTGTTCTACCACGTGTTAAATTCTGCAAAGGGTCAAATCAGCGATTGAAAAATTTACGTTTTTTTTTAATTTTAGAAATCAAAAAAAAAAAATGTAAGGATCTTTTTATAGAAAAATTAATGCTCTGCAAAAAAAAATTCTATACAATTTTGACATAACATGCATCTTAATATATTTTGAAGAAAAATAGTTTTCTGATATTTATGAACCAACTAATAAACCAAGCTTCATTAAAATCCGTTCAGTGGTTCTTGATATGGTTAAGACTAGGGTTGTTAGGGATATGACATATCGGTTACGGATACGGATAAGGATATTTTTTTTTCTTGGTTTCGGTTTCGGATACGGATATGGATTTTTTTCTTTCTTGGTTTCGGTTTCGGTTACGGATATGGATATTTTTTTTTCTTAGTTTCGGTTTCGGATACGGATAGGGATATTTTGCCCCCTTTAGTTTCGGATATGGATACGGATATTTTTTTATTTTTTTTATTTTTCAGCCCGTAGTATAGTTTCCATTGAAATAAGCATATATACAGTCGAAATCGGTTATAACGATATCGTTTAATACAACATATCGGTTTTAACGACTCAAAATAAAAGTTCCGACGCAATTCCATACATGGTAATTATAGTTTCTCCATGCGCGTCCGTCCGTCCGTCTTGTTAAAATTTTGACATAATAAGATGAAATTTGGTATATGGTCGTAGATTGATGCCCCAAAAACAGAAATGATAAGATTTTTGAAAAACAAATTTTTTAGACCCCCCTTCCATAAAATGAAGTGTTTAAAAAAGTCACCTACCCCATTGAGTGGGGTGTCGTTAGAAAGATCTCCTAAAATGCAACAAAAAATGTATCAGGACCTTCAATCACGATTTATTTGCTCTTCAAAGTCATTATTAAAGCGCCCCAACCCTCTATTTTCTAAACCATCAATTCTAAAAATCTGAAAAATTTCAGAATGTAGCTTTTAATTAGTACTTTCACTGAAAATTATAGCGAACACTGTTAAAAATATTTTGGACCCCCCTTCTATATATACACTGAAAACCCCACTTACCCCATTTAGTGGGGTATCATTTGATAGGTCTCCTCAAATGCAATAAAAAATGTCAGATAACTTTTTGATTTCAACCCTTGAGTCACGATATATTTGCTTTTTAATGTCGTTATCAGAGTAGATTTTCAAAAAAGTGATTATTGCAAATTTATTTGAAAAATCATCTGTTCAATCCATGGTAGCGAAATTAAAAATAGAGAGACCAAATAAAAGTACATGATACGCGAATCTTTCAGACGGTAAATACAAATTTATAATATGCTCGTATGTTTTGTTTGTCTCGAGACTCGGGGAAATAAGTAGGAAACTATCCGAAATAATATCCGAAATAATTATTTCGGATACGGTTTCGGTTTCGGATTTCAGAATTTTATTATTTCGGTTACGGTTTCGGTTTCGGAGTTCAAAATTTTATTATTTCGGTTACGGTTTCGGTTTCGGATTTCAGAATTTTATTATTTCGGTTACGGTTTCGGTTTCGGAGGTCAAATCTTTTCGGATATCCGATAGTTTCGGTTTCGGATACGGAGCTCCGTAACATCCCTAGTTAAGACAGACAGACGGAACGAAACATATTTGTTCAGACTAGAAACAGGAAGATCAAGTAGAAATTATGAAATCGGAGATCAATGTTTTTTTTTTCAGAAATTATCTGCCTCCTCTTATCGTTCATAAAAGGCAAGGGAGCAATAAACAGTTTTATAAACATTCTTAAATACTATAGACAACAAGAAAGTTATTAATCTTTTTAGGTTTAATTAGGTAAGATAAAAAATAACTTTTCAATACATATACTGTTTCCTAAATATTTCCGGTAAATATACAGAATGTCTCGTAAGTCAGGACCAAATAACTATCTATAGTAATAATATAAATACGAAAGTATTTGTCTTTTTGTTATTTTTTCACGGTTAAACCGCTGAACCGATCTTGATGAAATTTGGCAGGGAGATAGCTTACATCATGAGGAAGGACATATGCAACTTTGTATTACTTAGATAAAAAAATACAATGGGGCTAATAATAGCTAGAGTATCAAATATTTGTGAGGCAAGAAATATTTATTGAAATAAACTGTTTTGCTACAGTTTCAAACAATTTTCAATAAACAGGTCGATTTGCAATGAAACAAACCATCAAATAGGACAAGTATTAGAATAATTCTTTCTATTGTTATTGTTTACTTAACATTACCCAAATTATCGTTTGAATTTAAAACAGTTAGCCTGTTCATTACATATTCAACATCATACACACAGTTATTAAAATGCATTGTAAATTCTAGTCAACAAGGTGGCCTTGTTTGGACTGATACTATAAATTATAGTACTTGGTACTTGGTGGTCCTTCATTGGCCATCTGCTGGTGTTTACTTTTTTATTGATTTTAATTTTAGTTTAATTTTTAAAACCCAAAAAAATAGTTTAATTAAAGGAGGGCACCACTGTGATGGGTCGGAAAATTGTCGGTTTTGCAATTTTTCCCCTTATTTAATTATTTTAAGATTGGGTAGAGTGTATGATATATGGGAAAAATAGTTATATTTAAGAACAAGAAAATAGATATATTTAAAACAAGAAAAAATACGGTAGTGGTTCAAAATATGTTAAAAATATTGAGTTTTGATAAAATGGCGGCTTTTGAAAAAAAATTAATATTCAATATTTTGAAAAACGGCCACGCTAATAAATATTAGTATTCTAATATACACAGGAAAAAAAACTCGATCTTATTGAAAATTTGAGATGAAAAAATGCTTAATAAATCTATATTGTTAATATAGGAATATTTCTTCGATATAATAATAAAAAAAAATCTTATTGAGGATATATTATTAATTTGAAAAATATATCTTCATGTTTATCTAAAAATCTTTTCATTTATCGAATTAATAAATAATTTATTACACCAACTAACGAAACTCTCAAATAGATTGAACGTAATGGTTGTATTAATAAATATTTATTAGAGTGAATATTTTTTACACCACCTAACTAGTGAAAGTCCAATTTTCGATATGGTAAATTCAATGGTCATTTATAAAGTATTTTTTTGTATTTAAAAGATGTTTTCAATATGAAACAAAATTTTCACCGTGATAAGAACATTGTTAGTAATAAAACACATTTATCAATAAGATAAACGTGGAGATGTCCATATTGGTAAAAAATTATCATATTAACAAATAACCTCTATCGGAGCCAAATCGATCACGGATTTTTTACATTGATCACATTTTTTAACACATCATAGACAAATTATTTTGTTTGGTTTCTATTTCCATTGTTTTTTTTCTGAATAGCGTTAGATTAAATTCAAAAAACCCTAAAGTAATTTTGAAAGTATTATAATAATTCATATAAACAGAATTTTCTGCTCTGGGATTTTCTGACAAAAACCATTAAAACTCTGTTAAACCGGTTAAATTAAAATTAAAATTTATAAAAGCTAAAAAAAATATGTTTTTAATTTGTTGATGTTCATTTATTTATAAAGAAATTAAAAAAATCAAAGTGGTGCTGAAAAATATAAACCAATTGTTTTTGCATTGAGAAAACACAAAGCTGTCTTCGATGTTTGCGATTTGCTGTCCTTGTAAACGTCTAAATGTGGACAACGACCCTTCAAATACACAAGTTCATCATCTATTTTAAGAATTTATGGTTTACAAAATTAAAATAAACTATTTCAAGTGTTTATATTGAATTTTTTCAACCTGACGATTCTGAATAAATAGAAATGATACGTAATGCTTCGACCAAATCTTAAATATCATGTTATTCCTTTATAGTAAAATCATATGAAGTATTTCGTTAACTCGCTATATCTAAAGGAAAGGGGAAGCTATGTGATATTTTATGAAATTCGAAAAAATTAAATAATCCGATTTCAAAAAAACAAACACTTTTCATTCGGTGTCTGTCTGTCTGTCCTCTGAATCCTTCTTACACACGTAGCTCATGAATCACTCAACCGATCTTAATGAAACTTGGTTTGTTGCTTCTCAAAATCATCAAAATCATGTCTAAAAAATTTATCAGAACCTTTTGATTTTAATCCTTCAATCACGATGTATTTGATCTCTAAAGTCATTATAAAAGCGCCCCCACCCTCTATTTTCTAAACTATCAATTTAAAAAATCTAAAAAAATAAATCCAGAATGTAACTTTTAATTAGTAGATACTTTCACTGAAAATTTTAACGAACATTGTTAAAAATATTTTGGGCCTCCCTTTCATAGACTGAAAAGTGATTTTTTTTCATTTACCCCATTGAGTGGGGTGTCATTTGATAGGTCTCCTAAAATGCAATAATGAAAGTCAAATGACTTTTTGATTTTAACCCTTCAGTCCCGAAAATTTTAAAATAACTCTTTTTTATAAATCGTAGTGAGAATGACTACGGAACCCTATCATGTGCGTGCCCAACACGTACTTGCCCGTTTTATTTAATTTTCATTTTTAAACTAGAATTTTATTTATAGAGCATTGAAAGGGGCATTATATATATATTTTTTAAATTTCCCTTACGCAGATTTATTTGTCTCATTTTACATATTTAATAATACATAGTTAGGTTCTCCATATCATAATAATTTTACGCCCACATTTTTACACACAAAAGTCGTACTGTAGGTATTATAATTTTCTGCGACGCTAACGATTACCGTATCAGCTAGTTTTTACGGTCAAATACTTTCGCCCACACCTAAAAATATTTAAACGCCAATCCTTAATACTGTATAACAGAAATACGAATGTGTATTTTTATAGTGAAAATAACTCATTGTCAATACAAAACAATATTAATATAAATATTATATAATACCTATAATTCAACATTTAAATATTTGTACAATGGCTTAATCGATAGATTCTAATGAATGGAACCTACATTTTTAATTTGGAAATCAAATTTTAAATATTTTAGCGAGTTTAAGTAACCAGGACCGGATTCGAGCTTCTTTGTTTTGTCTGAATTAATTGTTATGCCCTCTTGGAGGGGAGGGGGAGTTTCGTCCAACTCTACGAGGGTTTTTTCTTTATTTAGTAAGTTATGATTTTCTTTCTTATTTTATCTTTCAGGTGTTTTTTTGATGTTTTCGAACAGTAGTTATAATACAGGGTGAGTCATATCAGGTGGAACAAACTTGAACAGTGTATTGAGAAAAATATTTAAGAAAAAAGTTCATATGAACATGTGTCCGGAAATTCTTCATGAGGGAGCTACAGATCCGCAAAGATTTAGCCTAAAACTAGTTTTATTTATTATTCTTAGAATTTAAACCATTATTGACCTGAAATTTTAGAAATTAGAGAATTTTCTTTTCCATTAAAATGCGATCAGAAAACTTCTCGTATCTTCGATAGTAAAACAACTCATAACAAAAATAAAACGCATTTTATTCATTAATGAATAAAAATCACAATTGCCATGGAAAACTAAAATATGTTTATTGGTCGAGACGTCAGTGAAAACTAGAACATTCTCGAGTGCAATATTAGGTATGTAAATTCAAGTCAAGTAAGCTTTGGAAAAAAGAATGGTTGATGTTTGAAATTTTTATATTTATTAAAAATCGTTGTTTATTTTGTTAATGTATATAACAGTAATGATGGTTTTAGAAAGGGGTGACTGGACGATTGCCCGGGGTGCCAGTTCAGAAGGGGCGGCGGAAGGTCACATGGAGACTATTATTTTTCTCAATCAACTGTCCAAATTTGTTCCACCTGATATGACTCAGACTGTGTAGAAAAAAAACGTGAAAAGTTGAAATTTTTAAACCGCAGAACTGTATCTCAAACCATTCTTGAGATATGGCATATTAAAAAAAAAATTCAAAATTTTTGAGAAAAATTACTGTAACTTTTATATGTTTAAACACAAAATTGCAAAGAATAATTATATTAAAATTTAACAACCCCTAATATTTACCTACTATAATCACACTACTTGACGATTTAAAAAAAAAGGAAATTCATTTCGATTAAAAATCAATAACTTATCTCGATTACTCATTGTAGAGTACACTACCTACATTTAATTAATAAATATTGTCACTCAAATGACTAACACAAAAGTAATTCCATAGGTGTATAGTAATTTGTGCATCATTGTAGTTGTAATGATTCAATTATATTGACTACAATTATTTGCATTTTAATGTGTATGTTGCTAGTTAACAGCAATTCTTTGAATAATGATTTATTTTAAAATGACCTATTAAAATACTTATTCATATAATAATATTAATAATATTTCATTTTTAACGATAGGCAATAGCTGTTTTTATTATTTTAATAAAAATAATAGCACATTAGACCCAGTGTTACCCGGGATATAAATTTAATCTATATCTATAAAAGAGTTTGTCCTTAACCACTCACTCATTCACTCACTCACTCACTCACTCACTCATATATCAACGTACAGCCCAAACCCCTGGACCTAGAAACGTGAAATTTCGTAGGTGCCTTCCTTTTATGATGTAAGCACCCACTAAGAAAGGATTTTTCGAAATTCAACCCCTACGGGGTTAAAACAGGGTATCAAAGTTTATATAACAAAATATTTTTTTTGTTCGCATTTAATTAATTGAAACTTATCGAACGTACTCTACAATATAAATAATGAAACAATTATTTCAGCATTTCCCAAAATTTAACCCTTAAGGTGTTAGGGGGGGGGGGTGGAAAAAAATTATAAAATATTTTTTTTTGTATTCAACGAATGAAACGTGGCAAATGTAGGTACTCTACAAGACAAATAGCAGTTACGAAAATTCAATTCAACCCCTATGGAAATGGTGCAGGGGGGGGGTACAATTTTGATACATTTATCTTCATAATTGTTCATGATATTAAAATAAATTTTGACAAATTAATATTCAGTTAAAAATTAAAGTTTGATATTTAAGCCCTAATAGCATGGGACGGGGACAAGGATAGATTTAGATATGTTTATCTGCATACTTGCTTTACTTATAAAGTTAAATACTTATAAATAGTCAGCTGTGATACGCGATCACTACAAAGGTAAATACTATTACTATAAAAAATGTAATATGTCATCCCCTATCACGTATGGAGGGTTCTAATTAGTTTCGAAGTTTACGCGAGCGAAGCCGCGAGATGCCGCTAGTCTGTTATAAACCTATTAAACATTGTTTTCACTTATCGCAAACATTACAGCCTAAAATTATATTATTACAGTTTCAGAGAGTAACATATATTTTATAATAATAGGTTGTCGCTTCAGGGTGGCCAGTATTTCTCTGGAACAAATTTCCCTGACTTTTCCCGGTTTCCCAGAAGAATTTTTACGTTTTTCCCTGTGTTTTTTATTTAAAATTTAGATAAAAAAACCTAAAAAGGTCACATATTTCAATATTTGATAATATGTATGGTTTTTGCATTTTTATAAAAAATTCCCTGACTTTTCCCTGTGCAGCAAAATTCCTTGACTTTTCCCGGTTTTCCAGAAACTGGCCATCCTGCGCTTACTATCCGGGATGTACAGGAAAAAATTGTAATACGAAAGCCTTGTTTCAATTCATTTTTTTACAAAGACACGACTTATTACAATAAATCCAGAGACACATCTATGTATAACCCAACTGTTTAATTTGTATTTCTAAGAACCTGCCAACAGATGAATGTCACTCCACAAACTTTTCACAGCCTCCTTTATATTATTTCGAGTGCAGCATCTGCCACATAGTACAGTACACTATAGATAGTTATTTGTGTGTGTATGTAACTAAATATTTACTCCTTGTTGAGTCCTTGTTTATGTATCTAACCACTGGGCCGCATGTGGCATGCTTGTGTACAGTGGTACTCAACATGTTTACAGCATAACGGCCTACATTTAATTTTCTGCGATGGCTTAAGTGCAACCTTTCACGATTATTTTTAATTGCATTAAATTTAGTTCACAGAAAAGAGTGTGTGTTCATTTGTTTGTTTGTTGACATTAATCCCAGAAGATGCTGAACCGATTTGCATGAAATTTTCATAAACGTATTCCCTATGATCTATCGAGTAAAATACATTGACAAAAATACCAGAGGCATTAACTGTAGCTAGTATTTCATAAAAAAAGGTTCAAAATTGTTTACCTTCGAGCTGATGAAATTTTTAGATAAGTTAACTTAATTAATCGTTAACTCGTTAATAAAAAAGTTAACTTCGTTAATCGTTAAAGCGTTAAAATTCCGAAAATTTAACGGAAGTTAAAGTTAACCGAAAATTTAACGAAAGTTAAAGTTAACCGTTAAAAGTTAACCATCCAAAATGTTTGAAGACCTTTTTTTGCTATTTCGACAACTTTCTTATGCACTTGTCATCAAATAACCAATGTAACGGACTAAAGTTAACGGAAGTTAACAAAAGCGTTAACATTTTTTTGAGTTAACTTATTAGTTAATCCGTTAAGCATTTTGTTAACTTCGTTATTTAACGATTAACGGATTAACGAGTTAATGTCCACCTATGGCTAAAAGTAATAAAACTGTTTTTCAAATATATTTAAATAAATATGAACTATTATTTTCAAATCGAAAGAAATTTTTTAAAAATTTTATTAAAAAAATAGAAAATAAATTAAAAATCATACAAATGTCACATTCATTCATTCATAAAAAAATTAAATAATAAACTTGCTTATCAGTTACAGACCATAAAAAACTTGACCTATATCCAGAATCCAAGAACTTGCTATTCAAACACATATTACACACTTTACTAGAAAACTGCAAAAAAACGTAGACAATAAAATAAAAAAACTCCACAAATACACACATTTTTCCATAGAATATAGTAAATAAAAAACAAAACAATGATTAAATAGAAAAGATTCATCAATTCCTCATAGAACGGAAATTGGCAAACTGGGTTATCGAAGATAGCGCTTGCTAGACTAGAAACAATAGACTACCGACATTAAATATTTTGTGATTTATTGCACTTATGTATTATTGTATACAATGGGCAGCGTAGATATTTCCTGAGATAAAACACTTTGATTGACAAAAATAGGTGAATCCCTAACACAATTATCACTTCAAAATCATTACATTGCTTTCAGGTTGAAACTTAACCTAACAAAACGTGAAATTATTTCTATTAGTATCACCTCTATGATCGTAATTCGACCTTTATTTTACCTGCTTTAACGGCAACATACACATAATTTTTTTGTGTAATAAATGAAAATAATGAAATAGATTAAAAAGATTCTAAAAAATGTATTTATTTTTATATTAAAAGCGAGATTAGGTAATATAATATTTGTTAAAATAAAAATGCAAAATACAGCAATCCGCCATTTTAAATGAAACACCAATCAGAGCAAATGACGTCACGCATCAGTAAACGTTAAGAGTGATTGACTTTTATTTTAGACAAATATCAATTCCTCTTACAAAACTATTAGGTACATATCTTAATTAAGAACTTATATAGGGGAGAGGGGGGCATAGTGGGGTAGCGGGGCATAGCGGAAAACTCTCATACAGGTCGAATCAATTGTCCTGCAAAAATTCTAACGGCTCGTTTTGATTGGTCGTCAGTCGGTACGTGATCTTCATGAGTGAGACACGCCATTTCGACAGCCGTTTTTGCTAAATAAATAAAAGTGTTAAAAGCAGTGTTTTCGGTAAAAAAATACGTGAAATTAAACAGCAATTGTTTTTCGAGCCTTATTATATATTGTGGTGGTTATTATTTCGTTTTGTAGCAGTGCTTTCTGGACTTCATAATTAACCATACAACATTGTTTGTGAAAAAGGTAAGTTGGCATCAGTTTGTGTTTTGTTGTAAAAGTAACAGTGGGGCATAGTGGGGTATCGTTTAAAAGGTACCCCACTATGCCCCTTATGCAACTAAAGTAAATTATTTTAAGACAAACAAATATCTTATTATATCCTTCTATTAATATTTTTTTCTTTTCAGTCAATCGGTAGCTACAGATTTGAAATTTAAATCAGACAAACAGAAAAAGAGGAAGTTTCTCAACAAGAAAGGCGGCAAAAGTTCCTTAGAAGTTGATGAGGATGCTGAATGCATATGCTATGCCTACTTGTGGTCAAAGTGAACAGAGGGATGGATACGCTGTCGAAAATGTTCTCGTTGGGCACACTTCTCTTGTGCAGGAGAATATGAACAAGATAACGAAGCTACTCATTTATGTGCAATATGTGTTGACGACTAAATTACTTACAAATTTTAAAATGTTAATTTTATAGAATACATTTAATTAGAAACGTTGATTTGTTTGTTCTTTTGTATCTTATTACGATAAGCAGGTTTTCATTTGTACCAAAATTTTGTAGTTCCTTTATTATTTTAATATTAAATAAAAATATATAAAAATAAATAAATATATAGATTGATATTGATGCCAAATGTTGTTCTAAAAGATTATATTGTTGATAATAAAGACTATTACGTTTGGAAGCTATTTTTCTTTTTGAATTTTTACTACCCCACAATGCCCAATAAGGTACCCCACTTTACCCCCATATACGGGGCATAGCGGGGCAAATGCCATTTTATATTAATGTATTCCTACATCGTAGAATTCTTATCGTAATCGAGAAATATACATCCATAGTCATTCGCAATGAGTTAAACCATGATATTAAGTTAAAATTTGTTGTTTAATCATAATATTTTATCTTGTAGGTATGCTTAAAGCTTAAGTACCCCACTATGCCCCCCTCTCCCCTACTTTGGAATTAATTTTTAACACACAAAATAATTAAATTATTGTCTAACTCTGGATGTTTGATTATTGTTGACAAGGAATGTGACGTCACAACTCTGAAATGTCACCTGCGAGCGTTTTGGCGTCAAATTCAAAAATAGTTATAAAAGAGTCAAATTTTTGCGATTAAACCTTTATTTTCTGCAAAAATAAGTATTTTTTTTGAACATAAAAAGATTTTTTTTTTTAAATTTGTCATCATACCTATTATGCTGCATATGACAAGGAAAAAAAATATAACTCTAGTATTGTTACCAGTATGCTCCGCAAGAACGTGCTCCGTAAACATTTGGATCTAATGAATCCAAAATTAAATCGAACAAGAAAATCCAGTTTTTCTTTTCAATTTTATTTTAAATATCTTCAAAATTAATTACGTCAATAAATACCATATTTTTTGCGAATATTGCAAACTGCACCGATCAAGTTTAACTATCTCTGCAACTTCTTAATGAATAGTTTTATCTCTTTCTTTCATAAGTATATCGCATAGAATAACTGCTTTTAATACAAAAACAATGGCAAAATCAACTATTAACTTTTGACATTTAAATCACATTTAAATTAAAAATTGTTTCTAAATAAACTACTAAGTAAGTCGTTAATCATTTATTATAATTAATCGAAAACATAACCTCAAAATAATCGAACTTCCTTGAAATGACTCATATAAGGTGAAATTTATAAAAAATAGGAAGCATTTTTTAAAACACGATTTTTATCTCATCTTTTTTTAAAATACAGCCTTCCAAAGTTAGTAAAATTAAAGAAAAAAATGTTTCAAGTATGACAAGATCTCCCACTGACACATACGAAGGAACGTTGGTAAAAAAGGAGACTATGAAAAACTTTAAATCAACTTAAAAATGTATACCACAAAATTGTAAGAAAACAGCACCGTGAAAAACTTTAAATCAACTTAAAAATATTTCATTCTACAAAATTAAAATAAATCTATTAGAAACCAAACGGCGGCGCATTCTACGGTCAAGGTAAGGGGTCAGTCATTATTTCTGTATTTCGTGACGTCACTACGGGTACTCGAACTCTCATACAAACACTGAGAGACAAATCAAGCGTAGCGCAGTACAGAATTTTCATTACGAAATATATAACTACTGTCAGCTGTAAAGTAAATGAAGGCGCCATCATAGCCACGTTTATTAAACGGGTCACAGTGAAAGTGATTTAAAATGTCGCAAAAATATCGCATAATACCTATAATATATATAATACACTCTTGTTTGTATAGGTAACTATATTTTATACCCGCGGCTTCGCTCGCGTGGACTACGGAATTATTGTTTAAGATTTTTGAAAAATATTATAGATTTTTTATTCAATAAATTCTTCACTACCTACATTATTTTGTTCAATATTTTACGGTTTAGGTAGCGTATCACAAAAAAGCGCTCTGATGGTAAACTTTTTTCTGACTTGGTTTAATATTATCGTTACTGCTTATGCCTTATATTACCTAACGAAATAAAAAAAAATACTAAAACCTGGACAAAAATATTTCTAAAGCCTGGTTTACACGTTACGATAAATCGTAACGATCGAATTATTACGATTTATCGTTGTGTGTAAACAGGACATTGTAGCAATTTATTGGAATTGGAATTGGATTGGATGGTTGATGCCGACCGGCATCAATTTCTGTAAATCGTAACGACAAGTTGGAACGTGTAAACAAGTAGCAGCCATTCATTGCTACGATTTGACTCAGTTTGCATTAGTTGTTCACGGGAAAGGTTGTTAACAACTCAACATAAGTCTCTTCATACATTCTTAAATAATTCCGCCAGTGATTGGGTTCATTTCGCATTTTTTTCAATAATTTTATATGAGAAAATATCCTTTCTTCAGCAACCACTGGCGGCTCCATTTTCTTCTAGGTCTTCGTGACCTTTTTCACTTTTCTTGCTAAACAAACGATCACAACAGTACTTCCTCCATGACAAAAACTGACTGAGTATACCGCGGTCGACAATGAATATTGGACAAGAAATCATTGCATGTAAACAGTACACACTCTTTCGATTTATTGTAACAATCTTTATTAAATCAAGAATCCGCAAATATAGTTTCTTTTTTTTAATTTATAGCTTTTTATTTTGTATGTTTTTTTCTCTCCAGTAATGAACACACTAATGATTATAAAATAATGAATACTACCACACAAACATTATAAAATAAAGAGACATAAAATTTAAAACAATGTAAAACATTTTCATAAGAAAATACACTTTTTTGGTAGTGCTGTGATAATTATTTGTCCACTGTTTTTAAACAAAATGATCAATTATCATCAAATCACGCTGTAAGACAGTTAAATGTATATAGATTAATATCCAGTAATGGCAGTAATGAAATATCAACAAATTTTTCTAATTCAGTACATTTGATTTAACCTTTAGAGGGCCGTGATTACAGGGGGCATTTCGCACTCAGAAAACTGGTATAAAAGGTATCTTATATGAAATAGTACATAACCTTTTTTCATTATACAAATATACGTTTTCGATGTATTTTTCGACGCTGAATCCAAATCTGACGTCAAAAATACAGTAAACCCCAAAACAACCCTTATAATAGGGTTAAAACTACCCCTTTGCCTCGCGTAAACGATTTTTATTTATTTGGAAGTGCAAATATACATCACCGATGTATTTTAATCTAAAAACAAAAATTGAAGATTTTATGGTGCGCCAAAATATTGGTTTTCCGACCCCCTAGAGGTTAAAAACGTTCTACACTGGGGTGTTGTCCAAGACTGGTACCAGTACCTTATGTATCCATTTAAAATTAACGAGATTGTTATTTTTTATAAATAGAAAGTACCCATACGGCTTACCGATTCAATTAACCTATCGCTCGCTGTTCTCAACCAGATCACATACTATCGAGGCTCGACTACTTTCTTTTATGCAAAAAAAATCAATAAAACATATCAGCAACGCAAACAACAGACGTGTGATAAAACTTGAGCAATTGTAATAATTCATTAGCAAATCATTAGGTTAAATTGGTTACATTGTCACGTTTTTTTGTTGTTAAAAGAATGTTTTGCAATTTATAAAATCATCAACTTTGTGAAAGTTATGAACGAACGTCGTTTTTCATTAAATTGAAGAGATTCAGATATTATAGTTAACTGAGTCATTCATAACCCAAAGAGAATAACTTTTCAGCGCAACCCATGAAGTACGTCCATCCGTCTGTCTTCCATTGCGAGATCTCGGCCCCCTGACCACTTAAGAGACCTTGGGTTTCGCTAAATGGTAGGTCTGTGGTTCTAGTTTAGCCCATTTTAGAATTTTTTCCAATCATGACCCCCCACCCTCAAATTTTTTCATATATGGCTCATGTACCTCGTTGGACTCGGGATTGATTCACGAATCGATTGGCAAGGGTATTTTTTGAGTTGTGTCAAGTGGGTTGCGCGGTAAACCCCACGTGTGGGTTTTAATAATCTTTTTAGAAGTACATTCTGTACCTACAGTTTGGGAGTCAATATGGAAATATCTAAATTCGAAAATATTGTTTAATTTTAACATAAGACAATATTTATAAGTCGCGTTGAGTCTTGGTTTTTAAGGCATTTCTTAAAGAAAATGTAAAATATTTTAATTTTTCTGTCATAAATGTTTTTCAAAAAGTTAAAGTCGGGTCAAATAATTCTGTATTTTGTAGTTAAAAATTAATTTGCAATTGTTGCATAAAAAATAATTGGGCTAGATTAAATAATATAAATTATTAACGAGCCAGTAGTCTTAATTTACATCAGCGTTTACCAAACAGTGGGTCGCGAGCAGATTTTTTAGTGGGTCCAAAAATAAATTTTGTAATTAATGTTTTATTTTTACCTACTATATATAAAAAGTTTATAAAAATATATATCATTCAAAGATAGATACTATTATTTTTTACGACGCTTTGACTGTACTAAAAACATTTTTGTGGGAACGAATAACTCGAATAACCATAATTATCATAGACAGCTTTCAATACTGCTATTTTTTTCTCCAAAAAAATTCGGATGCCGAATTTATTTTGAAAAATTCCTTTTAGTTATTTTTATAAATTAAAATATTATTTCTTTGAAGAACTATTTTTTTGTCTGGTGAAGCTATGTGGGAAGTACTGCATTGAATTAAACTTTAGATTTTTTATTTTGCAATCTTCATCTTACAACCGATGATTTTAAGCCAGCAATCCCAAAAAGGTAAAAAGTATAAAAACATATTTTGACAAAAAATAACTTTCGATTGCTCTAATGACAAAAATATCAATTTATAAAATACCGGACAAACTTGACATTTTGAAATGAAAATAATTAAAAGTTACTAATTTCTGGATAGGCTCTCAAAATTGATTACCAAAAGACGTATGTATATATACAGTTCAAACTGGTTATAACGACATCGATTAATACAACATATCAGTTGTTAATACATAAATTAATTTTTGAAAAAATCATGTCACCGCTTTTTTGGTTCAAATGGCGACGTTGTCACAACTCTTACTAGAGTATCTCTAGGTCTGTTATTCCCCACGCCTTCTAGACTTTTCAGAATTATCTTGAATCTCAAGATAAGTAATCTAAAGTCAGATTACAACTTTCAACTAGTTGATATAAATACAGTATCTCTATTAATGTGATAAAAATTTACCTGAGTTTAGCAGCATACTCCTTCTCGATATGGCACCGGTCTCTGATAAAGTGGCCATATCTCTCTAAGAAGTCTATACCCTTCTGTGTGTGTATGGCCAAATTATCGTACTGATCCTGCAAAACAAAATACAAACATATACATTATCGTCAACAAAAAAAAACCTCAATAATATCGATGATCTTAATTCATCTCACTTCGTATTTTTTTTTTGGGGGGGGGGGATACGAAGTTGCTTGTGTCCTTTCTCAGGATGCAAACTATCTCCATGCAAAATTTCATCAAGATCGGTTCAGCGGTTTTTTGTAAAAGGGTAACAAACAGATAGAGTGACTTTTGTAATATTAATATGGATCTATTCATTTGAAAAATACATTTCTAACTCTAAAATCGTTTTGAGAAATTAAGTTTTGACTTAAGACCATCGATATAGTTTAAATAAAAATAATATGTGTTCATCGGCATTAACGATTTAGTTTAAGAAACTATCAAACATTAACAGAATAAAATCGAGAGTAAGAAAGTTCGTACGTCCAGTAAAATAACTAAATAGATAAAAATTCATTCACAGCGATAACCGCGAATGCCTAAAATAGAAGAAAGTGTAGCATTTCAGTTCCAAAAAATGTTAATTCATTCAACATATCAACTGTATATGAATGAATTTATAAAATTAACGTAAAATCGATAGTTCTATCACAGGGGTTCCCAACCTTTTTCCTACATAGACCTCTTTTAAAAGAATGCTTTTCTTTATAGTCCCCCTTACATTTTCAGATTCTAGAAAACAAATATACTACAAACTTGTTGAAAAAGTAAAGTACAAGACTTTTTTTTGCTTTTACTTGTAATCATTCTTTAATTTTTAGATAATTTTTTTATTTTCCATTTTATTTTCTTATTTTTAAGTCGAAATTTCTACGACAAATTGAAATTTGGTGCATGAAAATTACTATAAAATTTTTGATTTTAAATTTCGTTCAAATTATGTTTATTTTATAGAAAATGACGTGAAAAGTTGAAATTTTCAAACCGCAGTTCTATATCTCAAAACGTTCTCGAGATATGGCCTTTCAAAGTTTACAATTTTTGAAAATTTTGGAGAAAAATGACCGTAACTTTTGAACGTGTGATCGGATTTGATTTTTGTTGACGGATTTGAAATCAGCGTATCAAAATCTATAAGCTGATATGTACAATACTTTAAAATTCGAGAAAAATTTTTTTGTCAAAAATCGACATTTTTTGGAATTTTTTCGATTTTTCGCCAAAATTTTTTTGTCGAATTTTCCAGTGTTATACATGTGATTGTATAGATTTTGACACGCTGATTTCAAATCCGTCGACAAAAATCAAATCCGACCACACGTTTAAAAGTTATTGCAATTTTTCTTCCAAATTTTCAAAAATCGAAAACTTTAAAAGGTCATATCTCGAGAACGTTCTGAGATACAGAATTGCGGTTTGAAAATTTCAACATTTCACGTCATTTTCTATAAAATAAACGTAATCTAAACGAAATCAAAAATTCCAAATTTTATAGTCATTTTCATGCACCAAATTTCTATTTGTAACAGAAATATCGACCTTAAGATAAGAAAATAAAAAGGAAAATCAAAAATTACTATATAAATCAGGGGTTTCTTACATAGACCCCTTTTAAAAGAATGATTTTCTTTATAGACCCCTTACATATTTAGATTCTAGAAAACAGAAAATACCTATACTATTTCGTCAAAAAAGTACAAACAATACATAGCAAAAACAAGCAATATAATTGTATATCGATCAATATAAATAAAAATTCATCATAGACCCCTTGAATTTAAACTTTAAACTATCATAGATCCCCAGGGGGTCCACCTGAACCCCGTTGGTAATCCCTGCTAGCTATAAGACACTATAACAAATCAAAAGACATCCAATAAGTCAATCTAAATAATAAATTCAACTGGCATTTTTTGTATTAAATAAAATTCCATTCTTTTCACCATCAACCCAACCAAATCGCAAACAATCCTACCAACATAACAAAAACATATAGCAAAAACAACAGGTGACATGATAGACCGTCCAACGTTTCGTCCATTGTAAGTGTCAACGCTCCTGCTATATAGGCACTGTACTGTCTACATTGTGAAGTGGGAGGGGGTGATACTATGACCTTCAAAGACTTGTCCACGGCCTTATACAGTGTTTGACAAGCAGGCCTTCTTCTGCAAGCGGCCGACTTGATCTGCAAGTACTACAACCCACGGAAAAAGAAACAGAAATACCCGAGAGCTGGTTTCTTTTAAATTGTATAATTTATTGTAATGTTTTATTATTATAGAAATGTTGTGCCACTTGTATTTTATTTTTTCGACTGATTTTTAGCGATGATTTGTTACTTGTTTAGGGCTGCACGCCAATACGAGATTTTTCTCGGTCTCAAAACGAGACTGAAACGAGAATGCCTTAAATTTGGACGAGACGAGACTCAGACGATATTATCTTTATTTACAATTTACAATTTATTTTTATCAAAAGTATTAAGGTTATTCGAAATTTGACATAAACTGATAACTCAATTTATTTCACCCGGGTTATAGGTAAAATTTGGTTATACAGGTTTGAAAAGATTCCAAAAAAATCAAAACAAAAACTGGGTGAAGATAAAAATACTTAACAAGAAAAATATAAAGAAATAATGTGAAACGAACAATCAATACCTACAATGGAATTTCTTTTATGCTATTTAAGGTTATTCGATCATTAGAGCAATGTATAGATAAAAGTCTAAAATATTAATATATTATTTATGGATAGCTCATATATTTTACTAATTTTTATTTAAAATATTGGACGTATGGTTTTTGAGTAATTGGATATTAAAAATAGAGTTTTTAACAAACGATAAATGAGAGAACTTTCCAAAAGTGCTCTATTTATTGAAATTCTACATAATTGGCTATATAGATACGTTTTAAAAACTAATTATTCGAAACTTCAACCCTTTTAAATACTATAAAAATTATAAAACAAATATATTCACGTGTAATTTATTCAAAATAATGAATAACTAACTTTGCCATTACAACAAATTAGTACATATTACTATTACAGGGTGGCCAGAATTTCTCTGGAACAAATTTCCCTGACTTTTCCCGGTTTTCCAGGAGAATTTTTACGTTTTTCCCTGTGTTTTTTATTTAAAATGTAGATAAAAAACCTAAAAAAAGGTCACATGTTTAAATATTTGCGAGAATTTGTGTGGTTTTTGCATTTTTATAAAAAAATCCCTGACTTTCAACCAAATTCCCTGACTTTTCCCTGTATAGCAAAATTCCCTGACTTTTCCCAGTTTTCCAGAAACTGGCCACCCTGCTATTATATACCGTTCTGTCTATTTCAATTTTTAAATGAAATTAAACTTTTTTTACTTTTAATAATTAAGAAGTTAAATATTCCATTAAATGTACATGTGTTCAGAATATAAATTAAAAACAAAATTTTTCGAAACCAAATCTTTTTTTACAGTGTGCTAGACGTATAATCTTAATAGTTCGTAAAAATATACTATTTAGAATTTAGATATCTCTTCCAAAAATTCATTATAAAAACATGGAATGAGGCGCACAAAGTGTTACGCACGAAACGGCAGCAGTCAAAAGGTCAATAATGCAGTGGCACGATATGTTGTCAAACAATTCGACACAACTTTTGTTTAATAATGTATGTTTGTTTTCGTATTCTATAGTAATTAACAATCAGTTTACAATGAAAAGTGATGAATTTATATGCAGATCGACGTTTTTCGACATGTTTTCACTTTCCAGTCACGGATTAAGACTAAATTCAATCAGTAAGTCAGTACCTATATATTATTATGGAACACCATTCATGTTTTAGGTTATTTAAAATCAGTCCTTATCATTTCATTAGACAGAGAATTTAATCTTCAACGTGATCGAGCAGGAAAAAATATAATTATCTAAAACAATTGAAAATCAGCTTCTTATCTTATCGATTTAGAGGTGTGAGTTAAGCTTAAATACATATTAATGTAATGTTTAGAAAATTTAAAATAGAGCAGCAAAAAGAGGTGTCCATATTACCCTCCTGTTCCATATATACCAACTTTCCTCTTTTGTTCAAATTTATAGCTATCTACATTTAAAGGATAACTATTGTTTGTAAAACTAGATAAACGACAAGAATCATTCACAGTGTATCGAAGAAGCCTTCTTTCTTTAATTTTTCATAACTTTTAACCCTTTCAGCACAGTTTTTTTAATAAACAACATACAATATTTTTTGCATCAATTATTCATTGGAGTACCTTCTGTAATACCCGCACCTATTACAGGTATAAAAATCTAAGAAATCGTGGCTAATGCCATCACTATATAGGTCTAAAAAAATAAAATGAATTATTTTTTTACAAATAAGAAATTACATAACAATTTATTTTAAGATAAGAGTTGTGCAAATATCCGTTAGAAAATGCAACCGGAAGTGCCGAGAAGGTTAAAAGTTATAATAGTAGGTTTGACAACCTAGCTAAAGAGTTATTTATAATAATTCGTTAGATATAATATATTTTAATCTATTATATTAAAAAATTGATAAATATAGTAAATAATAAAAAAAAAACATTTTTCAAACTATTTTCAAATTTTTTAAACATTAAAATTACGGCATGACTAACCCAATTCCTATAAATTGAACTTATATCCAATATAATAAAAACATTTACAAAATTAATTAACTAACTAACAATAAGTAGTACTTTGAAACGAGGTACCAAACATACATGACAGTTCCATTACATTTATTAATAATAATTTAACATATAGGTACGCGGTAAGTGAAAACAATTGTGATAAAACATAATAAGAAAAAATATTATCAACTATGTTTTAGTAAATTCAAGTATCCTTGTTCTATAATTTCTAATAAAAAGATGGCTTATTACAAAATTTGTTAGCTCCTTCATAATACCAGACATTAATTACAGTAGAAATCGATTATAACGACATCGAAGGGACCGGTCCATATTAGGTCGTAAAATGGATAATAGTAATAACCGGTAAAAATTCAATTATATGGGATTCAGTTGGACCTTTATTTTGAGTAATTAAACCCGATACGTCGTATTAACCGGTTTCTACTGTATTTAAAAATTAACCTAACTAAATTTTGTAAACTTCTTTATAATACCTGACATAATATATTAGAAAATAATTTACAAAATATTTTTTTATACACAATTTCACTTTTAACCATACCTAATTTCATTCACCGGCCCTGTATAAAATATTTTCTCATAACAATACTGAAAAATGATTATAACTCATCTCTTCATACAATATCAGGTACCATTTGCCATTGAAACGAAATTCTTTCCCATAATTTGAGATGCTAATTTGTTTTCTTTTTTTCCATTGTATTACCGTGCCCTATTTCAAACCTTGAGATATCGTGCATCAAGTTTCACTGATGCCATTTTTCCTACACTCGGGTTTTCACAAGTTGATTTTTCGTGTCAATATTTATTTAGTAAGTATATATATTTTTTCCTAAGTCCTTTTCTTACGACATAAAGCATTTTTGATTTGATTTTTTGACATGATACACATTTGAAAATATAAAAGTTATAGAGCTAAATCAACCCACACAAATATAGTTTTTGAGTTATGAATGCAGTTTCATCCATATCCGTATCCTTAATATATATAAAGCTCAACGTATCTCTGTCTGTCTGTCTGTCCATTAATGCGCTTATCATTCGAGAACCACTTATCCGATTTATTCTTTTTTAATTCATAGGTACTTTCCCTGGCCAGGTTATAGGCTGTTTTGCAATACGCTGCCTAAACCGTTAAAAATAGAACAAAATAATGTATTAAAGAACTGTGTAGAATCAAAAGTTCTACAATAAAGTCCGCGACACCATATGTCTAACTTTTATATTTAAGCCACAATGACTGCTTTTATGTTACAAAGAAAACATAAAATATTTGGGTTGTGTTTACATGGACTTATGACCTGCAAAATTTTAATCCTTATTGAAATAAATCATTTCATCGTCATAAGTACTTAATGAAGATATAATTTGCCTTTTACAGAATCCAATTTGGTCTTTTGATTTAGGAAAGAACGTGAAATATACATATAATATCATATTATTCGTCACAATACGCGCGAACTCAGATAGTATGGCGGGGAGAGGGGAGATACTACGCTCGGCCACTGCTGTTAATTTGTTTTCAATAATTAACTTTTAAAAAATAGAACAAAAATTATATTTACTTTTTGTTCTGATTTACATTAAAAATGTAAATATCTCGGCTCTTATGCGAGATAGGCGGTTCTTAATTTAAATATGGCAGTCGTCAATTTTTTTTCTGTCAAAAAATATAGGAGACCGTCATTATCTTTGATTATAGACATATTATGAATATTATAAAATTTGATTAAAACACTGTAATATTTCTTTAAGGAGATTGGCACTAAAGGGTGCGGGGTAGACGTTGCCTGTGTATAAGGATAAATTGAAGGCAAGGTGTGTCTCTCTCTGGAGCATGCAAAATCACAGATGCGTCTCTCTTTTTTCACATACTTATCATTTTTTAATTAATGCGGTTTCTTATCATTCTGAAAATGTACAGATATCTTTGTAAATGAATAAAGAATGTATGCTTAAATTTTTATCAAATTCTCTCTAACACATTACTTTGAGAGGTTCTGTCTGTCATGTCTCGAAATTATGCAGTTCTCATAAGAATGCATGTTAATTTGTTTATTTAATCTCTTAAAACTATTCTCTGAACGACCTTAAAATTTTGCAAAGATTTTTTTAATATACAGAGTGTCCCATTTTAATCTATCACCCCCCTAATTTTTTTTATCTATCAATTAAATCAAAAAATGCTTCAAATAAAAGTTGTTTGGTTTTGAGGGGGACCCAAAATGGCGTTATTAATTTTTTATTTTTTGGACGTCTTCATGGTCAAATAGGCCCAACTTTTTTTTTTCAAATGGAAACCTATATTTTTTATTACAATATCTTATTGTTTGGAAAAAAACAAGTAGCTTTTGTTTAAAAAATTTTTTGCATGACTTCATTTTTTTTAATATTCAACAAAATAATTTTAGATTTTAGATTTTTACTAATTTTTTTCTCGAAACCCATTAACTTTAGAGGAAAAGTGTAAGAAACAAAAAATGTTTATTTTAATATGATATAACTAGGAAAATTATTTCAGAATTTTTTATTTTATTTTTTATTTGCTTTAATATTTTGAAGAGCAAAAGTTAACAAAAATGTACACCCTGTACATGTCTTGTTACTTTCAAAATTTCATCGAAGTCTCTGTCAACCTCTTTAATCAAAAAGATTTGAATATATTTCTTTGATAATGTAATAGCGGCAATAAACTTATTAGACAAGTAAAAAAATCAATCACACATTAAATAATTTTGATCTGTGAAACATTTAAACTAAATATTTCCGTTATAATTGATACTACGAATCAGTTTAACTGTCAAAACAGCAACTATGATAACAGTAATGTTTTATCGATATTTTTTTAATTTTAAATATTTCGACGAAATATCGTAAATTAAATTTTAAATAAACGTATTAATTATTATTATTCCACGTCATTTTTATCGGTATACAGGATGATTAAGGACTATCTGGCCAAACAGTAAATAAAGAAAAGGATAATAAGCAAAAAACTTTAAATGAACAAGTATCCGGAAATTTTTCGTGAGGGATCTACAGCCCCCCAAAATATTTTACCTTAAATTAGTTTATACGTAGAGACATATTATTGTTAAGCAATACCATAGGATATAAGATCTTCAGTATTCATTTAGCCATGACTAGATAAACTGTATCACTTGTCATTAACACGTTTATTGCCACGTGACGTTTATTGCCAACGTATAGGTTTCAAGTGTTTTGAGTGACAATAAAATTGCTCTTCCTCATTTTATTTAAGTGCTAATCTAACTTGGACCACGACGATTTGATTTCAGTTTAAATCAATATTTTTTTTTATTTTGTACCTTGGAAAATTAACTGACTTAATTTTTCATTTTTGAGAGAATTATTATTAAAATTAAATAAATACTACGTGACTTATAGAGCGCAAAAATTAATGAAACACAAAAAAAATGATAACTTCTAAACCGAAGATGAAGGAAATTTGAAAATCAGAAATGAACAACTTCAAGGTATGACCTTTCTAATGATTTACTTAAGGGTATGTGATTAGGGATAATATAAATAAATTTATGGATTTTGAATGGAGCTCCTTATAGTACCCATGATGACTAATTTAAAAAAAAACTATTCTATGATGATCTTACGTGTCTCCTATTTCCAAAAAAATACTTATTTCTGCAGAAAATACAGGTTTAATCGCAAAAATTGACTCCTTTAAAACTAATTTTGAATTTGACGCCAAAACGCTCGCAGGTGACATTTCATGAGTTGTGACGCCACACTCCTTGTCAACAATAATCAAACATTCAGAGTTTGACAATAATTTAATTATTTTGTGTGTTAAAAATGAATTCCAAAGTATAAAGTTCTTAAATAAGGTATGTACCTAATAATCTTGTAAGAGGGATTGATATTTATCTAAAATAAAAGTCAATAATGTTTGACGTTTACTGATGCGAGACGTCATTCGCTCTGATTGGTGTTCCATTTAACATGGCGGATTGCTGTATTTTGCATTTTCATTTTAACAAAAATTATATTAATCTCGCTTTTAATATGAAAATAAATACATTTTTTAGAATCTTTTTAACCTATCTATTTCATTACCTATTTAAAACCATAATTTTAATGATACTTTGTTACTGCGGCATCATGCCTTTTATTTTTAATTACTTATCAAAGAACTTACTCTTGATTTTTTTCCGGGAAATACTTTAAAAAATACAACAAAAATTTAAAAAAAATTATTTACGAAAATTCTTCTAATAACTCTAAACCGAGGGGGGGGGGGGTGATCTTCACCTGACATCTAACTATACATTCAAATAAAACAAGATATATTAAATAACAAACGAACCCTAACCAATCACTAACAAATAACGGAAACATAGCAACTTTAATTAGAATATTTTCGTGTAATTAAAGTGAAACATTTCGAGTCGCTGAGAATGCAAAAGGTTGCCCGAGGCGCGCGCACAAACACGTTCGAGGTATCTAGGTTGTGCGGTCGGGTCTTTGGGAGGGGTCACTCGTCGTTGTTTAGAGACGACACCGGGTCTGTCTGTCTGTCTGTCTGATGATGTTATATCATCACTGGTATGCTGTGTATATAGGATTCATAATCTTTCACAACCGAAGAGAGATTTGAATGCATTCATAGAAAAAAGTGCATTGGACCAAGCAATACTTATTTCTTTCTTATACGTGTATATCGGAAGTAATATTTTCTTATGATAAGAATAGGTATAATCTTAATCGTTTAACCCAATTTCTCATCGGAAGAAAACAATAAATTCTCAATTTCTTATTCGTATTGTTTCAAAAATAATTTTAAAAATTCAAAACCTGATAAGAGCAAAAAAAAGATCAGTTTCCGGTTAAAAGATCGTTTTTAAAAATATGCGATTTTCTTCTCTAACAAAAATTTCACTCTTCATGTATTAGTATTAACGTTATTACGTCAGACGGATAGACATAATGGTGATAATAGTCAGAATAGATTCAGAGAAAGTATAAATGTATATTGTTATCAAAATCTTTACTACACACAAAAAAAAACTGTACTGGACCAAGAAAAATCTTGTTTTGTATATAACGAAAACAATATTTTCTTAATATAAGAAAAGTACTCTTAATCCAACTACATTCTTATCTTATCTTAAGAAAATATTGTTTTCGTTATATACAAAACACGGTTTACTTGGCTCAAGTAAACCTTTCTACCTGTGTACAGTGGAACCTTTTCAGTTCGCTTTTGAAGGGATTGTGGGGAAAATGCGTAGAGACGAGAAAAACGTTCTAACGAAATATTTTTATATGGGGTCTAGTGGTATAATTTCGGACCTAAAAAAATTAAAACTACTATGGCAAAAAACGGACTAAAGCAAAATGTTCTAACGAAGTTCGAGTGTATATGAATTTACATACATTGAATCATATGACCGTATAAGAAAATAAAAATGTCTTTTACGAAATAGTCACAATAATAAAAGTAAATATGTGCACGAAGAAAAATATTGAAACGGTCCAAAATAATTCTTGCATATTGAATTCCCAATATACTTCTACACCCGGTATAACCTTTTCGATCGTAGAATTCTTGACAATAAATAAATTACATGAAATTTGACATAAACTGATAACTCAATATATTTCACCTGGGTAATAGGTAAAATTTGGTTATACAGGTTTGAAAAGATTCCAAGAAAATCAAAATAAAAACTGGGTGAAGATAAAATACTTAAGGGGGAAGGCCACTGTGACGGAAAAAATATATTTTTTTTTAGATTTTTTTAAAGTTTACATATTCATAAATATGTATACAAAAAATTGAGTTTAAATTTTGAAAATTGACGGAGTTACAGTCAATTTAGTGAGACGATGTAGCACGGCCGGTTATGACATAACAAAAACATTAAACACGTTTATCTCGGAATGACATTTTTCGACCTGGTCGACACGATTCCTCAAAGACTAATGAACCGATTTCAATTTTTTTTTTATAATTTTCGTAATAGTAGTAGCTATCGTTGCACGTAGCCGATTTTTAAAATTTTGATAATTACTATTTTTAAAACCGCTCTAATAAAAATTCAAACGATCGCCATTTTGTGAAAAAATAAAATAAAATAAAACGGCTACGTGCAACGATAGCTACATTCATATAGATATTGATAAAATTTTTATTTATTTTTTTCATACATCCCTTCTCGAAATTTCGAGTCGACCATAGAGAAAAAAATTTTTTTTGGTCGTCACATCGAGGCTCATAACTTTGTAAATATTTAATATTTTTCAATAAAAATTGGTATTAAATAAGTTGAATATATAGTAAATAAAACGTCCTTTACCTGATTCAAAAATAATTAGTTATATCTGTGAAAAAAATTCTCAAACATTGACAATTTTTTGACCCGTCACAGTGGCCTTCCCCCTTAAAAAGAAAAATACAAAGAAATAATGTGAAACGAACAATAAATATCTGCAATGGAATTTCTTTTCTGATATTTAAATGAATGAATATCCAGAATACATTATATTATTATATATTTTTTTTGATGAGTCAGTTTTTTATATACAAATGAATATCGAGTGCATTTTTGTTGTTGATTGCGTTCTTTCCTAGAGTTTTGTTTTATACAAACGGTGTGTCATCGCCGGATATATTACTGTATATCAAAATTAAAATACATAAATAATTACATACGACTGCAGTTAATAATATATTATTAATAATAACTAAATGTTAATGAATAAAGATAACGGGTTATTTTAGTTAAGTTGATATTTACTTTACGATTAAAATTACATTAAAATGAATATAATGTAAAAATGACTAACTACAGTGGTACTGTTTATTTTGCACGTGTGTCCAATTATCGAAGTTGTTCGATTATTTAGATCAGGAGTTCCTAACCTTTTTCTTATATAGACCCCTTTTAAAAGAAAGTTTTTCTTTATAGACCCCTTTACATTTTTAGGTTCTAGAAAACAGATACAACAAACTTGCATATAAAGACTTTTTTTATATTTTTACTTGAACTTTTGTAAAGAGGTCTATAGAGAAAATTTCGTTTAAAAGAGGTCTATTTAGGAAAAAGGTTGAGAACCCCTAATTTATATAGTAATTTATGATTTTCCTTTTAATTTTCTTATCTTAAGGTTGATATTTCTATAACAAATTGAAATTTAGTGCATGAAAATTACTATAAAATTTTGAATTTTAGATTTCGTTGAAATTGTGTTTATTTTATAGAAAATGGCGTGAAAAGTTGAAATTTTCAAACCGCAGTTCTGTATCTCAAACCGTTCTCGAGATATGGCCTTTCAAAGTTTTCGATTTTTTGTAATTTTTGAGAAAAATGCTCGTAACTTTTGAACGTGTGGTCGGATTTGATTTTTGTCGACAGATTTGAAATCAGCATGCCGAAATCTCTACAATGACGTGTATAACACTTCAAAACTCGACAAAAAAATTTTTTGCGAAAAATCGAAAAAAATGCAAGGGGTATACCTTAAAAAAATGTCGATTTTTGACAAAAAAAATTTCACGAACTTTAAAGTATTAAACATGTCAACAAATAGATTTTGACACGCTGATTCCAAATTCGTCAACAAAAATCAAATCCGACCACGCGTTCAAAAGTTACGGCCATTTTTTTTTTTTTTTTCAAAAAAATTCAAAAATCGAAAACTTTGAGAGGCCATATCTCGAGAACGGTTTGAGATACAGAACTGCGGATTGAAAATTTCAACTTTTCACGTCATTTTCTATAAAATAAACATAATTTAAACGAAATCTAAAATTCAAAATTTTATAGTATAATTTTTAGAGATGAAACGGATATCCGGTAACTATCCGGTATCCGGCCTATCCGGCCTTATTTTGTAATCCGGCTTAGTACCGGATAGTAACGCATTATCCGGCCGGATACCGGATATTTAAAAATTACAATTTTTGATTTAAAAACTGCAAGAAAAAATATTTGTGAGGCAAATAATAAGAAATTGACTTGTAAAATAACGAATTTTATTAAAATAAGAAATTCAATCACAACCAAATTTCGATTTTCTCCCCTTGATAGAAGAAAAAGAAGGGAAATAATTAACTACTCATTAATTTAGATTATTAATTAATACTTCACAATACAATTTACTACTATCTATACTCTATTTCAGGCTTGTCCAACCCGCGGACCGCGGGCCGCATGCGGCCCCCGAGCACTTTTCGTGCGGCCCGCACTAGATTAAAAAAAAGTGAAATATGAAAATCAGATTTTTTCAAAGTATAGAAATATAATATTTCTAATAAATCTATATAATAAAATATAAATTATAGATACAGAGATATAAATAGTTATATAAATTAATTAAGTAAACAACGAAAAAAAAGGTTTTCAAATTTTTTTGCGGCCCTTAACAAATTTTTTCGCTATTTTTTTGCGCTCTGCGGCCCACAAAGCTCAAAAGGTTGGACACCTATGCTCTATTTCATCTAAGAATGCAGTGGTTGGCGGGGTTTTGACGGTACGAATCGTGCATTTTACCGTCAAAACAGGCCGGATATTCGGCCGCCGAATATCCGGCCATCCGGCCTTACAGCTCACCGGATATTCGGTATTCGGTATCCGGCCAAAACACTATCCGTTTCATCTCTAAATTAATTTTCATGCACCAAATTTCAATTTGTTATAGAAATATCGACTTTAAAAAAAAGAAAATCATAAATTACCATTTAAATCAGGGGTTCCCAACCTTGGACACTTTTTAAAAGAATGATTTTCTTTATAGACATTTTTAGATTCTAGAAAACATAAATACACTACAATCTTGTCGAAAAAGCACAAGTAAAAACAAAAAAAGGTAATTGCAATTCAAAATTTTAAAACAGAAAAATTTATCATAGATCCCTTGAATACTATAGATCCTTTTTAAACTTTCATAGACTCCTAAGGGTCAACCTGGACCCCATTTGATTTAGATTAAGGCCCGGTATTATAAAGAAATTTACTTGCGTGCAAAAGCAAATTACCTTCCAGCTAACGCTATCTCTGCCAGGTCTCAAATCATTACGAAATTGCTCGATATTTTAAAGCAGTGGTAATAAATGTATAATAATGTAATTTACTGTATTTTAGACCACGAACCCCCGGCAAAAATTCCGCGGAGCATATTTTAAGAACCACTGATCTAGACCATTTAATTCACAAATCTATAAAGTGATTACAATGTAAACCACTTCAATCGCCCCCCAATCTATTCAGTACCACTGGTATACAGTACACTACTGAATATAGACATAATAACAATTTAATTGTAAACACTGAACGAAAGAAGGTCAATGATTTCTCGCAAGTTTATTAAATTAGTTTAATCCTGAGCCAGGGTTGGCCAATTTTTATATCAATATATGAAAAAAAAATTATTTAAGGGGTTAGGTGTAATCAGAATTTTCAAGAAATCTATTTTCTTTTTTTTGCATTTTTGGAAGCTGCTACAACGGCTGAAGAACTATTATATGGCCCATTAATAGATGACTCTGTGTAAGTAATTAAATAATACGTATTACTTTACGTAAATTGAGTGTAAAACTTTAAATGCGTTTTTCTCAAAACTGTTTTTTGAACTGGTGACCACTGTAGCTCGAAAACCGCTCGGTAAATTTTAATGAAATTTATACAGCTTTTTGAAAACATGAAAAACTAGTGCCTGATCGAAGGATTTTTTTTTTAATTTCGATTTGTTATAAACAATTAACTGTTGATTTTTTCCCGAAAATCTGGAAAAAAATTTCCTGAGGCTGCCATTTTGTTAATTTAAGAAAGAAAAAAAAAGCTTCGATCAGGCACTAGATTATCTATTAATAAAACTAATTTTTTTTTTGTCCGATTGAATTTGGATGAATCTCCAAGGATAAGTGATAGTCACCGCAAGGAGCTTCGGTTGGAACTGGATCAACACAAACAGCCATTACTTTTAAAATTATTAATTTTTTTTTTCTAAAATTTCTGTCAAGTCAAGTCGAAACCTTATTTAATGATGCTATGTTTTTATTTTTATAAAATAAAATAATTTACTGGCAAAAAAAAATTATTTAAAATTGTCATTTGTTCGTGTCTCTGACTAATCCTAACCCCTTAATATAACATTTTATTTATAGGTTAGTTAAAATATTAATACATTTTGCACAAAATTACTTCTTAATTTATCTGGACTTCTTGGTATAATACGCGTCTTTTCAATCGCATGTTATATCTACACTAATATAAACTTTAAGTTTTTTTATATAAAAAAAAATTCAGAGTTGACAGCCCTGAAAGAAAGGTAAATAAATCAGATATAAGTACAAATGAACGTAATTTCTGTTTTATATTAACTACACATTTAAAAATAAAATAGCGTATCATAGACGTTACACTATATAAAGATAACTGTGTCTATTACATACGTTGTTCCTTGTTTATCGTACTACATCATATATCACCCTCTCTATCATATCCACGAATGCAATGTCTATTTTCTGTTACATGTGAAAGTATAAAAACCACTTATGTTATATATGAATAATTTAAAGTACATTAAAAGAAAATGCTAATTGTTATTATATTTTATTGTATTGTTAACTGACTGTTAATGTTATTAACAAATTGTTAGAAAAAAATATTAGGGAAATCAGAAAATAAATAATTTTTATTTAATTAAATGATAAAATACAAAAAAATATTATTGCATTTGATTTGATCTTTAATATTTTAATGCAAACTGATCGGATGCCAAAACGACTAACTCCATTTAATATACATGGAAAAAAATGGAGTCGATTTTTAATAAAAATTGTCGATTAAAAATTTCAATATTGTATAAAAAAATACCATCAATTTTAAGATGTACGCAATTTTTACTATATTCGTAAATATCATTAATATGATTTATTCAACTTATTATTCTTAAGTTGAATTATTTGTTAAATGCTATACCTACAAATTATTTCATTTCAATTAAAAGACAATATTGATAGCATATTTTTAATTGGTATAACAAATACTAATAATATAGATTTCGATCCTGCACGCAAAAATTACTATATTTTGGATTGTTTCCAGATTACTACGTCAAATAGAAATATTTCTTTAAAAATTTAGCGATTATTTTGACATATTTATCTCACTGTACATATTTTTTTCTAGAACCAAAGCGTTTACATACATTATTAATTTCAATAATAATAAACCTAATGTTACAATATTATTTATAATTAATTTAAAAATATTTTTATAACTTCATCTAATATTGTTTTCAAAAACATCAATTTTTTAAATCGTTTTATAAAATAAATTACAAACTCTAAGTACTACCTAGGGTGTATACATTTTATATTGAGAATCACTCATTCCTAGAATACATTTCCGTACTGCAATGGACAAACATGTCATATTTACTCGTATTTCCTCTATGGAATTACAATGCGCACTTCCTTAATCTGATTAAAGTCTTTTCGGTTTTATTTATGTTAAAACCGCACAAAACGAAAAATAGCAACGGTATTTTATATTATATAATACAATATACAAATGATATACCATTTAAAAAAAATGTGTTTTAAATAGTTTTATTTTAACAGTTCATAAGTCACTAATAATTGTATATATTTGTGTGCCAAAAAAGTGTACAGATTATTGACTAAATGTTTCAGTCAATAGCCCCTAAAAATAGTTGAATGTTTTGACTCATTTATTTTAAATGTCAACTTAGTAAATCTTTATACACTAATGAATAATAAAGAATTTTCTCAAATAAATTCTTTTTAACAAGTTATGGAGAGTCCATTAAAATAAATAAGGATGATTTTCAAAATTTTCACCCCCCCCCCCTATTTTTTGTAAGTATTAGTTAAAGTATTACAACAACAAAAACTGGCTTTATAATTACGTATTTTAATATAATTAATTAGAAAAAAAAACTTTACAAGTAAAAAAAAACACTTTTGACCCCAGCTCCCTTCTTCTTACGTAATGATTCGTAAGGTTTTACGAACCCTTCCACCTCCCCTTGCGCCTTAAGTAATTGATGGACGCTTCTTTATTAAATTGTGCTATTTTATCTATAGATTTGTTTGAAACTAAATTTATAAAATTCATAACATTATACATTATCGAAAATATCTCGTAAAAAGATGTTTAGTTTGTTCTTACTTGAGAATTATTAAATAAAACTGTAATAAAATAACTATTTATATCTCGAACGGAAATATTCATAAAAGGTGTTTCTAATAATCTACAAGGTGACCAAGAAGAAATAGTTACTATATAAACATCATTAAAACATGTTTATATTTAATCGTTTCATTTCATTGATAAAACGATTTCTCCTTTTACATCTTCTATGTATAATATAATTTTCTTAACTCTGACGATACCAATTGATTGGTTTTACAGACAACCTCTACCTTTAATAAATAATAATAATCATGTTTAATTTGTCTAATTAAAGAATATCGAGTGCATTTTTTAAATATAATCTATGCAATTTTATTAATAAATATAATGGAATATATTTTGTGGAAAATGTTGAGAACCACTGATCAACAATGGTTCACTGCAGGTGTTTAAGATTAACTGAAAATAAAACCAGCATATTGCAACATAACACACATTTAACCTTATTTCACTTGGCCCTTTGCCCGAATAATCGATAGTATATCTGAACCCTTTCACATAATACACTTACACAACACTATAATATTAAAAATAAATATAAATAACCCCCCTTCTCCCCACTCACCCCACTACGTCAGTAAAAATCCTGAAAATAATTATTAAAACTTCTTTAATAAAACAAAATTCGAATTCTTGTCGTATGCGGTCTACAGTTGCTTATACGGCAAAAAACGTTATTTTATTTAGGCAGAAACATGGACTCAATCTCTGGTAGACCGTATACGCCATAATTACCAAAATACAAGATTTCAAACATTAAAATGGTTTCAATATTTTTCATGTAGAAAAAATTTATGTTAAGTTTTTCCAAAATTTAGGGTTGAAAGAAACCAATCATCAAAAATATTTTATTGAATAATTTTTCCCAAAATTTTTGTCAAAAAGAAGAGCATCGTTACATAAAGTTTGAAGACCACTGTACTAAGTGGTGTAAAAGGGGAGGAAATGCATTTAAAGCATCATGTTATGCACTGATGCAAATCAACCTTCCGATGTAAACGAAAAAGAAATTAAAATCAGATCATCTTTTGATCGAAAGAATCAGAGGAAAAAATGTTGGTTAAGTAACGGGACATACCCATACACATTCATGTGCATGTAGGTATGTGTGTATACATACATACATATGTACATATTATCTATCTCTGTATACATAACGTCTGGCAGTAGACGCCAAAGTCGATTTGCTTCATGAATGAATATAATAATAATACTTGAAACATTATGGTTCACTCAAGCGTACAGTACACTTTAGTTTTTACGCTACACATTCTGTCTCTCTCACACACGCACACACAAGGAAAAAAAATAATAACTATATTATAATAAACCCGACTAAATTTACGCAGTGACATATGCCTATTGGTCAATAAAAAAAATACTGAATAGGTTATTTAGAAGGTATTTGTCATACCGAAACCGAATCCGTTGCACAAATGGTTCCATCACGTCAGGTATTTGAGATATCCGAACCTAAAAGTCCCAAAAATTACGATTTTGGCAGTTGGGGAATTAAGTAGATAATTTTTTTCTGAAGTTTTCTTTCCGATTACAAATAGTACTATCTTTTCTTTTTTAAATGATTTTTTACATTTCACTGTGCGACTTTTCTTCACCGAAATATACTACTTTGAAGATATATATATGTAGTCAAGTTCAAGGTGTCTACAATACTACACTCTATTAACAAAAATATCATATCTTCATTCTAGTACATCTCGAAAAAAAATCGTACAGTAAAACGTCATTTTAAAGAGGAAAGATAATACTATTTGTTACCGTGGCCGAAAACTTTAGAAAAAAATTACCTACTTGCTAATAAATTCATTAACATTGCCAATATAGTCATTTTTTAAACTTTTAGGTTAGAATATCTCAAAACCTGGACGTGATGAAACCAATTGGGCAATAAATTCGGTTTCAGCATGCCAAAAACCTCCTAAATTACTAAAGTATTTTTTTGTTGACCAGTGTAGTAATATGTCCGATAAAGAACTAACATTTGTTAGTTGACAAGCACTTTCAACGGGGTATTAATTATGTCATTTGTTTTAGAGTTTAGATCAGTGATACTTCAACTTATTTTAACACAGTTGGTGACTCTGATTTTACTGAGAAAATTTTAATAATATCACCACTGTTACATTTATTTTCATACAACTATATTATTTTATACTATGACGTGTATATTCGTCTATACGACGAATATACACGTCATATTGCATAAAACATACATACTTCATGACGTATAAATCAGTTCTTATATCAATATCATAAGCAAATTGACCTGATTCCTGTCATACAAAATAAATAACAACGCGTCCAAAAAAACTAGGCCAAACAAAAAATTCACATGTATGAAAAATTATACGTTCACCTATTGCCCCTCAATATCCCCCCCCTATAGATAAAATAACTCGTTAACCTCTTACACGGTTGTAAATTGACCAAAAATCTACACAAACGAAAAAATAAAGACTCGACAAGTTACAAAAATTATGATGATGATGAATTATTTTTCGGTAGTGGAAAAAAAAAAACATAATAATAGTGACTGCAGTTACTTTATAAGAAATGAACACGCAGCTTAAGATCAGGTGCGTAGTTATTTTAACACGCCTTTATTAGTTTGACCTGTAGCAAATCTTACAACTCATTTTTCTCCCACTTTTTATAGTCGTATCGATTTGAAACTTGGCAAACTTATGCAATTCTGGTGACAATACAAGAATATAGTACCATCGAGCAAATTTGTTTTTTATTATACAGGGTGAGTCATATTAGGTGAAAGAAACTTAAACAGTGTATTGACAAACATATTTTAAGAAAAAAAGTCCAAATAAATATGTATCCCGAAATTCTTCGTAAGGGAGCTACAGATCCTCAAAGATTTAGTTTTTATTTAATATTTTGAGAATTTAAACGATTATTGACCTAAAACAGAAAGTTCGAGTAAAATTTTAGAAATCGGAAAACATTTTTATTTTAATTTAAAATAACGATCGCAAAACTTCTCGTATTTTCGATAATAAAACAACCCATAACAAAGATACAACGCATTTTATTCATTATTTAATAAAAATCACAATTGCCATGGAAAACTAAAATACGTCAGCTAAATCTAGAACATTCACTCGAGTGCAATATTAAAAAGTCAAGTAAGCTTTGGAAAAAAGAATGGTTGATGTTTGAAATTTTTATATTTGTTAAAATTCATTGCTTATTTTGATAACGTAAAAGCAATGCTGGTTTCAGAAAGAGAGATTGGGCGACTGCCCAGGGTGCCAGTTCAGAAGGGGCGGTAATATCCATTATATGGGCCAGGTATAGCTGATTAGTAGTTTTTATGGTAAATATAATTTTATCTTGTAAAAAGCGATAGTTAAATCTTTAAACGCGTTTTTCTCGAAATGAGATTTTTCAAATTAGCTGACATTGTAACTCAAAGAGTAATTATCCGATTGACTTGAAATTTGAACTGAGTACTCTTGAAAATATTTACTCTACGATGACATACGATATTTTTGATTGGATGAAAATTGACAATTTGGCATTAAAAATACGACCATTTTATAGACAATAAAACAGATTTTGTTTTTCATAACTACGCCACTTTGTTAAATTTTGATATTTTTCGAAAATCGTAGGTCATCGTACAGGAAATACCTTCCAGTTTAACGATATTTTTTCTTTTTTCAATTTCAGCTAATCCATCGTCCGAAATCATGGCCGCAGTGGAGGAGATTTTTTTTTTGGTACCTCCGAAGACACTAAGTCGCTTAGATATCGATATTTTTACGTGAAAAAATTATGGAATACATTATTTTTCAAAATATTTCACTGAGTATTTTTCTTCCAAAAAATTTCCGAAAATCACCCAAATTTTCAGCGTTCACACTGGTATAACCCCTTAAACATGATAATACCGGGTATAATTTTATTAAATTCTACAACACACATTGTATTGTTTCTATACTATTAATATTTATTTACTTCCTCATACATACTACGTATCTGGTTATATTATGTATTATTATAAAGAAACATACAGTATATCGTTTTTACGGACATAACAAATCGTTACAATCTAATAAAACTTGATTACCTCTTGGCATGCCGATTACACACACACACACACACACACATACACACTTACGTGAATACATAATAGTGCCAGTATTTACACATATACACATGAAGTGACCCCGATTTTGATCCATATTATTATCTATAGTCAATTCTATCGTTAAAGAATAACAATGACCCTTGTAATTATTATTTTTAACAATGAATATCAGCTGATAATGGGATAAAATGTTCTATAATTAGCAATAGATTAAACTTGAAGCTTTCAAAATAATATTCAAGAGTGCATACTGCAATGAAATTTTATTTGAATGTAAGCAATTGTTTAGCTAAACTTATTGAGTAGAAGGAAATTAAATATGTAGTTAAATAAAACTGATTTCTTATGATAATATGTAAGTACACTGAGAAAAATGGAGTCAATTTTTTCATAAAAGTTACCGATTTTGTACCAAAAAAAAACTACTATCAGTTTTAAACATGTACACTCAGCGTTCGGTAGTACGACCATCCACAAGACGACCGTTCCGTAAGACAATGTCCTAACAGTTCTATAGAATGTCTTTCCCCAACCTCCACCATAATACCATTGTGACTGCTATATTTCAGCGCGAAATTTAAATTAACAAATTGACGTTAGTCTTCTATGTAGATTTTACACACAAAACTTGTGTTTTGGTGTGACTCAATGTGGAAAAAAAATGAAATTCAATACAAATTTTCGTTGAAATTGAAATATAATAAATAGTATAAAAAGAATGTGTAAGGTACATTTTATTTAAAATTTCATAATTTGAAAACGATTAAAAAGGAAATAACAAAAATAAACTAAAAAGTCAACAAACCAGGATCTCGTTCACCAACAGCGCCATTTTTATTATTACCTGTCAACTTTTAGGCGTGGTGGTGGGGGCTCCTCTAGCCGTCGTTTTGTGGAATTTTTGAATTACCGATGCCGACGTTTTATAGAACGCTAAGTGTACTGTCAATTGAGAGACTTCTACAATCTCCATTATAATTTTTATAATACACAATTTTTACTATCTTCGTAAATATCATTTATATGATTTGTTCAACTAATTATTCTTAAGTTGAATTATTTGTTAAGTACTATACAAATTTTTTAATTTCAATTAAAAGACAATACAATAAATACTACGATTATGAAAAAATTAACTATATTAATAGTATATTTGTTTATTGGTATAACAAATTAAACTATACCAATAATATATATTTCGATCCTGCACGCAAAAATTACTATTCGTATTATAACTTTAGTAACACGTGGTCTAGCCATAATTACAATATTTTGGACCGTTTCAAATGATTGTTATGACATATTTTTCTCCGTGTAAGTACCTACATTAATTTGAACCTTCTAGGAAACTAATGAATGGTACCATCCTCTAACACAGCGGTTCTCAACCTTTTTTAGCTTGCGTACCCCTTGGCAGTTCATTATCCTAAATTGTACCCCTTATATTAGAAAAATGTTTATAATTTAAATACTCGTACTTGTTATTATTTTAAACTTGTTCTAACACTAAAGAAATAACAATAACGTGTCAAGGAGTGTGCCCAAAATGTTTATTAATGAAAACTAAAAGATTTTTACAGGTACATAATTTTTTAATAAAAAAACACAATAAATATAAACTATTATAAATATAAAGTTAAATATTCGCAATTTTACATTAATTTTAACTTAACTTATTAAATTCAGTGAGATCCTTGTGCTTGCTTTGAGGCATATATAGTTTTTTGAAATCAGGTTCGATTGATGCAAGGTACAATCTTAAATCTGGAGCTGCATTCAGCTTATTACGGTATTTGTTTTTAATAAAGAGATACGAAGAAAATGCTCTTTCCACCAGCACTGTACTTATAAATGGTAACAAAACGTTAAGCGCTTTAGCAGAAAGCTGTTCATATTCGGTGCTGATATGTGACCAAAAGTTAATAAGACATTTTCCTTTAAATTCGACTTTCAAAGTAGAGTCATTTGAAAGATCAATTAAGTTCCCTTTTTCTTTGAAAGATAATTTAGCTACTCGAAAGTATTCTACATTGAAAGGATTTGAAATCCAATTGTTGAGTGTCGCTTCTGTATATTTATTATTCTGTAATTTAATGTGAAAAGTTACGTAACAGCGGAAAACTGAATCGAGACGAGAGGAAAATAGTTATATTTTTAACATCGGCCATTACTCATTTTTTTTTCACGTACCCCCAAGTCATGAAACGCGTACCCCTAGGGGTACGCGTACCACGGGTTGAGAATCGCTGCTCTAACAGGTAAGGGCAAACCATAGACTTATAGAAGGACTGAGCATTCCTTATCCATCTGTGAAGTAAATATTGGCGAGACAAAGCGATAAAGTAGCCAATACCTGTCTCTTTCTAGAATTCTAATTGGTCACGTCACAGGTTTGCAGTCATTACAGACCTACAGAAAAGAGACAGGTATTGGCTATGTTATCGCTTTGTCTCTTTAAAGAGAATGGTCAATTTTGTGAGGCTATTGCTCAGTCCATTTTATAAGTCTATGGGAAAACCAAAACTAACTGCAAAGTTTGTACCATCTTGTGAGATTTTTTTTGCACTTAATCTCTTAAGAGACCCCTTACTTTACCTTAGGCTAACATGTGTAATTTGTTTAGGCTTTGTTAGCCTCGTCACAAAATATCCCTATCTTTCCCCTGTTTTTTGGCACCTTTTCCAATTTTCCAGAAAGTGACACCCTGTATTTACTTATTCTCTCGTTCAATGGTTTTAAAAACGAAACGACACCCTCTCCATATTTGCAGTAAATATACATAAAACAAAACACTACAGTGTCCTGCGATATTGCACAAGCCATGGCACTCTGCGACAGACAAACACGAAACCAACGGCGGGTATAATGATAACATCGAGGCCATAGGTCAGTGAAATCGGACGCACAAGCATTTACGCACTCGCAGAGAATACCGGGGCGTGTTGGTTTAACTAGATGACTGGGAAAAAACAATACCCACTGCATGATGTTATATAACCACAGCTCGTGAGTCAATTTCACTGTAATTTATTAATCCCAGATGAGTTTTGTTTGTTATTAAATCATTATTGTGATTGATATTTGCTCTAAAAGGAAAATCGTTTAGTATTAGAGAGTTTTGATTTCCTTAATCATTTTAAAACGTTTTTTTACTATTCTTTGCGTTTCATAATGTTATTATATTTAGTTATATTTGGTCAGGTTAACGCTGAAAATAATAAATAGAAAAATATTTTTCTGCAGGTTGTAGTCCAGTCATTTGGTCGTTTTACCGGGAAAATTTTCAGGGAGTTTTGAAAATTGGTAATTTTATAGATTTCGATGTGCTCTTTCTGAATTTCAACTTTGCCACCTCGTATCTTTGCCGCTCGCGCCGCCATATTGGAAAAATGGCACCTAATAGTAGTTTTTTGACAATATCTCCTTTCCAACTCATTTTACGATAAAAACATTTATATACAAAATTAAACTAGAGAAAATTTCCTACAATTTATGCAATAACATTTTTTTTTGTAAAATCAATAGTTTTGGCGTACGAGCGCCCTAAGTTATTATTCATCTACACCAACACGTGTTTTGCGTATCAGGTAGCTCTGGAAGCCAACTTTAATAAAAAAAAATTGAATACCTCTGATTTTTTTGTACAGTTCAGTTATTTAGTATTCAAGGAACATTTTAAGACCAAAAAGAAAAAAATCGCCTCGGCGCTTTTTTAATAATTCATAAAACAAAAATACATAAATCGTGCACGCTGCTCTGGATGCCAACTTAAATAAAAAATTGATTTCCTCTGATTTTGTGTACAGTTCAATTCTATAGTATTCAAGGAACCTTTTAAGACCAAAACGAAAAAAATCGCCTTAGCGCTTTTTTTATAATTCATAAAATAAGAAAAGTCGTTTTTCAAAATTGTGTTCACTAAATATATTTATTATTTGTACAATCATTTGGTAGTTTTGCCTGGAAAGTTTTCCGGGAGATCTGATAATTGGAAATTTTATAGATTTCGATGTGCTCTTTCCGAATTTCAACTTTGCCACCTCGTATCTTTACCGCTCGCGCCGCCATATTGAAAAAATGGCGCCTAATAGTAGTTTTTATCGTAAAATGAGTTGGAAAGAAGATATTGTCAAAAAAGGCGCATTTTTTTCAATATGGCGGCGCGAGCGGGAAAGATACGTGGTGGCAAAGTTGAAATTCGGAAAGAGCACATCGAAATCTATAAAATTACCAATATTCAAAACTCCCTGAAAACTTTCCAGGTAACCTCTTTATTTCTAACCAAATGACTGTACTATTGTTGAATCGTTATGAATTTGGTTCAGATTTTAGACATGTACAGTCAACACTCTAAACGACGACCATCCTATTAACATCCGCTCCGAGAAATGATTGGCCAACCGCTCCATGTAACAACTTTCCTGTATCCCTACCACAATACTACCGTAACTGCTATATTTCTGCGCGAAATTTAAATTCACCAATTAACGTTAAAAATGTGGTTGCCCCTCTAGCCTACGTTATTAGGAGACTCTGAATTACCGATGCTTACGTTGTTCGGAGCGACGAATGTATGAGTTATGTAATTGTTACAAAAAATGACATCCATGAAGATAGCAGAGTAATGCCAGCAAAATAAAAGCACACTTGACTTATAATTAGGTGTTAATTAAATGCGCAAAAAGAAAATTTAATGCTCTTCTTAAAAAAATATATATATTTTTAAAGAGCATTAAATTTAGTTTTGCTGACATTGCTCTGCTTCCTTCATGTACGTCAAATAATGATCATTTTATGTAAGAAATAATAAGACATGAGATATTAAAAGCATAAAATTCTAGAGGAAATCGTAATTTAAACAATTTTAACGACGTATTTGTGTGAATCTGCACAGGAAATTGTTAGGTGACACTGTGTTTAGAATTGTGCCGGAAATAGATTTTTGCCAAACGTTAAAAATGTGCTGTTTACTTAAATATAGATATTTTCAACACGCATGTAGCTAAAGATTCTAACATATATATTTCTTTGATTTAATCATTATCAGTCATCGAATTTGTTTATAACACCCCCACTGATATTCTTTTAGAGTACATGATTTTTAAATTTCAATTCATATGAACGTGAAATTGTATAAAAAATATTTAAAGATATTATTATTACTAAACAAAATGTTAAAATTTATTGTATTCGCAGCGTGCGCGATGACAGCGCCAACTAACGGGTGGACTTTAGTAGCAACTTGGGTGGACTTTGACGTACTAACAAACAAATAATTTCAATAAAATATCGTAATATATACATTTTAGACGATTATTTATGACTATTGGCTATGTGTACGAAGTCTATTAGCGCCGCTAGCGGGTAATAGAGAAGGATTGAATGGATTCAACTCTCTTTTTATCATTGTTTAATATGTTTAATACCGTGAAATTTTTTATTAAACAAATATCATTTAATTTAGCTGTTTGCATATAATATAAATAGTATAGCATAAAAGGTACGTGAAAATAATTTATTTTGGGTATCTTTTTCTCTTTAATTATGACGTATAATAGAGAAATAATTAATTCGATTACATTGACAGCATAACCTCAATTTTTGGCGCCGATAATTTTACAATATTGCTCACCACGAACACTCGCATCGACATTATTTCTAACTCCACCCCCTTGCACATAGTCTATAGTGGGATTAACCATGTTGACCTTTCTATTTTCAGATAAAAACGAACCTATTAAAAATGACAGTTAGTCCACCCAAAGTGTTATTTTTTTGCCACGTTGTGCGCTGTGATCGATTTCGTTTCCCCCACTACCTACATTGCACCCAGCGAATAGGTATAGAAGTTATTTATTATTTAAATGTATTGTTACCCGCGACTTCGTCTGTGTGAAATTCTTATTTTTAGCGCAACCTACGAAGTGGTAGCGCTTATATACTCGATTTTCTGTCCGTCCGTCTGTCTTTCACCACGAGATCTCGGCTCCCTGACCACCTAGAGACCTCGGGTTTTCGCTAAATGGTAGGTATGTGGTTCTAGTTTAGTCCATTTTAAGAAATTTTTCCGATCATGACCCCCTCCCCTCAAAATTTTTCATATATGACTTCATGTACCTCGTTGAACTCGGGATTTATTCACGAATCGATTGACCAGGTATTTTTTTAGTTGTGTCAAGTGAGTTACGCGGCAACACCCACGTGTGGGTTTTGATATATTTTTTTAATCTAATCAAATTTTCCGGGATACAAAGTAGCCTATGTCTTTCCTCAGGATGCAAGTTATCTCCCTATAAAATTTCATCAAGATCGGTTTAGCGGTTTACCCGTAAAAAAGGTTACAAATTGACAGACTTTGACATTAATAATTTAATTAAAATAAATATATAAAAAAGATTATTTTCTTATCGTCTTTATTTAATTTAAATTAATATTATTTATTAATAATATATAGATAAAATATTTATTAGACAAATAACATTATTTTCTTTTATTCCACATATTTAACATAAAACATAAACACATAAAAATTACTAAACGGGAAATACCAACATAACTTATTAGTCAAACAACTTTTTTTTACTGTCCAATAGTGTCCATACAAATTTATTTACATACCTACAACTAGCCGGAAAACATTTTTTACCAAAAAATAATCGTCTAAAAGAAAAAAATCCGTAAAATCATTTTACAACATTAGAACGACATTTTTTCCGTTTTCGGACAAAACCAACGACCCTAAGTATATAATGTATATGTAATCATACACAGACACACTGACACCCACACACACGTGCGTGGCGCGGTCGGTTGATTATCTCGTGCAGCTTCCTATGAGGTCATTAACTGCATAATCAAAAATGATTCTGAATTCATTAAACTCACAAAAAATATACTAGCATCTCCTCTCACAGATAAACTATGATTATTTGTCAACGTTTTGTCGCATGTTACAATGGGCACAAAGAGGGACGATACAATTAATAATTATATTTATAACAATTTTCAGTCACACCCGTCACAATGTTTGTTGAGTAATAACCAGTTAAATAGATTACGTATTTACCTGATGCTCTTGTGTTACTAAAAAATAATTTATTCGTAACATATTAAAGTATGATTATTATAAAGTAACTTCATTATTTTCGCTAATATTTTGAGATTTTGAATAGAGGTTGCAAGACTTGCAATATATAGTTGGCGTCACACCCGTCACAGGGCTTTGAACGCTGGCACTTTTTTGTAAAATAACCGTAGACCTTTTATTCTTTCAATATACATGTATTGCATTAAGATCTACAGAAAAATGGTAAAACCATGTTATATTATTTTGAAATTATGAACTCCAATCCGAGTTGTAATGCCACACCCGTCACCACGGACTAACCCTTATATGTTCGATTTTCCGTCCATCCGTCTGTCTTCCACCGCGAGATCTCGGCCCCTGACTTCCTAAAGACTTTAGGTTTTCGCTAAATGATAGGGCTGTGGTTCTAGTTAAGTCCATTTTCTGAATTCTACCGGTCATGACCCTCCATCCGGCTACGGACCGGCATAATGTTTATTTTTTATACACAATTTTCCATATATGGCTTCATGTACCTCGTTGGACTCGGGATTGATTCACGAATCGATTGGCAAGGGTATTTTTTTGCACGGCAACACCCATGTGTGGGTTTTGATAAATTTTTTAATCATATAATTTTTTCAATCAAAAAAAAAACGTGAACAAAGCCGCGAGGAGTTTCTATTTATAAATATATTAATTATAATAATAAAAGTTTATTTTTAAGATATTTACAAAACATATTTTCAAAACACTCAACTACATTTCTTGAAACGCCCTTCCAATATCAATTCCAAAGAAATTTCCTAATCTCGAAAACCCCCAACTAAAATAATTACCTTTCACTTTTATCCGTTTACACACACACACATCACGTATGACATAGTCAGTGAAATATTTAACGAACATTCTGTTATGCGAATACTTTAACAGGATCTCTTTTGACTTTGGCAGAAATCAAGTGAAGGTCAATGAAGTAAGTATTTTAAATACAATCAACACATAGCTCTCTTACCTAATTCCCCCCCCCCCCCCCCCCACACACACACATATACAAATACATTATATACTGTACGAGTACTACATATTATGATTTTATCTAACGCTTGCTAGATTAGTAATTACATTATTAAAATTGTCGCGTGGCAGAGATGTGGCTCTATTAGATACCCCTACGCATTCTTACACACACACGTACCCATGCTCGTAATAAGAGTTCATTGATGTTAACCGTCAACCGTTAAAAAATATAGTATGTATTGTTTTATGTTTTTACATTTTATTCGTTACTTATTTGTATATTAAATTATAAAATATGTTTACATATTATTTTTTATGTATTATTGTGTACGTGCATATGCTTTTAATTAATTTCTTCGAAAATGTTTATAAAAAAAAATGTCAATTGCGAGTCGAACCTTGTGTACTGGTGTCCTGTATCGAATAGTTTTTATTTCATTTATATAGATATGTAGATATTCCCTTTTTTATTATTTTCAGAGAAACGGGCAGGAAGAATAACGAATGAAAAAAGAAAGAATAGTTTTACTTTTTTTACATATTTAAATTCCATAAACCGTCAGTTTTTATTTGACACCCCACTCACCGGAAATGAATAAAACGTTTTTTTTTGTTGTAAACACATTTACCCCTTTAAAAACACCAAAAATTTTATTTTTAATTATGTCAAATCTCAGCTGGCTAGGTCAACCGGTCCAGTAGCTATGACATGATCCCATCATGTATTATTTTTCCGATTTCGGTACAAAATACTGAAAACGATAGTAAAGAAGATTATGGCTCGACAAAGAAGAATTTTAAAACAAAAAATGATCAACGGTCTCGTAATTTACGCAGGTAAAATATTTAGCATTTTTTATTCTAAATATTTCTAAATACAAAGAAACCTTTCTTAAGGTAGGTATAATATCTCTCAAAAAATTACCCCTCCCCCCCTTCTCTGTCTGTTACAATGTAAATTTTATTTACAAGTAATATAATTAATTTTAATAATTTTTAAAAATTGTGTCTATCTTTCTGTCTGATCCAATTTGATGCAAAAACTAATCGATTTTGATAGGACTATAGGGTATATTATGAACTGAATTAGGGCAGGCACGTATTACGTAAAATTTGAAAATGATATTTATAACAAATGACAATAACTTGTGATATTTCTGTAATCAACCCTACATTTACAGGGCCGTATTGTTTAAAAAAAAACACACATCGTTAATTTCTAATAAAACATATACTATACAAACAAAAACGTATTTATTTAAAAAATAAAAATTCGCAGGAAGTATCCAGTGTAAAAAAAATATTAAATTCTGCTTAAAAGCATAATTCTATCTGCATACCTATCATGCATATCTGTACAAATACATTTTACTACAAACAGACAGACAGACATAGAGATTCTGATCAGCAAGGCAATGCACGGTTACCCACATAGCAACCGGAATACTTAACAATCTGGGCGTTAAGTGAATTTCTTAACGTACACACAAACACACACACACACACACACACACACACATCGCAAAGAAAATAGTTACATGTAAACAACATACGTGATAATTGCAAACTCATATTTACAATATGGTCAATATCTAGTACGAAATATTTACATATGTATTTATTATTATTATTTGTAAATGTCCTGGCCTGATTTTACAGCATATACGAGTACCTGCAGCTAAAATAATCATTATTACTAAGATTTCTAAATACACTTACCCAGGCCCAGATAGGGGGGGGGGGGGCTAGGAGGGTTATATTGCCCGGACCTCCTCTGTCTCAGGGGCCCCGGCATCCAGAAAATTATTTATATTTTATATACTTATACTATTTTTAACAGAGGTTATTTAAAAAACATAAATATACTACAAAAAGAAACACCTTGTGGAAAAAGTACAAAAAAATGAAAATTTTCATAAAAAAACTTCCTGATTTTTAATACTAAAATATCAGAAAATTATTAGAATTTTATTAGTACGAAAGTTTGAAATGTCCTTACGCTCAGTGAAGGGGGGGGGGGTATGGGGCCCCCAAAAATGTGGGTTGGTCCGGGACCCGTTGAAGCTCTCTCAGGGCCTGCACTTACCTCTCGCTATAAATGCGACATTGGTAATTTAACCGCTTGATATAAGGGCGGCTGAAAGGACCCACCACTTTAACGTTAATTAGTGAATTTAAGTCACGTGTTATTATGGCGGTGATTAGCGACGAGAAGGTTTTTAAGATTGACCCGTCCTTATATCGAGCGGACCTTATATCGAGAGGTGAGTGAATAAAATCTTTTAAAATCTACGTCAATGCGAAGTTTATTCCGTATTAAATTAAGTCGCAGTAAATTTTATTGTGTTTATTTAGTTATTAGCAAATAGATAACATTTTTTTTTATGACTATTTAAGATAATTTGATATTGAAAATTATATTTGAAGTAGGTATTCTTATAAACTATTTTAAAAAAAAGAAGGGCCCAGTACCGTTATATAATACTTAATTATATTATTGACAATAGTTAGAGGTACGTACATACAAAAGTGTTTTTATAAGTTAATATTTTTTTATCTTTGGAACCAATGTATCAAATATACACAAAAGTAATTTATTTTTTATACGTCCATACCGCAACTAATCAATACTGTAAAAAAGGATTTTAATCTATAGATAAAAATACATGTATCGATTTTCTTGAAGATTTGTAAAATTCAGTTAAACTATTATTTTTTCGTTCGTGATATGCTACATCGTTTTCTGCTCGACTGCTATCTTACGTAAATGAACCGTAGCTCACATCGACAATATGAGGTGAGAATCATTCCAATATAAATTACCATCGTCTTATAATCGTGTGACTTATCAAAGTCCGATTAGATTTTTAATAACAACATTATAACCACATACAAGAATCAGTGCCGTAACCCGAAAATTTTTTCGGGGTTGTTTAAATAGTAAGTTATGATTTTTTTTCTTATTTTCTTTTCTTTAATAATAAATTGATATTTCTAATAAAAAATTAAGTTTCATGCATGAAATATTACCCCTCTGTATCTCAAACCGTTGTCAAGATATGGCCTCTCAAAGTTTTATTTATTTTTCTAAATTTTTGAGAAAAATAGTCGTGTAACTTTTAAACCTTTTAGCGGAATCAATTTTAATTGACGTATTTTAAATCAGCGATTTTTTTAAAGATATACTTTTTGATAAATTTTCGATTTTTGACCAAATTTTGAAAATCTCATACATTCACGTCGAGTCACAGCTGTCAAAAATTAACGGCCCGCGTTTAGCTATAATTATGAAAATTTCGCCCCCCCCATGATTAAAATAATGTCGGTACCCATCGTTATACCTATGTCTAATCAAAACATCTATACAGTACTCTTTATTTGAAAATGTACACCTATCCCCCGATTTACACGGCACTTGTTTTACACGATTTCGTTTTTACACGATTTATAAATTGACAGTCAAAAAACTAGTAAAAATGTCAATTCCGCTTCATATATGTACGCCATACGATTTGATGATTTGATGGCATTTTTCAATTTTTTTCCTTCGGTAACCTGATGAAAAGAACAGGGGATTCCTGGTCTTGTAAAATATACATTTAGGTTGTTTTATGAACTAAGAACAATTTTGAGTTTTCCAAGATGTCTGACTTTTGTTTTACTTAAATCAATTACTGAATCATGCACATTTTTTTTTCGTTTTACACAATTTCACTTAGCAAAATCCAAGATTTCAGTTGACACGTTTTTGTGCAGAACGTATCTACCGTGTAAATCGGGGGCTAAGTGTATTATATATTTTGATCGGCCTGCGCCGTTACATTTGCCCGATTGCCCGCCGGTCATATCCGGAACACACATACTATACACACAAAAGAATTAATCAATAGTATTCAATAAAAACAACAGATAACCCCTGTACCTACAGCTATACACTATAAGATGCAGCGCAACGACACTCATAATAATAATATCCCAGTTTCCCGAAAGGTCCGTGACTCACGAGAGCACACGCGGTACACAACGCAAATACCCACGAGGGATGTCCAAAAATCGATCGTGACTCATAGCACACTGCGCAACATTTCCCGTGAAAAATTCAACACGCTGCTTTTCTAGTGACGTCATTATGTAAACATTAGAATCTCCGATTGCGTATGGTTTTTACGTAACCAGGGATTACAGGGAGAGTGGTTGACTGGACTGGGATTATCAAGGCAAACAATACTGTTTATTTTAAGAACAAGATACATATAAAATTAATCCAGGGTCTTAGTGGTAAGGTTATTGAAGTAAATTAATAATTTTTCTAAAATTATTAAAATACTTCGTTTGCGTGGAATTTAGGTATGTGAAAAGAAAACTATACCTACCATGAAATTTTTAGTATCGCATTTGAACGCTAGATATCTACGCCAAAAAAAGTATAACCTTCGCACGTACAAATGTCAAACACCCATTTTTTTATCTAATAAATTTTTCAGGATACAAAATCCTTCCTCAGGATGCAAGCTATCTCCCTACTAAATTTCATAAAAATCGGTTCAGCGGTTTAGCCGTGAAAATGTAAAAAAACAAACAGACAGACAAAAAAGTCGTATGCGGTGTTTACACCGAGAAAACAAGACAGAAACAGGGTGTTTTTATGACGAAAAAGTAATAAACCCTATGCATTTTTAAATATGATGTATTTTAAAGACACGATGTGTCTGTTTTGTTTTTTCGGTGTAAACACCGCACAAGAATAGTTCAGTTGTTTTTGTTTTTACCAAATCTCTATTTTCTATTGGCCAGAAAACTTTTAGGTTCCTTCCTGCAGAATTAAGCACATGCTTTTTTATGTAACTATTAATTTTCAAATTCAAGTCGAATGAATATTGTATAAGGGAAATCCGCAACTGTTGAAAAAAAAACATAAAAATAAAATAATTCGAATACACCCCTGATTTCCTGTATAAATCGATCACAGTTATTAAAGAAAATTGTAACAACACGCTACACGCCTTCATCCCCCTAAAACTACTACAGGGGTGAGTCTTGCAAGGGGGTTGATAAAATATCTTCACGTATATATCAGACAGAGAACGATATATTAACTACTTATACACCCCAACATGACGTTAGTTGTCAAAATAAAGATGAAGATTGAAATATATTATACCCATTCCAATCATCAAATTACAATACCAGTAAATAATAAATTATGTCAACAACAAATATAATGATGTACCCTAAATTGCATTGCTTATATTCATATTTAATAGCATGATATTAGACAGCAATATTGTATACCCCCACCCCCTATATCTCCATTAAATAAATACAAATATTACCTTCTTGGTAATGATTTCAAAATGTTTTTTTAATGTATTCAAATTTGAACATCATATTTATATAAAACTATATCTACATTTAATCTAATTTTTTTTTCAGGATACAAAGTAGCATATGTCCTTCCTCATGATGCAAGCTATCTCCCTGCCAAATTTAATCAAGATCGGTTAAACGGTTTAGCCGTGAAAAAGTAACAAACAGACAGAATTTCTTTCGCATTTATAATAATTCATTTTTAATTGTACACAACTGCAATATATATGTATATTTTGTATATAAAGAGAGCAATCCTAAGTGACTGACTCATCAACATCCAGCCCAAATAAATAAATGTAGAGTAAAAAGTAATTGTAGTGTCAATTTGTGACGATAGTGGTGAAAAAACTTGATGAGTTATTGACTGTTTTTCATTTTTTTACATAAATTTCGAATACATTCTTTCAAAATTCTAAGCAATAAATATTGGATGAGGGGGGAGTGAAATAATTTTAAAAAATCCCTGGTAAGGGCCCTCGTATGAGAAATTGTCTGGTGCCCCTATTTTTATAATTACGCCACTGCCAAAAAATATCGTTATATAATAAATGAACAATAAACAATAATTACTTTTTTACCATTCAAATAAGAACTGAACACAAGACCTCTCAATTAACACGATTTTCACAACAATTCACCTCGAACAAAAGCACAAAAAAATGTCGTCTTTGAAGTCAATACACCACCTCATAACACTACAAAAAACATGAATAAAAAACAGGACATGGAAATAATACACCACCATATATAACACCTGGTATTCATTACAACCCTCTAACTCATACACGTCTGAAGTCAGGCACGGATTTAGAATAATCACAAAACATATTAAAATGAATTTTGTAATTATTTGGCACAAACAAAACTTTTTTTAATACACGGAAAATTTTATGTTAATTTTTAACATGAAAAACATGTTAACGAGAGGACGAAATTGATCCTAGAAATTTTTAACACTTGACATGGTAAAATTTAAAAGAACGTCTACTACAATTCAATATACTGTATAGCAGTTTCTATGACGGTGATAGGCCAAATATGAAAAGTAATATAGAAACATAGTAAAATTATAGAGAATGTATATACGTGAAATTTTCATATGCAAGAAATTAAATTAAAGAATAGCGTATATTATTTTTTCAGAGTAAATAAATTTTAATAGGTGGTACTATGTTAAAATTTACCAGTATGTCATTGTAATTTTTCATTTACTTTATTTCAAATTCTACCGACTTTTCTGTTAATTTTTTTTCAGAAGTTGATTCTTTCCTCTGGTTTACAGCATTTTCTTTTAATTTTTAAAAGAATATTCTCTCCATGTACTGCATAGAAATCATTATTTCCATTTTTTTACAACTCCCTATCGACGAACCTAAAAAGTTTTTACTCTTTGGGCTTTCAAATAAACTACAGACATAATATGATACGTATGGCATTTTAAATGAATATATCAGTTGTGTGAAGTCGAAAAAATATAAATAAACCTGCATTCTGGAGTTATATTATTTAAAAAAAGAGCTGTAGATACCATTTGACCCCCCCCACATTTTTTGGGAGGAGGGGGGGGGTATATTAACAGAACTTTTTTTTCAAAATATAAGAAGTGAAGTACTCTGACATTTTTTATGCTTAATAATCTTGACAGCTGTAATAATTTCATGAATGAATAATTATTTGTTTTCATTTTTTAATTAGCGGAATACCTACTTTTATAATTATGTTTATTTCGTATAAAACATCAATTTCTTACATTAAATATTGTCCAAATACACACCTGACAATATGAATTTTCCCTAAGTCCGCACCTGCCTTAATAACATATACACATACAGTAAGGGAGGGTCCAACGTCACACCCTGTTGAATACGGTACTATACTAGCATACCATTTTCACCGTAATTTTCAGCTCAAATATTTTTATATGCTTCCTCATTCATAAATTTAATTATTTTTGTCGATTTTTATGCTAAATATAGAACACGTATTATTTTTTATATAATACTTTCAAATATTTTTCCTATGGAATTTATATTGTATCATAGACTGTTTTTAATAATTTTAAATATAATGTATTTCTCAATTTTAAATATATTGCGAATCGATAATATATTTTTAGATAGGTAGTACCAACTTCGTATTAACTTCCCAGAAATTTATAAATAAAAAAACATGTTTGTATCTCCCATTTAACTTTATGTAAAGTATGTTTATAAAACATCGAATTTTTACATTTTATTAAAAACTTTTTTGCCCTAGTTGGTGTAACTTTTTTGGCGTATTTTATTTTATTTAAGACAAGAATTTTGATTTTGAATACTCATTTTCATATATAGGTAATCTAATGCGGTGTTTACACCGAGAAAACAAAACAGAAACACGATGTTTTTATGATAAAAAAAGCAATAAACCCTTTACATTTTTAAATACGAAGTATTTTAAACGACACGATGTTTCTGTTTTGTTTTTTCGGTGTAAACACCACATAAGATATAGGTAAAATACACAGGTAGAAAGGTTTACTTGAGCCAAGTAAACCTTGTTTTGTATACAATGAAAACAATATTTTCTTAAGATAAGAAATATATTCTTAAACCAACTTTTCTTATATTAAGAAAATATTGTTTTCGTTATATACAAAACAAGATTTTCTTGACCCAATACAGTTTTTTTGTGTGTAAGTAGTACTTTAAAAATGTATATTTTATAATATAATTATATTAGAGTAATTAAAATAAATACCATAATGTTTAAAGTTATGTAAATGCAATAAAAAAAGTAAAGCATGAAAAATAAATTGATTGTTCACATCGATTTATGTAAAATTAACAATCAATTGTCTACAAAACAAATAAAAGTTTGACATGTTTAAAACATATTTTCCATGGAACGAAGGTAAATGAAATTTACCGATAAATTTTACACAATAAATCAATATTTCAGCATTTTATCTCGTTATATATACCACATATTGTGTATTTATAAAATGTCACAAGAAACTATCATTCCAAATATTATCTTTAAACAAATAAAAATCGAAAAAAAAAAGATAAAATAATATTGTCAATAAATAGATCAAAAGTAATAATACCATAAATTTTCATATCGATAATAAAAAGTAAATACGATCTTTAAAAATATTGATATCACAATAGCATTTTACTTTGATAATACAATAAAATTAATACAAAAACCATAAAGTTTTCGAATTTCGAAGGTTAAAAAACTTTAAAAGACAAAGAATCGAAAATAAAATAAAAATATTATGTCATCCCATACAATATAGGTGGGCGCCAATTTCACTTCGTCAAATAAAAATAAACAAGAATAAAAAAACAATTGTATCACTGCCCACAAGTTCGAAAGTTGAATTGTAACTTCTTACAAAATAGAATTAACTACTCCTAAATTATATGCATTTTATGTCATTTTACATAATAACATATGTGTACAGACAGACATTGTTAAAATGATCCATAACGAATTATTTGATATATTTTTTCATATTTCTTGCATACACAGAAAAAAACTGTATTCGACCAAGAAAACCTTATTTTGTATATAACGAAAACAATATTTTCTTAATATAAGAAACATGCCCTTAATCCAACTACGTTATTCCTTCGTTCAAGAATACTATAGTTGGTTTAAGAGATTATTGCTTATCTTAAGAAAATATTGTTTTCGTTATATACAAAACAAGGTTTACTTGGTTTGAGAAATCCTTTCTACCAGTGTAAGTATCTCGATTTCTTATTCGACTGTAACATCAAAAAAAACATTGGTTTATTTATAAATTTACAAAAAAATAATTGATCCCAATTATGGGATAACAAAAGCGCCAAATCTCCCCCAAAATTTGGATTATATAGGTCAAAAACTATATCAAAAAAACTGTCGCTTTAACTATAATTCCATAACAGGTCCAAAATTCCAATGATCAGTAATAATTATATGTATAAATATGTACAACTGTACAATAAAAATGTTATTTGTTTATTATTAAAATATTTATGAAAAATAATGATACTTACAAACAATTCAATTAATTTTAATTATTAAGTACTGTAAATTTTTTTTTTCTAACGCATCAATAAACAAGGAAAATTTATAAATGAAAGGAAAATAATAAATGTTACTTTGAAATAAAGATCTGACCCATGAAATAAACCTAGACATTTAGCTCTTTATTGATAATGATTGTATTTTTATCTAACGCCAAGCTAGTTGACCTCTCTGAACGCAAATAGAATAATAATTATATTATGGTAATTATTAATTTTTAATTTTTTATTACTGACAAAATATATAATTTTAAAATTTCAAAATAAATCAATTGTTGGCATATAAACACATAATTTTAAGAAAAATTAATATACATAATAACAGTAATAAATTATATTTGATATAAAAATAAGAATATATTTAAAATATCGTGTCGATAAATCAGAAAAGAAATTTCCATAAATGTCATTTCTGTATATGAAAACTATGTAAATGTAATTTTCACTATGCTCTAATAATGTTAATAATACAGATTAATTACATATTGACACAAATGTGTAGAGGTAATTATAATAAGTAAGGTTAAATGAACAATGTAACAGTATATACTTTAATTTATTAAATGAATATGGGCGTTTTTACGAAATATTCGAGTTTCTGTATACCCATGCTAATAAAATGATCTAAAAAACACATGACACATATTACCTTTATTTACTTTTATAATTATTGCATACGTTTTAAAAAAAATACTGTACATACTTTCTAAATTGATAACAATATATAAATTATATATAATAAAGTCAATCAATGTTTTCTATATCGCATAAAAGGAAGGAAAATGTTATATTTAATTCTAAGAAAGTGCAATGATTTCATAGAAATTAGGAAATGCATTTTTGTAATATATTTTTTCTTCGCACAAAGAAAACAGGGTATGTGAAAAATCATATTTGTACGTGAGCTGTACAAAAGCAAATACACTTTTGACAAACCTTTTAAAGTATTTGGCACTTGCTTTGCCCGTTAAAGAACACCTGACTACATCTTAAAAACCTGTCCTAACCAGGTACACATATCTATAAGAATGGGACACTGTAATTGCATAGGGTATATTAAAACAACCGTTTGCGAATGGAATGCATATGTGTATTTTATTGATGATGCATAACTCAATAGAATTAATACCGGTCTCAGAAGACATTTAATTTAAAATGATGAGTAATTCGTTAAATTTTATGACGGTTAAAATATTGTCATATGCAAACAAAAATCTGTTTTTTAATAAAATATCCAGCTGATTCGCGCATTCAAAATATTTACAATTATATAATAATAGAGATAAATCAAAATATATACGCAGATGATATATTTATTTGAGATAATATACAGAATCTGCCGAGTATGCGAACACATCTCTAACGATAACAGCACATAAAATCATTATTGACACAAAAATGCAATTTTCTGCACACTCTTACCCAAAGTTCCGTGCCCCAACTCATTTTCCAAAGTAATCCACTACATGAAACACGAAAATTATAAATGCACTGATAAAAACACTTAAAATCACACCGAAAACCAGATAATTATTTACAAAATCGAGAACAGACGTCTTCACTAAACATGGCTGTTTTGGTGACTAACGTTTAGAGGCGCCACCGTATGTAATGTGAAATTAAACATACATGGGGAGGAGAATTTGCTGCGTGCTTGTATACAACTTCACACAGGTATGCATTCAATTCAAATTATTGCATACGCTAAGATTTTTTACTGTTCTAACATCATTAATTAAATGAAAATTAAAGTAACAATTATTTATTTTATAATAAAATTACATTATTTAACAACAAAATAATTAAGTTATATTATTTTCAAAAAGAAACATTTCCAAATTATCATAAAAAAATTAATTACAATTAAATTAAATATTACGTTTGCTTTCTGCTTTGAAGTCTTTGTTGATATGTTTCATATGCTATTCGTTTTTTAATATAGGTAGGATCATCAGGAATCATATACGCTATTATTCCTGTTATCATAAACACCACATGCTGCAAAATACATACAAATAAATAAATATTCATTTTACCTAAATGATTTTAAATTATTTCTTTACCTCAAAAATAAGTACAAAAGCTAATCTCCAAAGAAGTATAATCCAATAATTTCTATTTAATTTATATGGATTTGGATGATCTGGTGGATTATTGAAACCTCGATAATAGCAGTACTTCGGAATCAAATGTGCACGACGATCCATTGTCGATGATTCATTTAAATGACTATAATCTTGTTTTGTATCATATACTAAAATTTTATAAAACATGTATATTTCATACAAATATTAATCGAGACTCATTAAAGCTGAAACAGCAGTATTTTTCAATTTGCGTTAAAAACTTATACCCAGTGGTGAGCTATGAAATTAAAAACAAAGGGCTCGCTTAAAGTTAAATAAAAAAAATAATGTTATAACAAGGCTTGTAAATTATAGAATAATTTTTATAAAGGGCTCGTACGAGCTCCATACAGTTCACCATTGCTTATTTTGCATCTAAAATATATGGCGTAAATTACAACCCTGAAAATTTTAGCGCAAAAAAATAGAATTTTAAAAGTTTAAGAAATACTTTTCTAAAAATAATTATATTAACATACTGCTTAGAGAGAAATTTAGATATCCTTCTAAATCTCCTCCTTGTTGATATCTGTATACTTCTCTAGGTATGAAATCACTTGTAAATGCTATAACAAAAGCCTGGAAAATATATAATATCAAATAAAACTCTGTTACTTTTAAAGCTACTAACTGTTACTATATTATATAATATTATATCTGCATATTTGGTTAGAAAAGATATTCTATTTAGAGATATAAAAAAAGTTAATAAAGAAATAAATTACGTTTGATATAACTGCCAAAAAAGTTATCGCTTGTAAGATTCCATTCCATGATCCAATACCTCCAACACTTCTTCCTACCGGCCGTTGATACAATTTTACCAGTTTTGTTGAATCGATTCTGACTTGTCCGAGATTTACCAAAAGAGCAAAAACTGGTGCTAATGGAAACACTGCCACAAATAGAGTCACAAAACCATATTGCAAAGCTAACAGTAAATTAACAGAATAAAAACTTAAAATTGAAATAAACAATGAATTTTACGGTATATATTTACCTAGCTGTTGATATTCGCTATTAATGGAATATTCATCAGTCGTTAACAAATAATAATCTTGTTCCCAGCGTGGTAAATCTTTATAATTTTTCAAACCCTTTTTTTTATACATAAACGTCAGCAACCTTTAAATTAAATCAAATACTAAATGATAAAATTCAATCTGCATAATCAACATCACTTACGGAATTACAAGTTCAATGACAGACATAAAAACGTGTTTTCCAACCATCGTTATTACGAGCTGCACCAGTAGTTCACTGAAACAACCTTGTGGCTCGCACTGGTCTGTTTTAAACTTCCCCAGCCATGTTCCCCACATAGTACGATCACCAGGGTAAGTATAAAATCGTCCCTAAATTCATTAACAACTATGATTTTATTTTATATTGAAACCAAAATGGCTAAGATCAGAAAAGTATTTCAAATACCTTAAAGAAAGCAATATAAATACACGGAGTGTAGAAATTCACAAAAGAAAAAACAAACTTCTTATGAATATATGATTTATCGAATTCAGTCTGCGTTCTTGGGCATTCGAACTCTGTCATTTTTAGTGCAATGTAGTTGTAAACCTATTTGAAATAAATATTAAATAATTTTGTATTATTCTGGTCAAATAAAAATCTTACATTTTGTAAGCTGATCATTATGAAAACACTTAAACTTGATGTTGTTATTGAAATTACTAACGGACTCATATCAATGTAATGGTTACCAAAACCTTTGCTCAGTGATATTCGGAACAATATTAGAGACACTAATACCAAAAGTACAAACATTAACTGAAATTAAATAAACATAATTATATTATTATTATACAGTACGTTTAAAAATAAATGCCCCATCCATTTTCCCCTGATTTTACTATATTTATAAAATAATTACCAAGCAAACAGTAGCTGACATAGTGACTATAATACGGGATACTCTTTGTAATTTTGGCAAATACGGTTCTGATCGATTTGTTATTTTCGATACTTTTATATGTTTTACTTTGGCTGTAAATTGTGGCCTATAAAATAAAAAAAATTGCAACACAAATTTAAAATTTATCAACTTTTAATACAAACCTTATTTCTAAATCTAACTCTGCCACAGATAAGCACCAAGTCCATCTTAATAATGCTTCTTTTCTTTTCCAAAATTCCATAAAGAATGTAGCTGTAATATAGACATTTCTGTATTTATATCTGGAGAATCAAATATAATATATAGATACCCCAAAAAGCCATAAACGCTGAGAAAAAAACTGTTGTCAAGTTGTCGCACATGTACGAGAAATACGAATAGAAGCATGTTCCATTCAACGGTTTGTACGTGCAGTTCCTGAAGTTAGGGCAAACAGGACAAATCAATTCTTTACTATGACATACTTCTTCTCTGAAATTATAAATTATTTATCGTATTTTTTTTTAATCGATATACTAAATAGTAAAGAAAACAAAAATAGAATGCGATACTCAAGATATCAAGCAATAAAAGGAACATTTTTTTTTTAATTTGTAACTTTGATTATAGATAAATTGAATAGTCACGAGTTGAATTTTTAAAAAACAAATTATGTTGTGATTTATTATATTAATTATAAATATTTCGTTGTTTATTTTGGTTCATTAATTACACTTACGATGGGCTATGATTCTCTGTAGTAACGTAGATCATACTGATTGTAAAACATATCAATCCTACTATCGCTGCAATCATTAACATTTTATTATAAAATCCAAGCCATGTAAAATAGACACCAACTTCATCGCCGAAATATTTATCAATCAAATCTAGTGGCTGCGACTTGTAGTACATTTTGGCATTCGCCCAAAATTTAGCTAACAGCTAAACAGATTAAAGGTATTAATAAAAGTTAGCATAAGGTTTATATCCGAACATTCAGAAGCCAAAATAAATAGTTGATAAGGTACTGAACTAATTTTTATAGTCACTTTGGTTTTTGAATTTTGGAGAGCGAATATTTTAGAAATTACTTGTCGATCTGTAGTTTTCTCATCTCTATCTTCATGCCAATCGTATGAACCATCATGGAGTGGATACACGGAATTAAAAATACCTGCTTCCATTGCTAAGGAAAGACCTTTTTGGTTTTTTGTATTCCCAAACTGTGCTCTTGATATTATACTCCATACAATATTGCTTCTCTCTTCAGTTGTATATTCTGAGATATTATTATCTGATAAATATTTACTGTAAAAATTATATTTTGAAGTTTTTATAGATATAATATGGCATAACGGAATGAAATAAAAACAGCGTTACATATTGTACCTGTAATATGTCAGATGTCCTATAATTGGTGTTATGGGTGTAGACATTATTTTATTTATTATATTTTTTCGTAACGGTCTTAATCTCTTTTTATCCCTACTGATTAATTTAATATTATAAAATGTAGAAAAATGTTGTAGTACATCAATTGGTGCATAAAGTTTAATGAAAAATAAATTTTCTTTAATCTAAGATAGAGATTTCATGATTTTATAAATTATAATAATAATGTAATAATACTAAATACTTACAGAACTTTTTTCCTCTTCATATTGTATACCGTTTGAAACTAAGTCAGCAATAAATAACTTACGCCCTTCTACAATATCCGGATCATCTTTTGATGTATCATATGATAGAACCAAATCTATGTATCGTAAACCATCACGAAAATAATGTGTATCTGGTAGCTACATTAGAAATATAATGTCAAAAAAATTCTCCTATTTGAATTAGTATCATACGGAAGATTTATTTTCTATTATTTTAATTTTAACAAAACCATTTTGCTTTGTTTTGATGAAATGATTGAATAATATCTTGTAAAAATCTTATGTAAATTTTACTTTGTCAAAAAGATTTTAATTCAACTATGATAGGGACATTTTTTAAAAGAACCGATATATTAAATAACTACTGGTTAGCTAATGATTGTTAATATTTAGAACTAAATATTCTGACAATTTTAATTTGTAAATAATAATAACTTAAAAGACAACATACCTTTTCCTTTTTCTGAAGCATTTCATTTTGATTGTCCAACATGATTTTTCATATGTCAAAAGATAACAAAACACTGTCTGCATTGTTAAAGTTAGAAAGTAAGAAATAAAAAAATCTAAATTTTATGAACTGTCTATATTGAAAAAAATATTTAAATGCATTAATATAATAAATATAAGTAAATATATATAAATTCAATAACAAAAATACCTTACTTATTTCTACAACTAAAATTATAATAATAATAATAAGAAAACTTATTTTATTTTAATTAACTTCCGATTTCAATCATTTTCTTTACATCAATTAATTTTTCTCTACATTTTCCCAATTTTTTTCCTTCGTCTATTTCATATTGGTCTATTTTTTCCCACCCTTTCCATGAAATAACCGGCTCATTTTTATTTTTTAAAATACCCATCAAACATTCACTACCAGGTTTAGCTTTTTCATCTTTGCTTATCAATTCTTCGCAAATCATAGTAGCTGTAGCAAAAGCATTACTCATTGTTGTTAAAATAACACCTGTTGGTCCAGTACCAAGCCAACCGGTTGTATACAACCCAGGACTAACTTTACCAGCTGTATTTGTAACTACCCCACGACTTTCATTGAAAGGTATATCAGGATCGGCACAAACTGACTTATATCCTATACTTCGTATAATCAAATCACTCAAAAGAAATTCAACATCATTTGTTTGTACTGTTCTTTTCTCTATCAAATCGTCACCAGTTAGAATATTTGTTGCTAATTTAACACTAGACTTAGATATGTCTATTGGCGTTTTGAAAAATATCGGTGAAAATTGTTTATTACTAATATTTATTCCTGTTTCTGCTTTTAAAGAACTAATCATCAGTTCAGTTATTCTTTTACGAGGCCGTTGTAGTTTAGTTATAACTTCTTCGATACCTTGGAAATCATTTGGACGCCATAAAGTACGGCAGTTTGGTAGTTTCAAAATTTCACGTAGTTCTTTTATTGTAAATGCAGCTTGTAAAGGTCCACGTCGACCTATGATGTATACTTCTTCGATTTTACTTTTTGATAGGAGTTCTAGAGCATGGCTTGTTATATCGGTACTCTAAAAATATATAATTTACTAGAATAAAATACTAAAAGCAATGAATAATGTAAATTTACTTTTAACAGATCAACTGGAGTTAAAAGAATCCTAGCAACATCTAAAGCAACATTTCCTTGTCCGAGGATAGCAACTGAACGACCGCTGAGATCTGGATTTAGATTTTCATCGCCTGGCACTCCGTTATACCATCCTACGAATCGCCTTGCCGATAATACATGATCTAAATGTTCACCAGGTATATTTAATACTCTATCTTTCTCTGCTCCATATGACTATAAAATATACATCATTTATAATAATAACAAAGCAATCAAACATTTATTTAATACTGACCAATAAAACTGCATTATAGCATTCCTTTAATTGTTGCAAAGAAACGTCTGTACCTAAACTAACATTACCGAAAAATCTAAAATTAGGATTCTGTGCTGTCTTTGTGAATGTATTAATTACATTCTTTACTTCTGGATGATCAGGAGCCACTCCGTATCTAAAATTGAATGTTAAATTTTGTTTTATGATAAAACATTTTTGGATTCACTGCTCTTCTGTCATGTATATTAATTAAGGTTATGTATATTGTTTAATATTTTTTATGAATAATAAATAATTAGTGTATAATATTTACCTGACTAATCCAAATGGGACTGGAAGCCTTTCAATTACATCGACTTGAGTTTTTGGTAAAAGTTTTAAAATATGTTGAGCTGCATAAAAACCTGCAGGCCCTGCTCCAACAATACAGACTTTCGCTAAAATGTCACTTTTCGAGGTAGAAAAATGTCTTAAAACATTTCTTATACTCATTTTGTCCTTTTAATCACATTCACAAGATATTGAACGTTAAAATATATCCACAAATGTAAAATAAAAATCCAGTATCTACTTATTTAAATGAGGTTATATTATACACTTGTAAATTTTATTCAAAATTTATGTATACATAATGGTTTTTTTTTAAATAGAACTTGATAAATATTATAACATTACGGCTTATTTTTTTTAATATCCATGATAAATGTTACGTTATCACGTATAACATAAAGTGAACAATAAGTATTACAATGACCTATAATTAAATGATTTCTAAAAGCACTTAATATTTTATAGTGTTAAATGAAATCTTTTATATGTAGAAACTTTTTGTCTATCTGCTTGATGAGTATGTTGTGACATGTGACCATAATTATAAGTTGGTCCAAAATCATTTTTATCTGTATACAAAGTTACTTTACATCCTTTTGCCCTTTCCGAACACTTCCACTGAATTCTGTTACCGTAGACATCATTTTTATGGTACATGTAATCATCTACGACTAGCATAGGTTTACCTTTCCGACTCTCCACAAAGTATATTTTATTTTCTGTAACAAATTTTATTTATTAAGTAAAAAACAATATAAATTAAATAAGTTTTTATGTACTTCGGGTTAATGACAAATAAAGTATCTAGTTAATTTTTTATTTTTAAAGCAATACAAAAATTATTTGTTTATAAATAAAAATTATAGTTTTTTATCGCCAGTTTTTATCTACAACTTCTGGATGGTTGTGAGTATTCCTGATTAAAACAGATGACTGCCCAGAGATTGTAATAGCCGATACTTTACAACCGAAAGATCTCTTTGAACAGACCCAGTAACTTTTATTGTCTATCATATTTACTCTGTGGAATTTGTAGCCGCTGCAAACTAAGATCATTTTGCCCTGTTGACTTTTCATAAAGTAGGCATCTGGAAAAATTTATTTTGTTTAGAATAAAGAAACAACTTTTTTCAAGTCAAACTATTTTGAAATTTATTTTTTATATAAAAAAATAATTTCTTAGTGCAAAAAGCAATTCACATTGACACATGAAAACTGTAAAAGAAATTGTTTTAATACAAATGAAAAAATAAGAACGTAAATTTAAAGAATTCGATTGAATTAACATTTTTCCTAATGCTACCTCGTAAATGTTGGAAAAACTTGTTTAACAATTGATATTGTCAAGTACACTAGAAATATATTAAATACAGATGTTACGGAGCTTCCTACTGGATACGTTTCTGACCTCCGAAACCAAAACCGTATCCGAAATAATTATTTTACATGTATTTTAATTTGTTTATGATATCATAGAGTAAATAATAATATTTTAAATAATTATTTCAGATCTACTACCCTTTTAATTGTCACTCCAACGTAAGTTAAATTGTTGGCAAAATAAAATACTAAGTAATATTTAAAGAAATTTATTTGAAACAAAGAAAAAAAGATTTCAGTGTCCAATGGCTGAATAAATGAAGCAAAAAAATTTAATTTAAAATAATACATTATACAGTATCACATAAGATTTCATAATTATTTATTTAAACATATTTTAAATGAGAATAATACAAAATAGAACTTCTGAAATAAATGATTAATTTGATCGTAATTACAAAAATAAAAATAACGTGAGATCCTAGGTTAGCACAGTAATGCAAGGTATTTTTTAAAATAAATTTAGAGACAGTGGCATAACTACTGGGGACCTTTACAGTGGGTTTAGGTGATGACCAAAAAAAAGCTTATCTAAAATTATATAATTGAGACAATAACTAAAAAAAATTTTTGCAGAGCCTTCTGAATTTTTAATGTCAGTTCTGCCACTCTGTAGTTACGCCACTGCATAGAGATCAAACTGCTTGGGTGTGCAATTGAAACATTTTTTATAAAATAAAATTTCTCTCTTTCCCTATTATTATTCTATCAATGATATTTTGTGCCTATTGTGAATTTTTAAAATAGTAAATAGTCGAAAATTATACGATTTTATCTAACGAAACTACAACTTCTTGCTATACCACTGTTGAGTTGAAAAAAGGGGAATTTTGAATTAATAAATTGTTCTTGAGATATAAAAATTATTATGATTCAGCCGGTAGGAAATTATATTTGGACAGAACCCAGGAAAAAGCGATCAGATCTGCTCTGATTCAATCTGATCTGATTGGATCCAATCAGATCAGTTTGGATCCAATCAGATCAGATTGGATCCAATTGGATATAAAATCAAATATAAAAATTTTCATCAAATATAGCATCAGATCTGATCAGATCAATAATTTGGCCCATTCAGACCTGATTAGATCTGATCATATCTAATTGGATCAAATTTCAGATCTGCTCTGATCCAATTAGATCTGTTTGTTTTTGCCTGGGAAGTCTTTCTTGGAAAATGTATTAGATTAACGCTGAGCTATCTATGCATAAAACTGTCACTAAAAATTGTAATTATATCATTATGAAATAAAAGAAAATATAAACGTTACGTAAATTCAACGAGAATTAAAAATAATTAACAATAATATTTTCACTAAAGTTTATGTAGTTGAGTAGGAAAATATTTTGATTGGCATGTAGGTATAGATATTATCTCCTTGCTGCGTATTTTTTGAGTGTTATTTTCATGGTTGTGTTCATGGAAACGACCAAACTTCAGTTTGCCATCGACTGTAATGAGAGACACTTTGCAGCCATTGCTTATTTCAATGCACACCCAGCGTCCGGTGTCACCTGATGTTTGGGTTGCTGTTTTTTTATATAACTGTTTGTCGAGGACGAGAAGCGGGTTTCCTTTTTTACTTCGTACAAAATATATATCTGAAATTGAAAATAAGATATGCATTATATATGGTAGTCTATTTACAATTAATAAATAAAAATAATTAATCGAGTAAAACAATTATATTTAACTTTTATTATTAAATGTTATCTGTTACGATTTTTAGTTCTTAGAATAAATAAAAATTAATAACTCAAAAAATCTCAATATATTTTTTATTTAAAGAAATTAATAAAAATAATACATGTATAGCAAAATATATACTTGTACTTGAAGTACTTTTAACTAACTTTAAAAACTTCAGTTTGCCGTCGTCTCTAATGAGAGATACTCTGCAGCTGTTACTTTTCTTGAGGCACACCTAACGTTCCTGTTTTTTTATACAAGTTTCCTTCGAATACAAGAAGTGTTTTTCCTTTTCTACTTTTTAGAAAGTATACATCTGAAAATAAGATATTACTTCTATTATTAAATGTTATCTATTATGATTTTTAGTTCTTATTGTTAGAATAAATAAAAATTAAAAACTAAAAAAAAATCTCAATATATTTTTTATTGATTTTTAATTCTACATATAATATACAAGATTACATAATTATAACTTTAATAAATAATATTTTTATACTTGAATGTTAAGGTTTATAATACAATAATCAGCATAGATACTTTTATTTCAATTTAGTTGTCTAGGGAAGGACCCCGTTGGCATTATACAACGCTATAGTTACATTTTTGCTACCAATAATTGTTTTTTATACATCAAATTAGATCTTTGCCCTCTGTACGTCACTTGCAGACCACAGTCTCTTATTGATTATTTTTGAAATATTCGAGGGATGGCTGTGTTCACAAATACGACCATACTTAAGATTTCCATTCGTTAATGTAAATAAAGAAACTCTGCACCCAGATTCGCTCTCTAAGCATATCCATCGTCCTGGGCTTCTTATATTATTATAATCTAATTTCCCTTTTTTCCTAAATAAATGATCTCCAAGAACAAGAAGCGGTGCTCCTTTTTGACTTCTTACATAGTATATTTCTGAAACAAAGTTTTAAATAAATAAATAACACATTTAAAAAAATAAAGTAAGGTTATGTATGTTATCTAATGTTTATAAATAATTTAATGTACCCTACATCATATTATTATACATTATATAAAGAAAATAGAAAAAATGAACGATTTAAAATAAATATAATGAAACTTGCACACAAAACATTACAAAACACCTCTATACTAGTAAAACACTTTTATTGTATTTATAATTAATTAATAGTTTAAAAACATTATTTGCGTTACTTTACATATAAAAACGAGGATGTGATTAGTAAAATGAATATTATTTAATAATTATATTATATGACACGTTTCTAAAATACGTTTGAACAACAAATATCTAATCGAATTTCAAATTACAATTCAAATTGACAAACATGTATTTTAAATATCCACAGACTATAATAAACTTTGAACGAGTGCTGCCATCTGTGGTTTCATTGTTAAGTAATAATGGCGGAATATTCAAACCAATTGAATTATAATATTGCATAATATTTATTTTATCATACTTTTAAATGGAACAGGTGAAACGAAGAGGATGATATAGTAAACCTCCCTGAGAGTTGCATCTATTAATACGAATGACAAAATCAAATAAATCTTTTATACAGGTGTCAAGTTTAATTTGTTTTTTATTAGTGGAGATGAAAGAATGGTTAAATAAGAGAAAAATCAAACGACTGTTTTAAATATATTTATTATTTTCTCTCATTTACATTTTTTTTTTAATTTTAGGAAAACTTAAAACACATATTCTTGTTTATAATTTAAAATAATTCATAAGAAGGATATTAAATAAAAAAAATATTATTTACAAATAAGTAGTTTATTCATTTTACAATTCGATTAATACAATTTTAATAAGTTAATCATATACCTAATATAAAATATAACTAATGAATAGTTTTTAATAGAATCAATATCAAAAAATATTGATCCATAATGAATTGCTTCCTCGTCATAACAAAGATACGAGAAGCTTTGTGATCGTTTTTAAAATGAGAAAAAAAAATTGTTTCCTGATTTCAAAATGTTAACTTAATCTTTCCGGTTCGAGTCAAGAAAAACACTTTTCGTTCCGTGTCTGTCTGTCCCTTGAATCCTTGTCACACACGTAACTCATGAACCACTGAACCGATATTAACGAAACTTGGTTGGTCGGTTGGATCTGGTTTGATGATGGCCTTATTTCAGACGCGGAGAGCCAAATGTCAGTGGATCTACACCCACAGGCCACAGTTTCTTTTTATTAATTTTTGAAACATTCGAAGAATGACTGTGTTCACGAATATGACCATATTTTAGCTGTCCATTTTTTAACGTCAACAGAGAAACTTTGCAACCGTAATGTTTCTCTAAGCAAACCCAACGTCCTGGATGTCTTATGTAATCTATTTTTCTAAATAATTGATCTCCAAGCACCATTAGTGGCGCTCCTTTTTGACTTTTTACAAAATATATTCCTGAAACAAAAAATACATTTAGTTTTGAATAAATAATACCTTCGAGCATGTACTTACTAGAGGCAGCCTTGCCGCTCAGCCGTTCAAAACAAGTGTGTGAGAGAGAAAACGTAATAAGTCTACATCCTTTCTCTCTCGCAAGCTTGTTCGTACGGCGGACGGAAAGGCTGCCTCTAGTAGGTACATGCTCGAAGATAAATAAATACACTCAATGCTTGATATAACGACCGTTTAAATTCACTAATTGACGTTAAAATTGACACAGTGGGCGGGGCAACGACGAGTCGTTATATTAAGCGGTTGAATTACCAACTCCGTCGTTATATAGAACAGTAAGTATAACATATTATAAAAGAATAAAGTGAGGTTTGGTATAAAGGTATACTAAATATAGAAAAAATAGACATAAAATAAACATTTTTAAATTAAATTTAATAAAACCCGCATACATCATATTTTACAAAACATTTGTTAATAAATCAATAACAACGACTAAAGCTTATTTTATTTAATTAACAATAATTAGAATATACCACAGTTTTAAAAAACAATACAATTTTTTAATTAAAGATATATGTTTATAAAACTAGAATATATTTACGGCGAAATGTTTTTTCTTGGGGGGGGGGGGGGAGCATAAGTTCCGCCCTCTCTGCACAACTTCAGCAACTAATCAAATTTTAAATCGATTTGAATTTTTGGCAAACATATTTTATCTACAACAGTGTTTTCAATCTATAGGGTGCGTCCCAAGAACTGGGGGTGGGGTGCAAAGGAATGAATAGCCATTTATTTAAACAAAATATACAATAAAAATAAAAAAAAACAAAACCTTAGGCAGCTAATGCAATATACAGGATGTTTAAAAAAGCCCGGTACAAAAATTTTCAAATGAAAATTCCTATTTTTTATTCTCTCATGGAATTCTTCGAATACAAATAAATATTTTTTGTCCCATTTTTTTCTGGGACAAAATATTCATTTTCATTCGAAGAATTCCATGAGAGAATAAAAAATAGGAATTTTCATTTGAAAATTTTAACTCACCCACACCCCCCGGATTGGGAGAGGAGGGGAGGGGGTGCAAACGATCCTCCCCCTGAAACCAAGCAACTTTTGTCCGAACATTTTTTGGTTCAAGGCAAAGAAAAATAGTTATTCCGGGGAGTGAAAGTTGATTTTTGAACATTTTTTAATTGCTGTTTCATGCTCATTAGTGGCGAAGGATTAGCCCCAACAAAAAAAAAGTTTCGGTCAAAAGATATTTACTTTTGATCGTAGAACTTGATAAGCTAATAAAAAATAAGGGTTCCCATTTAAAAATTTTAACCCACCCCCACCCCCCGTAAGGGGGTGAGTGGCTGAGGGGTGGTTTGGTATGCAAACGATCCTCTCCTCGAAACCAAGCAACTTTTTCCTTGAACATTTTTTGGTTCAAGGCAAAGGAAAAGAGTTATTCCGGGGTACCGAGCTTTTTTAAACATCCTGTATATGCACCTGTTCATAAATACGGCTCTGGAGGGGGGGATCTAATATTATAAAATGGGACAAGCATTAAAGAAGGTTGAGAACACTTATCTGCATAATATAACTAAATTAAACGAGTTGATTAGTAAACAATAATAGCGAAATATTCAATTCAATTGAATATGTATGTTAGGTTAACTATCTTTGTAAATACTTACCTGAGTATCATGCAAAGTTAGTAAGTACACATGTTGCCTCATTAACTTTTGACCAATCAACTTGGGCACCCCAGATGACGTGTTTCCCCTTCTCGCGCAAAGTTACGAGGCTATATTTGTTATGATTGGATACATCATTCCCCCTCTCTACATTTAGGCATCCCAGATGAAGTATGTATTTCTAATTTTTGCGTCAAGTAATGATACTACCTTATACTTTACATACCTTGAATATCATGAAACAATAATACAAGGTCTGTTGTGGATATTTTGACAGTCGCCATTTTATATAAATTTCTTGTCGATGACGTATTAGTACATCGACAAGACATATGTCTGTTGTATTTCAAAATAATTGATCAATAATAAAATCAAATAAAGAAATGTGTCAACAGTATTGGTCGTTTATTTTATTACATTGTCACAAATTCATTATTAAAAAAATTTCTTGACGATGACGTCACAGTAAAAAACAAATGAACTCTCCAGCAGACTTTATTATTGGATCATGGATAAACCATACAAATTTCGATTTTGTAAATAAATCAGTAGATGAGTTTTATTTTTAAATTTGCAGTTATTCAGTTAGTTAGTATTTTATTTATGGGTTTAATTTGAGTATAATTTTATGAATAAATATGATACAATTACGTGATAAATTATTTCGGTGTTTTATTTCACGAAATAACTGACGGTGTAGGTATGATTGTTTTGTTTGACAATTTCCTGATATTAGGTAAGTGCTGGTGATGTCTGCCCCTATCTAAAACACGCCCATCCTTTATAAGAATGGACGCTTTGCAGCCATTATAGCATTCCATGCACCTCCACCGTATTCTTGTATGATTAGAGTAATACTGCATTTTGTATAGGTTTTGTCCATAGACTAGAAGTGGTTGTCCGGATCTTCCTTCTACGAAATATACATCTGAAAAATAAAAATAAATTAGTATTTATTGTGGGGTTAAGTTTTAGAGGTTCATTTATGTCGTAATTATTCACGAAAATATCAAATATTCTGTTTTATTTAATATTGTTAATGATTTAATAATATTTACCTGTCTATGGTTTAAAAAAAATTGAATTACGTTTTATTTTTTATAAAAAAAAAATAGTTGCCGATTTGCTTTATTAAAATGATTAACACTTATGTATTTCAGAGAAAGGTAACATATTTCTACGTAGTATATATGACTCCTTTACATTTTGAGATTTTACATAAATTATATAGATACTACAATCTTGTCGAAAAAGTACAAGACCTTTTCTTGCTTTTACTTGTACTTGTAGGTCGCGAGCCCCTGATTTATATAGTAATTTATGAGTTTCCTTTTTATTTTCTTATCTCAAAGTCGATATTTTGGTGCATGAAAATACTATAAAATTTTGAATTTTAGAATTCGCTGAAATTATGTTTATTTTATATAAAATGGCGTGAAAAGTTGAAATTTTCAAACCACAGTTCTGTATCTCAAACCGTTCTCGAGATATGGTCTTTCAAAGTTTTCGATTTTTGAAAATTTTGAAGAAAAATGGCCATAACTTTTGAACGTGTGGTCGGATTTGATTTTTGTCGACGGAAATCAGCGTGTTAAAATCTATACAATGACATGTATTACACTTTAAAATTCGACAAAAAAAATTTCGCGGAAAATCGAAAAAATTCCAAGGGGTATACCTTAATAAAATGTCGATTTTTGACCAAAATTTTTTTTTCATTTTTTAAAGTATTATACATGTCATCAGATAGATTTTGACGCGCTGATTTCAAATCCATCGACAAAAATCAAATCCGTCCACACGTTCAAAAGTTATGACCATTTTTCTCCAAAATTTTCAAAAATCGAAAACTTTGAAAAGCCATATCTCGAGAACGGTTTAAGATACAGACCTGCGGTTTGAAAAATTTCACTTTTCACGTCATTTTCTATAAAATAAACATAATTTAAACGAAATCTAAAACTAAAAACTTTATAGTAATTTTCATGCACCAAATTTTAATTTGATGTAGAAATATCGACTTTAAGATACAAAAATATAAAGGAAAATCATAAATAACTGCATAAATCAGCGGTGTCCTACATAGACCTCTTTTACAAGAATGATTTTCTATATAGACCCCCTTACATTTTTAGATTCTAAAAAACATAAATATACAATGTAGTTACAACCTTGGCAAAAAAATACAAGTAATACAACAATCCCCTAGGGGCCTAGGGGGTATTTTCTTAATCCTTTCGGCACTGCCAATGGCATTTGCTACCATAATATTTACTGGGCTATACTTACTGTACCAATCCGTACTTTTGACCTATGCTTTTGAAATTTATCTTCAATATTAAAAACTCAGGGCTGAAAGGGTTAATATAAAAATAAACTCTTCTTTTCTCTTTCAAGCAATATATTTGTCGGACGAATTAAATAAATTCTCTGTTCGAAACAATATTATTTGCTTTAGTAAAACTTTAGTAAAAAAATCAGTTACGATTATTGATGTAATTAATACAATAATTACAAAAAAATAATTCTTAAGGTTGTTGTTCACTAAAATCGATCACTACAGAATTTGTTAAAATTTTAATATTGTGTTAAGTAAGCTTGTTCGCATTTGTAAAAAAAAAATCAGGTCAGTTTACCATTTCGTTTATTAATTATAAACGTGCAAAGTTGGCCTCTTATACATTGCAAGCATAGGGATCAACTTGGAATTCGATATTCATTTAATTCGTGTATTAAAACTAAACGTCAGATTTTAACCAAAAACGGATATGTTATAGATTGGTAATTAAGGAATGTGTATATAAAATTTTAGAATGATTTACCATCTCCTTAAATAATTATTAATTTTTAACTTTGATAAATTCCCGAACACATGACGTAAATATACGATATGGCAACAGCGCATTCGGCGCGATCTTTGAAATATAAAAACGTGGTATTGAAAACTGACGCGCGTTGTAAATATCAAGTGGTTATTGATTACATTTAATGTTTTTATTTATAATAACAATAGTTACTATTGTTATTATAATTATTACTATTGTCAGCAACAGTAATAATTATAATATTGTTAAAAATAAATCTTCTATTCTTGTCTAATATTATAAATTGTTGCCAGATCTATTTGTTCTTTTTTACCGACATATCAAAACCCTGTAGATCATGCTAAATTTCGCTAGATGCCACGACTTTCAGTGAACAACAACCTTAATAATAAAACGAAGCAGTTATAATTTCTTTTTTAGAAATCAATTCCCTATGAAAAGAATGGTTATGAACTGGATGCTTCACGAATATATTTTTGTTTCTCATAATGATAACTGCTTTGCACCCCTTTTGGTGTTCTATACATCGCCAGCGTATTGCTCCAGATTTTTCAGATGTTGTATGTTTTTGATACAGAAATTCATCGAAAACTAGAAGAGGGTGTCCTTGTCTACTTCTTACGTAATATATATCTAAAACAGAGATAAATATGTTAGATAATTTCTTTTAATGCAGTGAAGTTATACGGCTTACCGGTGACGGTGTAAAGCCCTATTTAATTTTAATTTAAATAAAATTTTGTTTTGAAAAATATTTTATTAATACAGAATGAAATACAAAATAATAATAATAAATTATTTCGGTGTTTTATTTCACGAAATAACTGACGGTGTAGGTATGATTGTTTTGTTTGACAACTTCCTGATATTAGGTAAATGCTGGTGACGTCTTCCCCTATCTAAAACACGACCATCTTTTATAAGAATGGACGCTTTACAGCCTTTATAGCATTCCATGCACCTCCACCGTATTCTTGTATGGTTAGAGTAATAGTGCATTTTATATAGGTTTTGGCCATAGACTAGAAGTGGTTGTCCGGATCTGCCTTCTACGAAATATACATCTAAAAAATAAAAATAAATTAGTATATATTGTGGGGTTACTGCCAAAAGTTGGCAGTTAAGTTTTAGAGGTTAATTTATATCGTAATTATTCACGAAGATATCAAATATTCTGTCTTATTTAATATTGTTAATGATTTAATAATATTTACCTGTCTATGATTTAAAAAAAATTGAATTATGTTTTATTTTTTATAAAAAAAAAAATAGTTGCCAATTTGCTTTATTATCGGAGAACGCTGAAAATTATTAACACTTATGTATTTCAGAAAAAAGCTAAGCTATTTCTACGTAGTATACATATATGACTCCTTTACATTTTGAGATTTTACTTGTAGATTGTAGAAAACATAAATATAGGTACTATGTACAATCTTGTCGAAAAAGTACAAAAAGAGAGATACATATGTTAGATCATTTCTTTTAATTTTGTGAAGTTATACGGCTTACCGGTGACGGTGTAAAGCCCTATTTCATTTTAATTTAAATAAAATTTTGTTTTGAAAAATATTTTATTAATACAACGAATGAAATACAAAATAATAATCAATATAATTTTATTGATTGTTTTTAGTATCTTACATATTAATTTATCTGATAAACATAAATATAGTTTTAATGTTATAAATAAATTAACGGTACTTGGTGAGTGGAGGGGGGGGGGGCATGATCCATATAATCCCTTCCCCCAAAAATTTAAATTGCATTAATTAATTAATTTTTATTTTATAGCTAAAAAAAAGGTCTTCCGATTTTTATTGGTAAAAATTTTACTTGAGAACCTTAAAAAAGGCCATCGACATAAAAAACTTCACTTTTTTATTTATATTCAATGAAAAAGGGAGGCAATTTCGTAGCTGCCTACGGGCGACAAATTTCAAAATCCGGCCCTGTATACATATACAAATAGGCATATACACAAGCAGCCATGCAAAAATCAACTTTTCTTTACATTTTGAAGGTAGTACAATCCGAATCTGCTTCTATTTCGGTCACAATTTTTCTACGGTATTAAAATACTTCTATTTCTTTCAAAGCATGGAAGTAAAATTACCTACATATATAACTATTGAAACTTTTTTGCGTTTAGGTATATAGCTATAAAAAATTTGCTACCCTATTAAACACATTTTTCGATTAATTTAATTAATACATATATCTAATAATTAAAAAAAAATATTTTTTAATATTAAAACGAAGCAGATATAATTTCTTTTTGCAAAATCAAATTCCTATGTAAAGGATGATTATGAATTGGGTGCTTCAAGAATATATTTTTGTTTTTCATAATGATGACACCTTTGCACTTTTTGTGGTGTTCTATACATCGCCAACGTATTCCTCCTGATTTCTTGAATGTTATATGTCTTTGATAAAGAAATTCATCGAAAACTAGAAGAGGGTGTCCTTGTTGACTTTTTACGTAATATATATCTAAAAAGAGAAATATGTTAGTTTCTTTTAATGCTGTATTTCTGTGAGGTTATACGGTTTAATTCTAATTTAAATAAAATTTGATTTGAAAAATATTTTATTTATTAATACAGAATGAAATACAAAATAAAAATTATTAATTTTTTATTTACAAATAAAAATATATAATAATATAAATATTATATATTTTATATATAATATAATTGTAATGTTACAAGGAAAAATTATATTTTTCATCACGTGAAAAAGAACTTATCTAATTCTTGAAAAATTTTAGTCAACGCATTTTTATTTTTTCGACGTATTTCTAATTTTTCGAAAAAAGGTATTAATATTGGTAAACGATCAAAAATAAAAAAAGATTAAATATTTTCTAAAAATTATTTACACCCTTTTTACAAAAACCAGCTATACTAAATAATCAAAAATATCAATAAACATTTTTTACATTTTGACTGATAGACAAATAATTAATAATAACATGCGAAAATACGAACACAAATACTGAAAAAAACTTTATTAAAAAATATAAAATTTGGCTTTTTCTCGAAAAGAAACATTAGTTACACTCAACACATAAATTTCAAAACAAAATACGTATGTTAGTATGGGACAGGTATAACTTCTTTTTGTAAAATCAATTCCCTATGTACAGGATGGTTATGAGCTGCGTGTTTGACTAATATATGATTATTTCTCATAATCAGCACCGACTTGCATCCTTTCTGGTGTTTTGTACAACGCCATCGAATGGTCCCAGATTTTTCAGCTATTCTATGTTTTTGGTAAAGGAATTCATGGAAAACTAGAAGAGGGTGTCCTTGTCTGCTCTTTACATAATATGCATCTAAAAAAGAAAGAAGTATATTAGTAAAATTTTGATCAATGATACAAGTTATACCATTTTTGATACGATGCTACCCGGGGATATAAATTTAAACAGTAATAAACCTATTAAACACTGTTTTCACTTATCACTATATTTAATTTAAAATATTCACAAATTATATACATAAATCTTCCTCGTATTAATTAACAAAAACCGGAATAAAATCTGTGCAGTAGTTATTGAGAAAATCATGCACAGACAGACAGACGCGGTGAAAGACTTTGTTTTATACTGCGCACAACGAAATTTCTGTTCGTTCATTACGCAACTCACTCAACGAAGCTCGCTTCACACAACGAACTGCATCGTATTTCATTTTGCCGCCTGAACGCTCCTACGTATCACGAAGTCGCCCGAATTTCCAAGGTCGCACGCAGTCGATGCTCAAACTTACACAAACATGCATCAACACGCGTCAGTCGTTCTTTTCTGCGCTTAACTCACACACGTGTTTATTTTAATAAATGTAATTTTGTGTGTGAGGATTTGACCCTGCAAGCCTCGGTAGACTCTCCTAAATCTGAGTCTGACTAAAAAATAAAAAACGTGTGTACAATCTTTTTTTATATTTTATGCTACAGAACGAATTAAAATTTTTAACATGTAATGTTATGGGAAAATGCGTTTCACGTAACGAACTTTTCGCATAACGAACTTGCTCCTGGAACGAATTATGTTAGTTATGCGAGGTATCACTGTATATGCAGAGATGTAAAACGGTTTCTGAGTAAAAGCTCCGTCTCCACACATTACAGAGGAAATCTTCAAGGCTCTTTCAATGGTCAAAATGACGCGACTTACACCCAAGACTCATTTTAAGTTCATTGTAAAAGATAATAATATATAACAAAAAAATACCTGAATAATAATTATTTTTTATGAATTAAATATCAGTTTGGTCCGTCTTCTTTTAACACTTCTCTGTAGGTATAATTGTGATTGACAGATGTTAAAATGGGATACAAATGTGGTTACCGCCAGGATATTTTCATGGGGGGTAAAATGAATATTTTTATAATGGAAAATCTAATTATTTTAAACAAAATACTCACCTGATCAAAAATGATTGCTATTTTATTCTTAATATACCCATGATCCAATAAAACAAGATCTGTTCTAGATATTTTGACAGCCGCCATTTTATATAAATTTCTTGACGATGACGTATTACTTCGACAAAAAATCTATGTTTGTTGTGCTTCAAAATAATTGATCTATAATTAAATCAAAGAAAACAATAAAAAAAAACCTATTATGTAAACAATATTAGTTGTTTATTTATTTTTATTCTGTTTGTCACAAATTCTTTATTAGAAAAATTTCTTGACTATGACGTCACAGTATAAAACAATTGAGCTAACGAGTAGACCTTGTATTATTGAATTAATTTTAAGGTCAGATTAAATAAATTTTAAACTGTTTTTAAAAAATCGATAATTTCTTAAGACTTGCAAACCAACGTTGAAAAAAATAATAACTAATTTTTCAAACATATTTTATTAATAGAGAATATAATACAAAATAAGACCTGTGTATTTTTCTTTTTTTTTCTTTTCATTTTAAATATTCAACAGTCGAACTTCTGTAAAACGAATCATCACAATCAAATAACTTTCTTCTCAAATGGGATCGTTTTCAAATAATTTCGACTGTATAATAACAATTACTATAAGTATAATATGTACATTTAATTAATGTCAATAATATTCCCTTTAATAAAAATAATAAATAATCATCCTATTAATATAATTAGATACAGGGGCGTAGCTACCAAGAAACAAATAGGAAAAATAAATTAATAAGAATTCATAAATATTTTAAGATTTTCATTTACAATTTTTCATTAAACTAACAATTTAAATAAAAGTAATTTCATGTTTGCCCCTGTTTTTTGTATTTTTCAAAATACAGGACTTATAGATTAAATAAGGAAGTGATGATTAATAAAAAAATAAAATAAAATACAAGCGAATGTTATACTCATGCATGGCGCATGGGCGTCCTCTAGATATGTCCAAAGGGATAATATATTTTTTTAACTATACCAGTTTAATAGTGACTTTTTTAAAATTAAAACATCAATATAAAATATATTAATTAAAATCATATAATGATTGTGTAAAGGAACCTTTTGCCCCGATCTAGGGGCGCCCATGGCCCATGAGTATGTGCAATTAATATAGCAAAGCATATATAATAGATATATCCATTTCCCCTAAAAAAGTATAAAAAAAACTGTGTACCAATGAAATAAATATGTATTAAAAAGGTTATACTCTCTAAAACTGAAACAGTAGTTATTTTACTAAATGAAATAGTCACTTTAAATTTCACTAAAAGAATAGTGATTCAAATCAAAAGTGGCGCCATTACGGAATTTATTCTGATTTCGATTTTCAACGTATACGAATCAACTGCTTTGAGTGAGTTATTAACTATGAAAAATTTATTCACAATTAATTTTTAATGTGTTTGAAATAAACGTTTTTCATTAATTTTGATTCTTTCATAAATTGGTTTATGATAACTGGCATAATTTTCATAACTGACATTGAAGTTAGGTTATGATTTTCTATTTATTTATGCTTATTAAATAATCAATGAATTTTTTTTATTGATCCAGTTTTTGAGATAAAAAAATAATAAAATAAAAACCTTAGATTCTGTTATTAAAAGACGTCTGTTTACCAAGAAGTGGATATTCACTAATTCAAAATTAATTAAAATTAATTAAAAGTGAAGAAAGTATACATTTAACTAATTAAATTAGTGAAAATTCATTATGAATTTGTGATTTCTCACTAATTCAATTTTAGAGAGTACAAATTATTTTTAATTAGGTATATCATATAAAAACAGAAAAAAACAATTCAAATTGTCGAATTGATCATTTTACATTTATTTTCAACGTGTCATTTCATTACCTACGATTTACGAAAAAAATATTTTTTATCATATCGAAAAATATCACTATCTTTTTAAATATAGAGATAACAATATCTTCTCTTACTGATTCTTAGTTTCTGACTAAAAACCGCGTCTTACTGTTCTTCTAAAACAATATGTTACAATAAATTCAATTGCAGTTTTTCTAATTCCCGATAATATTAATTAAAGAGTTCTTTCAGGTAGAAAAAAATGTGACAGTAGTATGTTATCTATGGATTTTTACAAGTGACTTTACATCGTAAAAAGAAATCGTTTTGTTAAATAAAAATAAAATTTTACTCTTACCGAATGTGGTCTATATAAAAATAAGGGAAACGTTATTTTCTATAACCTTTCCCCTAGCAAAATTTCTGTCACCAGGAATTTTAGAGTGAAGCTATAAAGTATGGTCTCAAATCTAAAGTAAATTCGAATTTAAGACACAACTTTTAATGAAGAATATATGTGTGAAGTTAGCAACGAAAATTCCGAAAAAAGTATTCCAAATTCCAAGAGTTCTAGTTTTCTTTTAAATTTTGAAAAATAGTTCGTTCAATTCAACCCCTTCAAAAAGATTATGGGGGGGGGGAGGGTTAATTTGACAGAATAGAATATAAAGTAATTCCAAAACTTGCATTCAAGACCGTTTTTTAAAAGATTAAATTGATTGAGTTTGTTGCAATAAAGTATTTTATGGTGAAATTTTAAAAACAAAAAGATAATTAATTAAAACACAAATGGAAAATTAGTATTCGTAAGTATTTTTTTCTTCATTATTTTTCTCGTATTAGGTAAATGGTTATGCGCATTTTTCACGGTCGTTAACGCCCCGTTAATTGTATAAACAGCCGAGTTACAGCCCCTCTCTGTACAAGTCCATCTTATCTTGGTTCCTCCACACGTTACTTTCTTCCTTCTGAATAGGTTTTCTTTATAAACAAGAAGGGGAAATCCTTGATTGCTTTCCACGTATCGTATACCTGAAAAATATAAAAATGTTAGTATTAATTATTTATTTTTGTGGAGCGGGGGAGGGGAGAGGGGAGTTTAAATAAATAGTGTATAAGAATTTTCAAAATAACAGTATATACATATATCTTATTATTATATCATACCTACAAAGTAATAAAAAAACGTAGCTTAAAATACAATGTTACCGTTTTTTGTGATTGGATTTTAAGTTTAAAATATAATATTTTCAACTAATTAGGTTTTAAATAACAACAAATTATGCATTCGTATTTAATAATTTTTATTTATTTATTTTTCTATAATTAATACACTTATTCCATTAAACAAAAAAAATTTTTGTGAAAATTAACGCAGAGCTGTCAATACGTCATGTAAAGTGCTTGAATTTAACAAGTAGGTAAGGTACTTGAAGTACCGAACAAGTACATTTAAAAAATAGATTGAAGTATGTACTTAGTACTTAATACAATTACTTTTCATAATATTTGAATTAATTATTTGTTTTTAACAAGTTAAGTACTTGAAGTACTTACTTCCATTTAGTATTTGCTACTTATACTTCAAGTACTTCCACTTAGTAAAAGTACGTGGTACTTGTACTTTAAGTACTTCTACTTACAAGGGAACATTTTCAAGTCGAAAATTCGTTTCGAGTTAAAACTTTGTATATAGTTAGAGGAGGTCAAGATAAGAAAGAAAAAATTATCTTAACTGCGGTAAAACGGTTTAAGGATGTGAAACACCCCTATGAAAATGTGCAAAATAATCATATTTTTTCAAATAACTCTGAAACTAATGAAAATTTAAAAAAATCTATTATACAAAATTTTCCTGATTTTTTATGCTCTTTCGAATGGCGATAGTTAAAGTTCGAAAAAATTAAACCGTTAACCCCCACCTCCCACCCACATTCCATTGGTTTAATTTTTTCGAATTTTGACTATCGCCATTCGAAAAAGCATAAAAAATCATGAAAATGTTGTATTATAGATTTTTAAAATTTTTTATTAGTTTCAGAGTTATTTGAAAAAATATGATTATTTTGAACATCTTCATAGGGGTGTTTCACCCCCTTAAAACGTATTACCGCACTTAAGATAATTTTTTTCTTACTTATCTTGACTTCCTCTAAGTATATATATGTATACAAATTTTAAACTCGATACGAATATTCGATTTGGAAAGGTTTCCTTGTTAGTACTTGTACTTCAAGTACTTTCACTTAGTACTTGGTACTTGTACTTCAAGTACTTTCACGTAGTACTTAGTGCTTGTATTTCAAGTAATGTTACTTAGTACTTTTGGCAGCTCTGAGTGGATAAAAATGATCTGGCACTAATCCTTCGTAGGGTGTCCTGTTAATAATTTTTTTTAAATTCGGCCCATGATTATGTACTTTATTTTTTTCAAAAGTGATTTTGCCATCTTTCAAGGAAAGACCAAAATTGCATCCATAGTCTCTTTGCACGCATATCCATTTTATTGAACGAATTTTAGGGACTCGATTATATACTTGATTTTGAAAAACCAATAAAGGTTTCTTTCGATTGCTAGTCACAAAGTAATAATCTGAAATTAAAAAGTATAAGTTAGTTAAAAAAATAATTAATACATTGGAACCTTATTAGTTCCTTTTTGAAATATTTTAACATGGAGTTAAGGAAAAATGCCGGGATTACAAAAAATGTACTTTAGCGAAAAACGTACTAACGAGTTTCCACTGTAACTATAATTTTAAAAAACTTCATTTTTTTGTTAACTGATTTATTTGTTTGTTACCACTTATCTCAGAAAGTACTGAACCGATTAAGGTAATCTTTTCACCGTGTTCCTCATAATATCATAAATAAAAAATGTGGTAAAGGTCAGAGAAAAAAATTACTAGTCAAAAATAATACAACTATTTATTTGTTTGTATGAACTTTATTTATATCAATATAATTCAACATAATACACATTATATAACTAAACTGTCGTGCTTACGTAAAATGCAGTAGGTAGTATCATTTTTCAAAATTTTTGTTTTTTGGTACCGTTTGATTCTATAAACGATATCCTAAAAGTTACTGGAAGAAAAGCCTTTTTAGTTTACTGCCTTTCGTAATTTGGTTGCTAATTTTAAAACATAATAAGACACTTAGGTATAGTCAATGAGACACTAGCATTAATTCTAAATTATTTATGTCGTATATATTCGTCATGGTCTCTTATATTACGTAGCGCTTATGACGAATATATTCGCACCATGAATTTACCTGGTTATGTTCGCTATTATATAGGACCTTTGCAAGCTTGCTATATAGCACTCATAAATGAGGCTATTAATTTTGTGATAGTATCTATGGATTAGTGTAATATGTGTAATATTAGGAGCTTTACGATATAACTGTTCTTGATAAACCAATTTTTTTTCTATAATTAATACATTTATTCCATTAAATAAAAAAATATTTTGTGAAAATGAACACAGAGCTGTCAATACTTCAAGTAAAATGCTTGAATTTAACACGTAAGGTACTTGAAGTAACGAACAAGTACATTTAAAAAATAGCTTGAAGTATGTACTTAATACTTCAATTACTTTCCATAATATTTGAATTAATTACTTGTTTTTAACAAGTAAAATACTTGAAGTACTTCCATCTAGTACTTGTACTTCAAGTACTTCTACTTACAAGGGAAAATTCGTACCGAGTTTAAACTTTGTATATAGTTAGAGGAGGTCAAGAGAAGTAAGAAAAAAAATACCTTAAATGCGGTAAAACGGTTTAAGGGGGGGAAACACCCCTATGAAAATGTGCAAAATAATCAAATTTTTTCAAGTAACTCTGAAACTAATGAAAATTTAAAAAAATCTATTATACAAAATTTTCCTGATTCTAAAATTAAACCAATGGAATATGGGTGGGAGAAGGGGGTTAACGGTTTATTTTTTTCTAATTTTAACTATCGCCATTCGAAAGAGCATAAAAAATCATGAAAATTTTGTATTATAGATTTTTTTAAATTTTTATTAGTTTCAGAGTTATTTGAAAAAATATGATTATTTTGCACATTTTCATAGGGGTGTTTCACCCCCTTAAAACGTTTTACCGCAGCTAAGATAATTTTTTTCTTACTTATCTTGACCTCCTCTAACTATATATAGGTATACAAAGTTTAAACTCGATACGAATATTCGATTTGAAATGGTTACCTTGTTAGTACTTGTACTCCAAGTACTTTCACTTAGTACTTGGTACTTGTACTTCAAGTACTTTCACGTAATACTTACTACTTGTACTTCAAGTAATGTCACTTAGTACTTTTGACAGCTCTGAGTGGATAGAAATGATCTTGGACTAATCCTTCGTAGGGTGTCTTGCTCCTAATTTTTTCTAAATTTAGCCCATGATTATGCACTTTACTATTATCAAAAGTGATATTGCCATCTTTCAAGTAAACACAAAATTTGCATCCATAGTCTCTTTGCACGCACATCCATTTTATTGAACGAATTTTAGGGACTCGGCCATATAATTGATTTTGAAAAACCAATAAAGGTTTCTTTCGTTTGCTAGTCACAAAGTAATAATCTGAAATTAAAAAGTATAAGTTTGTAAAAAAAAAACAATTAATACAATGGAACCTTGTTAGTTCATTTTTTTGAAATATTTTAACATGGGGTTAAGGAAGAATGCCGGGACCACAAAAAACGAACTTGAGCGAAAAACGTTCTAACGAGTTTCCACTGTAACTATAATTTGAAATTTAAACTTATTTCTTTTTGTTAACTAATTTATTCGGTTGTTATCATTTATCTTAGAAAGTACTGAACCGATTAAGGTAAAGTTTTCTCCATGTTCCTCATAATATCATAAATAAAAAATGTGGCATAAGTCAGAGAAAATATTGCTAGTCAAAAATAATACAATTATTTATTTGTTTGTATGAACTTTATTTATATCAATATAATTCAACATAATAATACACATTATATAACTAAACTATAGTGCTTACGTAAAATGCAGTAGGTAGTATCATTTTTTCAAAAATTTTGTTTTTTTGTACCGATTGATTCTATAAACGATATCCTAAAAGTTACTGGAAGAAAAGCCTTTTTAGTTTACTGCCTTTCGTAATTTGGTTGCTTATTTTAAAACATAATAAGACACTTAGGTTTAGTCAATGAGACACTAGCATTAATTCCTAATTATTTATGTCGTATATATTCGTCATGGTCTCTTATATTACGTAGCGCTTATGACGAATATATTCGCACCATGAATTTACCTGGTTATGTCCAATATTATAAAGGACATATGCAAGCTTGCTATATAGCACTTATAAATGAGGCTATTAATATTGTGATAGCAGTGGCGTACGCAGGATTGTGTCATGGGGGGGGGGGTCAAAGATAATTTTTTTTAAAAAAAGGTCATCACAATAAAAAAGTGATTGGTAATGACTAAAAAAAAGGTCTCCAAAATAAATGTTGCAAATTTTGTTGGGAATAATATTAATATTGATTTAAATTAACCTGCCTTGGTAGGCACAGGACTTTTTTATACATCATAACACCGAAATATTAATATATGATTACTTTTATAATTTAATATTTGTAGAGCGTTCACAGACACACACATAGGCACACAGGCACACAGACGTCATTGAGTTAATGGATGTATATGATTCAGGGACCCTCAAAACGTGTAATTCCGTAAAAATCTTGAGTTCGATTGTTTTCGTGATCACTATACTTTATTTATACATTACATTTCATGTATATATAAAAAAGTAAAAAAAAGATCACAGATGTCATGGGGGGGGGGGTTTTGACCCCCCCCCCCTAACACACCCCTGCGTACGCCACTGTGTGATAGTATCTATGGATTAGTGTAATATGTGTAATATTAGGAGCTTTACGATATAACTGTTCTTGATAACCCAATTTTTTTTTCTATAATTAATACATTTATTCCATTAAATAAAAAAATATTTTGTGAAAATGAACGCAGAGCTGTCAATACTTCAAGTAAAATGCTTGAATTTAACAAGTAAGATACTTGAAGTACCGAACAAGTACATTTAAAAAATAGCTTGAAGTATGTACTTAATACAATTACTTTCCATATTATTTGAATTAATTACTTGTTTTTAACAAGTAAAATACTTGAAGTACTTGTACTTCAAGTACTTTCACGTAATATTTAGTACTTGTACTTCAAGTAATGTCACTTAGTACTTTTGTCAGCTTTGAGTGGATAGAAATGATCTTGGACTAATCCTTCGTAGGGTTCCTTGTTCCTAATTTTTTCTAAATTCGGCCCATGATTATGCACTTTACTATTATCAAAAGTGATATTGCCATCTTTCAAGTAAACACTAAATTTGCATCCATAGTCTCTTTGCACGCACATCCATTTTATTGAACGAATTTGAGGGACTCGGCCATATAATTGATTTTGAAAAACCAATAAAGGTTTCTTTCGTTTGCTAGTCACAAAGTAATAATCTGAAATTAAAAAGTATAAGTTAGTTAAAAAAAAATAATTAATACAATGGAACCTTATTAGTTCCTTTTTGAAATATTTTAACATGGACTTAAGGAAAAATGCCGGGATTACAAAAAATGTACTTTAGCGAAAAACGTACTAACGAGTTTCCACTGTAACTATAATTTTAAATTTAAACTTCATTTTTTTGTTTGTTTTTTGTTTGTTTGATTTATTTGTTTGTTACACTTATCTTAGAAAGTACTGAACCGATTAAGGTAAAATTTTCACCGTGTTCCTCATAATATCATAAATAAAAAATGTGGCAAAGGTCAGAGACTAAAATTGCTAGTCAAAAATAATACAATTATTTATTTGTTTGTATGAACTTTATTTATATCAATATAATTCAACATAATAATACACATTATATAACTAAACTGTCGTGCTTACGTAAAATGCAGTAGGTAGTATCATTTTTTCAAAATTTTTGTTTTTTGGTACCGTTAGATTCTATAAACGATGTCCTTCAAGTGATTGGAAGAAAATCCTTTTTAGTTTACTGCCTTTCAAAACATAAATGCAATAAAGGTAATCATTTTGGCATGTAATGAGACACTAGCATTAACCCTTAATTATTTATGTCATATATATTCGTCATTGTCACTAATATTGCGTAGCGCTTATGACGAATATATTCGCACGATGAATTTACTTGGTGTTCTTAATGATATATCGTAATCGTTCCTAGTAATAGTAGTTTAGACCAGCTATACACGGTTTGCCTGTACAGGTTTACTTTATTATAATATTATTTATTATGGCTACAATTAAACTGAAACTATGCATGTGTTGGGAGAGCCTCACAGACGCGTAGTTATGTCAATACCGCAGGTAGAAAGAATTGTTTTTCGATTCTTCCTGGTTCGCCTATTCAGGTCAGGTCTCCTGTACAATTTTTCACTACTCACGCTCCAGTTTACTTATGCAGATCAACTGTACATGTAAACTTCTCCGGTATACCACTACGTGTATGGCCCGCCTAAGGGGTTAAATAACTTTCAAACTATTAGCACAGTTAAGTGGGTCATAGGCGACTATAACACTATCAAAGAAATGTGATAAAATTTCTTTGATCAAAGAAATATGACAGTGCAAGTGTAATTAATCATTTTTTATAATATTTCTCTGATATAATAGATAATGACAGTCTCTATTTGGTCAAATCTTTGTGAAAGAACTTTGACATATTTATTTAGATAGTGTAATAGCCGCCTTAAAAGTGTTAAAAACTTTGATAAAAATTTTCTCAATTTTTGCATTTTGTTTCTCACTATCATTTATCTTTTAACACGGTAGTTTGCCTTCATAGATTGTCTTCTTCAGAATTTTTTCTATGTTAGATCCATGATTGTGCACTTTTCCTTCTTTACAAATGATTTCGCCATTTATCAAATATAAACTATATGTGCATTCTCTAGCTCTTTCTACACACAGCCATTTATATGAACTCTTAGGCACTTTACCATATAATTGATCTTGATAAACCAATAAGGGGTTGTTTCTTTGGCTAGCCACAAAATAATAATCTGAAATTGATAATAATAATGTTAATAAATTGCATATTATCAGAATAAAAGAAACAAACGATTTAATACATTTTTGTTTTAACTATGTGTTCCTACAAAATACATAATACATTATGAAAGAGCTTTATTAGAGGGGAGGAGTTTACAGCATTTTGCCTGATTTCTTCTTAAACTTAAACTATATAAACCTTAACCACAATAAAACAAGAATACCACATCAGAAGCCTAGACTGTCTGGAACTGTTAGGCTCCTGATGAGTACTTCTTGTGAAGTCGAAACACGTGTCGAGTGTAATTGTTTTATTGTGGTTGAGGTGTATATATTTTTAGTTTAAGTGACCAAGAAACCACAGTTTCTCCGTTTTTGCAATAGTATGACTAACCGATTTCTTTTATCTATGTTACCAGTTTGTTTATGTTGACAGTTTACACATCTGTTAAATAGCAAATGCTGGGTTCTGATTGGTCCATTTGTAGATTTCAATTGCTGTAAAAAATAACAGACATTGATAAAACTGGTGGTTAATATAGTCAGTATAAAATACAATTCAATTGTTTTTTAGACATTAATTGTAATAGTATTTATAAAATAATTTATGCTCTTATTTCTTCTCCAATATATATTTTTTAAATAATGAATACAATAATCAAATATAAAATTTGTTACAATTTTTTCTAGATATTAAAGTACAGTTCCCTCGTAAATTTTCTTCTTTTTGATTTTTTCTATGTTAGATCCATGGTTATGCACTCTTCCTTTGCCTACTGTGATTTGGCCATTCTCTAAAAAGACTGAATACGTGCATCCTCTTTCTCTTTCTACGCATAGCCATTTTGGTGAAAATATAATTTCACCAGCATAGTTAACTTTAGGTACTTTGCCATATAACTGTTCTTGATAAACCAATAGGGGTTGCTTGCGTATACTGCTCACAAAATAATAGTCTGAAATTAAAAAATATATTGTTAATAATAGTTAAAGTAACATGACTTGGCTATAAAATGCACACCCCTTATTCTTTTTAAAATATATTAATTTATAAAGTTGTCAATTCATTTTTTAAAAGATATTTAAAAAAAGTGGGTATAATTTTCATATCTTTAAAAATGTGCTCTATATATTTTAATGCAAACTTACCAAATTTTTTTTTTGATTAAAGATGTTATGCAATGAAAACCAGGGGCGGACTTTGGACTAGGCAGGCTAGGCATGTGCCTAGGGGTCGTAATTGGGGGGGGGGGGGAGCTGATTTGCAAAAGTGGAAGCGAAAAAAAAGGTGACCCGATATTAATGTGGTCAATTTTTTTTACTAAATGTACGAAACAAATATTTTGGATTATGGTTTTTCAACGGGGTCTGCAATGGGAACGTTGCTTAGGGCCTGCTTTTTCCTTAGTTTATTTGTGGTGATAACAGGACTTATGTAAGATAAATATTAAATCACTGTAATTTGCAAAAAGTCATACCTTTTAATAAAATAATGAATATTCAGAACAAAGTGTAGGTATCTTTTTTCACTTCTATAGAAGTTATCTGATTTAGCTGTGTTTTAATATGATTCTATTCTGATAATAGATGAAGTGAATTCAAAAGTTTTTTTGTTTATTTATTACATTTTGCGACCTGTAGTGTGTTGCCGATTGTCGTAAGAATCGACAAATAGAAATTTGTATAACAAAAAAATAAAACCAATCGATATTAAAGTAAGTAAGTAAATAGGGAATCTGTAATGTTCTATTTCCGAAAATGTTAATTTTTAAGAGGATTACTGAAGAAATTTAAGAAATAATGATAATTTTATCAATTTGTTTAGATACGCAAATTTTTGAGAGTAATATACCTACATTTCCAAACAGAGCCAACTTGGGGTGTACAATATTGCAAAATATTCTTGGAATTCTGTTCTAGAAACCTGGAAATCGCAATAGATCATTTTAATAATTAATTAATTAACTTTAAACAACTGGTAATAAAAATAAATACATATTTTAATATCAATAATATTTATTTTTCGAGTTCAAATCAGTTACAGATGAAATTCTTTATAACAATATAAAATATTCACTTCGTCAAATTTTTCGTACACGTACATAAAGTTAAAATTTATATTCATACCTCATTTTTTTGAAATGGGGCATATATCTCACATTAAATAGGTACTACATTGTCATGTTTAGGTAAAAGGCAGAAATATCATTAGATAAACGTATTTGATATAATTATATCCAGTATCATAAAGGAGCTTGCAAAGCTAGCTAGTAAGCACTTGCAAATGAGATATCAAACTTATATGATAGTTCTCTTGGAGTTTCATGAAGATTTTGATAAGTTTTATGTAAACACCAACGGTATTAAAACAGTGGTGATATTATGATAATTAATTTATACGGTTAGAGTCACCAACTGTGTTATAATACGTTGAAGTTTCACTACTCTAAATTCCATAGCAAATCCATATATATACTATCACAAAATTAGAACCTCATTTGAGAGTGTTTACTAGCTAGCAAATTTTGCTAGCCCCTTTATAATACCAGACATTAGATTCGAAAAACGATTTAGTACACGTTACTGAGAGAACCAGCAATAAAATATGGTTTACTAATGAGATACAAACTTTTTTAGTTTACTGTCTATTATAATTTGGTTGCTTATTCAAAACGAGAAGGCAATAATATTTTTTAAGTATAATACTCTTTTCAAAATATAAATGCAGTTTTGGCATATAATAAGACACTCTCTCAAATTATTTGTGCAGTTAAATGGAATCTGAAAATGCTAAAACCTCTGATTCCATTTTTATCAAAACATTTTATTTTACTCCCTTCTATCTAAGCATGGTAGTGCCCTTCATAGATTTTCTTCTTTTTAATTTTTACTATATTAGATCCATGAGTATGTACTTTTCCTTCTTTAAAAATGATTTTGCCATTTATTAAATACAAACCAAAGTTACATTCTGCATCTCTTTCTACGCATAGCCATTTATGTGTAATATTAGGAGCTTTACGATATAATTGTTCTTGATAAACCAATAAAGGTTTGTTTCTTTGGCTAGTCACAAAATAATAACCTGAAATCGATAATCAAAATGTTAATAATTGTAGGTATATATCACCAAAAAATAAAAAAAATCAAATGATCCAATATTTATTTACTTTAATTCAGTTTTCCTACAAAATAAATTAAGATAATATGAGAAGGCAGTGGCGTAGCAAAAAAAAAATCGAGGGGGGATAAATACATAAGAGTTGAACTGATGTTTTCTCAAAAAGTACGTTTTTTTTTAGAACACTGAATATTTCGGGAGGAGGCTTGTCCCCCCCCCCCCCCCCGTCACTACGCCACTGTGAAAATGCTTTATTATAGGAAATGACTTGGCACTTTGACAGGTAAGTATATAATAAGGTCTTATATATTTTTTTAAATAATGAATACAATAATCAAATATACGTTTATTTATTAATTTTTTTGTTACAATAAAGTATAAAATTGTTTACACATGTATTAAAGAACAGTCCCCTCGTAAATTTTCTTCTTTTTGATTTTTTCTATGTTAGATCCATGATTATGCACTTTTCCTTTGCCTTCTGTGATTTGGCCATTTTTCAAATAGACAGAATACGTGCATCCTCTTTCTCTTTCTACGCATAGCCATTTTGGTGAAATTATTTTAGGTACTTTACCATATAATTGTTCTTGATAAACCAATAAGGGTTGTTTGCGTTTACTTGCCACAAAATAATAATCTGAAATGAAAAAACATATTGTTAACAAAAAATTAAAACATATTTCAATGAAATCGAAATAAACCATTTTAACAATAAATTAATTAAAATATTGGGTCATAAAGAATAGAGCCAGGAGATGAAACTAGAGTGGAGGGGGTAATCCAAAATACGGTATTCCCGCGCGGCCGCCTGATTGGTCAAATGTTATGTGGCGGGGTACGCACACGGCTATACACGAATGCGCAGTCACTACTGCCATACATATTTTATCTCAACAAATTGTATTAGAGAGATACCAAGGTATATAAATATAGAGGTATGGCAATGCGATCGTTGACCAATCAGCGGTGGTGCGGGAAATTGACGTCACTGGTGGAAATATTCAAATGTTATAAATGTATAATTGCAAAAACATTCTTTAATTTATTATTGTTTTCGTATTTTTTGATATTTTAACAATATATACAATCACAGAAGTACAAATTCAATATTACAAAATCATAAAAAGCTGTCACAGACAATTTGGTGTATTCGAGAAGTATTACTTTTACTGTTCTTAAGTTGGCAATACAAAAACTGGGCTATATCGTATTAACAGCTTTTTATGATTTTGTAATATTAAATTTGTACTTCTGTGATTGTATGTATTGTTAAAATGTCAAAAAATACGAAAACAATAATAAATTAAAGAATGTTTTTGCAATTATACATTTATAACATTTGAATATTTCCACCAGTGACGTCAATTTCCCGCACCACCGCTGATTGGTCAACGACCGCATTGCCATACCTCTATATTTATATACCTTGGAGAGATACATACTTCATTCTCCTGTCTATTCTATATGTACTGGGTATTAATAAATACACATAATAAATACCTACATATATGTTTTATTTTTTAGGTTAAAATCAGTTACAAATGAAGTTAAACGATCTATTCATATTTTAAACATTCAATATGTTTCCGTTTCCGAAATGAGGAATATATTTCATGATTCTGTTGATGTTTGTAATGTTATTTATAAATATAAAAATCTTTAAAGATCGTAGATAATTAATTATTAAATATTGAAGTTTGGTGAAGGTGCGGGGAAATATTTAGTATTAAATTCTAGTTTATTTTTTTCATAATTTAACTATGCGGGAGCGCATGATGCAATAATACAAGGTCTGCTCTGGATATTTTGACAGTCACCATTTTATTTAAATTTCGTGTCGATGACGTATTACATCGACAAGAAATTTATATGTGTTGTATCCCGTGTGTCATAAATTCCTTATTAGAAATATTTCATGGTGATGACGTCACAGTAAGTAGAACAGATGAACTGTCGAGGAGACCTTGTATTAATGGATCATGTGGAGAGGGTGTGTAGGAATAAATATCGCTGAAATATTATTTATAAATATAAAAATCTTAAGATCGTAATTACAAAATATTAAAGTCTGGTGGAGGTCCTATGAAATATTTAATTTAATTTTATAGTTCAGATTTTCATTATTTAACCATTGTGGGGGGGGGGGTATGTAGCTTTTCAGTACCCTTTGGTACAAATGGTTGATGTAATTTGAAATAACTTAAACCCATTTGAACCTTAATCAAATATGTATTCACTTTGTTTAATTATAAACTAGCAGTTACCTGCAATTTTGTTCGCGTGGAATTAAGATTACTGAAAACAACAACCGTGAAGTTAGGTTAGGTAAATAACACAGATAGATAATACAGATTTCTGTTATGATATGGTTGATAAAACATTTTTTATTCACACCAAAAAAGTATACAAATATCACACACCGTTTTTTTTTGTTATCTAATAAATTTTTCGAGAAACAAAGTAGCCTATATCCTTCATCAGGATGCAAGCTATCTCCTTGCCAGATTTCAACAAAATCGGTTCAGCTGTTTAGCCGGTAACTAACAAACAGATAGACAATTTCGCATTTATAATATTAGTACGGATTCACACGTAAAAATCGATAGTAAAAAAAACAATACATGACTTCTTTCTTAAGGAATATTTTTTAATACAATTTTATCCACAAAATACAATATTAACATCAAAAGGTACCGTACTTTTTCTACATGAAATAGATTTCGATCGACTTTTTTCATATTTCTTAAAAAAAATAGGTGTACTCATCACTAAGGCCGTGGCAATACGCTTCGAGCGAATTCGCATAAAATAATCACGTGTAGACATTAAAAAGCAAGATAGCATGCTGTATACTATCTTGCTTTTTGATGTCTACACGTGATTATTTTATGCGAGTTCGCTGGTGCTGTAAACTCGGCCTAAGTCGACTCGAAGCGTATTGCCACGGCCTAATTGTAAGTAAATCAGTCATAATTTATCACTTTTACGAGCTGCTGATCTGATAAACCTGATAATAACGCAGAGAGAATATATTCCCTCTTTTTCTACTCTTTCGCAAAAACGATTTTTTTATATTTTTTTAAGTGGTTTTACTTAATTTGAAGAAAATCGGTCAGTACCTATTTAATGTACAAAAAATATTCAATAATATAAAAAATTACTAACAATTTATTAGATAAAGTAACAAAAATATAAATTTAAGACATCAAACATTGCCTTCGTATTTTTTCTTCTTCATTATTTTAAATCGGTTAGATCCATGATTGTGTTTTTGGTTATATTTGCTATGGATTTGGCCATCTTTAATATTTACTATAAAGTTACACCCATTGCACCTTTCAACACACCGCCATTTTGATAGTCCAGCACTTTTAACCATTTTACCGTATAACTGATCTCCGTAAACTAATAAAGGGTTGCCTCTATTGCTTTGCACAAAATAATAATCTGAAATAAAAAATATATAATGTTAATACATATTGTATTTAAATCTAAAATTAAATCAAGATTTTTTGGGAGATGAATAAGGTATTTTTTAATACACTGGAGGGAAGTTAATTATATTTTTTTGGAGGAGGGGGTATAGTAGACCGGTAGTTAAATAAAAGGATATGTAATAAATGTGTATTTATATATAATTATATTTATAATTTATTATCTATAAAATACTTATATTAGTTCACATTCGATTATAAAATAAACAGTGAAATTTCTTCAAATTAACCAGCTATTGTTAATAAAAAATAGGTATTTTTGTGGAAAATATTACATTTAAAAAAAATGGTCGCTTAAGGAAGTGGTCGTTGTTGGAGAACTGGTCGTTTCAAGAAGTTTTATTGTGTCTTATAGAGATTACATAAGTATTAGACCATTGACCATATTAAAATAACAAGTGATAAAGATATTTTTCAATGTACCACTTTGCTCTTAGTTTACTCTAACCGAAACTCTTTTTCTTAATAGGAATAGTATTTATTTGTTTTAACAGCATTTATATTTTGGTTATTTGCATTTTGTTTGTACTCGTAGTTAGATTGTACTATTTTTTTGTGAATAATAAATGTTATTTGTATGATTGATATGAAAAAAATGATGCAATATTATATAAATATAATATAAAAAAGTAACCATAAATAAGTCAAACTATTAGTATCTATTATTATAACACAAACAATATTTTAACAAATGATTACACATTGAAAATTAAATAACTAAATTAATTAATTCATATTTAATTGTAGCAACATCACTATTATTATCTAGCAATCTAGCTGCAACCATCTGTCACAAATCGGCGGTTGTTACAGTTTCAATTTATAGAGGTAAATTTCAGAAGAAGTATTAACATTATAAGGTAAATGTTAATATATCCTTTTATAATTTATTCACGTTTAGATCGGTGCCAGTTGCCACATTATTAGACGCACTCACAGCTTATTTTTACTAGTGTGAAGTACTCTGCATACGATGATTTGAAAAATAAACAATTGAATTTAAAAGTTTTGAAATACAACAATCAATTTCAAAATTGACGACTTAGATGTGGGCGGGGCTTCAGGGCGTGATATAGCAATAAAAGACGTATTTGTGTTGTCACTTTATTCATTATACCTAACGCCGTCGACGCGGAAGCTTTAATAGCTGTCAGATCTGTCATATCTCTCACGTCTCAATTGTAGCTTATAAACAAGTTGATCATCATCGATTCTCTTTTTCTTTAATATTTTCGCCGTGTTCGGTGCATGATTGTGGTGATAGAGAATCCTAATGAATACACCATTGACAGTGTATAGAACACATTTACACTTGCGACGTATTTCTACACAAACCCAACGTATTCTTTGTCCGTTGCAACTAATGTCTTTCTTTCTAAATAAGTTTGAGTTATAAACTAAAAGTGGCCAGCCTTGTAGACTTTCTACGTAGTATATACCTGAAAATATAAACAAAATTAGTATAATAGGAAAATGTTTTTAATTCAAACGGGGGGGGGGGGGGGCAATTTTCCATTCAGTTAATAATCTAATAATCTAGTTATAGTCCAGTCAATAGACAATTTCGTATACAACTTCCCCCCCCCCCCCTTTACAGGGGGGTGCATAACTTTCTAGGGGCTTACAAAGCTGTCTAAAATCAGTTATTAGGGTATACCACTGGGGCTGTCAGTTTTAGAAGAAAACAGGTTTAATAAATCTTAAAGCTGATAAAATTACGAACAAAATAGTGTTTTTAAAAATTGTGTATCGTAAATAGTTATTGAAATAGAGCTCGCGAAAAAATCATTTAGCGACGTCGAATTTGGAGATCACGCCTAAAATGTAGAGTTACGTTCTACCGTACTCCGTCATTTTTTTCTAGCTCAAATATTATATTGACTGGACTATTACGAATTGTTTGGCATTTTTTTTGTTAATGTATACCATGATCCAATAATACAAGGTCTGTCACGATTATTTCGACAGCCGCCATTTTGCATATCGTTTTGATGACGTAGTACATGTGCCAAAAATTAACAAATTAAAAATTGACATTTTACATATTAATTAAATTTAGAATTAAAGAATATAGAAGTGAGAAGTGAAATAGACACTGAAAAAATGCGGTACTGTGTTGTAAAAAATTGTTTCAACTGGAAACACGACAGATAATATAAATATTAAATTTTTTCGTTTTCCAAAAAATCCTGAAATAAAAAAAAGTGGTTTAAAGCTTGTGGTATGAAAATGTGAATGCGAAATACTACAGGAATTAAATCACAATGTGATTATTTAAAATTCCACGTTAATGCAAGTGATAAAGTAGATATTCCACTTGATGTAAAAACATTATTTTTTAGATGTAGGATGTTTTTCAGCATTAGAAGTTTGAATAAATTTATAAAAAATGAAAAATCAAAGAATAAAATTTAAAAAAATTATTATGTAAACTGTATTTATCGTTTTTTTTATTTATATTTCGTTTTTCACAAATACCTTATTAGACAAATTTAGTGTTGGTGACGTCACAGTATAAAACAAGTGAGAGAAGTGAGCTGTCATGTGAGCTGTCAAACAGACCTTGTATTATTGGATCATGAATGTATACCAAGATTTTATTTAAATTATAATATTTATTTATGGACATCAAGAAAACTGTAAGCCACAGAGATGAAATTTGACAAATCACACATGCCAACATCATTTTACTATAGATAGCTGCAGAGACGTTCTTGATGGTATATGGCTGGCTTAAGCCGAATAAGTTACCTGAATTGCTCAATTAGTTCAGGTTCTTGAGATATCCTAACCTAAAAGTACTAAAAATGATGATTTTGGACATATTTATGAATACATTACCAAGAAGACAATTTTTCTTTAAAGTTTTTGGCCACAATAACAAATATTTCGATTTTAAAATTATCTTTTACTTTTCTCTAGAAAAAATATTTTTCATTAGGATAAAAAACTTGTTTGAAGATGATATTTTTGCAAATAAAAATACAATTGATTATAACCTATAACTACACTCAAATATAACATGACTTATTTTGTACAAGCTTTTTTGTATACAAAGCACCTAAAATTGAATAATTGTATTTTTTTATTTTATTTAAAAAATAAATCATTAACGTAACAATTTATATGCATTTTTAAACCTATTTGTAATTTGGAAATAAATAAATAAATAAAAACACAACTTTCTTTGCATTATGATTTATTTAAAAGTACATCCATATCCTTTTTTCAATTATTTATTATGAAGGTATCACCAAAGTAACAAACAAATTAATAATAAATCGATATTTATAGTTTTATTTATAATTTTCAACTACACAAATTGACTTTCACATTTATATTTAGATCAAACTACAATTACACATTAAAATAACCCCAAAAAAGTAAAAAAAAAAAAAAAATATATTTTTAAATATGGGCAGTGGGAAGTCTTACTTACTATCAAATATAATTAAAAAAAACTTAAAAAATAAAAATTAATTAACTAGCGTCAATATGCGGGGAAGGGGGGTGTTGACATCCGGAGAGGAAATGGATAGTTCCCTTTCCCGCGAAAAAAAGTCAATAGGATTTATTTTTTGCACACTAGGCGGGTGTCACCTCCTGTGAATTTTTTAACGAGAAAAAAATATCAGTGGGCTCTATTTTTTTAATAAATTGGACGGTTATCATCAACCCTTATAAACTTTCAAGGACCAAAAAAAGTCAATTGACTCAATTTCAAACTTTAAATGCAAGATTTTAACAAATGAGATGGGTGTCACCCGGGGCGGACCCCCCCCCCCTAGAGAAGCAACTGCTAATATGTAATAAACAAAGAACAAAGCTGTTGAAAAAGAGCAATTCAACTGAAAGAATGAATATAATAAGAACATAAGTATTCATTTTGATCCTAGACATGATCCAATAATACAAGGTCTGCTCGATAGTTCATTTGTTCTATACTGTGACGTCATTGCCAAGAAATTTTTCTAATTAGGAATTTGAGACAAACGGAATATAAATAAATAAACGGTCAATGCTGCTTATATAAAAGTTTTATTTTATTTTTTCCCTGATTTAATTATCAATCAATTATTTCGAAGTACAAAACACCTAAATTTCTTGTCGATGTAATACGTCATCGACAAGAAATTTATATAAAATGGCGGCTGTCAAAATATCGAGAGCAGACCTTGTTTTATTGGATCACAACCACTAGCTAGGTACAAACATATCAAATACTTATTTGAAATGGCGTTGTTTTTTATTTCTATGCACTAATATATTTAACATCTCTGGAAGTTTATCTTCATCGATTTTCTTTTTCTTTGATAATTTCTTTGTATTCGGTTCATGGTTGTGATAATACAAAACCTCAACAAGTTTCCCATCCATCGTGAATAGAACTGATTTACATTTGTTGTATACTTCAATACAAACCCAACGTATTCTTTGTCCGTTGGAATTAATGTTTTTATTTCTGTACATGTTTGAGTTGTAAACTAGCAACGGCCATCCTCGTATACTTTCAACATAGTATATATCTGAAAATATACCTGAAAATATAAATAGTATTAGCATTTTACTAGTATTTTTATGTACCTATTTTTTACCCCTGTATTTGGTACTTTTATAAGGTCATAAGATCTACTGTATTGCAGAATTTAACTTAATACAGATGCTTCAAATTACACAAAATAAAATATTCTTGTTCTAAGACTAAAAATAAGAAAAAAAGTTAATGCAAATGCATCGTTATCAGTAGATAACAATTTTTAGTTTCGCTTTTTAGTGAAATTAGTAAAGTACGTATTACAGTAATAAAGTCTATGAGAATTCATATTAAAAGGAATATTTAAAATAACTTTTTTTCTTATTTTTTAGAATCTTGATAAAAAACACTTTCTATGCAATATAATTTATTTCAAAAAACATGCCCATATGTTCCTAACGACCTAACTGTTATTCATTATGAAAGTATTACTAAAGTAGAAAAAAACAAGATTCATTTTTATAAGACGATGGCAACCTTGCTTTAAAAATAATTACAAACAGGAAAAAAATTACTTGAAATTTACAATCGAAAATATTAAGATAAGAACTATGAAATACCTATAATAAAGAAGAAACATCAAACACGAATTAACCAAATAACATTTAATACAATATTCATAATGGAAATTAAAAAATGAAGTATGATTTATTAACTTATAAAATAATGAAAATAATTATCATAAGTAAGATGTTCGAAAGTAATTTGGTCAAATTTTTCATGATTTTTTTTTATTTTGAGACCTCATTTTAAATTAAAATTACCCCCAGTTTCCCCAAGATGATTCGACCTGTAGATTTCTCATAATTCCATTTAAATATATTTTTTATAAAATTTTCAAGAATTCGGAACTGAATTAAAATTTTTTTTTTGAACTATATCTCATTTGGTCAAATTAGTTTCGAGCAACTTATCACATACAAAAAATAATATTTTTATTTTGATTCTTTCTTCTATTCATCCACTAATTTCTTTAACATCTCCGGAAGTTTATCTTCATCAATTGTCTTTTTCTTTAACAGTTTCTTTATATTTGGTTCATGATTGTGATAATTCAAAATCTCAAAAAATTTCCCATCCTTTGTGAATAGAACTGATTTACATTTGCTGTATACTTCAACACAAACCCAACGCGTTCTCTGTCCACTATAATTAATTTTGTTCTTTCTGTACTCGTATAGGTTTGAGTCGTAAACTAACAACGGCCTGCCTCTTGTACTTTCTACGTAGTATATATCTGAAAATATACCTGAAAATATAAATAGTATTAGTATCAGAATTAATACCATCGGCGGACAAAAGGGGCAAATAACAAAAGAATGTGGCTATTTGAACATACCGTATTTGTATGCAACATAGACTTATTATGCCGGCTCTACACGTTGGCCAACATTGTGGCGAATGTTGTGGCCAATACCTATGGCCATCATGTAGAGCGGGTGTTTGTGGTATCGGTTTTTAACAAAAGATCACAGGGTGTTGGCAGAGTTATGGCCGCTGCGTCCACACGTTGGCCGCGCGTTTAGTTTACTACGAGCTCCCTGTGTGATCGCACGTACCTAATTTAATTTTATATTCACGCGTAACTAGTGTCTACAAAATTTCAATGGCGGTCTCTTAGGCCTCACGTCGGTACTTATGTAAGTTTTTTGTTTTATTTTTTTGTTACAGTAAACTGTTATTTTTACAGGTATTGTGAACTATGGATATACTGGGGACTTCAGGTCGTAAAATAAATAGTTCTACGACAGATTTACAGCATTCAAAGAGATCTTGGATATGTATAAATACATCGAATCCAAATTATACGCGAGTGATTGAGAACTGGCTGCTGTACTTAGAATATAAGGTGTAATTGGACTGTGGACATTTTTTTTCAGAAGGTTTATTTACCTACTATATATTTTTTTTCTAAAAGTTATATTAGTCGTGAGTAAGAAATACTATTTTTTGTTATTCTGAGAGGAGTATTCTTTGTGTTCTGATTTTTTTTATCTAACAGTCGTATTTTTCCCCAAAATTCAAACCAATTATTATTGTAGTCTTTTATTTAAAAATTTAATAAAGTTGATTTTCTTTCTATACTTAGTTTTTCTTAAAGCCCTTTATTTTTCATCATAATGCAAAGACAGATATTAAAAATCATCACTTTCTTTTAAAAACACTATATAATATACGCGGCCCCTCAGGCCTCACGTCGGTACTAACGTTACAAAAAATGCGTCGGTACTTAAAGGTTAACTACACAGTTGGATATGGAATGCCCAGTCCATTCTATAAATCTATGGTATGCAATTGGCTATTTACACATACTATATGTGTACCTAATTAGGTTAGGTCCGTTAGGTTAGTGGTATGTGTAAATATGGTGTGCTCTTTACCTGATTTTAATCCGATAAATTATAGCTTCTGAAAAAAATGTGTTTTTTTTTACCAACAATCAAAAATTTTGAGGTTATGTAAAAACTAGAGCCAATTTGATAAAACGGCCTTTGGATTCGTAATCAGCGGGTCAACAACTATAGGGATATGTTAGGACGATCAAAGCAGTGGCAGATAGTTAAATAATTTTTTATGATAATCTAAAATTCATATTTTATAAAATAATGTAAATAATATAATTATTCTAACAGTAAGTTATTCGAAAGTAATTTGGATTTTTTTTTGTTTGGCGTATAATAAGGCGTCATAATTATGTAATTTTTTTTAATGATAAAAATATTGTTATCAAATGGAACATTTTTATTTATTGTCAATAATGTCGCGTCAAGATTATTTAAAAAAAAAACAGATCGTTGTTACGAAAATTGAGACTTCATTTTAAATTAAAATTGCCCCAGTTTCGCTAGAGACGATTTAACCTGCATGTTGACCATGTTGTTACTAAAAATAAATAAAAAATCATTTGGCCAAATCAGTTTCGATTAACTTATCACATACAAAAAATAATAAGAATATATATTTTAATTTATTTTGATTCTTTCTTCTATTCATCCACCAACTTCTTTAACATCTCTGGAAGTTTATCTTCATCGATTTTCCTTTTCTTTGACAGTTTCTTTGTATTTGGTTCATGGTTATGACAGTTCAAAACCTCAACAAGTGTCCCATTGATTGTGAACAGAGCTGATGCACATTTGTTGTATTCTTCAACACAAACCCAACGCATTTTCTGTTCTTTGTAAATAATGTGTTTCTTTTTGTATATGTTTGAGTCGTAAACTAGCATTGGCCATCCTCGTATACTTTCAACGTAGTATATACTTGGGAATATACCTGAAAATATAAATAGTATTTGTATTAAAACGGATACGATCGGCGGGCAACCGGGCAAATGCCAAAATCGATATTTGATATAGAAATATTGACATAAAGATAAAAAATAAATACTATGGCTAGGCCATAAAATGCACACCCCTTAAACATAAAAAAATGTATTAATTTATAATATCAAATAAATGCGGTACAATATAATTGGTGAAACTTAAAAGGATGTTTGAAAAAATATTGGAGGTAATTAATGTTATATAAATATAAAATATGAAGTTTATCACTCATTAAGATTTTTTAGAAAATCAACAATGAATCTTGTTATCAATCGATTATTACCTTTTTTATTTAAATTTAGGATGTATTGTAATAAAACAACAATCATTTTAATTTACAATTTTTATATAAAATATTTTTTTTTGTAAAATGTATAAATAAGTAAGTAAATAAATTAATAATAATAATTAAAAAGATAAATACATCCACATATTGCAGCGATAACAGCTGTGTTCACCTGATGTCTAGCATTTAAAATGAAACAACAATGTAACGTTTATAGGTTATATGTATGTATATTATATATGTATTTGTTTTAAAAATGCAAACTTACCAGATTTTATCTTGATTTAAAAGATTGATTGGCTTTGAATAAAATAATTAAAATACAGCACGTATCGATGTACATGTATTTATATATTAATTAACTTAACACAATATAATAGTTGTAATAGATGTCATTTGCAGTGACGTATATGCCGTATGAAGAAATAGCGCCTTACGGAAATTTTTGGAACTTCTACGGACTAATACTCTATTTGTAAAAATAATTCTTGTCAAAATATGAATTTTTGTTTAAATAAACTGCAAATTTCGTTACTTCTAGTTATCCAATTTTGTTGAGTTTTAATAGGGTTCTATTCTGATAATAGATGAAGTGAATTCAAAAGGATTGGTGCATATTTATTTCGAATTGTAACCTGTAGTTCGGCGTTTCTATCAAAAAAGCGGGTTAAATCGACAAATTGAACTTTATTTATATTTTTATAACAGAAAATTAAAACCAATCGATATTAAACTAAGTAAAAATGAAGACTGTAATGTTTTCTATCAGAAAATGTAAAAATTTAAGTGGGTTACTGAAGAAATTTAAGATATAATACTCATTTTATCAATTTATATACGAAAAAAATTTTTAGGACGAGAGTAGAACACACTTCCAAGCAGAGCCTGCTTGGGGTGTGCAATAAGAAGGAAAATCATAACTTATTAAATTAAAAAATATCCCCCATGGGAGGTGATTGCCCCCAGCTTCTCCTCACAGATTCGACGCATTTAGGCATAACAATTAATTCAGATTAAACATTGCATTTAAATGTACTTTTTTTTAACCATATCTACCTACTATCCACAATTATTGGCCATACTGTTAGTCTTACCTGCCATGATCGGCTCAGTTGTGAAATCACAATCCTGTTATGAAATAATATAAAGTAAGAAATATAATGAGTACCTATATAATGATATAATAAAAAAATGAATTTAACAACAAAGAGTACTGGATAAATAAATTATTATAGAAGGACAAAAAAGTTTATTGTAATATTGGTAATAAAAAAAAGAATACTAATATCTATGTAATATAATTTATATTTATTTTTCCTAACTGTTATTTATTATGAAAGTATCACCCAAGTAGAATAAAAAGCAAGATACATTTTTATGAAACTAATTTAATTTTTAATGAAGCAATCTCCTTTCAAAATTATTACAAAAAAGAAAAAAAAGTTTTATGAAATTTATAATTTAAATTATTAATTAAGATAAGAACTATTAAATACTTTTAATAAAGAAGAAACATAAACATTAATTAACAAAATAAATTACATTTAACAAAATGTTTATGACGGTAATTAAAAAATGCAGTATGAATTGATAACTTATAAAATAAAATAAAAAAAACATTTACTCAGCGGTTCTTAACTTTTTTTCTGAACTTCTACCGGGTGTTCGTGAATTATGTTTGGTATAAATTGAAGTGCTTTTATTGTACGTACCATGAAAGAAGATCGGTGCGGCAAGGGAATGATATTCTTACTGACATGACGTCAGTTCATAGGCGTAGTCAAACACAAATATATTTAATTAATATGAATTTTAAATTACCATTAAAAAATAAGAATAAAAATCATTATTGAACTATCCGCCACTGGCTTGATCAACCAATTCATTACTCAATAGAACGCCGCACATCCAACACTACAACTTAAGAGGTCGACTATAGGATTTAGTATAAAAAAGCGGCACAAAAAATACTCTATATTTTAACTATATAACATTTCGACTAAGAAACTTCATTACATTTCTAAGCCCGATCTTCTTTCTTGCTATGGCCAATACATATCTATTTACCAGTGATTAGTAAGTATAAAACGACATTATTTGTTTTTCTGTGTGTGTGTGGGGGGGGGGGGGGTCCCTGAAAAATAATTGTTCAAAAGGGGGTCCATAGACGACATAAGTTTAAGGACCTCTGAATCTAGAGTCTAGGTAAGTTATTCGAAAGTATTTTTCATTTTAAACTTTTTACAATTATACCGGGTGTCCCAGATAACTTTTCCAGTATGGGGATCTCAGTATCTATAAGAGATACAGGTTTGGTTAAATCGTTAAATGAGATGAAATATTAGTAAGAAAGGGGTGAGTATTACTACACAAAAAAATACTCACCCCTTACTTACTAATAATTCGTCTCATTTAACAAACCTGTATCTCTTATAGATACTGAGATTCCCATGCTGGAAAAGTTATCTGGGACACCCGGTATAATGAAAATTCTGACTTTTTTTCTATCTTCCCATTCGAAAAATAACTTTCGAGTAACTTTTCAGATATAAAAAATAAAAAGAACATAATTTAATTTAATTTAACATAGAAATGGAACAAATATCAACAAAAATCCCTATTTGAAATGACGGCGATCTTTCTTCTTCTTATGCATTAACATTTTTAATTTCTGTGGAAGTTTGTCATCGTCAATTTTCTTTTTCTTTGATAATTTCATCGTATTCGGAATATGATTGTGGTAATTCAAAACCTGGACAAGTATTCCATTGATTGTGTAAAGTACAGATTTACATTTATTATCTATTTCAACACAAACCCAACGTATTCTTTGTCCATTGCAATTAATGTCTTTCTTTCTGTACATATTTGAATTGTAAACTAGAAGTGGCCATCCTTGTAAACTTTCAACGTAGTATATACCTGAAAAATAAATAGTATTAGTATATTATAAGCAGTAACAAGTTTATTTAGTACTCAATCTATAAACGTATTAATACAAAAGTTACTTATAGTTTTAATTATTCATAAGAATTGTAAAAGCTGACATCTGTTCAGCTTCCAAACTCTGACTTCATTGAGTTTGGTTTACACAGTGCTGCTATTCCGGGTTTGCTGTAACCGATGTAGTCATTGTGTTCGAGCAATGCTACCAACTTATACATATACTATTATAAGCATTACAATCAGGGCCGGATTTAGAAATTTGCCGCCCTTAGGCAGTTGCGAAAGTGCCGTCCTTTTTGATTGGATAAAAAAAGTTTTTTGATGTTAACGACCTTTTTTTTAGGTCCTCAAGTAAAAATTTTACCAATCAAAATCTGAACACCTTTTTTTTAGATCTTCAAGTAAAAATTTTATCAACAAAAATTTTACGCTAAAATTTTCCGCCCCTAAAATTTTGCCGCTATAGGCACGTGCCTACATTGCCTGCATGGTAAATCCGGGCCTGATTATAATTATTATAACTACTTAGTTGAAATATTAACTATATTTATGTATATACAATATACAATATATACATATGTTTTTGGTTCTGTAAAATGAAACATTTCTTTGTAATTTAATAACTATTAAGAACAGTTTTGCTTTACTGCAAATCAAATCATTATATACTAGGATTTATTTGCGTTTATTTAGTTTTTATAACCAAATACATCAATATCACATCACAACTATCAATATGCTTATTAATTATCTTTTTATTATTAAAAGTTTTATTAGTGATGTTGTATCCATACAGTACAGACGTGTTTTGTGATTATGTCAGTTACACGTAGTAAGAATATCGAATCAATTATAAATAACGAGTTAAATGCCTCGTTGCAAAGTACAGTGCAAAGTGCTATCGAAGAATATTTAAAAAATGAATTTGAAACATTAAAAAGTGAAATCAAAGAGTGCAAATCGATTATTCAAGCTCAAAACAATGAAATACAAAATCTACAGACAACAAACAAAAATATAGTAAAACAGTTAGAATCGATCATCAAATCTATTGATATTCAACAACAGGATGTCGTAGTCAATAAAAATAATGATAACAAAACATCAGCGTTATCATATGCGCAAACACTCAAAAATAACCAACCTAACACAAATACTACCAAAGATGAAAGTCATAAATCAAAACCGAAACAAGTCATGAAAAGTGCAGTGACATCACCATTAGAAACAAACACAAACATTTCTATCGACAACTCAGTAAAATCAAAATTAAACAACCCAGATGATGCGCACGCAACAACTCAAAATATTCCAGTAATCACCAAACAAATACATCCAAATGACACAACTACTTCAACTCCTTACCAACCATCACCCAGACTGAATCAACAAAGAAAACCAAGAATATTTGGTACAAATAAAAACACTCAGAACCTTACAGCAGTACCTAAGAAAGCCTGGCTCTATGTCGGGCGCATCCAGGGTACAGACGTAAAAGAGGAAACGGTAATAAATTACGTAAAGAAACAACTAGCAACTGAAAATTGCATTTGTAAAAAAATCATGTCCAAAAGCATCTACTATAGTTCATTTATGATTGGTGTACCATTCAATTTTAAGGACCAAGTATACGATCCTGAATTTTGGCCTGATGGTACCGTAATTGACAGATTCAATTTTCCAAAGGACAACAAAAACATTTTTTTAGAGAATTGAAAAATCCAAACAATAAATCGACCAAGCAAAATGAGCAATCTGTGCCAATAAATGATCCAAAAAATATAAATACAAATAAAATATTTGGATTACTCCACTTTAACATCCAGTGTATAAAAAACAAAATCAGTGAAGTTGAAATATTTATAGAAGATAACCTTTTTGATGTTGTGTGCTTTTGTGAACATTGGTGTTCTTCATCAGAAATAAGTGTAAATTTTTTTCAAAACTACAAACTAGCATCCAGCTACTGTAGAAATAATTTTATTCATGGTGGTGTAGCGATTTTCACAAGAAGTGAAGTTTCATTTAAAGAATTAACTGATATAGCTAATTTAAGTATTGATAAGGACTTTGAATGCTGTGCAATTTTATGTAAATCCTTAAAAGTAATTATTGTATCATTATATAGATCGCCGGAAGGAGATTTTAATTTATTTATCTGTAAATTGGATGAGCTTTTATATAAGATTACTTGTTATAACATTAATTATTACATATGTTGCGATTTAAATGTTAACATTTTGGGTACCTCAGACAAACACTCTAAACTTAATTTATTACTATCGTCATACAATGCAACATACACAGTCAAAGAACCGACTAGAATTACTTGTAAATCCTCAACTTGTATTGATAATATAATAACAAATTCAAACAATTCTTATGAAACCAGAAATATTCTATCACCGTTATCTGATCACATGGCAATTAGTCTACAAGTTTATTCCAATATAAGCCCTATTAAAAATAACAAATTGTTTAAATTCTTACGGACATACAACGATGACGAAATTTTAGTTTTTAACTATCTACTTTCAAATGAAAACTGGGAATTAATTTTCAATACTACCGAAGCAAATCAATGCTATAATCATTTTCATGATATTTTCTCTTATTATTTGAACTTAGCTTTTCCGACTAAAAAAATTAATATTATACAAAATAATTCAAATAAAATAGACAAAACCTGGATCACGGAAGAAATTAAATCGCTAAGTAAATTAAAATACGATCTATTTACTATGTTACGTGACCTTAAACGTAATGGTTTAAACTGTGAGACTCTGTCTGTTAAATACAAAAACGTTTGCAGAGAGGTATCGACTAAAGTAAAAATTGCCAAATGTAACTATTACAGTAATATTATAATTAACTCTGAAAACAAATCTAAATCAGTATGGAACATAATAAATAATTTAAATAAATCCCCAAAAGTCGATTTCTCATCAGATAAAAAAACTAAAAAATGTAATGTCGAAACTGCTAATGATTTTAACAATTTTTTTATTAATATTTCTAATCATCTTAACCTTGATCAACCACTTCAAAACTATACATTTAATTTAACAAAAAATCAAACTAGTATGTTCTTTTATCCCTGTGATAAATTCGAAATAATCAAAATATGCCACACTATGAAAAATAAAAAATCAGTAGGATGGGATTCTATACCCACCCAAATTTTAAAAAACTGTATACATTTTATAGCCGAACCTCTCTCTTTCATCTTCAACAATTGTTTCTTACAAGGAGTTTTTCCACATAAATTAAAATTAGCAATTATTAAACCATTACACAAAAAAGGTGATATCAATTCTTTTCAAAATTATCGTCCAATCTCACTATTATCCAACATTTCCAAACTGTTTGAAAAAATCATCGTTAATAGAATAAATGATTACTTAGACAAGTTCTATATTTTAACTGATAGTCAATGTGGTTTTAGGCGCGGTCTCTCTACTAATTTTGCAGTATTTAACTTGATTAATTCCATCATGGATGCATGGAATAAAAAACAAACTAACTTAGGAGTATTTCTTGATCTCTCTAAGGCCTTTGACTGTGTTCACGTTGATTTACTTTGTAGTAAATTGTATGAATACGGGTTCAGAGGAACAGCTCTTAATTTAATAAATTCCTACCTAACAAACAGGTCACAAAAAGTACAATTATTGAACATAGAGAATAATTATCATATACCTATACTATCGGATACCAAAGCAACTATAAGAGGTGTTCCCCAGGGATCTATCCTTGGACCGATCCTATTTTTGTTATACATAAATGATCTTCCCAATGTCACAAACAACAAAACTTTATTATTTGCTGACGATACTGCAATTTTATTCAAAGAACCGTCTAGTCAACTTTTAATTAATAACATAAATTACTCCTTCAGTAAAATTTTTAACTGGTTCTCCAGCAATAGTTTGATGCTAAATATCGATAAAACTAATTTTATCAAATTTGGTAATTATGGTGATTTACCCGACGACGTTCAATTAAAAAATTTTGGTAATATAACATTAAGTGACGAAGTAAAATTTCTAGGTATTTACATCGACAAGTCTTTAAACTGGAAGAAACATATTGACTTTGTAGTAAATAAAATTAATAAATATACATACACTCTGAGGGTACTTAATAAGCTAGTTCCCCTATCAATTCTGCTAAACATTTATTTCGGCTTAATTGAACCACATATAAGATACGGTCTAGTTATATGGGGAAACACCGCATACATTAATAAGATTTTGATTATTCAAAAGAAATGTTTAAGAGCCATTATGAATGTCAACCCAAGAACACCATGCAGACCTTTATTCAAGGATTTAAACCTACTTACCATAGTTGACATTTATATACTAGAATGCGCACTTTTTTATAAAAAACATTCCCAACTATTTTCAGACTACAAACTCACACACAACTATAACACCCGCAATAAATCCGATCTCATTATTACACAACACACACTTACTGTTATAAAAAAGGGCCCATTAAATTCCATAATAAATATTTACAACAAACTACCAAATTACCTAAAAATATTACCAGTCATCCAATTTAAAAATAGGTTAAAATCTATCCTGAAAACAAAATCATATTACTCAATAGACGAGTATATGAGCGATAATTTTATTTAAAATCATTAATTTTATTTTACTTTATTTTTTATATTTTTTTATTTTGTTATTTTTTTTAATTATTTTTTTTTTCGGTATGTTTTCCATTTTCTGTATTTTGACGCATTCTATGCAAATTGTATATTGCCTCCAGAATAAAGTGCATTATTATTATTATTATTATTATTATACATTGTAAATTTCCTTAATACGGACCTGCCTTGTAATTAACTATCGACTAGAATTAGTTTAATTTTCAAGTCAAATAAGAACAGACATACAGACAAACAGATACAGAAGTCTTCCTACAACGAGTATTGATAAGAAAATGTTCTTTATATCCATCGCAACACATATTTGCCTTTGAAATTTTAGATTTCAAAATCAACTAAAAATAAAATCAGTAGTTTTGATTAAAAAAAACGGGTTAAATATCAGCTCTATTTAAAACGACGTCGAGATTTATTTCTAAGCATCATCATATTTAATTTCTGTTCAATTTGGTTATCATCGATTCTCTTTTTCTTTGATAGTTTTTCGATATTAGGTGCATGGTTGTGGAAATCCTGAACATTAACAAGTTTCCAATTGTCAGTGTTAACAACTGATTTACATTTGTTATCTATTTCAACACAAACCCAACGTATTCTTTGCCCATTGCATTTAATATCTTTCTTTCTGTACATATTTGAATTGTAAACTAGCAATGGCCATCCTTGTAAGCTTTCTACATAGTATATACCTAAAAAATACAAATAGTATTAGTATATATTATCATAAGCATTATCTCCAGTAATTGGAAAAGTAATCAAATTTTGATGTTTCATTCTGGTTTCCGTAATATTCCGTAGTCACCGCCAATAATTTCATTACGTTTAATTATTGTTTATTACGTCCAAGAAGTTTGCAGTGCTGCCAAATTATTTTTTAGCTGTCAGTTTTCATTATTAATTCCGTCTAAATCCGGCAAACGTCACTCAGACTGAACATTTGCTATAACTTTTCGGTTAGATTCCGGAATAAAACAGAATGGTATTTCATTCCGTTTGATTATTTTCTCAATTACTGGGTAAAATATCAACTAAATTTTATAATATTTTTTTTAATCAAGCAAAATTTCAAACATAAGTTTCTTGTATCAAAAAATCATTTTTTAATGTACATAGTGTTTGTTTTATTATAGAAATTATGTCCAATTACCTTCTACCTCTCTCTTTTCTGCAGTGGTGTAACCAGTAAGGGGCCAGATGGTTATTCAATTGAATATATCTATATGTAAAATATATATAATTTTTTTTAACAAATAAATATCAATAACTAGTAAATTAAACCCCTCTTCTACCTGTAAAATTTCTGACTATGCCACTGCATCAGGGAGTAAGATTTTTCTTTATCTTACTGTATCTTTTGCCAATGTTTTTTTATTTATTCGAATTAATTTGTTCGAAAATAATAAAATTGTGTATTTTTTAAACACTGAAAAAAGTTTTTTCACTTTAGTTCTTGTAGAGTATTAAAAATTAAAATATATAAGAAATCATATACTTATTACATATAACTTATTGTTAGAACATTTTTTATATACCTACACTGAAAATAAGAAAAAGGACAAAATGGATGGAATAAGATAAAATAGAAAATAAAATATAAACGGAATATAAAGTTTAATAAAATGTTAATGTATTATAATGATACCATATACCCGATATGGAATTAGTCATTTTGTAATATGAATAAACTATATATTAAAAAAATAAAGAAATACAGAAAACTAAATTAGAGTCAACAGTTTCAATTTCACAACTGTTCCAATATCAGTCACTATCATAATCTTTAGGGTGCTTGTTTTTCTTCTTCTTCTTAGGAAGCAACAACTTTAACTTTTGTTCAAGCTGGTCATCACTGATTTTCAATTTCTTAGATATTTTATCCGTATTCGGTGGATGGTTGTGATAATTCATAAACTGTTCAAGTTCACCATTTCTTGTATAAAGAATTGTTTTACATTGTCTTTCTGCTTCAACACAAACCCAACGTATTCTCTGTCCGTGGCTACTTCCTGTCCTTCTGTACATGTTTGAATCGTAAACAAGCAATGGCCATCCTCGTAAGCTTTCTACATAGTATATATCTGAAAATACAAATATGATTAGTTATATATACACTGAAAAAATGTAATGTTAATTTTTAACATAAAAAACATGTTAACGGGAGGACGAAATATCATTCTGTGAAAAATTAATCGGTAACGTAGTAATATTTCATACCAACAGTATCAACAATTACTATACCGTATGTTAAAATAATTATAAAACTTAAATAATTATTTTAACAAATTATTAATAGTCAGATTAAAAATTTTATTAACATTTTTATTTATTTACGATGCGTAGGAATGGGAAAAAATAAAAAAATGCATAGATTGATGAAAAAAATTTTTGATCCAACACCCGACATGGTAAAATTTAAAAGAACGTCTACTACAATTCATTATACTGTATAGAGAATGTACGTGAAATTTTCATATGCAAGAAATTAAATTAAAGAATAGCGTATATTACTTTTTCAGAGTACATAAATTTTAATAGGTACTATGTCATTGTAATTTTTCATTTATACCTTATTTTAAATAATTAAATAATACCGACTGTTAATTTTTTTCAGAAGTTGAATCTATACTCAGGTTCACAGCATTTTCTGTTAATTTTTAAAAGAATATTCTCTCTGTGTATATAAGCATTATAATTAATTATTCTATAACTCTAGTATGATTTTTTTGGTTTCCGTTCATCCGTCTGTCAGATAACTAATTTAGTACAGAGTATGGTGGTCAAATTGTAGACGTGAAGTAGAATTAATTTTACTTCTGGGGGTAAATTGGGAAATAGAAATAAAATTAAGGGTTTCGAGTAGTTGTAGGGTGTCAAATAAAAGATTATTGAAACACAAGTTCAACAATATTTATTATGTATTTTTTGTACTATACATTGTTTCAAACATTTTTCAGAAAAAATGCTTAAAATTGCTGTTCTCTATCCTTACCACTAAAATGATTGTTCAGGAATATCTGAAAAAAATCATGAACATTCAGAATTAGAAATTATTCAATTATTTCTTTTCCATTACCTATTGTACATTTTTCTTATTACGTGCCTTACCTAATTATTACATATGAATATTATAAACAAAAATATAATTACATCAAAATCACAACTAAGATGCAATAATTATTATTTTTATGAGAAAATATACATTGTAAATTTTCCTAATACATCCCTGTCCTATTATTAAAAATCGACTACAATATAATTAGTTTAACCCATTTCTAGGGTCCCAGTCTTTCGTACAGTGAAATCCAAATAAAAAATGGTTTAATTGTTTTTGTACCAATTTGAAACGAATAGACAGAATTCTTCATATTTTTTTTTTTTTAATGAAAATATTTTAAAATCGAAATAACAAAAAAATGCGTAGTGACATCTAACGTGAAAATGCAAAACTAAAAATCTGTTTTACCGACTATCATAACAGAACTCTGTATTATCTATACCTAACCTAACTTTTTGAGGCATAAATTAACTAACTTTTTGAGGCATACATTACAACTTTGTCTTTGCAATTTTACTTTTCAAAATCAGCTAAAAATGGAATCAGTATTTTTGATTTCAAAAATGGGTTAAATATCAGCCCTATTTGGAATGTCGACGAGACTTATTCTTGAGCGTCATCATATGTAACTTCTGTTCAAGCTTGTTAGCATCGATTATCTTTTTCTTTGATAGTTTTTCGGTATTCGGTGCATGGTTGTGGTAATCCTGAACACGGACAAGTTTCGAATTGATTGTGTAAATAACTGATTTACATTTTTTTCCTATTTCAACACAAACCCAACGCATTCTCTGTCCACTACCAGTTTTCCTTCTATACATGTTTGAATTGTAGACTAGCAATGGCCATCCTTGCCAACTTTCTACGTAGTATATATCTGAAAATATGAATAGTATTAGTATATAAGCATTTGAATAAAGTAAAATATAACTCAAACATGACTTCTTTTTCATAATATACAGAGTGTACATAATAAAACGTTACACATTTTTATTTCGAATTTATTTTCGAACAGGAATTTTAATGACTTAAAAGAACTTTGGTCTGAAAAATTTTCCTAGGAATAGATTACATTTCGAAATGGAAATTCGTAATTTTTTATTTTGAACATTCTGTATATGGATTATTCAGTTGCCAAAACGACTCTATTTTTTAAATACCTTTTGAAATTGAGGAATTATTTAAAATTTCTTTGATCCATTCTGGAAAACATAAAACAATGATATTGCCCCTTTTAATGTTGATATAAATTTCTACATACAATTAACATTTTTGTAAGAAGAAAAAATAAATAGAAATACACTTTTTTAATAATATTTTTATTGAAATGTAATCGTACATATTACATAAATTGTTATTTGCAAAATACATTTTTGTAAAGTAAACGCTTGAGTATAAGGTAGTCCGACTTTCGAAATTATTGTAGATAAGAATTTACCTATGACTTTCAAAATAAAATCTTTTTAATTTTTATACATTTAAATTACAAAATATCAATAGTACATTTTTCTTAACTCATTACTTCCCGACTTTTTATTTCTTCGAATTTTTTTGATCAAGTTCTCAATTCTTGTTGAAAATATGGCCAAAAAGATAAATTCAATACAAGACATATTAATTATCAATTGCAGACTAGATTATTATCATGAAAACCCAATGTCATATTTATAACACTTTTTTCAACGATGGTAGTTTGTACCTGGATTTATTTTTGAAATTATTGAATTACGTTTAAGGTAAAATGGATAAAGCAAAATGGATATTTTATGAGAATGAGGTAAAGTGTAATGTATATCGGTTTCGATTATAAATTTTGTTCTATACCATATTTTTTCCTATATGTGTTATACATTTTTGAAATCAACCTTTCAAGCCCTTTCATTTGATACCCATCACGATTTTTTTTTATCTAAAAAAATATGGCGTCTCACAGCTGCCATTTCGAATCATCAAAAAAAAGTAACCTATGACACGTATGCAATCTAGATAAATTCAATGATACCTCTTTTATTAAATTCGGTCTACGGGGAAATAGATTAACTTACATATTTACATACATACAAGCATACTTCCAAAAGCATAACCCTCCTTTTGGTTTTAAAGTTGTCGAGTAAAAATTAAGAAATACAAAAAATACAAAAAAATAGTTGCCCGACTTTTTTATCAAATGGGAATCGACCAGCCCTTTTGATTTTTTAATCGGAAGGTGTATGCAGTTTCATATACACTTATCGCTCCGAACAACGTAGGCATCGATAATTCAAAATCTCCTAACAACGACAGCTAGAGGGGCACCCACCACCTTGTCGACTTTAACGTTAATTGTTGAATTTAAATTTCGCGCAGAAATATAGCAGTCACGGTAGTATTGTGGTAGGGATAGGGGAAGGTCTTTCATGGAGCGGTTGGCCAATCGTTTCTCGGAGCGTACGTTAATAGAATGGTCGTCGTTTAGAGATTTGAGTATATCTTCATGCCAATTGCCAAACTATATGTATTATCTGACTGAAAGTCTATAGTGCCGGTTCTAAATATCATCAACTACCATCTACCAAATCCCTATTGAAAAAGACGACGTTTCTTTTTCTTATGCAACATCATCTTCAACTTATGTTCAAGCTGATCTCCATTTATTTTCTTTTTCTTTGATAGTTTATCCGTATTCGGAATATGATTGTGTAAGTTCAGAACTTGCTCAAGCATGCCATTTTTTGTATAAAGAACGGATTTACATTTATTTACTACTTCAACACAAACCCAACGTATCCTTTGTCCGTTACAACTTATATGTTTCTCTCTGTACATGTTTGAGTTGTAAACTAGCAATGGCCATCTTTGCCAGCTTTCTACGTAGTAAATACCTGAAAATATAAATAGATGTAGAAAAATTAAATGCATTAATTTTAATGTTCACGAATCAATATTTTAATTTTTGTAGATAACAATGAATTAATTTACCTATAAATATAAATAGGTACTTTTTTACCCTATATTACTGAAAGAAAAAAAAAACAGTTACAGTTTATTTATGCATTTTTATTTTCTTGAAATATTTTATTTATTAAATCATAGAAATCATATTATGTCAAATTTAAAGAAAAATAGATTACAATAATAAATCTAAAGTTGACAATATATTATTATGGTGAGACTTATTGTTAGCTGACAAATTAAACATTATGTAGATTAAAAATTTTTTAGTATAAGTATATTGCATACTTGTTAATGCAGTTTACCAACAATTAAAGTGAGAAATTTAAATTTAAATTTTGACTTCAAAATATTGATAATTTTGAAAAACTAAGTAGAGAGCTATTTGGAGCAATTAAGGAGCAATTTTTTGACCATAAGAAATATTACGAAAAACGAGTAGTTTTTGAAAAATGTCATTTTAAGATTTTTTGTTTTTTAGTATAGTTAATAACTTTTGTTTAAATTTGTTTAGAGATGGAGCAATTTCAGATACATGAGGAGAAATTAAGGAGCAAATTCTTGACCTATACAAAACATTGCCATATTGCATACTTATTAATGCAGTTTTACAACAATTAAAGTGAGAAATTTAAATTTAAATTTTGACTTCAAAATATTGATTATTTTGAAAAACTAAGTAGAGAGCATTTTGGAGCAATTTTTTGACCATAAAAATTTTTACAAAAAACAATTAGTTTTTGAAAAATACCATATAACAATTATTTTTTTTGTTTAGTTAATAACTTTTGTTTAAATTTGTTTAGAGTTGGAACAATCTCATAAGGAGCAATTTTTTGAGCTAAAATTTTTTGTTGTTCCGCGCTAACTTCCTAACGATGGTCGGTATTATAAAAATCGACTTTTTAGCTGCAGTAAAATCCTTATAAAATAATTCTATTCAATTATTTTCTGTGAAAAAAAAATTATGCGAAAGATTAGTTGGATTTATTTTTTTCTTTCTAGAAATTTTCTCAATATTAGGCAGATGGTTGTGGTTATTTCTAATAGCGACCAAAATCCCTTTGATTGTGTACACAGCTGATTTGCAGCCGCAGTGACTTTCCACACATATCCATGTGACCTTTCCTTGATAAGACGTCTGTTTCTTTCTGTACATGTTATCCTTATACACGAGTAGAGGGTATCCTTTATTGCTTTCGACGTAGTAGAGACCTAAAATTAAAGAACTGTGTTAGAAAAAAATACATTAAGATATTTAATACGTACATTATTCTTACGTCAAAACGACGAACTCTTTTAACTTGATTTGAATATTTATCATTTTGAAAATAGGTAATGGGTAATTTTTTAGGTATACAGGGTGTCCCATTTTAATCTATCACCCCCCTAATTTTTTTTATCTATCAATAAAATCAAAAAATGCTTCAAATAAAAGTTGTTTGGTTTTGAGGGGGACCCAAAATGTCGTTATTAATTTTTTATTTTTTGGACGTCTTCATGGTCCAATAGGCCCAACTTTTTTTTCAAATGGAAACCTATATTTTTTATTGCGGTATCTTATTGTTTGGAAAAAAACAAGTAGCTTTTGTTTCAAAAAAATTTTTGTATGACTTCATTTTTTTTTAATATTAAACAAAATAATTTTAGATTTTAGATTTTTACTAATTTTTTACTCGAAACCCATTAACTTTAGAGGAAAAATGTAAAAAACAAAAAATGTTTATTTTAATCTGATATAACTAGGATAATTATATCAGGATTTTTTGATAACTTTTGCTCTTCAAAATATTAAAGCAAATAAAAAATAAAATAAAAAATCTGAAATAATTTTCCTAGTTGTATCATATTAAAATAAACATTTTTTGTGTTTTACACTTTTCCTCTAAAGTTAATAAGTTTCGAGTAAAAAATTAGTAAAATTCTAAAATCTAAAATTATTTTGTTGAATATTAAAAAAAAATGAAGTCATACAAAAAATTTTTTGATACAAAAGCTACTTGTTTTTTTCCAAACAATAAGATATTGTAATAAAAAATATAGGTTTCCATTTGAAAAAAAAAGTTGGGCCTATTTGACCATGAACACGTCCAAAAAATAAAAAAATAATAACGCCATTTTGGGTCCCCCTCAAAACTAAACAACTTTTATTTGAAGCATTTTTTGATTTTATTGATAGATAAAAAAAATTAGGGGGGTGATAGATTAAAATGGGACATCCTGTATAGGTATTTCTTTTCCTTGTCACAAATATAATTGTTTTAAATATACATAGGTATTTTCAGAATTATTAATAGTTTGAATTAGGAAAGAAAAAATTTTGGATTTAAAAATTCTTCCTATACGACGTCTACAGTTTTAAATACTTTTTCCTCAAGTTGGGTAAAAAATATATCCTTTATTTGACCACAAACGAAATTGTAAAACACCTATACATTTTTTACTTTTTTACAATAGAAATTGAAAACAGAAACTCTATCATGTCATTTTTATTAATTTCTTCAAAATTTGACATTCGTACATATGTATATAACGTTAGCAATATATATTTTATATAAAAAATAATAATACATTTATTGTTAAAAAAAAGTAAAAACACCAATTCCCAGTATTATAAATAATTTAGTTTAGACCACAACCTAATCAAAAGTTTTCTACAGGGTGTTGAATTGTGTTATGTTGTCTTACATCACAAAAAACATAGATAACATAAAACAGCGTACTAAAAATACTTTGTAGAATGATTTTGATTCATTAGAAAATAGAAATAAATAGTAAAAAAAACCAGTAGATCGAGGATGTTATTATAAGCCAAAAAAAACTTTATATGAATATATGTCCAGAAATTCTTCTTGAGGGAGCTACAGTCTCTCATAAATCATCAATTTTTAATTAATATCTGGAGAACCCGTTGTGATAAAATAATGAAAATTGATAAACGGTATTAATAAGTATTATCGATTTTTAACATCAACCAAGAAGTGTATGGGGTAGACCCTTTAATTTTTATCTTATATTTCTTAGTTCTTTATTTACACTCAATGGGTTCTCCAAATATTAAATAGAAAACTAATAAACTTTGGAAGGCTCTAACTCCTTCACGAAGAATTTTCGCACACAAGTTCGTTTAAAGTTTTTGGCTTAAAATAACATCTTCAATCTACTGTATTTTTTTTACTTTTGTAGTATTACTACTATGTTATATTATGTTACATAAATATCTATAAAAATAGAAAAAACAAAAATAATTTATTATGAAAAAAAATCTTAAATCTAGCAAATTAAAAAATACATTAATATATTTATACCTCTGAAAATTCAAATTCACATTAATAATGTTTTCTAAACTAACATAATTATTCGGTTATAGAATTGAGAAATAATGAGAACCCAAACATTGAGAAAATAATCAAACGGAATGAAATACCAGCCTGTTTTATTCCGGAATCTGAACGTAAACGCAAATTTTCAATCTGAATGTCGTTTACCGGATTCAGACGGAATCAATATGAAAACTGACAGTTAAAAAATAAATTGGCAGCACTGTAAAACTTCTTCAGTTTGAAAGTAATGAAATTATTGGAGGTGAATACGGAAATTTACAGAAACCGGAATGAAACATAAAAATTCGATGTCTTTTGATTACTTATACTGGGAAGAAAATAAAGAAATCTAGTAGTGCAAATAATTAAATTGAAGTTTACTTAATTTTTTTTTAATCCAAACAACTAATTAAAGAAGTAATTGAGGGATGAGCAACATTTCTTTTATCTGTTAATTTATATAAATAACACTGAATGAACTTCCAAATAAGTTGACAAGGTGTAGGATAATTTAAATTAAATACATGGAATATTTTGAAACAAATATCTATAGCCTTCAGAACGGAATCTACTTGAAATTTATATTCATCAAAATAGACGAATATTTCTTTAGGTTCAAAAAGACTCCCTGTTATAATAACTAGGGGCTGAATTGGTTCGTTTACATCCCTTTTTTTATTTAAAAATTCTTTTGTAGCTTCGAGATTGATGTTGCATATAATAAATGATTTTTGTGAGTCACTTATAGAGAATTTCTTGTGGATTTTTTTGTTGTTTTTTAGCAAGACCTCTTTTGTGGTTGGAATTAATACCCCATGAAGAAGATATAAAATAGTTGCACAGCGACCATCTGAAATGAAAATTATTATTTTAATATCAAAATATATTTAAAAAACGACACGCACATGATAGGGTTCCGTAGCCATTCTCACTAACATTGTCCACTTGATAATACGTATCAAGAGTTATTTCATGTTACCCAAAGATGCAATCTCTATAAATGTGTTTGTGTTCATGTCACGGATTACAAAAAAAAAAACAATTCTTTTCTAAATATGTTATAACCAACTTTTGCCACACTGTTCATTATAATTTTCATATATACTAATTAATTAAACATTACATTCTGAATTCTTTAATTTTTGTTGTCGCGTCGATAATTTAGGGGACACACTCTGATTCGAACTTTGAAAGCAAATATATCGTGACTGAAGGGTTAAAATCTATAGGTCCTTTTTAGATGACCTATCTAAGACATCCCACTCAATGGGGGAAGTGGAAAAAAATGTATGTACACTTTTCAGTCTATGGGAGGGGTCCAAAAATTTAATCATTTCTGTTTTTGGTCCATCAATCTACATCTGTATACCAAATTTCACCTTAATAGGTACATAAATCAAAGTATAGGAGGGTTGTGACTTACATACAGACAGACGGACGGACAGAGCAAAACTATAAGGGTTTCTAGTTTTCTACAAAACCCTAACAAGACAGGAGTGAATTAAATATCGTTAAATGTGCTTACCCTCGTTAATATTTTGAAATTGTTTAAATTCCTCAAATATTTTTTTGCAATTGAAATCTTTTAACCGTTCTTCATAAATTTTGATCATTTTTTTGGCGAATATGTCAAATGTTTTATTAATATCAAGAACATCTGGATATAACCGTTTAAAATCTATATCAATCTGAAAAAAATTAATGTTGTTAGTAATGCTTTAATGTGAATTAAACCCTAATTTTAACCTTCGGAGTACACACCTATTTTTTCAACCTACTAGTACACTCTGGGTCAATTTGACCCTGCTTACTTTTTGATCGCCTATAATTCCGCAACTACGAAACCTTTTGACTTACCAAAATTCAAAGGCATACTTTGACTCATGGTAAATGAATTTATAAGTGTTACAAATACCTTTGAAGTATTCAGCATACTTAAAAAAAATCGCGAAAAATGTAAAATACCTGAGCGCTATTCACGATCAAAGTCGGTGTATGGGTCAAATTGACCCACAAGAGGCTCCGAGGGTTAAATTAAAACTTGAACACTTACAAGATTGTATCCTAAAGGTCTTTTGTAGTGAGGCCATTTCAAAAATATTTCTGAAGTATTATTTGATTTGTTTATATCTAATAAACGATAATTTTTTGTGGCTGCCCAATGAGATTTGACTTCTTCCCATGTTATATTATCCAGTTTAAGAGCTTGTATACTCTCTTCAATATTTTGTTCGGGTTCTGTAAATACACATATGTATATAGAATGAATTTATACTATTAATCCATGCATCTTGGCTTCTGGAAGTATGCCGCGATTTGGTCGTGGTATTGGCCTTCTTAGAAGAGCCCTGAAGACGTCCACTGAAATATATGACGAAACGTTGGCCGTTAACACTATCTAATCAACGCGGCTTACGCCCAGAAGCCAAAATCCATTTCAAGATCATCGCAGAAGCCTCAAGACTTGTACTATTAATCCATGATCTAATAATACAAGGTCTGCTGGATAGTACATTTGTTTTATACTGTGACGTCATCGTCAAGAAATTTTTTAATAAGGAATTTGTGACAAACGGAATGTAAATTAATAAACGACCTAATGGTTTTCAAATTTTTGTTCTTTGATCTAATTATTGATCAATTATTTAGAAGTACAACACAAATTTTTTGTCGATGTTATACGTCATTTTTATTTTTTTTTATCGAGAACTTCTGACATATAACATATAGTTTGAATATATGTATATTATATGGTATAACCATTTTATCCCAACACGGCGGGAGAGGGGGAGGTACAAAACCATTTTTTCAACCACTTGATCTCGCAAAAAAAATATAAGTCGAAATAATTTTTTTATAAACAAAAAAAAAATGTAAAAAACACGTAAAAAGTTTATAAATTGAAAGAAATCGCATTTAAAAAATATACCATCGTTTTTAAGATCCAATTTAAAATTAAAATCTTACCCAAGTTTTTCAGAGGCGATTGAATTAACGAACTTGTGCCCTCTGATAAATATTTACGCTTACTTTTAAGCCCACTATTTTTCAATTGTCGCATACCATTATAATATTTTGAATAAATCTTCGATGTCATTGGTTGACCCGGCAATTTCTGATAATATGTGCCCTGAAAAAACAAAGATTGTTTCAAATAAATAGTTTAGCATTTGTTTCTATATTAACTTACTATTTGTTCACTAGGAAACAAAACAATAATCTCCTCGGCAATTTTTTTAGCCAAATCCGACGTCATTTGAATATCATTTGTTATTATATGATTATTTATAAGATCCAACATAATGTTTTTACAACCATCATTTAAAATTTTGTGAGTTTGATAAAACTGTAAAATCGATCGACCTTGAGTTGTATTTTTTAAAACAGATTCGACATTAACTGAAGTAGGAGTCCAGGGTTCTACATAAATAGTTCTAGCTTCCGGTTCCGCTTCATTGTTTTTATCTTCAGACACTTCAGAAGAAACTCCAACAGATGTTTTTTCGGTTTGTTGCCACTGCAGTAAATAATGTTCTAACTTAATTCGTGTACCCAGATCGATATTATTTCTTGAACATAGTGAATCTATATGATTTTGTTTCATATGTTGTAGAGTAAACAAGTCCAATTTGTTATCTGGTTAAAATAATTTTATGTATTAGTTAAATTATTTTGTTAATAATAAAAAAAAATCTTTACCAATAATTTTTGGATATAAATGTTCTAAGTTCCAACTACGGAAAAGTTGTCTCATAATTGGGGCATCTTTTTCCAAAATACCGGATTGGTCTAAATCGTTTCTATTTGATGATACGTTAGGTTGAAGATGAATATATTGTTGAAGTATGCCTAGAAAATGTAACAAAATAATACTTTAGTACAAATAATAAAATTTTTTTTTTTGGTTGCTTAATAAAATGATTGATATTAATTTTTAAAAGTTTTTAGTTTATTTTTATTTTCATCACAAAACGATTAACTTTTAGAAAAAATGCAAAGTAAAGAGTTTAGAATTTGCTAAAGAATAGAAATAAATTATTTCCAGATTTTTTTATGACATTTTTACAGATTCAAACTAAAAAAACACATTATTTGTATTATTTATCTAATTTTAAGCAATTTATATAGGTATTTTGCATTTTTTTCTAAGTTGATTCGTTAACTAAACTTTAGGAGATAAAAATAAAAATAAACACCAAATTCTAAAAAATAGCAAATGTTCCTAATCACTCAAAAATATATAAGAAATTTAAAAGTGCATATACATATTCTGTGCCAGTGGTGTAGTAAGAAAATGTTTCGGGGTGGGGAGATTACATATGAATAAAAATACACTCATCGCTTGAATTACCGACGTTGTTGGTAATTCAACCGCTTGATTTGACGACGTCGAGAGGGGCCCCCACCACCGTGCCAAACTCAGCGTTGATTGATGAATTTAAATTTCGCGCAGAAATGGCAATCACGATAGTATTATGGAGGGGATAGGAGAAGGTCGGCAAATCGTGCGTTTGGCCCGTCGGTAAATCAAGCTGCCGGTAAATCGCGGGATGAGTGTACATATGAATAAAATTTTTATTACGAAGATATTATGATATTAACCCCCTCTCCCCGTTACTACGCCTCTGATCTATATATTTTAATTCAGTTCAAAATGAATTGTTTTTACCAGGGTGGTATTTCTTGTGTTATTCCTGTAAATAAAGTTAATTTAAAAAAAATTAATACAAATTTTATTAGTCACATAGTTTATAATGAAATAAGTTTAAAAATATTTATTTATATTTTAAATACATTAATTAAATACACGTTTCTTATTTATAAATAACTAATCTGTAAAAAAAAACTGAAAAAAATATAAAAAATCATTTTAGGTACATAATTATTTATTTATTTATTTAAAAAACACATATTATCAAAAAATGAACATTTCAGAGAGCTTTTGATATTTTTCACCGATACGTATAAGAAATTCCAGAACCCAATGATCATAACTACGTGAAAGCCTATTTTTTATACAATTAAAAATACTAATATTAAATAACTACAATAACTTATTTATTATAACTCCAAATTCTTTCTTGTACACATACCTATATTTCTATCCAAATATTATCTTTGCTAAAAATAAATATAAATAATTTTAACTAAAAATCTTGCTCCGATAATGCAAGGTCTTCTGTGGATATTTTGACAGTTGCCATTTTATATAAATTTCTTGTCGATGACGTATTATATCGACAAGAAAATTATTTAAAAAAAAATATTAATCATTTATTTATTTACATTCCACTTGTCACAAATTCCTTATTAAAAACTTTCTTGGCGATGACGTCACAGTATAAAACAAATGAATTGTCCAGCAGCCCTTGCATTATTGGATCATAACTGGGGAATCTTTATTTCATAAAAACTTAAAAATTACTTAACATGTACAATTACAAAATTATCAAACAATCAATTTAGTTCTTTTTCATTGTAAAAAACTTATCAGAAAAATCTATATCATCAATTCTCTTCTTCAATAATAACTTTCTAGTATTTGGAAAGTGGTTATGATAGTTTCTAACTGCAACCAAAGCTCCTTTGACTGTGTAAATTGCCGATTTACAACCGCAATGGTTTTCTACACAAATCCAACGTATTTTTCCTCGACCTGTAATCTGTTTCTTTCTGTACATGTTATCTTCGTATACAAGAAGAGGGTATCCTTGCTTGCTTTCAACGTAGTAGAGACCTAGAAATTAGAAAAATGTGTCAAGAAAAAAAATCTTTAAACTGAATTTTTCCTTGAGTTATGAATATCCTAAGAATATAATTTGCACGAACGGAGATATGAATTAATTTTTATTATTGAAAAATTAAAAGAATAAATGTTGTTGAAGGATCGTTTTGAAAAATACACTCAGCATTCTGCTATACGACGGCATCGGTAATTCAAAAATTGCACTACATGACGGCTAGATGAGCACCCACCACCGCGCCGACATTAACGTTGATTGGTGAATTTAAACGCGCAGAAATATAGCAGTCACGGTGGTATTACGGTGGAGATGGGGGAAGGACGTTGGTTAGTCGGCACATTATGTAACGGAGTGATCCTGTAATGGATGGTCGTATAGCAGAGTGCTGAGTGTAGGAGGTTTTCTACAAAACAATAAAATAATTATTTCAGCATTTCCCAAATTTAACCCCTAAGGTGATTTTTTTTATTAACTGAATGAAACATGACACAAGTAGGTACTCTACAAGACAAATAAAATTTTCGAAAGTTCAACCCCTATAAAAATGGGGGGGAGGGGTAAAATTTTAACTAAGATCCTAGATATTAAGGATTTTTTATAGGTAATGAATAAAAATCAATATAAAAAAATTTTATATGTAACCCCCTATCACGTATGGAGATCGAGTTGTATTTCGTTTCGAAACTCACGCGAGCGAAGCCGCGGGAATCAGTTAGTCTTATATATAAAATTTTACCTTCCCACGATTTATCGTATTTGAGTTACAGCATCTACAGACAGACAGACACACAAATACCTAAACAGAATGGATTCAGGGAAGGTCAAAATTGAAAATTTTATACAAATCGGTTTAATAATACTTACTTATATATTTGGTCGTATAAAAAAGTAATAATTTCAACCAAAAACCATCAATCAAGTCAAAACAGCTGAAGTTTTATTTCTTGAAAAACACAAAAATTACAAGTTCAAATACAAAACTATCAAATATCAATACATTATTTTGTTTTCTTTTTAAGAAACATAGCATACATATCAAGATTATCAATTTTTTCCCTCATCAACAATTTCTTTGGATTCGTAATGTGGTTGTGAAATTTTCTAATTGAAACCAAAAGGCCTTTGGTCGTATGGATTGTCGATTTACAACCACGAATATTTTCTACGCAAACCCAACGAATTTTTTCTCGACCTGTACACTGTTTCTTTCGGTACATGTTATCTTTGTATACAAGTAAAGGAAATCCTCGCTTGCTTTCAACGTAGTAGATACCTAGAAATTAGAAAACTGTGTCAGAAAAATTACATACAATCTTATTTTGTTTTCAATAGCTCAATTATATTTGAGTTATGAATAGTATCAATAGTTTAACCGTGAGAGCCTTTTAGGCGTACAATTTAACAACTAAATCACTTTGAATGCCTGTCATGTTTGATACGTTCAGTTGAGAGAAGCCGCGGGAATCAGTTAGCCTAAAATATAAAATATCACCCTCTTACAATTTATTTGAGTTACAGCATCTACAGACAGATAGACACATAGACACCTACATTATGGCGAAAATAGTCAAAATGGATTCAGGGAAGGTCAAAATGGAAAATTTCATAAAAATCTGGGATTCGACAGAAATCGGTTTACTAATACTTACCAACTTATATACTTGGTTGTATAAAAAAGAAATAATTTCAACCAAAACCCATCAATTAAGTTGAAACAGCTGAAGTTTTATTTCTTGAAAAACACAAAAATTACAAGTTCATATACAAAATTATCAAATATTAATATACTATTTTGTTTTCTTTTTAAGAAACATAGCATACATATCAATATTATCAATTCTATCCCTCATTAATATCTTCTTGGTGTTCGTAATGTGATTGTGAAATTTTCTAACTGTTACCAAAGCGCCCTTCATTGTATGGATTGTCGATTTACAGCCACGAATATTTTCTACACAGACCCAACGTATTTTTCCACGACCTGTACACTGTTTCTTTCTGTACATGTTATCTTTGTATACAAGTAAAGGGAATCCTTGCTTGCTTTCGACGTAGTAGATATCTAGAAATCAGAAAACTGTGTCAGAAAAAATACATATAATCTTATTTTGTTTTCGATTACTCAAATATAAATTTGAGTTATGAATACTGTAATATAAACCGCGAAAGCCTTTTAGATGTACAATTTAACAAATAAATCACTTTGAATACCTGTAGCTTTTGATACGTTGACATAAGAGATATGACACTTTTGTAGAAAATTTTATCTTCGTCAAAATGATATCGTTAAAAATTTTTCATCAGTTATTATGAATCAGTAATATCAAGTTAAGTACTAAAGATTTCTTTTCCTACGTTATTTTAATGGGAAATTGGATCATCCCTTGCGCGACTCCTCTTAAAATTGAACTCCAAGACACTTATTTTAAATCTTTATTTTATTATGCCTATTTTTTATGTATTCAAAAAATAATGATTTATTTCAACACGCTTTTCTTTTTGAACGAAAAAAACTCTTTAGTAAAATTTTCTTCTGTAGGCTTTTGTAGCCGTTGTCGATAAGAGTTAACTTTTCGTGCTGTTAAAATATTGTTTACTTTCAAATCGTTATAAGTTTTGCAATTTTTCAAGTTATTGTAATTTTACAAGTACCAACGTAAAGGGCACTTATTTTTGATATGGAAAAAATTATAAATATCCTATAATGTTTACGAATTAGTTCAATAATAGCGTTAATAAAACGGATGCTGTAAACAAAAAGTATGTAAGTGTTCACGCTTTGCGCTTAGACAGATCAATTATTAATGGCAGTATTTCAGTCAATTTTTGTTGTATTGGAATAAAATTAAAACCAAATTAATAGGTCTAAAATTGGGCTATAAAGAATAATTGAAAACATTTTTCAATTATTTGCTCCGTTTTGATGTTACCTATATATTTGTATTTATACATTATAACTTTTTTATGCAAAAAAACCTCTTTAGTAAAATTCAAGAATAACTCAAATTGTACTCAATATAAACATAGTCGCCTCGATCCTTGATCGCAATTTTTCGAATGTTTTCTATGCTAAAAATGTATATAAATAATTCAATCCAAGCCAAAAATCATCAGTCAAATTGAAATAGTAGTGGAAATTTTATTTCTTGAAAACATACAATACTTAACATGTTCAAATACAAAATTATCAAAGATATCAATCTATTTTTGTAAAAACTTAGCAAAAATATCGAAATCATTAAATTTCTTCTTCGTTAACAACTTCTTGGTGTTTGGTAAGTGGTTGTGATTATTATTAACCATAATCAAAGCGCCTCCAAATGTATGAATTACCGATCTACAACCGGTATGGTTTTCTACACAAATCCAATGTGTTTTCCCTTGGTCTGTAATCTTTTTCTTTCTGTACATATTATCTTCGTATACAAGAAGAGGATACCCTTGCTGGCTTCTGACATAGTAGACGCCTAAAAATCAAAGAACTGTGTCAGAAAAAATACAACTAATCTTATTTTGTGCTGTGTTCTGTTGAAAGTAATTTATTTCTTAAGACGTCTCTAAATGCACAAACAATTTTTTGTTATATGTAAAGCATCGTAACAGCGATTAAAGGTTAGTTAATGGATGATTTACTAACTGTCTATTTTTGCTTTATGGCACCACTAAAACTGTCGTAAATATATTAATTGAATGTCCAGTATCATAAAGGAACTAGAAAAATTTGCTAGCTGGCAAAATGGGGTATCAAACTTATATTACAGTTTCCTTGGAGTTTTTGACAAATAGTTCCATGCAGTGGAAGTAAAAATAAAGGTAGTAAACTTAGTAAAGTATATTTATTAAAGTGTATTTACTAAACTTTTAAAAACTCGAAGATAAACTGTTGATACCTCATTTGAGAGAGCTTGCTAGCTAGCAAATTTGCTAACTCTTTAATGATAATAGACATAAAACTTATTTTTTGATTAAAAAGAAAACATTATCTCAATATTTTTATTATATTATTGAGATTATTACATCTGGCTCAAATTTTACTCCTTCTAATAACCTGACGATGATTCTGTGAATCGAAAGCTCGCATTTACCTTTATTTTATTTTTCTGACGTTTACACAATTAAGTTGTTATTATTTATATAACAAAACAATACAATCTTATTATAATTTTAATTAAACTATTTTTTTGTTTTTATTTCAAAACAATAACATCGGTTTGTTTTAAACGTATACATATTGTATGATATATTTTATTTTTTGTAAGGATAGAAGGAAAAACAAAAAGGACGTAATATACCCCTTATTTTAAACAAATATGTAAAAACATTAATGAATAAACTTTATTGACAATAATTTTGTTGTACAGGTGACAGATGATATTCTATTTTCGCACTTATATAAGTCCGTAGACTCATTACTAATTTCAGTGATGGACTAAGGATAAATAGGGCCCTAGGAAAGGTTCCCATTTCGAACCCTAAATAAAATTTAAATGCCTTTTACAAAATCTGAACTCCCAGAAATTACGAGCCCTAGGCAGTTGCCAAGGCCAAATTCCACCCCTTATTACACAGGTAGAAATGTTTACTTGAGCCAAATAAACCTTGTTTTGTATATAACGAAAACAATATTTTCTTAAGATAAGAAATATATTCTTAAACCAACTATAGTATTCTTGGACGAAAAAATAATGTAGTAGGATTAAGAGTACTTTTCTTACATTATATTAAGAAAATATTGTTTTCGTTATATACAAAACAAGATTTTCTTGGTCCAATACAGTTTTTTTTAGTGTATAAATAAAATTTACAAAATTCTCCATTCTTCTTGCAGTTTCCTATTAATCTTTCTGATATTAGATCCATGGCAATGCTCTCTGATGTGTTTAGATATAATTATTCCATCTAGAGTACGGACTGAGACATTACAGCCCTTGGTTCGTTCCACGCACATCCATTGGGTCCTTCTCTTCAGGCAATACTTTTTACTGTACATATGTTCTCCATACACGAGCAAAGGCTTTCCTCTTAGACTTTTTACGTAAAATGTACCTAAAAATAAATAAGTGAATTAATAAAATACAATACTTATTAGGGAGCGTACATTAACTACGTAAGACTTTGATGGGAGGGAGGGGGGGGGTCAAAAGAGAAAATACATACTTATTAGGGAGCATACATTAATTACGCAAGACTCTGAAGGGGGGGGGGGGTACAAGCGATACTTACGTAAGTACTTTTAATAATTATTTTACTGGCTTTTCTGGCCATAACATTTTTTTAAATCAATTAAAAAACAACCTAAGGTTAGGATATGGAGGGGGGGGGGGCATATTACAAAGAGGGGAAAGGGGTGGTGGTGAAATTTTCGAAAATAACCTTAATGGACGCTCATTTATTGACATGGAATTTTAAATTAATTTAGAATTTGAAGAATCAAGTAAAATAAATATTTTAGTTATTTATTATAATAAAATATATTAATTATATTTTAAGTTCTACATATATTGAACAAACATACATAATTAATAATAAATATATAATTTATAAGAAACATTAATAAATTATTACTCTCTCACTGATCAGATCAAGTTTGAAAAGCATTATTATTCATCGAATAATAATAAATAAATACATATGATTTTAATTTAACCATATAATGTTATTTGTATGAAAGGTTTTCCCTTTTCTTAACTTCAATTGCATGGTTAAAGTCTTGTATTATCTGATTTACAAAAAAAATCGGTCACTAATGTTCTAATCGATTTTATTAGTTCATAATAATTAATAATGAACATTATTTATTTTTGAAGTGGCTACAAAATTACATCTTGCCTTTAAATTTATATTACTTTAAGAAATTAACATTGAAAATAACATAGGTCTTGAAATAACAGTATGAAAAAACTTTTTTTTTTTAGAAATCTAATATTTCTTCAGTAAATACTTTTTTGTTTAATATTTTCTTATGGTTCGGTGGATGATTATGATATTTATCTTCATCGACTACAGGTCTTCCGTCAATTAAATATAATGTATATGAACAACCTCTTCCTTTTTCAACGCATATCCATTTCACTCTATTGCCATGGACTCCTTTATACTTTTTACAAAACAAATGATTGTTATATACCAACTGTGGTTGGCCTCGTTTACTTTCAACGAAATATATTAAATCTAAAATAAAAAATAAAAACGTTAAATTGTTGTAAATTTAAGCCACACAAAAAAAAGATCTAAAGAACTTTTTCGGAGACTATGTACCATCGGCATCATAAGTCGTCTGACACCTTAAAGGTGAGAATCGCTTACAATAAATTCGAAAATATATAAAACAAACATCATCGGTTATCTCTTTCTAGGGTGAAGCTTGTATAGTTACATCATTTTAAATAAAAACAAATTACGTCCAATTCATTAATTAATTTTTGTGTGATTTTTTTTATCAATAAATCATAGGATTCTTTAAATGTAAAGCAATTTTGAGTGTAATTTTTACATAAATAATTTTCAAATTAAAAATTCCCACTGTACCCTTTTAACACTTTCAGTCACGCTTTTACATTAAGAATATTTTAAACATTTTAATGTTAGTTTTAGCATCATTTACAACTAAAATATCATAGAATGAAGGAAAAAAAATCTAGGTATTAAGGCTTTCGAGGAATGAGGTGGTTAGTGACACTAACCACCATGACTAATAATAAAACACAACTATGATGAATAATGTTTATTATTTATTAATATTATCAACTTTTTCACAGGCAAAATTTAAATAAAAATCACTTTGTATGAAAATCTGAAAAACATGTTTTTCCTTTGCGTAAACAAAGAGGCACTTTACATGTATTGCACTGCCATACAGTCCGCACTGGAGATGATTTAGTGCTACATTTGCAGCATCTTCTCGAAGTGCTTCTCGCAGGTTGATGGCGACTGCATTCTAGACGAATTTCCTGAGGGACTGTAGGCTTGTGACGTTTTATAAATGCAGGTCCTGGAGAAGAGGCCGCGGAACTACGGTTGCTGTTTACTGATTCGGGCCTTTCTTTGTCTCTGACATATGCTGGCGCCAGTAAACCCTGGTATACGCTTCGTCTGAATTCTTTCAGAGTCAATACTGTAATAAATACGAAAAAGCCACTAATAGTTACATGCATAAGTTCTGTGTAGATTATAACCATAAACCCACAACAGTCACGGTGGTTAGTTTACTAACCACTCTATTTTCGTTGTGAGTACACATCGAAAACACAAAAGTAGTAGTATATGTGAACACGAATAAAATAGATATATGAGAATATATTGAGTAAAAAACATTCAAGAAAAAAGCTTAATTACCCGTTTCACAATTTTTTTTACCAAACACTCCAATAAAAGTACGTTAGCGCATAATATTCAATTCAACACAAATTAACTGTCACTCATTCAAAATACCGCCAATCGGTCGCATCCTGTCAAGCATGGTCCGAACTTTCATAATAATTCAACACGCGGATTTAAATTAAAAAATTGGAAAAATGGTGGTTAGTGACGCTAACCACCAAGACTGAAAGAGTTAAGATGTAATCGTTGGAACGCCACTGCTGTCGAAAATAAAAAAAATTCTTTTAATTTCACCAATCCGAAATCTTGATGCAAAGGCAAAATATTCTAAAGCGTTCCTCTTCTAATTAATAATTTTAAAATACATTAATCATTTTTATAGAAAAATATTATTAAAATTAGTTGAAAATAACAGTTTATTTTCACATATTTGATTTGCTAGCAATTTTAGTAATACATATATCATCTATTAATTAATAGAAAAAATGAAATCGACAAAATAGGTAAAGGGGTAAGATCACCAAAATCCTACGAACCCTTACAAGAGGTAGGAGGAGGAGTTAAAAATTGAAAGATCATCCTTTAAGAAATAAAATTGACACAATCAGATTTAGTTTTTATTCAAAATATGTTCATTTATAAATAATTAAATATCAGTAAGGTTATATTATACATTCATTATTACATTAGACTAGGAAAGACTATGGATACATAACAACCACTAGTCCGTATATGAAACTGTTACCAAAATTTGACGGCGGCCATCTTTAATTTCATGTCACTTGCATATAATCTCAGAGGCGTCAGTTGAAAATTTATAATATATAAATATGTTTTATTTCACAATTGAATTTGGTATGTAAGAGAGATAATAATTCTTTATAGACGTTTCTCTGTTAGTAATACTTTTAAAGACAATATATTTTTTTTTTATTAATTAATTTTATAATTTAAAACAATTGGTATTTATTTTAAAATCCGAATGATACGCCAATGACTCATGGAGCGATTTTTTGTGGAGCGATATGGTAACAACGCTAGGAAATGTGTTATTAGTCCTATATATCTTTCCTTGTCTAAGCCAGTAACTATTAAAATTTTGATACATCTCCAGTAAATATGTTTCTAGATGATATTTTTTCAATATTTGTTGGATGTGTATGATATTTTTGTTTATTAATAACAATTTTTCCGTCTGCTAAATATAACGTAAAATGGCATCCTCTCTCTCTTTCAACGCACACCCACTTCACTGTATTTCCAGTAACTCTTTTATAGCTTTTACAAAACAAATGATTGTTGTATACTAACTGAGGCTGGCCTTTTCTACTTTCAACGAAATATATTGACGATGACTCTAAAATAAAATATATATATTTATTTATTTATTTCGGTCGTTAAATCGACCGACGTTTCCTAAGACATTGCAATAAGTTATTAAAAAAATAGAGCTCTACATATAGGAAAGGAAAAAATGAATAGATTCATTATGTATAAGTTATTTAACTATGATTTTTAGTTCGTAGAAAGCACTGACGATATGAGAAAATAAAAAATTCTAATGAAATTATCGATAAGGTTTTCCCTTCAAGGGGATGGGGAGGGGGGTGATATTTTTCGTCAGAAGGGGGCAAATTGATTATTTTATAATATTATCTTTATTTGGTTGTATTAAGGACACAGATTGTTAGTTTGGATTGTAGTAGGTACGAGTACCTACCAAATTAGTAAAAAATATGGTTCTTTTTTTATTAACTGACTTCAAAAAAGGTGACCATTGGCTGTGGATATTTTTTATGTACATATTTCCGGGCATTACTCTACAAATATGCACATTTGGATATTTTTTGCTTCTTTGAAAGAATATACTCCCGAGGTGGTTGCATATAAATGTTTTCAGATCTGCTTTAAAAAAAAAAACTGAAAACTATATAATAATGTTTTAAACAGTGTTTGAATTCGATGCAAAGCCAATAAGAAAAAAGTAAAACCGACTTCAAAAACTATTTTTTATTAATAAATAAATTATTTTTTTAATATTTAATCATTTTTTACGCAATTGGAGGTTGGGGCTAACACTTAAAAATACTTTAGTCGAAGATTATGCTTTTTAACTTTTATCTCATTGTCAGCCTTTTCAATACAGATATATTCAATTTTTTTAGGAAACCTATAAATAAAAAGTGCAGGTTAAAAAAAATTGACCCAATTTTTTTTTAAATTTTATTCCAACATTAGTTACAAAATGTTTTTTATTTATTTATATCTTCTTCTCGAATATTCGATCAGTGCATTAATAAATTTGACAGATCTCCTGTAAATATTCTCTTTTTTGATAGTTTTTCGATATTTGGTGGATGATTATGATATTTTTCACTATCAATAATAGGTTTTCCGTCTATAAAATTCAATGTATATGAGCATCCCTTCTCTCTCTCAACGCACACCCATTTCACTCTATTTATATGGACTCCAGTGTAGTTCTTACAAAACAAATGGTTTTCGAATACCAGCTGAGGTTTTCCTCTTTTACTTTCGACGAAGTACATCGGATTTGAATCTAAAATGAAATAAATAATGTTAGATTAATTTTGAACTCTGTGTGCAAGTTGCAACTTTTGTTTTAATACATATTGTAGTGTGGACTGTAGATTCATCATCTTGAAGAAGTATTTAAAATATGAACATTTTAAAATATAATGAAACATCTCCAAACCGATTTGTAATTGTAATTAAAATAAAAAAACGGTTGGGGAAATTTTTTTATTAGGTAAATATGTTATCGTAATTCTTGGTGTTTTTGTAAGAGTTCGTGTAGAGGAAGTTTGACTGTATAAGGTTACTGTAAAATTACAAGCAAACGAATACAGTTTTTATTTTAGATTTGTCTTTACCTATCTTTTTTATCTGTAAATTAAAAAAATGTGTTTCAAACAAATTGTAAAAAAATAAAATTAAAATTATATTTGGTTTTATTCAAATAAATAAATTACAGTTTATTCACAATATATTTTATTTCACAGGGTGGCCAGTATTTCTCTGGAACAAATTTCCCTGACTTTTCCCGGTTTTCCAGGAGATTTTTTTCCGTTTTTCCCTGTTTTTTATTTAAAATTTAGATAAAAAACCTAAAAAAGGTCACAAGTTTTCTTCCAAATGTTAATAAATAACTGTTTAAATATTTTGCGAAAATTTTTGCATTTTTATAAAAAATTCCCTAACTTTCCCCTGACATTTCCCTGTATAGCAAAATTCCCTGACTTTTTCTGGTTTTCCAGAAACTGGCCACTCTGTTGCAGCTAATACAAAGAAAAATAAATCAAAGTAATGAAAATTTAACCAATTACACACATTTATTACTTAAAAGTTTCTAAAAATGTATTTAAGGTTGTTGTTCACTGAAAGTCGTGACATCTAGCGAAATTTAGCATGAACTACAGGGTTTTGATATGTCGGTAAAAAAGAACAAATAGATCTGGCAACAATTTATAATATTAGACAAGAATAGAAGATTCATTTTTAACAATATTATAATTATTACTGTTGCTGACAATAGTAATAATTATAATAATAGTAACTATTATTATTATAAATAAAAACATTAAATGTAATCAATAATCACTTGATATTTACAACGCGCGTCAGTTTTCAATACCACGTTTTTATATTTATATTTATTATTATTATATTATAATTAAGATCGCGCCGAATGCGCTGTTGCCATATCGTATATTTACGTCATGTGTTCGGGAATTTATCAAAGTTAAAAATTATTAATTATTTAAGGAGATGGTAAATCATTCTAAAATTTTATATACACATTCCTTAATTACCAATCTATAACATAACCGTTTTTGGTTAAAACCTGACGTTTGGTTTTAATACACGAATTAAATGAATATCAAATTCCAAGTTGATCCCTATGCTTGCAATGTATAAGAGGCCAACTTTGCACGTTTATAATTAATAAACGAAATGGTAAACTGACCTGAATTTTTTTTTACAAATGCGAACTAGCTTACTTAACACAATATTAAAATTTTAACAAATTCTGTAGTGATCGATTTTAGTGAACAACAACCTTAAGTATATAAAACTATCTATGGTTTCTTATTCTACTCAGATCTTGATAGATCTCCAATTTGAGACATCATATTTTCACTGGTTTTTGATATGTAGAGATTTGCAAAGATATACAATGGTCTACAAAGATCTAAAACGATCCATAAAGATCTATAAATATCTCTGAAGATCATTGTAACGTTAAAAATTAATGAATTTTAAACGTTTTTACCTCTATCACGATCTATAACGATCATTAGAGATCTTTGTAGATCCTTTTAGATCTTTGTAGGTCATTGTAGATCTATGAAAATCTCCACAGATCAAAAACCAGTGAAAAATATGATGGCTCAAAATGGAGATATGTCGAGATCTGAAATGATCTCTGCAGATCTACAATTTTTTCCCAGGTCTTTATTCATTTGGGCTACAGAATTAAGTGTTAAAGAATTAATTAATTTATTGAACAACAGCAATCTGGTTACAAATCTTTTGAATGGAATTCTCGAAAAAAAGAATAAGCAGGAATAAAAAATAAAAACAAAGAGATTATAAGAAACTCCATTCAAAATCCTGAAATTCTTCACAATCTGAGAATAAAAGATATTGTCAAAATAAAATTAATACATTTTTACATTGCCAACGTATTTTTATTTACAAAATTTGGGCTTACTCTTGATTTTGTTTTATTTTTCCGAGATTCACGAAGCGCGCAATATTTCTCTTTTTTTATTATATAGCTAACCTTGTTGCTCACCGAGTAATACCCTACCTAATGTTCGGTATTATAAAGTGGCTAGCAAATTTGCAAGCTAGCTAGCACTCTCTAATGAGATATCCAACTTATATGACAGTTTTCTGGGAATTTTTTAATGACTTTGACAATTTTTTATGTAAACACCAACGGTATTAAAACAGTGGTGTATTATGAAAATTATTTTATACGATCAGAGTCTCCAACTGTCTTGCAATACGTTGAAGTATCACTGCTCTGAATTCCGTAGCAAATCCATAGATACTAGCTTGCAAATTTGCTAGCCCTTTTATAATACCGGACGTAAGGGATATTTTAAAATAACATTAGAAATCAATCGTAAATAGTAACTTTAAAAATTATTTATATTATACGGCCATATTTTCTTTCTTAATAATTTATCAATATTCGGTGGATGGTTATGATACCTTTCAGCATAATTACAAGGTTTTCCGTCTATTAAATCTAATAAATAAGTGCATCCCTTCTTTCTTTCTACGCACGTCCAAGTAACTCTATTTCCACTTTTATCTTTATATCTTTTGCAAAACAATTCATTACGGAATACCAGTTGAGGTTGACCTCTTTTACTTTTGACGAAATATATCGGACTAGAATCTAAAATAAAATAAAAATATGTTAGATTTACTCTGTGTATAGGTTGCGACTTAATGTTGTACAGTTGGTTTATTATCTATAAATATATATAAACATTTTAAAGTACAGGAAAACTTCTCCAAACAAACTAAAAAAAAACGGTTGCGAAAAAATTATAATTAAGAAAAAATATGATCTAATCATATGTCAAATACTGCTTGTTTTCAGTGGCGTAGATATGGGGGGGGGGGTAAGGGGATCAATCCCACCCCCCATGAGTCCAATTTTTATACTTTTCACCATATAAAAGATGATTTAATACTGTCATATCCCCCCTATGACTCTGACTTCGGTTGAAATCCCCCCCTCCATCGCAAAAAGCTATCTACGCCACTGCTCGTTTTGTGTGGGTTCGTATCGAGTAAGTTTTACTGTATTAGGCTACAGGAGAACAGAAGACAACAAATGAATAGATGTATTATAACATTTTATTATACCTTTAAAAAAGAGGTAAATTTTATCTTTATGTTAAAAAAATATTTAAAACAAAAGAATATTAGATTTTTTATTTATTTTTCTATAGTAATAGTATAATTCATTAATAAATAATTATAAAATGTATCTATTTCTAATACTTATAAATGTTTGTTGTTTTAGAATAAAAAAAAAACGATTTACACATTAATAAATAACTTAATAATATAATGTCCGGTATTATAAAGAAGCTCGCTAGCAAGTACTCTTGAGGTATCAAACTTATATGACAGTTCTCTTGGAGTTTCATGTAGAGTTTGACAAGTTTCACGCACGCGTTTTATGTTAACAGCAACGATATTAAAACAGTGGTGATATTATGAAAAATATTTTGTACGATCAGAGTCGCCAACTGTGTTACAATACATTCAAATATCACTGCTCTAAATTCCATAGCAATCTATATATTGCTAGCCCCTCTTATGATACCGGACTTAAAACTATTTATTTTTGTGGGATACATAATTAAGTGTTTATTTATTTCACAACCGTAAATTGGTTGGAAATATTTTTAGGTGGGAGGGGTAATTTAAAATAACATTTGAAATCAATCAAATAGTACGTTTAAATATTCTTTAAAGTCAATATTTTTCTTTTTAATATTTTCTTAATATTTGGTGGATGGTTGTGATATCTTTTGGCATAATTAACAGGTTTTCCGTCTATTAGATCTAGTAAATAAGAGCATCCCTGCTTTCTTTCTACGCACGTCCAAGTAACTCTATTCCCACTTTTGTCTTCATATCTTTTGCAAAATAGATCATTACGGAATACCAACTGAGGTTGGCCTCTATTACTTTCAACAAAGTATATTTCACTTGAACCTAAAATAAAATTAAATAGATTAATCTTAGTTTAAATTATTGGATATTAATTTGAAGATATTCAGTTTCTACACGGAAAAAAAAGAAACCTGAAGAATTACAGTTTTTTCCTGTACATCCCGGATAATAAGCGACAGACAACCTATCATAAATAATTTTTTTTTACAGTCTGAAACTGTAATAATGTTTGCAGAAACTCAATATAAATTGATGGATAAATTGCAAATCATAGGTGGGCACAGTTAATCGAAATGTTATCTTCGTTAACCGTTAAAGCGTTAAAATTCCGAAAATGTAATGGAAGTTAAAGTTAACCGAAAATTTAACGAAAGTTAATGTTAATCGTTAAAAAGTTAACCATCCAAAATGTTTGAAGTCCTTTTTTTACTATTTCGACAACTTTCTTATGTACTTTTCATCAAACAACCAATGTAACGGACTAAAGTTAACGGAAGTTAACCAAAGCGTTAACATATTTTTGAGTTAACTTAAAAGTTAATCCGTTAACCACTTTGTTAACTTCGTTAATTAACGATTAACGGATTAACGAGTTAATGCCCACCTATGCTGCAAACATTACAGCCTAAAGTTATATTATTATAGTTTCAGAGAGTAAAAAATATTTTATAATAATAGGTTGTCACTTTAGTCGCTTACTATTCGGGATGTAGAGGGAAAAACTGTAATTCTTTATATTTCCTTTTTCCCCGTATAGCATATAAAATAACAGTTTTTCGACTGGCAAAAAGAGTCTGTAACCAAACGTGATGTAACTTTGGGTTAGAGTGACAGATTAAAAAAGGTTGGAGCGAAATGTTAGTTATAGCCTCCCCTTTCACCTCTAATTATAAAAAAAATTACCTTTACCTTACCGCCTGGGGTAAAATGCCATCCCACCTTCCCCTTTAGATCGCTTCTATTTGGAGTATGACTGTAATGTTTGAAACAAATGTTTTGTCAAAATATTTTTATTCATAAAATAATCTATAATTTAATTATTTAACAACATTCTTATAAAATATAAGGTAGAGTGCCATATTATGAAACAACTTGGAAAACAGCGCCTCTTATGAAACACGCGTGTATTAATCAATTTTAATAATATTCATACTTCGTTTTGTGTACTAAAAAAATTAATCTAGCGTCATTGAACCTTTTAGTTTAATTATAGTACAAAAATCAAAATATCATTTAAATACAAATAATCGAAAAAAATATTTTATCATAGCGCTACCTAAAAGTTGGTATTTACTGACATCAAAGTGGTAAAAATGTACTGATTTATAGTTTACTATTTTCATGTATTTCTTTGTATTTTATATACTTTACGATATATAAATGATAAGTCAAATTATAGATGAGACATTAAGGAATGAAATGATATAATTATTTTATAGATTTCAGTAAATTAATTATTGATAAACACATGTTTTCTTATAGGAACGATAATTGTCATTAGTCTCCTATTTATGAAACACCATAGATGAGTGAATCAGAATAGGTACCGACATAACCTTACTTTTTTGTATTAAGGAACCAATTAAGAAACATAAGTATTGTTCGAAATAGTATTGTTTTTTATTATTTAAATAATTTTTTATCTTAAAAGTGATATAATGTGAAATAATGTATGTTTAAGTACACATTTTATTTAAAAATATAACAGGTAAGCAAAAGTTTTTTATACAAATTATAAATCTAACCTCAAAACATAAAACTGTCAATAACTTCAATATTATTTATATTTTATATTTGTTTTAGCAATGAAAACTAAAAAAATAAAGATTAGTGATCGAAATAACAATAAAAATAGACACAACGAACAAAAAAAAGTTAATAAAAAAGTTAAGAATATACAAAATCAGCATCTACAAAGGAAAGTTACTTTATTTGTTAATGCTATTGAGAAGAATTAAAAAAAAAAGAAAATTAAAAGGAAAAACTATACAACTGAAGCAATTCAGCAAGCTATAAAAGCTGTGAAAGACAGTGCTACTTTAAGAAAAGCAGGTGACAGTTTTGGAGTGCCGGCAGCCACATTATTTAGAAAAATCAAAAATCCTGAATTAATAGACAAAAAAAGTGGACCTCCTACAGTATTAAAAAAACAAGAAGAGGAAGAGATTGTAAAATGGATAGTGTACAGAGCCAAAACTGGTTCACCAGTTATTAGAAATGAAGAAGGTTAGAAAACAACCTTTTTAATGTATACAGGGTGGTCCGGTTTGGGATACAGATATTTACGTAGCTGATTCCCTGACTCATTGTGAGTAAGAAATTGTGCGGGGAGTGGGGGTCTATCTTCAACACCCTCTGAGTTACAGGGTGTTTAATTTTTTTTAAAGAGATAAGACGTGGGTCTTATAGTTTTCCAGTTATTAATTAATCCCCAAAGTGACTATTTTGCTACCTGCCCTATTAAATGAAACAGTCAATAAATTTATTTTTTACAACTACATAATTTTATTATTTATTATTATTTACCATAAAAATAATTATTTTCCGGAAAACTGTAAGACCCACGTCCAAACTTTGTATAGTGAATTTGTAGGTAACATTATGATGTACCAAAATAATGATAAAAAATACAACATGTTAGGGGTACTTTTGGAGAAAAATGTCATGTTCATAAAAAAATTTAACAAAAAAAGATAATTTTCGACTTTGATGAGCTATAATTCGGAAATAACAATATGGATAGCAATAACCGTAATACTGAAAAATATGTTCGTTAATTACCTATGAAACTGACTCATTTTGATTGCTCTAGATACGTTACTTTAGAAGTTATGAAATAATCTTTATTGTAAGAACTACTCTTTAAAAAAAAATTAAACACCCTGTAACTCAGAGGGTGTTAAAGATAGACCCCCACTTCCCGCACAATTTCTTACTCACAATGAGTCAGGGAATCAGCTCCTAAAATATCTGTATCCCAAATCGGACCAACCTGTATAATGGTACATTATTAATTGATTTCGAATATTTATCTATATTCTATTTATTTTTAGACATAACTGAATCAATACATAGTGAAAATTTCACCAAGTCTTTTATTATGCCAAACAAATATTTACCAAAAAAAAAGAGTCCAACTAGAAACCAAAAATAAACAAAAATTACCAACAGTAGGTACTTCTGATGAGTGGTGAAAGTTATAAATAGAAAAAGAAAAAAGGCTTGAAGTAATAGAAAATAAAAAAGCAAGAAAGAAAAAATTACAAGAAGAAAAAAAACAATTAGCCCTAAAGAAAAAGGAATTGGAAGAAAAAATGAAAGCATTGCAAAAACAAATTAAGGAAGAAGCCTAATTATATTTTTTATATACATATATATATATATAGTTAAATTTAAATATCGTTATAATATTTGTATAAATTATAGTTTATAAAATTTAAAAAAGTTAATAAAGTTTAATGTTCAATATGTTAATGATGTTTTCAAATTATTTTAAAATACCCTTGCCAATCGATTCGTGAATCAATTCCGAGCCCAATGAGGTACATAAAACCATATATGAAAATTTTTGGAAGGGGGGGGGGGTCATGACCGGAAAAATACCCTTATCAATCGAATCCTGAGCCCAACGAGGTACATGAAGCCATATATAAAAATGGGGGGGGGGTCATGACCGGAAAAATTCCTAAAATGGGCTAAACTAGAACCATAGACCTACCATTTAGCGAAAACTCAAGGTCTCTAGGTGGCCAGGGAGCCGAGATCTCGCGGTGGAAGACAGACAGACGGACAGATAATCAAGCATAAGCGCTACCACACTTCGTGGGTTGCGCTAAAAATCAATAATATTAATATTATACATTTAATTTATATTATTAATATTATAATATTCAATTATATTTAATTCAAGTAAATTCTTTAATGCTTTACTAATTTAAAAAAAATAATAACAATTCAATTAATATTAAAGTTAATTTTATAAATATTAAATTAATTAAGTCAATAAAATTATAAAATTTAATAAAATAGATAGAAAAATAACATAAAAAAGAAAAACTGGTATGTTCCATAATAGGGGAATCAATTATGAAACAAGGGCGCCAGTGCAAAAATCATGTTTCATAATAGGAGACATTAGATCCTTCACTTTTTTTGTTATTGCGTGAAAAATATTATATTTAATTGAATTTTGAGAACACGACGTTATAGAGGAAACATAGGCCGATCAAATAATGCATTAAAATGTTTCATTTTAATAACTTACTAAAGTTTTATAAGAGCGCAAACAAAAAGTGCCCGAAAATCGTTCCATAATATGGTACTCTACCTTATAAGTATAAAGTTTTATAATAATTTTACAACAATATATACAGTAGAGCACTGATAATCCGGACACCGAAAGCGTTTCAATTGATAAATTTACAAAATTTGCGAGTATATTTGACAATGAAGATGGAAGCTTGTATAAAAATGGTAGAAAACCAGGATTTAGACACTGCATTGGTTATCACCTAGTCCCCAATTATTTCGAATAATCGATGCTCTACTATAATATTATAAAATTAAATTTATATTCTATCTATATTTTATTATTTAAACAGTTTTCAACCGTAAGAAATATATATTTAAATGATTTTTCATAACAACAAAATTCTCTTTCTTGCACATTACAAAAAGGCTACTAACTTGCGCCAATGCCAGCCAACACTGAGTCAAGATACAAATGATAACTTCGTGCAAAACTCGGCCAAGGCTTATCGACCAAAGTTTGTCGTACCAAGACTGGCCCAATCTTGGGTAAAGAATAACTGACCCGAAGCTCGGTATCTGAAAGTTGGCTTAGGCTAGGACCAATAACAAAAAGCAATAATTGGCAACCCAATATTGAGCCAATTTTCGACCCATTATCTAGACTGGCATTTCCTACATGGAAATTTAAAAATCCAATATATTTCCTCTTAATCTTTCCTTTCTTAATATTTTCCCAATGTTCTTAGGATGGTTATGAGATTTACTATCATAATTAACAGGTTTTCCGTCTATTAAGTCCAACGAGTATGAGCATCCTTTGTCTCTTTCAGCACATACCCATTTCACTCTATTTCCAATTTTTCCTTTATATCTTTTACAAAACAAATGATTGTCGAATACTAACTGAGGCTGGCCTCTAGTACTTCGAACAAAATAAACTGCATCTAAAAATAAAAAATGAAAAATTAGACGATTGATGGTTATAAAAATAATTTAATCAATATTTAAAGTTTCCACTGTGAAGTTAAAAGAAAGTATATTCCTTTTTCTTATTAAATAAACATAAAAAAATTACACTATTGTACAAATGATTTTATTTTAAATTACGAGTATTTTTACAATTGGTTTTTACAAAGGTAAAATGTTTAAATATTTAGTACTAATATTAAGTAAATTATTTTAGAAATTTATTTATTTTACATTTCTTTCAAATTTAATTACACTATCTAAATTTTATATAGTAATTTATGGTTTTCCTTTTTATTTTCTTATCTTAAAGTCGATATTTCTATGACAAATTGAAATTTGGTGCATAATAATTACTATAAAATTTTGAATTTTAGATTTCGTTGGAATTATGTTTATTTTATAGAAAATGACGTGAAAAGTTGAAATTTTCAAATCGCAGTTCTGTATCTCAAAACGTTCTCGAGATATGGCCTTTTAAAGTTATCGATTTTTGAATTTTTTTGGGAAAAATGGCCATAACTTTTGAACGTGTTGTCGGATTTGATTTTTGTTGACAGATCAACGTATCAAAATCTATACAATGACATGTATAATACTTCAAAATTCGAAAAAAAAATTTGGTCAAAAATCGACATTTTTTTAAGGTATACCCCTTGGAATTTTTGCGATTTTTCGCCAAAAATTTTTTGTCGAATTTTCAAGTGTTATACATATCATTGTATAGATTTTGATGCGCTGATTTCAAATCCGTCAACAAAAATCAAATCCAATAACACGTTCAAAAGTTACGGTCATTTTTCTCCAAAAATTTCAAAAATCGAAAACTTTGAAAAGCCATATCTCGAGAACGTTTCGAGATACAGAACTGCGGTTTGAAAAATTCAACTTTTACGTCATTTTCTACAAAAAAACATAATATGAACGAAATCTAAAATTCAAAATTTTATAGTAATTTTCATGCATCAAATTTTAATTCGTCATAGATTTATCGAGTTTAAGATAAGAAAATGAAAATCATAACTTATCTAAAAATGTAAAAAGGTTGGGAACTCCTGGTCTAAACCAATATATAATATATTCAATAATATTTATACTTGTTTTCATTAATAATAAACATTAGGTACTTATTTAGAAAATTAAAAACATTATTTATTTCATCAACTTTCTGTCAATCGAATATAATATTTAACAGTTCGATTATTAAAAGTTAATTGCAATAACAATATCTATACAAACACTGAAAAAAATATGTTGTGAACAAATAAATATCAATTGATCAAATAAAGTGTGCAGCAGCCAATAATTTCGTATTATGGCCAAATAAATATTTCTTTGATCGAAATATTTTGCATTAATACGAGCAAGTTCAAAATTATTAATAACGAATTATTCAACTCAATTTATTGATTTGATGCAATCAGTTTCATTTATTTAAAACCCAATATTTTGTTCGTAATTACTTCTTGAGAGTGGGGGGGGGGGAGGTAACGGGGAGTCTCGAAGTAAAACTCGTGTGCTTGAATTATCTTTCTAAACGACTGAGGTTTCCCCAATTTTACGAACACTTATTCATATATACGGAGCAAAAATGCAGCACCCTAGCGAGAGGTAACTTGCGTGCTCTAGAATAATTGTTCTAAGATGTTTATTGTAAATACGAACATATTTCATCAGAATCAAAAGGTTCTTTTTTGGATATCTTTTTCACGTTTGGGCCGTGGTTGTGTTCGTTCAAACCTTTGGTCAGAGCCCCGTTGACGGTGTGTATCGTCGCTTTGCAGCCCTTGTGTCTCTCCACGCAGATCCATTCAAGTCTCTCATGCCTCTTGTTCCGGATGCTGTACATTTGATTGTTGAAGACAAGTAGCGGTCGTTGTTTGGCGCTTTTTACATAATATATACCTACAAATGTACATACGTGTCAATGTAGGGATTACATATTATAATGTATTTGAGGTAGAAAATAATTTATGTATTTATATTTACTATATTTAAATTAACAATAAATCAGGTATCTACATACATGCAGTGTCTAATGTTTGTAGAAAATATACATCGTCAACCATATAAAACTTTATATACAAGATAGGCCCGGATACAACCGGAATATAATTACCCGGTTGCACTCCGGTCAAAATATAAAAAAAACATTTTTTTAAATATTGCAAATTATAATCTAAGATCTATATAAAAAATCTATATAGTTCACATTTTGACTTTTTTTAAAAAAACCTAAATATATTTTGTTTATAAACAATGTAACATATTTAGGTTATTTTTAGACATAACCATTGGTACCTTCATTTTACCAATGGAGATAATATTTTCATAATTCTTTTGTTTGAATAGTTGTGTTTTGCCTCCATATTATCTTATCTTCTAGTTGATATTTCTATGACAAATTTTAAGACGAAATGCAATTTTACTATAAAATTTTGAATTTTAAATTTCGTTGAAATTTTCATATCTCAATCGTTCCTGAGATATGGCGTCTTAAAGTTTTAATGTTATCAATATTTTGGAGAAAAAAATGGCCGTAACTTTTGAACTGTCGCGGAATTGATTTTAGTTGACACATTTCAAATCAGCGAATCAAAATCAATAGAATGACATAATGTATAATACTCCAAACATAAAAAATGTTGACACCATCAACAAGGGTCACTAAATTTTTCCCTTAAATAACCGAAGAGAAATAAAACGAATAAAAGAAATATTTATTTAAATATTCATTGCTATGATTTAACATTTATTAATTTCATAACTATTTTCATAATAAAAATATCATTAAACTAATATAAATGCATTTACAAAATAAAATGGCCACAAAATAAAAATATAATTTAATTCTATATAAAAAAATAGGTTGTATCTGCTTTAACCCTAAGCTGGTACTCTGGGGTACCAGGCGCCCCCATTGTTTCAACATCAAATGTAAGCTGTTTAAATTTTACAAAGTTTTCAATTTTTTAAATATATTAAATATTATATCTTTTTTTTAAATAACCGCTTTTAAAGACGATTTTAGTGTCTGGGGTACGAGGTGACCCCAGTGTGGCAGGTATGTTAATCTGGAGAAGTGGAGCAGCAAAGGGTTAAGACCCAAACAATAATTAGATAGGAACATAACACTTATTTTTAATATTAAACCACCATTACAAAATTAATATTGTCAAATTAAAACAAAGAATATATCGACCCATGATTACATTAATTAAGTCTTGCACCTCTTCTGAAGTTAAGTCATATTAATTAAAACAACACACTATAAAAATAAAAAATAAAAACACTTTTACTGAAAAAAGGATAATTTTTTTCACTCTCTTCCATTACGTATTTTCATACTGAAATTATCCAACTAGTTTCCACTGATTCCAGATTATTTAAAGATGATAGTATTGGTATTGTTTTCTTCTATAATTAAAAAAAATGTAAGGCCTATTTTGCTCTCTCAATTATTATTTTTTCCAGTAAGTAGTGGAGTTTTCCTTGCTATTTGTTCAGGTTTAGGCTCATGGTTGTGCATAGTCTTGTATCCAGGAATTACTACACCGTTGACAGTGTGCAAGGTAGCTGTACATCCATATCCTCTTCTTACACATATCCATTGTATTTTAGTTCCATATTTTGAGACATTTCGTTTACTGTATGCATTGTTTTCGTACACTAATAAAGGGAAACCTCTTGAACTTCTTACGTAGTATATATCTGAAATGTAATCGTAAGAGTTAATATATGTAGTATTTGGGAGTAACTGTTTGGTAGAAGAAAATTTTATTGTTTAGGTGAGAGTGAAAAATATAATACATTAAATAATAAGCCAAACAGAAGGAAAATAGTTGTGTTTTACGAACATGCACGTCGCGTGTTCTTTTTTGAGAATTTTGACGTAGGTCTTATATGGGTACCATTTTATGTCATTAAGAATTCAGACTATTTTTCCTAAACTATAGAATTTTTTATTTATCACAATTGCTTTATTTCTATCAATTTGGTTCATTGTGAAGTTAGCTATATATTTACTATTTATGCAATATATTTTTACTTACACATTTTTTTGTATACAATTTTGGATAAAATATTGAAGAACACATTTTTTTTATTGATAAAATTTCCCGAGAAATCTTTTTTGTTGAAACATTTGTGCATTTTTTAAACATTAATTTCAACGGCGTGCCTCGCTTTTTTGACAAATTTTTTTAAGGGGATTAGACAAAATTAAAAAAGTGGATGTGTGTACTTATGAACACGCATTAGAAGTAATACTAGAGATTAGTGGTGACATCTAGTGAACAAATGCAAAACTAATAACATTAAAAAAACATGTTTTACTGACTATCATAACAGAAAGCTATATTATCTACACTAAATTTAAATTAATGGTGTTATTTTTGTTGCACCGCGTTGCCATTGCTATTTAAAATTTCACTCTGAACGCGTTTAATGAAATATAACTTCAAAAATAACTATTAGATGTCAAATTTGAAACTGAATTCATCGCTTCGACTTTTAAATTACTATCTTTCACGAATTTTGAGAGTCTATTATAGGAAAACAAATAGAATATATGTATAATTGGTATATTTTATTGATTCGAACGAATTACCTTATGTGTCCAGTCATATTTTACGCTCTTATTGTAAGATATCAGCTAAATAAATTGTTTAAGATTTTACAATAATTGAAACAGAAATATAAATATTATTTTCTTTTAAAAATCGTTTTACATTTCATTTTACAAATATAATATAAACTAAATATAAATATTATTAATTACATAAAGACAAAAAATCTTTGTATTTAAAAATATACATATATTAACATGCTGTTGATAACTTAAAATAAATCCTAAAACTACGAAGAAAAATAAAGAAAAATTATTTAAAAATAAATTCTTTCAATTGAACAAAAATGATATAATTGATAGAGAAGATCCCAAATCCGTAAATTAAAAAAGTTAAGAATTTTTGGGAACTCAGAAATTTTTTTGCTGTAACTAAATAAATTTTGTTTATGCTCGTAACAATTTGAAAATTTAATTTTGTTCACTAAATATAAGACCCAATTAATTATTGTTAAAAACTTTTATTTCAAGAGTAAATTGTCACCTCCTCTAACTATACATTTTTTTTTTAATTTAAGGGTACCCTAACCTTCCCCTGTGAGCTATTTAGATGTAAAAAAAATTTAATGAATAAAATATACATTCATATACACAGGAAAAAAAACTGTATTGGACCAAGAAAACTTTGTTTTGTATATAACGAAAACAATATTTTCTTAATATAAGAAACATACTCTTAATCCAACTACGTTATTCCTTCGTACAAGAATACTATAGTTGGTTTAAGAGATTATTGCTTATCTTAAGAAAATATTGTTTTCGTTATATACAAAACAAGGTTTACTTGGTTTGAGAAATCCTTTCTACCAGTGTACTAAAAAAAAAATTTTTTTTACAATTGAAATATCAAACATAACAAATAAATTTAAAAAAATGGAATAATCTATTTCACAATTAACTTTAAATATAATATTAAAGGAATGGTTGAGAAAGGATTTCTTTTTTCGCTATTTTATCATTATTCGGTAAATGATTATGTCTTCCTCTTGACTGCAATATAGGCTCCCCATTTAATGTATTTAAGGATGCATTACATCCCTTAACTCGCTCCACACATATCCAATGTAATCTTTCTCCATTTTTCGAAGCATTTCGTTTGCTGTACATATTATTCTCAAACACAAGTAATGGGAATCCTCTTGTACTTGCCACATAGTACACACCTAAAATGTGATTATGAATGTTAATATGGTGTATTTTTTACATACATACCTACTGCAACAATAAAAGCCTAATTTTTAGTTTGATATATCATTATACAAGAACAGGTATATGTACTTCTTTATCTAGTGGTGTACCTAATAGGCATGGTGCATTATGAGGGTTCCACAAAATAGTCATACGAGTTTTTTTTTTTTTTGGGGGGGGGGGGTAAAAATTAAATGCGCTTGGTGTCCTTAATTTGATTGATCAAAAGTTACTACTTTTAGTACCATTTTTTTTGTTGGTTTGTGATGGAAAAACTTAATTTAAACTATGTATAATGATGGTAGAAGTTATGTATTGAAGAAAAAAAATGTCTAAAATAAATAAAAATCAGAAAAAATATATATCAACGAAAAATTGGACTGAATTAATATTAGTGAGACACTTTTATAAGGTCACACAAAATACATAGAAATATACTTTCTTAATTTGTCATAAGATCAACCGTTTACGAGAAATACGGTAGTAAAGATAGTATTAGAGAATTTGACTTAATGGTGATCGGTTTTTAAAGAGAAAAAAGTTATACTGGAATTTAAACTAAGTTTTTCCCCATGTAGCCGTCCGCCGCCCCTTCTGAACTGACACCCCGGGCAGTCGCCCAATCTCCCTCTCTTAAACCATTATTGCTGTTATACATGAACAATATAAGCAACTAATTTTAACAAATATAGAAATTTCAAACATGAACCATTCTTTTTTCGAAAGCTTACTTGACTTGAATTTAATATTGCATTCGACTGAATGTTCTAGTTTTGGCGTACAGTCATATTTAAGTTTTCCAAGGCAATTGTGATTTTTATTCAATAGATAATGAATAAAATGCGTTGTATCTTTGTTATGAGTTGTTTTATTATCGAAGATACGAGAAGCTTTGCGATCGTATTTAAAATGGAAAAAATATTCTCCGATTTCTAAATTTTGACTCGATATTTCTGTTTCAAGTCAATAATAGTTTAAATTCTCAAAATATTAAATAAATATAGAAAAATATACATATCAACGAAAAAATGGACTGAATCAAATTAATATTGGAGTGAGACGAATAAATTTTCCAAAATTTTTTTTATTTTTTTTTGGTGTCAGAAATAAGGAGTTAGTTGGAAGAAATAACAGGGTGTCCAAAAAGTTGGAGACTTTGGTTTGGGGAAATTCTAGCAAGTAGGACCTTTATTTTGTTTTGCGGTGGATGTAATTTATATTTTATATTACTTATACCAAAACCTGAAATACAATAAGTTTGACGATACTACCTATGCAAAAATGTGTAGAAAAAAGTATATAATATTTTTATTATTAAGTATAACAATACATATTCAAGTTAAACATAATGATACTTACGCGATGGCAAATAACACAGCGCTGTAGCGTCACCGCTTTAACGGTGGATAATTTAAATAGTTGAGATTCTCGAGATCGAAGTAGATGCTACAGCGCTGTTTTATTTGCCAATATTTTTAAGAGCAACATATTTTTCACGTTACAGCGGTTTAAATAACTTGCATTTTCGTGTTCAAATAGTGACGTTATATTTGAATATGCTTAATGCATTTTACAGAGTGCTAAAGGATGCATTGATAAAAAGATAGGAGCACAATTATGTACGAGTATATGGTGTAGTTTACAATTTTTTGCATTGCTTCAAATTTACACTGCAACATGAAAAAACCGAATTCTCTTAAACTGAATCAGTGAGAATTCCACTGATTAATTTAGTGAACGTAAGAGTCACTGAAAATCAGTGCTTTATACCAGTTCTCACTGATCAACCAGTGATTTCAGCTATATTGAGGACCCTTGCAGAAATGATCCACTGATTTGTTCAGTGACTATCCACAGATAATCAGTGACCATTCACTGATTCAGTTTTAAAGTATTAGTTTAACTATTTACTTCCTAAAAAATACTTGTCAAAGAAAATTAAAGATTTTATTGGCACATACAAAAGCGTTTTTACTATTTTTTAACAAACTATTTGATCTAAAAACAATAAAAATCGTTAAAAACAAAAAAACTATACGTTACATTTATAAAGAAATGAAATATCTGAAGAAAAAAGTTCCCGTTACTAAACAAAAAGGAACAATTCTTACTTCTAACCTAACTTAAATCAATATGATCGAACATTTTAAGACTTTTTGTGATCTTAGTGTTTGGTAAATGGTTATGAGTATTTCTGGAGCCTAAAACCATTAATCCGTCAGTGTACATGGAGACTGTACAACCATGAATGCGTTCCACACAATTCCAGTTTACTTTTGCTCCTTTTAAATATGGATTTCGTCTACTGTACACGTGGTTGTCAAATACAAGTAAAGGGAGTCCTTTTGTATTTTTTATATAATATGCACCTGAAATGTAATTATAAATGTTAATATGGTGGTTTAAAATACACTTGTCAACAAATTAAGATTAGTTTTCTGTAAAAAATTCTAAATAAAAAAAATCGATACAACTTTGATAAAAATAGTTTTGATCTTTACCTTTCAAGGATTTTTTAAATTCTACTCGCTGAAAAAAAAATCATAGAACGGTATATTTGCGCACTCTCTAAAAACTACGCATTAACTGTCTTATATACTTCTTGTGTAGATAAATATACCAAGAAAGAACCCTACAAAAAAGGCAATGGATTTTTTTGAGAAAAATGATAGTTCAACGTAATCTGATCAAAAAATGTAATGAGTGAAACCTACGAAAACTCATAATAAAAGGATCAACTCTTCGAAAAAAATGGAAATCGTAAAATGTGCTTAGAATTAGACAAATAATGCAAATATATTATTTTTATAATTTTATCAAAAAAACTGTCGAACCAGAAAACTAAAAAATGCCACGAAAAGTTTTAAAAATAATTTTGATGTATTATTTGTCTAATTCTAAGTCATCTTTAGTCAATTTTTCTTTTTCTAAAAGCTGATTATTTAGGAAATAAAATATAATAATAAAAAAATATAATCAAAAAATGTATTTTTTCTTAATCAAATATTTTAATGTCAATTATAAAAAAAATTACATAATACTATCATATTCTACTTGTTTGATTAACACTACTTAAAAAAATAACATTAAAAATAATAAGAAAACTAAAGTAATTTTAATTTATTTTGTTCATTTTCGCGTTTTATTTCCCCGATTTTTTGAGACAAAGATCGTTGAATATCACCCCATACAAATGGTACACGCTCTCCATTTTTATATTTTCTTGCCCATCCATTCTTCGTTGCGTGATCCAAAGCAAATTCTACAACAAGTAATACAGAATTTATCATTACTGAAAAAGTGCAGCTAAATTAATTAGCAGTGGCGTAACCAAGATATTTCAAGGTGGGGGGGGGGGATTTAGAGGGAAGCCATTGGCATACAATATTGATATTTACATGTATTGTATAATACCGACTTCATCGGTGTGAAATTTGTATCGATTCTTCGATTATGTCTTTTCCCAGGATTCAAACTATCCCCCTGCCAAAGGACCCCGCAGAATCCTTATGGGAAAGAGGTTTCGGTCAAACTCTTTGAAATTTTGGATTCTGATAGTCCTAGATGAGTAGATTAAAAGTGTCAATGGGCACTAAGTCCTAAAAACATCATGATTGTCTTTAATTTACAATATTTTTTTGTTAGAACCTTAAATTTCGCTCAACTATTTGTACGTGTTCCCAAAGACATCTATAATCGATTGTCACCATAAAAAAGTCTACTTTTCAATTCATTGAGAAATGACAACACTTAAATCTTATTGTTACGTTTTTTTTATTATAAACAAATCCAATTGTTTTAAAATAAAAAATTGGTTTATAATAAAAAAAAATGTAATAATAAGATTTAACTACTGCCATTGTCTAAAGAATTTAAAAGTTTACTTTTTTATGGTGACAATCGATTATATAAGTCTTTGGGAACACATACAAATAGTTGTGCAAAAATTAAGGTTCTACAAATTTTTTTATTGTAAATTAAAGGCGAGTATGATCCCCAACATTAGAGGGCTATATCTTAAAAGTTTGAGTTTTTAGGACTTAGTGCCCATTGACACTTTTAATCTACTCATCAAGGACTATCAGAATCCAAAATTTCAAAAAATTTGGCCGAAACCTCTTTCCCATAAGGATTCTGCGTGGTCCTTTCATAAAGAATGCGGTTTAGACGTGAAAAGTTCACAAACTGTTTATATTTAGAATATTAAGGATATGGTATATCCATCTGACCCTTTGTCAATTATAACCTATGCTGGTTGCGCCACTGTTAATGAGCTAGATAAGTTTACTAACGAATAATTGTAGTTTTGGCTACTCCATGCAGAGCGTCTACTTTTTCATTCCTTTTACACTTTCCTTGAGCACGAGGAGGTTGCCCCGTAAAAGTGCATTGAATCAAAGCTTCTCGCTTAAAGATGCCTTCCATAAGGTGACGTGCTAAACTTGTGGCTTCACCGCTTGCTAATCCCATACTCAGTTTTCTTTTTGTGCAATAAATTTGATTTCCTATATCCACCATCTAAAAAACATATTCATTCAAAATTCTTATGTCCGGTATCATAATGAAGCTAGCAACTCTAAAATGAGGTTTCAAACTTATATGACAGTTCTTTTGGAGTTTAATGAAGACTTCGACAAGCTTCGCGCACGCAACAGTGGCGGTATTATAAAAATTAATTTGTACGGTCAGAATCGCAAACTGTGTTACAATACGTTGAAGTATCACTGCTCTAAAGTCCATAGCAAATCCATATACAGGGTGTTCGCAGGAACCGAGTGATCATTGCTAACTTTGTTATTATTGGAGCTAGAAGATCGGTTAAATGGGCAAAGTATCAGTATTTTTCCGGGATGAATAATGGCGATGTCAAAAAAACAATTGAATGTCGAATTTAAGAGATATATTGAAATATAACATTTTTTTAAATAGTATCCCATGTATATTATTATTGAATTTTATAGCTGAGAATGTTCTCTTTATAAAAGTGTTATGCATGTATGATGGTAAAATTGATAGAAAACAAGTTATAACAATTATAAAATTAATAGAAAATATCTAAAAATAGTGTGCTATGCAGATTTAATAAAATGCAAACAAATGATTATATTATTTAAAACAATAGTTTCAGGTTTTTATGTCATTTGTTCGCAAATTTTTCATGTTTTTGAATTTAATTGACAAATAAAAAAATATATTTATTCTAATTTATTATTTTTCTTATGAATAATGCTCAAAAATGTTAAAAATCTGCGAAATAAGCACAAATACCTGAAATTATTGTTTCAAAATTTTTTATCTTTTGTTTATATTTTATTAAATCTACATAGCACACTATTTCTCAATATTTTCTATTAATTTTATACTTGTTATAACTTGTTTTCTATCAATTTTACCATCATACATGTACAACACATTTATAAAAAGAACATTCTCAGCTACAATATCCAATAATAATATACAGGGGTTTTCATTTAAAAAAATATTATATTTCAATATATCTCTGAAATTCGACATTCAATTGTTTTTTTGACACCGCCATTATTCATCCCGGAAAAAATACTGATACTTTGCCCATTTAACCGATCTTCTAGCTCCAATAATAACAATGTTAGCAATGATCACTCGGTTCCCGCGTTTTGGTATACTATCAAAACACAAAATTAATACCTCATTTGAGAGTTCTTGCTAGTTAGCAAATTTTGCTAGCCCCGTTATGATACCAGATATAGTATTTTAGTTATCATTTTTACGAGATTTTTTAATTTGAGAGTGACGGGAAAACTATGATTTCTTATTGTTAATGACTTAAACTAACAATAAATATATAAACCTTAACCATAACAAAACAATGTTACTCCACATGTGTTTCGACCAGGGACCTGAACCTGAACCCGAACCCGAACCGGAAACCCGAAAAAACCCTTATTTTTCATGAACCCGAACCCGAAATGAACCGTTATATTTCAAAGTCAGTGAACCTGAATCTGAACCCGAACCTTTAAATGAATATCCGGTAACCATATATTTTTTAAAGGTTCAAGACATTTTTTTTAGTATTTTACCAATTTTTCTTCATTAATTTTAAAATGTCTAAACTGGTAATCCGTTTGAATTTCGCGGTATAATATGACTTGTGCATGTACCAAGGTCACTACCGTTACCACAATGATAAAAAAGTTACTACTAACGGGAACAGTTTAACCACCGTAGCTCATAAAAAGGGTACTCCCCGTACCCCTTTCATTCTTGCAAATGTTAATCGCGACAATTACATACTTTTTATAAATAAAAATTATTTCTACAGTAACATTACTGATTCATATTTTTTTGAGCTCACAACAGGATATTTTTTAAAAAGTATTTTTTTTTATTTTTGCTTCCTCGCAATATCGAAGATACAAGAATGAAATAGATTCAAAAAATTGTTCTCCGATTTAAAAATTTTAACTTGATCTTTCCGTTTCAAGTCCGTTTTTGTTCCGTGTCTGTCTCCTGAATCCTTGTCACACATAACTCATGAACCACTTAGTTGATATTAATGAAACTTGGTTGGGTCTGGCTTGAAAACGATCTTATTTCAAAATTATTAAATTCTAGTGCAAAGGGGGGGGGGGGGGGGAGTGACAACAGTATTGGTCGTTTATTTACTCATATTCCATTTGTTACAAATTCCTTATTAGAAAAATTTCATGGTGATGACGTCACAGTATGAAATTACATGCGTCACAGTATAGAATAAATGAACTGTGAACTATCAAACAGAGCTTGTATTATTGGATCATGATAATTAACTACATTTGATGAATTTAGCACGAGGAAGCACTGTGCATTTATTTAGCAAATATTTTTTTAATTTGAACCCGAACCCGAACCCGAACCTAAAAAAATAAGGGTTTTTGAACCCAAAAAGTTTTCAACTTGCTGAACCTGAAACTGAACCCGAACCGAAATTTATTATTGAACCCGAACCCGAACCCGAACCATAAATAAATTCCGGTTCAAGTCCCTGGTTTCGACTTCACAAGAAGTCTTCATCAGAAGCCTATTCTGATACAGTCTGGTCAATACCTATATGTACCTTATATCGTTATATTGTATCATCCAAATCGTATAAAAATAACAAAAAGAGCAAATTAAAAATTTGTGTTCTTGACAAAATTGATTATTACAAACCTTTTCATTATGATGCGGTCCTAACAGTTGGTCATCTTCATCGTACATAGGTCTTGATAGTTCTGGATATTTTTGTATATATTCTTGCAACCCTAAAAATGCATTAAAGTGTTATTATAAATTAAGAATCAAATATTTAATTTTGAAAATACAAAAAAATATATAAAAATCTAAATTTGTGTTATTAATCATCGAATTCGAAAAAGAAAGTTTGTCCATGCGTCCACCGGCGCCGACTACGGGGAGGGGCGAGGAGGGCGATCGCCCCCCCCCCCAGAAATTATACCCTGTGCAGCTGAACTCTAGTTTTTTTTAAATTAAAGATACTTTTGTCAATAAGATTTTTACTTTAAAAAAAGGTGTAAATATTCAAATACTTGTCACTTGAGTAAAAATGATCACTAAAAATTTCTTCAAAAAGGAAATTAATACTAAAACATCTTTTATTTCCTTTACAAAGCTTAGTTAGATCAACAGCTTTAAAAAAAATTCTACGACCTTTCTACACTTTACTATATTTTCAGCTAAAATTGTCATTTACGTTGCATGAGCCTCTGTAAATTAAAAAAAACTAATGTACAAATAAAAAAAAAAGATTTCAAAGATATAAATGTCCACTTTTCAATTATTTCAAATAATTAAAGTTTGATCAATTTTTATCGAAACTACAATAATTTGATGAAAAAAAAATTTTGTTTCACATTATTAGTTGCGTTTCTGAAATTTTTTTCGTTATAACGAAAGTTGGATATTGCACATTTAAAAAAAAAACTTATGAAAATCTCGCCCCCCCAGGTTAAATGAAAAGTCGGCGCCTATGCATGCGTCTACATGCAACTCTTTAAAGATCAACCAATTTCGAGTAAAATAAAGGCCTCTATACATCGCCCTATATGCAGGAATCTTGCAGACTGCCCCTGCATATTGGATGTCAAATTGAGTGGTGTATAGAGGCATTAAGAGTTGGCGACTATAATATATGTAAAAGATAAAAATCAGTTAAAATTTTTATGTAATTAAAAATGATACTTAAACTAAACTTGTTATAACACAATATAAATATTAAAATACTAGATAAGTATGAGAAGAAGCAACGATTTTTTATTAATATTTTATTTACATAAGGCATTTATAACTTAAAAACTAATACATATAATTATTTTTTTCAGAAATAATGATTCAAAATCATTAAGAAGTTAATATTATACATATTTTATGTATATCACTTTACATAGGTATGGCGATTATACATATAGTAATATTATACTGACCCTATTATATTTGAGGGAGAATTTAAACAGATATAACGAGATCCAATCGTATCTATAATATCTGATCAATTTTTCCCGTGTATTTTGACTTCAAAGTACATTATTTTAATGAAATTACTTCTATTATCTGATTAGAATTTTTTTTTAATTTACATAAGTTAATATCCAGCACTACAGACTAGCTAGCAAATGGGGTATCAAATTTATATGAGTTATTTTGGCGTTTTTGATAGATTGCATGCCCGGTAAGTTGGTTTTTACTGTTTTAACTTAAGGTTAGTAAATATACTTTACATACCTTGGTTTTTACTTACTACGTTTATACTTATCTGTCAAAAACTTTAAGAGAACTATCATATAAGTTTTCAAAGTGTTTGCAAGCTAACAAAATTTGCTAGCATGTCTGTAATACCGGACATTTTTTATTGAAATTGTGAAATTATTTTAAAATTTCCACCCAATTTTCTTACGTAAGATACTTTCTTAAGGTAGTTGGTCCGTAAACATGTTTTCGTCAGATTTTGTTTAAATTGCACAGGAATATTCCCTAGATTAATATCTGAAAAATAGCCCATTTTTATTAAAATTGACCATCTCAAAGTCATGAAAAACGATCTCAAAGTTTATATTTTTAACACAGCTTATATGGACTAACCGTATACTAACGTAACGTTTTATTAGAGAAAATTTAAACGTAGCGTCAGATTTTCATAAAAAACTGACATGTTGTATATTTATATGAAAGAAAACAGTATACAAAAAATTGGAATTATTGACCATCCCGTTATTAAGATTTAACCAGATTTAACTACCAAACCATCACATAAATTACAGTATTGTTGACAATGTGGCAACAACGTATTCATTTGATTATAGTAAAAAATATACGAAATAATGAAATAATTTTTTACAAAATATGATAAGTGGTTTGAAGGGAATTATAATCGATTTCATTAATTATTAATATATTCTGTGGTAGTTTAGTAGATGATAAAATATAATCATTTGACAAGTAGTTAATAGTAGATAATGTACAGCGTTGCCATGATCATTTCTCTAAATTAAAAATATGTACTCATGGCCTAATGTGATCACATTATGATGGACCAACTACCTTAAACTGAATCAGTGAAAATTCCACTAATTCCTTGAGTGCACTTAAAAGTAGTGATCTATACCAAGTCGCATTGATCAATCAGTAATTTTGGACATATTGAGGATCCACGCAACAGTAATTCACTGATTTGTTTAGTGAATATCCATTAATTAGCAGTGCTCTACTCTGCACTATTTCGTAGGGCAGAGTAGAGCCTTAATAGTCACTAATTATCAGTGACTAATTATTAATTCCATTTAAGAGAATAGTAACATAAGAAATATTCTGTCCGCGCAACCACCGCGGTAAGCGAATTTTATTTGATAAAAAAAAAATAAAAATAAATTAAATGTGTAAAAATAAGTTGGCTCTGAAATTTTTTAAATTTTTTATTGATTATTAACTTTTTACTCTACATAATAAACCAAAAAATAAAATAAAAAGCTTGTAAAAAAAATTTCCGCATCGGGACTCGAACTCGAGATTCTTAGTTTACAATCTCTACAAATTTTTTTTTGTTTTTAAAATATCAACCAAACGGTACTTTATATCGAAAAATCACAAGAGACACAATAATTTTGTTTTATTGAGAGGATTCCAAAACATATTTGATATTATCAATCCGATATTTAATACCCGAGATATGATTTTTTTTTGGTTTTGAACGGCCGCCATTTTGAAATAAATAAAGGAATTTCGCTGACTAACGAACTTAGCCGAGGTATTCGTGAGATCGATTTTTCAACCAAGTTTCAAAAAGATCGTAAGTAATCCTGGAAGGCTAGAGAGTCCACTCGAAACGGCAGATATACATATATATATATATATATATATATATATATATATATATATATATATATATATATATATATATATATATATATATTTATATATATATATATATATATATATATATATATATATATATATATATATATATATATATATTATATATATATATATATATATATATATTTATATATATATATATATATATATATATATATATATATATATATATATATATATATATATATATACATACAGTTTTGAACGGACCTCATTTTCGTGATCTCGAGATCAAGTTTGATAAAGATATATAGTTTTTTTTTCCGAAGTTGCGTCATGATGGTGATAGCAATAGCTATATTTTTCTTCGAAAAATTCGCTAAAACGGTAACGCGACCTACATTATTTGAATATGTATAGGGACATAAAGATTGGAACGAATAAAATCTATAATCTGTTTAATTTAAGGGGTTAGGTGTACTCACAATTTTCAAGAAATCGATTTTTGTTTTTTGCATTTTTGGAGCTGCTACAACGGCTGAAGAACTATTTTATGGCCCAGGAATAGTTGACTCGGTGTAAGTTATTAAATAATACGTATATTACTTTACGTAAATTGAGTGTAAAACTTTAAATGCGTTTTTCTCAAAACTATGTTTTTTTAAACTGGTGACCACTGTAGCTCGAAAACCGCTCGGTAGATTTTAATGAAATTTATACAGCTTTTTGAAAACATGAAAAACTAGTGCCTGATCGAAGGATTTTTGTTTTGTTTTTAATTTCGATTTGTTATAAACAATTAACTGTTGGTTTTTTTCCCGAAAATCTTTAAAAAAATTTCCTGAGGCTGCAATTTTGTTAATTTAAGAAAGAAAAAAAAAGCTTCGATCACGCACTAGATTATCTATTAATAAAATTATTTTTTTTGTCCGATTGAATTTGGATGAATCTCCAAGGATAAGTGCTGGTCACCGCAAGGAGCTTCTGTTGGAACTGGATCAACGCAAACAGCCATTACTTTTAAAATTATTAATTTTTTTTTCTAAAATTTCCGTCAAGTCAAGTCGAAACCTTATTTAATGATGCTATGTTTTTACTTTTATAAAATAAAATAATGTACTGGCAAAAAAAAATTATTTAGAATTGTCATTTTTTCATGTCTCTGACTACACATAACCCCTTAAGTTTGCAGTGGTTGCCGGGGAATTGACGATACGAATCGTGAATTCCACCGTCAAATCTGGCAACCACAGCAAACTTAAATAAAACAGATTATAGTTGGGTTTGGTTATACTCATTCCAGTCTTTTTGTTTTTTCCCAATACAGTCTCACTTTTAGTGCATATGAATCTTAAAACTACAAAAATAGATTTAATAATTTTGGCTTTAAACTACAATCGTTGCGGATAAGAAGCAATAGGATATTTTTTGGCAATCTTCTCATTATTTGGTGGATGACTGTGTGCACAAGCGCTGTTCGCGTCAATCACCGGCTTCCAGTTAACTGTGTAAATAATTGCAGGACATCCGTGTACTCGCTCAACGCATATCCATTGTATTCTTGATCCAGTTTTCGATATATTTTTTCTACTGTATAAGTTATCTTGATACACAAGTAATGGGTATCCTCTTGCACTCTTCACGTAATATGTACCTGAAATGTGATTATATTTGTTAATAAAGGATGTTATGAGGTGTTTGCTTTACAGTATATGATTTGGAAGCCTATGTATGTGTGGCTTACATGATGAAATTTTATTCTGAAATAAAATAATTGACATAAGATTGACTTCGATTTGAAAAGGTCAAATAAATTTCGATATAAAACATATAAAGATTTGTAAATAGCCTAAAATATAAACTTTTCATTGAAATCTATTACAATGAATTGAAAATGAATCTTGTAAGGAAAATCGATATATGTAGTTATTCTGAATAAACATTAAAGGATAGGTTTGGTAACAAGCATTAGAGTATTTTACCTTTTTTTAAATAAAACTTAATTTCACAACCAATTAGGTCCAAGAAAATCTGCAATTGTTACATGAATTTTATACAAAAAAATATTGGAAAATTTCAGCAGTGTAAAAATATATAACATGCTGATATTTTTTCTTTTATTAATTAGCTAAAGAAAAAATACATATAGTATATTAGTCTTTCTAGAATTTGGTAAAAAAATATGATCGGAGCAATAGGGGTTGAAATATAAAACATGCTGAAAAAAAATTACTTCACTAATGTTACATATCTAGGTATAATTTATTAAAAACAAAAATATACACTCACATAAATACAACATGTACAATTATATCCCATCTAAAATAGGTGCTATACTGTAATAAATAAGAAACTAAAACAATTAATTCTCGAAAAAATGTTATTTACAAAAAAAAATCTTCTGTTGAGGTTAGGTTAATTTATTTGACTTATAAAAAATGGATAAAAAAATTAAATCATTTCAAGGGTACCCAGAACTCAAAGCCCGTACTATTTTGCGTTCTATCTTTCCAGTATTTGGCCCATGGTTGTGATCATTTTTCGATGTGACAACTAAATCATTTACTGTATGCTTGATAGCACGGCATCCATTCTTTCGTTCAACACAAATCCAGTAAATTTTATTTCCCAATTGATCTTTACGCATGTACATCTGCTCTTGGAATACAAGGAGTGGGTGACCCCTTGAACTCCATACATACCTCTCACCTAAAAAGTAATTATCAACATGTTATTGTGAGATATTTTTAATACGACTTCATATTCACGTTTAAAAATGGTACGTTTTTCATTAAAATTAAAACACAAATATTACTTTTTTTCAACTTAACTTTATTCTGCTTATAGATTACATGTCTTACATTGATAGATAGTTAAACGATACCTACAGCTTCATAGTATGTATATTTATTATATATTTTAATAAAGGGTTATGGACCTAATCTACGCTATTGGATACAACAATAAGAAAAGACATTGAGTGTGTGTACTTATGTACATGCGTTAGAAGTTATACTTCTTTGGCTACTACGAATAATCTCAATTTTATCTTGATTAAATGAATAAAATAATATAATGCATATAAATTTATAAAGAACACTAATATTTCATTTAATTCATAACATTATTTCACTATACTATTTAATCAAGTTAAAATTTAATTGTATATTATTTCAAAGTACATATTTACAAATCATGAAATTTGAATATTATGATGTAATAATCAACCAATCAAATGTCAGATGACGTATCCATAGAGTGTATGTAAAAACGGTTGCCAGTTTTTTTAACACGAAGTGTCGCTTCTGTATTATATCTTTATTCTATGGTAATGTGTAAATTTTTAAATTATTTCTATAGATGTCATTACGTCATCATATGAATTTTCTGTACAATATACCATGCCTACCTAGGTCCACCGCGTAACGCTCATTACATTTTCGTTACATAGCTTTTCATTTCCGTTACATTACTAAATTTCATTTCCGTTACTTTACTAAATTTTTACCCTCAACGCGCTTAACCCTCGGAGTACACACCTATTTTTTCAACCTACTAGTACACTCTGGGTCAATTTGACCCTGCTTATTTTCGATCGCCTATAATTCCGCAATTACGAAACCTTTTGACTTACCAAAATTCAAAGGTATACTTTGATTCATGGTAAATGAATTTATAAGTGTTACAAACACCTTTTAAGTATTCAACATACTTAAAAAAAATCGCGAAAAATTTAAAATACTTGAACGCTATTCACGATCAAAGTCGGTGTATGGGTCAAATTGAACCATAAGAGGCTCCGAGGGTTAAAGAAGTATAACTTCAAAAATAAAAACAAACATGTCTTAGTAATATTTATTCCAACCAACAAATAAATATTCATTTTTTATATTCGTTCCTCGTAATTGATACATTCTCTCGTAGTTAGGTGGATGATTATGCAGACTGTTCGCGCCTGACACAACAGCATCGAACATTGTATGTAATATTACATGGCATCCTCTTCCCCATTCTACACATGTCCAATGGGTTTTATTCTTAGCACATGTTTTACTTTTCTTTTTGTTGAACATGTAGTTTTGGAACAGGAGTAGTCTCTTTCTGTTATTATATATATAAGTCAAACCTACAAATAAAATCTAGTTAGTTTTCAAGGAAGATGATACATTTATTTTTATAGGAGGAGTAATTAATGATGACCAGGGAGATCAAATCTTCGGTTAAAATGGCCCCGAGATGGTTGAATTTTCGATTATGAGATGTAGTAATTTTAACAGTAATACATAACTACATACAGTGATGCCTCGTATAACGAACTTAATTCGTTATACGAAAAGTTCATTATGTGCGACCTTGGAAGTTTGGGCGACTTCGTGATACTCGGGCAGCAAGATGAAATACGATTGAGTTCATTGTATGAAGCGAGGTTCGTTATGTGAGTTGCGTAAATAACGAACAGAAAGTTCGTTGTACGCAGCGTTCATTATGCGAGGCGTTCGTTGTGCGAGGCATCACTGTATTTACTATTGTAACGTATTTTGGAGGAGTTATCATAATTTTTACTTTCTGTGTACTCATGGTGACAGTTTAACACCGTTTTGTAATTTTTTTAACATCTAAAGTTTCCAGAATGCAAAAATACAAATTTAACCTATACATTGACAGTGAGCCATTTTGGTGAAAATCATTGACAGTCGTTACATCACTGTTTGCAATATTGAAATCAGACAACTTTTTTTGCAGTTCATGATGATTTTGTTTTCAATTTGGGTGGGCACTACTGTCAAGTCTTTGTTTTTGGGACAAAGGCTCGGTATTATAAATAATTCGTTTCAGAACAAAAGCTGATTCGTTTTTGGCTAACGCTATCTGCTAGGTATTAAATACAAAAGACAACCACTCACAGATGTAGCGAAGGTAATCGTATAAGTGCTGTCAAGTGTACCTCATAAAATGCTTAGCATTTACATTATTATACATTTATTACCACTACTCTAGAATCCCGAGTCAATTCATAAAAATTTGACACCTAGCAGATAGCTTTGGCTAAAGCTAATTAACTTTGCCCTTGAGTAAATTCTTTATAATACCGAGCATGAGAGTTTCAACCACAGCGAAGGCTGGGGAAAGTAGAATCTAACAATTAAAAAAATGTAGTTCAGTATTAAATTTTATAGACTCTTAAAACTTTTGTATTATGTATTATTTTGTAAAAAAATTTATTTGATAGGTGTGAAACAAAAGCCTCCGGCGTTCGTCGCAAATTTTAAAACAGCTAGTTTGTTTTGGAAAAAAATCTGAAAAAGTTACAAGGAAACCAAAAAGAACAACTGAAAAAACAGTTTAGAAAAAACAATTTAAGCATTTTTAAATGATGAAAAATATACATATACAATTATATTACATAACAAGTACATATTTTATTAACAGTAAAGTAATTAACAACATGTCAATAACACTGTTATAACCAGTGGCGTAGCTAAAATCCTGGGGGGGGGAGGTCACCAAATATATATTGTTCCAGACCAACGTTATCCGCTTTAGGACAATGTTAAATGTAACATTTTTTTAGTTCTTATTGATTTTGATATTTTGATTCTCTCGACTACCGGATACAACAATACAGAAACAAAAATATCTTAAGATGTATTATTCCAATCAACAAATAAAAATTCATGTTTTATATTTGATTCTTGTATCTGTCGTATCTTCTCGTAGTTAGGTGGATGGTTATGTAAACTGTTTGCACCTGACACCACAGCATCGAACATTGTGTGTAGTATCACATGACAACCCCTTTGCGCCTCTACACATGTCCAGTGCGTTTTATGTATAGCAACTGTTTTACTCTTCTTCTTATTGAAGATGTTATTCTCGAACAGGAGCAGTTTCCTTCTTTTCTTATATAGATAAGTCAAACCTGAAACAAAATCAATAGTTAGTTTTTTAGGAAAATATTTTATTTTTTTATTTTATAATATTATAATATACTATTCAATATTATAACTTCTTTTGGAAGGACCAGTTACATTTTACATTGACAATCATTTTAGGACCATTTCCACTTATCACAGAAGCTTAAAATTTCATATGTAGATTCTTTGAAGGTTAAAGATGACAATTGACTATTTTGAAATTCAATTGATGCTTTCTGAATTACAATTGATGCTTTCTGAAATACAACTGACGCTGTTTGAAATACAATTGATGCTTACTGAAATACAATTGAAAAAGGTGCAGTTATAAATAAATTTCAACTTTTTATCTATCATAATTCTTAAATTAAATAATGTATATTGGATAATTCGGAGGGGGGGGGGGGGGGGGCTAAAAGTTCTAACCCCATACCACCTGCCATTAGACATTGGAGGTGAGATAGGGGTCAGATTTCCCTCAAATTTGTCAATATATATTATAGAATTTAACAATATAATTATGATAGATATACGTTTTTTAAACCCAACCCGATTTTTTTCTGTATGCGACGCTCATTACAGATATGAAGTTTGTAAGTCACGTGGCCAATAAGTTGATTGCAACGATTTTTAATTAACCTTTAACTAATGACTTACCTTAGGACAGCTAGAAAATTAAAAAATATTTAAGTACCTATTAAACTTTTTAAAATATCTAAAAAATTCATATATTATGAATAAATAAATAAAAAGATTAAGGATAATCTACTTTATTATTATTTCATTGTTATATGAGAATTTTACATAAGTCATTTAACTCTAATTTGAGATGATATTATTTTAAATAGTTAAAACATGTTTTTCTTAAAATCTATAGATACAAATCTAAAAATAAAAACCTGGACTAAAAAATATCTCAAATAAAATTTTTAACAATGAGAAATTTTGGTAAAATTTATTGACAAGTGTTACATAGCGGTTTACTGCATTGAAGGCAGATTGCTTTTTTGCAGTTTACACAGGCATAAGATGATTTTCTTCTCAATTTGGGTGGGCACAGACGACAAGTCTTCCTGTTTTTAGGACCAATTTCCTGAATCGAGGATTCCTTCGCAGGGTTGTAACGACCTAAAACAAAAAAATAATGTATCACCCTTATAGACCTTATTACATATTTTAAATATGTATTATTATTTACCAATAACAAGTGAAACAACATGACTTCCGTTCACTTTGGTATGTAGGTACACATCTTAAACTAAAGCTATAAAAAAATCTTTGCCCTCTCCCCTTTCCTAAAAATATGGTTATTTTTTTATTTTGGGTAAAATCTTACAAAGAAAAAAATGTAATAAAACACATCGTTCTTTTTAAAATTTTATTTGTAGTTATTATTATTATATACTAGTTTCTAGGGCCCCGGTGTTATCCGAGAATTAAAAAATATAAATATTCACTGCTCAGATTTTTTGACTGATAGCGTGATGATAAGTTATACTTATTACGAATTGTTTAAACAAAAACTATACATTATGTACTTGTAACATTAAACTATAGATCTTAATATGTGACAAAAATATATTATTTATCTTCAACCTATACTACAAAATAAATAGAAATAATTACCTTATTTACATTAATTAGTTACACACGTCTTTCCAAAACCAAATAGCAATAAATTAAGAATGAAATCGAAATTTTATATTACAAAATACCATACTTATATTATTATTAATTAGCAACCTACACTATAAAATAATTAGAAACACTAATTATGTTAGACACATTAAATAGAAGCCTACCATCCTTTGGTTGCGACCATATGTAAAATCAAATAGATATAATTAATAAAATGTAATAAATGAAATCCAATTTTTAAACTACAAAGTACCTATGTAAACAAAAACTTTATTAACGAAACTAAATTTCATATTATAAATTAAATATTTTGTTGAAACCTGTACCAACTTATTCCTGAAGTGTCAATATTTTGATTTATAACTCCTGAAGTCTCTACATTACCTAAATTAAATAATTGATTCGTGATAAATGTGAATTAAAAAAATGAAAACAAAAATATTAGCTTATGCCATTAGATTAGTGAGATAATGTGAGTACAAAATTGACTTAACGTTTGACACCGCCCGTGTTTTATACACAAAAAAACGTACGCAGCGACTTAAATATTTAAGTTAGATACATGTACTCGCAGACTTTTTTATAGATCGAATTAAACTCTACAAAACGTTCGTTCATAATTTTGATGTATCTCTTATAGTTTATGTCAGAGTAAGGGTTAAATAGTTCGTGCGGTCATTTTCTTCAACTTGTGCAGCTAATTTATTAACTGCTCAAGCGATAGCGTGACTATATGTAGTCTAAAACACTCATGAGATTTTAAGGAATACTTTGGTGCAGGTTTCATCAAAATCGGTTCAGTGGTTATCGAGATTACATCGGTGAAACACACACATATACAAACTTTCTCTCTTTAAGCGGCTATTACACTATCAAAGAAATGTGATAAAATTTCTTTGATCAAAGAAATATGAAAGTGCAATACGCCAACTTTAAAATATTTACGTAATATTTACCTTCATAATATTTCTTTTATCATAGATAATGACAGTTTCTTATATTTGATCAAAGTTTTTTGACGGATAAATCAAAATGGCGACTGAAAAGTGTTCGTGGGCGGTTTGTATAGGATGATTTTATGTTAAATATAGTTTAATTTAATATCCCCGGGTAACACCGGGTCCTATGGCTATTTAATATATGATCAAATCTTTGTCAAAGATCTTTGACATATTTATTTTATAGTGTAATAGCCGCCTTATAAATTAGTATAGAGGATCAATAGCGCTAGTGTGTTTGTCATATAACGCATGAAGTTGGCTACAGAATTAAAAATGATTAAACCACATATTATGTTCTTAGGAAAAGCATAAATTGTTAAATTATATAAGCAAGAGTATTATAATTATTTGAGTAGGGAAAAAGGTATAGGTTCGAAGCACCCAGGAGCGAATTCAATATTTGTAATTCGTTTCATTAACTTCTTGTGTATTTTGTGTTTATTAGGTCGATGATTATGCTGACTATCTGCACCTGACACAACAACATCGTTCTCGGTGTGCACTATCACGGTACATCCCCTTTCCTTCTCCACACATGACCAATGTATTTTATTTCCTCCTTTTGTTATCCTCTTTTTTCTGTACAGGTTGTTATCGTATACCAGCTGTATCTGTCCTCTGTTACTATATACGTAATTCACACCTAAAATATAAAAAAATAATGTTAGTATAATTATAATGAATTAGTATGAAATAAAACAAGCTAAGTACACACCTAAAGAACTACATGAATACATTATATGTTAGTCTTAAAATATTATACGCAATATAAATGTTAACCCATCCCAATTAGCTCCCAAATTTACAAATAAACTGTACCCCACCCCCCCTTGTACGTGTTAACTTACTATGATCGGCCCATCAGCACAATCCTTTTTCTTCTTGCAACCCTGTTAAAACGTCAATTCATTAAGCGAGTTTAAAGCTGCTAGTAAACTCGCCCAGTGTAATCATGTTTACTAATTAACAAGCAGAGTGTAAACAATCTGCGAATAAAGTTGAAAGCCGGGCTACTTTACGTGTGTGGATTTGTTAGCTAGTAAACTAGCCGTGTGTTATCATAGTTGCTAGTGAACTAGCTGCGAGTATCTTGGTGATTTCTGGTTTCAGTGTCTACAAAATGTAGGTATTCACAACACGTAGTTTACTCGCTAGCTAACTAGCTAGTTGCTACTAAATGAGTGGGAAGTTTTGTGTGCCATCATCCCTATCGCACTAGCTGGCTCGCTTGCTTCTAAATTCGCTGGCTTGTAGCTTGTAACTCGCTTAATGTAATCGACGCTTAAGACAACACAAACAACATCGCTAAGCTGTTAGAAAAGGAACAATTCAGCTGATATCAAATAATCAACCAATCAATTTAATTACGGAATCTACAACTTAAAAGGGAATTCTAAAAGTCCTAGATCAGACATAGGGGCGTTTTTTTTTTTTAGACAAAAAGGCCATTCGAATTTTTTAGACCCTTCAACAGATTCGATACTAAGTATAATGACAAGTAATTCAAGCATAAAATACTGTTTGAAGGGAGAGAAATTTTGGAAATATTGGAAGAGAGATAAAAAGTGATTTTTAAAGTTTGAATCATAATCTCTATAAAGGGATTATATTTTAATAATTCCAAACAACTTTTTTATAACTCATTACAAGGATTTTTCTGGATTTGCACATTGTACCTAAACTTTGTTTAATAATGGAATATATAAATATAACAATACCTATAAATAAATGGATACATTTTTATGATATAATTTTTTTTTTATTTCATATTATTTTGTTATTTATCACACATTTTGACATCATTGTGAATTAAAAATATCATAAACTTTAATTTATTAAGCGATTTGATATTATATTAACCCATTACTTCCAGACTTTTTATTTCTACGAATTTTTTGATCAAGTTCTTAATTCTTGTTGAAAATATGACCAAAAAGATAGATGTAATACAATACATAATAATTATCAGTCACATACTAGATTAATATCATGAGAACATAATGTCATATTTATAGGACAGCACTTTTCTTAACGACGATAGTCTGTACCTGGATTTATTTTTAAAATTATTAATTTTTTATGCTTTATTTACACTATCATAAGTAATATTATATATAGTTTCGTCAATTTAAAAACGCGTTACTAATCTATAAATGTCAGTTAAATCATTGAATGAACTCTATAGTTCGTTTTAAAAAGTATTGTAAGTAAAGAGACTTAAAAATATATTAGTAATGTAAATAAAATAACGTTATTATGTCAGAGAATAAAAATTAGAAAATATGATGTCCTACAAATAGTAATGGGTTAAGATGAAGTAGGGTAAGTAAAAATTGGAGTAAAAAGAATTTCATGGTAGTAAGTTTAAATTTGTATAACTAGGTCCCACTCATGCCACTCCATCTATGCTTTTATTTTGTCGGCACTTCATGAAAAACCGCTTCTTCAGTATCTTCTCTATGTTAGGTTCATGATTATGCTGATTGATAACTTCTGACACTAAAACATCGTTGGCAGTATGCAATGACACTCGACACTCTTTGACTTGCTCTACACATCTCCAAATTATTATCTTTCCATCAGTTGTATTTCTGTATTTATTATAAATATGATTATTGAATACAAGTTGTCTTTGTCCTTTATTACTTATTACAAATTCCAAACCTAAAATATAATTTAATTATTAATTTATTGTTTTATCTATATTTATAAAAGAGTTTGTCCTTAACCACTCACTCATTCACTCACTCACTCACTCACTCATATATCAACGTACAGCCCAAACCCCTGGACCTAGAAACGTGAAATTTCGTAGGTGCCTTCCTTTTATGATGTAAGCAGCCACTAAGAAAGGATTTTTCGAAATTCAACCCCTACGGGGTTAAAACAGGGTGTCAAAGTTTATATTAAAAAAAAATTTGTTTGTTCACATTTAATTGAAACTTATCGAACGTACTCTACAATATAAATAATGAAACAATTATTTCAGTATTTCCCAAAATTTAACCCTTAAGGTGTTATAAAAAATTTATAAAATATTTTTTTTTGTATTCAACGAATGAAACGTGGCAAATGTAGGTACTCTACAAGACAAATAGCAGTTACGAAAATTCAACCCCTATGGGAATGGTGCGGGGGGGGGGGGAATTTTGATATATTTATCTTCATAATTGTTCATGATATTAAAGTAAATTTGGACAAATTAATATTCAGTTAAAAATTAAAGTTTGATATTCAAGCTCTAATAGCATGGGACGGGGACGAGGATGGATTTAGATATGTTTATCTGCATACTTGCTTTACTTATAAAGTTAAATACTTATAAATAGTCAACTGTGATACGCGATCACTACAAAGGTAAATACTATTACTATAAAAAATGTAATATGTCATCCCCTATCACGTATGGAGGGTTCTAATTAGTTTCGAAGTTTACGCGAGCAAAGCCGCGGGATGCCGCTAGTTATGTTATAATACATTTATCAACACTTTATTAACGCTGCTAAAACCACTTGCCGGCAGTTAAGTTAGCACTGGTATCGAGTTCAGAGTACACTCAACATTCTGCTATATGACGGCATCGGTAATTCAAAAATTCCACTACACGACGGCTAGAGGGGCACACACCACCTTACTTTAACTTTAACGTTGATTGGTGAATTTAAACGCGCCGAAATATAGCAGTCACGGTGGTATTATGGCGGGTATGGGGGAAGGACGTTGGTTAGAACTATCGGCACATTGTATAATGGAGCGGTCGTGTAGTGGATGGTCGTATAGCGGTCGTAAATGCTGTTTTAAGTTATCACTTTTTCGCTAAATTCTTTGGCTTTCGAGTAATTTTATTTATGTTTAAAAATCTTATATTTTGTTATATGTGTTTTCAGATAAAGCTATTTATTTTTTACATAGAAGATGATTTTGCAATAAAAAATCTAAATCTAATTTAAAAAAATAACCTCGACTAGAAATAATATGTTGACCCCTAGAAATCCTTCATTTTTAGAAAATTCACTAAATATTATTATTTTATTTTTTGTTTTAAGATATTTGTGTTTTTCATGTAAGATTAAAAAAAATTGTTTACTTAAAACAATGTTTTATTTTTTATTAAGTAAAAATCACAAACAAAATGGAAGAACAAAAAAAAGACAATAATAAAGAATAATAACTACATATGTCTAATGTCTATTTGTGACAATTTGTTTGAATTTTCGAGATGTGTAGCAAATCATAAAAAAATAAATGCTATCTATATCTAATTTCTAAAGAAGTAGGAAAAAAACATTAAATAAACAAGCCCTTAATAATAAAAAACAGTAATCGCAGTGGCGCGTTATAATAGTCAGGGAAGCCTCAGGCATAATAAATTTTTGGGCTTTCTTAAAATTGGAAAACAATTCATCATACTTTCTGAATAGGTACCTTTTATTATTTCTACTTATTTTCCAATTCCTCCAGCTGCCCCCCCCCCCCTCCTGAAGTTCCTACTGTATAATGCACCACTGAGTAATTGACTTTCCCACCACTCTGTATATCAAATTTTGTGCGTTTTATTAAAACTACTTAATTAGTTAATACAAGTATAATTTTAAAAATTTTATAAACATTAAAATACTATCGATTCGTATTTTTTTACTGGATATTATTATTATTTATTATAATAATATTATTATAATAGTCAAACGAATGTGACAAACTGTAACAAGATTGGGGAGGGGTAAAAAAACATGAAATTTGTGTGACGGAATTTATGAACAGTCCCTAACTGTTACATTATTTTTTAAAGATGAATTTATTTATCACATAAATATGTAAAAATATACAAGGTGTACCATTAAAAAATAAGTTTTTTTTGTTATTTTTATGGAACACTCTGTATATATTAATAAAATAAATAAAAATAAGCGAAAATCTGGAAAATACGAATCCATGAATCACGGTATATAGATAACAATAATTGTATATACAGAGTGGCCCAAAAATCACAACACTATTTAAAATGGAATAACTTTCTCATTTCGTAATAATTCACTTTTATTCTTTCATAAACAGAAAATACACTTCTTGGAAATAAAGTTTCGAAAATTACATCCTTTAAATAACCACCATTTTGCGCTTCACACTGACGTGCTCTTTCTAAGGCGTGAATCATCATCTGTCGTAATGTTTCTTGGCTTATTGCTTCAATTTCTTCACGAATGTTGGCCTTCAATTGCTGAATGGTAAGATTGTTACGGTATACTTTATCTTTTTTTGTTTATGTGATGGTTTTCTGACCCCAAAATTACGAGTGTAGGTTCTTTGCTTTAGCACAATTGCTCAGTCGTGAATTTCTCCATAATTAATTTCCAAGGATAATGCTTTAATAATTTGAAATTAAATTTAAAAAGTTATTTGAATTTTAAATGTTGTTGTGACTTTTGGGCCACCCTGTACATAAAGTTAAGCATTTAATATGGCATTATGTTAGCTAGTAGTTATAAGGATTATTAATTTTCATCCGTATCTTCTCAACATTAGGGTGATGATTATGTCGACAATCCATGCCTTTCACTATAACTTCATCGACAGTATGCAGTGATGCTCGACATTCTCGAACCCATTCTACACAAGCCCAATGCAATTTCGTTCCACCCGCTGAAGTTCTAATTTTATTATATATGTTATTCCTGAAGATCAGTTGTCTCTGCCCTTTATTACTTATTACATACTCCAAGCGGCCTGAAACATAACATCAATGTTAATATACATATTTAATTTATTTGTCATACGTTAGATTTATGGTTGTAGAATACATAAATAAATAAAAACTGTTTATATAGACCTGTTTTTCAATCGGAAGTGACGTAATCAAAACTGTAAAAAAAGTGATCCTTGTCGCAGTTTGTCATATCAAGATCAAGAAGATCGGGGAAATCCTGTAATAGCTGGTATATTAATTTACTCGTTCATGCTTCTGGGGTAGTAGGAATTCCCTGTTTTTAGCACAGCCCATGAAGTGGTAACATTTATATGCTCCATTTTCCGTCTGTTCGTCCGTCTGTCTTCCATCGCGAGATCTCGACTCCCTGACCACCTAGAGACCTCGGGTTTTCGCTAAATGGTAGGTCTGTGGTTCAAGTTTAGCCCATTTTAGGAATTTTTCCGGTCATGACCCCCCTCCCCCCAAAATTTTTCATATATGGCTTCATGTATCTTGTTGGATTCGAGATTGATTGGCAAGGGTATTTTTTGAGTTGTGTCAAGTGGGTTTTGATAAAAAAAATTGTATTTTAATAATACTTGAATGGGAAGGAAAAGGTTGAGAAATACTGATAAAAACTAAACTGCTGACGTGAGTGATTTTTAATATCAGGAGTCCATAAATAGACATATTTTATTTTAAATTTCATATTATTTATTATTTCATTTTTTACAATATTTCTTACAATTTAACAATTCTTCTTAAGTTTTTTTTAACTATCTTTTCAATGTCAGTTCCATGATTATGTGGACTGTCCATACCCAACACTACAGTATCGTTTATAGTATGCAATATCACAGGACACCCATTGTATCGTTCGTTACATCTCCAGTGAACTTTCTCCCCACGACTTGTAGTTCTATTTTTAGTATAAATGTTATTTTTGAATACGAGTTGTTTCTGCCCTTTATTACTAAGTATATACATTAAACCTGAAATAAAATATAAAATATATAGTAGTCTTCAAATTTTCTAGGACGGGAATTAAGATATATTTAGTATTAGTGTGAGTCAAGCCTTGCGTACTAATGCTCCGTACGGTGAAGTTATATTTAATATAATAAGATAAATCGATTTTTTTTAAGTTTGTGAGATTGAGCTTGGGGCAGTAATAGTTTTGAGATACAAATTAACCTATTCCCTTTCTCAGGATGCAGGCTACCTTTCTGCGAAATTTCATCAAAATCGATAGCAGTTTAGCCATGAGATGTAGCATCGGATCATAGACTTATGGAATGGATTGAGTATTCCCTACCCAACTGTGAAGTAAATACTGGCGAAAAAGTGTGACAGAGACAAAGCGAGTATGTAGCCAATACCTGTCTTTTTCTAGAATTTTAATTGGTCACGTCACAGGTTTGCAGTGACGTCAGACCTACAGAAAAGATATAGGTATTAGCTACATATTCGCTTTGTTTCTTTAAAGAGAGTGGTCAATTTTGTGATGCTATTGCTCAGTCCATTTTATGTCTATGCATTGTATATTAAGGGGGATAGCCACTGTGACGGGTAAAAAACTTGTCAATATTTGGGAATTTTTTTCACAGATATTACTAATTATTTTTGAATCAGGTAAAGGACATTTTATTAAGTATATATTCAACTTATTTAATATAAATTTTTATTGAAAAATATTAAATATTTACAAAGTTATGAGCCTCGATGCGACGACCAAAAAAAATATTTTTGTCTATGGTCGACTCGAAATTTCGAGAAAGGTTGTATTAAAAAATTCATAAAAATTTTATCAATATCTATATGAATGTAGCTATCGTTGCACGTAGCCGTTTTATTTTTTATTTTATTTTTTCACAAAATGGCGATCGTTTGAAATGTTTGTTCATTTTTAAGACCTATTTTTTTTAATTCGAGCGGTTTTAAAAATAGTAATTATCAAAATTTCAAAAATCGGCTACGTGCAACGATAGCTACTACAATTACGAAAATTATTAAAAAAAAAATTGAAATCGGTTTATTAGTCTTTGAGGAATCGTGTCGACCAGGTCGAAAAATGTCATTCCCAAGATAAACGTGTTTAATGTTTTTGTTGTCATAACTGGCTGTGCTACCTCGTCTCACTAAATTAACTGTAACTCCGTCAATTTTCAAAATTTAAACTCAATTTTTTGTATATATATTTATGAATATGTAAACTTAAAAAAAATCTAAGAAAAAAAAATTATATTTTTTTTCCGTCACAGTTGTCATCCCCCTGTTTTTATTATGGCATAACCGGCCGCGCTACCTCATCTTACTAAATTGACTATAATTCCGTCAATTTTCGGAATTTAAACTCAATTTTTTGTATACATATTTATGAATATGTATACTTCAAAAAAATGTACAAAAAATTTTTATTTTTATTTTTTTCCGTCACAATGGCTATCCCCCTTAAGCTTGAAAAATCAATCTCAACTATACTAAAAATACTATGGCTAGACCATAAAATGCACACCCTTTAAACTTAAAAAAAATGTATCAACATATATCAAATAAATACGGTACAATATATTTAGTGAAACTTAAAAGGATGTTTTAAAAAAATATTGGAGGTAATTAATATTATAAAAATATATAATATGAAGTTTATCACTCATTAAGATTTTTTAGAAAATCAACAATGAATCTTGATATCAATCGATTATTACCTTTTTTTATTTAAATTTAGGTTGTATTGCAATAAAACAACAATCATTTTAATTTACAATTTTTATATAAAATATATTTTTTTTTGTAAAATGTATATAGTAAATAAATTAATTAATAATAATAATTAAACAGATAAATACATCCACATATTGCAGTGATAACAGCTGTGTTCACCTGATGTCTAGCATTTAAAATGAAATATACAAAAAAGTAACACGTTTATAGGTTATAATTAATTATATTATATATTTGTTTTAAAAATGCAAACTTACCAAATTTGATCGTGATTAAAAAGATTGATTGGCTTTAAATAAAATAATTAAAATACAGCACGTATCGATGTATGTACATGTATTTATATATTAATTAACACAATGTAATTATTATAATACATGTAATTTGCAATGACATATAAGGAAATAGCGCCACTAGCACCTAACGTATGTTTCTTGAACTTCTAGCTACATACTCTATTTGTAAAAATAATTCTTGTCAAAATATGAATTTTTGTTTCAATAAACTCCAAATTTCGTTACTTCTAGTTATCCAATTTTGTTGAGTTTTAATAGGGTTCTATTCTGATAATAGATGAAGTGAATTCAAAAGGATTGGTGCAAATTTATTTCGAATTGTAACCTGGAGTTCGGCGTTTCTATCAGAAAAGGGGGTTAAATCGACAAATTGAACTTTATTTATATTTTTATAACAGAAAATTAAAACCGATCGATATTAAACTAAGCAAAAATGGAGACTGTAATGTTTTCTATCAGAAGATGTAAAAATGTAAGTGAGATACTGAAGAAATTTAAGATATAATACTCATTTTATCAATTTATATACGAAAAACGATTTTAGGACGAGAGTAGAACACACTTCCAAGCAGAGCCTGCTTGGGGTGTGCAATAATATTTGTGTTTTTAAATATTTAAATATAACTAAATTACATACAAAGGATTGAGAATTTTTTGATAAAAACTCCCATAATAATTAGGATGGGGAGGAGAAGGTTGATAAATACTGATGTGTAATTTTTAATGTCAGGAGTTCAAAAATATGCTTATTTTTTTAATTTTATACTATCGTCGCTTGACTAACAACACCGCTCAAGTCGAAAATTAGCGGTTTTTACATTTTAATGTCATTGGATAGAGCTACTCATTGTGCGTCGATCTACCAATCACATTCTAGATGTTTCGGACAATAAGAGACTAGAACTAAAAAAATAGTGACAGCTATATAAAACATACACGTTTTTTTCGCTCTCCTGTAAAGTTAGTCAAAATGACTTGATCGGTGTTATTAGATAAGCGACGCTATATATTACTTTTTTGTAATTTTTCATATCCATATTATTAATTTTAAAATATATTTATTTGTTACTTATTTTTTTACAAGATTTTTTACAAAAATTTAATACTTTTTCTTAAGTCTTATTCTAATTATCTTTTCAATGTCAGTTCCATGATTATGTGGACTATCCATACCCATTACTACAGTATCGTTCATAGTATGCAATATCACGGGACACCCATTGCATTGTTCTATACATCTCCAGTGAGTTTTCATTCCACCCCCTGTTATTCTAGCTTTATTATAGACGTTATTCTTGAATATAAGTTGTTGGCGTCCTTTTAAACTAATCGTATATTCCAAGCCTAAAACATAATATAAATAATTAAATAAACGTATTTTGTTACAATTTACAATTCGAAAAATTCAAAAACTTTTAATGCCTCGTTTACATGGTACGTGTACTCGGCCGAGGTACTCGTTTTGCTGCTCGACCGAGCACCAGTCTCTATTCAGTCGATCGTTCATTTCACTCGGCCGAGTACTTACTCGTCCCATGTAAACAAGGCATAAGAGTCAACATTTGTTTTTGATTATAATTTGTAAAATCGTTTTCAAAAATAATTATAATAGATTTCCTTTTGAATTTATCCCAAGCCTACCTTACTAAAATAGAAAATTAGAGATATGGGATCATTGGAAATAACAATAAGATAACATTGTACTTTTTATTTATTTATTATGAAAAATATATATGTTGCATATACTTTTAAAGTTTGTATTATCAATAAACTATTTTACATGTATTTTATTATAACTACCTATATCTACTATAATAAACAAAATCGTTAGTGTGCTTTTGTACACGCGTTAGAAATTACCCAGGAACGCTAAATAAGTATAACAACTACGAAAAATTAACCTAAAATATTTTAAAACATTCACCAAAATTTCATTACACAAATTTTTATTTAATTTATTTTAAATATATTTTATGAATACAATATTTATTTAAATACCTGTTTATATTATACATTTCCCAAAGTACCCAAACTAATATTTCTAATAATAACGAAACAAATTAATAATCACTTCAAAAATCTTAACACAAACATAAAACATTATTTCAAATTCATATTCATAAATTAATTCACCGTGTTCTGTTTTTTTTTTTACAAATATTACACTATCTATCTCAATATCCATACACAAACATAATTTACCGTCTCTTTCTCACAAGTACACATAGTTTACACCTTTGATAACACGTGTTGCTCCTGAGCCGACAGATTCGCGCCAATTTGTACTTGCATTATTTATTGTTTTTTATTTTATTTTTTATGCACGGTTAGTAATAATTAGATTTATTTCTTTTAATAATTACACTCTTGTCTTTTTTAAACAATAAATTAACTGTCTTGGTAGTCTCCTTAACTTTAATTTAACGTTAACAGTTTTCTATTATGTCTCCACCGTTCCCTTCTCGAGTTTACCGAAAGAGCGTTACATTTCCGAGTATATCCGAAGATTTACGAAAATGAGGACCCTTTGTATAGTAAATAAAGTTTGACAACTAGTTTTAACGTTAGAGGGGTCCTCATGATGACGCGGTCTCCCCTCTCATGTCTCACCCCACCAGTTATGGTACAACCTGTGTATTTACTAACCTTGGTCTGCTACGAATATTTTGACAGCCGCCATTATTGCATATAGCGTTGATGACGTAGTACATCGGCCAAAAATTTACAAATTAAAAATTGACATTGTACATATTAAGTCTGAATTATTAAATTTAGATTTGAAGAAAATAGAAGTCTGAAGTAAATAGACACTGTTGACATTATATTGGTTATAAAAAAATGCGGTACTGTGATGTAAAAAATTGTTTCAACTGGAAACAGACAGATAATATTAAATTTTTTCGTTATCGAAAAAATTCCGAAATAAAAAAAAGTGGATTAAAACTTGTGGTATTTTTATTTCTATAAATACTACCTACAAGAATTAAATCATAATGTGATTATTTAAAATTCCACGTAAATGCAAGTAATAAAGTAGATATTCCACTTGATGTAAAAACATTATTTTTTCAGAATTAGAAGTTTGAATAAAGGACCCCGCAGAATCCTTATGGGAAAAGGGTTTCGGTCAAACTCTTTGAAACTTTGGATTCTGATAGTACTTGATGAGTAAATCAAAAGTGTCAATGGGCACTAAACTCCTAAAAACTCAAACTTTTAAGATATAGATAGCCCTCTAAAGTTGGGGATCATGCTCACCTTTAATTTACAATAAAAAAAATTGTAGAACCTTAATTTTCGCACAACTATTTGTATGTGTTCCCAAAGACTTATATAATCGATTCTCACCATAAAAAAGTCAACTTTTCAATTCATTGAGAAATGACAACACTTAAATCTTATTGTTACGTTTTTTTTTATTATAAACAAATCCAATTGTTTTAAAATAAAAAATTGGTTTATAATAAAAAAAAATGTAATAATAAGATTTAACTACTGCCATTGACTAAAGTATTTAAAAGTTTACCTTTTTTATGGTGAGAATCGATTATAGATGTGTTTGGGAACACATACAAATAGTTGTGCGAAAATTAAGGTTCTACAATTTTTTTTATTGTAAATTAAAGGCGAGCATGATCCCCAACTTTAGAGGGCTGTATCTTAAAAGTTTGAGTTTTTAGGACTTAGTGCCCATTGACACTTTTAATCTACTCATCAAGGACTATCAGAATCCAAAGTTTCAAAGAGTTTGACCTAAACCCCTTTCCTATAACGATTCTGCGGGGTCCTTTATAAAAAATGAAAAAATCAAAGAATAAAATTAAAAAAAATAATATGTAAACTGTATTTATCGTTTCTCTATTTATATTTCGTTTTTCACAAATTCATTATTAGAAAAATTTAGTGATGATGACGTCACAGTATAAAACAAATGAGCTGTCAAGCAGACCTTGTTTTACTGGATCATGATTGACACCATCATCAGTCACCTGTTAAAATGCCTATCTAAAAATGTGTCGCGGTGCGTATAAGTATAACTTATAAAATACATTTACATATTCCTTGTTTTCCGAATTAACTTTTGGATGTTAGGTTCATGAGTATGAGGACTCTCAGCGCCTGATACCACAGTATCGTTTATAGTGTGCAACATTACTGGACACCCATTATAACGTTCTACACATTTCCAGTGTATTTTCTTTCCATCTCTTGTAGTCCTATTTTTATTGTAGATGTTATTCATGAAGACAAGTTGTTGGTGTCCTTGCATACTTTTTACGTACTGCAAACCTAAAAGATAATATCAATGTAATTTAACTGCAAAATTATTAGTGCTTGAGTGCTGTTATTGGACGGTTATACTCAATAATTAACTTATTTTTATATTATTAGAAATAAGCTGCTTGTTAATAATAAATAAAAAAAAAATTGTTACATTCTTGCTTATGGCGAAATTGTACATAAATGCCATCAAGATGAAAGCCATACACTGGTAGAAAGGATTTCTCAAACCAAGTAAACCTTGTTTTGTATATAACGAAAACAATATTTTCTTAAGATAAGCAATAATCTCTTAAACCAACTATAGTATTCTTGAACGAAGGAATAACGTAGTTGGATTAAGAGTATATTTCTTATATTAAGAAAATATTGTTTTCGTTATATACAAAACACGGTTTTCTTGGTCCAATACAGTTTTTTTTGTGTAGGTAATTTAATATTGGGTGAAATAGAAGTATTGTAGTAGCCTTTGGACAGATATAAAGACATGTAATTGGTGCATTTGGAAATGACACCTCGAAACTAACTAATTTTGAAATTAGTCAATAGTATTTTGTTTCAATAATTCATAATTTCCTATTGTTTATTAAAGTTAAAAACAAAACACTATTGACTAATTTAAAATTCATCAATTATTTTCGATGTGTCATTTCCAAATGCACCAATTACATTCTGTCCAAAGGCTACTACAACACTTCTAATTCATCTAATGTTAAATTAAGCATATTGAATACATGTGTATAGACAATAAACTAGGGGCTATGCCCCTTGGCGCTTCGCGCCCCAACCCCCTTTCACGTCATATTTTTTACAGAAATTTACTCGGGTCTGCGACCCTCGTATGTGTAGGTACGGAGATATTAATGAATGATAAAAATACTAACTTTAATTATATTAAAAAAATTATTAATGTTTTATTTCTAACTACTTTTAATAACAAAAACTTTTAAAATCTACTCATTTTCATCTCTATTTTCCGCTTTTCATAAAACCTTAACAAATAACTGAAAGATAAGAGCCGACAATACAGGGATTTTAATGAATGTTAGAAATACGAACTACAATTATATTAAAACAATTTTTTATGTTTATTTCCGACTAAGTATTTTTAATAAAAAAATATTTTTTGAATCTACTCATTTTCATCTCTATTTTCCACTTTTCATAAAACCCTAACAAATAATTGAAAAATAAGAGCCGACAATACGAAGATTTTAATGCATGATAGAGAATCGAACATAAATAATTATTTTAATATAATTATTTATGTTTATTTCTGACTATTTTTAATAAAAAAATATTTTTTAAATCTACTCATTTTCATCTCTATTTTCCACTTTTCATAAAACCTTAACAAATTATTGAGAATTAAAAAGCCGAAAATACGAAGATTTTAATGCATGATAGAGAATCAAACATAAATAATTATTTTAATATAATTATTTATGTTTATTTCTGACTATTTTTAATAAAAAAATACTTTAAAAAGGTACTCATTTCCACCTCTTTTTTTCACTTTTCAATTTTTTTTACAAATAACTGAAAAATAACGTTCGACAATACAGAGATTTTAATGAATGATTGAAATGCGAACTTCAATTATATTGAAATAATTTTTTAAGTTTCTTTCCGTCAATTTTTTATTAAAAATTACATTCAAAATCTACTCATTTTCATCTCTATTTTCAAATTTTCATAAAACCTTAACATATAATTGAAAAATAAGAGCCGACTATACAGAGATTTTAATGCTTGATAGAGAATTGAACCCATATCATATTAAAATATTTTATTGACTTTATATCTGACTATTTTTAATAAAAAATTACTTTTAAAATCTACTCATTTTCATCTCTATTTTCAAATTTTCATAAAACCTTAACATATAATTGAAAAATAAGAGCCGACAATACGGAGATTTTAATGAATGTTAGAAATACGAACTTCAATTACATTGAATCAATTTTTTTAGTTTATTTCTGACTATTTATTATAAAAAAATATTTTTACATCTTCTAATTTTCATCTCTATTTTCCACTTTTCATAAAACCGTAACTAATAACTGAAAAATAAGAGCCGACAATACGGAGATTTTAATGAATGTTAAAAATACGAACTTCAATTAGATTGAATCAATGTTTTTTAGTTTATTTCCGACTATTTTTTATAAAAAATTACTTTTAAAATCGACTCATTTTCATCAATATTTTCCATTTTACTTAAAACGTTGACAAATAATAAAAAATTAATGACCGACAATACGGTGACTTTAATGAATGATATATAGAAAAACGAACTTTAATTATATTAAAATAATTTTTGAGATTTATCTATTTATTATTTTATTTGTACAACGTTTCGGACTATTCTTATAGTCCATCCTCAGGTAAAATATAAGAATAGTCCGAAACGTTGTACAAATAAAATAATAAATAGACCAATCCGTGAAAATATTATAACACATATGCCGGTCTACACGGAGAAAAATGAAGCATGAAATATATACAAACTTTGCCGTACCATTTGATAAAAAGTTACTAAAAATATAGTAATTCGAAAACACTTTTGAAATCTAGCGAAACATCCGAAGCACAAAAGATAAATTACTAACCGACGTATAGTAATCGTTAAAGATAGCCGTGTTTGAATGTCTACTATTCAGTTAGTAAAAATGATTATACTTTGTATAATAATATCTTTTAACACTCGATTTATAAATATTTCTTATTTGCTTGGTAAAACTTATTATTATTTAATGTTAGATTTTCTCAATTTTAGAATTTAATTTTGATTATTTTTTTTTATAATAATTATAATGTATATACATCTGAATTTAGTAATTAATAGTAGATTTAGCTTGTAATTTAGTATATATGTGACATGAATGTATATTTGCAATATTTTTAATGCCTCATATAGTAATAAACAATTTAGTATTATTGGCTACTGTTTATTTATTGTAAGTAGATAACAATAAATAATTTATAGTCAATGAAACCAAATTGATTAATACTGTTTGAAACATTGAAAATATTGCAAATATACATTCTTGTCACCTATATACTAAAATACAAGCTAAATCTACAATTAATTAAAAAATACAGATATACATACATTATTACATACAATAATTTATGAGCAACTTTATGTATTTATAAGTGATGTACATATTTTAAAATAAATAATAAACAAAGGTTAAATGGAATACAATATGTAGGTTATACAAATATATTTTATTAAGACTATTAAACCTAATTAATGAACAAATAATAAAAATAGAAAATTTAAATATAATGAAAATTTCACTTATGTCAGATGAAAACAAAAATTTAATTTAGTGAAATATATTTTCTCTTAAATATAAATTCTCTTTATTAAAAATATTATTAATATCTTTTCGTTTAGTAGATATAGCAAAAACGACAGAAGTAAGTGGCATTAAAATTTTCCACCAAACTAAATAAGTACATATAATATGGTTTTTCACTTATTAATATATTTCTACTATTACAGAAAAATATATTTGTAATAAACTATATATTATGCGTTTCAATTACTAAAAAAGTATTTAATTATTAATAAAACGATGCAAATAATAAAACAGGACTTATATTATTTGTATGTTTTAATTATTAAGTAATACAACATAAAGCAAAAATTATATATTTTCAACAGATAATAAGCATATTACTTACTGTTTGCAAGTATGTGTGTCCATCTCTTTCTAGAACATGCAAAATCACTTAGACGTGTCTCTCTCATTCGAATTACATGAACGCTTAATGATTACCTTCAAATTATGGAATTAAATGTGATAAATCCCATGACTTTAATAACTTTATATCAACTTGATTCATAGTAATATTAGTCAAAATCACTTTATTCTTATTGTAAGAAAAAATGACCGTTGAAGCTTGAAGAACGTGATAGTAAGAATATAAAATATTATAAATATACAATAACACTGTTACAACATTTAATATTCGAAATCACTTTCATTAATGACCGTTAAATCACGCTATATTGATAATAAAATATAAAATTTTTATAAAAAAAGTATTTTTTTCGAAACACAAACGAATACATCGCCAGTCGAAACAATACTGATTTGTTGCTATGCAGTACCATGCATTATTTTAGGAGTACAAATGCAGTCAAAGTTTAATATTATTAACTAGATAGTAATAAGAATTTATTAAACGGTTAGTAAAATTTCTAGCACAGTTTATGAACCGTGCTGCGGCTTGCTATATCACAATATTTAATACATATTTTGACTATACTCTTATTTGTACTTTTTACTATCTGCTGTATAGTAAAATGTATGTACTGCTGCATACGAATAGTTATTATAACTTTATTGTGGGATAAGAAAAATTACTTAGCCTTCAAGTAATTATTAAAATTTTGAACTATGAAAATTCATATTCTATAAACTTTACTATCTTTATTGCAATAATTTACAGACGAAATGTAATTTTTAATTAAATATTATAATTTATATTTAGGAATTGTAATTTATCCTAAAATCTGAGTTCCAGTTTTCTCCGTGTATGAAAACATTAATAACAACATATATACATAATACATATATATATATATATATATATATATATATATATATACATATATAAACATACACGTTTAAATTATAGTGTGATACTAATGTAAGATTGTTTAGGTGGGTATGTGTTAATAGAGTACTATCCTGCGAACCCCGGAAGGTCAGAGTTTATAAATCAATACTATTTATATTATTTTTTATTATCATATAATATTCAAATACATTTATTTATTCACACATTAAAAATATATCGCAGTGCGTTTAACGAAATATAACTTCAATAAAATACATTTATACATATTCATTAACTAATTTTACGAGAATTCTTTCATAGTATTTGTTTTCTGCAATATCTTTTCGATGTTAGGTTCATGAGTATGAGGACTATTAGCGCCTGATACCACAGTATCGTTTATAGTGTGCAATATTACGGGACATCCACTATAACGTTCTATACATTTCCAGTGTATTTTCTTCCCATCTCCTGTAGTTCTATTTTTATTGTAGATGTTATTTCTGAATACAAGTTGTTTGTGTCCTTTTAAACTTATTACGTACTCCAAACCTAAAAGATAATATCAATGTTAGTATTTATTTTATTTATTCTTCTACATTATTGCTTATAACGGAATCGTTCAAAAATGTGTATTTCAAAATGAAAGCCATAGAAGATTTGCAGTAGTTTTTGGATAAATATAAGAATGTGTAATTAGTGCATTTGGCATATATGATATGTAATACTCCTATATTGCCAATAGCTATAAGTGGGCCTAGATAAGTTAAAGTGAGAGGTTCATGTCAAATGGATTCGATTGCGCAGGCGCAGAATTATATTTAAGCAATAATAGAAGGAGGCCTTGGCCAGTCAAAACATTTTAAATGAAATATGTCAGTTTGAAACTGATTGCACATGCGCACTACTGACCATTTGACTTGAAAATAGCGAGACAACAATATATGTCCACGCCGTACAGACTTATCCTTTTTCCCTACCCTGATTGGCAATATAGAAGTATTACATAGGTATATGGTATTTGGAAATGACACATCGAAATTAAATGATAAATTTTAAATTAGTCAATAGTTTTTTGTTTTTATAATTAATAATTTCCTATTGTTTTTTTTAAGTTAAAAACAAAACACTATTGACTAACTTAAAATTCATTAGTTCGTTTCGATGTGTCATTTCCAAATACACCAATTACATGTATATATGCCTGTCCAAAGGCTACTACAATACAAGTTTCGGACGTCGGAAATATACGCGCGTATACGTACGACTAATTCATTCCCAGTGTGCGAGCTCCCATAGTATCTGGAACTTTCGTGCGTTATCGTACGTGTTCACACGATTCAAATTCGTACGAAAACACGTCCCATGTGCGGCTGGCTTTAACCTGCGGACGTCAGAAGGTTGATGTTTATAAATCAATACTATCTATATATTTTTTATTATCATATAATATTTAAATACATTTTTTTTTATTCACTAATTAAATATCTTTAACATAAACTGTTCTTTCTAGAATCTTCTGGGTGTTAGGTTCATGGTTATGTGGACTGTCCATGCCTAACACCACATCTTCATTTACAGTATGCATTATTACGGGACACCCACGTCTCCATTCTACACATCTCCAGTGTATTTTCTTCCCATCTCCTGTAGTTCTATTTTTATTGTAGATGTTATTCCTGAAGACGAGTTGTGTCCGCCCTTTCTTACTTACCACATACATTAAACCTGAAATAAAATATAATATATAGTAAGTATAAAAGGCTTCAAATTTAATTAATGAATTAAGACATATTTAGTAAAAAAAATGTCAAGTGCGAGTCGAGCCTTGCGTTTTAATGCTCCGTATGGTATGTATAACCATATTAAAATATGGCTCCAAATGTAATCTCGACCTTTTTCACTTTTGGATATATGAACAGATTTTTTTCGAAATACGATTAATTTATTATGTGGCTCTTATTAATAATAAATACGCATTATTACTGTTTACACATTTATTATAATAATACGTACTGAACATACTACAAAAAAAACACATAAGAAATTACATAAAAAAAATATTTATAAAATATTTTTATTTTTTTTACGATGTTTCTTTTTCGTATTATTAATTGGTTTCTTCATCTGAATCTTCTTTTGTATCTTTTTGGTGTTAGGACCATGGGTATGTTGAAAATCTGCCCCTGACACTACTACATCGTTCACAGTGTGTAATACTACGGGGCACCCTTTCTGCCATTCTACACATTTCCAGTGTATTTTCTGACCACCCTGTGTAGCTCTCTTTTTACTATAGATATTATTCATGAACACGAGTTGTTTCTTCCCCATATTACTTATCACGTAATTTGTATCTATAATATAATATCAATTGGTTAATATTTAAGAAAGACATTGCATTTAATAATATACATATTAAATAATAAACAGTTATTTTTTGATAAAAATATATTTTTGGATAGTCATAATCAAGGATTTTTGAGAGGTAAGATAGATTGGGATGGGAATCAATGTCTCGAGACTTATCCCCATAACTTTGGAGTCCTTATAAACAATAAACACACAGATTTTTCATTAATTAATTTGATTTTATATTATTTTAATATTTATTATAATAACATATAGTAATAGGCCAGGTGCAAGTATTTTAGAGTAGAAGAAATTCAGACTGAATTTTTTCTTCATTTAATGGTTTCTTAGAGTTGCACTAACTAAGAAGATCTACGTCTCTTCATTCGGGGAGATGAAAAATCAGTTTTAATCAATATTTCAACTTTTAAATTAAAGCTGATAAAATTCTTTACATTTTTTTTATAATATGAAGAATTTCACTCATTACAACTGATTAAATTTATTGATTTGTAAATGTACCTTGTAGATCTAATCGAGATCTATAATTTCAGACCAAAATCCGCGTGGTAGCTTCTCTGAATATCGAAATATACTGATTATTATAAAATGCTAGCGCGCAAACTAATGCGCGTTGCATTAAGTTTATGAAATGACCAGTATTTGTGGTAAAAAAATAATATACATATTTTTCGTACATCACCAAGTAATGGCCATCTGGATTTCATTAAAATTAAAAGTATTGGTATTAATATCGTCTTCACTGAAATACTATTACAATTTTAATAAAATCAGATGGCCATTACTCAGTGAAGTACATAATCTTTTTGTAGAGAATTTAATTATTTTTAATTGTATACATATTTGTGTACTAAAGTTGAAAACAAGTCGATAAATCGACTAAATCTGAAGAGGGAGAATTAGAGATTTAGTTGGAGGAAAAACTTTTTTTATGGAAAAAAAATCTAGTGAAAATTATTACTGATTTTTTTTGTCTTGTCGCCTGGTCGCATAATTTGAAATTGATATTATTAATTACTATTATAATTATTTTACAAACATATATTTATAATTGATATTTATTTATAAACATTTTTTTACAAGATCCGTTTCAAATTATTTTAAATTAGTTTTTCTTCCGTAATTTTTTGATGTTAGGTCCATGGGTATGTTGATAATTTGCCCCTAAGACCACAACATCATTTACAGTGTGTACTATCACACGACACCCCTCTCTTTCTATACATTCCCAATGTATTTTCTTTCCACCCTGTGTAGTTCTTTTCATATTATAGATGTTATTCTTGAATACAAGTTGTTTCCGTCCTTTTGAACTAGTTACGTAACGTACACCTAAAAAATAATACCAGTAGGTTAATGTTTGGAGAAGATAATACATTAGACTGGAATATCATCGACCGAGTACATATAAATATCAAAAATGTCAGGATTGTTTGTTTGACAATGAGTTAAAAAAAATAATCAATAATATAAATTTATTTGAGTGGATCATTCTATACAAAAAATCAGACATGGAAATTAGTAGACAATTCAAATAAGAAAATACCAAAATATTTTTTATATTGTTACCTTACATAATATATGATTGCACCAATTGTTTTTTATTAATTTTGTAATCTGTTCATGAATTTTAAAATGTTTTTTTAAGATAATAAGGAGGAGTCGTATTTTAAAAATTGTTTAAAGTCTCGCACATCTTAATACCGTATCTGGCTTAACAGGGTGGCCAGTATTTCTCTGGAACAAATATCCCTGACTTTTCCCGTTTTTCCAGGAGAATTTTTACCGTTTTTCCCTGATTTTTATAATTAAAATTTTGATAAAAAAGCTAAAAAAAGGCCACATAGATAAAATTTTAATATTTTAGGAGAATTTGCATTTTTCCCTGTCTTCCAACCAAATTCCCTGAATTTCCCCTGACTTTTCCCGGTTTTCCAGAAACTGGCCACCCTGCTGAACCTTATAGGTCGATTACATTACGCGAGTTTACTAGCTACTAGCGGACGAATTCACTATCTGCTAGCAAACTCGCCCAATGTAATCATGTTCACTAGCTAACTAGCAGATTGTAAACAATCTGCTACAAAAATTGCAAGCCGGGCTACTTTACTCGCTGGCGTGTGGGCTTTTTTCAGAATTTTGGCGTTAGGATGAGCCTCGTACAGCCACGACTATCATATACTATTTTTATAGGCGTATGGGCTTGTTAGTTAGTAAACTAGCCGTGTCATCATAGTTACTAGTGAACTAGCTGCGAGAATCCCGGTGGTTCCTATTCGCAACACGTGATTTAAACTCGCTAGCTAGTTGGTTACTGAGATAGTGGAATATTTTATATGTCATCATCACTATCGTACTAGCTGACTCGCCCGCGTCTAAACTCGCCGGCTTGTAGCTAATAAACTCGCTCAACGTAACGACCCTTTAATGATTCAGAAAGTAAAGAATAAAAGTCTACTGGAATTAAAATAAATTCAAACTAAACTTCCCAGCAATTTATCTTCTACTCCAATGTTACGACATGAGCGTGCGTACCTTATTTATTTTATAATTGGATCATGGCTTCTAGGTAAAGCCAAGATCACTGTGGAAGCTTAAAAGTTAATTTAAAGTCTATTCAAAAATAATTTTATTAGAAAAAGACACCTAATATACAAAACACTAAAAAATCATGATTCCAACAGCATACTATATTTAAAAATAATTTTTCAAACTTACTGTAATAATTATAAAATATTTTAATATTTCATTTAAAAAGCCCAAGTTTAAATTGCTTCTTCAGTATTTTCTGGGTGTTAGGTCCATGATTATGTAAACTATCTGCACCTGATACAATTTCTTCGTACATAGTATGCAATAAAACACGACAGCCTTTTGCACGTTCCACACATTCCCAATGTATTTTTTTCCCACCCCCTGTAGTTCGTTTTTTATTGAAGATATGATTCTGGAACACAAGAAGTCTCCGTCCTTTGGTACTCAATATGTAAGTTATACCTAAAATATAATCAATATGTTAATGTGAGTAGTTTAATAATATAAATAAAAGAAAAGAGGAATAGTTAAAATAAATAATCTATATTCTATTACAGCGGTTCTTAAACTGGGGTCCGCGGACCCCCGGGGGGCCGCCAAACTTTTACGGGGGGCCGTGAAACATTTTTGGCAAAATTTAATTTACATAAAGTACTTTTATATTTCTATTTATCAGTGAATAATTAGTTTATAACGACCTTTTTTGTTTTTCTATCAGGGATGGGGGTCCCCGAAAAATAATTGTTCAAAAAAGGGGTCCCTAGCCCACATAAGTTTAAGAACCGCTGTTCTATTACATTTAAGTTTGCAGTAGTTGCCGGGTAATTTGACGGTATGAATCGTAATGAATGAATCGCAAATGAAACAGACTAAAGGATGTACAATTTAGGGTGGGTCAAATTGTATGGGGCCGAAAAAATCTCTATAGGCACTTCGCGATTCTGTTACTATGGGCCATAACAAGTATTTTTGCAAATGGAACCATACCTCTAAAATCATTTTCGAGCCTGCCGAAATTTGTCTGAAGATATTTTCCAAAATACTCAAAAATCGATATATTTAGTGCATTTCGAATGTACAAAAAAATTATTGAAAATGTGTATACGGGAGTTTTTTGGGTCGGGAAATCCATTTTTCACATTTATTTTTATTTTTGACTGCCGCCATGGGGCGTTTTCGTGCATTTTTGTGGATTTTTTCACCTTTTTGGGGGAAAATTGACGAAATTATTGCATAACTCGACGAATCTTTGACATTCCCATATTTAAAACAGCCCAAAATGTTCAGCACTGATAATTAGGTGGGGTACCCATACACGACCTACATCGATTTAATTCAATTTAAGTCGACAAATTCGTAAATAAAAAAAATATATCGAATTTGTTGACTTAAATTGAATGAAATCGATATAAGTCGTGTATGGGTACCCCACCTAATTATCAGTGCTGAACATTTTGGGCTATTTTAACCCTCGGAGCCTATTATGGGTCAATTTGACCCATACACCGACTTTGATCGTGAATAACGCTCAGGTATTTTAAAAAAGGGGGGTACCACAGCCTTACAGGTATAGTTCGAACTCTTGACTATATGTTTCGACAGTTTCTGTAGGCTGCGGAACCATTAGTCGTCGTTGAGAAGCTATCAAAGACGGAGCAGGGTCTGGATGACCCATGTGTGTACTAGTTGTCGTATCAAAGAAAATAAATAATGGCTTATAATTTACGTTCGCGTGTCTGCGACGCTTAATTACGAGACAAATATTGGTGAGAAAGATAAACCCGAAGTAATCTAGTACTATAACAAGACAAAAAGAGGTACCGGTTTGTAAGCATGACACAGTTTATCAAACACATCGGTACCTCTTTTTGTCTTGTTGGTTGTTTGTCTTGTCTAATGGTTCCGCAGCCTACAGAAACTGTCGAAACATATAGTCAAGAGTTCGAACTATACCTGTAAGGCTGTGGTACCCCCCTTTTTTAAAATACCTGAGCGTTATTCACGATCAAAGTCGGTGTATGGGTCAAATTGACCCATAATAGGCTCCGAGGGTTAAAATAGCCCAAAATGTTCAGCACTGATAATTAGGTGGGGTACCCATACACGACTTATATCGATTTCATTCAATTTAAGTCAACAAATTCGATATATTTTTTTTATTTACGAATTTGTCGACTTAAATTGAATGAAATCGATGTAGGTCGTGTATGGGTACCCCACCTAATTATCAGTGCTGAACATTTTGGGCTGTTTTAAATATGGGAATGTCAAAGATTCGTCGAGTTATGCAATAATTTCGTCAATTTTCCCCCAAAAAAGTTAAAAAATCCACAAAAATGCACGAAAACGCCCCCTGGCGGCAGTCAAAAATAAAAATAAATGTGAAAAATGGATTTCCCGACCCAAAAAAACCCCGTATACACATTTTCAATAATTTTTTTGTACATTCGAAATGCACTAAATATATCGATTTTTGAGTATTTTGGAAAATATCTTTAGACAAATTTCGGCAGGCTCGAAAATGATTTTAGAGGTATGGTTCCATTTGCAAAAATACTTGTTATGGCCCATAGTAACAGAATCGCGAAGTGCCCATGGAGTGAAAATAATTGACCCACCCTAATGTACATATATCAGACCGCTGGAGTCCGATATTATTAATTGTTAATGAGGGCTTCTTCAGAAGTCGAAACACGTTCAATGTTTTATTGCGGTTAAAGTTAAGGTATATGTTCTTAGTAAAATAATATTATCATCTATAAATTGACATTTCTTTTTATATATAGTTCCCCCCCTCACTCAGTTAAATCAAAGTGTGTTGCATCTAACAGCCATGTAAATCTCCAAATGGCCCAATCAGAATGAAGCATTTGCTTTTTATTTCCATGTTCTGAAAGAAATGGAAGTATTGTAATATCGTCGAAAAATCGTGTCGAAGATAAAAGCAGATTCTGATTGTACTAACTTCAAAATGTAAAGAAAAGTTGATTTCCGCATGGCAGCTGTGCATGTGTCTGTCTGGATGTAGAATTTTCTTTCGTTCGCGATGACTAGTGTAAAATGCACCGATCCGAATTCTTTTTTGGTAAAATACTTGTCTCAGTGAGTACTTCAGATCTATTGATTTTGATGCTAATCGGATAAAGCAAAAAAGTCGGTACCTAATAATATAAAAAAGAAATTGTGAGGAAGTATATAGAATATATGTAGATCAAGCTAAGAAAACAACAAAAAAACTCGAATTAATAAGAATCAATCTTTGCAAAAAAATTGTGAAAGCTATGATTTACATGCTCCCCCTAAAAAATAAGAAAAAAAATTATAATAAAATTTTTCATATGAATTAAAAATATTTTTTTTACAATATGTATGGTTTTTCATACCGATATTTAACAGATGTTTATCGGCCTGCCAACACAAATAAACTGGTACCTAACAACGTATGTGAGTTAGCATCTCAACTGTTAGCATCTCAAAAATAAACTTCAGTTCTGCTAGCATCCAGCATAGTTCTATAGTTCCTGATAAGTTTTAACAATAGTTCTGTTGATTTTCCCATAAAAAAAATGTTTTGAAAAATTGAGATGCTAACTTCGCGTAACGTGATAGCATCTCAGCGGAATTCAAAAATAAACTTCAGTTCTGCTAGCATCCAGCATAGTTCTATAGTTCCTGATAAGTTTTAACAATAGTTCCGTTGATTTTTCCATAAAAAAAATGTTTTGAAAAATTGAGATGCTAACTTCGCGTAACATCTCATAGCATCTCAGCGGAATTCAACGATTTAATTTCGAAATAGTATAATTCCGGAGAGTTCCACAGTCTGTATGCGTCTTGTCAATAGTTCTGAAGTATTTTCGATGAGTTGTATGTGTTTCAAACATAGTTCTGTAGTACAAAGTATTCAAATAATTTGAATATTTAATTTAAAACTTATCAGGAACTATAGAACTATGTTGGATGCTAGCAGAACTGAAGTTTATTTTTGAATTCCGCTGAGATGCTATAATACGTTACGCGAAGTTAGCATCTCATTTTTTCAAACAATTTTTTTATGGGAAAATCAACGGAACTATTGTTAAATCTTATCAGGAACTATAGAACTATGCTGGATGCTAGCAGAACTGAAGTTTATTTTTGAGATGCTAACAATTGAGATGCTAAGTTCATATACACTACCTAACATAGATAGAAGAAATCGGGTATCAAACTACTTTATACATATTATTAAAAATCATATATTGTTAATTATTAATATTTATAATAATAATATACATTTTTTTTTGTTAACTCTATTTATCAATTAAATCATTTTCTTCAGTATCTTCAGAGTGTTAGGTCCATGATTATGTACTTTATCCTCGCCATATACTACAACATCATTTGCAGTGTGTAATATCACACGACAGCCTTTTGCACGTTCAACACATGCCCAATGTATCCTTCCACCGACTGTAATCCTCTTTACTCCATACATATTATTCTGGAATACAAGAAGTCTTCCTCCTTGAAAACTCGTTACAAAGCGAGGGCCTAAAATATAAAATCAGTATATTAATAACACAGAACGCAGGCCCATTAAAAATATATTGATCAATTAACCGGACGTATTTGAGGCCGTTGAAAAATAATTTGAGAGAAAAAAAAATCGCCCCCCCCCCCCCAAAATTATTATTAACTTACAAGGAAACCCTCTCAAGTCGAAAATTCGTAGCGAGTTTAAACTTTGTATATAGGGTCCTCCAATAGTGCGTCCGGCATTGTTTTACGCCCAAACTATTGAAGATAGAGTTTTAGGATAAAAAATTTATTATATATATTGACCCCAAAGAATTTCAGGAAAATATTTTCAACCCTCTAAAACCGCTCCTTGGGGGGTAGTTTGAGGGGTACATGCCCGTTTCTCAGTAAAATCAAATGTAATGGTATACCAAAAAGTACATATTTGTAAAGATAATAAAAAAATAAGAAACTTTCGTAAAACAAAAATTTTCATACTTTCAATTGTTTAAAAAATATGGCGACTTGTTCGCAAGTTTTAAGGTTTTACTAAAAGTGCTCTAATTTCGCTAAATATTAATGGAATTTTATTATTTTTTTAAATTCAGAAAGAAGAAATAATGAACTTTGTAAAGATGTATCATTATTTGAGATTTTAATAGTTTAAAGTGTCATACTCGACATACCAAAAATTGAAAAGTTCAACTAGGGATAATTCAAAATTTTTAAATACAACGGTATATCAATTAGTACTTTTTCTTAAAGAAGGTATGTAAATAAACAACTTTTGATAAAAAAAATTAAAATTAAAAATTTTAATTTTCAGTTTTCAATTTTAAAATTATAATTTTAAATTTTAAATTTTCTTAACAAAAGTTGTTTATTTACATATCCTTTTAAAGAAAAAGTACTAATTGATATACCATTGTATTTAAAAATTTCGAATTATCCCTAGTTGAACTTTTGAATTTTTGATATATCGCGTATGACACTTTAAACTATCAAAAGCACAAATAATCATACATCTTTACAAAGTTCATTATTTCTACTTACTAAATTTGAAAAAATATTAAAATTCCATTAATATTTAACGAAATTAGAGCACTTTTAGTAAAACCCTAAAATTTGAGAACAAGTCGCCATATTTTTTAAACAATTGAAAGTATGAAAATTTTTGTTTTACGAAACTTTCTTGTTTTTTATGATCTTTACAAATATGTACTTTTTGATATATCATTCCATTTGATTTTACTGAGAAACGGGTATGTACCCCTCAAACTACCCCCCAAGGAGCGGTTTTAGGGGGTTGAAAATATTTTCCTGAAATTCTTTAGGGTCGATATATATAGTAAAATTTTTATCCTAACTCTCTATCTTCAATAGTTTGGGCGTAAAACAACGCCGGACACACTATTGGAGGACCCTGTATATGTAGTTAGAGGAGGTCAAGGTAAGTAAGAAAAAAATTATCATAGCTGCGGTAAAACGGTTTAAGGGGGTGAAACACCGTATGAAAATGTGCAAAATAATAATATTTTTTCAAATAACTCTGAAACTAATGAAAATTTAAAAAATTCTACAATACAAAATTTTCATGATTTTTCAGGCTCTTTCGAATGGCGATAGTCAAAATTCGAAAAAAATTAAACCTATGAAATGTGGGTGGGAGGTGGAGCTTAACGGTTTAATTTTTTCGAATAAAAAATAAAATCGTGAAAATTTTGTATTGTAGATTTAAAAAAAAATTATTAGTTTCAGTTATTTGAAAAAATATGATTATTATGCATATTTTCATAGGGATGTTTCACCCCCTTAAACCATTTTACCGCAGCTAAGATAATTTTTTTCTTACTTATCTTGACCTCGTCTAACTATACTCGTATACCAGTTTTAAACTCGATACGAATTTTCGACTTGAAAAGGTTCCCTTGTAAGTAATACAAAATTTTCATGATTTTTTATGCTCTTTCGAATGGCGATAGTTAAAATTCGAAAAAATTAAACCGTTAATCCCCACCTCCCACCCACATTTCATAGGTTTAATTTTTTTCGAATTTTGACTATCGCCCTTCGAATGAGCATAAAAAATCTTGAACATTTTGTATTATAGATTTTTTAAAATTTTCATTAGTTTCAGAGTTATTTGAAAAAATATGATTCTTTTGCACATTTTCATAGGGGTGTCTACCCCCTTAAACCGCTTTACCGCAGCTAAGATAATTTTTTTCGTACTTATCTTGACCTCCTTTAACTATACAGGGTCCTCCAATAGTGTGTTCGGCATTGTTTTACGCCCAAACTATTGAAGATAGAGTTTTAGGATAAAAAATTTATTATATACAGGGTTACTGGTAACTCGATACATTCCTTGTAAAGGGTAATAGTAGAGATAACAAGTAATCATTTGAACCCAATATTGCCTTATACAAATGTTAACCGTTACTGAGATATTTAGAATTTTAGAAATTTTCAAAAATATCCAAAATTTCAACTTAAAACCCAATTTTTTTTTAAAATTCACAGTGTAATTTTTTTATTTTGTTTCTAATACTCAGACAACATGCCGATACTTTGTTGGAAACAATAAAATTAGTACAATTTACTTAAACTTTGACACAGTGCCTCGAAACTCTATCACTTCGATATTTTTTATAAGTTTTGTTCAGTTTAAAATTCAAATTCTCGGAAAAAATCGCCAAGTAATTTTTCGTACAAACTCTTTAAAAAACTTACTTATCTTCCTAGCTATCCAATGAGATACAAAAGTTATTAAAAAAAACTCTCTACTACTTAGGAGGAATGAGTTTTAGAAACGAAACAGGTCACAAATCGTTAAATTAGCACGTTGTCCTATGTTCCTATGTCCATAATACAAACGTGTTGTTTAAATGAAATAAAACAAAAAACTGGTTTAAAAAAAACTTTTTTATTATTTTCACAAATCCTGCTTAATATGAGGACCCATTGGCGTAGTAACGGGAGAGGGCACCCCCCCCCCCTTCCGAAATGTTCAGTGCTCTAAAAAAAACGTATGTTATGAGGAAACATCAGTTCAAAATACCTTCCATAATTTAACACGTAGAAAAAAAAACGGGGGGGGGTAATCTTTTCGGGGGGGGGGGGGATAAATACATGTGTGTTAACTGATGTGTGAACTGATGTTTCCTCATAACATACGTTTTTTTTAGAGCACTGAACATTTCGGAAGGGGGGGGGGGTGCCCCCTCCCGTTACTACGCCAATGGGTCCTCATATTAAGCAGGATTTGTGAAAATAATAAAAAAGTTTTTTTTAAACCAGTTTTTTGTTTTATTTCATTTAAACAACACGTTTGTATTATGGACATAGGAACATAGGACAACGTGCTAATTTAACGATTTGTGACCTGTTTCGTTTCTAAAACTCATTCCTCCTAAGTAGTAGAGAGTTTTTTTAATAACTTTTGTATCTCATTGGATAGCTAGGAAGATAAGTAAGTTTTTTAAAGAGTTTGTACGAAAAATTACTTGGCGATTTTTTCCGAGAATTTGAATTTTAAACTGAACAAAACTTATAAAAAATATCGAAGTGATAGAGTTTCGAGGCACTGTGTCAAAGTTTAAGTAAATTGTACTAATTTTATTGTTTCCAACAAAGTATCGGCATGTTGTCTGAGTATTAGAAACAAAATAAAAAAATTACACTGTGAATTTAAAAAAAAAATGGGTTTTAAGTTGAAATTTTGGATATTTTTGAAAATTTCTAAAATTCTAAATATCTCAGTAACGGTTAACATTTGTATAAGGCAATATTGGGTTCAAATGATTACTTGTTATCTCTACTATTACCCTTTACAAGGAATGTATCGAGTTACCAGTAACCCTGTATATTGACCCCAAAGAATTTCAGGAAAATATTTTCAACCCCCTGAAACCGCTCATTGGGGGGTAGTTTGAGGGGTACATACCCGTTTCTCAATTAAATCAAATGGAATGGTATATCAAAAAGTACATATTTGTAAAGATCATAAAAAAATAAGAAACTTTCGTAAAACAAAAATTTTCATACTTTCAATTGTTTAAAAAATATGGCGACTTGTTCTCAAATTTTAGGGTTTTACTAAAAGTGCTCTAATTTCGTTAAATATTAATGGAATTTTGTTATTTTTCCAAATTTAGAATGTAGGAATAATGAAATTTGTAAAGATGTATGACTATTTGTGATTCTGATAGTTTAAAGTGTCATACGCGATATATCAAAAATTCAAAAGTTCAACTAGGGATAATTCGAAATTTTCAAATACAACGGTATATCAATTAGTAAATTTTCTTAAAAAGGATATGTAAATAAACAACTTTTGTTAAGAAAATTTAAAATTTAAAATTATAATTTTAAAATTGAAAACTGAAAATTAAAATTTTTAATTTAATTTTTTTTTATCAAAAACTGTTTATTTACATATCTTCTTTAAGAAAAAGTACTAATTGATATACCATTGTATTTAAAAATTTTGAATTATCCCTAATTGAACTTTTCAATTTTTGGTATGTCGAGTATGACACTTTAAACTATTAAAATCTCAAATAATCATATATCTTTACAAAGTTCATTATTTCTACTTTCTAAATTTAAAATAATAATAAAATTCCATAAATATTTAACGAAATTAGAGCACTTTGAGTAAAACTCTAAAATTTGATAACAAGTCGCCATATTTTTTAAACAGTTGAAAGTATGAAAATTTTTGTTTTACGAAAGTTTCTTATTTTTTCATTATCTTTACAAATATGTACTTTTTGATATACCATTCCATTTGATTTTACTGAGAAACGGGCATGTACCCCTCAAACTACCCCCCAAGGAGCGGTTTTAGGGGGTTGAAAATATTTTCCTGAAATTCTTTAGGGTCGATATATATAGTAAAAATTTTATCCTAACTCTCTATCTTCAATAGTTTGGGCGTAAAACAATGCCGACGCACTATTGGAGGACCCTGTATACAAAGTTTAAACTCGATACGAATTTTCGACATGAGAAGGTTCCCTTGTTAGCAGAAAATTTAAAAAAGTAATTTTTTTAATCAAGTTTGAGTGTCTCCAAGAGCTATTTTTGACTATTTTTGACCAATCTATTTGCCAAAAAATTCCAAAGTTCGATTTGGAAAGTTGATAGATTTTAAAATCGGTCAAAAATAATCGAACGGTGATACAAAAAAAGTAAACTGAAGAGAAAAGTCTGATCTATAAAAATTTCAAAACTAACATATATTTTTGGCTATTGTTTACCATCATACTTGTTTTCAGCGATTAACCTTCCTATACCCGCGTATTGGTCTGTCAGACCGACAAAATACATTTTTTAATTTTTTTCAAGAACTGAGCTAAGACAATGGAATTGGAAGCTGCTTCTGGGATGGCAAGGGCAGGATTAAAAAAGGGAAAAATTTAACTATAATTATAATAAAAGTTAACATACAAAAATGAATAAAAAAAACATTTTGAAGCTTAATATCTTTAATTTTCGATGCCCTATACAGATTGAAAATTTATTTATTTTTTGTGGAGTTAAAATAAACAGAAATTAAGACATATTTACAAATTTTAAAAGGGTACATGTTTTATACATCTATATTTAATTTGTTTTAAATCGATGCTTCACTATTTTTTCGATGTTAGGTCCATGAGTATGCACACTATCAGCCCCTCTCACTACGACATCATTCACAGTGTGCAATACTACACGACAACCATTTTTTGTCTCCGAACATTGCCAATGTATTTTCTTTCCGCCCCTTGTAGTTCTCTTTATTCCATACATGTTATTTTGTAACACAAGTAGCCTCCCTCCTTTTTGACTCAATACATAATGTATATCTAAAATATAAAATCAGTAAGTTAATTTTTTTTAAATATAAATTTGGATATTTTTAAAGAGATAAAATTTCGATCTAATTGTAAGTAAAAAAATTGAAAACTGTTATAGGTAAATGCAATAAGTCAGGTAAATTTATTATGTTGATTTATTAAAGTGGTTAATATTTCCAATTTTATCTCTTTTATGATTTGATTTTTTGTATATTTGTTGACATAATATTTGATTAAAATTTTTAAACAATAATGTCTGGTATCATAAAAGGACTAGCAAGTTTGCTAGTTATAGCAAGCACTCTCAAATGAGGTATCAAATTTATATGACAGTTCTCTTGGATTTTTATGAAGACTTTGATAAGTTTTGCGCACGCGCTGTATGTAAATACCAACAATGGTATTAAAACAGTGGTGATATTATGAAAATTATTTTGTACGATCAGAGTAGCCAACTGTGTTACAATATGTTGAAGTATCACTGCTCTAAATTCCATAGCAAGTACATAGATACTATTACAAAATTAATATCTCATTTGTGAGTGCTTGCAAGCTACTAGCAAACTTTGCTAGACCTTTTATGATACTGGACATAAATCTTACAAGGGGAAATCTCGCTCGAACCTGGTAAATAAAAATTATGAAACATTACGAATAGTTAGAGGATGTTGAGGTAAGATACGCAAATTTGTTCTTTAGAGGGGGAATTTTCGAAAAAAAAATAAAAAAACTGAAATATTATTTTTTCAAATCTTCTTTTAAAATCTCTTCCTAAATCAAACTGCAATGAAAACTTTATTACATATTTTTTGTTAGCAAACTTCATTTCTTCAACTTCTTATATCTTGCAACCTTTTTTATTGTAATGGCATACCTATTATATTTATAACAAGGATACAAAGATAGAATGGGAAGTTGCCTGTGGGCTGATAAGGATTAAATACATTATGGCGGTTATTATAGTTATTTATTTCAGTTTGATGTAATGTCTACCGTAATTAACCATAACATACAAATTGTACTCATTAATTATTTTAGCAACCCATAACTAATTATTTAAAAAATAAACATATACTTATGTATAAACACACTATTTTGTCTAAATAATTAGTAGACCAAAATATGGTCAAATTTGATGTTCTGTATAGATATAATTAAAATTAAAAATAAATTAAATGTACCTACATATAGAAATAAAATAAATTAAAAAACATTTTAAATAATGCAAATTTTGGTCCTTCCGAGAGCATTTACCTCCGGATATACGGAAAAAGTTTTAAATAAATTGTTCTATATTTTTTTTGTAAATAATATCGTTTAAAATAAATGAAAAATATTTGTGTTTATTTCATTTTTACACTGCTGTGCAAAAGTCTTTGGCCAATCAATTTTTTGCATTGTAAATACCAAACTGCAAAAATGGTTGATAAAAAATCTTAAATGTTGATAAGAGTACTTAATTACAACTTTCGTAATAATCTTGTAGCATATCTAAAATACAGCATTTACAATTTTCCATATTAAGGGTAATTTTTGAATTATATGCCTAAAAGGTCAGGTTTACCCAAATTGAATGTATTGATGCACAGTGTCCTTCAAGTTAACGAGAAATTGTTTTTTACTGTTTGTAATGCGAGTAAAACTATTCCCTTTTTGGGGATTTTTATTGACAAAAATCTATATATTTACCTTCAAAATCACAGGTGTCCAAAGACTTTTGCACGGCAATGTATCTTGAACGCATTTACTACAAGTTTCTAATTTCTATACATGTAATAAATTGATGAGGATGATTGAACAGGAAATGTCACATTGAAAGTTGGGTGTCGGGGTTTTAGAATATTTTTAAAAATACAAAAATGTATAAAATTATAAAGAAACAATAAATAACATTATACCTTTTTGCTCTTCAATTGAAAAAAAAAGGTTTTCATACACAATATTTATTTATATATGGGACCCTTTTACCTCAGGCCCAAAGTTTCCTAAATTGTCTATTGTCTACATTAGGGTGATTCTTTTCCGCAAAACATTTTTTTTTCAAGGTCCTCAAGCAAAATTTTAATCTACATATAGGAAAAAAAATTCTCACCAAGATTAAGCTCTTCATTCCTATTTTAAGTAGGTACTTGCAATTTAAATATGAAGTTTTCCCATTTAAAATGCATGTAAAAAAAATTTTTTTTTTCAAATTTCTAATGCTTAGACACCTTTTATCATATTGGGAATCGGTTTGATGGACCTTACGGGAAATTTCACGCTCTTTAAAATTGCCTTAGTGTTTTTTTTCTGTTACTCACACTGGTTCGCCAGTAGGAGTCATCTAAATACTAACTAATAATGCTGCATTATTAGTTAATATTTATCAATTTCTTGCGTTTTAAGGCCTAAAAATGGCTGTAAATTCATTAAATATTGGTAAAAAAATATTTTTTTACAAGTCAGCTCTTTTCTTCTCCCTAATTTTTGCGGTTTGCTAAAAAAAAATGGAAAAAAAATAATTCCAAAAACTATTTAGATGACTCCTACTGGCGAATCAGTGTGAGTAACAGAAAAAAACACTAACAAGGAAACCTTTTCAGGTCGAAAATTCGTATCGAGTTTAAACTTTGTATATAGTTAGAGGAGGTCAAAGTAAGTAAGAAAAAAATTATCATAGCTGCGGTAAAACGGTTTAAGGGGGTGAAACACCCGTATGAAAATGTGCAAAATAATCATATTTTTTTAAATAGCTCTGAAACTAATGAAAATTTTAAAAAATCCATAATACAAAATAATCATGATTTTTTATGCTCTTTCGAATGGCAGTAGTCAAAATTCAAAAAAATTAAGTGGGTGGGAGGTGGGGGTTAACGATTTATTTTTTTCGAATTTTGACTATCGCCGTTTGAAAGAGGATAAAAAATCATGAAAATTTTGTATTATGGATTTTTTTAAATTTTCATTAGTTTCAGAGCTATTTGAAAAAATATGATTATTTTGCACATTTTCATACGGGTGTTTCACCCCCTTAAACCGTTTTACCGCAGCTATGATAATTTTTTTCTTACTTACTTTGACCTCCTCTAACTATATACAAAGTTTAAACTCGATACGAATTTTCGACCTGAAAAGGTTTCCTTGTAAGGCAATTTTAAAGAGCGTGAAATTTCCTGTAAGGTCCATCAAACCGATTCCCAATATGATAAAAGGTGTCTAAGCATTAGAAATTTGAAAAAAAAAAAAAAAATTTACATGCTTTTTAAATGGGAAAATTCATATTTAAATTGCAAGTACTTAAAATAGGAATTAAGAGCTCAACCTTGGTGAGAATTTTTTTCCTATATGTAGATTAAAATTTTGCTTGAGGACCTTGAAAAAAATGTTTTGCGGAAATGAATCACCCTAGTCTACATAACAAAATAATAACTTAATTTAAACAGTGTATTTATATCTATATTTAATTCGTTACTTTAAATCGATGCTTCACTATTTTTTCCATATTAGGTCCATGACTATGTACACTATCAGCTCCTGATACTACAACACCATTTACAGTGTGTAGTATCACACGACAACCTTTTACTGTCTCCATACATCGCCAATGTATTTTCTTCCCACCCTGTGTAGTCCTCTTTACTCCGAAGATGTTATTCTGGAACACAAGTAGCCTTCCTCCTTGTTTACTCATTATATAATGCGTATCTAAAATATAAAATTAGTAGGTTAATTTTTTTTAAGTGGCAAAATTATTACTTCCCGGGAAAAAATTGTAGATCTACAGAAATCTACTCACCTAACCTCGACAGATCTGCATTTTGAAACAATATCATATTTCTCACTGGTTTTTTATCTGTGGAGATTTGCAAAGATCTACAGTAACATACGAAGATCTAAAATGATCTGCAAAAAAAATAACGTTGAAAATTCATGAATTTTCAACGTAGATCGTTATAGATCTTTGTAGATCTTTATATGTGTTCACAGATCAAAAACCAGTGAAAAATATGATGTCTCAAAATGCAGATCTGTCGAGATCTGAGTAGATCTCTGCAGATCTACAATTATTTTCCCGAGTTTACGTTATTGCCATGGTTTTTTTTTTCATTTTTTAGTTCGTTTTTGAATATGCATGTATTTTATTTATCAACCCCAAGATAGTATGTACATTAACATTAAAAAATATATATGTATAGGTAACTACATAGGTAAGAAAACCTAACCTAACCTAACTATTTATAAAATATATAATAAGTACATTATATTATTGTGTAATTTTTATTTTTTTTTTATTTCTTTTTATTTTCGGTTCTACTTTCTTCTGTATTTTCTTGGTGTTAGGTTCATGATTATGTTGACTATCTGCACCTGATACTATAACACCATTTACAGTGTGTAACAAGGCACGGCATTTTTTATTTCGTTCTACACACTGCCAGTGTATTTTCTCTCCACCCAAAGTAGTTCTTTTTTTATTGTAGATGTTATCCCTGAATACGAATAATTTCTGTCCATGAATACTGGTTACGAAATTGTTATCTAAAATATAATATCAATATTAGACAACAAACCGAATAAATATATATCTGCCAAGAGTGAATTTTTTTTTAATTTTTGAAACGCTATATGCGCAAAAATTGTATTTGAATATCCTTAAGGGTGTTAGCAAGTCGAGCGCCCCTGAAAATACTCAATATTTGGGAATTTACTGTGGTCAAATAAAAGATCGAATTAAAGCAAAATTAACACAGCTGTTTAATCACTATATGAATGAAAATTATTAATTAATGGCCGATGGCAGGTTTTCATCAAAATTTGGAGTTGACAGCTTCCGTCCGTACTTACTTTTAGCCAAATGGTCAGGTCTGGAACAATTTTACAAAGTGACTTTAGTTTTTGAAACTATCCCCTATGGAGTGAACCACTTTTACCCCTCTAAACTTTATTTGAACTGTAATTGGCCATAAAAATCTACAGGATTTTTTGTTTCCAACCAAAGTGGTTCATTCCATAGAGGATAGTTTCAAAAACTAGTCACTTTGTAAAATTTTTCCAGATCTGACCATTTGGCTAAAAGAAAATACGGAAGGTATCAACTCTAAATTTTGATGAAAACCTACCATCGGCCAAAGATTAATAATTTTTATTCATAAAAATCTGAAAAATAATTTTAAATGAACTTTAAATATGTAGTAATTAAACAGCTGTGTTAATTTAGCTTTAATTCGTTGTTTCATTTGACCACAGTAAATTCCCAAATACTGATTATTTTCAGGGGCGCTAGTTTGTATTGTAGATTTTTTTTAAATTTTCATTAATTTCCGAGTTATTTGAAAAAAGATGATTACTTTGCACATTTTCATAGGGGTGTTTCACGTTTTACCGCAGCTAAGATATTTTTTTTTCTTACTTATCTTGACCTCCTCTTACTATATACAAAGTTTAAACTAGATACGAATTTTCGACTTGAAAAGGTTTCCTTGTTAGTGTTTTTTTAAGTCAATTTTATTTATTTCTCAAAAATTTTAATATCCATGTAGTAAATACAAGTCTTATTACTCCCCCCCCCCCTCCAAAATATGCTATTAATTCAACCACTTCATAATCTTAAAATATAAAATACAATACAAATGAATTTGTAATTGGGTATCATCCTGAGATTCCTAAATGTATATCTTTAAAACAAAAAAACATAAATTATTGGGCATTAATCTAGGTAACGGGAAAAGATATTTTAATGCCCAAAAAAGTACATTGAAAATGATATACAATAACAGTCAAATATTTATTATACTTAGTTAATTGTTTTAAAAATGTTCCGAAAATAAATTTATTTTTATACATATAAATAAAATAAACATTATTAAAAAAAATGTTTTTGTTTGATTTAAAGAAAAAAGTTATCCAAGTGATTCTATGTAAATATTTCGTTAGGATTTGATGGTATGGTCGATAGAAGGACAACGAAAAATCACGCACATTATTATTAAATTTATTCAATAATTTATTTACAGTTTTAGTCCCTGGAAAAAAAAAACATAAAAAATTGCTAAAAAGTGAAAAATATACAAAAATAACAACGTACGTTTGACACTTTTCAGTTCGTTTTTGAATTTTATTCACCAACCCAAAGACAGTAGTTACATAAACTATTTGAAAAATATATATTGGTATATATGTAGGTAACCTATCTTAACTTAACTAATTAAAATATACATATACACTAATATACAGTCGAAATCACTTATAACGACATCGAGGGGACTAGTCTTATTAAGTAGTAATTATTCACTGACAAGGGAACCTTATCAAGTCGAAAATTTGTATCGAGTTTAAACTTTGTATATAGTTAGAGGAGGTCAAGGTAAGTAAGAAAAAAATTATCATAGCTGCGGTTAAACGGTTTAAGGCGGTGAAACACCCCTATGAAAATGTGCAAAATAATCATATTTTTTCAAATAACTGAAACTAATGAAAATTTAAAAAAATCTATAATACGAAATTTTCATGATTTTTTATGCTCTTTCGAATGGCGATAGTTAAAATTCGAAAAAATGAAACCGTTAACCCCCATCTTCCACCCACATTTCATAAGTTTAATTTTTTCGAATTTTGACTATGGCCATTCGAAAGAGCATAAAAAATCATTAAATTTTTTTAATTTTCATTAGTTTCAGAGTTATTTGAAAAAAATGTGATTATTTGGACATTTTCATAGGGGTGTTCCACCCCTTTAAACGGTTTTACCGCAGCTAAGATAATTTTTTTCTTACTAACCTTGACCTCCTCTAACTATATACAAAGTTTAAACTCGATATGAATTTTCGACTTGAAAAGGTTCCCTTGTGAGAGAAATTTACGGAATTATGCCAATTCCTTATGGAATTGGCAAATTCGGAGTTGAGTCAATAGAATCATGGTTCACGCAAGTCCCTTGTCCAACTAACTATTTAGTATCCTTTAAACCAACTCCGCCAGGGAATTGAATTAGTACCCATGCGGCAAATGACCTTTTTTCTCAGTGTACGGGGTTCAGTAGGACTTTTATTTTGAATCGTTAAAACCGATATGTTGTATTAAACGAGTCGTTATAACCAGTTTGGACTGTAATACATTATATTATTGTGAAATTTTTATTTATTCATTAATTTTATATAATACTACCATATGGTCTTTCTTCTTCTGTATTTTCTTGGTGTTAGGCTCATGATTATGTTGACTATCTTTGCCTGATACTATAACATCATTTACAGTGTGTAACAAGGCACGGCATCCTTTTATTCGTTCTACACATTGCCAGTGTATTTTCGTTCCACCCAATGTAGTTCTCTTTTTATTATAGATGTTATCCTTGAATACTAATAATTTTCCTCCATGATTACTGGTTATATAATTATAACCTAAAATATAAAAAATCAATGTTAGAGAAGTCATAGCAGTTTTTGGGTTTCACTTAATATTATAAAAAACGAAAACACGAAATCCTATTTACTAAACGAGAGTAGCAGTTATGACACAATAATTAATTGATGTCTCGTGTAAAGTCCTTTAATCTTTTTTTAAGATAAAAAAGACTAGTGGTACATAAGCAACTGTGCCGCAACTTATAACGTAGAAATATATATATTGTCAGTATTTTTATAGAAAATATTTAATGTAAATGAATAATTATGTTGATTATATTTAATTTAAGGGTTGAGAGATGGAGGGTTAATTTTTTTTAAAATAGGTTAAAAAGATTGTATATTTTTATTAATTAAAATTTAGTTTATTTTAGTTAACTTTAATCTGTATCTTCTTCCTCATTTTCTAATGTTACCAATTCTTATTGTTCACTTTTTAAATTATGCAAAATCAAAAATAAACTCAAAATTTTTATTGACTGCTTTACTGTTATTAGTTTCAGAGATGCAAACTTTCAAAATGTGATATATTTTGTTGTATTCGTGGGAGACATTTTCTAAATAAATTTTACCTAAAATACATTATTTCTGAAAATAAAAAACACATTGAAATCGATTATATACATATGTATATATTATGAATTTATTTAAAAAATACATAAAAGTTGAATTTTGTATAAACATCTTTTTTTAGGCTGAAATACTGAAAATATTAAAAAAATATAAAAGTACAATATCAATTTACAAACACAGGGTTACAACTAATTATATATACTTTTTCAAAAAAATTGTAGATCTGTATTATGAGACAAAATCATATTTTTTTCTTCGTTTTTCATCAGCGGAGACCTACAAAGATCTATAGAGACTTTTATATATCTTTTAAGATCGTTATAGAACTTTGCTGGTCTCTACAGATCAAAAACCAGTGAAAAAAATATAATTTTGTCTCAAAATGCAGATCTTGATATAAATTAAATTTGTAAGTATATTCTATGCTATTTATTATTTTAATTCAGTTTCTGCATTATCTTCTCTGTATTAGGTCTGTGGTTATGAGAAGTATTCCCCCCTGCCACTATAATATCATTTATAGTATGTAATAACGCCCGACACCCATTTTTCTGTTCTATGCACAGCCAATGTATTTTCTTTGCAATCTTTGTAGTTCGGTTTTTTCTGTAGATGTTATTTTCAAACACAAGTAGCTTGTTCCCATACTTACTTGTTACGTAATACACACCTAAAAATATATTAATATGTGAGATAATACTTAAGGTACATATTTAATGTTGAGTTATAATTCAGGCATTCTATATGATACTGCATTAAAATAAATTTATTATACAGGGTGATTCAGCACTGTCGTGCCAAACTTGAACACTAGATTGAAAAAAATATTTTAAGCAAAAAACTCCCAATAAACATGTGTCCGGAAATTATTCCTTAGGGAACTACAGGCTTCCAAAGATTTTACTAAAAATAAGTTTTAATTTAATATCTAGAGAACCCTTTGTGATAGAATTATTAAATTTAGTATTTGGTTTAGTAATAATACGTGTTATCGATTTCTAATATTAACCAATTATATTTTAGGCCAGGGCTGTATGGAGCCAGTGGGCCCATCGATTTTGATCTAGTAATTGTTTGTTCCTTAATTTTTTTCCTGAGTTAGTACTTTTATAAGATTATATGACAAAAAATACACAAAAACATTCTTTGCTTGTTTATAATAGGATAAACCGTTTTTGAGAAATATCGATGGAAAAGAAAGCATGCAGAATTAACCTTAATACGGATGCTTGAAATTATAAAAAATAAATTTATATTCTTTTTCTATGATTAAAGGTAATAATAAAGTTTATATGAATAAACCTCCTAATATGAATCCTCTAAGTTCTATAGCCAGTTCTATTACTGTTATATGTACTTTATTAACATGACTAAAAAACAAACTAAAAATGGCTATTTGTTGATATGGATGCATTTTCGGAGGTATATTTATATTAACTTTTTGTCTTATTTTTTATCATGAAATAAGAATACAAATTTATTTTTTATAATTTCAAGCATCCGTATTAAGGTTATTTTTGCATTTTTTCTTTTCCATCGATATTTCTCAAAAACGGTTTATCCTATTATAAACAAGCAAAGTATGTTTTTGTGTATTTTGTGCCATATAATCTTATAAAAGTACCAACTCAGGAAAAAAATTAAGGAACAAACAATTACTAGATCAAAATCGATGGGCCCACTGGCCCCATACAGCCCTGGCCTAAAATATAATTGGTTAATATTAAAAATCGATAACACATATTATTACTAAACCAAATACTTAATTTCATAATTCTATCACAAAGGGTTCTCTAGATATTAAATTAAAACTCATTTTTAGTAAAATTTTTGGAAGCCTGTAGTTCCCTAAGGAATAATTTCCGGACACATGTTTATTGGGAGTTTTTTGCTTAAAATATTTTTTTCAATCTAGTGTTCAAGTTTGGCACGACAGTGCTGAATCACCCTGTATACTTCGTCTAGGCATAATACAGAACACCTGAGCATTCTATAAAAAATCTAAATGATATAAGGCATTATAAGGAAATGTATGAAATAAAAACGATCAGGATATATATTATTTAATTAATTTTAAAAGTTATAAAATTAATTACGATTTTTGCTTCCTCGCAATATCGAAGATACGAGAAGCTTCGTTATCGTTTTAAAACGAGAAAAAAAATTTGTTCTACGATTTTAAAAATTTTACCGGATCTATCCGTTTCAGGTCAAGACAAACACTTTTTGTTCCGTGTCTGTCTGTGTGTGTGTCTGTGTGTCTGTCCCCCAATCCTTGTCACACGCTTAACTCATGAACCACTGAACCGATATTGATGAAACTTGGTTGATTGGTTGGGTCTGGTTTGAGGACGGTCCCATTTCAAAAGTATTAAAATCGTGTGTAAGGGGGAGGGGTGACATCCCAAAATATTTATTTTTGATTTGAAGATATCTCAAGAAAGACACATGTTACGTGAAAATTTTATAGAACCTTTTTTGTAGAACATTCAACTCTATAATATAGATCACCTATTTTTATTGTAAAATATTCCCTTACAAAGATCTATCTCAATTTGACTTAAGAAAATCGTATTTGTTTTTTTAAACCTGCTATTTACTTTGACATATTAAATGTCACTTTGACGTTTTAAATGTCATTTTGACATTCGTATAGCAGAAAAATAATGATTTTGATTGAAATTGTCAAAAAATTCAAAATATACGACATAATAACCAGGCGCGTATTAAGAAAAATGTCAAATTAAAATTTTTTATTAAAATCGTATGAAAATTAGATGGTTAACCAATGACAGGCAGTTCATCTGAATACTTTATCGGTTTTTATTTAAATTGTTCAGTAATTAATTACCTTTGATGAATTAACACGAGGAAGCACCGTGCATTTACAAGGCAGAGTATTTTTCATGCAGCCGTTTCTAAGATCACTGTGTTACTTGATGGATAGACAGAGAGACAATTTTCTAAAAACGTGTTTGTATAGGGCGTACAAAATTGTTTAATTTGATTTATAAATAATTCAGTATAATCGATCCAATTTTTTTAAACATACCTATATTTGTTTATGAAGTATTTTATAACATAAAGCATGACCACATCTATGCCTGAACCAAACTTGGTCGATTCACTTTATTTATGATATATTTCATATATTGCCGGCTATCTGTGAGGTAGTCTATATAATGCTTAGGAAATGTGTATAATACATTGCCTGGTGTAGGGATTTGACATCATATACGACAAAAGGTATAATTCTGAAAGGCAGACATGACACAAGGCAGACAAAAAATTTATAAAATTAATAATATCTGTGGGGGGTTAAGGGATTATACAATACCCCATACTTTCTCAAAAAATTAAATCGTTAAAATAAATTAAATAATACAATATTATTTTGGGGAGGGGGGGGGGGGGGGGGGGGCATTGCATAAGCCTTCTCCTCTCAAATATATTATTAATTTATATATAAAAATTTTGTCTGCCTTTTGGGAGTCTACCATTTGCCCTTGTCACGATTAAGCCCTTTTGAAAATATGTAGATCTAAAAAAAATGTACATAAGCTCCATTCAAAATCCTGAAATAATTCACCACCTGAATAAAAAATGAGTTATGTAGGTTTATTTGAGAATTTTAAATTTTATTTCAAACTTTGTATTATTAATTAACATTAACATATAAATCGATTTTTTTAAAATATTTCCTAAAATTTATTATTTGAATTCAATTTCTTCATTATCTTCTCTGTGTTAGGTCCATGATTGTGAGTAGTATCCTCCCCTGCCACTACAGCATCATTCATAGTATGTAATAATGCCCGACACCCATTTTCCCGTTCTAGGCACTGCCAATGAGTTTTCTTTTCAGTCTTTGTAGTTCGCTTCCTACAGTAGATGTTATTTGCATATACTAGGAGTTTGTTTCCACGACTGCTTGTTACGTAATATACACCTAAGAGATAACATCAATAAGTTAAAGCGAGATAATACTTAACAATGATCTTTCTTAAGATATTTCTCGGTGATCAACAAGGTTTGCTGTACAGTGTATTCAAAGATGATTAAACCATAGGAAATTTAACATGGGGAGAATTGGAAGTGTTGTAGTAGCCTTTGGTCAAATTCAAATGTGTCATTGGTGCATTTCGAAATGCCGCCATAAAATTTAATAAAATAGTCATTAGTATTTTGTTTTCAATTTATGTTAAAAAATATTAATTTTGTGAAAACAAAATACTAGTGACTATTTTATAAATTTTTGTGGCGGTATTTCAAAATGCACCAATGGCATATCATTAAATTTTACCAAAGGCTACTACAAGACTTTTAATTCGCCCTATATGTTAAATATCTTATGGCTTAACCATCTTGGAATACACTGTAAAATAGAAGAAGATAAATATTGCTCGATTCGAAAATTTGTCAGAAAAATAAAACAATAATCAAGATTAAGCTTATATTTTGTAAATAACTTTAAAATCACGAAATTATTAACCACTTATAAGCAAATATATACAAGTCTTCAGGTTTCCGCGGTGATCTTGATATGGATCTTGGCTTCTGGGTGTAAGTTGCGTCGATTTGGTCATTTTACTGGCCAACGTTTCGTCACACATTGCAGTGGACATCTTCAGAGCTCTTGTAACAGTGCCCTGTTACAAACGTTGGCCAGTAAAATGACCAAATCAACACGACTTACACCCAGAAGCCAAGATCCAAGCAAATATACATATAACCAAAATAAAATCAATGAAAAAATTAAAAGTATACTATAAAGAATTTTTGTTTAGAACTTTTATGTGACATTTTTTTTTAGTTCCCGCTGGAGAAAAATTTATGGATTTTCGTAGTTTGCACCCATTACAACTTTTGATCAGTATACCTTAAACTATGAGTTACAAAAAAATTCTACCAAAAGGTAAAATTCATTACTTTTATGCGAGGCCCTTTATTTTATCCTACTGCTATTTGTGGACACTCATATTTAATAATTAAAACATTTTATGTAGGTTGATTTTAGAATATTTTATTGAGTAACATATGTATAAATTTAATTTATAAGTATAAATTATATATAATTTTTTCTTGTATTTAATTTCTTCCGTATCTTCTCTGTATTAGGTATATGATTATGAGAAGTATTCTCCCCCGCTACTATAAAATCATTAATAGTATGTAATATCCCCCGACACCCCATTTCATGTTCTATACACTGCCAATGAATTTTATTTCCAGTCATTGTAGTTCGCTTCTTACAGTATATGTTATCTGCATATACCAGGAGTCTGTTTCCATGGACACTTGTTAAGAAATACAGACCTAAAAGAGAATACAAACAGGTTAATTTAAGGTAATACTTCACACTCTTTTTTAAAGATATTTCTTGGTGATCAACATTTGTTATACAAGTTGAGACAATAGTGCTCGGAAGTTGGTAACAGATAAAAAAATCTTTCTAATGCAGATGTAAACTGTTGGTAGGTAAATGCGCATAGACAGAAAAATTTTAAATATACAGGAAGTTACAAAAAAGTGTGGCACGCTTAAGTTAATTTTTTTTAATGGAATACCCCGAATATTTTTGCATATTTAAACCTGTACACGGTGGCTCTACGATATTTAAATAAGAGCACCCTACAACCTCCTACAATAAGGTCCTTACTTAATTTCGTCTTCAAAGCTGCGGCCGCGGAAATGGCAAATTGTTATGTAAAAATATAAAAAGTAATATAAAAATCTTTAAAAAAATATATATTATTACTTCTAAACCGGACATTAGATGGGGTTAATATTTTAGATATGAATAATCCTAAGAGAAGTATTAAACATGTTATTCCATTAAAAAAAAATAAAAATTAAACGTGCCACACATTTTTGTAACACCCTTGTATGTTTGAAAATAATTTCTATGTATGCGCATTTACCAACAGTTTACATATGCAAAAAAAATATCTGTTACGGTGTACGAGCTATCGAACAACCGAGCACTATTGCCCAGCCTGTATAATGAAAAAGATAATTTTTTTTTTAATAAAAGACATACCATGCGTAAGCTCTAATAAAATGATTCACCACCTTTAAGTGAACATATATCCAAAATAAAACCAATTTTAACATTGCGAGTATACAGAAATAACTTACATTATTGCATATTAGAGATAAATATAAAAATAACCATAAACACAAAATATTTAGGAGCCTCCTGGAGAAGAAATTATAAATTTTCGTAGTTTGTACTCATTACAACTGTTGATCAGCATAACTTGAATTTACATTTCTACAAATTTTTAACAAAAACGCTTTTTATGTGAAGTCCTTTCTACGGCACATTTTTGGACACCCATATTTAACATAAAAAAATGAGTTATGTAGGTAATTTTTTAAATTTTTTATTTTATTATTGACATATAAGTTTATTTTTTATGTATAATTCTATGCTATTAATTATTTGTATTCAGTTTTTTCATTATCTTCTCTATGTTAGGTCCATGATTATGAGAAGTGTTCTCTCCTGCCACTACAACATCATTCATAGTATGTAATAGCCCCCGACATCCCCTTTTCTGTTCTACACAGTGCCAATGTATTTTCTTTCCAGTATCTCGTTTCATACAGTAGATGTGTTCCCCATATACAAGTTGTTTCTTCTTATGTCTACTTGTTACATAATATGCACCTAAAAAGTAACACTAATGGTTAATGTGAGAGCAATATAGTTTTCTAACCGTAAGGATAAATATTGCGCAAATCGTGAATTTATCAAAAAAATAAAACAAATAGTAAAAGTATACCATGATTTTGTAAAAAAATATAAGTAGCTTCTTTCAAAATCCTGAAATGATTCACTATTTTGCGAGTAAAGATAGTCAAAATAAAATCAAATTTTAATATTGCTAGTATAGGAATTACGCTCGCAATGCTAAATTTTATTGATTTTATTTTGACGATCTTTTTTCATACAGATGGTGAATCTTTTTTCAGGATTCTGAATGGTCTTTCTAGTAATCTATTTTTAGTTTGAAAAATTGGTTTTACTCTTGATTTTGTTTATATCTTTAGATGAACAAACAATGAATCGTTTTGTTGGATTAGGTTGGCAGTAATCAGTGGTGTAACCAATTTTTTTCGGGGGAAAAGGTATTTTCTTTATTAGGGGCCATTATAGCCCTCATCGGTTATAATAATGCAGCGAGGAGGCCATCTTGGCCCCCGCTGGTTACGCCACTGGCAATAATGTTGGAAATGTATTGGTTCCGTGGTGAGCAATTTCACATTTCAAAATTATATGCGAGTGAGTTAGCAAGTTTGAAGTATACGGGCAGTCATAAAAATTTGCGAGAATATACGGCTCGTACACTTTGGAGGTTAAAAAGAGGAGGTAGGATTTTTTTAATAAATAATACAGATGATTTTTAATATTATAATATATATTTATTTATCTTACATTAATAATGTAGGTATTTTATTCGCAACCGTTTATCCATAAATAGACGATCCTGAAGGTGTTTGGTGTGCTGAAAACGAATATGTTCCCCAAATTGCTTAATTAGCTCAGGTTCTGGGAAATATCCTAACCAAAGATTTTTGACATAAGTACCGATAAAAATATTGGCAAGTAGGTAATTTTTTCTAATGTTTTCGATCACAGAAAGAAAATTCCTCTTTAAAATAAAAAAAATTGTGATTTTTGGCACTTCTACATAAGATATTTTGAAAATCTGAACTGGGCAATTTGGATAAAATGATTCGGTTTTAACACTCTAAATAGTATTTTTCTTTTGCCAGTGTTATTCATACTACAAAAAAACAGTGCTAATTTTCTTAACCCTTTAGCAAAAGACTTAAGTCTTTAGCCTGATTTTTTCGTACATATAAATATTGTTTACTATATCTTATCAAATTTAATTTATTTGATTTTCGACGCGAAGCCCCAACCTTCCCCAAACCACCATTTAATTTCAAAACATTATAACTTTTTACGTTTTTGTTTGTCTCCATGTATATCACAAGTACATTGTTTCGGAGGTGGTATTTTAATAATCTCAATATTTCGATCAATTTCAAGAGATCCAGTTGCTTTCATAAAAGCAGTACGGAAATCTACTAAATTATCAAATGAATGATTATGTTTAAACTTTTGGATGTCGATAAGTTTATTGCCCTCTCTGAAAATGATAACCTTACAGCCGTTACGGGCATTGTTACATGACCATTTGGTTCTTCCGTTCTTGGTTGTTCTATCTAGTTTAAACGAGAACCCATTATACACGAGTGCGGGGTTCCCATGGCGAGTGGGTATGTAATAAATACCTAAAAACAAAAAAATATATATTAGTTCATTTTATACTAGTTTTCACCTACTCATCAGTGACGTAGATAGGGGGGGATTAAGGGGATCAACCCCCCCCCCTATAAGTCTACAAAAATTATAAGATGATTATGCTATACGAGTATTTCTTCAATAATGAATACATCTAACAAAAAGTGAAGAATATAACCAATTTTTGTACTTTGCACAAAAGATGAAAAATATAACTTTATGAGATTTAATAATGTCATATCCCCCCATCACAAAAAGCTATGTACGCCACTGCTACCCATTGTACCCATCCACAATTTTTTTTTTCAAAAATAAAACCATCTGGAAAAATAAACTAGCTGTCGGATCCAATTTTACCCGGGGATATAAAATTAAACTATATAACGTATAATGCTGTGGGGTGCGATCCTTTAGGTCCACACAATCAACTTCCCAACATGGTATGACTTGCAATACTTGAATACTGATTACTTATTGTTTCCATAATTAATATTACTATGTTATAGTTTGTAAATATTTTTTTTTAATATGTATATGAAAAATTTTAATGGAAATTATCAGAAATAAAACTCACCCTTTGTATTATGAATATTAGTTTTCTAATATCCTAATAATGTCAATAATATAATGCACATTTAAAAAAAACTAATCTGACAGTTTGAATTTTGAATTGTGTTGTTTCCAAGGCAACATGAATTATTAGATGTATTTATTAGTATGAAATTCAAATTTTGATGGTGGTTTTCATCCCTTTAATGGCTGTTTGGACCCATATAAAAAATAAATACTGAAATACACGTTTCATTATTTGTATTGTATAGTATTTATTCTAAGTTCCGACTAAATTCGACCAAGAAAAAAAATAAAAATGAAAAAAACACCCTTTTTACCCCCGTAGGGGTTGAATTTCGAAAAATCATTTCTTTCAGATCATATTCACGTCAAGACGCTTCGATTAGCACCCCAACGAAATCAATAGCATTTTTTGTTCGCGAGAATTCGTCCCGGAAAAAAATGACACGTACGTACGTACGTACATACGTACGTACGTACATACACACACACACACATACACACACAGACATTTTTCTGAAAATGGTGTCAATATACTCTAATGCCCTTGAAACATGAAAATATGTTAAAATTTTTGATTTCGATTTTCGGACCAATTACAATAACTCCCTATTGGGAAGTTAAAAATAATCTTTTTCATTTTAAAACTTCATATTTGGATATATAGGCGTTCAGGTAGCGACAAATCATTTAGGTACGTATGTAAAAAAAGTAAAATTCATAATTTTAATTAATATGAATCCTAAACTGAAGCACGGTTAGTAAAAGGATGAATTGCTAATCGTGATTATTAAAATTTAACGATAATTTTATATTAAGGAGGTTGACACTAATAGGATGCGGTATTGGCTTTGCGGGGAACGGTGCGGGTAAGCGCCTATGGATAAGCATAGAGTGAAGGAAAGGTGTGTCTCTCTCTGGAGCATGCGAAGTCACATAGATGCGTATCTCTTTCTCTTTTTCACATACTTATCAATGTTCAATTAATAAACGCGGTTTCTAATCATTCTGACAATTTACAGATATCTTTGTAAACGAATAAAGAATGTATGTTCAAATTTTCATCAAATTCTCTCTGTCAAATCAGTTTAAAAAGTCATGTCATGTCTCAAAATTATGCAGCTCTCATAAGAATGCATGTTAATTTGTTTTTTTAATATCTCTTCAACTATTCTCCTAAAGACCTTAAAATTAAATGTCTTATTTTCATCAAAGTTTTATCAAAATCTCGTAATTTATTTTTCCATGGCGTCAACCTCCTTAAATATCTTCTGATGTTTAAAAATGATGAAGAAATTACTAACCCATTTAACCATTCCATTTATTTTTCCAATATTACATAATAATTATTTAATACAATGAGTCATAAAAATAACTCCATATTTTTAATATCTATATAAAGAAAACAAACAAACTAATATTTTATTTCATATTAACTCATTCTACCTTACATTTTGTTAACAACTATACAATTTTTTACGATACAGTTAACAAAATGCTATTTCTCGAAATAAAAGCATATATTATGTACATAACATGAAAAAAAGAAACACAAATTATTTTATACATAAACCATAAATGTAACTACACTAAAATATATATTAGTTATAGAGTAAATACGCGTATTTCTGCTATCAGAAGGTAGCAATTTTATAATGTATTAACAATACAAAAATTATTCACCCTATAGTAACCCTTTTATTTTAAATACATTTCTATAAAGTAAATCAATACTTATTTCATAATTAGTAAAATTATATAACATATTAGGGGTCAGGGCCTTAGAGGTGAAATACAGCCCGGGGCAGTAATATATTTTTATTTATTATAAAATTGAAGTAAAAAAAAATTATTGATATGTAAACATCTTTACGCGCGGAAAACATTGAACCCGTTTTTGGCCTAAACTATAAGAGATACACCAAAATTATATATGGACGTTTTGTAGAGTTAAATTAGTTCTACATAAAAGTCCCAAAAAATTTGCATCTAACTTTAATATTTAAGTCACTGCAGACGTTTTTTTTATATATATGTCGCGCGTCAATTTTATTTTTAACATACAGTATCTCAACGGTATAAACTATATAAAATAAGTTTTTGAGATTTAAATAGTGCATTTACTACGGATAATTTTAATATGCAAAACAAATGAGGAAGAAATGTTAACACATCACAGCGCAAATGCCCGTCGTTATTCTAATTTTATATATTATCCCAGGTCTATTAGTTCTGCTGACCCCTTTACTTTTAATAAATAAGGATTTAATTTATGTTAGTTGATTTTTAGGGACTCTTTTCCCCCCACGTTGATCACAAAGATTTTTATTCCTCAAGCATTGAAATAATCTTCCCCTCTTAATTGCAAATGTCCTCATAAACATGACTTTGCAAACTTCATTCGAGTTTAAGAAATACCGATAGGTACATGACCTTTTACTTCCTGTTCCGCTTCGAGATCTGGGTCTTGCAACTGGACAAACCATAACATTTTTTTTAATAAGGGCGTTCTGTTTGTTGTAATCACCCAGCGCCCAGAATGACTCAAAAAGCTCTATTCTTGTTTTTTTGTCGATAGATGAGTCGCAGTTTCGACGACATCCACATGCGATATCTTGGAATTTTTTTTCATCGACTATTCTTCCTGTTCGGGATAAGTACGCTTTTCCAGAATTACGTAATATTTTCTGTAGTTTATCTCTTGTCTTTTTCACTTGACCTAAAAATGAATATTTGATCAATAAAAATAACAAATATGAAAGGGCTGTCACAAGTATTCTCAGTGAAAGTACATGAAGTACAAGTACCAAATAGAATATACTTTTTCAAGTATTGACAGATATATTAGATCATTTATATTTATAGAACACAAAATATTTTTACATTAAAAATCAGTGACGTAACCACCAGGAAAGAAGGGGTCTGACCCTCCCCTAAATAAAATAAAACCAGGAGGGGTTCCTGGTTGTACCATATAATTTAAATAAATATCTGCTTGTGAAAGCCCACCTCTCCCAAAAAATCAGGTTACGCCATTGTTGAAAATATTATTCATTTATTGTTAGACTTAGAAATAAAAAAAAATATTGATGAACTCTGCAATAAATTTTAGCTTATAAGGTACAGCTAATACAGCATAACTTAATATTAAAAAAAAATATTAGGATTTTTTTATTTATAGCTTACACTTATATGGTATTAAAAAAGAAAAATCCAAAAAGAAAAAAATACCTATTTATTAGATTACAAAAATGAAATTCATAATATTTTACAATTAAATATATAAAACAATATGAGAATCCCCTATACCTAAATAAAAAATATTTTCTTAAATCTAAACGATACCCCCAAAACAAAACCAAAAAATGGACAGAATTGAGGTAAGTGTATATAACTTAAGCCAAATTTTAAGCACATAATATGCTAAAAATAAATTTCTAAAAGGCGTCTGTGGGACGTATCATAAACTAAGAAAAAAATTCAAATAATAATACATAACTGATTATTATTAAAAAATCATTACTAAATGCACAAAAATATAAATGTTAACTTCAGGAAGTATATTGAAAATGATCGAATATCGGCAGCTGAAACTACACCATATTAAATACCTGGAAAATATATTATATTTACTTGAAAATCATTACGACGGTTTTAAAAAATAAATGAATAATTTCATCTTTAAAAATATATAAAAAATATTCTAATATCAATACAGTTTATAAATATGTAGGGGAAAGTAGTCTAAAATGTAGAACAACTATAAAAATGTTTCTTGCTTGCAGGTACGAATTAGGAAACTTGACTCCAAAATCGTACCGTTTGAAAAGCTTCAGAAAAACGTTAATATTATTTATTTTGAGTACATAAAGAATGCAAATTTTGTCAATAAATAATCTAGTAATTGAGTTCGCTAGAATGAAAAAAAAATGGTACGATCTTAGCTACCTTCCCCTACTAGATGTTTTGTAATGTATCCATAAACTTCTCTTATCTATGGTTTGTAAAATGTTTCTTGCTTTTTTAGTATTTTATGAGCATTAGATCCATGGTTATGTATCCCACTGTTGTAATGGTGAAAAGAACCATAAACTGTATAGACAGCAACTTTACATTTCTTGTATCTCTCTTCAACACAAACCCAGCGTTGCTTGCCTTTCTTATTCGGTCCAAATTTTCGATAAAGGTGATCACCAATTACTAGCAATGGTGCTCCTTTTAAGCTCTCTACGTAAAACATTTCTAAAAAGGAAAAACGATATAAGAAATTGCTCGAACAAACTAATATAAAATAAATAATTTTTTTAGATAAATATTTATTTTTATTATAATTAACTGTATGAAGGGGGTGGGAGGTTAAATTTTCCTTAAGAATTGGGCAATATCCAAACTACTGTAACTTTGATTATAATGAACGCAATGAAATATTTTATATAGGAAATTAAGATTCCTCCAAATATCTATTTTTTTCATCTTAAACGTTACACGTCAATAAAATTAACAATTTTCGCAGACTCTCACGAGTGCAAAATAGATATTTGTGTATCTAGGGCGTAAAGTGGCTGTTTTTCGCACGAGTGGGAATGTTTGTTAATCGAGGCGTTAGCCGAGATTAACAATCACACGAGTGCGAAAAACGCACTTTACGCCCGAGGTGCACACAATATTTTTTCTAAAACCTTATTATAATATTAATAATAATGTAATATGATTTTTTAATTAAATAATAATAACTTGTCATATTAATTATTAATATTGAAATTTAAATCAAGTACCTACTTAAATTTTGAAAAAACAAATGAATATTGTTATTGTTTGACATTTATATTCAGATTATTTGTGGATTATTTTCACTCACGTATTTTATTCTGTGATTTTATTATTGTAATTTTATAATAATATGGATAATATGGAAAATTGCATGCCGCCAGAAATATCGGAAGCTGCAAAATCGGTAATTTCAAATCTATTACCGACAAAATCCAAATTAATATATGAAAATGTATGTGTTACTGTTACTATAGAAACACTTTTACGCTCGCCGTGCGTAAAAGTAACTTTGTCGCACAGCGAGCGCAAAAGTACTACTTTACGCACTGAAATGATAAAGAAAAAGCCTACTTTTTAACACGGTTGTAGAAAAAATGTTTTTCTTCGATTTTGACATGAAAATAAAAATTCATAAGGGAAGCAAAAACTTTATGTACTTTTTTGAAAAATCTCTTATTATTATTTTTTTAAACAAAGTTTTGAATATCACATGAATTTTTAGGAAAATAAATCATTTTGTATGTTTTGTTTTAATTAAAAAAAAATTAGAGTGTAGATTAGCAGGAAGGGGATCCTCCCTCCCTCCGAAGTCGGCGCGTTTGAACATTGTGGGAAATATTTATTTCAAGAAATGCTCTTTATTTTTCAATTATAAAATAATATTTTTTTATTATTTTATTTTTTTATCCAATATTCAAGAATTTTTGCCCAATACTGATTTCAAAAGTCTTATATTTGAAATTAACGTAGCGACCTAGGATAAAAAAACAAACGATGTTGGTAGCTTAAAATAAATATATTCATAAATATATGTTTTAGCAGCCTTAAATAAAATATCACACTTAACTATTAGTTTAACATATATTAAAATCTGTTCAAAAGAAAAAATATAATAAACGATTAAAAGGATTTGTATATTTTTTTAAATAATTTAAGAGTTATATCAAAATTGTTATTTTTTGAAAGTACTCATAGATACGTATTATACATATATACATTATACATAAGTATGATATGTTCTATCAATAAACCTATAATATTACTTTGTTCAGTAATATATTTTATAATATAAAGTTATTTACATTTATTACAAAATTACAACTATAAATAAAAAATGTAGGCTGAAACGAGCATTTATTATATTTTCTATATAAATAGGTGAACTACAAAAATTATCGAACCATTTTTGGTATTTATTATAAAAGGAGGGGAATGAAACTTATGTATATCATTCGAAATATACTGTGCCATAGTCATAGATGTACACACAAACAATGTATGTTGCCGTTAAGGCAGGTAAAACAAATTGATCGAATTTTGACCATAAACTATACTAGTAATACTAAAGCTGTTAAAATTTTAACAATTTTCATGTAAAAATTATTTTTTAACGGGCTATTATTGAAAATTAATATGATTTAATCTACCAGTGAAAAAATTGAATTTATTCACGAAAATTCGAACGGTATTCGCAGACCGCTCTGATTTTAGGGCTTGACATTCATGAGACTAGCAAATTTTGGGACTAGCCAGGGACACGCTACACAGTAGGCACTTACTTAAGGCCCCGAGTTGATGAAGGGACCTAGTATATAAAAAATATATGTGAATACTTTTTTTTGCATTTCAACCAATTTAGGCATAATTTTTTTTGCTCTTTAGTCAATTAAACACACCAAAATTGATAAAAGTAAGAGAAAAAAATAATGGAGGCCTCTAAAATTAATTTTGTTTAGAGTTCTAGAGCCTCAGACTTTCATTACGCGCCACTGTGACCATTTAAAAAAATTTAAGATGATATCAAATCATAATTTTCCTAATGTGTAACACCTAATACCTAATCCTATAAAACCCTGCCGTACTGTTTGTCGAATCCTGCCCTGACAGGCACAGAGGCAATATCATTTCCGTCTTTGTGTCCCCGTCTTATTTGTAGTACGTGAAACGTATAAGTGTTCAACACAAAAAAGAAAAATAGATAGCTGATTTTGTATAAGAAGAATGCCAGGATGCCCAAGAAAAAAAAATTATAATTTTTAAAATCGAAAATTGTTTTCTTAATACATTTCCATTAACTTATTATACGGTTTTCTATTTTTTATTTTATTCCAATTAGAACCATGATTATGAGGATTCTTGCGATAATCGACAAAATATTTTTCTTCAATTAAATGTATCGCCGCCGTGCATTTATTTTTGGTCTGTTCAATGCAAGCCCAACGTTGTTTATTCTTTCTTGGCGGTCCTTGTTTTCTGAAAATTTGTTCGCCGATAACTAGCAATGGCGTTCCTTGTAAACTCTTTACGAAAAAGAAGTCTAAAAATAAAAATAAAATTAATTGTGGGCAATTAATTAAAAAATATGAAACATTAATTAAATAGACCCTTAAATGTACCTATATTTTATTTTTGTATTATGTATTTTATTTTCATCATTTCAGAATTTTTATTTTCTACACCCAAAAAAGAAATTAGTAAGTATTACAGTGCGGCATGTTGCAAAATCGCTTCGAACTGTCAAATTGTAAAATTTACAAACTATTAAGCAAAAATTACAACTTCGTCTTGTAAATCAAGTAAATACAAGGAAAATAAGCAGTAGATACAGTAACTACATTGTAATTTTAGCTCATTTTCCTAACACTTGGCCGGATTCATTAGTAATAGTTTGTAAATTTTACAATTTGACGGTTCGAAGCGATTTTGCAACATGCCGCACTGTAATACATACTAATTTCTTTTTTGGGTGTATAAATTATCATTTTTTCCTTTAGTTCTATATATATTTTCGAACACAATCATGATATGTTCTGCAGTGCCGTAACTAGAAACTCAGGGGCCCGGGGTAGAGTATGCCTTTTTTTCATTGTTACCTTTGTAATTTAAGTACTATTAACTATAAATACTTTTTTCCGTTAACACCTAACTATTTTGACTAAACATTTTATTAATTGTAACCTTTTTTACACTGCTGTAGGGGCCCTCTACGGCCGGGGCCCCCGAGGCATTGCCCCGGTGGTAGTTATGGCGCTGTATGCTCTACTAATAATAATAAATTGTAATACCATTTTGTTATTTTTCTTGTATAATACATATTAAATAAATTTTATTAAATATTTATTATTTACATTAATTACAAAATTATAACTATATTATAGGTATGTAGATACATACAAGTACAACAGAACCCTATTAGTACGTTTTTTAAGGGACTGAGGGGAAAATACGCATTAGCGAGAAAAACATACTTACAAAATATTTTAATATGGGGTCTAGAATATCGGGACCTAAAAATAAAAACGTACTAAAGAGGTTCTACTGTATATACAGTGCGTTCATGATGAAAAGAACAAATTCGTTTAAAATTCAGGGAATTATTTTGTGAAAAAACGCTCGGACCCGTCGATTAGTATTTTTAGTTACGAATTTTTCGACATAAGAAAATTGTATACAGGGTGTCCTAAGAAGAATATATGCAGTCATCATTGATTTTTTTAAATGGAACACCCTATATATTATGCCATTTTTGAATTGTACGATTAATTCTGAACACTTTTTATATCCATACCATAGCTCTAAAATTAGCGGTTTTTGGAATAATGACGTTTAAAATGTGTCTCAAGATGAATATATGCAGTCATCATTGATTTTTTTTAATGAAACACCCTGTATATTATGCCCTTTTTTAATTGTACGGTAAATTCTGAATACTTTCTGTACAATATACCACAGCTCTAAAATCAGTGGTTTTTGGAATAATGTTATTTCTTTTGTATGTTTAATTATTAAAGTTAATTAATTTTTTATTTATTTATAACTTTTCAAACGTATTATTTCAAAAAATTTTAGACCTAAACTATGCTGTACAGAAAGTGTTCAGAATTTATCGTAAAATTCAAAAATGGCATAATATACAGGTTTTTCCATTTAAAAAAATCAATGATGACTAAATATGTATGTTCTTCTTGAAACACATTTCAAACGTCATTATTCCAAAAACCACTAATTTTAGAGCTATCGTATGCCATACAAAAAGTGTTCAGAATTTATCGTTTAATTCAAAATTGGCATAATATATAGGGTGTCCTATTTAAAAAAATCAATGATGACTGCATATATTCTTCTTGGGACACCCTGTATACAATTTTTTTATGTCAAAAAATCCGCAACTAAAAATACTATTCGACGGGTCCGAGCGTTTTTTCACAAAATAATTACCTGAATTTTAAACGAATTTGTTCATTTCATCATGAACGCACTGTACATAGTTATTTAATATACTTGATGTTATAATATTTGATTTGTCTAAGTTTTATTAGACTATGAATCAATTTTCATGTTTTAATTAAAATTATAACGAGTTATTTAAGTGAAAATGACGGAAAATTTTACTTTTTACCGTAAAATCTCTGGCAACCACTGCAAACTTAAATGAAACATATTTTAATCCCGGAGTCTCTAAAAAAAATCAATTTTGTTTTGTATATGTTAGATTCGTATGAAGTTACAATCCAGTAATTTTCATGATTTTTCAGTCTGCGACTTCCCAATTAAGTTCTGTAAAAAAAAGTTGCGTACTGACTCAAACACGAGAGACCATGGGGGTCATATTTTGACTCAACAAATTGTATTACAGAGATATGTACATAAAATTCCTACCCCTTATTCTATGTTTCATGCATAAGCTATTTTTTTTCTTCACTGTTTTGATGTCGGCATGGTATATGGTTTTCGTTTTAGTATTTTATTCAAATTAGAGCCATGGTTATGTGGATTTTTGCCATAGATCATGTATTTATCTTCAATTAAATGTATTGCTGCAGTACATTTCGTACTTTCCTGTTCAATGCAAAGCCAACGTTGCTTATTCCTCAGTGCTTTTCCATGTTTTCTAAAAAGGTGTTCACCAACTACTAGAAGTGGGTGTCCCATTTTACTTTTTACGTAATAATAATCTAAAAAAGATAAACATATAATTAGACTAATATATCATATCACTTTAGGGCCTAAGTTAATCTTTAATAAGCCTTAAGTTTTTGTGCACCTTATTGTTTTATTACCTCTTAATGATATTCAATAGAAGAAAATTATTTTGATTCACAAATAAAGTTTCTGTCTAACTCTTAAAAGTAATAAAACAATCCAAACGTTAAAGGCGATATTTCGAGTAATCAAAAATATCTCCGAAGGTATAGTTTTTCTTATTTATCTCGCAAAAGGTTATTCGAACAAAAAAAATAGAAGACATCAAAAATAATGTTTATTAGATTGTAAACAAAAGTTGTTATTAAACATTTTACGATTAGAGTCAACCGTTGCCATATAAATGGGGGATAAAAAATAATACAAATTCTAGATTGTTCACACCCCACATCCTATCGCGAGCCCTCAGGTTAGTTTTTTGACTCACAGCACCGTATATATACTGTATATACCTGAATACAGTATGGCGACAGCTTAAAACTTTAAAAAATGACACAAACCCTCAGCAAAAGTCAAACGAAAACTAATTTGCGTACGGGTCGTAGCGAAATGTGATATTTTTATAAAAAAATATATTTTTTCAACAAATTCTATATCATTTTATAGAATTGAGAGATTATTGAAATACTTTTTTTTGGGAGTTAATTCTTGTAAAAGTGGTAGACTCATATTTAGGAGAGTCTAGCGAGGCTTGCATGGTCAAATCCTCACACACAAAATTACATTTATTAAAACAAACACGTGTGTGAGTTAAGCGCAGAAAAGAACGACTGACGCGCGTTGATGCATGTTTGAACATCGTCTGCGTGCGATCTTGGAAATTAGGGCGACTTCATGATACGTAGGAGCGTTCGGGCGGCAAAATTAAATACGATGCAGTTCGTTGAGTGACGCGAGGTTTGTTGAGTGTGTCGCGTAATAAACGAACAGAAAGTTCGTTGTGCGCGGCATCACTGTACTTTGATCTTAAGTCAGGTTAAAATATAGAAAACCACACACTAAAAATATCAAATCTATTTGGGCCAAAGGAACGAGGTTATTAGGTATATTAAGTAAAAATATAGAAAATCACAATAAATATGTAATTTTTAAATCTGACAGCTCCAAATTAAGATCAAGGACAAATTGCAAAGTATTTATTATTAGCGGATTTAAATACAAGCCTTAATTATTTACATTTTTACAGAAATTAAATGTATCGATACATTATTTTACAAATAAAAATTATTTTCTAAAGATATTTATTCCGTTTTGTTATACGGTTTTCGTTTTATGATATTATGTAAATTAGAACCATGGTTGTGTGGATTCTTGCGATAATTAATCAGGTATTTATCATCAACTAAATATATCGCCACAGTACATTTTGTTTTACTCTGATCAATACAAGCCCAACGTTGCTTATTCTTTATCAGCCGTCCTTGTTTTCTGAATATATGTTCACCAATTACTAGAAGGGGAGATCCCACTGCACTTTGTACGTAATAATGATCTAAAAAAGACAAGCAATAATTAGAGAAATTGACGTATCGATTTAGGGCCTTATTGTTAGTAAATACTTTTTATGTTGTACCTTTTTGATTATAATTTTATTACCACATAATTACATTTAATAGTATAAAAAATTAAGAGGGAACTGGAAAAAATAGATTTATATTTATTTATTCATTAAATTTTATTATTTCTTACAATTATAAAAAATAAATAAATAATGATAATTATATCAATATTGATATTTTTGTTATAACCTAATACTAGTATTATTTTTGCGAATCTTAGAAAAAATGTATTATGTAATCTCTTGAAATAATTTTCATACATAGGTATCTATTTATTTCTATGTTTAATTACAAAAATACATTTCTAATTATATACATATTTAACAAAACATAGAAGTAAGAACAAATAAATAATGTCAGATATTATATAGAATTTGCTCTATATCAAAAGCAAAACGTTATGAATTTGTTCTGACTTTATAGGAGTATTATACAGATATGATTCAACCATAGGTGAGCACAGTTAACAAAAAAGTTAACTTCGTTAATCTTTAAAGCGTTAAAATTCCGAAAATTTAACGGAAGTTAAAGTTAATCGTAAATTTAGCGAAAGTTAAAGTTAACCATCCAAAATGTTTGAAGACCGTTTTTTTTTGCTATTTCGACAACTTTCTTATGTCCTTGTCATCAAACAACCAATGTGTAACGGACTAAAGTTAATGGAAGAAAAAAAAATTTTTTTTTAGTTAATTTAAAAGTTAATCCGTTAAGCATTTTATTAACTTCGTTAATTAACGACTAACGGATTAACGAGTTAATGCCCACCTATGGATTTAACCTAATCCTTTAATACAATTATGCAGTACGTTTAATATGATACGGTGTACGACATTTAATTTTTTTCAAATTAGATCCATGAGTATGGACATTATAGCTACTGTTTAGAACTTGTTTTCCGTCAAACATATGCAAAACTGCTCTACATTTAAATTTGTTCTGTTCAGTGCAAATCCATCTTTGTCTGTTCTTTGTACACTTCCCAAATTTTCTAAAAAGCTGGTCGCCCAGTACTAGAAATGGATGTCCTCTTGTACTTTTTACGTAATGAAAATCTACAAAGAAAATAATAGTATGAGACATATTAGTGCAATTTAAAGAGTTTATTTTACTAGATAGTTTATTTTATTATAATTGCCTCACAATGGGTTCTTCAGATATTAAATAAAAATTGATAATATTTAAATGAAATACGAAGTGTTTTGATATTCATTATTTAAAATCAGCCTGTATATGTATTTTTAATTAAATATTAACAATATAAAATAACAAAAATGTTAAATGTATGCTACAACGGTAAAAGTATAGAGTATTTTTTTATTATTTCTAAAATAAATAGTAACATTTGACTTAAGCATTTTATTTTATTCCCATCGATATAAATTATAAACTATTTTCATAATTATATGGTTTACACCCTACTATTTAGTTCCAATTAGATTCATGGTTATGTATATTCTTAATAAAATATTTTTCAAGCCTTAGATGCAATTCGCTTTTGAACTTGTTAAGCGCGGATTATACGCTCGTGATTTTTTGGCATGGAAGTGAGGATTATAAATAATACAAATGCAGCACGCTAGTTCATTATTATATTTATTCATATTTCATAGCGTGTACAAATAGTTCAGGAAACTTGTGCAAAACTTCTAAATATTAGACCAACATACCGTGGCAATTTATCACCCGTTATCGAACAGCCTCAAAATAGTAGCGAATTTGCAAGTAAACATACTAGAGAAAAACAATCCGTAGATCTCCCTTATCAAATCCTAAGCATAATTAAGATAACTAAGCTAATATTTTCCGTTTTCGCGTTTTTTGGTGAACAATTCGTCCGTCAGGACGATGAAAACTGTCAAGAGCTTGCGCAGAAGGGCGCGCGACTACACTCTGTGCGAGTGAGAAACGATTGTTTGCACTCTAGTGATGACTCTGAACTTCTCTCTTGGCTGGCTATATAAGAGTATAATACATAAATATATGATTTAACAAAAATTTTTAATATAATTATGCAGTACGTTTAATACGATATGGTGTACGACATTTTATTTTTTTCAAATTGGATCCATGATTATGTACATTATAGCTACTGTTTAGAAAATGTTTTCCGTCAATCATATGCAAAACTGCTCTACATTTAAATTTTTTCTGTTCAATGCAAATCCATCTTTGTCTGTTCTTTTTAGAATTTCCAAATTTTCTAAAAAGCTGGTCGCCCAGTACTAGAAATGGATGTCCTCTTGTACTTTGTACGTAATGAAAATCTACAAAGAAAATAATAGTATGAGACAGATTAATACTACAATTTGAAGAGATTATGTTACACTGATAATAAACCTCTGGGTTGAATAATTATTGATTGGTTCTAAAAATTTATAACACTTATTATACTAAACTGATTATCAAATTTTTGTAATTGTCTCACATGGGTTCGTTAGTTATTAAATAGTTAAAAAGTTTTTTTGCGATCAATCGCTAAAGTTATTTGACATTCATTATAAATCATCCTGTATATGTATTTTAAATTAAATATTAAGAAGAGTTTGCCCTTGTTTATTCCGTACAAAATAAATATCTAAAAAAGACAACAATAATATTAGATAAATTAATATTATATCACTCAATATTTTGAGCAACCTTCTCTTAATGTAAAATTTTATCCAAAGTCCAAGTAATAACTATTCAGTTTTATATAATATGTGATGGAATTGTATTAGAATTTAGATTAGTGATACTTCAACTTATTATAACACATTGATCGTACGAGAAAATTCTTATATCACCACTGTTTTAATATGATTGGCGTTTACTTACCGCGCGTGCGAGATATTTTAAAAGAACTTTCATATAAGTTTTATACCCCATTTTAAAATGCTTGTTAGCCAACTGTGATAATTTATAGACAGGATAGTAAAATACGTAGGAGAAATACGTAGTCGATTTATAATTTACTACGTTAACTTTGATCTTTTGATACAAAACAAATCACAGTCACAACTGCTTCTGTTTTTTTTTACCTCTAATTTCTATTTACGATTTGATTTTTAATAAAATATTTATTACCAACATATACAATATTAACATACTATTTCATATATTAAAACATAATATAAAGGTATAATATATGTACATATGTATTTCTACAATACAATAGTATAATCATTTTTCTAAAATTAGTAATGGAAACAGGACCAGTATACAAGGGTTGGGTTGGAATGTATTTCCTCATTAAATTTAATACATTAAAGTATTTTTATTTATTAAAAGTGCCAAACTTCCTCCAGCCCGTAACACACTAAAAAATATTAAGTAAACCCTTCCTATCTTTACAAATCATAGGGTTTCAAAAAGTACGTAACCCTTGAGAAAACGAGAGTAGACATTACGCGTGTGTAAATTTTACGACATAATATCGATCAAATGGCAACACAGAATAACAATCATCGAAAAAACAGTATATAATCTATACCAGTTTATAAATGTACATCACATTTTATTTTAATAAGTTACAAACAGATATTTAACAATTTTGGTCCATCGAGCCGGATATTTTAGTGTTACTATGTGACTGATATTTTGGCATAAACTTTACCTACGCCTTTTATCTTTAGGGTTAGCTGTATAATAACCTTAAATAATAATATTTAAGTTAGTTTTGTTTAGTACCGCCATCATAATACGGTTTCTTATATCTAATTTTAATAGCATTTGATCCATGGTTATGTGCATGTTTACTATAACTCATGAAGTATTTTTCTTGAACCATGTATATGTTCGATTTACATTTGTGTTCTTTGTGTTCAATGCATACCCAACGTTGTCTGTCGTTTTTGGCAGCTCCTAATTTTCTGTACATGTGTTCTCCCATTACTAAAAGTGGTTGTCCTTTGTTACTTTTAACGTAATAGTAATCTAAAAAAAGATATATTTATTAGATAAATGGAAAAGAAAATACATAGATACCGTTCTATTGTTCTTACACTTTGAGTTAAATTATTAAATGATACTTAATATTTTATTTTCTGCAAAGCAACATTTTTATGGACCGGAAAGGATCTATAGGTTTGATACCACATTTGAAAGTGATTTTTAAGGAATATACAAAAAAGGAAGGTAAAATTTGAATTATTTATATGTATTTATTGAATACTTTTATTCTTATATTATAGTCAAAAGGGCGATCAATATTCGGCATAGAAATTAACAAAATAACAATAAAAACAATAAAGAAAACGAAGACGTAACTGAAGGAAACCAGAGTAGATCTTTCATGTATGTTAATTTTATGCCATAATATCGGTTAAATGGGAACATTTAATTATAACTAGGGAATAAATAATAAATAATCTTTGTCAATTTTTATTTTAGTGAGCTACGAAGATATTTAACATTTTTGGTCCTTCGAGCTGGATATTTTAGTGTTGATATGTGACTGGCATTTTGGCATAAAATTAACCTATGTCTCTTATCTTTAAGGATACCTGTACACTAGATCTAAATAATCTAGAATAATAATATTTAAGTTAGTTATGTAGTATCGCTAAGATAATACGGTATCTTATTTCTAATTTTAATCGCATTGGATCCGTGGCTATGTTCATGTTTGCTGTAAGTTAAGTAATTTTCTTTAAACAAGTACATCGCTGCTTTACATCTTAAATTTCTGTGCTCAATGCATACCCAACGTTGTTTGTCATTCTTTGCAGGTCCTATTTTTCTGAACATGTGTTCTCCCAGTACTAGTAGTGGTTGTCCTTTTTGACTTTTAACGTAATAGTAATCTAAAAAAGGTAAATATTTATTAGATGAATGGAAGAGAAAATAGTATTGTCCTTACACTTAACACAGTTAAATTATTAAATGATACTTCTCTTAATATTGATTTTAGTTTTAAAACGTAATTAGGAACATTCTGTGGAAATTTTCAAGTGGTTTATAAGTGAGTCATATTTATTTGTTGAAAATTTATTATTTACAATAAAATAAAAATATACAATTTCAAGTTAACATCGAATAATTTTAGAAAACACTATTATAAAAAAAAATATTTAATTTTAAATGTTCATGGGAGCAAATACATCTCTTTCAGACTAGTACTGATGTAATTCTTTATATCATTCCCTAGATCAATGATTTTCAATTGAGACCTGTGCACTATTACAAGTACAAGTACATTTTCAAAAAACTAACTTAAATACTAGTGGCATAAGTATGTAGGTACATGACATGTCATGGAAACTGTGATATAGGTTTAATATCACATTTGAAAGTGATTTTTTAAGAAATATACAAAAAATGACGCTAAAAAATTGAATTGCTTATATGTATTTATTGAACCCTTTATTCTTATTATAGTCAAAAGGGCGAACATATTCGGCAGAGAAATTAACAAAATGATAAAAACATTAACAGTTAAGACGTAACTGAAGATAACGAGAGCAAAAAAACTTTCACGAAGGTAAATTGTATGCCATAATATCGATTAAATGGCAAAACTTCATTATAGTTAGGAAATAAATAATAAATAATCTCTGTAAGTTTTTTATCCAAGAAAAGATATTTTACATTTTTGGTCCTTCGAGCTGGATATTTTAGTGTTTCTATGTGACTGATATTTTGGCATAAAATTTACCTACGTCTCTTATCTGTAGGGATGCCTGTATGCTAATCTAAATAACCTAGATTAAAAATATTTAAGTTAGTAATGTAGTATCGCCATCATAATACGGTTTCTTATATCTAATTTTACTCGCATTGGATCCATGGCTATGTGCATGTTTACTGCCTGTTAAGTAATTTTCATGAAACATGTACATCGCTGCTTTACATCTTAATTCTTTGTTTTCAATGCATACCCAACGTTGTTTGTCATTCTTGGCAGCTCCTATTTTTCTGTACATGTGTTCTCCCAGTACTAGAAGTGGTTGTCCTTTTTTACTTCTAACGTAATAGTAATCTAAAAAAGTAAGATATTTATTAGATAAATGAAACGAAAATAGATGCCTTTGTTAAATTGTTAAATTATACTTCTCTTAATATTGATATTGTTGATTTTATTTTCTGCAAGGATTTATATAAACTAATTAAAAACATTTGTGGTATTAACAGTTTTATTTTAAATTTATTTTTTTAGAAAAAAAAATCATTTTAGAAGCAATTATTGGCTATGAAAACGGGAATGTCAGAAAAAATTACACTCTGGAAAAAAAAACCATTGAAATTGTTGAGTGTCCTAGTTAAATTTTGTATCATGTATATTTAAAAAATAATAATGAAACGTTTGTAGTTATTTTATTATAAGTCATACTTATTTATTAAACATTTATTTACAACTCAATAAAAATATACAGTTTCAAGTTAACATCGAAATTTTTTTTAAAACATACAAAAGTTGTAAATATTTCATGGGAACAAATAGCATTTTTTGCATGCTTGCGTTAAGAGCACCATTTTCTACCAATTCGCTAGATTTTAAATTATCATGCATAAGTAACATGGTACTGGTTGCGCTTCTTTTCAATTTTCATGGAATTAGATCCATGATTATGCACATGCTCGTTGTAGGTAATAATGTGACTTTCTTCCATCATGTAGACGGCAACTTTACATTTTAATACTTTATGTTCAACGCAAACCCAACGTTGTCTGCCGAATTTCTTTCGTTCTTTATTTCTGAAGAGATGTTCACCAATTACAAGAAGTGGCTGGCCTTTCTGGCTTTCGACGTAATAAAAATCTAAAAACAAGTACATTGTTAGAAAATTTTTAATATTTATATGGCCTAAGAATCTAAATAGGTTCGTAACAACTGTGCAAGAATGTACAAATATTAATTTACAGTCATTTTGTGCACCTACCTAATTACGACCCTAAAACTTATAATAGAAGATACTCTGCTGATGTTTTGTCAAATACAAATGCCCTAATGTTCGGTATTACAGCCCAAATATTTATATTATATACATATAAGTATCAAACTTATATGGCAGTTCTCTTTGAGTTTTTGACAGAAAGTTGTATGTTGTATGCATAGAAGATAACAACAAAAACAAAGGTATGTAAAGTATATTTACTAACTTTGAGTAAAACACTAATTTATCGCGCATGCATTTATCTGTCATAAGTTTAATACTCTGTTTGAAAAGCTAGTGAATTTTATTAGATATGCTGTAATACCAGACATAACTGTTAAAATTGCAAGAGTTTAGTCTTGCATGCATATATTTCTATGGCAATGCTATTGAAACACTTGTAAGACTTAAGTGCAATGTTGCGATGGATTTTTTTAAATTCGATATTTTGATGGAAATAAGTATCAATTTTCACCTGATCTGAATCCGTTCTGACTATTTTCGCCATGATGTCTGTATGTCTTTTTTTCTTAACAGTTTTAGCGGTAGGGTGAGCCCCGTAAAGCCACGACTATGATTTTTTATTTTGATTAGAGTATTGTTATTGTTTAGTTATGTTTTGTTATGTCTGTATGTCGGTCGATCTGTAGAGTGAATTGATCAGTGAATATAATTAATAATTAACTTTATTTAATATTTATATGTATAAAACTAAATAATATTTATTGATATTTGTTATAACTATTACAATAATACAATTTTTATATTTATATATTGCTTACAAACAACTACTTATACAATTTTCGACGCAAAATTTTCTTCATATTAGATCCATGGTTATGCACTTCGTCCGTTAATGTTTCAATGAGACCGTGTTCCGTCAAATAGACGACCGCTCTACATTTCCTGTTTCTCTCTTCAACGCAAACCCATTGTTGATTGCCACGCTTTTTCTTGTTCTTAATTCTGAACATATGTTCACCAAATACTAAAAGTGGTTGCTTTTGAAAACTTTGGACGTAATAAAAATCTAAAAAGAAATACATTGTCAGATAGATTGATTTTAATGGAATTTAAACAGGGTAGATCAGGGTTTCCCAATGTGGTTTATGTGGACCCTCTGTGGGTCTATGGAAGTTTAGGTCTATGGGAAAATTTGTATGTTTTATTTTTTTAATTTCTTGAGAAGTTCGGGTTGAAGTGAATAATATGTATAGAGTGCAGTTTAGAGACAATAAAGCAAATGAGTCGATCTTGTCTATACTTTTTGTTAGGTTAGGTATTTATATAATATACAAGTGTCCAACTAAAGGCCAGTTTCTGGCAGAAGCTGAATTTAGGATTTTTTTGGAATTTTTTGACCTGTTATTTAAAAAAAATGAATGCACTGTTTTCAAATAAAAAAATTGCAATATATGTACAATTGAATGACCTTTTTCGGTCTTTCAATTAATTAATTTATAAAGACTTTTACTCTTTACTTTCTAATTTTTTTTAAAGGATAAATATACTAGATAGTGTAACCTTCGGCTTTGGCGAAACCTTTGGTTAAATTTTTACCGATGCCGATTGTTCTTCCGAAGTGAGGGTGCAATTTTGGCCGAAACCGAAGCCAATAAATGTTCTGTAGGACACATAATATACATAATATAATAACTAGTAATGTATTTATATTTATTGAATATTTTTCATTTACAACTGACAATATAAAAATGCAGTTTTTTTTAATTACATAGATCAGCGGTTCTTAAACTGGGGTCCGCGGACCCCCGGGGGGCCGCCAAACTTTTACGGGGGGCCGTGAAACATTTTTAGCAAAATTTAATTTACATAAAGTACTTTTATATTTCTATTTATCAGTGAATAATTAGTTTATACCGATCTTTTTTGTTTTTCTATCAGGGATGGGGGTCCTCGAAAAATAATTGTTCAAAAAAGGGGTCCCTAGCCCACATAAGTTTAAGAACCGCTGACATAGATTATTATACAGGTTTTCGATTTTTTATTTTATTCAAATTAGACCCATGTGTATGCGGATTATTTCTGTAAAATATAAAGCTGCGTCCATCTACCATGTGGAAGTCTGCATTACATTTTAAGATGCAGTGTTCAATACAGACCCAACGTTGTTTACCGGATATCCTCGGGCCTTTTTTTCTATAAATGTGTTCACCAATTACCATATGCTGTTTTTTTGTTTTATTAATGCTTTGAACGTAATAGTATTCTAAAAAAAATAACTATTTTAAAAACTGTAACAAATATGGCACCTAGTATGAGAGCAATTATTAGTAAGCTTGTTCGATATCATAAAGGAGCTAGCTTGCAAGCACTCTCAAATGAGGTATCAAATTTATGGGACAGTTATCTTGGAGTTTCATGAAGACTTTGATAAGTTTCGCGCACAAGTGTATGTAAACACCAACGATATTAAAACAGTGGTGATATTATGAAAATTATATTGTACAGTTAGAGTCGCCAACTGTATTATAATACGTTGAAGTATCACTGCTCTAAATTCCATTGCAAATACATTGATATTATCATAAAATTAATACAGTGGTACCTCGCATAACGAACTTAATTCGTTCCGGGAGTAAGTTCGTTATGTGAAACGTGTTTTCCCATAACAATACATGTTAAAAATTTTAATTAACTCTGTAGCATAAAATATGGTACTGTAACATAAAAAAGATTGTACACACGTTTTTTATTTTTTAGTCAGAATCAGATTTAGGAGAGTCTACCGAGACTTGCAGGGTAAAATCCTCTTTCTAATTATTTCTTGTTTCATTTCAACAGAAATCACCTTCCTGCTTTTTATAGAACTCATAATATAGACACACAAAATTACATTTATTAAAACAAACAGGTGTGTGAGTTAAGCACAGAAAAGAACGACTGACGCGCGTTGATGCATGTTCATGCAAGTTGGAGCATCGACTGCGTGCGACCTTGGAAGTTCAGGCGACTCCGTGATACGTAGGAGCGTTCGGGCGGCAAAATTAAACACGTTGCAGTTTGTTGTGCGAAGCGAGGTTCGTTGATCGAGTCGCGCAATGAACGAACAGAAAGTTCGTTGTGTGCAGCGTTCGTTATGCGAGGCACCACTGCACTTCATTTGTGAGTGCTTGCTAGCTCCTTTACGATACCGGATATCAGTTTGTCGACTTTTTCCTAGTGAAATTGATATCACATTAAGTCAATATTTCAGTGGTTATCGAAAAGTTTCCACAATTTTTCTTATTTTATAAAAAAAATGAAAAGTAAAACTATCGACTATCAAAAATGATTGAACAAATACTGCATTGGCAGATCACATTGATCAGTTTTTAGTTATACCAGTCTTGGTGTTAACTAAATAGAGAAATTTACAATCACTGTTTTTTTCATTTTTCTGCATTTAAATGCGCAGTACACTCAGCACTCTTTAAAACGACCCTCTACTGAACGACCGCTCCATCCGACGACTAGTCTAAAGGTCTATCCATCGACCTTTCCCCATCCCCACCATAATACCACCGTGACTGTTATATTTCTGCGCTAAATTTAAATTGACTAATTAACGTTAAAGTGGTGGGTGCTCCTCTAGCCGTCGATCGATAGAACGATTGCATTACCGATGCCGTCGTATTATAGAGTGCTGAGTGTACTCCTTAAAGTATTAGGTAATCTTGAATAATAATTATTTATATAATATTAGATATTATTTATTGGACATTCTTTATTCACAACTGCTTACAGAAATATTGTTTTATATTTACATATGGAAAATATATTTTTCTTCTTTACGTTGTTAGGCTTGTTTCTAACCTGATTGCTCGCAATCAGTCATAGTCAAAGAGATATGAACTGCGCATTCTGTATTATCATAATGTGTATGTGTAAAATATGGTTCACATCAGTGAAGTTAGATATAAGGCTTTCGTTTTAATATTTTCTTTGTATTAGAACCATGATTATGTATATTATTGTGTGAAAATTTAATAAGACCATCTTTAGTCATGTAAATTGATCCAGTACATTTTAAGTCTTTTTGTTCGATACAAATCCAACGTTTGTCGCTTTTTCTTCTATAAATCTGTTCACCAAATACTAGATGGGGTTGTTCTTTGCGGCTTTTTACGTAATAATAATCTAAAAAAAATAATTCAGTATTACTTTTTAAAATAATTAAAAAAAACTTAATGAATAAAAAATATATCCTGTTTAGCGATATAGTACTCCGCAACTATATATTTCAAAAACTTTATATTTGCCTTAATTGTTCAATATACAGGATGTGTGAGTAAAAAGATATTGAAAGTTCAAAATCTCGAATAATTTTGTTAGATATCTTGGAAAAGTCTAAGTTATTCAAAAAAAGTTTTAAATGAAAGATACGTGTTTTTTCACGTAAAATAAAATTACTTGATAAAAACTATAGGCTCCTATTTAAAAAAAATATGTTGACCTTCATATCACCCTGAAAACACCACCTAAAAAAATTACACCCAAGTACGTCTATGTCCCCCTCTTAACCGTGTAACTTTTATCTGAAAAGTTTTTTAATAACATTTCACCATAAAAAGTTATTAGAGGTGTGCACTTAAAATGGGATACCATGTATATTCTACTTTTGTGTATTCAATTTTCAAATCATTTCGAAGAATTTATTAGTTACAGCCAGGCCCGGATTTACCATATAGGCAGTTAAGGCACGTGCCTAGAGTGGCAAAAATTAAAGGGCGGAAACTTCGGAAAAGAAAACTTCATACTTTCTCTTTAATAATTAATAAACTTTTTACATGAAAACCTAAAAAAAAATCTAAATCCAGGTTTGGTTACAGCTTTTTAAGTAAACTACAAAAACGTATTTGACAAATAATTAGGTCGATGTTAATATATCGATATGATTGTTATTGAATCTGAAAATCGGAAAAGTGGCTTCTCGAATACAAAAAATGTAAACCAACTAGTAACTAGTTTGTATATAACCTTTATGGTTTAATTTATTTTATATTAAAATAAATAAATAAACTTTAAGCAAAATAATTAGTTTTTCATACATTTTACTTTTAATAAATGTACAATTAAATTAAATGAAAGGAATACAGAAATAAATACAATTATTAATTAATATATGTATAGTAACGTATATTGTATATAGTACATCCATTTATGTATAGTAATTTAACCCTCCGATGGGCGCGCATAGAAAGTTACATGAATGGCGCGTATGTATCACACAGATACATTTCAATATTTTCATATTACACACCTATTAATTCAAAATACTTTATTTGCATTGAGTTATATGAAATATAATGCATATAAATTAAATAAATGGTATTTCTATAAATTGAAGAAAAAAAACTGGTTGAAACAAAACTGAAAAAATGCAGAACTCAAAAAAAAATTATTTAGAAATACAACCTGTGCAAATTACTGAACAATGTTCAAGACATAAACACTTTTTACAATTTATACAACAATACTTTGAAAGACGGGTACGTTTTGCGCTAGTATAGCAGGTAGTACATCTTTTCCTTTTTCGAGTTGTAGTTTCTTGTTGCTCCATGTTTTGTTCTGCAGTTTCATTTTCTGGATGTATACGAGGATTTTCATCCTCATCTTCGACGTTTTCTGGATCCACACAAACATTTCAACAATTGATTATTATTATAGATATAATGTAATAGATATTATTATTATAGATATGATGTAAGGTCTATAGCAGAGGTTCTTTAATTATAACATGTTTATTGTATAGAAAATAACGTGAAAAGTTGAAATTTTTAAACCGCAGGTCTGTATCTCAAACCGTTCTTGAGTTATAGCCTCTCGAAGTTTTATTTTTTTCATAATTTTGGAGAAAACTCATCGTAACTTTTGAAAGCGTTGTCGTATTTGATTTTTGCCAACGAATTTGAAATCAGCGTGTCAAAATCTACCTACCGACATGTATAATACTTCAAAATTCGACAAAAAAAATTTTGGCCAAAAATCGAAATTAAAAAAAAGTCGATTTTTCACAAAATTTTTTTTGTCGAAATTCAAAGTATTATACATATTATTATATAGATTTTAACACGCTGATTTCAAATCTGTCGACAAAAATTAATTCCGATCACCCGTTCAAAAATTACGGTCATTTTTTCTACAAATTAAAAAAAAAACTAAAACTTTGAGAGGCTATATCTTGAGAACGGTTATAGATACAGACCTGCGGCTTGAAAATTTCGACTTTTCACAACATTTTCTATATAATAAATGTACTTTTAACCAAATCGAAATCACAAAATTTTTGAGTAAATATTTCACGCATCAAACTTCAATTTGTCATAAAAATAACAACTTAATTAAAAAAAAGTTATAACTATACAAACAATAATTTTCACTATTTTTCATTAAAATCACATTTATTTAGATAAAATATAATAGTAGATACATTAAAATGCTTGAATTACCATCTGTTAACATAGAAACAAAACGATCAACCTTTAGAAATAAATAATATATTTTTTTGAAACCCCCACAGTACGTAAATAATCCATTTAAGGACATTGGTACAAAATTACAATAACCTAGACCAGGGGTCGGCAGTCTTTTAAGTCAGAAGAGCCAAATTGTTAAGGAAACAGGATTGCAAAGGTATCAGGGAGCCATAGGTATAAATGTTGTTAATTGCAATGACCTTTTTTTTAGACATTCAATTCTGATTACCTTTTTTTTTAGACATTCACTTGTAATTTCCTAATTGAATAAATAGTTGAAATCACTAAAGAGCCGCAAACGACCGTGCAAAGAGCCGCATGCGGTTCGCTAGCCGCAGTCTGCCGACCGCTGACCTAGACGAAGGGGTCCGTGAAACAGGTTTGACAAAAAGTAAAGTAAAGTAAAGTACTTTTACATTTTGATTTACCAGTTACCACCGACTTTATTTGTTTTTCTATCAGGGGAGTCCCTAAAAAATAACTGTTCAAAAAGGGGTCCCTAGACCACATAAGTTTAAGAACCGTTTAGTCTAGAGGGTACCAAAATGGGGTAGAACTAAAAAAAAGTTTTTTAATAACTCTAAAAGAGCATAAAAGTCAGTTTTTTTGGGACGCCAAATTCGACATAACAACGAAAATAAAATATATGTGTAATAACATCAGGGAAGGGACGCAAAATTCAATTTAAGGAGGGCGTCAATATTGCATAACAAAAGAAAAAGGTTTTTAATAGCACCAAATTGCGGGTTTTTTTTCGGTAGCGACGTCTCTTAATTCTATAGAAAAAAGTTAATAGTTACCTACCCTAAACATTTTTTTAACACATAAAAATATTTATGGAACGTATGGTTTTCGATTTTGTATTTTTTTGAAATTGGATCCGTGAGTATGCTTATTGTTATTGTACGTTAGAATGTCCTCTTCATCTGTCATGTAGATGGCAACGTTACATTTTAAAACCTCCTGTTCAATGCAAACCCAACGCTGTTTACCGCGTACCTTTGCGCCCTGTTTTCTAAAAATGTGTTCACCTATTACAAGATGTGGAAGTTTTCTTTGACTTTGGACGTAATAATAATCTAAAAAAGACAAGTACATTATTAGACTAATTATAATAGTTTACAATAGTTTAAATTGTATTTAAATATCCTAAAATGCAAAAAAGATATCTTGATTTGTGTCATATTTATTAATTATTTTACAACTGATACAAATTAGTTTACAAAGATATTTAATAAACAAATGAAGGTTTACAGAAAACTATGGTTGCTGAAAAAAACATACATAAAAAGTATCTATACAGGGTGTCCAAGATAAGCGTGCAATGCATGGGGATATCCTAAACGGTAAGAGATACAGATGTGGTTAAATGAGATGAATTATTTGTAAGAAAGGGGTGAGTATTACAACATCAAAAAATATTAATAATTTTATGTGGTTCAGGCGGTACACCCAAAAAACTGAAAATTCGGAATTTCTTTAAATGACTATAACTTTTTTGGCAAAATAGATAGGTACTTTTTGTTTGCGGTTTCTTAAAGCACTTTTTGAGTAGAATTGTTTGGTGTATTTAGAATTTTTATATCACTTTTAGTTTCCGAGTTACAAGCCCTAACTTTAGTTTTTCTTATGGGCTGCCAAGTTGGCTATATCATATTCGAACGTGTTTTTTACTCTACTTTACAATGATATGTCACATGTCATACTTATTATTAAAAAAAAGTAAAAACCTTTTTTTTGTAATAGTTTATTGTTTTTAAATATGCATTTGTTATTTTCATTGTTGTTATTGCGATTTTTGTTTAACAATTTTTGTTTTTCATGGCTTACTTAAATGTTTGTAATAAAATACTTTATAAATATCACCAATATTTAGTACTTCGATTTATTTTCTATAATAAGTATGTCATGTGATATATCGTTGTAAAGTAGAGTAAAAAACACGTTCAAATATGATATAGCCAACTGGCCGGCCCATAAGAAAAACTAAAGTTAGGGCTTGTAACTCGGAAACTAAAAGTGATATAAAAATTCTAAATACACCAAACAATTCTACACAAAAAAGTGCTTTAAGAAACCGCAAACAAAAAGTACCTATCTACTTTGTCAAAAAAGTTATAATCATTTTAAGAAATTCCGAATTTTTAGTTTTTTGGGTATACCGCCTGAACCACATAAAATTATTAATATTTTTTGATGTTGTAATACTCACCCCTTTCTTACAAATAATTCATCTCATTTAACCACATCTGTATCTCTTACCGTTTAGGATATCCCCATGCATTGCACGCTTATCTTGGACATCCTGTATACAGAGTGTCCCATAAGTAAAGGGGTTTTTATTTTTTTATATTGTTACAGTGGATACATTTTAGGCCCATTATTTTTCCCTATTTGTCTTGACTTACGGAACACCCGTACATATTAAAAAAAATTATTCAAACAAATAACTATAACTGCTTTATTCAATTTATAATAAAACTATTACTATTTGACATCATCATTTTTATATAGTTTTCGATTTCTTATTTTTTCCAAATTAGAGCCATGATTATGCGATCGATGATTGTCAATAAAACTGCCATCTGGTTCATTTCTGTAGATGACTACATTATATTTATTATATCTCTGTTCAACACAAGTCCAGCGTTGTACTCCAGAAGCAGTCGGTTTTGATTTTCTGAAAATGTGGTCACCCATTACAAGAAGTGGAAGTTTTCTTTTACTTTGGACGTAATAATAATCTAAAAAAGAAATAAGTATATTATTAGATAAATTTATATCATAGGTCAATATCATTTTCACTGTTGCGTTCAGAATAGGCGATGTCGAATTTGTAGAACGGATTCAGGTCGTCAAAAACCGTCAGGATTACCATTTCAGGTTTTCATATTACATAAAACATTTTTTATGTAACTCCTGTTAGGTATTGAAAATATAGCCTAGGGTAGGTTAAATAAATAACAAGTAATTTTGCAAACATTGGTCAATTAAAAATTTTACTTATTTTAAAAATACATTTAGTTATAAAATATTTCTGCAATAATTTATATTTCATATTATTTTCACCCGTAGAAATACAATAATACTGGAGTGTTACCTCAATATTAAGAAGCCTGTTCCATGAGAAAACTAGGGCAAGATATCGCAACCTTTTGGCTAACGAGCTTTGATGAGCTCACGTGTCAGGAAGGCATAAATTGACAGTTCTTGATAACTTTCTGTACTAAAAACATTGGATTTGTACGATACGACGATAAATTGACAACAACTGCAACTTTTTTAGGTTGGAGAATAGTAGGAGCAATGAGGAACAATGGAATTCGTTTCTATCAGTATGCGCTCTTTCATCACTCCAGTAATATTATATCCCTATGTTTTCACCTTATTCCATTCATTACACGGAGAAAATTTTTACCTATGCAGTAGGGTTTTTAATACAGAAGAAAATTGCTTTTTTTATACATTTAAAATTCATAATATTCAACATTATAATACATTTTTTTTAAAGTTTAAAATTACCTACATTTAAGAAATACCAAATTTCCATACAGCTGACTGCTCATTTTTACAATATTCTTAGAGAATTGGCAAGATGCCAGTAACAAAGTATCATTGAAATTATGATTTTAAATAATGAAATAGGTTGAAAAGATTCTAAAAAATGTATTTATTTTTATAGTAAAAACGAGATTTTTGTTAAAATCAAAATGCAAAATACAGCAACACGCCATGTTAAATGGAACACCAATCAGAGCGAAATAATCTTACAAGATTATTAGGTACATACCTTATTTAAGAACTTATATAATGAATTCATTTTTAACACACAAAATAATTAAATTATTGTCTAACTCTGAATGTTTGATTATTGATAACAAGGAGTATGACGTCACAACTCTGAAATGTCACCTGTAAGCGTTTTGGTGTCAAATTCAAAATTAGTTTTAAAAAAAGTCAATTTTTACAATTGAACCTTCATTTTCTGCAGAAATAAGTATTTTTTTGGAAATAGGAGACACGTAAGATAATCATAGAATAGTTTTTTTTAAATTAGTCGTTATACCTTTTATATTAAATCATCGATTTTATACGGCCTACGTTTATTTAGTTTTCTCAAATTAGAGCCATGATTATGCACATGATTGTTGAAAATTAGAGGGTGATCTTGTTTCAACGTTACAGTAACTTTACATTTAGTATTGCTATGTTCAACACAAACCCAACGTCCTTTCTTTTTTCTGAAAAGTTGTTCGCCGACTACTAAAAGTGGTAGATTTCTTTGGCTTTTGACGAAATAATAATCTAGAAAAAAAGAACACGAACATTAAACATATGTTGTCTATGGATTGAACCTGACTGACTAATATACATAGATAACGTAACATATGAGACTCTGTAAATTTTCATAACCATTATTTAATTTTCTAAATAACAAAAACAGTATAAAATAGGTAAATAAAAATATAAGTACACTTTTTAATACAAAAAAAATGTTGGAAATATTAACTGAGGAAAATATAATGTACAATATACATATGAATTTTCTTATTCGAAATGTTATAAGTCTGTTAAAATATAGAGTATTTTTGTGTGCCACTCTCTTTATACTAAATACTACAGTCGACCGCTTAAGTTATAGTGTTAGATTTGCGGCGTTTTATTAAGTAATGAACTGAATGAGCCAGTTGAATCAAGCCAGTGGTAGATAGTTCAATAATAATTTTTAATGGTAATCTAAAATTCATAAATTCTATAAATGCATTTGTGTTTGACAATGCCTATGGACTGACGTCCGTTTAGATTTCCTTCCCCTGCCGCACCGGTCTTCAATCATGGTACGTATAACACTTAATTATTTTTTAAATTTAAGTAACTGTACTTTTTTTTAAATAATTAAAAAACACTGGCAGTAAAATAAACAAAGAAAAAAATAGTTTCAGTAATTATTAATTTTATTATATTGATTTTTATTTTTTATTCGAGTCAAATTAGAACCATGATTGTGCGAATGAGTGTTGTAAGTTAGAATGTGACTTCCTTCCATAATGGTGACGGCAACTTTACATTTATTGTATCTCTGTTCATAGCAAACCCAGCGTTGTTTCCCGCGTATAGCGCGTTGCTTCTTTCTGTAAATATGTTCACCAACCACAAGAAGTGATTGTTTGGTTTTGCTTTGGATGTAGTAAAAACCTAAAAAAAATAAAGAAGTATATTAGACAAATTAATACAGTGTTAGTCGTGTTTTAATGACTTTACCTTGCTCAATTCTGGTCTTAACTCTTGAATGGAGAAAGGTGCTTAAATATTTTGGGGATGTAGCAAATTATGATAAATGTAAGTTAAATTTGCTACCAGAGGGTCGCGAGTTAGAAAATTTACACCATTCTTTATTAAAAATTCAGACGTAGCTGAAGGAGAAGTTATAAGGATGGAAAAGGAAGTTGTGAAAAATAACAAGATTTTGCTAGCACTGTGTCAATTATCATCACGAAGATTTCTGTGATTTATGTCATATCTATATTGAAAATAGTTTTTACAATTTTACTAATATTAAAAATACATTTTATTATAAAATATTTCTGTAATTTTTCTTATTACATATTTTTGTCACCAATAGATATACAATATTAATGGAGTGATAACTCAGTATTAAATGCCTGTTCTGCAAGATAGCTAGGGTATTATTATATCTCTGTTTTCACCTTATACTATTCACTACACTACAAATAAATTTTTTATCTATGTAGTAGCGTTCATTTTAGAATAAAAGTAATTTTTATACATTTAAGATTTATTATAGCATAAAGAGAGAGAGAGAGCTTCAACGGGGCCTGGGCCAATTCACATTTTGGGGGGCCCATACCCCTCTGAGCGTACGAAAATTAAAAAAAAATTTCGTACTATCCTTAAAATTTTGAATTCTTATAACTTTCTAATATTATTTTAGTATTAAAAAAAAGTATTAGTATGAAATAAATATATAAAATATAATTTTCGGGGCACCGGAAGCCCTGAAACACCAGGGACCCGGGCCATATGGCCCTCCTAGCCTCCCCTCTATCTGGGCCTGAGTAAACAGTATAGTTATTAAATTTGGAAATGTTTAAAATTGTCTATAAGTAAACTTAAAAAATTAATTAGTTTTATTATTTTATAAAATTAACTTATTTTAATAGAATTGTACAATACTCTTCAAATACTAACTTGCCCCTCAATACATTTTTACAATATTTCTTCGTGTAGAGAATTATATTACATAATCAATTTTAAACGGCCTACGTTTATTTACTTTTCTCATATTAGAGCCATGATTATGCACATGATTGCTGAAAGTTAGAGGGTGACCTTGTTTAACTATCACAGCAACATTACAGTGAGTGTTACTATTTTCAACGCAAATCCAACGATTTTTCTTTCTTCTGAAAAGTTGTTCGCCAGCAACTAAAAGTGGTAGATTTCTTTGGCTTGTAACGAAAAAATAATCTAGAAAAAAAACAATAATATTAAACATAATCTATGGATCGAATCTGACTGACTAATATACATAGATAACGTAACACAATTATTTGTTCATAAGTTCTTCATAAATATAAACAAAATTAATTAAAAAACGACTTAATAAAATAACAGTTTTAGTTGTGAAAAAAATTAAGCGTTTTTTACGATTTTTTTATCATACTGAATAAAAATAAATTAAATAGAGATTCGAGAAATATTACAATATTACCTAGGGGTAAACTCCTAGCCTATCTGCCCGATCACTATTCTTTATAGACTCTGGCAATACTGGTTCGATTTTTATCTAGTTTTCACTGTCGTGTAGAATCATCCTTAATACAGTGTGTAAAAAATACGGATTGACAATTGACCAACGCTTGAGAGTGAGTAAAAGCTACCTGTCACCACACGCGAGCAAGAGAGAGAAAAGTAATACAATACATTACGTTGTTAATATACACTCAAATCTCTAAACGACGACCATCCTATTAACGCACGCTCTGAGAAACGATTGGCCAACCGCTCCATGTAACGACCTTCTCCTGTCCCTACCACAATACTACCGTGACTGATTTATTTCTGCGCAAAATTTAAATTTCCCCAATTAACGTTAAAGTTATGTGCCCCTCTAGCTGTTGTTAGGATATTTTGAATAACCGATACCATCGTTGTTCGGAGTAAATATCCAATTAAGTATCCGAAGGTTGAGACTCGAGGAATACAATAAATATTGGGATTGGTGTGCGAAGTATATAAAAAATAAATATTATTAAGATTAAATACATCATTATTAAATATTTTTATTAATACAACTATACAAGAAATAGATTTACTTATATAGTCTTTACAAAATTTCATTTTGCTTTTTTCTTCTCAATGTTGAAAGTTTAACATTTATTGCATGTCCAAAACCAGCATCTGTAAATTGTACAGGGAATTGACGGCGAACAGCACCTAAAATAGATACATAAAATAATCATAAAAATTATACCAACTAGTATAATATTAATTGATATAATTAACCAACATTTAATTGCACTAATAATTTGTTCGTCCAGTGCAATATGGTTGGGTTTAGAGTCATCATCTTTAGATACTTTACTTTGGCCACCTTTATAGTTACTAAGAAGTAAAGTTTCTAATGGAAACAAAGCCATCAACAATGATATTGCCATTGATGTATAAGTTGGTCTAGTTATTGCGCATTGCCATTGAGCTTCAGTTACTTTAACGCCACTTCCTTCATATCCAATTTCAATCTGGAAAATAAGTAATTATAATTAATATTTTTCAGGATATAACAAATTTTGGATTTACCTTTTCTTCTATGTTTCCATCAGTCAACTTTAACTGTGGTAAAATACTTGTTATTTTAGGCCCGTCTGTTTCGAATACTTTTAGATGTATTTCTTCAATTAGACCTTCAATGTTTTCAAGTTCTGAAAAAAATTATCAAGTCCTGAATGATATACATTATACATACAGGATGATTCAGCACTGTCGTGCCAAACTTGAATAGTAGATTGAGAAAAATATTTTAAGAAAAAAACTTCTGATAAACATGTGTCCGGAAATTTTTCGTAAGGGAACTACCGGCCTCCAAAGATTTTATTGAAATTTAGTTGTAATTTAATATCTAGAGAACCCTTTGTGATAGAATTATGAAATTTTGTATTTGGCTTAGTAAAAATATGTGTTATCGGTTTCTAGCATTAACCAATTATATTTTAGACCAGGGCTGTATGGGACCAGTGGGCCCATCGACTTTTATCAAAGCATACAGAATTAACCTTAATACGGATGCTTTAAATTACAAAAAATAAATTTATATTCTTATTCCATGATAAAAAATAAGATAAAAAGTTAATATAAATGTACCTCCGAAAATGCATCCATATCAACAAATAGCCATTTTTAATTTGTTTTTTCAGTCATGTTAATAAAGTAGTACATGTAACATTATTAGAACTCGCTATAGATCTTAGAGGATGCATATAAGAAGGTTTATTTATATTAATTTTATCATAGAATAAGAATATAAATTTATTTTCTGTAATTTGAAGCATCCATACTAAGATTATTCTGCATGCTTTCTTTTCCATCGATATTTCTCGAAAACGGTTTATCCTATGATAAACAAGCAAAGTATGTTTCTGTGTATTTTGTGTCATATAATCTTATAAAAGTACCAACTCAGGAAAAAAATCAAATACTAAATAAAAATCGATGGGCCCACTGGCCCCATACAACCCTGGTCTAAAGTGTTATTGGTTAATTCTATAAACCGATAACACATATTTTTACTAAGCCAAATACAAAATTTCATAATTCTATCACAAAGGGTTCTCTAGATATTAAATTAAAAATAAATTTTAGTAAAATCTTTGGAGGCCTGTAGTTCCCTTACGAAAAATTTCCGGACACATGTTTATCAAAAGTTTTTTGCTTAAAATATTTTTCTCAATCTACTATTCAAGTTTGACACGACTGCTGAATCATCCTGTATATTAAAATTATTTTATTAAATAATTAAATCATACTTTTCATCACATCCTTGAGCGAGGCACGTTCATGAATACAATTTTCCTTATCATCGACGTCCATATTAGATTTTATAGATTTTTTATCATTACTTGAATCATTATCCTACAAAAAATAGTGTTTAATATTATTTCAAGAAAACAACAAATTCTACTATGGTGTGTACTAACTTTCTGAGTAGATACCCCAGAAGTTTCTGGTATGTCTAACGCCGCTATTGTTTCTAATTTTCCTTTAAGTGATTGATCAGTTTCTGATGACAGTGAGATTATTTCAGATGTCTCCAAACGATGTACCAATTCTAGGGGAAAGGAAATTAGAAAACTTAATTATTTTGGAAAAGAACTTACAGCGGGAATAGTTGCATGCATTTACGAAGACCACTTTGAGTTATTAATATAATGTATAGGTGTCCCGTAATTTAGGACCTATAGGGAAAAATAATAGTGTACACCATTGTACCTGTAAATATAATATTATTAAGATTAAATACATCATTATTAAATATTTTTATTATTACAACTATACAAGAAATAGATTTGATTATATAGAGTCTTTACAAAATTTCATTTTGCTTTTTTCTTCTCAATGTTGAAAGTTTACCATTTATTGCATGTCCAAAACCAGCATCTGTAAATGGTACAGGGAATTGACGGCGAACAGCACCTAAAATAGATACATAAAATAATCATAAAAATTATACCAACTAGTATAATATAAATTGATATAATTAACCAACATTTAATCGCACTAATAATTTGTTCATCCAGTGCAATATGGTTGGGTTTAGAGTCATCATCTTTAGATACTTTACTTTGGCCACCTTTATAGTTACTAAGAAGTAAAGTTTCTAATGGAAACAAAGCCATCAACAATGATATTGCCATTGATGTATAAGTTGGTCTAGTTATTGCGCATTGCCATTGAGCTTCAGTTACTTTAACGCCACTACCTTCATATCCAATTTCAACCTGGAAAATAAGTAATTATAATTAATATTTTTCAGGATATAACAATTGATTTTGGATTTACCTTTTCTTCTATGTTTCCATCAGTCAACTTTAACTGTGGTAAAATACTTGTTATTTTAGGCCCGTCTGTTTCTAATACTTTTAGATGTATTTCTTCAATTAGACCTTCAATGTTTTCTAGTTCTGAAAAAAATATCAAGTCCTGAATGATATACATTAAAATTATTTTATTAAATAATACTTTTCATCACATCTTTGAGCGAGGCACGTTCATGAATACAATTTTCCTTATCATCGACGTCCATATTAGATTTTATAGATTTTTTATCATTACTTGAATCATTATCCTACAAAAAATAGTGTTTAATATTATTTAAAGAAAACAACAAATTCTACTAAGGTGTGTACTAACTTTCTGAGTAGATACCCCAGAAGTTTCTGGTATGTCTAACGCCGCTATTGTTTCTAATTTTCCTTTAAGTGATTGATCAGTTTCTGATGACAGTGAGATTATTTCAGATATCTCCAAACGATGTACCAATTCTAGGGGAAAGGAAATTTAAACACTTAATTATTTTGGCGGGAACAGTTGCACGCATTTACGAAGACCACTTTGAGTTATTAATATAATGTATAGGTGTCCCGTAATTTAGGACCTATAGGGAAAAATATTAGTGTACACCATTGTACCTGTAACGCAATAATTAAATAAATAAAAAATATATATCTATATGAGTCCTGACTTACGGAACACCTGTATATTTTATATATATAATTTAAAAATAAAAACATAAAATTTTTGTAGTTTTATTCAAATATCAATACATTTTACAAATATTTATAAAAACCAGACAAATGTTGTCTTTTCCACAAATATTTCTATTAGGTACCTTAATATATTTTCACTACATAAAAAATATATAAATAATATACTTATATCTAAATTTTCGTATACACTGAAAAAATTTTATGTTAATTTTTAACATGAAAAACATGTTAACGGAAGGACGAAATTGATCCTAGAAATTTTTATCACCCGACATGGTAAAATTTAAAAGAACGTTTACTACAATTCAATATACTGTATAGCAGTTTCTATGACGGCGATAGGCCAGATTTGAAAAGTAATATATACATAATAGTAATAAATACATAGTAAAATTATAGAGAATGTGTGTGAAATTTTCATATGCAAGAAATTAAATTAAAAAATAGCGTATATTACTTTTTCAGAGTAAGTAAATTTTAATAGGTACTATGTTAAAATATACCAGTATGTCATTGTAATTTTTCATTTACTTTATTTTAAATTCTACTGACTTTTCTGTTAATTTTTTTCAGAAGTTAATTCTGTCTTCAGGTTCACAGCATTTTCTGTTAATTTAAAAAAAAAATTCTCCCCGTGTACCTATTATCAGAACCATAAAGAAAAATGTTCTTCAAATTCTGAAAATTATAGCATTGCTACTAAAATACGTGTAAGTCTAACAATATTTTTTTTATTTAATAACATATTCCATTATATACCACAGTGGTTCTTTGAGTTAAGTCTAAGAAACCACCCCATGAATATACGGTTTTCGGTTTTCTATTTTACTCAAATTAGAGCCATGGTTATGCGGTTGGCTGTTGTAAACTAGAAGGTTGCTTTCCTCCATTATGTAGATGATAGCTTTACATTTATTGTATCTCTGTTCAACGCAAACCCAGCGTTGTTTTCCGCGCATAGTTGGTTCTTTTTTCCTGAAAATGTGTTCCCCAACTACTAACAATGGCTGCTTTCTGTTGCTTTGAACGAAATAGTGACCTAAAAAAATACAAAATATATTAGACAAATTGGTATTACTTCACCACACTAGTACTGTCTTTATTTGTTTTTAAAATTTTGGATCCAGAAAGTTTATAGCAGGTTGGGAAGAATTTTTTAAGAGGGATATTTTTGAAATAAAATTCAGTTTTGGGATAAGGAGGGGGGGGTTATTTACAGTTTATTTTTTATTATTTATATAATTTTCATCACTCTTGCCGGGATTAGGGAGGGGGTATTCTTATTAGGCGCCTGGATTCAACATTTTGTACCTATAAAACTCTAAATTAATATTAGATAGGTATGTATTTCAAAGAAAAATTTTATTAATTTTCTTTTTTAGAAATTATAAAAATACAGTTTTATATGTTAAAACATAATATAGTTTTACAACATTTAAAACATTATTCTTAAAAACCAAGACTTACCTAATAGCATAAAATATAAAGATTTTATAATAATAATATAGTACATATTTGAGTCTTTTATATTGTACCTACTGCAGTTTTTATCTTTACCAAAGTTAGAATCACCATATACCCCTTTTGAAAGTTAATTATTACCGGCGAGTCCGGAAGGAGGGGAAGTTTGGGAAATTTAAAAAAAAATGCACTTTTAAAATTGCCTTTCTTATAAAAATAAATAAATAAAAAACACTTTGGTAAATACTGCCTCTTATACTGCAAACCAGTTATACATTACAGTGAAACCTGGATAACTGGAATCTCAAAGGACCAGTTATTTTATCCCACTTAAAGAGATGTCCAATTTTCCCTATTAAAGAGGTACAAATGTAGATGTGGCAGTATGAATTCTAATTATAGAAGTTTCCCACTTATCCAAGTCCCACTTAATCAAGTTTCACTGAATTATTTTTAAAATTCTTATGTACGAGTATACAAAAAATATATTTTTATTATTTATGGGACGAAATTGAACCATCTAAAAATAATATTTAGTAAAAATACACTTCCATGCATCTTTGGACACCTATGATTTTGAGGGTAAATATACAAATTTCAACTAGTAAAAATTCTCAAAATAGCGAACAGAATATTTTTACTCACATTTAAAATAGTAAAAAACAATTTCTCGTTAGCTTGAAAGACATTGTACGTCAATAATTTTCATGTGACCTTTCAAGCATATAATTCAAAAATTTCCCTTAACAAGGAAATTTGTAAATGCTGTATTTTAGATATGCTAGCATTAATACAAAAGTTGTAACTAAGTATACTCTTATCAACATTTAAGATTTTTTACCAACCATTTTTGCAGTTTTGTATTTATAATACGCAAAAAATTAAGTGTCCAAAGACTTTTACACAGCAGTGTATAGTGCTGATTTTTATTTCTGGGTATAAGAAAATATATAAATTATAATCTATGTAATATTTTTCATATCATAATGTTTACGGTTTTTTATCTTTAGTGTATTAGCGCCATGGTTATGAGTATTATTGTTGTAGGATACAATGTAACCTTCATCAACCATATAGATGGCTACATTACATTTCTTGTATCTCTGTTCAACGCAAACCCAACGTTGTTTACCGTTCTTCTTTGGTCCTAATTTTCGGAAGAGTTGTCCATCAATTACTAGAAGTGGTTGCCCTTTATTGCTTTCGACGTAATAAAAATCTAAAAATAAATTATATTGTCAGATATAGATAATTTAGATATTTAAATCAGCAAATGCTTTTTACGTGATTTAAATTAGGTTAGTTATTAAAATAGTTTTAACCTGTTTGCTATGTGATTATAAACATATCTGGCACATCTATTAGTGGTGTGACGTCATAAAACATGTTACACGTCAAAATACTCAATCACTATTCGTTTATTTCAGTTCGTTTACTGATGTCTGACGTCACGCATACCACGCGACTATGAATGAACGTTAAGTGTATTTTTTTGACATTATTTTACAACTAGTGTAAAAAATTTAACAGTAGATCGAGGATGTTATTTTAAGCAAAAAAATTTGTATGAACATGTGTCCGGAAATTCTTCGTGGTTCCAGTTGTACAATTGTTTTCAAAATAGAAGATTTTCTTCCAAGATGTATATTGACCCTAAATAAAAAATTATAGCTTTCTACATCTTGTCGTTTTCGAGTTACACCGTCTCATACTATTTCATATATTAAGGTCGTATAAGAAAGTAAAATTAGGAATGAGGAATACTCATAAGAAAGCATAATTCTGGAATGTTTTATTGACACTGATCTAATAGAATATAACCCTGGTAACATCAACAGTGCAATACTTAATAATAATAATAATTAATCTTATAAAATAATACGGTGCATACCAATAATTTTAAATTACAAATATTTTTATATTTGTATACAAGTTTTTCATCTTCTAATTTTCTACCAGCCATTAACATTTTATTATAATCAGTAATAAATATTTGATAAAAACAACATACTGATTAAAATGCATACAAAATTAAATAATTATTCTGTCATCAGAATTACTGAAATTATTTGATTTATTCCATTTATTATTGGATATATTGTCAATATCTTTATTCGTTGATACAACAGTTAATAATGAAAATCAGTTAAACACAACATTGATGTGGGGTCGTTTATTAAATACCTACGTATGCAAAATGGAGATGGGGTCTGAACAAAAGTGAGTTTTTTTTTAACTATAGTTTTTAATTTTTAGTCACAAAGGATGCTATTTTTAATGATCAACTTTGACAGTTAGATCCAGGTTTAGTGACGTACTATTAGGTAAGAGGTTGGAAAAAATATAAAGGAACATGGAGATGTCATGGATTGCCCCAAACACAAAAGTCGCTGTATTTGTTACATTTAACAATATTATGTAGATTTTCTTTTATAATAACAAGACTCCAAACTATCCATAATCGCCTTCTTTTTGTTAATTTTAGCCAAGTTAGAACCGTGGTTATGGATATGGTTTGTGAAATACACAATGTTTTCATCTGATATGTAGACTGCAGCTTTACATTTGTCGGTTCTCTCGTTTACGCAAGCAAAACGTTGTTTCCCTACGATATGTCTAGCGTTTCTTCTATAGATTTGTTCTCCAATCACAAGTAATGGTTTGCCTTTATTGCTGGTTATAAAGTACCAATCTAAAATAAAAAATAAATGGTTAGAATCTGGTAAGGATGCATGTGAAGGAATATAGAAAAAATAATTTTTAATTATTCAAGATCGAGTTTCTTCCAAATAATACATACAACTTTTTGATCTTTGCTTCTGGTCGTTGCAGTGGACTTCATCAATGCTCTTTTAAAAGTTTAAAGTTTTTCAAGAGCCCTGAAAAAGTCCACTGCAATTGATACAGGTAATATCCAGAAACCAAGATCCATATCAAGTTCACCGCGGAAGCCTCAAAACTTACATAAAACTTTTGTATTTGTAATCAGTATCCTTTATTTGATTATTAGATCTGCAATCACCAGAATTTTCTTACCAATTTCATTTTCTTGTTAAGAAGTAAAGCTCGACTAACTTCATTAAATTTTCTATAATGTCCGAACAACAATTTTTGGATTGTCAAGTCCTTCTAGTGTTAATATTAGTATTGATTAGGATTGGGAAAAAATGTAAACTAATAATTCAATCATGTAATTTATAATTTTTTTAAATAAACTATAATTAGAATATTGTATTGTTAACAATAAACAAGGTCACCTATAGGATACAGAAATATTTAAAACTTTATTTGAAATATTTTTCAATATACATATTTTTTATGGAAAATACCTTATTGAATACAACTATAAATATAGAAGAGAATAACAAAAATAATTAATAAAACATTTTAGTCTGGGGGCCAGTTAGTATATGACACAATTCAATAATATCCCTCTATAACTTCGTGTGATGTAAGTCTACTATTTTTTTCCTCTGCGAAAATTTTTGTAATCGCGGATTTCCCCTTCTATTTTTTCCGAAACATACGTGCATTTGGTGTTGTACAGAAAATGTATAAATATAAAATTTTTTCAAACTGTAGGAGTAAGATAATTTGTCCGTTAAAATTTTTGGAAAGTTTAGGGTGTTTATGACCTTAAACATGTCAAAAATTTTACAACTTTTGAAAATGTCTGAAACCCAATAGTTACTTTCTTGGACAAAATATATTGTCCGATTTTCCAGTCAAACGCGTGGAAATCGTCGTCACAACTCTTTAGCAATGTAACATTGCCGTGATTACAGAAATTTTTGCAGAAGAAAAAAGTGGTAAACTAGGCAAAATCAAGCCACACAAGAAGTTTTAGGGAGAAATTATCCATATCCAATCGCGTCATATATCGCTGGGCCTCCATACTATTTTAGATACACTAGCATATAAAAAAATCAATGAACATTGAATATTTTTTATACACCTACGTATAATGTAAATATAATTAAATTAAATTAACTCTTTGTAGCCCCATGTGACATTTCTGTAACAAATCTCAATAATCCCGCTAATATACGTACTAAATATATTTAGTTCATTCAAATATGTGTAACACTACTGTAACATACCACTGAATAACTTAGTATCATGCAAAATTCACAGATGGTATAACCTATTGACTTACGTATTATTACGTAACTATTGGCAGGACCATTTATTACGTAACTATAAGGCAGGACCAGATCGGCTACTGGCCGATTTGGGTAGAAAAAAGAATACGTTGTAAGTTTCCCTAGTGCATGGCGTTTCACAAACAATTTCCGAAAAATGCGGTGTAGCATTACACTACAACAAACTAAATAATTGTTTCAAATCCTGCCATATGACATAAGTGTTTTTTTTTACAATTAACTCACAGTAATGTCCCTCCGAAAAAAAAAACAAATAAATATTTTTAAATTTCTGAAAAATACATGTTTTTTTATATGCCTAAACTTGTTTCTATCAACATAATTTAAATTTTTAAGATCATGAGCTACAAAGGGTTAACTACACCCTTTTGACATAACTGATTTAAAGTATAGCTTATTAAATATGATTTTCATTACGGATAGTTTAAAGTGGTTCCAATTTAATCTCAAAATTAAAACTATCTATATCTTGTAGAAGCTTTTCTCGGGTCATATCGAACTCACGCATATTGGATTCATGAGTGTGCTTGGAGTTAACGATATGCAAAGACATGCTATTATGTGTTACAACTAGAGCTCCACAATGTTTTGAAGCACAACCCCAGTTTTGTTTGACAGTCCTGAATGGTAGTTTTTTTATGTAGACGTTGTCTTCTAGAACTAACATAGGCTTGGTTTTTGATGGGATAAGATACCAATCTAAAAATAAAATAAAATGGTGTTAGATTATGTTGAAGTTTTTATATTCGTGGACTATTGAGAGCTCAGGATCGGATCTAAGGATGTTGACGCAGAAGCAAACTAGCCTTCGATCTCTTATTGGAATTACTGGTATTTTGAGTCCGGTAACTTGATCAATATTCCCAATAAGGTATTTCATGTAAAAAATCAAGAGTAAGTCCAAAATTTGTAAATTACTGAAAAAAGATTATAAGAAGTCCCATTCAAAATCCTGAAATGATTAACCATCTGTGAGCAAAGTTAATATCAAAATAATCTTTGCTCACAGGATTTTGATAGGAGCTTCTTTTAATCATTTTTTTAGCTATTTACAAATTTTGGGCTTACTCTTCATTTTTCATTTTAATTTTATGTTTACGAATTGCGCAATATTTCTCTGTTTCTATCATATAGCGAACCCTGTTGCTCAATGAGAAATACTTTAATAAAAATGAAATGAAAATATAATATAATGTTTTTTAAATGATTTACCTACAATAAAGTAATTAATTTTAAAACTTTATAAAATGATTTCATTTTTTTAGAAATTCCTGTTAAAAAATCTGTAAAAAAGATTCGATTATATGAACAATATTTATTTATTTTTACAATTTTTTTTCAGAACAAATTTGAAAACATATAATTACATAAAACCAATACATTTAAGTCAGTTTTAGGTACATTTGCATTATGATTATTAATATTTTTAATCCATTTAATTTTCCAATCTTACAATATATACATTTCTTAATTAAAGGTAAGTACGTAGATGTAGATACCTACTTATTAAATAAAATAAAAAACACATTTTACTTCCACAAGTCAGCATTCACTTTGACTGACTATTGCCTTGTAGCATTTGGGGGGGGGGGGGGGGATGGGTAAAAAAATTCGTAGTTTTATTTTTAAAACCAGTTTAGAGTTCTGCACCTTATAGAATTCAAATATGCAGTTTCAAATGTCACTTTGGGAAGTTCCTATTATTTTTTTTCTTATGCACAAAGTAACAATTCGAACAGAATTTTAGAACCAGAACATCCAATAGAAGACATCTAACAATATTTTTTATTTAAATTCAATATGAACTATTCGATGCATAAGACATTATTTTTCGTAAATTAGGTCCATGCGAATGTACATTTTTGTTGCCAACTCTAACAACCCCATATGCAGTATGTAAGGTTGCAGGACAGTGTTTTTTGTACTCGATGCAAGCCCACTGGATTTTGTCTCCATCTTTAGAGACATTCTTCTTCCTGTACATATAGTTTCCATATACCATCAATGGTTTTCCTTTTTGACTCAGAACGTAGTGCACCCGAGGACCTAAAATTTGTTTTTGGTTAGTAAAAAATATAATATATATATTTTAATACAGTTAAATGAATACGTGACTGTATATGTACATAAATATTTTATATGAATAATATACCGCACCTTACCATGATTGGAAAAAATTGATACCTGACTAGAAAAAAAAAACATTGATAGAATATTTTGTTATATTTATTTTATTTAATTATACATTTCTTATAAAAAAATTGTTCTTGAACAATAAATAAAATTACTAGCATAAGTTATCAAATAGGTAAAATATTTGATTTATTTATGAAAAACGTTTCATAGCATGTTACACTGAGCAATTTAAAAATCTCAATAAACACTATCATAATCATTTAATTGTCGATAACCTTATAACTAATTTTTGGCGTCAAAGTAGCTGCTTGATCAGTACAGTACTTTGTATAAAATTAAAGATAACACAAGTTAGGTATTTTTGGGCACTAGCAATTAAAAAGCTCACTGATCCCAAAATTTTGACAACCTCCAATAGCCGCTATCAATTTTTTGAGCAAATTTAATAAATGACTTTTGTAGATCATACTTTTCTTTTAATTTTTTTGTATCTTTCTACGACTATTTTAGACCAAATTATGGAGAAAAGATTTTTAACTTTCCAAATCTGCCTTCATATTTTTTTACGATAATTTATTCCCTAGTTATATGAAGATGTTCAAAATTTTATCTTTGACCGCAAATAACTGAATCAAAAAATGTTGTACAACGATAAAAAATTCTGCTCTACATAGACATTTACTAGATTTGGTCATGTACTTATTTTTTGTGGGACTGGGTAATTGTTCAATGTTTTATATTTTGATTGAATCGAAATTGAATATTTTAACTAACTCATCAGTAAATAAACTTAAAATCACGTTCAAATCAGTTACTTTTTTCGCTGAATCATTTATAAAATATGAATGTTCTGATGACTACCTAATAAGTAGGTAGGTATATAATGAATTCATTTTGATTTATTAAGGCTGCCATAGTACAAAAGTACTACAAGAAATTTTTTAAGGTGTATAATCAAGTAACACTTTTTTCGTTAATATCTTCTGGGGGTTCACTTCATGATTGTGCTGGAATCTCTTTCCAATATAAGCCTTTCCTTCGATTGTCTCTATGTAGGCCTTGCATCCCCTCGAATATTCTGTACATATCCATTGAATTTTTTTCCCTTTCTTAGCACTGTTGCTTTTTCTGAATAAATGTAAGTTACAAACTATCAACGGATTGCCCTTCTGGCTTTCGACGAAGTACAGACCTAAAAAAAATATTTAATGGTTAGAAATTAGAAAATAAATGGTTAGTGTTGCAAAGTTCTATGACTTAATATTTAAGATATAAAAATTCAATTTCAATATTTTGAACTTAAAGGACCCCGCAGAATCTTTATGGGAATGGGGTTTCGGTCAAACTCTTTGAAACTTTGGATTCTGATAGTCCTTGATGAGTAGATCAAAAGTGTCAATGGGCACTAAGTTCTAAACACTCAAACTTTTAAGATATAGCCCTCTAAAGTTGGGGATCATGCTCGTATGTGTTCCCAAAAGACTTGTATAATCGATTGTCACCATAAAAAAGTAAACTTTTAAATTCTTTAGAAAAAAACTACTTAAATCTTATTATTACGTTTTTTTTTATTATAAAACAATTAGATTTGTTTATAATTAAAAAAACGTAACAATAAGATTTAAGTGTTGTCATTTCTCAATGAATTGAAAAGTTGACTTTTTATGGTGGTAATCGATTATAGATGTCTTTGGGAACACATACAAAAAGTTGTGGGAAAATTAAGGTTCTACAAATTTTTTTATTGCAAATTAAAGACAATCATGATCTCCAACTTCAGATATCTTAAAAGTTTGAGTTTTTAGGACTTAGTGCCCATTGACACTTTTAATCTACTCATCAAGGACTATCATAATCCAAAGTTTCAAAGAGTTTGACCGAAACCCCTTTCCCATAAGGATTCTGCGGGGTCCTTTATAAATTAACTTTTTATACATATTAAGATACAAATGGCATTAAAATACATTGATATTATAATATGTAAAACATAATTAAAATTTCTTTATTTGCAAAAAATCAAGTACAATTATACATTTTAAATAAAAAAAACAAATAAATGAATTATACACAATGTTAGTGGTGGTGGGGACATCAAATAACCTCATTATTATTACCCTTATCCAGTGGCGTAGTAAAACATTTTTCGAGGCGAGGGGCTAATACATTAAAAATTGTTTTCTAAAAACATACGCTTTTTGGAACACCAAATATTTGGGAGGATGGGGGTCCATCGTTACTACGCCTCTGTCCTCATCATCTCCTATTGACTGCAGATATCTAATTTTTAGGGCTATTGTCCACGTTGTCGTATTTCATTTCATATGGACAACGGCCTCGAAATATAAAAAAGTATGTAAAGTAACCCTCCCCTCTATAAAAAATAATGTGGGAGGCAAAGTTTATAATTTTTTTATTTATTATAAAATATAAGATATTTCTTTAATTTTTTTAGTGCTATCTAAAACTCACATGTTTTCCAATTTTTCGAAAATGGCGGTGCCAATTTCACACAGGTTACTTTGGTTCTTTATTTTAGATCTTACAAATAACTTAACTGTACACACTTATTTAACTTAATCATGACTTTATGATACAGATTAATACTTACATAAATTAATATTATTATTAGTACATATTACATAAAAATATAACTATAAGTAAGCAAACTTGTGCATGAATCCCAACAAAATGTACTTAAGTAAAAAAAAACTACCTACTTATAACAAAAAATATAGTACTTCGTTATTATAAAAAGTATTTAAGTATAAGTATACTTAAGTACGTAGATACATGCACAACTTTGATATTTACATGTATGGTGTACAATGGGAACTGATAAACATAACCTAAAAATTGATTAAAACAAAAACGATTGAGTACATAAGAATAGTTATGATTTAAAAAAAATATAATTTTGTAGGTACAAAATGATCTTTGCCCATTCTAGCATATATTTATATTATTTTTTATTAAATTTCTTTCCATTATTCAACTTCCACAATACATTTTTCGACCTGGTTATAAATTTTTAGAGCATTTAATTTATTTTAGATATTTTTTAGTTCTGTTCTTATATATTCTTTTGATCTAAAAGAGGATTTGCCCCAGCAGAGTTACTCGAGAACAGATCACTCCATTTCATTCTATACAACTGCTTATCCATGTATGCATCAGCCATAGGGGGATGATTGTGTATTTTCTTTTTCCCAACCCTATAACCATCCCTTTTTACAGAAATGATCACTTGGCAACATTCATTTTGACAAGAAAAATAAACAATGTCTTGAGTATTTCTTCTTTTGCGATAAACATGGCCATCAATTATCAGTAAAGGAGCATTTCTTCTACTCAAAGCATATGTTACTTCATCTGAAATAAATAAATAAATTAGTATAATTTAACTTTATTTACTTTTACACATTTATTTACGAAATTTTTTACGCAAATTAATAAATCTTGATGTAAACAAAACCCTAAACTTTATAATCATATTTTTACCATAGTAATATGTTAATTACAGATCAGGAACATTACTATCAATATTGTAACCAATTTTATTTCAAAGTTTTTCATAGCAATGATATGAATTATAAATAAAAATCACAACAAAAATACAAAAGCATAAATATACAACAAGAACTTATATGTACTCAAATCGGTATACTAAATCTCGATTCCACAACTTATTTATATATTACAGAATATCACTGGCACTGGAGTAATAGTTCAATGTTGAAAGCCTGTTTCATGGGATAGCTAGAGTAAGGTACTACATTCTCTTTGTCTAACGATCTCTGATTGGATAATGGCGTGAACTGACAGTACATAACTTTCTGTATTAAAAATCCATATATGTAATACTCCTATATTGCCAATCGCTATAAGTGGGACTGGATAAGCTAAAGTGAGAGGTTCGAGTCAAATGGATTCCATTGCGCAGGCGAAGAATCATATTTAAGCGCTAATAGAAGGAGGCCTTGGCCGGTTAAAACATTTTTAATCAAATATTTCAGTTTGGCACTGATTGCACATGCTCGCAACTTTAATTGGTCACGTCACAGGTTTGCAGTCATTACAGACCTACAGAAAAGATACAGGTATTAGCTACATATTCGCTTTGTCTCTTTAACCCTGGACGGGTAGACGTTCGTAATAATTACGACTACATTTACACAACGCCCTCTACAGGGAAATCAAGACGGGGTGGGGAGCCGAGCGGGAAGATATGCCTCGTTTAATAGTTCGTCTTCAACCTCTGTCAAGGACAGGTGTCAGTGTTTGCTATTTTTCTAGAGAGAGCCATAGATCGGCAAGTCACATCGTATCTTTCACGAAGGTCTACTCTTTTACGTAAATTTTAGTCGAAATATGTACGTAAAAGGATATGCTGTGAATGTGAAAAAGATCTAATTCGTCTCAATGCTTGATCTAATGATACTTTCTTTCGTTTGTCGATTCGCTGTAAACTTATATTACTAAGCTTATATTTGAATCTTTCGTATTTCGGTATTTTTGTAAATAAATAAATCAAAAGATTTTAAAAGCAAAACCTTTTTTTGCCATAAATTTATTAGAAAACCAAAAATTATATAGTAGTAGTCAATTTTACGAACGTCTACTCTTTTCGGCTTAAATTTGACGTCTACCCGTCCAGGGTTAAAGAGAGTGGTCAATTTTGAGGGTATTGCTCAGTCCATTCTAAAAGTGTATGCAAATAACACGATAACTTCAATGTTATCACCCCACAAATAAAATAATTCTAGTTTAGTATTTAAAACCAACTTCAGATTGTTGAGCTCTGATTCGGGGAAATTGGATATATGTTTGATCAATCAAAGCACTTAACTAAATGTTTCACCAAAGTCAGGTATATTTAACAGCCGTGTAAATATTAAGAAGTATAGCAATAATGAGTCATAACTATATGTGTCAGATAACTGGTTGTTTATTGAAACAAAGTACATAACAATTAAAAATCATGTAAAGAAATGTTCAATTTCTTCTTAGAATTCACTATGTCGATATCTGGTGGATGGTTATGTTCTAATCCTTTGCCAATTTTCAGAGATCCGTTTTGAGATCTGCACGACACTTTACAACCTAAACGTTTTTTTACACAATACCACTGTACATTTGATCCATACGTCATATTTTTCTGAAAAATATAGTTTCTAAATACAAGCTGTGGGTTGCCTTGCCTTGATTCTATGAAGATTACATCTGAAACAAAGTTCAATCAAAATATTAAAACGAAATTTATAAAAATTTTAGGTCGTAAATCAAAAGATATCACTGGCCGACAGCCTTTTTGCTGCAGGGCATACAATAACTTTTTAAGGGTAATTTGGACACGCTGAATCCAAAAATGACCACCGTTTTGCTCAATCAGCTCTTGTTTTTGCGGTATAGCAAAAAACATGTTTTTTGCTATTTGCAAACATTCAAATTCGTATATATATTTTTTAAATCAATGACTCCTACCAATTATCATTCAGATTGAAGCTATGGGTCCTAATTGAACTAAAAACCCTTAAATTATATACATTCATAAAGTTATTCCCTTCGAAAATCATGTTTTAAACGAAAAAAAATCGATTTTTTAGCAAAAATTCAGCAATTTTCAAAATTCAAAATGCTGTAACACAAACAATTTTTGTCCAATTTTAATGTTATTCACTAAATTTGTAGCTTTATCTATCTTCTTTATTGTGTAAAAATTTCAACGTAATCGAATGAAAATTGGCGAAATGGTACTAAAATCAACTGCGCGTGACAAAATTTAGTAGTTCGGTCATATATTTTTTAAATTTAATACTTCAACCAAAGATCATTCGGAATGCAACTATGGGTCCTAATTAAACTGTAAAGCCTCAAACTATACACATTTTTAAAGTTATTCCCTTCGATATTCATGTTTTAAATGGAGAAAATTCGATTTTTTAGCCAAAATTCGACAATTTTCAAATTTCAATGCGCTGTTACATAAACAATTTTCGTCCAATTATAATATAATTGTCTAAATTTATTGCTTTATCTATCTTCTTTATTGTGTTCAAATTTTAACGTAATCGACTGTAAATTGGCAAAATGGTATTAAAATCAACCGCCCGTGTCAGAATTTAGTAGTTCGCTCATAACCACTCCTGGCGTTAAATAAATTCTTTGAACAAAGTTATTAATTAAAATACGTATTAATTTGAGTTTCGAAACGAAAATTAATGGCACTGTTTTACAAAATTTAAAAAAAAAATCATTCAAAGCGTTCTTGCCCATAAATTTAAAAAAAAATCATTATGTCTAAGAAAAACTTCTTTTCAGCGATTATCTTGGCATAGTAATTATTATTTTCGAAAAAATACATGAAATAAGTAAAAATTTATTCATTACTTTGTTCACAGAATTTATTTTACGAGCCATACATACGCCAGGAGTGAAAATTACCGAACTACCAATTTTGACACGCGCAGTTGATTTTAGTACCATTTCGCCAATTTTCATTCGATTACGTTGAAATTTTTACACAATAAAGAAGATAAATAAAGCTACAAATTTAGAGAATAACATTAAAATTGGACAAAAATTGTTTGTGTTACAGCTTTTTGAATTTTGAAAATTGCTGAATTATTGCTAAAAAATCGATTTTTTTTCGTTTAAAACATGATTTTCGAAGGGAATAACTTTATGAATGTATATAATTTAAGGGTTTTTAGTTCAATTAGGACCCATAGCTTCAATCTGAATGATAATTGGTTGAAGTCATTGATTTAAAAAATATATATACGAATTTGAATGTTTGCAAATAGCAAAAAACATGTTTTTTGCTATACTGCAAAAACAAGAGCTGATTGAGCAAAACGGTGGTCATTTTTGGATTCAGCGTGTCCAAATTACCCTTAAAAAGTTGTTATTTGCCCTGCAGCAAACAAATTTTTTTTTTTTTGTCGGCCTGTGTATTAGATATTCTTAACTTGAATTTAATTATGAGTAAAATAAATAAAAATAAGGCAATAAAATTAAATATTTACAACGCATATTTTAAACATCTTATTTTTCATATTAATAATACATAACAATTACAACACAAAATAATAAATATATTTTTAATGAAAACAAAAGAAATTAAATTAAAAATATATACAATAAATTATTTTTTAATAGGCAAATATATTTATTTTCGGTTTCGCAAATGATACTCACAGGTAGAAATAACATAGCATTGTAAATTCCAAATGAATCAATCCGACCCCAGCACTCTGATCATAGCCCTCACATCCTATCACGGGCCTTTTTTCGACCAGGTTTTGTTGAATGGCTTTTTTAAGGTCTTTCAAACGAAAAAAAATCATAGGTATATATGTGAATGCCCATTTTTCAGATCTTTCAACTAAAAAATTTAATTGGTGACTACAAATCAAATTTTTTTCTCTCCACGCCGGGCCCCATTAGCTATGAGCTCCAATACTAGTTTCCTGTCAACCCCTTGCCATATAGGGGCCCTGACCATTATGAAATTAAAATTTTTGCTAGAAATAGCCAGCATTGGTAAAATTAGGTAAAATTGTAAATTTTACCTATCTAAATCTTGAACTTACAGTTTAACCCCCAGTTTACCCCAAAGAAATAAGCAGTGATTAAAACATTTGGATAAGTATTTACAAATTTTTTTTAGAAATATCAAACTTTTTTATAACTTGATACACATTTATTAAATAGCAAATGCTGGATTCTGATTGGTTATTTTGGAGATTTACAAACATGGCTGTTAGAAATAACAAATTTTGATCAAACGAGGTAAAACTGAGATATATACATATGCTAGATCAGTGATTTTCAACCTTTGATCTGCGAATCCACAGGGGGGGGGGGGGAGCTATCGTCAGGGGTACCCGGAAGATCCTAGATCTGTTTTTTGGCATTTTTGCTTGCTGAAAAAAAATTCTTTCTTCAGAGTCCACACGATTTGTTAAGTTTTTTGGTGGTCCGTCATAGTAAAAAAGTTGAGAATCACTGTGCTAGATAACTGTTTGTTTATGGAAACTAGGAACAATAACACAAGTATACAACAATTAAAAATCATGTAAAGAAATGTTCATTTTCTTTCTAGAATTGACTAAATTCAGATCTGGTGGATGGTTATGTTCTGGTTCTCTTCCCATTTTCAGAGACCCATTTTGAGAAATGTACGATACTTTACAACCGAGATGTTTTCTTGAACAATTCCACTGTATACTTGATCCGTACGTTTTATTTTTCTGATGTATATGGTTCCCAACAACTAGCATTGGTCTTCCTCGACTTGATTCTAGGAAATATACATCATCTGAAACAAAGTTCATTCGAAATTTAAAGTTTTATGACCAGGATTTTCAAAGGGGGGCGTTGGAATGTTTTTGGTTAGTTCTTCATAGAAAGTATCAAAGGAAATTGATGTTAAATGTCACATGTTAGAACTTATCCTAAACCTTACATTTGGTAGAAAATATAAAAATATAATATACGCAAAAATAAAATAACAGATCCTTATAATTAGATAGATAAAAAATATACAGAAATAAACAATCAATTTTATTTTTTATATCCAACAATATAAATTTAATTTACAATTTGGTGCAATAATAAAATTACAACAACATTAAAAAAATGTAGTATAGTTAATTATATGTAAATTTAACCATTATAATAATATTATAACCTAAAAACATGATTTTTTTTGTAAGAGTAGAAGGGGATAGGGAATTGATAATATTTATTATAAATTAATATCAAAGCGAGATAAAATTATACCCTTTATGTTCGACCAATCAGAATCCTTCACTGACGATTCAAGTTATAATAAAAAAATTAAATAAATTTGGTTGATTCTATAATTAATGAAGAGTTATAGGTAGATTCTAGATAACTACTGTTTGTGAAACCGGGCATTTATTCGGTGGATAGTTTAAAATTAAAGGAGAGTAAAAAAATATATGTTGGGCAGCACTGGTGTGGGGTAATGTCAAACAAGTGACCCTTAGGTTATAACTCTTTTAACTGACACCCGAAATTTACAATTGATTTTATTAAAATAATAAAATGGAATTTTTAAAATCATAAAATGTATTTATTAAACTTAACAAATTTTAGAAGTAGATATAATAAAACATTAAATATAATGCCTTATTTCTAGTAAAAAAATGTTTTGGTTTTTTCTCACATATTAAATATTTTATTATAAAAATAATAAAATAAATGAGTTAAAATTTCGCTGAAATTTTCCTTTTTCTTACTCAGGACTATATTTCAGAAAACCTTTTTGTCTGCGGTTCATAGACTCAAACTGAATTTGGTGGCCCATATATGTAAACAATTACACATCAAATAAAGTAAAATTCAATTTGTTTCTAGATTTAATTATATCAATACTCGATTCATGGTTATGTATAGAATCACCACGTCCCATCTTCAAGCGACCATTCTCTGATATATAAGATACTCTGCAACCAACTGTCCTTTTCTTTATACAGGACCATTGGATTCGTATTCCTGCTTTGTATACGCTGTTTTTTAGAAACACGTGATCACCGACTACCAGCATCGGTTTTCCTTTTAGCGATTCTACGAAATAGACATCTGGAACAAAAATTATATAGTTAGTTACAAAAGAAAATATATACATAAGACCAATACTTATGACTAATATTGGTGTGAGTAAAAACCAACTTTTTAAATATATACTTACTGTCGAATGGAATAAGTTAGCAAAAATACATTTGGTAACAAAAAATAGCTTTTTACTTGGAAATAAATTGATTAAAAGAAATCAATAAACATTTCCTTTAATAATTTTTGTATTGAATGAAGAATTTAACACCTTTTTTAACCTCGATAAGTACAATAAATAAATTTTGGGTCGTGAAAGCAATAGAAAGACGATTCACCTTTTGCAAGTTGAAAATACACAAATTATACAATAAAAACTCTCCAACATTTAAAGTTCAAAAAAGATTACTGGCCTACCAATTAAGTTACAATATTTAATCTAGCCCAAAGTCTGGTTTAATATTACAAAGAATAGTAAAGTTACGAAAACGACAAAATTAAACATATATTTTTTCTAATCTCGATTGGCCATCCTCTTAAATGATTCCAATGACTCGGTTTTAACTAATAAACACCTGAAAAAGGTTAGTTTTGTATTAAGATCTTCTTGAACGTTTTAGGATGGATTGGTAGAATTTTCTAACATAAGTAAAGATCACATTGCAATAATTTTATTTTTGTTTATTTCAAATATCAATATAGGTAACGTCCGATACAATCTTTTAAAAATTGAAATAAAACAAAATTACAAAAAGACACATCAAATATCCGACAATGTCAAATTCAATTTTCTATTATGTGTATATCTTAGAATATTTGTCGGATGGTTATGTATAGAGATTTTACTTCTTCCTAATTTTAAGTGACCTTCTTTTGAAACATATGATACTCTGCAACCTTCGGTGTCCTTTTCTAAACAAGTCCATTGCTTACTACATCCATATACAACGCTTATTCGAAATACATATCCATTAAGAACAAGCAATGGTTTTCTATGCATTGATTCAAGAAAATAAATATCTGAAATAAAAATATTAATGTAAATTTTTAAATCGTTGGAATAAAAAAAATAAACACCTGAGTTAAAGTTATTGTTTTTATTATTGAACAAAATATATTGATTTTATCTTAATGATTTTCTCAAAACGTTTCAGGATGGATTGGTGGAATTTTCTAGGTAAAGATCCCGATCCAATAATACAAGGTTTACTCGACAGTTCACTTGTTCTATACTGTGACGTCATCGCCAAGAAATTTTTCAAATAAGGATTTTTTTGACAAACGAAATGTAAATAAATAAACGGCCAATACTGTTTACATAATAGTTTTTTTTTGACACACAACATACATAAATTACTTTTCGATGTAATACGTCATCGACAAGATATTAAATAAAATGGCGGCTGTCAAAATATCCAAAGCAGATCTTGTATTATTGGATCATGGGTAAAGATCACATTGAAATAATTTTATTATTGTTTATTCATCAATATTTTGTAATATAGTTTTATTTCTGTATTACATATTATTAGCAGATTACAATTTTTTTGGGTTAGTCACCACGTTTCTCATTTTTTTTTATTTTTTGCAAAGTTTTATCCGATATTATTTTCTAAAAATTAGAATATAATGACAAAAAGGAATATCAAAAATCCCTTAAAGTCAAATTCAATTTTCTATTATTAGTATAACTTTCAACATTTGTCGGATGATTATGCTCAGTGATTTTATTTCTTCTTCCCAATTTTAAATGACCATCTTTTGAAACATATGATACTCTGCAACCTCTGTCCTTTTCTAAACAAGTCCATTGCTTACTACATCCATATACAACGCTTATTCGAAATACATATCCATTTAGTACAAGCAACGGTTTTTTATGCATTGATTCAACAAAATAAATGTCTGAAATAAAAAATTAATGTAAATTTTTTGTTACACAAAATTTCTTATTTTTAGACATTGTCGAAATCGTTGGAATAAAAAAGGGTATTGAGGAAAACTATACATACATATATATTTCATAGCCATATACATAAATTTTGATATAATAAAATTACAATAACAATAACACATTAAAGATAAGCTGAAGTAAAATTCCATTTTCTTTTATTTATAAGTCTATTTTTATTTGCTGGATGGTTGTGGTCAGCGATTCCACTTCTGCCCAATCTCAAGTGACCTTCATTGGAAATATATGTTACTTTGCAACCTTTATTCCAGTTTAAACAAGTCCAATGCTGTCCTGATACAAGCTCTTGCCTTTTTCGAAAAACATACCCATTTACAACGAGCATTGGTTTTTTACGACATGATTCGATAAAATAAACACCTAAAAACATTTCAATATTATTACTGAATTAATTATCTTAATTTATGTAAAACATCGAATTTTTTCAATGGGATAGAAAATAGGAAAGGTCAATATAATGAAATTAATCAACACTAAAATACAACTTTATTAATATCCATATCTACATATATTTATATTAACATGATAAAATTACTCATCAAAGAAATCATCTGCAAGCTTATATGGGCATATCAATGCTGTTTTATTTATAAGTTTATTAATATCTGCCGGATGATTGTGTTCAGCGTTTGTAGTTCTTCTCAATATTAAACTATCTTCTTCGGAAGTGAATGATACTCTACAACCTTGTCTCCATTTTATACAAGTCCAATATTTACGTAATCGTTTTTCTAATCTGATTCGAAACACGTGGTCATTTATAACAAGCAAAGGTTTATTGTGTATTGATCCAATAAAATGAACATCTGAAATAAAATATAAAAATAATGTTATTTCTATTAAATAATAGTATATTATACCACGAGTCAATAATGATAGCTATTATTACCGAGGAATAAATTTCGAACCGAGCCGCATAGCGGCGAGGGAGAAAAAATTTCCGAGGTAATAATAGCCATTATTGCGAGTAGTATACTGTACTTTATCTACGACTATTTCAATTACTTTAATAAAACACAACTAAATACAAGAAATGCAAACACAAGCATTTTTGTTATAATTTCAAATTAATATAAATTAAACTATACCATGGAAACAAAATACACAAACTCTGTGGTGTCCAAAAATATTAAAATTAGTAATATTACAGTTAATAAACTGAACAAGTTTTGTACTATCAACAACTTTACTAGAATTTTTATCCATCTCAATACAAATACACAAACACTAGGTGTTTTATTTGACAGTCGTAAATAAATTTTTTAGACTTAAAGTTTGTGTATTTTGTTTCCATGGTATTATTTAATTTGAGGAATTTTCTGATTGGTGTATTAGAGGGCAATAATGATTTAGAGGGCAATAATGACCATTATTGCCCTCCAATGCACCAATCAGAAAATTTCTCTTTCGTCATGGTTCCCTCTGGGATTAATATATCGCATTATATAGTAAAAACTACGTATGTAATGTATGTATTATATATAAGTCGTGGATAAAATGGTTTAATTCTATCCAAAATTATTCAATGGGGTAGGATTTGGGAAATGCTAACAGAAGGAACATTATTAATATTTTAATTTTATTTATATGCTTTAATGATACAAATATTATAATATCAAAGATAACCAACATTTATTTTTTTAATCTCTGAAAATTTTTATCGATAACCCAACCTGGAAAAATGGCTAGACCATTACGATACACTACAATAGAGATGTGTAATTCATGAACGATTCGTTCTTTTTGAACGATTCTTTTCGGTGAACGAAACGACTCGAGTCAGTATTTTAAAAAAGATTCGTTCTTTTTTTTATTATATTGTAAAATATAAAAGAAAATAGATTCGTACACTATTTTTTGTGTTAGTTAAAATATTTAGAAAGAAAACAATCGTTATTATTGATATTAATAAAATAATCAATTAAAAAATATTTCTCGATAAATGTAATTGTAGAAGTGTATTTTTCAACAACTAAACCAGAGACAACTTTTTAAATTCGAATTGTTGCAAGGAAAGAAACTGTTACAGTTTAGCTCTGAATGGCAGCGGCGCGGCGTATCATTCGTGTATTTAAGATACATATGTATTATTTTGAATTGTAAAATTGTTTAATAAACAATTTAGATTTAGATTATATAGCCGTAGTTCTTAAAATGTGTGTTATTAGTTATTACACATTTATTACCACTGCTCTAAAATCCCGAGAATATTGATGCATTTTAATTTTAGCATTTGTTTTCGAGCGAATTATTTATAATACCTGAGATTATAAATCAATTTATCTATAAAGATTAGCATGATAAAACGTCTGAGAATAAAAGTTATATTAAATATCAAAGTCAAAATAAAACTACCAGCAACAGTTATTTTAAGTAATATGATAAATTTACACAATTATTATAATAATGAACAAAAGTAAACATAATTTGTACGCCACTGGTATATCAAGCAACGAACGGCGGCCAAAAAGTAACAATGTATTTATTTATCCATTCTGTCAGTGATCGTATACGTTCGGATTTTGTCGTACCGACTTGCACTCACCACTCACTTGCTTGTATACAAGTCCCATACGAACGATTCACTGTACTGAACGATTCAAATGACTCGTCACTCGCCAATTCATTTTTGTAAGTGAACAACTCATTGAACGAATCAGTTGGAACGAATCTTTTTACTGAATTGTTTCAAATGACTCGAGTCACTAAAAAGACTCATTTTTCCCATCTCTACACTACTAATAACTAATGTTATTTTTGTTGAATTGAATAGAAATGTCTTCATTCTATCAGAAATATCTAACGGAAATTGTTCAATGTGGTAGGATTTAGGAAAAGTCAATAGTACAGAAATTATTTACATTTAAATGTATTATTTATTACTAAGATTGGTTATTAATATAATAATTATTATAATTAAATAAAACCAACCCATGATCGACCCATAGAGAACTTTCTTCCCATCTGGGTCCCTGCTGGATGTATAAGCCTTAAGATGTAAGACAATGAGACAACTTACAAGAAAACACAAGAAAAATTAAAATTCATATCAACACGAAGGAGCTGTTTTACATTTTTTTTAAATAATACCAAGTTTACAAAAAAGCTCTCTATTTAAGTAAGTCAAATTCCCTAACCAAAACTTTTTAAATTTCTAAATGTGTATGCAATTCTTCGAGGACAGAATCAATTCTTTTCAATCCTAAATCAAAGAACGTCAAACCACTGGTAATTTGAGGCTTCACAGATTTTTAAATAATAGCTTGTCTTTATCACTGAATTTCGCATCTTTCAAATTTTTTTTGTATTTTTTTTTTTACTTTCAATGACCACTTTAGGCTTTCCTTCCTTTTCTGATTTTCCAGAATGTCGACACCCTGGATATCAATCCATATGCATCTTTTATAACATAAAAAAATCACTAAAAGTCTGATAAAGTCATATTTAATATGGTTTTATTTATAAGAGTATGAAAATTTGACGGATGGTTGTGTTCAGTGTATCTAGCTCTTCTCAAAATTCCGTTTTCTGAAATCAATGACACTCTACAATCGTTCTTCCAGTTTATACAAGTCCAGTATTTACGGAATCCTACTCCCGTCCTGAATCGAAACACGTATTCATCAACAACAAGCATTGGCTTTTTATAGATTGATTCAACAAAATAGATACCTGAAATAAAGTTGAATGTTATTACTGAAATATTTTCTCGATTAGCCCACTCATACACGTAGCGGTTTAATTGTACAGTTTGTTTGCAGAGGTTAACCTGTGTAAGCGACGAGTTAATACACGTAACGGTTTGACCATCAGTTAAGCTCATGGCATTCACACGACGAAGTGACACGATTGGTTGTTAAGAAGAAATCACTAGATTCACGTCAATTTATTACAACTACAATTGAATTGAAATCTGTACAGGTGTAAGGCGAGTCTCACAGAGGTAGAAAGAATTGTTTTTCGATTTTTCCTGGTTCGCCTGTTTAGGTCTGATCGCCTGTACAATTTTACAGCACCCACGCTCCAATTTACCTGTGCAGGTCAACTGTACAAGTACACCTCTCCGGTATACCGCTACATGTATGGTTGGCTTTAGATTTTGGAAGGTGATAGAAATAAAAATAAGTCAAGGAATTTATATAATTTTTATGTGTACTTAAAGGTATTAACAATTCAAAATTTTATAAAATATCTGGTAAATTTAAATTCAATTTTCTTGTATTTATAAGTCTGTTAATATCAGCTGGATGGTTGTGCTTAGTAATTTTACATCTTCCCGTTCTCAAGTGGCCGTTTTTTGAAATGTATGATGCTCGACAACCTTTATCCCATTTTACACATATCCACTTCTTATATGATACATAGTCTTGCTTCAATCGAAACACGTGATTTTGCAGAACAAGTAATGGTTTTCTATGGCTTGATTCAATAAAATAAATATCTGAAATAAAAATAATATTGAATACTGTTGTTCTTAATGGATAAATCTTACTTTAATCTGAAAATTCTTCTAGATAGGATTTATGTCATAACTTAAGGTAGAGGAATAGCCAGGATTTAGGACCTAGTGGTCTGGAGCTTATAGACTTCTTATCAGGAGAAGGTTCGATGAAAATTCTGACCCGGGGGCGTACGATAGGATGTGGAGGACATGGTCAGGGCATTAGATTATATTTTAAATGTATATTTAATCAATGAATCTAGAATAATAACACGAATAAAAAAAATTAGTATTCCATTTAATACAATAATAATTACAAATGAATTCAGTAAAGATCTAATAATGTTACATTCAATTTTTTCTTCTTTATAAGTTTTTTAGTAATTGCTGGATGTTTATGCTCTGTAGTTCCATTCTGTATTAATTTCAAATTGCCTCCATTGGAAACGTATGTTACCCCACAACCTTTATGCAAATATACACAATACCAATATTTATATATTCCAAAATCATTCCCAACTCGAAACAAGTGTTTATTTAAAACAAGGTAGGGTATTTTATATTTTGATGCAATGAAGTACATATCTGAAAAAAATAGTATTATTATTATAAATGTTTTAAATCCATGTGAAATATGTTTTTAACCAACTTCAAAAAAGGAGGTTCTTAATTTGACAATATATGTTTTTTATGCATATTCGGGCATAAAATTTTACCGATTTGGGCGATTTTTGTTTATTTGAAAGAGTATACACCCGAAGTATCCGAAGTAATACCATATACTTTTTATTTGAATTTCATAATAAAAAAGGAGGGGGTTCCAATTCGGCTGTATATATATTTTATGTATGTTCAGGCATAACTCTGACAAATATGTATCTATTTTCATGATTTTTGTTTGTTTGAAAGAGTACACTCCCGAGATGGTCTCATATAAATTTTTATTAGAATCTAACCATGGACTTCAAAAGACGCTAATGAAAAGAGGAAAGAAAAAACTAAAAAAAAAACTGTTAAATTTTGTTTTCAGTTTTTTATCGATTGAATTTTTGGTAGTAATATAAATTAGGATAAATTAATAGTTAAACCCATATTGTAATTATTATTATATAATAAATAAAGATATAAACATATATATTATAAACAATTATTTAAACATCCCATAAAGTTAAATTTATCTTTTTTTTCTTTTCAAGTCTGCTAAAATCCGGTGGATGATTGTGTTCAGTAACTTGATTTCTTCCTAATCTCAATACACCATTTTGGGATGCGTAAGATACATTACAGCCTCTGTTCCTTTCAATGCAAGCCCATCGTTTCCACGATCCATATTTATGCCTGTTTTGAAACATGTGGCCATCTACAACAAGCATTGGTTTTTTGTGACTTGATTCAATGAAATAAATATCTGAAATAAAAATGTTATTTTAATTCAATAAAAGTATATTGTGTAGTAAGGGTTGAAACAAGACGATTTCTGACGAGGGCGAGAGTTGACTGCCCGAGCGAAGCGAGGGCTGTCATCGCCCTGGTCTGAAATCGTCTTTGTTTCATCCCGTGCCACACACGCTATTTTTCATATCACATGCATTGAAACAACGAGTTTTGATTCTGTTGAGTTCTGTAGCCAGTCGAAGTAAGACTATTTCAGACAAATAGCGCAGTAATATCTTCTACTATTTTAATAATAGAATAATTCAGAAATAAGATCCGCTTTTGTTTATTACAAATGCGATTCTGACAGACTTGAAATAAATAATAAATAAATGAATGTGCCGGGCAGAAACAACGTTGTTTCTTTGTTTCTGCTCGGTACAATCGCATTGGTTTGAAATTGTCTTGTTTCGACTGTCAAAACAGGGTTCAAAACTAGTTGTTTCTATGCATGTGATATGAAAAATATCTTGCGTCTTAAAATTATTCTTGATGTCCTTCAGGAAGAAACCAATTACGAATTAGGAAACTTGGTAGTGAATTGGTAGGAAATATAAATAATTTGTTTAATGTATTTTTTTAATCATACAACATACTTATGATTACACAAGAAAAAGTCACAGATTTTCTAAAGTCAGATTCAGAACTCTTTTATTTATAAGTCTATTAATGTCCGCTGGGTGGTTGTGTTCAAAGGTTCCAGATTTCCCTAGTCTCAAATAGCCTCCTTTGGAAATGAATGTTACTTTACAACCTTTGTCCATATCTAAACATGTCCAGTATTTACACGATCCATAGTCATTCCTGACTCGAAATACATGCCCATTTACGACAAGCATGGGTCTTTTTTGAAGTGATTCAATAAAATATATATCTGAAATAAAAATTCCATATGTATTAATTATTATGAATATGGAATAAAACTCACTTAAAATAAGTATGTACGTACACCTTAACCTTAACTGACAATGGATTATATAGGGTGGGGCATTTAAAGTGTTACAGAATTTTATCTCAGAGCCATCGCATATTTAAAAAAAATGTTTCAACCAAAAAATGTTTGGTTGTTAGGGGGTAATCGAATATAATTAATATTTTTTTATTTTAGTATGGCCTTCAAGGTTATTTGAAGATCAACATTCTTCGTTTATTTCGTTCTAATAAAACTTTTATTTTAATTTTTCTAGATTTTTTTTTAATATTTCGTTTTTTTTTTGCTGAAATAAAATAAATAGAAAGAGTTTTAAAATTTTTAAAACAATTTTTCAAGATTTATTAGACCAAAATAAACATTTTTTTATTTATACTTTTTTTCTAAAGTTTATGGTTTCTGAGTAAAAAATTCTTGAAAGTACAAAATCTCGAAATTATTTTGTTAGATATCTTGGAAATCTTAGGCTGTTCAAAAAACAATTTTTGAATGGAAGATTCGTGTTTGTTCACGTAGAATAAGATTATTAAATAAAAACTATAGGTTCCTATTTAAAAAAAATGATGCTGGTCTTCAAATATCCTTGAAGGCCACACTAAAATAACTAATCGACTCGGCTTATACCCTGAGACCAAGATTCATCGTAGAACCCTAAAAGCTTGTATGTATAGCAATATGCACCTTGACCATAATAAAACAATAACACTCGACACGTGTTTCGATTTCACAAGAAGTTCTCATCAGAAACCTAATATGATCTATTGAGCTCCTGATGAGGAATTATTGTGAAGGACATTGTTATATTGTGTTTAAGGTGTGAGGATTTCAGTAGGGATAAAAATAAGAGTAAGTAAATTAATACGACATATTTTGATATTATATTTATAGATGAATATGGACTTAATAAATAAATAATATTATCAGACATCCCATAAAGTTATATTCATTTTTGTTTTATTTATAAGTCTATTAATATCTAGTGGATGATTGTGCACACCATTTCCAGTTCTTCCCAATCTTATTGAACCTTCTTTGGTAAAGTATGATACTTTACAACGACTGTTCCAATTTACACAAGTCCATTTTTTCTCTGATCCAGTCTCATTTCTTTTACGAAAAATGTGCCCATTTACAACGAGCATTGGCTTCTTGTGTTTCGATTCAATGAAATAAATATCTGAAAATGTTTTAATAATATTAATTTTTAACGTATGTCTGAGAACTTTCATAATTTTTAATTGATGCAGGAATTAGGAAAGGGAAAAGCCAATACCACGAAAATTACGACATGTATATTTGGTGACTGACAAGGGTTAGTTACAAACATTTAACAAAATCCAAACACATTAAAATTTCACATTTATAAAATCACCAAAAATCTGATAAGGACAAGTTAATTTTCTTTTATTTATAATATTATTAATATCTGCTAAATGGTTGTGTTCAATGATTCTAGCTCGTCTCAATACTAAGCGATCTTCATCGGAAATTAATGACACTCTACAACCATCCTTCCAGTTTATACAAGTCCAGTATTTGGTTGGTCCATAATCATGCCTGTTTCGAAATACATAACCATTTACAACAAGCATAGGTTTTTTGTGGGTAGATGGAATGAAATATAAATCTGAAATAAAAAATGTATTAGTGTTATTTCTATTGAATATACCAACTACATTTATTTACCGTTAGCCTTGTTTCACACATACGCGGTTCCATTCGGTTCGGTTCGTTTTCGGTTGCAGCCGAAAACGAATCAAACCCTTTCACACATACACGGTTCTCATACGGTTCATATTAGGTTTTATTTTTTTCCGTACATTCAGTAGTTATCATGGATAGAAAGCAAGTTGTTGCCATGTTGTTACTCTATTAAAAAATTTAAAAAAAACGAAGGAGGAATACTAGAATTCATTGGGAGCACCCTCTCATCACTTTACAGCAGGAATTTGGAGCATTCTACACTATTTTCCCGAAGCTAAAGAGCATGAAGACGATCCACATCAACATCTGGAAAACCGCTCATTTTATTAGAAAAACCGCGACAAAATTTTAACACTCGCTATCAGGTTAAAACCGAAACTAAATCGAGTGTGTTTGAACGCGTTGATTGCTTTCTGTTCCCTGCACACTAATAGAAAGATGAAAACTGTTCGTGTGGAGGGAGTATTCGGTTCTGTACGGTTTCTATTAGGTACCGAATACAAACTGAATCATCGTTTCACACTTGTCCGCCAGCGACCGAAAACGAACTGAACCGAATGGAACCGTATATGTGTGAAATAGGCCTTAGGATTTTCGTGTGGGAGGCGGTTAGGGTAAGTGAATAAACAATAATAAATATTTTGACAATACTTTTATTCTGGAAGGCTCATACAGAGTATGAAATATGTCCATTGTCCATGCATAAAACGAAATAGAAATTGCTAATAAAAGAATAAACTTACATAAAGGAAAAAAGAAAGAAAATATAATAAAATTTTTAAATATTTATTAATACTATTATTTTTAACTCATTTATGAAGTTCTTGAGTGGCATTTTTACAGAAATAAAAGTTTATTAAATATTTTAATACAATAATGATGTTGACATTTGAACATAAAAAAGTTTGTATCTATTCGAAAAGTACGACTCAATATTTGAAAAGAACAAATAATTAAATGATACTCAAATACATCATTCTTACTAAAATTACCAAAATATGAATCAAATATCAGCTAAAGTTACATTCATTTTTGTTTTATTTTTAGTTTTTGTAACATCAAGTGGATGACAGTGCTCAGTGGTTCTAGTTCTTCCTAAATACAAACGGCCTTCCTTAGAAATGTATGATACTCTACAACCTTTGTTTATATCTACACATGTCCAGTATTTAGTACATGATTCAGAATTATGCCTGTTTCGAAATAGATACCCATTTACAACAAGCATGGGGTTTTTAGATCTTGATTCAATGAAATATATATCTGAAATAAACATTTAATATTATTAGTAAAATGGAATAAATATCATTTCGACTTCTCAAGGTTCCTGATGAGGACTTCTTGTAAAGTCGAAACACGTGTAGATTTATTTTAAGTGACTAAGAAGAAACCACAGTTTCTCATTTTCAAGAAGATTTAATAACTATCTCGACCATTAAGATTAAACCAGTAAAAATGTAATACCAAAGGATAACTGAAAGATGTTACCTTTTGGTAATCTATAAATATATCTAATAAACATTATTTCAGAGCCTAGAATTCAAACATAGCGAACCCCCGACTTCCCCGGGCCTCGTGAACGTTTCCAGCCTTGGTCGCCCCAAGGCAACTCCTTTTCTTTCAAGTAATCCTAGTTTGGTGCTGGGTAGAATATATTAGTTAAATTGAACTTACTGACTGTATTGTCATAAATGCCAATAAATAATTTAAAAAAAAAACTATCTCGAATTTTCCAGAAAAACCTAATGGGGATACAAATTAGGATACGCAAATAAATAGAACTTATTATTTAATTTTGAACGCATAATTTATTACTCAATGTGTAATTTTTAACATGATATTATTATAAAATAATTCATCAAACGTCCGATAAAGTTAGATTTAATTTGGTTTCCTTTTTAAGTCTATTAATATCCACAGGATGATTGTGCTCAGTAATTTTATTTCTTCCTAATCTTAAAGAGCCATCTTGAGAGATGTATGCCACTTTGCAACCTTCGTGTCGTTTTACACAAGTCCATTGTTTCCAAGATCCAATAACTTGTCTGTTTTCAAACACATACCCATCTACAACTAGCAAAGGTTTTCCATATCTTGATGCAATGAAACAAATATCTGAAAAGAATAGTTTTATTCAATAAAATATCTATTTTAAAATAGAAAGATAGACACATAATTTTGAAATCTATATTTTATTACTGGTTTTAGGATAAAAATACCAACTTAGAAATAACCATATATATTATGTAATCCTATAACAATAAAATTACAAAAACAGTATCAAACATCTGATAAAGTAAGATTCATTTTTTTCGCATTCATAAGTCTATTAATGTCCACTTGGTGATTGTGTTCAGTAACATTATTTCTTCCCAGTCTTAATAAGCCATCTTGGGAGACGTACGATACTCTACAACCACTTTGCCTTTCCACACAAGACCACCGTTTCCAAGACCCACTATCTTGTCTGTTTCGAAACACATGACCATTTAAGACAAGCAATGGATGATTTCTTCTTGATGCAATGAAATATATATCTAAAAAAAGTCAGTACTGTTATTTTTTATATTTAACAAAATACATGAAAACTTGAGATACGAGAGTAAACTCGAGTGAAAGGGGTACGCCGAAAAGCGGAACCTGGAATGGACTTTTTTTTCGGACCTCTGTGCTGAAGTAAGAAATTTACTTTGTGTGCAGTCATCATTCTGTTCATTTGCACATTGCGGTACGCACATAACTATACGGTTGCGTATTCAGCTACTGCGCAGAGGTCCGAGCACGAGAGACCACCCACTTCGGGGGTCATATTTTGACCCAAAAAATTGTATTACAGAAATACTGAGTTTGCTCTCCTGTTTCTAGTCTTCATGACAAAATATCATATAATATGAAACAAAAATTGTCAAGTTCGAGTCAAGTCTCGTATATTAGTGTCCTGTACCGTTTTTCATTTGTAATACATACGAGTATTTTTATAACTTTTTATATTTATTTCTTGTACATAAATTGTAACACATATTCCCATTTTTTAGTTTTTTTTGTTGCTATTTGGGAACTTTTTTGATTTTTTAAATTTTAATAATAACAAAAAGCTCTCATCTTAGAATTCCTTGAAACGCCAGCTTTCATTTGATACTCAACTCGCTAGGATCGAATAAATTTTTTTGGTAATCTATTTACTCCCTTCAAAAACCTATAAAAGCTTAAAATTTACTTTTTATAACTCAGGTCCATTTTTGCTCCACAATTTACTAAAATAATGCATAATCTCAGCTTTTTAGATCAAATGGTTCAGACAAACAGACGCAGTATTTATTAGTGTTGTTTTCATTACGAAATGTTCGGAAAGGAATAAAGGTTAGGATTCTCTAAAAAATGTCTTCTTATTATAATATAATTTGTATTACATTTTAATTAAGTTAATACTTGAATACAATTTTTTTTGTATTAATATACAATTTATTAAAATTCATAATCATATAAAATGAAAAATTATTATCATACGGTAATTCGACTTCCCTTGAAGTCAAAACAAGTGTCGAAAATAAAAATAAAATCAAATATACGAAAAATAACTAAACATCCTTTAACGATATGTTCAATTTCTTTCTAGATTTAATAACGTCTATATCCGATGCATGATTATGCGCTGTATCATTTCTTCCTATTCTTAACAATCCATTCTTTGTAGTGTATGACGCTTTACAACCTGAATCTCTTTTCACACAATACCAATGCATGGTTGACTTGTAAACACTATTTCGCAAATACATATATTCCCCGACTACAAGTAATGGTTTTCCTCTGATTGATTCTATGAAATATACATCTGAATCTGAAATAAATATAACTTCGTTAGTTCTATGAAACTTATCTTTTAGTAGATTAAAAAAAATTATTAGAGACATTCTTTCCAGATTTTTTTATTGTGGATACACGTACAGTTTCATTTCAGAAAAATAATTAGAATTACGCCACTTTTGTCTTTTTGTTAAGTTCCGCAATAACTTTTTAATAAAAAAAAACTTTTTCAGCGAAATTACACATCGTTGGTTAAGAACCAATACCACTTATCTGACAAAAATCAAAATGTTGAGGGGAGCGTTTAAACTGAATATTGCCACCAAATCGTTTCCAAATCAGATAGAAGGTGGCATTGAATTGCTAAGTTTAAGCTGCAGAATTTAAACGCTGATATCAAAGTCTTCACCAGTGATATTTGTTATTTTGAACCCCATTTTAACCCGAGAATTAAAACATATATTTTAAGGATATAAATGAGGATTGAAGAAATTTATTATTTTTTTTGCCAATGAAAATTATGTCTTTTTAAATTCATATTTTCCAAGTTATACATCCCTGTATGCTGAAATAAAAAAAAATAAAAAAATAAACAGTTTAGAATTCTTTCTATTTAATTAAGAATTAAAACATTTTAAAAATACACACACACACAAATAATTAAACATCATTTAATGAAATGTTTAATTTAATTCTACTTTTAATTTTATCGATATCTGAAGAATGTCTATGCACTGAATCCCCTTTTCCTAATTTCAAACATCCGTTTCGTGATATATATGATACTTTACATCCTGTATCATGTCTTGTACAATACCACTGCTTGCCTGACTTGTACGAACTTTTGTGTGTGAACATGTACTCCCCAACTACAAGCATTGGTTTGCCTCTGCTTGATTCTACGAAATACACATCTGGAATAAAAGGAATTGTATCAGTTAAAACAAATTTTAATTGCACAAAAAATTTTAAGTCATAGAATTAGATTTTGGTTTTTCAAGAACTTTGTAAAAAAGGTGCAAAAAATAACAACAAAAAATGGTTCTTTTGATTTAATAAAATATTAAAAGTTCTGTAACATAATAATATGTTTCCATTTCAAAAACTCCTTCATCAAAAACTAATAAATACATTTTGTTTGCTCCTCAAAACCAACCAACTAGTTTTCAATGCTCAGTTTCAGAATATTGAAAATGAAAACACAGTATACCTTCTTTTTTTTTAAAACAATTAAAAATCGTATAACGACAAGTCCAATTTCCTTTTAGATTTTATTCTGTCTATGTCTGACGAATGTCTATGCACCGAATCACCTCTTCCCAATGTCAAATATCCATCTTGTGATATATACGATACTTTACAACCGGTATCATATCTAGTACAATACCACTGTTTCCTTGTCTTGTATGACCTCTTGCATTTAAATATATATTCCCCAACTACAAGCATAGGGTTCCCTCTACTTGATTCTATGAAATATATATCTGGAACAAAGGGAATTTTGTTAGTTAGAATAAAAAATACGAATCACTAAATGGTAATCCAAACTTACTAAACCAACTTTATGAAGCCTATACTGTCGAAAATTCTGTAATTTTAAATTAATTTGAAGTATAATAATTACAGAGTTACAAGCCTTGCCACTGGGCACAGGTACTTCAATTTATTTATATCTAGTATTTTTTTTGTTCTTGTAATCCAAACTTACTAACCCAACTTTATGAAGCCTTTACAGTCGAAAATTCTGTAATTTTTAAATTAATTTGAATATATTATTACAGAGTTACAAGCCTTGCCACTAGGCGCAGGTACTTCTATTTAAATATAGAATTTTTTTGTTCTTGTAATTTGTTTTTGTATATTTTTGAAGTTATTATGTGAGAATTCGAAAATCATGGGAATATTCTTGAGGATACCATATTGAAGTAAAAAATGAAGTCATCACAAAATTTTCAACACCATGAAAGAGTGGCTGTCCCTTCCACCACTAACTTCTTGTCTCAACTCCATTTCAGTTCCTTCTCTGATATTTGATTTCTTAAAACTAAGTGCATACAATAATATTTGAAGCAGTTTTTTTTTTTAAATATGTTAATAACTTTTCTTATAATAAAACATCAAAATTTATTTTCGTATAATTTTATAACGAAACATGATATACATTATTATCTATATAACTAATACTTGATTAAAATAGAGATTCTTAATTTTTTTTATTAACAGTATGAATTGAAAAAATACAAAATAATAAATAGAAAATTCCCAAAATTATTCAAATCATCAGACATCTGATAAAGAAATATTCAGTATTTTTTTATTCAAAATTTTTTCAATATTTGCTGGATGATTATGTTCAGTGATTCCATATCTTCCTAGCTTCAATTGATCTCCTTTGGAAATATACGTTACTTTACATCCGTTACCTATTTTCACACAAGCCCAGTATATATTTGTTCCATTTGGTCGAAATTTACGAAATAAATGTCCATTTACAACTAGCAAAGGGTTCTTGTATTTTGATTCAATGAAATAAAAACCTGAAACAAAATTAAAATTTTATTATTTATTCTGTTAGAAAATATTTGCATTCATCTGACAATGAGATATCTTCAAAATGGATTGGGACTGAGGAAATTTCCTAACTTGTTAATCAGTTGTCGATAAAATATCAAATACATTGAAACAATATAATTATTGTTTATTTAAAATAATGTACTAAATAAGATAATTAGATAAATATATATTTGTAAGGTGACAAATATATTTGCAATTTTTTTACATTGCCTCTGATACAGTATACGATTTAAAACAGTGGAATTTAATCTATAGGTACATACAATAATAGTATTATAATAATAATAGTTTTATTCTAACAAATAATACTGTCAACAATGTATATTTCATATAACAAAATTAAATATTACATAAACTCTTCATATAAAAACGATTTTACCATAATATCAACAAAAAATATTCAAAGTGTTGAAAAAGAAAATAATAAAAGTAGTGAGTAACATTCACAATACTTAATTATAGTTGCGTAGTGAAAAATTACATTCAATAGTGTCTTCTACACTTAATAACTATCGTTAGTTTATGCAGTGGTGAGTTAAGGTAACTGTCTAGGGCCTCAATGAAAAGGGGAACCCCGAGGTAAGGAAATAAATAAAACAATGTATGCATGTTTGAAGACCTTTTTCTCCCACAATTATTTGAAGAGCAAAAAAAGTCATCAAGCATTGTTATGTGAAAAATGGGAACACTCAATATTTATTCTGCCTTAAGCCAACGAATTTCATAACACGCCACTGAGCTTATGATGTAAGACAGTATAATATAGGTAATATGGTTTAATTTTATTCAAGTTCAACTTTATTCAAATTCAATTCATTTCTTCCTGCTTTCAGGTACCTTTCTTTAGATTAGTACGATAATTTGCATGGTAGTCTCTTTTCAAACATATTCACCAAGACATTAAAAATCCGATAATGAAATATTCAGTATTTTTTTATTCCTAAGTTTTGCAATATTTGCCGGATGGTTATGTTCAGTAATTCCGTATCTTCCTAGCCTCAATTGGCCTTCTTTGGAAATGTAAGTAACTTTGCACCCATCAGTTATATTCAAACATGCCCAGTATATTGTTGTTCCATTTGGACGAAACTTACGAAACAGATGTCCATTTACAACCAACAATGGGTTCTTGTATTTTGATTCAATGAAATAAATATCTAAAATAAAATTGTGAAGTTATTATTTCTATTCTACAAAATATTCTGCTTTCATCTGAGATACTTTCAAGGTGGATTAGGAGTGGATTTGGGTAGTCAGGAAGTTCTTTTGTCGATTAAATATACCAAGTACATTGCAATCATATTGTTTATTTTAAATAACGTGGTAAAAAATATCAGATAAATATATATTCGTAAGATGACACACATATTTGCTACTTTTTTTACATCACCTCTGAAACAGTATGAAGTGAAATACAAGAATCTAATCTACATACAATAATAATAATGATGATAATAGTAATATTCTCTAAAATTATATTGTTAACAGTTAATACTTCGTCAAAAAAATATTCAGTGCAAACTAAGTATAGGAAATTTAACATTGGGTAAATTAGAAGTATTTTTACAAATATAAGAACGTGTGATTGGTGCATTTTGAAATGCCGTCTCGAAATAATCTGGTAAATTCTAAATTAGTCAATAGTGTTTTGTTTTCAACTTTAATACCTTTCAAATAGTACTACTATTGGCTAGTTTAAAATTTAGCAGTTTATTTCGAAGCTACATTTCAAAATTCACCAATTACACTAGGTACGTTATATTTGTAGTACAAAGGCTACTATAGCTCTTCTAAATCTACCAATGTTAAAATTCCTAAGGCTGAATCAACTAGAAAACGATCAATTTTATAATAACACAACATAATTAGATAAAATTTTCAAATATCCGATAAAGATAAATTCAATCTTTTTGTATTTGTTATTCTATAAACATCTACTGGATGATTGTGTTTGATAATTCCATTTTTTCCTGATTTCAAGAAGCCTTCATTGGATACGTATGAAACTTTACAACCGGTGTCCCTTTTTACACATATCCATTGTACGCGTGTTCCAAGCCGAGAACATTTTTTAAATAGGTGCCCATTTACAACCAGCAATGGATTTTTATATTTTGATTCAATGAAATAAATATCTGAAATAAAAATATCGTGTTATTATTTTTTTATAACAAAAAACAGATTTTCACGAAAACGATTTGTTAAACATTGATAAATTTTATTTAAAATACTGAATACTCAAAGAATGTTTTGCTTGGTAAAATTGTGCTCTTGGTTTATTATTTTTTTAATTTCTTTAGCATCCCATATAAAAGAGCACATTACAGTTTCCATATTTTCTGCTATTCAAATTTAAACAATATTCTTTATGCAGAATTTTCTTTCTAGGTCGATGAATCACACTAATACAGGTTGCAAAATGTAATGAATTAACAGTAATCCTTTTGAATTCACTTAATTTATTATCAGAATAGAACTTTAGTTACACTCAACCAAACTGAAAATTTGCAGTTTTTTTAAATCCACCCATTCTGGAATCTTAATAAGGAATTTTTGACGTCGACGAAATACCAGGTGCAAATAATGATAAGTCGTACACTGGCAAATATTATTATTGTTTATTTAAAAAAATAATTATACTTAAAATACATTCATGTATAATAAACTAACATATGTAGTACGTATATGTCAACTAGTGCCAAAATGTTCCTTTTATTAAATACCTAATTGTTTACAAATGGCTTCAGTCATGTAGATAATACAAATTTCTGTTATGATTTCCGGTAAAACAGGTTTCTAGTTTTTAATTTGCACGCTAGATGCCACTACGCCAAAGATATATAACTTCTAACGCGCATACATAAGTTCCCACTTTTTTATTATATTTAATTACAGTAGTGCCTCGTATAACGAACGCCTCGCATAACGAACGTTGCGCATAACGAACTTTCTGTTTGTACATTGCGTGACTCGCACAACGAATCTCGCTTCGCTCAACGAACTGCATCGTATTTAATTTTGTCGCCCGAACACTCTTACGTATCATGAAGTCGCCCGAACTTCCAAGGTCGCACGCAGTCGATGCTCAAACTTGCATGAATATGCATCAACGCGCGTCAGTCGTTCTTTTCTGTGCTTAACTCACACACCTGTTTGTTTACAATAAATGTGATTTTGTGTGTCTATATTATGAGTTCTAAAAAAAGCAGGAAGGTGATTTCTGTTGAAATGAAACAAGAAATAATTAGAAAGAGGATTTGACCCTGCAAGCCTCGGTAGACACTCCTAAATCTAATTCTGACTAAAAAAAATAAAAAAACGTGTGTACAATCTATTTTATGCTACAGAACGAATTAAATTTTTTTAACATGTATTGTTATGGGAAAACGTGTTTCACTTAACGAACTTTTCGCTTAACGAACTTGCTCCCGGAACGAATTAAGTTCGTTATGCGAGGCACCACTGTAAATCAAAAATTGAATAAAGATATGTTTAATCTTTTTTGGTTTCTAATTCTATCAACATTAATAGCGTGGTTGTGTTCGGTGATTCCATTTCTTCCTGATTTTAAGTTGCCTTCTTTAGATGTGAATATAACTTTGCAACCTCTGTCTCTTTCTACACATACCCAGTGTACGCTTGATCCTGAACGAAAACATTTTTTAAATAGGTGCTCATTTACAACCAGCAATGGATTTTTGTATTTTGATTCAATGAAATAAATATCTGAAATAAAATCTATTGTTATTATTTTTGTTCGACAAAAAACATGCATCTGTAGGATGTATTCGAGATTTTCTCGAAATGGATAAGGATTAGAAGGATATTTGTCCAGGACTATGGAGTCGAAGTTATTTTAAAGAAAATATATTTTTAATTACAGTAAAAAAGTAGGAGTCTGAATCGGAGAGTAAAAAAAAGAACATTCGGAGTCGTAAGTTTTTGTTGCGCTTCAACAGCTCTGTCTTTGTCATCGACGAAATACCAGGTGCAGATAAGTTGTACAATGAGATATAAAATAATTTTATTGTTTATTAAAAATATTATTGCAATTTATATACATACTAGTTGAGGAACAATAGAATAATACATAATAATAAAATTAATTAAAAATCCGATAAAGATAAATCCAATTGTGTTGCAAATTTAATTCTATCAACATCTGCCGGGTGATTGTGTTTGGTGATTCCATTTCTTCCCGATTTCAGAACGCCTTCTTTGGATATGTACGTTACTTTGCAACCATTGTCCCTTTTCAAACATATCCAGTTAACGCTTGTTCCAAATCCATAACATTTTTTAAACGGATGTCCATTTACAACCAACATTGGATTTTTTTTAACTGATTCGATGAAAAAAATACCTGAAATAAAAAATAAATTATTTCAATTCGATGAAATTATCCTGGCAGCTCTCAACTTACAGAATAATATTAGTAATATGATTTCGGGAGGATTATGGCTAAACTCAGGCGAACTACTTCCAATAACTTAAAAGTGACTAGAAATGGCTGACTTTGAGCACATTTTTAAGTACCTCTTAGTAGTTATGCAGTTCATCGTCTGAGTTGAGCCTAAATGATTCAGAACATTTATTTTACATGAATTTTTTTGCTAATATAGTGTACATTCCTAACATCTTTACTTGCATATTATTATCATATGTTTATAACATTCATTTAATCATTAAAATCCATACAGTTATTAATATAATAATATTAAAAATCCAGCAGAGACAAATTCAATATTTTTTTATTTATAATTCTATTTATATCCTTGGGATGGTTGTGCTCGGTGAGGTTTTTTTTCCCCAATTTCAGTTGACCTTCTTTAGAAATGTAAACAACTTTACAACCTGCGTTTCTTTCCACACATCTCCAATGAACTGTTGATCCAAATTGACGAAGATTACGAAACAGATGTCCATCTACCACTAGCAATGGATTTTTTTTAATTGATTCGATGAAATAAATATCTGTAATAATAAAATGTTATTATTTCTATTCAATTAAATAATCCTGGGAATTCTCAACTTACAAAATAATATGAAATCATAGTATATCTTCGGAAGGACTAAGAATAAACTAAGGTAAACAATTTCCAACCACTTCGAACACCTTTTTAGTGCCTCAAAGTGGTTGTGAAGGTGGTCGACTGAGTTGAGCCTAAAGGATTCAGAAAATTGATTTTACATCGATTTGTCTAATATAATGATACCCTCCATATTTATTATATGCCAATAACGTTTATTTAATCATTAAAGTCCATACAATTATAAATATAATAATATTAAAAATCCAGCAGAGACAATTTCAATATTTTTTTATTTATAATTCTATTTATATCCTTGGGATGGTTGTGCTCGGTGAGGTTTATTTTCCCCAATTTCAGTTGACCTTCTTTAGAAATGTAAACAACTTTACAACCTGCGTTTCTCTCCACACATCTCCAATGAACTGTTGATTCAAATTGACGAAATTTACGAAACAGATGTCCATTTACTACCAGCAATGGGTTTTTTTTAATTGATTCAATGAAATAAATATCTGAAATAATAAAATGTTATTATTTATTTTCAAATAAAATAATCCTGGCTGTTCTCAACTTACAAAATAATATGGAATCTTATAGTATTATGCTTTCGAAGGATTAAGACTAAACTCAGGTGAACCATTTCCAACCACTTCGAACAGCTTTTTAGTGCCTCGAAGTGGTTGTGCAGTTGCTAGACTGAGTTGAGCCAAAAGGATTCAGAAAATCGATTTAACATTGATTCTTTTGCTAATATACCATCTATAAATCTTTAACTGAATATTTCAATATATGCTAATAACATTTATTTGATCATTAAAGTCCATACAATTATTTATATAAAAATATTAAAAATCCAGCAGAGACAGATCCAATTTCTTTTTATTTATAATTCTATTGATATTCAAGGGATGGTTGTGCTCGGTGATTTTTATTTTCCCCAATTTCAGTTGACCTTCTTTAGAAATGTAAACAACTTTACAACCTGCGTTTATTTCCACACATCTCCAATGAACTGTTGATTCAAATTGACGAAATTTACGAAACAGATGTCCATTTACTACCAGCATTGGTTTTTTTTTAATTGATTCAATGAAATAAATATCTGAAATAATAAAATGTTATTATTTCTATTCAATAAAATTATACTGACAGTTCTCAACTTACAAAATAATATGAAATCATAGTATATGCTTCGAAAGGATTAAGAATAAACTAAGGTAAACAATTTCCAACCACTTCGAACACGTTTTTTAGTGCCTCAAAGTGGTTGTGAAGGTGGTCGACTGAGTTGAGCCTAAAGGATTCAGAAAATTGATTTTACATCGATTTGTCTAATATAATGATACCCTCCATATTTATTATATGCCAATAACATTTATTTAATCATTAAAGACCATACAATTATAAATATAATAATATTAAAAATCCAGCAGAGACAATTTCAATATTTTTTTATTTATAATTCTATTGATATTCATGGGATGGTTGTGCTCGGTGAGTCTTTTTTCCCCCAATTTCAGTTGACCTTCTTTAGAAATGTAAACAACTTTACAACCTGCGTTTGATTCCACACATCTCCAATGAACTGTTGATCCAAGTTGACGAAATTTACGAAACAGATGTCCATTTACTACCAGCATTGGTTTTTTTTGAATTGATTCAATGAAATAAATATCTGAAATAGTAAAATGTTATTGTTTCTATTCAATAAAATTATACTGACAGCTCTCAACTTACAAAATAATATGAAATAATAGTATATGCTTCGGATCCTTCCGGAAATTGTTTACCTTAGTTTATTCTTAGTCCTCTAAGAATAAACTAAGGTAAACAATTTCCAACGACTTAGAACACCTTTTTTAGTGCCTCAAAGTGGTTTTGAAGGTGATCGATTGAGTTGAGACTAAAGGATTCAGAAAATTGATTTTACATCGATTTTTTAGGCTAATATTATGATACCCTCCATAAATTTTTACCTGCATATTTATTATATGCAAATAACATTTATTTAATTATTAAAGCCCATACAATTATAAATATAATAATATAATAATATTAAAAATCCAGCAGAGACAATTTCAATATTTTTTTATTTATAATTCTATTGATATCCTTGGGATGGTTGTGCTCGGTGAGTCTTTTTTCCCCCAATTTCAGTTGACCTTCTTTAGAAATGTAAACAACTTTACAACCTGCGTTTAATTCCACACATCTCCAATGAACTGTTGATCCAAGTTGACGAAATTTACGAAACAGATGTCCATCTACTACCAGCATTGGTTTTTTTTTAATTGATTCAATGAAATAAATATCTGAAATAGTAAAATGTTATTGTTTCTATTAAATAAAATTATACTGACAGCTCTCAACTTACAAAATAACATGAAATCTTAGTATTATGCTTTCGGAAGGACTGAGAATAAACTAAGGTAAACAATTTCTAACCACTTCGAACGCCTTTTTTAGTGCCTCGAAGTGGTTATGAAGTTGAGCGTCTGAGTAGAGCCTCAAGGATTCAGAAAATTGATTTTACATCGATTTTTCTGGCTAATATAAAGATACCCTCCATAAATATTTACCTGCATATTTATTATATGCTAATTGCATTTATTTAATCATTAAAGTCCATACAATTATAAATATAATAATATAATTATTAAAAATTCGACAGAGACAATTTCAATATTTTTCTATTTTTAATTCTATTCATATCCACGGGATGGTTGTGCTCGGTGATTCTTTTTCTCCCCAATTCCAACTGTCCTTCTTTCGAAACGTAAACAACTTTACAACCTGCGCTTTTTTCCAAACAACCCCAAAAAACAGTTGATCTATATTGACGAATATTACGAAATAAATGTCCATTTACTACCAGCAATGGATTTTTTTTAATTGATTCGATGAAATAAATATCTGAAATAAAAAAATGTTATTATTTCTATTTTATATAATTATTCTGACAGCTCTTAACTTACAAAACAAAATGAAATCTTAATATTATGATTTCGGAAGGATTAAAACTAAACTCAGGTGAACCGTTTCCAACCACTTCAAACACCTCAAAGTGGTTGTACAGTTGCTTGACTGAGTTGAGCCTAAAGGATTCAGAAAATGGATTTTACATAGATTTTTTTGGTAAATATAATAATATCCTCCATAAATATTTACCTGCATATTTATTACATGCTAATAACATTTATTTAATCAAGAAAATCCATACAATTATTAATATTATGACTAATTATTAAAAATTCAGCAGAGACAATTTCAATATTTTTCTATTTTTAATTCTATCGATATCCACAGGATGGTTATGCTCGGTGAATCCATTTCTCCCCAATTCCAGCTGTCCTTCTTTAGAAATGTAAACAACTTTACAACCTGTGTTTCGTTCTACACACCCCCAATGAACGCTTGATCCATATTGACGACGAATACGAAACAGATGTTCATTTACAACCATCAATGGATTCTTGTATTTTGATTCAATGAAATAAATATCTGAAATAAAATGTATTATAAATAAAATACACTGCGTTCACGTGCTTGATGTATCCAGGTTTTTCTCATAATGATTATGAAAAAATTGAAGTTAGGATTAGGATAATTTCTTCTGGATTTTTAGGTAAGTTATTTTTGCAATAATACATTGATACATTATTTATATTATTTAATTGATAAGTTTTTTACAAGATATTCTGACGTAACTAAGCAAAGATATCATTATTACAGATATGGTGTTAAGGGTATAGTTTATACATATAAACATTATATAGTGTCACCAATCAAAAAGTAAAAATCCAGAAAATTATTTGTCTGACTATGAATAATAATTCAATATTTATTTATTTATAAAACTATTGATATTCATCGGATGACGAATGGTTGTGCTCAGAGATTCCTTTTTTCCCCAATATTAGCTGACCTTCTTTATCAATGTATGAAACTTTACAACCTGTTTTTCTTTTTACACATGCCCAATAAACGGTTGTTCCATATTGAAGACGTTTAAGAAACACATATCCATTTAAAACCAGCAATGGTTTTTTGTTCTTTGATTCAATATAATAAATACCTAAAATACATTCATACATTATTACTATTTTTATAAAAAATATCTTGCTGGAAGTAACCAGATTACTCTCAAAACGATTAAGAAGAAATTGAAGTTTGGATTAAGGACATTCCTTAACTGGATCGTTAGGTAAGTTATTTTTACAATAATACAACATTGAGACATTATTTTTATTATTTAGTAAATTAGTTTTTTTTACATGGTATTATGACAGTGACGAATTAAAACTAGGGTAACCAGATGCCCACTCGCTGGTTATACACTCGTATTATACGTATAATATACAATAAATACATATGTTGATTCAGTCAAAAAGTAAAAAGAACTAGAAAATTATTGGCCTGTCAATTGTAGGTATAAAAAATGTTTTAATTAAATATCCTTTAAAGACAAATTCAATATTTTTTTATTTATAAGTCTATTGATATTCATCGGATGGTTGTGCTCGGTGATTCCTTTTTTTCCCAATTTTAATTGGTCTTTCTTATAAATGTATGTAACTCTACAACCTGATTTTTTTTCTACACATGCCCAGTAAACGCTTGATCCATATTGAAAATGTTTAAGAAACACATTTCCATTTAAAACCAGCAATGGTTTTTTGGTAACCGATTCAATGAAATAATAATCTGAAATAAAATTAAGACATTATTATTACCTTTACATAAAATATATTGCGGTCACTTGCTGGAAGTATCCAGGTAATTCTCAAAATGGTAAGGAAATATTGAAGAAATTGAAGGATATTTCTTTACTGGATCGTTAAGTTATTTTTGCAATAAAACAACACTGAGAGATTATTTTTATTATTTACTTTAACTGGTTTTTTACATGGTAATATATCAGTATCGAACTAAAGCTGGGGTACCATTATATACATATTGTTTAGGGTAACCAGCTGCCCCTTCACTGGTTGCGAATGTATATTATATACATAATATATGATAAATATGCCAGTTTAGAACTGTTTAAGTTAAGAACGAGAAGATTATTTGCCTGTCGATAATATAAAAAAATGTTTTAATTAAACATCACGTAAAGATAAATTCAATATTTTTCTATTTTTAAGTCTATTGATATTCATCGGATGGTTGTGCTCATCGATTCCATTTCTCCCCAATTTCAGTTCGCCTTCCTTAGAAATGTATGCAACTCTACAACCTGTGTTTTTTTCTACACATGCCCAATGAATACTTGAACCATATTGTTTACGATTACGAAATAGATGTCCATTTAAAACTAGCAATGGGTTTTGTTTCAATGATTCAATGAAATAAATATCTGAAATAAAATAAAAAACATTATTACTTCCTTTAAAGAACATATATATATATTACATTCACCTGGAGGTATCCAAAATTATTAAGGAGAAATTGAAACTAGGATTAACATTTCTAAACTGGATTGTTAGGTAAATTGTTGTTGCAATAATATCCGAAGTAAACAACATTGAAACCTTATATGTTTATTTTTAAATAAATTACGTTTTTTTACATGGGATTATCTTAGTGGCTTAGCTACATTTGTTTAGAGGGGGTGGAACATTTACAAGCAAGGGTGCTATTGTAGATTTGTGTATACAAAATTATAAATCGTAACAAGGTGACCCTTTGCTTGTTACGTATCTGTCACTGTCATACATATAAACATATAATACATATGGGTCAGTCCGCGTTAATCGATACCAGATAGTCAAAAAAATATTTTACGGAAATGAATACTGAAATATAAAATTAACAGGCTATTTAACATCAATTTTCATAAAACAAAAGAAAATTAGAAAAACTTTGGTTAATTTTTAAAATATTTCCAAAAATTTACAAAAAATTTCCAAAAAGACAACAAATAAGGTGAAATCACAATAACTTACTTAAGAATAAGTGATGATCGTGGCAAACTATTAAAAGTCTTTGACAATTACATATCAAACGTGACGCTTGACCAAATTAACAAAAAATTACCTTCACCAATAATAATGACTAAGGGTGACCGCATTTATTATAAATTAAATGAGTTTATTGATGTATTTGATAAATAATTGTTATAAGTATTAGTTCATAATATCAATAAGCAATTAAACACACAAATAGTACTCTTATTGTATTCTTTTATTCAACGTGTCACGACCGTCACAATGTTTGTTGAGTAATAACCAGTTAAATACATTACTTATTTACCTGATGCTCGTGTGGTACTAAAAAATAATTTATTCGTAACATATTAAAGTATGATTATTATAAAGTAACTTCAATATTTTCGCTAATATTTTGAGATTTTGAATAGAGGTTGCAAGACTTGCAATAGTTGGCGTCACGACCGTCACAGGGCTTTAAACGCTGACATTTTTTTGTAAAATAACCGTAGACCTTTTATTCTTTCAATATACATGTATTGCATTAAGATCTACAGAAAAAAAGGTAAAACCATGTTATTTACTAGTATTATTTAGAAATTATGAACTCCAATCCGAGTTGAAATGTCACGACCGTCACCGCGGACTGACCCATATGCAAGGTCAGTCAAAGGTAAGAAACCAGAAATTGATTACCTAGCTATCAATTATAAAAAAAATCTTAAACATCATGTAAAGACAAATTCAATCTTTTTTTATTTATAAGACTATTAACATTAATCAGATGAGTATGTTCAGCGATTCCATTTCTCCCCAATTTCAAGTGGCCTTCTTTTGAAATATATGCCACTTTACATCCTTCATTTCTTTCCACACATATCCATTGTATACTTGGACCATATTGAAGACGTTTACGAAACAGATATCCATTTACAACAAGTAGTGGGTTTTTATTTCTTGATTCGAGGAAATAAATATCTGCAATAAAATTTTAACATTATTACTGCAAGTAAATGAAATATCTTATGTTTACCTGTAGTCCAAGCCAAGTATTTGGAGAATGGAATTTTTTTCTTCAAGCAATGTTTCTTTAGACTTTAGAGTAACACTGATAGATCAACAAAAACTTATTTTTGTCCCTTCTCCAACCCTAGAAATAGTGACGTGTACCTACATGTAAGGGTGGAATCTGCAAGATTTCTTAGTGACGCTCTAAATTCTAAAGAAGTAAAAACTATCCAGTTTTGATTGACGGGAGTATCCAAATTATTCTCAAAATAAGTGAGGAGAGATTGAAGTAAGGATTGGACATTAGGCACGTTTTATTAAGTAATTAGGTAAACTTTATTGCAAAAATCTTAAATATAAACCGTTTTGAAACAATATTTATTGATTAGTTTTTTACATGGCATTATACATATAGTACATATATAGTGTTAGTCGAAAGTGAAGAAATAGGGATTATTTTCCTATCAATTATACATATATCTTAAAATTAAAAATCGCACAAAGACAAATTTAATCTTTTCTTATTTAGTCTATTGATATTCATCGGATGATTATGCTCGGTGATTCCATTTCTCCCCAATTTCAACTGACCTTCTTTAATAACGTATACAACTCTACAACCTTCGTTTTTTTCCACACATACCCATTGAGTGGTCGATCCGTATTGAATACATTTACGAAATAGATGTCCATTTAAAACAAGCAATGGGTTTTTACGTATTGATTCAATGAAATAAATATCTGAAAAAAAATTGTAACATTATTATTTCTATTGAACAATTACCCTGCCTTCTATTTGAGATGGTATTTAATAGGAATAACTTCTTAACTAGGTCGTTGGGGAAATTTTTGTCGACAAACACTTACTTTGGATCAATATTTTATCGAATTAGGTTATAACTGTCAGTTGCCCATAAACTTTTTTTGGTATATAAAAATAAGAAAATCCAACCAATACTTAGTGAAGTTTAAAGAAGCTTCATTTTACAAGCAACATACTTAGATATATATACATATAAACAAGGATTTAATCATGGTTATCGACAATCTTTTGTTTCTACTCCATTGCCAGTCCAGGATTTTCTATTAGATTAAAGACACTACAGTTTAGTACACAAATGTTATTTAGGGAAGAGTGGAAATTTAACGAAAAATTGGCTCTACTGGAGAACAATAATATATTTTCTGGAAATCAAATTAATTACTCCATATTTATTGCAGTTAAGGAATCTCAATTATTATTAACATAGTAAAATTACATAAAATCATTAAAGATCAGATAAAGATATATTCAATATTTTTTTATTTATAAGTCTATTAATATCCATTGGATGATTGTGCTCAGTAACTTGTTTTCTTCCCAATCTTAGGTAACCGTCTCTCGATACATATGAAACTCTGCAACCTTTGTTCTTTTCTACACAAGTCCACTGTTTGCTTGATCCATATTCATGTCTGGTTCGAAATACATAACCGTTTAATACAAGTAATGGATTTCTGTGACTTGATTCAATGAAATACATATCTGAAATAAAATTTTAACACAATTAGTAGACGCATTGTAAAATTGTAATTATATAACTTACGAAACTTTTTTTGTAAGACCAATAATCTACTTAAATTCTCGTATTACCGATGTTTGATGAACAGTGTAGTTAATTAAGTATTACAGTTACTATGCACAGTATGCTTAATATTGGCTTACTGACGGAAGTATCTGAGTTATCCTCAAAGTAATTTAGGAAAGATTGAATGTAAACCATATTGAGACAGTATCTTTATTATTTAATAATCTAATTAGGTTTTACATGTAATTATATAATACAGGACACATGGATTATTTACCTATCAATTATACCAAAATAATATCTTAAAATTAAAAATCAGACAAAGACAAATCTATTCTTTTCTTATTTATAAGTCTATTAACATTTATCGGGTGATTGTGCTCAGCGATTCCACTTCTCCCCAATTTTAGATGTCCTTCATTAGAAATGTATACAACTTTACATCCTTCATTTCTTTCTACACATGCCCATTGGATGCTTAAACCGTTTCGAAGACGTATCAGTTTCCGTTTACGAAACAGATGCCCATTTAAAACAAGCAATGGGTTTTTCTGTTGTGATTGAATGAAATAAACATCTGAAATAAAATTTTAACGTTATTTTGTGTGAGATGACATAGAATAGAAAGAATTCCTTAATTAAGTCGTTGAGGAGGTTGTTGTCGATGAACATTTAATTCGTAACATTTACAGTCGATTTGAAGGGTTTGCAGCAACAAGGAGTTAACTCCAGTTTTTATAATTTGTGCGGGAATATAGAAAAAACTGTTTAAAAAATGGAGAATTTTCTCCATTGAGAAATTCGTCAAATTCGCAATTCTAGAGACAATTTTATTCCGGAGTTAACTCCTTTTTGGCCCAAATAGTTGAAAATTATTTTCTTTTTAAAGTAAGGAAGCATTGAATAAGAACAAGTTTCAATAAAATTGGTTTATTTCAAGAAATAACACAGTAACGAGTGTACTTACTAAATTCTAAGCCCAAAAACACTCTTTTTAGTACATGAAAAATGAAGCTCCAAAGAAAAAATAAGAATGCAAAACTACCAAAACTACCCATCTATCAACGGTAGGTAACTCTTTGTTGAACCAAACGAAAGAATGTTTTTTGTCCCCCAAGAAACGGTTGTTAACTCTCTTTGGTCTAAAAATGAAGTTAACTCGTTGTTGCTGCAAACCCTTTAATTGTAAACCTCCTACTTTTTTGAAGTCGGTTAAAAAGTTACAAAGAAAAAACAACGTATTTTGAAATAATTAAAAAAATGTTTTCTTGTCATATGCGGTCCACAGTAAGTTATACCTTTTGCAAAACGGTGGTGAAGCTAGATGTTTTTAGATAAAAATGGAAAATCAATCCTCTATAGACCGCATACAACATGTTTTTTTTTTACATATTTGTATAAAACCCCTCTCTTCGTATATATTTTTTGTAGAATAAAACAACAGTTATTATTTATAATTAAATTTAGGACAGTGAAGGATTTTCAATTGATATTTTGTATGTTAACATTTTCAATAATAAAAGATTCATAGAAAAATCAGGAGTATTTTTATTTATTATTTATACACAATATCACTTAATACGTAATATAATATACAAAATAAAATATCTAACATAATCAATTGTAATTATGACTACATTATTAAAACTTAAATTAGGATCACAAATGATTGTAAGTTGCACCAAAGTCTATTTTTGCAAAACTTCAAATCGACCAATAAGACCAACATTTAGAAAACTCCTGAATGCTCGGTTCTGATTGGTCTATTTGAAGATTTACAAGACTTTAAGAAATAACAGACATTGGTGAAACCTGAGGTTATGTTTCAATTACTTAATAGAGATGTTCAAGTTGAGTTACCAACTTAACTGAAATTGAGTTCTAATGTAATGTTTTTTTTTGTTTTTTTCAGAGTGATGTATACATATTGCCTGCATTAAAATTAACACATTATTATCATTATTATAAAAAAATATACAATAACAACATAGAAGGCAAAATTCATGGAGAAAACAATGAATTGCCAATAGTATAGATGTTAAATGCTTCAAACACGTTGCAACGTCATCTAACTGTTGAAGCATTCATTTGTGTAATGTGTCTGCCTTTGATCTGTTAAAAATATTTTTTTAACAATCCATAAAATCATATATTTATACATAAATATACGAAATAGATCTGAAAATTTGTATAGGTAAAAACTTTACATAGTTACATTTTTTTTCTTCCTAACAAAACTTTGTCATTGCAGAAGCAATTCCATTTACATGAATTCATTAAAAAAACTTCTGATTAATGTTATATTAGAGAAATATTTAAAATATGGCGCATGTTGACATTTCTATTAGTACTAAACAATATCAAAAAAGACACACTTGTAAAACTGACATTTTTAAAGTTATATTTCTTTAGGCGCGTTCAGAGTAAATTTTTAGTAATGCAATGATGTACACGCATCATGCAAAGGAAACAATTTAAAACCATGAAGTTAGGTTAGGTGTTGATAATACAGATTTCTGTGATGATAGTCGGTCAAATATATTTTTATTATTACATTTGCATGCTAGATGTCACTACACTAAAGAAGTATAACTTCTAATGCGCGTATATGAGTACACACACTTATTTTTTCAGTCGAAAGTGCACTTTTCAATAATGCAAAGACTTTAATGTATGATCACATAAAAATCCTATTTTCTTCCACTATAACATTATGTGACCTTTTCCTTTCTTTATAGAATGGAACCTGCCAATTTCTGACATATTTATATTAAGTTTTTTACATCCTCTAAGTTTATAGGAGTCTGATTCATGGTTGTGGGTGACTCCAGGCCGTTCGGAAATTTGCCCTTGCCACACTAAACATGTGTACCTGCATCCTAAGTTGTGTCTGCTGCATCTCCAGTAAAGTTTGTTCTGCGAACACGTTTGAAGACTCAGAATATAATCGTTTATAACAAGAACCGGATTCTTTTTTCGACTTTCAATCACATAAACGGAACAACCTAGAAATATAATTGAAATGTTATTGATTATATTAATTTTATTGGAGCTGTTAGTTAGTATATTTAGGTATCTACACTACTTCGATTGTACGTGATGCCTTGATAATATACAGGGTGTAGAATTTAACTACGGGACATAGGGAAATCAATACAATTTTAGATAAATGTAAATATTTACTATAGGTACTGACTATATTTTTCTTGTAAATTGAAACGTGATCAAAATTAAAAACTACTTTTATGTTCCGTCTTAAGTTTGTTACGAATTAATAAATTGCAGAAAATTAGCATATTTGAATTCTTTTAGTCGATTAGTTTCACTATGACATTTAATAAATTAAAAAATTAAATAAAATAATTATATAAGTATAACTAATTGTTATGATTCCCCAATCCCCAATGTAGGTACTTTCTAGGTATAAGCATATAGATACTATCAGCTGCCGACATAATAATAAATAAATATTTATCCTTACACTATCTAAGGCTAACTCTCTACTGAGAACTCTATTTCGGCGTTTGGCGTTTATGCCTGAATTATTAGATTAATAAATTAATAATTATTTACCTGGAAAAAACAGCTGATTTAAATAATTAGAATACATTTTATTAAATTATATAAGTACAGTGTTTACATTTAACATTATGATAACATTATTTACAACATTTTTTTTAATACGAATGTTCAATTTTCTTAACTTCTAGGTTAAAACAATATAAATAGTTTGTACATCCAATGAGAAATCAAAAATTGAATAAAGATAAAAATTGGTATAAATAATCGTATAAGTCTTAAATTGTATATTTAATACACTCGAATATAATCGTTTTTTAATTAGAATTTTAAATGAAATTATAATTCGTCTCGATTGCTTTAGTGCCAAACAATGGCAAATGATGCACTAAGCAAAATATCAAAAATTTATTTTTTACAAACCAAATCCATAGACAAATTTTTTATTAAATTTTCATTTTGTATTATTTTTAGACATTATTATTTTCGAGAATATTCAGAAACTTTTTACACGATTTTCGGCCTATTTTAAATGATTGATTTGGTTCAATGCGGTATTAAAAAATTATGGAACATATCCCTAATTTTATAATGCAAGCAATGTCTTTTTAAGCGATTTTTTATACGCGATTTGTTGTAGAACGTATCTACCGCGTAAAAAGAGACCATAATATTCCAACATATATGTTTTAATTCCTAGACTTCTTTTTGTCAATATGCAACTGCTCTATTGCAGTTAAAGGTATATTCAACCTTGATAAAAACTGTAATTTCTCTACATATGGTTCATGGTTATGATACACTCCAGGTGTCTCAACCACTTCCCCGTCTTCAGTAATTTTGCAGTGATATTTGCAGTCTAATTTCGTTCTTGTGCATCTCCAATACATTCTTCCCTTTTTGATACAATGAAGACTTAAGATGTAATTGTTTAAAACAAGACCGACGTTCCCTTTTCTCGTTTCGATTACGTACACCGATAAATCTAAAAATTTATTGATATGTTATTTGAGGGGTTGGAATATTTTTTATATGAATCTACACAGAGCTGTGCAAATACTTAAGTACATGTACTTAAGTACTTTACTAAACAAAATAAAAACTTGTTGGAGAAGTAATTGTACTTATATTCTTAAAAATGTACTTCTAAAGTAGATGGGTACTTAAGTACCGTAAGTTAGGGTTACTTGAACCACTTTTTCTAGATTTTGGATGTATTTCCTTTTAAAATTAATATAAAAATGTACTGGTCTTGATATCCGATTTTTCCTTAACCTACAACAGTTATGCTTTTAATTTATTAGTTATTACAATATTTTTGCATTTAACACGTTCGCTGCCGGATTAGGGAAGCAATATTTCACCAGAAGCCACGTAATTTTTCATGATAATATAGATAAATATTTTCCATAAGTAAAATTAAATGCAATAATGATTTTATTATTACATAATATTATAAGCATTATGGGTTTTCACGCGTCAGCGCGTGATCGGCACTGGCACGCAAAATAGTCCTCAAATGCCGCATCACGCTATGGCGTGTGATGTATATAGAATAGGATCGAATATGGAAAAATAAGAAAATACAATATACGTTTCATTTTATTTTTTTGATTCATCCATTACAATCAATTCAAAAATCGAGAAGTATGCATAAAACTTTTTACGATTTATGACTTATTTTGGCACAATCTAAGCAAAAGCCTGGTGCTCCTTCACAGACTGTGCATATGTAAGTGGTGTCCTTACGTTTGCCTTTGGAGTAACAACTCTTGCAATGTTTTCTCAAAATCTTTCCACCTTTCTTTTCTTCACGTAATTTTAAAATATGTTCTCTTTCATCTGAAACACGAATTTTTTAAGAAAACTTAAAACCAAATCTCAAAAGTCTTTAAAATTGTCCTTTCATCCACGCCGATATGACTACACTCGCTTAACACACAATGCCGACTAATCCGAATATGAATAATATATTGAATACACACCACGCGCTGACGCGTGATTGGCTTTTGCTGATGGCATCATATCACGCGCCTGCGCGTGAAAGGCAGCGAATGAGTTAATAAATATATACAAATAATAATAACTTCCCCTATACTAATGCACTATAAACATCTGTTAGATTCAAGGAAGACACTATCTTGAAATAATAGCAATATATGCATTTAAAAGTATTTTATTTGGAAAACTTTATGAAACAATGAAAACATTTGCTACGAAAAAACTTACAGAGCTTCAAGTGTCTTTAATCTTTATTTTGATTGACTGGGCAGAAAATAAACTCTTCTTGAGAATCTTTGGAGGGTTAATCTTTTTTTTTTTATAACGCACTATTTATAAGTAACCCTGACTTACGGTAACTAATTTAATATTACATATTAATAAAATAATAATAATAACATTTTCAGATATCCTTGAATGTTAGTCATGAAAATGTTTATTATAATGGTCATCTTTAAAAAAAACATTTGTATAGAAGAACGTCCTACAATCTGAAATATATCAAATATCCAGTAATAATGTTTTTTTTTTTTTTTGATATCTGGAAGAGTAAATAAACTATATTTTATTCAATCAACTATTTAATTACATCAATATACATAAAAAAATAATTAAAATATTCATTTTCATTTATTTTTATTTCGTAAGCTTGTTATTAAGCTATTAATCAATTTTTATTGATGGCGCAAAAAGTCCATTTTCTCGCCTCAAATTAGTTGAGCCACCAATAAAATTAATATTTTTTTTTGTTCTTGTTAACCCTTTGTTGCCGGATTTTTTTTTGAAAATCTGTATGCTTGTGGTATCCATGTAAAACCACTAGGAAACTAGAAATAAATTATTTGATAAGTGGTTTCACTGTGATACCACTAGTCAACAAAGGGTTAAAATACTTTGCTAGGTTCATGAACCTTTAATCTTGTCTGCAAAGTTAATAAAATAGTTACCTAATTCTATTATACCTAAATATTTCGAAATTCAATACTTTTTCACTCGCTTTTATGAGGTTACAAATATGTTTTAATTTATAAATATTTTTTTCGGTGATTATGAAACTGCTCTAATTGAGTTAACGGTATATTCAACCTTCTTAAATTCTGTAGTTTAGATAAATTTGCTTCGTGATTGTGGAACACACCGGGGTGTTCAATTAGTTCCCCGTATTCAGTAATTTTGCAGCGGTATTTGCAGTTCAAAATCGTCTTGGTGCACTTCCAATAAAGTCTGCCATATTTGATACATTGGAGACTTAAGATGTAATTATTTACAACAAGGCCAATGTTCCCTTTTCTGCTTTCAATTACGTAAACTGATAGACCTAAAATATTATTAATGTATTAAAAAAAATTAAATAAAATATGTTCAGTTTTTGTCGCTAAAAAAAATGTTCAAGAACAAAAAATTCAACCTTGTACCCTTTAAAACTTTTTCACGTAGGTACTAGATCAACCTGAAATTTATCAAAATATGGATCAATAACAATAATAATTTTAATATCTGTATAATAATAATAATAGTAATAATATACACTTTATTAAATCACATTTGAACTACATAAATACACAAAAAAATAAAAAGATCCTTGGTTATATTCATTAATATTTTAACAATTTCAAGCACAGATTGATTTTAGTTTATGTTACATCTGTCTTCTTGGTCATATTAATATGATTTTCGTCGTATATTGCAATGGATATCTTCAGGGTACTTTAAAAAGTGATGTCCATTGCAATATATACAGAAACGTTGGATAAATATCGAAAAAAAATTATTATAGATTTAATATATACACTCAACGCTTCAACTAACGACCTTTAACCCTCGGAGTACACACCTATTTTTTCAACCTACTAGTACACTCTGGGTCAATTTGATCCTGCTTATTTTTGATCGCCTATAATTCCGCAACTACGAAACCTTTTGACTTACCAAAATTCAAAGGTATACTTTGATTCATGGTAAATGAATTTATAAGTGTTACAAATACCTTTGAAGTATTCAACATACTAAAAAAAAAATCGCGAAAAATTTAAAATACGTAAGCGCTATTCACGGATCAAAGTCGGTGTATGGGTCAAATTGACCCATAAGAGGCTCCGAGGGTTAATAAAACGACGTTATTTAAATTCACGAATTCACGTTTAAAGTTGGCACATTATATCAAGCAGTTGAATTATCAACTCCGTCGTTATATCGAGCGGTGAGTGTATTTATTAAATTATTCTGAACGGGACATTAATTTCATTCAATACATTTTATCTTATACTAAAAGATCCCTCTACTATATACAAGAACTTTAAGTTTAAAATTTAACATTTGTAAGTTTCGCCGATTTTTTTTTAAATAATTTATTTTCAACTATATTTTTTCCTGTTTACGTGCATATGTTCAATTTCAGTTAACGATATATTAAGTCTCTTTATATTCAGTAATTTATACATGTCTGGTTCGTGGTTGTGGAATACTCCAGGTTTCTGAAGTACCTCCCCGAACTCAGTGATGGTACAGTGGTACCTGCAGTCCATTTTTGTCCTGGTACATCTCCAGTATAGTCGCCCATTTGAAATAGATTGCAGACTTAAAACATGATTATTGACGACAAGACCAATGTTCTTTTTTCTGGTTTCAATTACGTACACTGATAGACCTAAAATAATATTTATGTGTTATTCTAGGGTATGAAATTTTGTAGTGTATATTCCAAACTTTAGATTTTTTCTCAGAAAGTACCTAATCAATATTTATATTAGGGTGATTCATTTCCGCAAAACATTTTTTTTCAAGGTCCTCAAGCAAAATTTTAATCTACATATAGAAAAAAAAATTCTCACCAAGATTGAGCTCTTAATTCCTATTTTAAGTACTTGCAATTTAAATATGAAGTTTTCCCATTTAAAATGCATGTAAAAAAAATATATTTTTTTAAAATTTCTAATGCTTAGACACCTTTTATCATATTGGGAATCGGTTTGATGGACCTTACGGGAAATTTCACGCTCTTTAAAATTGCCTCAGTGTTTTTTTCTGTAACTCACACTGGTTCGCCAGTAGGAGTCATCTAAATACTAACTAATAATGCAGCATTATTAGTTAGTATTTATCAATTTCTTGCGTTTTAAGGCCTAAAAATGGCTGTGAATTCATTAAATATTGGTAAAAAAACTATTTTTTACGAGTCAGCTCTTTTTTTCTCCCTAATTTTTGCGGTTTGCTAAAAAAAATGGAAAAAAAAATATTCCAAAAACTGTATTTAGATGACTCCTACTGGCGAACCAGTGTGAGTTACAGAAAAAAACACTGAGGCAATTTTAAAGAGCGTGAAATTTCCCGTAAGGTCCATCAAACCGATTCCCAATATGATAAAAGGTGTCTAAGCATTAGAAATTTAAAAAAAATATATATTTTTTTTACATGCATTTTAAATGGGAAAACTTGATATTTAAATTGCAAGTACTTAAAATAGGAATTAAGAGCTCAATCTTGGTGAGAATTTTTTTTCTATATGTAGATTAAAATTTTGCTTGAGGACTTTGAAAAAAACATGTTTTGCGGAAATGAATCACCCTAATGTATATGTAATATTGTAACAACTTTTTGAAATATTTTCAAGTTCGCAAGAAGGGTTTTTGGTATTTACCTACCTGAAATTTTGCAGTAAATAAAAACAAATATTTACTTTATTAAATGTATACATTCTCCACAGAAAGAAATCAATACAGTACTAATAAAATAATAAAGCATTTATAAATCTGCTAGACGTATAGTTTGAACATGAAAGATGACTAGTCTAAGCATTATAATTACATTGCTGAACCGGTCATCTTTCATGTTACAAACTATACTCTTATATAATATAGTAAAGAAAAATGTTTTTTTACATTGTTTTAATAAATAAATGCCCAGTTTCATTAAACATCCTTGAATTTTCTAGCAGCCTAGTAAATCTCCTATAACTATTTGAGGCACGGAATTTTAGCAAATAAAAAAACCCATGTTGCACAGAAATTTTATTTTAAATTTTTTAACAAATTTGGTTTATTTTAGTTAGTAAAGAAATACAATAACAAGAAAAAAAAAAAAAAAGTCATTAAGCTACTTTCAATGGCTGGCGAGCCTGTACTGACAAGTTTAACGGCCAATCAATCAAAAATCCAGTGAGACACCTGTTGGTGAAATTATTAACTATTTTCAAGAGGTGGGACAAAATTTAAGCCTTAGTTCCAGTAGCAATTTTTATTTTTCGAGGTGGTATAAAAAAGTCCCACCATGCAGATTGAAGTAACAAAAAGGTGGGACATTTCCAGTCCCGTCGTGCCCCAAAGGGATAAAAGAGTATTAGAAATAGGTTTTTAAATACTGGACATTGATTAGTCCATTTGGAGATCTAGTAGACTGCTATAATTTTTTTTAATATTTGTATCTAGAATTAAATTTGCATTTACTAAACCATTTCAAACCTACTTCTTCTTATTTATATAAAACTGCTCGATTTCTGCAAAAGACATATTGAGTCGTCTAATATGCGTTAGTTTGTTTGCATCTGAACTGTGGTTATGTATCTCCCCTGGTTTTTCAAAAATCTCCCAATTCTCCGAGACGGTACAGTGGTATTTGCACTTCAAGTTAGACTTGCTACACCTCCAGAACATTTTTCGATTTGAAATATACTCGAAACTTAAGATGTAATCGTTAATGACAAGTACGACATTGCCTCTCCTGCTTACAATGGTATACACCGATAGACCTAAAAATAGAAATTACACATTAGTAAAATATTCATTTAATGGTAGTTTTTTAAATCATCCTTACAGTAGAATATATTTACTTGGATGCCATGACTTCTTGCGTTTGTATTTTATCACAATTATATCAATACACTTTATTAGATTGTAAGCAAATCTTACAACCCACTTTTCACCCATTTCTTATTGTCGTATCTATTTGACACTTTTCAAACTGTTAACAATACAATAATAGGTTTAATCTCATCAATGGTTAACAATAAGCCCACGAGTGTTTTTAAAATTACTCTTTTGATCTCCGAAATGAGAGAATACCTTCTTGACAATAATATTGTAATTAGAAATCGTTTCTACTTTTCTTTCTAATTTACAGGATTAATACTTTCTTATAAGAGTTATGACAAGGAAAATATATTCTCTGGGGTGATTAAAATAGAAGACATGATACGTAATACTTAATATATTCCTTTGTGTATCTATACATTGTAATCTTTAAAAGTATATTATTGTTAACATATAGTATGCAATTTCTCAGAATCAGAATTCGAAAACACAGCAAAAAATATATGTAACTAGTATTTATATTTTAAATAAAGCAATCCCTCTATTTACGCGATTAAATGGTTACAAGAAACGACGTGTTTTGTAAGTCTTTTTAAATTTCGTAGATCAGGGATTCCAAACGAGTTTCAGGTGGATCCCTGGGGGTTTATGGAAGTTTAAAAAGGGTCTATAGTATTCAGGAGGGCTATGGTACATTTTTCTGTTTTAAAATTTTGAATTGCAATGTCCTTTTTTTCTTTTCATTTATATTTATGACTATCGATATATAATTGCTTGTTTTTGCTATGTATTGCTTTTATATTTTCGGCAAGATTGTGGTATATTTATGTTTTCTAGAAACGAAAAATGTAAGGAGATCTATAAAGAAAATTATTCTTTTAAAAGTGGTCTATGTAGGAAAACGGTTGGGAACCCCTGATTTATATGAATTTATGATTTTATTTTTTATTTTCTAATCTTAAAGTCGATATTTCTATGACAAATTGAAATTTGGTGCATAAAAATTACTATAAAATTTTGAATTTTAGATTTCGATTAAATGATGTTTATTTTAGAGAAAATGACTTGAAAAGTTTAAATTTTCAAACCGCGGTTCTGTATCTCGAAACGTTCTCGAAATATGGCCTTTTAAAGTTTTCGATTTTTGAAAAAAATGGGGAAAAATGACCGTAACTTTTGAACGAGTGGTCGGATTTTATTTTAGTCGGCAGATTTGAAATCAGCGTATCGAAATCAATACAATGACATGTATAACACTTAAAAAATCGACAAAAAAAATTCGCGAAAAATCGAAAAAATTAAAAAAATGTCGATTTTTGCCAAAAAAATTTTTTTTTTATTTTTCAAATATGATACATGTCATATAACTTTTGATGCGCTGATTCCAAATTCGTCGACAAAAATCAAATCCGACCTCACGTTCAAAAGTTACGGTCATTTTTCTCTAAAATTTTCAAAAATCGAACACTTTAAAATGTCATATCTCGAGAACGTTTTGAGCTAGAGAACTGCGGTTTGAATATTTCAACTTTTCACGTCATTTTCTATACAATAAACATAAAATAACCGAAATCTAAAATTCAAAATTTTATAGTAATTTTCATGCACCAAATATCAATTTATCATAAAAATATCTTAAAAAAATATATAAAATATATAAAAAAAGATAAGAAAATAAAAAGAAAAATCATAAATTATCCAAAAATGCAAATCATTCCTTTAAAAGGGTCTATGTAGGACAAAGGTTGGGAACCCCTGGTGTAAATTGAGGCATTACTGTATTAAAACCATATATTAAAACTAAATGAAAAAACTCTATTTCAAAAAGGTTGCTATTTTTTAAATTTTTACCTACCAACAATGGCATTAAAAAATTGCTGAAAATCAAGACCAAGTTACAGGCAAAAAATATATATCAGACTTATTTTATTAAATTAATATGTCATAATTAATGCCAAGTTTTCAATCAAAGAGTATACGTTTTAAATACTGAGCTCCGATTGGCCCATATGTTACAAGTTACAATGCTACTTAAATTATTGAAACACAATAATAAAATTCACAATAACATTTCAAACTTCTTCATCTTCTTATTTATATAAAACTGTTCAATTTCCGCAAAAGACATATTAAGTCGTTTAATATACTTCAATTTGTATGTATCAGGATCGTGGTTATGTATCTCCCCTTGTTTTTCAGAAATATCCCAATTCTCCGTGACAATACATTGGTATTTACACTTCAAATTAGACTTGCTACACCTCCAGTACATTTTTCGATTTGAAATATAATTGAGACTTAAAATGTAATCGTTAACGACAAGTGCGAAATTGCCTATTCTGCTTCTAATGGTATACATAGAATAACCTAAAAAATAGAAATTGTATGTTAGTAAAATATGGATTTAACACAAGGTATGTAAAGTATAAGGTAGCCTCATGGCTCGGCTCGAGAGAGGGAAATACATCATCTGGGGTGCCAAAATGAGGAGAGAGGGAATGATGAGTCCAATCATAACACGTGTAGCCTCGGATGACGTCATTCGGGGTGCCCAAGCTGATTGGTCAAAAGCTGATGAGGCAACCTGTGTATTTACTAACCTTGTATTTAACAATAATTTTTTAAACTATGCTTACAATTTGCAATGAAACGATTTTACTTGGATGTTTTGAGTGCTCTTTGGAAGAGCACTGCATATGAAGCTTTTTAAGGTGCCTTTTCATGTAAAGCTCATAGCTGCGATAAATGTAGTCACGTGACCGATTTTGAATTTTGAATGCTAGCTATTGGTCAGCGACAAGTGAAAAAAGCTCAACATGGTTGAGCTCATACTGCTTGTCGCTAGAAATCACGTGACACATAATGACAGTAGTTTTGACATTTTGTGCATTCTTGTTTGTTTTGTGGGTTTTCGTCTTTACGAATAGTATAATGAATTTCGAAGATGTAGAGGTAAATATCAATAAAAATTCATAAAAAACATTGACTTACTTCAAAAACATTTAAGCATGATCACGTGACAAGATTTATCGCAGCGACGAACAACACATGAAAAGGCACCTTTACTCATAGAGAAAATATTACATAGTCAGTGAGCCATAGCACTTATGTATGTGGACGTTAATCGTAAATAATAAGAGAAAGAAAAATCTGAACCTGCTTGTGTCTCTCAACAAACTGATTTGTTTGACAAAGATAGATAGCGGTTCACATTTTTTTTCTCTTTCTACTGACAGTTAGTATCAAGTTAGTATTTTCGGCTGACTTACTGTCTCTATGTAATATTATCTCTATGCCTTTACTCGAAATGTTTTCTAGCTTTTGAAAAAAATGTGTACTGCTCTCTTTATACTAAAACTATAGTCGACCACTTATGTTGTAGTATTGGAGATGCGACGTTCTACTCAATAATGAACTGGACGAGTGTTTATTTTCAGTCCAGTGGCAAGTAGTCTAATTGAATAATTTAGAAGAACTTTTTGACAAGAATATTCTAATATTCATAAAATCATTTCTAGTTCTCTTTCTAATTTAGAGGAATAAAACTTTCTTATAAGATTTTTGAGAAGGAAAGGATATATCTTGGGATGATTAAGGTAGAAGCTAATAATCCTTTGTGTATTTTATAAAATATATTATTATTAACAGATATGTAGGTGACTACCAAGGCCAAGAATATGAAAAAAAAACAGCAATAAATATTTATAATGTTTATATTTTAAATACGTATTAAGACAGTAAATTTAAAAAAAAAAACTTTTAGGTCCTGTTTATCTACCAACATGGTATTAAAAAAATGCTGAAAAATGTGTAATAAATACTTATTTTAATAGCACATTACTCATATAATACTTTTACCTCCCCCCCAAAAAAATTAATCAATGTCCAGTTTCAATAAACATAAATATTCCTAGCAGTCTAGTAAATCTCCAATCAAAGAATATTATTGGAAGATCTACTTTTTCTTTTTCAAACGTTTTTCTTTCTTCTTCTTCTTATTTATATAAAACTGTTCGATTTCTGCAAATGATATATTAAGTTTTTCAGTAAACTTCAGGTTGGTTGTATCAGGACCATGGATATGCACCTCCCCGGCTCTTTCAAGTACCTTCCCGTTCTCCGAAATAGTACAACAGTGGTACTTGCACTTCAAGCTAGACTTACTACATCTCCAGTACAATTTTCCTTTTGAAAAAGATTCCAGACTTAAGATATAATCGTTGACGACAAGTACGATATTACCTTTCCGGCTTACAATGGCGTACACCGATAAATCTAAAAATAATAATTGTATATTAGTTCAAATTTATTTAAATGTGTTTTGGAACCATGCTTACAATTTGTAATTGAACATCTTTTTTTTCTTGGATGTTTTGATTTCTTGGGTTTGTTTAGAACAAAATTCCAACTGTCAACTTCGTACAGAACTGCTATAAAATTTACAGACAATACATATTATTACAATCATTTTTGTTAGTGTTTGGGATTTTAGACCAACTTTGATGGGATTTTCAAAAATCGAAAGTCAAAACCCTAGAATTAGTTGATATTGCATAACATATTAAGAAAAATGTATATTTTAATTTTTATATTAAAATAGAAAAGTTGGGATTTTGGGATATGATGTCTATGTTTTAAGAGCAACCAGTTGAGTAAGGATTAATCGTTTTTGGAATACATTAATTTTAAAACACTGAACAAAATCAACCTTAAAGAAAAAAAATAAATACGCAATACATTTATTTAATGATTAAAATATTTAGTACACTAAAATAAATACATGTTTATTTGAAAAACACAATACAATATAAACAGTATTTTAATTCCCTTCTATTGTATAATTAACATAAAGAAATACATCATACATAAATAAAACAGATAAAAATAAGACTTTCCCATTTTGTTATAAAGCAAAATTAAGTGTAAATAATAATATATAAATTAGTGAAAACACCATGCATTATAATAAAGTTAAATAGTGCACTAAAATGGGATAAAATAAAATTAAAAGACTTAAATATTACGTCGTAATGTTAAATTTAGGTCCCCCAAAATAAATGATAATATATCACTAGCAGAAATAATGTGATGGTCAAAAGATTTATAAAAATATTATGTAATTATTTATTTTAATTTTAATACCCTCATTAAAGTCACATTCTACGACCCTTTGCTAAATCTACATTAAAACATAAAACAAACAATTGAATAAATAAAATTGATGATAAAATCACTTTTGAACTGACATGAAATGCATTACAGGAAAATCTTCATACATTTTTCTTTTCATTATTTTTTTGGTTGGGGGTAAATGGTTATGGGCGTTTTTGACAGATTCAAGAACTCCGTTCACTGTGTAAACGGCAGCTTTACATTTTCTATCGTTGCAAATCCATCTGATTTTTGTCCCGTTGCAAGTTACCTTTTTCTTCCGGAATAAATTCTCTTTGTAAAGAAGATGGGGGAACCCTTGTTTACTTGATACGTAAGATATTTCTGAAACAAAAATAAAGTATTAGTTTTTGAAAAGATACAATCGTATTTTGTTTCTAAAAAAAAAAAAACGTGATTTGTTTTTGAAGTTATGCTTCTTTAAACGCACTCAAAGTAAAAAGGCGTGTTGCATGCAACAATTAACACCATGAAGTTAGGTTAAGTGTAGATAATACAGATTTATGTTATGCTAGTCAGTAAAACAGGTTGTTAATTTTGCATTTTCACGTTAGATGTCACTACGCCAAAGAAGTACAACTTCTAATGCGCGTACATAAGTACACCCTCCTATTTTTCTGTAAATAATAATTATGAGAACATTAAAAAAATTGTTTATTTATTAATTAAATACATTTTTGGCAGAGTAACATAAAAATACATTTTATTTTTATTTAAGCTATCTAAATAACATTTATTTTATATTCGATATCAAAAAGTGCTCCTTTTAATTTTAAATAGCAAGGAGCTTTAATCAAAAATTTTCAAGCGAACAAAAAGATTTGCTACTGTTCTATTCACAGTTTGAATCTGTCAAAAAATCATATCGTTTGACCCAAAATTTACTTTTAGTAAACAATACAAAAAAGACAAATTTTTAATCCGAAAAATTAACGAACCGCTCTAATTTCTACTCCAAATTCGACACGGATTATGAAAATCTCGCCCCTCATAAGTAAAAAAGAACCTTAATATGTTAAGCTATAATTTAGCAATGTTTTAATAATAGTTTACTTTATATTTTGATCGGTCTAGTGAACATTTTCCCGGTTGCCCGAATAATGTATTCAGGCCTGTGCCACAATTTGGTTATTCATTATCTGTTTTTATCAGCCTATATAAACGGATTATCGCTGTAATTTATCTTTCTCGTAAAACTGCTGAACCTCCCATAAAGACATATTATTTAATACGATACACCGGCTAAGTTTCTTCGGATCGCAAGGTTTATGATTATGATAAGTATTTGGTTTAATTTTAAGAGTGCCACTTTTGACATAGCACGTATATCTACACCCCTTAAAGTGTTTTCCACAACGCCATCTTTTGTTTTCATGATGTGTCATAATATGGTTGTCTACTACAATAGCTGGGCCTTTTTTACGGCCTTCGATTATACAAAATGGAATCCCATCTAAAAAAATAAGAAGTATTAGATCAAATTGGAAATTCAAAGATAATTAATTTTCTTTCGTTTGGTCTGAGGTACCTGGGTCTACGACGAAAGACAGAATCTCGAAAGGCAGACATGGACAAAAGGCAGACGTGGACAAAAGGCAGACATGGACAAAAGTCAGACAAAAAATTTATAAAATTAATAATATCTTTATGGGGTGAGGAGCTTCTAAAATACCCCCTACCTTCTAAAAAATATATATCGTTAAAGTAAATCAAATAATACAATATTATTTTTAGGGGGTGGGGCATATTGCATAAACCCTCTCCCCTCAAATATATTATTAATTTATATTAAAAAAAATCCTGCTTTTTGTCCTTGTCTGCCTTTTGTCCATGTCTGCCTTTTGTCCGGGTCCCGAGGTACCTGTAGATATTAATTAATTCACATTTTTTTCATTTCATGACCTAAAACCTTCAAACTGAAATACATAATTAAATTAGACAGTATACCGGGTGATCTATTTAAATTGAGACAAGCAAAATATCTCGAAATACGAATATAGAAAAGAATAAACAGGTTTCCATGAAGTTGACCTCAAAAAGACTTTAAAATCTCACTTACTTCGATTAGTTTTCCTACCCTAACTTTTATACCAAACATTTTCTGTGAAAAACCTTAATTTTCAAGATAAATGCTTGTCTCAATCTATAACAAAATGAATGAATAGGAATCAAAAAGGAATAAATAACAACAAAGTCAAATAGAAAACAATATTTATTAAAATGCTTGAAAAGTCTTCGACCTTATAATTTAATAAATTCTTTTAAAGTTGTTAACAATTTCACCTTCTAGCGTTTATAAATAAATTTATAATACTCTTCAACATCTGAAACCGTCATATCTAACATTTTGTAACGATTTAACTCCGTTCTATTGGAAGGATGATTGTGAACACTCCCTGGTTTAATTCGAATCTTCCCATCTGTTAAAGAATAGACAAATCTGCATCCATAGTTACACATTTTACATCGCCAACGTGAGTTTTCATGGTATGTCGTTATAAAATTGTTTATTACAAGCACCGGGTATTTTCTTTTACTTTCAATAACGAAAACTGACGGATCTAAAAATAATAATGGAATATGTAAGTATTAAAATTTTATCCAAAGCAAATATGCTTTAAATTACAACAATTGATATTAATTTTAACATCCGCTGATTTTACGGTGCACATTTTTGCGGAGCACACTGGTAACAAAGTTAGGTAATGTGTTATGAACCCAATAACTTTCTTTGACTTGGATTATCACAAGTCACAACTATACATTTTTATACTAAAATATGTAAAGCTAAAATCGAAATGCAAACAAAAAATATTATTTATTAAAGTAAAATATACGTATACAATAAAAAATTATACATGTCGAATAAATTGAGGAATGTTGAGGAATAGTTTATTTTCTGAGGTGTCATCTTATATAATAATTTAACAAAAAAAATATGGATGAGGTTATTTGCACATACCATATGAGCATGCAATTGGCTATTTGAACATACTGTATGTGCATGCAATTGGCTATTTGCACATACCACTAACTTAACGTAAACTAATCTACCCTAACTTAACAACCTAACCTAATTAGGTACATAAACAGTACGTGCAAATAGCCAATTGCATGCACATACGGTATATGCAAATCGTCACATTCAAAAAATATATATTTCTTTACATAATAATTTTTTTATTAGGCCTTTTTGGGAATGAAAGCCCAAGGCCCTATTTAAATTCACCCTCTAGCTTCTTGAACTTCCTCTTTTCTTTATAATAATCTTCTAATTCCAATAAAGTCAAATTGAGTCTATATTTTTTAGAAACATCTTTATGTGGATGGTTATGATTCAAACCAGGTTTCACAAGTAATACTGATTTTTGTTGTGTGCATAGAAATGGGCATCCACGTTTTCGACACCTCCAGTAAAGTTTATCACCATATGCATGTGTCGATGACAACATGTAATTATTCAACACGATTACAGGATTTCCGAATCCACTTCGGATAATAAACCAATCTGAAAATTAACAGTATAAATTCTATTAGTTATTAGCACACAGATATAATAATACTGGAGTGATAACTCAATACTAAAAACTTAGGTGACATTGAGTGAAGAGAAATAGTCTTGGGGCCGCACAAAACTGTCACTCATGAAGAAGAAGACGGTTAAGTAATACAGATTTTTATTAGTCGATAAAACGTATAAATGTCACATACACATTTTTTTAACCTAATATTTTTTCAGGATACAAAGTAGCTTATGTCTTTCCGCGGGATGCAAGCTTTCTCCCTGCTAAATTTCATCAAGATCGGTTCAGCAGATTAGTCGTAAAAAGGTAACAAACAGACAGACAGACACACCTTCCATTTATATGAATTACATTAAAATATCAAAGGGTGAGGTTGTAATTTTTTTGATTTGGTAGGCCATATTACAAGCTACTCAGCAGTGTCGTAGATAGCTTTTGCGATAAGGGGGGATATGACAAAATTAAATTTCATAAAGTTATATTTTTCATTATGAAAATCATCTTTTATGTGGTGAAAGTACAAAAATTTATTATATTTATTATTGAATAAATATTCGTATATCATAATCATCTTATAATTTTTATAGACTGATGGGAGGATTGTTCCCCTTAATCCCCCCCTAACTACGCCACAGCTACTTAGGACCTAATTGGATAATTATTATATCGAATAATTAGGCCAGTTTACATATATTTTCTAAATAAAAATTACAGTATGATATAATGCTTGAACTGAAAAATAAAAATAAATGATTTGCAATTAAAAGAATTATATAATACTAGTTTTATTCTTATAGTTCCATTTTTGTTTTAACATTAATATATAACTTGATTATTTTTAGCAACAGAAAAACATACACAATATTTTTTACTGAAATTACTATGTATAGGTAAATAAGTTTTACAGAACATTTATTTTATAAATTATTTTTCTAAATTCCCAGGCAACTAGTACTAGTACATGAAACAATAACATGTATATAATAAGTAAAGTTTTATAATTTTTTAACGCATCCTATCTGAATCTTCTTTACTTCCTTCCTATCTTTATAGTATTCTTGTAGTTCTGCCAACGTCATGGAAAGTCTTTTTTTATGAGAAATATCTGTAGGCAAGTGATTATGTGCTAGTCCAGGTTTTATGGAAACTATGGAGTTTTTTTGAGAACATAGAAATTGGCAACCGTATTTTCTACATCTCCAATACAGAAACTCTTTTCTTCGTTGTGTTAGCGATAATAAATAATTGTCTATCACAATAGTTGGATTTCCAAATGAACTTTCAACGATGTACAAATCTGAAAATAAATTATAAATATTAGAAAAGTGTACATGTACAATAAGTTCAAATTATTTTGATTTTACTACTTCATATTACCAAATTGTATCCCCATTTTCACTAATCTAGTATGTACTAACAGCTTTGTACTCATCTGTTAAATGACTTTGATTGGTCTATTTAGAGATGAACAGATAGGCTGTTATAAATAACATGCTTTGGTGAAAATGGGGTTTCGTATTACTACAATTAAAACTGGTTTAATTTAAAGAAACATTAGCATTTTTTTTTCCATTTCCAGCATATCTTAATGACAAGCTATGGATATAGATGAATGGTTTCTTAATGTAGATATCTTGATTTTAGTTTGTCGGAGTCTTCTTCAGAAGTGATTCTGAAACTTTTCAGAATCACTTCTGAAGAAGACACCGACATGAGAGTCGAAACGTCATGTTGATAAGGACCCAGAGTCCAGAGCCTTGACATGAAACTATGGGAAGGAATTTGATCTGGTTGAAATAAAATTACAAAAATGCAGTATTATATTAATAACATTTATTTTAAACACTAATAAAAAAATGAATCTTGAGTACAATGCTTCAAAGGAGATTAAATAATATATGGAAACTAAACCTATACTTTAATAGTTATAATAAATATAAAACTATAACCTAAGGAAATATTTATAAGGTCCAGGAATTAATTTAATAAAAGGGCATACAAAAAATAACAAGGAAACCTGTCACAGGAAAAATTTCGAAGTAGCATATTTATGTTATATTAAAATTTAATTAGTTACTATGGACATAATGTTGAATACTACTAAATACATAATTCTTTCGCATTTTTTTTACAAATCAGAGCTGTCATTCTCCTCATCCATTTCTATATTAGAAATGTTAATATGAAGAGATGACACAACACTACGAGGTTGCACAGGCATCTTATAAATATATTTATCAATGAAATTATAGAAGTTTACTAAACTTCGTGGATATTCCACATTAAAAACGTAAAACAATTTGTATAAAGTATCAAAAGCTTTCAAAGGACTTTCAGGTACATTTAAGAGCAATCCATCTCCTTGGATAAAAATCGAACTTTTTCCTTGCTCTTTTACTAAAGTAAGATAGGGTTGTATATTTTCCGTGCTTTCACTGCGTAATGTTTTTCCCAAATCTTCGAAATTAGTATCTTCCTGAAATTTCAGAAAATGAATATTATACGCATTTTTTATTGTTTATAAACTAGAAGTCACTAAACGAAAACTTACAGATACTAATTGTAATAAAAATTTATTTGGAAAATCGGATTTTATTGTTACATCTTCTTCTTTGCATAACTATAAAAAAATATCATAGTTAAGTAAGGAATCAAATAGACAAAAAAAGTGGTGTGTACCTTACTATGTAAGCACACGATTGAAGTGAAACTTCTTTTGTTTTCATTAACCATCAGAATTAAATAAATAAAATTGACTTGTACGTGTTCATCCATCTTTTTCTTATACATTTACTTCTCTCTCTCTAACGCATAATCGACATAAAGTTACTTGCATCTCTCGCTTATACATCTACTCCCGCATATGCCATATTCTCCTTAGCGTTTCATTTTTAAAACGTGTCGAATTTTAAAATCTGTCGAGGTCATTCCAATTCACAAGTCTCGTTAAAGAAGTTTCACTTCAAAAAATTCTTTGGATTTTTATACTTACACGTTTCTTTCCTTTGCCCTTGCTTTTGTCTCTAGATTTTCTTTTTAAATTATTGATTACTGCATTGGATACTGGTAGTAATTCGGCTAAGATAAGTAAAGCCCTTAATTGTTCTAGAAAGTGTTAAATGTATGTAATAATAATAATAATTTATTTATAAACGTGTATACGATATTTACCATTTTCAATCGTTCTAGATATTTCTAAAAGAGCAGGGCGAAATTTTTTCGCATAATATAGAATTCGTGGTGTGTAATATGTTTCAAATTTCGATATAAAATTATCATTTAATTTCGGAAACATCTTTTTAAATTCTATATGAATCTGAAAGAATTTTTTACATCATATAATTTATTATATACTTTGATCATATACAGTCGAACCTCGTTAGTACGTTTTTTAAGGGATTGGTGAGAAAACATGTATTAACGAAATATTTTAATATGGGGTCTTATGGAAGAATGCCGAGACCCAAAAAAACATACTAACGAGGTTTCATTGTAATACAAATATTTTTGTACCATGTCACCGTGATAATCTTGCAAGCGCGGGTACATTTGGAAAATGTCTGCAATAGTTGGTTGTTCTGTCAATATCCAATGACGTCTAAATATATAAGTATCATGTAGTCCTTGAATTATCGTACTTTTATTTTCTTCTGTTGGATTTTTAAACTTTAAAATCAAGATCTATAAAAATCAACAGCGAATAAAAAAAATGAACGAATTGATTTTTTTTTTAAATAATTATACTTTTTCTTTCATTTCCTCAGTTGATAGATTTTCAATATCCAAACTAATATCGATAGGTTTATTTTTATTTACTCTGTACTTTTTTTCTGAAGGGCTAAGTTTGGTTCTCATTGTCCATAATCTAAATTCGATAAAACCTTTTTTTGTGTTTTCATCGTAATAGTGTTCCTAATAAATCCAGAAAAAAAATGTAAAACTTTATATACATGTATACATATGCAGTGGCGCACCCAGGAAAAAATCAGAGGGGGAGATCAATTTTTATTTGTAATTTTCATAATTGTTAAACTAAATAATGTACATATATCAACAAATTCAGGGGTAGAGGGGGGTCTAAACACCAAAAAAACTTTGGGTACGCCACTGTACATATGTTCAATAATACTAACATATCCTTCAGATGAATAATTATTTCGCAAACGTGGAAATTCTGCCACAATTGCTTTAGCTAACGCTTTTTTTGCTGATATAGGCGGGTAACTGAAAAAAAAATTAATAATATTTATTTATGTAAAAACAATATACAAAATGTCTGGTAAAATCTTAGACAAGGAAAGATATAGGACTAATAACACATTACCTAGCGTTGTTACCATACACAGGTAGAAAGGTTCACTTGAGCCAAGTAAACCTTGTTTAGTATATATCGAAAATAATATTTTCTTAAGATAAGAAATATATTCTTAAACCAACTATAATATTCTTGGACGAAGAATAATGTAGTTGGATTAAGAGTACTTTTCTTATATTAAGAAAATATTGTTTTTGTTATATACAAAACAAGATTTTCTTGGTCCAATACAGTTTTTTTGTGTATCGCTCCACGGTCATTCGGATTTTAAAATAAATATCAATAATTGTTTTGCATTATAAAATAAATTAATAATAAATGTTTTATTTTGTCTTTAAACATATTTGTATATTATAAATTAACAATTGACATCTCTGAGATATATCCATAAAAATGACGAAAGTGACATAACATTTAAGATGGCCGCCATAAAGTTTTGTTAACAGTTTCATATACAGACTAGCATTGGTTGTTATGTATCCATATTCTTTCCTAATCTAAGGGTAAAATAGATATAAGCTTACTGAGAATTATGAACTGCTACAAGTTCTGATACAACTATTCGTATCAACGATTGCCGAACTTCTTCTGTGAATGAGGATTGAGAAGCAGATAATATTAATGAACCTTGCGGATGATTTTCAAGTGTTTTTTTGACTGTCCCATAACGCTATGAAATTCATTATTTTAATAAATGAGTTAATTTGTTATTTCTACCTATATAAAGATAATTACCGAAAAACAAGATGATGTATTGCCTTTAACTATCTGTGGACCATCTTTGCTGCAATGAGGTTGAGGTTGAATAAAATTTTTAGTATTTTTGATAGTAGTTTGTTGTAAATTTGCAGATACAATTGAGCCATCATTTTCTACTTGATATAAAGTTCCAATCATATGTTCCGAGTTTTCTGTTGGATTTATTAAATTCAATAAAATTTTTCTTGAACCTAATTTTATTTTAAGATCTTTTACAACATCCTCAGTAAGTTCCATAAATGCGGCACCTACAAATAAATTATATTTAATTAATAGAAAATAATACTATTTTAAAATTAAATAAAATTATTTACAAGCACCATTAATTGTTTTTAAAAAATATGAAAATTATAGTCTTATGTCCGATATTATTAAGGGGTTAGAAAATTTGCAAGCTTGCTAGCACTCTCAAATGGGATATTAAACTAAAATATGACAGTTCTCTTGAAGTTTTGTGATGACTTTGACAACATTTGCGCAAGCGTTGTATGTAAACACCAAAGGAATTTAGACAGTGGTGATATTATGAAAATTATTTTATACAGTCAGAGTCGTAACCTGTGTTACAATACGTTGCTCTAAATTCTGAAGCAAATCCAAAAACGAAAGCTATCGTATTTGTCTCTGTGTAGGTAACAGATTAATACGAGTATATCTCCTTAAACTAATTTAGAATTCGCCTAAAGAAGATTTAAATCAATAATGTATTTCATATAATGAATAATAACAATTATAATAATCGTAACAAACATGATTTTTATTTTCTATAGAATAGTCAAACAAACGTAAAAAAATACAGATTACATATTAATAAATAGTTAATGTATTATAATTATAACCCAATATAACTCTTCATCAGATTTATATGTAGGTACCTATATTATATTTCTTTAATAAGTTTTTTTTTTTTTAAATAGTATTAAAACAAAAATTCTAGTTAGAATTTCATACGAGATTGGCAGTTATAATATCAGCAACGAGAACGAAACAAAAGAAAATGAAAAAATAAATTACTTGCATGAATTTGCAAAATATTTCGACGGTGGAAAGTTTTTTATATCAGCATTTTTTTTTTCATAATCACTAAAATTACATACGTTATATTTTTAAAGCTTTATTAAATGGAAAAGTGTCCATTTTGAAATTTATATTTTTTTAATTTAGTCAAAAATTAAAATACAATTTTCATATCACATGCATAGAAACAACTAGTTTTGAACCCTGTTTTGACAGTCGAAACAAGACAATTTCAGACCAATGCGATTGTACCGAGCAGAAACAAAGAAACAACGTTGTTTCTGCCCGGCACATTCATTTATTTATTATGTATTTCAAGTCTGTCAGAATCGCATTTGTAATAAACAAAAGCGGATCTTATTTCTGAATTATTCTATTATTAAAATAGTATAAGATATTACTGCGCTATTTGTCTGAAATAGTCTTACTTCGACTGGCTACAGAAATCAAAACTCGTTGTTTTATTACATGTGATATGAAAAATACAGTGTGTGGCACGGGATGAAACAAAGACGATTTCAGACCAGAGCGATGACAGCCCTCGCTTCGCTCGGGCAGTCAACTCTCGCCCTCGTCAGAAATCGTCTTGTTTCAACCCTTGCTACACAATATACTATTGCGTCATTTTCATCGTAGAAACATTCGACACGATTTTTAATGGAACAAATAACTCAGTATTTGCCACAATTTGGTTTCAACTTTCCACAGTCGATATTAGAAAAAAGTTTTAAAATTATAAACATAAAAAATTATGGACTATTATTTTTATAAATTATTTTATCATTTTTAATATAAAATGTTTCATAATGTTCTTTAAGATTCACTGGTTTCTGATTAAAATTCTTGACCCTTTTCTTCTCTCTATAAAAATCTTCCAGTTGTGAAAATGTCATTGCGAGGAATTTTTTATCAGATATATTTTTCGGTGAGTGATTATGAGTTAAACCAGGTTTGACACAAATTGATGAATTTCTTGATCTGCACACATATCGACAACCACGTTCTGTGCATTTCCAATAAAGTTTACCTCCTGTTTGTTGAACCACTGTCAATATATAATTGTTCAACGCTATAACAGGATTTTTCAATTGGCTTTCAAAAATAAGAACATCTGAAAAGTAAAGGTTAAAATTAGAAATCAATTAATTTAATTTAAAATACAGATACTAACAAAGAAACCTTTTCAGGTCGAAAATTCGTATCGAGTTTAAACTTTGTATATAGTTAGAGGAGGTCAAAGTTAGTAAGAAAAAAAATATTACAGCTGCGGTAAAACGGTTTAAGGAGGTGAAACACCCCTATGAAAATGTGCAAATAATCATATTTTTCCAAATAGCTCTGAAACTAATGAAAAATTTTTAAAAATCCATAATACAAAATTTTCATGATTTTTTATGCTCTTTCGAATGGCGGTAGTCAAAATTCGAAAAAATTAAGTGGGTAGGAGGTGGGGGTTAACGGTTTATTTTTTTCGAATTTTTCATTAGTTTCAGAGTCAGAGTTATTTGAAAAAAATATGATTATTTTGCACATTTTCATAGGGGTGTTTCACCCCCTTAAACCGTTTTACCGCAGCTGTGATAATTTTTTTCTTACATTTCTTGACCTCCTCTAACTATATACAGAGTTCAAACTCGATACGAATTTTCGACCTGAAAAGGTTTCCTTGTAAGTTCGTTTTTGTAAGAAACATATGTTAAATTTTCACTGGAAAAAATGTGTTATGATTTATTTCGTATACAGGATGATTTAAAACCAGAATTGCCAGAACGTATAGTCGGGGAGGTGAGTGCCAAAATTTGCAACTACTAACTAAAAGCTGATTTTTTGATAATAAGTCACATTTTTGGTGTATAGATATACAGCCTGCAGTCAGTCAGCTAGTTTCGTTAGCGTTTGGTGCGGGGGTGGTTTATCGGCTACTGACGGCATTTGTTAAGATAAAATTCGGACTGACTATTTTTTTTAATAATTAATAATATTCCTAATTTTTATACTGAATTTCATATTTTAGAAAATCTTTTCACGATGTATAGATTTTTTACGAGTTAAACGCGCCCGGTTAACTCGATGATGACTGACTATGATAAAAGGTGTTCTTACTTACAATTATGTCCGGTATTATAAACGACCTAGCAAATTTGCAAGCTAGCAAGCACTCTCAAATGAGATACCAAACTTATATGACAGTTCTGTTGATGACTTTGACAGATTTCGCGCAAGCGTTGTATGTAAAAACCAACGGTATTAAAACAGTTGTGCTATTATGAAAATTATTTTATATGGTCAGAGTCGCCAACTGTGTTACAATACGTTGAAGTATCACTGCTCTAAATTCCATAACTAATCCATAGATACTATAACAAAATTCATAACCTCATTTATGAGTGCTTGCAAGCTAACAAATTTTGCTAGGTCGTTTATAATACCGGACATTAGTATACTTATTACAAATGAATTTTCAGATTTTAAAAAAGTAGTTGCAAAGTGTATAGTTTTTTTTTTTAAGTTAAAACCACCCCCGCGCCAATCGCTAACGAAACTAGCTGACTGACGGCAGGCTGTATATCTACACCACAAATGTGATGTAATATCAAAAAATCATTTTTTAGAAAGTAGTTGCAAATTTTGGCGCTCACCTCTTGGACTATATCTTTTTGTCAAATTTCGTACCTTTTTTGTAAGTTATCGTTTTTTTTTTTTGAAATTCATACTGGCAACACTGTTAAAACGAATCTAAAAAGAAACAATAAAAGTAGATCGAGGATGTTATTTTAAGCAAAAAACTTTATATGGACATTTTTTGTGAAGGAGTTACAGCTCCTCAAAACTATTACAGTTTTTTATAATCGTTGTAAATGATCCAGTATAATATAAAAAAATAACATCTATTACAAAAAGTATCACGATACATTTTCGGTAGTAAAAAAATGCCCATCAGGCAAAACAATAAGAAATATACAAATTACTTTAATTATACTTTATTTTCATGTCTGTAATTAATTGGTAGATAGATACATAAAATAAAAAATAGAAAAATACACATGTGCTAAAAATTAAAATTTTTAACAGAATAACTAATTCGTATGGAAATGTCAATGTATTTATTTTTTCATATCACATGTAATGAAACAACTAGTTTTGAACCCTGTTTTGCCAGTCGAAACAAGACAATTTCAGACCAATGCGACTGTGCCGGTCAGAAACAAAGAAACAACGTTGTTTCTGCCCGGCACATTCGTTTATTTATTATTTATTTCAAGTCTGTCAGAATCGCATTTGTAATAAACAAAAGCGAATCTTATTTCTGAATAATTCTATTATTAAAATAGTATAAGATATTACTGCGCTATTTGTCTGAAATAGTCTTACTTCGACTGGCTACAGAAATCAAAACTCGTTGTTTCATTACATGTGATATGAAAAATACAGTGTGTGGCACGGGATGAAACAAAGACGATTTCAGACCAGGGTGATGACAGCCCTCGCTTCGCTCGGGCAGTCAACTCTCGCCCTCGTCAGAAATCGTCTTGTTTCACCCCTTGCTACACAATATACTATTTAATAATAAAAAAGTCTCATATAACTATTTTTTTAATCTTGTTATTCTTCATGTAATAATTTTCTAACTGTGCCAAAGTCATAATGAGCCTCATACACTTAGAAATATCTGCAGGTATGTGGTTATGTTGTAGACCGGCTTTGATAAAGATTTCAGAGTTATTCTGAATACACACAAATGAACAACCCCTTTCTGTACACTTCCAATATAGTTCTTTTCTCATCTGCAGTCCCATCGATAAAATATAATTGTTTAAAACGAGGGTGGGTTCTTGAGCTAAGACAATAAACCAATCTGAAAGATAATGGTAAAAGTTAGAAAATAAAAAAAGCGTTACATTCTGACAAAATTGAAAATCATAAAAACTAAACAAAAATTAAAGTGGCTATTTGCACTTACAGTATGTGCATGCAATTGGCTATTTGCACATACTGTATATGTATATATACCAAATTAAGTTAGGTTGTTAAGTTAGAGTAGGTTAGGTTATTGGTAAGTCTAAATAGCCAATTGCATGCACAAACGGCATGTGCAAATAGTTTCATTCAACAAAAATTGGTTGAATTTTGATCGTTATCCAACCAAAATTGAAAAATAACAACCTGACACATACGAATAAATAAATAAAAAATGAACTTCATTGGCCAACATATGAGTTTTTAATATTTATTTAGCAAAAACAGTTCGTAATATCGAAAAAAATAGATAGAACATAAATTGTAGATAATTATACTATCTACAACTTTCATCCAAAACTTCTTAACTATGTTATCCAACTTATCCACGACTGTACTTGGGGGAATTAATAATTGTAAAGCAATAAATAATACACCAAACTACCCTATATTTCTCAACCCTTAATACAGTGGTATAAAAAGTTAAGCTACTAAAATATTTCATCCCCTAGATAAGAAGGTTGAAACTTTTTTGCAAAAAAATATTGTTTTTTGCGTTTTGGCTACAGAACGTTCACAGAAATCATTGCGATAATGGTCATACGTATTTGAGGAACCCTCAAAACGTGTAAAATTCCTATATTGTTAAAGGAGTCAACAGTAGTAAATATATTCGTTTCAATTCTATGTATATTATTTTCAAGTATAAGTAATAATCATATTTATTTAGTATAATTTAATTTGTACACAAAATTAACAATACAAAAAAAGATTATTGAATATTTTAATAATTATGTCGTCTTGATTTATTTTTATAATATTCTACTAAATCTGACAACGTCATTTTGAGAACTTTTTTTCTCGAAATATCTTTAGGTGGGTGATTATGTACTAAACCAGATTTGACATGAAGATCAGAATTTTCTGTAATGCATACGAAAGGGCAGCAAGGTTTTCCACATCTCCAATAAAGTTTATCTTTTGATTTATGACCCATTGACATAATGTAATTATTTATCACCAGAACAGGATTTTTCAGTGGACTTTCGATTATTACAAAATCTGAAAATAAATGGTTTAAAATTAGCGATTTACAAAATTCAAAATTTTCAAATTAATTGATTTGCTCGAAATAACTCAACTGGTCAAAGTTGGACATCGCTGGAATAAGGAGATAAAACAGTGATTCCCAAACTTACAAAATGCACGTGCCACATTTTAAATATTGATTTTACCAGTGCTAGTATCACCTATTGTCGAAACTCGACCAATATTTTACCTGCCTTAAAGGCAACACATATTACAAAAATTGTGTGCACATCTATGACACAGTTCCTTTCGAATGATACATGTTTCATTCCCATAATTTTTATAATAAATACAAAAAATGATACAATTTTCGATGTTCATTTATTAATGTATATATTATTGAAAAAACTGGGGATTTGGGGGGGGGGGGGATCTACACTTGAGTTAAAAGATATCACACTATATATGTATTTTAATTTTGTCGTAGATTATTTATACTTTGTGTAAATATAACAAATGTTTAAATATTATAATTTATTATAATTTTCTTAAAATCAGAAAAATACATATTATTCCAATATATGTTTTACATAAAATTAACAATAATGATTATTGTCTCTACGTTTTACAATATCACATCAAGAAAATACACTTTAAGCAAGCATAGTTTGAAGGTACATAAATTTAATAATACAAGAAATCATACGATAATTATTTCTGTGTATTACAATATCACATCTAAAAAATACACTTTATTTGCACATAAATTACAAATACATGAAATATTTTATTATTGTCGTGGATTTTCAAAAATCTAAAAAAATAAAATTATGACTAATTTTAAAAATGTGTTATATACCAATGCAATTTTGAGATGAATTTATTAAGATACGTATTTTTAGGATTTTGGAAGAGCGGGGTAACAATAAGGGTCAACATGTATGATAGATACATAGACAAACATATTTAAGTACAAGTACAGGTTTCTATAGGGCAAAGTAACTGTACTTATAAATATACTTAAGTATACATTATATTTGACGTAAATTCACTTGCATCGAACATTTTTAAAACTTGACATAATGTTTGGGGGTTCTTTAATAATACAATATCACATCTATTAAGGCAGTATTGCTATGTGACGACTTAAAATTTTCGATTTTTTTTAAATACATATTTTGAAAGTAAAATATATTGAGAGTATACTGTGAAAATTTTTAACCTAAATTCAAAGTATTTACGAAGAGAACGGGCCATGTTAGTGTAACTTCTGTTACTAAATCTTTAAACGCGTTTTTCTCTAATTTACTTTTTGTCGGTTATGATACATGTCCGCCATTTTGTTATTTATTAATATAAATGTCTAATTCTACGTAATGCGATAGAGACAAGTCTATAAAATAAAAACAATATGTGCTGCTTTCCACCAGCCAACCATCATTTTTCGAGGAATCCTCTTTAACCCCCAAAAACACAAAGTATTATAAAATTCACTACAATTTTTTTTTTCTATAATTTAAGATGCGAATAAAAACATATAGAAAGATTGATAAGATATTTTAAATACTAAAATAAGCTTTAAATTTTAGACGTCACATATGTAGCAACACTGCCTTAAGTTACACCTAACATCAGTATATAATTTGTACACCAAATTACAAATAAAATTAAGATTATTGTCTGCACATATTCCAATAATAGAGATATAATATAACTGGAGCGTTAACTCTAGTTATATTAAGTACCCAGTATTCTCTAACCTAAACATGTTTCAATTGTTTCCATGTTTACCACCATTTCAATGCTTTTAGTACAGATTCGGGCTGTTGTCAGCCAATCAGAGCTTGTTAGACAAGGAAGTGCGGTACCCGAGTATAACCTATCTCTACTGACACATTCATAACACTGAGTGAATTATCACTCCAGTTATATTAGAACATCTAAATACTGTCCATACCATGAAAAAAGACCGGGCTTAGGAATGTAATCACATGAAGCTTCTTACTCGAAATGTTATATAGTCTGTTAAAATATAGGGTATTATTATGTGCCGCTTTCTTTATACTAAATGCTATAGTCGACCATTTAAGTTGTAGCGTGCGACGTTCTACTGAGTAATGAACTGGACGAACAAAGCAGTGGCAGATAGTGTAATAATAATTTTTAATTTTTATTCTTAATTTTTAATGGTAATCTAAAATTCATATATTCAATAAATGAATTTGTGTTTGATTCGGATTTCCTACCCCTCCCGCACCGGTCTTCTTTAATGGTACGTACAATACATAATTACTTTGGTTTATTCCTCTCTCTATAATATTCTTCTAACTCTGTCAGAGTCATTTCTAGTCTTCTACTATGTGATATGTTTTTAGGTGTGTGATTATGTTCTAGGCCAGGCCTGATATGGATTTCAGCATCGTGTAGAATACATACGAATGGGCAACCGCGTTTTCTACATCTCCAGTATATTTTATCTCCTCTTTGTCGTGATACAGATAATAAGTAATTCTTTATCACGATAACTGGATTTTTTAATGGACTTTCAATAATGAATAAACCTAGAAATAAATGGTTAAAAATTAGGAAGAAGTTTTGTTTTATTTTCAACGAGAAACATTAAGGTTGTAAAAAACACCTGTTAGTAGGTTAATAAGAAAATTATTTTCACCAAGAAACAAGGTGGTTAAAAAAATTAGTTTTGGGTTAGCAGGTTAACAAGATTAAATCAAAAATGACTTAACTGCATATTTCTTTTATATCAAGTTATCCAGTAAAATATAATTTTTTAAAACGTATAGACTTATGTCCGGTATCATAAAGTGGCTAGCAAGCATTCTCACATGGAGTATCAAACTTATGTGACAGATTTTTTAACAGATAGTTTCATGCATAGGAAGTGAAAACAAAGTTATGTAAAGTACTATATTTACTTAAGTTGTACCTTGAGTAAAAACGTTAAAACTTACTGCGCATGCAAATATCTGTTAAAAACTCAAAGAGAACTGTCGTATAAGTTTAATACCTCATTTGAGAGTGCTTGCTAGCTAGCAAATTTGCTAGCTCATTTATGATACCTGAGATGAGATATTTCAGCATTTATGAAAATGAGTAGGTAGACCCTAATAACTGATTTGACAGTTTTAAAAAAGTGAATTTTTCGCCTGTACTCAAAAACAAGACAATATAAAGGAACAAGTTTCAAACAAAAAATATAGGTACAAAAAAGAAGGTAAGACTGTCATAAAATATTAATTTCATAACAATCTATATTCAATACTAAAAAACAGAGATAATTTTTATTTGAATATAATTTTTCACACAAAATCAATAATACAGTATATAATTTTAACATTACAATATCTTGACCCTTTTTCTTTCTATATAATAATCTTCTACTTCTGTCAATGACATTTTCAGTATTCTTTTATCAGAAATATCTGTAGCTGTATGATTATGCTTTTGATCAGGTCTTATATGAATTTCAGAATTCTGCAAAATGCATAAGAATTTGCACCCAGGTTTAGTGCACCTCCAATATAATTTATTTTTCCTTTGCAGTACCATTGATAATAAGAATTTATTTATCGCAATAACAGGATTACCAACTGAACTTTCAACAATGGCCAAATCTGAAAAGTAACATACAAATTAGAAGGACATTTTTAAATTAATTAAATTAAATTTTTCTACATAATTTTGGATTTCATTCAAATAGAAAATTATGCAAAAGTTAAAATTTACAATTTCAACAAACTAGGACACCAATCCATGTAACAACTCTGGAGTGATAAAATAGCGTTTACGTAACATGAAATTAATTTCAGTATAATTTAATACATTTAATAATACAATAACAGTAACACATTAAAAAAAAACTACATAAATATACAATATTATTATTTAACATGAAATATTAATAAAACTAAATATTTAGTTCAAGATCTCATTACTTCTCCTTTTTCTTTTTATAATGTTCTTCCACTTCTGACAATGTCATATGAAGTACTTTCTTATTAGATATGTCTGTAGGCCTGTGGTTATGGCACAAGCCAGGCCTAACATGAATTTTAGAGTTTTGTAAAAGACATACAAATTTACATCCATAGAAATATTTATTACACCTCCAATAAAATCTGTTTCCCCTTTGTAGTTTCATTGAGAGGCAATAATTGCTTAACACTATTACAGGATTTCTTGCAGAGCTCTCAACTATGAACATATCACCTGGAAAAGATAACTGAATTAAGACCTGGAAATTTCTTTAATGACCTTTGGAAGAAGATGATTTTGAGATATGTATAAACAATGTTTCCTACGTCTATCAACTTCTTATTATACATTGCAGATGAGAATTAAAGAAGTTAGGAGAAATTGTCACAAGAAAAAAAAGATCGGATTGAGCTGTTTTTAATTCGTATAAAAACTTTTTTTCTTTAACACATAACATCAACTTTACTGGAGAAAAAGGAAACTTGATTTTAAGTAGAACCATGATTACCTTTGTTTCTGTTTTCTGTATTTTCCTGCAATAATGATACCCTTACATCAATGCAAATTATTAAAATAATATGTATTTAAATAGTAATATGTTTATTTTTAAATACTTGTAAAACAAATTTACACAAAAATAAATAATACCTAACATACATCCACGCCTACTTTTAATAATATATAGTTACCTAATTGATTTGACCAATCCGAGCTCATGACACTGAATTAAGAGATCTAATTGGTCATAGTAATTACCGAACTGTTTGAGATATTTTTATTTACTATTAATCACGTATCAATCGTATTTCCATAGAGATAACATAGCATAGAGTGGGTGTGTCATAGCACTTCATATAAGTGGATGCGAGATAAAGGGAACCCATTCATTCTTAAATGTGAACGCATATTGCACTCTGAAGATGTGTCAAACAAAGATGGATTAGATCACAATCCTTTCTTTCTCTTTCTATCAAAGATTCGCTTTTTTGGCTCCTTTACCTATTTTATGTTATAATATCTCTATGAGTATTTCACACATATTATTCAAATTATCACTATGAAATTTTTATATAGTAATTTATGATTTTCCTTTTTATTTTCTGATCTTAAAGTTGATATTTCTATGACAAATTGAAATATGGTGCATAAAAATTACTAAAAAAATTTGAATTTTAGATTTCAATTAAATTATGTTTATTTTATAGGAAATGACGTGAAAAGTTGAAATTTTCAAACCGCAGTTCTGTATCTCAAACCGTTCTCGAGATATGGACTTTTAAAGTTTTAGATTTTTGAAAATTTTGGAGAAAAACGGCCATAACTTTTGAACGTGTGGTCGGATTTAATTTTTGTCGACGGATTTGAAATCAGCGTGGAGAAATCTATATAATGACATGTATAGTACTTTAAAATTCGACAAAAAAATTTTGGATGAAAATTGAAAAAATTCAAAGGGGTATACCTTAAAAAAAAGTCAAATTTTGACAAAAAAAATTTTCTCTAATTTTAATGTATTATACATGTCATTGTATAGATTTTGATGCGCTGATTTCAAATATGTCGACAAAAATCAAATCCGACTACACGTTCAAAAGTTACGGCCATTTTTCCCCAAAATTTTCAAAAATCGAAAACTTTGAAAGGCCATATCTCGAGAACGGTTTAAGATACAGAACTGCGGTTTGAAAATTTCAACTTTTCACATTATTTTCTATAAAATAAACATAATTTAAATGAAATCTAAAATTCGAAAATTTATAGTAATTTTCATGCACCAAATATCAATTTGTTATAAAAATATCGACTTTAAGATAAGAAAATTAAAAAGAAAATCATAAATTATCTAAATATGTAAGTCATTCTTTTAAAAGAGGTATTATATGTAGGGAATAGTTTGGAAACTCCTGCTCTAAAATGTAACCTTTAAAGTAAAAAAATAATTAAAAGAAATATCGTTCACTGACAGGAAGCTTATTTTTTAAGGTGAAAAACTTAAGTAGATCATAATAGGAAAGGTAATATAAAGGATCATGTGTCATTTGAGTATTCTCATGATTATGGGCAACACCATCTTTAACTTTAATGCCATTTTTAAATAAAGTACACGTCACTTTGCAACCAGTCAGTTTATGATTGTGACATCTCCAATACAATCTATCAGCTTCTGAAGTATTCAAATGAAATATTACTCCGTTTATTATAATTGCCGGATTTCCAGATTTTGTTCTTGTGCAACAATACAATGAACCTGAAAATAATAAAATGTGTTAATTTGATTTTTTGTTTCATTTATGAAATACACTTTTAGTAGGTTACAATGACTTACATAATATTTGGTTGATTTTTTTTATCCTGCAAAAAATCTTAAACGGAAGATATTTTTTTAAATACTCTATTTTTTTTATTTTTACAATAATTTACATTAATAACAATAAAACAAAACTAATATATAAATATCAACAGTAATTTTATATAATACTTTTATCCACGACTTATATATAATACATACATTACATACGTAGTTTTTACTATATAATGCGATATATTAATCCCAGAGGGAACCATGACGAAAGAGAAATTTTCTGATTGGTGCATTAGAAGGCAATAATGGTCATTATTGCCCTCTAAGTCATTATTGCCCTCCAATGCACCAATCAGAAAATTCCTCAAATTAAATAATACCATGGAAATAAAATACACAAACTTTAAATCTAAAAAATTTATTTACGACTGTCAAATAAAACACCTAGTGTTTGTGTATTTGTATTGAGATGGATAAAAACTCTAGTAAAGTTGTTGATAGTACAAAACTTGTTCAGTTTACTAACTGTAATATTACTAATTTTAATATTTTTGGACACCACAGAGTTTGTGTATTTTGTTTCCATGGTATTATTTAATTTATATTAATTTGAGATTAGAAAAAAAATGCTTGTGTTTTGCGTTTGCATTCCTTGTATTCAGTTGTGTTTTATTAAAGTAATTAAAATAGTCGTAGATAAAGTACAGTATACTACTCGCAATAATGGCAATTATTACCTCGGAATTTTTTTTTCTCCCTCGCTGCTACGCGGCTCGGTTCGAAAATTATTCCTCGGTAATAATAGCTATCATTATTGACTCGTGGTATAATATACTATTAAATCGAGTATAATTGAATCAATTATAGGCAGTAGATTTTAGGAGGAGATAAAAATCTTAAAATATTTTAGATATTATTAACATACATTACACACATTGTAATTCTTTTCACGATATGTACAATAATATCAAGCAACTATCTCAGAGGGGTAAGCTGTAAAAAATTTGACACAAGTCAGTAAAATTTCGTTCAGATCACATATAATACGATAAAAATGGAAGAAATGATTTTGGTATCCTTCTTCCACGCAATATTACTTAAACCGAATGGTGACATTCCGACATCAATCCATACAAATACATAATAAAATTGGCTAAGGGTCGATTACATTCAGCGAGTTTACTAGCTACTAGCCGGCTAATTCACTAGCTGCTAGAAAACTCGCCCAGTATAATCATGTTCACTAGCTAACTAGCAGATTGTAAATAATCTGCTACCAAAGTTGAAAGCCGAGCTACTTTACTCGCTACTCGCTGGCGTGTGAGTTTGTTAGCTAGTAAACTAGCCGTGTGTCATCATAGTTGTTAGTGAACTAGCTGCGAATATCCCGGTGGTTCCTATTTTCAACAAGTGGTTTAAACTCGCTAGCTTGTTACTATCATACTAGCTGACTCGCCCGCTTCTAAACTCGCTGGCTTGTAGCTAGTAAACTCGCTCAATAAAATCGACCCTTGAAGGAGTTCTAAGGTCTACACAAATCTTGACTTTCAATCCAAATAAAAAATGAAATAAAGTTAAAAACGCCTTCTACCGCCACCCCGACATACAGCCTTCATTAAACTCTTTTCTTTATAATGATTCTGCACATCATTAAACGTAACGTTAATACGATTCTTTCGATGCCTCTCCGTACTTGTCGGAGGATGGTTATGGTTACGGTCGAATTTCGTCCGTATCTCAAGATTGGACATACTGCAAGTGAATCTACATCCACTGTCGTGCTTATTACAACGCCAGTAAATACGTTTGGGAAGAATTGTCTTCATACCCATCACGTATCCGTCAATAACAAAAACGGGGTTGCCGTTTCTGTTTCGGAAGAAATAGGTATCTCCTAAAATAATAAAAGAAAAACAGAGATAGAATTATCGGATGTGGATTAGAAGAATTGGATGAATGATGGGTTACTTTTATTTTAATGCAAAGATGTGTGCTAGTGAGGTACAGTAGTTTTTGGTGTTCACGTTTTAAGGAAGGTCCCATTTATTCTTCGTATTATTAAGCAATTTCCAGAATTTTCATGCAAAAGATTAAAATCTTATTTAATAAACGATAATATCAACCAGGATTCCTATTTCCAAGGAATATTCATGAACTACGTATTCCCCAGTAGTACTAGAAGGAAATTTCAGGAGCAACGAATGTAACAAAATATAGAGGAAAGGAAACAAAGTGAATCAAAAGATAGGGAATGAATAAATCTTAAATGTTTTTATTTACAATTGTACATACATATAAAATTACACCGTAAAAGAAAATCAGACTTGCTATAGCACTACAACAATGGAATCAATAAACTCAGATTTCAGATAGTAGACATTTTAATTTACAATGTTCAATAGTTGGATGTCCTTGCTTGTTTGTACAATAACGAATTTTTCATTGTAAAATATTGCAAAATAGCACTGTAAGATAGGTAGAATATTGGACTCTTTTCACTTGTATCTAATACGTGATTATGTACCATAACTTTTTTCATTTTAATCCCATATTTGTTTATCATACAAGCAGCTTTACAACCGGAAGAATGTTTGGAGCATCGCCAATAGAGTTTATCGGCAACAACTTGCTTCAAGTAAAATATAGTGTTGTCGACAATGATTGCAGGGTTTTTGGATCGGGTGCTTGTGCAAAGGTATTCCTCTGAAATAAATAAACAAGATTTATTAAAAAATAAAAATTAGTAGATCTAAGAAGTTACCTCTACGAAAATGTTATCTGAAAATAATTAGTCTTGAATATATTTTAAAGGAAATTAAAGAATTAATAATAAAGTAGGAGAAGTAAAACACGAACTACAAGTGGCAAAATTATTAATAATTGAAAAGTTATGCGTAAAGGGAAAATGCTTCCAAAGACACCAAATATATTATATTCTAAAATGAAGAAGACATAAAGCCAGATTACAGTGAAATTTTTTATTTACTAAAAAGGATAAAATGGTAGGTAACATAATATATTAACTCATAAATAATATTTATTTAAAAACATATTGTACAAAAAAATATGTTCAGGAAATTTTATTATCTACGATTAAACCCAAAATTCCTCCATTGGGAAAAGAATACGAAGCTGTCTTCTTCGACTTTTTCATTTTCTCAAAACAAGAAATAACTTCTTCGAACGTCATGTACACACGACTTTTAACATAATCAATAACATTAGGATGATTGTGATTTCCGTTTTCAAATGCCATGTTATTTTTGATCCAGCATGTTACCCGGCATCCATTCTTTCGATGTCTGCAACGCCAATTAGATCCTTGTAATCCTTGCCGATTAAAATGCAATACGTTGTTATTTAGAATTAATATAGGACGATCTTGTGAATTTTTGAGAAAATAGAAATCTGAAATTAAAGAAATTCAATTAGATATAAAATCAATCAATATGCTGTAAAATTTTACATAAGCAGTTCTTTCAAATGACAAGGATTGATACTGAGGTATCAGCGAGTTCAACTCTAAACACAATAAAACCAAATACCCAGAACAATTGGTTTTGTATCAAAATCGCTGATATTATACTTACCATAGAAAGCTTAAATTTCAATAAAAATAGGAATGAGAAAGAAAAAAAAATTGTATTGCATTTGGTAAAAATCATAATTTTGTATATATTTTTTAAAATGTTTACAACACAATTTCAAAATGTATAATTATTCTACAAAATAAAAATAAAAACAGATAATGGATTCCGAATTCAAATATAAGTACATAACACCATACTTAAAAATATTCTCCTGGGTAAAATAAAAAAACATTATTTAAAAGTTTGTATTCGGAATCTTTTACTAAATGTATATACTAATAAAAAATTCATAATGCAAGTGGCAATATTCACTATTCCCTATATACAAAATATATAAATTTAAATATACATCATTATCATTTTTTTCTATAAAAATTTTCAAGATCATAAACTGTCATGTCAAGCCATTTCCTCGACTTCATTCCTATCGTTGGAAGATGATTGTGATGTACAAATGGTTTCTTCAATATCTTTCCACTGGATACACTGTATGCTACTTTGCAACCGTTAGAATGTCTGCTGCATCTCCAGTAAATTGTTCTCATCGTTATAGTTTGTAAAGACATTACATTGTTATCAACAACAAGAATGGGTTTCTTTTGAGAATTTTCGATCACAAATATCCTATCTGTAAAAGATATTTTTAGTTAGTGGAAGTTGCAAAATTAAATAAGTAATTATATTTAAACAAACAGATTTGAAGCATCTAAAAACTATAGTTTTATGTAAATGTCATCCCATACAACGAAGAAAAAGGTTACCACAAGAAAGGGCACCGCACAAAATTAGGGTCAAGTCAAAGTGGCTGAAAACTGAAGTATGATGTAATTCGTGACTTGCTGATAAAAAAATCAGTTTTTTAAGTAATTTAGTGACCAAGATCAAAAGTTTGAAATTCAAATATTTTTCTTCAACGAAGTTTTGATCTGTAAAGCAGTTTTGCAGTTTCAATATGTAAAATGTGGAATAAAAAAGATTGCTATACCCATAGAAAATTTTAATTAGCAAGTCACCAAGTACATCATACTTCAGATTCAACCAATTTGACTGGACTCTAATTTTCCTCTGTGGTCCACGTTGGCGTAGTCTTTTTCTTGACGTTTCGACTCTCATGTCAGAGTCATGACCACATGACGACACATGTATATAAAGACCAATTAGGAATGATGACACCAGTTTCAAAAACACTTTTGAAGACTCTGACATGAGAGTCGAAACGTCAAGAAAAAGAATACGACAACGTGGACAACACCTCCAAAAGTTACCTCTTATGGACCCTAATTTACATTGATTTTGTATGGGATTTATTAGCAACTGCATGACGAAATTTTGTTTTCCAAACTTTTTAAATGTAACCAACCATCTCATTCTATGGAAATTTAAGCCGGCCTTATCTCAAGTGAAAACCTAATAACTACCATTTGACTTTTGGAAAAAAAAACTGGTATGAATCAACATAATATTTAATTATACATTATTCTGAAATGTTCCAACCATTTAGTGATTCGAATACATAGTTCTCCTTATCAGCACCAACTATTAATTTTATTCAATAAATAAACAATACATTATTTCATACATATGTACAAAACTATTTAGAGAAGGCGTGAATTTTTGTAAAACACAATATACAGTAGAACTTCTGACACTGGACACATTTGTATCTAGTCACCGATGTTTTCGATATTGCAAAAAGGCGTCCTTTCATTTCTGAATTAATTCGATAACACTCAGTACATCTTCGTCTTTGTGCCGATGAATATTGTTCTAAATGATGATTCATACCGTCATCTATAGGAACGAATTTTTTCTTTTTCGGCCGGTATTTTTTCCGTAAAGGAGGAGGAGCTAAAAATATAAAAATGAAGTTAGTATAGTGCTAATTATTATTTCTGTCGTTGATTGGTATATTCGTTTTTTTCCCAATCTACCAAGTTTGTGTATCTTAAATTATGCCAGTAATTGATATTTAACAATTTAGAGATAGCTTGATGAAGATTTACAATTATTAGAAGTGAAATGTTGAAGACAGAAAGCCCCAAATAAAAAAGACGGGGTGAAAATCGTTGGGAGAATCAAAGTTCTTAAAGAAGGATAAATAAAGAGAAGGATTGAAGGAAGGAATACATAGTTATTTTGAAGAGTATCAAATACTTAGTATTTTTAAAATATTTGTTAGGAATTCAGACTAAAAATTGCAGTACCTAATATATTTTTTATTTAAAAAAACCTTCTAGTTTTCTTATGATAGACACTCATTCTTTTAACAACATTAAGTTGAACAGTTTTCTTTATTTGACATTTCAATAATAATATAACATATGTACAAAAAAAAACAACTTAAAAACAGTTATTCAAAAATCAACTATAACTACTTATGTAAGTACATTTAACATATACTGACATTGTATAACAACCATTGGACATGTACAGCAATATTTGCAGTTCTGAAAAGTTCCCTTACAATAAAAGACGAACAATTGATCAAATTACAGAAAACCTGGCACTTTTACCGATTTATTATTTCTATCCAGATAGAATTTATGAACTTCATTTAATGATGTGTTGATACATTTTAAGAAAGTCGTGTCGGTATTTGGCGGATGTGAGTGAAACACGTTCTTCTTCCTGCGTACGCGTCCTTTTGAAACACTGCATGCCATTTTGCAACCGTTTGCCTGTCTGACACATCGCCAGTACATAGATTTCTCTGTGACTGTTTGTAACGACATTACATACTTATCAAGAATTAAGACGGGATTATTGTACTTGTTTGCACCAAAACATATTTCATCTGTAAATAAAGAATCATAGAGTCAATAGTTTTAGACTAATTTAAAAATACATAAATGATATGATTACCTACATATTAAAACATTTAATTCATAAATAATCTAAATATGAAAATGTGGGTAGAAAAAATATTACAAGAAAAAAAATATATTATTTTTAAATATATTTATTTTTATGAGCTGAAATAAAAAAAATTATCAATAACATTTATACTAAACATTTTCTTCTATCACACACAAAAAAAAACTGTATTGGACTAAGAAAATCTTGTTTTGTATATAACGAAAACAATATTTTCTTAATATAAGAAAAGTACCTACTCTTAATCCAACTACATTATTTCTTCGTCCAAGAATACTATAGTTGGTTTAAGAATATATTTCTTATCTTAAGAAAATATTGTTTTCATTATATACAAAACATGGTTTACTTGGCTTAAGTAAACCTTTCTACCTGTGCGTGCATCGATTGAAAAAAGCATAAATAAAAAGAATCAAAAATCCCTTAACCATACAAATGAATTACTATTTAAATTAAAATTGAACTTAAACATAAAAATTATATATTTTATTTGCCATTTTTATGTGTGTAATAGTTTTCCACTTCTTCAAAACTTATTTGGATTTTTAGCGCATTATCAGTAGCATTAGGAGGATGGTTATGTTCCTCATAGTTATGCCTATTGTAAATAACACCTTTAGAGACAAAAACACGGAATTTGCATCCTTTTTTTTGTTTGCTACATTTCCAAAACACCCCTTTCGAGGTGAACCTTTGCATTGAAAACATGTACCCATTGATTACAAGCATTGGATTCTTTGTTGCACGACCTTGGATAAAGTAGAATTCTGTAAAATAAATTAAATAAAATTAGATTAAATTTATCTAAAAAAAATCCCCCTTTTAGTTTCATTAGCGTGGCAAGTTAACATTTTTTAAGGGAGGCGCAGTTACAAAAAGTTTGGAAACCGCTGCTCTAGTTATAGTATATGAGCTGAAATTAATAAAATAAATAGTAAAAAATTGTTAAAACACAAATAAAACTATTCTCAATAACTTTTATTCAAAACATTTTCATCAAAAATAATAACAAAAAATTCCTTCATATATCATATTTATACAACCAACAAAAAGATAAATTTAGAAAGAAAAATACATTACGAAACTATTCGCAGCGTGTGCAATGACAGCGCCAACTAACGGGCGGACTTTAGTAGCAGCTTGGGTGGACTTTGACGTACTAACAAACAAATAATTTCAATAAAATATCGTAATATATACATTTTAGACGATTATTTATGACTATTGGCTATGTGCACGAAGTGTATTAGCGCCGCTAGCGGGTAATAGAGAAGGATTGAATGGATTCAACTCTCTTTTTATCATTGTTTAATATGTTTAATACCGTGAAATTTTTTATTAAACAAATATCATTTAATTTAGCTGTTGGCATATAATATAAATAGTATAGCATAAAAGGTACGTGAAAATTATTTATTTTGGGTATCTTTTTCTCCTTAATTATGACGTATAATAGAGAGATAATTAATTCGTTTACATTGACAGCATAACCTCAAATTTTGGCGCCGATAATTTTACAATATTGCTCACCACGAACACTCGCATCGACATTATTTCTTACTCCACCCCCTTGCACATAGTCTATAGTGGGATTAACCATGTTGACCTTTCTATTTTCAGTTAGTCCACCCAAAGTGTTATTTTTTGCCACGTTGTGCGCTGTGATCGATTTCGTTTCCCCCACTACCTACTTTGCACCCAGCGAATATTTAAACGTAAATATTTAAAAAAAATTAAATTTTTATTTTTTTTAATGCATATTCTCTTTTTTTAAGTACGTGACAATCGTACACTTCCTCTAAACTCATATCTAGCGGCTTTTTGTTACCAACATTAGGTGGATGGTTATGTTCAGGATAGTCTTTTCTATAATATATTACACCATCAGATATAAAGACACGAACTTTACATCCTTTATTTATTACACAGCAACATCCCCAATACTTTCCTCTTGAGGTGATTTTACCTAATGAAAACATGTATCCGTTGATAACTAGCATTGGTCTCTTGCTGGAACCTTGTACAAAGTAATATTCCTCTGTAAAAGAAATATAACTATGTATTTCCTGTATTGATCAACTATGGAATAAGGGAAAAAATTGAGGACCAAAACATTTCATGTTTATTTTTATTTTTAAATCCTTAAAAATTTGTACAAAGTGCTTAAAATTAGACATTTCATTTGTTTTCTTTTTTATCTATGCAATATTTTTCCACTTCTTCAAAACTTATTTGTTTTTGTTGCGAAATGTCAACAGATGGTGGATGATTATGTCCATTATTGTTTTGTCTAATGAATATTACACCTTTAGAGAAAAAGACACGAACTTTACACCCTTTCTTTTGTTTGCTGCATTGCCAATACACTCCTTTTGGAGTGAACTTGTGTATTGAAAACATGTGCCCGTGGATTACAAGTAATGGATTCTTTTTTGCACGACCTTGGATAAAGTAGTATTCTGTAAAATAAATATAATCACATTAGTTAATGCAAGATATTTATCCCTTGTCAACGGTTAATGACTATAGAATGTTAAGAGTTAATAGTTTTAAGACAGACTTACAACATAATAAGCTTACCTACTTATGAAGAAAATTAGCTTATGACTGTTTAATATTTATTACGTTTTAAAATCAATAAATTGATAAATAATGTAAATAAAAATTAAGTAAATTATTTTTTACATGTACACTTCCTCCAAAAGATTATATTATATAAAAAAATTAATATAATTATTTTTCGTACTGAAAATAAAAGTTATAAATTAAGTTAGAAATGGTGATTCAAAACAATTTTAGGATACTTTTATCTTTAATAATGATAGAATACAAATTTTAATTCAATAATACAAAATTATTTTCGTAAAAAATAATATAAACAAAAATGGATAACACAATATTAGAAGCATAATAAAATCCCATAATCATACAAAGTAATGTACTATGTACTTATACAGGCTGGGCCAAAAGTCACGAAACGGAGGGCCTAAGTCACTATATGTATGTCACAACCGAATTGTAAATTTAGCTGCATTACAATACGGCTAGTCGTTTTGTAGAAAATAATAATATATACGTTTACTGTATTTGGTCAGGGCAATCTTTTGGGGTGAAATAAGCAGGTTAGTATCTCTGTTAGGTTAAAAACGGGAATTCAATCTCCGCTTTGGTTAGGGCAATCTATTGGACAGGAGATTAATATAGTATAAAGACGGAGATCCAATTCCCTCTGCAATGAACTGTTTTTTATAATTCTGTCAAATAAAATAAACGTTAAAATTCCTACAGTTCGTTATAGCGAATATTGAATCCCCGTTTTTATACTATATTAATCCGTTTTCACCCCAATAGATAGCCCCTTTTTAAACTAAACTATTTTACAAAACGGTTAACCGCTTTATAAAACGGCTAAATTTACAATCCAGTTGCGACGTATACACTTGTAAAAGTTGAAATAAATGAAAAGTAGAAAATAATTTTTGTAATTGCTTTAAAGAATCATTTATATTTATAATTTGGTAAAAGTCTTTCGCATACATCCTTAAATGTTATTTTAGTGTAATGTGAATTTTTGTCTTCAACATTAGGTGGATGGTTATGTCCCATTTCACTATTTCTATAATACATTACACCTTCAGAAATAAATACACGAAATCTGCACCCCTTTTTTTGTTTGCTACATTTCCAATAAACTCCATTTGCGGTAAACTGATGCAATGAAAAAACGTATCCATTGAGAACTAGCATTGGATTCTTCTTTGTACCTTGTAGGAAGTAGAATTCTTCTGTTAAATAAATATAACAAAATTAGATTCATTTTTTTTTGCGATTAACAATTACAGAATTTTAAAGTTGATTCGTAAATTACAGTTAAGATAAAGCATGTATTTGCCTATATATTTTTAATTCACGTTATTTTGATACAAAAAATTATCTCTTATTCTAAAATTATTCTGTAAAATATAAAATTACTTTCGTAAAAGTAATAAGTGTCCGATCGAAGTTCATTTTTTGGCCGAAGCCAAAACCGAACTTCATTTTTTATTTTGCTACATTCGACCTAAGCAGCAACTGTATAATACCAAAGAAATAGAACGAAAAAATGCATTTTCTAAAAATTTTAGGTTTTATAAAAAATACCCTCTCTTTTATAGATTCAACCTTTGGCAAAGGCTGAAGCCGATTATTTTCCGAATATTCGATCAAACACTTAAAATAAAGGATGGATGGATAACACTTACAATTTAGTATACACAAATACATCACTTTGCGTCGTGGTTGCGTTCCAAAAAAAACACGACGCAAAGTGAATTATGATTTTCTATAGCAAACCATGTAAAGTACGAAGATTGGTTCCAAGGTTACAAAAATACTACTTTTTAAAAAGAAAATTGAACAAAGTAAACATTTAAAAAACAAAAATAATATAAAATTTTATTACATACATACAAAAAAAAAAAAAAAATTCAATTAAAACAAATTAAATATTCAATTAATTTATAAAAACAAAATAAAAATTAATCACTGTCTGATGAGTCCATAGTGGCTGTTGTCGTAAGTCGACTTTCTTTCACAAAAAATTGGTCCAATGTTTGCTGAACAGCTTTTTTTTTTCAACGTAAAATAAATTTCCTTGTAGCAATTGATATTCGTAGCTACCGCCTGAGACACTTTAAAACTACTCCCGCTGTCAGGATCGTTTTTTTTTAAATCTCCATAGCTTCGTCAATCAAACACATCGCTTTGGTTTGTTTGGAGGTTAAATTAAAAACTCTAAATACTAAATTTACTTAAAATACTAAGTTAAAATTAAAGACTCGAACCCAAAACAACGCAACTTCGAAAATCTAACGACGCACAGTGAAAATTAGTACTAATTCAACAGCGACGCAACTTCGAAAAAACGCAAAACGAAACGACGCAAAACGAAACGACGCAAAGCGAGGTATTGGTGTATTTACAAATAAAATGGCGTAAAAAATAAATAAAAATTTCTGTAGACGTAAAAATGTATTTATTTTTATTATTTTTATCAAAAACAGTACATTCATATATAGGTACGTCATAGAAATAATTTTAAACTAATTATTCAAAAAAATTATATTTTTATTTGTTTTAAAGAATAATTTCTTTTCTTATGTTTGTAATAATTGAACACTTCCTCCAGGGTTGCATGAACATAATGCAAATTTCGGTCACCAATATTAGGTGGATGATTATGTTCTGGATATTTAGTTCTATAGAATATTTTATCTTCGGAGATAAATATACGGACTTTACACCCTTTATTCTGATAGCTACATTTCCAATCTGCTCCATTCATGGTGAACTTACGGAGTCCATAAATATTATTGTGGATAACCAGCATAGGATTCTTTTTTATACCTTCTACAAAGTAATATCCCTCTGTAAAAAAATATAACAAAATTAAATTGAATTAAGGAGGTTGACGTTGACACTATAGAAAAATAACATTATGCAACAAAAAAAATTCACAGAAATTTGAATAGGCGATTTAGAAGGTATTTGTCATGCCGAAACCGAATTCGTTGCCCAAATGATTCCATCACTTCAGGTTTTTTAGATAATCCGAACCACGATTTTGGCAATGTTGGGGAATTTATTACTAAGTAGGTAATTTTTTTCTGAAGTTTTCTTTCATGATTTCGAATAGTACTATCTTTTCTCTTTAAAATGATTTTTTAGATTTTACTATGCGTTTTTTCTTTACCGTAATATACTACTTTGAAGATATATGTAGTAAAGTTCATTGTATATCTACTAATACACTCTATTAACAAAAATATCATATCTTCAAACTAGTACATCTCGGCTAAAAAAAATCGTACAGTAAAAAGTTAAAACTCATTTTAAAGAGGAAAGATAATACTATTTGTTACCGTGACCGCAAACTTTAGAAAAAAATTACCTACTTGATAATAAATTCTTTAACATTACCAATATAGTCATTTTTGGAACTTTTAGGTTAGAATATCTCAAAACCCTGACGTGATGAAACCAATTGGGCAACAAATCCGGTTTCGGCATGCCAAAAGCCTCCTAAATTTTCTATTCAGATCTCTGTTAATTTACAAAAGTATTTTTTTGTTGAATAGTGTAACAAACAAGATTTCGATGAAATTTTGAAAATAACAAGACATTTATTTATTTTAAAAATCCTTGCAAAATTTCAATGTCATTAGGAAAATAAGATAATAAATAAACAAATTATCATGCATTCTTATGAGAACTGGATAATTTTGAGGCACGACAGGACTTTTCAAAGTAATGTGAATTTGATGAAAATTTTAGCATAAATTCTTTATTCATTTACAAAAATATCTGTAAATTTTCAGAATGATTATTAACCGCGTTTTCTGATTAAAAAATGATAAGTGTGTGAAAAAAAATATAGAAAGAATGTTATTTCGCATGCTTTTCCACAAGCACTTACCCGCACCGTTCCCCTTAAAGCCAGTCCCGTACCCTATAGTATCAACCTGCTTAATCAAAAAATAAAGATTTTTACTCCGGAACCCAGTTTTTATGAACGAATATGCATTATCTGCTTTTTTTAAATTCGAATTTTCGAAAAACAATATTATAGATTCAACATTCGACTTTGGTAAATGCGGAAGCCGATTATTTGGCCGAAGATACTTTTTTTAATCGAAACTAAATATTCAATCGAATACTAAAAATAATTAAATGAAGAAAGGATAGAAAATAAATACAATTAGGTATAATTAGAAATAAAAAAAATATTCAAAAACAATTATAATTTTATTTATTTTAAAGAATAGTTTCTTTTTTTAAGTCTGTAATAGTTATAGACTTCCTCAAAATCTGTATGAATATATTCAATATACAGTGCACTTATGTCACAAATATTAAGTGGATGGTTATGTTCAGAAGAGATCCTTCTAGAGTATATTACACCGTTAGAGACAGAGACATTGGCTTTGCACCCTTTATGTTGATTCTTACATTTCCAAATCGATCCATTCGAAATGAACTTATGTAGTGTAAAAATATTGTCGTTAATAACCAGCATAGGATTCTTTTTTATATCTTGTACAAAGTAATAATCCTCTGTAAAAAAAATAATAAAATTAGGTTGATTTTATTAAAGATAAATTTACCCAAAAAATCACTAAATTATTTTTATATTACTCCACATAACAATTCGCTACTTTCGCGGCCGAAATTAAGTAAGGTCCTTATTGTAGGAGATTGTAGGGTGATTTTATTTAAATATCGTAGAGCCACCATGTACAAAATTATTTTTCAAATTTTGATTACTTTAAAGTTATTCTTCTCAACTTTTTCGAATGGAACACCCTATATATTTTTTAACAATGATATGTAGAATTAAATAACGAACATTTTTTGTATGTACATTTTCATGGCTATTTGTAATCACTTTTGTTTTATTGAGAAAAAAAAATACAAAATTCAACATTATTAACTAAAAAATATTATTTCGCCAGATGTACTTTTTTTAATCAAAGGTGCCCCCAGATGGTCGAAACTAAATATTCAATCGAACACAAAAAAAATCAAGAAAGGATGGATAACAAATACAATTAGGTATAATTAGAAATAAAAAAAATATCAAAAACAATTATATTTTTATTTGTTTTAAAGAATGGTTTCTTTTTTTAAGTCTGTAATAGTTATAGACTTCTTCAAAGTCTGTATGAATATATTTAATATAAAGTGCATTTATGTCATAAATATTAGGTGGATGATTATGTTCAGAAGAGACCCTTCTACAGTATATTACACCGTTAGAGATAGAGACATAGGCTTTGCACCCTTTATGTTGATTCCTACATTTCCAAGACGCTCCATTCGAGAAGAACTTACGTAGTGTAAAAATATTGTTGTTAATAACCAGCAAAGGATTCTTTTTTTTATCTTGTACAAAGTAATAATCCTCTGTAAAAAAATAATAAAATTAGGTTGATTTTATTAAAGATATATGAGCCTTATAAATTTTTAAAAATTAACCCACTTTAAAAATTCAAATTTTTGAAAAACAATAATTTTTAATAGGTAACCTTTTAGTATTTCAATGAAACTGGGTTCCGATATTTACAATTTATATATAGAATTAAGGCTCAACTCGAAAGACTCGAAACACTACAGAGTCACAAAAAATGATGGTTGGCAGTAGCCAATATAAATAAATTACGATAAGTTATTTTGCTACAAAAAATTCTCATTTTCAAATGCTCGTTGTTTTTTTTAATACTGAAATTAAAAATTATAAATTAAAACGAAAATGGTTACTTAAAAACATGTTTATTAGATACATTATTTTTAATTATAGAATAAATATTCGGTATTTTTTTTATTCGTAGAAATACAATAAAAATGAACTTAGATAATATATCTAATTTAAAATCAAACAGATTTTTTAAACAAGAGCATAAAAATCGGAATATATTTTAAACAAATATCAAAACTTATGTACACACTTTACTTTAGAAGTTAAACTTATTTGGCTTGATTAAAAAACTACTGAAAATTAACCTTCAAATTTTTTTAAACACTAAATTTTATTATACAGTGGTACCTCGACATACGAGTGCCCCGACATACGAGTTTTTCGAGATACGAGCCGGCGAGCGAGTGATTTTTTGCTTTGAGTTACGAGCGAAATTCGAGATACGAGTTCGGTAGTTCATTTATTTTTATAACCATGGATCGGAAGAAAGTTTGTGAAAAGTCAAGTGCTAAGAAAAAGATGATGAGTATTGAATTAAAACGTGAAATTATAGAAAAACATGACCAATTGTTTTGTATGGGGAAATTTGCTTCGAGATACGAGCAAGGTTGCGGAACGAATTAAACTCGTATGTCGAGGTACCACTGTACATTTATTTTGTTTATGAAACAAGAAAATATTTATTTCACTATACATCGAGCAAATCTGACAGAGACAAACATACAGTAGTGTTAGTGTTTAAGCCACTGAGAGAATGACAGCGTTATGTACTTGCGAAGATAGTTGTTCTGCACCCCGAGTTTACCCGAATATTTCCGAAACGTCACATTCGATCATAACGACGCTTAGATGCTATTCATTGTCCAGCAAAAATGCATCGCGGTGCGCCTAAATAAGTTAAACTTCAAAAAAATATATTTCCTTCTTTTATTTTGTATTTTTAAATCTGTAATAATTTTCTACATCCTCATAGCTTATTTTAATTTGTAACGCAGTTCTGTCACCAGGTTTAGGTGGATGGTTATGCCCATGTTTATTTCTAAAATTTATTACGCCATCTGAGACAAAAACACGGAATTTGCATCCTTCTGCTTGCTTGATACATCTCCAATACATTCCTTTTGTGTTGATTGTATGCATAGAAAAAATGTGACCATTGATTACCAGCATTGGATTCTTTTTTGCACCTTTTACAAAGTAGTATCTTTCTGTAAAATAAATACAGCAAAATTAGCAATTAATTTAATGCAATATACAAGTTTAATTATATTGAACAAAATTTCCTACAGTAATATTGTCTAAAATAGTAACCTCACAGATGAAGACCAACATGAAATTGATAAATGAGACGCCGCCCACATTTTACATAAATAAGAGGTCACTCATTTTTTTAGAACTGCGAACATTTTTGTTGTCTGAACCCAAGAAAACACTATAGTGGAATTTTAGTAGTTTAGTAGTTATTGAAATCATCGAAGACTTTATTTTTTTATAATTTCATACGTGTTATGTGGTTATAATATAGTATAGAAAATATTATATGAAGATTTGCTAGAATCTTGTAGTGAAGAAGTAATAAGGTTACATAAAATATATTTTTTGTAGTGTATAAAATTTGTTTTATTTTTATACATTTTTTTTTACTTTTTTTACACATAAATGAAATGTACTGTAAAATAAATTATAGTGATCATGAAAAAAACTCAAGATTTTTTCAGAAATATACATTCTGAGAATCTCTGATTCACATAATGTGATTTCCTTATAAACTTACCATAGGTGGGCATTAACTCGTTAATCCGTTAATCGTTAATTAACGAAGTTAACAAAATGCTTAACGGATTAACTCAAAAAAATGTTAACGCTTTTGTTAACTTTCGTTAACTTTAGTCCGTTACATTGGTTGTTTGATGACAAGTTTATAAGAAAGTTGTCGAAATAGCAAAAAAAAAGGTCTTCAAACATTTCGATGGTTAACTTTTAACGATTAACTTTCGTTAAATTTTCAGTTTTTCAGTTAACTTTAACTTCCGTTAAATTTTCGGAATTTTAACGCTTTAACGAATAACGAAATGAATTTTTTTATTAACGAATTAACGATTAACGAAGTTAACTTTTCGGTTAACTATGCCCACCTATGAAACTGACATATAAAACTTTCAAAAATAATTAAATACTTCCAGTATTATTATTTTATTTTATATTTCTAAATCTGTAATAATTTTCTACATCCTCATAGCTTATTTTGTTCTGTGGCGCAGTTCTATCACCAGATTTAAGTGGATGGTTATGTCCATGCATATTTCTAAAATTTATTACGCCTTCTGAGATAAAGACACGAAATTTGCATCCTTCTGATTGCTTGTTACATCTCCAATACATTCCTTTTGTGGTCAATTTATGCATAGAAAAAATGTATCCGTTGATTACCAGCTTTGGATTCTTGTTTGTACTTTGTACAAAGTAGTATTCTTCTGTAAAATAAATATAGTAAAGTTAGCAATTAATTTAATGTAATACAAGTCTCATTATATTGAACAAAATTTCTAACACTAATATTGTTTAAAATAGTAACCTCATAGATGAAGACCAACATGAAATTGATAAATGAGACGTCGCCCACATTTTACATCAATTTTAAGTGGGCACTGCGCAACATTTCTGTTATCTGAACTCACAGAATAACTCCAGTGGAATTTTCATAAAAATAGTACCTGTGATTTTTGAAATCATCGAAGACAAGTAATGAAACTCAAAATCTTTAATTTGTTATAATTTTATTACTTGTTATGTGGTTATAATATAGTACCTATAAAAAATATTATATGAAGATTTGCTAGAATCAAGTAGTTGAAAAAGTAATAAGGTTACATAATATACATTTTTTAAAAGTGTATATATATTTTTTTAATTTTTATAAAAAAATATTTAAACACTATTTTATCTATAGGTATATGAAATGTACTGTACAATAAAGTATAGTGACCATGAAAAAATTCGAACTCAAGATTTTAATGGAAATACAATTTTTGAGGGTCCCTGAATCACATAATGTGATTTCCTTATTAACTGACATATAAAACTTTCAAAAATAATAAACAATTTTCAGTATTATTATTTTATTTTATATTTTTAAATCTGTAATAATTTTCTACATCCTCATAGCTTATTTTGATCTGTAGCGCAGTTCTGTCACCAGATTTAAGTGGATGGTTATGTCCATGCTTATTTCTACAATTAATTACGCCTTCTGAGATAAAAACACGGAATTTGCATCCTTCTGCTTGCTTGCTACATCTCCAATACATTCCTTTTGTGGTAAATTTATGCATAGAAAAAATGTATCCGTTGATTACTAGCATTGGATTCTTTTTTGTACCTTGTACAAAGTAGTATTCTTCTGTAAAATAAATATGGCAAAATCAGCAATTAATTTAATACAATATAAGTCTCATTATATTAAATAAAATTTCCAAATTTTCGAAAATACGTTCTATTTTCTAGAAAGTTATATATCCGCTTGTATTATTTATAATAATAACTTCATTGATGAAAGCCAACATGAAATTGATAAATGAGACGTCTCTCATTTTGTATAGACTAAACTCTCTTATCTTTTTTAGAGCTGTGCAAAATTTCGTTCACTGCTGAGAAGTGAGACCCCAAGAAATAGCCCAGTGGAGTGTTCATCAAAATATTTGAAATCTTCAAAGACAAATAATAAAACACAAAATTTCTACTTTGTTATAATTTTATTATGTGTTCACTGGTTATAAGATAGTATAGAAGATATTATATGAAGATTTGCTAGAATTTGGTATTGAAGAAGAAATAAGGTTACATTATAAAATATTTTTTCAATACAGTTTATAAAGTATTTATATTTTTATGATTAATATGTTAACACAATTTTTTTAAATTAAATTGTATTAAATATATGGATAGACATATTGTCCATATCATGAAAAATAACCGGAGCGGTAAGGGAAGGAAATCCGAACTGACGTCAGTCCATTGGCGTAGTCAAACACAAATACATTTATAGAATATACGAATGATAGATTACCATTAAAAATTAAAAATAATTATTGGACTATCCGCTACTGACTTGATTCTGTAGACTCGTCCAGTTCATTACTCAATAGAACGCCGCACATCTAATACTACAACTTAAGCGGTCGACTATAGCATTTGGTATAAAGAAAGCGGCATACATAATCTTATCTTATCTTAATATATATATATATATATATATATATATATATATATATATATATATATATATATATATATATATATATATATATATATATATATATATTAAATATATATATACATATATATATATATATATATATACATAAATATATATATACATGTGTCACATGTTTGTCCGCAATGGACTCTTAAACTACTTAACTGATTTTAATCAAATTTGTACACCGTGTGCAGTTTGATCCAACTTGAAAGATAGGATAGCTTACATCTCAATTTATGATCGCAATATTATTTTATTGCAAATTATTTGTCTATTATTTGACGGTCTCAATTATCTGTTAGCTCCAAACGATTCTAACAGATGGTGACATCTGTTGACTGGATTGAGTAAGTATTCAATAGATGGCGCTATGTCAAACTTCCAAACGTTTCATATAACCTACAATTTAACTAACATATGGTGACATCTGTTGACTGGATTGAGTAAGTATATGACAAAAACGTTAGCCACAGCAACGCGTGGCCGGGTCAGCTAGTTACTCTATATTTTAACAAACTATGTAACATTTCGAGTAAGAATCTTCGTATGCATAGTGACATGTGAATACATTCCTTAAGCCCAGTCATTTTTCATGATATAAACTGTACATTGTACATATAGAATTCATGTACGAAATTGATCATAATACAAATAAAATAGATAGTCCTATGATGAAATTAATTAAAATACTAGAAAACTAAACAATTTATTTCATCAATATTTATTCATGGCTCTATAATAATTTTCCACCTCTTCAAAACCCACATCGATTGGTTCTCTTTTCCCGATATTTCTTGAGTGATTGTGGTGAATATTTGGTTTACATGTTACGACGTTATTCATAATTCTGTAGACCACTTTACATTTATTATGTTTTGTACACCTCCAGTACATTCCCATCTTTGTGAGTCTATGTAAGGACATTACATAACCGTCAATAACAAGGGCAGGATTCTGGCTGGTATTCATAATAAAGTACGGCTTTTCTGGAAAAATAATAAATAAAGCAAAAATCAAGGTTTTTGATAAGTATTGTAAGATACTTAATAAAATATAAAATAAGTATAAAACTTAATTAATTTATTATTATACAGGGGGTCCTATTTTAATCTATCTATTAATTAAATCAAAAAATGTTTCAAATAAAAACTGTTTGGTTTTGAAGGGAACCCAATATGGCATTATTAATTTTTTTAATTTTTGGATGTGTTCAATTTTTTTTAATGGAAATATATATTTTTTATTGCGGCATCTTATTTTATGGAAAAACAAGTCGCTTTTGTCTTAGACAGTTTTTTGTTTCACTTCATTTTTCTTTGAGATTTAACAAAATAATATGAGATTTCAAATTTTCATGAATTTTTTACTCGAAAACCGTGAATTTTAGCTGAAAAGTGCAAAAAATGCTTATTTTGATCTGGTTAACCTAGGAAAATGATTTTAGATTTTTTGAAATAAAAAAAAAATTTTTTGCTTTAATATTTTATAGAGCAAATGTTAAAAAATGTCCTGATATAATTTTCCTAGTAATAATAGATTTAAATAAACATTTTTTATTTCTTACATTTTCCTCTAAAGTAAATGGGTTTCGAATAAAAAACAATAAAATACCGTAATAAAAAAAATAGGTTTCCATTTGAAAAAAAAATGTTAACCCTGTTTGACCTTGAAGACGTCCAAAAAAAGCAATAACGCCATTTTGGTTACCTTTCAAAACCAAACAACTTTTACTTGAAACATTTTTTGATTTAATTGATAGTTAAAAAAATACGGGGATGATAGATAAAAATGAGACACCCTGTATACAAAAACCAAAAACTCTGAAAAAGTCTAATAACAAAGATGGTAATAAATGAAATAAAACAGTCATAAAATATATTTATTAATACACACTTTTTTATACACATTAATTTATTTTTTCTTCCTTTGATCACACAGCAAAATTGCATCCTCAACAGAAATATTAAGTAATCTATATTTACTTAATTTCTCAATATACGGGCCATGGTTATGATTTATTCCACCACTGTACACAATTCTTTTGTTTATTAGAGTACACGCAACCTTACAGCCCTGATAATACTTGATACAACGACAATATAGCTTAAACGAAGTACATTTACAAATACTCATTATATCCATGTTCTTTATAACTAGTAATGGATACCCTTTTGCACTTTGGACAAAATAATAATCTGAAAATAAAGTAAAAATTATTAATATGTTGAAATAAATATAATATAAATAACATCACATACATTTAATTTCTGAAAAAGGTATTATTAGATGTACTAAAACATTAATTTCAAAAAATATAAACAGTTGACATTTATTTGGTCGATAGAATTTATAATATAAACTATAAAATAAATATTACATTATTTATAATTTCTTTAAAAACAATCCTACAATAAATATTTTAAAGATAACTATTACCTATAATATTAAAGGTCGATACAACTATCGAGGTTGTCTCGATATGGTCTCGCTCCAGTCAAATTTTCTGTATAGTAATATTGTATTGTAGCGTGATTGGACCAAGGCCTGGGCCCCTATTCTCGAGTTCATTCGACTTTTTTTCATTCGAGATTACTAAAATAACACTAAAAGACAAAGTTATTTACTTAGTGTCTTTTTAGAATCTCGATTGTGTAAGCGATACCGTATTCTTGAATCTCGATGCGACTTTTTTTCTATGGAAATGTCGAATGAAAATTCTCGACCGCTCCTGGGCATGCAAGATTTAAAATCTCGAACGAAAAACTTGAATCAACATATTCTCGAGTGAGCTCGAGAATATGGACCCAGCTCGATAATCTGGATCGACCCAAAAAGTTTAACATTCAAAATGGTATAGAAATCTTCATTAAAACAATATAATTCTAGAAATACACTAACAAAACAATCCCAAAGTAAAATATAAAATAATTTTATTCGGATTATATCAAAATAATGTAAGTACATATAAAGACACATGATGATAACTTATCAACAGTGGTTCTAAAACTTGGCACGCTGGAGGACTCTTCCGAAATAAATTATTCAGGTATTATGCCATATAGTATGTACAGTACATTAACTTTGATTCAGTCTGTATACAGAATGAATAAAAAATAAGAAACATCGATTCTAGTCTAAAACCTAAAATATTATCTTTATTTTCTATTGCAATATCTGAAATTTGATTGGAATTTTTTTATTACTTTCATTTTTCCAAGACAAAATAGTATATATTAAAACATTTCTTCATAAAGTGAATATTTTAAGACTGCAAGTCAATATTACGTATTTTTATCCATCCTGTATAATAACTTAATAGAAAAAAAACATCAAATTCACTAAAAACTAGAATCAGTAAAAACTCAAGTAGTCCAATCAATTTGTATTTTTGGTCTGCATTGTTCTACAGAGTCATTTTTTTTTATTAAAATTGTTAAGGGGTGTATTCTGAGTACTACATTAAGTTGGCGTGGTAAATAAAACAATAATAAAAAACAGAATCATAATAAAAAAACAAACGAAACAAGACTACATAAAATTATTTAATATAAGTTTCGTCTCAACATGAAGACCTAATAATCACTAACAAATGGTATCAAGTTACTCTCGCTTTAGTGAAACACCTTTCAAATCTCTCTTACGTTTATAAAATTCCAGTACTTCATTACATTTCATATCGAGTAATTTTCTTTTCTTTTTTGAGTCCATAGTAGGCGGGTGGTTATGGTTTAAGCCAGTACGTAACTTCAAATGACCGTTTATAATCGAACAAGCACTGCGACACCCTTTCGTGTACCTAATGCATCGGTAATATAGACCCTTATCATTCATTTCGTTCATATTCATCACGTAGTTGTCTAGAACCAGCATTGGGTTGCCACTTGGACTTTCCACAAAGTATACAGAGATACCATCTGGAAATTATATAGTGTAAAAATAACATTTTAATAGTGAGGTTGGACTTAAACTGATTGTAAATACAAACACCTATTTTATACTTTAAATATACTGGGTATTCAAAATAAAACACTACATATTTTTAGGGTTCCGTAGAAAACTAGGAACCCTTATAGTTTCTCCATGTCCGTCCGTCCGTCCTGAAAAATTTTGAGATAATAAGATGAAATTTGGTACACGGCCGTAGATTGATGACCCAAAAACAGAAATGATAAGATTTTTGAAAATAAAAATTTTTTAGACCCCCCTTTCATAAAATGAAAAGTGTTTTCAAAAAAAAAAATTCACCTACACCATTGAGTGGGGTGTCGTTAGAAAGGTCTCCTAAAATGCAACAAAAAATGTAACAGAAATTTTTAATTTTAACCCTTCGATCACAATGTATTTTTTCTCCAAAGTCATTAAAAAAGCGTCCCCCCCCCCTCTATTTTCTAAACTATCAATTTAAAAAATCTGAAAAAATTTCAGAACGTAGATTTTAATTAGTACTTTCACTGAAAATTATATCGAACATTGTCAAAAATATTTTGGACCCCCCTTTCATAGACTGAAAATTGAACTTTCATTTTTTTCCCCACTTACCCTATTGAGTGGGGTGTCATTTAATAGGTCTCGTAAAATGCAATAAAAAACGTCAAATAACTTTTTGATTTTAACCCTTCAGTCGCGATATATTTGCTTTTTAATGTCGCTGTCAGAGCGTCCCCCCCCCCCTCTATTTTTTAAACTATCGATTCAAAAAATCTGAAAAAAATTCAGAATGTAGCTTTTAATTAGTACTTTCACTGAAAATTATAACGAACATTTTCAAAAATATTTTGGACCCCCCTTTCATAGACTGAAAATTGAACTTACATATTTTTCCCCACTTACCCTTTTGAGTGGGGTGTCATTTAATATGTCTCGTAAAATGCAATAAATAACGTCAAATAACTTTTTGATTTTAACCCTTCAGTCGCGATATATTTGCTTTTTAATGTCGCTGTCAGAGCGTCCCCCCCCTCTATTTTCTAAACTATCGATTCAAAAAATCTGAAAAAAATTCAGAATGTAGCTGTTAATTAGTACTTTCACTGAAAATTATAACGAACATTTTCAAAAATATTTTGGACCCCCCTTTCATAGACTGAAAATTGAACTTACATATTTTTCCCCACTTACCCTTTTGAGTGGGGTGTCATTTAATAGGTCTCGTAAAATGCAATAAATAACGTCAAATAACTTTTTGATTTTAACCCTTCAGTCGCGATATATTTGCTTTTTAATGTCGCTGTCAGAGCGTCCCCCCCCCTCTATTTTCTAAACTATCGATTCAAAAAATCTGAAAAAAATTCAGAATGTAGCTTTTAATTAGTACTTTCACTGAAAATTATAACGAACATTGTCTAAAATATTTTGGACCCACTTTTCATAGATTGAAAAGTGAACTCACATTTTTTTCATTTACCCCATTGAGTGGGGTGTCATTTGATAGGTCTCCTAAAATGCAATAATAAAAGTGAAATAACTTTTTGATTTTAACCCTTCAGTCACGAAAATTTTGAAAAATACTTTTTATAAATCATAGTGAGAATGACTACGGAACCCTATCATGTGCGTGCCCAACACGCACTTGCCCGTTTTTTTATTATTAAAATTATGCTGTTTACAGGAAAACTTTTCAGGCAAAACAATTTATGAGTACATTATTTTAAGGCTCTAGTACTAGGTACCTGAAAAAATACACATTTTTTAATGGCGATTTTTAAATGTATATGGAACACGTGTTTTACCATTTAAAATATTATAGACACATATAACACTTTATTTAAAAATTACTAACTAAAATAAAGGAAAACTATTCTGAATAAATTTTTATTTTTATCTTTTTACATTTTTTATAAATAAATAATATTCTCACTGAAAAAAATATATAGACTGACCCATTATAAAATAAATTATTAACAAAATATAGTACAAAATAAATGTCTTATGATATAATAATAGAATATTTAAATAATATTTAGTTTAATAAAAAATTAACAAGGTATAATATTTGAGAATGTTCTTAATACTGTTATAGTATAAATTATTGTGCATCAATAAAATATATTATCATTATTTTAAAGCTTAGTATGTAATATGTATCAATATTAGGCCTTAATCAAATAAATAAAACAATAGTTTATTTATTATAAAAGTTATTCCATTCCGAGGAATACTGGGCCCCTTAAAAGGGAACCAAAACAGTTACCTAATTTTTCCTACTGGTAAAAACGACCCTGAAATATGATTAACTCATTAATATTTCAAATGCAAAAATACTTCCAAGATGATCTATCTATCCCTTACTAGCTAACTAGATAGTATAGATTGTGAAACATAACTGGACTGTGTTATGTACTAATGAATCAACCCAAACAAGACTCATTTATATTTCGTGACCGTTGCCCATAGCCAACTTTTCGGGTTGTTGTCCACGTTGTCGTATTCTTATACTTGACGTTTCGACTCTCATGTCAGAGTCTTCTTCAGAAGTGATTCTGAAACTGAATGAGTTTCAGAATCACTTCTGAAGAAGACTATTTATTTTTATTGGAAGAAAAGTAATTTAAATTTTTGTAGTCATTCTATATTATAATAAAACTGCATTAATAACTCAAGAAGAATATTTTTGTGTATTAAATCGCATTAGTGCATAACATAGGCTAATTTTGGTAGCCTCGATTCTCGGAAAGTTCACGAATTTTCTCCATTTCCATATAGTTATGCAAATACACAATGGCCTATGGTAAAAAAAAACTATATCTAGTAAGCTGTTTGACATTAGTCTATAGATGTGCGTCAATTATCCCCTAAGCAATATGTTATACCGGCCTCTGTTTCCTATTATAAAACTCAAGCACTTCATCAACCGACATGTCAATAGTTCTAAATCCAGTATGCTGTATGATAGTAGGTTCGTGATTGTGGCTTACTTTCTCCCTGAATTGTAACTGGCCATTGACTATCGTATACATCATTTTACACCCATTGGTGTATTTTGGACACCTCCAGTAGATACGGTCATGTTTTATTCTGTTAATCCTCATTATGTACTTGTCTACAACCAGCATCGGGTTTCCTGATTTACCCCTCACGAAATACACAGGAACCTGACCTGGAATAATTAAATGTCACAGTACAGAACGTAGCTTTTTTCCATTTTGGTAGGAGAATTTACATAGAAGATAAGACCAGAAGAAGTTTTGGAAGTAAAATACTCCTTATTTTTTAAAACTTATTTAAACAAACAGTTTAAAAAAAGAAGTAACTTTAGGATATTCTTACTGTCAGTTAAGGATACTATTTGAACAAAAACTTAAGAAAAAAATTATTGTTTGGTAATAAATTCTTAAAAATTACCAAAATCATTTTGATGGAATTATTTGGGGAAAGGATTCGGTTCAGTATGTTAAAAACCTTTGGAATCTCCTATTAATGTATTTTGTACAAAATTTTGTAGACCGTATAAAAACACTGGAATGACATGAATTTTCTTTTTATATTAGGGTACTTTAAAAAATGGAATAATAATAAAACTTTTGATGTCTTTCTGAACATAACCCTTTTTTAAAGTATGTATTTAAAAAATATTTGGTCACATACTGAAAACAGCATAAAATCGGGTACAAATCAAACACAAAACTATTTAAAAACCTCATTTTAAATATAAAATACAATACAATATTTTAATAAATAATTTAATTCTTCGTGGTTTCATTATCTTTTCTGTTGTTTATAATATTCAATAAATTCTGACACAGTAATATCACATGGAACAAGATTCTTTTTCTGTTTTGGCGATGGCATATGGTTATGTCTAGTATTAGGATTACAACGAATCAATCCATCGACCAAAGTGCATCCCACTTTACAATCTAACCGTGCTCGCTCGCAACGGAAGTAAAATCTTCCATTTTTCATCTTGTTCAAGTGCATTACGTTATCTTCAATAACTAAAACCGGTTTTCCAACGGGAGTTTGAAAAAATGATATCTGAAGTACGTCTGAAACAAAAGATTGAATTTGTTAGTAAAATATTTTCTGTTTGGACGGTTCAAAATTTTTTATCAAAAATTTGAAACGTACCAAAACTCGACATTTATAACAGAAATATACAACCAATCGATATCAAACTGACGTAAGTGTAAGAAGATTTTAGGATTGTTAGGGATACGACTTATCATTTACGGATGCGGCAACGGATATTTTTCTTGGTTTCAGATTTTTATTATTTATTTATTTTTGCTTGCATTTTGTGTTTCGGGGCTCGGTCAACGAGTAGGAAACTATCAGAAATAATTATATCGGATACGGTTTATTTTGATAATCAAAACCTAATCATTTTGGATACGGTTTCAAAAGTCTTAATAGTTCCGAATTTCCGATAGTTTTGGATACGAGAACAACATAAGATCTCTAGTACGCATTGAGGCTGAAGCGAAGTCTTTCAAATTGACTCTTATTCAATTTAGATAATTTAATAAAACTTACTAACTCTGTAAAAGAACACCTAAAAATATTTAAAATATAATTAATAAAAATAAAAACAACATACGAAAACAAAGCTTACTAAAGTTTTTTTCGCAACAATATACTGTTGAATATTTTTATTATCAAAAATCATTTACATTTACATCGATTATAAACAGTTTATGAATCGTTGGTGGACATTAAAAAAATTAAAATACGAACAAGCGCCCCATACATTTAGGCACCGGAATATGTCCACCTTAAATTATAAATATACTAAGGATATATTTTGATTTATTTTATTTATAATACTGGCTATTTTAATTTACTCTTAAACTACGAAGATCTAATATTTGGTGATGTATTTTATTCAAATATACATACATATTTCAATAATATCTTATGAGGTATACATTTATATCTATTCGATTCAGTTTCAGGTTTTATTATTCTCTAGGCCTAGGCAACATTTCAAAAATATTTTTATTACACAGTTATTTAGGAAACATTGCATTTTTAAACTAGGTTTCCACATGTAAATACTTGGCACCAGTTTAATGGTGCGAATATTAGTGGCACCTCTTATTCATTAGACTAATGTCCAGTATTATAAAGGACCTAGCAAATTTGCAAGCTCGCTAACACTCATATATGAGGTTATTATATTTGTTATAGTATCTATGAATTAGCTATGAAATTTAGAGCAGTGATACTTCAACGTATTGTAAGTTGGCGACTCTGACCTTATAAAATAATTTTCATAATAGCACCACTGTTGGTGTTTACATACAACGCTTGCGCGAAAGTTGTCAAAGTCATCACAAAACTCCAAGAGAACTGTCATATAAGTTTGATATCTCATTTGAGAATGCTAGCAAGCTTGCAAATTTGTTAGCCCCTTTATAATACCGGACATAAGCATTTAATATGACACTAGCTGTTTCTGTAGTCCGTGCAAATATTAAATTTATTTTAACTTTCGTAGAGTTCGCATCAAATTAGTGACAGGCCAATCATAATGTCGACTATTTTTTTAGAGCTTCATTTCCTTGATTCATGTCTTTATATGGAGCAAATTTGTGACTGTACAAATTATTCATATGCCTATAGGAACTTAACAATCATTTCTTGTTTTCTTGAGAAATTGAAGCAAAAACTATTAAAATAAGACTAAAGCTTTTAACTTTCACTGGCACATGGATTAATATTGAGAGTTATGTTTCCATATGCCACTAAATTGATGCCAATAATATCATTGTATAATATAGAAAAAATTGTATTTAAATTCATTTATATTCATATATAAAATTAATTTTTTGAAGTATAAAATATGGAATAAAAAATATCACTCACTATATAATTATAAAAATTAATATACATACCTATATAATACATATTATATCTACTTATATTAAAGAAGAAATGGCACTACATTTTGTATGTATCAATGTTTGTGATGAGTATTTTAGTAACACCAAAATACTAGACTAGATAAAAAATAATAAATGTTTCAAAATAATCACTTTTCTTTTTGTCTATATTTTATATAATAAAATAAAATTTGATAATAATAATAATGTAAATTATTTTAAAGCAGTCTTATATAAAAAATCTATCAATATTTATACTAGGAACATCATACATATATCAGACAGAAAAAAATGTGCGCACGTGCATGTATTTAACTAAAATAATAATTCTTTGGTATGTATCTTTAATTTTACAATAATAACACTTTATCAAAATACATAAATTAAATATAAAAAAAAAATAAAAAAACATTTTGTAAAATAAATCACATACACATTATCAACAATAATTAAAATTTGGCAAGTTAATCTTTTACTATTCCTACCCTATAAAATTAAAATTGGTTTAGTTTATAATAAACTATTTTTTCCTCATATTTTGTACATCCTGTAGGCTAATATTGAGTGTCCTTCTGTACTTAAGCTTATCAACATTCGGTGGATGGTTGTGCTTAAGACCAGGCTTTACTTGTATTTCTGAAGCAGTTGTGACATAAGTGACGTTGCATCCCATTTTTTTATCGCTGCATACCCAGTATGTCTTTTTCTCAGCTTGATATTTCAAATGCATTGAATTGTTATCAACGACTAATATTGGTTTGCCGAAAATACTTTCCAGAAAGTATATTGGGATTGAAGCTGTAAAAAGGATGCTGAATTAGTACCATAATTTGTTTATTATTTAAATCGATATTTTACTTATCGGTATATATTTTCGATACTAAAAAGCATTTGAGTATATTAGCAGTCATAGGAGCAAAAAAGTGAAATTTATCTTACCTAACCTAAAACATTCGTATGCTTCCTCTGAAGTTAGGCAACACTAAATTATTGACTTTAAAAATATTGCAATTTGGAAAATGTTGCGATGTGATTGATTTAAAAAAACTACACTCGTCCCTCCGAATAGTGACGGCATCGATAATTCAAAATCTCCTAACAACGACAGCTAGAGGGTCACTCACCACCGTGTGGCGACTTTAACGTTAATTGGTGAATTTAAATTTCGCGCAGAAATATAGCAGACACGGTAGTATTGTGGTAGGGGTAGGGGAAGGTCGTTACATGGAGCGGTTAGAGCGTACGTTAATAGGATGGTTGTCGTTTAGAGATTTGAGTGTACCTAATTTAAAGTTTTTTTCAGGGATCTGACCAAAACCAATTTTGGAAGACTATTAAAAAAAATACACCACATATTTAAAGTAACGTATATTTTAATATTTTACATAAATTTCCCATCTATAACAACGATTCCATAAATATTTCGGCATTATTTAAATAACACAAATACTGGATCATTTTTTTAAACACCATTCATATGTTTATATACAAAAATTGCAAATTATAACATTCAAAACAAAAAGATTTGACTATTTTTTTTTGTTTCCCCAGAATATCTTCAAATTCAATTGATGATGTTGTAACCATCGGGAGTTGTAAGGTCATTTAAGTCAACATGAATAACTTTACTATTAAATGCCTTGGTTAAATTAGGAAGATGCAAATGTGTCCGTCTTCTGTTAGGAATGATGAAACCATTGTTCTTCAAAACGACGCTCATTTTACAAATCTTACGTTGGCAACAGTACCAAAAACTTTTGTCTTTACATTTTTTATCCAAATTATACACAAAATCCTTGTAAACAAGCTGGGGCCTGTTTCTTTGACTCAATATGAAGTGGTATTCTGTAACAAGCATACGATATCATGTAGCAAAGAATAGTAATCAAGAAATTACATTTCATTTGTACTAAACTTCATGTCATTCCTAAGAACAATAAACAACAAAAACTTTGGGCCAACTTTCAAAATCTAAACAAATGCCTCTATTGAAATTAGACAGCTAGATAATGCAATGGCATTTATTATGCGTTTAGTAATGCAACGTCAACGACAAGCGGGCACACCATGCAACGAAAACAACACCGTGAAGTTAGGTTAGATTAGATGTGCATCACACAATAAGAATTTCTGTTATAATAGTCGATAAAACAAGTTGTTTTTTTCTTCAATTTGCATCCTAGATAACATTAAGCCAAAGAAGTATGAAACAATCTTAGTTAAGCAATATTTAACTAACAATGAACTCTATCATATACAAAAACCTAGAAAAATATAATCCAAAAAAAATTGGAAGATATTTAAAAAAAATAGAGCATTGTTTTTTTAACGTATATTTTTCACAAATACAACAAACATTACGTCATTTTTTTAAAATAATGCCAGTATTAAACTTCCTTAGTAATCACATTCAAAATATAGAATTCATTTCTATATTTTGATGAAGCAATTTTTTCCTAGAAAAACTGTATTTTAACTGGCATTGTTATAATTGTCAAATATAGTGGGATCATTCAGATCAACATGAATAACTTTACTATTAAATGCTTTAGTTAAATTAGGATGATGTACATGTATCTGTTTTTTATTTGGAATTATAACACCTTTGTTAGTCAAAGTGACGCTCATTTTACATATCTTACGTTGGCAACATAACCAATAACTTTTATTCGTAAATTTTTTGTCGAAAGTATACACAAAGTTCTTGTAAACAAGCTGTGGCTTGTTTCTTTGACTCAATATGAAGTAGTAATCTGTAACAAGCAAATGATATAATATAATGTAGCAAAGAAGATTAATTTTCATTTATACTACTTATTTATAGCAACATTTTAAGAAGAGTAAAAATTCAGATGCGTTTCTGAGAAGATACAATAAAAACTTTGGGACAAACAATAAAAATTAAAACGATTTTTTTAATATATCAATTTATTATATTCGAACATCACAGATTATACAACATACAAGGTATCGACATTTTCTTTATAGGGTTACTTATTGACTTTGCGATTGTGTTATGAGATTTTCTATGAGATCTCCAGCGTCTTTCTTTTGCACGAGTTACATAACTTTCATTACCAAAAAAACAGTTATAATAACCATTAGCAAAAAAATGAGAAGGTACTTCGACATTATTACATTGAATAGATAATAGATGGAATGTACACAAGGAAATAATACCTTACTTGTACGTGCTTTGATGTCTTATTTATCAATTAAGTAAAGAGAACTATATTCATGATAATTGTAAATTTTCAAAAAATGAGTTTTGATTTGTAACGATCTTTTAAAGTCACAAGACACAAGAAAAGATATCAGTTCAACATGAATACATAATGGGAATGAATTATCTTATTACTATCAAGAAACCAAAAAGACAGAAGACCAGATAATTAAACATAAGACGATCGTGAATGCCCAATGACTCACTCGCTCAATATGAAGTCTTATGTCCGATATTGAGAGTGCTAGCAAATTTGCAAGCTTGCTAGCACTCTCAAATGAGATATCAAACTTATATGACAGTTCTCTTAGAGTCGTCAACTGTGTTACAATACGATGAAGTATCACTAATTCCGTAGCAAATCCATAGATACTATAACAAAATTAATAACCTCATTTATGAGCGCCAGCTAGCTTGCAAATTTGCTAGCCTCTTTATAATACCGGACATTACTGCAGAAAGATTTTGCTCCAGACAATTAAAATGTTATATTATGATTATGAAAACTCACCACAAAGGGTACTATTTTCATACCATTAAACATATATAGATGTCTACAGAGGGCTACCAAAAACGACTACCAGCACTGCCTAAAAGGTCTCAGATATGTTAGTAAACAAATACAAAAAAAAATTCTCGTTACTTAATTGCTACACTTCATAAAATACAAGCTCCATTTCCAGGAAGCATCTGTATAGAAAAAATCTCAAATCACATTCAAAATACAATTCATTTCAATTAGGTACATGATTCGTTACATAGCTCAATAATTCTCTAATTCAATTTACAGTATACCCATCAGGTGTTGAAAGATCATTTAAATCAACATTAATTACCCTACTATTAAACACTTTAGCTAAATTGGGAAGATGCGAATGTGCTCGATTCTTATTCATTATAATAGCACCGTTGTTCTTCAAGACCAAGCTCATTTTACATATTCTACGTTGACTACAGATCCAACCACTTTTGTCTTTTCTTTTTTTGTCCAAGTTATACACAAAGTCCTTGTAAACAAGTTGAGGCTTGTTTCTTGTACTCAATATGAAGTAAAATTCTGTAACAAGTATATGATATCATTTAGCGAATATACAGAAATCGAAATGTTATAAAAACACTGAAAATTGATCTATTAATAATAAGCTATGGTTTGATTTTATAAAAGATGTATAAGTGTCCACACATTTTCTGAAAACTTTTTAGCACTTAAAATAAAGTTTTATTTCCGTCAAACTCACTTTCATTTTTTTATATTTAATTGAAACTCACACGTTATACAAAAAATGTATTAATCTGCAATAAACTTTATTGATTTTGTAAAAAAAAAGAACTTGTAATGATAAATGGAAAAAATATATAAATTCTTTACCACCTTAACAGGTTGAAAAATAAAAGTAATTTAATTAAAAGTAATTTTTTACATTTGAGAAAAATAAATAAACCTCAACTAACTGAGACTAGCTGTCGATTACACTTTTACCCCCAGTTTTATCAAAGTCTGCTATTTGTAACAGCTATATAAATCTCCAAATGAACCAATCAGAATCCAGCATTTGCTACTATTTAACAGATATGAATACTAAGCTGTCAACATAAACAAACTGGTAACAGATAGAAGAAACGAACAAAAATTACTCATCTTTTGTTTACGACCATATTCTTTTTGAATATTTAACTGCATTAGCACCCATTTAACGCCTTATACGCTTCAAAAATACGAAAACAAATTTATGTACATACATCAAAGGTTCCTATATATTTTTTAACCCTTTGGGGTTTTTTATACCACATCGAAAAATTAAAATTGCTACTGGAACTAAGGTTTTTTAGTCCCACCTCTTGAAACTAGTTATTAATTTCACACCAGGTGTCTCACTGGTATTTGCTTGATTGATTGACCGTTAAACTTGTCAGTACAGGCTCGCCAGCCGTTGAATGTGGCTTAATGACTTTTTGTTTATTTTTTATTTTTTTCCTGTTATTGTATTTTTTACTAATTAAAATAAACCAAATTTGTTAAAAAATTAAAAAAAAATTCTGTGCAACATGCGGTCACTTTTTCACAAGATAAAATATTTACCAATTCCATAAAAGGTATGTTGTTTTAGGTATTGTTCATATGAACTTGATTTCCGGGCTGTTATATTTATTTCTTTGACGTTTCGACTCTCATATTAGAATCTTCTTCAGAACTATTTCAAAAACAATTATTCCGTCACCAACCGTGGACAGAAACAAAGTTTATCTGAGCAACAGCTGTGAAAGTTTACAAAAGAAAAATAAGACGTGTTTTTTAAGTAATAAAATATTTTATTTCGTTATAAACACTGAAAATAAAAAAATAAAAAAACATTCTACAAATATGATATTTATATTTTACATATTATACAGGGTGACCCATTTTAAGTGCACACCTCTAATAACTTTTTATGGTGAATTGTTATCGAAAAACTTTTCAGATAAAAGTTACACGGTTTGGAGGGGGACATAGACGTATGAGGATGAAATTTTTTTAGGTGGTGTTTTCAGGGTGATATGAAGGTCAATATCTTTTTTTTAAATACGAACCTATAGTTTTTATCAAGTTATTTTATTTTACGTGAAAAAACACGAATCTTTCATTGAAAACTTTTTTTGAAAAACTTAAACCTTTTCAAGATATCTAACAAAATAATTCGAGATTTTGAACTTTAAATATTTTTTTACTCACAAACCATCAGGTTTAGGGAAAAAGTATAAGATGCAAAAAATGTTTATTTTGGTCTAATAAAACTTAAAGAATTATTCTAATTTTTTTAACATTTATTTTTTTTGCTTAAATAAAAAAAATTGAAAAAGGTTTAAAATTTTCAAAATAATTCCTCAAGTCTTATTAGATCAAAATAAACATTTTTTGTATTTTGTACTTTTTCTCTAAAGTTGATGGTTTCTGAGTAAAAAAATATTGAAAGTTCAAAAGCTCGAAATATTTTGTTAGATATCTTGGAAAGGTTTAATTTATTCAAAAAATGTTTTCAATGAAAGATACGTGTTTTTTCACGTAAAATAAAATTACTTGATAAAAACTATAGGTTCGTATTTAAAAAAATGATATTGACCTTCATATCACCCTGAAAACACCACCTAAAAAAATTTCATCCTCATACGTCTATGTCCCCCTCCAAACCGTGTAACTTTTATCTGAAAAGTTTTTCGATAACAATTCACCATAAAAAGTTATTAGAGGTGTGCACTTAAAATGGGTCACCCTGTATATTCAATATATTAATATACTAGTAGTGACGTTAAATATACTAATAAATAAAAAAAACTAGATTGTCTAAACATCAAAAAATTTAATGAAAAAAATGAAGATGATTCTGTGAATCGAAAGCTCGTTTTATTTTTGTCTCATTAATTTTTTTGACGCTTAGACAATCTAGTTGTTTTTATTTATTCAATATATTTCTATAATTAATACATTTTTTTAATTAAACAATATTTTTTTATTATTTATACGCTCAACGGATCCAAAATTATGATACTCTTCTTGGTTAATTTATCTAGATCAGGTGGATGAGTATGCTTTTTATTATTATTATAATACAGAGCACCATCTTTGATTTTTACAAATACTTTGCAATTATGAATAACTTTCGTAGTACAATTCCATAATGAATATTTGGCATACTGTTTATTTTTCGAGAAGATATAGTTATCGTAAACAAGTTGAGGTTTCTGTCGTTGACTCGATATAAAATAAAAATCTGAAAAAAATATCCATAATTTATTCAATGTCAAACTTGACCTAGTTTCACGTATTTCCCAAAAAAAAAAAAAAATTAACTGGGTGCCATTTCGTAGTTAGAATACACGCGTCCACACGGGGTATGTATCTTTTACAGTCAGTAGGCACTCAAAATTATCCGTTCATGTCTGCTGCGGGTGCGTACTGTACTTGTCTCTTCTAGACGTGTAAAAGCGTGCGTACCCCGTGCGAGTGCGTGTATACTACTTACGAAATTCAGTGCGTTTTTATTCGAAGCTTCACTTATATTTTTATTTGTAGTAAAATAACTTAATAATTCATATTATAATATAAGCAATGTTAATTTATATGTGAGAAATCAAGTAAGCCATAACATTACACCCATACCTCGCTTTACGGCCTAGATACGTTCCACGAAACTTGGCCGCAAAGCGAAAAGTCGTATAAGGAATCAATTATTCTAATACAAATTCAATGGAATCGGTTCCTTTGTTAAATATATAACATAGTTTATCATTCAAAATGCATTACATCTTTTTATTTCATTTAAATCAAAAATACATACATAACAAGTACATACATTTGTACATAAAATAATAAGACTCCAAAAACCAACAATAATCTCTAAACAAAAATGAAACAACTTCATGTTATATCGACGCTAGTTGCTTCACCTTTCATTTTCAAATTATGCAAATTATATCTATTTTTAAATTTTTCAAACCATCCTCGACTGGCTTGAAATGTGGCATCTTCAGCAGATTCATTCTTCAAATTTTCGAAAATACTTAAAGCTTTTTCCTGGATAGTCATTTGACTCATTGGCATTCTCCGTTCGTTATTGTCCTCAATCCATATAATCAATAGTTTTTCCATTTTTTCCATAATCCAGTTTCTTTGGCGTGTTAATCTCGAGACATTTAAAGGTGCAGTAGATTGCAAATATGTTTTAATGTCTTCTTTTTTATCGCGAATAGTTTGAATGGTAGATTTCGCAAGTCCCATTGCCTTGCAAATTTCAACAATTTTCTCTCCAGCTTCTATACGACGTAATACTTCGAGTTTAGTTCCTAGCGTGACTGATTTTCGGCATCTCTTTTTATCAGTCTCCGAAATCGATAATCGTTTCGGTGGCATTTTGTCTAAAAAATAATGAAATTATAAAATAAGTTTAATAAAAAAATACATAATAAAAATTTTGGATCATGATTTTTTATCTGCCAATTAAATATCAAGATTTTTTATCTGCCAAAAATGTTTAAAATAATTTCAGAATTAAAAAAAAATTAAAAATTAAAAAAAAAGAAAAAACTATTAATATAAAAAATAGGTTTTTTAGAACAGAAAAAAGAAAAAAAATAATGTTTCAAAAATAATGTAAAATCGTGAAATTAAACTTTAATTAGGTAATTCATATAATTTTAAAAGCCTGTTTTTCTTATTGTTAAACTTCCATACAAATTCTTGTAAATACACATACACATTATATATATACTTACGTACCAAAAATGCCCCTAATTGTTTCTTAATTTCTAGTGCTCATTGACACTTTTGATCTACTCATTAAGGACTATCAGAATCCAAAGTTTCAAAGAGTTTGACCGAAACCCCTTTTCCCATAAGGATTCTGCGGGGTCCTTTGTATCAAAAATGATGAAATTGTGATTTTTTTACCCCGTGTTACATTATTTGACGTGGTACATATTTTTGTAATACTCATTTAACCCATTAATTCCCAAGGGTAGAAAATAAAATTAATTTGATGTTTTAACTGTATTTTATTACTAAATAATACACTCAAATAACTGTTTTTAAAGTTAAAACGTTGGAAAACAAAAGTTATTACTTAGTGTGGAATAGTTTAAAACAGTTTGTGTGACGATGTTAGTAGCAAAGAAGTCATTTCATCAATGAGATATTAAAAAAAAAAAAACATTTTTTTAACCCATAAATCAACGTTGGTGATTTATGGGTTAATAATTTGTAATATAACTTTTGGGTTAAGCATTACAAAATACTTGTGGAAAGGTTTGTCTTCCTGCCGGTAAAAGAACCTATTTTATTTCTGCGGTCCTGTATTAAAATATTCCCAAAAAAATAATGGAATAAAAAATAGTAATTCCAAGACTACTTTAAATTCACTTTATAGAATAAAGAACTATCATACAAATAACCTAGAATACTAAGTAGTTATGAAAAAGTTTGAAGCATGGTTCTAAACATAAGCCAGAAGTTTCAGGACAATCATGGCAACAAAATAATGACGCTTTTCGTATCTTAGTACTTTGCCAGCAATATTTACATCGTCGCCTTTTCGTGTTGCCCCTATCATCCTTCTCACAGAATCTTGGCAAATGAATTTTTGTTCTGGGTTGTTGGGGTAAGGTAAGTGAGGGTGGTCCTAATAAAATTCTTATTACACCTGTATAATATAAAATATATTCTATCATAAAAATCATGCTAGATACTAGATCATATAATACACCATCCTACATTTACATGTACAGTGAAACCTCGTTAGTACGATTTTTATTAAGTCCCTGCATTCTTCCATAAGACCCCATGTAAAAAAAAAATCTCATTAGTACGGGTTTTTCCCCAATCCCTTCAAAACGTACTAAAGAGGTTCTACTGTACTAATACACATCAAATTAGAAAAAAAAGCTCCAGTTATGTCTCTTGCGCGAGCCTAATAATGGACATTATTGTAAATAAAATCAAAAAAATTAAAACAGACATAATATAATTTTTTATAATAATATTTTTTTTAAACAAATGGAAGTTTTACATTTATAATTTTTTGTTTACTTAATTTATCAAATTCTGGTAAATGGTTATGTTTTCTTTGGTCTATTGCTAGATGAATTCCATCGATGATTTTTATAAAAACCTTGCAGTTATGAGAATTGTTTCTGCAGCAAGCCCAAAACGAAATATTCCCTTTCTTGTACCTTTTTGAATAAATATATTTTCTATGGACAAGTAGAGGTGTATTACGCTGGCTTGCGATAAAATAAAAATCTGAAAAAAATTATGAATTTGTTAAAACAATAATTTATTTTTCACCTGTAGTAAATTTATTAGAAAATAGTTTATCCCTACTTAAAAATGTATCTTAAATCTAATAAACCTAATGAAAAAATATAATTATTATGTGATACTTATCCCTTCATATGGAATTTATAAACCCTTAAAACATATTGAAATAAAGCTGTTAACTTCTTAGAGAAATTTAAATCTATTGACTTTAATATTTTATTATAAACAAGGAGTCAGAGTGGTACATACACTAACATTAACTAACCCCATTCAAAAATGATGTAGTAAATGTAATTCTTTATTAAATTAATACCATTATAAAAATATGGTAACATAAAATATATAATACAATAAACATATAATACAAATTATATATCATATAGCAGGCATAAGATGTTAAAACAAAGTTGGAAATTTTATTTATGTGAAGCAGGGGTTCCTCTTACATTTTTAGATTCTAGAAAACATAAATAAACTACAATCTTTTCAAAGAAGTACAAGTATATATAATGCAAAAAAGGGCATTGCAATTCAAAATTTCAAAACAAAGATTTATCATAGACCCCTGGAATACTATGGACTCCAAGGAGTCCATCTGGACCCCGTTAGAATCCCTGGTGTAAAGTATTATAGTTTGGGTCGATTCTAAATATAAAACCTATTAAATAGAAAATATATCTTAAATAATAACATTTTATAAAGACTAGTAAGTATTTCGTGGCGGTTAAGAAACTTTTGTAAATTGCTTAACATAATCCATATCACATCTTAAGTAGAGTTGTATTTAATTATAAGTCACATATATTAATCCCTTATTTCTTCTATCTATGTTACAAGTTCATTTGTGTTGACAGTTTGGTACATATCTGTTAAATAGCAAACACTCATAGACATAAAGAAATGGACAGCGCATCTGAGTCGTAAAAAGAGCCGTGTCAAATGAGAGAGACAGAAGATGTTTGAAAATCATATATGTTATTTTCCAAACGGCTTGCATCTCTCTCTCACTTACAGAACAAATGGTACACCCATGTTACACCATTATGTTAAATACGAATGCGCTGTCTATATCTCTATGTCTATGCAAACACTGGATTCTGATTGGTCCAATTGAAGATTTACATAACTGGTACCAATAACAGAATTTGATAAAACTGGAAGTGCGTAACGTTAAATATCTGATCCCTTATTTCTTCTATCTATGTTACAAGTTCATTTGTGTTGACAGCTTGGTACATATCTGTTAAATAGCAAACACTGGATTCTGTTTGGTCCATTTGGAGATTTACATAACTGGTATCAATAACAGAATTTGATAAAACTGGATGTACATAACGTTGAATATCTGAGTCATGTAAAATCAACAAACAAATTTTGGATTTATGTTTAAAATTGATTTTCCTTTCAATTTCTCAAATTCCGGTAAATGATTGTGTCTATTAGCCGGGTCTTTTGTAAGAAGAATTCCATCGGTTATTTTAATAAAGACCCTACATTTTCTAGCAGTTCTTCTACAGCAAGTCCAATACGAATTGTTTCCACTTTGGATTTTTTTTGAGTAGACATAATCTTGATATACAAGTAGAGGATTATTGCGTTGACTTGCGATAAAATAAAAATCTGAAAAAGTATTAATTTGTTAGAACCATCATAGATATGATTTTTCCCCAAAAACATATTTAACCCTTAGCTGCCACTGTACCAGGCGCTCCATATTGTTTCAACTTCAATGTAAGCCTTTTAAATTTTACAAGGTTTTCAATTTTTTGGATATATTAAATATATATATTTTTTAATAACCGATTGGAGTGCATTCCGTATCGTTCGAAGATGATTTTTTTGAATTAAAATATTCAATTGATTACGAGTAGTTCGCATTTTAGTGTCTGAGGTACGAGGTCACCGCAGAGTGACAGGTATGTTATTCTGGAGGGGTGGAGCAGCTAAGGGTTAATTAGCTTATATAAAAAGTGAACTGTGAGAATTTTAACAATGGGCTTGTAGTTGAATTCTTAAAGACTTTTTTATTGGTATTTATTAGAACTTCGAAAAAAAATCAATAATAAAGTTTTGGAAAAAATACACAGATAAATGTTATTTTTGCAACCCAGACCTGAAACTGAATTCGTTCCCCAAATTAGCTCAAAAGTAAAAATTATTATAAAAATTACATACAAAAACCAACAAAGAATAACATTTTTACTGTTAACAACCAATTTTTCCACTTTAATTCAAAATGTAAGCTTTGTAGCCAGACAACCTTTTCAGTTTTTATGCCCTCCTGAAAAAGTGACAGAATGTGACTTACGTTCGTCTGATTCGTACAGAATTTACCAATACTTTTTTTATAAAATTATTTTATAAAAAAAATATCCAATAAATAACAACTTAATATCTTTTCATACCATAATATCAAATAGGCACATATACCATACAACATAGAAACGTACAAGCAGAATGTATAACCCAATCACCAATACAATTAAAAAATTTATTAACCTTCATTTTCATGATTATATAAAATAAATTACAAATCATTTAAGTTTAATCGTATAATAGGGCTGCCAGCAATTTTCTTTGGATTTGGTGGATGATGGTGAACAAAATTTCCCGATACTACTCTATTCTGGAACAGGAATAGTCTTGCTTTACAGACCATATGGACACATCTCCAAGTGTAATGGTTTGTCAAGGTTTTTCTCGAAAAGCTATATATGTAGTTATCGTACACCAGGAGCGGTTTTTGACGTTGACTTAAAATGAAGAAGTGATCTAAAATATTGTATAAAATTACTAATTAAAAATAATGGAAATGGAAGCTGAAGTAATGACCCAGATAAAGGAGTGGGGGACTAAAAGGGGAGTCCGAAAATTATTTATATTTTATATAAATATTTAATTTAAATACTACACACATAAAAAACTCTATTGGACCAAAAAAATCTTGTTTTGTATATAACGAAAAGAATATTTTCTTAATTTAATAAAAGTACTCTTAATCCAACTACATTATTTCTTCGTCCAAGAATACTATAGTTGATTTAAGAATATATTTCTTATCTTAAGAAAATATTGTTTTCGTTATATACAAAACAAGGTTTACTTGGCTCAAGTAAACCTTGTATATGAGTTCAAACTAAGTTTAAGGATAATACGTAATTTGTAAGAAATTTCTTTGCTCGCAAAACGAAGAGGTATGAGCCCCCCGTAATGTTGTTTAGTCCGGACCCCATTGAAGCTCTCTCAGGGCCTGATTGTAATTGTAAGTATGAAATTTATATTGAGAATTTTATAAAACATCTTTTGAAAAAAAAAATGCTAATTTAAAAATATATGATCTAAAAAAATATGTATCTAAATAAATCACTGACATAAAAAAATTAACAGAAATAGCAAATAATTTTATTTTATTTCATACTGAATTACATATTTAATATGTATACCACTTAAGTTTACTCTTAATACATTATTTAAGAAATTAATCAGTCTTCCAATACAAGAATAGATACTTATAAAAAATAATAAAAAATTAATACATGATGGTTTCAAAATTAAATAAAATATAAAAGTTACAGATTTTCTGGTTTCTACCACGTTTTTTTCAACTCAAAACCTTTCTATCACGATTATTTCTCTTTCATCTTTATATAACATAAAATTTAAATAATATAAAATACATATTAAATATTTTTTGTGTAGGCTTGTTAGGATCAAAATAACTAATGAAATAATTATCTTATAAGCTTAATTTTTTAATGATATAGACATGTAGATACACATTATAAAAATTGTAAATAAAAAATAATAAATATACCTATATATATACAAATACTGATTACTATTATAATATATACTCAAATAATGGGTACAATAATATAATTAATAATAATAATAAAACTATTTCATTACATCACATATAATATTAAAAGTTTCATATTAATTATTATTTGATACTACAAAAAATTAATAAATTAATAATATTATTATCAGGTGTAGGGATATGTCATTTTTATTATAAACATAATATTTATAATGTCTGTCATATTATTTACTACACAGGCCGATTTATAATTCGTTCAATGTTTTGATATACATAACAATAAAAAAAATTGTTTATCACATATAAATAAATGTTTTGGAATTCCTTTTCTTTTTAAATAAAGCGGCTAGTTTTAGAACTGCCCAATTTTTTTCACTAGTTAACATTAAACGTGAAAAATATAAAATTATTTTAACACATTTTTCCTCTACTAAACAGTTTTTGATTAGTTTCAATTCATAAAGATTTGAACGAACAATGTTAAATAAAAATAAATAAAAAAATGCATTTATATAGGGGAGAAAGAAAGAATATGGTCCAGTACATTTTAAGAAACAATACAATTCGAACAAAGTTATATTGTCGCTTTTACGCACCCTACGTTACACCAATAATAGCCTGGAAGAGGGTAAAAATAATGTATTAGGGTATCTTTTCTTAAACTGGGGCAGATGTGCATATAAAAACTATACTGGTTGTGATTTATAATGATAGACTCAAGCTATGAATCTAATTAAAAAACCAAAGGTTCTAATAACAATTCTCCTTAACTAGCCCGTATTCTCCCTTCTCTCGCAAATATTATAATATATTTTTTAACATCAAGGAACTCAATTGAAATTATTAAATAGCAGGGATTTAAAAAAATAATTTTGTTTAATATGTATAGTCCTCAGTATTAGTTTAATAAAATAAAAGTCATAATTTCATACATTTGTAACTTTAAGTTTGAATATCTTCAGAACGGCTCACTCTGTAAAAAAACAAATCGGAACTTTTTTGTAGAGCGTTCAATTTCCTACTAAAATAACTTTTCAGATCATTTTTACAAAAAAAAATATTTTTTTTCATGTTATTTAAATGGGAAATGGAAAATTAGGAACAGGCTCCACTTGATGTTAATATTAAGAACTCAAATTTTTTGAGGCTTCTTTTTTCACCTTCTAGAATATTTTTAGCCTGTTTTTTAGTTGAAAAAAAAAGTTGCTCAAAAATGACACACCCTAATAGATATATTTAAAACGATTGGCATGTTTGCATGTGTCTCAGTAAATGCGCAATTCAACCGAGTAAACACTAAACGACAAGAGGCACGCTACATGTTTTCTAGTGTTGCCTGTTTCCAGGTGTGCAAATATGAGCCACTAATTTTAATAATGTCGCATGATACAAGCCCCACAGAACAAATCTCATAAAGCATTTAGCATGCGGCAATATACACTCAGCACTCCGAACAGCGAAGGCATCGGTAATTCAAAAGATCCTAACAACGACAGCTAGAGAGGCACCCTCCACCGTGCCGACTTTAACGTTAATTGGTGAGTTTAAATTACGCACAGAAATATAGCAATCACGGATGTATTGTGGTAGGGATAGGGGAAGGTCGTTGCATGGAGCAGTTGGCCAATCGTTTCTCGGAGAGTCGTCGTTTAGAGATTTGAGTGAACTTGCTTCTTGTCGCTTCATGTTCTTCAATGTTGCCTCAGTGGAATTGCGCCTTAACATTAGTTTATTAAACGTCCCCCAAAGCAATATCCATAACATTCTGCGCTAGCAAGAAGGTCATGTCAACAGGATGTATGTGCCTTTGGCCGGGTCTCATGCGTAGTTTTCCATCTTTGATAGAACATGTGACGTTACACCCGAGTCTTTCGAACTTGCTACAGTACCAGTACGAAACGTTGTTCTTTTTTTTGTTTTTGAGGTAAATGTGATTCTCGAAAACAAGACTAGGTTTGTTTCGGGAATTCCTTATAAAATACGGCTCGAAATTATCTAAAAACAAACAAATTATGCAATACAAGTCTAGGCTTCATAGTCAAATCAAAATCTGCTTTTACAAAAATTATTTGTTAAACATTTATTTATTTCTAATAGATGTGATTTATACTCAAAAGCCCAAATATTTTTAAAAACACTGAAACGGAAATAAGGTTTAAAAAAATAAAAACCACATAAAAAAATTATTTTTATTCATTACTAAAAAAGTATACATAAAAAATATAATATAATTCACAATCTATCTTCATTTCAAATAATACTCAATTTAATTGGATATCGACATAAAATTTCAAACAAATTTTTTTATTACATAATACAATATACATACGTATTTTAGACGATATGTTAAATAATACAAATAAAATTTATATGTTACCATATAATTATAATAATACATAATTTTTATATGTTCTTATTCTATAAATATCACATAATAAAATTAATAAACATATCACCTCTATTTTACTTAAAAATGAAGGCTCGATTACAATGAGCAAATTTACTAGCTACAAGTCTGCGAGTCAAAACTTTCCACAGCCAACTAGCTAGCGAGTTTAGACCACGTGTTGTGAATACATTGACTAGGAACCACCTATGATGACATACGACTAGTTTACTAGCTAGCAAACCCACACGCCAGCGAGTATCGAGTAAAGTACCCCGACTTTCAACTTTCTGGCTGATTGTTTACAATCTGCTAGTTAGCTAGTAGACATAATTACACTGGGAGAGTTAGTGAATTCGCCGGCTAGTAGCTAGTAAACTCGTTCATTGCAATCGAACCTTAAGGATTTTAATTTTCGCTTAATGCATAATATCAAACATTTATTTTTCACGTTAAGATTTTACAAAAAAATATCATTTTGGGTTTCATTTCTTCCGTACAGTTCAATATAATTTTTAAAAGACGAAGCCAAAACAAATTCATCTTTCGGTTCATTTTTAGGAAAATGATTATGCGTTAAGATATTTTTGCCATAGATTTTACTGCCGACAGTAGTGCAGCGTGCAGTACAGCTGTAAGACTTCTTGTACTGGCAAGACCAGAACTGTCTATCCTTGTACTGCTTCTCAAGACAGAATAGATGATTACTGACGACTAATTTGGGAAATTTCCTTGATCGTCTGTTGAACAGTAATAGATGGTTTTCTGAGTCTAAGTCTGAAATGATACCTAGTGTTAATAATTTTTATTGAACGGAGATCTTTGGAAAGTTGTTTCAAATAAGGTCTGCAAATTACATTGAAATCTGAACAGCAAAATTTAAGAAAAAGAGTAGATACTTTTATAACTAACATATTTATAATACATGGGCGTTTTTCTTCTTTAGACTTGTATTTAGCAACACTACATTTTTCACGTCATATATAGTTTCTCTTGCCCTGTTGTCATTTTTTTAAATAAAATTCTGGACCAAGTTGTCTTTTTGTCTTCAATACATTAAAAAGAATCGATAGATACAATTATAACGGACATATTTTTTTTTTACTTTGTAAGTATATGTATTTAGGACCTAGGTAACAATTACCTTTTTTTTCTTAAAACGGTATAAATATAAAGGGTACCTACATTTCTACAATAAAAAAATATTTTTAAATATGATATATTTTCATTATGAAGGTAAAATACAATTGGAAAAAATTCAACTACACATAAAATTAATAATAATAGCTTATAAAAAGATGAGTAATTAAAGAAATTATAAACAACCTTGTCAAAAAACAATTAAATAGTATATAACGTAATTAGAATGAATACTATAATAAACTAATACTACTGTAAGCTATTAGAAAATACTGAAGATGTAAAATATTACATTTAATTATAACTACACAATTTAAATATACAAAAATGAATGAATAATATATTCGTTTGAGATAAATGTAGGAAATTCAAATAGGTTAATATTTTGTATTGCTATAAATGTCAGTCAACACCTTTGTAAAATAAGACAAAATACAGTAGCGTACCGTGGCGGGAGCATAGAGAGCGTCCACCCTAGGAGGCAAATTTTGAAAACAAACTTAATTATTAAAAAAGATTAGTAGAAAGCGCGATATTGTGGGTTGAAGGTGGCAAATTTGAGATAGCAATGAAAAAAAATAAGATATTCAATTTTCATATTAATCATATCGTATAGCTGGCAGAAACCTACGATACGCCACTGATAATAGATAACTTACTAAATATATATAATTCAAGTTAAAAACGTTGAGTATATTCCAAAATTGATTTCTTTCAAAATATGTTACAATTCACGTTAAAACTTTCTATATCTAATTGGAAATGAAAAGACTTGCAAAAAATATTATATCCTAAATACTATAACTAATTTTATAATTAATAGCAGCTTATACCGACATAGAATTCTGGGCACATACTTCATCGAAAACGAATTACTTTACCTGTACCCAGAATCCCAGATTCATTTCATATTCATCTCGGAAAGTCTCAAAATCTCTTTCTAATCATGAATCCCAATTTTCTTTCAAAATATCACTAATAAAAAAATGCTTATTACATTCAGGAACTTAGACACAACCAAAAAACTAGATTTAATTCTATTCGACGTATTGAAATTATTTAAACATTAATTTAACCCTTTTACGAAATATGTTTCCTGACAATTTTAAAAAATTAAAAGAAACAATCCATACAATCCCAATATTGATTGAAATCGATTGGAAATTTCTTACAGCAGTGATTAGTGACCTAATTCCATAAGAGATACAAGAAAACAATGATTTGGCTACATTTGAAAAATTCGATATAAATTTTTTTTAATGAGACACAACAAAAATGATTAGGCTTACTGAAGGAACAACGAGCAACTTTCTAATTGCGAATGCTACCATTTATTCCCAAATTATTGGAACTTGTGTCCTCTTTAAATATACATACGGGAACAAAACGTGCCCACTCGAATAACAAGTTTATTTATTAATTCAATTATTGACCGAGTATCTTCAATGGTTACTTCAAACTGGAACAAGCTAATAATAAAGAATATTTTAGTGGGTCTGCACCTAAACATACAATACTTCCTATGAAATTAGTCCACCAACCGATACCCACACTACTGCTGTTTACTTATAACCCCAGTATTCCTTTTGGCTAACACAACAGTCTTATCAATGACTCTCTTAGCAATCTGTTCCCGCATAGGCGGATGCCTGTGCCTTTCATTAATTATCACAATGTTCTTCTCAGACGTGATGCACATTGCGTTACAAGCGTGACTTTTATAGTTGATGCACCTCCACGAAGACTTGTTCCCGAAACACTTCTCTTGCCGGAACAGGTAATCGCCGACAATCAGCTGCGGGTTGTTACGAATGCTTCTTGTAAATTTGACCCTCTCTGTGGACATACCGTTAACCGAATTTCAGTTTTGTTGTTTAGTTTAAATGTTCAATCGTCAATACTTCATATCAATACTTATAATAAAAATCAAAAAGCTCCATTAATACATTATATTGGATACTTTAAGTATATACGTAGTTTTATAGGTAATTACACGCAACTCTTACCTAGCTGTCAGAGATAAACCCCATGAAGAAGAAAAAGGTTAGATAATAGTTTTTTGTTGATAGTCGATAAAACAGATCGCGCGTACAAATGACACATTTTTTTCACCATAAGTAGGTAACCTTCCTTTAGGATGCAAGCTATCTACCAAGTAAATTTCATCAAGATCGGTTCAGCGGTTGAACCGTGTAAAGGTAGCAGATAGACAGACACTTTCGCATTTATAATAGTATGGATATATATCATTTTTTAATTTAAAAAACAATTTTTCTGCGTCTGTTTGTTTTGACTACTGAACCGATTTTAGTATAACTTTCACTGCTCGAAGATCTAAGATCCTAGAATACGTTTAGACCAGTGGTTCCCAAAGTGTGCGCCGCGAATCTACAGGCCCATTATTTAGAGAAGGTTGTCATGGAAAATCTTAGTTAAAAAAAGTCGAAAAAAATTTTTTTAGACTATATTATGATCGATATTGAAATGAGAGCAAACTATTATTAAATTAAAAAATTTTATTTAATGTTACCTATCCTCAGAAAATTTGTGAACTTTGCTTTTACCTACTTTGTTTTATTTTAGAAACTAAAAAGAAAAAAAATGTTTTTGATTTTATGCGAATTATTATTTAAAAAGAGCTAACCCTTCAAGTTAAGGGCATCAAATAAAACGAATTTTCAATAAATAAAAATTTAATTCTCGATTTATAACAAAAATAACTCAAATATATAAATTCTAATAAAATATCAAAATAACAAAAAATTAATAGAAAAAGGATCCTTTAAAAATTGATCTCAGTATGATAAATCCTAAAACAAGATCCAGGACAAAGAGCCATATTACAAGATTGACACCAATAAAGTGTGTATGTTTTAATGCCTTTTCTAAGCGAACATACTGGACATCTTCTTTTGCGGAATTTTCTATTTTCTAACAATGGAATTTTTTCTATACAATGAGGTTCCATTTTGATTGCTAAAAAACACGATTTCTGTTATTACATTATACAAATTATTTTTATAAAGGGTTAATTTCCCTGAGCCCGAAAGGCTCCTTTAGATCAAGGATTCCCAATGAATTTGCAATGTCCTTTTTTGCTTTTAATGATTTTTTTATGATTTTCCCTTTAATTTGCTTATCTTAAAGTTGATATTTCTATGACAAATTGAAATTTGATGCGCGAGAATTACTATAAAATTTTGAATTTTAGATTTCGTTTAAATTCTGATTATTTTATAGAAAATGACGTAAAAAGTTGGAATTTTAAAACCGCAGTTCTGTATCTCAAATCGTTCTCGAGATATGGCCAGTTTCGATGTTTTTTAATTTTAGAGAAAAATGGCCGTAACTTTTGAACGTGTAGTCGGATTTGATTTTTGTCGACGGATTTGAAATCAACGTATCAAAATCTATATGAAAACATGTATAATACTTTAAAGTTCAAAAAATAAATTTTTGTCAAAAATCGACATTTTTTTTTAAAGTAGGTATCCTACCCCTTGGAATTTTTTTCGATTTTTCGCGATTTATAAGTGTTATACATGTCATCAGATAGATTTTGATACGCTGATTTCAAATCCGTCGACAAAAATCAAATCCGACCACACGTTCAAAAGTAACAGTCATTTTTCTCCAAAATTTTTAAATATCGAAAACTTTGAGGCCATATCTCAAGAACGTTTTGAGATACAGAACTGCGGTTTGAAAATTTAAACTTTTCACGTCCTTTTCTATAAAATAACATTATTTAAACGAAATCTAAAATTCAAAATTTTATAGTAATTCTCGCGCATCAAATTTCAATTTGTCATAGAAATATTGACTTTAAGATAAGCAAATAAAAAGGGAAATCATAAATTATTTAAAAATGTAAGAGGGTCTGTAAAGAAAATCATTTTTTAAAAGGGGTTTATGTTGGAAAAATGTTGAGAACCCCATCTTTAAACTATGTATATAAAATATAAAAATAGTAGACTTGAAAGGCTCACGAATTGATTTTAATAATTAATTAATTTTTAAATAAAAACAAATTTTAAACAGATAATCAAAAATGGATTTAACCAAAAAAATCGTAAAGTAATAAATCGTAATAAAATGTTATAACTCATTGAATACCTATATATTTCGGATATTTGAACCTGTATAGCCAGCATGGGAAGAACGTTTTTTCGATTAGTGATTTCATTAAAAAAAACACGTTGTATTATCAAAATGAAGAATTTATTTTTTTAACACGTTCGCTCCCGGGTTAGGGAAGCAATATTTCATCAGAAGCCACGTAATTTTTCTTGATAACATAGATAAATATTTTCCATAAGTAAAATTAAATGCAATAATGATTTTATTATTACATAGTATTATAAGCATTATTGGTTTTCACGCGTCAGCGCGTGATCGGCACTGGCACGCAAAATAGTCCTCAAATGCCGCATCACGCTCTGGCGTGTGATGTATATTGAATAGGATCGAATATGGAAAAATAAGAAAACACAATATACGTTTTATTTTTTTTTTTATTTTTTTTTATTCATCCATTACAATCAATTCAAAAATCGATATGTATGCATAAAATGTTTACGGTTTATGACTTATTTTGGCACAATCTAAGCAAAAGCCTGGTGATCCTTCACAGACTGTGCATATGTAAGTGGTGTCCTTACGTTTGCCTTTGGAGTAACAACTCTTGCACTGTTTTCTCAAAATCTTTCCACCTTTTTTCTTCACGTAATTTTATAATATGTTCTCTTTCATCTGAAACGAATTTTTTCAGAAAACTTAAAACCAAAAACTCAAATCTTTAAAATTGTCCTAGCGGCATTGAACAAGTTAAGGAAGGTGGGAAAATAAATTAAACAATTCAGTTTTTAAGTAATATATTTACAGTATTAAATAACCAGATGATGTAAAAAAATAATGTTTTTGTTTATTTACATTATAAATAACTTATAAATAAATGCATGTTTTTGTATCATTTTAGATCATTTTACAAACAAAAAACATAAGAAAATATATACTATATACATATTTATTTACACAGTCTGATGATCAATCTATCTATTATTAAAAAAAATATTTTAAAAAATAACAAATCAAATTTGAAATGATTCAATTTAATAAAATATATCTATCTGTAATCACACAGTTTTTGATATCAGGACAGAATACGAGCTCCAACACCAGTCTGGGCAAAAAGTATTAGACCTGTATCTCATACCGTTCCTAAGATATGGCCTCTCGAAGTTTTAAAATTAAAAAAAAATTTATTCGATAAAAAAGTTCTCGTCAAAAATTTATGTTTTTTTGGAAAAAAAATTATAAATGAATTTCTAAACTTCGTACATTCTAAAACAATATTTGTTTATAAATGCATTTCCGGCCTAACTTTTGAACCAATTTATTAACATTTAGTATCGGTTTGAAACCAATTATGAAAATCACTGCCATTTATTCTAATAGTAAAATATTTTGTTGATTATGATTTGTTTATGAGGTGATAAAGAACATACTTGTGCATTTATAAGAAATTTATAAACAAAATGATCAAAGTTTCAAGGATAGTATATATAATTTGCTTATCACCACCTACGTAGCAAGAATTAAGCAAATACCTCAGAGCCTTTTTTATAGTTAGATCACAAAATTCTCTACATAAAAGTTAACGAGAGTACATGTCTAGCTTTTTTAGTTTAGATGTAAGAAACGTCAAAAAATATAACGCTTTATTTTTCCTTTTACGATTCTTCGAATTCCTTCCCTATATTTTTCTTGCTAGCGTTTTTTTCGCTCAATCTTATGTACTTTTTTTAATTTTTTTAATTTCAGCTTTCTTTCTTTGGTAGTATTCCCTATCTTTTGCTCTTTTCATCTCTCTTTGCTCTGGTGTCATTTTATGCAAAAACTTTAACTTTCTTGCATTTGCTTTTTCTCTTTGCCTTATATAAACGGCACTATTTTTATTATTTTGTTTATTTGAACTTTTTTTCTTTTTATTTACTTTTTCAGACCCCATACTTGTGTAGTATGTAACTGAAAATAAAGGATAATGCGTAAGTAAAAACAAAAATAACAACCTTAGCTCACAATATTATTAAACCACTTAAAATTTTGGAAATTCTTGATCAACAACCTTTATTATGAAAAAATTAGAATACTCTATATTATATAGAAATTAGGTAAAAATTAACACCTACTCATTTTTTATACATTTAAAATACAAATAAACATAAGGGGAACGTACGAGAAAACAGCGGAAAAATTGGTGAATTTTGAAAATTATTATCTCAAACATTATTTGACGATTTTATCCAGGTTGATTTTATTCGATGCGGTTCCTATGATTACTGGCAGTCTGTTGATTTGGAATAAATGTTTCGAAGAGATCCTTATGCCGGACAAAAAGTGGACAGATTTAACAAAAATAAAATAGTAAAAAAAATTATATCGTTGACTTTTTTTAGGTTTTTTATCAAAAATTTATTAAAATAAAGTGCGAAGACCTTTTATTTAGCAATTTTTCTTACTCCTGACACATTTGAAAAATCCCCCCGGATACCCTTAAAAAGAGGACACTGTTTGGGGAAAATAGGACGGATGGCAACCGACATTAGAAATTAGAATGTAGGATTTTTTCTTTTTGTAAAAAAATTATATTCTTTATTATTAAACAACTTGCGCGATGTTTCTTATATGCACAAACGTTCTTATAATCACCTCATGAACAAATCTTCATCAACAATTACTATTAGAATTAATAATATAGAATATTATAGAAGCCTTCATAACGTTACTGGTCTAGAAAATTTTAAATGCAAAATTCCCTTCAGTTCATACTTCATAGACATAAAGACACGGACTACGCATTCTATATTAACATTATAGCTCCTAAATTTTCGATACAATCTTCTTGCATTCTTGTTTATACAAGGTGTTTGGATCGGCGATACGAATATTTTGAAGGAAGGTAGAATGAGTCATTTGGAAGTGATTTAAGCAAATATACCTATATACAAAGTGCTACAGTTTTTTTATATCGGCCTTTTTAGTAAATTTTTGAGAAAACCCAGATTTATAGATATTAATGGCTAAAGTTCAAAAGTAAATGAGCCCATATTTTTCAAACATGATTTTTATATTACTTAAATGTCTAAGCTTCACTTTCAGATCAAAATAAAATTTATGAATAACAAAACAAAAATGGCTAGGTTAACATTTGAAAATTTATAAAACTTTAATAAAATTATTTCTTTAAAAAATTATTTTATAAAATCTAGCACACTTACAGATGTTCAAATGGTCTTAAAAACTGCTCTATTTCATACCCTTTCGAAAAACCTACCGTATTACCTACATGAACGGGCTACTTTTGTGAAAAAAACTTACATTTATCCGAGAATAAGTAAGATTTTTACATTTTTCCACTGAGTTGATCCTAGTGTGCTTAATTTACCAAAATTTACCAAAAACCGAAAAAAAGTCGTCATTAATCTAAAGGGTCGTCATTTTCAAGCATTTGTACAGGAGTAAGTGTTACTCTGTCCAATGAGTATAAAAAAATGTTTGAAAAGTACCCCCATCATGTTTTTTTACGACTTATTAAGATTAGCACACTAGGATCAACTCAGTGGAAAAATGTAAAAATCTTACTTATTCTCGAATAAATGTAAGTTTTTTTCACAAAAGTAGCCCGTTCATGTAGGTAATACGGTAGGTTTTTCGAAAGGGTATGAAATAGAGCAGTTTTTAAGACCATTTGAACATCTGTAAGTGTGCTAGATTTTATAAAATAATTTTTTAAAGAAATAATTTTATTAAAGTTTTATAAATTTTCAAATGTTAACCTGCAGCCATTCTTTGTTTTTGTTATTCATAAATTTTATTTTGATCTGAAAGTGTATCTTAGACATTTAAGTAATATAAAAATCATGTTTGAAAAATATGGGCTCATTTACTTTTGAACTTTAGCCATTAATATCTATAAATCTGGGTTTTCTCAAAAATTTACTAAAAAGGCCGATATAAAAAACTGTAGCACTTTGTATATAGGTATATTTGCTTAAATCACTTCCAAATGACTCATTCTACCTTCTTTCAAAATATTCATATCGCCGAACCAAACACCCTGTATAAAGACAAGCATTATACGCTCTGTCTTATATTTGTGAAAAATCGACTTTCGAATTAGATGCACAATTCATGCTCTATGTCTCCATTTATATTATTGTATATTATGATATGTACGTCCCGGTTATATGAGCTCGCTATGATAGTCCATAAAACAGGGCACAGCGCACAGACAAACACCGCAAACGACACACATATACCTAGACTCGCGTCTAATGTTCTTCGAGTAGCACAGAATACACCGCTTGCTCGGATTGGTTTTCTTCTTCGTCGGCGGCAAGTAACCGGGGAAATGTTTCCCTATCAAACGCAGCGGATGAAAAAGGCGATAACTACTTCTGCGTTTCGGTAACATTATTTTCGGAAAATCTGAAAAGCGGTTTTTTGTAAATGATTTTTTTTAATAATCTGTATGCACTTTATTTATTTATTTATTTGCAGATTGAAAAATTAAAATAACGGTTTATTTATTTGGTTTTATTTTTATATATCGAATTTAATATTATACATCAAAATAACTAACTGTAAACAAATTAAAATTAGATATAAAAACAGAGAGTTAAGAAGCCTCGCAATCAGTTATAAAAAAATTGAATTTTGAGTCCATTCTATCGGTTAATTTGTATTTCTGGATGATATCCTAGAAAAAAAATTAATTCTAAAATTTTTAAGGGCATTGGACAATTTTTTACCACTATTGTGGAAACCCATTTACATTAATAATTTTTCTGAATTAATTATTCTAATGAATTAAATTAAATGATTATTTGTTTACTTACTTCATTTAAGTCCATGGCCTCCAAATCCAATCGCGAGCCTCCTGACAGGATTTTTTGGACGACGACCAAACCCGTTTACTCATCACGCCATTGTAGAGGTCAAGTAGGGGTCATACTTGTCATCTGTCATGTAATCAACTTCACGAAATTATCATTTCCCAATAACAATATCTATAAAAGTAAAAAATGTTGATTAACGCAAATAATATTTAATTAATTTAACTCAAAAATGACCCACCTTTTTATTGCTGTACTTTTTTCTAGCAGGGCTTCAGTGCCCTTTTCACTTAAAAATTTGAATGAATATATTTTTACCCAATTTCCACAAAATTGGCCGTACTTATTAACAGGCGCGAGCTGGGGGCCTCGTGATAGACATTTGAATTGGTGTAAGAAAATTAGGCAGCTCCCTATGGACTCAAGGGAAAAAAAGCTTTCATATTATTATAACCTAACCTAACATTTTTTTATTTTTTTTAATGAAAAATCTTTATAATGAGGCCTCAATTATTTTACGCCTCGTGTTTCAGTAATATAATTATTGTAATCAGTAAAAATCACTAATGTACAGAGTAGCCCAAAATACATTTAATTTATTTATATTTTTTAACAATTACATTTACATTTGTTTTACATTATTTAAAAACTTGAAGTGCTCGAAATGTCTTCCATCAACATTTTTCAAGATTTCTCGAACCTATCCAGAACGCTGACACACAGTACCTAGAGTACCTACGATACAAATTCCAGTCCGCATCAATGTCCATAAATGCTTTCGAGATGAAACAATTGTAGACGAATACTTTAGGGCTATCCTGTATATTAAATATGAGAAAAAATATTGCTATTGCTAGTACCTATATAGAATACAGGGAATTCAGGAATGATTATATTCAAAATGATATAACGTAACCCACCATGCAAACATTTATTTTATTTTGATAATACAATTTCCTTAAATTAAATAAATGTAGATACAAAAGGAATACAGTACGTGGAACTTAATTCGATATTTAAATTAAAAATAAAATATATAAATACACAGAACTGCATAAAAAAGTGCACCTATCTAAAATATCCCAAGTGCTCTGAAAAAAATAATTTTATACAATAGGTACTTATATTCTTTATTTATTTACATCACAGTATAATAATTATATGGGTACTAACTAACAATAAGTTATATATATAATTATCTATAATCTATCTATGCTACTGTTAAAATATCAATATCTGAATGATTAAAATTTAATTTAAGTTTTATTAATTTATAAATATATAGGAATGTCATTTATTTGAAAAATAATTATAAGTCACAATAATATGCAAAAAGAATAAATATCCATACAGAAACACTACCTAAACAAATCTACAAATGATCGTCGAACATAAAGTAAAAAAGCCAGTGGAGCGAAGCCGGAACAATGGGTTTTTGCAAGATATGCAGAAAAGTAGAGAATATTTTGACTATACCATATTTTTTAAATTTATACACAATTAAGAATAAAATCTTAATATAATAAATAAAAACCATATGAAATGAATTTCTTTTAAATTCATATTCACCATCAATAAGTTGATAGCTATTATATACCAGTCATTCGACAATAATTTTGACTTTTCTCATTCGTTACTACCGAAGTGCAAAATTATTTATCGAGTATTCAGAATCAGACAAAAATTTCAATACAAAATTCCCTATTTCTACTCAAAGCGAAGTTATTAATTTTATACCTAATTAGATTTATTTTCAATGAACTTCTATATATATAAGAAAAACTTATATTACAATCAGTATAATAGGTAAAAGGAAAGCTGCGTAGTGATTTACTTAAAATCTAATCAAATCGTAAAGACTATAATATGATATCACCTTCAGTATCAGACAGCGATAAAAATCTCAACTCGAAAAAAGATCAACCTTACATACAAGCTATTTCTTCGGCAGACCAAACAAAAGGATCTTTATTATACCGTTCTATAATACTCAAAGGTGGAGGATGGTTATGTACTGTACCACGCAAATAGAATTGGTTGGATACAGAAATGACACGCATTCTACATTTTGTCTTTTTAGCATTTCCACACTTCCAAAATGTCCTATTTTTAGTACGCTTATCAACATTAAACATCATATCTTGAAAGATCAGACACGGTTGGCCTTTCTTACTCCTTACAAATCGTAGATCTCCTGTAAATAAAACTGAACGTCAAAATATGTTCTAAATTCAGTAGCGTATTTAACTTTAGTTTTTATTTTCAAAGTAGGTACCTACCTACGCTGACAATTGTTAATAAGAAAATTCAGTTTGTTTCTTACCAATTTTTTCCTAGACTAATTTCAAAGAGCGATAGGGTAATTAATATTAATGTCAGATATCTTATTAGACTGTAATATTAGGTACATCATTATATTTAACTGATATTGTAGCATATAAAAAAATAAGATGACAGTTCGACGACACACAAAAATTATAAATATGTAGGAATAGGAATACATTTATACAACCAATTATTGATTTTGTTTTCAACAAGGTTAAATACATAGTTAGATATACATATAAATCGAGGCAGATTATTAGTATTTACTTTATAATTCAATGCTGGCTGGAATTACAAACTGAAAAGGTTAAGAGCGAAATATATGAAATCCTTTATTATGTAATTGTATAAATTTATTTAGGAACTAAAAACTAATGAAGTGTAGTATCAAAGCTGTTGATTTATTTTTTTAAGGCGCTCCATACACCTACAATATAATTGTGCAATGTTATTGCACATTTTTATTAAAACGTACCCTTCATTTACGCAATCTTCATTGCGATCCCTAAACGATCAATAATATTGGGCAACCCGTAACACTGTATTATAAAATTGATCATCTGAGGCGTCTAAGGAATATTTAGCATTTACCAAATATTGAATTTATATTTATTATGCATTCGAGAAACATACCTTTATACGAATTATTTGAATTACCATAATTATGGGGCACCTAAGAAACGTTAATATTTTATGCAAATTACCAAATATTGAATTTAATTTATTATGCATTCACGAATAACTTACCAACCTATACGAATTACTATTATTCATTCAATTTATTGCAGATAGGGATCAGGAATTATTAGGAAACATGCAAAATAACAATTTATTATAAAAATGAGGTTATGTTTATACGAACCATACCTCTTTATCATTACCATACAATTTATGCAATTACCTGACACATTTCCTTAAAAACCATGTCAAAATACTCATTAATTCCAACAGCAACAAATTTAACTCAAAAACCAACTCATATATTTACCATTTGTATTTCGATAAAACTTACTGTTCTCGATCATTTGTAATACACTTATAACCATTGTTTAAATCGCAAACATTTATTCGCTATAAAATTTTCAAGAATACTTTATATACCAGTATTCTTTTCTAATACTACAAGTACTGATAATACCATTATGTCTTACCATTTACATACTAACATTAATTTACTTTAATCACTCATTACACAAACCATCAGGTAAACAATCTTCGAGCGAAGTATAAGGATAATCCTTAAGTTTCTCGATACGATCTAGTGGTGGTGGATGATTATGTACTAAATTAGTACGCATGTGATACTCGTTTTTAATAGATACAACGCGCACTCGACACCTGGTTTTTCTATTATGCGTACATTTCCAAAATGTTTTTTTACCTTGCCGTTTATCAACCAAAAACATCATGTTATCGATCACCAAGCAGGGGCCCCCCATTTGTGATCTTACAAACCGCAGGTTACACACTGCAACCAAAACTATACATTAGAATCGTCAAACGGATATTACTTTACGGTACTTTATCCAAAAAAACTATATTTAATCGTAACCAAACGTATGATTTTCAAACCGTTAACACTTTCATTAAAAACATTCAATTACGTTAATATAAATTTAAAGTTTGAAAAACACCGCCTCATATTATATATGCCAGTACTTGTGTAACAACTTTAGCTTATCAGTGCATAATTTTTTTTAATATATATATTCATATATTAAAGAATTCACACTTACCGTATCGAAACTTCATTTTTCTGATAGCTCGAATCTATTGAAACACATTTATAGAATAAAATCAGGGCTGGGCGGACAAGGATTTGAACAAATAAGCTTACCATCTTAAACCTAACAACTCATATACCTTTCTGTAGTTACCTTTTTATACATACCTGACTTCTTAAAATCATTTACTAAAAATATACACAAACTGAATACAAAAAAAAACTGTTCGCGATGAAAAAAAACTTGAAACTTTAAAAAAAATTTCCTTAAAACTAATCTTAAAACTAACTTATACTAATTAAAAATTAAAAGAAAGATACCCACCAATATATCGTTGGCTTCTTTTAAATCAGCATCATAGTAATTACTTCTTCGGTTGTTTTTTTTTTTATCTTTTTGTAGCTAATATTCTTTAGCTTCGTTATTTCTTCTGTCTTCATCCACTTAAATACACAAACTGAATAACAAAAATACAAAAAAAAAACACCACAATGTTGTTACAACTGACAAAATTATAACAACGTGATATTCAAAATTAAATGCAAACTGTAAAAATTGATTTAAACTGATATCGCTAAAATTAAACACAAACATTTTATTAGTTAAATACGAGATATTCTATACTTACTACCACTATTTTTCTTGATTCGATTTCATTTAGATTCATTTGTTTTTGTTTTTTTTTTGCTTTTTTTCACTTCTCACAAATTGATTTTTAAAACTTTCATTAACTATATACACACACAATAAAATGCACTGGCAAATATAATACACAAATATAAGTATCTGTTGTCCAAATTATTAAATCTAAAAAAATTATAAATGATACAGAATTATTCATAAATCAAATAACCGTAAAAATTCTTTAACCCATTGCATGTCACGTCATTTTGATACAAAGCTAATCATTCACCTATGGATAAATCTATGCAAACTAAACGGTGATTTAAAATCATGGCCCTGGCAAACTATTTGGTTAAACCTTGGTAAATAAAACAGTGTTCGAACGCCAAACTTTGAGAATTCAAATCAGGTTAGATGAATGAGATTAACACTTTAACCAGCATTTTGATGCTAATTAAAGTTCGAGGCTCATTCGTTTACGTGGTTTGAATTCTTAGTTCGACACAACAATGTATTATTTGCCAAGGCTTTTGACTCATGCTGCAAATATAGATTTTATGGTAATAATAAAAAATATTGTAAGTTTAGAAGAAATTATATTTTAATAAATTTATTTCAATTATCATGAGAATGAAGAAAACAGTTAAGGCACATTTGCGGTTGATTAGGGCATTGAGTACAAAAGGTGTACGTCTTTTTTGATCGTTTTCTGGCTTCTTCACGGCCCTTTTTTCTTTGTATTTTAGCATAACACATGAGACAATTTCTCCGTAACCTCTTCCCATTCGCATCAATTCTTTCTATGAGACGGTGTTGGCCTATTTTTTTTTTTTTAATAAACAACAAATTCTATCAGAAATAACGCATTTGATTTTTTTGTAAAAACTTTTTGCAATTTCTTTCAACCTATCCTCATTCTAACTAGCCTCGCTCTCACCTAACGTTTAACCCTTTGCACTCCAATTTTATTTTATGTGGCATACTAGCAACTCCGTAGGTTATAATGCAAAATTACTAAATTTTTAGAAAATTAGAAAACTATATTTTTTGGTAAGGTAATAAATAAAAAAATGTAGTTATGCTAAGAAATATATTATACTTATTATGATATAATATTGGAAATCAATGAAAAATAAGCATATTCTAATTTTTATAATTTTTTAATGTGTGGTATTTTAGAAAACATTCTCCCAAATGCATACGTGGTTTGTTAGGACAATTGTCACAGTATTCACTAGTTTCCCGTCTGCCACCTTTTTTTGCCCTTTTTGAGCAGACCACACAGTCCCTCTTCGGACCTTTTCTCAAAATATGGAGTTTTCCATCAAGTCTGGCTTCTGACGGAGTGCAAAGGGTTAATATAATATAAAAACAAGTATGTGCAATTTTCACATATACGTTTATATTTCAAAATAAAAAATTAACTCGACAGGCAATGTGTTAAAATATTCTTACTTTTGGATTTTGCCCATTTAATAACAAATTAAAATTACGTTTTTCTATACTAATCTGTGAAATATTTATCTACCGTTTTCATTTTTAAACAACTTGGATAACAGATACTTAAAAATTGAAAATTTATATATACATATTATATATAATGTTGATTTTAATTAATATTTCATATTAAATATCAAATGCACTGTATATTATTTTAAAATCAACATTATTCAATATACACAATCAATGAAAATGATGACAATGGAATAAAAATAAAACGCCTAATTACTTATATCAAAGAATAAAAAAGGATATAATATTATTTATTGATATTGCACTATCTAAAAGAATCTCTCCACTAGTATATTTTACATATGTACAAACAGTAATAAAAACAGTATCTACCTAATGTTAATAGAATTCATATATTTAAATATTAACAACAAATTTTGTTGTTTAACTCCCTTTAATAATTTCATAATATTTTTCAGTCTTTGTTTCATACCAAAAATTCTTAACGTCATAATATTTTTTTCATCCTTCATTCAATATAAAATATCTATTTATTTTCCCCCCTAAACATTTTTAAGTCATTTACCAAATCAGTCAATCCATGTTGCAGGATTGTAAATTGTAATGGATGGTACACATCCATAACTTGTATTTCTTTATTTTCCTCCACTCCCCACTACTGTATTCCATCATACTGTTTATATAATTTATCCAATCAATCAATCCATATTGCAGGATTGTAAATTGTAATGGTACACAGTTATAACTGTTATTTCTTTATTTTCCTCCACTCCCTACTACTGTATTTCATCATACTATTTATATAATTTACCAAATCAATCAATCCATATTGCAGGATTGTAAATTGTAATGATACACATCCATAACTGTTATTTCTTTATTTTCCTCCACTCCCCACTACTGTATTCTATCATACTTTCTATATAATTAACCAAATCAATCAATCCATATTGCAGGATCGTAATGGCACAAATATATATAATAAATATAATCAGAAGGTATATAATAATATATAATTTATAAAAAATTGTGATACATGTATATTTTTATTTTAATAAAATAATATTTTCCTAAAATTCAAAGTTTTTAACACCCTTTTCCCTCCCTGTATCTAAGTCCAGGAATTTTTGCTGGACGTTGATGAGTCAATTACGCAGACTGTTTATATAATAAATTAAAATTTCATTTTTAAAATCATATTTGGCCTAACTATTTCTAGTTTAGTATAAAATATATGTACAATTTGATAATTGCAATATCAATACAATTACTTCCTTTTTTATTATATTTGTTTATTCTCTTTAAAAATAATTTAATATTATAATTACTTACAGTGATTATATAAAAGCAATATTTGTACTATAATTACTTACTTTATATTCCTGTTATATGTTTACTTATTAAAATTAACTGAATTTCTAGAGGGGTTTGAACCCTCTATCAGTTATTGAATCTGGGGTTTGAACCCAGACATATATGATTATATTTCAATTCATATATTATAAAAATCCCTGTTTCTGGCAAGCAAAGTTAAATATGTCTCACTCTGTAATACTACCATATTTTTTGACATTATTAAAACATTCACGCAACCACTAAGCTGTATAATAAAATAATTTATATTATTTGAAGGAATTGAACCTTCACCAATTATTGTAATAAAATTCTTGGGGATTCTGAGTCTGATAATAAACAATCACGTAGTTGAACCTATTAAAAAATGATCGGGGACGAGCATGTTCAAATATTTAAGGAGAATCGAACCCCTTCATTTTAAAATACTATTTAACATGCTCATTGTAATTTGAGGGCCATGACTTGTTTCTAACAATGTCACTTCAGCAATAAGGTCATTGAATTCTCTTTCCCAATTTTTTAAATCATCTCTATTATCCCCACGACTCAGTTTGCGTTTTAGCTCGCTTTTCATATTAAATATTTTTTTAAATACTTGTCTCCACTTAAAACGAATACCGTTCTTACTTCTGTATATTTCAGAGACGACTAAGGCTGCTCTTTTTTTTGCGTGCAGCACTTGCTGCGTCTTGTTGTTCCACAAGAGAACTTTATGGTGTTTTAAAAGTTCAACAAATGCCATCTGATTATCATACGTCATTAATTGTTGAATATAACGTAATGCATCTGTAAAATTATTTTCGGTCACATGTACACATTTTTTTTGATAATTTGATGCCTATTTATTTTGTAAATTGATTCGAAATTTTATATCGTTACCCAATATATTTTTATTCCATTGTCAAAAAAAAGCAATGCACTCATGTTCATTAACATAATATAATTTTTATATTTACTGTTAAAACTCAATAATAAACAAATAAATAATGAACACATTTGCACCGCGTCATGATAAAGAAAAAATGCACAAACCTTGTGTGATCTGTTCTTTGCTATCGGCCGACATAGTCATCATTTCTCCGCTTCCGCCAGGTTGAGGTTCGGTGTCCAAATTGTCAAACGTGTCATCAGCAGGGAAATCAGCAGGGTCGTTTAAATTAGAATCATCGCCAAGAGTGTCTTCCGTTATTAAATAATCTTCAGGTTCCGTTTTTAAGTTTCCGAAAGTGTTAGGTAATTCTATGTGTTCTGGTTTAGCGGGTTCCGGTATATATTCAGGTTCGAGACATTGTTTTTTAACAGGTAGTGAGCTGGACGTTGATGTAGATGGCTTTGGCCTTTTGTTTGACGTAGAATTGTTCAGAGAGGTGTTTGCTACCGGTACACTTTTTCTAATTGGCGGAGGTGTGGGTGTTGAAGCGGGCGGACTTGACTGTCTTTTTGTTACTGTGCGCCCGCTTCGTGTCGTCGAATGTGTTGGTGAATCTAATTGTGTGGTTACAGGCGGACATTCTTCGTGCTGAAAATAATTAGGTCCATTATGTTAAACTGATTTTATTTTAAAATGTATTAAAAACTTTTAAATATTCAATTCTCTTAAACTGCAGTATTGGGTTTGTAAATATATTACCTAAAATAGGTATAGATAGTATTTTTGACTTGTGTTTAATTTATGCTATAGGACACCTATGCTGCAGTTAAAGAGCGAGAGGAACAATTCAACAATACCTTATCTTTACTACCAGTCAGTCCTTTAATTTTGAGATCTTCCGCAGTTTTAATAAATTCAGCTAATTCTTCTTGCCTTACATTAACTTCACCCAGGTACATAAATTCTAACAAGTTTTTAATTACACTATAGTTCACATCTTTTAAAAATATAATAGGATGCTGGCACGGATTGCCATTAAACAAGTCTTTGAAATAAGGACTACACACAGATAACACAACTTTATGGGCTTGAATTTTTCGCCCTTCAACAGCTAGCGTCACATCGACTAAAGTTGAGTCTTCAAGTAACGAGTGAAAACCCGAAGACAAATTTTTGTGGAAATCATTCCAACTTAAAGAAAATTGCTCACTATCCATTTTCTGAAAATAAGGAACACAAAATTAATAACAGCCACTTATGAAACAATACAAGGGGGTGATCATTAACCCTTAATCACTTATGTGCAACAATAGGAACCCTAAGCTTTTTTGTTTTCATTGCATCTCAATAAGTAAAATTCTAAATTTTTGAGCTGTCTTTACAACCACGCGTGTTCGTTGTTAGTAAGTCAAAATAGCATGTGCGAGGTCACATTGACCTGTCATTATAAGACAAATTGTTTTTTATTGAAAAACTTAAATTGGTTTGTACTTTTTAAGAAATATGTTTGATATTTTTGAAAATATATATAAAAAATGAATACATAAATACATTTTTATTATTTTCCCTTATTTTTTCTATAAAACCTAACTAACCCATGCCTGTTTTGAAAGAGTTAGCATTTCTGACGAGTATAATACTATACATTTAAGTGGTTGTGTAATTGAAAAGACACCTATGTGATTAAGGGTTGTGATTCTTGGTTTCTAGGCATAAGCCGCGTTGTTTTGGTCATGCGCGATGGTACGTTGGCTGAGATAACAATAAAAAACTCAATATAGAAGCCAAAAAATCAGAACAAGAAATTGCTAGAAAAAAAGTCCATTGTTTTTTGTGAAATTTTAAATAGATTATAGATCAAATAGACTCAAGTAAGAAACATGTGCACAAAAAATTTATGCAATATAATTTTAATCAAAGAAAATATAGATGAAACGATAAGTACTGATAAAAGTTTTGTTGTATTTAAACGATGGCCTTATCCGGGTTATAAATAAATTTTATGTGAAATGGGGTATACAGGGGCGTAGCCACCAATATAGCAGGTGTGTCTCTAAAAGAGGCCCCAACATGCATATGCAAATAACCATAAAACAAAAAAATAAATTTGTATTTACCACTTGAAATTTTATTTGTGTATCATACACTGTTCTTTTCATCTATATTTTTTAATTCGTTACAATAACAGGTAATTTTAAAAATATATTTGCAGTAAAAACTTTTTTAAATCTGCTGTTTATTAAAAATATCAAGTTTATCAACAAATTTCAATTTTATTAAAATTCGTGACATCAGTGTTTGTGTTTATTAAAAAAAAAATTAAAAGTCCCCCCACCCCCCTCTTAAGAAATTTAAATACAGTGCCCCCTCAAAGCTAACTACGCCACTGGAAGGATACAAAAAATGTTCTTCGAATTATTAGCAAATACATTAAAAGAACTTTTAAAATCAAGCATCCTTAAAATCCCAGACGCACATAAATGATTTTCTGCCGCGCGATTATTTAGTAGCAAAACTAAGTTTTATTTTTGTAACTAAATAATCGCGCATCAGAAAACACAAGAGTGCGTGCGTCAATGGTATGAGTAAAATAGGTCTACATCTTTTAAACAAAAGTTAATAACGTTGCAATTATGAACACTCGTTTATAATTATATGAATGCTTGAACAAAAAAAGAACTTCCAACTCTCTTCCATTCATTCAATCATAGCCATAAACGACAAAGATGAAATGAGCTGACGCTGCTATTCAAAAAGCTTAACGATTTTTGAAGCGTATCAGAATAGAGCTATTTCACTCTTACACATAACTGTATATCGCGCTTCCTTTTTGAGGCTTTTTTGTATTGAATCAATATCTGACGTAGAATGTAATGTATTGATTTTCTCATATAATATGTAATTACATACATACTTATTAGATTCTAATAACACGATTTAACTATAAAACAATAATTTATAAAAATACGTAGGTATTTTCCAGGTGAAAAAAAAAGATTTATTATAATTGAAACATAAGTAAAACAAATCAATTAATCAAAAAATATCTTAAAAGTATCAATATTATCAAGCAGAAACGTTAAAATGTTATTTTGAATCATAATAATTGCAAAAAATCAATGTTCAAGTAACGGCTTCAGGACGCCGACTTGGCCAGAAAATGGCGTAAGACTCCGATTTGGTTTAATATAGTTGTTCATTGAAAATACAAACTTACCCTCTCGCCTTTATCGAACTTTATATACTATTATGTATTACATTAATTGTACTTTTATTTTAGTATATTTTTAACAATTAAAAAAACAAATTAACGTAAATATTAACAAAAATAGCAAAAGCACTACAGAGCGTCACAGCAACTTCTTGTTTGTGCAAAACGGCGGAAGCCCGTACAAAGACCGGATATGTGATGTGTTCCAAAAATGCTTCACTTCAAAGCCTCGAATATGAAGGACACACATATGACAAAACTTCTGTGAGTAACAAAGAGAAAAGACAAAGCAAAAGAATGGTTCTAGTTCAAATTAATTCTAGAATATTTTTAATAATTATTATTTAAATAATTAATAAAGAACATTAACATACCAATTATAAAAATACACATACAAATTAGTTAATTTAAAAAATACAATATAACACGTTTTTGTACAAATTAGATATCAAATAACTTAACGTAGTCTTAAAAGTAAAAAATCGATAACAATACTTCATGGAACAATAAAAGATAATGGCAATTTACGGGGTTTTATTAATATTGATGAAAAGAAATTAATATTTAAATTTCAGAATCTTTCCTGTAGGGATAAAAGAAAAACATTATAATTTTATTTTTCCAAAATACGCCCATATCATCAAGTACAGAAATAGACAAGGAGAGACAAATCATCAAATAAAGACCGAATATCGACTTATACATACATACATGGCTGTATAGTCAAATATAATATATATCTGTATTAAAATTAGAATTACATAATTAATATAAATGGAAACCTATTTAAGAATAGAAAAAATTGGTGAAGGAACCTACGGTGTTGTTTATAAAGCAGAAGATAAAAGGACTGGAAAATATGTAGCATTAAAAAAAATAAGACTTGAAACGTAAGTGATCAGTAACTATACAAATTTACTTATTATTAATGTATACAATATATGTAACAGTAATTATATGTAATTATTATAAAATTTATAATTATTACTTCTAATAAAATCCATTTTTAATTTAATATATTATACATAACTTCAAAATAAATTAATTATTTTGGCGGGACTTTTCGATGTAAATATTCGGATAGAGTGCGAGAAGAATGGATGTTCTGGTTTTCTATTTCTATCTAAACAAAACGGAAGAAAATAATGGCGCGATCTGTGTGTATTATTGAATCTTTTTTTGCATTTAAAGACTTATTTAAGTTGTAAATAGTAATTATAATATATAAATCGTATTAACTGAAAACGTGAAGTGTGTTAATATATAAAAGGAAGTATACATTCATTTTATTTATAATTCATTGGTTTATGCACACTACATCATTGTTATCTTTTCTGTTGCTTGTTTTTACTAACAGGTTGATAGAGTTAGTTGAATTTTGTAGTGATGCGTTTGTATTATAATTCGTAGCACCACATGATTCAGCTTATTTTGTCTTCCATTAACACTGCTCAACATAAAATTAATTTATTGCAATAACAGTTTGTAATAAGTACTGCTTTATCATCAATTTTTAACAATGACCGAAATGAATCGTACATCAGTTTAACATTTGTAACATTTTAGTTTCCATCGGTCTGCATCGCTTGTCAATATTAACAATAAAATTGCATCATTCGAATATAAATTTATCAATAACACTTATTTTATTTCATCCGACAGAGAATTAGAAGGGGTACCATCGACTGCTATACGAGAAATATCATTATTAAAGGCTCTCAAACATCCGGGAATAGTGCAATTGTTAGATGTATTAATTGTTGAAAAAAAACTATACCTCGTCTTTGAATATTTAAACATGGATCTTAAAAGACTTATAGATAATGCAAAAATATTTTTAGAACCAGAATTAGTAAAGGTATTACTGATATTTTTATCACTGAATGAAAGAAAATTTGGTTAATACGGAGTGTACGGGTGGCCGCTGTTAGAATTGTCAAAAATCACGTGTATAGTTATTCAGAATAGAGTTCGTACACTAGAATGCGCATTATTTATATGTTATATATTTTTCATTGTTTTCTTTATAATTATATTACCTAACGGTTAATAACCTACCCTAAAGAAATAAATCGATTTCGCCCCAAAAGATCAGTCCAATCAAGGACAATTAACTTGTGTATTATTAAAAAATGTTTATTATAATGTAGTCGTGCATGCGCATCAACTCTATTCTGAATAACTATACACGTGATTTTTGACAATTCTGACAGCGGCCACTCGTACACTCCGTATTAACCGAAAATTTTATAATCTTCTGAACATTTTAGAGTTACATGAAACAATTACTTGAAGGTATATCATATTGTCATATACGTAGAGTTTTACATCGAGATTTGAAGCCACAGAATTTATTAATAGATAAAGAAGGGAACATAAAGATAGCCGATTTTGGTTTGGCTAGAAGTTTCGGTTTACCAGTTAGGAGTTATACTCACGAAGTTGTTACTTTATGGTACAGAGCACCAGAAATTCTACTCGGAACTAAATATTATTCAATGAGTGTTGATATATGGAGCTTAGGATGTATATTTGCTGAAATGGTAATTAATCACTCATATTGTCTTAAGAATGTCTTGTAAAAAATTAATTTTCAGGTAACAAAACGGCCCTTGTTTGCGGGCGATTCAGAAATTGACCAGTTATTTAGAATATTTAGAACGTTAGGTACACCTAATGAAGAAATATGGCCTGGAGTAAGTCAGTTACCTGATTATAAATCAATATTTCCAACATGGCTTCCAAAACCAGCACACGATATTTTACCTCTATTAAGTGATGATGGCGTAGACTTAATTAAGGTACTTAAAATAATATTTTTCTTAAAAAATTCTTGATACTTTAACAGGTTCATATAAATGCTTTAGGAGATTTTTACAGTACAAAATTGCTGTTTTTTTTAATTTGTGCTGATTTGTAACAAGGAATGACTAATTATAGTTTCTCTGAGTTGGTATTGCAGATTAAGTACAGAAAGTGTAATACAGGTATTATAATATAATTTTTATTTACAGAAAATGTTAACTTACGACCCCCTGATGCGAATAACTGCATACGACGCCTTAGTACATCCCTATTTTAAAAACACAAAAATGGTAGCACCTGATATAGCTTTCTTCCCGTCATCGGATTTATAATCTTACAGGAATTGTAAAGATTGTTAATATTCCACCCTCAAGCAAGCTTAAGGACATTAAGGAATTATTTATTTTAAAATATAAGACTATTTAATTAAAACTAATTGTATTATTTTGGTCTTATAATTTTTTTCGGATTATTTTGATTCTAGTTCTAATTTTTATCGCTTTTAACAAAGGTTTAGATCTCTGTTGTATATTTTTTTATGTAAACCATTATTTTATTTTTAAACGTGCTTCCGACTGATCTCAACTGCGTTTAGGGATTTCTAAAATATTTTGAAATAAATCCTATGGTTTTAGTTATTTTTTAATAATATTTTTAGTAGATATTTTTAAATATATTTCTGGTTTATATTTTATTTCCTGATTAATTTTATCAATATTATTTCAAATACATGCAAATATTTTTTTTTCTTGTCAATATGAAGCTTGATATTTTGTAAAAAAATATTTTCCTAAAATTATGCAATGTTTAAACAGCTGTAACTTCGATAACAATAATTGCAATGAAATTTTTCAAATAGGAAGTTAATACTTGAAATCTCTGCTTTAAGACTCCTTTAAAAAATTTCCTTTTCATTAATATCTTATTAAAAACAGACTAAGGTGCTGAAAAAATTTAAAATTCATTTAATTATTTTTCAAATTCCAGTAGCTTGTAAAATAAAAACGACGAGTTAAACTGAAAATTTTCAAATGCTATATTTCAAATTCAGCTACATTTTTTTTATTCAGCTCACGCAGTCAAATTTTTAACAAATTGGAATTTTTTTTGACGCATTGTAACTTTTTTAAAGTTTAAATATAAAACAGGGTGGCCATTTTTTGGAAAACCGGGAAAAGTCAGGGAATTTTGCTATAGGTACAGGGAAATGTCAGGGAATTTGGTTGGAAATCAGAATTTTTATAAAAATGTAAAAACCACACAAATTCTCGCAAATGTGCAAACAATTATCTATTAAAATTTAAAAGAAAACGTGACCTTTTTTAGGTTTTTTTATCTAAATTTTAAATAAAAAACAGGGAAAAACAGTAAAAACTCTCCTGGAAAAGTCAGGGAAATTTGTTCCAGAGAAATACTGGTCACTCTGTAAAATAAAAATCTTTGAAGGAATCTTAAAGTAAAGATCTCAAACTTTAATTTACTTTTGAAAATTTTCATTGGGATCATTTTTACCAAAATTACAGCTATTTGAATATTGTAAAAAAATTTTAACGGGTACCTTAAATTGCAAATAAAATTAATTTAGTTGTAAAACAACCCAAAGAATGTTATTTTCTACAATATGTATTTTGCCCTAAAGAACTTCTTTTGGTGTTAATGGCAAAACCTGAAAACAAAGTTTTAAACCGATTGTAAATTTGGATCAAGCTTTAAAACAAGATGAAAGTATGTATAATTATTTATTATGTTCAGATAATTGAATACTCTAAACTAGAGATCTCTATTTAGAAGAAATACAACATGGAATTACAGTAGAAACTGGTTATAACGACATCAAAGAGACCAGTCACATTAGTCGTAAAAAGCGGATAGTCGTAATAACCGGTAAAAATGTAATTACATGGGATTCAGTTGGACTTTTATTCTGAGTCGTTAAAACTGATACGTCATATTAACTGATGTTATTATAACCGGTTTCTACTGTATTTAAAAAACCAGAAATAACAAGTGTGTGTGTGTGTGTGTTTTTTAATTTAATAACTATCGCAACTTACAGTCATATTAATTTTCATTTTATTGTTTTTTATTTAATACAAAGATAACTGTAATATATTTTAGCAATAAATTTTATGTAATCTGAATTTATACAGCTTGATTTTTTTGGTTGAATTTTAAACTATTTATAAAAAATTATAATTATTTTTACAAATACATATCATCATCGTTCAATGAAAAATCAGTGAAAACAGTATGAATTTTTAAAATAATACTAATTACGTAGATTATTTGGGTAACATAATTTATTAAAAAATCGACTGATTTTTTTATTGAACGATGATATGATGTATTAATTGATGAAGTTACATTCGATTATTAATAGATATTAATATAAGTGCCTTCGGAATTGTGATATTTGTAAAAATGATACAAAAAAAAATATAATAAGTTTTTAATAATTAGTCATATTGTTTATTTAATGTTTTTCCTTACAAAATATTTATATAAATCACTTAAACACATACATATACAAAAATAAACCCTTGTATTGCAGATTTGTCTAATATGATTATAATTATATAATTAAAACCAACATATAAAAATTTATATTTTTTTTAAGATAAAAAAAATACATCTGCAATATAAGGGTTAATAAAAGTCAGCTGGTAGGTTATACTCGAAACCATACGTAACTTTTACATATACGTAAAGTCCATTGCAACTACGGAGCGATGAAAAGGATTTCTAAGTAATGATTTGTGTTTGCGAATTTTATGCATGCGCTCAAGAGAGAAATCTCTTCTATCGCTCTGTAGTAACGTATATGTAAAAGTTACGAGTAGTTTTAAGAATAACCCCTCTGAAACTAAAATACTTAAGGTTTCCATAGTCGCAATAATCCATCTTCACTGTAAGAACATATGAGGTTTTGATGAGGATGGTGAGCTACACCAATTACATCTTTCTCGTGAATCTAAAAAAAATAACAATTAGTAAATATTTATCCCTCCAAAAAGATTAATCGAATTTTAGAATGCCTTGAGGAAAAATAAATAAATGTATCCAGTTTGATGCTACACTTAATTACATCTGGATAATTCAAATCGAATTCCATATTCAATCAGATTAAGTTAAATCTCGCTAACGGCATAATTTCAGTTTCTAACTATATCGTATATACATTTTTAATTATTGCTAACGTAATTATTAATATGTATAAATAAGTCAGCATACATAGATATTCATTGGTTACAGTGCCGTAACTATGGGTGGCCCCGACAGCAGTGTAAAAAAGTTAAAATTAATAAGATGTAAAAAAAGGTAGATGCCAACGAAAAAAAAAGCATTATAATTAACATTATAATACTATCGCTGAAAGTACTGAGGTAACAACGAAAAAAAAAGAGGTCTTCAGTTTTTATTTTACGAGGGCTCCCTCACTCACATTCTGCCCCAGGACCTCCAAGCTTCTAGTTACGGCACCGATTGCCCAGGAAAAAGCAATTAGATCTAATCAGATCTGAATGGGCCAAATTACGGATCTGATCAGATCTGATGCTATTTTTGAAAAAAAAAATTATATTTGATTTTATAACCAATTGGATCCACACTGATCTGATTGGATCCAATCATATCTGATTAGATCCAATTTGATCTGATTGGATCCAAAAAATCGCAAATTACCTCTTGCCAGAAAAGCATGTTTCCAGTTTGTATAAAGGTAGGTAGGTAATGTTATAATATTTTTTTCTTATAAATATTAAATGAGTTGTTCAGTAGAAAGAACAAGTTATTCTTTAATTCAGATCTGGTTAGATCCAATTGGATCTGATCGGATCTAATCAGATCTGAAAAGTGACCAATTTTCAGATCCGATTGGATCTGATCAGGTCCAATTGGATAACCATTTTACAGATCTGAAAAAATTTGGATCCAATTGGATCTGATCTTTTTTTTCCTGGGTGGTTAGCTTTGAAATATTTCTGTTGAGAAACAGATCTAATTAGACCTGAACAGTTTCTTAAATATTCATTAAATAATCTAGTATTGAGTAATCAAACTTCAAAATTATTTTGATAGAAGGGTGATTACAAATATCTGGGGAATATATCCTAACCTCCAAATATGTGGCTACCTTGCCTATTACACAATGTAAATGTTTTTAATATACATATATTACTTACATTTAACGTCCTCTCAAGTTTTCCTGAATTTGTTGAAAAACAATACAGAACTAAATCTTCACCTACGCAATATATCCAATCACCTCTCGGAGAAACAGTAGAACACACAAAGTCACCCCCTTCACGTTTACCACTCGAAAACGATCTGACAATCTAAAAAACAAAATGTATCGATAATGTTTCGCATATTCATAATTATTTTGTTCACTTACTTGTCCTTGCATGTTCATAATCACAATCGTATTTGATCTATTGCAAACGACAAAATGTTCAGGATTCTTTGGCATTATGTGTATAGAATTAACTGCTATATCTCCTGCTGCTAAAGATTTAAAAGTGTTTATGCATTCGGTTGTTTTTACACTCCAAACTTTGACGGTTCCGTCAGACGATGCACTGAAACAGATTCAAATGAACGTATCAGTCTTGGGTATATGTATTTATAACATTTTGGAATGCATAAATACCTTATTACTTGGTGTCCGTCTTGTGTGAAAACTACTTCATTTACAAAAGAAGAATGGCCACGGAATTCTTTTAATGTTTTTGCAGATTTTAAACCATGTATTCTAAAAGAATTGATAAAACATATACTGTATTATACAATAGCTTCCTTCTACTCAATCTTAAACTGACTTGGTGACGTTCCAATTAATTAATTAATCACCAGACAGCAAATACCTTCTTTATATTTACCTAATCGTGCAGTCAAACGAAGCGCTTAACACCTGGCTATTATCTCTAGAAAACTGTACACAAGTCACACCTTTAGTGTGTGCTTTTTCAAACCGCCTCAAGCACTGTCCTGTTATAATTCTCCACACTTTTATTTTACCATCTTGTGCAGCACTAACTAACATTTCACTGTCTCTAGAGAATCCCATGCACAACACAGCTTGCTCCATCATCATGAAATTATCCTAAAATAAAATCCAAGTACATTAATATGGGTAATCAATCGGTATCATATTCATTGTATATTTTTAATACCTGTGCCTGGTACTTCAGATCTTTTCTCACTTTACCCGTTGTAAAGTTCCAGACTTCAATAAAACCATCAACACTACCGGTAACTAAATATTGACCATCTGGTGAAAACCTTGCGCATTCTACATGAGACTTTTGACCAAATTTAATCTGTTTAGATAATTGGGTAGGGTATTGTTCATCTTCTTGATCTCGGATTGCGGCCTTACCACGGAACAAATCAATAGTTGTACCTAAATAACAAACATAACCAAACTTATAGTAATATAACCTTAATAATAAATTATTTTAATGGATTAATCATACCTGGAGGAAGTAAACCTTGATGCTGCTGCCATTTCAAAGCTTGCCCTAGCAATGCCAGTAAACGAGACGATGGCACAACCGACACTTCACCAGACAATGCGTGAGCTATAGCTGCACGCCTTTTTTCTTTACTGCTTCCATCTGGATAAGCTTCTCTCGGATCAAAATAAGAACGTGCAAGTAAATTCTCTAAGTGTATGTATCTTTCAGGTTCATGCTGTTTCATCATAATCATAGGATCGGTTTGTCGTAGTAAAGATCTGGCTGCACCAAGTTCTCTCAGTTCTATAAGCTCTAATACGACTTGTTCATATAAGTCAATCAGTTTTTTGTCAGGTAATTTCAATGATTGAATAGCTTTTAACACAGTATCCCAATGCCCATTATTTATATCAGCACAAAATCCATCAACGCTATCTACAGTGTTTAAAGAAACGCCAGTTTCTTCCTGAAATCACAATGTTAATTTTTTTCAAGTCATAAAATATGTTATATGAATAAATACAAACCTGTAAAGTTTGGAGAGTTTTGATAAGATTCGATTCTTTTAAATACTGTTGAATAAGACGAATTACGCTGAAATAAATAAGTTTTTATAAAAACATTCGAATTTTTGTGGTTATGTGTATGTCAATGAATACTTACTCGGCAGATTCAATTTCTATAGACATTTTTTAAATGTTTAATAATTTAAACAAATTATCTTCAAATTTCAATTTACTTAATTGTAAATACAGTTAAATATTAAATTTATTAATATTTGACAGAACTACCGTGAAACCTCGTGAAAACATCAACATTAAAGTGTACCAATATAATAATATTTAAAAATTAAATAAAAATGATTTTCTGAATAGGAAATAGTTTTACTAAAGTGTATTTTATATGATTTCAGTGAGAATGAATATTAATTCACTGAAATAAAATTTTGAACCATTTAATTTCATCATTTTATTTGAATTTTAAATTAATAAAAATCAAATTTATTGTCTTTCAATATACAAGAACACCAATGACAGAAAAGTAAAAGTCTTGTGCAAATAATTGTCAAATGTCAAATCAACCATATTTTACTATTTTAATTTATAATAAACAATTAAGTTCAGCTATTGTAATTAACAATTACGATTGAAAACGTTGAAATTTCATGAAAACTACAATTATAATGTTGCTGTTACCGAATCATTCATAACCTCAACTATGCACTTTTTGATAAAAAGGCATTAACATGATGACTCCTCTTGATGATTTCGTCTATTTAATTAACCAAGTTTTATTGGGAGAAGAACCGGTACGTTTATTTCGATAATTTGGACTTTATTTAAACTTACAGTGAACTCCTTATCTTAGCTTTGAAGATATACATTATTTTACAAAAAAATATTTATTTTTGATAAAAATTGTTATCTTATTGTTTTTATTGAAGTATGTATTATGCTGTATGCATCCTTGAAATTTGCTTCCATTAATTATTGCATTTTTTAATTGTTGGTTAAATTTACATATTCTATTGGAAAATTTATGTATTGATGTATAAATTTCACTGTATGTATTATATTATATTTATATGAGTTTATTTAGCTTAATTAATAAAATATTCTATTTACAGACTGTTGAAGACTTCATACTGCTGGTAGGAACGGTAGTGGCTTTTGTAGCTTTTGTTTTGTGGTGTTGTTGCCCGGCTACGCCCAGAGAAGCACAAGGTCCTCCGTTATATGAACACCACCAATATTCACGTCATCATTCAAGGAAATCTACCCGCCAGCATTATTATTAGAAACCAATGACACGTGTGTCAAAACGGTAAATAATTATTCCAAATTAACAGTTCTAGTCAAAGCCGTAAAGTATCAGTATTTTTATATTAACTATATAATATATGTATATTTATTTTTATTATTTTTAATAATGATTTTTATTAGTACGTTTGGACCCATTTTCAAAGACTGATTTAAAAAAAAAATGTTATAAATAATAATTTGAGTTTTAAAAGAAAACAGCTTGAAGAATGGCACAAATAAGTAACTCTATGTTAGTTTTTATAATACTTTGGATATTTTTTGGGTTGTTAGATTTTTTTTATAGTAATTTGGCAGTTCTGATATTATATAATTTTAACCCAGAATAATATATTGAGTACTCTATTTTTTTATGTATATTTTTATTACAAAATCAATCATCGCTAGAAATAAATCTATATTATTACGTTAATTAAGTATCTGTACAAAAATGTTTTAAGAATGCTGTGATTACATTTTAAAATACATTCATTTGTAAACAAAAATATAATGTCTTATAATAATTGTGAGAGTATATTTTCAAACCTAACCTAACAAAATATCGTGAATATTTTTGTAATTTTAATTACATTAAAAAACAATATTCTTTTAAATTAAACGTTAATACCTTAAATGTTAATAAAAATCAGTAATTATAGAATATTTAAGAGCTAGCTTCATTTTTCATGCACTTCAAATAAAATATACAAAAAATGATAATGAGAAAACAACCATAAATAATTTATGTATATTTTATATGTAAGTTCAATATGTTACACTATTTGATGTACATATTAATTAATATGTATTATATCATGTATTTTTATATATGTACCTCTAGTAATATACATTATAATTTATATATAACATAAATTTGATGGGAAGTATAAAAAATAATCTGTTAACAAAACTATCCATAATGCCTAAATATATAAAAATAAAATACAAACCATATCCAAACAATTGGAAATTTTACTAATTTTATGTATTGTAATATATTACTTTTAAATATTTTATTAAAGGGAAACCGTAGCCAAAGAATTTACCCTTTAAATTGTTTACACAAACTATGATTCAGAAACAACAGAAATCACCATGTTTTTTACTTTACAATGAACTAAATTTGAATAAAAATATTCAACTTTTTTATTTTAATTTTCTTATAAATATACTGACAAATACCAAATATTATTTTATTTATTACCAAAAATATATATACTTTATAGGCCACGTGCCAATTATTTTGGAGTAGAAGAAATTCAGACTGGATATATTTTTTTAATGATGGGGAAATGGACAAAAAAAATCAGTTTTTGTATATTTCTCAACTTACTTTAAATTTATAAATTAGTTTTTAATAAATAAAAATAAATTATCTACAAAAAGAAATTATACATAGATATATCTACATATTTTTCATCAGATTCGTATATCTTAGTTTACTAAAACTATTGTTTAATATTATTATTTGTATTTTCATTGAATTTAAGTAACTTTAATTTTGTGAGTAACTTTTTTCATAAAGTTTAAAAAAAGTTGAGAAATAAGCATAAATATATTTTTGCCTTGACTGCCACCCCAAAAGGGGGGATCTCACTGAAACTTTAGGAGTTTTAGTGACACTTTAAAGAACGATTATGTGAAACAAATATCCAGTAAGAATTATTTCTGAATTTAATTTTTTCCGACTATTAATTAGTCAATTTTAAATTAAAAATAAAAAATGCTAAAAAATGTTACCTAAATGTTATTATAATATCATAAAAATAGTCAAACCAACAAACAAATAAAATGTTGAAATAAAAATATGTGATTGTTTATATTAAAATGATACATACAATAAAAAAAATATTGAATCTTAAACCACTTTATAATATTTTCAATACTTTACTTTTTAAATAATTTTATTTTTGTAAATAAATATTTTTTAATGTATCATTTTAATATAGGTCCGTGTATTTAACGAATTTATTATATTTTTAAATTATCTGTACATAGTTATTTTAATTTTATATACATTGACTGAAAATGTAATATTTAATTGAAATAATAATAATAATAATAAAATGTTATTCAATTTATTATCATAATTTATTTCTAAAAATACTCATAATTTTGTATTTTCCACTTATTTTGAACGGTAGTATAAAATAAATTTATTTTATTGTATACTCAAGATTTTCACTTGGAAAAAATAACATAAGATTGAATACTTCCTGCAATATAAATTACAAAATGAATAATATATTTAATATTTAATTAAATAGTAAGTTATTACCGTAACATTAATATTTCTCATGAAATTCCTATGAAGAAATTTTTCACGAATCCCGTCAGGGAAAGGTGTAGAGCTGTCAATATCCTTAAGTTGTTTTGCCTTACACCTTCTACGGAAATTAGTGTCACATGTTCGCAATACCAATAACATTTCTTTTAATCCTTGTAATGCAGATGTCAGTTGGACTTGTTTTAATTGATCATAAAGATCATATTCTGAAAGTTTTTCCTATAAAATATTCCCCAAAAAAAAAAATTAGATCTAATTTGATTTACGCAGATCTAAAATTTAACTCTACCGCTACCATCATTGTTTCTTTGATCTACATTGATCATAAGTAGATATGGTAATAAAAATTCAATTTTAGACCTTTTATTTCAAAATATCAATCTAGATAGATTTCCATAGATTTTAGTTTTTAGAAAGTAAATTTTTTTTTCCAGGTTTTTATTTATGTGAAGAAACATTGTACAAATTAACTGCCATTACCTTATAATGTGCACCCTTTAAAATCTCTTCTTGAGCATCTTTTATTTGACCCGACCATAGTTTTTGTTTCTCTAACATCGAGAAAATCATGTTCGCATCATCGTCTGTAGGAACAACACCATTTTTTTCTAGATCTTTCCGTATTTCGCTCCATACTTCGCACATTTTCAATGCGAAATAGTTTTTTGCAACTAATAATATTACCTAATTTAAACAAAATTGCAACAATTGAAGTTTTAAGAACATTATACGCCATCTTTTGACAGTTTATAATAACATTATCATATATCCGAACCAAATTTATTTAGAAATCTGCATTACCTGATCTTTTGGAAGAATCGGCGTATCGTAAAGACGGTAACTTTCATTTGCTAATTCTAATTGATCACTAAATTTTAAATCCAGGAACATAAATAATGCATAAACTTTCGGCCTGACGCTCCCCATCATTTCCATTGTAGCAGGACTTGAATCAGGTGTTTTATCGGGGTTAAAGGTCAATTCAAATTGTTTTTCACCCATTAATGGAAGTTCTACATCTACATAATTATTTAAATGGCATAAATTGCTGTATATTAACTGTTTCAATTTTTACCTTCAATGCAAGCATCTTTCGTACGTTTAACTCCAGTTATAACTTCTTCTTGATAGAATATATCAGAAAGTAAAGACTTTAGAACATAATTTCGTTTAGGTCCTCCTCTCCAGGATATTAGATGAGGTAAAATAATTGAATTCAAATCATCCCCGATTTCACAAAAGTCTACTAGAGCACCCAAAAATACAGATTTGACCCCTATAGATTTTGTTGCCTAGTTAACGAAAATTATATTAAATTTTCTTATAGTGCTGTAATATTTTAATTAAATCGCAACAATCAAAAATTTATATTCTATATTTACGCCATCTTGTGGTACACTGCTGCACTTTAATCTAAGTACTAAACCATTATTTACTCACATCTGATTGACTTTTAAATGCAAATAATTTATGAATTACCTGCAAAAGGTCCAAAAGGTGGTAGATACCATTTGACATAATGAAACGTTTTTGAATATATTTGGATCCTAAAACTATAGCTTCCCAGAATAAATCAGCAATAGAAATCAATAATCTGTCATCTAGTAATAAGTCCTTTTCCAAAGGTGATAATAATCTTTTAATACCTGTTAAATAAAAGTGAAAACAATTAATTTGAAAGTTTTTGTTCTTTAAATATTCAACTTATAGAATTGTATATTTCAGACCAATTTATATTGTTGGAAAATTAAGTAAATGTGCGGGAGGAGGGGGGAAACTCAATCAGGTAGAGATGGCTGAAGGGAAAAAATTGAATAAATCTTTTGATGATTTTTTTTTATAAAAAAATCTGCAATACGGGCTCAATTTTTTGGAGCCTCAGCTCTCAAAATGTTTAAGTACGAATTGCATACATACATGTAAATATTACGTCATATATGCTGTCTTCCATTTCCTGTATAACTTTATTTTTAATGCTAAAGCTAAAGTTTTTCTTTAAGTTCAATTTTTCGATAAGGGACAGTCTTCTTTCTGACTGCATTGCTTCTTTAGGTGACAGTTTAATTCCAGCCGTTATTATATAAAATATACGCGTTAAAATTCTTTGGTGTCTTGTTGTTAATGAATCTTGATCCAAAAAATATTTACTCAAAACTAAAACAAAACATTTCCAATATTTCCAAGTATAAAAAATATATTTTTGCATCTAGTTTTTTTCTGTTGTTAATACAAAAATACTTAACGCCGTTATTGCGAGGTGCTATTGTTTTTCTCTTATTCTAATGTGTTATAGCGAATTTCGTTTCTCATCGAGAAATACCTTAAAAAGGAAAGCCACTATGACAAAAAATTGTCAATGTTTGGGAATTTTTTTCACAAGTATAACTAATTATTTTATGATCGGGTAGGGGACATTTTATTAAGGTAGTTGGTCCGTAAACATGTTTTCGTCAGATTTTATTTAAATTGCACAGGAATATTCCCTAGATTAATATCTGAAAAATAGCCAATTTTTATTAATATTGACCATCTCAAAGTCATGAAAAACGATCTCAAAGTTTATATTTTTAACACAGCTTATATGGACTAACCGTACATTGACGTAACATTTTATTAGTTAAAATTTAAACGTAGCGTCAGATTTTCATAAAAAACTGACATGTTGTATATTTATATGAATGAAAACAGTATACAAAAAATTGGAATTATTGACCATCCCGTTATTAAGATTTAACCAGATTTACCTACCAAACCATCACATAAATTACAGTATTGTTGACAATGTGGCAACAACGTATTCATTTGATTATAGTAAAAAATACATGAAATAATGAAATAATTTTTTACAAAATATGATAAGTGATTGAAGGGTATTATAATCGATTTAATTAATTATTAATATATTTTGTGGTAGCTTAAATGATAAAATATAATCATTTGACAAGTAGTTAATAGTAGATAATGTACAGCGTTGCCATGATCATTTCTCTAAATTAAAAATATGTACTCATGGCCTAATGTGATCACATTATGATGGACCAACTACCTTAAGTATATAACCAACTTATTCAATACCAATTTTTATTGAAAAATATAAAAAATTTACAAAGTTATGAGCTTCGATGTGACGATCAAAAAAATATTTTTCTCCATGGTTCCATCGAAATTTTGGGATGGGTTATTGAAAAAAAATTAATAAATATTTTATCAATATCTATATAAATGTACATAGCTATCGTTGTGCGTAGCCGCTTTTTTATTTAATTTTTTCACAAAATGGCGACGCGACGGTTTGAACCTTTTTCTTTAATCAAGCGGTCTTAAAAAATAGTAAATATCAAAATTTCAAAATTCGGCTACGCACAGATTTAGCCACTGCAATTACAAAAATTTAGAACAAAATTTTTTTTAATCGGTTCATTAGTCTTTGAGGAATCGCTGTAACCAAGTCGAAAAAGTCGATTCGAGATACCTAAACGCGCTTAAAGTTTACTATATAACCGGTCGTGCTATCTGGCCTCACTAAATTGACTATAACTCGGAATTCGGAATTATATCTTAATTTTTTCTTACATATTTTCGAATATATACATACCTATACTTAAAAAAATGCATAAAAATCGATTTTTTCTGCCACAATGGCTTTCCCTCTTAATAGTATTAAGTTAATACAATTTAAAATAAAAATGTTAATATGTACTATATTATTACTGTACATATAAAATTAACCTACTTATCATGCGTTCTATTCCACTATACTGGATAAACCCACTCATTAAAATTGCATCTTCACTTATCACCACTGAAGTCAACGTTTTAAGACATGCATACAATATTTCCGTATATTTAGGACAAATAACATAATCGTTAATTATCTTCACTAATCTAAAATAAACGAATACACAAATATAAAACAATTTAGTTGAGACTTTGAAATTTTCACCTGGTGTATCCACCAGTCGAGACGAACTCCCGGTTAACAAACGGGACAATAAGTGACATGGTATTTAGCGCATGGAGGGTCAGCTCCAAGTTCTGTTTCTGGCTCCAAGGAGATGGCTTGACATGCTCCATTTCGTCCAGCTCCAGCGTAGTTTTTATCATACGTAGCATAACGGGTACAACATTTGAGGTTATGATTAACTAAAATATTAATTTGTTGGTGAAACAAAAAAGAGTTTCACCAAGTAGGTGCATATTTGACGAGTTAATACTCAAAAATACATAAAAATACATACTGCCATGCAAAAGTCTTTAGACACCTATGATTTTGAATGTAAATATACAGATTTCAGTCAATAAAAATCCCCAAAATAGCGACAAGAATATGTTTACTCGCATTCAAAATAGTAAAAATCAATTTCTCGTTAGCTTAAAAGACACTGTGCGTCAATACTTTCATCTTGAGTTAACCTGACCTTTTAGACATATAATTCAAAAATTACCCTTAACCCTTAGCTGCCACTGTGGGGTACCAGGTTTTCAATTGTTTAAATATATTAAATATTATATATTGTTTTAAATAACCGATTGGAGTGCATTCCGTATCGTTCGAAGATGATAGAGGAATTTTGATGAATTAAAATATTCAATAGCTTACCAGTAGTAAGCATTTTAATGTCTGGGGTACAAGGTGACCCCAGTGTGGTAGGTATGTTATTCTGGAAAAGTGGAGCAGCTAAGGGTTAACATGGGAAATTGTGTGATGTATTTTAGATATGCTAGGATTATTACGAAAGTTGTGATTGAGTACTCTTATCAACATTTAAGATTTTTTATTAACTATTTTTGCAGTTTTGTATTTATAATGCGCAAAAAATTGTCCAAAGATTTTTGCACGGCAATGTATAGAGAAAATTTTAAAACCCCTTTATTTTTTTAGTCCATGGTTAGATTCTGATAAAATTTATATGGAACCACTTCAGGAGTATATTCTTTTAAACAAACAAAAGAAGACCAAATTGGTGCATATTTGTCGAAGTTATTCCCGAAAATATATAATAAATATATATCGATTAAATTGAGAATTTCCTCTTTTTTTAAGTCGATTAAAAATCCAATTTACCTTTTGATATTCAAATGGGAATTTTAAAAAATAACACATCATTACGAATAACCATTCTCTCAATACAAGATCCTCATTACTGTTTGTAACAGTTATTTCTAGTTGGTTTTTTGTGAAAGTATCCATTGCACAATAATTTACCAAGTCTATAGAAAATAAAGTTTGATTGAAAATTTAAATATTTAAAAATATTCAGTAAATATATTTGTATATATTTACCGGCAGCTAGCTGAATTTCAAAGACGTGAACTTTTTTGAAACATCCCAATATTTCTAAAGCAAGTCCGACCAAATCGTTCCTCAATCCTTTTTGGCTCTCTTCATTCATTTTTATCTTTATTGCATATCGAAGACATCTAGTTGGTACATTTAAATATCATCAAAGTGTTATGTTAAATACTATAGTCTGTTCTATTTAAGTTTTCAGTGGTTGCCGGGGATTTGACGGTACGATTTACGATTCGTACCGTCAAATCTCCGGCAACCACTGCAAACTTAAATGAAACAGACTATAATAGATAAAAATTACTTCTTACTTTCTTATCCTTAAACTAGCCATATTTCTACGATAAATTCAAGTTTGATGCATGAAATATTACCCTAAAATTTTGTGTTTTCTATTTCGTTAACATTATACTTATATTATATTATTGTTAGGAAAATGATGTGTAAAGTTGGTATTAGTTCTTTAAATATGAATTGACCTGTTGGTGAAAATAAATTTTAGTTGGCGGATTTAAAATCAGCTTATTAAAATTTATATGAGAATTTGTAAAATACTTCAAAATTCGACAAAAAAATTTTGAATCAAAAATCGAAAATATTTCAATTAAAAAAATATCGATTTTTCTGTCGAAACATGTCATTATATATAAATTTTAACATGCTGATTTCAAATCCATCAACTAAAATTGATTCCAACAAACAGTTCAAAAATTACGGCCATTTTCCTCTAATCTCATTATAAAAATTTTACCCCATTGGTAAAACAGTTCACATTTTGATATTTTTCAAAAAGAACCTAGGATATAATTTGAAATATTATAAAACTGTATTTTATTTTTACCCTGTTACCCACTAAATGGATTATTTAAGTGTGTAGTGGTAGCTTGTTTCTGAGGTTCCAAAGGGTTCCTAAACACATTATTTTTTTCATCTTGATTCAAACCATAATTTATAAAATGGACTGAGCAATAGCCTTATAAATAAAATTGACCACTATTAAGAGACAATACGATAAAGTAGCCAATACCTGTCTCTTTTCTGTAGGTCTGTAATGACTGCAAACCTGTGACGTGACCAATTAGAATTCTAAAAAGAGACAGGTATTGGCTACTTTATCGCTATGTCTCTTCGCCAATATTTACTTCACAGTTTGATAGGGAAGACTCAGTCCATTATACTGGGTGAGTCATATCAGGTGAAACAAACTTAAACCGTTGATTGAGAAAAATATTTCAAGCAAAAAAGTTCATATAAACATGTGTCCGGAAACTCTTCGTGAGGGAGCTACAGACTCCCAAAGATTTTGACTAAAATTGGTTTTTATTTAATATCTGGAGAACCCATTGTGATACAGCAATGAAAATTAATACCTGGATTAGTAATAATATGTGTTATCGATTTACAGTATCAAACAATGGTTATTTAGACCAGAGATGTGTGGGGCCTGTGGGCCCTCTGATTTTTATCTAGTATTTTTTTGTTCTTCACTTTTTTACGGATGCTAAAAATTACAAATAATAAATTTATATTCTTGTTCTATAATTAAAAACAAGAATAAATGTGTATGTAAATATACCTAAAAAATGCTTCCTTAACAACAGATAACAATTTTTAGTTTCGTTTTTTAGTCAATTAATAAAGTACAAATTAAAGTAATAAAACTGGCTATAATTCTACGAGGAGTCATATTGAGAGGAATATTTACACCAACTATTTTTCTTACTTTTAGTACTAGAACAAGAATATAAATTTATTTTGTGTAATTTTTAGCATCCGTATTAAGTTAAATTCTGCAAAACTATCTTTCACATCGTATTTCTCGTAAACGGTTGATCTTATGACAACTTAACAATGTATATTTATGTGTATTTTGTGTCATATGACCTAATAAAAATACCAAACATAGGAAAAAAGTGAAGAACAAAAAAATACTAGATAAAAATCAGAGGGCCCACAGGCCCCACACATCTCTGGTCTAAATAACCATTGTTTGATACTGGAAATCGATAACACGTATTATTACTAATCCAGGTATTAATTTTCATTGCTGTATCACAATGGGTTCTCCAGATATTAAATAAAAACCAATTTTAGTCAAAATCTTTGGGAGTCTGTAGCTCCCTCACGAAGAGTTTCCGGACACATGTTTATATGAACTTTTTTGCTTGAAATATTTTTCTCAATCAACGGTTTAAGTTTGTTCCACCTGATATGATTCATCCTGTATAAGTCTATGATTCAAACTAACCTCATTGCATCATCATCCGGAGGATCCAAATCATCGTCAGCAATATTCCTGACGCCCTCCAACATGTAGATCAAGACTGTTGTTATTTCTTCAGCATACTGCAGCACTGGTCTGTGGATGTGATTTTTTTCAGAGTCTTCTCCAATGACTGAGACATCGTCCGTTATTTTATTTGTGCAAGGACACGGGCGGAACAATCGCTTTAAAATGCTGCTTACTGTTCCCTCACGTGTCATTTTAATACCTTTCAAGTAAATTGTTTATCAGAATATTGATTTTGTAATGGCATTACTCAAAAGTGTTATTTTTTTAATGAAATAACTTTAAAAAGTTTGTTTTGTTCGTATACTGATTTTCTAATTTTGATAAAATACTATTTTTCAATATTTGAATCATTATTTAACAATTACTAATAAAAGGTTTTAAGCTTCTTCAAAAACAATAAAGAAATAAAAGTATTATATCTAACAATAAGCTATCATTTTTGAAAATGTAAAGTCCTTATTTTTTATTATCGTGTTTCGTATATTCGACGTTACTTCTGTTAAAAATGATAAATTAAAAAAAATATTACTTACATATTTCTGATGAAAGTCTAACCAGAATTAAACAAATATCAAGTAAAACTCCCATAAAATCATCAGGAGTGGTCGGATCATTTAAAATAGCAATTATATTTACTATTAACTGACTTTGTTTGATAGCTTCTAATAAAAACTTCTTAGATTTCGGATTAAACATTGTTTTAGAGATATTACTAATTGCATCTAATACTAAATACTTTGTTTTTTCATCTTTGGAATCGATAGCTGTCTGACCTAAAGTAAGCAAAAGTATACATTTGAAACTTAAATTACAAATGAGCTAACATTTGCTAACTAGTAAGCACTTTCAAACAGGGTATTAATTCTGTAATTTTATCTATAGATTTGTTTTGGAATTTAGAGCAGAGATAGTTCACTGACCGTACAAAATAATTTCCATAATATCACCACTGTTTTAATACCGTTAGTGTTTACTTACCACTTGTCAAACACTTCATGAAACTTCAAAGGAACTGTCATATAATTTTGATACCCCTTTTGAAAGTACTCATTTTGTTAGTTCATTTGACATTAAAGTAGAGACACAAATCACTCATGACACAAATCACTCATATATGAGTGATTTGTGAGTAGAGAAAGGCAAGTAGATAACTTACTAAGATAAGTGAGTGCATCCTTTAAAGGAAGAGGATCTAAATAATCACTTAATGTTTTTAAATCTATAGATCCAAATGTCTTGATTAGTAAATAATATAGAGTTGCATATTTAGGTTGATCTTGTACTTTATTACCAATGTTCCAAATAACTTTACCTATCAAACCAGCTTCTTTTAAATTCTATGCGTTATAATAAGGAATGCTATTTGTTTATTGAAGTATAACAAGTTAATTAAAATTAAGAATAAATTAATTTTTAAGGATACACATCCAGTATATGATATTTTACTCAAATATCTATACAGTAAAGCAACGTGACGGTCAACATGACGATCTGACGGTGGAGATTCGAGAAGAAAAAGCAATTCAACGATTATTTCATTGCTGTGTCTTGAAGGGACACAAATGAATTTAGTTTTTGGTTGAGTTGAAGTCATTATTAATCTGTAATGTCAATTTGACAGGTAACTGTTATAAAATTAACCATGGTAACAAAGAATTGTTTATTACCAGAAGGGGGAAGGGTTTGGTTAGGGCTAGTTGGGGCTTTTAGGGTTTCTAGTGTTTGTTATAATGGGTATCTATAAATTACACAGCCCCATAAAAAATAGAGTCTTGTACTTTCTTACGTATTTGATAAAAAAATCGTCGGTCTTCAATTTTTGTTGCTTTCGTAAAAAAATAACAAATAAAACATATAAGTATAGTTTTTATCAATTTTAAGAGTCTCTAATAAATGGGTTTTGTAGATAAGACTATACTCTCTTCAAATTACCTATTTTCTATCGCTAAACGATCATTTTTGATCGAGTTATGAAGAAAAAACTTTCAGTTTTCCAAAGCTGTTGGAATTTTGTTAAGATCATTCAAAGTTGAATGTATGGTGTTTGCTTTATTTGCAAATATCTTGGTCAAAAATGGTCATACAGTGATACAGAAAAAAGTTAATTGAATAAAAAAGTCTGATCTACAAAAGCCATTCATTAGATTTTGTGGAAAAAAATTATCACGGACAATGGAGGTTCTTAAAATTGATATACATTTTTTATGCGATTTTTTAACCATAGCAAACACTTAGACGTCAGTGAGTTTTTTTAATCTTAAAGTTTTCAGTGTCCAAAAATACATAAGAAAAACATTTATGTCCGGTATTATAAACGTTATAAAACGACCTAGCAAAATTTGTTAGCTTGCAAGCACTCATAAATGAGGTTATGAATTTTGTTATAGTATCTATGGATTAGTTATGGAATTTAGAGCAGTGACACTTCAACGTATTGTAACACAGTTGGCGACTCTGACCATATAAAATAATTTTCATAATAGCACAACTGTTTTAATACCGTTGGTTTTTACATACAACGCTTGCGCGAAATCTGTCAAAGTCATCAACAGAACTGTCATATAAGTTTGGTATCTCATTTTAGAGTGCTTGCTAGCTAACAAATTTGCTAGGTCGTTTATAATACCGGACATTAAAATACAAATAGGCATTAGACGTTATTTAATTTATTGATTTCAAATACAAATGATTTCTTTACGTACCATATAATATAGTATAACTTCTAGTATAAAACTACATCTATATTATTTGAGGTTTTAAAAGAGTTAGATAAATTCTTCTAGCAAAGTATAAACAATAAAATTGTTTAGTCACTCAGATATTTATGCTTTGAACAAAACATTATACATTCGGGAAAATTTGAAACGTGTGTATGTCGAATTTACATTTTATAAGGAAAAATCACAGACATAAAAAATTGGACGGAATAAAATTAAAAAAACAACAAAAAAAATCCTCGAACACAAACATCTATCTGTGTGCATCACATGTTACACATCCCCCCCCACACCCCCCTCTTAAAACCCAGTGTCCTGACAAGGGGGAAGGAAACAAGGGGCATGTGTATCTTTCTATGCTAATCTGTCATACCTAACTTGATATAAAATTTACATTTCTCGATTTTGTAAACATATTTTTGGCACTGCAAGTTGATATCCCTTTGTGACCAGGAGCGGACACCTATTTTATTAAAGAGGGATTTTTTCCCTTAATTTATGCATTTTTAATAATTTTAAATTTGCCTGAGATAAAGTTGTAAATAAAATTAAGAAAATTGTAGACTCCGTCCTGCCTCAAATAATAAATAAAAGACATTAAAATTAAAACAAAAATCAAATAATTTTTTCAGATTAACTACTTTTTTTAAAGAATTGAATAACTTATGTCCGGTATTATAAACGACCTAGCAAATTTTTAATCTAGCAAGCACTCTCAAATGAGATATCAAACTTATATGACAGTTCTCTTTGAGTTTTTGACAGATAGTTGCAGGCGTACTAAGTTGGTTTTTACCATTTTTTACGCAAGGTAAGTAACTACACTTTAGTAAATATACTTTACATACCTTTTTTTTACTTCCTATGTATGAAACTATCTGTCAAAAACTTCAAGAGAACTGTCATATAAGTTTGATACCCCATTTGAGAGTGCTTGCAAATTTGCTAGATCCTTTATAATACCGGACATATATTTAGACTAAAAAGTAATTTTATTAATTTTAAACAATGATTTCTATTTTATTATTTATAAATTTTATAAATAAAAATTTATAGTTTTTATATGCCATACGTTTTTGGTCCACTTCCTCTCAACTACCTTTCTCAACGTAAGTAAGATACAATTTACCCCCCCCCCCCTCCCTCACCTCTTAAGCCAATTTACGTAATACTTGATCGCCCTCCCCATATATATATATATATATTTTTTATGGTAACTTTGTTTTTTTAAATGAGGACCTATATTTTTGTTAAAATACAAAAAAAAAACTTGTGTTTATAACATTTCTTAATCCGAAATTTTTTCAACAAATTAATGTTCCGAATGTTAAGGTGGATATAGGTAATAGGTACATACATTTGTTTTTTATTAGATTTTATTAGAAAACTAGTGGATTAACATTTGATAACTTTAGCATCAGTATTCTTAATCTCGACTTTATTATTATTCGATAATTTCTAGAACCATTTCCACTTAACTTGTAACAAGGGGGTATTTTCATCATACCCCCCCCCCCCTATACATTCATACCCGCACTTGATTCAAACAAACACACACACAGACACACTCACATATTTTACGAGCGGGGAGTTAGACATAGGATCGGACATGGAGTTAAACACGCGCTCGAGTTTGGGGGTGTAGTAGAAGTACGTAGTGCCCCCCCCCCCCTTCTCCATGTTCCCATACCACGAAACCGGCGCGCACACGACTGTACCGGGTAAATTGGTTTGTGTGTTTTTATGACCGTGTTTTACTGCGCGGGCCGGGGATTGGACTAACGACACCTAGCGGACGCCGCATGCACTAAGGGTGGTTCGCGTCTTGGGTGGGACGTCGGTGTTTCCCTCAGCGGTTTCCGGTCGGCGGCGGTGGAGTGTGTTTTTTTTCTTTCGTGTGTTGGAAATTGTTTTATTGGGTCCAATTAAGTTCGGTTTTATTTATGCATGATGCGGGGATATTTATGTTATGGTTTTTTAATGGTGTGTATATATATTTTTTTCGATGAATGGTTTTAATTGATGGGGTTGAAAAATAATTTTAAATACAGTAGAGCTTCAGCAAGTTGTGTCTAAAAAATTAAAATATATAAAAATATATTTATAAGCAAAACATTTGAGAGGTGATATGGTGCCCGAAAAAGCATTAGTTTAGGCCCCTTTAAATAAATTTAAAAAGTCTCCATATTTTTATAAGATACTGCCACCAGTCTTGGACAATACCTCAGTGTGGGACACTTTAAATGTACTAAATTAGAAGTATTTGTTGATAATTATAAATGATTACTATCATTAATGAATCATAATCTATAGATGCTTAACTGTAAGACAGTTTAACTTGAAGACAATCGGTTAATGGGTGTCATGTCAAAATAGTGGACGTTTAAACTAATTAAAAGTGTAATATATTTATTATATTATTATAGCATCTGTTTTACATTGTTTCAAAATTTACGTTTCTTTATTTTACATAACTTGTGTGCCGTAGTACTTATCATTTTGTAATATTAACAAATATCCATCATAGGGTGCCCATTATTTGTTTAATATTTCCATTATTGGAGAAAAAATATTGCCGTATTTGGTAATTAAATTGATTTAATAAAGATGTATTTACTTATTTGTAAGACTTGTTTCATACTGTACTCAACACAGTCCACGAAATAAAATATATTATTATTATTTTATTAGTAATACGAGTTCATGAGAGTTACAAAAAAGAAACTCATTAATCTCAAAAAACAGTATACATTGATCTTAAAATGTCAAAGACTTATGTAAGTATTGTTATTGCTATCAACTGATCATTTTTATTAGTAATATACTTAATTGATGGTGGGGAATTTACTTTGATTGTAGACGAGCCATCTTAAAGTTTTATTTTATAAAACTTTTTCGTAATTGATGTTTCCAGATTTGCTCTGTTCTAATTCTATCCTTCTTCTCATGAAATCTAATTCTACTGTTTATATATTTTATCTCTTATTTTATTCGTCATAGGCTATAGTTCTCCACCGTATAACTTGTTTTATACTTTCTACAATTGTTTAAAACTTAAAATTTGTTATTTATATATCAAATATTTACATTATATTTAATTACAAGCTTTTATTTAACTTTATGTAGGTATGTAAACGTGGTTAAAAATCTGTAACGCTATTTAACCCACTTCCTGTTGAACTATTTAGCTGAAATTTGGTTAACTAATAGATCTTGGTTGACAGTCTAAACCGTAAATAGGCATGATGTCAGTAACAAAGTATCATTTAAATTATGATTTTAAATAATGAAATACGTTGAAAAGATTCTAAAAAATGTATTTATTTTTATATTAAAAGCGAGATTAATATAATTTTTGTTCAAATAAAAATGCAAAATACAGCAATCCGCCATGTTAAATGGAACACCAATCAGAGCGAATGACGTTACGCATCAGTAAGCGTCAAAAGTGATTGACTTTTATTTTAGACAAATATCAATTCCTCTTACAAGATTATTAGGTACATACCTTATTTAAGAACTTATATACTTTGGAATTCATTTTTAACACACAAAATAATTAAATTACTGTCTAACTCCGAATGATATTATTATTGACAAGAAGTGTGACGTCATAACTCTGATATCTCACCTGCGAGAGTTTTGGCGTCAAATTCAAAATTAGTTTTAAAAGAGTCATTTTTTGCGATTTATTTCTGCAGAAATAAGTATTTATTTTGGAAATAGGAGACAAGTAAGATCATCATAGAATAGTTTTTTTTTAAATTAGTCATCATGCCTATTATAGAATTCTGTATTCCATGGCTAACTATGTTTTCATACAAATAACATTTGTGTGCTGTGACGTGGAAACAAAACACGACTTCATAAAGATTTTTTTTTAGTTTTTTGCTGTTATATTTTATTGTTAGACCACAAAGTCATGAATTATACTTATAAATCAAGATATCTACAAAAATACACGCATAATTTTTTCTAAAAAAATCTCAAATCGCGACACTCCTTTTTACATGACACCATCCAGGCCGAAGGTGGTAGTATGGTGTAAAAATAAAATAAGAAAATTCAATCTAGTAGCCCGCCCGTATGGAGTTTCCTCGGTAGTGGGGGGCGGGGGGCTGGTCTCCCTCTCGCGTTATATCGTTGGCGGGTGTGTAGAGGGCGCACGTGTGTGTATGTGTATGTATATGCGTTACATACAGCCTAGTTGTAAAGCGGCATTAGCTGCAAAGTCCGAATTATAGAACTGGGTGGCGTTTTGGGAGGCTTACGTGTATGGGGGAGTGGGCCCATTACATGCTTATAGGTCCTGTTGACCCCTATTATGGAACAATGTGCGCCGTAAATAGTCGAGATTGAAAACAAAATAACTCTTGTTTAAAATAAGATATGTTGTTATAAGGAGTTTGGAAAATTCCGATGGTGGAAAAAAAATAATATATAGGAGTGTATTATAGGTACCTGTATTTTTTTTATTGTATATTTGAGGTAGTAAATCTATAAATTGTCTGGATCAACGAAATATCATCTATATTGTTAATTATTTTGATTACATTTATAACAAATACCACATTTTTTATCTTATATCAATTTGATTATTTACATTTCTAAATTAAATTCTTAAATTTTGAACTGACCAATTATAGCTTGCTATTACAAGCAGTGGCGGACTATGAGAGGGGGGAGGGGGGGGGGAAAGATGAGATAGAAAAGTTTGATGATTATTTTAACTAAATTTGCATCTTTACAAAAATCACGTCTCCTAAATAGAACAAAGCATCAATAAAAACAATTGAAATATTTAATTTAATAAACCGTTTATTATTTTCTGTAATCTACAAACCTACAGCATCCGAATAATCCTAGATTTATGAAATAATATGCAACAGTATTTTTATAAATTAAAATTCATTATAGTATCTACTTATGACCATATTCCTTTCGTTCACCCTTTATTTTATTCAAAACTGTGCACAAGTACAAAAATGCACTTAAGTACTTTTATGAAAGTACTTAAACATTTTTACAAAAGCACTTAAGTACAATAAAAATTAATTAAGTTAATTAATGAGTAGGTCTATATTATATATTTAATATGTATGTATGTAAGTACATACAATAGGCCCTATTGAATAGGGACAGTGACTTTTCGACACGTCAAAAATATATTTAAATTTTAATAAAATAGATTTTGCCTGATATTCATTTTTATAATATAAACAGTTATGCAGGCAAACACATTAAATTAAAAAAAAAAGTTTAACACACTTTCTTTCCCCTTAAGGGTTGAATTTCATAAAATCCCTTCTTAAGGGTGTTTACGTCATAAAAGGAAGACACACCTAAAATTTCACGTTTCTAGGTCCATGTATTTGTGCTGGGTGTTGTTAATACTTCAAACTAATTATATTTTATAAATTTAATAACAAAGAAATTTCGTGCGTAAATTTAAAAAAAATTCATTTTCGTTTTATATAAATAAAACAAATATATAATTCAGTATCTCTTCAGGAAAAACAACTTTTATATGCGTAGTAAAAGATGGAAAATAAATTTTACAATCTAATAAAAATCTTGTAAAAGTTATGGGGCTGAATTATTGAATATTTATTCTGGTATTAAAACTTTCAATAAATTTTACTGTGTTTATAAATTATATTCAATTAATTAAAACAAATCAATAATGGAAAATAATGTGCTATTAATTAATTGATATTTTAACTGAGAAGAATCTCCATATTTTCATGCATATAATTATTTTTTTAATATATTAAAATGTTTTTACAAAGACGCTGGAAATTAATTTCTTTGCATTTACTTTTGATATACAAATACAGAGGAAAAGTTTATTAGTTTGTTTTTTAAAACTATTCTGAAAAAACTGATTTAGATGATACTTTCACTAGTGTTGCTTATAATCTTCCTGGTAAAATAATATATGTATGTAACGTCATGTCAAAGGGGTAAGCAGTAAAAAAAGTGATGTAAGTTGGAGATAACTTTTGTTTAGACTACTTATAATACGATATCTAAAGGTGGAAAAAAAGATTCCATTATTTATCAGCCCTCTTCCTCACAATTTTAACAATAGTTAAACAGATTTGGTTACATTGTGACATCCACCATCGAACGCAGGGTAAAACATCTAGTGAACTACCGAAACTGATTTTTGAATCAAAACAGAAAACAGAATTTCGGTTTTCATCTCATTTTCGGCCGAAACTGAAACCGAATTTTTGTTTCAGTAGTTAAACTGATTTGGTGACATTGTGACATCCACCATCGAACGCTGGGTAAAACATTTAATGAACGACCGAAACTGATTTTTGAATCGAAATCGAATTTAAATTTTCATCTCAGTTTCAGCCGAAACCGAAACCGAATTTTGTTTCAGTAGTTAACCTGATTAGGTGACATTGTGACGTCCACCATCGAACGCAGGGTAAAACATCTGGTAAACTACCGTATTTCGATTTTTATCTCAGTTCCAGCTAAAAACGAAATAGAATATTTTTAAAAATAATTTTGATACAGTTTTTCTTAAGTTTTTGCTCATTTTTGGTTACGAAAAATAGTATGGATATTATATGTACAAATAGAGCCTAGAACAGTCGGGCGCAGCGAAATACGATGAACATAGTTTGGGCAGGCAAGTTGACCAGAAAATGACCGAAACCGAAACTTGACCAAAACACTTATTTTATACCGAAACCAGCCGAAACCGTGCCTTTTGACGGTTACTAAAGACATCTAGGTAACTGTATTAATAAATATAATTTAATTCATCTTTTGTTTACTATTTTTTAATGACAATAATTTTAAAGAAATGTATATTTTCCTGACTTTTTAATGCAGTCATTTTGACATCTTTATACAGATTATTTATAATATCATACAATACTTTAAATATCTTAGAATTATGTATTATTCAGCTTCCCACTGTACTGTCTTTCTAAATAAAATTAACCCCGCTAAAATAAAAAATAAAAACCACTTTTACAAAATTAACCTATTCATTTTACGAATTTAAATTTAAACCACCGACAAAACTGATAATTATTCTGACCAAAGAGACAGCAGTCAATTAAGAAGACCTATTCTCCGCACCCAGCATATTTAATCCCGAGATTCTGACCTGCGAATGCCCGATCAGCGTCGAACCCTTGTACCGTGGAATCGCCGCGCTCACAAACTCGAATTGACTCGATCTAACTCGCTTAGACTTTTCAGGTAGACAAAAAAATGTCCCACATACTTATACCTACTTCAATAAGTAAAACAAGATATAAATTGATTATTTTATAATAATACTTATTTAATATTTTATAATGATTTAATGAAGAAAAATATTTGTTAAAACATTGATTCTAAATAAAAAAATTCCCGCCAAAGCGCGCATTCAAAGTCACGTGGTGTAAGTGACGTAACTGTTTACTCAAACAAACTAAAATCAACCAATAGGGATCGAGTATTTTGACGTTTTTAGTAAGTAATTACGTCATATTGGATAAAGTTCTGCTAGATGCGTTTACGATCACGTGACAAATAGGTTAAATATTACATTTTAAAATTAGGTTTATTATTAAAATAGGTACTAATTTATTTATTATTAATAGTGTCAAATACAAAATACCCAATTGTTTTTAAATTTGATATTATTTCAAGCATCCGTAAAATTCTTCAGTTCTTTCTTTTGTATCCATATTTCTCATAAATATATTATTTTTAATGAGCAAATATATATTTTATGTATTTTCTGTCATAAATAAGTGCCCAATAAGAAAAAAGTTAAAGAACTAAAAATACTTAAATATTTAATTCTAAAACAATAAAAAATCAAACATACATTGAAGGGGGTGGGTGCCTAGAATATTCTAAAACCATCTCTGCATACATTCATCCACAAATACTCATTAACTAGCACAAACTCGCATGGACTCGCCATTAGGCAGGCAATACCAAACTTGAGATGCGGATATTGTCTGAGCATAGACCGGTCTCTCGGCGATGCTGTGTGAGTATGTGTGTGTGTGTGTGTGTGTGTGTGTGTGTGTGTGTGTGAGGTGGGTGGGTGGACGTCACTGGTTCACGCATAATTTAGACGTGGCGGACATTGCGAGTTGAGTCAATCAATAGTAACCATTACTACCACTACCAATCAAAATGCGTTTGTGTGTACGTACGATTTCTATTCTAATTTGACCTCTGGTAGTTTAATTTTGAAGTTGAAATTCAAAATTTGTTGGTTTTAAATTATATTGGAAATTATTTTCAAAAATAAGTCATTTGAATAATGGTTTGTTCTTATAATTATCAGAAAATAAATAAAACTAATTAAAGGGATTTTATTTTTCTATGACAAGAAATAGTCGAAATTCTTATCATTTTATAGAAAAAAATCGCAGTTTTCATTCAAAAACATTAAACCGGAGTTCTTCAAACTTTTTAGTCTTTCACTTTCTTATATTTTAAATCTTGAAATTTCATTTTGAATAAAAATTTTTTTTCGCAAAATTCAAGTTTCTATCGAAAACCTTATTTCTGCATTTCAAAATCATCATACGTCAAAAAAATGCAAGCTTCCAAACACAATTTATTAATTTATAAATTTTCAAATTTATTCGGGTTTTGGTTCATTGTTATCCAGTTTTTGAAAAATCTGAAAAAACAGTGAAAAGTAAAGATTAAAATCATTCAAATTACATGATTGCGACATTTTTAATTAAGATGTAATGATTTAAGTGTTATCTAAAAAGAAAAAAATTGAGTGTAAAAATTTCAAGAATAAAAGATTATAATACGAGCTCTACAATTGTCTCTTGATTTGTGCCATTACACAAACTAATTAACAAAAATTTAATTTAAGAAAACCAACTTTAGCTAAAACTATTTTAAGTGCGACATAAACCATACGAAATATCTCATCATTTACTTTTACTATCACTTTTTGATTTCGACAATAAACTTTTTTTACGTCTACCATTGCCACCAGCTACAGTCCATATAATAAACTCACCACACACACACACACACATACACACTCACATGTACACATACACACACATATCTATAACCTAAACGTATGCGTGGTTCTATGAAAGATGTGAGGTAGAGATGTGTTGGTAGTATGCCTAGGGGGGTTTCAGACCAAGTGCTTTAACAGCAAAGTGCTCGCGGTGGTGGTGGGGGACAGGGCAGACTTTGATGTCCGCGTGAGCTAGTCCTCCCCTTGGTACCCGCATACACCCGCTGCCGCCTTGGTCCTGTCTATTTGACAGCTCTCTCTATGCAAGATTGAAATTCTGCTGTATTGAATTGAATTCGCCTCCGCCGGCCGTTCGACGCATTTTGTCCCCCTTGTCCCCCCCTTTCACAATACCTCCAACATGTCCACGGTTGAGATGTAGAATTTGCAATGAGAATTGAGTGAGAGTTTCTTTTTTTAACATGATGATGGCTATATTAAGTCGGTTGTTTAACTGTACAATGAAGAAACTTTTTTTGGTCAAATTGTATTTCTTTGTTAAATAGGAATAATGAATCTTATTTAAATATTATTTATATTAATAAAGAAAGAATGTGGTATAACGAAATCATATACTTTATTTTTTGTTTATGTTTTTTATATAGTTTTTCAAACTAAAACTTTCAAGCTAGTTTTACAACAATCAAAAATTCTCCCCAGAATTTTAATTATAATATTAATAATTATTTATGTTATATATCTATTCTCAAAGTTTTTATTTAATACTATCAATTATATTATCAGTATTAACAGAACTTTAGGGAAAATATGAAACGGTTTATACGGTAGGTTAAAGATGTACCATCAACATTAATTATGTTATATTTTAAATTTATTATACTAAATTACATAAGAGTAAATACTCGTATATGGTATTACATCAAGCAGTGTTCTTAATTTTTTCGGAGTTGCTGAAAACATTTAAATATAAAGATCTTAAAAATAACACTGAAAATTATAAATTATATATTTGTACATTAGGTCGTTTTTCTCTATTATTTTGTACTTTTAATTTAGACAAGTTGTTAGAATTGATTTATACGAGCCCCTCAAATTCGTAAGCTTTGAATACAAATGTTGACGAAAATTGCTACACTTCATTCATTTAGTCAATTAATATACTTAATAAAGTATATAAAAAAATTCCATGATGACGATTTCAAGGTATTGAAATTCTTTACAAAAAGATTATTTTAAAATTTCATTTTCTACATAAATGCACTCTGCGTGAAGTTCAAAATATACATTTTTTTCAAGATTGATTAAATAACATAACAAAGCTTTAAAAATGAAAAGATGTTGAGGAACGAATTAGACCATCATAAAGTAGAGTAAATTTACTCTATTTTTGAATAAAAAAGTTAATTTTACACCAAGTTACAAGCATTTGAATACAGGCTATTTTTTAGATGCCCCCTTAATTAATGTGCAGAGTGTATGTACATATCATATTATAACTTATTCATATACTTTTTCTTGTTGAATCTTTCATGAATTTGCCGATTAAGAACCACAATCCTAAAATGTGTTGAAATAATTTTTACAAGAACAAAAGACTGTTGAATGTTAAATAAATTAAAATTATTAATTATGTAAAATACTAATTATATGCATATATTAAATGTAAATTAAATCGTACATAAAATAAAAATACCTTCTCGATTTTAAGATAATACGTATGTATATAAAATCCAAATCTCAAATAAAAGGTAATTTTTTTAAACATATTCAAGAATTAACCGACGCATGAAAATTAAAATAATACATACACGAAATTATCCAAAAAATTATTTATGAGCTTCGCTACCTAGAACGTTTTCTTGCACAACAAAGTAGCCGAGAATAAATTTTTAGACAAAAAGTATCACGTCCTGGAACAAACACACACACACATGCACACTTTTACTCTCATCTTCACTCACATACACATAGACATTAACACTGACAGAATCTTACACATACACAGACACATACATACATATACACGCTCTGGATCGTGTAGGTTATATATGCAAATTTCGTTCGTACGGAGATGTGAGGCGAAGTAAAGTAGTATGGCTATGGGGGTTTCGGTGGAAGGTGATAAGGGCGGGTGCGGGGGTGCGCGCGGGGTGTACACGACGGCATGGCAAGGGGTGGGGTGGGGTTGGGAGTTTGGGGTGGGGGTTGGAGAAGACTCGCGCGATGTCCAGCTCTTTGGTCAGCTGTCGCGAACGCGGGGTGGGAGTGGGGGGAGTGCGTACGGCGGATCGATGCCGCCGCCGCCCTAGCACACTTTACATTTCCCGGAGGAGTCCGGGCGGCGGCGCGCGCTCTGGACTTTCTCTGGACGCGAAAGTGTGCGCTTCGGGGACTCACCAGTGGCGCGCCGATCGTGTCTTGTCATATTGGCAGCCTACAAAATTGGTTTATTGTTTAAATTGGACAAACTATTTTAAGCTCTCGTAATTAACTACGCATTTAGATAGTAATTTTCTTTATGTTATTTTGAAGTCTTGTATGCTATATTATCTTTTAAATAAAACTTAGTTTCTGGGTGTCAGCGTCGTTTAAGGTATTATCTCTGGCCTCGGTTACAAAATCACGGCAAAAACTTCAATGTTTGAAATATGTTTTATCTCGATTCGATTTATAAATATATATCGTTATAGGTATATGGAAGAAAAAGGAAGAAGAAAAAATTGTAATGAATGAGTCTGATAAGATTACACAGAAAAAATTGATTGGCCATTGATCTCATGAATTGGTAATAAAATCTCTGATTCGAATTGTTTGATTTAAACTGTAAGACAGTTGTATTAACAGCTTTTTAACGATGTATAAAACTAATAGAGTGTTACTTACTACCGGCCTTGTTATACACCACAAAAAGCAATACAAAAAAAACATCATGAAAATAGCTTTTGTTTGAACTCTAAACTGTTTTTGAAAAAAATGTCCAGTCCTTCAAACCGGGGAAAAATGCTAAAATTCATCCATTGCTTTCATTTGTTTATGATTGAATTTTAGCATATAATAAAAATATGAAAAAAAACTTGTATAAAAATTTACTAGAATGCCCTTTTTAGGGCATTTTTAGATTTAAAAAAAATTAATTTATTTATTTTTATAGTTTTTTTATTTTTATTTTACATTTATGAAATAAAACGATAACATTTTATTTACTAACTTATTTTTTTCAAATAAAAAAATTAGACAACATTAAAAAGTAAGAAATAGAATTAGTTTTGGAAACAATTTTTATATTGTCATCAAGAATACGAATATATGTATACAAAATTTTAAGAGAATTGGAAACTGATGAAAAATTAGTTACAAGATTTGATCGTAATTTAAAAACCAAGTTAATTAAAGCTTTGTAAAAATAATAGAAATTACTCCACTCATAAAACAAACCTGTTATCTTTTTAATAATATATATTAAACAAAGAAATATACGGCGTATAACAATGACACTGTTCCCATACTCTCCTAGAGCGTCTACTACAGATTTTCATCACCTCCGCTACTGGCTAGTTGCCAGTGACCATCACACTCGCACGACGGGGGTGTGAAGCGGCGGGTGGGTGTGCGTCAGGCCGGTCTATGTAGGGATGAGCAGGTGGTGCGTTCTAAACTTCACAGCGCGGTGCGGGGGGAAGGGGACAGTAGCGCAAGTGAAAGGGGAACAGCAGCACACTGGCGCGCCAGGAAACTTGCCAAAGATTTACATCTTGCAGTGCTCGATGATGGATTATTGTGTTCCACGTATGTACAGGAAGTGGTGGGAACGCACTTTTTTATAACGGACGTGGACGTTTTTTAACCGGTCGAAATTTGAGTCGTCTTTGTGCGAAAAGATTACATTTATCTGTACATGTTTTTCGAAATGGACACCTGAAATGATTTATTTTTATATAATTCTTAACCAAATAAAATGTCACTTATGAAGAATACTATGGATCCCAGAATAGGGGGAGCTAACAGGGCTATAGTCTAAAGCCCGGTGTTGATTACTCTTTCATAAATATGTCTAGCTCAACTTTGGAAACGAAGATCGGTTTTGAAATCTTGAGCAATCGCACGAACCAAACGTTGGAACGGCAATTTACGGATCATTATAATTTCCAGATGTTTTTATTTTCATTAGATGGGAATCTTCTTTGATTGTTGATTATTTCTACTCATTTTAGTTTTATTAATTTTTTCTTCATATCATCAAATGCAATGGATTTAACTTCCTTTACATCGACTTCAAATGTGATTGTCTTTGTACATATACAGAATTTTAAAAAATAATCCGCGATAGGGCCGGCATCAGTCTAGGTTTCGGTATGTCGTACTGGACACTCGAAAAATTTGCGTGTGTCGAATTACCCACCAAAGATTGAAAAACCATTTAATTTTTTTTAGGTTCTGTTTACGTGAACTTATTTATGACCTGCAAAACATTAATCCATATCGAAATAAATGATATTGTCGTCAAATGTACTTACTGTAGGTAAAATTTAGAAAAACGTATTATGAAATTTTTGACCAAGTAAATATTATTGAATTTTCAAAAACGATTTTGATAGACAGATTAATTAATAACAGAGACATGTTCCTTGATTTGACAACAAGAAGTAATCGTGACTTTTTTACGTGATAACCAGGGGTGGTGCATAGGAATCGTACCCGAAACGAAGTTTTTCAGTTCTCTGTCGAATGAAAAATTATCTTCGTTCAACAATGATGCAAGACCGATTAAATCATATGGCTTTGATCCAGATTTATTCAGAATTAGTTGACAATTTAGACATTGAAACACTAATGGACGAATTCATCGATAAAAATAATAAGCATACAACTGTTTTCGCCTTATCGCAGAATAATTAATGAAATAATTGAGTCAGATATTATGAATAAAAAGCTAATTTGAATTTTTATTTGTTAAACTATTGATAATTTTTAATGTTTCAAAAAACATATTTAAAAAAAACACCCCAACTTCCCCCTCCCCTCAATTTTTTACTAGACACTAGAAATTTATCTGTTCTACCGGCCCTGACCCGCGACCCCTTTTAACGAGAGGAAATATGAATCTGTATACGAATCATCCAGCTTCTTTTAATATCTTCTAAATGTTGAAATCCATTTCCTAAAACAAATCATTAAAAATTTTAAAGTTTGAACTTAATCCAGTTAATATATTAAATATATGTATTTAATCTCTTCTCAATTTTCTTAAGATACGCCACTGGAAGTAATATTTAAGTTTGATGCTATATACATATGTATACATAACTTTATAAATGACAGAAATAATAAGTCTATTCAACAAAACATTTCTAGATAACAATATCATTCAAAAACAAATGATTTTCCTTTTTGTTCAAAGTCAATCACTATCAGTAATAAATTTATTATTAAATATATTGTCTCTAACTATTTGATGATAATAATTACAATTTGAGTAACAGGAGTTTATGAGTTTATATATTATATAAATATATATATGTAGTATTTATCTATTGTGTAATGTCTCAATTTACCCAAACGGCTAATATATCATCTCTTGGAGTTCCATAACTGACCGCAAAGTTCAGAAAAGGTTGGGTTCGAATTTTATACACATACTTATAGCTATGAAAATGGTTATTGTCCTAGTTTTATATTATTTAAAGGTTTTATTGGAAAACGAGAAGATCAAGAAGTTGTTAATGAGAATTTTGTTATTTTGTTATTTAATTAAGTTAAACAAACTTTTTTCTTTTTATTTTGTTTGTTTTTCTTATTACATACGCGATTCAAATTCGAAATTTACTTCGTAAATGGAGTTAACTGAATATTGATAATATATTCTCATGATATATTTTTATATAGAATCATTTTAAGGGTATTATCTCTCATAATACTTTGAAGATATAAATTCATTTCTAATAAATACAGTATGTAAAATACATTAACGATTAACGAATACTATTTCAAAAATATTTAAAAATATGGTTACGTTAATACGAATTACCTGTATTTTATAAATTTCGATTCAGTAGTTTTGTAAATAATTGAAAGCAGATAATTTTGAAAATAAGTTCAATTCAATTAATTTATTCATAAAATGAATGATTTAAAATTAAATTTAGAATATATGTTAATCAATATTTGCAATAGCCTTAACTATTAATGCCGATGAACTAATTCTAATAGGTTGTTAGTTGCAACCCTAAAAAAATTCAAAACTTAATTTTTAGTTAAAAATGAAAATATTTTTTATATTCAATGTTTTTTTTTATAAAAATGAATAATTGATAATAAATTAATTTAATTATAATATGTAAGTCGTAAGACACATACGAGCTGAATAAATATTAAAAATGTATATTTTTACCTTTAATATATAAACTTATGCACTATTGATGGAAGAACTCAGTGACGTGTTATACAGTAGGCATAAGCCTAAGGCCCTGACCTAAAGGGGGCCCTAATAACAAAGATATTTTCTTTTTTTCGAGTAATATATTTTGACACTTCCTTTTTTGATTTTTTTTTTTGTAAATAAATTTTTGGAGACAATTTTTTCCCTTTTGTAATGATCTTCCAACAATTATTATCTACCTAGAGCTCCTAATGGTCCAATCGGGTGTCTCTATAAGCACTAACATAAACATAATTTGTAATAATAAATAGTTTTTACCATTTTCTGTAAAATTTTCTCAATAAGACTTAACAACTGTTAGAACTACCCTCAGTTTTACCAAATCTGTTATTTCTATCAACCATATACATCTCTTATGTCCGGTATTAAAAAGGACCTAGCAAATTTGCAAGCTAGCAAGCACTCTCAAATGAGATATAAAACTTATATGACAGTTCTCATTGAGATAGTTGCAGGCGCAGTAAGTTGGTTTTTACCATTTTTTACGCAAGGTTAGTAAATACACTTTAGTAAATATACTTTTTTTACTTCCTATGTATGAAACTATTTGTCTTAAACTTCAAGAGAACTCTCATATAAGTTTGATACCCCATTTGAGAGTGCTTGCAAGCTTGCAAATTTGCTAGGTCGTTTATAATACCGGACATTAATAAACCAATCAGAGCCAAGGATTTATTGCTATTTAACAGATAAGTACCAAGCTGTCAACACAAACAGACTGGTAACATAGATTGGTGAAATTCAAGGTATATAAAGACAAGGTAGCCTGGTCAGCTCCTTGACCAATCAGCGATGGCGCGGGAATTGACGTCACCATGAAGAGATATTCAAATGTCATAAATGCATAATTGAATATAAATTACAAAAAACTACTTTATTTATTCTTGTTTTCGTATTTTTGATATTTTATCAACACTTACCATCAAAGAAGTATAAATTCGACATTGCAAAATCATTAAAAGCTGTCAGAATCACAGAACGTATTGCCAACTTAAGAATAGTAAATATGACGTTTCCCGAGAAGACCAAATTGTCTGAAACAGCTTCTTTATGATTTTGCAATGTCGAATTAGTACTTCTTTGATGGTATGTGTTGATAAAATATCAAAAGTACGAAAACAAGAATAAATAAAGTAATTTTTTGTAATTTATATTCAATTATGCATTTATGACATTTAAATATCTCTTCGTGGACATTCGTGGTGACGTCAATTCCCGCGCCATCGCTGATTGGTCAAGGCGCTAACCAGGCTACCTTGTCTTTATATATACCTTGGGTGAAATTGGACAGTATTCTATCGATATATCATCCTTACTTTTACTTTACTTAAGACTCTATTTAAGATTCCATAAAATAACTCCATTAGCATGGAAATCTAAATACATGATTAGTATAGTATATTTTATACTACACCAGAAACAATTCAAGATTCCTTAATATAATTTCATCTGCAATATCTTGAGCTGGAAGACGACGCTAAAGACCAACGAGATCTTAATGTGTGAATACATAAAAACACCCATCCGGGATCACATATAAAAGTGACAGTCGGCACGGAAGAAGGAAAAAGAAGAAGAAGAAAAAACGCTGGCGATAAGTAGAGAAGTTGGTATCGCCGGACAACGGCGTACATATCGAACAAAGGGTCGTGCGAAATGTATTTTGCATACGCAGTTGAGGGCCCAGTGCCAGTACACACGCACGCACACGAACACACACACATAGAGAGAACTGCCGGGAGACGGTGGGTGGGTCACGTGGATGGGGGTAAGGAGGCGCACACATACACGCGTAAAGGTAGGGAGAAATGAGCTTAAGTAGGGCTGGTAAGTTTAAGTGGTATTGGAGAATTATTAGAAGATAGTTTACCTCTTATTAGATTATTTTTTTTGACATCTGCTCTGATAGTATAGGGGAGAATGGGGTAAGATGGGACGCTTAACGTTTAAATCGCCTTGTATAATGCAAACATTGTAATAGGTCAGTTAATTTAATAAATTGTTTCGTTTAATTATTAATATTAAAATTAGTTCTTGATTTTTTTTAAATATGGACAATGGACAATCTTGTACCTACCCAGGGTTAAAATGCAAAGGTTTTTAAGGTAACATGAATACAATATTTTATACGTGTATGCATTTTTATTAGATTCGGCATTGACTTTCATGTACAAGAAAAATAAATGTTATGTTTCATCTTATGCCATTTTTTTTGCTTTCGATCTCATTTTTAGTTTATAAAAAAATATTTTATAATAATATAGGTATGATTTTTAATATGTATGTAGTATGTACAATAAATTGATTTGGATGAAAATATAGACATTTTTTATTAATTAATAAAATTAATTGGAATAACACAAAAAAATCATCAGTATAACAATACATATTTTAATTATATAAGGTAAAATAATTAGTGTTATTAAAAGTCAGTAGTGTACGTCCTTACCAAGTATCTTGCCCCCCATCCCCCTTTTAAAATATTTTATAACATGAATGTGTACAGCTTAAGAAAAATTTTTATTTTGTAGTTTTCTAACTACGTTTTGAAGCCCCCCAAATTTTAACTATTTTGAAAATGAAGTATGATAATTTATGGTATGTAGGTATGATTTAGAACTAGGTGCTGTTTTCTTTGGTTTGATTTGTCTTAATTTAACTTAAATGTTTTTTCAACAGGTTGTTCCATTTTTACAGAAAAAAATTGTAATTCAATTTTTACAAATCAATTTGTTTAAAAATACGATTGTATTTTTATAAATAAGGAAAGATAGAATACTTGCCTTTTTGAAAGAAAAAAATCCATAATCTAGAAATAACTTGGTACCTTGTTATAATTATTATAAATAGCTTAATGAAAAATGTACAATAGTTTTATGAGAGCTAGTTTTTTATTCCTATAAATACGACAAATACAACAAGATTAAGCAATAAAATGATTACTCAAATTTACAAGATTTGAGTTATAAAAAAGAGCGGGAAGATTTTTACTTTTACAAGCATTACATTTTTGATGAAAAGTTATGTAGTAACTGAAAAGATTAATTTTGTTGCATCACATAATTCTTAGATTAACTTTTAAATTCGTCCTATGAATTTAATTGAAAAGAATACGTCAAAATACGAAACCTGAAAATACAAATATGATTACACCATACAATTATTTACAATATGAACTCAGTTTTAGATTTAAAATTAAATCTTAGAAAAGTAAACCAAAAAGAGCATAGAACAAAAGTGTCGACATTTGACAATATATCGACACAATATGGTCACCCCTAGTAGTGCAAGTGTACGAGTAGTAGTGCTGCTAGGGGGGTTTGAGAACACGCACCGTGGTGGTGGTGGTGGCAGAAGGACAACGACGTAAGAAGTGGCCGGTGGGCAGCGCGCGTATTGATCCCAGTCATCTCTCTCTGTCTGTCTGTCGTTCCCTCTCTCCCCCACACATACACACACACACATACATACATAGAGTCCCCCTTCGACCCCGCTTCACGTCCGTCCGCTAGGCTTGCCGGAGCGTGCCACGTGCTGCTAGGAGAGGGGCGAGCGAGAGTGAGAGGGGTAGTGTTGCGGGGAAGAGAGGGGGCACACGACGGTGAACCGGCTCTCGCACTGGTCTTCCACTTTTCTCATTCTTGTTCCGCGTTCTCACACGCACTCGCTTACTGCCGGACAGTGCTCGAGTTATAGACGCTGCGTGTGTGTGTGTGTGTGCGTGTGTATGTGTGGAGGGAGGTGTGATACAGGATGATCTGATTGTCGCGTCATGTAGGTCATTGTTATTTTATTTCTGTAGGATTTTGTATTAGATGCAATCGATGCGTATGTAATTTTAGATTTTCATGTTTTATTTTTTACTAGAAATTCTTTACAGTTTCACCCACATTTTTCGAAATCATTCTTATTAAAAATAACTAATTATAACCTTTGATTTTTTTTTTATTTTCTACATTTTTATTAGACAATATTATATTGTAAAATGACGTGTAGACTCAACTGTTTGGCCTTGACTGCATTACCCGGTTAGGTGGATGCCGGAATGTAACCAAAATAGTCATCGAAATGTTAAAATTACGTTAAGCAGATTAACAAATAATAGATATAGGTTTAATTTACCTCTATGGTACTTTCGTAACCAGCCTAGCATACTATAATATGCATATGTGGGCATTAGCTCGTTAATCCGTTAATCGTTAATTAACGAAGTTAACAAAATGCTTAACGGATTAACTTTTAAGTTAACTCAAAAAAATGTTAACGCTTTTGTTAACTTCCGTTAACTATAGTCCGTTACCATAGGTGGGCACAGTTAACCGAAAAATTAACTTCGTTAATCGTTAATTCGTTAATAAAAAAGTTAACTTCGTTAATCGTTGAAACGTTAAAATTCCGAAAATGTAACGGAAGTTAAAGTTAACCGAAAACACCGAAAATGTAACGGAAGTTAACCGTTAAAAGTTAACTACCTATCCAAAATGTTTTAAGACCTTTTTTTGCTTTTTCGACAACTTACTTATGTATTTGTCATCAAACAACCAATGTAACGGACTAAAGTTAACGGAAGTTAACAAAAGCGTTAACATTTTTTTGAGTTAACTTAAAAGTTAATCCGTTAAGCATTTTGTTAACTTCGTTAATTGACGATTAACGGATTAACGAGTTAATGCCCACCTATGACCGTTACATAGGTTGTTTGATGATAAATACATAAGAAAGTTGTCGAAATAGCAAAAAAAGCAAAAAAAAAGTCTTCAAACATTTTGGATGGTAAACTTTTAACGGTGAACTTTAACTTTCGTTAAATTTTCGGTTAACTTTAACTTCCGGTAAATTTACGAAATTTTAACGCTTTAACGATTAACGAAGTTAACTTTTTTATTAACGAGTTAACAATTACCGAAGATAACTTTTAGAATTAACTGTGCCCACCTATGATAATATGTGATATGAATAAAAAAATTATCCGGATTGCGACACATTTTTCTTTATTGCTTATCTCTTTATGAATGAAAATATTATTTACCAAAAATAGCGTTAAAACGGCACTAACCCTTTCCCTGCTTCGAAAGGAAGAACGTCGACCTTGTTAGAGGGGTTGGGGGAGAATCTAGTCTAAATTTTGTCTCTTTTAAAATACTTAGGAGCCTGGCCTACTTAAAATTAGTTAAACAAATTTGTTAGTTATTTCTAATCTAGCGAAAAACTAAGTATATAATAATATGAAACATAAGAAAAGGGTAATAATTATATCCCCCCCCCCCCATATTCATGCAAGCCTAAAGTTTATATTAAAAATTACTCTGATTTATTTAACCAATGAAATAAGTTGTTTCGGTTTTATTTAAATTCAAAATATTGGTAACATGTATCCGTTGAAATCTGTTGAAGTGTAATAACTACAAAAGTAATAAATAAATCGATGCAAAGGTATTTTGAGGTTAAGGATAATATATGTATATTAAATTTAAAAGAAAAGTATGTAAATCTCAAATTTGCATAGGATTTATAACCGATTTGAATATTTTTTAGAGTAAAAAATACATACAGAAGAGAAATGTTAAATCATAAAATACAAAGAAAAAGCGATGGGTACTATCATATTTATTTTGTATTTTCAAGAATAATGAATAAATACTTGTACCAAAAAACATTTTATATTTAACTTTATTAATTTACCACCTTTATACTATTAACAAATTATAAATTAACAAGTAACTTAAAACAAAGAACGTGTCAGCGGACTTACGAATCACTCTATGTACATATGCGTATGTACACATGTACATGTGCTGCAATACATAGAAGATATAACAGTGTATTAGTGAACACATTTGTATGTATTCTGTAACAAGTATTTTCTCCAAACTTTAATGAAGTTGGACTTTTTATTTGGATTTAATTTTCTTCAAAAGAATTGTCACATTTTCTTTTGTATAAATGGGAAAGTGTTTAACTTTTTACACGTTTCTTGTTTATTTTTGTATCGAGATTAGATAAATAGATTTTGACGTTATTAAAACAACTATTACGGAAATGGTTATAACAATAATATGGGCGTAAATTCATAAATAAAGAATTGTTAGTATTAACAATAGATCAAAAAACTAATTAAAATATTTGATAAACATTAATTATTTTACCAGAATGGCATCTAGTGGTAATGTTGATAACGTTATTTAGGTTTATATCTTTGATAAAATAATAAATAACTTATTTTTATTACAAAACTGGATAACATACATTATTTGTTGTACCATTATTCAAATGACTTATTTGAATATGATAAGTACGATGTATGAAACTATAATTCAATATTTACATCATTCTTGATTCGACAACTTTGACATTTGCTGTTGAAATAAATTCGATAATATATAAAAAAGTAAACTGTACTTTAACATCTTTATTTTTATGAATGCATACGTGATCTTTACGATTTCGTGATATGTACTACTTATGCAACCAGATATACATTATTGTTAAAAAGTTGCATAAGGCAGTTTTAAATTTTTGTATGCAGGTATGCAGTTTTGCATGTTCTTTCATTTCAAGTATTGCAATGTTATTACACATTTGATTTGTTCTGAAAAAGTTTATTTATGCAAAATACTGTTATTTTAAATCAAAGGAATTGCTATTTTACTATGATTGTATAGATTGTAGAATTATATTATATATTTCTTACTTGATTGCTATAAGAACAAAACTGTGAAAGATTACATTAATTCTGGGTATATACAAAAATATAGGTAAATCATATAAGAAATTATAAAAAAGTTTTTCTTTTTTAATCCACAGTCAAAAAGATACCTTATAGATTTTAATATATCAATTGCTACAAAATGTATACTTATACCACGTTACCAAAAGAGACTCTCAAAGAATTATAAATTATGATATATACAGTTCAAAGTCCTTATTTTTTAATCGGCTGCAAACAGGGCCGGATTTTGAAATTTGCCGCCCGTAGGCAGTAGCGAAAATTGCCGCCCTTTGTGATTGAATAAAAATAAAAAAAGTAAAAAGTTTATCAATTATTAAAAAGAAACCGTGAATATGTTTTTTTTAGGTTTTCATGTTTTTTTTCAATATTTTTATCAATTATTAAAAAGAAAGTGTGGAAAGACCTTTTATTTCGCTAAAATTTGCCGCCCCTAAATTTTTGCCGCTCTAAGCACGTGCCTGCACTGCCTACATGGTAAATCCGGGCCTGACTGCAAATAATACTGTGACTTAAACTCAGGAAGCCAGATTTGAGGATTCTTATCAAAAAATACTAATCAGTTCAATTTCGACACTGGAGTATTTAAAAAATTAGTAAAATTTCTTAAATCAAAATTGCTTAAAAATACCTGCAGTATAACTTCGATTTAACGAAATAATCAGTTAAATATATGTATAAGAAAGTAAGTTTTCGAATGCGTTGTTAAAAGTAAACAAATTAGTTTTTGTTTTGTTTTTTATTTTAATTATACCTAAAAATGTCACAAAATTTTTGTATTTAGCAAAAATTTCCTCAATTTTTAATGAAAAAAATTTAAAAACATACTATAAAATTTTGTTTAAGCATATTCGAAGTTCGCTACATCGAGGTTTAACAGTATAGGCTTCTATAAAAATTTCGGAGCCTTACCTAAAAACAAAATTTTGAAATTTATATTTTGTATAATTTATAAATAATTATTGATCTTTAATAGAAACAACTGAATATAAAAAAGAAAAAAAATTGAGAGTTTGAGATATAAAAAAAATGACCCAGACATAAAATTCGTTCATAAAATCAACCCGTGTAATGGGCGTAGACAAAAGTTTTGATTCGACGGGGGCGGGGGGGTTTTATCATAATTAAGATAGGTCAGGCACGAGAGAAAAGTTCCCCGATCATCGCGTGACACCGGAAAAAGTTTGCGGCGGCGTTTCCGGTGTGACCCCCCGGAGCCCGCCCGGAGTCGGTGGGATTCCCCGGACCCGGCCATCTCATCCCTCGTCTGAGAAAACGATGCGGAATAAAGAATTTCGTTCTACTTTCCAAGTTATGAAAGGTTTAATTGTTTTTTGTTGGATTAGATTTTTTTCTGTCTGGGTTGGTTTTTGCTTAATGAAGATATTATTTTTAACTGATATTATTTTGACGAGACTTACGATTATGTTCATTTAATTTAATTTAAATAATTAATAAAAAGTTAATATTTTAGTTAAGGTAGTTGGTCCATCATAATGTGATCACATTAGGCCATGAGTACATATTTTTAATTTAGAGAAATGATCATGGCAACGCTGTACATTATCTACTATTAACTACTTGTCAAATGATTATATTTTATCATCTAAGCTACCACAGAATATATTAATAATTAATGAAATCGATTATAATTCCCTTCAATCCACTTAACATATTTTGTAAAAAATTATTTCATTATTTCGTGTATTTTTTACTATAATCAAATGAATACGTTGTTGCCACATTGTCAACAATACTGTAATTTATGTGATGGTTTGGTAGGTAAATCTGGTTAAATCTTAATAACGGGATGGTCAATAATTCCAATTTTTTGTATACTGTTTTGTTTCATATAAATATACAACATGTCAGTTTTTTATGAAAAACTGACGCTACGTTTAAATTAATTTTCTCTAATAAAACGTTACGTTAGTGTACGGTTAGTCCATATAAGCTGTGTTAAGAATATAAACTTTGAGATCGTTTTTCATGACTTTGAGATGGTCAATTTTAATAAAAATGGGCTATTTTTCAAATATTAATCTAGGGAATATTCCTGTGTAATTTAAACAAAATCTGACGAAAACAATGTTTACGGACTAACTACTTTAACGATGTACCTACTTTAAATATATTATTTTTGAAAATTTTAAGTACCTGTATACAGTCGAAACTAGTTAAAACGACATTGATTAATACGACATATCAGTTTTAATGACTCAAAATAAAAGTAAGACTGAATCCCATATTATATTGCCTTTTTACTGGTTTTTACGACTATTGGCTTTTATGACCTAATATTTCGACTGTATTCCCAATGTTTTTTTTTTAGATTTTTCTCACTATTGCTTTCTGAGATATAGACTTATGTCCGGTATTATAAAGAATAAAGAATAAATGAGGTTATTAATTTTTTTATAGTATCTATGGAATTGCTACGAAATTTACAGCAGTGATACTTCAACGTATTGTAACACAGTTAGCGACTCTGACCGTACAAAATAATTTTCATAATATCACCACCGTTTTAATACCGTTGGTGTTTACATACAACGCTCGTGCGAAAGTTGACAAAGTCATCACAAAACTCCAAGAGAACTGTCATATAAGTTTGATAACTCATTTGAGAGTGGTACCAAACTTACAAAGCTAGGCCCTTTTTCAATGCCGGAAATTAATATTTTTAGCATTTTTTTTTTAATTTGTAAAGCGAAAATATTAATAATAACAAAACAAAACGTTAGCTTTCATTCGATATCCCATTCGTCGGATTGAATTAAAAAAAAAAGATTTTGGTAACCGATTTGCTCCCCCCCTTAAAAAAATTGCCATAAACTTAAATTTTATTTTTAAAAACAGTAACTATGCCATTGGCCTATTCCAGGGGTCGGCAGTCTTTTAAGTCAGAAGAGCCAAATTGTTAAGGAAACATGATTGCAAAGGTATCAGAGAGCCATAGATATAAATGTTGCCAATTGCAATTACCTTTTTTTTAGACATTCAATTCTAATTACCTTTCTTTTTAGTCATTCACTTAATTTCCTAATTGAATAAATAGTTAAAAATCACTGAAGAGCCGCAAACAACTGTGCAAAGAGCCGCATGCGGCTCGCGAGCCGCAGTCTGCCGACCGCTGGCCTATTCTATACCCTTTACTTTTATTATTACATATTATTTTTAGTACAAAATGTTCTGTAGCTAAAAGAATGTGACAGACAGACGCAAGTGTTCCTTTTTCCAATGTCGGTACGAAACCCCCTAAAAAATCTCTGCCTACACAAAATGCACGATTGCTTTATTTTTTACGACGCTTTGACTGTACTATTAAAATTTCAAAAAATTGCGCTACAATCTCCAAACCAAATATTACTTAAAAATAATTATCTAATGCGGTATTTTTACCATACCTACTCGCATATTCAAATTCTCGCAATACCGTTTATTTACTCAACGTAAAAAACATATTTCCATCCGGTATTTTTACCCCCAAGGGTGGTAAAGTAGTGGTTAGGGGTAACCTATACACTGTACCTCCCACAAGCTGGTACGATTTAGTTTTACGTCTATTAACAGCATTCATTAACCGAGTAAAAAGCCCATTGTCAGTGAATCATCGTTCATCAGCTTATCAGACAGGTGGCAGCACTGCGCTTGCATACCCACGCTTGTTAAGGGATTGGCAAACCTGCATTAAAAAAACAATCAAAATTCAAAATTGAAAGTGACACATGGGTTGTATCACGGATAATACAGATCTAATGACACCTATCGGAAATGTCGATAACTAAATTAGGTTCTCATCTAAGATAATATTTATATTCCAACTATTTCAAGTTATTTTCCTTATTTAGTATTCAAAATAAAGATATTTCAATATTTGCGGTGCATGTAGTTAACTTTTAAACAAATATATTACCAAACAAATAAATATAATTCGTTTACCCCAGGAAAGTACAGAAGATATATTGTTACAAGTAGAGAAGTATATTGCTCTCTCTGTTTATCGTACTACGTTGTAGAGACCAAATCTAGAATATCACCGCTAATTTCGTTATTACAGTTATGTAATTTATTACATAATTTGTATTAATGTTTGCTTTATTGTTTCTTTCACGTTAAGTTCTTAACGAATATTTACGATTTGCACGAGAACTTTTACTCCAACTGTCAAGGAAATACGATAATGGCATGCAATTTTTTACTTGTCGAAGTAGAAAAACACTAAAGTTTTCGAAAGAACTTTAGTCTGGTATAAAATTCAACGTAGCATATTATGTTATTATGTGTATCTTATGTAATGTTATTTTATAAATCGGGAGGATATTTTAGTAGGTAATAATTATTTTCATTTCAAACTTAAGGGGGCAGATCCAGTTGCGACTTCCAAAAAAAGCTCTTTTTTATTATTTTTTTTGGCCACGCATTAAAATAGTTAATAACAAATGTTTATAATTTTAATGTTTTTAATGTTTATAAAAATGTTATAATTTTTCATGGCAAAATATTAAAAAATATCAAATTTCGGAGGGGTCCAAAAAAAGTGTTTTGCCATGATCACTGCTGTTCGTCACTGGATCATCAGAAATCAAAAAAAAACAAAAGGGATCATTAGTTAATGACATAATGCTCCTGGTGGACGAAGGGGTTTGAAAATTTTTGAATTTTCACAAAATGGCGGATGTTGAAAGTCAAATTTCTTTATTTGACTAAAATTTCACTCGCATTTTCGGCTATAAAAAAATAATCGTCCAAAATAAAAATCGCTCGTCCATCCGGAGGACAATTATGTATAGAATAAGTCAGAAAAATTTCAAACCGATCGGTAAAGCCGTTCTCAAGTTACAGTGATCATCGACTTCGAAAATATACTTTCGAGAAAAAGCGCACAGTTGTCGCTACCTGCCTACTTGAATACATTAGAGACGGCTCCGTTCAAAGTTATATATCTCCATAAATAATGGTCCGATTTGTCTGAAATTTTTAGAGAATACTTTTGAAATATTCTACTTTGAGAAAATGAAATAAAAAAATTGATTTAAAAAAATTCTAACTGGGTCTGCCCCCTTAACATAATACTTCAGTTAGGTCAACATTAAGAAACCCGGGAAAAAATTGTAGATCTACAGAGATCTAGGTACTCAGATCTCGATAGATTTGCATTTTGAAACAACATTATATTTTTCACTGATTTTTGGTCTATAGAGACTTGCAAAGATCTTCAACGGTCTACAAAGATCTAAAATGATCTACAACGATCTACAAAGATCCCTGAAGATCATTGTAACGTTGAAAATTAATGATTTTTCAGCGTTGAAAATTCATGAATTTTCAAAGTTTTAATCTCTATTACAACGATCTTTAGAGATCTTTGTAGATCATTCTAGATCTTTGTAAGTCATTGTAGATCTATGCAAGTCTCTACAGAAAACAGTGAAAAATAGGATGTTGTCCCAAAATGCAGATCTGTCGAGATCTGAGTAGATCTCTGCAGATCTACAATTTTTTCCCGGGATTTTATAAGGTATGTGCTGGTATGTTTTTTTTGTTTGAATTGAATGGCAACTTTTGTGAAATTCTCGTAAACTTATGTTACTAATAAAACAACTACCATTTAATTACCAAAATCCGAAAATATAGTTTATTTTTTAAACTATAACCTTTTATTTTGTACATGTTTTTTCACCAGTAATGAACACTTGTTAATGATTATAAAATGATAAGCATACATACTACTATACAAACGTTATAAAATAACGAATCATATAATTTAAAAATAATTCGAAAAATTTAAAAATTTACAAGAATCACACAATTTACGGTAGTTAGATCGTTTTCAAAAACAAGAGGTTTTCTTCCCATACGAATTTTCATCTTCTATGATTTATCATTTTTGAGTTACAACATCTACAGACCGACAGACATCATGACAAAAATAATCTGAAAGTTTAAAATGAATATTTCTATCAAAAATATAATACCTACCATGTTTAGTATTAATTATTGCTATTATGTCAACAACAAAAAAATACCACCATGTTGGTGTTTTGTTTCTTTAGTGTAAACACGCCATAAGAAAATTAAAACATGCAGTAAAATGAGAGACAAACAAACATTTTTCAATTATTCATGGTAATTGTATTAATAAAGTACTCTGGTACCAAAATAATCCATAATCGTCAAACAGTGTATTAACTATTAACCTAGTCAAATTAGCAACTGCCTTATCTTATTTCGAATGTAATTCTAGACAGTGGCGTAGATAAAGAGAGGATTAAAGGGATCAATCCCCCCTCATGAGTCCAATTTTTGTACTTTGCACCAGATAAAAGATGATTTTCATAATGAAAAATGTAACTTTATGAAATTTAATACTGTCATATCCCCCCCCCCCATCGCCAAAAACTATCTACACCACTGACTCTACATATAACATTTTTCAACTATTCACGGTAATTTTATTAATAAAGTACTCTGGTACCAAAATAATCAAATTGTCAAACAGTGTATTAACTATTAATCTAGTCAAATTAGTAACTGCCTTATCATATTTCGAATGTACTCCTAGATAAAAAACATACATGTATGTTATATAAATAAACATGTAGATATTCGAACATTTATTTCGAAATACCTCAAACAAACCCTCATTTGGAGGATAATCCACCGTCTTGTTTTCGAACCATTAGGTGAATTATTAACATACAAGGCTATTAAAAGTTTGAATAAAATAAAAGAGCAAGTTTATCACACAACCCTTTGAACAGCGTTAGCACGAAAGAGTTCTGTTACAGTACGTAACATGACACAGAAAAGTACGGAACCCACCCTCTAACACCTTTTGCGGTTGTAAGGGGTGGGCATGACACGTTCAAAGCCAAGTAGGCACCGCTAAAGCTGACGTTACACTTTATAGTTTGCTAAATAGCTGAAAATTACTACACAGAACATTATGAATTAATTTGTAATTAAAGTGAATTTTTTTTAAAGTGCCATAGTATTTTTTACTACCCCAAATTAGTTCCGTTTATAGCAAGGTTAGTAAATACATAGGTTGCCTCATAAGCTTTTGACTAATCAGCTTGGGCACCCCAGATGACGTCATACGAGGCTACGTATGTTATGATTGGACACATCATTCCCTCTCTCCTCATTTTGGCACCCCAGATGACGTATTTCCCTCTCTCGAGCCGAGCCATGAGGCTACCTTATACTTTACATACCTTGCGTGTACCTAATCTATGATTTTTACTTCAATGTTCTAAGAAATGGAAGTATTGAAATATCGTCGAAAAATGGTGCCCGAAATAATGATAGATTCTGATTGTACTAACTTCAAAACGTAAAGAAAAGTTGATGTGCGTGTGTCTGTCTGGATGTAGAACTTTCTTTTTTTCTACTGTAAAAATACACCGATTTGAATTATTTTATGGGAGTACTCCAGACCTATTGATTTTGGTGTTAATCGGATAAGAGGTTTTTGGAAATATTTTTTTAAAATAAAATTAAAGCAAATTAAATAATGCAACAAATTGGGGGCGGGAGAGGGTGAGTTTGAATCATGCTTAAAAAAATATAAGTATTTATGATTTTTATACAGGGTGGCTCAAGTAAAACGAAACGGGCGCGCTTTTGGTCATTTAAAATAAGATTTTGAAAAAAAGCTGGAACACTTCGATTTTGCTTTCAAGGGGGACATCTTTTGCTATAAAATTTTTGGAAGAATCTTTTCAACCCTCAGCGCTATGAGCACAACCCTTAACATTTTAAATAGCATGATAGGGTAAGTTATACCTCATTTGAAAGGTTTTTTCATTCTAAATACGGTGTTATTTGATTTTTTCAAATCTGTTTAGTTTTAGTCAAGTTATTTAAATTTTGAATTCCATAAATGCAATGATTTTCTGATCAAAAAACAAATATTTACAACTAATAGTCAAAACAGAGTAGGCTTCTTTTCTTATCAAATAATTCAAAAACATCCAATTTGTACATTTATTGAATTAATTAATGTTTTGGATGTTGGTAAATTTTTTTTAATTTTTTAATTAATTCAATAAATGTCCAAATTGGATGTTTTTGAATTATTTGATAAAAAAATAAACCTACTTTGTTTTATCTTTTAGTTGTAAATATTTGTTTTTGATCAGAAAATCATTGTATTTATGGAATTCAAAATGTAAATAACTTGACTAAAACTAAACAGATTTGAAAAAATAAAATAGCACCGTATTTAGAATGAAAAAACCTTTCAAATGAGATATCACTTGCCCTATCATGCTATTTAAAATTTTAAAGGTTGTGCTCATAGCGCTGAGGGTTGAAAAGATTCTTCCAAAAATATTATAGCAAATATTATGTCCCCCTTGATAGCAAAATCGACGTGTTAATTAATTATATTATTATTATTATTTCAATTGACAAGTATATATACGCTAACTTATTATATTTATCTCAACTGTTAAGTATCTATCATTCACGAAACTGGACATTAATATTTTCTTTACAACTGATGAAAAATCAGTCCCTTCAATGTGAAAAAACAACTAATTAATCAACGATCATCGTTGTGTGATTTTTTTTATAATAAATAAAAAATAAAATCCTCTACAAAATCTCCAGAATTTATATCAAGAAAATACCCACTCTCAATAAATTATCCTAAAAACCATAACGTGAAATACCCGCTCAATTTCTCTGTTATCTACAAATATACGGATGGGTGAAAGCGTTCGGGAAAATTATAAAGTACATTTACGGAGAAAAAGAAGAAGACACAACGGTGTGTGTGTGTGTGTGTGAGTTTTCACCGCGCAGTGTGGCATAAGTTGGCGCCACTGCGCGCACCTACGAGGTGCAGGAGTGAGTGACATGCCGTTGGATTTCACAGGTGAGCTGATCTTTTTGTTGTACTTGTGTAGCAACGTTTTGTTTTACTTTTATATGCTTTAATTGTTGAAGTTTTAAATTTCGATTGTTGTAAAATTTTGAACATTGATAGTTGATTGTTGAAATTTGAACTTTAAAATGTAACTTAGTGTTTTTTGTTGCTTTAAGATGTTTGAATTTTAAATTATATTAGTTATTTCATTTATTTGATGTTTGCAATATTGATATATTCAAATATTATTGCTTTGGGCTTCTATTTTTACTGTCTTTTCTTTAGTTTTAAATTTGTTTATAATTTAATTCTGCTAAATATTTTTAGGATATAATCTATCATGTTTTTGTTAGGTTATGTTTCGATGAAATCTATGTATTTGTTTTGAAATAATAATAAATAAATACTGTATCACATAAACATTGACAAAAAGAGGTATAGGTTTGACGTAAATTGACAAAAAGCATACAGGTATGTCTATGTGTATAAAAAGATAATAGTTAAATTCAAGTATAACAATTTTATATATTGTATACAATCAGTTAATCAATACTGAATACATATTTTCAACTATTGTTAAACTTTATTTCTAGTTTCATTCACGAAAATAGAATACGTAAAAAATTGAAGTTGGTATATTGCATGCTATTTATAGGTTTTGGGTAGCTAAATTTATTCAAATAAATTTTTTAATGTTCTATTTATTATTTACTTTTATTTGAAATTCATGTATTGAATCGAGTTTAGAAAGTTAATGTCACATGTCAAATTCATCAATAAAAAAAAATTACACGCCAACGTTACAAAAACAATAAAAATCGTGGATTCCAAGAAATTTTTGTTTTAAGAATATACTGAACGAATCACCGACAAGTTCATGAAACCTTGGAATGTATCTTAAATGCACAAAGAAAATTAAAAACAGTTTCACCTTCTAGAATAAAAGATTTCTAAAATTAACATTTATGGGGAAGTTTTTTTTTAGTAAATGCAAATAGAAATATAACCGATGTTTTATTTTTTTAATTCTTGCAATACATACGTAAATGATACATATGTGTAAGGTCACTAATACGAAATTTAATTAATATTCACAATCTCGTCTGCAAGAAGCTAAATAAAAAATAAATAAAATGTTGAGAAATATACGATTCTGAGAAAGTATTGAACTGGCAACAATACGCAGAATAAGAAATAGATATAGGTACATTCGAAAATAACGACAGTTTGTTTTTAACCAATCATATGGAAGTTAATCAGAGGGTGGTTGTCACATTAAGTTTTATTTGTTACACATTTATTTTATATTTTAGCATGCAAACAACAAATATTATTATATTTTGACAGTTAAATTCAAAAAGCGAGGGTAGTGACAACAATACCATGAAGTTAGGTTAGGTAGGTAGATAATACAAATAGATAATACCGATTTCTGTAAGATTGTCGGTAAAACAGGTTTTTAGTTTCGTATTTACACGCTAGATGTCTACGCCAAAAAAAATCTTCACGCGTCTAAATGTCACGCACCCATAATAATTTTTAAGATACAAAGTAGCCTATATCCTTCCTCTGAATACAAGCTATCTCCTTGCCAAATTTCATCAAGATCGGTTTAGCAGTTACTTTCGCATTAATAATATTAGTATGGATATAGGTTAGGTATATTAATAAATGTTTCCAAGTTGATTCGCGTTTAGCAAGGTTAATGCTATTAAAAAAAACATACAAATAAAACATAGCCAATGTCATAAAGTTACAAAAAACTTATGAAAGAAGTCAATGATATAACCAGATACTAATGAAACACCATTTCTTGGAATATCATCACCTGCAAACAGTGGACGGACGAATTCGGTATCATTTCGTAGAAGTGCTGCCATCTTTTAATTAGACCACACACTTATCAGCTAACTAGTTATGGTTTACAAGTCCCAATTACTAAATATCAATTTAATACACATGCAATAACTTCCATAACAAAGAAATGTGTTTTTGCTATTAATTAGTTATTTTTAGAAATATGACAGACTCTTTATTGTATACTTCTACATCAGTTCTATTATTTTATATATATTTTTATTGAATAATATCTATTTATCGATATAAAATTGACTATATAATACATCATAATTTAACTTTAATGAAATTTGCTTCGTTGCAAAATCTTTGAACGGGGTAACAATCTTACTTGACAATTTTATGACGTTTATTTATAAACGTTGTAAAAATTTTAAAATAAAAAAAAATATTGTGCAGTCAGGGTCATAAAATATATTTTTAGTAAAATTAAGTACCGCTGATCTAAATTCCAAAACAACTTTAACAGAATTCGATACACAGTTTATCGTTTGAATTTGTTTACTACACGGAAAAAATATTGTAATAAAAATTACTATGCTTTATGGTACTGGAAGGACGGTTCAGTATTATGGTAAAAATTGCAATGTTATTATGCAGTATTATGGTAAAAATTGCAATGTTTATTAAAATTTTTATTAGAATATTAGTAAAATTGTAGAGATTACAAATTACATTTTACTATAATATTAATAAAAATTTTAATGAACAATGCAATTTTTACCATAATACAGAACCGTCCTTCCAGTACCATAATAACATAGTAATTTTTATTACAATATTTTTTCCGTGTAGCATAGCATTTCTTTTATTATACCAGGAATTAATGTTTAATTTATATGTAAATAAATAGAAAAACTGTTTTCTATCTTAAGAATAAACATTTGCTTATTTTTAAGTTCTCATTGGTTTTAGGTTTTATATTAGACCAATATAAGTAAAAAAGCTCTATTGATTTTTCATGAATACCCAACTTTTTTATAAAAGAGTCTAATGTCACAACGAAACTAATAACGTAGAAGTACATTTTTTAGATTGAAAAGGTAAAATCATACAAAAAACGTATATACATATTTACTTTGAAATGGTTTCATAAAATTATTATATATAGAAAACTTTTTCATATTTTGAAAACACAATTAAATACATTACAATCAATTATAACACTTTTTGGGCATACAAGTATATAAATGTATACCTTTCAAAATAACAGTCGAATTCAATTTTTTTAAAGTAAAATTTATATTTTGGGCACCATTTTGAAAGGTATAAATTCACTTTTTGTAATAATGATAATGAAAAAGGTTATAGAAAATGTAATTTTCTGCCTAAATTGCGAAAGACATGGTTGATCGGACATTCCGTTCATTAGATACAGTATATTTACGAAATCCTTGTCTAACGGACTGCCCTATCTAAATGCATCATCCTTAGATTTAAGAATCCATCTAGCTGAGTTCTCTATATCTCAGTGGGTTGCTATGATCACCAAATTTGGGTCGTTACCTCCCGGTAATATCGGCTGTCTGTACAAAATCCGAATAAAATTGGCTTAATTTTTTTTATGAAACTGTATTTAAGAGTTGATTATTGCTTGATTATTAGATCCTGAAGTTAAATTCAAATACCGCCGAGGAAACGTTTTTCTATGTCAAAAAATCAACTATTTGTCATAATTGCTTCTAAATGACTATTAATGTATTTAATACATTTTTTCGTTCTATTACTAGATAACTACAAGAAGCAAAAATGAAGTGTTCCAGAATAACTTTAACCGATAGAAGAGACTATTCCAAACCAGTTCCATCAAAAATTCGTACATGCCAGAAACACAACGCTAACAAACACAAGTAAGGACTGTCTAACAAAACTTAAAACATCACCCTTATCCAGTATGTTTTATTAGAAATGCCCAAATTGTCGACAATCCTTCATCGACTTCTTCAGAAAGCGAGACAAAATCTGACCAACAATCTTGCAGACTTTCCGTACTGAATCTAGCTCTTCCAAAAGATGTGAGTGCGCCTTTGAATAAAACCAAAACGGAAAGATGGAATAGGAAAAGACCACGACTTACAAAAAGGAAAAATAATGGATCTAGAAGCGATTCAGCACTTTCAGCTGATTTTAAACTTAGCGGGGAATATTTAGAAGCTGATATCAAAAAATTGCTTCTACAAAATACTCCTAGGTAAATAAAAGAAACATACAACTTAAGGTTGTTGTTCACTAAAATCGATCACTACAGAATTTGTTAAAATTTTAATATTGTGTTAAGTAAACTAGCTCGCATTTGCAAAAAAAATAATTCAGATCAGTTTACCATTTCGTTTATTAATTATAAACGTGCAAAGTTGGCCTTTTATACATTGCAAGCATAGGGATCCACTTGGAATTTGATATTCGTTTAATTCGTGTATTAAAACTAAACGTCAGATTTTAACCAAAACGATATGTTATAGATTAGTAATTAAAGAATGTATATATAAAATTCTAGAATGATTTACCACCTCATAAATAATTATTAATTTTTAACTTTGATAAATTCCCGAACACTTACGTAAATATACGATATGGCAACAGCGTATTCGGCGCGCTCTTTGAAATATAAAAACGTGGTATTGATAACTGACGCGCGTTGTAATTAGCAATTTATTATTGACTAACATTTAATGTTTTTATTTATAATAATAATAATGGTTAGTATTGTTATTATAATTATTACTATTGTTAAAAATAAATCTTGTAATCTTGTCTAATATTGTAAATTGTTGCCAGATCTATTTGATCTCTTTTATCGACATAGCAAAACCCTGTAGTTTCGGTGAACAACCTTAATTAAACAATTGAATACAAAATTATTATTTTTTAGAGATTACGAACACGTAGAAAAACTTGATAAATACGATGAAGATAATAATATAGAAAACGATATTACCGATAGGAATACATATTTGAACTACATCGATGAAAAAATTAGCGACGATGATGCAGAAAAATCAGATAACGAATTAAAACTTGTTAAAGATGAATCAAATAGTTCAAGAATAAGAAGTCCTAGCCCAGAAACTGTAAAAGTAATCAGGGTTATGGTAACAGCTCATCCTACAAGTCAACTTCCTTCCGCTATGGCTACAAATAGTTCAACTGAACTGAACAAAAGACAGAAAAGACGAAAAGTTGTTATCAACGATAGAAAAAGTAGCCCAAGTGGACGAAAAATAAATACGGTTAGAAAAAAATAATAAATAAAATTTGAAAATAGGATTAAAATTGTTTGCCATATTTCTAAAATATTCTAAAAGACTTTCAGACTTGTTCAATTGTTTTTATAGCTTTATAAAGTTCGTAGAATTGATAGAAAATAGAAATGTTACTTGTTTAAATTAGATATTAATATTGATGTTTTTATTTGTGTTATAAATTATATTGTTAACTAATATTTAAATACTATATTGTTGCATAATATATTGTTTATGTTATTTAATAAGTTTAATTGTTTGAACAAATATTTAATTGTAAATATGTTTTGTATTTGATTGTTGAAATAAATTGTTGTTTAAAATTTTCATTGTTTATTTGAATTATGACATTATCGCCCAGTATTATCAAGTTTAACTAAATGCTCCTTTAACTAACTGTCATATTATCAACAGATCCAAGCATAATACATTTAATTAAATAGATTTTAAATTTTCTGCAGTATTTCTTTACAATGATTATTATGTAAATTTTTCTTTGAGAGCTTAACACCTATATGGAAACATGTTTTTTATAACATTAAGAGAAACATACGGTCAATTTGACCGTTTTGTGTTTTTTGATATTTTTTTCAAAATTTCGTTTGTATAAGTTGATGTAATTGTAGAAATATTATGTTAGAACATTTAAATAAAAAAAAACGGTTTATTGATAACAATTTTATTAATTAATTAACATGTTTTCAGCAAATAAAAAAATACTTATGAAACCAAAACTTCGCTTACACACACTTTTTGAATATTCAGCTTTATACAGTATACACATTCTTCAGCACAGTCAGTGCAGACTCTTCTCTGACACTGATCACAAATTGCTTGACATCAAAGTCGGGATCATTAGTTGACAAACTTTTACTACTACCAGGACGGTTCATTATGTATGAAAAATATATTATCACACGGTAAAACCAATAAGAAACTATGTACAGTTTATATACAGTTCATATACTATCAGAATACACACAAAGCAGGATAAAACTATAATCAATTTATATACAAATACAGGTCACCATAACGCAAAGAGAAACATACGGCATTTCTGACCGACAGCAAAATAACGTTAAGGGTAATACACGGTATATCTGACCGACCGTAAAATGACAAAAACCGCTGCACCCGACAACGCGCTGGGCGAAAATAATAATTAGTGTGAGTAGTGGATAATTTTCGGGGTGGGGGGAAGGTACTCTGAGCATCAAATTCCAAAGTCAACCAGTTTAGCCAATATATGGACGCCAAAATGCGAGTCGGTCAAATTGACCGATGTTTCCATATAGGTGTTAAATATTGATTTAAATCACGTTTGTAATACACCAAATTTACCTTAAAGGAGCATTTAGCGCTAAAGGAGCTTTAAATTGGTTGATAATACTGGGCATATGAGTATTATAGTAAGTTTCTTTTTACACGGATTTGAAGCTACGCAAATACAGGGAATTCCTGCTTTGGCAAGTAGGGTATCTATGAAATGAATTTGAATATGTAAACGTTTTATTAAAATTATTAAAATCTTTTTTTAATAAGATTTCACAGCAGTTCACAAACGGTCCTGCCGAGTCGTATTTTATAAAAAATATCGTTATTTTTTAATAAAATTAAATAAATAAAATTTAAAAAAATCATTTTATATTAATTGTACGTTTTACTTAAGGCTGAACATGCTATTTGAATTGCCATAAGAATTACTATAGAGAAATTACAGTTTTTTATTTTATGTTCAGCTCTGACCAGTATCAATAAATCATTTAGGAAAAAATACAGTGATAAACTAGATTAATTTTTCTATGTCATGACATACATAATTTTTCAATTTAATTTTTTTATATATTAATAAAAAAAATCTGAAAATTTTTTGTATTTTTTTTGATATGATAAAACTCAATATATAACAAAAATTCTTGAAAAATACGGAAAAAATATATACCACGACATAGATATTTGTTTAAGCTTTCTAATTTTATAATAATTCTGCAATTTTGATTTTAAAATATTGAATGTAAGCCTTAAAACATAAGAACTATTTCTATCCTTTGTAGCTTCATCTCTGTTTAATTTCGAGATTATACCATTTTTCATTCGATCGTCAATTGTCACTGAATTACTTGTATCTGTCATTTCCCCTCAGGGCTAGACTTGTGCAAATATTGTTTGTTTTCTACGGTGGCGACATCTCGTGGAATTTAGTTTCGGAAAAATCGGCATGAACAGCCTTAATATAAGTTAGACATTCTTATTTTCGTGAATTTTCATAAAATTTTTACGCGATTTTCAGCCTATATTTTAATTGGCAGATTTAGTTTAACGCGGTTGTAAAAAAACTATGAAACATATCCTATTACATTCTATTCAATATCTTTTGAAAGCGATTTGTTGTGGAACTAAACTACCGCGTTAAAAGAGACCCTACTGTACAGTGGCGCACCCAAAAACAAAATCGGGGGGGGGGTAATTTTTTGTTTTGTGTGATTGCCCTTACATATGTCATTTTTTATTTTGTATGTATTACAATTGTTAATAAAGGTAAACAATGCATATTGACAAATTCGGGAGGTGTTTTGACTGTTACTGTATAACATAGTGATGGGCGAGTACTTAATAGTAGACTTGCACGTTTCGTCAAGTAAAATTTTAGTAAATTTTACATTATAAAAAATTAGAAGTTAAATAATAAAATAAAAACCAAGAAAAAAAACTATTTCTTGAAATGATAAAAAAAAACTATAAACAAATTATTTTTATAATGAAACCCGTTTTCTGAAAAGTAAGTAATCTTTATATTCAATATTTAACTAAACTAAACTAAGTTAATTTTTGATAGAGGATCTAAATTCATTGTCAAGTAATCAGTAATAAAATAGTACAAAGACAAATATTAAATGAAATTAATCACTTTGGCTTTTGAATTTCTATATATGTATGTATCTATCCCATACACAATTCAGACATTATCTATAACGCAAGTAATATGGAGGGAGTAAGTGTTCTATAATTATAGATTATTTCGCCGGCATATTTTTACAGACATCGTAATGAAAAATGAAGGAACCTAATTTCTGCACGGTGGTTTTTCTTGGAATATTAGCAACGATATGAAATCATCGTATGGCATCTGCTCTTGTAAATTATTGTATATAGTACGTGTATTAAAGTTCGGACTGCTTTGAAAATGTCGAAGGGTTGGCCAAACTTGAATGCTGAGAAAAAAATAACATTTTTGAATTTTCAGCTTTTATTTAATATCCCATTCGATTGAATAAAAAAATGTTTTAGTACTCAATTTGTCACTTAAACTAAAATTGCACCTTCACCACAAAATATATGTCACTGGATACGTGTTTCGACTTCACAAGAAGTCCTCATCAGGAGCCTAACGATTCCGGGCTGTCTGGAATCGTTAGGCTCCTAATGAGTACTTCTTGTGAAGTCGAAACACGTGTCGAGTGACATAACTTTTGTGGTTAAGGTGCAATTTTAGTTTAAGTGACTAACAATAAGAAACCACAGTTTCTCCGTTTTTCAAGTAATCAATTTGTCTCTTTTAAAAATATATCAAACAATTTAATTTTTATTTTTATAACTCAGGCCTGTTATTGATTCAATTTTTTTATATTTATGCCAAATTTCAATCTTATAGGTCAGACAGTGTCGATTTCATAACGTGAATCTTTTTTTTTACACTTTTGCCTATTAGATATACTTATTTTATTATCTAATTTAATTGTTCGATAACTTAATGATCACCTATATACAAAATACACACATATGTAATTATTTGCTGTTGAAGGTCGCGTGTGGTATCTGCACGGACACCGGAAGTGGCCGGAAATAGCCGAGCTGTCGTGACTCACGACGCCAGCGTGAAGGCGCCAAATTGAAAAATGGTTTTTCTTTGTGTTTTTTTTTCTACAGCACGGCCGATATCAGAAACAATTAGAGGTCGGTTCTTAATACCCGGTACGTTCAACTCTTGTACGGCGAAAAAATTATCCGTTCGTGGTATTGGGAATAGATCAAAGGGAATTTTTGATTTATTTTTAAACACACGATTAAAATTATGAATGATTCGTTTTTTAATTGTTTTCTTCTGATTTGTGGTATCTAACTTAAGTATAATATCTAAATTTCTTGGTATGGTCGGTTCTAAGCACTTGTATTAAACAAGCTATGGGTGATATTTCATGTAGAAACAGAATTTAAATTAATTAATTAAAATTAGCTCAGTAAACTAATGCGAAAACCAAACTTAATACTTTTATTAGAGTATGTAATGTTTTAATAGTTAAATATACAGTGCCGTAACTACCATCCGGGCCTCCCGAGCATGGGGGCCCCTACAGCAGTGTGAAAAGGTTAAAATTAATAAGAGGTAAAAATAGGTAGGTGCCAACGAAAAAAGGTCATTATAATTAATTTTTTTCTGTAGGCTTTCGTGGCCGTTGTCCATAGTAGCTAATTTTTCGGGCTGTTGTCCACGTTGTCGTATTCTTAAACTTTAAGAATACGATAACGTTAACAAAAGCCCTAAAAGTTAGCTATACTAATATAATTAATATCGCTGAAAGTACTGAGGTAACGACAAAAAAAAAAAGGTCTTAATTTTTTTTTACGAAAACCCTCTCATTACATTCTGCCCCAGGGCCCCCGAGCTTCTATAGTTATGGCACTGTAAATATACCATTAAAATCAGTATTTCAAGCCGCACCGGATGGTATATTCGTATATGAAAAATATGTATTTTATTGCATTAAAACGATTGGTTACACAGAAAAATAGAAACCTGAAGAATTACAGTTTTTCTATGTACATCCCGGATAGTAAACGACAACTTATCATTATAAAATATTTTTTACAGTCTGAAACTGTAATAATGTTTGCAGATACTCAATACAAATTGATGGATAAACTGCAAACTTTACAGCCTAAATATATATAATACTAACTGACTCGGCCAAGCGTTGCTGTGGTTAACCTATACTTTAATTGTAGGTTATATGAAACGTTTGGAAGTTTGACATAGCGCCATCTATTGAATACTTACTCAATCCAGTCAACAGATGTCACCATCTGTTAGAATCGTTTGGAACTAACAGATAAAGACAAATAATTTGCAATAAAATAATATTGCGATCATAAATTGAAATGTAAGCTATCCTATATTTCAAGTTGGATCAAACTGCACACGGTGTACAAATTTGATTAAAATCGGTTAAGTAGTTTAGGAGTCCATCGCGGAGGAACATGTGACACGTAATTTATATATATTAAGATTAAGATTACAATTTCGCAGACTGTAAAAAAATATTTTATAATAATAGGTTATCGTTTACTATTCCCGATGTAAATACAGGGAAAATTGTAATTCTTTAGATTTCGTTTATTTTCCGTGTAGATATAGTAATACAAAGAGAACTCTTACAATAATAAATCCCACATATGAAAATGAATAAAGCTTAAAAAGTAGATATAAGTAAACAAAAGAAAAAATTGCTGACAAAAACTGAACAAAATATTGTTTTTTCATTCTACTGTTAAATTTTTGTTTTTCATCGTCGATAAAGGTAGTAAAACATATTCTGATATACGTCTGTCTAATGAATTATCTATATTTACATTCTCATTATAAATATACATAGTAAACATAGGTGGGCACAGTTAATCGAAAAGTTAACTTCGTTAATCGTTAATCCGTTAACTTCGTTAACCGTTAAAGCGTTAAAATTCCGAAAATGTAACGGAAGTTAAAAACCAAAAATTCGAAAATTTAACGAAAGTTAAAGTTAATCCGTTAAAAAGTTAACCATCCAAAATGTTTGTAGACCTTTTTTTAGCTTTTTCGACAACTTTGTTATGTACTTTTCATCAAACAACCAATGTAACGGACTAAAGTTAACGGATGTTGAACTTAACGGAAGTTAACAAAAGCGTTAACATTTTTTTGAGTTAACTTAAAAGTTAATCCGTTAACCATTTTGTTAATTACCTATGATAGTAAATGATAGTAAATATATCAAAAAAGAAAACAATTACTGAAAAGAAAAACTATTCTAAAACAGAATAGCGAGAACGCAACAATTACATCAAAAATATCCAAACAAACAAAAAAGCGAAACTCGTCCATTTCACGAAAATATAATTCAGAAAAAGTTCTTAAACACACTTAACAAGATACGCCGCGACCCTTAACGTTGATAGGGGTGAGTTAACCAGACATAGATGAGAGAAAAAAGAAAAGAGATCCAAATCCGAAAAAGAAATCTGCGATAGCATACGTTGAATGACGGAAAATAAACATATATTCCATAACTCATTTCAGGGTTCTGTGTCAATGCTCCCCAAGGAACCGGGAAGAAGGTTTATGTCGGGGGTGATTCAGACTTTATCTTGTGTATTCATTTATCCCGGCCCGGACCTTTCTCAACGTCGCCCCATTATGTAACCTCCCCCAACCCACCTACTTGCACCCTTGACGCTCCTTGTGCGATGTATTTTTGTACAATGAGAAGAAATATAGAAGAAAACTTTCTGAATGTGGGTCACTGACGCTCACTGCAGACGCGGTAGGGGTGGGGGAAGTCCCATTACACCGAACACGTGGTTTCATACACGTGCTTTCTCGTCTTAATGTAGTTTTGCTTGTAACGAGTACTCGTTGTAAACGGTTTTCATATTTTACCTCTCAATAGTATACCTATACTCATAATTATAATATACATAGTTTTGTTCTACATGGACGTGGTTATTTCAACATAGAGTAACATTGAATTCTAAATATTTTATATTCAATAAATTAGAACAAATATTAGATTCGGGCCTTCAAAATTTAAAACACAAATTCCTACCAAATTTAGATATATTTTTTAAATAACTAATAATACATTTTGAATTAGCTCAACATAGGAAAAATATATCTTTCTTCTAAGAACCAAACTTTGGCAAATAACAGCATTGAATATTTGTCGAACTTCAGCTCGAGTTAAAACGCAACACTAACTGAAGTTTCTGCCTCATTCGGGGCCTTATGCGGTGTTTACACCGAAAAAACAAAACAGAAACATCGTGTCTTTAAAATACTTCGTATTTAAAAATGTATAGGGTTTGCTTTTTTGTCATAAAAAACACCTTATTTCTGTTTTGTTTTCTCAGTGTAAACACCGCATTAGGCAGTTACCTAAATTGCCTACTGTTTAACTTGTCACTGTATACTATCCCAGTAATTGAGAAAATAATCAAACGGAATGGAATACTATTATGTTTTGTTCCAGAATCTGAACGTAAAAGATATAGCAAATTTTCAATCTGAATGAATTCCGGATTCAGACGGAATCAAAAATGAAAATTGACAACTAAAAAAACTAAAGCAATATGAGTTGGCAGCACTACATACTTCTTCAGACTGCTTGGACGTAATAAACAATAATTTAACGTAATGAAATTATTGGCGGTGAATACGGAATTTTACAGAAACCCGAATGAAACGTCAAAATGTTATTACTTTTTCAATTACTGGGTTTTTTGTCAATTTTTCCATCATGGAGAAGAGAAAAACAACTGGAGAGGATTTATTAGTGATACTCTGAATGATGTTTACCGCGGATTCAGACGGAATCAATAATGAAAATTGACAGCTAAAAAATAATTAGGCAATGTGGAATGGCAACATTTCAAACTTTTTCAGACTGCTTGGACGTAATAAACAATAATTGAACGTAATGAAATTATTGGCGGTGAATACGGAATTTTACAGATACCGGAATGAAACGTCAAAATTTGATTATTTTTTCAATTGGATACATGTATCCAGTGTTGGCTAAAAATTAATTGTGGAAGCAATTAACAAAAACTAACATTTACATTGTCTCTTAATTATTTATTTCAATTGTTAGTGGCAACGAAAAAAAGCAACACTGCATGTAATTAATGTTTTATAAAAAAAATCAATTTTCTCAATTGATGTTTTTATGGATTTAGTCGTTTTGGATTCTGAAACGACAAAATTATACATATTTAAAACCTGCGACAATTATAATATCATTTATAACTGAATCAATTAAATAACACCAAAAATGAAATAAACAACATAAAAAATCGTATGGTGCTCGCAAAATAAACACAAAACAAAATGATAAAAAAATAAATCACCACGACCTGCGCAACATAAAAAATCTTTGCCGAAAAGCTCTACAATTAAAATCAAATACAATAAAAATAATGACCGGCAGAAATACAACGCTGTACTTCCGGTTTTTGTATATTTTACACACACACACACAGACACGTACATACACATATACAGAGAGGATGTATAAACATATGTGTATTTTTGCGTAGGGGCTGTCAAAAAAAATGGGGTTGGGTCGGTACAACAGGTCTCCGCACTAATAAGTACTGTGGTTCCATCACAGAGGGTGCTGATGTATTGAAATCAAAGCACACTGGATTCGCGTTTGTGTTTTTTTTTATTATTCTGTTCATTGAAAATATTAACAGGTGTCAGAGAGTATGTATGTATGTATTGTTTGTCTGTGTATGATTTTATTATTGTCTGAAATGAATATGGAAATTGGAAAATGCGTGCGACGGAAAACATGTGTGAAAATTGTTGAATATATTCATTTGTTTTATAGATTTTTGTACATGATTTTTTTTAGTTTTTATTGCCAGCATCTCAATTTGTGATACCTTTTTTAATATAATTATATTTTTCATTTAAAAATTGTTTGAATTATTGCAAACTATATCCTTTTTTCAATGTAAAAGCTCTTTTTAGTACACCCCAGCTTTTATAAATTTTATATAAAATATAAAATCTTTGATTTCATTTTGGGTAGATTCTGTTCCTTTAAAACATGGAGCCCAAGCAGGTGCCTAGTTTAGCATACTGGGAAAAAAACTTGAGTAAAAATATTATGCGGTGTTTACACCGAAGAAACAAAACAGAAACATCGTGTCTTTAAAATACTTCGTATTTAAAAATTTAAAGGGTTTATTGCTTTTTTGTCATAAAAACATTGTGTTTCTGTTTTGTTCTTTCGGTGTAAACACTGCCTTAGTGTACAGATACCATTTGTAAATAAATAACTATGTATTTTCAAAATATAATCAATAATTTCGTTTAATTCCTGTTTTTATCAGTCAAAATTTTCCACTGAATTTTGGTTGACATATTTATTTAGGTACATTTTTAAGATGACACCTATTTTAATGTTTGTTAATATAAAGGACATACCATAGACATAGAACATGGACTGCGCATCGAATTCTAAAATCGAGCCTTCATAAAAAAGAGATAGAGCGCATATTGGGTCTATGCTTATCTTTATTTAAACATGAGTGTAAATAAGATAGAGTATTGGTTGGGTTATATCTCTATCTTCACTTATTTGAACCAAATTTTACACATTACGGTAATACAAAATGCGCAGTCCATGTTTCTATAACTATGGGACACACTACTTTTACTACTAATTGTAAGTACATACCATCAAAAATTTTCCCATTTGAACTTGAAGCTTTAGAATTATATTTTACTTAATTCACTTACTGATTCCAATAGTAAGACTGAATTAACGAAATTTCACCTGCCGATATCACATTTATGAAGAAAAAAAATCACTGTAACCTGTTATAATATAATAGAAATATCTATAAAATTACATGACTGCTAGATTTTGGTAACTACCTCAAAATGTCAACAAAGAAATTGTTAATTTGTTCTTCCTGTTTAGGAAAAAAATTGATTAATATTTTTTATAAAAACAATATTGAAATTTATACAAGATGTAATATTAGAATTCATTACTATTTTAATTTTCCTAAATTGTAAAATGATTAAGTTTTAGCAGAATCCCATGATCTATTATCACTTATTACATTAGACATATTTGTGTATTTTCAATTATATAAGACAAAAGAAAGTTACAATATCAAAACACAATTAAAATAACTACTTTATTATATCGAAAGATTTTTTAAATAACTCTACAACCCTTAAATAACTTAAAATTAACTGTAAACTGAAAAATCTCATCTAGTTTGTTTAATATTCCATACTCGATTCATCTTCTATATTATTATTAGATATTTATTTATTTTCAGATAAAATTATACCCCTAAAATTACTATATATACATATTTATAATATATTTTACAACATTATATAATTCATGTTACCCATTACAATGTGGCCAAGCATATAATTTTAAAAACATGTCTTCAACTGTTAATATAGAAAAACCACCCTTAAAGAAGTTGGCCTTGGAGAATTTTTAATTTTTACAATCTGTCAAAGTGAAATTCGAGTACAGCTATGTAACAAAGTGAGAGAAATATATCATCTAATCCATGTATTAGAAAAAGATAACAAACGGAACGAATGCATGTAAAATTTAAGATTTAGAACTTATATTATTTTTACCACGAAATTGAAGTTTTAACATATGTACATCAATATTCGAATATGTTAGATTTTTCAGGATGAATTTTTTGGTTTTGTTTAATTAATTTGGGCAGTAATTAATTTTGTCTTTGTAATAAATGATGCGTAGATAATTTTAGGGGTTGATGATACTTCAGGTGTTAGAGAGAGATGGATAATGTTTCTACCACGCCCATAGCAAGCTAAGATATTTATTTTGCTGAAGAAAATAACAGATTGTCAGTTCAGATTCAGTAAGAGTTCTTTAGATGTAATGCAATGTTGCCAAATGTTTATTTTGACCAATTGTTTTTGATATTTTGTATAATTTTTTTTCATGATATTATTATGACTTTATTATTTTTAACTAGACTGAAATATATATTTTAGACAAGATAATAGCCGATGTTTGTATACCATATTGCGTGTATAACGCATGTGGTTGCTAGGCAACCAAAAACAATCAAAATATTCATAGTGTATCATTTATCAAAAATTTGAAAATCAATTTGTGTTGCCTGCTTTGTTAATATAAATGATAACTAACATAAAATAAGATTCCATATTTTTATACCGACAGTGGCGGACGATAGATAGGGGTTCATGACGGAGATTAAATAGTTACTATCAAAATTTTGAAAATCGACTATGCACAGAATTTACCGCTATAGTTACGAAAATTAAAAAAAAATGGTTCTTTAGTCTTTGAGAAATTGTTGGAACCAAGTCGAAAAAAGTTGTTTAGGGAAAAACGCGTTTAAAATTTTCTTATGCGGTGTTTACACCGAAAAAACAAAACAGAAACATCGTGTCTTTAAATTACTTCGTATTTAAAAATGTATAGGGTTTATTGCCTTTTTGTCAAAAAAACACTGTTTCTGTTTTGTTTTTTCGGTGTAAACACCGCATTAGGGTCATCATTGATCTTATTAAATTGACTGTAAGTATGGTAATTTTTGGAATTTTAACTTTTTTAAATATGTTTTTAAACATGTAGGTATACAACTTTAAAAAAATGCATTAAAAAAAACAATTTTTCCGTCACAGTGGCATTCCTCTTTAAGTATAAAAAAATCTAAATACTAATTTACAGAAAAAATGAAAATTAATAAAATAAAAAAATAAAATAAAAAATGTAAAAATGACAACACTGTATGAAAGGCAATGTTCTAAACATCCTGTAGATTTGGCAGTAGAGAAATATTTATGTTACATATACTCGTATAACTCTCATACAAGATTCCTAGAATTTGCTAATAATGTATTTGTATGTTCCTTTGTTAAAATAAATAACTAAATATTATTCTTTTTCGAAAAACAACTTTGCTTGTATTTTTATAGATTAGATTTAATAAAAATATTGTACGTTGTATATTTTAGTCGGACTTATTTAATATCAAAATATATCTGCATAGAGACTAAAACTAATTTTTATTTTTTTATTTTAATAAAATCACTATTAACTACAAAATTTAGTAAATATTAATAATGAATAAACAATTTTGACATTCGAAAAGTAAACTACTATTAGCATTGTAAACTTCAATGAATAAAATATCCACGCATAGCCCCAGAAATTGGAGACTGATAAGGCTCTAGTCTGGGGGCCACATAAAAAAATGTATTAGATTTCTTAGCAGAAGAAGGCCCGCTGAAAATCTTGACGGCCACGACAAAAAAGTAAGGGCAATGTATCCACGTGTCCACTGAGGGAGTATCTACAAATTTATTACGTATGACCTTTTTTAGGAAGGGGGTCCTCCAAATCTTACGAGTCGGTTTACTTTTTTTCATAAATTTTATTTTATTTTTGCCTTTTGAGTGAAGTATTTTTTAAGTCCTTGCACAGATTCTGAAAAAAATTATATAGGACCTTCTCGTAGTAGGGTTGCCAGAAGCTTAAGGTGTGAAAAGAGGATTAGTTTATTTAAAAAAGAGGACAAAAAGAGGACAGATTGAAAAATAAAATAAAAAAGTATGTCGAATTAGATTTTTGATCTTTTTTGACCTTTTTACATTTTTATTACAAATCTATTATATAAAAATAAAGTGAATACCTTTTTTAGTAATTTTGACGACTTTTTTAACGTAGATAAACTTCTTATAAACCCCAGACACATTTGAAAAATCCCCTGGACGCTCTTAAAAAGAGGACAGTGTCCGGGGAAAAGAGGACGGATGGCAACTCTACTCGTGAGTATACTCTTTCAAACAAACAAAAATCTAAATCAATATATTGTATTTGTCGAAGTTATACTCGAAATACATAAAAAAAAATCCACAACCGAATTGAAAACCTCTTTCTTTTTTATGTCGGTTAAAAGTTAAAATAATAACCATGTGTTATTGTAATCGACCATAAAATTACGTCCAATATACAATGAAAAAAATAAGAAAATTTAAGTAGGTAAGTAAAGAGAAGGGGCCACTCAAATCTTACGAACTCTTAATGGACCTAAAATTTTTTGAGCGAAAAAAATCATTTGCATATATTTTTTTTAAATTTAACACATCATTTTTCGCAACAGTTTAAATAGTTAGCCACGACTTTTACCCAGAAGTCCAGTTCATTACGGGCGGAAATCTTACCTTAAATGGTTATTCAAATAAACACTCTTATCTAAATAACGTCGTAGTATGCATATTGGAATCTGAAAAAAAATCATTTGCATATATTTAAAAAAAATAATATTTTTTGCGACAGTTTAAATCATTAGCCACGACTTTTACCCATAAGTCCAGATCATTACGGGCGGAAATCTCACCTTAAATGGTTATTCAAATAACTACTCTTTTCTAAATAACGTCGTAGTATGCATATTGGAATCTGAAAAAAAATCATTTGTATAATTAAAAAAAAACAGTTTTTGCGATAGTTTAAATCATTAGCCACGACTTTTACCCATAAGTCCAGATCATTACGGGCGGAAATCTCACCTTAAATGGTTATTCAAATAAACACTCTTATCTAAATAACGTCGTAGTATGCATATTGGAATCTGCGAGCACATTACAATAGTCATGATGTGTGTGCAGTATGTGCATGTGTAGATATAGAGAGAATAATATCAGCAAAGATCACAATTGTATGATATATCGGTGTATTCTGCACCGGGCTAAATTCTCACGGCTTTTTGTTACAAAGCGAGAGCTGCATCGGCGCTGCAAACATTTGGGGTACGGGCTTGCAGTGTTCCCAGCATCGCATGGACTAGAACAAATCTCTGAAAAAATAAAAAACAAATTTAAAAACTGCTTGAAATTGTAAGGACGTATAGTATTGATTAAAATAAATAAATAAGTTCAATCAATATTTGTCCGCAAATCAACATGGGTGATACTATGTGACAAGGTATATGTTATTAGTTATTATACAAATTATACATGTATACAAAAGCTAATTTAACGCTGTCTGTGAGGTGTTAAATATAAATGACAGCCCACAAACAGTTCTAATCAATGGTACGGTTTATAATTTTATATGAATGATATTAACGCGTGCGCGTTAAATAAAAATCAGTGTTCTAAAAGCAAGGGTGACAAGTGTACACCATAAAATGCTAAATATAAAAATAATATAATAATAAATTATACATTTATTACCACTGCTCTAAAATCCACAGTAAATTCATATAGCTTTTTAAATTCCCGACATAAATCAATTTGTAATCGATAAAATTGACATTTTATAAGTACTTAAACTTATAGTTAAAATAAAGATTAATAACAATATTTGATATGTTTAGAAAATAAATGATTTTATTTTTATTTTTGAAGAAGTATTAGCAAATCTACCAAACGTGGATTCGAATATAAAATGTTTAAAAAATATATTACAATCTCTAAAGATATAAATGAATGTTCCTTTGCTTGTATCTTATAGACTTGAAAACTACTGAACCGATTTCCATGCGGTTTTCATCAATAGATTTAGCATCAAAAGAGTAAAAAAAACCTTTATCAAGTCGTGTTTTATTTCCATGATGTCATAGCAAAGAAATGTAATTTAAATAAAAACATAGTAGCCTTTGAATAACGAATTTTATAATTACATTTTGAGTCATGGATTGAATATTTTATTAATTTAGGTAATTTTGTGGTTATTAACCCGGGTAACACTTTTAACCCAGTCTTAGATATAAAAGAGTAAAAAAAATTAAAACTAAAAAATATATTAAGACACTTTGATAATAGTTTTTTTTTATTGACCTTGCGATGGTGAGAGCATTGTATAGATGTAGCCAGGCTGTCATTGATGCAGGATAAATGATCACCTAGCGCGCAGATAATAACAAAAGAGTCCTGTGGAATTTCTTCAACATCATCAACTCCCGGCCATCCTTCGTTAGGCGTCGATTGTACTGCGTTAAGGGAAATAATGTTGATGTATCACTTCAAGATATGTGATTGTTTACTTAAACCATTTACTGGAAATAATTATTGTGCATATACGTACTTATGATTATTGGGTGAAACGTTGGGTAGAGTATCATATATAGATTTTATATAAATAGGTAATGTAGGTACATCTGTATAAACATATGTTAGATGGGTCTCCTGTATTGAAATAAAATTCTAAATTTTGTAGTCTATTTTTTATTTTTTTTAAAGGAAAAATATTTCAAAAATTGACGGTTTCGAAATTTTTTTTATTAGGGCTTCACACGAGTCGACACGAGACTAGGTAAGTCTCGTCTGGGTCTCAGTTTTTACAACCTATAGCCATGTCTCGGCAAAATAGGTCTTTCGTACGATTGATAATTTTCTTTTAGGAATTTTTATTTCATATAAATCAACTTAGTATTTAAAATTAAACCATTATTTTAATTGAAACATTACAAATATTATAAAATTATGTTGAAATACTCATCTCGTCAAAATTTAAGACGATATTATCTAGACCTGAAGCCCTATTTTTTGTTAATAGAATTTTTTTTAGAAAAAAATATTATTATTAGATATTTTGATCACATGTTTCTAATTCTCCAGAAAATTTGACTTTTTTATTGGAGTTGCGATATATATAATGTCTATACAAATTTACTATTTAAAGAAAAGCTGCCATGGGTGCCACGGGACTTTCTTATACGTAATACTGACAGTGAACAGTGTACGTGATTTTTATTTATTGATACATATTTCTGATGAACTAATAAAAGATAGAATAAAATGTAAGCTATAGAAATAATATTTTTATATAATATGTATCGAATGAATTTTGTTTAACGTATAATTACTAAACCGGAACACACTGTTAATCTCTGTAATACGTATAAGAAAGTTCCATGACACTCATGGCATGGCAGATATTTCTTCTATGTTATGAACCATTTGAAATGTAATTAAAAACGGATGTTTATTAAAACATTTTTTTTAATTTGTATTTTCGAAAAAATTAATAAAACATAAATTATATTGTATTATTTTTTTTACTTAACCATTTTTCTCTAATTCGCACTGTTTCAATGTATTTCGAACAATTAAAAAATAGATCTCAGTAAACATCCGTTTCCGATTGAAAGATCGTTTTCAAAAATTTCTTCCCAGAAAAAATTAATCTTAAGTATAAAATTTCGTCATTCACAGACAGACACACAGTCTGTGGTGAAAATAGTCAGAATGGATTCAGGGAAGGTCAAAATGGATAATTCCATCAAAATCCGGATTTCTTATACATGGATATAAAAATGTAAAAATAGTCAAACTAGTAAAAAATACTCATTTTATATGATAGTTTTATAAGTTTAAACTTCAATAAAAATATTTGTTTTTCTGTTACAGATAGAATAAATTAATATCTTCAAAAGACAAGCAGACCTTCAAAACACATAAATTAATATTCACCATTAAAAAAAATATATATAAAAACATACAAAATAAGCAGATAAAACTTTATCCACAGCATTCCACGATCAGCTGATTACAAGAAAACAGATAAATTACCAGAAGAAAAAGATCGCCGCGGTTGAAGTTTTTTTCCGGGAATGAATCGTCTGCCCCCACTCCAACGTCTTGTTTCCGGGACCGGAGCCGGCCCGGACCTGCCACAACGGCGCACATTAGTCGCGCGACCCGGAAAGATTCCGGAGATCTGCTAACCCAACGTGCCCCTTTCACCACCACTTACCCGGAGCCCGGAGTAAATGTCAATTTATGAAGGTTCAAGTATTTTATCATTAATGCACTCTTATGTGACGCATTGATATGTATGAGAAACAAAATTACATATTTGTGTCTGGGATACTTTTATGTTAGAATGAACATCAAAAGGTTAAAAATATACTCAAAATTTTGATATTGTCTATAATTTTAATATGCTGAGAATTCTGTTATGCCAATTTTCAATAAATAAATACTTGCTGCTAAGTATCTTTAGGAGTTGACTCCAATCTGATTATTATAGTAACATACATACATATATTATTTATATTATGTATTATATAACTTATCATTAATTAATTACACTTCTGTCAACTGTTTAAATTTCTGGTAATTCTTATCTTTACTAGTTGTATAATATAATTTCGAAATTTTGAAAATATTAACTTTATTTGCTTCAAAAATATATGTAGAGCAAATAATATTTCCTTTTCTAGAAATATTGTCCTTATTATTTTTATAGATGTTTTTTAAACAATTTTTAACAAACAGAAATAAAGTATAGATATCTTTCGGTAGTGAAACCGGGCATAAATATGTATTCATTTATTATATGACCTCCTAAATTTACTATATGTTATAGTTAAAATTAAATATATCAAAATTCTTAAAGACTTTACTAACGATCAAAATATGCTGTCAATATTTATTATTAAAGAGGTTGATACAATAGGACTTAGGGTACGGAGCAGGCTTTGCGGAGAATGTTGCGAGTAGGCGCTTGTGGAAAAGCATAGAGTAAAGGCAAGGTGTGTCTCTCTCTGGAGCATGCCAAATCACATAGATGCGTCTTTATCTCTTTTTTTAAATTAATTAAAAAAAACGCGGTTACTAATCAATCTGAAAATTTACAGATATCTTTATAAATTAATAAATAATGTAGGTATGCTCAAATTTTCATAAAAGTCACATCACTTTGAAAAGTTCTATTCAATTTTGCAAGAATTTTTTAAATCTTGTTTTTTTTTCAAAATGTCATTGAAATTTCTCTGTTATTTTTCTATAACCTCTTTAAATGCTTGATATATTGTAGATACCGGGTGTCCCAGATAACTTTTCCAGTATGGGGATCTCAGTATCTATAAGAGATACAGGTTTGGTTAAATGAGATGAATTATATGTAAGAGAGGGGTGAGTATTTCTACATAAAAAAATATTCATAATTCTATGTGGTTTAGACGGTATACCCAAAAAACTGAAAATTCGGAATTTCTTCAAATGGCTATAACTTTTTTGTCAATTTAGATAGGTACTTTTTGTAGACGGTTTCCTTAAGCACTTTTTTGTGTAGAATCGATTGGTGTATTTAGATTTTTTATATCACTTTTAGTTTCCGAGTTACAAGCCCTAACTTTAGTTTTTCTTATGGGCCGCTAAGTTGACTATAGCATATTTGAACGTGTTTTTTACTCTACTTTACAACGATATGTCACTTGCCATACTTATTATTGAAAAAAAGTTGAAGTACTAAATACCAGTGATATTTATAAAGTATTTTATTACAAACATTTAAGTGAGCTATGAAAAACAAAAATTGTAAACAAAAATCACAATAACAACAATCAGAATAACAAATGACTATTTGAAAACAATGAACTATTTAAAAAAAATAAGTTATAGTTTTTTTTTACAATAAGTATGGCAAGTGACATATCATTGTAAAGTAGAGTAAAAAACACGTTCAAATATGCTATAGTCAACTTAGCGGCCTATAAGAAAAACTAAAGTTAGGGCTTATAACTCGGAAACTAAAAGTGATATAAAAAATCTAAATACACCAATCGATTCTACACAAAAAAGTGCTTTAAAAAACCGTCTACAAAAAGTACCTATTTACATTGACAAAAAAGTTATAGCTATTTAAAGAAATTCCGAATTTTCAGTTTTTTGGGTATACCGCCTAAACCACATAGAATTATGAATATTTTTTTATGTAGAAATACTCATCCCTCTCTTACAAATAATTCATCTCATTTAACCAAACCTGTATCTCTTATAGATACTAAGGATCCCCATGCTGGAAAAGTTATCTGGGACACCCGGTATATCAATTGTTAAGAAATATTGGTATCATAAATAGGGTTCCTTTAGAATTAAGAATAAAAAAGGCATTTTTTTCTTTTTATTGAAAGTGAAAGTTAGGTCGTCTTAATTCAAATAAAAAAAAATAAAAAACAAAATTCACATTTTTTATATTTTACATTACAGTGAACATTTTCCAAAATTAACCAAACATAAAAATATAATTTCCAAGCAGACTTCTTTACAAATTCCGATAAAAATAAATTTAGTGTACATAATAATATTTGCAAAAACGAATAAAAATTGAAACCTGTGTTATATTATCTTTCCCAAAGCTGACATAGGTGATGATGTTTTAGGTCTATGTAAGGTGTATATTCCAGGTAACAGCTGCTAGAATCCTGGCGCCAGAATAGCTGCGGGGGTCGTCAGATCCTTGCTAAAAGTAAGCCGACAAACAAGACCAAATCTAACTATTCATTACTTTACTACAAACTCTCTAATTAGGTTAAAAACTATTTAAATATTTTATTTTTTATATTATACACATATATTTATAATATTTTCATGATATATTTGATATAATAAATGCTTTTTAGATTTATTTTATTTTTAGCCTGAGGGGAAAAATCTAATTTCTAATTTTCAAGAAATGAACAAAGATATGAAAAAATATATATTATAAAATTAAACTTAATTAAACTAACACATTATTTTAAAAATGATTTTTAATTTTTATAGCTCTTGTGATAATTCATAGATTAAAGAGTTGCAATTGTGTCTCTTGTTCATTGTAATATGTGACGAAACTATTTAGGTACAAAAATCAATGTCTTTCAGAATGCTCTAGTAAAATTTTCAAAGAAAAATCGAACTTAAAAAATATACCATTATGTCCGGTATTATAAACGACTTAGCAAATTTACAAGCTTGCAAGCACTCTCAAATGGGGTATCAAACTTATATGACAGTTCTCTTGAAGTTTTAGATAGATTGTTTCTTACATTGGAAGTAAAAAAAGGTATGTAAAGTATATTTACTAAAGTGTATTTACTAACCTTGCGTGAAATACGGTAAAAACCAACTTACTGAGAACTGTCATATAAGTTTGATATCTCATTTGAGAGTGCTTGCTATCTAGCAAATTTGCTAGATCCTTTATAATACCGGACATTAGTGTTTTATAAATAATGGCTATTCAGTATTGGAAAAATTGATATTTTCGGTACGTATTAATTTGTTTTGAGATTCTCTCAATAAAACCCAAATATTATCTCATTTGTGATTTTTCTATATAAAATACCGTCGTTTGAAAATTTTTAATTAAAAAAATATATATAATAGATCTCGCAACCTAATGGCGTCTACAAACTTCATATCTCAAAATGTTATATTTTATTTTTATTATGCAGAATAAGATGTATTTATTTAGAAACAATAAATATAAAAAAAATCAGCACCTAGTTTTTTTACATTTTTCCAATACCAAAGAAAATGTCCGCGAAGAGATTTTTTCAATTTGTTGTTACGGACATTTTTTAAATTAAAAAAAAGAAAGTACTTAGTTTCAAATTATTATATATCTAAAAATAATAAAATATGCAAGAGAAATATCTATTTGCAAAATAACTATTAACAAACTTTAATTTGTTTTCAAAAATACTTTTGTAGTTAAGTTTCTGATAAAATATAAAAATTTCAGTAATGATTTTTTTTCTGTAAATTTATACTTTTTTACTTAGAAGGAATTTGTGTTTAAAAAGATTAAAGGCTTCCGCCATAATCTTTGCGAGTACTATCTAGACTATTTGATCTTTACAGTCATTAAGGCGTACATATGTATTATATGTAAGTACCTACAGAGAAGTTAACATATAGGTAAGTAAGTTTTTTAGTAATATTCATTATAAATACAATATGACGTTTAACATATTACTCACGACGAGAGCTAAGTTAGGTTTATAATTATATATACATATAAGTAGCTAATTGTAAGTGTCTTAAGTCGTATGAGTATGTGTTACCATTAGTGTCCGACCGAAGGTCAATTTTTGGCCGAAGCCAAAATAATTATTTTTAATCTATTTACCTTTTTATGTACAATTGAATGACAATTATTAACATTTTTGATGCCAGTAACAAACTATAATTGAAAATATGATTTTAAATAATTAAATAGTTTAAAAAGATTCTAAAAAATGTATTTATTTTTATATTAAAAGCGAGATTAATATAATTTTTGCTAGAATAAAAATTCAAAATACAGCAATCCGTCATGTTAAATGAAACACCAATCAGACAGAATGACGTCACGCATCAGTAAACGTCAAAAGTGATTGACTTTTATTTTAGATAAATACCAATTCCTCTTACGAGATTATTAGGTATATACATACCTTATTTATGAACTTATATTCTTTGGAGTTCATTTTTAACACACAAAATAATTAAATTATTGTCTAACTCTGAATGTTTGATTATTATTGACAAGGAATGTGACGTCACAACTATGAAATGTCACCTTTGAGCGTTTTGGCGTCAAATTTAAAATTAGTTTAAATAGAGTCAATTTTTACGATTAAACCTTTATTTTCTGCAGAAATAAGTATTTTTTTTGGAAATAGGAGACACGTAAGATCATCATAGAATAGTTTTTTTTAAATTAGTCATCATGCCTATTGACTTTTCCATGCAGAGGCCAAAAAGGAGAGAAAAAAACATATCTTAAAAATAAATAAATTTAAAACCAATAAATTTTAAAAAATTGACGTCAGTTTTTGACGAGACTTATAAATAAAGTTGATATCGTCTCTGTACTACCATATTTACATTTTATTCATTACAGTAAATGAATTATACTTTCCTAAAAAAAAAACTTAAATAAGTGATACTTGGATATGAAAAATAAAGAATCGGCTACGGAGTAAGTATAATTAAAATAATTTTGTTCTTCGACAGACTTTAGACAAAACGTATCGGACATAAAAATAAACATTTGAGTGTAAAATTGAATCTGAGAAGTTGTTGGGAACGAAATCGCGAAACGTCTTACAACAGAGGTTAAAAATAAGGTCAACTCTTTGTTTATTTGTTGGACTCGGGCAGTCGGTCGGCGAGATCATGGCACACTGAGAGAACGCCACAGACTCAAGGGCAAGGCCAACGCGATGAAGTTTCGCGGCTGGGTCAGGATTCATAACTTATAACTCTATCAACTGGGATTATTATTCAATTTTATTATTATTTCTATTTCTACCTATGTTATTATTGTGCAGTTCAAGAATTCTAGCTTGTTTATACAGCTCTAAAATTCAAATATGCACAGTTCTAAATGTTACATTGTGCAGTTAATAGGCAAAAACAAACTAACTTTTCATTAATTTTTTTTAGAGCTATACATAAAAAAGCTAGTACCTATATCTGCAGACTTAAATAACCCCAGATTAAGTACTTTTATTGGAATTTTTGTACTCATGTCATAAATAAATAAGAATAAAATAATAAATTTCATTAAACTTTCGATTCAACCCCTCCCCCTCAAAAAAAGTTAAAGTTAAAAGTAGGTACATAAAATATTAAAGATTATCTTAGTATTTAATAATACCTATTTTAGGGACATGTCTAAATAAATATAAATACTTAGGTAAAATTACGATTTTTTTTCTACTTGATATTGAGGATAAGGATCTATCTATATAAATTTTAAAAATGATACCCTGAAAAAAATTCTCGAATGGGGCTGATGGTCAATTTTATGCTATCTATATAAATTTTAAAAATGATACCCTGAAAAAAAATTCTCGAAAGGGGCTGGTGATCAATTTTATGCTATTTAAATTTTGTAGTGACTAAAGTCTATGTAATTATATTTTGAGAAATTGATTTACCCTAGAACGGTCCAGTAGATACTTTTGTCACCTTGTTAAGGACCAGATTTTTCCGTTTTTTATTTTTTTATTAATTGGGGGACTAACACCACATTTTTTTCATCGAATTTTAAATACGAATTGTTTAGTTTTGTATTTTATTATATGCACCTATACATTTAACTATTTGACAGTCTACCAAAAGACATTACCCCTTGCGCTCCCCTTTCGTTCTGCTGGCATGACTGCCTCTTTCTTTTATTAATGAGCCAATCCAGTAGCGCACCCAGAAAAAAAATCGAGAGAAGCAGTTATATATACTTTTCTTTTATCATAATAGTTAAATTAAATACAAAAAGTATACTGACAAATTCGGGAAGAAAAAAAGAGGGGGAGGGGCTAACCCGTAACCCATTCCTCAAGTACGCCACTGGGTCAATCAGTATTTTTTAAATTTTCTAGTTTTTATTAAGTAGGTGTTTTAACACTTATAAAAATTAATTTAAAAGTAGGTAACTATGTACATGTTTTTTTTTATATTTTTTACTAAGGTGAGTGAATTTTCGTAAATATTCTTCAGTTGTTTTGCAGATTAGCGCAGCACACTAGATCTGAAGAGATTAACATAAAACACCTTGATCGCGAGTGCATTGTCAAAGGTCAGTGCACGATTTCGTATAGCGTGTAGACGTACAATTATATGTATCAAGTCACTATTGCCAACCGCCAAAATAACAAATGCTAATCGGCTAAACGTCATGCATATATCGAACACATTGATCGACGTGTGCATTGAATTTTAAGCACACGATTTTAAAGAAATAGATGTAATGATGCATGCCAGCAATTTGTTATGTTGTTTTTTTTTTTTTTTTTTGTAATTTTGTGTACCAACACATATAGGTACTACACATATAGTTAATTCGTGCTATGTAAGCTTTAAAATAAATTTTCAGTTGTTTCTTAATTTTATTGTTAATTGTCATAGCCATCTTAGGATGATACAGTGTTTTAAATAAATAAAAAGTACTTTTTGATCATTTTTTGAGATATTTAAAAAAATAAGTAAATCAAGTTGCATATCATTGAAAAGGTAATAATAAAATCTTCTGTTAAAAAATTACAAAATTTCATATTGCTTCTATTTAAGAAAACATAAGTTAGTGTCATATCTCAAAAACAATAAGATTTCTGGAAATTAAAAAAATATTTTTAAATAGACAATACTAAACCCTACAGCATTTATTCGAAACATTTTTTTTTTAATTTCCAGTCACTTAAGAAATATTCACGATGAAAGATTTCGGGGTAAAATGGTTTTTGGCTAATATCTAGTAAGCTATAAAATTTTTGTAAAATGTAAATGCACCATTAAACGGTTCCCTCTAAAAGATAACTTTTCTCTCATTTAACCGAATCTCTTATAGTTTTCCGAGATCTCCTTGGTGTCCCCTGATATTTAGACATCCTGTATGTATATTAGAGATACTCAATATAGAGTTCTGACAGCCCGAATCGTTTTCTGATTGATTTTAGTAACCAAGTATCATTCACAGCTGTATTTTCTGATAAATCAATATCATAAAATATATTTCATAATTCATATTATTACATCATGCTATTTTGTTATGCTTGCAATAAAAATAAAACATAAATGAATTTTTAAATAAATCGCGTCACCACCAGTTTGATTAAAATGGCGACACATTTATTAAATAAAATAAACAATTTTTGTGTATATTTCTATAGTTTTTCTTGCAAATGTTTTAGAAAAAAAGTACACGAAAAAAAAGAAACCTGAAGAATTACAGTTTTTCCTGTATATTCTGGATAGTTAGCGTCAACGTATAATTATAAAAAAAAATTTACAGTCTGAAACTATAATACTGTTTGCAGATACTCAATATAAATTGATGGATAAACAGCAAACATTACAGCCTAAAATTATATTACATTTTCAGACTGTTTAGCCAGTTCGATTTTATTTTTAACATTTAAACACATGGACACAAGCTGGAAATGTGATTGCACCACTGGGCCGCTCAGGGTAGGTTTTACAAACAGTATGGTCGCTTATTATCCGGGATGTACAGGGAAAAACTGTATTTCTTTAGGTACTTTATTGGACTAAATCATACATAATTCAGCGTTGCACATACAAAATCTGATATGTGACATTTTTTATTGGAATCATAGACGCATTTGACTCGAAAACAGAGTCGTGTGAACGGAAAGAGATAGAAAATAGTTTAGGATATACTTGTCCTTATTTAAATAGGTGTTTATATTTCATTCTTCTTAGAAAAAGAGATATATATATATTCTAAACGCCACCGCATCTCTCTCACTGTTTTGAAGAAATGTTACACCATTATGTTAATACAGAATGCGCGGTCCATACTTTATGTATATGGATGAAATAGCTTTATGGTACTAAACGTTAGAAAAAAATGCTTTAGACCAGGGCCCCTTTTCTCGAGTTCGTTCGACTTTTTCTCATTCGAGATTCTAAACTAAAACGAAAAGTCACTAAGTTATTTACTAGAATCTAGATTGTGTAAATTAATACCATATTTTCGATGCGACTATTTTTCTATAAATGTCAAATGAAAAATCTCGACTGCTCTTGGGCATGCGAGATTTAAAATCTCGAACGAAAAACAAAAATCGAGTGAGCTTGAGAATATGGGCCCAGTTGATACTAACTACTATGCTATAAATGTTTATCAAAGACTTTGGCCAGTATAATTGTAAAATCTGCCAAAATGTATCAAGTATTTAGATTTTTATTGTTTCTTGAAAAATTATATATTTGTGATATCGTTATTATTTTTAATCTACAAAAAAGATCACTTAACAACTGGTCGGTTAGGAAAATTTTCATTCTATATAATTTGCTTTCTATTTGGTACATTTTCTATCTAAATATTATATAGTACAAATAAATTCATTTACAAAAAAAAACACGAAACTGATTACAACAATATAACCGCACGCAGGAAAAAAAATAACCAAAACAAACCAAAAATAACATAACATCTCGCGGTGACTTTCGTACTCGACCTCCCCCGTATACCCATCCACCCGCGCAAGGGTACGGCGTCGAAAAATAAACCACATCATCGCCAGATTATGAGCGGATTTGCGGCGGCAGCGGCGGCGAGTGCGGGCCCGCAACAGGTGGCCCCCTCTGCACACCCAACCTCTTCCCGCGAACGGTTCGGGGTTTCCCACGGTGCGTCGCGACGCCCGCGGGGTCTCGCTCTATGTGTGTATGTGTGTGTGTGTTTTTTTTATTATTTACTTTAATAACTTTACCAATTTGTTATCAGATTGCGCTCAGATTTTTAATGACCGTTTAAACGCGGTTGTTTTTAATTTTTATTTTTTACAATGAGTGTTAATTAGGTTGTTGTATGGGGTACGTGTTTGTAGGTAAATTCGTCCACATTGTGTCATTGATTTGTATTCATTTCTTTCAGGGCCGGTAGAACAGATAAATTTCTAGTGTCTAGTAAAAAAGTGAGGGGAGGGGGAAGTTGGGGAGTTTTTTTTAAAATATGGTTTTTGAAACATTAAAAATTATCAATAGTTTTACAAATAAAAATTCAAATTAGCTTTTTATTCATAATATCCGACTCAATTATTTCAAAGTACATTAATTATTCTGCGATAAGGCGAAAATAGTTTTAAGCTTATTAATTTTATCGATGAATTCGTCCTTTAGTGTTTCAATGTCTAAATTGTAAACTAATTCTGAATAAATGTGGATCAAAGCCATATGATTTAATCGGTCTTGCATCATTGTTGAATGAAAATAATTTTTCATTTGTGCAAGACGATTCGGGTACGATTCCTATGCAGCACCCCTTGTTATCACGTAAAAAAGTCACGATATCCTTCAATTTTTCAATTTTTTTATTACTTCTTGTTGTCAAATCAAGGAACATGTCTCTCTTATTAATTAATCTGTCTTTATCAAAATCGTTTTTGTAAAATTCAATAATATTTTCTTGGTCAAAAATTTCATAATACGTTTTTCTAAATTTTATCTACAGTAAGTACATTTGACGACAATATCATTTATTTCGAAAAAGATTAATGTTTTGCAGGTCATATAAATAAGTCCACGTAAGCAGACCCTAAAATTTTTTTAATGCTTTTCCAATCTCTGGTGGGTAATTCGACACACACAAATTTTTCGAGTGTCTAGTTCTAGTACGACATACCGAAGCCTAAACTGATGCCGGCCCTGATTTCTTCATGGAAGTATCATTTTATTCGTAAAAAAATAAGGAGTTTATTTTTTTTAAACAATCTGAAAAACATTGTTTGTATTTTTGTACACAGAAAAAAGAAACCTAAAGAATTACAGTTTTTTCTTGTACACTCCGGATAGTAAGCGACAATCTATCTTTATTAAATATTTTGTACAGTCTGATGTCCGGTATTATAAAGGGGCTAGCAAATTCGCAAGCCTCTCAAATAAGGTTATTAATTTTGTGATAGTATCTATGCATTTGCTAAGGAATTTAGAACAGTGATACAACGTATTGTAATACAGTTGGTGACTCTGATCAAAATAATTTTTATAATATCACCACTGTTTTAATACCGTTGGTGTTTACATACAACGCGTGCGCGAAACTTGTCAAAGTCATCAGAAAACTCCAAGAGAACTGTCATATAAGTTTGATATCTCATTTGAGAGTGCTAGCTAGCTTGCAAATTTGCTAGATCGTTTATAATACCGGACATGAAACTGTAATAATTTTTGCAGATACTCAATATAAATTTACGGATAAACTGCAAACATTACAGCTTAAAAAGTTTCATCACGTGGTTTATAGATATAGACGTTCCCTAAGAAATTATAGAAAAAAAAATTCCAACACATATTCTATGAAAGATCTTTTAATTAACATATAAGAAGTTTGACATTTTAAAATTATCAAGAATTCTTGATTTAAAATATTTTAACATAGTCAATTGTTCTTGGTAAGATTTAGTTTAGAAGCAGTGTCCAAGCCCTCTGCAGACTATTTACTGTTATAATCCAACCCTTAAACTGGCTACATGCAGGCTACAGACACCGGCTTTTCTATATTAAGCCAGTCGTAAATATATTTATTATATTGTATCATTTGCAATATTGTGTCAAAAGTGCCGACTTTATCCTAGAATATTTTACAATAGTTTCAATGCTATTATTTTATTGTAGTACACTAATAAGAAAGTAGAGAAATTCTTTTAGCAAAAGTCTAGTAAGTACAATATTGTCTTTTGTTAGAAATTTTATATTGTTATTATAGTAAACATTTATAATATACTCATATTATACATAAACTATAGAAAACTAAACCTATGTTGAAATTTCTTTTTAAATTCAAATAATTAATATTATTGTGTATTAGTATTTGTTATACAAGATTTAGATTTATTTAAATTAGATATATTCATAGAGACTTATAGAAATAATTCTTACAGCCCAAATCGATTTCTGATTGATTGTAGTATAACGAAGTCTCACTACATTATTTTCAATTAGAATTTTTTTATGCTTACTAAAAATAGCTAAACAATTTTTCGCTTAGAATGGAAATACGCCAACTCTAGGGTCTCTGAATTGAGTACGACCATTATCTCTATGACGTCTGCGTGTCTGTCGATCTGTAAATGCTCTACACTCTACAGCCAAAACGGTGAAACTTACAAATATGAAAAAAAAATTTTTTTTGTATTTTGCAAAAGGACCATAATAAATTTCGTACACATATTTCATGGTTTTTGCACCCCCCCCCCTCCCCCTGTCGCCCTTGTCACGGATTGTCACATTCGTGTGACCCCTTCCCTCTATTGTAACGTCACACAAGTTTCGAAACAAAAGTACAAAAAAACAACGAAAAAAAACTGTTTATATTATTTTTATTAACATGATTTTTTTTCGTTCATTAATAAAAATTATATGAAATTTTGACTTGCGTTTCGTGGAAAAAATTACTCCGTATCATTCTGTAATATTGTAGAATGCTATATGGTAAATTTTACCATGCACGTTTGAAATTTTCACAATAATTATTCACCTGCCTCGAATAACTAACAGCATATTAATTTTTCCTTAATTTTTTTCTCTAAGAATTTATATAAAATTAATTGTTTTGATTTTTTTAATCTGACGTCACGAAGCTTGTGACTCTCCCCCCATCCCTTGGCACACAATATAACACTTTGTAGACCCCCTTCCCCTTTTTAATGTGGATGACCCCAAATGTGCAACGTCTATTTTTATTTTTTTGTATTATAGAAGATATTTCTTCAAATAAATTAAATAATATTAAAATTTGATACACTGCAATATGTAACAAAACAATAACAAGTGTTATACGGTTTATCGATAGAAAATATTAAATTGAGTTTATAAGTAAATTATTATTAAATGTTCAACAAATATGTACCTACATTATTTCCTATGTCGCCATTTAATAAACAAATATATGTTTTCGTGTACATACAAATGGTACAATTCACAACATATTGTAAAATATAAATATTTGGTTAAATGTGGTCATAATTTGCAGGGTTCCATTTGTGGACAATAAACTTTTATTTATTTATTTCACTTTCTCCGGCCATCTCTGATGCTTACCCTCAAATAAACTCAAAGCCGCCTAAAATTGTATATTTATCTATTTATTACTTTAAAATTTTGTTTGTTTTTGATACGCCCAAGCCGCTTGATAAAATTTCGATTTTTTTTAAAATAAAATTTGGTACTGAAGAAAATTCTATAAATGTTTATAAAAACCTGAGTTTACATTTTTTTTTTCAAAGGACCCCGCACATTCCTTATGGCAACTGGATTTCCGTGAAATTCGCTAACTTTTTGGTATGTTGTAGTTTATGTGATGCTGATCAAAAGCTTTCACAGGCACAACTTTGAAAAATGAGCCGTTTCGGCGATAAAAATTTTTGAAGATGAAAAATTGAAATTAAAGTTTTAGATCTTTTAACATTTTTAAAGTTATAAATAACTCACATTTATAATATATCATTACTAGTTAACATAAATACCTTAGTGGAATTGATTTTTATTATTTAGTTAAAATAACTGATGATTTGAACAGCATTTATTTTTTTGTCATCAAAATCTATATTATTTCATTTAAGTTTGCAGTGGTTGTTATGTGAATTGATCAGCAACCACTGCAAACTTAAATGAAACAAAATATAAATCTTAATTTCTCAGGGGGTATATCAATTTTGTTGTTTACACATTTTAGTTAAAAAATTAATAATTACATTTTTCATCATTGTAATATCATTAAGAACAACTTACCTCTGAAATAGCATTAGTGAAAAACTAGAATAGCCAAAAAAGCATTAAAACAATAAAAACTCAAATAAAACAAGATAAAAAAATGAAATTTTTTTATCATGAAAAATTTTTATCGCCGAAACGGCTCATTTTTCGAGGTTATGCCTGTGAGAGCTTTTGATCAGCATCACATAAACTACAACATACCAAAAATTTAGCAATTTTCACGGAAAGCCAGTAACCATAAGGAATGTGCGGGGTCCTTTGTTAAAAATTATTTTACAAAATATTTGAATTGTTTTTTGTCTAAAATAAAGATTTAAATATGATTCTACTAATTTTAATATCATTAATTTAATATAGTTTAATATAATTAAAATATTATCAACCAGTATAAAATAAGATTTTTTTCTTAAGATTATAATACGTTTAACCGTTTATTTCTCGATATTATAGAAATAATAAAAGTAACAATTGTAAATAATAAAAGGGGGGTTTATAGATTTTTACCAAACCACAACCGACAATAATATTACCCCTTTTAATGAGCCAATACAATGGAGTGTATAATTTAAAATTTCTTTTATAATCAATACATACTAAAAATCAATAACCGCTATATTTATTGATACAATAAAGAAAAAAAACTTGTTACATTATTTTTGACAATAGTGTTTTGTTTAGACAGGAAATTGTCGAAGAAAAAAATGAATGTTACATATAATTTATAATTATTATAATTTCTTATAAGTTGGTATACAATTTGTCAAATATTATCAAGCTAACAATAAAATTATTGATTTGAATTGAAAAATATTTCAAGGTGCTATTTATTATTTAGTTCGATTAAAATTATAGCCTGCACAGTTTTAGGCTTCCATGACGATAATAGGCAGTAAATTTATGCCAGTAACAAAGTATCACTGAAATTATGATTTTAAATAATGAAATAGGTTAAATAGATTCTAAAAAATGTACTTATTTTTATATTAAAAGCGAGATTAACATAATTTTTGTTAAAATAAAAATTTAAAATACTGTAATCCGCCATGTTAAATGGAACACCAATCAGAGCGAATGACGTCACGAATTAATAAACGTCAAAAGTGATTGACTTTTATTTTAGACAAATATCAATTCCTCTTACAAGATTAAAAAAATTATATACTTTGGAATTCATTTTTAACACACAAAATAATTAAATTATTGTCTAACTCTGAATGTTTGATTATTGTTGACAAGGAGTTTGACGTCACAGTTCTGAAATGTCACCTGCGAGCGTTTTGGCATCAAATTCAAAATTAGTTTTAAAAGAGTAAATTTTTGCGATTAAACCTTTATTTTTTGCAGAAATAAATATTTTTTTTGGAAATAGGAGACAAGTAATGGGGTGTTTATACCGAGAAAACAAAACAGAAACACGGTGTTTTTATGACCAAAAGGCAATAAACCCTATACATTTTTAAATACGAAGTATTTTAAAGACACGATGTTTCTGTTTTGTTTTCTCGGTGTAAACGCCGCATAAGATCATCATAGAATAGTTTCTTTTTAAATTAGTGATCATGCCTATTCTTAACTTCAAAAAGTTAGGAAGAGATCTTAAATTTGAGATAATAAAATTTTTAATAATAATTGAAAAATTCTTTGTTCTTTTTTCTTATACAAATTAATTTGAAAAATCTCTAAAATAAAATACGCAGTGATATGACTTGACGTAAAAACATATTTCTGGACAAAATATCTGAAGCAAAAATTCGACTTTCCATCAGTTTTAAAAACACCCCATGTACTTCTTTTGTTCTGAATTTAGGTAGAAAGTACGGGGGGTGGGGGAGGAAGAAGACACTAGCAGCCACCCTGTTGTTATAATACAGGACGGTATTAGATATTTGAGTTTAGTTTATAACATTTCTGTTTAAAAATCTTATCCGATTATACTGTTAATATTTGTCTATCTTTCTAAGATTTCTTAATTTCTTTAGTAGTTAAACCTTTACTGCAAATCAAAATATTGTGAATTCTGTATGACCTCAATTTACAGTTTGAAGGATTTAAATTCTCTGTGACGTTACAGCGCTGTATTATTGCCAAAGCATTTATATGTTTTTTTAGGGTCATCATCTTTTTATATATTTTTTTTCTGTCTGGTATCATAAAGGAGCTAGCAAATTTGCTAGCTAGCAGGCACTCTCAAATGAGGTATCAAACTTATATGACAGTTCTCTTGGAGTTTCATGAGACTTTGACAAGTTTCGCGTATGTGAGTCGCCAACTGTGTTACAATACGATGAAGTATCACTGCTCTAAATTCAATAGCAAATCCATAGATACTATTACAAAATTAATACCTCATTTGTGAGTGCTTGCTAGCTAGCAAATTTTGCTAATCATTTTTTTTAACTTTTAATTTTATTTTTTGTACTTCATTTTTTTAATTTAAAATACAATGTTTCTTATTTTCAATGAAAGTTTTAAAAATAATTTTCAACTTTACTAAATATTTTTTTTTAAATCCCGCCCTGCACCTACTGGACATAGCTTTACAGTAGGCCAAATAAATATTATATCATTTATCTATTCATACATTTCGAGTATTTGCTTGACTGACTTAAGACATCTGACACTCTGTAAAATTTTCACCAGAATTTGAATTTGTGAATTTTGCAAGAATGTTATACTTGTACCTATTATAATATTGTAGGTACGTATGTATATGTATATGAAATATTAAATATTATCGATTTTAAATAAAAACTTTTTTGATTTTAGGATAATTTTTAATTTTAATTTTATATATATATATATTTATTTTATTGCAATTACATATTCTACTAACCAAATACTTTTTCACAATCTTCTTTCAGGCTTCCTTTTTAACTATTGATAGTATTGATACTATGCCACTGTCACTTCAAATTGGTAAAAAAATGACTTTTATATTAGTCGTTTTGATAAATTAACAAATTAAAAAAAAAAAAAAAACAAGAAGATAGAAAAATCTGAACGCTTCTTAATTATTTTATATTTTTTTTAATACTAGATAATTATTGTAATCAATAACATCCACCTAATAATTTGTTTATAAAAAATCATACATTTTTCAAGACTTGCCGTCGTTTTAAAAGTGACATTGAAAATAACACCTGTCAAAAAATAATAACCAAAATTTAAAATCTGACATGCGTTGGACAGTTTCATAAAATTGGGTCTATTTCTTTTCTAACCATGATGGATACTTGCATTGCACAAAACTATATTATTTGGAAAGTCTATTGTTAAACAGAATCCATACTGTTCTTAGATGACTTTAAATTCATAACAATAGAAACGCCACTTCGGCTTAATAAAAAAAAATGAATTAATTTGTATTGACTTTATTTATAGGCGCCGCGGCTGTATTTTTGTTTGATTTAAAAAAAATACCCATTTAACTATAATTAAAAGAAAGTAATTCTTAGCTTCTGGGTTTAAGTCACTTTATTATATTCATCAGTCGTCAATTTAGCTTATGTTTAGTCATACATTATAGCAAAAAAATATAATATAAAATGATGGATCTTGGCATTTAGCAGAGCCCTGAAGATGTCCACTGCAATGTGTGATGAAACGTTGGCCGATAACACGACTAAATCGACGCGGTTTACACCCAGAAGCCAAGATCTATATCAATATCACCGCGGAAGCCTCAAGATTTGTACATATAATGTAAAATTATTGAGATATGATTTTTTTTATTTTAATTTAATCAAAATTAAAAATGGTTCTTGACTTCTAGGTATAATACACATTGATATGGTATTTTATTCAATTTGATTCATACACTGCAACAAAAATAAAACTTACATATTAAAACTAATTTTATTAGTCTAACACATTGTAAAAAAAGATTTGGTTTCAAATCAGAACACACCTACCTACATTTAATGGAATATTTTACTTTGTTACTTATTAAAAGTAAAAAAAATTTTAATTTAATTTGAAAATTGAAATAGAACGTTGTATAATAGTAACATGTACTAAATTGCTGTAATGGCAGAGCTAGTTTTTCATTATTTTTAATAAATCACACGTGAATATATTTGTTTTATAATTTTTATAGTATTTAAAAGGGTTGAAGTTTCGAATAATTAGTTTTTAAAACGTCTCTATATATAGCCAATTGTGTAGAATTTCAATAAACAGAACACTTTTGGCAAATTCTCTCATTTATCATGTGTTAAAAAGTCTATTTTTAATACACAATTTCTCAAAAACCATACATCCAATATTTTAAATAAAAATTTGTAAAATATATGACTTATCCATAAAACATAATACCTATTAAAATTTTAGACTTTTATCTCTATACATTGCTATAATGATCGAATAACCTTAACATTTCAATAAATTTATAAATTATATTTATGTACCTATAGTTATTCATTTTGACAACTGAAGTAATTTTTCAGTTAAGTAAATAATAACTTACTTTATATATAAGTACAGTGTAATATATAAAATGATTGATATTTGTTAGAGTACAATATTTTTCCGTTAAAGTTTTTTATATCCAATGTATATGAAATAATGAACAGATATTGCCTTGAAGATCGCTGTTTCCTTTCTATCATTCCACACAAGTTATTTACCTTGATTATTCATCATTGAAGCTACAAGTAAATGATCAAACTTATAATTTTAGATGAATTAAATTGGTATCGAGACGGAAAATACTCTTAGCATTATTCTTCGAACAAAAGATTTTATACATTTTTGGTTTATCCCATAAATTTTTATACACATTAAAATTTTATTTGTCAATCTGATTTAATAATTTTTTACAAGGTGGGGCATTTAAAGTGTTACAGAATTTTATCTCAGAGCCATCACATATTTGAAAAAAATGTTCAAACCAAAAAATGTATGGTTTTGAAGGGGTTATCGAATAGTAATATTTATTTGTTATTTTAGTGTGGCCTTCAATGATATTTGAAAGTCAGCATCATTTTTTTAAATAAGAACCTATAGTTTTTATTTAATAATCTTATTCTACGTGAACAAACACGAATCTTCCATTCAAAAAGATTTCCAAGATATCTAACAAAATAATTTCGTGATTTTGTACTTTCAAGAATTTTTTACTCAGAAACCATAAACTTTAGAAAAAAAGTATAAATAAAAAAAATGTTTATTTTGATCTAATAAATCTTGAAAAATTTTAAAACTTTTTCTATTTATTTTATTTCAGCAAAAAAAAACGAAATGTTAAAAAAAATTCTAGAAAATTCTCAAAGTTTTATTAGAACGAAATAAACATTTTTTGTATTTTCTACTTTTTTCTAAAATTGATGATTTCCGAGTAAAAAATTATTGAATTTGCAAATTCTCAAAATTATTTTGTTATATATCATGTAAAGCTTAAGTTGTTCAAAAAAAGTTTTTCAATGAAAGATTCATGTTTTTCCACGTAGAATAAGATTATTAAATTAAAACTATAGGTTCCTATTTGAAAAAATGATGTTTGTCTTCAAATAACCTTGAAAAAATAAAAAATATTATTAATATTCGATTAACCCCTAACAACCAAACATTTTTTCAAATATGCGATGTCTCTGAGATAAAATTCTGTAACACTTTAAATACCCCATTCTATATAATAATTATTATACCGGGTGTCCCAGATAACTTTTCCAGCATGGGGATCTCAGTATCTATAAGAGATACAGGTTTGGTTAAATGAGATGAATTATTTGTATGAAAGGGATGAGTATTATTACCCAAAAAAATATTTATAATTCTATGTGGTTTAGGCGGTATACCCAAAAATGACCCATGAAAAACAAAAATTGTAAACAAAAATCACAATAACAACAATCAAAATAACAAATGAATATTTGAAACAATGAACTATTTGAAAAAATATATTATAATTTTTTTTTTCGATAATAAATATGGCAAGTGACACATCGTTGTAAAGTAGAGTAAAAAACACGTTCAATTATGCCATATCTATTATCGAAAAAAAAATTATAATATATTTTTTCAAATAGTTCATTGTTTCAAATCATGATCCAATAATACAAGGTCTGTCACGATTATTTCGACAGCCGCCATTTTGCATATCGTTTTGATGACGTAGTACATGTGCCAAAAATTAACAAATTAAAAATTGACATTTTACATATTAATTAAATTTAGAATTAAAGAATATAGAAGTGAGAAGTGAAATAGACACTGAAAAAATGCGGTACTGTGTTGTAAAAAATTGTTTCAACTGGAAACAGACAGATAATATAAATATTAAATTTTTTCGTTTTCCAAAAAATCCTGAAATAAAAAAAAGTGGTTTAAAGCTTGTGGTAAAGAAAATGTGAATGCGAAATACTACAGGAATTAAATCACAATGTGATTATTTAAAATTCCACGTTAATGCAAGTGATAAAGTAGATATTCCACTTGATGTAAAAACATTATTTTTTAGATGTAGGATGTTTTTCAGCATTAGAAGTTTGAATAAATTTATAAAAAATGAAAAATCAAAGAATAAAATTTAAAAAAATTATTATATAAACTGTATTTATCGTTTTTTTTATTTATATTTCGTTTTTCACAAATACCTTATTAGACAAATTTAGTGTTGGTGACGTCACAGTATAAAACAAGTGAGAGAAGTGAGCTGTCATGTGAGCTGTCAAACAGACCTTGTATTATTGGATCATGGTTTCAAATATTCATTTGTTATTTTGATTGTTGTTATTGTGATTTTTGTTTACAATTTTTGTTTTTCATGGCTCACTTAAAAGTTTGTAATAAAATACTTCATAAATATCACTGATATTTAGTATTTCGACTTTTTTTCGATAATAAATATGGCAAGTGACATATCGTTGTAAAGTAGAGTAAAAAAAACGTTCAAATATGCCATAGCCAACTTAGCGGCCCATAAGAAAAACTAAAGTTAGAGCTTGTATCTCGGAAACTAAAAGTGATATTAAAAATCTAAATACACCAATCAATTTTACACAAAAAAGTGCTTTAAGAAACCGCAAACAAATAGTATCTATCTACTTTAACAAAAAAGTTATAGCCATTTAAAGAAATTCCGAATTTTCAGTTTTTTGGGTATACCGCCTAAACCACATAGAATTATGAATATTTTTTTGGGTAATAATACTCACCCCTTTCATACAAATAATTCATCTCATTTAACCAAACCTGTATCTCTTATAGATACTGAGATCCCCATGCTGGAAAAGTTATCTGGGACACCCGGTATTATATATAAACCCTGTTAAAATTATTAAGGCAGTATTGCTATGTGACGACTTAAAATTTTCGATTTTTTTAAATATACATACTTTGAAAGTATGTAAAATATATATTACCTATGCCATTAACCCCATATTATTTATACTAATATGTAAATATGTATAGACTTTATTTACGGGAATATAAAAATATAAATAATCACTGCTCAACTGTTTTGATGATAGCGTGATATGTATTCTATAACATTTCTATGAGATTTAAAGTAATACGATGCAAGTTTCATAAAAATCTGTTCAGTAGTTTATTTATACCATTATACCCTAATATGTAAATCAGTAAACTTTATTTACGGGTAAATAACAATTCTCTGCTCAGTTATTTTGGTCGATAGTGTGATATGTGTTCTATAGCAATGCTGAGATTAAAAGGAATACGGTACAAGTTTCGTCAAAATTTATCCAGTAGTTTATTTATATTTTTTTATTAAACTGAAGGATTGTCTGTGAAGCTTGTTGGTAGTCTTTTAAGATAACTTATTTATGTTTTTTTATGTGGTTTATTTAGGTATCCATTTATTTTTTGTTATCTTCATAATATATTGATTTATTTAGTTATTTCTTTTTACATGTTTGTTTGCTATTTTGAGATTTCTTTATATACAAATATACAGGTAAACGTATCATTAATAACAATTGTGATATTGATATAATAATTTATATTTTATAACTACGAAAAGCATGTATTCAGAAAAATTTAAAAAATAAAAATAAAATATATTTAATTGAAAATTATATAACTTTTAAATAATTTATGGTGAATTCGCGGAGAATTTCTAACTTGTAATATAAATTAATCAATTAAAACTACCATTTCAGAATAAAACAAACTATACAAATTAAAAATAAAAAAACTGGAAAATGCGAAGTCATTCGTTTTGGCTTCTGAAATATTCCACACATGTGTAGATAGGTAGGTACTATATTTATATATTTATAACAGTAAATGTTACCCAATGTTTTGTGACCGGGTTTTGTATAGATATGTTAATTCAGAGGGTCCAACCTGACCCCGGTCAATGTATTACCGCTGACCATCCACGTGCCATCGCGGTACCTGTGTTACCTGTCGCCACCGGTACTAAAAAGCAAAAAAAAATATACAAGCACGTGCGGTCACAAGTGTCCACCTATTATTATTATATCATATTCTGGATTAGATAATATGTATAAAAGGTATGTACAATTTTAAGGTTTCCATGCATGTTATTGTATTACAATTAATTAACTTTGTAAGTTTTGGAAACTATATATGTATGTAATTCTAAATTTTATAAGGTACCCATAGTAAAGGGCAATTTAATTTTTCTTACATTAGTTCGTTTTTAAAAAATTGTGTAAGCGCCATTTTGGTAAGAAATATGAACTAAATTATCGACCCCTCCTCCTCCCGTAAGTAAAATATGCCACCCCTTCTAGCAATTCCATTTTTTTAATATAAAATAAGTATAAAAGTGGCAAAGTATATATATTTAATTTTTTTAATTGAATCAATATATTATGAAAAAGTAACTACTACAGCCTAAATAATTATTTAGAATACATAACGCTTTAGATCCCCCCCCCCCCCCTTAAAGCCTTATGTAATTAATGAACGATCCCTTACGTAACTTCTTGAAAAAAATCTGTGTAGAATCTATAAAGGTTTGAAGATCTTTAAGAACTTGAAGTCGTTAAAAATCATTCAGATATTCCAGTTTGCCGTACTATTCGTTTAGTTCTACCTTGACAGGCACTGAGCAATATTCCCTTTTTGTCTCTGTTTTATATGTATAACATAAGTTTATCATTACTAGAGTAAGTAAAAGGAAGTTTTTACAAAGAAAAGTAAAAAAATTAAAACATATTTACCGTAAATTAGTTATTAATAGTATATAAAAATGTATATAATATTTTAAAAATATATTTATAATTTTTAATAATAATAATCTTTACTCTTACACACTTTATTTTCCATTTAAATATTTAAAAAGTTAATAAAAAAAATTGTAATGCACATAATTGAAAAATATATAAGTATTCCTTTTAAATTAACTCTTTACAAAAATATAAAAACACTCGGGAATACATATACATTTTAATGTATAGTAAGTATTCAACATTAAAATATTAATTTTTAAACGATATCTCTTAATTTTTTATACCAGATACCCATTTTCTCTGTGAATTTTCTTTTATTTTTATTTATGTTTTAAATTCATTATTTCTGAAACAACTAATAATGTCGATGAAGAAATAACATTAACAAGTTATTACTCGTACATAGAATCTTAATATCATTAAAAATGGTAAGGATGATTTTTAAAATCCCCCCCCCCCCCCAAAAAAAAAATAAACGTAACTTAGGTATTATGAAAAACCAATCTTTCGTTACTCATTACATTGGCTATTATTATAAATGTAAATATTAGTTGATATTTTTTTAAATAAGTACAATATACAATACCAATTTTTTTATTAAGTAGTCGAACTACTATTATCATAAAATATTAAATAATAATAGCTTAAACTAATATTTTTAATAAACATAACAAGCTGCAAGACCTTATTTCTTGCATATTTTGTTTACATAAGTACAATAGAAGGTAAAAGAAAAATACCCAAACTAATTTGAGATCACGTATGTACCATAGTTGCACATCTAAAACTAAATTATATGCATTTATTATCCTATTTTTATAAACATCGTCTCACTCTATTTGTCTATTAATGTAAACCAGTGGCTCTAAATATGGCAACAACGCATGCTTAAGATTTAAATAATAGGTACCCAATTAAGCGGCTATTACACTATCAAACAAATGTGATAAAAAAAATGTTATCAAAGAAATATGTCAGTGTAATATGTCATACTTTTATATTTATCTTCATAATATTTCTTTTATCATAGATAATGACAGTTTCTTATATTTGATCAAAGTTTTTTGACGGATAAATCAAAATGGCGACTGAAAAGTGATCGTGGATGGTTTCGGCTACGAAATTACTTATAATTTAATATATGATGAAATCTTTGTCAAAGTTATTTGACATATTTATTTAGTAGTGTAATAGCCGTCTTAAGAAGCGGTAAGAGCAGATTGCCTATGCTAAAACATGAAATTTTGACAACCATTACCAACTGTTTTTATATAAAAAAGTGTTTATCAACTAAACCTTAAAAAAATTATATTTTTCCATCATTATGTAGAATATTTTTCCATCATAAATAATTCTTCATAACATCATCTTATGGCTTTAACAACAATTTTTATAATAGATAGATAAATAGATAGATAGATAGATAGATAGATAGATAGATAGATAGATAGATAGATAGATAGATAGATAGATAGATAGATAGAGAGATAGATAGAATTTTTCTTTATTTGTCAAGCCTTACAAAAAAAAGGATAAACAGCGTCAGAACAATATGTATATTAAGTTCGTATTGAAATCGTGGCAATGGTGTGTTTTATGAAATTCAAGGGCCTTAGGCAGAATACATATTAAGGGCCACCATTTATTCTATAAGAAAATTTGGAAAATTTCTACCAAAATTATAAATAAAATATCATCACAATACCTCTAAGAAAATTTGGTTTGTATTTATAACTGACCGATGAGTAAAAAAAAGTTCTTCGTATCATCAGCATGCCCCCCCCCCCCCCCATTAAAGTTTTTAATTAATATTTTTGAATCGGGACAAAAACTATTTTTTTTTGCGTGAAAAAGGTTCATAGTTTTTTTTTCAGTATTTTTTTTAACAATTCAAAAATTTTGGGGGCCAATGATCTACATACACACATATTTTCATTGTCAACAAATCTCTATCCATCATATATTGGTCCCTCCAGCCAGGTGCGCGAAAGTATACTTCTTCTGTCAAACTTCAATCCAAAACAAAGAGACCAATATAACATACCATAACATCCTCTCTTTTCATCAAGTCTCACGTAAGATACTTGTTGATCAGAGTTAGCACAACTTTGTACGACAAAGAGAGAGTGATACATTTATGTGGTTAGGGTATAAGATTGTCTTTGTCTTGCAGGAGACACTTGGAGTTGCTGATGGGCCAGGATGCGGAGATTCCAGTATTTATTTGTCTTTGCTATGGGAACTTCTTTAGCAAGTTCATCTTTTTACTTCCTATGAGATGCATTGAATTGATGTGTGACGTATGTACCACCTGGATGTTGATTTACACACACACACACACACACATACTTACATACAATAATGTGTCTATGGTACAATAGAAACTGCATTACTCTGAACTTTTTTTCTACATGTATAAATGAGTTTTCGTACAGGGTATGTATTTTTATTCTGCCGTAATGACTGTCTGTTTTTATTCTGATTTACTCAGCACTTTCATACATTTACCTAGACGTATAAGATTTTAGCTATATACAATTTCGATACGTATGATAAGTTTTATTTAAAAATGAGATGATTAGTTTTGTATTACTCCTAAACGAATTGAAACTACGCAGAAAAAAACTCGATCTTATTGAAAATTTGAGATAGAAAAATGCTTTATAAATTTATCTTGTTAATATAACAATATTTCCTCAATATATTCATAATAATAAGTCTTATGCCCGGGATTATAAAGAAATTGCATGCAAGCAAATTTGTTTCCATGCAAATTTGCGATTTGCAAATGCTATCTACTAGGAGTCAAATGTAAATGACAACCAATCACAGATTGTAGCTTTAAAATATCAAGACAATTTGACTCCTAGTAGATAGCGTTTGCTTTGCATGGAAACAAATTGCTTGCATGCAATTTCTTTATAATACCGGGCATTATTGAGAATATATTATTAATTTGGAAAATATAATCTTCATGTTTATTAAAAAATCTTTTCATTTGTCAAATTAATAAATAATTTATTACACCAACAACGAAACTCTCAAATAAATTAAACATAATGGTTGTATTAATAAATATTTATTAGTGTGAATATTTTTTACACCACCCAACTAGTGGAATTGCAATTTTCGATATGGTAATTTCAGTGATATCATTTTTTATAAAATATTTTTTTGTATTTGAAATATATTTTTTCAATACGATAAACGTGAAGATTTCCATATTGGTAAAAAGTTATCATATTTAATAAAACAACCTCTATCGGAGCAAAATCGATCACGAATTTTTTACAATGATCACACTTTTTACACATAGTCAAATTATTTTTTTCTGTATAGAATTATACTACTCAAAAATAACTTCATGGAAATAAAATATGTTATGTTTTACTATAAAAAAATATATGCATTGTAATCTGAAGATAGTACGAAGATTTAGTAAAAATTACTACCTACTTAGTAATATTTAATAATAGTAAAAAATACAACCTACTTAATATTTTTTACAGAACACAATAAAAAGTTAAAATAAACATAGTACAATATACTATACTCAAACTTAAACTTTTTTCTATGCAGCACTGTATTTGAAATGATATTTGATGATTTTCATAATTATAGTAAAAAAATATCACTTGAAAATTTATACAAAAAATTAAATATGATAATATTGGAAATTTTACTAACAATAAGCTATATTATAAAAATTACTTAATTACACTTAACATTTTAGTATATTCAAATACTCATTACAATTTTACCCATGGTACAAATATGTCCCTAAATTACCTAAACTAGCTAAATCATTTTTATTAAAACATCTTTTTCGTGTAGTAATTAAATTTTAAATCCAATCAAATCATTTACAGTTGACAAATTCAAAGGTTTTGGCTTACACCTAGAAACTTAGATCTACTAAAGATTCCAATTTTCAACATCAGTAACTACATATAGAAGTTAGAAGTAGGTACGACATATTGCAATTGAATCTATAGATTTTATAGTCTTTATTGAATTTCCACAGTGCCATATGTTTTCAGATTCTTGTAAAATCCACCAACCCTTAAATGATGTGATGCTGTTCCCACGACTGCGCCAGGTGGTTGAAACCAAACAGCTTGCTTAAGAACGAATACACCCCTCTCTGTCCTCGGTGTTTATCTCATCCCTTTGCTTATAACCCCAATGATCATTTTTAATCATCGCATCGAGTTAAGATTAACTCGAAAAATAATATTCATTTATTAATCTTAAGAAAATAAATTTTTACTACATAGATGATATAATTGAAAAAAATAAGCCATCAAGGATTTTTAATTTTTAACCCTTTATTTTCATTCCAGAAAAATTTTTCAGTTTTTAATAACATTGTATGTTTATTTCCTTTTTAGCAATCATTATTTTCAGTGACGTAGTTAGAGGGGGATTAAGGGGATCACCCCCCCACCCATGAGTCTACAAAAATTATAAGATAATTATGATATACGAGTATTTTTTTAAGTGAAGAATATAATCAATTTTTGTACTTTGCTCCACATAAAAGATGATTTTCATAATTAAAAATATAACTTTATGAGATTTAATACTGTCATATCCCCCCATCGCAAAAAGCTATCTACGCCTCTGATTATTTTATTTGATAAAATAATCTGAATCAGTGAAAAAATTACTGATTAATCAAAACAACAGTTAAGTTACTGAGGAATCGATGACTTTAGATTTATTCATTGATGAATCAGTTAATACAGGAAATTTTACTTGGTAAAGATGCATGATCCAATAAAACATTGGAAATTTTGATAGCCACCATTTTATATAAATTTCTTGTCGATGACGTACTACATCAATATGAAATGTGTATTTTGCTTTAAAATAATTGAATCAGAAAAATTGAAAATAATTGATAAATTGAATCAGAAAAATTGAAATAGAAAAACTAAAAAAATCTGTATTAGTCGCTTATTTATTTATATTCCGTTTGTTACAAATTCCTCATTAGAAAATTTTTTTGGCAATGACGTCACGGTTTAGAACAAATGAACTGTCGAGCAGATCTTGTATTATTGGATCATGGTAAAGAATCATTTTTCCAAATTAAATATAAAGTTCATTTAAAAATTACATAGGTACTATCTATTATCTAAATATTGTATAGCGTATAAAAATGTAAAAATGGTTTTTGGGGTAAATTAAAAATTTTATTTTACTGAATTTGTTAGTATTTTTTTTACTGACTCATAAATAAAAGGGTGTTACTGATGAAATTGCTGAATTAGGACGATTTCCCAATGAAATTTTCATTGGAAAAAATTAATAATAAATTAAATAAATTAATTAGTATTTTTCCAACTAACTAAAATATTTTGAGTAAAAAAAATTGTATTCATGTTCACAAAAAGGACAAATTCAACTAATATTAGTAATATTACATTAACATTATTTATTTCAAAACTGAATAAATAACTACTCAAACATATCAAATGATTTTCAACGAGCTCAAAATAAATAAGGACTATTAAAACTTGCCTGATGCGGTTCTCACGAGGATGCTGCGTGCTCCACCTGTACTTCCGGTCTACACACATACCCACACACACATACTCACAAACACATACATACACACCTACACACTTGTAGCTGCCTGCGATTCCACAGAGAAAATAAAATTAATCGATTTTTTTCTAGCCGGATATGATGTTAATATTAAGTTAATTGATTGATATAAGGTTATGAAATAGGGGTAGATCTAATTCTTAATTAAACCTTTCCGGATTTGTATGTAGTAGATATATTCCAATCAATATTAACTGATTTCTGATATTTTAGATGTATTACCCATTACATAGGTTCAAATGATTAGTTAAATAATTTATAGTTAATTTTAGTAAGTACATTTTGTTACCTAAATATTTATTTATTACATGTCGATTTTTGAAAAATATTGAAATAAGCAGAAAAAACATATTTTTTTACTGTTCAAATCGTAACTAAAAGTAAGATTAGGCTACATATTAATAATAATTATTTATAATAAATATAATAATATTTATCTAGAAATATTTTTTGTATAAATTGAAGCTCATTTACCATAAAAATAATTTTGTGGACTTGTATACATTTAAAGACGATTTTTAACTAATGTTCCAAATATATTGTATAAACATATAAGTATTAGTGAAATTTTTATAGATAATAAACATTAACCTTGGGTTGCACAAAGCAAAATTAATCACGATTAGTTAATCAGTTGTTTTAAAATTATATTACATCAATTTAAAAAAAAAACAATAACTGTTATGATACATTTTATAAGGTAAAAAATTATCATATTTAGTGAATTTACAAATTGAGATTAAGTTTAGAATTAACATTAATCATGGATTGAAAACAACCGATTAACTAATCGTGGTTAATTTTGCTTTATGTAACCCAAGGTAATTAATATTAATATTATTTATATATTTTTTTGTGTTCTTCTTTTTTCCTATTTACAATAATAATCAATACTAATGATTATCTATTTGTTACATGTTATTATTTATTAGTTTTTTTTTAATTTCTATATATATGTTTATTTGTTCTTACTAAACTGATTCTAATGAAACTTTCACTGTTAGAATGACATTTTAAAATTATTTAAGGTTATATCGTAATTTAATTAGAGGCAGGGGAGGCTCGTATCAAAGAAAATGTTCAATTTTTTTAAATATAAAAATATATAAAACTGATAGTTAAATGATCTATTATAATTAAAACAATAATTTTTACTGACGAATTAGGCCAAGAATGTATTAAAGACAATTGCTTTTCAAAACAACACGGTTGGAATTGCAAAATCACTCCTAAATTACACATTAAATAAATATCTTAACGATAATACTTACTACAATTTGATTTTCCAATAGTTAGTTTTCTGTTTAAATTATGTATTATCCTGTTCTATTCATAGACATACATAGATAGAGCATGGACAAAGAAAGACATATATAACAAAAAGACATATGCATTGGGTGTAAATTTATATTTATTTAAACATGCGTATAAAAAAAGATAGATATATAACCCAACCAATACTCTATCTTAATTTTTGTTAACCAAATTTTATACATTTTTGAAATACAGAATGCGCAGTCCATGTTTCAATGTCTATGATTCTATTATATATTAAACTATTGTGTTAATTTTCTTCTTACAATAATGCCAGACATGTTCAGTACCTACTTTGAATATAATTTAATGGTATCTATATATTTACTAGAGTTAGGTACATTTTATTAAAAACATCCAAAAAAATTATATTTAATTTGATAATTATTTTAAAAACAAATCTGTCTTCATGTTAAGAATTCTACATCAAACGTTTTTAAAATTGACATATCGTATTTTAAATGTAATTTATAATGTAACGACTAAACCCTATTGCAATAGAGCGTTTAAATTTATTGCCTGCACCCCTCTGCATTATATACCTTGTAGATGGGGAAATTTTCACGATATTATTTATGAGTGTCCTATGATCTATTATATCGACTATTATACGTTTAATAAAAAATATACTACCCTTAAATGTGTTTGTATAAAAAAATCAGAAATAAAGTGTCCAGATTCAGATTTTAAACAAGAAATTAAAAATTTAACTTTTCGTTAATATTGTCCGGTATTATATAGAATTTGCTTGAGAGCAAAAGCTATTATAATTAGCTTTTGGCTGATGTTTTCTGCGAGGTGTCAAATCGTTATGAATTTGCTCGGGATTCTAAAGCAGGGGTAATAAATGTATAGTTATGTAAATGTGTGAATTTTATAAGGTACACTTGTCACCACTTATTTTAAAACACAGATTTCTACTTAACGCGCATGCATCAAGGTTATTCATATATATCATTTATGAATATGAATTTAATACCTAGCAGATAGTGTTAGCCAAAAGATAATTAGCTTTTGCTCTGGAGCATATTCCTTATAATACCGGGCTTAATTTTTTAATTTACTATATTTTGTATTAGTATAATATAGGTAATAAGATTTCAATTCTAATATCACAAACTTTAAAAATATTTTCGTTGGTATATTTTATTTTATATAGGAACATTATTTTCCTGCACTTGTTTGTTAGATGGAATTATTTTTGCTTCAAATTTTAACTACAAAATTCAAAATAATATACACTCTCTGTAAACCAACTGTTGCTCAGGTGGATGTCGGAATGTCGCCAAATCGGTTTAAGTAGGTACTTTTAAGATTGTCAGAAAGTTGGTTACTTAATTATAGAGTATGTACATATTTTCATTCATATATTTAATAGATATATGGTCTTTTTGTCTGCGTATTGTGAAATAAAAAAAAATCTTTGGCTTGCATTACATTTTTTTTACTGCTTTCTATTTTGGCATAATTGCGTGATGTAACACATCCTGTTACTCGGGAGAACATAAAGAACATGTTGGTAAAAATTTCATATAAATCGGTTCAGCACTTTCTGTAATTACAAGAAACAAACTTAAAATTTTTTCTTCAGTTTAGTGTATTATTAGTTCAAGTATATTTGACGAAAATTAACGATATTTTTTAGTTTTGAGATTTTTATTTCGTAAAAACATATATTTATGCTCCAACATAGCTTAAAATAGTGATTTGTAGGTTGATTTATTTCTATAGAAAATTTTCACATATATTGAAGAAGGGTTTGATTAGCAAGAAATCAAAAATAATACTTTTATGAGGACTGGAATAAAAAAGCAAAAAAAAATCACAAAAATACAATAAACATATTTATTTAATTGTTAACGTTTAGGAAACATATAATTGTTGCATAAATTTGAATATAATAATAAACCAGTGTTTCCAAACAAAATAATGTACAATGATAATAATAAAATCAAAACGCTGGTACAATAATAATAATAATAATCATTAATTAAAAAATATCAGTCTTAACAAAATTTACACATTAAAAAGTAGTAGTCCATTTCGCTGATATGATTTTTATCAACAGATAGAAGTGAATTTTATTTTTATTTTTGGAGCACATTCACACTTTAAATAACAAGAACAACTAGGGATATACGTCTAACAGTGTTGGTAACGAATTTCAAAATAACCGCCAAAAATATACATATAAAAAACTGCACTTAACTAAACAATATTTGGCACTCGATTAATAATACTGATGTACAACAAACAAAAAATATAATCAATTATTTCAACATAACTATTCAACAATATACCATGCAACAAATTCAGTTCTAACTCGTTTTTATTTATAAAAAAATATATTAATATATACAAGTCAAATTACATCTACTTCAATAAATACAAGCAAACTTATAGATATAAAAATTTGACTGTATTTTAGTCAATGTAATTTTTTTTAATGTTAGGACAGAAAAAATAATAATAAGACATATTTTATTAAATAGTAGTTTTAATATTTCTATGATATTTTTCAAAATATTCTGAGTATAAGCTATGTCTTAGAAATCTTCATACCCAATGATGATTTTTAAAAGTACAAACTTTGGATATGAAGATTCAGATATAGTTTATACCCAGAAGCCTAGATATGAACATAAATGATTTATTATTTACAAAAATAAGTAATAAATATACACAAAAGAAGGGTTAAAATGTTAGGTTAAAACTGAACTCATTGCATATTCGATAAAAATTACATTAGCTAATAAGTATAGATTGGCACAATTATAATGTCACAATCAAAACTGAGGTAGTCTCGTCAATTACATTTAAATATAATTAATTAATTAATATATACAAACATATATGTATATACTCCTATGATAATTATTGTTTATAAAAACTAAAGTTGCGTTGTATGTATATATTGAAATTTCCTTCATTATTATTGCAATTATTATTACTTTCATTTACTAAATATGTTCAATATAGAATCAAATACAGGATGGCCCAGAAATAACATTCAACTTCGATCGTGAAAATAGTAATAAACATTTATTATTTGATACATTGTATATTTCTATAAAACTGTAAATAGATATTTTGAAGCGTTCAACTGTTTTTTAAAAATAGATTTGAATTAACGATCAATGAGTTGTTACTTCTGGGTCACCCTGTATTTGGAATAAATAACACACAAAATATAACATTTTATCGAACATTAGTGAAAAACTACACTATTTATTTTCATTTTCTCTGTTTATAGCTATAAATATTATATAATATTGATAAAAATCTGCTTTATATTAAAGACCTATTGATTTGTACATTCAGTTGATATAGTTTTTATATACTGAGAAGTTCTGAGGTATTGCTGTCAAATTTTTCTTTAATACTAATTTTACTATAACAAGATAATCCAGGTTATTTTAAAAATATTGAGCAAAAACAGAATACCACAGTTTTTTTTTTCAACACAAGCCTATTAAATTAATATTTCAGACATCTATGATTTACGATTAATGTCTTTTGAATTATCTCTTATTTGTTTAAAATTTATTTTAATCCACACGAACTTCGCGACTTTAATTTCCTCTTCATATCACCAGTTTTGAGTAAATAACTCTAATTCATATACCAGAAAATGCAACCCTTTTCGATGTATTCGAGATCATTTGTTTTTCCAACGCGCTGACCAATCAACACCGTTATCGGTTACCAATGCTCGAAGCGGATTGGCCAGCGGTCAGTGACGTCATTTCCATTGCTCACTTAATTACAAAATATTTATATATTCATTTATTATATTATTATTTTTATATTGCATTCATGTGTGTCTAATATAGCACTAAAGTTATTTTGTTTATACTTCTCGCTGATTCGTTGCAGTGTTTTAAATCAAATTGGCTGCATTACATATTATTAATATAACCAGTCCAAGCTGAAGTTGGTATCAAATTAAAAAAATAGGTTTTTATACACATGGTTGGATTTTTTGTATTTTAAATTTTATTTAACTTCAAATCAGACTGGTTATAAACACAAAAAAACGCAACAATTAATACATAACCGAGATCATTGGTAATAAAATATTTTCATCTAGGTAAAGAAGCAAATATAGTAAATCTTTTATTTATAATATATATATTTGTATTATTTATTTAGAATATACGTTGCTTTGTATCAAGGAATTTGTACTATTTACTGATTGTATTATTTTTCAAAAAATAAAAATAATTTTCTTTTTCAATATAATATGTTTCTTCAACCAGATGAAGAATAAATTAAATCAAAAATCTTAACTAATAAAAACTATACACAAAATAGGAACATCTTAAAAAAATTTATAATATAAACCCTTAAAATATATATTTACTTAAAAACGAAACCATAAGACCAAATTGAAATGCAGCCGATTTGACTTTACACCAATGCTAGGGAGTCTCTGGAGGAACAACTGACACCACGGAGGTTACAATAACACCACCTCCGCCACCTCCACCTCGCCGATGGTCTTTCTTCAGGTGAGTCTCGCAATGCTTGAGCATGTGGTCTTTCCGGATGAACCCTTTTCCGCACGTTTCACAGGTATATGGCTTAAGTCCTGTATGAAGGCACATATGCCTTCTCAGATCCGTCTTGTGATTGAACTGTTTGGGACACTGTTCGCATTTGTGGGGCTTCTCCCCGGCATGTTTGGCTGCGTGCTCTTCGTACACAGACTCACTGGCGAATCTCTTACCACATCTGTTACATTTATATGGCTTATCACCGCTGTGGAAGGTCTTGTTGTGTTGAGTTAAGTAACAAGCCTTGTTGAATACTTTGTCGCAATCTATGCATTTATAAGCGCAATTTGTTTGGGAAGATACTACTCTTTGAATGGTGTTGCTTCCAGAGTTGTTATTGTTGTGATTGTTTTTTGAGGCGTTTGGACTTCCGGTGGATGTTATTAGGGGACTGCTGGTTTCTAGGTGCTCTACGCTTTTGATCTGTACCATATTTGTGATCTGGTGAGATTGTTGAGGCTGGTGATGGTGCATATTGTTTTGATGGTGATGCTGGTTGATATTGTTGTTGTGGTTTGGAGGTGAATAGGGGGCGTCCAAATCTTCCCTCTTTAAAATAAAAATCAGTATTAATTAAAATGTTAAAGAATCCTAATCAATTTTGTTTTGTTTTTAATTATGCTAATATTGAACAATAGTTATTCTGTAAAATATGACAAAATGTGATGTTTATAAATAAAATAATAAAATTTAAATTTGAAACATGGGATTATTCTTGGAATGACTTTTTTGTAATGTTTTAGACAAAATAAATAAATGTTACGGTTATAAAAATTTTGCATGCAACTGTTACAGAATTTATGTAAATATATTATATTAGTTGCATGTGGGCAAAATATTTAATTTAATTGCGTTTTTATGTATGTGCATACGAAATCAGTTTTTTTCAATTGGTTGCAACATTTTCTGACATATGTGTCTGCATGTTATTTCGTTTAAACTCTACAAAAGTCGTTTTAATACATAGATAATGTGAATGCAATTTATCATGTTAAATTATTGGTTTTTATGGGAAATACTTAAAATTTTAAATCATTTTCTGCTTTCTTTGTTTGTAAAATTGCAGCGACGTATTAAGGGAAGATATTTATATTTATATTATTATTATTGTGAAAATCGATATTTACCTCTTCCTTGATAATTAAGGTTCTCTGCATTGGCTGCAACTCAGTGACGTGATGTGTTTCTAGGTCGGCATTCTGGTGGTTTAATTCGACCTGTTGTAATTTTATGTATTGCTGTTGTATCTGGTGATATTCAGCGAGACTGTCCTGTTGTTGTTGTTGACTATAGACCATCTGACTATCCATATCTGGAGTAATGAATTCATCATCATCTTCTGGATCATTATCCAGCTCGTGATGGAGATGTCCACCATCGAGTTGGTGCACTTGGTGATGACTTAGTGGACTGGTATCGAGTTGGTGGTGTTCCAAAGTCTGCTCGTGTGGTAGCTGCAGTTGAAGCTGGTGTTGCAGCTGATATTGGGGTAGAAGGTACGGGTCCGTTGCCGGGCCCTGCCCCCCCACGTTACCTGGCAGATGTTGTTGGAGCTGTGCTGCCAACAAAAACTGCGCAAAGCTAGGCAAAGGTCGCTGCTCACCAATAGAAGTGAGGCTGTGCGGGCTGGCCATAGCCGCCGTAGCTAGGGTAGCGTGGGGGGACAACCCGTTTGGGTAGCTCCCTGGTGACGCGTGCATGTGTTGGTATGTTGACATCGCCGTCGGCACGGCCGTGGACACCTGCAGCAGGCCCCCGTTGGGAGGGCTCGCCTGCAGTCCCGTCGGGGGCAAGCCGTATGGCACTGGTAACTGTGTCTGTCTGTCGTACGCCCCCGCGGATGTGTCGTCACCGCCACCGCCTGTGTCGGCCACCTGCAGAGGTGGTGGTGGCGGCGAGTTTTCACTCTGGTGGGTTTGATGCTGCCCTCGACCCTGTGACTGACCCTGATGACTGTTTACTGGATGAGTCGGGTCCCGATTCGGATGATGGTGTGCACTGATCGGCAATGTCGCCGGATCCGGTTGCCCGCTCGTCTTCACGGCGTTCTTGTGTAGCGTGGTGTTATAATGTCGTTTCAAATGTCCTGAACTAGTGAACCATTTGTTACACGCTGAGCAGTTATAGGTCTTTGGACGCCGAGCCTCATTTGATTTCCAATTAGCACCCTTGGATAGCGGTGCCGAGAGCCCGTTCCCACCTGAGCCACTTCCCGTGGCGTGTGTACTCGATATGACAGGTTGGGCCGAGTAAGGTGATTGTTGGCTGGTTGTACTTACGCCATTGTTACCGCCGAGAAACTCTGATGACGGATGCATCTGGTGCTGTTGATGAAACAGTTTCTGTTCTGTGTTACCGTTTGTGTACACTCCATAACCGCCCGGCGCTGGACTGGGTTTCGGCACCTGGGGCTGTTGCTGCGGCCATGTCTGTAACATCGCGGATACAGAGTGCGGGTGGTTCGTTACACCAGCTAGCTGCTGATGTTGTCTTTTCAGAGCTTCGGCTTGTTCTTCAGGTGTCTGGTAAACGTGTACCTTGTGTGAGTCTAGGTCCAAAATCTCTGCTTGTGGTTCATCTTTGACGGCGCCTCCACTGTCAGGGAACTGAAATTGGTGATGGAGTTGAACGTGTTCGAGTAGTTGAGGCGCTGACTCGCACACAAACCCGCACTTGTCACACTGTTTGGGACTCGGCGACGGCGTCGGGTTACCTCCAGCGTACGACGGACTGCGGCTCGACGACGTGACTTGCGCGCGGTCAAAATGCCCCGCCGTATGATAAGGGTGGTACCTGTATTGTTGATACTGTTGTAACGGCTCCATGTTGAAGTATTGCTGCTGCGTTTGCTGATGTTGAGGTTCATAATGGTTCGAATATGTTTGATATTGCGCGGGTGAATTTCTCTCACTTTTAAAGTTAGTATGAAAACTATTACCGTCCTGAGCACTTTGGTATGGCGAAGGCGCGCCGCTAAAACTTTGCGGCGTGGCGGGATGCCCGAACGACGCGGACGTCGGTATCGACGACGGATCAGGACTCCGCGTACCGCTGGAGTCTGCCGGGGCCGCGACGGTGCCACCGAACTCGCGCTTGACGACCGCGCGCGTGTTATTGTTCGTCTCATCGCCAGTGCCGGACGCGGCCTGACTGGCCCACTTCGTCAACAAGTTCTCCTTGTGATACTGCACGTGCACGTCCAGCGACTTAGCCGAGTCAAAGAACAGTCCACACTCTTTACAGTGCAACTGGCTATCGTGAGATTGCTGGTTGTAGTGCGAGTGGTTAACAATCGGTCCGTTGTTAGCCATTGTGTTTACAAAACAAACAAATAACAAAAGTCTGCACAGAAAAACTAAAAATTAAAATAAAAACGTCCACACTGTTCGTATCATAACATCGCTATTTCGTTTACACACGTTACACTGATTGTCATTACCGATAGCGAGTTGTTCTGTCCGGTCATCGCGAATTACACAACAACACAAACAAAGTAAACAAACAACAATAATAACAAAAAACTACAGCGGCATGTTGACGCACGTTCAGCCCATGTTGTTGTTAAACGAGAACACGTGCGACACAGAGTACAGCGTGAGCGTGAGCGTGCAACGGTGACACCGGCGCGTGATTCACTGAGTGTATGTGCGTACGGCTTGCGACTGTCTCGACTGTACGACGGCTGGACGCCTACTGTGGCACTCACATCTGAGAGCGGTCCTGCAAGAACAAGGATGCTAGCAAAGAAACGAAAACTGGCCAAACGCTATAGGCTCCTGTCGGCCAATCGCCGCTCAGGACCTCATTGTGCATACCGGTGGAGTGGGGAGGGGGGTTCACGCTGCTCGAGCCGCCTCACACCCCACCGACCCCCGCCCTGCCGATGGGGGGGACAAGGGGGCAGGCCAGCGCACGGCGTGGACAATCTTACGTCCACTCTGTTTGGAGAATTTCTAATTTTTAATTTGAAGGACGCTATATTGCTGTCTTTGTCTTGAGCACGTTAGTTATTTGGATGTTTCAGGATAGTCCTGCTTTTTTGTGTTACATTCATGAAATTATTATTATTTTTTGTGTGTGTTGATATGCCGGATTATTGTGTATGTTGTATTTTTGTGTATGGTAATGTGCATTGTAACTGTATTTCATTTTTAAGAATACAATATAAAAAAAAAAACAAAATCGCGTAGATAACTTTTAGTACCTGATGGATAAAACTAAACCATGTTTACAGTTAGGTGTTAGATGCAGCAAAAAACTTAGATAATAACATATCACGTTTTATAGTGATATAGTAATTAATGTATTGATTTTTGAAACTGTTTGTTCAACATTTCTATGAGATAATTTTCTAATATTTCTTTCGTAACTTTATTTTTCAAAAATATAAAACATAAAAAATAAGTCATTATGAAAAGTATTTAAAAGTTTATATTAAAAAAATAAAAATGATAAAAATATACTTGAATATAACAACATTATCTTTACTATAATATATACAATACAAATATCATATTATACCTTTGAAAAATATATTTTACTCTAAAGACATTTCATCCGAAATTATTAAAAAATTACAAAACATATTACAAATTATCAATACATATTTTTATCAATAACTACAAATTAAATAAATAAAAACAAAAGTAAATTATTGAGATATAATTTAATTTTAAATTCGAACATTAATGAACCTTCAAAGAAAACCAACTAAACCCAAAATATTTTAAACTAATAATTTTAAAAATTCAAAAAAAACAAATCTCCACATTCTCTAATGACATTCACCCCGTCTCAAATAAACAAAAAAAAATTAAAAAATCGCAATATTTTAGACTAATTACTTGCGAAATTTCGTTGCATATTCCTGATAATATTATTCTGTGTTATACATATACACATACAAAAAACACACGAAGCAAAATGCATTAACAGTGCATCAGAAAGGTGAGTCTGACCTTGGTCAGGTCGTTTTTATGTTGTTTTGGTTAATTTGGATGCAACAAAAAAAGTTCAGCTCGCCGACGAAATATGCATAAGCGTATATACCGAATATTACTCAAATTTATTACCTTTATAATTGATATTTGACTATTAAAATTGATCTAACTAATCGATGATTTATGTACGTATAAGCATATACCTATACTGTTTATTATTCAAATTAATTATACGTAAATAGTGAAACTTCTCAAAACTTATATTTTATTTTTACTCCCCACATACAATATTGAATTATATATGAGACGAAATTTAGATCTATGTATATTATAGTCTAGTCTAGAATTAAAAGTTTCGACCGCGTCGGCATTTTTAGCCAAACCGGCGGTAGCGCGATTTATTCAATTTTTTTAATAATTGTAGGCGTGAAAAAATTAAAATTGAACATAATGTAATAATATGAAGGATGTATATTTAATATAAAAGCAGAAAATACGGCTTTGAGTGTGACTTGGCTATTACAAATAATCAGAAATTGATTTGGGCTGTCTGAATTTTTACTATATGAGTATCTTTAATCTAGTTTGGTCTTGGTTTCATATTTTAAGTCTTGTCTTATGAAAATTGAAGCTATCTGATCTTAGTCAAATGATCAGTCACGAGTGATTTTTTTTCTTAACAAATTATTTTTTATTAATTGATTTCTGAATATTCAGAAAAACAAAGAAATTCGAAAAAAATCTCTAAAAAAGAAATTAATTTAAAAGCAAGATATAAAAATATTTGATGTCAGCGCTTTAATAATAAATATATAAATATTGATTATTGACAATCCCTTAAAACTGACTTATAAAGTTTCATTCTTCGATGTTCCACCCTAATAAAAATTCAACAAAAAATCAGACTATAAAAATTGATTTAATTGTATAAAGCTATTTTTTATTCATATTTATAAGAATTAAACTTAAACTTATTCGAAATTTATAAACAAAGGTAATTTTAACCTCAAACTAGAATTTAGTGTTGGTGGAAAAATATACATTTTTTATTAATACTTCAGTGGTTTTACTGCACTCATATTTTCAAAATATTGACAATTATATATATTTTAAAGATATTAAACTTTATATTTTTTTTACATTTATGTGGTAACATATTTTAATTTTAACTTACAGATATTCAAATAAGTTTAAACATTTAAAAGTATATATAATCGAAAGTTCAGTTTTTTGGATTCATATTTATGTATTTCTAGTTACTTAAATCATAATTTATAAATAAGTAAAAATGTTTGTAATATTCCAGTATGCAAGAATAAATTATTAAAATTTTCATCCGTAAGAAAGATATAATTTTGAAACTTATAGGTTGAATAAAGTGATTTTTTCAAGTTCTATTCTGTATCATATCTTTATTAATATTTAGAGAAAATCATGGTATAGTTGTCAAAATAGTAATATACCTAATAATTAAAAAAATTAAGCAGAAATAATATTATTTTTATTGTCATTAATATTTTCCTGCAATATAACAGAATTTTAATTTTTATAGGGTGTTTAAAATTCGTACAGCTTTTAAACTACTCTAAAAGAAAAACAATAATTGAAGACTGAATTTAATGGGTAATGATTTTTATAAGTTCTTATTTATTATAGAATATCTGATAGTTTTTATTCTGATACAAAAATATCCAATAATTATAAAGAAATTGCAAGTTAACCATTAAGAACTTTGGGTTCTCTATAGATTTTTTTTAGAATTTTAAAACAGTGGTTACTTCAATTTAACAAATTGGTGACTGTGAATGTGCAATATATTTTTTATAAATATGTACATATATATCATTACTGTTTTAATACCGCTCTTTCTTTACTTACTGCGCATGTACCAAAATTGTCGATAAACTTCATATAAGTTTGATACCTTGTTCAAAGTGCTTGTTCACTAATAAATTTGAGTTATTTCTTTAAAATACCGGACATAAGGAAAATATTTGTTTCATGTCTAAATGATTCATATACTTATACATATTTTAAAAATGGCTCTATTCTTGTTATTATACCACAAAAACAGTCAAAAATGGCTCTGGAATTTATATTAAAGAGGTGGTAATTGAGTTTTTATTTTGAAAAAGAACTGTTGAAGTTATTATTATATGTTTCAAGCATATTTATGCTAAAATTTGGATAAAAAATACATACAGTAAAATTTAACTACGGAGCATAGGGCAAATTAATATAATTTCAAATATATGCAAATCTTTCTTGTTTATATTTTTTTTAAATTAAATCATAACATTAATTCTAAATTTCATCTTTGAACTTAAAAACTATAATAATTAATAACATTTAATTCTATAATATTTTGTCTAAATCATTTTTATAATTTATAATTTTCTATAAAGAAAATTGGCGAATTTTCTTGACCCAAATTGTTCAAATTTGTTTCAATGAAAACAATAATATCCCAATAATCAAACTATATTATTATTTCTCTTTGAAACAATAAATATTGTCAGATGAAAACAATAAATTATCAGGTTTTTTCTCTTGCTTTAAGTATCTAAACCTTTTTATGAGTGCACGATGCGTTTTAACAACCCTTATTACCAATATTCAAACTAAATTCAAGATAATAAAAATTAATAGATTTTCATCTATTTCAAAATCGATTTATTTGTATTTTTTCAAAGCGCAAAAGGCCTAATTTTTACATCTTTTAAAAAAATGTATATTCCAGAAATCTACAAAACGTTTTTAATTTCATTTCCCTTTCTGGGCGATAAGACCTGTCAATCTACATATTTTTTCAGTTAATTATTTTAACTACACGGAGAGAATATTCTTTTAAAAACTAACAGAAAATGCTGTGAATCTGAGGACAGAATCAACTTCTTAAAAAAATCAACAGAAAAGTTGGTAGAATTTAAAATAAAGTAAATGAAAAAATACAATGACATACTGGTAAATTTTAACATAGTACCTATTAAAATTTATTTACTCTGAAAAAGTAATATACGCTATTCTTTAATTTAATTTCTTGCATATGAAAATTTCACGTACATTCTATATAATTTTACTATGTTTCTATATTACTTTTCATATCTGACCTATCGCCGTCAGAGAAACTGCTATACAGTATATTGAATTGTAGTAGACGTTCTTTTAAATTTTACCATGTCGGGTGTTAAAAATTTCTAGGAACAAATTTTTTTCATCAATCTATGCATTTTTTATTTTTTTTCTCATTCCTACACATCGTAAATAAATAAAAATGTTAATGAAATTTTTTCGTCTGACTATTAATAACTTATTAAAATAATTATTTAAGTTTTATAATTATTTTAACATACGGTATAGTAATTTTTGATACTGTTGGTATGAAATATTACTACGTTACCGATTAATTTTTCACAGAATGAAATTTCGTCCTTCCGTTAACATGTTTTTTATCTTAAAAATTAACATTACATTTTTTCAGAGTATTCTCAAGATCTCAATTCTATATTTAACTCTACACACGATTCAAAATTTAGACCGACCAAGCATTAAGTAACCATTTAATTAAGTAATCATAATTAACAATTAACAAACAACCCAATCTTCAGTAGACAAAAATAAATAAAAATAAAAAAAAACTACCGCGCGAGGCGCTAAAACCGACAACACTAAACTGTACCAACATTTATTTATTTAATCATACTGGCTTACATTTCACTTTCGTTACACTCGCGAACTCGCCACACTGGTGTGTGTGTGTGTGTGTGTGTGTGTGTGTGTGTGTATTTCGTGAAAACCTTTGTTCCGCCAAGACCCTGAACCTGGCCGATCCAAGGTGACTAAAAACATTGGAATCTCGTCCATGGACCCGCAACAGCATCCAAAACGCGCCAAATCATGTGCGAATATCACATCTGTGCATGTGTCTGTCTGTCTGTGTGTATGTGTGTAACCGCATACATCATTAGACTGTTCGTGACTGAATGAAAAAATAATAATGTAAATGAATTTGTTTTTATCTGACAAAGACATTATGATACCAAACATTTTATTGTTAGCTTCATTAAAGTGTTCTTACTTCTTATACATATTGTATTCAGCTATTCATAGACTTAAAGTATATTGTATGATGTACATATGAATATTACGAAGCAATTATTGTATAATATGACCAAGTATTATACATAAATATGACACATTCTACATTTTGTTATTTTTCATACTTTATCGAAGACGTCAGCACCTACAAAATAATTTATTTGCGATGCTTAATTTTAATTATCAGATTTTAATCTAAATTCGTGTTAAAGTAATCAAATAGGTTTGTCTTTTTAGATTAAATATGACTTGATTTAAATATATTTAAGTACCTGTATAATCGGTTAATACGACGTATCGGTTTTAACGACTCAAAATAAAAGTCCAACTGAACCCCAAATAATCGTATTTTTACCGGTTATTACGACTATCTGCTTTTACGACCTAATATGACCGGTCTCTTCGATGTCGTTATAATTTGTTTCTACTGTATAACAAATACCATCTTTTTGAGTTTATAATTGTTCTTGTACTTGTATTTTTGAAGTTATACTTCTTTGCGCGCACCATTTAAGGAAAACAACACTATTAATTTAGGTTAGGTATAGATAATACAGTTCTGAATTTGCACGCTAGATGTCACTATGTCAAGGAAGTATAACTTCTAAAACGTGTACATAAGGGAGCGTTCAAGTATTACGTAACGAATTTGGGGGGAGGGGGGGTCTTGTAAAACGTTACGATGCGTTACAGGGGCGGGAGGGGGCTTTTTGAACTACGCGTTACGTAACAGTTTTTTGGTAAAAACTAGGGGGAGGGGGGGTACAGAAAAACGTTACGGCGCGTTACATGGGGGGGGGGGGTCAAAAATCTCCAAAAATTGCTCCCTAAGTACATACACTCAATTTTTTATATACTTTCGGTATATTGAAATTATTTATATGTACATACTTGTATATTAGTCCAGTAACTTTAGGTTTTCACTAGGAATAAATTCGCATAGAGCTCAATTTTTGTATACACCTTCATTTTGTCTTTATAAATAAGTTACCAAAAGTCCCCATCGATCCCCTGTGAGCATACTTTTTTACAGCCCACAAAAGGTGCTAACAATCAGTTTTAGCTAGATATCTCTGTATATATTGGCTCTATGACTAAAATAGATATTATCAAATATAAAGATTAGAAAATTATCTACAACAAAGGTCTAATAACTTTTTTCGTACAAGTAATTGTTTTCACCTATTATGGGGGTATTCTAGTCTAAAAATGTAAAAAAATCGATTTTATTTTTTTGCATTTTATTGATAAATAGGGGTTCAAAGAAGATATGTACAAAACCCCATACTCAAATTCCCAAAATTGACGAAGTTATAGTGGATTGAAAGAGATATGTAACATTGAATAGCCAACTATACGTAAACTTCGAACGCGTTTTTCTCGAAACTGAAAACTGAAACTGGCTGCCGTAATAACTCAAGATCTGCTGAACCGATTGACTTCAAATTTTCTGTGTACACAAGCTATTACTATCGGTAGCAAAATTGAGTAAATCAATAATTTTTGTTTTATGGGAAACGAAAGATTGAAAAAAAACAGCAACGAAAATTATATAGACACTTTTCTAAACGCCGGCATTTTTTTAATTTTCATTTTTTTTTTAATTTCTTGCCACCCGCTACAGCCACACTTATATAGATAATGAAATTTATTGGTTTTGTTTTTTCGGATGAACAGAAAAGGTGGAATCATGGCAATCATTTGGAGATGTTTTTTTTACGTTGTACGTGGTTCCTGTACAAGCGAAATAATTATTTATTTATTTTTATTTTTTTTTAATTTGTATAGCTTGTCTAAACTTATATAAAAGTAAATATAAAAAATCTATAGTAAAAAGTTTTATACTTTTTTGTAAAAAAATTCCCCAAAAAATCTTAATAAAAATTCATTCCTATATTATATTATTATAAGATTATAACATATACTTTTTGGCTATTGTAAATATTATGACAAATGTGCGAGGTTCCAAATTTTGTCAATAGTTAGAGTATACCGACATGTATATTTCCTGAAAACTCCCTAGTTAAGTAGGCCCCGGAACACCCTCATCGAATAGCCCAAAATATCGTTGTATAAGAATTTTATAAACAGTCTGTATCTAATGAACGGAATGTCCGATCAACATCGTCTTTCACGTATAAGACAGTTAATTATTTTTTTACAAATATTTTGACAGTATTTTAACTAAAAATTAACGAATTGTTTTAAAAACTGCAGCCAAACTTTAAATTTTTATTAAAAAAAATATTATTTTTTAGTTTCACCGCAATTTTGAAAGGCATACAATTTACTTTGGATAAAATATTAATAAAAAGGTTGTAGAAGATTAAATTATCTGTCTAAAATGTGAAAAAAGATGTTGATCGGACATTCCGTTCACTAGATACAGCTGTTCACAAAATCCGTAAATAACAAAAATTTGGGGCCTTCGATGGGGGTGTTCCGGGGCCTACTTAACTAGGGAGTTTTCAGGAAATATACATGTCGGTATACTCTAACTATTGACAAAATTTGGAACCTCGCACATTCGGCATAATATTTACATTAGTCAAAAATTCTACATTTCTTGTGTTAGTAGTATTTGCTTAAGTCGTCACCTTTGCATCCAGTTTCCGTGAAAATTATAGTTCGTATGAAAAACTATGAATAACCTTTTTTGTAGAAAATTTTCTAGTCTTCCCATTGTTATTGACTTTCACTATCGTAAAATCTATAAATACCGAGATATTTACATAAAACTAATTATTAGCACCTATTGAGGGCTATAAAAAAGTATGCTCACAAGGGATCGATGGGGACTTTTGGCATCTTATGTATAAAGACAAAAAGTAAGTGTATACAAAAATCCAGCTCTATGCAAATTTTTTCCTAGATACAGCTATTTTTCATCTAAATGCTCTGGACTATATACTTAAGTATAATTTATGATTTTTTTAGTAAATCTACCTGGTCTGTTATTTTCAAAACAGCAGTGTATAATAACATTTAACACAACTTTCGTACCCCGTAAAGAGAGTTTACTTTGGTTTTTAATTTATTTTAGAATAATTCTTCATAGGTAATACCATACATATATGCATGTACTTCAGTAATTTTTTTGAGTAATTGTACTTAAATACCTAGAAAATTAATTATACTTATATTATATAAAATGTACCTAAATACATTTAAAGTACAAATTTTATACATATGTAAAAATATGAAAGCATATATTTCAACTACATCTAATGATCCAAAAAGGCAATAAAAAATTATTGTCAAATAGATATAATTGAGTATCTGGTAGTAAAAACTAACATTACTTATTTAATTGATAATATATTTTTTGTAGTAGGTGCTGACAATAAATATTGATCAAATGTATGTGCTATAAAAGTCCTTATCATGAATTAATATAATTAATCGAGTGGTGAAAGTATCAGCGCTAAAATCCTATTATATGACGTCGAGGTTCATAAGGGATGGGCAATACTTTTTTCCATTCACACTTTTGTAATTGAAACAGAAGATTATAATTTGTTGATCAATGTAAAAAATAAGCAAACAAAAGATTTTTAACACCGTTTTTAAATAATTTTATTTGAAAATATTTAAAAACATATTTATAGTTAGATAGAAATACATAAATTCCGTTTTTACGGTTGATTGACAGTGTATATATACTTTTTTTTTGAGAGGGGGTCAGTAATATAATCTTAGATTAGATTTTAACGTACTTCTCTAATGAATACAGATACTATAAAATATAAGTTATCATGTTAGTACTTAAGAGTCTTAAGACTACCGATTTAATTTATAAAAAAAAATTGATTAGTTTTCTGAGGGCACTGAATGTGTAGCTATGGCACTGATTGATAATTTTGTAGATTTCTGAAATATAATTCCTTAATACAATGGATATAGTAATGCGTCAACTATCCGTAATCTCAATCATTTGAACGCAGTCTTTGAAAGATTACTTATGTTCGGTATTATAAAGAAGTAAGGAGCTATCAAATTGAGATAAAATGAGGTATCTAACTTATATGCCAGTTTTCTTGGAGTTTCATGAAGACTTTGACAAGTTTCACGCAGGCGTTTTATGTAAAAACTAATGGTATTAAAAATATTAAAACAAAAATTATTTTGTACGGTCAGTCGCCAACTGTATTATGGTACAATACGTTGAAGTATCACTGCTCTAAATTCCATAGCAAATCCATAGATAATATCACAAAATTAATGCATCATTTGAGAGTACTTGATAGCTAGCTTTTGTTAGCCCCTTTATGATACCGGACGTCAATTGTAATAATAATTACAGAAATACTTTACCATTTGATAGAAGAATGCACGGTATTTTTAAAAAATTAATAAAGTTTGCAATTCTGCAAGTAAAAAACAGTGATGATACCTGTACATAGGGAACATCCATAAACCACGTAACGACTTTTTCTAGAAGTTTTTGACCCCCCTGCCTAATTTTATGCAACACTGTATCATATATAGGTATATCATTATGTTTTTAAATTATTTCAGCTTGAATTAGACATTATAATAAATATCTGTTAATCGTCCAACAATGTTTAGTTTTTATTTGTATATGAATGATTTTTACGTAACATTTGAATATGACCCCCCATCCCCCATGTAACGCATTGTAACAAAATAGCTGTACCCCCCTCCCCCCTAAAAGCGTTACGTGGTTTATGGACTTTCTCATATGTATATAGAAAATATCTTGTACTGTCAGATTCACTATGTTTTAGTAAATTAAAGTATAGTATCATTGTTCTAAATTCCTGTAAAACAAATCCTTAGAGAATATCACAGAATTTCAAAAGTTTAAAGTGCTTACAAGCTAGGAAATTTTATTCAATTTCTTCGTAATACCTGTGGCATAAGTTTGCTTTATTTTTATTGTTTAGGGTTTGAAATTTTGTATCCGGTTAAATTGTTTGATTATCCAAAGTACCCTCGATCCTGATTAGTTCGTAGTAACAGGCTAAGCGGGGCGGTACCAAAGTACCAAGGTACAGTGGGGTGCCAAAATAGGAAGGGGTGTTATATTATAATTATAATGTAATATTATAACATATTAGGTGTTACGATTATATACAAATATAATAAAAAAAATATATTTTTTTGCTTATCAAATGTTTTCTTTATTTTTATTTAATATTTTTCCAAACTGGTTAGTAATAAAAATGTGGCGGGAGGGTACCAGCATTTTTTAGTTCGCCACTGACTGCATATATACATATAAATCATATAATTATACTGATTTTTCTCAGTTTCTTACATAATTAAAATACACTTAAACTAAAAATACACCTTAACCACAAAATTTATGTCACTCGACACGTGTTTCGACTTCACAAGAAGTCCTCATCAGGAGCCTAACGATTCCAGACTGAAGAAACCACAGTTTCTCCGTTTTTCAAGTAAAAAAAAAATAATTAAAATAGTTCAAAATTGCTAATTTCTTCAAATATTTCAGTAAATTTACAGACATAGGTTACTGTAACCTAACTATTATAGGGGGAGGTATTCATAATATAATATAAGTGTTTTTCAGGTAATATGTATATTCTACATATTTTGATAATTCTGATTGTTTCGAATTTATACAAAAATTATTTAACCGATTTTGATTGGACTTTTACTGTTACCCTAAGATCCTACAACTATTTAATATTGCATTTACGACAGGCACGTATTAAGAAAAAAAATACAATTGACATAAAAATACATACAAATCAGAAAATACAATTGACATAAAAATACATACAAATCAGACCATAACCAAACCAAAAATTTGTAATGAATATTTAAGTCAGGCACGTATTAAGAAAAATTTACAACTGATTTTTTCTAATAAAAATATAAAAATAATAATAATCAATCATAGTTGTAATTTTGAACCAATATTATACATTGAATAATTAAATCAGGCGCGTATTAAAAAATAAATAAATTACAGTGAAACTTGTTTAAGTAAGACTTATACTTCTAAAACCAAAATTCATATTGAGGTCTCGTCATATCTGGGAAACTGGGTAAATGGAGCACCTCTTTAAGAGAGATAAAATAACTGGTCCCTTGAGATTCCAGTTAGCCAGGTTTCACTGTAATATGTGTTTGATAAAAACTTATAAAAATTAAAAAAAATAATCAATTATGATACTGATCTATTTAAACCATTATCATTGCCAGTGGGAGTTTGGCTCCTACATTTTTAGAAAAACGAGTTGCACCATTTTTTTTTTATTTTATATCAGCCCAAATTGATCGATTTCTGATTTTATCATATTATTACAATCTGTTCAATTTTATTTTTATTTTTTATGCCTGCTAAAAATAATAAATACTTAAATCAATTTTTAATTTTTATTTGGCTAAAAATGGCGCCGCTGACATAACTTTTACTGGAGTACCTCTAAAGTTGTATGCATATTGCACATATACTTCGTTCCTAGCCCATGTAAGCATTCGGACTTGTACTAAACTCATATAACTAAAACTGGCATGAGTTCTGTGGTACATTTTTCTATGGACAGTAAAGGAATCACAGAGGAATCGGTTGATATCTTTTAATTGAATGAAATACAGAATCGCGTCCCTGACCTAGGCACTGCATTTTTCGTTGCGGCCGGTCTCCTCGCCGCACAGAGCGAGAGATAAAGTGTGGAGGGAGATAAAAGAATCCCTTGATGACGACGATGTAACGTTTAGTTCGGCACGCTGTCGGTAGAGGGCGGCATTGCAATGTGTGTCACGCCAGGTGTTTTTTTTTTGTATATTTTAATTTACCGTATTGGAGTTAAATATATTATGGGTGTAGGTAGAAGCACATGCAGGGTGCAAAATTTAATGGGTTTTGTTTTAAAAATAAAAAGGTTTTTGTTAAATGTAAATAGCTATTATGTGTTCTCGTAGGATTATTTCAAATAAAACTATTCAGAAAGTTGTAGCTTTTAAAATATATTTGAACTATTGAATCTTCATTTAGATATTTAAAAATGAATATTGTTCCAGTAATATTTTTAAATTTTTTTGATTATATTTCAATTTAGATCAAAATTTATATACCATAAACTTATTCGAACACTACTAATACTTAAAAATACAAACTTTAAAGATGAAGCAAATAATAACCTAAAAAAAGTTACAAAAGATTTTGTATTGTTGTAATATTTAATATTTGCTTCACAAAAGTGAAGACAGAGATATAACCCAATCAATACTCTATCATTTTTATACTAATGCTCAAATAAAGACAAACATACACCCAATATATGCTCTATCTCTTTTTTTGTGAAGACTCAATTTTCGAATTAGATGCACATTCCATTATGCTATATGTCTAAGCTATGTAGAAGTAAAAAAAATCGATAATACAAGTAACTCATCAAGATATGTGTAAAATCATTAATATCTTTTTTTAATAAATCATTAAAATAATTAATTTATAAAAATAAATAATTACGACACTTAACAATTCTCTACATTTTACAAGATACATTTCGATAATAATTTATCAATCGTATGCATCAATTTCGATTTCCAAATATCAACTATAGATTTCGCAAAAATATCGAAAATATATTATAAATAATATTACGCAAAAATGTTTCGCATAGGGACACCTTCAAGTGACTTAAGCCAATGTCTTTATTATTAAGTACAATTTATAACCGAAAATATGAATCATGAAACAAAAATAAAACAAACAGCAATTTCAAGGTGGAGGAGTTTTTTTTTGCCTAGTACATTTATAGGTTACTGATCTTTTTCACACGTTTCGACACATGTTTGTAACCGGCGGTTTTCAAAATGTACACATATTTATTGTATCTATAGAATATAACCGGTTATAAAGCCTGTATTACATGTACAGATTTTTCTAAAAAAAATAAGTACGTAAGTTTTGGCAAATAATACAACGCTATAACTTTGCCGCGTCCTTTAAGAATTAAAACCGACTAAATGAATGAACCTGGCACTGTAGTTAGTGTTGGATATTACCTAATGATGGTATCACTGTCGGTAGCGTTACAGCGTTGTCTTATTTGCCAAAATAAAAATAAAAAGAAAATAAAATATTTTTGCATCCATTTTTTGGTGGTTTCTAGGGATATTAACGTTTAGCAACTGAGGTTTTTACAGTGCAAGATTATTTCCTTGCTAATTTGGATAATTTTGTGTTAGTTATTATTGTTTTAAGCAAGAAAAGAGCTTATTTAAGATTTTATTATGTAGTTTTGTTTTTATAGGTATATAATTTATATAAGTTGTTATTGTTTATTAAGTCAGAGAAATTATTGAAAAAAATAAAAAGTGTAAAACGTTTCAAGGCTATCCAGAACAAATTAACCAATTTTAAGTACTTCATATAAGAACAGGAGTATTCGGTTGTAAAAGCGACTAACTTCACAAGTTAAGTAATACTTCACACGAGACTTACTTAAGTTTTTACGAAACAAACCCAACTTAAATTGATACAAGACAATGTCAACTTAATATTTTATTAGATCGGTTTAAAATTTTGAGAACAAGACGGCCTCGCCACGAATTAAAAAAAAATGTTTTTATTTTTAAAGTTTTTTTTATAAATTATACTAGGTACAAAGAAATTGAATATAATAGTTATAAGGCTAAATTTTAATTGACTAGTCTGTATTAATTAATACCTAATTGTAAGCTAACCTAACCTAACAATCCTAACATAACCATAGAGAAAATATTACATAGAGTCAGTAAGCTATAGCACTTTATGTATGTGGACGTTAATCGTAAGTAATAAGAGACAGAAAAGTCTGAACCTACTTGTGTCTCTCAACAAACTGATTTGTTTGACGAAGATAGATAGCGGTTCACATTTTTTTCTCTTTCTGTATCATTTAGTATCAAGTTAGTAATTTCGGCTGGCGTACTGTCTCTATGTATATTATCTCTATGAACATAACACCATAGAGATGTACAAAAATTGGAGAATAACTCTATGTTATGAATGTGTCAGTAGAGATAGCTTATACTCGAGTACCGCGCTTCCTTGTCTAACAAGCCCTGATTCACTGACAGCGTGAAACGACTAACTGTACTAAAAACATTGTAACGGTGGTAACCATGGAAACAACTGAAACACGTTTAGGTTAGAGAATACTGGAAGCAAAGAGATACGGTCGAAAACTATATTTATCAGTGCACGCTCGCCTATTAAAATTATCTTTCAGGTTATATTAGATCTCTATGCATAACACAGCTGTCAATGCAATCACATTTGAAATATTTTAATTTAATACTTTTGTTTACTACGCTACTGATATGAATGCAGCCAAAATATATTTTATTATAACCAACAAATAACAATAAGATAATTATTGTTTTGGAAACTTCTGGACAAATAATCTCTGTCAAACTGAAGGACATATAAAGAGTGATTGATCAAATTTTGAAATCATAGTTACAAATGTGTGTACATACTTATACAGTACATGTATGTATTTACCACGATATGTACCTACATACTTTAATCTTAAGGTTGTTGTTCACTGAAAGTCGTGACATCTAGCGAAATTTAGCATGAACTACAGGGTTTTGATATGTCGGTAAAAAAGAACAAATAGATCTGGCAACAATTTATAATATTAGACAAGAATAGAAGATTCATTTTTAACAATATTATAATTATTACTGTTGCTGACAATAGTAATAATTATAATAACAATAGTAACTATTATTATTATAAATAAAAACATTAAATGTAATCAATAATCACTTGATATTTACAACGCGCGTCAGTTTTCAATACCACGTTTTTATATTTCAAAGATCGCGCCGAATGCGCTGTTGCCATATCGTATATTTACGTCATGTGTTCGGGGATTTATCAAAGTTAAAAATTAATAATTATTTAAGGAGATGGTAAATCATTCTAAAATTTTATATACACATTCCTTAATTACCAATCTATAACATATCCGTTTTTGGTTAAAATCTGACGTTTAGTTTTAATACACGAATTAAATTAATATCAATTCCAAGTTGATCCCTATGCTTGCAATGTATAAGATGCCAACTTTGCACGTTTATAATTAGTAAACGAAATGGTAAACTGACCTGAAATTTTTTTTATAAATGCAAACTAGCTTACTTAACACAATATTAAAATTTTAACAAATTCTGTAGTGATCGATTTTAGTGAACAACAACCTTAAGCCGCCGAAATCTGTAATTAAAATGTATTTAATGAAAATAATTGACGTCAGTACTGCAATATGTTTTTATCTATTTTTTATACAAAAAAAACTATATTTACTTAATCGATTTTTTATTGGTTCTTAATCTGATCTGGTTAATAGTACGAATAATACTTTGTGTGAAAATTAAAAAAAAGTTATATGAAAAATATTTAAATGCAACTAATTCAAAAATCAAGTCTTCACAAAAAAGGAGATAGAGCGTTTATTGGGTCTATGTTTATCTTTATTTAAGCATGGGTGTAAAAAGGATAGACTATTGGTTGGGTAATATTATTTATATTTCTATCTTCACTTATATGTGAACCAAATTTTACACATTGCGGTAATACAGAATGCGCAGTCTATGTCAATGGATAAAAGTAGGTATATTAAGTTTGGATCTTGATCAATAGAACGACCGAATTGACATGGTTTATACCCAGAACGCAAGATACACATAAAAATCACCACGGAAGCCTGAAAGTTCGTATACTAAAATTTTTAGGGTTGGTATAGTTTTTGTAATATCTTTAAATGACTGTTTCTATAAACTCTATATTAAAAAAATATTAAAGATAGCTCTAAGACGGGTATTGTAATTCAAAGTTTTCTTAATAAAATTAATATTTTGAATTGAATAATATATTTTATTGATAATTGAGATATAAATAATTTAAATCATTTATTTCTACAATAACTAAAAACTAGTGTTTCTTCCAAGACTTTTACAATAAAGTTCTATGTGTAAAATATGCAAAAAATAACAAAATTATAAAAAAAATAAAACTGTTATAACTTTATTAAATGTATTTACAATTTAAAGATATATTTTTTATATAAAATATATTATTAAGAAGAAAGAATTCGCCATCAAGCAAAAACAAATGAAAATCTTCCGTGCCATTGACAGCCATGTAAAATTGTCTATAGAAATTTATTTTATACAGATCGAATCCATAGATAACATAACACAATTCGGTACCCTGCTTAAAGATATTTGTTTATCCTTTTGCACGCTAGATTAAACCTTTAAAAACGATTTTTTCTAATACGCATTATTGTTGATACAATGATATCTGCTAATCAACAAGAAATAATCAAAAATAAATACATTCAACAAAAAGCCATCTATACAAATCTTATCACAAAAATACATTACATATATCTAGGCCAAATCAACAAGTTGCCGAGAAAAAATTAATAAGGTATATTTATACAAGGATTCATGTATATTACATACCTTCGTAATATGTGCCGCTCTGTTGTTTATAAGCCCGAACAAGGTTTCTTAAAGATCGCACAGGCGTTGCGGGGAGGGAGGTGTTGTCCTTCAGGGGCAAGGGGGCAGGGTGCAACGGGGACGGTAGAAATAACGGCCCTTGACAAAAGAAGTTAGGGTCCTGTGCAAGATAGATGCGTTATCTCAGAACTTTCTGATGCACTAGAATTTAAAGTCGTACCAGTTCATTTAATACGTAGATGAGTATATTTGTACAAAAAAGAAAATTACGTAGATATGCACTATTAAGTTTTTCAGAAGAGAAAGAAATCAACTATAATTTTAATAGTAAAGAAATTTTCAGAAAAAAAAACTTCATTATTTCATTTATAAATTATAATTTAACTTAAAGGGGCTAACAAAATTTGCTAGCCCTTTCAAATGAGGTATTAATTTTGTGATAGTATCTATGGATTTGCTATGGAATTTAGAGCAGTGATACTTCAACGTATTAGCGATTCTGACCGTACAAAATAATTTTAATAATATCACCACTGTTTTAATACCTTTGATATTTACATACAACGCGTGTATGAAACTTGTCAAAGTCTTCATGAAACTCCAAGAGAACTACCATATAAGTTTGATACCTCATTTGAGAGTGCTTATGATACCAGATATTAAAGTATGTAAAAACATTTGGCGATAGCTGAAAAACCTGACTTTATTTTTTGCCTATAGTCTGTTTCATTTAAATTTGCAGTGGTTGCCGGGGATTTGACAGTACGAATCGTGTATTGTACGGCCAAATCCCCCGGCAACCACTGCAACCTTAAATGAAATAGACTATTCGCTGGGTACAAAGTAGGTAGTGGGGGAAACGAAATCGATCACAGCGCACAACGTGGCAAAAAATAACACTTTGGGTGGACTAACTGTCATTTTTAATAGGCTCGTTTTTAACTGAAAATAAAAAGGTCAACATGGTTAATCCCACTATAGACTATGTGCAAGGGGGTGGAGTTAGAAATAATGTCGATGCGAGTGTTCGTGGTGAGCAATATTGTAAAATTATCGGCGCCATACTTAGTTTGAGGTTATGCTGTCAATGTAAACGAATTAATTATTTCTCTATTATACGTCATAATTAAAGAGAAAAAGATACCCAAAATAAATAATTTTCACGTACCTTTTATGCTATACTATTTATATTATATGCAAACAGCTAAATTATATGATATTTGTTTAATAAAAAAATTCACGGTATTAAACATATTAAACAATGATAAAAAGAGAGTTGAATCCATTCAATCCTTCTCTATTACCCGCTAGTGGCGCTAATACACTTTATGTGCACATAGCCTGAAGACTTGTATACACATAGCCAATAGTCATAAATAATCGTCTAAAATGTATATATTACGATATTTTATTGAAATTATTTGTTTGTTAGTATACGTCAAAGTTCACCCGTTAGTTGGCGCTGTCATCGCGCACGCTTGTCATTTTATACATTACGGTAAAAAAAATGCGCAATCCATATCTATGCTTATGAATAATTTCACCAACTGAAATTTTTACAGTTTAAAATGACTTATATTTTCCTAATTGCTTAAAGTTTCGTTATTCTTTATTTAATTTATTTATTTTTCTATATTATGTAAGTAAAAAAATATAAAAATTTAATAATAAATAAAATGAAAAAAATGTAAAAGTGTAATTATAAGTAGGTTCAACAAATAAAATAAAAATTGAAAATATGAAATAAATTTCATATCGATTTATTTTTGTAATCTGCAAAGGATTCAACTAATCTAAAATTGAAATAAAGAATTGTCATTGGTTACACTGAACTATTTATATACTAAACCGGTACAACTCAAGTTATACAAATAATATGAACACTTCAACAACATGGTATATCTTTTTTCCTAAACAACCTTGAAAATTCGGCCCGTAATAATAGCTTTGGGGGTTGAGATGCATCTCTGTTAACCGCGCTCGGGGTTGGGAGGGGTGCAAAACAGCATCAGCGCTGTTCAGGTGTTCTGTGCACCTTCAGCCCCTCTCGAGAAAAAAATCACCAAATATATTATATGTATATAATATATCTAATTACATAAAAGAAATTTCGTAGAAATGCCTGTTAGTGATTTTCTGTTATTCGATATTCGGGAGAAATTAAATACTGATGACATGATTTAGAAAAGAATTGTTTGTTTGGGGAGATAATAGAATAATAATTTTACTTATTTTATTTTCAGTAGACAAAACGAATAACTTTTTTTATTATCTATTATTTAATACGTTACATACTTCTAGCGCTTCTGAAAATTAGTACTTTTAAGTTATAACAGTATATAGTTCAAACAAAACTAAATAACACATTATTTATTATTGATTTAAAAGTAAGAAAAAAATAATTAACAATTTTTTTGTCATAAAAAATGTCCGGTATCTTAAAGGGGCTAGCAAATTTGCAAGCTCACAAGCACTCACAAATGAGGTATTATTTTTTGATGTTATCTATGGATTTACTATGGAATTTAGAGCAGTGATACTTCAACTTATTGTTACACAGTTGGCGATTCAGACCGTATAAAATAATTATCATAATATCACCACTGTTTTAATTGGTGTTTACAAACAACGCGTGCACGAAACTTGTCAAAGTCTTCATGAAACTCCAAGAGAATTGTCATATAAGTTTAGAGGGGTAAAAAGAGGGTGTCGAAGTAAGTATAAAAAAAATTTTTGTTCGATTTAATTATGTTTTTGTATTTGTGTTAATATTTCTATGACAAATTGAAGTTTGAAGCATGAAATAACTCAAAAATTTCGAATTTTAGATTTGATTAAAAGTATGTTTATTTTATAGAAAATGGCGTGAAAAGTTGAAATTTTCAAACCGCAGGTCTGTATCTCAAACCGTTCTCGAGATATGGTCATTCGAAGTTTTCGATTTTTGAAAATTTTGGAGAAAAATGGCCATAACTTTTGAACATGTGTTCTGATTTGATTTTTGTCGACGGTTTTGAAATCAGCGTGTCAAAATCTATATAATTACATATATAACACCTAAAAACTCGACAAAAAAAATTTGGTCGAAAATCGACATTTTTTTAAGGTATACATACCCCTTGGAAAAATTACAATTTTCAGCAAAAAAAAATTTTTTTAATTTTAAAGTATATTATACATGTTATTATATAGTTTTTGACACGCTGATTTCAAATCCGTCAACAAAAATCAAATCCGACCACACGTTCAAAAGTTACGGCCAATTTTCTCCATAATTTTGAAAAAACTAAAACTTTGAGAGGTCATATCTCGAGAACGATTTGAGATACAGACCTGCGGTTTGAAAATTTCAACTTTTCACGTCATTTTCTATATAATAAACATACTTTTAACGAAATCAAAAACACAAAAAAATTCAGTTATATGTATTTCATGCATCAATCTTTTATTAATTAACTCATCAGATACAAAAATAAAAAGTAGAAGCTAAATTTACTATATAATCAATAATTTTAACTTCTTTCTATGTAATATGTGATTTAAACCAGTTTATTAGGTAATTTCATTAGAATCGAGATATTTACGATTTTGTATAATGAATAAAAAATAAATATATTTTACACCCTATATCACGTATGGAGAGTTGTAATTAGTTTCAAAATCCACGCGAGCGAAGCCGCGGGTATATCAGTTTATTTATTTTTTTTAATATTTTTCTATTAAAAATACTCACACGTATATCTAAATCCAGGGTGATACCGTTTATTTAATTTGCAGAAATTCATCAAGTGAAAACGACAGTATTAACTGAATAACTTAGATGAAAAAAATTAATGAAAATTAATGAAATTTACTACAGAAATATAAATATTGGGAACCTGTGGTCTATTTAGAGCTAGACTAAATTAATGTTGATTTTTTTTAATCCAGAAGCATGCATTGTCGATAATAATATTTTCTACTTAAAAAAAAAACAATATTTGAACGAAATGTAGGCAACATATGTATGTATAAGAACATAATAAAAAGTAAAAACAATTGCAAATAAAAATAAAAAGTAATTTTCTCAAACCGAGTTTCGAACCAGCGTTCACTGCGTTATGTACATGTTAGTATGCTAACCACTTGGCCACATAATACAGTATATTTGAAATATAACAATTTTCAAAATTAAATATCTTTATACAGGGTCCTCCAATAGTGTGTCCGGCATTGTTTTACGCCCAAACTATTGAAGATAGAGAGTTAGGATAAAAATTTTACTATATATATCGACCCTAAAGAATTTCAGGAAAATATTTTCAACCCCCTAAAACCGCTCCTTGGGGGGTAGTTTGAGGGGTACATACCCGTTTCTCAGTTAAATCAAATGGAATGGTATATCAAAAAGTACATATTGGTAAAGATAATGAAAAAATAAGAAACTTTCGTAAAACAAAAATTTTCATACTTTCAATTGTTTAAAAAATATGGCGTCTTGTTATCAAATTTTAGAGTTTTACTCAAAGTGCTCTAATTTCGTTAAATATTTATGGAATTTTATTATTATTTTAAATTTAGAAAGTAGAAATAATAAACTTTGTAAAGATGTATGATTATTTGAGATTTTAATAGTTTAAAGTGTCATACTCGACATACCAAAAATTGAAAAGTTCAATTAGGGATAATTCAAAATTTTTAAATACAATGGTATATCAATTAGTACTTTTTCTTAAAGAAGATATGTAAATAAACAGTTTTTGATAAAAAAAAATTAAAATTAAAAATTTTAATTTTCAGTTTTTAATTTTAAAATTATAATTTTGAATTCTAAATTTTCTTAACAAAAGTTGTTTATTTACATATCCTTTTTAAGAAAAAGTACTAATTGATATACGGTTGTATTTGAAAATTTCGAATTATCCCTAGTTGAACTTTTGAATTTTTGATATATCGCGTATGACACTTTAAACTATCAAAATCACAAATAGTCATACATCTTTACAAAGTTCATTATTTCTACTTTCTAAATTTGAAAAAATAATAAAATTCCATTAATTTTTAACGAAATTAGAGCACTTTTAGTAAAACCCTAAAATTTGAGAACAAGTTGCCATATTTTTTAAACAATTGAAAGTATGAAAATTTTTATTTTACGAAAGTTTCTTATTTTTTTATGATCTTTAGAAATATGTACTTTTTGATATACCATTCCATTTGATTTAACTGAGAAACGGGTATGTACCCCTCAAACTACCCCCCAAGGAGCGGTTTTAGGGGGTTGAAAATATTTTCCTGAAATTCTTTAGGGTCAATATATATAATAATTTTTTTATCCTAACTCTCTATCTTCAATAGTTTGGGCGTAAAACAATGCCGGACACACTATTGGAGGACCCTGTATATTAATAATGGCAATGAGATTGAATGCTCGGACACGCGTATTTTTATTTTTACTCTAGTTTCACCTCCCAAAAGCTGAAATCCCTAATCCCTTTAGTGTGAACTCTCCTTGTATGTGAAAAAAATGTATGTATAAATGTCAGCTAGCTAAAATAATTACACGGTTACATTTAAAGTGTTATAATTTGTCATTGAATTAACTCTAGAGTTCATTTCAAAATTTATTGTAAGTAGAGAGACTTAAAAAAACTTACTAATAATGTAAATCAAATTAACAACGTTATTATGTCAGAGAAAAAAATTAGAAAATAATATGATGTCATATAAATAGGATACTGGAAAGTAATATAGATATTTATTAGCAACCAAAGGTACCTAAACTTTGTAACTGCTCTACATTTTTGTGTGTTCTATTTTCGAGTTGTATTTTGTGTAGATACTATTTATTTTATATAGGTACATATGCTATTATCAAATGTATATATGTATATATGTATAAGCTTGTTATCTATATACAAGGATGTGTATAGGTAAATATATGTGTGTGTAAGAACGTATGTACATATATAAGTGAATTGCGAGTATGTGTGTGTGTTTTTGTGTGCGGGCGAGTGTGCGTCAAGGCATCTCAGCGGTTTGTACCGCACGAATGAATCGGAGACAAAGAAACTCCAAATCGCGAGCGGAATTTTATATCAAATCAACGCTGGTATTCAGCATCAAACCTCTCAGTGCATTGCATGATACTACCCCCTCCTTCTCTGTCACACACACACACACACACACACACACACACACACACACACACACACACATACACACTGTACCCCCACCCGCCACCCAGTATCCATCGCGGCTTATCAAAACATGTACAAGTATAAATAAATGTCACGTGTATGTCCGGTCGTATACTTTATTATATGCATACTTTATGAAGAATTGTAATGTTTTATCAGGATATGTACGTAGCGGGACCTTGTTTGTTTATTTTTTAATTATAGGTATGTATGTCAATTAGATTTTCAAAAAAAAAAAATGTGGTTATCATGGATTTAAATTTCGAACAAGTCTATATGTATAATGTACAGTGGAATCTCGTTAGTACGTTTTTGAAGAGACTGAGGAGAGGGGGAACGTACTAACGAGGTTCCACTGTATAATATAGATACCCTAGTAAAAATTATAACAGCGTCGTTATTTTTAGTAATTTATTAATAACAATTATTATAATTAACATAATGAAGTATATTTAATGATATTGATTGATAAAATTACAGGAAGAAACGTTGACTTAAGCCATGAAAACCTTGTTTTGTATATAACGAAAACAATATTTTCTTAATATAAGATATATACTCTTAATCCAACTATATTATTGCTGGACAAAACAATAATATAGCTGGATTAAAATTATATTTCTTATATTAAGAAAAAAAATTTTTTTTGGCCAAATGCAGTTTTTTTGTGTGTGAGTGAATTGGTTACTTACAAATCAATTAGAAATCAATTTCGGTTGTCAGATCTTTAACTATGAGTATCTCTAGGTCTCTAGGTGTGTATAGTGTTCATTTGTGCAAATGAATTTTGAGTTAAAATTAAGAAGATTCGACAATTTAAAATTCAAACCGTTAAGTTAATAAAATAACAATAAGTTACTATACTGATTATTTAGTCAGTGAATAAATTATTAAAAAAAAAAAGTATCAATGTTAAACCATTGTAACTACTGAACGATTGAAGGCGTAGATCTACATTAAAAAATTGAGGGGGTGGGGGCATGATTCGGGAAGTGGACTTTTTTTTAAATCAGTGTATTTAATAAATATTTTTTTATTTAAATTTCTTTATTTTTAAGATTATTTTGGGAGTGGTGGTTATGTCTTCCATCTTTGCAATTGTTTCCATAATGCTGACATAGCGCATCTGACTCGAAAACAGAGCCGTATCAAAAGAAATGCATGTACCTCTAGAGGTAGCCTTGCTGCTCGGCCGTGCAAACAAGCGTGCGAGAGAGAAAACGCAATAACGCTACATCCTTTCTCTCTCACTCCGCAGCATCAACACACAGAGCGAAAGAGAAAAGATGTAGCGTTGTTGCGTTTTCTCTCTCGCACGGCCGAGTGGCAAGACTGCCTCTAGACGTGCATGCTCTAAGAAAGAAATAGATAGAAAATGGTTTAGGATATACTTGTCCTTATTTAAACAGGAGTGTACTTCATTCTTCTTAGAAAAAGAGATAAATATATCCTAAACGTCACTGCATCTCTCTCACTGTTATGAAGAAATGTTACGCCATTATGTTAATAGATGCGCAGTCCATGCTCAATGTCCATGGACCTGTCCCTCAATTACCCTAACTAGCTTACCAATTTATATTATAGAATTTTTCCCGTGTATATACATTATAACAGAATTACAAAATTTGTGTATGAAAACAATAATTTCACACCCCTTTCCCCTCCCCAACTGATCATTCATCTAAATATACATGTATGTATGTTGTATATACATATCACAAAATGTACTTCGCCGAATTTACAATTTAAATGTTAAACAGGTCTTGGGTGCAATCGAACTCACGGCCGATTGAAACGTTCGAAGGTCATGATTAAGAAATGAGCATCATCGCGAACTGGGGTGGTGGGGGGCAATGCTAAAAGGGGTGCATATCTTCCAAATGACGTGTACGTTATTGTTATGACAATCAATGGTCGATATTATGTAATACATGGAGATGTCATTGAGTATGATTGAAATGAGTTTAATTTCTGAATATAAATTTAGTTATTTAAGGCTCAAATATATAATGTTAATACTGGTGTTTTAATAACTTTAAAAGGACATTGTTTTGAAGTAATATATCAACCCACACAAGAAAAATATATTTGTGATTTCGTTATATTTCTTTTTATCGGATTTTAGCGTTTGATTCGTTAGTTAACCCAATTTTTAAAAAAATCGCAATTAAATAACAATGCCCAGTAATTGAAAATATAATCAAAAGGGATTATATTTTCACGTTTCATTCCGGTTTCTGTAAAATTCCAATTCACCGCCAAGAATTTCATTATGTTTAATTATTATTTATTATATCCAAGCAATCTGAAGAAGTTTTGCAGTGCTGCAAAATTATTTTTTAGTTGTCAATTTTCATTATTGATTCCGCCTGAATCCGGTAAACGTCATTCAAATTGAAAAGATATATCTTTTACGTTCTGATTCCGGAATAAAACAGAATGGTATTTCATTCCGTTTGATTCTTTTCACAATTACTGGATGGGTTAATATTTCAACTATATTTTGATTTTGCTTGCATTAACACTAAAAAGACGGGAGCAATCATTCGATGGTAATTTCAATTTTAATTTTGAATATTTTGAAACTAATTTGATTTACCTTCAGTACGGTAAGTAAACAAGTTTTTGAATTATTCAAAATTGAAATTAAAATCACCGAAAAATAACTCCGCCCATTTTTCTAGTGTTAAATAACGTTACGTAACATTTCGATATGACCATCCATCCGCCATGTAAATTTATCTAGAGTGGTAACCCCACCCCCCTAAATGAGTTACGTTGTTTATGGATGTTCCCATATACAATACTAATACAGTCGACTCTCGATAATTTGAATCTCTCAATAATTTGAATTTTTTTTCCAGCCCCTTGAAAAACGTCCCATCGGTAATTTCTTGCTCCCCAACTCTCTATAAATTGAAGTTTTTTGAATCACTTCTGTATTACTTTATTTATGTATTACTTTTAAAATAAAGACCACTTTTATTTATTTGAATTTTTTCCTAACTTTCTCTTGGCTATTTCAACTTTTATTATTTTAAACTTTCGGTAGTTTGAACTTTTTCTCTGGTCCGTTGAGTGTCAAATTATCGAGAGTCGACTGTATATCCTTCCGCCAAATTTTATGAAAACAAAATATAGGTATAATAAAACTATTTCCAGAAAGATAAATAGTCATATCAGTCATCGATTTCAATTAAAAATATTAAAATCTTCCTTTTGAATAAATCATTCTTATGTTAGTAACAGCAACGAATTTATAAATAAATTAAATAATCTGGATCTTATCAATTGTAATAAACGATACAAAAGATTTAAATTTTAAAATTTGACAACAATCATTTGGACATATCAAAAACCCACCAAAACAAAATACCCCAAGCATATACAATAGAACAACCAGAGACCGGGCCCATAATCAGAAACCATCGAACGTACCCGATACAAGTAGTGTATTTTGCACGCTACAAGGTTGGTAGCGTCGCACACACACACACACACATACATACACACGCACGAGAGATGAGATGGCGGAACTATTTGGTATGGAAGACGTAGGTCGGAAGCGCGAGACCTCGCAAATTGCCAATAGCCGCACTGCGTGTTACCCCAAACCACCGGGCGCCCCCTGTGCCCGCCCGCCCACACCCTAGCGGTCACACACACGGGCAAAGTGCGCCGGTGTGTGCGTGTGTTCAGATGACCCGTGGTGTGTAGGGGAATTTCGATGATTGGTATGCCTGATGACGATGATGGTAATTGTTGGGTTTTTTCTAATTGGCGCTATTTTCATACCGATTGATTGTTGGGGAAAAAATTTATAGAAATAATGGTTGGTATTCCTGTTGGTTCTAATTAACACTGTTTTCATATTACAGCGAAAGTATTTAAATGGGTATAGTATAACAGTCGCACGAAGATTGTTGTATTATACTACTTGTACTTGCTGATGATATTTGTTAGAGTTGGTAGTAATGTATGCTAGTTTCATATCGATTGATTGATGTATGTACTTAAAGCAGTGTTTCACAAAGTAGGTTCCGTTGAACCCCAAATCAATTCCCTAAATTAAAGCATATTATCTAGGCCATAGGTGTCCAACCTTTTGAGCTTTGTAGGCCGCAGAGCGCAAAAAAGCGAAAAAATTTGTTAAGGGCCGCAAAAAAATTTGAAGACCTTTTTTTTTCATTGCGTTATTGACTTAATTAATTTATAAAATTATTTATATCACTGTACCTATAATTTATATTTCATAAAATGGAAATATTATATTTCTACTTTATATGTCAAAAAATCGAATTTTCATATTTCACTTTTTTTTTAAAAGCTTATGCGAGCCGCACGAAGAGTGTTCGGGGGCCGCATGCGGCCCGCGGGCCGCGGGTTGGACAAGCCTGATCTAGGCGATATTAAATGGGTTCGATTTAATATAAGTATGTATCAATAAAAAAAATAACAATGTCTTATTAAAGCCGACAAAGTGTCCGTAATATAATTTTTGAAAAATTAAATATGTCAGGGTTCCGCAACAAAATAAGTTTGGGTATCACTGTCTTTAGGTATGTTCGTATACTCAATAGTATTAAATATATCTATTTTTATATTGGTTGGTAGAAAATTAATTTAAAATAACGTATGTATTAAAATATTTAATGACACTTTTAAATATCCTAATCAGATTATTCCAAATTAGAAATTCTTTAATTCAAATATCGTTTAAAAATGAATTACTTAAAATAGTATAGATATTATATGTATATGTAGGTACGGGTAAAAATAATAATAATAATCGACAAAATAAAAGCTCATATAGTATGTCAGTGGCGCACCCAGAAAAATATTGGGGGGATGTTTTAACTTCTTTTTGTAGTTAATATACTTAGGTAAATAATTTTCTTTTTTCATCTATCATATTATTGTTAAGTTAAATAATGTATGTTGATAAAAATTCGTAGTAAGGGGATCTACCGCCCCCTTGATAGTATAATCAAAAATTCTCGTACTGCATGTAATACTATAGTAAGTAAATGAGGCAGGATTTCCCAATTTAACAGTGGCGCACCCTCAAGATAGAGGGTGTTAAGGATTACCGCCCCTTTTGAATTTGTCATTATATTGTTTAATTTAACTTAAACAATTGTGATACATAAAAAAACGATTTTTTTCTGGGTACACCACTGTAATTTAGTTAAATGAAAATTTGGGATGTGTAATTCTGTAATCTTTTAAAAATTATATAAATAAAATTTTCAAATAACTGCGTCATTAAAACATAAACTTTATTGGGATTAATATAAGGGTTCACAGTTATGACTGAAATTCACTTATTGTAATACTTTGATACTTTTGATATTATAACCCAAAATATTTAGCAAAATACCTTGTTTAAAATTTTGTACACTTTTGAATAAGAACCAGTTCCAATATTTAATTAAATATTTTACTATATTCTATAAATAATACTTGGGAGATTTAAAATTCTCATTGATTAAAAAGTACAGTAGAAACTCCATATATCGAACTCATCTAAAAATTCATTATATTGTATCAGTTGATTTTTCAAACTTGAACAAGCACACGGAAAAAAAGAAACCTAAAGAAATACAGTTTTTCCTGTACATCCCAGATAGAAAGCGAAAATTACCTATTATTATAAAATTTATTTTACTCTCTGAAACTGTATAGTAATATAATTTTAGGCTGTAATTTTTGCAGTTTATCCATCAATTTATATATTTGAATATCTGCAAAATATCGCACCCTCGTGTTTTAATATTAGTTACTATTTTTAATTTTTCAAACATCACAGGAATACTGAAAATTTTAATTAAATATACTGTGTAACAGTTTTTTTCCTATACTACCTTTGCAGTTTTGATTTACCTAAATTGTTATAATTTCATTTATTCCTATTTCCTCAAAACTACATTTTTTGAGTTGTGACACTTTTTTGTGGAGGTGCGATATTATTACAGTTTCTGACTGTAAAAAATAATTTTTAAAGATATATGTACTTATGTACTATCCGCATATAGGTGGGCATTAACTCGTTAATCCGTTAATCGTTAAATAACGAAGTTAACAAAATGATTAACGGATTAACTTTTAAGTTAACTCAAAAAATGTTAACGCTTTTGTTAACTTCCGTTAAATTTGACTTCCGTTAACTTTAGTCCGTTACATTGGTTGTTTGATGAAAAGTACATAAGAAAGTTGTCGAAATAGCAAAAAAAGGTCTTCAAACATTTTGGGTGGTTAACTTTTTAACGATTAACTTTAACTTTCGTTAAATTTTCAAATTTTCTGTTAAGGTAGTTGGTCCGTAAACATGTTTTCGTCAGATTTTGTTTAAATTGCACAGGAATATTCCCTAGATTAATATCTGAAAAATAGCTTATTTTTATTAAAATTGACCATCTCAAAGTCATGAAAAATGATCTCAAAGTTTATATTTTTAACACAGCTTATATGGACTAACCGTACACCAACGTAACGTTTTATTAGATAAAATATAAACGTAGCGTCAGATTTTCATCAAAAACTGACATGTTGTATATTTATATGAAAGAAAACAGTATACAAAAAATTGGAATTATTGATTATCCCGTTATTAAGATTTAACCAGATTTAACTACCAAACCATCACATAAATTACAGTATTGTTGACAATGTGGCAACAACGTATTCATTTGATTATAGTAAAAAATACACGAAATAATGAAATAATTTTTTACAAAATATGATAAGTGGATTGAAGGGAATTATAATCGATTTCATTAATTATTAATATATTCTGTGGTAGTTTAGATGATAAAATATAATCATTTGACAAGTAGTTAATAGTAGATAATGTACAGCGTTGCCATGATCATTTCTCTAAATTAAAAATATGTACTCATGGCCTAATGTGATCACATTATGATGGACCAACTACCTTAACTTTAACTTCCGTTACATTTTCGGAATTTTAACGCTTTAACGATTAACGAAGTTAACTTTTTTATTAACGGATTAACGATTTACGAAGTTAACTTTTCGATTAACTGTGCCCACCTATAACTATCCGATATGAACAAAAAAAACTGTAATTCTTCAGGTATCTTTTTTTCTGGGCATGTAATTAAAATTATACCTATCTATAAAGTTTAATTCACAGAAATAATTTCATTTTGTCGATGATATATTATATTGGGTTCCATTTTATCGAATTTTACTGTAAAACATTTCTATGTAAAATCTAACAAAGTGGTACACTTCCTTACACAATATTAATTACTTATAACCCTTTAAATTTGTCCCAATGTTAATTTACAATATTTTATTTAGAAACTATCATATTCCCCAAAAACCATCGCACCGGACAAATATAATAACAACAATTTAAATTCAACTGAATGAATATCAATTATGAAAGATTTGATAACGACGTAGGCACATCGGCTTGGCAGATTCATCACAACCCTTTAAAACAAACCCCCCGTGGATTCTTCAACCAACCACCCCCTACCTCAGTCCCTTATCATCTCTTTCATCCCCTACCACCATGTACGTACACATAGATATGTTCATATATACAGTAGAAAACGGTAAAGACGATCGAAGCTGTGATTTCATTATAGTCAGAATCAGGTGTTTTTATATAACTTTATAAAAATATAAATATCTTAAAGATGGTTCGCTTTACCGAAAAATGGATAGAATATAAATTTTAGATTATAATATTATCTAAAACTTTTATTTAAGACATTTTTTTCTTTTTCGAAAAATAGATCTACTGTATACAAAAAAAAATTATGTAAGTATTTTTACTTTCTTATACCTATGTATATGAAATATACATATAGTATAAGTAAGTATAGTAATCGCGATTTTTTTCGAAATCCGGATTTTGATGGAATTATCAATTTTGACCTTCCCTGAATCCATTCTGACTATTTTCGCCATGATGTCTGTGTGTCTGTCTGTCTGTCTGTGGGCGCTGTAACTCAAATACGACAAATCGTGGAAAGGTGAAATTTTATACTTAAGATTAATTTTTGCCTGGGATGAAAACCTCCTATTTTTGAAAGCTATCTTTCAACCGGAAACGGATGTTTACCTACATCGATTTTTGAATTTTTTGAATTACATTGAAACAGTGCGAATTAGAGAAAAATGGCCAAGTTAAAAATTGTAGGTAATATTATTATCTATAATTTATGTTCTATTCATTTTTTCGAAAAAACAAATTTAATTTTTTTTTTTTTTTTACTAAGTATTCGATTTTAAGTATATTTCAAATGGTTCATAACAGAGAAGAATATCTGCCATGAGTGTCATGGGACTTTCTTATACGTATTACAGAGACTGTACGTGTTTGCCATAGGTACCATGGGTCTTTCTTATACGTAATATTGAGAATAAACACTGTACACTCTATTTCATTTAGTTTGCAGTGATTGCCGGGTGCCTTGACCGTATAAGTCGTGATCTGTACCGTCAAATCACCCGACAACCAGTATACATAATCTAAATAATTATTTTTAAAAATTCTTTCTGGCTAAATCATAAGTGTTGGAAAAAAATGTATGAGGAATAAATTATAGATAATAACATACTCGACATTTTTTATCTAAAACATTTTTGTCTTATTTCAAAAAATTCAAAAAATTACAAGAGTAACCATCCGTTTCCGGTTTAGTGATCATTTTAAAAATAAGGTGATTGTCTTCCCAGATGAAAGTTTATCTTAAATATATAATTTTAGCCTTCCATCATTAGTCGTTTAGGACTTAGAGCATTTTTTACTTTCTTATACCTATGTATATGAAATATACATATAGTATAAGTAAGTATAGTAATCGCGATTTTTTTCGAAATCCGGATTTTGATGGAATTATCAATTTTGACCTTCCCTGAATCCATTCTGACTATTTTCGCCATGATGTCTGTGTGTCTGTCTGTCTGTCTGTGGGCGCTGTAACTCAAATACGACAAATCGTGGAAAGGTGAAATTTTATACTTAAGATTAATTTTTGCCTGGGATGAAAACCTCCTATTTTTGAAAGCGATCTTTCAACCGGAAACGGATGTTTACCTACATCGATTTTTGAATTTTTTGAATTACATTGAAACAGTGCGAATTAGAGAAAAATGGCCAAGTTAAAAATTGTAGGTAATATTATTATCTATAATTTATGTTCTATTCATTTTTTCGAAAAAACAAATTTAATTTTTTTTTTTTTTTACAAGTATTCGATTTTAAGTATATTTCAAATGGTTCATAACAGAGAAGAATATCTGCCATGAGTGTCATGGGACTTTCTTATACGTATTACAGAGACTGTACGTGTTTGCCATAGGTACCATGGGTCTTTCTTATACGTAATATTGAGAATAAACACTGTACACTCTATTTCATTTAGTTTGCAGTGATTGCCGGGTGCCTTGACCGTATAAGTCGTGATCTGTACCGTCAAATCACCCGACAACCAGTATACATAATCTAAATAATTATTTTTAAAAATTCTTTCTGGCTAAATCATAAGTGTTGGAAAAAAATGTATGGGGAATAAATTATAGATAATAACATACTCGACATTTTTTATCTAAAACATTTTTGTCTTATTTCAAAAAATTCAAAAAATTACAAGAGTAACCATCCGTTTCCGGTTTAGTGATCATTTTAAAAATAAGGTGATTGTCTTCCCAGATGAAAGTTTATCTTAAATATATAATTTTAGCCTTCCATCATTAGTCGTTTAGGACTTAGAGCATTTTTTACTTTCTTATACCTATGTATATGAAATATACATATAGTATAAGTAAGTATAGTAATCGCGATTTTTTTCGAAATCCGGTTTTTGATGGAATTATCAATTTTGACCTTCCCTGAATCCATTCTGACTATTTTCGCCATGATGTCTGTGTGTCTGTCGGTCTGTCTGTCTGTCGGTCTGTCTGTAGACGCTGTAACTCAAATACGACAAATCGTAGAAAGGTGGAATTTTATACTTAAGATTGATTTTTGCCTGGGAAGAAAACCTCCTATTTTTGAAAACGATCATTCAACCGGAAACGGATGTTTACCTACATCGATTTTTGAATTTTTCGAATTACACTGAAACAGTGCGAATTAGAGAAAAATGACAAAGTTGAAAATTGTAGGTAATATTATTATCTATAATTTTATCACGTACACTGTTTACTGTCATTATTATGTATAAGAAAGTCCTGTGGCACACGGCAGATTATTTTGTATAATTATACGAAAATGTGATTTTAATTCCAACAAATTTTGCAGTTTTGCTTTCTATGTTATCTCCTGTACATTACATAGGTAGAAAGGTTTACTTGAGCCAAGTAAACCTTGTTTTGTATATAACGAAAACAATATTTTCTTAAGATAAGAAATATATTCTTAAACCAACTATAGTATTCTTGGACGAAGAAATAATGTAGTTGTATTAAGAGTACCTACTTTTCTTATATTAAGAAAATATTGTTTTCGTTATATACAAAACAAGATTTTCTTGGTCCAATACAGTTTTTTTTGTGTGTACTCGGTAAAAATTAAGTTATCAATCAACAATTATTAAAATGATTATATTTACAAAAAAACTAATCTCTTCCTCGTAATTTTTTTTATCTTAATTTTTCAAGTAATATTTAAAACTTTCTAAATTTTTTGATACGAAAAGAATAAAAAACGACCCAAAGGACCCGATTTTTTTTAAAGGTTGTGATTAACGTGTTAAGAAAATCGAATTTCACTTGTTCTATAGAGTGGAAATATTTAAAAATATAATCAAACGATATAATGCAAAATTGAACAATAATATTTTTGAGTTTTACTATTTTTTAAAGTTGATAAATTAATATTTTAATCATTAACTTCAAATTATTTTTTACTGCATCAATTTAAGATTGCAAGGTTCTATGTAACTTTTTTAAATATTAATTTAAATATCGGTATGGAGAACCATACATGACTTCCATGTTCTATAATATCTTTTACAATAATTTTTAATATAAAACTCGCCTTTGTATTATAAATATTAGTTTTCTAATATTCTAATATCAGTTGTAGAATACACATTTTTGTAAAATAATAATTATCTGACATTTGAATTTATCTGCGCTTGTTTCCATGGCAACATGATTTTATTAGTATTTAAAATTAAAATTTTGAGGGTGGTTTTCACCCCTTCAGTAGCTATCTAAGCACGTTTATGAAATAAGTGCCCCTTAGATTGGATTGAACTACAAGTGTACCAAGTCTTATCAAAATTGGTGAGATAATACTCACTTTTCAGACGATAATAGGTACAAAATTTCGAATATTTCCGAAACCCCTAATCCGATTAGCACCAAAATCAATAGGTCTGGATTAATCACTGAGACAAACATTCTCCCCAAAAATAATTCAAATCGGTGCATATTTACAGTAGTTATCGTGAACGGAAGAAAATTCTACATCCAGACACACACACAGACACACACGCACAGCTGCCATGCGGAAATCAACTTTTCTTTTCGTTTTGAAGTTAGTACAATCAGAATCTGCTTTTTTTCGGACATGATTTTTTGACGGTATTACAATACTTCCATTTCTTCGAACATGGAAGTAAAAAATACTACAAGATTCAAACAAAAATCAATTCACCCAAAATGTCACATAGAACCTTACAACTCTATATATTTTAAACTATTTACCGTAATCGCATCAGTCAGTCGAATTACCGCGCGTCGACTATACGACATACACCCTGCCACAGAATACTTACTGTACACACACACACAGACACACACATATACACATACACACGCACACACATACATACACACATGGTCAGGAAATTAATATTCGAGCGTACACCGCCGCGTAAGATATCTACACAGAGTGTTGGGTGGCCGCTTTTGGGGTGGTAGCGTGGTGTGAGTACGCAGCGTCCTGTTTGCCGGACACTGAGCGACCGGGGACGGAGGGAACGGGGGACGCGCGCTACGTTCTGTGGGCCGCGCCGGGTGTCTTCGGGTGGACGGTTGGGGTGGTGTGAAGAGAGGGTATATCTCGAGCTAGCGCCATGCATGGAGACTAGATTAAGTATGCGTATGCAGGCGTGTACTTAGAGATTCTATAGTTTAAAGTTTCATTTAAAATGGCTAGTTTAGAACAGAAATTGTCGGTTTGTTTAATAGAGGTATTTGTAATATAACGCTCGATTAATTAACAGACAGTTAAGCAACAAGTCTAGATTAATTAACTGTTATTATATATTTTATTCTTAGGTTAGGAAAGAATAAGTCCGTATATGAAAGTGTTACCAAAACTTTACGGCGGCCATCTTTGATTATATGTCACTTTCGTCATTTCTATGCATATATTATCTCAGAGACGTCAGTGGAAAATTTATAATATGCAAATATATTTTAAATTACAATTGAATTTGGTATGTTATGAGAGATGATAATTCAAAATAGACGTTTCTTTGTTAATCAATTATCACTGAATTACTCTCAAAAAGGCAATATAAAATATTTATTTTTAATTTATTTTATAATTCAAAACAATTGATGTTTATTTTAAAATCTGAATGATACGCCAATGACTCGTGGCGCGATTTTTTGTGGAGCTAGGTAATTATTAAATATGATATATTTGTAAATATAATCCGATTAATAGGTTGAATTTAAGAAAGTTATTACAATAAATAAGACAGTTAAAATAAAATATCGCTTCTGAAACTGACTAAATAGTTATAGGTAAACATATTTAATATTATTGAACCTTCAATATTTATACTTTAGAACAGGCTTGTCCAACCCGCGGCCCGTATAAGATTTAAAAAAAATGAAAATAGAATTTTTTGTCATATAATATTTATATTTTATAAAATATAAATTACAGAGATATAAATAATTATATAAATTGTTTAAGTCAACAACGAAAAAAAAAAAGGTCTTCAAATTTTTTTTGCGGCCCTTAACAAATTTTTTCGCTATTTTTTAGTGCTCTGCGGCCCACAAAGCTCAAAAGGTTGGACACCTATGCTTTAGAATAATTTAAATGGTGAATTATATTATCAAGGTATATAAATATACATATAGGTAGCCTGGTCAGCTCCTTGACCAATCAGCGATGGCGCGGGAATTGACGTCACCACGAAGAGATATTCAAATGTCATGAATATATAATTGAATATAAATTACAAAAAAATACATACTTTATTTATTCTTGTTTTCGTATTTTTGATATTTAATCAACACATACCATTAAAGAAGTACAAATTCGACATTTAGTCCAATCAAATTATCAAAAAAATGTAGTTCGTAAGACATTGTTCTACAGAGTCATTTTTTTTAATTCAAATTGTTAAGGGGTGTATTCTGAGTACCACATTAAGTTGGCGTAGTCTATGACCTTGAGCGTTGTCCGCCATAAGCACGAGAACTTTAAACGTAATTATCTCGTAAACCGCTCATTCTACGATAAAATTTGTCATAACCTTTCTTATTCACCAGGGTTGAATCTACAATTTTATTCACAGGCTCAATTCTCTATTGTCAGTTGGTGACGAGATATACTGTAAAAAAGTTCACAAAAAATGATTTTTTGCATTTATTTCGTAAAGAAGCAATTGTATTAAAAAATTTAAATCACAATCTTTTAGAACTCTCAATTTGCAATATTTTTGTTATTAGATGCCATTTTGCAAAATCTATAGTTTGCGTGTTATAGCCCGTAAAGCATTGCAAAAACACATTTTTTCATTATATTTCAAAAACTATAATAAAACCTACAAAATGTGTAATGACAAAAGTGTAGATAATAAAATTTTACACTTTTTTTGTTTAATGAAAAAAAAACTTTTTTTCGTTAAAAAAATTTTTTTTGTTTATTTACAAAAAAAAATATTTTTTTCTCTGAACAAAAAAAGTGTAGAATTTTGTGATTTTGACTTTTTTTATTACACATTTTGTAGGTTTTATTATAGTTTTTGAAATATAATGAAAAAATGTGTTTTTGCAATGCTTTGCGGGCTATAACACGCAAACTATCGATTTTGCAAAATGGCATCTAATAACAAAAATATTGCAAATTGAGAGTTCTAAAAGATTGTGATTTAAATTTTTTCAATACAATCGCTTCTTTACGAAATAAATGCAAAAAATCATTTTTTGTGAACTTTTTTACAGTATATCTCGTCACCAACTGACAATAGAGAATTGAGCCTGTGAATAAAATTGTAGATTCAACCCTGGTGAATAAGAAAGGTTATGCCAAATTTTATCGTAGAATGAGCGATTTACGAGATAATTACGTTTAAAGTTTTCGTGCTTATGGCGGACAACGCTCAAGGTCATAGACCACGCCAACTTAATGTAGTACTCAGAATACACCCCTTAACAATTTGAAATAAAAAAAATGACTCTGTAGAACAATGCAGACCAAAAATACAAATTGATTGGACTAATTGCAAAGTCATTAAGAAGCTGTTTCAGACAATTTGGTCTTCTCGGGAAACGTCTTATTTACTATTCTTAAGTTGGTAATACGTTCTGTGATTCTGACAGCTTTTAATGATTTTGTAATGTCGAATTTATACTTTTTTGATGGTATGTGTTGATAAAATATCAAAAATACGAAAACAAGAATAAATTAAGTAATTTTTTGTAATTTATATTCAATTATACATTTATGACATTTGAATATCTCTTCGTGGTGACGTCAATTCCCTCGCTGATTGGTCAAGGAGCTGACCAGGCTACCTTGTATTTATATACCTTGTTGAACTATAACTTAACATTGTTTATTTATAAAACATGATTGATTTTAAACCATTAGATTTTTAAAGAATTTCTTTAATAAAGATTATATAAGTTAACCGTTTCAGTCGTAAAGTTAAATACATTGAATAATAAATCAATCTATACATTAAATGTAAACAAACTAATTTAAAGATAAAACAAAAGAGCGTTTTTATTTGAACCGATTGAAGAATAAATGAACCCGAACAATTTCAATGCTTGGGTAAATTTTACATAATCGTACACAATTCTAAACTTTATTTGTTTTAATACTCTGATAAATAGTTTCATTGATATAAATACATTTTGTTTGCAATATATTTGTACTATTAACTTTTATTTAACATTCTTTTTTAATACTTTGATAGATGGATTTTTAAACAGTGCAGTGAAACATGGTCAAACCATTTAGCTATGGTTAGTAAAAAGAAGTCGCTTATGAAATTAACATTTTAATCAAAGTAGATAAATATTAGTTAAGAACATGAATGATTTCATCAAAAAAGGTCGATAAGGAAGGTATTTTGTAGAAGAAGGAGCATCCACTGGCACTTGTCTGTAAAATTTGTTATTTTTTATATAAATATCTACCTTAACAAATAGGTGTACTTATCGAGACAAAATAAAAAAAATGCTCTTATGGTTTGTATATAATTTACTTCTGCGTCATTTGAATGTAATTGCAAATTGGTTCTATGTACAGTTCAGGTGATATTACGATTTTTATTAAATCTTAAAACTGTTTCTTTCAACCCTGATTGCAGGGGTTGCTCAATACTTTTTAGAAAATACTCTTCATAACTATCTCTAAAACCCTGGACAATTTCATTACTCTTGGAATTTGTCCGTACTTTTATACACAAGTTTCCTAAACTATAAATGCATGTAACTAATTAATATAAGAAACATATTTTCTTACTTCAAACAATCAATTCAACGCAATTCCCATCCATATTTTATTCAGTTTCCCTATTTTGCATAAGACATAGTGAAAGCATATAAAAAAAACCTCAGAAAAACGACATTTCGATGTTGAAATTACCCTGCACCTCCACCATCCGAAGACGTTACGTTCGAACCCCGGAAGCTTGCAACAACAATAACAACAACAACAAGAAGTGTAACAAGCACGAGAAGTCTCAGCCAGCCCTGGCCTTGAGGGTGGTACATGCGGCGAAGTGTATAGTGTGTGTATAGTAGGGAGGTCTAGGGAGGTTTGAGTCCACGACGCGCACGCACTCCGTGATGGAGTGAATGTAAAGTAGACGTCGAGCTGGACTGCAGGACACACCACTGGACCGGTCGGGTATTGATCGCGGAGGAGGCCGCCGGGCGGGGGTGTGTAGTAAGGGGTGAACAGTGGGGGAGGGGGGGTTACAGAGCGTCATCTAACGTGCACACGCCGCCGGACCACGTCAAACTCCGGCTTGGTTCTTCTTCGCCTCGCACGCAAATTCTCTTCTCTTCGATCGCCGTCGTCGTATGTACGTACGGACTCCCTGTCCCCTCACATACACACTCGCTGCTTCTACCCACCCGCTTCTCTGCGTACGCCCGCGCTCGTCCAGTGAAAGCGTCCGCTTCCTCGACACATCTCTACTTGTATGTGTGCATGTATGTAAATTTATACATGAGTGTGTGTGTGTATGCGTGTGAAATAGGTTTTTTATAGAAATCTTGTACGAATTAATGTTTAAAAACAAAGATAGTATAAAATAAAGCAATCATATTTGTATGTAAACGAATACATAGACACATTTTAGGTAGGAAATATATTTTAATAACATACTGAATTCAGAATACATATATCATATTTATACTTTATAGTTTAACTAGGAATACGACTTTAATGTTTCGTTAGCTCCCGTTTTTTTTCACTTGATTTCTAGATGAGATAAGATGCTTAAGGAATATTAAAAATTTCATTAAAATCGGTCCAGTGATATTTTAGATCATCGGACGTAACAATCAAATAGTATAGACTCTATAAACAATGGATAAACTTTTTATTTGAAGGACTACATAGTAAATTAAAGTTTTATATTCTTTTTATAATCGGTAAATTCGTACAGTTTTTCAAATGTATTATTACATAATTTAAAAAAATATATATCTCTCTCAACGCAGGCCGTATAAAAATACATAAGAAGATCGTGTATGGCCCTTGGGTTATGGTTTACCCCCCCCCCCCCCCAACGCTATAGAATACTGAGAAGACAAGTAGAAACATTTTGTTGAAAATTTTGTTCACCTAGTTATCAAATCATTTATCGAATAAAAGAATAATAAATACAGTCAAACTCAGTTATAACGACATTGAGGAGACCAGTCATATTAGGTTGTAAAAGCCGATAGTCGTAAAACCCGATAAAAGGCAATTATGAGATTCAGTCGGACTTTTATTTTGAGTTGCTAAAACCGATATGTTGTATTAACCAATTTTGTTATAACCGATTTCAACTGTAAGCACAACTATAGTTTAAATATAATATAAACTATATATATAATAAATAACCTCAAAATAATACAACTGGCTATAATATTATGTTTAAAAAAAAAACTTTAAATAACTGTTGTATTTGAGTATAATTATGTATACGAAAAAATTTTAATATAAATTTTGTTATTGTGTTCATTATTTTTTACATAGACAATAAATTAAAATGTGTCTGCTGAATTTTTAAACTTCAGCGTTAACCAGTAGGCGTTTTATTGTTTAAAGAAATATTAACACCATTAAAGTTTTCTTTTTAGTTTTGAATTGCAGAAGAGACAAAAGTTATGGTAATATTTATTCATTAAAATAAATCATGGCAATTAAATATTGTAATAATATTTACTATTACAAAAAAATTAACAGGTTTTTATAATATTCTCATTCACGAAATATGTTTTTAATGTTTAATTTAATGTCGAGTATTATAAACGACAAATAAATCTACAATAACTAACAGTAGAATGATTTAAAACCCCTTTGCTATAAGATATTATTTAAATAAATAAATAAGTATATTCATAAAAAAATTAATACTAACTTCATTAATATGAAAAATCAATTTTTGTTAATTTTTTGTTTTGTTAAACAATAACTTAATAAGTTAATTCTATACCCACTCTCTTAATATAGAAATAAATAAAACTTGAAAATATTATGGATTTTAAGTCGCAAATTCAATAATAAAATGTCACAAGACGCAAAACTTAAGTTTTTCATCTTCTCATTGAACGATGACAGTATAATACTTGTATTTATAGTAATTTATTTGCTATAACCATAATAGTAATTATCTTTTAGACACCAAAAGTTATCTTAGGTAACAATGATTTGATTTAATATTTTTATTAATTTAATGTCTAAATAAAATCAAAGCTTTTTTCGTTTTTAAATTTACTTTCATAGGAATTTTAATTTTGCTTTATAATGATGGCCCCACAAAGTAGGACGGGGGCTAACAGAGCTCTAGCCTGTGGTTCGATGTTAAGGGGGCCTGGTGCAACGTGTAAACAATTTTATTTAGTTTTTGTCAAAAAAACAGTTCGTATGCAGGAAGAAGCCCGCCGAAAATTATAGCCGCTATAGGGCCCACTATAGGACATGAAGGCCATTGTTTACAATTATCAAATCTGAAGAAACAATTATTTTATAAAGACTTATGATAAATAATTATTTATTGCATTCTTCCAATACATTTCTCAAATGTAAAACCATATTTTAAAATTAAATAAATAAATGAAAAAATTAAGTAAAATATTTTTTTTAATTTAAATAAAACATGTAACTAACCATCTATAATGCGCGCTACCTTATTATATAAAGTAAAACTGTCCCTCCAGAGGCCCTTGTCTTCACGAGGCCTGTTTATAAGTATGGTTCTGTAATTCTGTATATACGTCTGTCAATGGCTGATACGTTGAAAATATTATGACATAAATAATGAGCGGTTTTCAAGCTTGTTTAATATTTAATATTATAAAGAAAATAAACAAAAATATTATATTGAAATTACAAAAAGTAACACTTTCATACAAACTGTACAGTAAGACTTAGAATCTCATATAATTACAAATATTTACGTATAGCCCTTTATTATAATAAAATAAAATATTAAATTAAATACATTTTTAAGCGAATATTTTTTATTACAGAAAATTTATGACTAACATATTTTTAAGGTTATGACACTCAGTAAACTAAATATTAAAATTTATCACCCGTGTACCCCTAATAGCATTTCTTAAATAATATTTTTATAATACATATTGACGAATTTTAACATAAAATATGTTTTCTGTGAATTGTTCCAAATAAATTTAATAATAACATAGAAACAATATTTTTTTCGACCCACCCCTAACTCCACACCTGTCCCCAAACCCCTCAAACCGGGCCTGAGATGCAAACTAGCGAGATGGCGCGTTGACCATCGCGAAGAATAGGGAATAAGGAAATTTGCATGCCGTTGCTGGACCACGCGCGCGTAGCTATGTGACTGTACCACACACACACACACATACACACACACAAACACACACACACACACACACACACACACACAAATACATAGATATACACAGCCCACCACCGCCCGGCACTAAAATATAGCCAAGCGTCATCCGTTATCTGGTCGCTCCACCCCGCTAAACTCTAATTTATAGTTACCGACCACTGCATTGTCACGTCTTATACCACGGTGTGTGTGTGTGTGTGTGTTCATTAAAGGGTGTGTGTGTGTGAGTGAGTGTGTGACCTTTAGAAGAAAGTCTTGTTGATCGAATCGAAATATTTTCGATGGGTTTATAATGGGTAAAAGAAACGATTTAATGATTGGAAATTCAAATAAGTGATAGAGAATTATATATAGTCAGAGAAGCTTTGGTTGATAATTATTCTTATTTGTTTAAACAATATACTCAATTAAACTGGATAAGTGAGAATTCAACTGATTCCTTCAATGAAAATCTGTGGTCTATAAATACTAGTTCTCACTGATCAAGCAGTGATTTTGGCCATATCAACAATGATTTACTGAATTTTTCAGTGACTATTTGACTATTCACTGAATCAGTGAATAGTCACTGATTAGAAGTGGTATAATTTTCACTATTTCACAGTGCAGAGTAGTCCATAGTCACTAATAATCAGTGACTATTTACTGATTATTAGTCATAAAACTGATATTTTCATTTTTGTGGATAATATTTTTAGGTAGTATTTTTTTATTCTTTTGATGCATGAAATACGCGTTGTCTATCTGTCTGCCTATACGAATTTCTCAGTAATTACTGAACAGTTTTTATTCTGGTTTTTGTTAATGAATAGAAGACAAATACAATAAAATTATAATAAACGCAGTTCTGAAGTTAAAACAGCTAAATGAACAAAGCACCGTCAAGAAGACAAATTGAAATAGCTACTCAAACATACAAATATGACCTTATTTATATAATTATTTATTACTTGTAGTAATCAAGTATTTTTTTGTTAATTTCATTTTGTAAAATTATAGTTAAACGCTACCTAAGAATTTCTTTAAGTGAATTTATCCAATAGTTAAACATATGTACCTGTAATAAGTACCTTAGCTTATGCTAATGTTCTTATAAATAACATTCTAATAGTAGCATGTTGTATAGTAAAACTTCATTAATTCGAGACAAGCTAGGTATCACAATACTTTCTAATACGTAAGCAAATTATATTTTTTTTAATCTATCTATAATAGATAATTGATTAGATAATAAGTAGGTATATCAAAAGTGCGTGGCGCATAAATTATAGAAAATAAAGTTTCTACGCATACTAAAAACAAAAATGTTCTATTAAATTAAATGTTTCAATTTTTTTTAAATCGGTTATTTTTTGTTTTGTTTCTTGCACTTTTAATAGATTTCTGAAGATGTTCATTGCAATGTGTAACGAAACGTTGACCGATAGAACGATAAAACCGAGAAAAAAATTGTACAAAAATTGTACAAAATTGTCCTATCTTAAAGATACGATAAGTTTTGTGTTCGTTTCTTAAATAGAAAAAAGTTTTTTATGATTTCAAAATTTTCACTGAAGACAAATAGGTATGTTTGCATGGCAGAAAAAATTAGATTTATATTGAAATTAATAAAAAATAAAGGAAAAAATGAATAGAAAAATGTATTAATATTTTTAAATAAAATTATATCAAAATCAATTGGTTAACCAATGGCAGTTCATCTGAATACTTTTAATCAATATTTATTAAAAATTTTCGATTTTTTAATTTTTCTCAAACAGACCGGGGTTTTCCAAGACTTATACAAATCATAAACATGAAATTTTGAATTACATAACTGAATTACAGCGTCTACAGATAGACACCATGATAAAAATATTTGAAGGTTAAAATGGAAAAACCGTTTTCGAAAATTTTCAGCATTACTATACTTTCTTATACTTACTAATTTACTAATATAAAAAAAGTTCGTATAAGAAATTATACAATATTTATTAATTTTATGTCCGGTACTTTACCTATACCAACCAAACCTAACAAGCACATTTAAATGGGGTATCAAACCAATATTACTATCTAACAGTTATCTTGAAGTATCAATAAATATTTGACAAGTTACTCGCACGCGCTTTAAGTAAACACAAATTGTATTAAAATTATGAAAATTATCTCGTAGGTATATACGGAGTCGCCAACTGTGTTATAATGAGTTGAAGTATTACACTCTAAATTTTAAAACAAATCATAATAACAAAGAATTAAGACCCAGTTGCAAGTCCTTAAATTTTGTTATAGTAGTTCCTTGATAATACGGACATTAGTCAATTTTTTCTCACTGAATAATTAGTCCATTCCAAATCCGACAGAGACAAAATAATAAATTGAAATATCACTGATCTAAATTCATAAAACAAATCTATATACAGGATGGCACAACTAAAACGAAACGGCCGCGCTTTTGACATTTTAACATTTATTGAATTAATTAAGGTTTTGGATGTTGGTCAATTTTTTTTAATTATTTGATAAGAAAATAAGCCTACATTTGTTTTGAATTTTAATTGTAAATGTTTGTTTTTTGATCAGAAAATCAATGCATTTATGGAATTAAAAATGTAAATAACTTGACTAAAACTAAACAGATTTTAAAAAAAAGCACAAAACCTTTCAAATGAGGTATCATTTGCCCTATCATGCTATTTAAAATTTTAAGGGTTGTATTCATTACGCCGAGGGTTAAAAAGATTCTTGCAGAAATTTTATAGCAAAATGTGTCCGCCTTGAAAGCAAAATCGACGTATTCGAGCATTTTTTCAAATCTTATTTTAACTGAGCAAAAAACGCGCCCGTTTCGTTTTACTAGAGATACCCTGTATAAGAACAAATAATTAATATCTCGTTGAAAGTGCTTAAATTTTGTTAGAGCTCCTTTACAATACCAGACAATAGTCAATTTTTTCGCACTGAATAATTAGTCCATTCCAAATCCAACAAAGACAAAACGTTCCCCAATCACAAACAGGAAAAGAATACAAAGACACATCATCAGCTAAGAGAATGCATAGTACTTGAAATACCAATCAAATAAGCAAATACAACAGAACCGTCCAGAGATTTCTAGCAGCAGCAGTATAAGAGAGAACTCACACACACACACATATACATACACACATACACCTCCCTCTACCCACCCGCCTCATTCGATATGCGAAGTGAGGCACACACGTGCGTGTCACACACACACACATACATACGCATCTATTGATTAAGGGGACGCTCTTGGTCCAGCGACCAATTACCTCACCCCTACAGTATTCCGTCATCCGTTATCTAGCCACCCTTAGACCTCGTACCGCCGCGCAACCCTTCCTTCACGGACACATGTATAAGGGTTGTTTCTGCAGGTTACGGAGATCCTAGAATTTAGTTTCGCAAAGTTGCAAATTTGATAAATTATGCATTCCCAGGAAAAATTGTAGATCTACTCAGATCACGACAGATCTGCATTTTGACTGAGACATATTTTTTCACTGGTTTTAGATCTGTGGAGACTTGCAAAGATCTACAACGATCTACAAAGATCATAATGATTTTTCAACGTTGAAAATTCATTCATGAATTTTCAAAGATTTAATCTCTGTCACAATCTACAACGATTTTTAGAGATTTTTGTAGATCGTTTTAGATCTTTTTAAGTCATTGTAGATCTTTGAAAGTCTCCACTGATCAAAAACCAGTGAAAAATATTATGTAAAATGCAGATCTCTGCAGTTTTTTAGTTTGAATGGTTTTCAGTTAAAGTGGATACAAAACGTGAAAAAAGTAGTAAATTAGACTGAAAGAAATTGCATTGAGCCAAGGCAATCCTTATTTCTATATATCGAAAACAATATTTCTTATGTCCGGTATTATAAACGACCTAGCAAATTTGCAAGCTAGCAAGCACTCTCAAATGAGATATCAAACTTATATGACAGTTCTGTTGATGACTTTGACAGATTTCGCGCAAGCGTTGTATGTAAAAACCAACGGTATTAAAACAGTTGTGCTATTATGAAAATTATTTTATACGGTCAGAGTCGCCAACTGTGTTACAATACGTTGAAGTGTCACTGCTCTAAATTCCATAACTAATCCATAGATACTATAACAGTGTTTGTAAGCTAACAAATTTTGCTAGGTCGTTTATTAATTTTCCTTTAATATCCAGCAGTATCAAAAAGGAGCTAGCAAGCACTCTTAAAAGAAGTATCAAACTTATATGACAGTTTTCTTGGAGTTTCATGAAGACTTTGACAAATTTCGCTTACGTGTTGTATATAAACACCAACAGTATTAAAACAGTGGTGATATTATGAAAATAATTTTGTACGGCCGGAGTTACCATAACTGTGTTACAATACGTTGAAGTATCATTGCTCTAAATTCCATAGCAAATCCATAGATACTATCACAGAATTAATATCTCATTTGAGAGTACTTACTAGCTAGCAAATTTTGTTAGCCCCTATTTGATACCGGACATTAATTATAATCCAACTATATTATTGTAAATCTTTAAAACATATTGTCTGTTTTAAACAATATATTTTGAAAACAATACCTATTTTCTTTTACTTTAAGTTAACCTTTTTTGTGCATGTAATAATATATTTGAACTGAACATCTTGTGTAAAACATTTACAGCCCTTTTAAAGACCCTACTATCGAAATTTGATGTAAGATAGTATCATATGTAGTTTTTTATACGCGATTTGCTGTGGAACGTATCTCCCGCGTAAAAAGAGACTCAGCTATATTTTAATTTGTATCAGGTATTGTGATTAAAATGTATCTATAATAACGAAAAGAGTAGATATTTCGTTGAGAAACTTTTAAATCCCCCATAGAAAACGAACTTCGACAGCAAATGTATATACTAAGTTAATATTAAGAACCTATTATCTGTCCCTAGGACCGCACCCGTTGATGAAACAGACCTCGTGAATGTCTCCTGCCCTGATCGCCCCAGGGCACTTCCCGATCCGCCCAGTCATGGTCATGGTACAGTAAAGAATATAACTGGCTGTATATGAAAATAAATTCCACAAAAAAAATAGGAAACGAACAATTAAGAATCAATATTTTTTTTAATAATAAACAAATTCACCTCCAAGACAAAATTTTAAACACAATCCCCCATAAACTTTCGAAACAACCCTTATACATACACACACACATCGACCACCCTAAAATGTTACGAGCAGTTCGCCTGCTCGTGTAATTTAAGCAAGCAAACTCGCTGGACCTGTGCTCACCCCCATACAGTCCACCCAACACACGCATACTCGCAAAATCTATATAGCATACACATACGTGCAAGAACTCTCACCTCCCACCCCACCCCAGTTTACACCCCCTCCCCCCTCAAACTCCTGTCCAGATCGGAGAGTCGACGTTTTATTTCGACGGACGCTGATTGAAATTTGAAAATTGGATTTCACATATATAATGAGGGGCCCCTAAGAACACGGGTACGTGTATGTGTATGTATGTGTGTGCGGATGTGTGTGTGTGTGTGTGTTGTGGGTTATTGTAAAGACCTACGTTCGAAATTAACGTGTGCGTTCTTTGTCGCAGTTCGGATTTCGACGTAAATTAAGTTAGAAGACACCGGGGATTATTGTTGTTAATAATTTGATGTACGCGGAAATATGGGTTGCGTTATGTGGACATGGTGGGGGATTAAAGGGTGGGGGGGTCAGGTGTTTTTCCCTGTACCTGTTTTATAAGGAAAAATGGTAATTTGAATTAGTACCTCGTATCGAGACGGAATATGTCGCGTAAATTCTAATTATTATTATTATCATTTATTAATATAATATTACTATTTATCAAATTAGATATCTTAAGACATTTGAGAATCATTTAATTTATAAAATATCTAATTATTTCTCTATAACACACTTAACACAGTTATTAACAACTTTTTCGTCACCCCAGAGATGTTTATAAAATTCGACTTATACGGTGTTAGAATTGACTAACTTCGTCTTCGAGATTGAAAAAGAGACAAGATTGATAAAATATGGAAAAACTAGCGGCTTCATCCGCGTTATATTCGTTTTATAAATATTTTAGTGATTCGCATTCGCAGTAAAAGTTGCGAATACTTCGGTTTTCGTTCGGGTTCAATTTCTGTTACATGTTTTCCGGAATTTTTTCATAAATTAATTACTTGTTGTGAGTGTTTAATAAATTCTAGTATTTATTTCTAAACGTTTTCTTTCTGTTTGACTGTTGTTACATTATGCTTCCTATAAATATTCACACATTTGAATGTATCTATGTATCTATTAAAGCGTTTTATCTTATTAACTCTGGTTTAAATCAAAAATTACATAGATAATATTGAAAATTATAGTTTATATAGTAAACTATGATTGTACTTCTTCTTTTTGTGTTGTAGAGTTAAATTTCTATGACAAATTTAAGTTTGATGCGTGAAATATTACCCAAAAATTTTGAATTTTAGATTTTGATTAAAGTATGTTTATTATATAGAAAATGACATGAAAAGTTGAAATTTACAAACCGCAGATCTGTATCTCATAACGTTCTCGAGATATGGCCTCTCAAAGTTTTAATTTTTCAAAATTTTTGAAGAAAAATGGCTGTAACTTTCGAACGTGTGGTTGGATTTGATTTTTGTTGACAGATTTGGAATCAGCGTGTCAAAATCTATATAATGACATGTATAATTCTTTAAAATAAGAAAATAAAATTTTTTGCTGAAAATTGAAATTTTTCCAAGGGGTATACCTTAAAAAAATGCCGATTTTTGATCAAATTTTTTTTTTCGAATTTTTAAGTGTTATATATGTAATTATATAGATTTTGACACGCTGATTTCAAATCCGTCGACTAAAATCAAATCCGACCACACGTTAAAAAATTACGGCCATTTTTCTCCAAAAATTTTGGAAAATTAAAACTTTGAGAGGCCTTTCTCGAGAACGTTATGAGATACATACCTGCGGTTTGAAAATTTAAACTTTTCACGTCATTTTCTATATAATAAACATACTTTTATCAAAATCTAAAATTCTAATTTTTTTGGGTAATAATTCAAGCATCAAACTTAAATTTGTCATAGAATTATCAACCCAAATACAATAAAATTATAAAACTAACAATAAGCCAGAAAAATGTATATACTTATTGCATTTAACAAACAATATTAACAGTTTATTAAATTATCCATTATAAAAACAAAACAATAAAAATTGTTTGCAAAGAATTAGAAACATATAGATAAATTTACAAATTAACATATATTTTTTTTTGTTCAATTAATTAGTCATATTATGACCTCACATATCTACAATATTAACAGTTTTTTTTTTAATTGACTATTACATAGAACAATAATTTATTTCACGGGTGGGAAAATACATTTAAATTAAAAACGAAAAGTTTTTATAATTATCGGTAGTAATGAAAAATTTATTCAATATACCTAGGTATTCCTAATTCTGAAAAGAAAATTCATCGGTCTCATGTACGAGTTTTAAAGAACGAGACCGAGCCAAGGTAGATTTTAATTTTTGACGAGACTGTTGATTTTTAAATTTGAAATCTAAAACTCATCTCGTCTCATCAGTGGCATAGTTAGGGGGGGATTAAGGGCATCAACCCCCCCCCATGAGAAAATTATAAGATGATTATTGATTATTATACTTATGCGATTTTTTTCAATAATGAATACATCTAAGTGAATAATATAACCCATTTTTGTACTTTGCACCACATAAAAGATGATTTTCATAATGAAAAATTTAACTATGAGATTTAATACTAACAATAATTATATCCCCCCCCCCTCCCATCGCAAAAGTTATCCACGCCACTGCGTCTCATATGAAGTCGTAATATGAATTAAAAAATGTTTGGTTAATATTTCAAGAAACGATTTCCTTATAAAACTAAGTCGTTCATCAATCAATGATCTTAAAAAAGCAGGAATAGAAAAACCGAAAGTGACAAAGTTTTGATCAAATCAAGATTTTCAATGTTTATAAACACGTATTTTATAAAACCATAAAACTTACTGAAGACAACGCAATCGAAACTTGGAACTTATTTCATATTGTTGACAGCACATTCTTCAATGTTTATGAAAAACATATTTTTTCTTAATAGTTAGTCGAGTCAATGAAGCTCGAAAATGGCTAAAACTTCGGAACCCTCAGAAACAACACCGATTTTGATAGAATTTTTTTTAAAATGTTCGTTATACCATACTATTTGAAATCAGAAACATTCTAGTCGTCGGATTTAACCCCTCCCCCCAAATTTTGAAAATTTGTATAATTTACTGGTTTCATATATTAAGTCCGATTTTTGACGAATTTTTTTTACCCATAGGGGTTTTGAGGGTCGCTGAATAAGAATACTTTGTCAAAATAAGGATTTTCCGGGAATTTTCCCGAATTTTTCCAATTTTTTTTTTAATTTTTGTCTAAATTAATTGAAAATTTTGATAGAAATGTGTATTCGCGGTGTTTCTTTTCACAAATAAAGTTGAATTATACAAAAATTTTCAGGAATTTTCCAGAAATTTTCCAATTTTTCCTAAAAAATTTTGAATTTGTAATAAATAGCATTGTACCAATTAAAAAAATGAACCTAGAGGGCTAAACAATTTTAGAAACATTAGGTAAATGTATTTTAAATAAACATAATATTTTTTGTCAAAATTGTTTGTTTATTAGCAAAACGGGAAACGTTTATTTTCTTATACGCGGCACGAGCGGATAGTAAATTTCGTAGCCTAACTAGTTGTAAAATGAAAAATATTGCTACTGACGTGCTCTTAATTTTTTTACTGCTAAATTAAAGTATTTCAAATAATTATGTAAGATTTCATCAAAATTCAGTAAATATTTTTAACAGAGTAAAAGGATCTTGTCGACGAACGTGCCGCTGACGCGCGAAAAATCTGAGGAATATACTGCTATAGAATTGAAAATAATTAACCAAAAGGGCTAAAACTTTCAAAAACATTAGGTAAATACATCTCAAATAAGTACAATTTTTTTGGAAAAAATCGTTTGTTTATTTTCAAAAAGGCAAACGTTTATTGTCTATACGCGACACGAGCGGATACTAAATTTCGTAGGAAAAAGTAGTTGTAAAATGATAAATAAAGTTAGTGACGTGCTCTTAAATTGTGTACTGCTAAATTAAAGTAATTCGAACAATTATGCAAAATTTTATAAAAAATCAATAAATATTTTTTACAGAGTAAACGATCATAGTGGCGAACTTACCGCTGACGCGCGAAAAATCTAAATAATAAACTGCTCTAGAGTTGAAAATAATAAACCTAGAGGGCTAAAACTTTCAGAAACGTTAGGTAAATAGGTACATCTCAAATAATTACAATTTTTTGGACAAAATTGTTTGTTTATTTGCAAAACGGCAAACGTTTATTATTTTATTCGCGGCGTGAGCGGATACGAAATTTCGGAGCAAAACTTGTTGTAAAATGATTATTAATGCAAGTAACGTGCTCTAAAATTTACTACTATTAAATAAGGGTATTTCGAACGATTTTGCTAAATTTCATCAATATTCAATAAATTCTAAATATGTATATTAATTTATGAATTTTTGCGTCAAAATGTCAACGATAATTTACTAAGCAAATTATTTAAATAATTGAAAAGTAACGTTTGCCAATGAAAATTAAAAATTTTTTTTGCTCATTTCCTCAAATAATATTTATTCAACTTAGTTATAAAAAAAAAACACACTTTTGCTCAATTATCATCGAAATTTTTTTTCTTTATATACATTTTTTTTGAGCAAAAAAAATAATTTTTTGAGTCCGACGGCTGGAATGTTTCTGATTTCAAATAGTATGGTATAACGAACATTTTAAAAAAAAATTCATAAAAATCGGTGCTGTTTCTGAGGGTTCCGAAGTAAAAACCTTCATTGACTCGACTAAGTGGCATTTTTGGATTTTTCCATTTCATTCTACTATTTTTTATGAACAGATAGGATAGTTTTTCAATTTATTGGCAAATAAATAAGAGAATTATAAATACAATTGTATTTGTTATTGCGATAATTAAGAATTAAAATCAAGTTAGTTGTTTTTGCTCCTATTTAGTTAAATAATGAATATATTTAGGTGCAGTAGACACTGTTTTTTTACCCACTAAAAATTTAATTTTACATTTTTTTTCTTGAATTTTATTTAAAGAGTTAGGGCCGGCTTAGTTATAATTTTCAATGCGAAGATTATTATTTGGACCATTTTACAAGAATTGACGTAGTGATTTTCAACTGACATGAGTGATACATTTATTTCATTTTATATAGGTACTGATAGTTAATTTATTTAATTTTTCGAAACCTTGTTTATATTTATAGATATCTAATAAACAAAAAAATAAATATACTATAGTATAAATTATTATTAAAGTGTTTTAACTAACTTATAAAATTTTCGGGATTTTTGGATATTTTTACAGGTAATATAATCTATTTAGCTAGTTTTAAGAATTTGTTTTTTTCTGTCTATTAGTATGTTTTAAGAAACCAGAAAACTACTGAAACGATTTTGATGGAAATTTTATTAAATAAAGCCTAAGTTTACATTAAATATCACACTACTCCACCAATATTTCTGAATACTAACCGTTGCTTAGAAAAAGCACTGTTTTATAAATAAACTAGCTGAACCCGCGGGTTCGCTCGCGTACATTACGGAATTATTGTTTAAGATATTTAAAAAATATAGTTACAAAATTCTTTACTACATTATATTCTTCAATATTTAACAGTTTACGCAGCGTATTGCCAAAGTGCGCGCTGGCGGCAAACTTTTTTCCGACTTAAGGGGAGGTTCTCATCAAGCACGACCAAAAAATCGATTTTTTTTGCTTAAAAAGTTGGCAAATGTCTCGTAGAATACGCTCGTGAAACCCGATTTGCCGAATTCAATTTTTTTTTAAGTTATAGTAAAAAAACCGAAGTCGTCTTTTTACGCGAAAATTGAATTTTTGCGGTAGCGCGATTTTTCGGTATTAATTTTTAATTTCCCACACTTTTGTGACCATGGCATGGTACTTATATGTATTTCTAGCTACCTCGAATGCCGCTAGATGTCTATACATATATATACACACACATACACACACATATATACATGTTGTATTCTGAAATCGAATACTACTAAAACTTTAAAGACGTATTTCTCGAAACCATGTATTCTGAGACGGGCGGCAAGATATCTCAAAAACTACTATAGATATCGATATGAAATTTTTTTTTTTTAAATATAATTAAATTTGCTGGATCTTGAACTAAAATCATAATTTTACAATCATTATTTTTATTGTTACAGCACTTTTTAGAGCCAAAAAAAGTGCGAAAAAAAATTTTTTTTTTTGCAAGTCCACCATTTTGTTAATTTTAAATTTTTCTTAGTGATTTCAGTTCAGGATCCAGCAAATGTCTTCTATTTTATAAAAAACTTTGATTTTTTGATTTCAGACAAAAATTGGATGCTTTACCTTGCCGCCCGTGGAGGTGTCTTTTTTTTCGATGACTATCTTTGAATGCATATAACTAATAAACTATTCGGTATTTTTGTTCATAAAAATTTTTAAAAGTAGTTAATAACATACTTAATAAGTACCAAAAAACTTGACTACTTTATTTACTTCCTTCCATAAGAAAAAAAATCGCGAAAATCACGTAATTTTTGGGTCGCTAGATGAGAACCTCCCCTTAATTTACTATTATCGTCACTGCTTATTCCTTATGTTATACCTAATGTAACAAAATATATACCAAAAACAGGGCAAAGAACATTTCTACAAATTAAAAAAATAACACGTAAATCGGATGAGTGGTTCTCGAGTGATAAGCGCACTAACGGACAGACAAACAACAAATACAAATAAATATAAATGTCAATAAAAAATTCGTTTTTGACTCTACTATGATTAAAACATTTTATTTTTATAAATTTTCTCTTCTGAATAGTACTTTATTAATCAAATATTCAATATTCATTAGTTAGTCGTTTTATAATGACATATATTTTTTTCTAGTTTGTACAAACATTATATGTATACTAAACAAAAATATATAGAAATATAAATCACGACCAACGCATAAAAAATTTAACGCCCTTATCGCGTCCCCAAATTTCCATGTCACAAATTCAACTCTTTACATCGACAGGAAAATTTAGCTAATAAAAATATAATGAAGGGAATTGCAAAACCATGCTTTGGTCGCGACGTCAAAAACTCAAATCAAATATTTATAACAAAAATCCAAACATTCTCCACAGATGGTAAAAATAGTGATTTTGCATCTCTTTTTACTAAAATCATCCTATCTCTTTTGTGTTTTGTACTTTAATTCTTTGTCTGTATTCATAATAAACTAAATTCCTAAAAGCCTATATAAATAAATAAATTTGTGCGGCCACCATAAGACTTTTTTTATACATTTTTATGCAGAAACATAAATTTTAGATAGTAATATTTTTTTAAACATTACAAAATAATATTGATTTCAATTTTATTACAAGGTGTTTTTTTTTTATTAATTGTTTTAAAACAAAATATTTCTATCACTATTTTAAAATAAATATTACATTTAACGTATAGTACCTAATTTTCAAAACGGTTCAAAATATTGCAATTCTTGCTAACCACGTGTTACTAAAGTTACAATACGAATAGTAATTTTTGCGTGCAGAATCGAAATTTATATTATTGGTACATTTAGTAAACATTTGTTATACTAATAAAAAAATACTATTAATTTTACATCATCGTAGTATTTATTGTACCTATTGTCTTTTAATAAAAATTTAAGTATCGAATAGAAAAATGTACTAACTATAATGAAATAGTTTGTATAGCGCTTAATAAATAATTCAACTTGAGAATAATAAATTGAATAAATCATGTAAATGATATTTACGAATATAGTAAAAATGGCGTATTATAAAAATTACAATACACTGAAAAAATTTAATGTTAATTTTTAACATAAAAAACGTTAACGGGAGAACGAAATTGATCCTAGAAATTTTTAACACCCGGCATGGTAAAATTTAAAAGAACGTCTACTACAATTCCATATACTATGTATAGCAGTTTTTATTACGGCGATAGGCCAGATATGAAAAGTAATATAGAAACATAGTAAAATTATAGAGAATGTACGTGAAATTTTCATATGCAAGAAATTAAATTAAATAATATCGTATATATAACTTTTTCAGAGTAAATAAATTTTAATAGGTACTGTGTTAAAATTTACCAGTATGTCATTATAATTTTTAATTTATTTTATTTTAAATTCTACCGACTTCTCTGTTAATTTTTTTCAGAAGTTGATAATTTTTAAAAGAATATTCTCTCCGTGTAGATATTGTAGAAATACATGTTAAAACGGATAGTATTTTTTAATACAAAATAAAAATTTTTAATCGGCAACTGTAATTTTTATTAAAAAATTGACTCAATTTTTCTCTGTGCATTAATTAATCTATTTTGTTACTATACAACGCCATATACCATACCTATATATACGAGTATATACATTAAAAAAACATTATGCAATAAAAGGGGAGTAGGCAGTACTTATACTTACAGGGAGGGAGGGGTCGAAATTTCAAAAAATCAGTTAGATTTTTTTAGTAAAATTATAAATAAAAAAACGTTTTTTTTATATAATAAATCAAAAATATTGAATATTTTGTATTTATTCAAATTACTTTACAAAATATTGTTATACTTAGAAAATACAAAGTAGGTAAGTCATAATTTCTTCTAGATGGTCCGCATACGTTATAAAGTCAAATAAAAAAGCTAAAGTCCGTTAGAAAAGCTGGTCCAGTTGTCCAAAGGATCACAAAAATCCGACAAAGAAAGTAACCTGATGAGGAAAACAATCGTACACAACCGTCAGAACTAAATTTAATAAAAAAAACATATTCTCGAAACTGGACTAATATAACGGACATTTGTAAATAAAATCAAGAAGGTCCTGAAAAATCAGAAAGGTCCTGCAGGACAATACAATAAAAATACAGTAACCTAATCTTCGTATGACCCATATCATGTATTTTTTTTCTCTCCGTTTTGAATACTTCCGATTGAAGTAAATTACAGGTAAGTTATCGTTGTGGAAAGGGTTAAATAGATACATGTACATGTGTAAGTTGTAGCTGGCCATTGGGCGCTATCTTAAAATAATGTTATTCGCTTCACTTGGAAAGTATAATACAATGTTTAAAGTATGTTTTTACCCTTAAGTAAATTTTAAACCAATCAGAGCATTTCTATATGTAATAGACTTACTTTACATGGGTTTATATTTTTATTTAGACTTTGTTACTTCGATACTTAAATTAAAATTGTAACGTACAAATGTCATTTGTCGGCTTACACAGTTTTTTTTTATTTTAATATATAAATGTCAACCGTTAAAGTTGGAATATTTTTACATTTCAAAAGCTAGAACAACTGCATTAATTCTCATGATTTCCTAATTTTGATTTGAAGTAGTGCTTAATTAATCCTAGATTTTAGATCATTAATTGCAATGAAAAAACGTCGATAAAAAATCACTTAAAGGTATTAAAATGCCGAAATATTTTTTATATTACATATATTATGGAAAACTGTCACTTACAAAATTTTCCATATTTTGAAGATATATGTATTTGTAATAGTTATTAACAAAAAATGTACTAAAAAAATAGGAGTGCACGCCTAGATGAGATTGGTCAGGTTAGGAAAAGACGAGACCGAGACGATACAAACATTATTTTTATGTCTCAGTTTTTACAGTTTTTCAATATAATTAATAAAAAAAATCAGTTTTCAGAATCACTTATGAAGAAGACTCCGACATGAGAGTCGAAACATCAAATATAAGAATACGACAACGTGGACAACAGCCCGAAAAGTTAGCTCCTATGGACAACAGCCATGAAAGCCTACAGAAAAAAATTAATAAAAATGTTTTACTTGATATCAATCTTTAAATCAATAATTAAAGTAAAATATAAGATTCGTTACATTAAAAAAATTATTTATTGCACAAAAATAAATTGAAAAATATTTTTTACTAACGCACTGGACCCCGTGTTACCCGGGATAATATCCACAAAATGATAGTGACCTAAATTAATAAAATATTGAAACCGTAAACTACAGAATTATGTATTTCATGGCCAACTATGTTTTTATATAAATGCATGACAGTTGTATGCTGGGACTTAATTAAAACAAAACACGACTTGATAAAGATTTTTTTAGTCTTTTAATGTTAAATCTTAGATTTTCATAAAATATTAATAACCACGAACATGCACAGAAAAATTATCAATTGATGAAAACCGCATTGAAATCGGTTCAGCAGCTGCCGTCTCAATCTCAATAACGTGTACGAGACTATACCGAAACGAGACCAAGACGAGACATCAGTTTCAAAACCCTAAAAAAAAACAAAAAGGTTCCAAATGATCTCAATATTCCTTCAAAAATAATAATCAAGTAGATTTAGGTCAAATTCATTTTGTCTTTTCTATAACTGATAGTCTCGTGAAAATTTAACCCAGTCTAGTCACGAACTCGTGACAATAATGATGAATGAATGCCGAGGAAAAAAAATATAAATAATATTCATACGTAAATGCAACCGGAAATTTTATAAAAAAAAGCAACACTAATTCGAAATAAATATACTAAAATCAACCCAGTAAGTGTTTTCTGTGTAACATACACACACACATTCACGCATGTACACACACACATACACAGAGACGTATATAAAAACACAAAAGCACGTGTTTGTAGGGGTCGAGTAGACAGTAAAAGAAGGGGTCTATACGCGCCAGGTACAGGGTCATTGGATCAAATGTCACTCGGCCACCGGTCACTCACTCACCGCGCGACCGGGTCACAACGGGTCACGAAAACCGCCGCTCACACTCACGCCGAATAACAAGATTAATTGGCGCGTGGAATACACATACAGTATTGGCCGACGATGATTTAATTTGTGAGATGTGGACAATTATTTTTTTTTACGAATTGTCGAATTTATTTTTGTGGTTTTATTGTAGGTCGATTATTATTAATTGTTAGGGATGTGTTGGTAATATAAATTAATAAAGGATGAACGATTAATTGAACCATTTGAAAGCTAAAACGAATTATTACACATTACACGCAACAAGAGTATTCGATGTTTTAATTTAAATTGGTTACAAAAAAGTGTTCAATTTTTGGCGACATATTATATATCACAAAAACTTCGGAATTGTCTTATAATATACGTTACTTTATCTAGTTTTATAAATGAAAAATTTAAATCAGTTACAGTTCTTTAAATAAATTATACATTAAAAATACTAGATGGGTTATTTATTAGGTCGAAATTAATAGTGTATTTTTTTTTATCCACAAATCAAAAGATTGGTTTCATAATCATTGAAAACTTTCGATTATTGCATGAATCTATCAAAAATGTTTTCCTTGCTCATTTTTCTCAATGAAAACAGCAAATTTAATCCGTTTGAATTCTTAAATTCTGCCAAAAATGGTTGAACTTGAATTGCTGTAAAATATGTATATAGACAAGTACAAGTACAAAAATGTAAAATATAAATAAGGTATTGGCACAAGTCATGGGTACTTCAAGAGCAATGTATACTTTTTGCGAACTGTGATAGTTATATAGGTATACTGTATGTCCACTGTTTTTAAACAAAATTATTAATTATCTATATACAGTTAAATGTATATAGATTTATATTCGCAGTAATATTTCTAATTCGGTACATATAAATAAAAAATTACCAGTACTGTTGCTAGTACCTTATGTATTCTTAGTATGATATTATTTATTTTTTGATTGTGGATATTTTTTTATGTTTTTAGGGTTCCGTAGAAAACTAGGAACCCTTATAGTTTCTCCATGTCCGTCCGCCCGTCCTGAAAAATTTTGTCATAATAAGATGAAATTTGATATACGGCCGTAGATTGATGACCCAAAAACAGAAATGATAAGATTTTTGAAAATAAAAATTTTTTAGACCCCTCTTTCATAAAATGAAAAGTGTTTTCAAAAAAAAAATTTTCACCTACACCATTGAGTGGGGTGTCGTTAGAAAGGTCGAAAATGCAACAAAAAATGTAACAGAAATTAATTTTAACCCTTCGATCACGATGTATTTTCTCTCCAAAGTCATTAAAAAAGCGTCCCCCCCGCTCTATTTTCTAAACTATCAATTAAAAAAATCTGAAAAAATTCCAAAACGTAGAATTTAATTAGTACTTTCACTGAAAGTTATAACGAACATTGTCAAAAATATTTTGGAGCCCCCTTTCATAGACTGAAAATTGAACTTACATTTTTTTTCCCACTTACCCTATTGAGTGGGGTGTCATTTAATAGCTCTCGTAAAATGCAATAAAAACGTCAAATAACTTTTTGATTTTAACCCTTCAGTCGCGATATATTTGCTTTTTAATGTCGCTGTCAGAGCGTCCCCCCCTCTATTTTCTAAACTATCGATTCAAAAAATCTGAAAAAAATTCAGAATGTAGCTTTTAATTAGTACTTTCACTGAAAATTATAACGAACATTGTCAAAAATATTTTGGACCCCCTTTTCATTTACCCCATTGAGTGGGGTATCATTTGATAGGTCTCCTAAAATGCAATAATAAAAGTCAAATGACTTTTTGATTTTAACCCTTCAGTCACGAAAATTTTGAAAACTACTTTTTATAAATCGTAGTGAGAATGACTACGGAACCCTATCATGTGCGTGCCCAACACGCTCTTGCCCGTTTTATTTTTTAATAATAACTGTAATTTTGTAAATGATAATGTGTATATTTTTTATACTTTTCCTGTAAATTAATTTAAATAAAATCCCATATTCGATATATTCATTTCCTCAAAAAAATATTAAAAAATCGTCACGAATTAAAAAAAAAATAACCAAAAATTTCTTATTTTTTCACGAAGAATCAGGTTATTAAAACAAAAATTCGGTGTGTCATTTAAAAAATGCAACAAAAAAATAAAAATTGTAATATATTTCTTCTTTAAAAATAAGTAACGTTTGTCTGATTTTTTTTACAAACAACAAACTTTTCGTAATAAAAATTCATTAAGTATTATTCATTCTAATTTAAAAAATGGTTCCCATTAAAGAAATACCCTCATAACAAAATCAATATATTACCCCTTCTCAACTAATTGTATGTAACTTTTGTCTGAATTTTTTTTTTTACAAACAGCTTACTTTTCGAAATAAAAATTCATTAATTCTTATTTAAATAGTCAGTAGTCACTATTAAAAAAATACCCTCAAATCAAAAAAATCAATAACTACCCCTTCTAAACTACATAATTGCATATAACTTTTATATGAAAAGTTTGTCTGTATAGATATAGCTTAATTTTCAAAATAAAAATTCGTTACCTTTTATTCTTAATATTATCCGTTATAAATGAGTACCATTCTTATATTATTAAAATTATAAATTATATTAAAATCGTAGCAAAAATATTATTATTTTTTCCAAAAAAAATATAAAATTTTCAAAATACAAATAAATAACAAACCGTCAAACTATATTATTACAACAATCAACGGGGCATGAACAACTATAAAATAAAATATTTCTTTTTTTCAATCCAGAAAGGGTAACATACATGCATGAATCTTACCGTTAGAAAACTTAAGGTAATAAGCTATGATTATACAAAAGATGATATGTGTGAAAGCATCATAGGGTAGTCTTCTAATAGAACTCACAACCCCCTCCCCAATCTCTGGTTAGAACCCCCTTCTAGTTTGCATTGTCATATGTAATTGTATAACGATTTTCTCTAACGTAACCTTTTCCGCGTTTTTAGCTTCCCTATATATTTTATTTATCTTCTTATATACAGCATGGTTACACATACATATATTATTTTATTATTAACATCAGCCTCGTTATAACAACAGCCCTTATATTATAATTGCAAATAATATAACGTAAGTTAAAACTCAACAAATTATAAAAAAAATAATAATCGGTACTCAATTAATTTTTTATTAAATTGGTTTTCTCCCATTTAAATTAATTTGATTATAAAAAATAGTGCATGAGTTACTTAAGTATCTGAATGACTTATATAATAAATAGTTTAAAATATCAAATGTCAGTACTTTTTCTAATTATAAAATTAATGCTAGCAAATAACCAAACGTAGATACTGATGAATTAATTGGTGCCATTTTTTTATAATGTTTTATATATTTTATATCCTATATTATAAATCATGGATGTCCGATCTTTTGACTTCCCGGGGCCACATTGAGTAAAAAAGAATCTTGGGTCGTATTATATATAAAATAAATAATATACTTTTTAATGTTAAAAGTTTGCGAATTTGTGGGCCGCATTATTAACTATACAGGGTTACATGTGGCACGCGGGCCGCAAGTTAGACACGCCTAGGCCTGAATGTATACAATTTTGAGTTGGAGTAAATCACAACACAACCTATATTAAATAAAATGTAGGCGATAACTTTACTTTATTTGTATTTAATTTGTATTCTGTAAGTGTAAACTATAAAATATAAATTATAAAATTATAAATATTTACTTACAAGTTTAATTATTTTCATATAAATCCGTTTCTTACTTAAAAATTCACTATCACAAAAACACATGTATACGTTTTATGAAATTAATTTACACTAGTGTATTCACGACATCTAAATATGACTTAATTAAATAACTTTACTTTAATCATGTTTGTGCAAAAAAGATACAAGTATAAGCTATATGCATGACGTAATAATGCATTTTAAATTAATTGAATTCTAATAATAATAATGCTATTTATTATAATAGGTATATATTACTTATTTGATTTAATTTTAATTTTTGATAGTTTTTAATCTTAATAGTTATATTTAATATCGAATTATATCACAGGCAAGTGTTCACATTAATAAAAAAATGTTTTTATTTCATTTTAGAGTTTTAACTCATTTTTTCGTGTAGGTACTGACTATTTATAAAAATAAAAAAATCGTTTTAAAATTTACTTAAAGTTAAATATCTAATGCGGTATTTACACCGAAAAAACAAAAGAGAAACATCGTGTCTTTAAAATACTTTGTATTAAAAAATGTATAAGGTTTATTGCTTTTTTGTCAAAAAACACTGTTTCTGTTTTGTTTTCTCGGTTTAAACACCGCAGTATAAATTACAGCTGCTTTCCCTAAATTTTGTTGCTTCTCAGATTTTATGTGAATCTCTTTTCAGCACCTTTAATTATTTGTTTAAATTTTAAAATTATTTATTTACAACCCATTTTTATTAATTCTAAAGTTTTTGACTCAATTAAAAAATATCATTAAATTTACGATACATTAAAATTTCAATCTAACAAAAGTTCGTCAAGTGACTTTAAGATCATCCGTACACATCTGTGCATCTCTTGTTGCAAGGGTTTTATCTGTATAGGCCCGTGTGACTGTGTGATGCTGCTGATGATGGGAATCTGCCAAAATAATTAGTTTAGCTTCAGAGGAATTCAACGGCCCAAACCCTTCTTTATTTCCGAACCTTATGTATCTAATAACAACTACACCGGCATAATAGGGATGCGTGTAAACAAAGTGAAAACAAATGAATGATAGAAAATGTAAATAATTACTTATTGAACATGTCCAATGTAAAACTTTGGATATGCAAAATAACATAATGTGGTTACAGACACAGAACTTTTCATGATTGTAGAACTTTATTTAATAATATTGCTTCGGGGGAGGGGGGGGGGATCTTTAATGATAGTTTACTTCGAAGTTAGTATTATAATAAAACAATTGCCAATAGGCCAACATTGCAAATTACAGCCTAACATATTTAGGTTCGTTAAAAAAACGTTTACCATATAAAAAAAAAATTTCATAAGCAGTGAATCCAAAATAGAGTAAGTAGTCGTGAACCGTGAATTTTTCGGATCACGGCCGTAACCCGACGCGATGTGGACGTACAAGATATTCAAAACTTGGTTCGTGAACATTCTTGATTGGATATTTAAATTGATCTGTTAAATAAATGTGATTTCAATGAAAAATTACATGAAAAATAATTAACATTGTCTATAGAGAAATTGAAATTTGATGCATGAAATTTTGCTTCATTTTTTTTTTTTTTTTAGATTTCGTTGAAAGCAAATAAATGGCGTGAAAAACTTTTAAATCGCAAATTTGTATCTCAAACCGTTCTCGAAATATGTCCTCTTAAAATTTTATTTTTTTCAAAATTTTAAAGAATGTAACTTTTATTAAACGGGTACTTAAAGTTAGCGGATTTGAAATTAAAATCGATTTCGACCAACGGTTCGAAAATTACAGCCATTTTTCTCCAAAATTTAAAAAATAAAATAAAACTGAGAGGCTATATATCTCGAGAACGCTTTGAGATACAAATCAGATTTTTGTTCTTTTTTTGAATAAATATACTGAAATCTGAAATTCAAAATTTTGTACTAAAATTCATGACTGCATTTTAAATTTTTCTTAAAAATATATAAGAACAAGAAAAAACTCATAACTAACTAAATAAACAAAAAGGTCCCGTGAAATAACTTCGAGTTAATCAAAATTTGTTAATCGTTTTAAATTTATTAATAACTTTGACAGAACACGAATCTTACGCCACATATAAATTGCGATGCAGCTCTAATATATTAGGTATAAATATATAAATAAACAATACAATTTACGACAAACAAAGTATCATGTAATAATAAAATAGATAGTATAAAAAATACTCAACAAAAAGCTTTCATGAAAAAGTTTTAAAAAGATGTTATTTATATCTGATAACATTTCATAAAGTTGTAACTAACGTTTATCTAAAGGATTTATCAGCATTTACATAACTGATATACATGTATAATGACAGGTAAATAATATAGTTGACCCTTTAGTGACCGGTGGTCATCGGTCATAGATTCTTCAACCCTAAAAGGTTAACCTGTCGTGTGGGTCAAGGGGTTGGTTAGGTTCTTTTTGAACTTTTGATTGTTGATACTTGTCAAGAAGTAAAAAAAATATGTACCTATGTAATTGGATTATATTTTATATTCAAATGTATAAGGATATTTTTAAGGTGTGCATATTTTAAACTAATTTATAACGTATAAGCGATAGCTTACTTTAGTTATTTTGTAATGTTTTTTATGTTTATTTGTTGTATGCATTTCTTATTTATGTTTTACTTATGTCCTATTTTTTTAATAAATATGCATTTCTAAAGACAATATGACCAACTTCACAAAAATCGTTTCATTTTAATTTAAAAAAATACAGTGGTGCCTCGCATAACGAACTTAATTCGTTCCGGGAGCAAGTTCGTTATGTGAAACGCGTTTTCCCATAACATTACATGTTAAAAATTTTAATTCGTTCTGTAGCATAAAATATGGTACCTACTGTAACATAAAAAAGATTATACACACGTTTTTTATTTTTTAGTCAGAATCAGATTTAGGAGAGTCTACCGAGGCTTGCAGGGTCAAATCCTCTTTCTAATTATTTTTTGTTTCATTTTTACAGAAATTACCTCCCTGCTTTTTTTAGAACTCATAATATAGACACACAAAATTACATTTATTAAAACAAACAGGTGTGTGAGTTAAGCACAGAAAAGAACGACTGACGCGCGTTGATGCATGTTCATGCAAGATTGAGCATCGACTGCGTGCGACCTTGGAAGTTCGGGCGACTTCGTGATACGTAGGAGTGTTCGGGCGGCAAAATTAAACACGAGACAGTTCGTTGTGCGAAGCGAGGTTCGTTGTGTGAGTCGCGCAATGAACGAACAGAAAGTTCGTTGTTCGCAGCGTTCGTTATGCGAGGCACCACTGAATATGTAATCAAGGCTTTTAATTAATATTATAATCATTTTTATACTACGTTTCTTAATGTATAACCCATTTTAAATTTGATTTACATAGGTACATAGTTTATATTGCAGAAAAAAACATATTTTAACTATCAACAATTACGAATAAATATTTAAACAAATAAATTAAAATTATTTATATGCATATTATGCCTTACATAGAATTACATGCAATAAACTATTTCCCAAACAGTCCAGACCAAATAAATAATAAATAAAATATCCTGTGTACAGAAAATAACAGTTAAAATGTTAACAATACCATAACGGTCATTTTAATTCAATTGTACAGTAACTACATGCAAATAAATTTTTAGTTGGTACCACTGCGCCGTGAAACCCTTTCGGTTCACAAATCTTAAAGCGAAGTCCGAAAACATGATATATGTTCTTGTAATAATGTTATATTATCAAATATTAGACAGAGGTCCTTTAAAACGTTTCATAATTGAGGGGTGCATGCGTCCTTTAGATATTCAATAAATTTTAAATTAGAATTTAAGTTGTGGAGTTGACCCTTTAGTGACCCCTAAGGTCGACCCCTTATTACAATTCTCTTTTTATGGTTTGTTTAAAATCGACCTCCAGGTTTTTGTTGTATATGTTTCATTTACAGGTAGATATTTTTATTTTTAATGTTTATAAGTTGTTCTAACGTATTCGTATTTTTCAAAGTATCGGTTATTTTCTTGAATAACCGTTGAGTTGTATTTTCTATTTGAGTATTTTTATAAGTGAATGGACGTTAGCGAAGGGGGTATTGCCAAAAAATAATCAAGTTATGTATAAATATATACCGGTTAAAAGGAAGAAAAAATATGACGGATAAAAATACCTAAAAATAACGATGTTTAAATTATAAGTATTAATCGCAAAGTATCATAAAAAATATTTGTAAATATTGTGTAGATTATTTATTTAAACAAACGGAAGTATTGTCATTACTGGCAGATTTTCTATTATGCTAAAAACATTCCAGTTTAAGTTATAATTTATTATACTTATGATCAGAGCTTGAGAGACCTTCAATGGGGCCCAGACCAAATAACAATTCGGTGGTCCCGTACCCCCTGTTTTTGCGAGCGAAAGAAAATTCATAACATTATTCTTAAAAAGTTTAACTGATATTATTTAAGATATTATAAATTATTAATATTTATGTAAAATATAAATAATTTTCAGGGACCTGGGTCATACATGTCTTATAGCCCCCATCTTCCTATACCTGGGGCTGTATATAATGTATGTAATATAATATATAATAATATAAGGTGGGTGGACCATGGAAGGCCATGCTCCTTGTAAGGCCAATTATTAAAAAGTCGTAGTTATTGCCATACGATGACAAATTCCTTCTACTCACACTAACATCCATCGAACTCAAAAACACAGACGCGGCGGCGAGTCACTCAGGCCGCTATTTTGTCTGTGCCGTTCCTACCTTTATTGTCTTCGGTCGTCGAGGTTAAAATTATAACTTTATAACTACGTACCTACACACAACAAAACGAAACTTTTCAAGTAAATAAACTTTTTTTTTTTTTTTTTAATGAAAGACCTTTTAATGTAGTTAGATATTAAGCAAATATTTTGATTGTCACAACGTTAGTTTTAAGTTAAAAGTTTATTTTAGCCTTGTAAGGAGCCGTGTTCCTTGCAAGGCCTTTTGGAAGAGTTTAATAAAACTTAGAATTAATAAATGATCATTAACTCTATAATAAAAAAAATGTTTTTAAGTTACATAATAAAACAACAAAGTGTTACTTAATATTTTGTTTGTTTCATTTATCCAGTAAATAAAGGAGTAATAACTGTTTATTTCTTAAGGTGGCCTTCCATGGTTGACCCACCTTAATGTACATACATATCCACTATTTACCTATTTTATCATTTTTAATTTATTTTGCGTTAGGTACCTACTTAAAAATACAGAAACGCTAAAATTAATTATGTTTTATTTTTGAAAATAGGAAAATAGCCAAAGCATTGCAAAAAGACATAAAATAAGCCTAATTGCTCTACATAACCGAACTAACAAACCAGGTTTCATTAAAATCAGTTCAATACTTTTGAGTTATGCTTGTGTGAAGAATTCATGGGGACGTACAGGACTTTGTTTTGACCTTAAAAGGAATGATTTAGTGACAGTTTTGAAATTGAAAACCAAAAATATTTATTCATTATTGTTAAATTATCACACAGCTTCCTTTTATCGTTCGAATATGACAAGGGAACAAAATGAAATTGTGAAAAATATTTAATATATTTTTCGTAAGAAAATAAAAGCGACATCTATGAACCAAATTCATTACTAACTTTTTTTGTTTCATTTTATTATAAAACAGATCCCTGTAAAAAAACAGTTTTCTAACTAATATAGTAAATGCCAGTTCACGGTAGATGGCATTACATTAAAAAATGACGGATATTGTTGCTAAATGTAATTGTAACAAAACTGTAATAGTTTGGACGTAATAAAATCAAATCCCTAATAAAGTATATTTTTAATTAATTAAATGACTACAGCATGCAATTAATTATAACACATTTTTTTATTGATAAAATTTTTAATAATCAGTAAAAATTACATAAATGCAATTACAAAAAAATATTACAAAATCGTTACAATATGGCAATAGTTATTCTTACAGAGATCTGAAAAATCTTATAAAATAATTACAATTAAGGAAATATTTAACATACACTGAGAGATTCAGAAACATGGAACATTTTGTTTTGTATAGATACATATAATATATCAGGCACGTCAAATTTCATTGGACACTAATTATTATGGCGTACTGATAATTGAATATCAGAATTGTTTCAACAATTAAAAATTTCTATTTAAACAACAATACATTATATAATTTTTCAACAATGATTAGATGCAGAAACAAAAGCAATATTTCAACATGCCTGATATTATTTTTATTATAAATGTATGCATTTGTAGTATAAATATCATAACTGCCATTGATTTCATTAAAAATCGGTAGTACAAGTTAAAAATATTTCGCAATGCAAGCAAAAAACAGGTCAACTACTTTTTCTGTAGATCACTGACGAAAGTTATATCACTTCTGAATTATCTACAGAAAAATTCCTAATTGTTTTGATAGCGAAAAACTTCAACGATTGTAATCTACGAAAAAAATTATAATTAAGCACCATTTAAAGTTTCAGAACTTTTTATATATTTCATAAAATAATAAAGTCCATTTATTATATTTATATATATAATATATTTATATTTATCAGTTATAAAAGGTGTATCTACAAACTTAACCTCACATTTAATTGACAATCCAACTTCACATTATAATTTGGCTGAAAATATAGCATTAAATTTAACAAATTGTAAAATCAAATAATTGGTTATAAATAAAATAAATATAAAATTGGTTTAAATAAAATAAATATAAAATTGGTTTAAATAAATTAAATTTGGCACTACTTTATTATGATTGTCAATATTTTATTTGTGGTTAGGTTTGAAGAATACATCTTTAGTTAATATAGTTAAATATTTTGTATGAAAAAACAACAAACACTAATAGTTTGGACATAGTTATTTTTAATCACGAACTGTGTAACAATTTCTGGACTAAATTTTCAGTACGATTATTACATAACATTTAGAAAATTCATTTACGTTTAAAATAAAGTAAAAACTATCGTACTGAAAAAATGAAGTTTTTACTTAAATTAATATTTTTAAAGTGTAAAAAAAAATTATGTTACTCTTTTATTTACTAATTATTTGTCACGTTTTAGAGCAAAATTTTACTCACTGATTTTTACTATAGAGGATATAAGACACACGATTAAATAACAAAATGATTAAATATAAATAATAATAACATTGCAAAACAATTAACGAAACCCATATCTAAATCATCGTAATTTAAATACAAATTTAAAATTTTTTAAATAATTAAATCGAATAGAGAAACAGAAATTAAATAAATAACAATAAATAATAAAAATTTTGTTTGTTTTGCAAAATTATATCAAATGTTAGTCAAATTTCCTCAATTTTGTTAGGATTCTTGCCATCCATTTTAACAATATTTACCTAGTTTTTTAATTAAATTGAAAATTAAGCTCAATACGTATGGTCGAAATATAAGTTTAAAAAATATCAAGTAAAACCGTCAACTTGTATCAGGCCGCTTTCAATTTACGACGAAAACCTTAATTTTAAATATTTGTGCAATGTAGAAATAAAAACGACCCGATATATCCAAATTTCTAGTTTTACTTTAAAATGAAAAAAACGTATAAAAATTACAGTTACAAAACTTAACTTGTATAAGAAAAAAAATCCTTCCGGTAACAATATTTTCACGTAGCAGCGCATTTTCTTTGCTTTGGCTGCCGAAAATTATTTAACACTATTTTTTATCTTTCCAGTCTGCAATTACGTCAAACCTTTTGACTTATTTACAATCTTAAAACCTATCGAAAATTTCAGTGCTTTACACCTAACTTTCCGTGGTATATCGTTTTATAATTTACATTCAGTTACGTTTAAACCTAAATAGTTTGCATTATTGTAAACACTGAAATTAAAAATACATGTAGAAAACATAATTGTATTAAAATAGATATATATAATATATAAAACATAGATTATTAATATTAAAGTCACTCATATCTGTTTAATAAAATATACGAATAAAATTTTTAATTTATGTCATCTGTTATAAACGATAAAAACTTTTATTTAAGACAAGAACTAAACATATTTTAATCTGAAGTTAGGTTCATATTTTACTCTGTTGGTTTCTTATTTAAAAGTAGACATTGGAAGAAGTTAGACATTACATAATATTATAAAAAATTATAAATACTGTTTATATACAAATTCTTTATACACACTCGCTTGTTAAAAATATATATTTATTAATGCACCACGTACTTTGTAGGCATCGTTCATTTCTCACGTCATTTTCACTCATTTCCCATTTAGTGACTAGTTTGAATTCAGAAAATCTGAAAACTACTCTCTTATCAGTCCACAAAATAATTATCAGAATTAACTACAAAACCTGTTGATTCATATTTTGCAATACAGTCGAGTCGTTTTTGAGGTTATCTGGTGAAAATTTAATATAAATTCGGAGGTTTCCCAATGCAGTGACAGATTTAGTGTAACTGACCAATTTATAATAAATATTGCTGTCTAGCTCCTCCTATATTATAATTATAATCATTCCATACGAATTTGACAACAAAATTGCAACAATTAAAAATTTTTGTCGATTTTCAGTTTATTTTAACTTAATGCTCTCGATTTATATGGTTTTAGAAAATTTTGCAATGTAATCTGCCTTTTTTTGTGCGTTTTTCTGTGAATGTATTTACCACATAAAAAAATACTCGACTGTATTGAAATATTAATTTTTGGTTTTTAAGGTATAGTCATTTCAATACAACTATGATTTTTCGGCAAATATGTGGACCGATTAGAAGTATACGATATGCTCTTTCCTAATAAAGTTGGCAAAAAAATAATACAAAACTAATCTAAATATATCTAGTTACACTTTCCAAATATATGTATTGTCAGAATCAAATATTATTACATTTCTTCTTTGATACAAGTTTATTATAAAATTAATAAGGCCGCATTTACTTGTTTTTCTTTATTTTCAGTCTAAATAATTAAACAATACAAATTTAGCCCAGATTATACAGCATTATCGATATAAACATTTTCATAAGCACATCTCTCGAAAGCTACCCTACTATCATATCTATATAAGCCAATACAAGGCACGAATTAACTGGGCGACAATAATATTATTATTTTGTATTTATGTACCTAGATATATTCGTTAATTATTAAATCAATTTGTGCATATGTTTTAAGCTTAATTGTTTTGCCAAACATTAATTCTTTATTGATATCAGATAGTATTTGAGACCATAAGTCATTATTCCATTGTGTAATATCAATAAAAATCAAATTCGCATTATAAAAGAGATCTTTGAATAAGAACATCATGAGATACCAATTACCTACGAGCTAGAACACCGATTTGAAACAGTCGTAGTGGTCAGGTGTGTCGTATCAGCTCTGGGAGGAGGAGGCGGAGGTGGGGGCCTGTTCGTCCGGGGCCCAGGGCAAGACCCAGTCCCATAATGTTCGTTAAGCCAGCTACAAACATTTGCCTCTCGATAATCTCTGAATCCGAGTACTTCATGTGGACTTGCTGCAGGCTCGAGCTTACATTTCTGTGCCACTTGCCATTTTTTACGCATAACCTTCTGTAAATCACGCAAGAACGCAGCTGGAGGGGCAGAAGTAGACTCTGCTAACCTTTTAGGAGGTGGTATAACCACAGGCATTGGAAACCTCATGCGCTGTGGGCTTTTATCTAAGTTAAAACTGACCGATCTTGGTCCGGTTGATGTGTTACGTTCGTTCCCGATGCTGAAACTGACCCGTCTTACTGGAGATGATACCGGGGACGTGGGCGTGATTGAGTCTTCCCTTCTGATGCATGCAGGAGGTGGAGGAGGTGGTAGAGACGCTAGGGATAACTGAGAGCCGGTCAGATCTGCTAAAGGAGGAGGCGGTGGTAGGGAGTCCAGAGACAACGTACTAGATGTCAGAGCATCTGGAGGTGGCGGGAATGAGTCTATGTCATCTATGTCCAACTCAGCACAGTTGGGAGGAGGAGGAGGTGGTGGTAGAGATGTTATTGAATCAGTCTGAAACAGAAATATAGTCAAGTCGTTATTTATAAAATTAAAATATTGCAAAACAACTCACCATTGATCTAGGAATGATTTCTGGAGATGCAGGAGTACGTGGAGATTTCAAATGCTGCCTTTTCAGAGTACCAGAGCCACTTGAAGAGTCATCTGTAGCACCACTAGATCTTCTTTTACTGTGTCGTCTCGTTAATGTCCCTAAAATCATAAACAAATTGATTATCAATCAAGTAATTTTAAATTATTGTCTAAGTTGAGTTAGGTTAGTTATTAAAACAAATGTTTTATTTACCTGTACTGGTATATGAAGCATGAGCTAAAGGACTTAACGCAGGACTGTGCATTGGACTGCCGTAACTAGGACTTGAGCATTCTGTGTCTCTTGTCTCGCCTACTTCTTTTAGTTGTCTTGTGATTGATGTTAAAGGCAGACTTGGTTTCATTGAAGGTTTTCGTTTGATTGTGCCTAAAAAATATAAATAATAATTATCTAATAAAAATGAAATCTAAATAAATCTTGAGTTAAAATTATTGAGGCTTCATTGCCACAGTATTGTAACATGATTAATACATTTTCTCAAATAAATAAAAAATTTTCTTACTAACCTGTAGAAAATTCAGAATCAAAAGCATTATCTGATGGAGCCGTATCAGAGAGACATCCACTCGAACTTGAACTCGAAGCACGGCTATGTCTGCCTGTGGACCCCAACGAACACGACCTTAAACTATCCATATCTCGCTGTGCCAGGTCATCTAACAACGACCTATAATCATCCAGCAACCTCCTTCCATGTTTGACAACCCTAATTCCAGCCAACCACCTCTCTAACTGTTCCCCATCTTCCGCACACAAAAACTTAATATACTTAGCAGCCTTAGATTGTTGTAGCCTCGGGTGTTTCAATGCAAAACAATGCTCGGTCGGTGCCTTGTGCTTCTTACGCCAGTTTATACCTCGGTAAGCATGACACTGATCAAATGTTACAAGGCAAACCAGTTCTCCCGTTCCTGAACCTTTAGCTTTTGGCCAATAATAGAGTCCAGATGCTCTCAATACAAAACTATACCTCTTCCATCCTTTACGGCCATCGGCTTTCAAATATAAAGGTCCCTCAACATGTGGGACTCCACTACCAAACAATTCTTCTAATAGGGCTTCAGATCTAGGCTCACCAGCTGCAGATTCAGAAAGAAGCCAACCGGATTCTGTGAAAAGTCGTGTTTTTTCTGGGCGCTCAACAAACAATACTTTGTTCTTTGAATCGGGTGTCCAGAGAAGTAAATTATCTACTAAAGGTTCGTAATCTTCATACACCCTCTCCATATGTAAATCGGGTAAATGTTCTACTAGAGCCCACTTTGGGTCCATTCTTACGTGGTTTTTGTCGGCTAATAGTTGTGTTACGTAACCGCAGGTCATTGTTTCATCAACTAGAAGTGATTTTGAACAACCATCTGCAGTGAAAGCTTTTATGAATAGTTTTTTAACTGAGGCTTCCCTCATTTTTTCTAAAGCCAGTCGGATTTTCTCTGCTTTTGCAGGATCTGTGCAAGCAGTTCCCAAATTTCGACCTGAAATATAATAAACAAATTATTTTTTTATAATAACAACATATTATAAATATCTTTACCTTGTCCAGCTCCACTTGAAGCTGAAGACTCGCTCGAAAGCATAGAAACAGTGTCACTAAAAGCTGAGTCATTATCAGGCGAATCTGTTCTACCTCTACCAGAATCTCTCTTATTGACTGTGACCCTATTAATCTCCCTTTCACACTGTGTCTCCAATGCACTCAATTCACCCAATATCGCATCTAAATCTGCATCCTGCGTCTCTTCCAGATTCAGCATCGAGAACCGATAGCTGTCTATTCTAGGTGCAGACATTTCAGTCTTCAATTCAGCACTGCCTCTCAACCTGACCGTATCCAAACCCTGTAAAACAAAACAAAAAGTATTGTAATAACCATACAGAAATAGAATTGCATAAAATTCGCTTATGCTGCTTGCCTTATAAATGCGGGTCTACTTTTTAAGCTCAGCAGTAAAAAGCCTATTAAAATTAATACATATCTCGGCAAAAATAGCTTTATTGCATGTAAAAACGCAATGCGGTATTTTTAATTAATATTATTGAACACTTAACATTTGTTTTATTATTTTTGCACATATCGTTAACATTATGTCGTATTTGTGTACGTACAAATTCTAAAAACATATTCCAGTCAAATCATTCCGTACTTTATTTTATCGCATGGTTTTAAAAATGAATCCGATTTAGCAAGCCATGTATGGAATCCATGCTTGCTTGGAACTTTGACAGTTCTTTACCGAAGCATCTGCGCATGCGCACGCGATTAGTTCCTAGCGTTCCCGAATTCGTGACTGGGAAATATAAAATCTCATTGTTGCAATTTACTGAATTAACTAATTAACAAATTAAATGAAACTTCACAGTATATTTACATACAAATTTCATAAATTAATTACCTTAAGTTCGCAACCATACATTTAAAATATTAAACTTCTTCACTGTACTTAAAAAAAATCAACAATACATTATTCCATGTTTTACTACTAGATGTCACTACGGTTGCACTTCAAATTTTGTATATTATATCACAACAATATACACAAAAAAAAGTTTTTTTGGATAACGCAGCGGGAGGTAAGTGCTCCCCTAATTCTCCCACATACAGCGCACATGTCAAAAACAATTTATTTCGCTTCACAAGTGACAAATCAGTATACACACCAAGGTCATCTGAAATTGTTCTGTTACATACATTACTTTCATAATATGATATACATAATAATGATTGCAGCAAACATACTGAAAGTTTAAGTGATACACAGCAGTTAAATAATACATAATTTAAATAAAACGTGCATGCAAAATAACAGAGGCTAGCTATCTGATACTAATAATTGCAACTCAACATACTATTGCAATTATATATGCAGGGATGAAAGTATCTTTTTTTTCCAAAAAAGAGGAAAAGAGGAATTTTTTCTTGAAAAAAGAGACCAAAAAGAGGAATTTTCTAGCTCTTGAATAGGTTATCTATAGATATATTTTTTTACGTTTTTGCGCTATTATTTCTTATTATTAAGGACAAAAAACATATAAAGAACCTAAAAGACAACAAATTCTGGGTATTATATCGCACACCTAGATCTAAACAGGTATTAACTCAAAAAACACTTTTTTCAGTAGGTACAGGCGAAAAACTGATTACAATTACATTGTGCACTATATAGATTTATGCTTTTTATATGCAGCTAGAAGAAAGATATTGTAGGAATTTTTAAATCTGTTTTTTTTTCGGTAGGTATTGAGATAAGGAATTCGATGGTGTGCATAACTCAAAAATCTCAATTTTTGAGTTAGCTCCCTTTAGATCTAGGTGTACGATATATGAAACCATAAAGCCTTGGCATCTTAAAACTAACGTTTGCTTTACGAATTTGCAAATCTATTAGGTATATGTGATTCATATATGGCGTTTTACATATTTTATATCATACACTCATCAAAAAAATTAAACGATAATTTTAAATAAGCAAAATTTTTACCAATTTCAAACAATTATATTTCCGCGAAAAATCATTGGATTTGCATGATCTAAAGCTCATTCGAAAGCTTGCGTTTTCTAGTTTTTAAACCAAAAGCCCAATTATTTTTATCATCCCCTGCTGCTGTGAGCCAAGGGTTAAAACAGTTCGAAAAAGTTATCTCTTAATTTTTTATAAACTTTGAAAGCTTAAAATTTTTGCAAACTTTTTTTTACCAGAAATTCAATAATAACATTTGGAAGCTTGTTCTTTTATCTTGAAAATTTGTTTTTATCGTCCCTGTACGATTTTTTTGACCGCGTTATTTACTGTCGAAGTAAAAACGACAATTTTGACTTTAAACTCCTGTATATCCTGAAATAATGATCGCACTCCCATGATTTTCGTTTTTTAAAACATGTTAAAAAACGGTATTTTGTCAAAAATAACGAAACCTTAAAAGCAATCGTGTTTTTTTAAGTTAATAGTGTCCCAAAAAATTATTTAGAATAGCAAGTTGCAGCAATTTTTAGGGGTCCGTAGAAAACTAGGAACCCTTATAGTTTCTCCATGTCCGTCCGTCCGTTTTCAAAAAATTTGAGATAATAAGATGAAATTTGGTATACAGTCGTAGATTAATGACCCAAAAACAGAAATGATAAGATTTTTGGAAACAAAAAATTTTGACCCCCCTTTCATAAAATGAAAAGTGTTTTCAAAAAAAATATTTCACGTACCCCATTGAGCGAGGTGTCGTTAGAAAGGTCTCCTAAAATGCAACAAAAAATGTAACAGAACCTTTTGATTTTAACCCTCCAATCACGATGTATTTTCCCTCCAAAGTCGTTATAAAAGCGCCCCCCCCCCCCTATATTTTCTAAACTATCAATTCGAAAAATCTGAAAAAAATCAAGAATGTAGATTTTAATTAGTACTTTCACTGAAAATTATAACGAACATTGTCAAAAATATTTTGGGCCCCCCTTTCATAGACTGAAAAGTGAACTCACTTTTTTTTCCCACTTACCCCATTGATTGGGGTGTCATTTGATAGGTCTCCTAAAATGCAATAAAAAATGTCAAATAACTTTTTGATTTTAACCCTTCAGTCACGATATATTTGCTTTTTAATGTCGTTGTCAGAGCGTCCCCACCCCTCTACATATTTTCTAAACTATTGATTAAAAAAATCTGAAAAAAAATCAGAATGTAGCTTTTAATTAGTACTTTTACTGAAAATTATAACGAACATTGTCAAAAATATTTTGGACCCCTCTTTCATAGACTGAAAATCGTAATTTTTTTTTTTCATTTAACCCATTGATTGGGGTGTCATTTGATAGGTCTCCTAAAATCTACTAATAAAAGTCCAATGACTTTATGATTTTAACCCTTCAGTCTCGAAAATTTTGAAATAACTCTTTTTTTATAAATCGTAGTGAGAATGACTACGGAACCCTATCATGTGCGTGCCCAACATGCACTTGCCTGTTTTATTTCTTCTTAATGTTCACAGCTGTTAAATGTTTATGATTTAATTAAAGAGTATTTTTCCATCTTCTTTAGCGTTGAAAAACAATAAGAAACAGAACATTTTCAAACTACCGTAAATCCGCCAGAAATGATTCAATTTTAATGAACTAGGGCTTTTTTGAAGCTGATACTTTCTAGTTTTTGAAAATAAGCTAAATAAAAATTTATTATACTCCACTATTCCACACCAAGCATGAAACAAAGTCGTTTTGAAAAGATTTAAGGACTTTGAGAGTGTCTGTAGAGTACAAAAACAATTATTGAAAAAAAAAAATTGCATAACATCATTTAGAAAAGTGTTATTTTCCCTTCAAAAACTTATTTTTTAATATTATTTTGTATCTCTGCGAAAAATGATTAAAATTTAATGGATCAAGGTTTTTTTTAAATTTTTCGAACTGTTTTAACCCTTGGCCCAGAGCAGCAGGGGATAATAAAAATAATTGGGCTCATGATTCAAAAACTAGATAATACAAGCTTTTGAATGAGCTTTAGATCATGCAAATCCAATCATTTTTCGCGGAAATATAACTGTTTGAAAATTGATAAAAAATTTGTTTATTTAAAATTATCTTTTAATTTTTTAAATGATTGTATAGTAGATAAATAACTAACGCGGCGCGCAAGTTTTAAGATGCCAAGGCTTAAGAAATACATAATATTATAAAAATTTAACTCGTTTTTTACATTTCTGCCTTTGTCTCTCTTATATCGAACAATTTTAATTTTTAACTTGAAATTAGTCAAAAAAGAGGAAAAAGAGGAGTTTTTTTGAAAAAAGGGTGCTTTAGGGCCGACCTCCCAAAAAAAGAGGAAAAGGGGAAAAAAGAGGACCGCTAGCATCCCTGTATATGGTACACCTGCATTTGTTAAAAAAGTTAAAATGTAACCAATATTCAGGTGAAAATATTAAAGGCAGTTAAAATCACAATTTATAACACACTTTTAATTGAAGCTCACACCGTGCTAAAAATTGCTAATTATATTAATGACAGCTATATTATATTTGTTTTCCAAAGGAGGATGTTGAACAGTTATAGCAAATCATGTTGCAACAGGTGTTTTTATTTTTTAACCACACGATATATTTAAAGAAGTTCATTAATTCTATCTAAATTCTAAACCAATGTTTATTAAATAACTAGCGGGCTAGGCCGTCAAAAATGACGGAAAAGGCGATTAGTTTTCGAATATCAGCTGCTCTTTATAATTTCGCGTTCTTTCTTCGATTAAACAAGGCAGTTAGTTGACACCTACATATTTTATATAATATCTTTTTAACCATTTACTACCGAAAAACAAAAAATACCATTCATTAAGGGGCCATACCAGTGTGAAATTTTCAAAAAATCATTTTTTTTTTGCCTTTTTGGAGGCATTATTCGAGGAAGAAGAGGGTTCATTATATGAGCCAGGTATAGCTGATTAGTAGTTTTTATTGTAAATATAATTTTATCTTGTAAAAATCGATAGTTAAATCTTTAAACGCGTTTTTCTCGAAATGAAATTTTTCAAATTTGCTGACATTGTAACTCAAAGAGCAATTATCCGATTGACTTGAAATTAGAACTGAGTACTCTTGAATATATTTACTCTACGATGACTTAGGATATTTTTGATTGGATGAAAATTGACGTTTTGGTATTAAAAATACAGGCAATATCTTCCAGTTTAACGACATTTTTTTCATTTTTCAATTTCAACTACTCCATCGTCCGGAATCATGGCCGCAGTGGAGGAGATTTTTTTTGGCGCCTCCGAAGAGCCCATAAGTCGCTTAGATATCGATATTTTTACGTGAAAAAATTACGGAATACACGTCAAATATACCCAAATATATTCTCAATTTTCTAAAATATTTCATTGAGTATTTTTCTTACAAAAAATTTCCGAAAATCACCCAAATTTCCAGCGTTCACACTGGTAAAGTCCCTTAAAAGTGTAAATTTCTTGGAGACAATAACTTTCGTATACTAATCGAAAGATTCCTCTTCTTATATTACATCATAATTTGTATTGCATTATCTTATAAATAACATATAATTCACGTGAAGTTTTTATTATAAAAATAAGATATCTAAACAAATAACGATGATTTATTATAAATCGATTATAGATGTTTTTATGTTTAATTAATTTACGATAAATATATGTTAATTTAAGTTAATACATACTTCTTCGTACAGTAACATTACTAACCTTTGAAACTGTTTATTAAATGACAAAGCACGGTCAAAGTATGTGCATACATAAGTGGAATATGTAATTCTATCTACTTGTATCGATTATTTATTTATTTGAAATCACAACAAAACTATTTTTTTATCAATTTTTAATGTCTACTATTTATTGCTCTATTTATATACAATCTTATGATTAAATATGATTTATTTATATTGAATTTTTTAGTATTTCATATCGAAATCGGAATCAACACTGTCTAGCCATTAAAATAATTTATTTTCAAAAACCGTTTTTGGAGGGTAAATTGACAAAACTCTTTTTTTTAAATATATGTGAACTCTAGAACTCTTGGAGTGCTCTCCAGAACTTAAAATTTTTTTTTAGTTTGCGATGCTGCATAAAGTTAGCACCCCATTTTGACAATACAGTTTGTGGGGGGGGGGGTACATTGACAGAACTCTTTTTCAAAATATTAAAGAACTCTAGAAGTCTTGCAGTGTTAACCAGAACTATTTTTTCGAAACTTGCGGTGCTAACTTCAGGTTAGTTACAGTTAGAAAAATTAATTTTTCAAAACTAATTCAAAATTTTAACGTAATAATAAAATACACTGTGCTGCCACCTTTTTTATTAACTTGCGGTCCTAACTTCACACAGATTAGTACAGTGAGAAAAATACATTTTTCAAAAAAATTCAAAATTTTAACGTAATACACTATGCTGTCACCTTTTTGATTAATTGTATTTTTGTATAAATTGGCTAATAAATTCATCCATTTAAATCCAATAATCAAATTAAAAAGATTGCAATATTAGTTATTGTCAACAATAAAAAGGGTAAATCAAATTAATATAACCAAATAAATTGAAAAAGTATATCATACGGGACACTTGTACACAAGGCTCGACACGCACTTGACACATTTTTTAAGAAAAAAAAAACACCGATTAATTTGATGTACAAGCTTTCTTAAAATGTTGAATAATCTATTTTTATACTATTGTAGGTGTATATAACAAAAATTAAAGTATTTTTTTTGTACTCACATATAGGTACACAATTATTGTTCGACTTCCAGAGGTTCTTCTGTATATATAGTTAAATTTATTGACTATATCGATGAATATGTATAAGTATTTCGCGCGCGCGTCCATAACATGTTTCTATATTTACTTTACTTAGCAGATTGCTATAAGCGTGCACCTGGCTTTTGACAAATACACGTGTTTTTGTGTAGAAAACACTGCTATTATATGCACCAATCAGATCCACTAAAATATACCTACATATGCCAATAACATCAGCTGCTGTTTTTTGTCCGTGTACAGATTTCAAAATTGTATCTCGTGTTAATTTGTTTTATAATAATATACCTACAGCTGATCCGTTTTTTTTATTACCATTATTTTTATTTAATTATTAATGCGAGAGATTCAATTAAAAACCTGTTTTCAATAATATATGTGTGGGTTATTTTTGATATTGTGACCGATATTTCGTCATGTGTTGCAGTATTATCATTCAGAAGCTAAAACGACTAGTGTAAGTAAAATTTAAAACAGAACATGGACCAAAATATTTTCATATAAAAAAATAATACAAGAAATAAAAAGAACTTTACTAAACACACTTAAATACTTTATAACAAAAAAAGTACTTCATACTTGAACTGAAACACATTTGTACTTAAAAATGTACTTAAATACTTATGAATGTTTTTAATTACTTATTTAATGTAGATATTTATTAAATACTTGTACATATTTGTACTTATGTCGAGTAACTATACTTATCCTTAAGAACTTTTTTTTTTCAAAAAGAATTGTACTTATATTTAAGCACATACAGAGCCGTACTTATAAACAGGCGCAAGTGGGGGGCCTCGTGAAGAGCATTGATGTTTTATATAGTAAGGAAATTTGGTCTTTTGGTGGGGGGGGGGGGGGTATAACGCAAACAATTAATCTCACATTATAATGAAAACACGTTTTAATAATATATACTTTTTTGTTATATAAAACAATCTTCTTAATTTTTTGGCCTTCTATCTAAAAGTGTGTAATTACGGCCCTGTCTGGATAGATATTAATATTAAATAAACAATTAAACTAAATATATACAGCTTAACTAGAGTAAAACGTCACTCGACATGTGTTTCGATTTTAAAAGAAGTTTTCATCAGGAGCCTTATTGTACCAGATTGTTTTATGGTATTAAATAAACCGTATATGATAATTGTGTTATAATTTTAACCCTTAGCTGCTCCACCTCTCCAAAATAACATACCTGCCACCTGTCACACTGGGGTCACCTCGTACCCTATGCTACTCGTAAGCTATTGAATATTTTAATTCAATAAAATTCTTCGATCATCTTCGAACGATACTGAATGCACTCCAATCGCTTATTTAAAAAATATATAATATTTAATATATTTAAATAATTGAAAACCTTTAAAAATTTATAAAATTTAAACAGCTGAAATTGAAGTTGAAATAATGTGGGCGCCTGGTACCCCATAGTGGCACCTAAGGGTTAATAATAACTAAAATGCCGATGTATTTACTGACACCCAATATCGATAAAAAGTGGATTTAGTCATTTCGACAATTGATGCACACAAATACGAATCTCTATTTTTGCCAATTGGCATCACCATATATATTTAAATTCATCGCGAAAGAACTACCCAAAATTTGATCATTGTTATTCAACGCATATACAACAAAATCCAGATTACACATCTAGTAGCAACAGATAGTCTAAGGTGAGAACAGCTGTAACGCGTATATACATTCAAATCAAATATACCTGTCCAAACAGGAAGCGCGCGTACAGACACAGGAAGGGTTCGCGGTACGTGCCGCGACTGACCGATCGGTAATACAGTACACTGCTCCACCAAACAACCAACTACTGTGCATGCATGATTATTTGGACAAAAATACGTACGGATCCACATACACCAGTGGCGTAACCAAGAGGGACAGCCCCCTCTCCAATTTAAAAAAAATACAGGGCAGAAAAATACTATTACTTCCCCCCCACAAAAAAAAATAATTTTATATACCGTAATTTCGGTTGAGTTTGGACGGTCGGGTGACAAGTTTTTTTTTTTTAAAAAAGGGTGAGAAAATAAAAAACTTTCTACTTTTCGTTTGGAAAATTATTATTTGGGTCAAGACTAAACTTTTGACCATTTTCCAGCCCACTCCTAACAGTTCTTCATTGTCAAATTTGAGTTCAAAGTTTAAAACCGTTCAAAGTCACCCGAAATGACGGTACTTATGTATCTCTCCCACGCCACTGGATCTTTACAATACATGTCAAATGGATTTTAACATGTAGTTTAAAAATCCAATATTAATTTGACATATAATGTTGGACAAAAAAGAAATCTTCAAAATGAAGAGACCAAAGAACACGACAAATGACATATAAGTTACAGAAGTGAGCACATGTATTCACTTACGATTGGACGCGTGGGGGGGTTTTACGAGGAGTAGAGAAAAAATTAAAATTTACAGTTATAGGAGAGCACCGAACCACGGCGATAGAAGTGCTGGGACCCGTTACTTTCGTTTTTTTTTCCAATGTAGCGTCGCCATGACTAGACAATGCATGATTTCGTTTAACAATAAAGAATGATATTTTTCTGGTCGTCACATCAAGGCTCCTAACTTTGTAATTTTTTCAATAAAAATTGGTATCAAATGGAGGCCTCAAAATCTGGGTTCCGGTATAGCTGTACCCATAATCCCCTCTTGGGTCTGGACACAAATAAATTTTACTAGTTCTAGTTTTTTTCTTTGTAAGTTTTTAAAACCACGATGAACGGCAGTTTTTTTGTAAGTATCTATAATGAAGGCTAGAGAATAGTTTGATAAATCTCATGGCTTTCAACGTATTTTATGCCATATATTATGGGGGGTTTAATCTAAAACATAAGGTCAATAGTGATATATATGTCTATTTCCAATATTTCTATAAATTTGTGGTAAATATTGAAATGCTATCACAGGGTGACCAGTATTTCTCTAAAACAAATTTCCCTAACTTTTCCCGATTTTCCAGGAGAATTTTTAACGTTTTTCCCTGTTATTTTTTTTATTTAAAATTTTTATAAAAACCCTAAAAAAGGTCACTCTTAAATATTTGCGAGAATTTGTGTGATTTTGCATTTTTATAGAAAATTTCCCTGACTTTCAACTAAATTCCCTGACTTTTCCCTGTATAGCAAAATTCCCTGACTTTTCCCGGTTTTCCAGAAACTGGCCACCCTGCAAGTTTATCACCTCTATACTATAAAACTAATTTTTACATAAGGTTACAATTATCAATACAAAACTAAATATCATTTATCAATCATTTTTTGTAACTTTACTATAATGTGTATGAAAAAAACAAAACACACTCATATACATTGATGTGTTCCCACAAAACAAACATGTCAGATTTAATAATGAACCCCCGTGTACGAGAGTAAAATAATTGGCCCCTCATTATGACCACACAACAAAGCCAATGGGGCGTGTCATTGTCAAAGGGGAGCGGCAAACGCCGCGACTCTGTCTCTCTATGGATTATTAATAATTTTGGCTGCCATGAAACGCCACCACTTAACTGCTTCATAAACTTTCATCTACACGTATCTTCAGCAAAATGTAAAGTTTGTGGTCAAATACCCCCCCTCCCCCCCCCCGCCAACCCCGTATCAAAATATATTCATGTTTTACTTTCAAATACTCTACAGTTATAGAAAACGTCTATTAATTTTAAAATTTGTCAAATGCGAGCCGAGATTTTTGTACTAGTGTCCCGTACCGTATTGTTTTCAATTAATTCGATTGCAATTACAAAATTGTCAGATTTCATTTGATACCGCACTTACCGAAATTCGATTTTTGTGGTAACTCATTTTCCTCCCTCAAAAAAAACTTATTCTTTTTATAACTAAGGTCTATTTTTGAATCACAATTTACTATAATTATACAAAACAGTAATTAGAAGGCTGTGATATACAGACAAACAGACAGACAAACAGACAGACAGACAAACAAACAAACAAACAAACATACAGACAGACACAGTGTTGATTCCAGAAGTATTACTTTTTCCAATTTCAGTATGAACTTTAAAAAACATTTACTGATTTAATTTCATTCAAAAAATTTCAAAAATGTTAAAAATATTTTCAAAATTCACCCCCACCCCTCCCAAAAACTTAAAATACATTTATACAAAATTTTAATGAACATATATACAAAAAAAAATAAAATCTCATATAACGGTATGCTTGCAATAAAACTTATTGAATACCTCTGGTTTAAGCCGAAGCCAACAACACTTTAAGAACAAAGCCCTTTTAATATTTCTCCTTCACCTCACGACACAAGTCAAAATAGACGACAGTTGTTTAGGGTTTTAATTTCTTTCCTCGCCCACGCAATAAAGAGACAAAGCGGTGTCTCTCGTGTATTTATAACTAACTAATAATACAACTTTCTATAATATTCTTCAAGATTATGCAAATGTGATATTAACGTTTAAATCATTTCATATAAAAATATAATAATTACTACAACAACAAAAAATATATAAACATGTCAGAACAGGTAATCTTTTATGAAGGACTTGTTTTTATTTGAATTATAACTGTATAATAATATGTAGATTTAATAATTTCTCTTGTGAAAGACAAGTTAGAGAAGTTGCAGAGAAGTTAGAGAAGTTGCTATTAGAAAAAAATACTATAATTTTATTCAGTTTCCAATAAATTTTAGAAAATAATGTATGCTCAAATTTTCATCACTTTGTAAAGTCCTGGAATGTCTCGAAATAATGCAGTTCTTATAAGAATGCATGTTAATTTGTATATTTATTATCTTTTAAACCAGACTTGTCCAACCCGCGGCCCCCGAGCACTCTTCGTGCGACCCGCATCAGATTTAAAAAAAAATGAGAATAATAAAAATAATTTTTAATAATAAAATAAGGTTAAAAAAGTCTTCACTTTTTTATTATATTAAGTATAAATACAGCTATAGATTTTGAAGTTAACAACAAAAAAAAAGGTCTTCAAATTTGTGTGCGGCCCTTAACAATTTTCTTTGCACTCTGTGGCCCACAAAGGTGAAAAGGTTGGACACCTATGTTTTAAACTATCCTCCTAATGATCTTGAAATTTTGCAAGGTGTTTTTCAATATAAATGTCTTGATATTTTCAAATTTTCATCGAGATGTTATTTTTTTATGGTGTCGATTTGTAAAAATTCTACAATGCTTACATAGGCATCCCTATAAGTTGTTTACAGTGGCGTGACAGATTTTTTTTGATGGGGACTAGAATTAAAAAAATATTTGTCGATTGATTTCAAATGACCCCTTTTTTAGCTTTCACTTTAAAAAATGTCTGTTTTTTCGTTCACTTCTAAAAATTTTAAATACTGCAAACTTTCGACATTTTTAAATTTCCTTTTTAATATTTACAAAACTACTGGATTACACCCCCCTTCGTTACGCCACTATACGTAATTTTTTACTGGGTTAAAAATATAGATGTATAAAATACATCTATATTACTTTCTCCTTCTATGTACGTACACCCATGTATTTACAAATAATAATACTATGCCATTATATAAACTTTTTAATAAATATATGTATATTTATTCCTATTATGAATCACCGAATTAGATTTTGAATATAAACTATTAAATACCAATTTCTAAAAAAAATCGATATAATTCAAAATTATACAAAATAATCCATTTTAACCTCAACAAAAGTTGAAGGGTTCAAAGAGGTACATCAGATAGCGCTATCAAAATTACAATTAATTTTAGTAAGTTCTATATAGAGACCATCATCGGTTTTTAATGGGAGCCCCTATTTTTTATCGTAGAATCGTGTTCTTAATAACAAAAATAAGCAACTTTCGTTGAAAAAAAATCTTAATACAAGTTTCCAAGATATTAAGATACTAATTTTCAACTTTCAAGAATTATTTACACAGAAACCAACAAATAGAAATAAAAAGAACAAAAAAATCTTATTTTTATAAAACCAAACTTATATCAGAAAATAATTATTAACTTTCGCTATTAAATTTATCCAAGCAAAAAATAATAATTTAATACGATTCCACATTAAAAACATAGAGGCTCTCAGTAAAAAAAAACGAAGATGACCTTCACCAAAAATAATTTTGACAGCGCCATCTGATGCCCCTTTTTAAACCCTTCGAAACATTTATCTCTATATCTTGCTTAGTTTTTTATTTTTAATATTAACCTATATTAAAAAGGATCATCCGGTATATGATAGTATAAAGTAAACTGCAACTAGTACATAATCACACACTGTTTTTGTGGCATAACCGTTTGATATTTGGACCAACGAACGTAAATATATCATTCTCATGACCTTTATACAAATATATTGCTCTATGTAATTACCATATGTGCGCACTAAAGATACATATTAAATACAATGGAAAAGCAGAGTTAATATTATGTATCTATTAATTATCGTATTTTAAACTATTTTGTCATTGAGTTGTTGTTTTTATCATTAAAAACAAGAGGCATATATGCAATTACAAATAAATACCAGTTACTGAAGTTTATTTACATAATTTGAAAAAAAGTGAGACAGAAATTCCAAATAGCACTTTTTAATATTTCCTGAAAATATAAAAAAATAAACTAGTTTCGTTATTAATAATAATCAAGACAAGTGTAAGCTTTACTTGCTCAATTAGTGTTATGTGTTATCAGCCCCCAACATATAGGTATGAATTATTGAAAATTTTGAAAAATATTTTTTACCAAAAATTTTTTTTTTTAATTAATATTTTTGTTATCAAGGATTTTAATGCCTTTTCGAAGTGCTCATATTAAACACTACGTATTGTATTTATGTTCGCTTTCAGTCAATTTCTATTGCAATTCTTTATTTGTAATTTCGAAATAAAAAGAAATAAACTAATCTAAAAAAGGTATTGTTGCACATTACACCAGTATTAATTAACTATATACTGCTCTTACAATTAGCACTTTATTCGTTAAGCATACTTATCGATTAATTATAACAAATAATTTAAATTTTGTAATAAAAATAATGATCACGTTCGACAATGGAATTTATAATTATTTCCATCATATATTTATTACTTATCACAATTAGATACGTTTCAATTAAATTAAAATTCCAATAATTCCAAACAAAAGTTGCTATTTTATAACTGTGAATAATTTATACAGTAGGTCTCTTTTTACGCGGTAGATACGTTCTACAGAAAATCACATATAATTTTTTTATAATTAAAATAAGCTGGTAATCGAGTAACATAGACGTGGCACCTCTACTGCTCAGCCAATCGATGGAGTAGCGTGATATCTAACCTAACCTAATTCTAAGGTTATAGATTATTTAGCAGTGAAAATCCCATGAAAATCGGTGCAACGATTTTAAAATCTCTCAAATAAAAAAAATCTTAAATAGAGCCTATATATTTTAATTATTTTAAAAATACAGTGGAAACCGGTTATGACATAAAATCCAATATTATGGGATTCAATTGGACTTTTATTTTGAGTCGTTAAAACCGATACGTCGTATTAACCGATGTCGTTATAACCGGTTTCTACTGTATACCGTTTTATAAATAATTTCACTTCGTAAAAATTCGACTTTACACGAAAAAAAATGTGTTTATTTTTTCTATAAAAATTACTGTTATTTTTTTCCCCTAATAATAAAATATTGCCAGTACAGCCCTGTATTATTATACACATGTTGATCTTTTATATACACACAAGCCATTACCCTTACTGTATGGTTCAGACATTGCGAATCAAGAATATATTATATTTTATGTATAATGTCTAATAGGAAATCGATCATAGAAAATCACTTCTGTATATTCTGTCCGCCTCTCCCTCTCTCACTCGCACACCGCGTCTGCCTCTGTCAGTTCTTTCTTTGACTACGTCCATTCATCCCGGATAATTAAATTTACAATCTGGACCCTACTCGATATATTTTTTCACTCCTCGTAACTCGTAAGCATTAAATCGGAAATAGTTGATATTGTCGAACTTCGACAAATTGAAAAATATACCTACAATAGTTATATGATGTAAAATAAATTCTTTCACATATTGAGGAAGAACAACATAACTCGATAACATGAAATTAATGTTTATTAGAGGAAAATTAATACTGTAGGACTTTGGGAAATCAAATTTTGATTTGATTGTTATTTTTTATAATTTTTTTTATATCTCACATGACTGGCACCAGTCTAGAACGCTTTAATAGCAAAGTATTTTATTTTTTTTTAGATTGATGGGCTACTTTTTTGTAATTCTCATAAAACAATTCAATCATTACTTCTTAAATGAATCAATTTAATTATCAAAATTAGCAAATATTTATGATTTCTAAAATCTAAAAATGTAATAGTTCTTTTTAAAGGAGTCTATGTATAGGAAAAAGGTTGGGAACCCCTGATTTATATAGTAATTTATGATTTTCCTTCTTATTTTCTTATCTTCAAGTCGATATTTCTATGACAAATTGAAATTTGGTGTATGAAAATTACTATAAAATTTGGAATTTTAGATTTCGTTTAAATTATGTTTATTTTATAGAAAATAACGTGAAAAGTTGGAATTTTCAAACCGCAGTTCTGTATCTCAAATCGTTCTCGAGATATAACCTTTCAAAGTTTTCGATTTTTGAAATTTTTTGAGAAAAATGGCCATAACTTTTGAACGTGTGGTCAGATTTGATTTTTGTCGATGGATTTGAAATCAGCGTGTCAAAATCTATACAATGACATGTATAACACTTTAAAATTTTTGCGAAAAATCAACATTTTTTTAAGGTATATTGGAATTTTTTCGATTTTTCGCGAATTTTTTTTTGTCGAATTTTAAAGTGCTATACATGTTATTATATAGATTTCGACACGCTGATTTCAAATATGTCGACAAAAATCAAATCCGAGCACATGTTCAAAAGTTATGGCCATTTTTCTCCAAAATTTTCAAAAATCAAAAACTTTGAAAGGCCATATCTCGAGAACGTTTTGAGATACAGAACTGCGGTTTGAAAATTTCAACTTTTTACATCATTTTCTATAAAATAAACATAATATAAACGAAATCTAAAATTCAAAATTTTATAGTTATTTTTATGCACCAAATATCAATTTGTCTGTCAATATAAAGGTAACAACAGACAGACAGACACACTTTCGCATTTATAACATTAGTATAGATGAATTTAGAACGGAAAACCTATTTATATGAAAATTTGCAAAAATCTTATTATTTTACTCAAAACAAAAATATAAGAAAATCCGCTTTAAATTCTATAACGTTCGATTTTTTAAAGTTTAATAATATTTAAAACTATGCATGATCAATAAAAATAAAATATAACGATTTATGTGTTATATTTCCCTTTTGATAAAGTAACCACAACTATCAAATTAAAATTTATATCAGAATATTAAACTAAACAAAAAAAAACTGTTATAAAAACGCGAAATATAAATTTCACGAAGTTTAAATAGAGTGATATGAATACATAATAAAGTCATTGACTTCGGAACAAAGTAAATATTCATAGATTCGTATTTGTATCCAACATTTCATAAGGATTACCGTAGCTTTACAATCTCACCGATAATCACGCCGCCGCTTCGGCCGTTCTAGTCTCAGCTAACAGTAACAACTATCTAATACTTATTACATAGAAAAATATAACAGGGGTTTCGAATATATACCTTAATCACGTAAATAGTAAAGCGCTCAAATTTAAAAGAAAATAGCTGCTACTCGCGACTTATTATTTACTATCTATTATTATTATTATTATCGTAATCAATTTTTCGGGGTACAAAGTAGTATATGTCCTACCTCAGGATGCAAGTTATCTCTCTGCCAAATTTCATCAAGATCGGTTTAGCGGTTTAGCCGTGAAAGGATAACAAATAGGTAGAGTTACTTTCGCATTTAAAAGCGCTTAAATAGCTGTTGCTTGCGACTTCGTCTATTATTATCTAATCAATTTTTCGGGGTGCAAAATAATTTATGTCTTTCCTCAGAATTCAAGCTATCTCCCTGCCAAATTTCATCAAGATCGGTTCAGTAGTTCAGCCGTGAAAAGGTAACAAACAGACAAGCAGTGTTATTTTTGCATTTATGTTATTAGTATGGATAAAGCGTGATTATAAACAAGTTCTCTTTAAAAGGAAGACATTTCATAGAACAGACATGTAATTGCAGATAGGGCTGTTTAAAACGCATTAAACAGTATTAACCTTTAACCACTCACGCACTTATATATTATAGCCCATATTTAATTATTAAGTATTTAATAATATATAATTGTTTTCCATAAATATTGCAAATATTACACTTTTTAATAAAAAATATCTACCATGGGAGCCACGGGACTTTCTTATACGTAATTCTGACAGTGAACAGTGAACGAGATTATTATTTTATTAAAATTTCTAACAAACTAATTTAATTTGCACTGTTTCAATGTTATTCGAAAAATTCAAAAATCGATCACAGTAAACATCCGTATCCGGTTGAAAGATCGTTTTAAAAAATATGAGGTTTTCTTCCCAGGCAAAAATTAATCTTAAATATAAAATTTCACCCTTGTAAGATTTGTCATATTTGAGTTACGGCACATACAGACAGACACACAGACATCATGGCGAAATGAGTCAAAATGAATTCAGGGAAGGTCAAAATGGATAATTGAATCAAAATCCAGATTTCGAAAAATTCGTCTTTACTATATTTACTTATACTATATGTATATTTCATATACATACGTATAAGAAAGTAAAAAACGAAATAATCATTAAAATAAATTGTAATACCAGACATATTTTTACTATTAGCATTACTATATACTAACATGTAATAACAAGCTTTTAACGATACATATTTAAGTTATGTTATCAGCAACAACAATAATTTACGAGTCTAGAGGTAGCTTACATGTCACAGATAGGGTAATTGTACCAATGTTGGTAAAGGGTATAGTTATAAACAAACGTGATAGTTTCCCCAACACAAATGGTGTGTAAAATACACCAACACGAGTAGCTAAAGGTTAAAAAGTAAAAACTGTACTTAAATATATAAGTACATGGTCAAAAAATGAACTTAATTATAAGTACAAATATTGTATACAAAAAATGTACTTAAGTACAAATATAAGTACATATTTACAATTATAATTTGTATATATTAAAAATTGAAAAATTAATTCTATAATATAAAAGTACCTAAGTACATTTATATGTATTTAAGTACGTTTTTAAGTACATAAGTACAATTACTTTCCAATAAATGTATTTAAAAACAAATACTTGTATTTGGTAAAGTACTATTACTCAAAAAAATACTTAAAATATATGCATAGCTCTGATTAAAATCACTTTTTCTTTTATTTAAAAAAATATAGGTACACATTTAAAAAGTGCAGCAAACCATTTGGCGTTACTAGTAATTCCGAAATCCTATTTTAAATTACCAGATGAAATAATAACTCAATGTTAAAAAAGCTCTTTGTCTAGCAAGCTTTGATTAGTTGACGGCATACACTGACAGTTCATAACTCTCTGTAGGTACCATATATGGGTATAAAACACTCTGGACTCGCGCGATATGGTGGTAATCATGGAAACGACTGAAACATTTTTAGGTTGAATAAATCCGAACGTTATTGTCTATTTCTACCAACCCGCAGTCTCCCATTATTGTAACTCTTTTATATTTTTGTGTAACAAACAGAAAAAAACTTCGTGTTTCTGTTTTGTCTGTTTTAGTATAAAACAGACACGATGAACCTAGTCACAGAATACCGGCAAAAACCTGAAATCTCATAAACATAAAGTACCTGATTCGAAAATCAAATCTTAACAAAAAAAGAGATAGAGTGTATATTGGGTCCATGCTTGTCTTTATTTAAACATGATTATAAACAAGATAGAAAACTGGTTGGGTTATATCTTATATCTATAACTTTACTTAATGTTCGGTATCATAAAGGGACTAGCAAATTTGCAAGCTAGTAAGCACTCTCAAATGAGATATCAAACTTATATGACAGTTACTTGAAGTTTTCTGAAGACTTTGACACGTTTCGTGCACGCGTTGTATTGTAATGTAAACACTAACGGTATGTAACAGTGATGATACCACAGAAGTAAATATACTGGCGAAGAGACAAAGCGATAAAGTAGCCAATACCTGTCTCTTTCTTGAATTCTAATTAGTCACGCCACAGATTTGCAGTCATTACAGACCTACAGAAAAGAGACAGGTATTGGCTACTTTATCGCTTTGTCTCTTTAAAGAGAGAGGTCAATATTGCGAGGCTATTGCTCAGTCCATTCTATAAGTCTTTGGGTGATATTCAAGGTATATAAAGACAAGGTAGCCTGGTTAGCGCCTTGACCAATCAACGATGGCACGGGAATTGACGTCACCACGAAGAGATATTCAAATGTCATAAATGTATAATTAAATATAAATTACTTTATTTATTCTTATTTTCGTATTTTTGATATTTTATCAACACATACCATCAAAGAAGTACTAATTCACAATTGCAAAATCATAAAGCTGTTTCAGACAATTTGGTCTTCTCAGGAAACGTCATATTTACTATTCTTAAGTTGGCAATACGTTCGGTAATTCTGACAGCTTTTAATGATTTTGCAATGTCGAATTTATACTTCTTTGATGCTATGTGTTGATAAAATATCAAAAATATGAAAACAACAATAAATAAAGTAATTTTTTGTAATTTATATTCAATTATGCATTTATGACATTTGAATATCTCTTCGTGGTGACGTCAATTCCCGCGCCATCGCTGATTGGTCAAGGCGCTAACCAGGCTACCTTGTCTTTATATATCTTGGGTGATACTATGAAAATTATTTTGTACGATCAGAGTCGCCAACTGTTGAAGTATCACTGCTCTAAATTTCATAGATACTATCACAAAATTAATACCTCATTTGAGAGTGGTTACTAGCTAGAAAATTTTACACATTACAGTAATACAGAATGCGCAATCCATGTTTCTATAGGTTATCTATGTGAAATCTAACATTATTTTCTCCCACTTAAACAAATTGATTATAAGCTTCACAATCTAACTTCTTTTGACATCCCTGCAAAATCTTAATACACATATACATACAACGTACAGAGTACAATGCTTGTTTGTGATTTCTTCACGGACCGGAAGTGTAGAAGAGGAAGAGGACCATAAGCGCGCAAGTTTCACGAAGTTGTACGACATTGAAGACAAGCTGGAGGGGGGAGGCGCTAGCATGACCGGGCGACCGATGACTCACGCGCTCGGTGAGACGAAAACAACTCTCGTGAAAAACCCCGCACAAATATTAACCGAGGGGGTCCCGAAATGTGCACCCCCCCCCCCTCTCTCTCTCTTGTACTTCTTAGTCTTTGTCATCAACAATGGATGGAAGCCAAGTAATAATAATTTGTCAAACATGGGTGTCGATCGAATAGAAAATTTGCAAAAAAAATGTTTTTATTAATTTTAGAAATTAATATAAAATGTTCTGATATTGGCTACAATAATAAATAATTTTTCACACGATGTATGTATTCTTTATAATTAGAACTTATTTTATATAAAAAATACAGTAATTAATTTAAAAAATATCGTGATAACACTTTAGAATAATAATAATAATATTTTATTTAAAAACATCCAAAAAATATTAATGATAAGCGTAATTATACATAATAATAATTATTATTTATTTATATAATCAATATTTTTTATATTTCCTGTACAGATATAAGAAAACCACTTTATTTACGTAAGTATAATAAGATCAAATGTTTTATCACTAAAAAAGCGATAAAAAATAATACTGCCAATTTTAATACTAAATTTTCCTGTCTGAGAACAAAAAATTAATTAAAGAACATAAAATAAAAATTTTGTAGACTCAAATTAAAACTACCATTAAAAACTAAAATTAAATTATTTTTAGTGCAGCCCAAAGTGGTAACGCTTATGCTCGATTTTCCGTCCGTCACGACCCCCCCCCCCCCCCCCCCTTCAAAAAATTTCATATAAGGCTTCATGTACCTCGTTGGACTCAGGATTGATTCACGAATTGATTGGCAAAGGTATTTTTTGAGTTGTGTCAAGTGGGGGTTTTAATAAATTTTTTAACGATTCATCGAAATGGTTTGAAATAAATTTTGATACATAAATCATAAAACAAGAGTATACAGGCTGGGTCATTTTAATCAACCCTCTCAAATAATTTCGAAAATTGAAATCATAGGCAAAAATGTTTCAGTTGAAAGGTTTTAAGGAAGACATCAAATGGCGTTATCAAAATTAACTTTAGTGGAGGTCTGAAGGTAATATTGAGGTCATCTTCATTTTTTTTTCAAGAAATTTCACAAAATATTACTCGAAGGCCAATTTAGAACAAAAGTACAAAAAAATGTTTATTTTGAAGCAAAAGAAAAATAATTTACAAAAAATTATTTACAATTCCAGAGTACTATGTTGTAAATTGTTATTTTTTTTATCTCAATATTTAAAGTTTCATCATAAAACACTATAAACATTGTATGTTCATGTAAACTAATTAAAAAAAATAAAAAAAACGTCGGCGCCTATGAACGGCGACACAAATGACTAACAATGTCAGAATAGATGTGCACGCGGGGTCTTTGAATGATGAGGTAGAGCCATCATCTTGGCATATCTGATCACACATAAGTAACTCACGTATTGCATTAGAATGTGACCTCGCAAACACTCATGATAATAACATAAACATTACGTACACACATTGTGACTTAAGTCGTCTTATAAAAACGCGAATATGCTTAACATAAGTGTATATTTTTAGACATGATTTTGAATTATTATTAAAACCATGCACTGTTCCCAGATTAGCTTGCGTTTTTTAATAATTTTGTTTTCGATGCGAATGATTCGATGAAAAATAAAAATCAATGACCATGAAGATCAATGACATGCAGGTTATATCTAGAAGTAAATACGTGTTCTTTAGATAGCATCATCATAGAATAACGTCAAATCTTATTAATCAAATTGATTTCGTATTATGTAGACGAAAAAGTTAAGATTAACAGTTAGAAGGAATTAAAACTACTAACTGGATCTTTTTTTAAAGAAGACTGGCCCCTTGTACACGAATTATAACAATAACAACCCTTATTTTGTGAGAAGTTAAATTAAAAATAATAATAATAAATAATTCCCAGATTTATTTTTAACTAAATCCCATATACAGTGCAACCTCGATATAACAAAACTGAAGGGAAGTAGGAAATATTCGTTATACCAAGTAATTTGTTACAGTGAGGTTTGTAATATAAAGGTTAGGTTGGTCTACAATTCGTTATAACAAGGTAAGAAAACTTGTATATTAACCTGAACATTATGTAGGTACTCATCTGCTTACCCTGTTATAGCGAACGATTTCCACTAATAAATAAAACACATTTTAAAGAAAAAACTGTATTTTTTATTTAAAAACAGTTTACAGTTTTCTGTCACAAAAAAATCAAATGCAATTAAATTCGTAAAAAAGAAGTAGGTAGGTAGTTTAATTTCAATGGGTAATAAGATTAAAAATTCGTTATAAAGAGGTTGTTGACAAATGTATTCGTAATACAAAGATATATTTTACATTAGCTCTTATGGGCAGTTATAGGGGATTTCGAAAAATTTGTTAAATCGAGGAAATCGTTATATTGAGGTTACACTGTAATTACCTTTTTTCGACTATGTTTGCATTTACAAAGCACAAAAACGCTTCATTTTTATAATTTTTAAATTTAGAATATTAGTACATTTTCTGTATTAAACTCACTGTTAAGACCTGCTATTTTAAATTTAATTTTAAAAAATCCTAAATATAGTCATTATGGAGAAACTTAAACTTAATTTACAATATAAATATTTTTTAGAATATTTTTTTTGCCCTGTGTGTCATTGTTATAAAGCCTTAAACCTTAGAATTAGTTTAGGGTAGATATTATCACGTTACTCTACGAATAAGCTGAGCAGCAACATACGAATAAATTCTAGTTTAAAAAAAAAAAGCTAAAAAAATCTATTTTCAAATTCATACGAGGCCAAACTCAATGAGTTTATTGTTAGTCACTGAAGAGTCCATATGTCCCCCTCCCACACCATCATCATAATAAGCTCGATGGTACTATATTAATGTATTGTCACCCGAATTGCATAAATTTGCTAAATTTCAAATCAATACGACAATTGGAAATGGGTGAAAAGTGAGTTGTATGATTTGCTTACAAAGTTACAGATCAAGCTAATAAAAGCATGTTAATAATAATTAAATAACTACTTCCAAACTAATCATGCATGCAGTACAATTCAAATACAAAAATGCAATACAAACAATATTACATATCCAACGTTTCTTCATACTTTACAGTGTACATAAATAAACCCAATGAACTTCAAACCTTCTAAATATCACATCAAAAATACATCAACACTCATCCAACTCAAAGTATGAATAAAATGACTTAAGAAAGTTTAAGCAAACAGTTAATCTATCTAATAATCGTACTTAAGTCATAACTAGTGCACAAAATCATGTAATCGCTTTTTAAAACCACTTCTAGTAGATAAAACGGGAAATAGTGGGTTTAAATATAAACAAGGCAATTGGAATTAGCATCACATACACAAATATAGCTACACTTCCTAAATCAATGTTCAACACCAACACGTATAGCCTGTGTAAAACGAAATGGCATGACTTAATGTAAGTCACGCAGCGCCGACTAATGCACGGTATTATAAAAACTTTAGGTAATGAATTCTTTTATGCTATCTATGGATTTGGTTTTTGTAGAAAATAGATCACAGCGTAGAAAGATTTTCGTTCCAAGTAAATTCTTTAAAATAATTATTTTTGTTGACTTTATAATTTTTATATTAAACAAAACTAATAAGCCTTGTTTCACACATACGCGGTTCTCGTACGGTTCATATTAGGTTTTATTTTTTTCCGTAAACTCAGTAGTTATCATGGAGAGAAAGCAAGTTGTTGCCATGTTGTTTCTCTATAAAAAAATTAAAAAAATGAAGGAGGGATAATAGAATTCATTGCGAGCACCCTCTCATCACTTTACAGCAGGAATTTGGAGCATTCTACACTATTTTCCCGAAGCTAAAGAGCATGAAGACGATCCACATCAACATCTAGAAAACCGCTCATTTTATTAGAAAATCCGCGAAAAAACTTAAAAAAAAAATAACACTCGCTATCAGGTTAAAACCGAAACTAAACCGAGTATGTGTGAACGCGTTCATTGCTTTGTGTTCCCTGGACACGAATTGAAACCTGATGAAATCTGTCCGTGTGGAGGGAGTAATCAGTTCTGTACGGTTTCTATTAGGTACCGAATACAAACTGAATCATCGTTTCACACTTGTCGGCAGCGACCGAAAACGAACCGAATGAAACCGTATATGTGTGAAATAGGCCTAATTCAATAGTTTGCAGTACCAACTCCCTTAAAGAAATCCCCTAAGCGCATTTTAACTCTCTGTACATATATAATTTGAGGTTATGTTTAATTTTGCAACAATGATTGTTGCTTTTAATTATTTTATTATTATCTTCATACTACTTTATAGTTTATTTTGATGTGGAATGAGTTTTTATTAAGTAAATGGGGGTAAAGGGGAAATATACTTGTTATGTACAAAGTGTATGTGTTTACAGAAGGTGTACTTTATTTATTTATTATTAAACTATATGGCAACTTTACAATAAGTATGCTTATTTCACACAAAAAAAAATGTTACGTTACACCTTATGGCTTTGGAACGACTTATATGTTTCTATTTAATAGTAAAACGTGTCTAAAATATTTTATGTGTATGTGTTAATAAAAAAAATAATATAAACCTAATATTTTCCGAATAAAATAAAAAAAAATCTTTATTTTTTTATTTCGATTCAGTATGAAATTAAACGATACCACAATTTATTAAAATAAAGTCAATTTTGACTTTTATTATAGACCTAATCATTAATAGTATTGGGCATTTACAGAATTTATTAATTTTAATTTAAGTAATGACATTAAGAACGCCATTTCATCTTACATAAGCTATTTTCACACCCTACGCACTACATATCTTTTTCAATTTTACAAAAATAGCAACCCAAAACTTGTCTAACAAAATTACCGTTCAGTTTTAAAACACTTTTAAAACCTTATTTATATTTTTCTAGATTAAAAAGTAATTGAAACACGTAATAAAAATTAAGTAGCTGAACGATTTAATTTACGAAATAATAAGAACCTTCATTATTAGAATTATAAATTAAAATACTTTATTAATACAGTTATATATTTTTTATAATATTTTTTACAATACAGTGGCGTAGATGGGGGGGGGGGATTAAGGGGATAGCAAATTTTTGTACTTTGCACTACATAAAAGATGATTTTCATAATGAAAAATATAACTTGATAAGATTTAATACTGTCATATCTCCCCTCCCCAATTGCAAAAAATTATCTACGCCACTGGTACAATATACTGTTACTAAATATTCTAAAACAAGCAATTTTCTGTATTATAAACATCACTGATTAGCTAATTATTTAACACATACAAATATATATTTACAAAACAAATAAATAGTTTATAGTTAAAACTATGTTTATTGGAAATATCATTTTATTATCATATTCAGTGACCGTCAAAATTTTTGTCGACTTGCATATTTAATATACGTTCCAAACAAAACTTTTTGTGGTTGTTTTTACAAATATGAAAAATCTTTAAACCGGAAAATTCCCTACCTATCTTAACCCATTTATCCCCAATGTTGCGTAAACGAAACATTAAAAAAAAATTGTTTTTTTAAATATACTTTTTTTGCTGCTAACATCGTTAACTGTTCCACGCTAAGTAATAACTTCTGTTTTTCCAACGTTTCGTAAACGCAAAAACATATTTTTTTTACTTCAAAAACAGTAATTTGAGTAAAATTATTCTAAAAACTGCTGATTTTAGAGCTATGGTATATTTGTACATACAATGTTCAGAATTTACCGTACAATTCAAAAATGGTATAAAATACAGGCCGTGCCATTAAAAAAAATCAATAATGACTGCTTATATTCATCTTAAAATGCATTTCAAACGTCATTATTCCAAAAACTGCTGATTTTAGAGCTATAGTATGTGTACAAAAAGTGTTCAGAATTTATCGTACAATTCAAAAATGGCATAATATATAGGGTGTTCTATTTAAAAAAATCAATTATATCTGCATATGTTCTTCTTGAGACATTCTGTATACAATTTTCTTATGTCAAAAAATCCGCAACTAAAAATACTAATCGACGGGTCCGAGCGTTTTTCCACAAAATAATTAGGTACCTGAATTTTAAACGAATTTGTTCCTTTCATCATGAACGCACTGTATATTTAGTAATAAAATGCAATTAAAACATCAAATAAATTTTATTTTCTACGGGTTAAAAAATATAGAGAATAAAATCACGTTTTTTTATTACAAAATTCTGTTTGAATAATCTCCAATAATATCGTTCAAGTTTTATACTTCTGTTTTGAAATAAAAGTGAAGGTAGATATACAATGTTTAGTAATAAACGTATCAAAGAAGTTGGATTGGTTTTCGTAGCCCCTAAAGATATTGGAACATCCCACACTAGGCTTTCTCATTTCGTACGCCTTCACATAAAGCCTACATTTCAAATGTTAAATCGATCACCAATCTCTACTAAACAAATAATTATTATTATGTGCATACATTAAATAGCTTCATATGTATATATGTACTTACGTATTTTCGTTTACAAATGAACTAAAGTTATTCAATAATATCTACACTAAAAAAAATTATGTTAATTTTTAACATGAAAAACATGTTAACGGGAGGACGAAATTTATCCTAGAAATTTTTAACACCCGACATGGTAAAATTTAAAAAAAAACGGCGATAGGCTAGATATGAAAAGTAATATAGAAATATAGTAAAATTATAGAGAATGTACGTGAAATTTTCATATGCAAGAAATTAAATTAAAGAATAACGTATATTATTTTTTCAGAGTAAATAAATTTTAATAGGTATTATGTTAAAATTTACCAGTATGTCATTGTAATTTTTCATTTACTTTATTTTAAATTCTACCGACTTTGCTGTTAATTTTTTCAGAAGTTGATTCTGTCCTCAGGTTCACAGCATTTTCTGTTAATTTTTAAAAGAATATTCTCTCCGTGTAGAAAATTTTATCAATTGCCATATATATGAAAGATTATCACTTGAGGACGGCTCGACCGATCTGGTTGATTTTTTTATATTGTGTTCGTAATTGTCAGGACAAGGTTTGTATGAAAGAAAAATTTTGGACAATCCACCGAAAAATTAGGAAATTGGATTTTTTTCTAATTTTAAATTATTACACGTCATTACTGGTATTTTTCTCCAAAATTTTAAAAAAATTAAAATTTTGAGAGGCTATATCTCGAGAACGTTAGGGAGCGTTCAAGTATTACGTAACGCAATTTTTGGAGATTTTTGATAATAGACTTTTATAAATAGACTTCTATGAAGTTAATGGAATACAAGAAAAATACAATTACATAAATGAAAAAAAATAAACTTATTGTTTTCTTTTTTTCTGAAAAATACTTTGCTAATCAAAACGTATAAATTTTATTAGTTTACTTCTAACATTATATCCCAAAATACAACATAGAAACCTTCTTTATATAATATCGTATCTCACAATTAACTTAACATAAAAATGTAGGTGTATGTAACTGATAATATATTATTTTTCTTCTTCTATGCTTTTTTTATCAGCTGGATCATTTCCCTTTTTGACAGCTACTTCGTAGTCAATATATTATAATATATGGGGAATCAACAACTGCACGAAAATATTTATAAATAAATTAAATTTTGTAAAAAAAATATATGTCAAGTGCGAATCGAGCCTCACGTACAAGTGTCCCGTACAGTACAGTTTTTCCATGTATTCCAATAATATGTAAGTTTAATTTAATGTAAGCAGAGTTAAGAACTACTAATTACATTTAATAGTTCGCCTTTAAAAACATATGTTTCCAAATGTTCTAAATATTTTTATGACATATTTTTTGATAAGTAAGTTTTATGTTCGAATAATAAGAAAACGTTTACATATTTGATTTCCTTGAACTGCCAGCTTTACTTTAATAACCAACCTACTGAAATTAGATTTAAAAAAAATTGAAACACGTTTTCCCCTCTCAAAAAGCACCAAAAACATAAATTTTTGATTTTTATAACTCAAATCTATTATTGGTCTATAATAATAGGCATGATGCCACTAACAAAGTATCATTGAAATTATGATTTTTAATAGGTAATGAAATAGGTTAAAAAGATTCTAAAAAATGTATTTATTTTTATATTAAAAGTGAGATTAATAAAATTTTTGTTAAAATAAAAATGCAAAATACAGCAATCGGACATGTTAATTGGAACACCAATCAGAGCGAATGACGTCGCGCATCAGTAAACGTCAAAAGTGATTGACATTTATTTTAGACAAATATCAATCCCTCTTACAAGATTATTAGGTACATACCTTATTTAAGAACTTATATACTTTGGAATTCATTTTTAACACACAAAATAATTAAATTATTGTCTAACTCTGAATATTTGATTATTGTTGACATTTTTAATTTAATTTGACATTCAAAATTAGTTTTAAAAGAGTCAATGTTTGCGATTAAACCTTTATTTTCTGCAGAAATAAGTATTTTTTTGGAAATAGGAGACACGTAAGACCATCATAGAATAGTTCTTTTTTAAATCATGCCTATTATTCCGAATCTTAGCTTTCTCATTCAAACAGTAGCTAAAATGTGACAGACAGACAGACAGATAGACGGACACAGTGTTGATTCCATAAGATTTATGTATATTCTGAAAACAACCTACTTATCAACAAAACTACCAAAATAAGATAATCGCCAAGAAATGGAGTATAATTCATTTTGGTATCTTAGCGACACATATATACCCTAAAATAAATACTTATCTAAAGTCACGGATGTTAAATGTTATTGAATATTATATCCTGGAGTCGATGTCCCCTACGTACCCCCGGTGTCAGACGACACTCGGAACGGGGGACTGAAGGGAGGCTACTTTGGCGACTATTTTTGGCACACATATGTGTCGCGTCTGTACATACATACACACACACACGCACGACGTAGGCAGTGCGGGGGTGGGAGGAGAGGGACAGGGGGAGAGTGACTAAGTACAGGAAAAGGGAGGGGGTTATATGTTTTAGTTGGTGACTTTTTTTTAGTTTTGATCTTGACTTTTATATTATGCGTAGAATATTATAGCGGTTTTTTCGTTGATGCAATATGTAAATTTATTTTTTTATATTTAGATTGATGTACAAATTATGTTTAAGTAGATAGCGGTTCAGAAGCAAAAGACGGAAATATTGATTTTAGTTAAGGAACCATTTCCACTGTAAAAATATTGGAAAATCTTTTTTTTTGCATTATCGAAAAATATGGACTTTCATACACATGCATTTTGATTGCGACATTCGAATTATTCCGATCGTTACAGCCTTTTTAGGATAAAAAGAGATCGACCAGCTGCGTCAAAACTCATCTCACATGTCCTTTAAACGTGTTTTTCTCTAAACGTCGTTTTTCAAAATGGAGGAAAAAAGGTTTCAAGCTATCTGTCTCAAATTTTGCTACATCATTCCTCTTTATGCCATAATACCTTGACGTTGTACGGAAGTTTTTTTAATTCTATATTTTTTTGTACGCAAAACTGTCAAACAAATTTTGTTAATTTTCATCGGAAAAAAATATTCCGTATGCCTCTGCAATTTTTCATACTGATTAATAATTTCCATTCAGACAAAGTCCTATCTTCACAGTCAGGCGTTTTTTAGGCATCATTTTTCAGTTGTTAAAAATAATAGATAAAAAATTAAAATAAAACATTAGAAAATATTTTTATCTATAACAGGAATAAACGAGAAAAAATTCGACCGAAAATAGAATTTTATTTAAAAAAAAAAAAAAAAACGTAAACCCTTAAAATATCTCGAAAAAAAATGGCTCAAATATAAATATTTTAATTTTTAATATACTTTTCTTGTATCATTTTAAAGAAATATAATCTCAAAATAAAAATATCTTCACAAAAAAATAAACATAAAAAATATATACGTGGACGTAAAAAATATATATCAAACAAAACAATGAAACATTTTTCATTTTAAAACAAATAAAATAAAAGTATACCAACAGTTCATAATAACAAGGCCCATTTTCATAAACTAAAAACTGATTTAACTAACTCCAAACTGATTAATGGTTCTACACCATATAAGGGGTCCAAACAGACCCCACGCACATGACAAAGTAACAATACAAACACTGAGCTAACGCACTATGTAAAATTAATCACTGTTTTAAATTCAAACTGCGTTCAAACGTGATAAATAACCATTTGCAATAAATTTGATATCTAATTATATGATTTGATCAGGTACGTTTTAAAACATCCTGTATCACATTTGAGGAATATAAATTTGGTGATTAAAAATAGACGATTACTTAATAATAAATCGAACGTTCCGAAGTCAATGAAATAAACTGATGTGGCCACCACACGACTTTTACTCCGAAATATAATTTTGGACATAAATTATAGATAATGATATTTTCTATAACTTACCTTTAAAACATTTTTACTACTAAACACAAATTTTAAAAAATTACAAAGAAAATATGTTTTTTATTTAGTGATGCTCTTTAAAAATATGAGGTGCACATTTATTGTATCATTATAGAACGTTCACTGACCGACAAATATTTGTGATTCCGTTCATATCTCAAGATATTTTTCCTGATTACTATATTTATAATAGATAGTTATAGTAGCAAGTTATGTTTTCCCCAATATTAGTTCAATTATGAATTTTATTAAATAACAAAGCATTTGTCTATCATAATTAAACATAAAACCATTTATATGTATAGAAATATATATATTTCTAAGTATAGTAATGTCTAATTCTTATAATAAAGATGATACATGGATTTTAATTTAACAAATTAATTTTAATTACAAGAACGCACTTTTAAATAAAACAACTAAAATTTTAAATTGATTCAATATCATGTAAAAAACTTTAAATGAATTGTAAAAAATTTACATTTTTAATAGATACAGTAGGCCCTCGATTGTGTGAGACGGTTTAATAGATTTAATAGATTTTATAAAATCGTAAAATGAAGAAGATGCAATTAATACCCAGAATCCATAAAATATCGTAGATATAATTTTTAAAATGATTTCTGAAGTCAAATATGGAAAGAAAGAATATTTTTCTCCGAAAGAATATGTTCCTAATATTAGTGGCGTGGTTTGGGGGGGGGGGTAAGGGGATCAATTTAAGGGATGAGAAATTCCCCAACCTTAAAATCAGTAAATCCGAAACAATATTTTTATACACAATTCAAGTACATTGAAACCATTTTTCACGATTAGATAAATGTAGGCAACATTTAAGGGATGCGGTTTTTTCAACCCCTAAAATCATTGCCACCAAAACAATATTTCATAAAAAAATGGACACTATTTTTCACTTTAAGATAAATACAAAACAATCTACATACAATTTAAGGGATGTGTTTTTTCAACCCCTAAAATCATTGCATTGAAAGCAACTTCTACATAAAATATTTTCATACACACTTTAGATAAAACTCTTATACAGGAATCGTTTAAGGGATGAGAAGAGACACTTACCCCTGTCAATATATCAAGTTCCCCGAGCCATTCGTCTAGCAGCAGCTCTGGATCCGGGGTGGCCTCAGATTCCGACTCTCTGGACTTTAATTCCTGTCGGTCCATCTGCAATCATAAATACATATTAGAGCCGTTTAACTACTCCATTATTTTAATCGACATAAGCCATTAGGAATCAATCGAGGAAATGTATCTTCATAAACAAACTTAAAAAAAATTTATACTACAATAGATGTCGGAATGTCACCAAATCAGCTTAAGTACAATTGCGTGGTAGAAGGCCACTTAGTGAAGTAAGAGGGTAAATAATGTTACTTAGTTCGTCAGGTTAGTTGTACCGTGCGTTATCTTAAGTAAAACCAGTGGATATTTCAGTAATACACTTAGTTGGTGAGAGCTAACGCGAAATTGGTAAATGCGACGTCGCTATCTGTGTAGTAGGTAGTAGTTATAGCATATATATGATTTTGATTGTAGTTTAGCCAAGCGTACTTCCTTTATGTGATGAGTCTTCAGTTTTTTACCAACTTTGGCACTCGAATATGATTTTCATAAATAATAAATTCGTATTCATATCTGGAAATTATTTCACCAATCAAATAGACAGATTAGAACAGTGATTCTCAAACAAAGTGCCGCATATGCGACAAAGTGCTCTTAATTTTTTTACTTTTAAATAAGGGTCTTTCGAACATTTATGCCAAATTTCATCACTATTCAATAAATTTTAAATATGTTTATTAATTTATAAATTTTTGCGTCAATATGTCAACGATAATTTATCAAGCAAATTATTTAAATAATTGAAAAGTAACGTTTGTCAATGAAAATAAAAAAATTTATCTTAAATATTATTTATTAAATTCAAATATGAAAAAAAACACTTTTGATTATCATCGAAAAAAAAATTATTTATATACCTTTTTCTTGAGCAAAAAAAATACTTTTTTGAATCCGACGGCTGAAATGTTTGATTTCAAATAGTATGGTATAACGAACATTTAAAAAAAATCATCAAAATCGGCACTGTTTCTGAGGGTTCCGAAGTAAAAACCTTCATTGACTCGACTATTTATAGAAAAATAAAACTGTGGTTTTTTAACCATTATAATATAGATAATTTACGTAAACCACAATAAATAAATGATGTATAAAATTAGCATAACCTTGAAGACGCAGCTTGTGTTCACAACCCATGGGAAGTGAATTATCTAATTTGATGGGGATTTTTTTGATTAATAAAAACGCAATCTATTTGAACCCAAACTATTTTTTGTAAAGCGACATCTACACACTATAAAAATGTATCAATTCTAGCTATTTATTTTTTATAATCTAAAGAGTTTGTTCGCAAGCATAACTAACCCAAAATCTTATTGCAGGGTGCCGAATTGTTTTATGTTGTCTATGGATTCAGTGAAGAATCAAAAGTCAATCATAAAAAAAGATTTTTAAATGCCTATTTATTATCATATGAATAACTTTTTAAATAAATCAATAAATATAATCCTGAAGTATATCTTCGCTTCTGATTATAAGTCACGTCAATTTGATCGTAATTCGACAAACGTTAGACAAAAATCACTTTTTCAAAAGCACATTGTAACGTATGGCAAAAAGTCTGAGATTACACCCAAAAACCAAGATATAGTTACTACTACAAGAACTTGAAGTACAAGTACCAAGTACTCAGTTAAAGTACTTAAAATAACTACTTCAAATTAAATTAAATTCAAATATTATGTTCAAGAAGTATACATGGATTTTTTGTTTTACTATTTTTAAAGGTAAGTACTTATTTTAAGTACTTTACTTAAAATATTGATTATTATGCTACGAACTAACAAATTATTATTATTATAATTTCTTTCACATTATCACATTCTAAATCACTATTTAAAATAACCAATAATTATGCAAATACAAAATAAACACTTTAATTAAAAAACAACTGTCAAAAAACATTAACTGCATAACCTGTTCAATTAACATCAACTTTTAAACTGGAACGTATATTTTTTTCCCATCATCAAAACTAGTTCTGCAATAATTACATACATACATATATGTGATGTATTAAATATTATATATTTATATAATTGCTATTGTTAACTTTGACCATGTAAAATATCAAGAGGAAGAGATATTATATCTCGAATAGCTTGCATTTTTATAATAATTTATCAACAGTTATATTTCCGGCTTGTAACCATTGGAAAATCACTGAAAAAATTATCAAAATTAATTTATTGTTTAAATAATCTGTAATTGTTTATTTGTGTCAATGTATGTATGTACTAGTTTTTTAATCTTGTTTGTTTATTTATTTATTGGGGTATATCAATAGCGATAATATTTATTATTATTATTATTTTTATAATTATTTATAGGTAGTAGCATAGACATTAGGGTGGGCCGAAATTTTTTTTTTAATTTCAAGTGGGGGTAGTAGGGAAAAGTTGTCACATGTGAACAGTGTCGCCCACAAAAATTTTTTTTTTTTAAATATCTAGCCGGGCCCATGGGGACCCAAAAAAAAATTGTTTTTATTTTTTTGAGGACAAAAAACAGTACTGTAGTATTTATTTTATTACATATGTAAAAAAAATACTGATATATTTCAACTTTTTACCGCGCACCTGATCACTTAAACATACATACTTAAGCAAGCAAAGAGCTGCACAATAACTACCACATTGTAAATTATTAGATAGTAAAACAACATATTTTTTATCTATTTGGGTGCTAAGGACCCTTGTTAAATGTTGAAATATATTAACACATTTTTTACATGTATATTAAACACAGTGGTAGTATTTTTTGCGACATCATATGAAAAAAAAAATGCATTTTTTATTATTTGGACCCTAATGGGCCCGGCTAGATATATTTTTTTTAAATTCAAATTTTTTGTATAATACAATGTTTACATAAGACAACTTTTCCCCACTACCCCCATTTGAAATTCTAAAAAAAAATTATTTTTGCCGTTTTCGACCTACCCTAATAGACATAGAATATGGACCGTGTATTCTGTATTAACCCATTACTTCCCAGTGTCCTATTTATAGGACATCATATTTTCCAATTTTTTTCTGACATAATAACGTTGGTAATTTGACTTTCATTACTAATATGTCTTTTGAGTCTCTCTACTTACAATAATTTTTAAAAACTCTAGAGTTCATTCAATCACAAATTATAACACTTTTAAAGTAACCGTGTAATTATTTCAGCTGTAGCCGACATCTATAGTTACATTTTTTTCAGTTCGTAAAACGTTTTTAAATTGACGAAACTATATATAATATTACTTATGAGAGTGTAAATAAAGCATAACAAAATCAATAATTTCAAAAATAATACCAGGTACAGACTATCGTCGTTAAAAAAAAGTGCATTGGGTTCTCATGATAATAATCTAGTCTGCGACTGATAATTTATCTTTTTGTCATATTTCCAACAAGAATTGTGAACATGATAAAAAATTCGAAGGAATAAAAAGTCGGGAAGTAATGGGTTAACATAATGGTGTAACATTTGTTCAAAAAATTAGAGAGAGAAGCAGTGGAGTTTGGGATATATCTATCTCTTTTTCTAAGAAAAATTAAAATAGACACTCCTGTTTAAATAAGAACAAGTATATCCCAAATCATTTTCTATCTCTTTCTTTTGACATGCTCTGTTTTGAGTCAGATGTGCAGTACATGTACTACCATGTACTATGGGTAATGTTAGGTGTTGAAATAAATCAATTTTTAAATAACATTATTACTTTAGAGACTTCCCCAAATACAATTTATTTTGTATAAATATTAAATAAACAAGACGAAATAGAATTTGATATTTTTATCCGTAAATTGAACCCAACTCTCATCCTTTACCTATAGCTATATAGCAAAGGGTTATTCCCAAGTAACACAATTTATATATCAATAGAATGATCCAAAAGTACCTGTACACACATTTTTATATAATTTATAATTTTATTTCTTTTGTGTGTCTTTTTAACCCGAGTGCAATAAAATATAGTATGACCAAAAAGTCTACAAACTAAATAATTTTTTAATCGACCATTTTCCCCTTTACCTTTTAAACCTTTCACCTTGATATTGCGTCACAATACACCCCCTTTTTCAATTTTTAATTAGTATTTTTAATTTAAACAAACATGGAATACTAAAATGCAATATGACGTCACATATTATCAGACTTTGTCACGCTTAGCACTCTACCCCTCCCCCTACTGACATATACAATCCCCAACATAAAATATGTATATATAAAATTATAACCAAATAATATAAATGTCATATTCGTACATTTTCAGGACCACTGTTTTATTCTTTAATAGAAAAACAGCCGGCAATATTTTAGTATTCCTTCCATACAGTTCTGGCTTCCTTCGGGTACGCCAAAACAATTTTAATAGAACAGTTATTTTACATATTTTTATACCTAGGTCTACCATAATGGAAAATACTTAAGAAAAATATTTCATTTGGACACCATATGCTTATCTTTCGTTGGGAATTTTTAATGGCAACAAAATAACAATTCAGCAAGTTATTTTACTATTTGTATTAGGTACCTAGCTGGACAGTCGAAATTCAAGCTGTATCTTTGGGCCATAATATTGATACTACCAAAGTGATTTATTAGTTGGTATCTGAAGCAGTGGCGTAGTAAGAAAAATTTTCGGGGGGGGTTAGTACTTTTCGGGGGGGGGGGGGGATATTAACATATATGTTAAATTTTGGAAGGTATTTTGAACTGATATTTTCTCAAAATATATGAGTTTTTAGAATATTGAACATTTCGGGGGGGGGTTGTCCCCAACCCCCCCCCCCCCCCGTTACTACGCCACTGATCTGAAATATTTTTCAGAAAAAATTAATGTTTCGTTTAAAACACTAAAAAAACTTAAATGTACACTAATGTCCTGTATTATAAAGGACCTAGCAAATTTGTAAGCTTGCTAGCACTCTCAGATGAGATATCAAACTTATATGACAGTTCTCTTGGAGTTTTGTGATGACTTTGACAACTTTCGCACAAGCGTAGTATGTAAACACCAACGGTATTAAAACAGTGGTTTTATTATGAAAATTATTTTATACGGTCAGAGTCGCCAACTGTGTCACAATACGTTGAAGTATAACTGCTCTTAATTCCATAGCTAATCCATTGATACTATAACAAAATTAATAACCTCATTGCAAATTTGCTAGGTCCTTTATAATACCGAACATAAATATACTGAAATGTATATGAATGAACATTATCATTTACTTAGGCTGAGGTCGTACACATGTTTGTTCTGCTCAACTTGCTTCTTATATAATAAGTTAACTTTACTTTTTTTAACACAACTAGAATGAAGCGAGGTGAGCAGAACAGGTATATCAGTGGCCTCATTTTTAGTTGAATTAACTTCTGATTTATGTACATTATAATTTATGTATCTATTTATATAAAATAAAAACATTAAAAAGATATTTAAATACCTTAAAATTTAACAATAATTTAATTTATTTTAATTACATTTCGAGTACCGCAGCTGCAGATAATCAACAGTTTTCTGTTCTGTATATGTAGTACATTATATAAATATTTAGTAACTAGACCATTAGCACTGGAATTGTCGCGAAGTTTAACATTACATTGGAATGAAGCGCTATTTAATAACATGATTACTGAAAACATTCCAACACAAATACATAGGCGTCCAGACGAGGGTATTTATTACAAAATTAATACTTGATTTCATTACCCTATAATCTAATCACGAAAAAGGCAAAGTGACAAACGGCCAGAAACAGTCGATACAATTTTACAACTTATAGCGCTGCAAATGAGATGAAAAGAGATTGAAGTCTTGTCGTCTCGTCTGGGTCTCGTCAAAATTTAAAACAGTCTCGTGCCATTTAATAAAATTCAAGTGATACTATCTCGGTCAAATTTAAGCCTATCTCGTCTCGGCGAGAAGCCCTAACAATTTATTAATTCTGCAATTGCTTCCCTGAAGAGTACTTACCTTCCTTTTCGAGTAGAATTTAATTGTTTTGGCTAATGTACAAAATAAATTATGTTAATTATAAATAGTTAATATCATATTTAGAAACTGTCGACAGTTAGTCTCCTTGCCAGTGGCGTAACTACAGGGTGGCTGGAATAGCAAAAAGACAAGGGCTCCGAGCTTTAGGGAGCCCTGTGGCAGATATCCAGTAACCTTTAAATTATCACCAACTTGCTAAGCTTTTTTTTAGAGGGCCCCATCTTAAAAAACTGCCAAAGGTCCTAATTTTGTAGTAACGCCACTGCTCCATACTTTCTAGTTCGAAATTTTTGAAAAGTCAAAATTACATATTTCAAAAATATATTCTTTACATTAATTATCGTTAGGCGCCATTTTTAATAAATATTAAAGACAATGTTCTTTATCAGAAGTTTAATCTCAGCTCATATTTTTTATAACTCCAAGAAGTCGGCTGAATTGACCCTGTGATAACTAAAACCAACCGTTCTAAACATTTTCTTTCATACCAAACATAATGATTAATAAACATAAATGTAATTGAATTTACTTATTTTAAAATAAATCTTTTTTCTCAGAATAAATATTATGAATTTAAACAATAATATATTAAATTTCTTTATTTCAATTTTAAAATTTAATTTAATCACAAATATACTGAATCCATAAGAAATACATATTATAAATTTTATATTCTTCTATATCTATATCCGCATATTTTTTTACAAAGTTGTGTTATCAATTCAATAATGCAAATATTACAATATAAATAATTTCGCTTATTCACCATTTCTCCCCAGTTTTTATCTTATTTGCACAACAATGTATGTATGAAGAGAACTATATTTTATTATAATAATATATACGGTGGATATACTACATATGTTTGTTTTTAGGGATAAATCATAAATTTTGCAAGAATCCCTTCATACATGTTCACGATATACCGATGTATAAAAATAAATATTTTAATTGTACTATTTAAAAAAAAATCATTAAAATGCAGATAAAAGCTTTTCTTTAGAATGACTATTAACAATAGTTATGAAATATTTTTGTACTAATTGATTTTTAAAGATATTTAAAATCATTACAATTCCAACAATAACAATATAGCAACATGAGGTCATTGCAGAACAAGAGTGATTTATCTTTATTTTAATAGCCGAGTCATCTAAAAAACATTTAGGTAAGTACAATCTTTCTGATATGCAAGAATATTATTTACTATGTATTTCAAAACCACTTTTGCACAAGTAAGTAGTAACCAAACACTAAAAAGCGTAGATAAATAAAACATATGTAATAGGAAATGCAGAATGCATCTAGATGCACATAAATGCATATATTCTGAAAATAGTTAATATGTCAATAACCTCAAAATCAAACAAATTCCAGTAGCTATATTGAACTGAACCTTATGGACCAATAAGGGGCAATTAAATAAGCATAAATGCATTTAACAGCGATGCGTACGGTTAAACAATTAAGCACAAAAAAATAACAAACCATTTTAATTCATGTTGCATCTACGACAATGTATAGAAAATACAGTAAGTCACATCATGTGTGAAAAAAACACAGATTCACAAAAACCGGGGCCGAAAAACACAAACTTCATTGCACAAATGGTCCAATGTCACAAAAATATCGCAAGTAAGTTGTGATTATTGTTAAAAAATTAATTATTGGTTTGAAAAATTATCAAAAAACGCACCACACAACCATCACCTACCGCGATATATCATTTACTGAATAATGATTTGAAATCAGAAGCGGTAGCGTGTGTTGGAACAAGTTTAATGTGAAGCTAGACGCGTATGTCATATGTTATTTTTTTTGTGTATATGTACCAGTGATTCTAAAACATTTGTTAATCTATAACTGTCAAAAAACAATCGTTTCCATAGTAACACAAATAACTATAGTTTAATAACCTTGGATATTGGCCAAGTACGTTATTAACCCATAGACATAGGAATATAGGGACGGAGCATAACGCTGCGGGGTGGAAGCCTGAAAGGGGAGGGAGACGAAGTAGTTGGTCCTCAATTTTGATTGGTTACTATGTGGTTACTATGCTATAGAATTCAAATGTTACTGAATATTATATTATGTCCATATGTCAAATAACTTTTTTGTGTAATTAGCAACTCATTATTTTCCTTACAATTCAAATGAATTAAGAGTGTTTACACCCAAAAATGGTGCAGTGCTGTGTACCTTTACTACCTTTATGTGAAAACAGATCAGACAATCAAAACTGGAAGAAAACTAGCTGTCGGATCCAATTTTACCCGGGGATATAAAATTAAACTATATAACGTATAATGCTGTGGGGTGCGATCCTTTAGGTCCACACAATCAACTTCCCAACATGGTATGACACAATACTTGAATACTGATAACTTATTGTTTCCATAATTAATATTACTATGTTATAGTTTGTAAATATTTTTTTTAATATGTATATGAAAAATTTTAATGGAATTTATCAGAAATAAAACTCACCCTTTGTATTATGAATATTAGTTTTCTAATATCCTAATAATGTTAATAATATAATGAACATTTTTAGAAAAACTAATCTGACAGTTTGAATTTTGAATTGTGTTGTTTCCAAGGCAACATGAATTATTAGATGTATTTATTAGTATGAAATTCAAATTTTGATGGTGGTTTTCATCCCTTTAATGGCTGTTTGGACCCATATAAAAAATAAATACTGAAATACACGTTTCATTATTTGTATTGTATAGTATTTATTCTAAGTTCCGATTAAATTCGACCAAGAAAAAAAATAAAAATGAAAAAAACACCCTTTTTACCCCCGTAGGGGTTGAATTTCGAAAAATCCTTTCTTTCAGATCATATTCACGTCAAGACGCTTCGATTAGCACCCCATTGAAGTCAATAGCATTTTTTGTTCGCGAGATTTCGTCCCGGAAAAAAATGACACGTACGTACGTACGTACATACGTACGTACGTACGTACATACACACACACACACACACACACAGACATTTTTCTGAAAATAGTGTAAATATACTCTAATGCCCTTGAAACATGAAAATATGTTAAAATTTTTGATTTCGATTTTCGGACCAATTACAATAACTTCCTATTGGGAAGTTAATAATAAATAGAGAAAATAATGTAAAGATTTCATTTCACGGTTAGGTATTAAATTTTTTTGTTATTGTTATTTATCTATTAAAAATATCTGTTGCTCTTGTTAATAAAATATTTATTACGTGAAATGTATAATTATGTTAAACAAATATAATATAATTTTTTTAATAAATTAAATCTGTTAAAAAGTATACTATGCAATTATTTTTATTTATTTAAGATACAATAATGGTAGAATGAATTATTGTTACAGTTTTTTTCTATAAAGTTAGGAATAGTTGTTATTTATCTTTAAAAAATCGAATTTATCAATAATTATTTTTTAAATTTAGCGGTACTGAACGTCGCACAAGTGTAACCAATCAAATCTCGGGACCAAAATAACCATAGTAATCAATCAGTCCCCCTCCGCAATTCGGCATCACCCCCCTCGCCTATAAAGCTAGTTTATGCTCTGTCCCTATATTCCTATGTCCATGTATTAACCCTTTTAGGACGTTTTTTATGTACTCAAATAAAAACAATACTTTCCAATATTTTTTTTTTATATTTAATTTACAATACAATTATACAACAACATTATAAATAACTATTTTTATATATTTGTACATTGTAATATAGTACAACTAATATCACATACTTTACATTGATTTAATATACAATTCATACCCTTAAAAAATCATTTAAATAATAACAAAATTCATTTTACGTATCTACCTAAATGTTATACATCAACTTTAACCGGTAACCCTCTGGCAATTATTGAACAAGCAGTCCAATATGAAATATCAGTTTTTCGAGCCGCACATATTGCTCTTAATAATTCAGGTTCTTTTATTGATACATCATCTGATGTTATTCTCTCCCGTATCTCAACACCTAAAAAATCATCATTGAATATTTAATTTGAAAAATGATATAAATCAAATTTTACTTACCCAACCCTCGTCTCCACTTATCCTTATCTACAAACGCCCATGAAGTCGTTTCACTACCACTGGAATCGCTGTTGCTCGGCAACCAACAACTTAAGAGACATGCGCTTAACATATCCAGATCTTTATCTCCGACGTTATATAAATTTCCAATAACGCACGGATTACAAGCAATTAAATATTGATCGTGCAAGCCTGTCATTTCTATTCTGCCGCCTAAATCGCGCAAACCTACACTACTACAGCCAAATAGAAAAACAACAGCTGAAACACGGATTTGTTGTATTTTATCTTCAGTTAAAAACTGTATTCCTGATCCGTGGCCACAGTATCTGAAATTGTTATTAAATATAAGTATTGTTTAAAGTTCCACAAGCAACTAATCAAACTATGCACTAAATTTGAGGTTATGTTTTGCTTAATTTTATTATAATCGATGTACATTATGGGGCAACAGTTACCCAAATATATCTGAACTTTGCAGAAGTGATGCAAATTGATCCGATGTAGGTGTTACTCCACTCATTCCTTGCCAAGTTGGTAACCAATATTTATAAAACATATTCATGCGTTTCTCCATTTGCGGTAAATCCAATCCTGGATTTATTAAAAATGAGCCTGGAATTTAAATAAATGCACATTAATCCAATATGAAATCTAGCAAATAAATGACATACCTTTTCGAGGATTTATATTTATTTTAACTCCTTCAACAATATTATTCTCGTGCTCCTTATACAACCCGTGAATAAAATGTAGAGACGGCAATCGAGAAATTGGCTGGTTTTCTATTAAACTACACATCTGCCATGGTAAACAATCTAAACGCTGTAAAAAATTAAATATTATCATCCGAAAAAAACGTATCAACAATTTTTACTTACTTGATCGACTACTAAAATAACTGGATGTCGTTTACCTCGCAGTGTAACTTTATACATTTGTGAAAACATTAATATTGATCTATAAATACTCCCAGATAATTCTGTATCATCGGAAATACAAAAATCTAAAGCATTTTTCAATGATTTTGGATGTAAGTAAACGCTACCTAATATTAAATATCTTAATAATGTTTTTGTACTTGAAGATAGTTTCTTACTGAAAATAAATATATTTATTATTCATTTATTTCATTTGCCGCTTCTGCAATTACTTAAATTCAAGATATTTCAATAAGCATAAAAATAAACAACATACTTTTTGTCACTATCTTCTATTATTGTATTTATTTCACTATCAATTTTACTATTTTCACTCTTCGAAAGAATCAATTTTCCTAACAGCAGTATTTTCCATTCTCTTAACCAGTTGTGTTCCATATCATTAACAATTTTCTGGAAATAAAAACATCAATAGTAAATACAAATCACACTTATAAAAATAAAATAAAATAGTAATAATTAGAAATATTAGTAGTTAAAATTCTCTATACTATGTTAAATTATTATCTAGTATAGAAGTATCTATTGAAAACTCTGTATTGCGTACCCTCAATTTTATATCAATCGCTCGCCAATATTCTGCATTACCGCCTTTAAGTGAAACATCATTTACAAGTGCCTGAAACTCTTCACAAATGTTAGAATCTTTTGGTTCATCTACCGTAACACAAACAGGGTTAGATTTCCTCTGACCGCAATCAAAAACAGTCAAGTGAATTACAGGGGACCGATTTAATAATTTCTTGTTGCACATTGCAGATTCTTCTGGATTATAAGCAGCTGTTAGTTGTACAACGGTCCATTCTAAAAAAAGTACATATGTCAGAAAGGTCTTTAGAATGAAGTAAAATAAGCATGCATTATATTTATTCGCTGAGTGCAAAGTAGGTAGTGGGGGAAACGAAATCGATCACAGCGCACAACGTGGCAAAAAATAACACTTTGGGTGGACTAACTGTCATTTTTAATAGGCTCGTTTTTAACTGAAAATAGAAAGGTCAACATGGTTAATCCCACTATAGACTATGTGCAAGGGGGTGAAGTTAGAAATAATGTCGATGCGAGTGTTCGTGGTGAGCAATATTGTAAAATTATTGGCGCCAAAATTTGAGGTTATGCTGTCAATGTAAACGAATTAATTATTTCTCTATTATACGTCATAATTAAAGAGAAAAAGATACCCAAAATAAATAACTTTCACGTACCTTTTATGCTTTTATATTATATGCAAATAGCTAAATTAAATGATATTTGTTTAATAAAAAATTTCACGATATTAAACATATTAAACAATGATAAAAAGAGTTGAATCCATTCAATCCTTCTCTATTACCCGCTAGCGGCGCTAATAGACTTCGTGCACATAGCCAATAGTCGTAAATAATCGTCTAAAATGTATATATTACGATATTTTATTGAAATTATTTGTTTGTTAGTACGTCAAAGTCCACGCAAGTTGCTACTAAGATCCACCCGTTAGTTGGCGCTGTCATCGCGCACGCTGCGAATACTATTTCTTGTGAAATTTTAGTAACTTTATTATAATTTAAATTATTTTTAAATGGTTTGTTATAATGGAGATTATGTTAACCTTATTAGCTTAGCTGATACATGTTTTTACCTTTAGGTAGTTCCTCAATTTTATTTAACATTGATTCCCACTGAGTAGAATTTTCGTGATGCTTTTTCGTGTGACATTCAAATGATACATATTCTTGATTAAACATTTGCTGTAGTTCCTTTTCACTATTTTTTACTGTAGTATACTGAATACAACTTCTAACTCTTAATGTCGGATAGTGGGCTTCGGTTAAATGATAAATACCTTCTAAATCATCCCCATTTTTTAAACATAATGATGCTAATTGCTTGTGTAAACCTAAAATGAAATAAATAGTTTGTGATAATGCAGGAAATTATTTAAATAATAATTTCTTACTTGTGTATACTGGTCCAGTGGGATAATGTAAATTCATTTCTAGTCCGAGTTTTAAAATATCGCGCCGGTTTTTACATGACTTTATTCGGTCTGTTGTAAAACTACCAAACATTTTAAATTATTTGTATATCCTCTCCTTTATATTACTTTGGATTATATGTATGTTCTAATATCAAAATATAAATAAACTTGTCAAATTAAATACAAATAAGCACATGAAGCACATTTTCAAACAACTTATTTCAAAAATGACATTTTACCAGTGCAGCCAACAGAAATATAAAAACATTAACCAACATAAGAAAATTGAATTAAGTTCAGATATCTATATACAGATGGCGTTGACTTTTTGACAAATTTAAATTTCTTGGCATAAAAATAAATCACGTGTAAATTAAAAATTCGATGCAGCATTTAGCAATATTTTTAACAATTATTATGTACTGCATGTTTATATTTGTAACATATTTAGTTTACGAATTTATTGTAACTACATTTATGTAGTTAAATTTGTATGTTAAAAAATGGACGTTTTCAATTCAAGAAGTAGAACAAAATGTTTGTGTCGACCGTGTCAGTATTGAATATGTACCTTCAAAAACCAAGAAAGAAGAAAATATAGTATAAATAAATTTTTATATTATGAAATCTACACAATAAAATTTTAATTTAAAAAATTATGTAAATCTTTTTTATACCCGGTTCATAGGTACCGACTTTATTTTACCCACGAGGACGAGATTTATTAAATCTGACATTATGAGGGCGCGAGCCGTTAATTTTTCGGATCACGACCGCGGATTTACAGTTTTGTTAAAAGTTGGCCAAAAAAAAATTCCGAAAAAGGTACCTATATTATCAACCTATAATACCATGCATATTATTATGTATGGTAAATAAATTGTAAAGACGATAATTTTTTTTCTTGCTGAAAATCACTGAAAATCATCAGTGCCGGATTTACCAATAAACAAAAGAAGCAACTGCTTAGGGCACCCGCTGTTTGGGGGCACCATAAAAGTGATTTGTGGGGGCATGAGCGTAAAATAGAAGTTAATTGTGAGAAATGCTAATGAAAATTTTGGTGATGACTAAAAAAAAGGTCATCAGAATTTTGACGACGGCAAAAAAAAGTCGTCAAAATTACAAAAAGGGGGCCTTTACATGATTAGTGCTTAGGGCATCACATAGGGTAAATCCGGCACTGACTATAATTTTACATTATTATAATTTTTTGCGCGATTTTTTATTTGCAAAATCGTCTATAATATCTGCTTTGTATTACGATACTATGTGTACACGGAGAAAACGAAACACCAATGAGTATTGTTTTGGAACATTAATCTAGTCAATGTAGTGTTTTTTTATCGTAAAAAACCAAGCATTACGGTTGTGACAGCAATGAGACTGTCAAACACGCTATAGCCATCACAGCAAAAAAAGGTAATCGTTTCTGTTTAAACATCGATGAGTCGCGTCACAAATAACACTATTTAGAGTTGAGCCACTGAACCGATCATAATGAAATTTGGCAGGGAGATAGCTTACATCCTGAGAAAGGATATATATACAGTAGTGTGAAAATGAACCGCAACACTACCTCGGATTAAACCAAATATTGTTTTTCTTGGAAAGTGATTATCATTGATTGACTCACTTATTAAGTTTATTACCTGGGTTGATTTACTACCCCATCCACATAAAAAATGTCGAAAATTTAAATTATTTCAGTTTATTTTTGTTAGTAATAAAGTGAACCCCGTAATAATGGCAAATTAAAAATTATTGTCAAACGAACAAAAAGCTGTTGTTTTAGCTCCAAAAAATTTTTTTTCATCAATTTGAGTAATAAGCATTCGAATCAAGTGTAGTCCATCAATATTAAGCCATTTCTTGAAGAAATTTGAGGAAACTAGCTCCACAGAAAATAAAATACGAGGTGGTCGACAAAAAAAACAACTTCGAGGGATGATCATGTGCTGGAGCGACTTTGCCTACAGAATAGCTCCAGGACATCGAGAGAACTGTGTGGTGAGTGGAATCGAGCAACAGGAGTCACTGTTTGTGTGTCTACTGTGAGGCGTCGCCTTAAAAAAATGGGTTTAAAAGTGTATTGTCCACGCAAAAAGCCTGTTTTAACCAAAAAAAATGAGGCAAACTGGACTTAAATGGGCTCAAGATCACCAAAATTGGACTGAAGATGAGTGGGGTAAGGTGATTTTTTCGGGCGAATCGAAATTTAATGTCTGTGGCACCAGCGGTATTCAATATGTCCTAAGAAGAAAATGTGAAGAATTAAAATATACGCTTTTTTGAAAAAAACAATGAAGTTTTCCGTGATTGTAATGGTGTGGGGGTATTTTTAAGCAAAGGTGTAGATCCACTTCACCATAGACATAGAGATATAGACAGCGCATTCGTATTTAACATAATGGTGTAACATGGGTGTAACATTTGTTCTGTAAGTGAGAGAGAGATGCAATTCGTTTGGAAAATAACATATATGATTTCCAAACATCTTCTGTCTCTCTCATTTGACACGGCTCTTTTTACGAGTCAGATGCGCTGTCCATTTCTTTATGTCTATGCACTTCACGTTATAACTGACACTTTAAAGGTACAGGACAATATTCAAATATTAAGTAAATGTTTAGTGCCAGCGATTGAAAGACAATTTCAAGGTGCTACTAACTGCATATTTCAGGACGATCCTACACCCTGCCATCGTGCAAAATCTGTATGTATTTAATGATTTTGTCTTTTTTTATGTCTGTTCTGTTATTTAGAATCATTTTAAAACGTAAAATTATTTTAGGTGAAGAAATTTCTGCAAGAGAACGAAATTAATTGTCTGAAATGGACAGGAAATAGTCCGGATTTGAATCCAATAGAAAATTTCTAGGACATAATATCATGAAAAATATCCGAAAATAAACCTAAAAATAAAGAAGAATATAAAAAAACTCTGATCAGAGTCTGGACAAAAGAGTTAGGTTTAGATTATCTGCAAAATTTGATAAAATCTATGCCAAACCGTATACAGGCTGTGATCAAGTCAAAGGGGGGGGGGGGGGGGGGCAACAAAATATTAATATATTTTATTTTTATAAAAAATAAAGAATATTTGTTCTTAAGACGAAATACTTGTTTTATTTTAATCCTACTTTCAATTTTCAGTAGTCAATACTTAACTCTTCTTATTGCCTGAATCATGGAAAAACGGTCTTTTATTTTTCCTGAATTATTAAAGTTTCAGTAAAACGTTCAATTAATCAAAATTGATTAATTAATGCTTCTTAAACATCTAAAATAATTAATTTATATGATATTTTCCATTTAAGTTCAAAAGAATAGCAATAACCAATGAAATTTGTTTAAATTTATAAGTGTTGCGGTTCATTTTCACACTACTGTATACTTCGAATCTCAAAAATTCATCCCCTAAGAAATTGCAAGGGGTGGAAATATTTGTATGGGAAATATTTCACCCCCTGTCACATATTAAGGGTTGTAATTATTTTCCGAGGATCTACTACCATGTCTACTTCTTTCAGGTAGATTTTGACACAAGAAAAACAGGTAAAGATTGAAGCGCTCACTATCTCTTTTCTTCCGTAACCAAATTTCCACCCTCATACAACTCAAATATTGGCTTAGTTATGCGAAAAAGAGACAGCAAGCGCTCCATTAGACTAGAGAGAAAAAGGACAACAGTATGAGTCATCGTACTTCTCTCACTTGCTCTTGCAGGATCTCTTTGATCAACTCTGCTGTACGACAACGACAAGGATAGCTAAAACAGATGAAGTAGGGAAAATAGGGAAAAAACAAAAAGTCGGCGTTGGATTGGTGGGTGGTTTATTTGGTCCTCAAGCTTTTATTGAGGACGATTGAACCTTAGCCGATGACTGACTCCTGGGAATACCCGAGTAGATGTGATTAAAACTAGAAATAAAAGATTTAAAAAATATATAGATATTGCTGGAAATTGTAAAATTGGAAGAAAGTATTCAGGTAAGTGGTGCAATAAAACAATAAATTCCTAAAAACTAAATATTTTGTGCATGGGAAAGTCACGACAACATAACAAAACTTCTCTACAATATTTAATTAAATTTTATTAATATCTGTATTTTCAATTTACATTTTCCTTGGTTGCAAACCAATCCACATCCCTCCTACAACTTTCATATTGAACTGGAACTGATTAACTTTCGGAGGAATAATAGTTTTTTCACAAACGACAAAACTAAATTTTGACATCAATCTCACCAGTATTGTTTTTGTTTGCATCAAAGCATATCGAGAACCTACAAAAATTTGTTTTCAAATATCTCACAAGGGAACCATTTCAAGTCGAAAATTCGTATCGAGTTTAAACTTTGTATATAGTTAGAGGAGGTCAAGATAAGTAAGAAAAAAAATTATCTTAGCTGCGGTAAAACGGTTTAAGGGGGTGAAACACCCCTATGAAAATGTGCAAAATAATATTTTTTTTTTCAAATAACTCTGAAACTAATGAAAATTTAAAAAAATCTACAGTACAAAATTTTCATGATTTTTTATGCTCTTTCAAATGGCGATAGTCAAAATTCGAAAAAATTAAACCTATGAAATGTGGGTGGGAGGTGGGTGTTAACGGTTCAATTTTTTCGAATTTTGACTATCGCCATTCGAAAGAGCATAAAAAATCATGACAATTTTGTACTGTAGATTTTTTTAAATTTTCATTAGTTTCATAGTTATTTGAAAATATATGATTATTTTGCACATTTTCATAGGGGTGTTTCACCCCCTTAAACCGTTTTACCGCAGCTAATATAATTTTTTTTCTTACTTATCTTGACCTCCTCTAACTATTTACAAAGTTTAAACTCGATACGAATTTTCGACTTGAAAAGGTTCCCTTGTCAGATAGAAAATATAAAAAGTAAAAACCATAGTTTCAACAATTTTCTATAGCTGGTGTTGTAAACACTCTTACCAATACAATTTCTTGGTCCGGCTCCAAATGCCAAATAAGTGAACTGATGCATATTTTGTTTGTTTTCATCACTGAATCGTTCCGGCTGGAATTTTTCTGGATCGGGATAATATTGAGGATCCATATGGATGGCTAACATCGGTATCCAGCAATCGACGCCAGATTGAATTGTGAATTCAGAGCCATTCTGATCCGTGTAAATGCCAGGAACGACAAGACTTTTGTTACAGAGTCTGTCAAGCACCCCTGCTGGATTCCATTTTCTTAAGGTTTCTAATCAAATTGATAACAGGTATTAGATATATTTGTTCAATCCCTTTGATTTTTATGTAGATTTAATTAAATACGAACCTGATAATGCCATATCAAGATATTTCATTGAGTTGATTATTTCGTAAGACAGTTTGTTATCATTTTTCTCCATAACTTCGTCAATTTCGTCGAGTAGCTTCTTCTGTATGTCCGGATTCGTCGCTATTTCGTACGCAAAGAAAGTCAATGCATTTGAGCTTGTGTCGAAACCGGCAAGGAAGAAAATAAAAGCCTGCGCTATCAAATCATCTTCTGTTAAGTCTGAAAGTAAATGTATATTAAATTTAATAAATCGTAATTTATTTTAAATAGGTTCCTTAATAATATTTTATCAACGTTACTTAAATAATTAATATAAAGGCATTTTTAAAACCAAGAAATGAAATTGTATTCTGCAGAATATTGCTAAGAAAACAAATATTTTAATATTTGGTAGAATCAATGTAAAAATATATGAAAATAAATTAATAAGTACTTTGATTCTTAAACTTGGATCGGTCAGTGTTCATTGTTGAATTGTCGATTTCGTTTTTATCGTCTTCATCTTGTTTCAGGTGGCCCTTTTTAAGGTCCATCAGTATTTGAATCATGTCAGGACGAGTCATATTATTGTCTTCTCTCATTTTCATTGTATCTATGATCAGATTTCTGAAGTAGTTACTTGCGTGTTTATTGAAAATAGATATACCCAGTTTCTATAAAATAAAAATTACATTGTACTTATTAACAGTATTACATACTTAATTGTGGACCTAACATCAGTTTACTAGTAGACAGTGCCGGTAACTACCACCGGGGCAGCCGGGGCCCCCACAGTAGCGTAAAAAAGATAAAATGCAAAAATAGTTAGGTGTTGATAAAAAAGGTATTCACTTTTTATTTTGCATATAGCGGGGGTCCCCTCACACACTAGTAGATCTCTTTCAAATCTCCTGAGCTACGCTACAGTTAATCGAAAAGTTAACTTCGTTGATAAAAAAGTTAACTTCGTTAATCGTTAAAGCGTTAAAATTCCGAAAATTTAACGGAAGTTAAAGTTAACCGTTAAAAGTTAACCATCCAAAATGTTTGAAGCATGGACAATATGGACATAGTAATATATTCCCATGTCCATGGGTTGAAGACCTTTTTTTGCTATTTCGACAACTTTGTGTGTTAAGTAAGACCGTGTACGGCATTACTCGCAGTTGGTAAGTTATACAAACCTAAATCATTTTTCATTAGGTTCAGAGTACCCCCGCCTATTGCGCATTGATGAAAAAACTTCAGTCCATGTCGATTTTTTGAAAAGAATGTCACGATCAGTTTCTCCTCATTTTTGGCCATTTTCCCTACTGAAGCACGATCTGGAAAGTTGTCGACATTTTTCAACTTTTTAAACCAATTCACCCACTTCTAAACAAATGCCTTCGACTTTTTAATGTACTTGGCCGCCACTGCATTAGACATTTTTGGCCCTTTTGGGTGCGTGCAAAAAACACGGTTTCAAAACGTTTCGCGTACACGTCACTCAAATCGCGGTTTCTGTGTTTCTCTGACAAAAGATCGATATAGACTGAAATTTTTTCATCAATGCGCAATAGGCGGGGGTACTTTGAACCTAATAAAAAAAGATTTAGGTTTGTATAACTTACTGACTGCGAGTAACGCCGTACACGCTCTTACTTAACACACTGTACTTGACATCAAACAACCAATGTAATGGACTGAAGTTAACGGAAGTTAACAAAAGTGTTAACATTTTTTTAAGTTAACTTGAAAGTTATGCGTTAAGCAATTTGTTAACTTCGTTAATTAACGGATTAACGAGTTAATGCCCACCTATGCTAATATTAAATAAGCAAATCAATAAAAAAACTCTTCTTTTTTAATCTTTAAATCTTAAAGGAGATATTTATAAATATGACACCGAGTAAACCCTCATAAATGATTAAAAATAAATTTTAATACCTTCATGACTTCCGGCATCAATCCATATCCAATAAATTTGATAATCCTCGAGAAAGAGATTAACATAAGTTCATTCCCCAACGTAAAGAACTCGTTCTTAGGATTCTTCAGTGAGTCAATCTCCACTCCGAACGCCGTGGACGCGATGACGTCATTCGTGTACCTCGTGAACAAATCCTTCATCTCCTTCACGAGGTACTTTGTCTCGTGCGTGCACTCGTTCTCGAAGTGCTGCGTGACTTTTATTGCACATTCGTCGACCAAGATGAACATCGACTTCATTTTAGAACTGGTAAATGCTGGACTTAGAGTAGCTCGCATGTCTTTCCATTTTTGATCTTAAAAATTAATTATCATACACAATTTATATTGCACCATATAAAGCAGGGCCGAATTTGTATTTGTGAGGGCCTTTAGCAGTAGTCAATGCTTTGGGAACTGAAATGTTATTCCTTTTTTATCATTAATAGGAAAAAAAAACTAATTATAAGAAAAAATCATTTTCTTAAAATAAATAAGTACCCATAAAGAATATTGATATGTATAAAAATACTCGTACCGTTTAATCCTACAAGACTCTTAGCAAACAGTGGGTCTATTTCTTCAGAAATTATGATAAATCTGTTCACAAAATGGTCGAAGTTCTTTACAAGTATCTGTTTAATAACTTCAGGATCTTTCACAATTAATATTGGAGCCGTGAAATTGAAAATTCCAGTGTATCTATACAAAAAAATATAGAAATTATAATAGACATATACCTAGTTTACATGGAACGAGTATGTAAGCACAATGTACAGTACTCGGCCGAGTGAAATGAGCGAGCAAGTGATAGAAACTGTTTCTAGGCCAAGTGCTACCCCCCCCCCCCCCCCCCAAACAGCCATTAGAGCGTCGAGTAGCGAGTAGTACTGATGACTACTAGCTATTCGACACTCGGCTGGCGGTTTAGACATATCGAGTACAGTACATCCTAGTGGTGGGGGATGGCACTCAATATCAGTGCTCGGCCGAGTAGCAAAACGAGTACCTCGGCTAAGTACTCGCCCCATGTAAACTAGGCATTAGAGCATGGCCAACGTAGAGCAGTGGCGTAGATAGCTTTTTGCGATAGGGGGGGGGGGATATGACAGTATTTAATCATCTTTTATATGGTGAAAAGTATAAAAATTGAACTCATGGGGGGGATTGAACCCCTTAACCCCCCCCCTATCTACGCCACTGACGTAGAGGCACTCCAGTATAAGAGTCTGGGCAGCGCGGATTAATTTCTGATTGATTGTATCTCGCTCACAGCCGTATTTTCTGATTTTATCAATAAATATAATTAAATATACTTCATATTATTACATTATTTTCAATTTTAACGGTAAAATTACCATTATTTATACTTGCTAAAAATAATATAATAATTCTCTTGTTAAAACATCGATTCGGCTAAAAATAAATAAATATTTCATTTTATTAGAAAAAGATACGGATACATATCCCAAGATATAAAAAAATTATAATATGCAAATATGTTTTAAATTACAATTGATTTTAGTATGCGAGAGAGATGTTAATTCCAAATAGACGTTTCTCTGTTAATCAATTATCACTAAAATACTTTTAAAGACAATATAAAACATTAATATTATTAATTAATTTTATAATTCAAAACAATTGATATTTATTTTTAATCTGAATGATACGCCAATGACTTATGGAGTGATATGGTAACAACCACCGGCGCCGACTACGGGGGGGCGAGGGGGGCGATCGCTTCCCCCAGATATTATACCAGGGGGGCTTCGCCCCCCCCCCCCCCCCTGTGCAGCTGAACTCTAGTTTCTTTTAAATTAAAGATACTTTTGTCAATACGATTTTTACTTTAAAAAAAGATGTAAATATTCAAATACTTGTCACTTGAGTAAAAATGATCACTAAAAATTTCTTCAAAAAGGAAATTAATACTAAAACATCTTTTATTTCCTTTACAAAGCTTAGTTAGATCAACAGCTTTAAAAAAATTCTACGACTTTTCTACATTTTACTATATTTTCAGCTAAAATCGTCGTTTACGTTTCATGAGCCTCTGTAAATTAAATATAAATGTCCACTTTTCAATTATTTCAAATAATTAAAGTTTGATCGATTTTTATCGAAACTACAATAATTTGATGAAAAAAAATTTTTTTTTTCACATTATTAGTTGCGTTTCTGAAATTTTTGTCGTTTTTACGAAAGTTGGATATTGCACATTTTTTAAGGAATTTTTTTGCACACCCACCCCCCTCAAAAAATTATGAAAATCTCGCCCCCCCCAGGTTAAATGAAAAGTCGGCGCCTATGGTAACAACGCTAGGTAATGTGTTATTAGTTCTGTATCTTTCCATGTTCAAGGTACCAAGGTTAACAGTATTTTGCGTGTTTGTTAGTTAAATAGAAAACACACATTATTATAATTCTGCTTTGACTGTTAAACTACCTATTAATAATAAATATGTTTTCCTATAATTGCCTCAAGTACAACCAGTGGCGGACTAAAGAAGGTTGAGGCCCTATGTGGAATGTTAATTATAACTCACCCCCCCCCCCCCACCCCCCACGGGTGGCATGTTATGAAATTTTATGTACAAATCATTTTTGAAGAAAAAACAATAAAAAAATGTTTAGCTGAAATTAAAAAAATTCCCATTTTTTTAGAGCCCCGCTAGTCCGCTACTGTGTGCAGTATCCATAATATAATTACCTTGTATTTGGAAATCTATAGTATGCTCTCGCTAGGACATCTGATAGATTCTCTAATCTTAGATTTAATAAAAACATATTCCCAAATCCAAACCAAGGGTCCAAATGGGGTACCCCCATTTTCTTGAAGAAATCATTGTTTTGCGATCGGTATTTGTACAGAGCGTACAGAGCAATTACAGTTAAAATTATCCAAATCATGTTTCTAAAAAATAATGGGGTTTTCAATTATATGAAAGTATTTATATTTTGTTTCTGACTTGTCCTTTCTGTGGTGTAACCAGGGGGGGGGCGGCGGTCCCCCCTGCATTTTTGTAAAAGATATATGATATATACAAATGGCTCCCATGAAAAAAAAATACCTCCCTAAAAAAATTCCTGGTTACACCACTGTGTCCCATGCATTTATTTAATTATTACGGAATTAATAATTATCTATCTATCTATTATATTATCATTATCACATACATTGTTTATTATATGGACTATTTTCATATAAATTATAAAAGTCACACTAATTTTAAGATAAATACAATATACACAGAAAAAACTGTATTGGACCATATATTAAGCATACTATTAAGTATGCTTAATATATGATTGGACCAAGAAAACCTTGTTTTGTATATAACGAAAACAATAGTTTCTTAATATAAGAAACATACTCTTAATCCAACTACGTTATTCCTTCGTTCAAGAATACTATAGTTGGTTTAAGAGATTATTGCTTATATTAAGAAAATATTGTTTTCGTTATATACAAAACAAGGTTTACTTGGTTTGAGAAATCCTTTCTACCAGTGTACAAAAGATGATGATTTTTACAAAAATAATATTGTAAAATATGTACCTAAGTACATTTTGTAAAAATGTATTTTATACTTAAATATAATTTATCGACGATAGTATTTAAAATTATACTCATATTGATTTGAATTAATATCAAGTTATTATTTTTAGAATCACTTTGTGTTTGTATTAAATATTAATCCAAAACTTTTTTGTTTCTTTTTTTCTTAAATTTTTTTATGAATTGTACTACTTATTTCACCATTTATTTAGAAAATAATTGATGATTTATATGTAATTTGTAGTTGTTTATTTACTCATTGATTGTATATAATATTTATCTCCCTCTTGAAGCCAATAAATAATATTTTTTTATACCTATACATATTAAAAAAAACTGATTTTTGTTTCAATTTTAGAACCCCCTTTTATACCGTAATAAAACTTCTTTACATGATAGACAAGAACAAAATTTAAAATAAACAAAAATATTAATTTATAAATTAATACAAATAAAATTAATTAAGTATACTTAATACTTACATTTAGATACAAAATTAAAGCCAATATATTTTTCGGGTGTTAACACCGCATGGTGACAACTGACAACACTTTATGACTTTTGTTCTATCTCTGTGTAAGTACCTAAATAAATTATAAAGATATTATGCGTATATAGAATGTATGGCGGGACAGTGTGTACATATGTGAGGACAGTGGCGTATCCAGGATTTTATTTAGCGGCTAGATTTAAAAAAAAATTGTCGATTTTTCAAATGACCTTTATTTTCGCTTTCATTTAAAAAAAATAAAATGCTTAAGATGGGGGGGGGGCTTGCATCTTGCATACAAAACTGTGAGAGATTCTAAATGTTAAATTAATATCACATGCACATAATACATATTGCAAATGTGCTCAAAAGACAAGGACACTACCACTCACAAATTTGCTTTCTCTTATTATTTAAATGCTACTTCCACTTGCATTAAGTGCTATGCTTCACCTATTCTATATTGTATTATCTCTATGACATAAGTTATTATCTCAAACAAGGACAAAATCATTTAAAGTTATGGACTATGGTTCACTTCACACGATTAATCTTTTATACAATTGTCAACACTTTTGAGAACGAAATAAAAAAATAAAAATAAATTAATTTATTCTCAAAATTGTTTTTTTTAATTTATAACCTCATTTGTTTCTGCCCTGCTATGATCGTCCCATTAGCGGTGTCAAGATAGAGGATAGGGGAATTTAAAAAAAATACATTTTGAATATAATTATAGATACATAAATAAATATATTTATACATATTATCATTTTAGGTAAGCAACTGCTAAAAGTAGAAATACTTGTATGTCTATGAGTATCTCATTCAAAGAACGTGTGTTTACAAAAAAAATTGAGAAAAATATTTATAAGCAGTTTTATTATTAAATAAAATAAAAAAAATATTTTTATTAGTCATATTAAAACTTAAAAAGATACAAAATATGTACAAAAAATATACATGGGCAAATTATAATACAAATGTACTTTATATATTACAAATTCAATTTGTATTTTTTCTCGGCTCCAGTCCGAGCCAAATCCCTTCTTGTAAGCTTAAATTGAACGCCATTTGATTAATATGTGAAGGTATAACAGTTTGTTTACATTCGACGAAAGTAAATTTTCTCAATAAATGAACCATGATGGATTTTATATGCATTAGTGCAAATCTGGAACCTAAAAAAATATTTAATTTATACAACCATATTTAAGCATATTTAAGCAACTTATCAATTAATAGTAACAATGTTCGAAAATTCGAGTTAAAAAACCTCTGGAGCTCCCAGTAATTGAAAAAGTAATCAAATTTTAACGTTTCATTCCGGTTTCTACAAAATTCCGTATACACTGCCAATAATTTCAATATGTTCAATTATTGTTTATTACTTTCAAGCAGTCTGAAAAAGTTTGCAGTACTGCCAACCCACATTGCTTTAGTTTTTTAGTTGTCAATTTTCATATTGATTCCATCTGAATCCGGTAAACAGCATTCAGATTGAAAATTTGCTTTATCTTTTACGTTCAGATTCCGGAATACATAATGGTATTTCATTCCGTTTGATTCTTTTCTCAATCACTGGGCTTCTGGTCCTATCTAAACCAAAGTTATGCAGATTTCACTAAACGACTAAATGGAGAGAAAACTAAAATTTTCACTGAATCCTTGATATAGAGTCGTGGCAACCGGAAATATGTTTAATGATAGAATACCAAGTTGTAAACAGTTTCCTACAACAGGGTTAACAAAATTAATAGTTAATATACCTATACAGTTTCTTGGACCAAGACCAAAAGGTAAATACGTGTAAGGTTTGATTTTATGTTTATTTGCATCGCTGAACCTTTCTGGATCGAATTTATCAGGATTTGGGTAATACTGTGGGTCATAATGGATCGCCAGTATTGGGATCCAACAGTCCATGCCTGGTTCAACAACCAAAGAGTTCAGTTCATTCTCGTAGACCGCCGGAAGAAGTGTTGTTTTATTGCAAAGACGATCAATTACTCCAGCAGTGTTACACATTCTTAACGATTCTAGAAAATAACAAATTTTACTTCGTCAACAATAAAGTCATTTGAATTTTGATTGTTGAAAAAAATTTATTTGTGAAATTTTTCTCAACAATTACAATATTTGAATTTAGATATCATATTTTTCAGTTAACGTTTAATAAATTAATAATTACCAACCTGAAATAGCCATATCTAAATATTTCATCGAATTCAAAAGTTCATACGTCAATTTTCCGCCATTTGCATTCATAGTATCGTCAATTTCTTTCTGCAACCTTTTTTGCACTTCAGGATTGAAAGCTAGCTCGTAGGTGAGAAAACTCGTAGTTATAAAGCTCGTATGAAAACCAGCCACAAAAAATGTAAACGCTTGCGCTACTAAATCATCACCACTCATCTCTAAAGAATAAACAAATATTTAATATTGAAAATTGAAATAAAAAATATATTGCTAAAAATGTTATACCTCCAACTAAGCACAGCTTATATGTCTATTTTTTTAATATTAGTTTTTATGCAAAATCGATTATAATTCAATTTTATAAAATAAGTATTCAAGATAGAATCTTTCAAATTTTTCCTCCTCTATCAAAAATCTAGAAATTTATGAAAAACGTATGTTTTATAGTTTTATACCTTCTTTCCCATATTCGCTATCCAATTTATTCAATTCTACAGAAGTTGCAAACGCTTTATCACTATTATCTTCCTTTTCTTGCTTAAGGATTCCCATTTTAAGATCCATCAGTAATTGTATCATATCAGGTCGAGTAATTCCTTGCTCCTCTCTCTCCTTCATCGTATCGAGGACAACGTTTCTAAAGAACGTATTCGTTTTTTGATTGAAAAAAGGGATACCTAGTTTCTGTACACAAGAAAAAAATATTATCTTTAGAGTAAAAATAATAATAATTGTAAAATATTTTTTAAATTTTATTTTGATAATGTATTGTTAAATTAGAGACCATGGATAATTATTGGCTTCCTGTTGTTAGCTGGGTTAAACTGAAGAATATGCGGCCACTATGTCACAACTGTCAAAAATCGCGTATATACAATACTAAACCGGATATCAAATTTCATAACTGTATCACAATGGGATCTCCTGATATTAAATAAAAACTACTTCTGTGGCTCCCTCACGAAGAATATCCGGACACATGTTCATACGAACTTATATTTTTCTCGATCAGCTGTTCAAGTTTGTTCCACCGACTTCCACCTGATATGACTCACACTGTATAGTTATTCAGAATAGAGTTGATGTTCTAATAATATACACGTTAACTCTCCTTGGTTAGGGCAATCTATTGGGGTGAAATCAGTTTGGCTAGTTTCTGTTAGGTTATACCTACTCTATTCTAACACATCAACACGTAATTTTTGACAATTGTGACGAGTGCCCGCATATTCTTAAGTTTCACTGTGAGCTGTATTTTCATGGTCTCTATAATCTATAGAATGTACAATTAGTCCAGGAGGAATCGGCGCATGAGTACCGAAAACTATTCCACCTCAATTTTTTTATGTGATCCTCTTCAAATTGCCCAACTGATAATATAAATGCATGTTGCCATGGGGCAACCCCGGGCCATATTGTTTAAACCGAAATTGTTTAAACAATTGCAAGGAATTGTTATTTTTCAACCGGACAAATTTTTTATATTCTTTATTGAAATACAAATAAAAAAGGCCCTTTGACTTTTTACGATAAAGTTAATATTTTTAAAGATATGAATTTTTAAAGGTTCGAAAAATCTCAAATTTGGGTACTTTCGACCCATGAAAAATATATTAAAAAAAAAATAAAATATAAATAATATTTTTTTCTTAATTCTTCATACAATAGTTAATAATATTGTAAATAGAGATCTTAAAAAATTTCATTGTTTATACCTGTTTTTTAATTTTTAATTTCGCGCACTCACAAGTATGCGTCGCTTACCTTTAACTCTCTCTGACTCATGCGCTGCATCGGCCTCTCTGTGTCTTGAATCATTATTTATCATTTATCTTAAAAACTATCAACTTTATCAAGATTGTTAAAGAGAGCAATGTTATTAATAATTAAATTTTCTACAATTTGTTTCGTATAAATTTTTTTCTGAAATCAATTTTCATACTTGTGAGTGCGCGAAATTAAAAATTAAAAAACAGGTATAAACAATGAAATTTTTTAAGATCTCTATTTACAATATTATTAACTATTGTATGAAGAATTAAGAAAAAAATATTATTTATATTTTATTTATTTTTTTAATATATTTTTCATGGGTCGAAAGTACCCAAATTTGAGATTTTTCGAACCTTTAAAAATTCATATCTTTAAAAATATTAACTTTATCGTAAAAAGTCAAAGGGCCTTTTTTATTTGTATTTCAATAAAGAATATAAAAAAAATTTGTCCGGTTGAAAAATAACAATTCCTTGCAATTGTTTAAACAATTTCGGTTTAAACAATATGGCCCGGGGTTGCCCCATGGCAACATGCATTTATATTATCAGTAGGGCAATTTGAAGAGGATCACATAAAAAAATTGAGGTGGAATAGTTTTCGGTACTCATGCGCCGATTCCTCCTGGACTAAATGTACATATGTACATGCAAACGCATCAACCAATAAGTATAAGAGAATGTATACCGTCATTATACTTGGAAACATTCCATATCCAAAAAATTTCAACCTTGTTATGAGAGAAGGATGTGTTAATTTCTTCCCCATCATGAAGAACTCATTTTTGGGATCCTTAAAAGAATTCACTCCTTGACCAAAAGCTACAGATGCTACGACATCGTTCGTAAACTTTGTATACATTTCATTTATATCTTTTATCAGATAATCTTTATTTTTATCGTGCTCATCTTCAAAATGCTCAGTACATTCTTTAGCTAAGTCATCAATAAGTACAAACATCTCCTTCATTTTAGAACTGGTAAAAACTGGACTCATCGTTGCTCGCATATGTTTCCATTTTTCATCTATTAAAGGAAAAGTTAATAAGTTATTATTTTATACAGTTTATATTTGTTATATTATACCTTTAAGACCAACCAAACTTTTGGAAAATAAGGGATCCGTTTCATCAGAAATTATCATATATCGGTTAAGAAAATTGTCATGGTAATTTACTGTCATTTGTTTGATTGCTTCTGGATCTTTAACAACTAGAATTGGCTGTCGGAAATTAAACAAACCTGTATACCTAGAACAATACAAAATCTAACAATAAAAAATAAATGGGTGTGTGTACTTCTGTATACGCATTAAAAAGTTATACTTCTAAATTTCTAAAGTGCCCTAAAGAAGTATAACTTCAAAAATTACAACAATTGAATTTGTTTCAATAATCAAATACTTATTAAAATTCTAATTGTCGGAATAATTTCTGTTCTTGAAATAAATAAATCGGTGTGTGTACTTCTGTACATGCATTAGAAGTTATACTTATAAAGTGCCCTAATCAAGTATAACTTCAAAAATTACAACAATCGAATTTGTTTCAATAATCAAATACTATTTGAATTATAATTGTTGGGATAGTTTCTATCTATTGAACTTTGACCCAGTTTATAATTGCAACAGAATATTTACTATATAATATGATATGTAAATAAAATAGATTATTTAAATAATATTTACCTTGCATGTGGAAATTCTAAATATATTTTCGTCACTAAATCCGAGAACGTTTCTAAGTTTAAACTAAACCTAAGCATATTTCCGTAAATTTTCCATGGTGACATATACGGTACACCTTTTTTCTTGAAGAAATCATTTCTTTTTGTTATGTATTTATAAAACGAAACCATTATTGAGGGTGCTAAAATAATTATCTAAATCATTTTCTTAAATATATAAATATATTATTTTAATCTATTAAATGACTTTAATTAAGTTTGTTAGATGATTTGAAATAAAATTAAGAATGAAAAAAAAATTAAGGAAGCTTACGTTTTTATAATACTGTTCTATAAATTATTATTATCCACATTAAAATTAGTTACATATATTATTTTGATTCTTGAATTTGGAATGATTAAACTTATTTATTTATTTTCATAATTGTGAAGTTATCATTTGCAATGTCTATACTGCAAGATAAAAAATTATCTGGGATAAATATATTAATACGAAAAATTCAGAGACGGTATCAAGATATTTTGACATTATTAAATGATTTAAACGAAATATTACAAATTCTTAATTTTCGAATAAACTTTTACACCTAATTCATTCCCAGTAATTGAGAAAAGAATCAAACATGATGAAATACCATTCTGTTTTATTCCGGAATCTGAACGTAAAATATATAGCAAATTTTTAATCTGAATGACGTTTACCGGATTCAAACGGAATCAATAATGAAAATTGACAGCCAAAAAATAGTTTGGCAGTACTGCAAAACTTCTTCAGACTGCTTGGGCGTAATTAACAATAATTAAACGTAATGAAATTATTGGCGGTGAATACGGAATTTTACAGAAACTGGAATGAAACATCAAAATTCGATTCATTTTGATTATTTTTTCAATTACTGGGTTATCTTCTTAAACTTAACCAATAGTTTTTTTGTACATATGCAATCCCTATTATCTAACACTGATAACGTTACCAAATATTTTGCTTTCTTACCAAAATTGATCGAAAATGGAACGATAATAACTGAAATAGATTAAATTTGGGGAATAATGTTTCTATTACCACTCTGTAAAATGTTATTACTTAAATTCAGCTAATAAATATCAACATATATTTACTTATTTGATTAAATAATTCTATGGGTCATAGTTCAATATTGAACGAGTAAGTTCTAAAATTTTGATAAAAATCTAGACATTCATATATTATTTTGAATTTTATCATTAGACATTGTTCATTTATTAAGGTGCCCAAACGTATTTCTTTAGGGAGTTTTGAACTTCTTTTAAAACCGTACTCCCAAAATACTCCTTTTCATTATTTTATACTCCTTTGTACTTCTAAGCAAATAAAAACTTAAATTAGTATCATAGATAGTCCTCTGCATAGACATACGTCTAAAAAAAGGTCATTACAGTCGGACACCTTTTTTGAATAACCTACGAACTACTCCTTTTGTACCAAAAATAATTGGTCACCTTTATAGGCCAATCAAATTAAGTTTTAGAATAAACAATACCCTTTAAATCCGATAGGTATATGATGGTCCTTTAATACAGAAAAAAATGTTGTGCATGTTACAAAAGTTAGTTTATTTTTTATTTTTTCTTCAATATCTCGAAATCTACTTGAATTACATCAAAATCATGCATACATGTTTTTATACAAAATTGTACACTCTACAAGAAAGGTCATTACGATTATCTTGATAAGTTTAAGCGTTTAGATGCTACGTAGTTGCAACTTTGTATTTTAATAAATAAAAATCTGCGATTTTCATCGATTTAATGGCTTGCTCTAAAAAAATTTTTTTTTAATAATACCCATCATTAGAGAGCTTTGTAACAGCTAAAACTTGAGCCCTTTTTCGACTTATTTTCTGTAGTTTCGATTTTGGTGGGATTCATCTTTCATCCATTCTAAATTTTGTTATTTTTCAAGTAAAAAAAATGACCTAATTTTAATGATCTATTAAGTGTAGATTTAATCAAGGATAAGGGTACTAAGCAATAAAACACAATTATTTTGAAACACAAAAATATATTTATTATTATTTAATTAATTGATACTCGTAACTCGTGTCTACAAGTAAGTACCTATATTTAGACATTTATCTTTACCATATAAAATAATCTACGTACATTTTGGCAATAATATTTTTAAGTTTTATAATATTATGCAACTTTATCGAATTTTTTAACAGCCAATTGAATAATCTATAAAAATAAATAATCTGAACTTCTAGGTGAATATCAATGCATCGTTTACTAGACATAACCATTGGCACCGACTTTATTTACCCATAGGGGCAAGATTTTCATAAACAGTGTCGAATCCAAGGTGAGTATGCGTGATTGGATATTTTAATTTGTAAATGTAATCTCAGTGAAAATATACATTAAAAAAAGAAATATTATTATTTATTAAGATGATATTTCTATGACAAAATAAAAGAAACCTACATGAAATTTTAATAGGTCTGTATAAAATTTTAGATTTCATTAAAAATATGTTTGTTGCACAGAAAAAGTTAAGTTCGAATTTTCAAACCACAGATCTGTATCTCAAACCGTTCTCGAGATATAGCCTTTCAAAGTTTTATTTTTATTTTTTATTTAGATTAATGCCCTTAACTTTTGAACCATTTTTCGGAATCAATTGTAGTCTACGGAATCGAAATTATAATACTAGCTGCCCCAGTAAACATTGTTTTGCCAAAAGATAATTTGTATGCTCTTTCTCGTGTTTGTATACTTACGAACCAGATAATTTTTTTAATAGACAGGACGTCTTGGAGTTCGTATCCGGCCATGCACGAAGACGTTGTTTGCACCCAGAAACCCAAAAAATTTTTGAGATCATAGTCATAGTTTTTAAAACCATTATTTTTTACTCTTACTTCATTTTTCAAAATTAATATCTAAATATCTTATAACAATAAATTAGTCTTATTTGGTAAAATAATTAATAATACAAAGCTGCTATTCATTACAATATAATACCTGTATCCCTGTATGAATTATTTAGTAAATTTTAATTTATAAGTAGTTTAATTAAAATTATCTACCTTATTCCATAAACCAAACATTAGTTTTCCATTGCTGTAACATATTACTCCCACCTTTATTTTAATGCCATATACTTATTATTAAGGTAATACTGTTGGGCTGTTATGGAACAATAACTTTTTTATTAAATAGTATTCAAGAAAATGATGATTTCATATTAAAAAAAATATTTTACAGTCAGTTTTTTTTATATCAAATTAATCACAGACCTACAGAACTGGACAACGCCATCCGTATCTTACGGCTGTAATAAAGTCAAAGCTTATGAAAACTAGCTTCTATCTCCTTCTAAACTCGTAACGGCACTGTGTATAGAAAAAAGAATGAAGAATAGAGATAGGAGTGTAAACTTGAGTGGAGGGTATATGTCGAAAAACGGAAACTGGAGTGCGTGGTCCGCATTCTTCGGACCTCTGCGCAGAGATAAGAAACTAACTTTGTGTGCAGTCACCACTCAGTATACCTTGCGGTACGCACACAACTATGATGTTTTCTCATTACATTGAATATTTCGGGGAGGGGGGTCCCGCCCCGTTACTACGCCACTGTGTTTACGTATGAAATTGATATACATAAAACATATGTCTTCAATAGTTAGCTATTGGTCAAGGTCAGTAAAGTATAAGGTAGCCTCATGGCTCGACTCGAGATAGGGAAATACATCATCTGGGGTGCCAAAATGAGGAGAGAGGGAATGATGTGTCCAATCATAACACGTGTAGCCTCGGATGACGTCATTCGGGGTGCCCAAGCTGATTGGTCAAAAGCTCATGAGGCAACCTGTGTATTTACTAACCTTGGCTATTGGTAAAGTAATGACTGACGACCATGGGCGTACCCAGCATTTTGTCCAGGGGGGGGCAGATTTTTTTTTTTTATAAACCGATTTAGTCAGTGTGTTTCGCCTAGAAACCCGTGATAAGAGGGGTTAGAACAGATGGGTTATTAACCTTTTTAGGTATTGAAGTGCAAAAAAAATGTTGTGTAATGTCCTTATAAATGGGCATTATTGTAAATAAACATTGGGTAATTTTTCCTTTTTTTCTTAAATATTCTATCTTTTCTGTGCTACGCTGTTGCAACTTTGAATTTTGGCTACAAACTTTTTTTCAATCGTAAATTTATTTTTATCATATAGAAGACAAAATATCTACAAAAATGTACTCTACCTATACATTAGGATGGGCCAATTTTTTAACCTATCTCGGCTACCCCCCGACATGAAAGTACTCGCAATTCTAAGAAAAAACGCCAATGGAACTATACCTCTACATTCAACTTTAGTTCGGCGCATTTTTGATTAAAAATTTTAAATTTGAGTCCCTTGAATTCAAATAGGTTAAACTAGGAAAAAATTCCCATCAAGCTGAATTTTGGTGGAGACTTTTATTTTGATTTTCTAAGCATACCCTAAAAAGTTCCTATTGTTTGGGTCAAGGGTTTTTGTTTTTTAGGGGGTAAAGGGAGGCAATTTCTATTTTTTTGCAAATATCTAAAAAAATATCAACTTTTCGAGGACAATAGTTATGAAGAAAATTGTAGCTTATAAAATTCTACACAAAAAGGTAACTATACTTTTTTCGTATAATAAATACTTTTCAAGTAAAAAGTTTGGAAACGGGGTTTTCATCCTTCAACCACTTTTTTAAGGGTGTTGCACCACTTTTCGCCAGTCTGGGCTATTTTTTTCGAATTTTACGCCTAAAAATCAATAATAATCAACCATAAAATTGATTGCCACTAAAAGTTGGGATTTTGACACTTTTCACGACACTTTTGACTGGGCACTTAAAAAATTAAGTTTACTTAAAATGTATTGATTATACGAAAAAAGTATAGTTTTATTTTTTGTGTAGAATTTTATAAGCTACAATTTTCTTCATAACTATTGTCCTCGAAAAGTTGATATTTTTTTAGATATTTGCAAGTTTAACCTATTTGAATTCAAGGGACTCAAATTTAAAATTTTCAGTCAAAAAAAACTAAAGTTGAATGTAGAGGTATAGTTCTATGGGAGTTTTTTCTTAGAATTGAAAGTACTTTCACATAGGGGGGTAGTCGAGGTCGGTTAAATTTTGTCAATTCAATTTGGCCCACCCTACTATACATATATGTATGTATTAGTTGTTGATTTTAGTGGGTTTTATTCATTCTATTTTTTTTATTTTAGGTAAAAAATCGATTTTATTTGACTGCTTTATAACATAATAAATACATAAATATGATAGTTTAAATGTAAAAAAATAAAATTAACATTTTTTTGCCTTATATAAAAAGGAAAATGACAACAGTTTTAACAAAAGATTGTAATTTTAAAAATGGTGTTTTTTCTGGATCAAAATTTTAAATTAAAAATCAAATGCACATCATATAATAATAATATAATAACTACCTAATTCACTATCGCGCGTAGCGCGACTTTTTTAAAAAAATAACTCATAACGTGACTCATAAGTGAGTTTTCAGAATGAAAATAAGTAAAATACCTATAAATTTTACTTCTTCAATTTCATAAATACAATAGAACTTAGGCATATGCAAATAATTAATCAGCTAAATGTAAAGTAAGACAGGTCCAGGGGGGGGCAGCTGCCCCCCCTGCCCCCCCCTCGGTACGCCCATGCTGACGACTGACCATAAATATTTTCAATTCAATTTTAGCGTGTACAGTATATTGTCATTTAATTGTTAATTGTCCCATATTGCCTCCTTCACCCCTACTATATGTATTATTTACGACCGATGTCTCGCTTCTAAGGCCACCCAAAACCCAGCTTTAGCACCCAAAGTAAAAACTTGGAGATCTATTTTCAAAGGAATCTCTGTTTTTTCACAGGCTAGAAAATTGAATTTCGATAGCATGTGAACCAACAGAATTTTCAACTTCATCAACACGAAGCGATTAGCTGAAACCAACAGAAATTATTAGATATACAGTGAAACTTAATTAAGTGGTACTTGGATAAGTGGAAATCTTCTATAACTAGAATTCATACTGAGGTCCGGACACATCTGGAAATATATCAGGGAAACTGAATAAATGGAGCACCTTATTTTCTCCCTTAAAGCATGTCATTATGTTCTCTGGTAATTTAATTTAGTTATTTATAGAATTATTCATTCAATCGTTAAGAATTGAGTGAATTGACTGTATTTATATTTACTTACCAATACAAGCCCTTGGTCCAACACCAAAAGGTAAATAAGTGAACGGTTTAATTTTATGTTTATTCTCTTCACTGAACCTTTCAGGATCAAACCTATCCGGATCCGGATAATACTTGGGGTCATGATGCAGAGCATATATCGGAATCCACAAGTCAGTACCTGCCTCGATCTCAAACGTGGAATCAGTCTGGTCATTATACGTTCCAGGAAGTTGGCAAGACTTGTTACACAGTCTTTCCACAAAAATAGAAATTGGCCATTTTCTCAGCGATTCTATATAATTTTAAACTATGGTTAGAATCAAGGTATGTAAAGTATAAGGTAGCCTCATGACTCGGCTCGAGAGAGGGAAATATATCATCTGGGGTGCCAAAATGAGGAGAGAGGGAATGATGTGTCCAATCATAACACGTGTAGCCTCGGATGACGTCATTTGGGGTGCCCAAGCTGATTGGTCAAAAGCTCATGAGGCAACCTGTGTATTTACTAACCTTGGGTTAATTAATTAATTAATGTAATTAAAGTTTGAACCAACATAAGAAAGCTTGCTTTACCTGATATAACCATATCCAAATATTTCAGTGAATGTAATTTATTATATGTCATTTTTTCATCGTCCTGTTCGAGTGCTTCATCAATTTCATCCTGAAGCCTCTTCTGAACATCAGGATTCACAGCAATTTCATACGTTATGAAACTTAGAGCTGTTGCACTTGTCTCGAAACCAGCGAAGAAAAATATAAATGCTTGGGATACTATATCTTCGTCATCCAAAACTGTAAAATAAAATTAAAAAATGCTATTTCCAGAATCACCTTCAAGAGTAGATGCAACTTTAATAAAAGATAATGGCTTTAAAAAATTTGGGAGGGGGGGGGGTCAAACACGACGTAAAATATGATTTTTTAATATTTTCCTTTTTATCAATTAGATTGGCAGGTTTTTTACGTAGGCTTCGAGCATATATCTACTAGAGGCAGTCTTGCCGCTCGTCCGTACGAACAAGCGTGCGAGAGAGGAAAGCGCAATAAGACTACATCCTTTCTCTCTCACTCCGCGTGCTGATTGGTACCGGTAATAGCGCGGAGCACATGCCTTTCCCCGCCGACGAATCAGCACGCGGAGCGAGAGAGGAAGGATGAAGTCTTATTGCGCTTTCCTCTCTTGCACGCTTGTTCGTACGGCCGAGCGGCAAGACTGCCTCTAGTAGATATATGCTTGAAGTATGTAGGACGTAGGTAATGCTACAAATGTAACTGAAACAATTGAGTACCTAATTTGCTACTTTTCTTCCTGTCAGTGTTATTTAGTGATTCTACAACAGTAGCAAAACCAGCATCTTTGACTTGTTCTTCATCTTGATTCGACACATCTCCTTTTCTCAATTCCATCAAGGTCTGAATTATATCCGGCCGGTATATCCCTCTTTCTTCACGTATCTTCATTGTATCCAAAATCAACTTCGTAAAGAATTCTGATACAGCAGCTTCATTTAACACTATTTTGAATTTCTATAATAATTATAAAAGGAATGTTAGTATTCTGACTCGTTCAACCCTATTATAAAACAAATGATGATGTGTCTGAAAATTTTGGTGCTGACTAAAAAAAAGGTCGCCAAAATTACTAAAAGGGGGCCTTTACATGATTAGTGCTTAGGGCATCACATAAGGTAAATCTGGCACTGGGTAAAATATGGTCAACAATAGGCATGATGCACAAAGTATCATTGTAATTATGATTTTAAATAATGAAATAGGTTAAAAAGTTTCTTAAAACGTATTTATTTTTATATTAAAAGCGAGAATAATATAATTTTTGTTAAAATAAAAATGCAAAATACAGCAATCCGTCATGTTAAATGGAACACCAATCAGAGCGAATGACGTCACACATCAGTAAACGTCAAAAGTGATTGACTTTTATTTTAGACAAATATCAATTCCTCTTACAAGATTATTTTAGATACATACCTTATTTAAGAACTTATATACTTTGGAATTCATTTTTAACACTCAAAATAAATAAATTATTGTCTAACTCTGAATGTTTGATTATTGTTGACAAGGAACACTCCTGACAAGGAGTGTGCCGTCACAACTCTAAAATGTCACCTGCGAGCGTTTCGGAGTCAAATTCAAAATTAGTTTTAAAAGAGTCAGTTTTTGCGATTAAAACATTTATTTTTTGCAGAAATAATTATTTTTTTGGAAATAGGAGACACGTACAGTATTGGTTACTATTACCTTCATTATATACGGAATAAGAGCATATCCAAACAGTTTCATCTTCATTCTAAAAGTCGGATTTGTCGCCCTTTTCCCCATTTCAAAAAATTCATTATCCGGATTTTCAAGAGAGTTAACTTTTATCCCAAAAACTGCAGAAGCTATAACGTCGCTAGTTAATTTCGAATAAACGTCTTTCATTTCTAAAATGATACGTTCAGAGCTATCTCCTTCTTTCTTGATTTTATTTTCAAAATAGTTTGTAAATTGTGCAGTGCATTCTTCTATTAACACAAACATTGCGCGCATTTTTGAACCTGTGAAAGCTGGGCTCATTGTAATTCGCATATCGCGCCATCTTTGATCTAAAATATGTATTAAATTTAAAACGACAACAATGGAAATTTAAATTATATTATTGTTGATATACAATTGTTATTTGTATTTAAATTGTTTTCATGTTTTCACCTCTCAAAGCTACTAGATTTTTTCCAAATAATGGATCAGTATTTTCTGTGGGGAAAAATTGATGGTTTATAAAATGGTCGAACTTTTTCACAGTTATTTGTTTTATTGCTTCGGGGTCTTTAACAAGCAAAATCGCGTCTCGGAAATTGAACATTCCAGTGTATCTGAAACAAATAGAAATATTTCCTGTGTTCTTAAAATGGAATGTGTAAATATAATGTATTATTTACCTTGCTGTAGGATATTTTGAATATATATCATTTATTAAGTCTGGTAATGATATCATTTTGAAAATGTTTCTGTACATCGATCCTAAGAGGGGCCATGATTTGTATTCCGGTATTCCTTGGCGTTTCCAAATAACATTTTCTCGTTTGCAATAAAAATAGAAAATCGCTAAAGTTATTACAACAAGTACAAGCCAAATCATCGTCTGAAATGTTAAATTAAAAATATTAATGAAGCTATATCTGTGGAAGGCTTTGTTTATATATATATATATTTTTTAGAAAGGCTTTCTTTTTTTGTAAAAATAGTTCTTAAACATGTTTTTTCTTTTTTAAGGATTTTTCAACAGGAAGGAGGGGGTTCTTACTGGTTGGTTTACTTACTTTTTGTAGTTTAAGTGCAGGTAAAAACAAATGTACAAATTAATTAGTGAGGTATATTTATTTATTTAAAATTTGAAGAAAAACAATAACCTAATAATAACAATAAATGTTTAAAATTATAAAATTCACATTAAAAATCATAAGTGATATTCAAATTACTAATATTTATATTATACGTACACAAAGATTGTTCTATTCCCAGATAAAATGTTATCAGAAAAAACCGAAAGATAAAATTGAAATAACCCTTGTTTCTATACAGGAGAATCGCAACAAAATTGTGACCAAGGTTAGACCTAATAAAAATTAAATTAATTCTATTAACAATGAAATCGTACGCAGGTCCGTAATTACACATGAGCTAATATTAGTTCAAAAATTCGTGTTGACGTACATATACATGAATACATAAAAAAATATACTTTAAAATATTTGTATTTGTGGTAAGTGTGTACCCAGGCCCGGATTTACCATGCAGGCAATGTAGGCACGTGCCTAGAGCGGCAAAAATTTAGGGGCGGCATATTTGGGAAAAGTAACCTAAAAAAAATTATTTGACAACGAAAAAAAAAAAAAAAAGGTAATTCATATGAAAAATATAAAAATATGCACTTTTTTTAATTTTTATTCAATGAAAAGGGCGGCAATTTTTGTAACTGCCTACGGGCGGCAAATTTGTAAATCCGGCCCTGTGTGTACCTATACAAAATTAAATATTAGTTTATCTGAAAAGACATTTAAATTCGTATAATTGTATCAATGAATTAGTTTTATTAGAAATGTAAATTGTAACAATGGAATTAAACATTTAAAAACTGTTTCCCACGGTTTCCCACTTGTTTTTGTATCGTTGTTGTATTTTGTGCAATCCTTAATCAATGGTGAACTCATATTCTCTGGCACATATTTTTCTCATTCCGTCATGGTGGTAACATTGACGCCAGTGTTAATAATAACAGCTGTTTTGGATCAAAATCCATTAAAAAATGAAAGAAAGACCTAAATCACCATCATAATTCATTTTTCTTGGCAAAAGGAAATTTGCAGACAGTTCCGTTGTCTTCAGATAAACCTAAAATGTCTGCATGTGAGGCGTTACAGTTATAATGGCTCCGTAAAAGGTTAGTTGTAATATATTTACCAAATTTGTAATACGCACCTTCTTTAACAAGTGGCAAGGTTTTCTTGTGTTATTTTAAACGTAAAATGACAAGTGGTTTTAATTTTAATGTCTAAACAAAGGAGCCGTGTGAAATGTCAGGAAAATCAAGGAAATTTACATGATTCATTGTTTTCATTGATGTAGATTCTACATGATATTTTATATAATGGACTACTATTAATTTTTTGTCCTGATTTACAAATATTTTATTATTTAATGTCTATTATTTATCTATTCATTTATTTCATATATCTACCGTATGTGCTAATATTATTATTATATTTTGACATTTTTTAAAACATTTTTTTGCAGGTGTGGTCTTCAAGGTTACATCTGTATTTAAAAAATTGAATCAATGTTAACGATACATCTTCAATTTTTAAACATTCTCTGCTTTCTATTATAAGAAAGATTAGACAATCTCTTAGACATTAACTATAGTAAGTCGATTATTCATAAATAACATAAATACAGTTAATTTTTACTTATATTTGATACAGTTTAAGAATGGATCCATCTATTGGTACTACGTTGGACCCCCTGGGGAATAACCAAACATTAAACGCAAATAGAATGGATTCGTCCAGTGACTTTCCGGGGCTCGGTGGTGGAGCTGAAACGGTTTATGACTCGTCACCACATTACGACATGGGACAAAGTTTCTACGAAAGTTCTTCGGGAATGCGTAAGTTTTTAATCAAATACAATTCAAAAAATTTTAAAATATTCTAATTATTTTGATTAAGTAACTTTTCAATCACCTGTACATGATATTTTTGGCATTCAGTGCATCCAAAACAGTGAACAACTTGAATTGAGTCATACTGCTCAAAATAGTGTCTAAAAAATATTTTAGGAATTCCCTGTTACCAAATTTAGATCATTATATTATAACCATTTAATTAATTTTCTTCAAAAGTCATTTAAATAATTAAATCAGTTTAAACATATCTGAAGGATACAGATTAATTCTATTTTTTATAAAATTCAGCCCCTGTTCCTGATTCTGGTAACGGTGTCATGTCGGATAAGGTGCAAACACTAGCTGGTAGTATTTACCGAGAATTTGAGCGCATGATTCAACGTTACGACGAAGATGTAGTAAAAACGTTAATGCCGTTGCTGGTCAACGTATTAGAATGCCTCGATGCTCAATACCAACTGAATCAGGTATGTTAATATAATTTTTATGTATTATATATAATCGTCACGGCCAAAGGCTGCAGTGTTAGAGGCATCTAACCCTCATCATCAATCACAACCTAATCTAAATCTAAATAATCGTCACAGAATTAACTTATTTTCTTCCTGTCAGGAACATGATGTTGAATTAGAATTGGTGCGAGAAGATAATGAACAACTAGTCACACAATATGAAAGAGAACGGGAGAGAAGAAGAGCTGCTGAACAAAAACAACTTGAATTGGAAGATAGCTTTGACATGGAACGAAAAGAATTAGTTACAAGGTAATATATACTTACTAAAATTAGCCGAATTTATTTTTAATTCAAATTTCGAATTTTAGATTAGAAACATTGGAGTCAATAGCTCGAATGTTAGAATTAAAACATAAAAACGCTACGGAACATGCAGGCAGGCTTGAAGATCGTGAATCGGAATTGAAGAAAGAGTATGCTAAATTACACGACAGATATACGGAGCTATTTAAGGTATATTCTATAATATTTTACATGTTTTACTTTATACTAAAGTGTTTTATTTTATTTAGACTCATATGGATTACATGGAACGGACAAAATTGCTTTTATCAGGTGGACAATTGGCTAACGATGCAAACGGTGGAAGTATAACTGCGAATAGAGGACAGATAAGTCGACTGAACACTGGAAGATCAAGTGGACCAGTTTCTTTTGGTTTTACTTCGCTAGAAGGGGTAAGAATTATTATTCATTTTAGCTTACAGTATTTTCAACATACAATCATTTCCAGGTAGAACCGATGGAAGATATTGAAGGAAGTGGGGCTACTTCGCCTGGTGGTAGCAGCTTACGAAGCAGCGGAAGGTAAAATTAAAAAATATAATCAATTAGTTAATTTCTTAAATCTAATATATTTCAGTGAATCTGATCTACACTCGGGAACTTCAAAAGAACCTTCGGGTTTTGTTTCTCCTGCGAAACCTGTGACTGGTTTTGCAACAACTGCACTGATGATGGAGAAAGCTCAAGAAACAGACAGCGTGCGTGTAGAGACTAAGGGTACAGCAATAACGCCGTCTACGCCACCTGAAAATGCTCAACCGCCTAAAGTAGGACAGCCTGGAAGATCGCAGACAAAACGGGAACAAAGAAGTGCCAATACGTTGTATCAAGAGCTCAGTTATCAGGTTGGTATTAGTTTTTATGTTTTTGTTTTTATCTGAAATACAATAGGTGTGTTTTTTTGTATATTTTATCTTAATAGTTAAATAATTTATTTTGATAATAATTATCTCTAATTTTTTTTTATCATTTATTGTAAATTCATTATTTAATCGCTTATTTCTTATTATTATTGATTTTGTTTAAAAGTGGATTATTATGTCATAATAAATATGGATAATTTACAGTGTACTGACATTTAAAAAATGTTTTGAACGTGAATATGGAATTTAAGAATTTATTATTTATTTTAGGATTCTGATGCATTAGCTGATATGGATGAAGGTGCAGATATTACAGGTAAAATTACTATTATTTATTCTTTTGGATTATTTGATAGTGTATTAACTGTTCAGGTGCTGAAGTGACTTTTCAAAATACTTCCTTAAATTAAGTCTTTTTCAAAAACATCAACTGTGAGCTAGTCGATTTAATTTATAAATTATTTACAGATTTTAAAGCGCGACCAACATTATTTTTTATATCACATTCTCTCAATGATATTTTTTCTGGGAATTGGAACGTTAATATTAATTTGTTTTTTAATTTTAGGAGGATGGGTCCATCCAGGAGAATATGCATCATCAGGTATGTATTTTTTGTTGCATTTGCCATTAAAAATTAAAATTGTAACATTTTTTTTTTATATAAATAATCAAAATAATTTAAATGTTTGTAAATAAATATTATGAATATTTTTTTACTAATCGTTAGAAGAAAATGTGGTGGATTTTTTTTTATAATTCGTTATTAATATCTTTTATTTGAAATTTTGAATGGAATGTGAATTTAAATTGTCGTCAGTAATATTAATTTTATTTGTTTAATTTACACTGTAATATACAGAGGGTGTCCAAGATAAGCGTGCAATGCATGGGGATATCCTAAACGGTAAGAGATTCAGATGTGGTTAAATGAGATGAATTATTTGTAAGAAAGAGGTGAGTATTACAACATCAAAAAATATTAATAATTTTATGTGGTTCAGGTGGTATACCCAAAAAACTGAAAATTCGGAATTTCTTTAAATGACTATAACTTTTTTGGCAAAGTAGATAGGTACTTTTTGTTTGCAGTTTCTTAAAGCACTTTTTTGAGTAGAATTGTTTGGTGTATTTAGAATTTTTGTATCACTTTTAGTTTCCGTGTTACAAGCCCTAACTTTAGTTTTTCTTATGGGCCGCCAAGTTGGCTATATCATATTCGAACGTGTTTTTTACTCTACTTTACAATGATATGTCACATGTCATACTTATTATTAAAAAAAAGTAAAAACCTTTTTTTTGTAATAGTTTATTGTTTTTAAATATGCATTTGTTATTTTCATTGTTGTTATTGCGATTTTTTTAACAATTTTTGTTTTTCATGGCTTACTTAAATTTTTGTAATAAAATACTTTATAAATATCACCAATATTTAGTACTTCGACTTATTTTCTATAATAAGTATGTCATGTGATATATCGTTGTAAAGTAGAGTAAAAAACACGTTCAAATATGATATAGCCAACTTGGCGGCCCATAAGAAAAACTAAAGTTAGGGCTTGTAACTCGGAAACTAAAAGTGATACAAAAATTCTAAATACACCAAACAATTCTACTCAAAAAAGTGCTTTAAGAAACCGCAAACAAAAAGTACCTATCTACTTTGCCAAAAAAGTTATAGTCATTTAAAGAAATTCCGAATTTTCAGTTTTTTGGGTATACCGCCTGAACCACATAAAATTAATAATATTTTTTGATGTTGTAATACTCACCCCTTTCTTACAAATAATTCATCTCATTTAACCACATCTGTATCTCTTACCGTTTAGGATATCCCCATGCATTGCACGCTTATCTTGGACATCCTGTATATGTATATATTTTTATGCACAAACTAATATACTAATTTTTTTTCATACTAAAATTGCAGTCAATGATAATTTCTTTGGTAAGTTTTTTGTTTTAATTTTATTGTTTATTAACCGTTAAAAATTACAGTACAGTAGATGTTCCATACTGTGATCTCCTATTCCTCAAAGCCCCTATATATTTGTACAGCTATCATTTATAATAGAACTTATTGCGCTGGCACTGTTTATACAGTAAGGAACATGTACCTACTGTAATACTGATAAAATTTGGATACATTGTATTTATTTTTGAATATCTGTTAAATTAATTCAATTTAATTTGTTTAGGTATGGGTAAAGAAGTTGAAAATCTTATTATGGAGAATAACGAACTCCTTGCAACAAAGTAAGTAAATAAAAACTAAAATATTTTTACCCCATTTAGGTTAGGATTATTTTTTACATACATAATAGAAAAACTTGTAAATTTGACAAAGTTCTAAAGGTTTTTACAACTCACAGAAAATTAAAAAATATAGACTTGCTGTAATAACTCATTTTGTTGTTAATATTATAGATTGTCTACTAAAACTATTTGTTTTATTTTCAGGAACGCTTTGAACATCGTCAAAGATGATTTGATCGTGAAAGTTGACGAACTTACAAGTGAACTAGAGATGGTAAGGGAGCAGTTACATTCTCTGCACCATGCCAGGGACACTCTCCGTACCCGGGTAACTGAACTTGAAGAGGAGCTCAAGAGGCTGCGAGAAGAAAATGCTACCGCTATCGTCGAGGCTAACGAGAAAGCTAAAGATGATGAAAGTGATGTTCCCATGGCTCAAAGAAAACGTTTTACCCGTGTGGAAATGGCTAGAGTCTTGATGGAAAGGAATCAATATAAAGTAAGAGATTTTTTTCAAAAATTAAACCTTTGTAAGTTAGGTTATAAAATTTACATTTTTTTATTTTAAGGAACGATTGATGGATCTTCAAGAGGCTGTTCACTGGGCCGAGTTAGTGAGAGCTAATAGAATGAAGAATGCTAACATGGATGGGGAGCGCTTGTCCAGACCGCAGAGTATATTCAAGTATTTCAGTAATCTGCTTAGCGGCTCGTCATCCAAGATGTCAAAAGGTTTTTTTTTTTCTCTTGAATTTATTTTCATTAAAAGAATCTTTTTTTACAGACAGTGGCGTACGCAGGAGGATGTTAGGGGTCAGACCCCCCCCATGTCATTTTTTAAAATCAATATTAATATTATTCTCAAGAAAACTATAAATTTGGAACATTTATTTTGGAGGCCTTTTTTTTTTTAGTCGTTATATTCTTATGACCTTTTTTTTACTCATTATCAATCAATTTTTTTTTCTATTTGAAAACCCCCCCGTGACACCATCCTCTGCGTACGCCACTGTTTACAGACTTCTTCTTGGATTCAACATTGATTTATTTACCAAATAGTAATTATAATATTATATTAGAAAACCAATGACGTACAAAATTAACTAATCAGTTTATAGCGAGTTTTGCTTAACACAGTTCGTCTAGGTCTCTCCTATTTGTTTATACTTTTACATAAGTGTTGTTTGATGTTACATAAGTAACTTTTTTTGTTAAAGAGTAATAAATAATGAAGATACAATCAAAAGAAGACGAACTTCTAAAAAACTGTTGTACCCCTATGAAAATAACGTTTGTTTTTTAAATTACAGGGGAAAGCAGTAGCAGTGCAACTGAAGTGATCCCGCAACTAACTTATAATCCGGCTACAAACCGTGTCCTCCCTGGAACAATTGTCAGATCCTTGCCGCGAGACGAAGGTGCGTGACTCATGGTTTTTATAAATGTTATGGTGACTTGGCTTGTACAATATATAAAAAATACAGACACAGTTGTCTCTATAAAGAATGGAATTGATTGTTGACTATTTTCAATTTTTGTGCTGTGAAAGAATTTAATTGTTGACAAACCAGTGATATTTAAAATGTTAATTTGTTTTTAATAGATCAATCTATTTTTTTTTAATGAAACCAAATAGAATTAGTGAAAATATGACGTGTTATTTTAAGGCTTTGTGTAAATTGTTTTTAATAATTCTTAAAAAAGAATCCAAATGTTTTGTTTTTAATGGAATGTTTATTTTAATTTTTAAATGTTACCAGTCTTGATAAAATTTATGAGAGTGATATTTATTATATATATTTTGTATATAATGTTAAAATACATTATGTAAATTTTATCAGTGATCGAAAAAAATATTGTATGTTTTTTAGTAGTACAAAGTTTTAAATTGTATACTGTGATTAAATATATTGTTTTTTATTTCGTTTTTTTTATGTAGTTTTTTCTCGTAGTACTTGTTAATGTATATATTTTAGATATTTATATATTTCTGGTTGAAATAAATAATTTAAACGTTTCTAATGAGTACTTATAATTCTACCTGAAGAATCAACTAACAATTAACATTTTCACTATCGCTGAACTAACATTTTTAGTTACACAAACATAAAGATAATCCATAAAATTTGAGAAAAGATAATTTCCAAAATCATTTACATCCAAGCAAATGATAATATATTATATTTGAAGTTTGTAATTCAAAAAATACAAAAAAAAGAAATTTACAGGTCAAAACTCACGTCAAAGGCGAGATCAATATCGGACAGTCCGAGCCCACGTCCGTAAAGATGACGGACGAATGCATGCTTACGGTTGGAGCTTACCATCGAAACCTCCTCAACAATCAACAACAACAATTGCAATAACAAGTGCTCCTACTAGCACGCAAGGTACAGATATTTAACTCTATTTATAACACCGTAAAAACTTACAATATCATTTGTTTTCTAAAGGACGAAGTGGATCAGGAGTGGGTGTGTCTGTACCAGTTCCCGTGTATTGTCAACCAATACAGTTACCGACTATACCCACAACTACACCTACAGACGAGCCTGGACGACTTATAGATGACACTTTGGGCGAGTGCACATACTCCAGTAGACTCTGGTGTGCAACAGGCATAGATTTGACTGGAGGAGTCACTAAAGATGGTGGCGTTATGGTTGGTGCCAGTGTATTCTATAAAGATGTATTGGGTAAGTTTTAAGTACAGCGATACAATATTTCATGCATATTTGGGATTTCTTGAGTAGGTGTTTGTTTTTTCATTATCTACAGGTTTAACACATATTATAATTAATTTCCAGATGGCAATGAAAAATCAAAAACAACAACGGGCGTTAAAAATGATGAAAATACTTCTAAAAGTTCGGATTCAAATACTATGGCAGATGTCTCGGATGCTAGTACACCCTTAGGGCCTCCTATGACAGCTCAAATAGGAGAACTTGAGCGGCTCGAAGATGATGTGGAACAAATCAGACAAGCAATGACTTCCGAACATCGGTTATCCTCATTTGTTTGGCTTGTTAGTGTTACGGAAATATCTCCGGCTAATGTTACCATCATTGACAATGGTATGTTAAAAGATGTGCTTAAAACAAATCATGAAAATTCAACTTTTTATTTTTTTATTTTAGGAACTTGTAAAAAAGTATCGACTATTACAATCCTGGATGCTAACAGGCCAGGAGATGTTTTGGAATCATTTCACATACCTGGGGAACAAATTCTTTGTGTTACATCTGTACGTGGTGTAATTTTGAAAGACTACGGAAATACATCAGATATTTCTTTTAGTAATACAAATAAGGTAATGAAAAAATATACATATAAATATAACTTTAATTAACATTGAATTTATTTCAGAATGAAAATGAGAATGAATCTTCAAACGAAGACAACAAAGAAGGAGAAATAACATATGTTTCAGAACCAATTTCTGTTTCGTGTCCGATTCTAAGGAATGAATATATAAACAAACATAACCTAGTTACCAAAGTCCCTGATAAAAAATCTTCGATTAGTACGAAAGCATCGAATGTTTCTAGTCAAAAAATAAATTCAGGTAATAACCAAAGAAATGTAAAAACTGAAGAGAAGAATAACAAACGGGTTGGATTCAAAGAAGAAATAGAGTTTGTCGACGATGAAATTGAAAATGAGTCTAGTCGAAGTGATCTGACAGAACAGGAATCAGAAGTGAATGGGAATTTGAAAATGGCAGACGGTGAAAAGTCAGAAAAAAACAGTGTCATTACAGAAATTAAGAGGAGGAAAGACGATTCGAATGAGAACCATGTAATATACTACTTTTTGAATAGAAATACATTTATTAAATATGTTATACTTTTATAGATGTCAAGTGCGATGGCAACTGTGTGGTTAGGTTCACAGAGCGGGTCTCTTTACGTGCATTCAGCGCAGCCCGGCCACACATCTGAGTGTCTACACAGCGTACGATTGCCTGATGCAGTCTTAGCCATTGTGTAAGTACATTTATAAAATCCAACACCAAATTAATCATGCTAATTGTTATATGTTCTGTTTGACAGGCATGTGGGAAGCCGTGTTGTTGCAGCTCTTGCAAACGGGTGCGTTGCAGTTTTCAGAAGACATCCACAGACAGGGCAGTGGCTTGTCGGAAATAATTGGTAAATTCTTATTCTGTAATGTATATCCATGTCTATTTGATTTAATCGTTATCTTATTTCCTATCAGCACTGAAGACACATCTTCTACTAACACCGTCCACTGCGGTTTCCACCTAGTACGCTTAGCGCCGCCTCAACATTCAGTATGCTGTGCTGTCGGAGTTGTTACAACAAACGATGCCGGCGGAGAGAAAGCATGGCTTGGGGTCAGGAACAGACTGCACGTCCTTGACCCGCATACGCTGCGTGTTGTGCATGCAGTCAATGCTCACCCACGGCCAGAGAGTCAAGTACGGCAATTAGCGTGGCTTGGCGAGGGAGTCTGGGTCTCGATCAGGCTGGACTCTACGTTACGATTGTATCACGCTCATACGTATCAGCATTTGCAGGATGTCGATATCGAACCGTATGTTGGGAAAATGTTAGGTTAGTTTTGTGAATCAAAATAAAAAAGGTGGTTAAAAAATTTAATTAATATTATCTTGTTTCTAGGTGCAGGAAAAGTAGGATTTTCTTACGTTCGGATAACTTCACTTTTAATTTCATCACAGCGCCTTTGGATAGGTACAAGTAACGGTGTGATAATATCCGTTCCTCTTAATTACGATTCACAGAACTTTATCAAGCACTCGTACGAAGTTTCAAAGCAAGTATCGGAAGCACTGCGACAGAATTTAGAAGCGTCAAGACAGCTTGCTGAAGGATTAGAAATGTTTTCGTGTAAAAATATAAATGAAGGCCAAATAAACACTGTTAAAAATAGTTCAGATCATAGTGCAGATAGTAAAAACAAAAATGAAAGTAAAGGAGTTAATGCAGAAGTTTCATCGACTGAGAAAAATGTGATTAAAAGTGATAGTTCGGCCGATAATAGTTTGCAAGTTTTTGAAAAAGGCAGTGGAGTTACTGGAAATTCGAATAATGCTAATTCTAGTCTTCGAACATTACAATCAGCTAAAAGTTAGTATTTTCTTTTATATTATTATCAACAGGTTTCACCCGTGTTTTGAAAACAATGAATTGCCCCCTACCCATATCTCCAAAAATAATATTTAAAAAAACTGGAAAATATGTAGAAATGATGCTGAAGTCACTAGGAAATTATCAACATTCACCACACTTATGTATTTTTTAAATTCAATTGTTGAAATTTTTTAAATTTAATTGTTGAAAATTTTAAATTCAATTGTTGAAAATTTCTAAATTCAATTGTTGAAAATTTTTAAATTCAATTGTTAACAATTTTTCACGGACCACTAAATGTCAAAAGTGATTGACTTTTATTTTAGACAAATATCAATTCCTCTTACAAGATTATTAGGTACATACCTTATTTAAGAACTTATATACTTTGGAATTCATTTTTTAACACACAAAATAGTTAAATTATTGTCTAACTCTGAATGTTTGATAATTGTTGGCAAGGAGTATGACGTAACAAATCTCGTATGTCACCTGCGAGCGTTTTGGCGGCAAATTCAAAATTAGTTTTAAAAGAGTCAATTTCTGCGATTAAACCTTTATATTCTGCAGAAATAAGTACTTTTTTGGAAATAGGAGACACGTAAGAACATCATAGAATGATTTTTAAAATTAGTCCAAATGCCTATTGTAGTTCAGTCATGTCGTGTTATTGCTAGTGTTCAGAAATGTTTTTTATCAATTTATTCCAGATTTTTATACTAATTTTCTTTGTGTTTTAGGTATTTTATATTTTCTTGAATTATCAGAAACTTTTTTATGCGATATTTGGTTTATTTTAAATTATTGCTTAGATTTTATGCGATTTTCAAAAATTTTAAAACCACCTTAATTTACTGTGTTTTTTTTGTGTAATGTGGTTTTCTGTGAACGTCTCCACCACATAAAAAAATACTTTACTCTGCATATAAACTAATAATTATAAATTAATATTTTAGATGAAATAAACAAAAACTTGATACCATTTTGTTCGATGTCACAAGCCCAGTTAAGTTTCCACGGACACCGAGATGCAGTTAAATTTTTCGTAGCTGTTCCCGGCAAAGGGGGTTCCAGTTACGCAACGGAAAATGTGAAACAGGAGAACCCTACGATGCTAGTATTAAGTGGAGGGGAGGGGTATATTGATTTCCGTATAGGTAAGTCTGATTTGTTGTATTCATATTTTAGTATTGATTTTTAGGTTACATTAAATAGAGCATGTTAAAAAGAATGCATGGTTATTTTATTTTTATTACATTTACTATTTTAAATGCGCTTATTATTATTATTAGTTTTCATATTTTAAAAATATATCTTACGTATTTATTTTATTTTTCTGCAAGGTGGTCATGATAAATATCTTATCTTTTATAAATTTATATCTAGTACTTTTGGTATTCATAATTTGATCTTAATTTCACAATTTGCTGTTGGTAATTCAGTATAATAAAAATAACAATAATAGGTAGTAAATACTTAGTTAACTAATATTTGGTAAATGATAAATGGCAAACAGTAAATTGTGAAAGACAAACTTTTCTAGATCTTCTTTCATCTGAATATAAATAAATATATACATAAAATAACTTTGGTCAACGTTACAATGAAACATTGCCCGATATCTTGACCATGCCAGAAGCCAAAAATCGTAAATTTTGTATAGATGAAATAAATTTATAAAACCACTAGAAATTCATAGCGCACATAATTAAAAAATGATCGTCATATAATTTATAAGGCTTGTACGCTAATCTCATGATCGACTAACCCGTTACACGAACATTGCAGTAGCGAACGGTGGGAGCGAATGGGTGGAGCCATACGACAGCCACGCCCACCTCATTGTTTGGCAGCTGCTCAAGGGAGGGTACGTAAGGGGTTTTACGGGAGGGGCATTTCTGTAAAACAAACTGCTTTTCAGGAAAATAACATGTGCCGTTGTATGGTGAAGGCTTCCAAAAAAAATATAAAAATAATAACAAAAACATGAACATGATTAGTAACAAATAATGTTTTGGCGCTGTTAACTTTATAACAATACTAAAAAAAATGATGTGTTTAATTTTGTTTGAAATTACTGTTTTCATTTATGTCTTCCATTCGTAAATTAATTTGCATGTACTGGACTTTTATTTTGTTGAGTTTTTTTATATTTTTAATTTGCTTTTCACTTGCTTTTTTTTAAGTAGTGCTTGCATGAGTATCAAATTGTCTAAATGTTCATAAATTTATCTATATTTACGTTTTTGATTTAATATTTTATTTGACAGTATAAATTACTAAGTACTTGTTACTTATCCTTCCGCAAGTAAACATAGACTATAAGTGTATATACGCATCAATATTATACTAATATATTTAATTAAAATATAACCCCCAGCTTCACCCTTCTATTGGACCTGCAGAATTTGCCCTTACCAAAGACAGTTGTATTTGCGGGAGGATTATTAACAAGTACTAATTAATATTCCCAAATTGACGATATATCATAAAATTAGAGATTTTTTAATAATGAATTGTTAAGTTATTAAAGTGTTTTGTAAAAAATGTTTGGGAAATGCTGATATAAATAAAATATTATATATTACTAGTATTTTTAGCAAAACCTGTATACATTTTTTCCCTTAAAGGTGACGGTGAAATGGAAGACAGCGTTGTTTTGGAAGAAGTCGATGATCAAAATCATCAACAAAATGACAGTCACGAGTTACTACAAAACCGCAGTCATTTAATTGTTTGGCAAGTTATGTGTCCTCAGTTACAACAATAATAATGCTTTAGCTAACGTATATTTATCATAATGATCTTTATATATTAATATATAAACATATGTTCGCACTTTATAATACATTTACATAAAATCTATACTTTATAGGTTATACACTATTGTTACAAAAAATTAACCAATCAGAACGTTTTTCTCAATAATGTGTTTTAATTGTCACATTTTAGGTTAGGAGGAGCAGTCAACAAATGTTTTAATTGTTAATTAATTAATTACAAAGTAAATAAAGTGCGAATTGTATATTCAAATATTATGTTAATGCTAACGTTTACAATACAAACAAATCGTAAAACTGTATTGCTCGTAAGAAGAAAATGTTATTTAATTAAGTGTTGTTTTGTGTGGGCATTTGCACATTTGCTTGTGTTGTAAATATAATTTAATTTTATACATAGAAAACTGTTTTATAATAAGTGAAGTAAAGAAACATTATTGCTTTAAAAAACAATTTCGATACATTTTTTCTGTCATACATCGAAACATTTTCTAAATTTAGATCGTTCAGAAAAATGATAAAAAGACTGTGTTACTTTTATTTTATAAAAATGACCTTATTTATTTATTATACATGGAATAGACCTTTTTTACATTCTTCACGTAAGTGTTTCTGCTTCTACAAATATTGTTTTTAATTATTATGTAAATCATAAACAAAATTTTTAAAATTTAGATTTTTATAGGAAATTATGCGTTAATTTTAGCATAAATAGTATGTAATAATATATTTGATATAGTTATTATATAGCTAATTTATAATAACCGTTATATATAATATTATTAATGTTTTTGCTTGAATGGAGATTATTTATGATTATATATATATTATAAAAATAAGGTTATAAAATTAGTTCTGTACATGCAAAAACAATACTATTTTATTTAACTACAATAATGTTTTTAATATTTGTTTTGTTAATATACACTAATGTAGTAATTATATACAAAAACAAATTATTGTTAATAGATTTTATTTTTATTTGTTTTATTTATTTATATCACATATTCAGTAAGCTAATAATAAAACGATTTTTAATACCATCATATTTATTTTATTTTATATTAATACATTCCTACATATTATTTCATATTGACCTATTCATGATTATTTAACTGCTAGCTAATTTAAAATATATAATTTTTTATGTTTTGATAATAGACTAGGTACTATATCTATTTCACTTGAAGTCTATACATGAAAAAAATCGGAATTGATAACAAGCTTACAGGTAATTGCAGGTAAAAAAACATAGATACATTCTTTAATGTTAACAATATTAATTTTTAAATTGTCTTTCTCTTCTCCCTAATAAAATTTTAGTACTAAATCTATTCTTATTTATTTCTTTCGCAAATAAACGGTGTAGGAATATAACAAGGAAAGTCATTAAGGCAGTTATGTATTGTTATAGTTACACAATCTTCATTTCCTCCATAAGAATTGTTTGGTTCATTTGCACACCAATTTACTTCTGATGAAGGTGTGAACGGCTCGCCTGCAAGTACATTTTTAAATAAAATTATTTCTAATTGTACCCTAAAGTTTTGAGTTAGAAATTTAAATTAAGCTCTATAAAAAAATTGACAATAGTATAGACACTATACTATAGACCAGCGGTTTCCAAACTTTATGTAACCACGCCTCCCTTTAAAAATATAATCTCTTGCGCCCCCCCCCCCTTTATTTTATAAAATTATACAAAAATATTTTAAAAAGGTATAAAATGTATTTTTTTACGTATAAAATTTATTTTTAATGCGATGAATGTACTTGTTTATTAGCACAAACTTCATTAAATCTAGGTGTTATTAAGGGGAGTGCTTTCACTCATAATTTTTTTTAGAAGTATCGCATGATAATTCTATCAGTTTTGCTTTTTCAATAATAGTTGTCAGTCTAAAACTTCACAGTAACGTCCCTTTCAGTATATAAAGATAATGTTATGTTATAAAAGTTTATTTATATGAATATATTTTTTATTTATACAGTGGTACCTCGACATACGAGTGCCCCAACATACGAGTTTTTCGAGATACGAGCCGGCGAGCGAGTGATTTTTTGCTTTGAGTTACGAGCGAAATTCGAGATACGAGTTCGGTGATCTTTTTAATGACACTTGCCTAACTCATTTCCGGAACATTCTGAGAGGGAGGAAGAAACAAACCTCCTTGGGCATGTTTTTTTCTAAACGGCCTACAGGTGAAAGCGAGAAAAATGTAGCGAAAAATGCAAAAACCAGTGAGGATATCTAATTTACTTCTTTACATTCTCTATTTTGTTTTTGTACAATAAATATTTGTCATATATATATTGTCATAAATACGTTTTTATTATTCAAAACCACGTAACAAAAAAAAATGGGGTGACATTTTGGGGGTTGGAACGGATTAATGGTAGTTCAATTGTTTTGTATGGGGAAATTTGCTTCGAGATACGAGTAATTCAAGATACGAGCAAGGTTGCGGAACGAATTAAACTCGTATGTCGAGGTACCACTGTATAACTTAATGTGATGTTATGAAAATTAAATTTCTGTTAAACTTTTCGCGCCTCCCTTTGCACTAGTCTGCGCCTCCCCAAGGAGGCGCGCCTCCCAGTTTGGAAACCACTGCTATAGACTATAGGTAATCATGTGCGCCAGCAGCATTTTTTCGATGGGGGTGCAAAGTTGATTTAAACAAGTATCTAATTATTGATATTATTGTAATACAAATAAATATCCACACTATACACGTATGGTTACTTTTTTTGGAGGCAAGTAAGTGCACCCTCATTCAACTATGATCACAGTTTTTATAATATTTATAATATTTTCCAATTAGAGCTGTTAAAACCGTTTTTTGTTGAAGTGTTCAGCAATTATACATTTTAATATATTAAAATATCACTATGGTATACTATTAACCCAGTAACTGAAAAAGTATAATCAAAAAGAATCAAATTTTTACGTTTCATTCTGGTTTCTGTAAAATTCCGTATTCACTGCCAATAAATTCATTACGTTCAATTATTGTTTATTACGTCCAAGCAGTCTGAAGAAGTTTGCAGTGCTGCCAACCTATTTTTTTAGTTGTCAATTTTCATTATTGAATCCGGTAAACATCATTCATATTGATTATATGCTATATCTTTTACATTCAGATTCCGGAATAAAACAGAAGTTTGATTCTTTTCTCAATTACTGGGATATTTACCGAAAACTGTGTGGAACTGGCCTTCTTCTTGAATATCGTTTATTCCAATAAAAATATTATTTGTAAATGTAATGTTCAGTTTTGGAAAAGCACCGTAAAGACTGGCAAGAAATACAATTTCTTCTTTCGTGTTTGGAATGGCTAAATGGGCGCATTCTGAACGACATTTTAAATAAGCTTTAATCCAGGTCGTTGGTTCTTCATGATATTTATAATATCCAGCGTAATTTTTTCCTTTGAAGTATATATAATCTGTATTTTTAATTAACTCACACTTCTTAAAATCAGTAAAAATTGTTTCTAAAATCAATTATTAATTTTATAAATTAAGTCGTATTATTTTCTTATAAGGGGCAAGGGGGTATGCGGGTAAAAATATTTTAAGTTCAAAAACTTATAGAAATCAAGAAAAATATTGTCACGATATTTCAAACAATAAACTGCGCTTTTTCACTCTTTCAAGCCTAGCGAAGGTCAGTAGCGTTCACAGTTCACAGGCTATAACTTCGGAACGAGTGCGAATTTTGCTTTAAAATTTTAGGACGATATTTTATACATGTTTGACTAACATTTTATGCAAAATTACATTTTAGAAAATAATAAAGTGGGCTCCCCTCATAATTAATATCATCAATTAAAATTATCTAGATATTTTCCGCATTTACCCGCATATTCCGTAACTATTTTAAATTATTTTTTTACCAGTTATATTTTTGTTGTTAATTTGAATCGATTCGTCCTGAAAATGATAAGTGTTTAGGTATATATTTATAATAAATAATTTAAAATGATTTTTATAAATAAATAAATTCTTACACTCTCTTTCGAACAAAAATATTCTTCGTTATTCACTAGAACTCTTAAGTCTTCCGCTTTTAAATAATTTATATTTAAAAACAGTAAAGTAACCAAAAGAATCATTCGCTTCATGATTAGAGTTACATAGATATTTTATAAGTAAAACATATTTACTAATGGAATGTACCTCTACATATATATTTCTTAATATCAAATATTTTTGCATACAAATATAACAATGCAGTTCCGGCTTCCGAGGAAGGGGGCAGACTGGCACTGGCCAATGTATCATCTATACATATATTAATAATCGAAAATTGTCGTACCTTTTTTAGTATTTTTTTTATAAAAGTGAAAAAGAAACTTTTATCATTCGAAAGGTATTGTGCCATAGATATGCAAAAAATCATGTGTGTATGTTGCTGTTAAGGCAGGTAAAATAAAGGTCGAATTTCCACCAGAGACGATACTAGTTTATACAGGATGTCCCATTTTAATCTATCACCCCCCTAATTTTTTTTATCTATCAATTAAATCAAAAAATGCTTCAAATAAAAGTTGTTTGGTTTTGAGGGGGACCCAAAATGGCGTTATTAATTTTTTATTTTTTGGACGTCTTCATGGTCAAATAGGCCCAACTTTTTTTTTTCAAATGGAAACCTATATTTTTTATTACGGTATCTTATTGTTTGGAAGAAAACAAGTAGCTTTTGTTTCAAAAAATTTTTTATATGACTTCATGTTTTTTTAATATTAAACAAAATAATTTTAGATTCTAGATTTTTACTAATTTTTTACTCGAAACCCATTAACTTTAGAGGAAAAATGTAAAAAACAAAAAATGTTTATTTTAATCTGATATAACTAGGATAATTATATCAGGATTTTTTGATAACTTTTGCTCTTCAAAATATTAAAGCAAATAAAAAATAAATAAAAAAATCAGAAATAATTTTCCTAATTATATCATATTAAAATAAACATTTTTTGTGTTTTACACTTTTCCTCTAAAGTTAATGGGTTTCGAGTAAAAAATTAGTAAAATTCTAAAATCTCAAATTATTTTGTTGAATATTAAAAAAAAATGAAGTCATAAAAAAATTTTTTTGAAACAAAAGCTACTTGTTTTTTTCCAAACAATAAGATATTGTAATAAAAAATATAGGTTTCCATTTGAAAAAAAAAAGTTGGGCCTATTTGACCATGAAGATATCCAAAAAATAAAAAATTAATAACGCCATTTTGGGTCCCCCTCAAAACTAAACAACTTTTATTTGAAGCATTTTTTGATTTAATTGATAGATAAAAAAAATTAGGGGGGTGATAGATTAAAATGGGACACCCTGTATAATTTTCTTATTTATTCGTTTGTCACGAGTCCATATTTTTTATATACAGGGTGAGTTATATCAGGTGGAACAAACTTGGATATATAAGTAGTTGATTGAGAAAAATATTTCAAGCAAAAAGTTCTTATGAACATTTGTCCAGAAACTTTTCGTGAGGGAACTACAGATTTTGTCTAAAATTAGTTTTTATTTAATATTTTGAGATCCCATTGTGATACATAATTAAAGATACCCAATTTAGTATTAACATTTGGTCAGTGGGTCCTTTGATTTTATCAGTAATATTCTTAAAAAAATATACTAGAATTTAAACTAAGTTTTTTTCCATGTGACCGTCCGCCGCCCCTTCTGAACTGGCACCCCGGGCGGTCGCCCAGTCTCCCTCCCTAAAACCAGCATTGCTGTTATACATTAACAAAATAAACAACAAATTTTAACAAATATAAAAATTTCAAACATCAACCATTCTTTTTTCCAAAGCTTACTTGACTTGAATTTAATATTGCACTCGAGTGAATGTTCTAGTTTTGGCTGACATCTCGATAACAAACATATTTTAGTTTTCCATGGCAATTGTGATTTTTATTCATTAATGAATAAAATGCGTTGTGCCTTTGTTATGAGTTGTTTTATTATCGAAGATACGAGAAATTTGCTCCAATTTCTAAAATTTCACTCGATCTTTCGGTTTCAATTCTAAGAATATTAAATAAAAACTAATTTTAGGCTAAATCATTGGGGAACTGTAGTCTGTAGCTTCCTTACGAAGAATTTCCGGACACATGTTTATATGAACTTTTTTCTTAAAATATTTTTCACAATACACTGTTCAAGTTTGTCCCACCTGATATGACTCACCCTGTATATATAAAATATTTAGTCAATATCTATATAAAATGTAAATATCTAAAAAATATATAAATAATAGTAAAAATACTGAACGCGTTAGTTCATTTTTTAAGTACTACCCTGTATAATATTTATTTTAAGATATGAGCCGAACATATTATGTAGGTATACTTTGTTATATAAACACAGCTACATATATTTGAATACATTTTTTTATTCAAAATTATCTGAAGATTACAATAAATATAATATAAAATTAAGATTAGAGGAATAAACATAATATATAATCATTGTAGGTAAAAAGGGGGAGAGGGGAGAGGGCTATATGCAGAATATATATTCAGGAGCCCCATTAAAAAAGTTTTTGTCGAATAATTAAAAATTTTAAAAAAGTGACATCTCAATGCCTAAGGACCTTTTTTGGCAATTTTGGTGTGTATAATTGGCTGAAGAGCAAAATAAATGTTACAGTTATTTGACATTATTTATATACCGGGCCCCCCATTAAAAAAAGTATTTGTTGAATAATTAAAATTTAAAAAAATGTCATCACATGCCTAAGATCCCTTTTTGCTCTTCCAGCTATTTTAGTGTGTATAATTGGCCAAAAAGCAAAACAAATGTTACATTTTTTTTACTATATTTATTCACCGGGCCCCCTTCGTCAGTCCCCCCTCCCCCCATTAACTTGAAACTCTAGGCAGTTTCCTAAAGTGCCTACTGTGTAAAATACTAAAGATTATAACAATTGACGTTTATCCTGGAATAAATCCTTATCCATTTCTTTCACATATAAAAGTTGCAGGAACAAAACAAGGAAAATCATTAAGACAGTTGCGATTTTCAATAGTTAAGCAATCTTCTTTTCCTGTTTTGGTACTGCTTGGTTCATTTGGACACCAGTTTAATTGCGATAAATTTTTAATGGGTTCATCTGGAATAATTTTTTTTGTAAATTATAACTATAAGCTCATTTGAATGTCAAAATAACTGAATTTTAATGTCCAATAACTTAGCCTCGCTTAATTAGCGCAATGCACGAAGTGATAGCGTTTATATGCTCGATTTTCCGTCCGTCCGTCCGTCTGTCTTCCACCGTGAGATCTCGGCCCCCTGACCACCTAGAGACCTCGGGTTTTCGCTAAATGGTAGGTCTGTGGTTCTAGTTTAGTCCATTTTAGGAATTTTTCCGGTCATGACCCTTCATCCGGCCACGGACAGACATAATGTCCATTTTTCATACAAAATTTTTCATGGCTTCATGTACCTCGTTGGACTTGGGATTGATTCACGAATCGATTAGCAAGGGTATTTTTTGAGTTGTGTCCAAGTGGGTTTTGATAATTTTTTTAAATGCGCTTTATTGTATTGTATTCAGTGGCGGATTTACCAATAAGCAAAAGAAGTAACTGCTTAGGGCACCCGGTCATTAGGGGCACCATGTGGGGCATAAGCGTAAAATTGGGAGAAATGGGAATGAAAAATTTTGGTGAGGACTAAAAAAAAAGGTCTTCAGAATTTTAACGACTAAAAAAAAGAGGGGCCTTTACATGATTAGTGCTTAGGGCATCACATAGGGTAAATCCGGCACTGATTGTATTAAAGTGTTCTTCTTCCAAAAACTCTTCACTATTACAAAAAAGGCAGAATGGTATAATGATATCATTAAAAAAAAACTAAAAATTTAGGACAGAGCTCCGTTAGTACATTATAATGGAGATACTAACTTGTACCCCAAAAATTATACCAGTCTGCCATAAAGAATCTTTCAAAGCAGAACATTTAAAAACAACACAACTAGTACATTTTTTTTTTTCAAAAAAGGTAGAGCTATGTTACTGGGTATAATATAAATTTACCTAAAACAGTATAGAACTGGCCTTCTTCTTGAATATCGCTTATTCCAATCAAAACATAAGATGGATGTTTAGTATTAGGTTTTGGATATGCATCGTAAAGACTGTATAAAAACTCCATCTCCTCATTTGTGTTGGGAATAGCCAAATGGGCACATTCTGAACGACATTTTAAATAAGCTTTAATCCAAATCGTTGGTTCTTCATGATATTTATAATATCCAGCGTAAGTTTTACCTTTGAAGTATATATAATCTGTTTTTTTAATTAAGTCACATTTCTTATCATTTGTTTCTGAAATTAATTAATTTTTTAATTATATGTGAATTATAATATATACATTGGGTTGTACAAAGTAAAATAATCCACAATTAGTTAATTGGTTGTTTTAAAACCATTATTACGACATTTCTAAAAAACAATCACAGTTATGATACACTTTATAAGGTTAACAATTATATTTAGTGAATTGCTCATTTACAAATCGAGATTAACTAATCGTGGATTATTTTGCTTTATACAACCCAAGGTTAATATTGTTCCGTTTTTACCAGTTGAATTTTTATTTATTAATTGAATCAGTTCATCCTGAAATATTTTTAAATATTATAAATGCATATATAAATTATTTAAATTAATTCTTACATTCTCTTTTGAACAAAAATATTCTTCGTTATTCACTAGAACTCTTAAGTCTTCCGCTTTTAAATAATTTATATTTAAAAGCACTAAAGTAACAAAAATAATCATTTGCTTCATGTTTCAATAATACTTTATAAACAAAATTTATTTTTAATATCGACAATATGTAGGAATGTCATGTGTCCTTCCGAATTGATTAGATATTTTTGCAAATATACAAATGAAGTGCCGGAATTGGGGAGGGGGACTAGATAGATATATAACACAGCTTCCTGCAATGCAATATGGAAGATAATTTTATCAAATATTTGCTTCGTAAAAATTGCATCATGTATTTTTCGTATACATCCCATAGATTTTTTTATCAACTAGCGCATTCGACCCGGTACTACCCGGGTTAATATCCAAAAAAATTATAGTTTCGTAAATGAATAAAATATTCAAACCCATGATTCAAACCGTAATTATAGAATTCTTTATTCCATGGCTACAATGGCTACTATTTCTTTGCTGAAACATCATGGAAACAAAACACAACTTGATAAAGATTTTTTTAGTCTTTTGATGTTAAAGCTTAGGTTTTCATAAAATATTAATATCCACGATACTGCACGGAAAAATTATCTAACAATTGGTGAAAACCGCATTGAAATCGGTTCAGTAATTCCCAAGCCAAGACAAGTATAGAACAAATTTAACGATATCTACACTCATCTTTTTTTTGAAGACTTGATTTTCGAATTAAATGCACTATTCGTACTCTATGCCGCTCTATGCCTATGATGGAGATAAAAAATAAATGTACAAAATTTCAGTGCCCCTTTTCAAATAATTTTTTATGTAGGTCTTTCAATTAAAAATTGTTATTTATAAATACCAATCAATTACTTTTTTGCTCACCGCACCGGGCCCATCTTATTCCCTGGCCTTTTGTTGTAGCGGGTAGCCGGTATAATAAATGGTGCATCTCTCCTTATGGTGCGTCTCACTCGAAATGACCCTACATGAAAAAAATTGAAGAAATTATGGGTTTTCGTTGGTTGTGTCCATTACAACTTTTGATCAGCATACTTTGAACTAACATTTCTCCGTTACAAAAAAATTCAACCAAAATGAATAATCCATTTTGATTTTTTCGCAGTTACGTTCTGTTTATTCCCATTTTTAATAAAAAAAGATTACCAGGTTTTAACCAAACCAATCAATCGTGTGGCGGTTGAGAAATACTGTTATCAGGCCCGGATTTACCATGCAGGCAGTGTAGGCACGTGCCTATAGCGGCAAAAATTTAGGGGCGACAGATTTGAGCGTGAAAAAAAGTTTTGGTAAAAATTAGTAATAAAATTCTTACTTGACAACTAGAAGAAAAAAAAGGGAATTGAAATAAAAAATCGTCACTTTTTTATTTTTATTGAATAAAAGGGGCGGCAATTTTCGCAATTGCCTAGGGGTGGCAATTTTCTAAATCTGGCCCTGACTGTTATAATGTAGTACACTCACCACTCAATATAACGACCTTCTATACAACGACCGCTCCATAGAACGATTGGTAAACCGTTCTATATAACGACCGTTTTCCTAGCGCGAAATTTAAATTCACCAATTGATGTTAAAGTTGGCACAGTGGGCGGGGCGACGACATGTCATTATATAGAACGGTGAGTGAACCTGATTATCAAGTTTTACTTGTATGACTCACTTATTATTCTGTGCACACCATTGAGTCTCTCCCGGTGGTGGCTAAGAAATGAGATCAAAGAACTGATATACTCGGAGACAATTTCCATTGTTGTATTATACTGATTGTGAGTTTACTTCAACGAATTAGTTGTTTGGGAAACTTATTGTTAGTCAAGAGTTCGGTTTTATTTATTAAATTTTAAAGATTGGACATCAAAGTTGAAAAAATGATTCATCTGAAACTAGAAGATATAGATCCTCCACAAGATGTTAAAACTATTGATGAATTTTCAATATACCATGAGAAAGAACGTCAGGTAAAGAAAAATATTGTTAATATTAAGTACATATGTCGATAAATATTTAGTACAGTTGGACATATCTAGGGTTGCCAGAAGCCTAAGGTGTGAAAAAATTAAAAAAGAGGACAAAAAGAGGACAGATTGAAAAAATAAAAAAGTGTACGTCGAATTAGATTTTTGATTTTGAACACCTTTTTTTAGATTTTTACATTTTTATTTCAAATTTATTGTTAAAAATAAAGTGAAGACCTTTTTTACGTAGGTAAATTTCTTAAAAAATCCCGGACGCGTTTAATAAATTCCCCCGGACGCCCTTAAAAAATGGACAGTATCCAGGGAAAAGAGGGCGGATGGTAACTCTAGATATACACTCATCGCTTGATTTACCGACGTTGTTGGTAATTCAACCACTTGATTTGACGACGTCGAGAGGGACCCCCACCACCGTGCCAACCTCAACGTTGATTGGTGAATTTAAATTTCGCGCATAAATATAGCAATCACGGTATAGTATTATGGAGGGGATAGGAGAAGGTCGGCAAATCACGCGTTTGGCCCGTCGGCAAATCAAGCTGCCGGTAAATCAAAGGTCGGTAAATCGCGAGATGAGTGTATCACGCACGTTCGTAAATGCAAATGTGAAAGAAAACAGCGATTCCAAAACAATCGTAATCAATAACATGTTTTCGTTACTTTTGTAAATATGTGCATATCAGAGCAGTGGCGCACCTAGAAAAAAAATTATATATTTAAAAAAAAATTATTTTTTATGTATCACAAATTGTTAAAATAAAAATGCATATTAACAAATCCGGGGGGGGGGGGGTGTCTTGTATAGATACATATGATGATTTCCTGTTGTAGCTAGCCCGTACAATAAATTAATGTCGTATACAGGCTGTCCAAGATAAGCATGAAATTCATTAAACGGTAAGAGATACAGATGTGGTTAAATGAGATGAATTATTTGTAGGAAAGGGGTCAGTATTACAACATCAAAAAATATTAATATTTTTATGTGGTTTAGGCGGTATACCCAAAAAACTGAAAATTCGGAATTTCTTTAAATGACTATAACTTTTTTGGCAAAGTAGATAGGTACTTTTTGTTTGCGATTTCTTAAAGCACTGTTTTGTTTAGAATTGTTTGATGTATTCAGAATTTTTATATCACTTTTAGTTTCCGAGTTACAAGCCCTAACTTTAGTTTTTCTTATGGGCCGCTAAGTTGGCTATAGCATATTTGAACGTGTTTTTTACTCTACTTTACAATGATATGTCACATGTCATACTTGTTATTAAAAAAAAGTAAGAACCTTTTTTTGTAATAGTTTAATGTTTTTAAATATGCATTTGTTATTTTCATTGTTGTTATTGAGATTTTTGTTTAACAATTTTTGTTTTTCATGCTTACCTAAATGTTTGTAATAAAATACTTATAAATATCAACAGTATTTAGTATTTCGACTTATTTTCTATAATAAGTATGTCATGTGACATATCGTTATAAGTATAGAGTAAAAAACACGTTCAAATATGCTATAGCCAACTTAGCGGCCCATAAGAAAAACTAATGTTAGGGCTTGTAACTCGGAAACTAAAAGTGATATAAACATTCTAAATACGCCAATCAATTTTACACAAAAAAGTGCTTTAAGAAACCGCAAACAAAAAGTACATATATCTACTTTGACAAAAAAGTTATAGCCATTTAAAGAAATTCCGAATTTTCAGTTTTTTGGGTATACCGTCTAAGCCACATAAAACTATTAATATTTTTTGATGTAATACTCACCCCTTTCTTACAAATAATTCATACCATTTAACCACATCTGTATCTCTTACTGTTTAGGATATCCCCATGCATTTCACGCTTGTCTTGGACACCCTGTATATAGATTATAGAATGTCGTTTTGCAGGAAGTCTTGGAAATTAAAAAGGAAAATTTGGCAAATACCGATATTAACAATCAGCAGAAAGAAGAAGAAACAAATTACAGTGCATCAAATTCAAGTAATGAAAATAAAACTGATTATGAATGTAAATTAGTTGACTCTAACCCAAGTTTGAAAAAGTATTATTGTTATATGTGTATGAAATACTATAAAACGCAAAGTACTTTACTGAAGCATATATTAATACATACTGGTCGACGACCATTTAAATGCGACCGATGTGACTATACTTGTCCATATAAAAGCAGTTTGAAGTTACATAAAGTAACACATTCTACTAAGCGACAGCGACCATTTAATGAATGCACATAAATGTAAGACATTCTTATGAACGACCTTATAAATGTGAGCAGTGTGAATAATGCCCCTGTAACGACATAACTGTCATTTAGTTTAAATCAGCTCCATGTCTCTGGCACCCCCTTTTTTGAAATTCGAATTTTATTATATGCAGTTCGTTTGTGCTTCGTTTGTGCACGTTTGTGCAGGAAATCCTTTCGTTTGTGCTTTAACCCTTTAGGAGATATTCAAAAAAATCAAATGGGGGGCCGTAGACATGGGAGCCCCCCCTTTTTTGAAATTCGAATTTTATTATATGCAGTTCGTTTGTGCTTCGTTTGTGCACGTTTGTGCAGAAATTTTCATCGTTTGTGCTTTAACCCTTTACATGTTATTTATATTTAAAAATACCGAAAACATGTCTCTGGCACCCCCTTTTTGAAATTTAAATTTTTGAATGTGCAGTTCGTTTCTGCTTCGTTTGTGCACGTTTGTAAATAAAATATATGGTAGCAGGCTTTGAATCATGAAGATTAGAGACAGGATATTAAACTTGAGTGGAGGGGGTATGTCGAAGAACAGAACCTGGAGTGGGCGGTCCGCATTTTTTGGACCTCTGCGCAGAAGTAAGAAATTTACTTTGTGCGCACTCACCACTCTGTATCTTGTGGTACACATACAACTATATGGTTGCGCAATCAACTAATGCACAATGCACAGCGGTCCAGCATGAGAGACCACCCACTTCAGGAGTCATATTGTGACACATAAAATTGTATTACAGAGATACATAGTTTATATTCCTGTCTCTATTCTTTATGCTTTGAATATACACATTGACTCATTTTTTGTATACAAGTATTTGATTATAAATAAATAAAAACATAAAAGTTATTGTGGTCTTGTATTTTTATTCAATAATACATATATAAATATATATAATATAATAAGTATAAATTATAAATAATATACATATATGCATATATATTGTATATAGGTACATATATGAACATTTTTAAATGTCTTTAATCTCCCACTGAATAGAGTACTTATTATTATAATATTGTATTATTATATTAATTATTGAAATTATCCCCACAAAAAAAAAATCTTCTCCCTCCACATTACTCATTTTTATCAAAAAATATCTAGCTAAAATTTAATGCTGGGTCTAATTTTTATTCGTTTCTTTCACAAATAAAAGGGAAAGGAATCCGACAAGAAATATCATTCAGACAATTGATTTTTGATAAACTTCCACAATCTTCGTTTCCTTCATAAGAATTGTTTGGTTCTTTTGAACACCAATTTACTTCTGACGAAGGCTTGAAGAGTTGCCCTACAAGTTTTTGAAACGTATTATCAATGTTCATTTAAAAATATGGGATACACTATAATAACTAATATACAGGATGTTGAAAAAAGATGGATACACCTGCATAAGTCGACAGGGGGGAATTATCAGGAAAAATGATCCAGACAAAAATGTTAGCATTTATCCCTAGCTATCACATGACAATGCCCGTTGGGGGGAGGATCAATCCCCCCGGGGGGAACGCTCACCCCTTCGTATTTTTTAAATGAGAACCCCCTATTTTTATAACAGATTTCCTTTTTTTACTTTCTATGTATGAAACTATCTGTTAAAAACTCAAAGAAAACTGTCATATAAGTTTGATATCTCATTTGAGAGTGCTTGCATGCTAGCTTGCAAATTTGCTAGGTTCTTTTTAATACCGGACTTAAGGCGTATCCAGTATCCAGTATGACACATCCCTAATAGGCAGAGAGCCATGATTAAATTTCCTATGGATAAGATACATAGACGAAGACAACTGTGTAAGTAAAATTATCACATATATACCTTAAGGTAGCCACTTTTGGAACATGAAAATTTTGTTTGCATGATAAAATATGATGTCTTATTTTATCATGCTGGCAAAATTCAACAATTCAAAAAAATAATTTTAATATTTACCTAAAACCGTATAGAATCGTCCCTCTACTTGAATATCGCTTATTCCGATTAGAATATAGCCTTTGATTGTAATATTAGGTGTTGGATAAACATCGTAAAAACTGTTCAAAAATACCATCTCCTCTTTTGAATTAGGGATAGCTAAATGTGCGCATTCTGAACGACATTTGAAATAAGCTTTTATCCAAGTTGCTGGTTTTTCATGATATTTATAATAACCAGCATAACCATTGCCTGCGAAGTGTATATAATCTGAATTCCTAATCAAATCGCACTTACTGATGGTTTCTAAAATGAAATAATATTATATTAATTAATAAAAATTATTAAATATTTAAAAAAAAATATTTTCTTTTACCTGTTTTAGTACTATTGCATGCATTTGGTTCATTCTAAAAAAAATATTTTGATAAGTGAATTGTAATTTCTACAATCATATGGCCCCTAGCAATTGTTAAGGCCAGATAAAACCGTCGTAAAACTAACCATTCGGCCTCCACTTGAATAACGCTAATGCTAGCAGTACATATTACGACAGTAATTTTTTTTTCTTCAGGGATTCGGTGAAAAAAATCGTGGAAAAAATAGCATACACTTTAACTTTTAATTAAAAGAAAATTAAGCTGCTATTTAAAAAAAAACTTATTGGTTGCTGATATCATTAAAAATAATTTTAATAAAAAAAATCAGATCGCTAAGAATTGTCTAAAAGAATTGAAAAATAGACGTTGCTTTAAATCGTTCTTTATTTTATTTCTACGATAGTGTTCAATTTTTAGAGGCTCATAAAGTGAAAACGACGATTTTAGCTGAAAACTTCAGTTATTGTGGAAAAAATCGTAAAAAAATAAGCAAAGCAAAATAAATTTAAAAAAAAAAAATTCCGCATACTTTTTATTGGCTTGTAAATCTTTTTATGATGTACATGAATTTTTTTTAAATATATCTTAAAATATTAAAAACAATTTCTTACATTTTGTCCTGAACAAAAATATTGTTCATTGTTTTTCAAAATCACAAAATCATCTGCTTTGACATAGTTTGTATGTAAAAGTACTAAAAAAGGCAATAATATTGTCCACTTCATGGTTGTTTGAATTTAACAAGAAGTACAACTTTTTTGACTCTTTATAATTAATTTAAAGAATTTTGCTTTTATAGGTAGGATATGATTGTGATAATGACAATACAGAGGTGTAACTTTAATTTCTTCTGCACAAATATATAATATATTATAATTACATAAGGGACCATCAATTAATTACATTACATAAATTTTATGCCCCCTCCCCCTCCCGACCGTGTCACAGGTTATCACATTCGTGTAACCCCCCCCCCCCTCCTGTTGTGACGTCACGCAAATTTCGAAACAATAATTAGGTACTCAAAATCAACGTAAAAAAAAAGAAAAGAAATATTATTTTTGCATTAATTTATAGATTTTGAGCATTAAATTTATTATTTTGTACATAAAATGTTGCACAAAGTTAGTCAAAGTATATAAAATAATGCACGTTTAAATTGTTTTGAAAATATTAGATCGAAGTGAATTTTCTTAAAATTTTTACAAAATAAAATACCAGCATACCAATTTCAGTAACAATTCATATTTAAATAAAAGAGTAAAAAAAATATTTTTCAATTAAAATAGGCTATACAATGCTTACAAGTAATTGAAAAAGTAATCAAAAGGAACAAAATTTTGACATTTGATTCCGGTTTCTGTAAAATTCCGTATTCACCGCCAATAATTTCATTACGTTCAATTATTGTTTGAAGAAGTTTGCAGTGCTGCCAATCCGCATTACCAACATATTTTTAGTTGTCAATTTTCATTATTGATTCCGTCTGAATCCGGTAAACGTCATTTAGATTGAAAATTTGGTATATATCTTATATTACATTTGAAATTCAGATTACAGAATAAAACAGAATGGTAATTTTATTCAGTTTGATTCTTTTCTCAATTACTTACTGCATGGGTTTTCTTATTTTTTTCTTAGTTACAACTTTAACTTAAATCTATCTTATATTTCCTATTTGGTTAGATTATTTTATCATTGAATTAAGGTTAATAATTAACAAAAGGAAAAAACAATGTGGATTAATTGAATTTTGTTTGTATATATGTGGTAATGTGGTTTAGTCCGTTTAGTTTAGTTTACTATAATTATTATCTTCCCGGCATAAGGAAGTTATTGTAATGTATAATATCAACATATTTTTATGTTTCAAGGTCGCTTGAATAATTTGGCATAAAAATTCTACAATACAAATATTGAAACATGTATTTCAATATTTCCCAAAATTCCAGGGGTACAAGAAGGTAGAAAAGATTGTATATATAATAAAACGATGAACGGGAGGTGGGGGCGGTCATTTACATAAAACAATGTTCATCTAAAGTGACCATCCGTCCTCTTTTGAAGAGAACAGTCCTCTATTTTGGCAACTGTCCTCTATAGAAAACTTGTCCTCTTTTGGGTCCTTTTTTTAGTTTTCGAAATTTTGTTCACTTTTTTTATACAATACATACGAGTTCATATTTGCAAGAAAAACGTATCAATTCAGTTTAACAAATTTTTTAAATAAATTTTTATAAAATTTTCAAGGTCCAAAAATAATGTGACCTTTTCCGAGGAGTTTTCTGAATAGTAGGGAGGGTAGTATCCCTATTTTGTCCTCTTTTTATTTTTATAATTCTGATCACTTTCATCCCTATATACCTATATTTTCACATGATTCTTATGCAGGCCCATCTGCTCTATCCCCCTCTTGGAACCACCCCTTGTTTAACCAGTTTTGGACAATCGGATCGACGGGATCGACTATTGAGAAACATTGGTATGCATGCAAGTGCCCATGAATACCGTTGGATAGTAACTAGATAGCAATAAGTATTTGTTGATGTGTTCTAATTCCGACGTTTGTGAGATAAATATTTTATGGTAGCTATTAGTGAATCAGTCACTATTGTTGTGTAACGTAGTCTAGAACTGCAATTATATTTATTAATTTTTAAAGATTGTACATCAAAATCGAATCAAGTGCGTAAAAATGATTCACGTGAAACAAGAAAAGACGGAAGCGGGAGATGAAATTGATCTTCTACAAGATATTGAAGTTTATGATGAATTTTCAGTATATTGTAAACAAGAACAGGTAATAAAAATTAATGTTAATATTTATGTATGATTTATGTATACTAGGGTGACCACAAAAAATCGATGTCGGAATTTTGTTCGTCTGGACCCCACAAAACGATTCCCCTTTCCAGATATTAAGATAGCCGAAATTTGAGCTCGATTAAACGACCTTTACCCGTGCCGCTCGTCGCTCAAAGTTTGAAAAAATACAAATTTTTTGCCAAAAAGCTGACATATGGAGCCATAACTCCAGAATGGTAAATAATAAAAACACGCTTAATATCTCAAAAGAAAGCTAATGTTGTTCTTCAAAATTTATATTCTATACATAATAGTTGTTATTTTAAGTCAAACCGAGTTACAACAGCCTTTAGCCCCAAAAAGGTGACCTGGTACCACTAGGAGCATACTTCGTATATTTTGTTATTAAGTGATAAATTTTGCTTTTTTTTGGTATATTTTTGAGTTTTAAGTAGAAATATAATAAAAAAACAAGTAATACTGATAACCTAGCCCCAAAAAGGTGACCTGGTGCCTGGTACCCAGGGTCGGATTTAAAAATTTGCCGCCCGTAGGCAGCTGCGAAAATTTGCCGCCCTTTTGGATTGAAAAGTGAAGTTTTAAAAAAAAAACTGTGTCAATGAAAATGTGAAGACTTTTTTTTTAGCTCTTTTAGTCAAAAAATTAAAAAAATTCCATAAAAAAAAATCTGAAGATCTTTTTTTTTAGCTCTTTTATGTTTATTTTTTTTCTTGCCAAAATTTGCCGCCCCTAAAATTTTGTCGCTCTAGGCACGTGCCTTTTTAAATCCGCAAATTTAAAAATGCGATGAGTGTGAGTATACTTGTCAATATAAAACTTGTCTGAAAGAACATAAATTTACTCATTCTATTAAACGAACTTTTGAATGTGATCAGTGTGAATGGAGTTTTAAACGAGAGTCTTATTTGAAGAGTCATATAAAAATAAAACATTCTGATACTTCGCAAACTTTTAAATGTGATGAGTGTGAATATACCTCTAGACTCAAATGTAATTTAAAAAAACATAACCTAACACATACTAATCAACGACCTTTTAAATGCAACCAATGTGATTACAGTTGTAGTATTTCATTTGAAAGGACATAAATTAACACATTCTAAAATGTGACTACTGAAAAGTAAGGTTTGAGAAGACATAATTAATAAACGTTGTGAGTATGTTTAATTTAAATTTTTGAGAAATTGTGAAAAACAAAGTAAAATCACTATTCACTAATTCACTAATCGAGTATTAAAACCACAATAACACGTCTGTCTATGATTTGAGTCATTTTTTGTATGTAAATGTTTAATTGTATTATTGATAAATAAAAAAATAAAGTTAGTGACAGCGTGCATTTTTATTCAATCTCCTATTTATTTTATGTATTATGTCGAATATCGATGAAGATTGATAGTTTTTTTATCGTTGTGTCACCCCCCCCCCCCCAAATTTTTCTTGTTTAAACAATTAGAAAAAAATTATAAAATTAAATTTAATTTTAAAAAATTAAATAATTTGACTTAAAAAGTTATAATAGGTTTTCAAAAATGTAATAACAATATATAGGTCATAGGTGTCCCAAAAGTCACTACCAGTTTGTAAAAATAGATTTAATTTCATATATATGAATCCATTACTTGTGGGACCCTTTATATTGTTGTTATATAATTTGAAAATCTAAAATTATTTAAGACAAATTAAAATTATACCTACATATATTTTTTTCTATATAATTGTTTAAACAATTAAAATTTTATGGGTACTAAATAATAAACCGAAACGAGTAAGTTTTGTTATTATTATTTTTTTAATATCTCTTACCGTTTATGATAGTTAAATAAAAACGAAAAGTACTCCAATTTTTTTACTTTTATTTTTTATTACTTTGCATAAAAAATCGAGTATAGTTGTGGATGGTAGTAGAAAAATTAAAACTGCAATATATTAATAGTATTTTTTTATTTAACTTATATACTACTTTATAAAATAAACGTTTACGTAATTTTTTTTTATTAACAGGCTCTTATTTCTTTCTTTCACAAATAAAAGTTGCAGGAACAGAACAAGGGAAATCATTAAGGCAGTTATCTTTCCCTATAGTTACGCAATCTTCATTTCCTTCGTAAACACTGTTTGGTTCAGTTGAACACCACTCTACTGTAGACAAATTATGTAATGGTTCACCTAAAATAATTTACAATAATATACACTCATCGCTCGATTTAATCACGTTGTTGGTAATTCAACCACTTGATTTAAGAACGCCGAGAGGGGCCCCCACCACCGTGCCGACCTCAACGTTAATTGGTAAATTTAAATTTCATACAGAAATATAGCAATCACGGTAGTATTATGGTGGGGATAGGGGAAGGTTACTTAATCGCGCGTTTGGCCCGTTACTAAATCAAGCGGAGATCAAATCGAAGGTTACTAAATCGAGAGATGAGTGTATATGAATCACGAAGATACAATAACGAGGTTAAACATGAGTGGAAGGAGTTGGCCAATAAACGGAAACTAGAGAAGGCGGTCCGTCCGCATTTTTCGATATTCTGCGTAGAACTGTTTGGTCAAATGTTATGAGGCGGGGTACGCACACAGCTATACGGTTGCACAGTCAACTACTGCGCACTGACTCGAACACGAGAGACCACCCGGCTCGGGGGTCATATTTTGACTCATCAAATTGTATTACAGAGATGCATAGTTTATACTCCGTATTCTATGCTTCATGATATGAATATATAAAGACATAGGCGCCGACTTTTCATTTAACCTGGGGGGGGGGCGAGATTTTCATAATTGGGGGGGGGGGGGTGCAAAAAATTTCCTTAAAAAATGTGCAATATCCAACTTTCGTAATAACGACAAAAATTTCAGAAACACAACTAATAATGTGACAACAAATTTTTTTTTATCAAATTATTGTAGTTTCGATAAAAATCGATCAAACTTAAATTATTTGAAATAATTGAAAAGTGGACATTTATATTTAATTTACAGAGGCTCATGAAACGTAAACGACGATTTTAGCTGAAAATATAGTAAAGTGTAGAAAAGTTGTAGAATTTTTTTTAAAGCTGTTGATCTAACTAATTGTAAGCTTTGTAAAGGAAATAAAAGATGTTTTAGTATTAATTTCCTTTTTGAAGAAATTTTTAGTGATCATTTTTACTCAAGTGACAAGTATTTGAATATTTACACCTTTTTTTAAAGTAAAAATCTTATTGACAAAAGTATCTTTAATTTAAAAGAAACTAGAGTTCAGCTGCATAGGGGGGGCGAAGCCCCCCTGGTATAATATCTGGGGGGCGATCGCCCCCCTCGCCCCCCCGTAGTCGGCGCCGGTGTATAAAGACGAATTTGATCATAAATCGCAGTGGTGCACTATACATTTCAAGGGGTATACCTTAAAAAAATGTCAATTTTTGACCATAAATTATTTTTTGAATTACACATGTTATGGTGTCCAAGATAAGCGTGAATTGCATGGGGATACCCTAAACGGTAGGAGATACAGATTTAGTTAGGTAAATGAGATGAATAATTTGTAAAGAAAGGGTGAGTATTACTACATAAAAAAATATTAATAATTTTATGTGGTTTAGGCGGTATACTAAAAAATCTGAAAATTCGAAATTTGTTTAAATGGCTATAACTTTTTAAAGAAAATCCGAATTTTCAGATTTTACCGCCTAAACCATATATTTTTTTATGTAGTAATACTCACCCCTTTCTTACAAATAATTAATCTCATCTTGGACACCCTGTATAGATTTCGACACATAGATAACCACTATAATGTCCAATTTCACCAACCCATGTTACCAGTATGTTTGTATTAACAGCCTGGTACCAATATGTTGAATAGCAATTAGGTACTGGGGTTCTGATTTTCTGATTGAGATTGAAGATTTACAAGACAGTTAACTGTCTATTTTTAAAAATAACAGACTTTGGTGAAACTAGGGGTAAATATTTTATATTATTATCTAGTTTATTACCTTCAATTGTATAAAACTGTCCCTCTTCTTGAATATCATGAATTCCGACAAAAACATTGTGTTGGAATTTTGTGTTAGGTTTTGGATAAGTTCCGCAAAGACTGTTAAGAAATACTAATTCCTCTTTCGTGTTAGGAATGGCTAAATGTGCGCATTCTGATCGACATATTAAATAAGCTTTTATCCACGTGGTTGGTTCTTCATGATATTTATAATATCCAGCGTAACTTTGACCTTTGAAGTATATATAATCTGTGTTTTTTATCAAGGCACATTTTTTAACATCAGTAAATATTGTATCTGAAATCAATTAATTTTTTTTAATTAACATAGGTAACATATCATTTTAATTGTTAATTGTTTACCAGTTTTATTAATAAATTGATTTGGATCATCCTAAAAATTATAAATATATTATTAATATTTTAAATAATGTTTTAAATGAATTCTTACATTGTATTTTATACAATAATGTTCTTCGTTGTTCACTAAAAGTCTTAAGTCGTCCGCTTTTAAATAATTTATATTTAAAAGCAAGAATGTAACTAGAAAACACATCCGGTTCATGATTACTTCATTAACAAAATGTATTTGAAGCATGGTCACTTTTTACGTTTTTACTGATTAGATATTTTTACACATAAAAATTTGTAATCTTCAAAAATATTATTTAAAAAAAATATTAGTAAGCACGTGTATTGATAAACCTTGCACTAGTTTTACACCAAGCTAACAAAACTTTTTTTTAGTTTAAATATACCATTTCTGTTTGTCTTGTTTTTATGTTAAAAATATATTATTTTCATGCTCAGCGCAATTTACTGATAGCGTCAAAAACATACCGTGGCATATGATTAGTAAATGCCCAGGAAAAAGCGATCAGACCTAATTGGATCAGAGCAGATCTGAAATTTGATCCAATTAGATCTGATCAGATCTGAATGGGCCAAATTACGGATCTGATCAGATCTGATTGGATCAAATTTCAGATCTGCTCTGATCCAATTGGATCCAATCTGATCTGATTGGATCCAATTGGATATAAAATCAAATATAAAAATTTTCATCAAAAATAGCATCAGATCTGATCAGATCCGTAATTTGGCCCATTCAGATCTGATTAGATCTGATCAGATCTAATTGGATCAAATTACAGATCTGCTCTGATCCAATTATAGACCGGGAGCCAGGCTACATTCCGTTTGAAAAACCGTTAGGATTCATAAGAGTTGGTGATTTACATTCAGAAAGATGTAAAGAATGAAATTCTGAAGGTTGCCGGAAAAAAAACTCGGAACTTTTTTTGATACGAGCATTATAACGGAGTCCTTCCAGTTATAAAAAAAATTGATGTTGCACCATTTTTAATTTTGATGAAAGTTTAGTCAGTTGTTATTATACGTATTAGTTAGCAAAAACTGTAATTAGAAAATTTTAAATGTTCACAGGTTAGAGGTGGTGATCGTTTTACCCTCGTAAGATATGAAGATTTCATCGATTTTTAACATTTTTTTGGCTCGCTATAGCATGCGTTCTAATTAAACAATTATAATGAACTTGGGGTCATTTGAAAGCCTAAAGAGTCTAGCTTCAAAATGATTTAACTCAATTTTAAGTTTAGGTTATTTTCGTTGTAGATATTCGTAATAAAGGCTTTTCAATTTCATTTATGAAATTGTCATTTTATCTTTTTTTCAAAATGTTCAGTGGCTTTCTGGTTTAACCAAGAAAGCTGTAATTATGCGTAAGTTATGTTCACATATAGTACTCAGTACCCACAAAAAATCAGCTTGATTGATGTACATTTTCTATTAAAAAAATTAAGTTAAATATCACAAATATCACGGAAACACCAAAAACAGCTGTTTTCGAAGCAAATAAAAGTTATGTGGGGGGCAAGATAAATTACTGAATTTTTTTTTACAAATGCTCTTAATAATTATCTAAAAAGGGCAATTTGACTCGTTTTATTATTTTAATTTTTTTAGCTGCTAGAAATTTAAAAATAATCAAAAAAATGCAAAAACTCCAAAATTAGCTATTTTCAAAGTAAAAAGAATCTATGAAGGGGGTGAGATTAAAATGAAATTTTTTTCTACAGATGCTACTGCCCCTTTTGAGTGACGTAAGTTGCCGCGCAATGCCTATATGACTTTTTTAATTCCACGATACAGCTGCATTGGAGTTACTAAAATTGTTGATTTTTATTTTATTTTTCATTTTTAATGCGTGATTTTGATGTTTTTCAGTCTAATTGCAGGACACTAAGTGGCTAGAAAAATTAAAAAAATCAGAAAAACACCACTTGGCCTTTGAACCTCTCTACTGTAAGCATCTTTAGAAAAAAAATCAGATTTTAATCTCACCCCCTTCACATATATTTTTTACTTTGAAAATAGCTAATTTAGGAGTTTTTGCATTTTTTTGATTATTTTTAAATTTCTGGTAGCTAAAAAAATTAAAATAACAAAACGAGTCAAATTGCCCTTTTTAGATAATTATTAAGAGCATTTGTAAAAAAAAATTCAGTAATTTATCTTGCCCCCCACATAACTTTTATTTGCTTCGAAAACAGCTGTTTTTGGTGTTTCCGTGATATTTGTGATATTTAACTTAATTTTTTTAATAGAAAATGTACATCAATCAAGCTGATTTTTTGTGGGTACTGAGTACTATATGTGAACATAACTTACGCATAATTACAGCTTTCTCGGTTAAACCAGAAAGCCACTGAACATTTTGAAAAAAAGATAAAATGACAATTTCATAAATGAAATTGAAAAGCCTTTATTACGAATATCTACAACGAAAATAACCTAAACTTAAAATTGAGTTAAATCATTTTGAAGCTAGACTCTTTAGGCTTTCAAATGACCCCAAGTTCATTATAATTGTTTAATTAGAACGCATGCTATAGCGAGCCAAAAAAATGTTAAAAATCGATGAAATCTTCATATCTTACGAGGGTAAAACGATCACCACCTCTAACCTGTGAACATTTAAAATTTTCTAATTACAGTTTTTGCTAACTAATACGTATAATAACAACTGACTAAACTTTCATCAAAATTAAAAATGGTGCAACATCAATTTTTTTTTATAACTGGAAGGACTCCGTTATAATGCTCGTATCAAAAAAAGTTCCGAGTTTTTTTTCCGGCAACCTTCAGAATTTCATTCTTTACATCTTTCTGAATGTAAATCACCAACTCTTATGAATCCTAACGGTTTTTCAAACGGAATGTAGCCTGGCTCCCGGTCTATTAGATCTGATCGCTTGTTGTTTTGGAATTGAATTATGTATAAAAAATGATTTAAAAATAAATCTTTTTACTAACTAAGCGGTTCTCAAACTTTTTTAGTTGTCGACACTTTTAATATTCGCAATACTCTTCTAGGCTTATTCTAGGCATACTTTTTTTATTAGGTGATATTTTCTACCCATATAAAGAATTATATACAATAAGCGTGTGGAATTAATAATCAGTATTTTAATAATAAACAAAATTTAAAAATGTCATATTTAACCTGTTTGTCACGTGATCACAAACGCGTCTAGCAGAACTGTCACTGGAACGACGTCAAATTACATTAAAAACGTCAGAACACTCGATCCCTATTGGTTGATTTCAATTTGTTTAGGACGTTTTAGCGGGAAGTTTTAATTTGAATAGAAAAATATTATTTTCAGTTGTTTTGTTTATTCTCGGTGAGAAGGGGTCAAATGAAAGCTGAGAATTCAAATTTTTAAACATTTTGTTGTTAAAAATAAGTAATTCAAAATTAGAATGTAAGTAAAACGTAAAATATATTGTGCTCCCACTTTTTCAATAATAATAATATTTAAACTAATCAAAATGTTCTTCATTTTACTAAAGGTTTTAATCTTACCTCTGATCAGCACCGTAACCCCCAAGTATAGGGGGCCCCCACAGCAGTATAAAAAAGGTCTTCAATTTTTTTTACATAGCGGGGGGGCTCTCACACACACTCTGCCCCGGGCCCCCGAACTCCTAGTTGCGGCCCTGCCTTTGATGTTAAAATATATTGATTGTAAAAATAATTAAATTAAAAAAAAACTTTTCAATGAATTTATTATATTACAAAAACAAAAACAATATACATACTTATTATTGCATCTTACAAAAAAAACTACTTTATACTGGACTCTAAAAAAATACAATTTTATAAAAAACACATGTTAATAATAATAATATGCAATAAACATGTTTTTAAAAAAACACTTTTGTAATCTTAAAAAAAAAATGTAATGTAAATACATAATAATATTATACTTTTACAAATATATACAGAAAAAAAAACATATTTTTAAAATAATATGTATCAATAACTTTATAAATATTCAGTGGTTGTATATTTTGTGATGGGTTTTGAAATCGCAGGAGGTTTCCTTCGTAACGTACAGAATTCTTCATGCAGTCGTGCCAACATGTTGCATTGGATCCCGACTTTACTTTTATACTTATTTTCAACGAGAGGTAAAAATACATCCATTAAAAACAAAGCATTCTTACTTATAAATTGTTTTGTCTACAAAAAAAAATAGATATAAAAAATCATCCGTTTTCGACTTTTAAATTATTAATACTTACTTCTGGTTGTTTTTCTATGTTTAACGAAGCTTCTACTTGTTTAAGCTGAGCTTGAAACACATCAAATAATGTTTCATCTAAAGTAAATTGAAGTTCGGGCGATGCCAATTTTAAACAATCATCAAGTAAGGTTAGGTACATTTTTATGAAGTATATTGTGTTATTACTTAAACCAAGCCATGAATCGCCTAAAATAATATTTTAAAATACATTGTGTGTGATTAAAATTTATCCCCTCCCTCACAGATCAGATTAAACTAAAATCAATTGTTTACCTGTGACATACGGAGTTAAATCAAGCCCTAATTCATTATGTGTGTTTAAAAGTTTTGTAAGTTTTTGAGCTGAGCCAATGTTAGTGGGTGTCCATTTATCTTCAAGAGCACGCAACCTGGCTGAATCTACAAGCTTATCTCGACAGTCTCTCAGAGCCCTACAAAGAGGTGTTCTAACTGAACCACTTATTTGGTATACGATATCGACGCCATGTTTCCATAACTGAAATCGAATAAAAAATTCTTAAATACAACAACAATTAAATAAGTAATGTTACTAATTTATTGTGAAGCAAGTAATAGGCAAGTATAGTACTATAGCATGCAAAAGTAACAGTACACCTCTAGGTTCTATTTTTATTTAGCAATGAAAGATAATCATTATGGAATGGAGCAACAATTAAACTATAATTTTAAATTTAAATCAACAATCATTTTTTGAAAATCATATTATTATATTCAAGATTATAAAAAAATTGGAAAAATTATTAATGATTTATTGGTTATTTATCGTTTTAGCGTCCCAAATTATTTTAAGGTGAATCTATGTTTTTTTTGTCTCATTGTTACAGTCAATGTTCGAGATGTTGAAATTTATTATGTAGTACATATGATCGAAAAGTTGTTATTTAAAATAAGACAATCAAATTATATTATTTATTTCTAATAGTTTTTCAATATTCTATATTAAATAATGATTAATTTGATGTAGCTTATGTTTTCATTTTCGAAAAAACACCAATAAAATATTTTAAATAAATAATTATAAGAATTACAGCCGTATTCATAGTTCCACCTTGAGGAATAAGGATCCCTTGTTACTCTATTTACGTTTCATAAACCTTCCTTGACAACCAAGGCTCCTTATATCTCAAGGCAGGTCGCTACCTTCCTTGAGGAAGGCTTAAATATCTGAGGAGCCCTTGAGATAAGGAACGATTATGAATACGGCTGTTAGATTTTTTCATTTTTGTGCAAATACTTTACGGCCACATGTATTTAAACATTTTTTGACGTTTATTTGAATTTAGAATATAAGTAACCATAGATAAAATAGAATGCAAATGTAAAAAATACAATAAAATAATTTGGGACGCTAAAACGATAAATAACTCATATTTTTTTATATCAAGTTTAACAACATATTTCAATTTTATTAAAATTCATGGTATCAAATTTTTATTGTTATAAAATTACCAATTTTATACTACTTCATAGTAGATATATAAGTCTTGTAAATTAAAATCGAGATGTAAAATAGACCAATCTTTTCTGAACTACGTGATTGAATATAAAAATAAATACCTTTTGGGCTTCCATATGAACTGCAATAATACATTCTGCCAGGACAGATATCGTTATCGTAGCATGGAAAAGTTGTTTAATTAGATGTGACGTGAATATAGCTACTTCGTTACTGACCCAAACAACAAAAGCTGTAAAAATATATTACAAAATTATGCTGTGACCATCAAATGAAAACAAAAATAAAATGTATATACAAACCTGAAGAACACGGTGGCGATTTTGGAAAAGCCCGTAAGAATTCTTCGGCCATATCTGATATGTTTGTGAAAACAACAGCTGCTAAATTTCTTGTGTACATGCTAGTCGAACCTTCACGTTTAACTCTTTTGCATCGGATTTTCAAAATACTGCTGCATAATTGTAGAAATAATTCGCAGGCCTAAAACAACAATGTTTTATTTTAATACACATTATAGTAACAATAACGTCTGTACTTTTTACCTGTGTAGATTTATTCAGCTGTTTTAAAAGTTTGACAGGTCGTCGTGTTGATCTCAGACCACCTTGTAGAGATTTTTCTGGACTGACTTCTAGTTCTTTAAATAATGCATCAATTAATGATTTCTTTCTTGATTCCATCTAAATAAAAATAGATAAATATTTGTTATAAACTTAATTTAATTTTAGATACCTATCTTATAAACAATTTATTTCCTTTACCTTTGATTTTATATCTATTATTTTGTTATCGTTGTGGTATTCCGATTGTATATGTTCGCTTATATATGTATTTGCTCTTTCTAACAACTGTAGAGCTTCTTCGTGATGACGTTGAGCTAATAGTACATCTAATTCTTCTGCTACGTCTGATAACCACTCGGGTATTTCAAATAATGATTGATCCTGGTCAATCATATAAGCTAAGAAGAAAGTATCAATTAATTAAATTAAATTATTCTTGATAAGAGAATAAAACTTACGATTTCCTACAGGTGATTCAATCGAAACTGATCTTGATGGTGATCGCTCTATTGATGTCCCATCTCTTTTAATTTGTTCTTGAGATCTTCGCAAGTTTTTTACTTGCTCGAATTTCTCTAACCAATCTTTCTGTAAATATACATTGATTTTTTTTGCATTAAAAACTATTAACTATTTATGTTATTCTTACCTTACTAGCGTTTGAGCTACACTGAAATATTCTTGAATCTGGAAATGTTAAAAGTTTGAATGCTAATTTTACGTTCCCTAAATCTCGTACATTAACTACAGCAAGATTTCCTGCTTCATACGTTGTCTGGAATTTATAACGAATTGGGCCCCGCCTAAAATTGTTAATATTTTTTATAACTAAAATGTACTAATATAACCTAACTTTTTATAAATTTTCTTTTACCTGTTTGGAACCCATGTAGTTAACATCAAACAATCATTAAATAAATATGCATGGATTCTTTGAAGAGCTGTATGTTCAGATGGATCTAATTCTAATAAATCGCCTTCATGCATTAAAAATCGACCTGGAGGTTCAAACAATCGCTAAAAATTATAATTTATATATATACGTTTTATTGATACATTAATTTTCAAAATAATTTACCATGCATCCTTCAACTTTTTCAAGTATCGCCGTTAACTTTCTACGTTTCATTTCTTCCTCTGAATCAGCTTTCTTTTCTTCTTCGGTTGTTTCAGAAGTTTCAACATTTGCATCTCCGCTCCCCTCAGCAGGAAGAGTAGCTTTATTTGTTTCATTTTCAAGAATCGATGTGGAAACTTATATAACAAAAACGTGATGTAATAATTTGTCGTGAAATACAGAATAAGTGAGGTTATAATACATACCTAATTCTCCTAGTAGAGATCTTTGTTCAGTTAACATATGAGACAATTGATACATTTCTCCTTCGAGATCTGAATGATAGAATTAAGGAAATATGAGCATATGCGACTAAAAAAATTAAGTAGTTAAAACAAAATGAACATGAAAGGATACGTGATATTTCTTTAGCAGTATCAATAAACTGCATATAATTTTGATACACATTCTTTTTAATTGCTACGTTAGTTTCATCTGAAAGAAACTGGATTTTGGTGCGAATTCTTTGAAGTTCTTGTCCGCCCACACATTTTTGTGAGAGTTCTTTGACATCTAAAATCATTTAAATCGAAAATAATGCGAGTTTTTTAAATAAATAAAATGTTTAATTTAATTTAAAACAAAACTTACATTTATCTGGATTAAAATCAGACGCCCCTAACCTCTTCAAAGTTGGTTCCATTTTAATTGTAATTGAATCAGATTATTTAATGGATACTTTAAATTAATTCAACTTAACATTATGTTATATTATCTCGTTTTAATTATATAAATATTGTTTATTAACTCATTCCAATGATATAACAAATTATAAATATTGAATTGCAATCAGCTGATGGTCAAATTTCATTTAAACCAGAAACCCTCAACAATTTAATATGTAGGTATGTATTTGCAAAATGAGATTCATATAAAATATTAGTAGTCAAAACCGGATTTAGAAATTTGCCGCCCCTAGGCAGTTGCGAAAATTGCCACTCTCTAAAGTTATAAAAAAGTTAAGGTATTTAATATCAATGACCTTTTTTTAGGTTTTCATGTAAAAAAGAAAGTATGAAGACCTTTTTTTAAATTTGCCGCCCCTTAATTTTTGCCGCTCTAGCACGTGTCTACACTACCTGCATGGCAAATCCGGGCCTGAGAGCTATTTCATCTTTTCAATAATAAATAACACACACCTTGATATTTGGAGACAGTTTATTTAAAACATTATATTACAGAATACTTAAGAATCAATATTTAACAATACAATTTAAAGCTACATTTACGAATTCATAATTATTGCAGATATCAATCGATCAATATTTTACAATAGTATTATGAATTCAATTGAAACATTGATTCACTTATAAATATTAGGTATTTTACTTATTTTATATATTGTGATGTAATGTGTACAATTTAATTCTCCGTCTATTATAATCATTTTAATTTATATACAACGTGTTTGCTTATCATTGAAATCAGCTGCTTTAGATTTTATTTTAAATTTTTTTGAATATTAGAATCATTGTTTAAAAGTTCAGTTTCATAATGTGATCATAATAACTATATAGCACATATTTGAATTTAATTGACTGACAGATGACGTTAATCTAATTGTAGTGAAAACAAGCATTTTAATTGGCTGTAAGTGCATTGTTGCCAAGGTATGTAAAGTATAAGGTAGCCTCATGGCTCGGCTCGAGTGAGGGAAATACATCTGGGGTGCCAAAATGAGGAGAGAGGGAATGATGTGTCCAATCATAACATGTGTAGCCTTGGATGACGTCATTTGGGGTGCCCAAACTGATTGGTCAAAAGCTCATGAGGCAACCTGTGTATTTACTAACCTTGCATTGTTGCCATATCTAATTGTAAGAATTTTTGTTCTTTAACTTTTGCAACAATCGAATATTTAATAATTTTCAATGAAATATTATATTAATATATGAAAATATGATGTAGGTATCCTGTAATTTTTCTTAGTTCTTATTATTATTGCCAATTTATCAACATGCATGAAATTTTAAACAAATATTATTGATGTGTTCATTTTGAATTAACAAAAATTACACGATGAGCCATATGTAGAATTCACTAATATATGATAAAATATGTATAATTAAAATTGAAGAAATTTAACGTAGTAAAAGATGGACGGAGATAAAACTATATTCATCTGCAAAATTTTCATTTTCGACTTAAAAATATTACACGTTAAAGTATTGTATTACGCAGAAATTTATTCCTTATAAAATAATTTACAATTTGTACTATTTATATTACAAAAATATTTTGCATCTAATATTAAATTATAAAATAAATAACCGTGATTGAAAAAAAATATCATTTCTTTTTTAATCAGGTGAGCCTTTTCGTTATTACTTTTGTATTTATGCTACAAATCTTATTTACTATTCGTTTCGTACATTTTTCATAAAATTAAAACTAAAAACACTTGTGTTTTGTCATTTCATGTTTGATCAAAAAATGTATGTATCATAATACTTATTTTATTCTGATAAAGAGATTTTTTGACCAAATTTCCATTCACAGATATATGACCAGGACCTTATTTATATTTAGGCAAACTCAATTTCCTTAGACTTAAATATCTATAAATCAGGTCCTGCATATAACAGATATGTGTGAAAATGGCCCTAATAGTATATTAAATACTTTCAAAACTTACTTAACAATTATTTCAAACACACATTTAAAATTAATTGTCTGACGTTGATGGCTGTGTTGTTTTTTGGCGTTTCCTTGCTTGTATGTCGGCCATCGTTTGTTCAATAGATCTTTGATCCTTTTTATTTTCACTCGGTACTGAAATTACATAAGTAATAATACTAAATAAACTAAAAATCTTGTATGGTTTTACATATATTAACAAAAATTGGTGATGTATTGGAAGAAAAAATTAAACATTGAGAAACACTGACCTAAGAAATTGAGAGAAAACTTATGAAAATATAAAGAAATGTTTACCGAATCCGTATGATCTGTTTGTTTGAGTTTTACGTGCTGCATCTAAAGCCGCTGTCTGACCAATCAAATGTGCGTATTTATCTTTGTAATTTGAAGTGGGTACTATTTTCTCTGGTTTACGCTTCCGTCTTTCGGCTAGATCTCGGAATTCTTGCTCTCTCTAAAATTAAAGTATCTGAATTAATAAAATATACTTAAGTACTTACTGTTTTCATTTTTCAATTCTAAATGTTAAAATATTTGATAATTGGTTTTTAATCTTACTTTCTCCATAACATGCTGTTTTATTTCATCGTTCCATTCGTCACCATTCCGTCTTGCCGCTAATTCATCATCACAAGGGGGATTGTCCTTACGATAGACTCTTACATGCCTGTCAATTCCGTCTTCCCCAAAACCGTATGATAAAAATCCCATAGCTTCAGCAACGTCATGTCTGCAAATGAATAAACGATCATTATATGCTTATATTTTTATAATATACAATTTAACGTACATAATCGTTCTGTATACTTTGTCCATAGCGTCAAATTTATAATCTACATTATATGGGTCCTTGAAATGGTTTATTAATTTCTCTTCAGTATCATTTTTGAATTTCTTTAATTTTTCTTTTTCTGCTTTTTGTCTTTTCTCAGCTTCTTCCTTTTGTTCTGAAATAAATAACAACATAAATCAAATCCTAGTACCTAATCAATTAGTTAATAATGTATAAAATACGTACTTTTTAACAGAGTTTTTTGTTTTTCACTTAACGATGGAGGTTTTTCCATCGAATTTAATATAGATCCTAGAATATCCATTATTTTTATTTCGATTTCGATTTAACAAATATATTTTAACCTATTTTTAACACACAATATTAAACATACTGTCATTTGGTGGTTTTATGGTATTCACTTTTTCCAATTGGTGCAAATAAAGTGTATATATTGCAATGTTCAGAGTAAAGAGAGGAGATACAATAAAACACACCTCATTTGACATTTGTTGTTTGTAATAACCTCAAAATGGCACGTGGTGGAAAGAAATTCAAAAATAAGCCAACAAATAACAAACATAAATCACATAGACCACATAAAGCAAAAAATGGATCGAATTTTAAACACAAATTCAATAAATCATCAAAAAGAAACGATGACAAGCCAAAACACGAAGAGTTCAATAAAGAGACAAAAAATGAAAACATGGATATTGAAGAAGATTATGAATCGTCTTCAGATTCTTGTACAGAAAACGAAACAGCATTTAAAAAGCTAGTTATGTCATTCACAAATAATCCTACAAAAAATTATGTACAAAGTAGTTCTTCAGAAAGTGAAAACGAAATTGATGAAGATGATATGAATATTAACAAAAATTCTACAAAGGAAAGTGAAGATCTTAGTGAAAGTGAAAACGAGGAAGAGAAAAATCAACCAGTTGGTAAAAACAAAAGCAACCTTGATGATGTTAATATAGAAAAAGAAGAAACAATTGATGATATAGAGCTAGATGAAGAAGCAGAAAAGGAAGATGAAGGTGAATCAAAAGATTTATTTACAAATCATTTCAATTATGAAATAGATCCAAAGCTTTTAGAATGTGTACAAAAAGCTCCTATTTTATATGAAAATGTTATAAACGAGTGGCCTAAGCTAGGAAAATTAGTCGTACAAATTCCTAAAGCTGAAGAATGTATAAAAGTTAATAAGTTATGTCTTGATAAGGAAGAAAATTTTGCATCTCGAGGAACAGTACCCCAGATAATAAATTTGAAGAAAAATAGTTTGCTTGATTTAAACATAAAATCGCAAATAGTTAACAACATTGAAAACGCAAATAAATTGATATTAGAAAACAAAACTACCAATATCTTGACTCCACTACAGAGTGAAATATTTTCAATAATAAATAACTATCAGGATTTCTTATACTGTGAAAGGACATTTCAAAACTCAGAAGAAATAAGATTTATCTATTGTTTACACGTTATCAATCATATATTAAAAACACGAATCAAAATATTACACCACAATGCTCGACTTTCAAAAAAATCAGAGGTTCCTGATAAATACAGAGATCAAGGTCTTGTACGTCCTAAAATACTTATTGTAGTTCCATTTCGAGATGCAGCACTAAGGATAGTAAAAATGTTTATTAATATCCTAGTTCCCGAAGAGAAAGGACTAGTTATAAATAAGTTACGGTTCATGGATGACTTTTCAGGGGGTGAATTAAATCTTTCGAAAAAAAATCCTAAACCTGAAGATTACGAACAGTTATTTCGTGGAAACACAGATGATACTTTTAGAATTGGTTTATCTGTAACAAAAAAGAGTTTAAAACTGTACACTGATTTTTATTCATCAGACATTATAATCGCCTCGCCTTTAGGATTAAGAGTGATCGTAGGGGCTTCCGGAGAAGCAGAAAGAGATTACGATTTTCTTGCATCAATTGAAGTTATGATTCTAGATCAAGCCGAACAGTTTTTAATGCAAAACTGGGACCACTTAATACACGTAATGGACCATTTGCACATGCAACCAAAACAGTCTCATGGAACTGACTTTAGTCGTGTTAGAATGTGGTCGCTAAACGGCCACGCTAGATATTACAGGCAGTCGTTGATTTTTGCTGCGTATTCTACACCTGAATTCAACTCGTTCTTCAATAGAAAGTGTTTAAATTTCGCGGGTAAGGTTAGAGTAAATAATCCTGTTATAAAAGGTACTATTTGTCAAGTTATAACTCAAGTTCCGCAAGTTTTTCATAAAATTAATTCACAAAATATAAAAGAGTCTATTGAAAGTCGCTTAGATTTTTTCAAGAAAAGTATTTTATCTCAGTATAAAGACTCAGTTATGAAACATACATTGATATATGTTCCAAGTTATTTTGATTACGTTCGGTTAAGAAACTTCTTCAAAAAAGAGGAAATTAATTTTGTACAGATTTGCGAGTATTCAAAAGAGGCAAAAATTGCAAGAGCTAGAGATATGTTTTATCATTCGGAAGCACAATTCTTGTTGTATTCAGAAAGATTTCATCATTTTAGAAGGATAAGGCTAAAGGGTATAAGACATATTATATTTTATCAGCCTCCAACAGTGCCTCATTTTTATTCAGAGGTGTGCAATTTTATGCAGGATCATTACCAAAATCCAAAAGGAGGTTCTGAAGGTAACATGACTATTACGGTGCTGTACACAAAATATGACTCTGTAGCTTTGGCATCGATCATTGGCACAGAAAGAGCTAGTAGAATGCTGCAGTCAGAAAAAAATACGCACATGTTTGTCACCGGAGAATGATTATTTCTTGATTTATGTGATTTTTATACATTGTAAAAAAATGATGTAAATATTATCATTAGTATTTTATAATATATGATTCTGAAAAAAGGTTATAAAAATTAATAAAAACTTCAAATTTATTATCATTTTGTAATTATTTAAGAACATAAATCCATACATGTTTGTTATCTATTGAGTTTTAGATTACATTAATTTCTTACAGAAAACTATATACTTAATTTTTATGTCCAGCATAATTTTTGTTTTAAAATAATTGCTTTAAAAACAATCCAATTGTTAAAATATTGGCATTTTAAAATTAGCGCCATTTATGTATCCTGCTGATTTATCGGCGCATTATTAATATGATTTATCAATTTGCCAAAAGATGGCGAAATATTCACAATATTTCGATTGTTATAAAAATTTTACTGGACTTGACGAGAAAGTGGTATTGTGATAAATGAATTTTTAATTATTGTGCATAATATGATTAATTTTAATATAGATAGATAAAACGGTATTTTTCTATGGATATGTAACAATTATTGTTTGTAATTCAAATTGTGCTTTTGATTTTGAAAATCTTACGTTTATTGTTTGTACTGTTTTTTTCTATTTAATTGATTTCTATTATAAAACATCCATTTTTATTGTTAAATAAGGATTCACAACCCATTCTTTTTTAAAGCAGACTTTTTATAAAATATTAAAATAAATATTTTTTATAAACCGCCTGGTTAAAATACATAAATATTGCCACACAATTATTTATCATAGAAACTGTTTCAAATAAACAACTTATAATTAGCACCGTTTTTTTTGTAAAATAGTCAACATAAATTATTTGATTACTGCAAAGATTTAAAAATAAATGACATTTATTTTTTTATGCTACTTCATAAAAAATCTGATTGAATTTTGTCAACAATCGATTTCAAATAGATGGAGCAATTACATTGTCATAATGTTTTTATGAAATAGCGACTAAATTTTGACATATATCCCATTATTAATTTTCTAATACACGCATAATACTTATGGCTATATTTTTTTGTAAATAAATACTTTTTTTATTAACAATGGTGTCTTTGGCAGTGTTAATAATATTAAAATTAATTTTATGATTACTATTACTTGTATTTTTTCACAAGTTGACAATACTGTTATAATGATACATTAATTAAGTTGGTAGCACTATGTTATTAGTTCTAATTTCATCTTACTTTTTCAACAATTAAATTTGACGACGTAATTATAATGATAAAATTAATTTTTCATATCATGAGTAAAAAATTTGTTTCCGAATTACGAATTGTAAAAAAAAATCTGATAGTTATTTTAATTATTAGTATTTACAGATTATGCTCTGAAACTACGTAAATTTTATCCTTTTTTAATTTTATATTTTAATTTAAAAATTAATACTTAGGTACTGAAAAATGCTTTTTAATAATGGCTTTTAAAATGACTCCTTGTATTTTTTAATCACACTTTTCACACATTTATAACATTATACAGATACAGATTGATCACAAAGTCGTTATATTACTGGACATTAACGATAATATTTAAAAAAAAATGAGATATCAAATAATTTTCTTAACCTTAATCACTTTACTTTTGTTCATTTATATTTACATGGCTTATTTCCTTAACTCTATCATTTTTGCCCAGTAATAAATTGATATAAGCGTTATATAATTTGTTCAAAGACTTAATGATCAGCTTTGTATGTATTTTTATATTTACACCAAACGTTGATCACATTTTGCCAAAAATAAGCGTTTTTTTATATTTGTAATAACACTGCATTTACTCTTAACTAACAGCATCTTTAGTATACATTTAAATATACAGGTATTTTTAATAGTTATAGAAGAAGCCAGTAGCGGCGAAATTGGTAAGGGCACAGGGGGTAAGCCCCCCTTTCGCTCTTCCTCGTAGACCGTCAAGTAGTAAAATGTACATTTAACATTAAAAAAAATAAGTACGAAACAATTCATATGAAAAATATTTATGCCATCTCCGACCCTATTCCAACCCCGCGAAGTAAAAATGCTCCGCTATCTCTGGAGAAGCTGCATAAATGTATTTGGCACATTAAAACAAATAATAATAAAATGAGCATTTCTTAAAGTGGTATAATAGAGAAATAAGCACTTAAAATAAATATTTTGAGTACTAAGCAAATAATTAAGGATTTAGGTTTTAAGCTAATAATTGTTTTGGTACATTGATCTAGTATAATATTATTTTTAAGCTTGTAGTTATTAATTATATATATTTGTAAATATTTTTATACGCGTATATATGTATATAGATTAAATTAATAAATTCGCTAAAGTATATTTGGTCATTTTCAGCATTAAAATAATTAAATATATAACAACAATGAGGAATCATTTTGCATTCAATTTAAAGTGTTTGTTGTCAGGGTTGGCTACCTTGTATAAAAATAGACCAATCACGAACAAATGACGAAGCAAACATGGCGTCTTGATTTTCGAACAGCTGTTTTATCTTATTTAAAAATAGATGCCACATTTGTCCGTTGATATTTGAATGCAAATATAATTTAGTATAAATAAATAACAAAAAAATATATTTTTTATATGATAATAACAATTAAACATTAAGATTATTTATAGATATATGCATTTTTAATAAAAGTAGTCAAAAATTTACCTGTAATAGTCCCATACAATTGGATTATTTTTGGTTCTGTATTAAGATTAATTTATAAATTTAAAAGCGTTTAAAATTTCTTTTTTTTTTGTATAGATATATTTTTGATCATATTATTAAGAATACTTTTAAATATAAATAAAACAAATATTATATTTTAGGCTGTTATTGTCAAAGAATTATTAACATAGAAGATTTAAAATGCGAACGACATAAAACATTTAGGCATTTTAAAATGAATACATTGTAAATATTTATTTAATTTTTAATAATATATATTAACAAAATATATAGTAATTTATTAATTTGGCATTGCGATGTTTTTATTGCTAATTAAATTTTTTAAAGCGCATATTTGAAAATATTATCAATTACTATTTGTAACATCAGATAATATTTAGTTCTCTATTAAATTTACCTGTCTACATTTTTACTACCACCGATTTAAATCTAAGTGAAAATTTAATTTTAATTATAAAAATTAGGCGCTGAAATTAAAAAAAACTTGCATAGCATTTAAAAAAATTAATATAATTTGTGTTCTTTTTTTGTAAATGCATTATCAAAGAGCGCCTTTTAACCCTTAACTTTAATTTAAAATTAAACTACAACGAATATTAACATATATAGGTTACTATCATGGTATGTAAAGTTTAAGGTAGCCTCGTAACTAGAGGGAAACTACGTCATCTGGGATGCCCAATTATATAAAATATCATTGAGTAAAGAATAACAAGAGAATCAACGTAATGCATTTTGTTGAAGCGAGGACGCGGTTCCAGACACCAGGTGGCAGCACTAAAGCCATCTAGCGGCCGGAACCTGAAGTACTCACTTAGCCGGGATACAAAATTATGTGTCCCGCACCCCGCACTTGACAACTGTCATTGCATAAGCCCCGCCCTTACCCAAACCAACATTATAATTTATTGTTATTTTCTACTCGTTCGACGCACGGTTTTTGTACTATTTCACACGTTGTGATTTGTACTAAAATTTTATTTTTTAATAAGTAAATGGTTGATACACGCATATTAATTAATTATCTAAAATATAAGAAATAATTCGACGATCGTGGAAACTTTTAAAAGTTACATACATATACAATATACATTATTAGGGCAATAATTACAATTTATTATGGGTACCTACATATAAACAACAAAATCCAATGATATAATACTAATAATAATCTTTAGGTTTTTTAACAGCTGATCAAAACAAAAAAGTTTTAACCAATAACAATATACCAACTTTATACCCGCGGGGTATATTTTTAATTAAATGTATACAGGATGTCCCATTTTAATCTATCACCCCCCTAATTTTTTTATCTATTAATGAAATCAAAAAATTCTTCAAATAAAAGATGTTTGGTTTGGAGGGGGACCTAAAATGGCATTATTAATTTTTGATTTTTTGGACGTCTTCATGGTCAAATAGGCCCAACTTTTTTTTTCAAATGGAAACCTATATTTTTTATTACGGTATCTTATTGTTTGGAAAAAAACAAGTAGCTTTTGTTTCAAAAAAATTTTGTATGACTTCATTTTTTAAATATTAAACAAAATAATTTTAGATTTTAGATACTTACTAATTTTTTACTCGAAACCCATTAACTTTAGAGGAAAAATGTAAAAAAACAAAAAATATTTATTTTAATCTGATATTACTAGGAAAATTATATCAGGATTTTTTGTTAACTTTTGCTCTTCAAAATATTAAAGCAAATAAAACATAAAATAAAAAACTCTTAAATAATAAAATGGGAAACCCTGTATACATTTAATTAAAAATATACCCCGCGGGCAGGCCCGAATTTACCATGCAGGCAATGTAGGCACGTGCCTATAGCGGCAAAAATTTAGGGGCGGCAGATTTGAGCGTTTTGGTAAATTTTGTATGAAATAACCTAAAAAAAAATATTTGACAACGAAAAAAAAAAACTCATTAATATGAAAAATATTCACTTTTTTGAATTTTATTCAATGAAAAGGGCGGCAATTTTCGCAACTGCCTACGGGCGGCGAATTTGTAAATCCGGCCCTGCCCGCGGGTATAAAGTTGGTATATTGTTATTGGTTAAAACTTTTTTAGGGTTCCGTAGAAAACTAGGAACCCTTATAGTTTCTCCATGTCCGTCCGTCCGTCTTCAAAAATTTTGAGATAATAAGATGAAATTTGGTATACAGTCGTAGATTAATGACCCAAAAATAGAAATGATAAGATTTTTGAAAACAAAAAATTTTTTGACCCCCCTTTCATAAAATGAAAAGTGTTTTAAAAAAAAAAAATTCACGTACCCCGTTGAGCGAGGTGTCGTTAGAAAGGTCTCCTAAAATGCAACAAAAATGTAACAGAACCTTTTGATTTTAACCCTTCAATCACGATGTATTTTCCCTCCAAAGTCGTTAGAAAAGCGTCCCCCCCCCCTCTATTTTCTAAACTATCAATTCGAAAAATCTGAAAAAATTCAAGAATGTAGATTTTAATTAGTACTTTTACTGAAAATTATAACGAACATTGTCAAAAATATTTTGGGGCCCCCTTTCATAGACTGAAAAGTGAACTCACATTTTTTCCCCACTTACCCCATTGAGTGGGATGTCATTTGATAGGTCTCCTAAAATGCAATGAAAAATGTCAAATAACTTTTTGATTTTAACCCTTCAGTCACGATATATTTGCTTTTTAATGTCGTTGTCAGAGCGTCCCCCCCCCTCTATTTTCTAAACTATTGATTCAAAAAATCTGAAAAAAATTCAGAATGTAGCTTTTAATTAGTACTTTCACTGAAAATTATAACGAACATTGTCAAAAATATTTTGGGCCCCTGAAAAGTGAAAAAATTTTGTTTTCATTTACCCCATTGAGTGGGGTGTCATTTGATAGGTCTCCTAAAATCTTATAATAAAAGTCCAATGACTTTATGATTTTAACCCTTCAGTCTCGAAAATTTTGAAATAACTCTTTTTTATAAATCGTAGTGAGAATGACTACGGAACCCTATCATGTGCGTGCCCAACATGCACTTGCCTGTTTTATTTTAATACAATGATATTACAAATTAAAAATTTCCCTACAAATTTTGGAAAATTTCCCGAAAATTTTTGTATAACTCAACTTTTTTGTGATATTTATTAAAAAAAAAAAAACATCTCGAATACACATTTTTAGCAAAAATTTCAATAAATTTACAAAAAAACTAAAAAAATTTGTAAAATTTCAGGAAAATTCTCGAAAAATCCTTATTTTGATAACGTATTCTAAATCAGCGGCCTCCAAAACCCCATCTAAAATTTTCTTGTCGAAAATCAGAATTAATGTAGGTATATGAAATCGGTAAATTATACAAATTTCCATTTGAATAATTTATTTCTGATTTCAAATAGTATGATATAACGAACGAAAAAAAACATCAAAATCGGTGATAATATCGACTAATAGCAACATACATACATAATGTATATTTTAAATAAACGTACAATCTCAAAATATTTCATCGTTTAGTATTTGCGAAAAAAATATAATATACAGACTGTTCCAGAACATGATTTCACTTATTAAAAAAATTCGCTGACTTAATAATCTGTAAATCAAAATTTATTTAAAGCTGTTGTTTGCAAGATATTAGTTAACAAACAATAATTTAAATTTTAATAATCAGTAATGAAAGTAAAAAAAAAAAACATTAATAACTTAAAAATTAGAATTTTGCAATAAAAGGTAGTAGTGAAAGCTGGCCCGGATTTACCATGCAGGCAATGTAGGCAGCTGCCTATAGCGGCAAATTTTTAGGGGCGGCAAATTTTGGTATGGAAAAAAAAGTCAGAAATTGTACCTGGGAGAGCTGAAAAAAAGAAAACAAAAAAAAGCTCTTCAGGATTAGTACTAACATTTTTTACTAAAAAAGCTAAAAAAATAAGGTCTTCAGATTTTGATTGGTAAAATTCCTAAAAAAAATTCACTTTTCAATCGAAAAGGGCGGCAAATTTTTAAATCCGGCCCTGAGTGAAAGATACACAATATGGCTGAATATGGTAACACAATTTTTATTCAAATGATATTGTAGTTGAAAATTTATTAATAGATAGTGATTTAAACTCATAATAAACCTGTCCATCTAACTGCTTTAAATACCTAAGTTTCATATTTCTTCATAATATCTAGTGTATCTTTTTTATTCTTGGGGGGGGGTTATGACCCCGTGACCCCCCCCCCCCCTTGTATACGCCACTGACAATATTCATAATTTTATCTGTGTGGGAATGAAAATACCTTAAAATTTAGATATTTATTTTATTAGGGCAATAATTACAATTTATTATAGGTACCTACATATATATTTAGGTTTTTTCACAGCTGATCAAAACAATAAAACAGGCAAGTGCATGTTGGGCACGCACATGATAGGGTTCCGTAGTCATTCTCACTACGATTTATAAAAAAGAGTTATTTCAAAATTTTCGAGACTGAAGGGTTAAAATCATAAAGTCATTGGACTTTTATTATAAGATTTTAGGAGACCTTTCTAACGACACCTCGCTTTTTTTTTAAAACACTTTTCATTTTATGAAAAGGGGGTCAAAAAATTGTTTGTTTTCAAAAATCTTATCATTTCTATTTTGGGTCATTAATCTACGATTGTATACCAAATTTCATCTTATTATCTCAAAATTTTTGAAGACGGACGGACGGACATGGAGAAACTATAAGGGTTCCTAGTTTTCTACGGAACCCTAAAAAAGAACCTTGAGGGTGAAAATATAAAATATATTTTATATAAAAATATGAAATATATTTTATATAAAAATATGAAATATATTTTATATAAAAATATGAAATATATTTTATATAAAAATATAAAATATATTTTATATAAAAATATGAAATATATTTTATATAAAAATATGAAAGCATATTTTTTTGTCAAAATTGAATAATTATTTGCAAAACGGCAAACGTTTATTAATTTATAAGCGCGCGCGCAAGCGGATACGAAATTTCGGAGCAAAACGTGTAAAATCAAAATTAGTGCACGTAATGTGCTCTAAAATTTTCTACCCTTAAATAAAGGTATTTCGATCAATTTTGCAAAATTTTATCAATATTCAATAAAATCTAAATATGTACATATGTATGTATACCTATTAATTTATAATTTTTTCCGTTAAAATAGCATCGTTGATTTATTAAACAATATTAAAAACTATTATTAATTAATGTAATCATTTTTGATACAACGAAGTTAAAAAAAAAAAAAAACATTAAAATCAGTGCTGTTTCTGAGAGTAAAAACGTGCATTGAAAAAAAAATTCTGTATGACCCCCCCGAGAGGTTAAGCTGTATACGCCCCTGAATAATAATAATATGTACCTATAATAGGTAATTGTACGATCTAATTTTTAAAACAAAATTATTTTGTATAATATGTATGTATAATGACTTAATTTTTATTTAATATTAACTTCATATCTATACCTAATCAAATTAAAATCGTAAAAATTTCAAACTTAATTAACATACCAATTTTAAAACAAGATCATGAAATAATAAATGCAACAATATAATTGTATTTGCCGTTCATCATTATAAGAAAAGAGATAATACATAACGAATAGAATATGCCGTCGATGCCGTTTTTTGATTTAGTTTAGCGGCTTAACAAAAAACGACCTTGAGACACTAGTGTGTTTAAAACACTCATAAATTATTTCAGATAAGGCGGGGCTTAAATTTTAAGAATCTTCATTTAGCGGTGTTAAAAACCAAAAAAAAAATTATGTAAGAATTAATCTTTTCTCCAATAGGTACCAGCACTTCCTGGTGTCCAAAAAGTGCATGGTTCATATACCTACTGCGTTTCAAGTCTCCCATATACGTTGTTTCTCTTGTTATTCTTTACTCAATGAAAATATGGAGAGGAGGAAACCATGTTATCTAATGTGTCCAATCATAACAATTAAAAGTAAGGGAGAAAGGGAAACCAAGTCATCTGGGATGCCCAAGCTGATTGGTCAAAAGTTACGAGGCAACCTGTGTATTTACTATTTACCAACCTTGGATTACTATTAAAAAATAAATCCATAGATATTTATCTGTATCTATATTTTACACTCCCTTAGATGGTGCAACGATCGATAATGGTTTGCATCTTGGATAAACGGATAAAAGGAGTTACTTATACAGACTGATGTCTATACATTTACTAATCTAAAACGAATATTCTATACTAATAAACTAACTAATAACGTAAACAAATAATAAATCCATGTATTAAATCGTTTTCACACTTCTGTTCACCTTCATTTACTTTCAGGTAGCCATTTTGTCGAAAATATTATCTTATGTTATGAAGGAATAATGCAAAAAGCGTTTTTCTTTCCTTCTGTTCTATCATGCTCAATTTTCCCTTTATTTAGGAGTTGTTTCTTCCTTTTAAGATTATGAATCTACTTCATGACAGACCTCCATATAATCAGGATCATGCATTATATCTTTTATCATATCCTTCAGCATCGTGTATCGAGGAAAAATCGGATATACTTTTGAGCTGACGTAATCATTCTGGAAAAAACAAACAACAATTAAAATAACTCGGTTTACAACTTGGGTGGTATGTAGTTTCGATTTCCGATCATAGATGGCGCATTCGGTGTACAATTTCAGAAAATTTTGATAATGTATTAATTTGTGATTAAATATCAAGTGAACCTTATATATTTTAATTGCGTTCGTATCAAAGACAGTTTCTTTGTATGTGGTAAAAGACTTCCGGATCGATCTTTGAACAATACTGACCTTGAGTTCCCGTATGAGGTTCCGGAGTCCGGAATATTTCTTCAATAGCCGGTAGAGATCGTTAGTCATCTGAGTATTTTCCGCTTCTATCTGCGCTATTGTCAAATCTAAAGAGAAAAACACAAAGTTATAATAAAAATGTTTTTAGAATCTTTTTGAATCTAAAATGTATCATAAATATTCTATAAAGTAAGTAAGTAGGTACTGCACGGTAGTTTCAGCTCCTGATAAGCAAAAATCCCCTAAATATAACCAAAACGATTATACAATAGACACATCGATACCTACTTTATCGACATACGCGCATATATCTGCAACATAGAAGTTCGATGTAAATCCGCTACGTTCACGTGCGAACTTGTTTTATTACATGGGCTTTTATATCTGTTACCAATTTATCATCGATTCCCCGCTAACGCGATCACAGTACAAGGTTGAAAAGAAGAAACTGGTGATGCAAAAAACCATGATATTATTTCAATTTCTGTGGCAAATCTCGATGCATTGGCGGCGGGAATTTTATTTTTATTTTTTGCATTAGCGTATTTTGTAATTTTATAACTAACAGCAAAAAACATGGATTTTCTAATTGACCAAAATCTATGACAATAAAATGTTGACTGAGAAAATCATGACAAATTAGCAAACTAAGATATGAACCATATTTAGGTAGTTTATATCATTTCTGATAGATGTCCTTATTTAAGCTATAGGTTTTTTAGTTCTAATTCAAGTTTTTTCATTTCAAATTAAATTTTTTTCATTTCAAATTCAATATTTGAAAATAAATTGATACTTATTTTTTAATTTTTTAAACTGAAGAAACTAAGTATTTTTAAACAAAACAAATATATTGTTAAACTGGCTCTATTTAGTTTAACAATGTATTTGTTTTGTTTAAAAATACTTAGTTTCTTCAGTTTAAAAAATTAAAAAATAAATATCAATTTATTTTCAAATATTGAATTTGAAATGAAAAAAATTTAATTTGAAATGAAAAAACGAGATTAGAAGTAAAAAACCTATATTATATTATTCATTTACATTATATTGGCATAGGTGGGCATTAACTCGTTAATCCGTTAATCGTTAATTAACGAAGTTAAGAAAACGCTTAACGGATTGACTTTTAAGTTAACTAAAAAAAATGTTAACGTTTTTAGTTAACTTCCGTTAACTTTAGTCCGTTACATTGGTTGTTTGATGACATAAGAAAGTTGTCGAAAAAGCAAAAAAAGGTCTTCAAACATTTTGGATGGTTAACTTTTAACGGTTAACTTTAACTATCGTTACATTTTCGGTACTTTCGGTTAACATTAACTTCCGTTACATTTTCGGAAATTTAACGCTTTAACGATTAACGAAGTTAACTTTTTTATTAACGAATTAACGATTAACGAAGTTAACTTTTCGGTTAACTGTGCCCACCTATGTACATTGGTTATGAGTTTTGATAAGTAAATTTCAAGTAGCGTACAATTTTAGAAAAAATTCAGTTTTTCTACAACCGTGTTAAAAAGTAGGCTTTTTCTTTGTCATTTCAGTGCGTAAGAGCCTTTTCACACATGCACGGCTGCCGGGTACACGGCGCCGTTTACCCGGTTCTTGGTGTGGTAACTAAATGAGCGCTTTCACACGCGCCGGCCGCCGTGTACACGGCACCCGGCAGCCGGATGGTCGCCGGGTCTCCCACTACAGTACACGGCTGCCGGAACCGTCTACACGGCGACCGGCTTGATAGTGGGACATAAGATTCAATTAGTGTTTTCACACGTGCCGTCTTAACTCATCCGGTTTTTAGTTTTTCGTGTTTGTTATTTTTTTTTTGTTAATTAAAATAATGTCTGCTGCGATCGAAGTTGACCAACTAATACCTATCATTAGTTGGCCTGTATTATGGGACAAAATAGTACCGGTGTATAATGATCGCAATGATACAAAAAATGCGTGAGTGGAGATATTCATAGAATTGAAGAAGGATTTTGAAGACATGGAGGATAAAAATACTTATGGTAAACTCAACAATTTGTATATTTCCGATTAAAAGTATAGTTCAAAAGCGCTCCCTGGCCCCCGACAGTAGCGACCCTACAAATGCGTCAAGAAAAATCATAATTTTATTTTTCTCATGCGCATGCATTTACAGTTACAATTATCTTAATAATATAGGTAGTCATAATATTTATTAATCATACATAAATAAATTATTGTAACGACAATTTCACGTATTTTCCAGAATATTCCAGAAATCGAAGTTAAAATTGAATTCAAAATGAAACAATTAAATTATTTTTATTTATTTTATGTGTGAAATGTTAAAATATATTAAAATATACTAGAATACGTATATTATAGTTGAAGTACGTTATTTAAAACTAAAGAATCAAATTATTTTATTTATTTTTATAAGAATACTGATTAATTCCAGATCGCCGTCCTTCTATAAGACGGTGAGCCGGACAAGTGTGAAAGCGTCAACTCGGAAACCGAAACCGGGTAAACGGCGCCGTGTACACGGCAACCGTGTATGTGTGAAAAGGCTCTAAAGTAGTACTTTTACGCACGGCGAGCGTAAAAGTGTTTCTATAGTAACAGTAACACATACATTTTCATATATTAGATTTGAAATTACCGATTTTGCAGCTTCCGATATTTCTGGCGGCATGCAATTTTCATTATCACTTTCCATATTATCCATATTATTATAAAATTACAATAATAAAATCACAGAATAAAATACGTGGGTGAAAATAATCCACAAATAATCTGAATATAAATGTCAAACAATAACAATATTCATTTGTTTTTACAAAATTTAAGTACTTGATTAAAATTTCAATACTAATAATTAATATGACAAATTATTATTATTTAATTAAAAAATCATATTACATTATTATTAATATTATAATAAGGTTTTAGAAAAAATATTGTGTGCACCTCGGGTGTAAAGTGCGTTTTTCGCACTCGTGTGATTGTTAATCTCGGCTAGCGCCTCGATTAACAAACATTCCCACTCGTGCGAAAAACAGCCACTTTACGCCCTAGATACACAAATATCTATTTTTCGAATGATATCCAAATCGACTGCATGAAAAAATGAAAATTTGGCACGTTGTTTCTTATATTAGCCAATACATTTTTTTTCACTGGAAATAGATCATTTTTTTAATTTATATAAAAAATTGTAATTTTTTGCTAGAAATATATCCTCCCGATTACAAATATAGAAAATCTATCTCAATTTGTCTGTCTGTCTGTCCTGCAAACTGTCCTCTCAAAAATATATGTTATTTTTAAAACGATTTTCTGGTTCTACCAGAAAAAGGAATAAATATAAATTATACTATTTATAGCAAACTTGTTTTTATTATTGTATTTTTACGCAATAATTAAACAATGCACCCAAGATATAAACCAAAATAAGTTACCATCATTGCCAACAGACGTCATTACGTATATTATGCCGTATATATATGTATATGTGTTATTTCGTGCGTCCGCCTCTGCGCGTGAATCTATTACGTCGGTGTTTAGTATTCACGGCGCGTACGCCACTGGCTTTGACGCCGTACGCACACACAGCGGCGTCGGCGCGCGCGAGTTTATTAAATTATACGCGTAAACCGTGGAATATCTCCCCACGATCATAAATCAACTGGGTGCTTTCTTATCAATATGTTTTTCTGTGTTTTTGACCTTACAGCGTCCGCGAGGTCGCGCACGTTGTGTTCTATAACTAAATTTGTACACAGGATGGTTCAATTTTTTATTTTAATTTAATAATTTTCTTAATTGAGTATTAAATTTTAGAGGAATTACATTTTTATTTAATTTTTATGAAAAATAAATACAATTTTTTTATATGATAAAGCAGTGAGTGGGGGGGGGGGGGGATAAAAATTGATACGACTCCTTTTTATAACAGTTTTGTAATATTTGATGTTTTACTCCAGAGATCAAATTACGTTAAAAAATAATATTAGACTATAAGAATACCCCCATTTCCTTGCCAATCTCTATAGAAAAAAACTTGCCAATGGGCTCTAATCAAAGTTTAGAACCGTTTTTTTTTTCGTTTCGGTTCCGATTCAAGTAAAAAAAATATATATCGGTTCAGTTTCGGTTTTACTTCCGAAAAAATAACAATATTTTCGGATTCCGGTTCATATAGGTGGGCATCCGTTAATCCGTTAATCGTTAATTAACGAAGTTAACCAAATGCTTTACGGATTAACTTTTAAGTTAACTCAAAAAAATGTTAACGCTTTTGTTAACTTCCGTTAATTTTAGTCTGTTACATTGGTTGTTTGATGACAAGTACATAAGAAAATTGTCGAAATAGAAAAAAAGGTCTTCAAACATTTTGCATGGTTTACTTTTAACGGTTAACTTTAACTTTCGTTAAATTTTTAGTTTTTCAGTTAACTTTAACTCCGTTAAATTTTCGGAATTTTAACGCTTTAACGATTAACGAAGTTAACTTTTCGATTAACTGTGCCCACCTATGCCGGTTCAGTTCCGGTTTGAAGTCCTATATCTATTAAAAAATACTTTTGTTCTATATAGAGGCCAGAATTTTCGAAAGTTTTTTGAGTGCTGAAACCAAATCTGTTATCCAAATTGTTTTCAATATATTTTAACTTAAGTCTTGGCATTTTAGGACGCCGCGCCGACCGCGCTGGCCGCTTCGACCGCCAGACACGCAATACTGATGTGTGTTTTTTTAACCTTGAAAATAATATACACACATCAGTATTGCGTGTCTGGCGGTCGAAGCGGCCAGCGCGGTCAGCGCGGCGTCCTAAAATGCCAAGACTTTAAAGTTATCAAAAATAACGATTTTGATAATATTTTATAATGTATTACCAAGCTGGTAATTTTTTTATTTTCTTGCAACAAATAATGCTTTTTAAAATGAATTTAAAATTTTCACTGCACAATTTTTTACGACTATCGGCTTTTACGACCTAATATGACTCGTCCCCTATGCCATTATAACCGTTTTCAACTGTATAATCATTTGATAAAATCGGACATTAGAGTTTCCTATTATTAAGGGTTTTATTTTAAGTTATATATACTGACTTTCAAGTCGATCTATCCTATCTCTGCGTTCGTGAGCTTCTTCAGCTAGTTTGGTGGAGGTCTTGACACCTTCCCCAGACTTCTGCGTCTTCTCCATGATAGCGCAAGCCCGGAGAACAAACGCGGGCACCGTTTCCTGTTTTTCCTGCTTGGGGATGTCTACAAGAGTCCAGTATTGTGTCTCCAGTCTGATTACCTCCTGCATACAAAAAAATACTGTAAAACATTGGGCCAAGATAATCTTTGTTTATTTTAACTATATTATTGTCTGTCTTTAAAACAATATTGTCAGACGAAAACAATCACAATACCTTTGTACGCGTGTGGTTCAAACAATATTATCATTAGTAACATTCAGAGGCGCTCGCAGAAAATGTTCTAAAGGACACTGGTAGAAAGGATTTCTCAAACCAAGTAAACCTTTTTTTGTATATAACGAAAACAATATTTTCTTAAGATAAGCAATAATCTCTTAAAGTCTTAAACCAACTATAGTATTCTTGAACGAAGGAATTAAGAGTATGTTTCTTATATTAAGAAAATATTGTTTTCGTTATATACAAAACAAGGTTTTCTTGGTCCAATACAGTTTTTTTTCTGTGGAGAGAGGGTAAAATATGTAAACAGAAAAAAGAATCAATAAAAAACTTAAGAACTTTATTTTTGCACTTCTAAATTTTAAATTTCATACTCCACATTTGTACATGCAGCTAACAAATTATTACATAATTTTTAAATTAAATACTGAACCGATTTTAATGCAGTTTTCACTAATAGTTAGATCATTTTTCAGTGCATGTTTTTAGCTATTAATATTTTATGAAATCTTGAGATTCAACATCAAAAGACTAAAAAAGAATTCTTTAATTTACGGTTTCAATATTATATTAAGGTTACACGCCTGGCACACTGTAAAAAAATATTTATTTTCGAGAAATTTTGTTTTTAATTTATATTCAAATGGAATATTTTACTTTGTTAATTATTAAAAGTAAAATAAAAGTAAAAAAAAGTTTCATTTAATTTGAAAATTGAAATAGACAGAACGGTATATAATAGTAACATGTACTAATTTGCTGTAATGGCAGAGCTAGTTTTTCATTATTTCAAATAAATTACACGTGAATATATTTGTTTTATAAATTTATAAAGTATTTAAAAGGGTTGAAGTTTCGAATAATTAGTATTTAAAAAGTCTCTATATAGCTAATTGTATAGAATTTCAATAAATAGAGCAAGTTCTCATTTATCGTGTGTTCAAAACTCTATTTTTAATATCCAATTACTCAAAAACCGTACGTCCAATATTTTAAATAAAAATTAGTAAAATATATGAGTTTTCAATAAACAACATATTAAAATTTTAGACTTTTACGTATCTAAATATTGCTCTAATGATCAAATAACCTTAATTTAGGTGTACAATTTGTGGCTATTAACCCGGGTAATACGGGGACTAATGGGTTAGTAATCAATATAATTACCTTTATCATTGCTTTGAGCAGATTGTATCTCTGGAACACATTGTTGACAGTTTTGCTGTCGTTATACTTGCCCATGAGCGTGACAAGCGCTTTCTTCGCTGTGTCGTACGAGTCGTCTAGCCTGATCCTGACGGCCCTGAGGCGTTCGTTTGTCTCGATCACCTCCTCCTTGGTCTGCCCGCTAGCCGTGCCTTCATCTTTCACATCCTGGACAATCCTACGGACGCTCTGAGTGAATTTACCCACTAGGTTCGTGCTGCCGACTGTAATGAAAATTATTGAATTAAAATAATGTTATAGATTAAAAAAACAGAAGCGAGTACAATAATTTTGATCTAGTTCTGGAGTAAAAGTTATGAGAGACTTGAATAATATTATTTAAAATTTATTTTGAATTTTTCTTAAATTAATTCTATGAAATCAATTAATTAATATACGAAATTACACATATTTAATTAAACGTAGATTTTTTAAATAAAATTCAACATTCTATATTTTTTTCGAGAATAATTTTTCGATAATATAGTATAAATAAAGTCTATTTTCGAAAAGAGAGCCAAAGCTGATCAATATGTATATTTTTGAAAACTACGTATCAAGATAACAGGTCCATATTTTTCTTTTTGTGATATGTTGTAACCTCATAATAGAGCAGGAGTTCTCAACCTTTTTCCTACATAGACCTCCTTTAAAATAATGATTTTCTTTATTCCCTCTTACATTTTTAGATAATTTATGATTTTCCTTTTTAATTTCTTATCTTAAGGTTGTTGTTCACTGAAAGTCGTGGCATCTAACGGAATTTAGCATGAACTACAGGGTTTTGCTATGTCGGTAATAAAGAACAAATAGATCTGGCAACAATTTACAATATTAGACAAGAACAGAAGATTTATTTTTTACAATATTTTAATTATTACTATTGCTGACAATAGTAATAATTATAATAACAATAGTAACTATTATTATTATAAATAAAAACATTAACTGTAGTCAATAATCACTTGCTATTTACAACGCGCGTCAGTTGTCAATACTACGTTTTTATATTTCAAAAAGCGCGCCGAATGCGCTGTTGCCATATCGTATATTTACGTCATGTGTTCGGGAATTTATCAAAGTTAAAAATTAATCATTATTTAAGGAGATGGTAAATCATTCTAAAATTTTATATACACATTCCTTAATTACCAATCTATAACATATCCGTTTTTGGTTAAAATCTGACGTTTAGTTTCAATACACGAATTAAACGAATATCGAATTCCAAGTGGATCCCTATGCTTGCAATGTATAAGAGGCCAACTTTGCACGTTTATAATTATAATAGCTTACTTAACACAATATTAAAATTTTAACAAATTCTGTAGTGATCGATTTTAGTGAACAACAACCTTAAAGTCGATATTTCTACGATGAATTGAAATTTGGTGCATGAAAATTACTATAAAATTTTGAATTTTAGATTTCGTTTATATTATATTTCTTTAATAGAAAATGACGTAAAAAAACGACTTTGCAATTAAAAATTTTAAAACAGAAAAATTCATCATAGACCCCTTGAATACCATTGGGAATCCTTGATATAAAGTATGGACCGCGCATTTTTATAATGGTGTAACATTTCCTCAAAACAATGAGAGAGATGCAGTTAAATAAGGACATGTACATCCTCAACTATTTTCCATCTCTGTCTTTTGACACAACTCCGTTTTCGAGTCAGATGCACGGTCCACGCTCTATTTCTATATGTAACCTTAATTTCAATTTTCCTTAGATAAAAATTACAATTTATTGTACTAAAACTAAAAACTTCATTAATAAAAAAATAAATTAATATTTATTTTAAATTTATCGAAATAACCTTAAAAGACTAATGTTTATAATAAATTTAATTATTCTAAATTTTAAAATAACATTGATTTTCTCAAAATTATAGTGGGTACTTTAAAATTGATTAGTAAGTAAATACAACTTAAAATTTACCCCAAAATATAGATAAATTCCGGTTTACAAAGTAAATGTTACTTTAGGTTTAAATTTAATTAAAGATCAAACGCGGACAACAATATTAACACTTTCACGGCAGAGTATTTACACAAACTTACTAAATTTAACATCTCGTGCTATGTATTTATCAAAGATCAAAACCGTGTTCTTAGTTAAAAACATTTCCAACAGATGGTAGTACAGTAGAGTTAATTTAAAATTTAAAACACGTCACAACAATGAATTATTCGGTATCAGTCGGTAAAGTGTTAAAGATAAAAACAAACCGTGTGCGATAAAGAGGGAGATATTATTAAACAAATGAGTGATTTATCATTAATCACAAAATTCATTTACATGTAGTCTGTTTGTCTTTTCATTTTCGTAACAGTTGCAATTTTGTGTAAATGAGGGGACTACTGTACGTGTTTTTGTAATAGTGTCAGAAAATGTGTGCTTTTGTATGATTATTTCCCCTTTTACTGGCACTTTTTTTTAAATTTAATGTTATTGAGTTTATCATGTATTAATTGTGTAATTTCAAAATATTTTATACACAAAATACATATACTTTTTTAAATACAGTATAGAAACAGGCTATAACAACATCGGTTAATACGACGTATTGACATAGGTGGGCACAGTTAATCGAAAAGTAAACTTCGTTAATCGTTAATCCGTTAATAAAAAAGTTAACTTCGTTAACCGTTAAAGCGTTAAAATTCCGAAAATGTAACGGAAGTTAAAGTTAACCGAAAATTCGAAAATTTAACGAAAGTTAACCATCCAAAATGTTTGTAGACCTTTTTTTAGCTATTTCGACAACTTTGTTATGTACTTTTCATCAAACAACCAATGTAACGGACTAAAGTTAACGGAAGTTAACAAAAGCGTTAAAAAATTTTTGAGTTAACTTAAAAGTTAATCCTTTAACCATTTTGTTAACTTCGTTAATTAACGATTAACTGATTAACGAGTTAATGCCCACCTATGCGTATTGATTTTAACGACTCGAAGTAAAAGTCAACTGAATCTCATATAATTGTATTTTTACCGGTTATTACGAATATCCGCTTTTACGATCAAATATGACCGGTCCCTTCGATGTCGATAAAACCGGTTTTTACTATACATATATTTTATAACCGTGAATTACAAAATTTACTTTATTGAATAAATTGTGGCCAATAATGACTCTACAAGCATGAAAATATAAGCCACCTATTTATAGGGTAAGGTGTACTAATTTTGACACTGTAGTAAGATTTCGTATACTCGACTTTATTAACAAACAGAGTTGTCACAAGTACTCAGTGAAAGAACTTGAAGTACAAGTACCACGTACTATGTGAAAGTATTTGAAGAATCAAGTAATTTTTTCTATTTTCAAATTTACGTACCTACTTAAAATATTTTACTTGTTAAAAAGAGTTACTGATTGTAAGTAAAAACTATTAATAACTTTTTACTATTTTTTAATATATGCTTGAAGTACTTTTTCAAGTATTGACAACTCTGTTAACAAATGATTAAGATTGCAAACAAAAAATATCAGTTTTAAATATTTCTTTATTTTTTTATAAACTTTTTAAACTTTAACAATTATACAATTTTTAACAACCGGTAAAATTGCGTCGGCGAAAAAATACAAAATGGCAAAGAGCGAGGATATAATTGTGGTTTATACATCAAAAAGATAAAACAAAAAAACGGTGTTTTTAAAACACTTCGTATTTAAATTTTATATAGGTTTTATTGTCTTTTTGTAACATAAAAAATGTCCCTCACAGCTGCGTCTGTCTGTCTGTAATTACCTACTGAACGGATTTAATTCCGGTTTTCACTGTTGGATAAACCGTTTCACGAAGAAGACTTAAGTGTGTTATATTTAAGGATAATTTGTGTAAATTTCATCATTCAAATCGGAAAAAAATCATCGTCGGAATCAAGTGAAAACAATATTCAATTTAGGTTTATTGCAGATAAAATTTATATCCCCGGGCATTACATTTTTGTATTGTTAAAGTAAAGATTTTGTAAATACTAATTAAAGTAGGGCCCGATATATAGTATTTCTTCAAGGAAAAAGATAAGAAAAAAATCTATAAGCAAATGCAATTTTTAAAGTAAAGAATGAAAGAAATCAAAAACGAAATATAATAGCAGTTGTCCAACTCCGACGGGCTTTCTCACTTCAATACGTTAAAAGTTTATAAAATGAGCAAAATTAAAAGTATCCTCTGCTTTTAAAAGACCGACAACCATTATAAAATTAAAATTTAAGTAATTAGGGCAAAATAATTTATGTAAGAACATATTTTTGTGGGTTTTGAGTTAAGTAGCTTTGTGGTTATTATTAATATTATATAAATTTTGAAATGTAAAACTGTAAGAGTTCTGACAGCCCACATCGATTTCTGTAGTTGCCTGGTTTCACAGCCGTATTTTCTGATTTTATGATAAAATATACTTTGTATTATATCGTTATACATATTTAATTTTTTTATGATTGCTAAAAATAATACATAAATTAATAATTATTGAATAAATCGCGTCACCGACGGTTTGGCTAAAAAAAGGCGACGCTGTCATAATTCTTAGTCGAATATCTCTAATACTCTAGTTGTTGTAAAGGTAGGGTAACTTGGGACATTTTAAATGAATAGCTCATTTGTATCATGTGATTTATTAAGAAACCTTAAAACGTGAACAAAGAAGAAAACATTTTTTGCGGCTCGAGTTATTTAGATTTTGAAAGGAGTAATTTCAACAATAGTTCTTCACTTTAAAAGAGGGTCCTCTGGCTAAAGACTACTATGGGTTGAATATTTTTAAATAGCTTTTTCGTCTTGAAGGTTAAAATGTATTTTTATTTGTATAACGTGACTCGATTCATACAATTCCCTTAATAACTTAATATAAGTATATGAAAATGATATCATTAGTAGGTATTTAAATCCGTATTTAACACTAAATAAATAAATAATATGTGTATGTACTTCCACCCCACAAGTTGGTATCACTGTTATTGATTATAACCTCACCTCAACTTCTCCCTAACCATTCTCAGCGCTTCCTTAATCTTATTAAACGCTATCTGTCGTTGTCTGTCTATCCTTCCATCCTTATTCCACTGATATACATGTGTACATAGTACATATTAACATTGAACGCATTTTTTAAAAATCAATCATGAAACAGAACGAACTGCTTTATATTTCATTTATTTACTGTAACTGTTTTTATTATATTTTGTTTTTGACTACCCGTAAGTATCATAAATTTTATCTACAGGATGACCAGTAAGTTGGGACTCAAAAAGATTTTTTTTTCATAGTCTGTTAAAAATATTCGTTGTTGTATCTATACAATTTATTAAATATAATAATAACAATTGATAGATATTTTTATAAGAACTGACATACGGGACACCATGTATATTTGTTTTTAGATTTAGTTATTTTGGCTTCTGAATGTTGTTATTACAAACAAGGGAAAGTCTGCAGATGAACTATTTTATTGAAAATGTTAAAAAAGCTACTTAAAAATTATATATATTTATTCCCAAACTTGAAGATGTGTTATTTTTTAATTTTATGATCAGAATTCCCCCCCCCCTATTGTGGGCTATGGAATGATTGATCTATTGCAGTGGTTCCCAAACTCTTTTGGCCTACGGACCCCCTTTCATAGTCAAAACTTTCCCACGGACCCTAGGTGAAAAACTACTAAATTTTGACACGCGCAGTTGATTTTAGTACCACTTCGCCAATTTTTATTCGATTACGTTGAAATTTTAACACAATGAAGAAGATAGATAAAGCTACTAATTTAGTGAATAACATTAAAAATTGGACAAAAATTGTTTGTGTTAATGCGCTTTGAATTTTGAAAATTGCCGAATTTTTGCTAAAAAATTAGATTTTTTTTCGTTTAAAAAATGATTTTCGAAATGAATAACTTTATGAATGTATATAATTTAAGGCTTTTTAGTTCAATTAAGACCCATAGCTTCATTCTGAATGATCCTTGGTTGAAGTTATTGATTCAAAAAATATATATACGAGTTTGAATGTTTGCATATCGAAAAAAACATTTTTTGCAATATTGCAAAAACAAGAGCTAATTGAGCAAAATAGTGGTCGTTTTTGGATTCAGCGTGTCATGTCCAAATAACCCTTAAAAAGTATGCCCTGCAGCAAAATGGCTGTCGGCCAGTGTAATTTATTCATTGTTATTTATTTTAACTTCCATATTAATAAAAATGTGCGCGGACCCCCTGACGTTGTTCAGGGACCCCCAAATCGATTTTAATTTTCCACGGACCCCCTGAACGATGCCAGGGATCCCTTGGGGTCCGTAGGGACCACTTTGGGAACCACTGATCTATTGAAACCAAAATATAATTGCTATTGGTCTTATATTAAATTTTATCAATATCGAATATTTAATACTTCCTCTTCAGCTTTTTTTAAAACCATGCAATTTGATTTTCCTTTTAAATTAACCCTCATCTTCAAGAACACTTAATATAACAATATAAAATCAGTGTCGTACTTAATAATTTGAAGCCCGAAACGCAAAAATAAATAAAAGTACTAAAAACACTAGAGTTAACTTTTTGGGCTATTGCCCACGTTGTCGTATTATGTTTCTTGACGTTTCGACTCTCATGTCGGATTCTTCTTCAGAAGTATTTCAATTTCAGAAACACATGTTATATGTCAATTTAAAAAAAAATGCACTTGCCCCTCCCCAAAAAATTCTGGTTACGTTACTGTAGTACGGTTCTGTATAAAATGTCGGTCACGTTTTTTTATTTTATGCAGCTTCAAAGCACACATTTATAATCTAAATATAATGTATACGATAGAATTTATGGTATAAACTTATTAATTCTAAAAGAATATCTGTTACGTTCAACAACAAAAGGTTTCATATAAAAGAAATCATCTCTGGTCTTGTGAACATTGAACAACATCAACCGGATTAAGGATAAAAGTCCATGAAAAACAATAAGAAAACTTAAAGTTAAATAAATAACTTCAAGATAAGGTTATACATCTAGTACACTGTAAAAAAAAAATTTGGTTTCGAAAAATTTTGTTTTTAATTTATATTCAGAACACATGTACCTAATTTTAATGGAATATTTTACTTTGTTAATTATTAAAAGTACAAAAGTTAAATTTAATTTGAAAATTGAATTGGACAGAACGGTATTATACCGTTCTGTCTATTTCAATAGTATAATACTATAATAGTAACATATGTACTAATTTGTACAATGTAATGGCATACTTAATTTTTCAATTTAATTTTTCAATTTATTTTTTTTTAAATATTAATAAAAAAAATCTGAAAATGTGAGTATTTTTCTTGATATGATAAAACTCAATATATAACAAAAATTCTTGAAAAATACGGAGAAAAAAATATACCACGACATAGATATTTGTTTAAGCTTTCTAATTTTATAATAATTCTGCAATTTTCATTTGAAAATATTGAATGTAAGCCTAAAAACATAAGAACTAGTTCTATCCTTTGTAGCTTCATCTCTGTTTAATTTCGAGAATATCCCATTTTTCATTCGATCGTCAATTGTCACTGAATTCATCTCGTAAAATTTAGTTTCGGAAAAATCGGCCTGAACAGCCTTAAGCTTCCCACAGACCGGCGCGAATTATTCGCAGCGGCAGCGAATAAAAGCTCCGACAGACTGACGCGAAACATTCGCAGCGACTGCGGCGCGAATAAAAACGCGGCGAAATTTATATATATTTTTTTATTTTTCATTTTAATATATTAAATATTTAAATATCTACCGTACAGATTTTGCCGTAGCTTTCGCCATTTTGTAGATTCTTTCTTTCTGGAGTTAATACAATAGTTCCATTTCTTAATCATGAATAGTTTTTTAGTTGTGAATTTTTTATCCGAAAAGAAACGTGAAAAATTTCCAAAAAAACGCGAAATTTATTTCACCATCGTCTTTTTTTTTCGTTTGAATAAATATGGGTCTGTCGGAACCTTTATTCGCTGCCACTGCGAATAATTCGCGTCGGTCTGTGGGAAGTTTTAAGTGTAAATAAGTTGGATATTTTGTGTAAATTCCATGATGTCGGAAAAAAAACAATCGTCAAATTGGTACGCGTAAATAGTTAAGTGAAAATAGGTTTATTACAGATTATATTTAAATCCCCGAGTAACACCGAGTCCCATGCGCTGATTATTAAAACAATTTTCTTGTTTATATATTATTTTACTTGAAATTGATGCTGGTAAAATCTTGTATTTCTTATAATTTTGTTTTCCTATATAGAGTCTATATGTACAAGTATATGTATTGAACATTATTCAATATCGTTATCTTTCTCTACCACAATTTGTGATCATCAAGCTTCAGTAAATTCTTAACACGATTCATTCTACATAATAAACATCGTGTCATATTTAACCCCGTAAGGATTAGAGCTTTATAGTCAGGTCCGGGTACAGTTTGGTATGTTATGATTTTTTTCATATTTTCTCATATTTAATTTGACATTTCTATGATAAATTGAAGTTTGATGCATGAAATATTACCCCATTATTTTCGATTATAAATTACAAGCAAACATAATTAAAATCATAAGTTGATTTTTCTATGACAAATTGAAATTTGATATTTAAAATTTGACTATAAAATTCATAAATTACTAAATAAATAAAAATCTGTTGATCTGATAATTTTTAATAGCCTTTTAGCCTGTTAGTCCGGGCCTGTTTGGGTGCCTTATTGTTAAGAGGTAAGGGTAGACGGTTATAGAGCATAACTTGGCATAGTGCCCGTAATCACTTGTTGATAACTTGAAGGAAAAATAACTCGCTTCTAAATTCTGGTGAAATCAAAGTTTAAATGATACGGTATCTCTATTTTTCTTTACTTTGCGTCACAGTTTATTGTCTCCGCGTTTGGGGAAGCTTTCGTGGAACGGTTGGGTTTAGTCTTGAAAACTTTTTAAGTGTGTGTCAATCTATAATTTAAAAACTGTTTAAGATATCAACGAAATTGGTGCTAAAAGTAAATAACTGATGTAACAATATTTGGGTACCTACAGCGATTTAAATTTGGAAAATCTATGTAGTTAAATTATGTTTAAAAACTAGGAAATATAGAAAAACCTAAATTATATATATTTTTTGTATAATCTAGTCTCCAAAAATTGAATCAGTGAATAGTCACTGATTATCAGTGACTAAGGACTATTTCTGCACTGTGAATTGTGAAGTAACGGCAGTATAATCAAATATCATAAATGTTTCTAAAGCCCAGGAAAATTAGCGAATAAACGGTCGTTGTGTAGTAAGGCATAAGGAATAACGTGTGGAAAGTCCATTACGAAATCGTGTGCACAAAAATGATCGGCCCATTTGCAACTTCCCCATCCATCTTGTGTCCCAGTCTTATACCCAAAACCCTACAGACATACAGTCACCCGCAACTACACGACACAGCAACACGAAGGAGCTGTCAGTAAAGGATAAAATCCAGCTAACAAATAACTATGTTCAACACCAGAAATCGTGTGCACAAAAAAAAATTCAAGATCAAAGATCGCGAAATCGTTTTTCCTAAATATCTCGTAAACTATTGGTTTTACGACAATTTTAGTTACTATAAAATTTATTCTTTAGCTAATTATACATAAAAAAATCCCGTGCAAAATATCCGTAGAAGCAATAGTTTTCGAGATATACTGCTGAGAAAAATAAAACGACTCTTGTGCGAAAAAAATCCAAGTGAATTTTTTCGCAGCTAAATTCTAATATTCCTGGGCTACTAAAGCAGTTCCTATATTTAATTTTAAAATGTTCAACACTGGGGTATTGTGCCAGTATCTCATGTGAGGAAAAAATACACAAAATCAGTGTACCAACATTATGGATTTAGTCACATAGGCAAGTGAATAACTTTTACGACAATATACTATATAATAAAATAGGAACATAAATATTTTTGATCAGATAAAAAATGTCTTCTTCTCAAAACACTGTCCATTTAAAGATAATTCCTAGTGCGGACATTTCGCCATCATTCGCGACATTTAACGGCGGAGTTTAACGACGGGCGTTAAACGGCGGGCCGTGCGCACAACCCGCGCAGGGAGGAGGGGGTATGAGGACCCCAGCGTTATCAGTCGCAATAAATCAATATAGCGACGCGTCTGTCAGATATATTGGACACGATTGACTTCGTCTGTCGGCAGTGCGATAGCTGGGAAGACCTGTTGCTGGGTTTTTAAAAGCCTCAGAGAAACTGAGAGAGGCCTTGATTTTTGTAAAGATATAAAAAAATAATTTATCATATTTTGGGGATGTATTAAAACTGTATATTTCTTTATGATAAAAATTAGGTTTTATAGTTCAAGAAACAAAAACACAGCTCCATATAAACTTCAAACTAATTCCAAGAGAAATGATACTTATATACATATTGTTCCCTGTACTTAGATGCATCTTTTCAGAAATATCCCCATATGTAGGTGTTGAGCAAAAAAGTGTGAGCTCAACACTTAGGACTGGGGATTTTTCAGAAAATACACTGGTAGAAAGGATTTCTCAAACCAAGTAAACCTTGTTTTGTATATAACGAAAACAATATTTTCTTAAGATAAGCAATAATCTCTTAAACCAACTATAGTATTCTTGAACGAAGGAATAACGTAGTTGGATTAAGAGTATGTTTCTTATATTAACAAAATATTGTTTTCGTTATATACAAAACAAGGTTTTCTTGGTCCAATACAGTTTTTTTCTGTGTACTTTTCATAACTATCTCTAAAACCTTGTAAAATTTCATTACTCTTGGAATTTGTCCGAACTTTTACACAAGTTTATGATATTGGAATTTCAAAATATTTTGATTTTTGAAAATAAATATTTGAGATTTTTCTCGGTCTCGGACGAGACGAGAACGTTTGAAATTCTCGCCGAGAATTTCGGTTATAAAACATTATTAATAATCAGTAAAAATTATCTTTCAATAAAATTATTTCTGTTAGTATTTCGAAATTTATTTTTTTATTATAGAAAATAAATAGAAAAATATTTTTTTATAAAAAAACTACGAAACCAAATTAAATTTTTTCGAGACGAGATTGTCAATTTGACTTCAGTTTCAATAATCGAGATAAAACGAGACATGTAAGTTTCGTTTCGTTCGAAACTTGTCAAAGTCTTCATGAAACTCCAAGATAACTGTTATATAAGTTTGATACCTCATTTGAGAGTACTTGCTAGCTAGTAAATTTACTAGTTGCTTTATGATACTGGACATATGACTGTTTGGACATAAGTCGTATTTATTTTGGTAAAAAAAGTTAGTTTTCTCTAATATCAAATTATAATAATGTAATTTCATCCAATCACGGAACTGTCAGAAAAATAAAACTATTCAAAATGTTGTTAACATTATTGAATTTTTGTTTGTTTGTTATTATTGAAAACCTAATTAATTATAAAAATATAGGTAGTACATAAAAGTTATATAATTATTTTTTAATTTACATTTGATAAAAATTTGCAGCTTTTAATTAGTAATTAGGAAAATTAATTGAGTTTTATTTTTGATCATTTTAATTATAATATAATTTTTTTCAATGACGTTACCGTGGAGGGGGGGCAAGTACTCTAGATAGGCCCAGATAGAGGGGGGGGGGGGTCAGGAGCCTCGTCGCCCTGAAAATTAGTTACATTTCACATAAATATTTATAATTTATATTATCGTATACATATAATATGAGTTCAAGCTAAATTTAAGGATAATACAGAATTTGTTAGGAATTTTCTTACGCTTGCGAAATGGAGGGATATGGCGCCCCTGAAATGTCTAGCCCAGACTTTATTGAAGCTCTCTCAGGGCTTGGCTGTAATAGTTTTATGCAAAAAAGGTAATTAAAAAAAGGTAATAGTGTAGTGTTTTTTTTATATTTTCATGAAGTGCCTCCCCTCATTTACTCATTTTGTAGAAATCTCTAAATTTGGGTACAACTGTCAGTTATAAAAGTCAAGACGAAACAATACTTGCATATATCGTGTGAAGTTTTAGAAAAAAATAACAACAAAGCAAAATAATACATTATTTTTATTCAGGAAGTATATCTATGATATATTTTTACATATATGTAGTATAAAATGAAGTTCCTCGCCGCGTCTGTCTGTGCATGATTTTCTCAGTAACTACTGAACGGATTTTATTCTGATTTTCACTAATAGATAGAGTATTTCATGAGGAAGGATTAGATGTATAATTTGTAAATATTTTGTTTACATTTCATAAAGCTGGAAAAGAAAAATAATCGTCGGAGTATCTTCGAGTACGCTGTTTAATAGGTTGATTACAGATTGAATTTACATCCCCGGGTAACACCAGGTCCAATGCGCTAGTATATTAATAAATAAATCAAATGAAGGGTACACGGAAAAAAGAAGCTAACAATAAGTCAAAAAATCTAGTTTTGAGTTATCGATGTTAGCGAATTTTTCGAAGAAAAATATAGCTATTTTAAGATTGGTATCTTGGATACTTTTACTCTAAAAATGATATCTTTCAAATTTTATTTTACGGAATTTAGCAGGTTTTTCCCCTTAATACATATGTGGTTCGAAAAGTACCTAGATTTGCCACTAAATGGCGCTGTTATCGTAATTCGACTAAAAATTTACTTAGCCTCTTTTTCCCGTGTACCCTTCAAATGTAATATTATTTTCAACTAACTACAGTGGAACCTCGTTAATATGTTTTTGTAGAGACTGGGGAGAAAAATATGTATACTAATGAGAAAAACGTAGGTACTAATGAAATGAGGCCCTGTGGAAGAATTCCGGGACCTAAAAACACGTACTAATGAGGTTCATGTATTGTATAGGTATCGTACTCAAATTCTTATGGTTATTCGATCACTAGAGCAATGTATAGATAAAAGTCCAAAATTTTAATATTTATGGATAACTCATATATTTTACTAATTTTTATTTAAAATATTGGACGTATGGTTTTTGTGTAATTGGATATTAAAATTAGAATTTTTAATACACAATAAATGAGAGAACTTGCCGAAAGTGCTTTATTTATTGAAATTCTACACAATTGGCTGTATAGAGACGTTTTAAAAACTAATTATTTGAAACTTTAACTCTTTTAAATACTGTCAAAATCATAAAACAAATATATTCACGTGTAATTTATTCAAAATAATGAAAAACTAGCTCTGCCATTACAGCAAATTAGTACATGTTACTATTATAGTACATATACCGTTCTGTCTATTTCAATTTTCAAATTAAATTAAACTTTTTTTACTTTTAATAATTAACAAAGTAAAATATTCCATTGAATGTAGGTACATGTGTTCTAAATATAAATTAAAAACAAAATTTTTCGAAACCAAATCATTTTTTACAGTGTGCTAGACGTATAACCTTAAATGTCAAAATTAGCAAATCGACAGAAAGTGCAGATGTCGTATATAATGAACAATATAAGTGATTCTTAATGCATAACAATTTAAATAAAGTTATATAACCGATAATTAAAATATAATATAATATTTACTTTCAAAAAAAAATCCCACACTTTATATCAGAGAGATGCAGCCAAAGCAAAATTGTACTTTTACTGACACTTCCTCATTATGCAGACAAATTAAGAGATTTATTTACTTTTAGATGTTTAACAAGTAAAACGGCGGAGAATTAATAAATTATGATTCTTAAACATGCACTTGAATTTATGTAAATTTTTTTAATAAATGTACTTTTGTTAAAATTGTTTTTCGGTAATAATAATTTTAACATTTATAATATTTGACAAAATTAATATATATGGTAAAAAAATGTTTCTTTTAAAATTCATAAGACTTTCAATTTATTTTTATTTTTTTTTTGTGCTCATTAGTTAAAATATCAAAGACTGAATATTAATTTTGTTTCAAAATATATTTTCGTATCGATTTGATATTAGTGTTTTTACAATATACATTTTTTGTTTTTAATTTAAAATGGGTAATTCATTTAAAAGAAGATGCAATTGAATTAAAAAGAAAAAGTGGGCAATGTTATTTGCTTTGTGGTAAATACATAAATAAATATTTATATAAAATTAAAGTGAAAGTGAATTTTCTGGCAAATTTGCCTTTAATATTGACGCAAATACTTCACACTGAATAAATCGAAATCTCCATTTTATAGGTCAAAATGTGATAATTTTTTTAGTTAAAAATTCAGTAGAAATACAATTATATTGGTACTATGAAAAATTTAAGTGGATTTTTCTGTAATTCATAGAATCGACTACCTGTACCTACTATAACATAAAAATTTTAATTGGCATGTATAGTCTATAACATGAAAGATGACCGGGTTAACATTGAAATTATATTGCCGAACCGGTCATCTTTCATGTTACAAACTATATATAATGGACTATTTCGTAAGCATTTAAGCCAAGCTATTGAGAATTTACAGTAAACGCAAAAAAAACTTTCTATGATTAAAAATAGGGCTTGCCATAGCAATTTTAATGTTTTCTTATCAAATTGTAAACCGCTGATTTTTTTAAATTCATAGATATGTTTTCTGCACATTAGGTTTGAGTATATATTTTGTAACGTTAGGTAGCATAAGGAATAAGCAGTAACGATAATAGTAAATCAAGTCGGAAAAAATGTAAACATCTCAACACCTATGCGAGATAGGGGGTTGTTTTCCACCCTTGAACTCCCATTCCAATGATATTTTTCCCGCCGGATCTAATGAAAGATTATATTTATATAAAAAGAAGCCCTAAGACTCATCAACGCCCGGTCCAAATTCATGGACTTAGAAACATCAAATTTTAGGGGTATTTAATATATTATTTGGAACTTTGATTTATTTGTCGAGATTTTCTCCGCTATATTTAAATTTTTTTTTTAGTTTTTATTTTTTAATCTGCATTTTATAACACCAAAATAATATTTAGCGTATAGATATTTTGAATAATTTATCCAAAAAATCAACAAATTTTAATGACGTAGTCTTGTACGTTACAAATAACGTCAATTTTTGATAAATCAATAATTTAAGACGGTTATTATAAGGTGATTTTAAAAAGTGTTAGTTACTACCTACCGGATAATTTTCGTTGATAAATTATGTACCAAAAGCGACAAAAGCTTTTCGGCTTCTGTCTCGATTATTTTTAGCTCTACGTATAAAAATGAAAGCACAGGCCACTTTGTTTTATAGGTAACAAAAGAAAATGTAGGGTTCGTTTTATGAATATTGCAGATAACAGAAATAGGGGAAATTGGGTAAAATACTATGTGTTGTAATTTCTTCACATACTTAACATATATACCCTTTCTTATTTTCGTATGTATATAAATTATATATAGCTTCATCGATTTTGTTATTTAATTATATTGTATAGCTGATAGAGCTTCTCGGTGTTATTCGGGAATTAAAAAATATAAAAACTCACTGCTCATCTATTTTGAACGATAGCGTGATTATATGTATTCTATAGAATTTCTGAGATTTCAAGGACATGTTGGTGCAGGTTTCATCAAAATCGGACCAGTAAATTTTGAGATTACTTTGATCAAAACATTATTATTTTTAGTGTAGATTGATATTTGAACAATAATAATACGAAAACTGAAAGAAAAAGTCATTTCATGTTACTTATAACATAGGTACGTTTCTTAGAATAGAATTTCGATTTTTCAAAAGTCAGAAAGTATTTTTTTAAATATTTTTCAAAAATCTATCTTCGTAATTTTGATTTTGAGAAATAAAAAAAGTATATCCCATAAACGGTTCAGAATCCTTCTTGTTTTGCAACACTCCCCTCCCCGCAAAAAAATATTTTTTTCAAAAACAATGAATGTTAACTATGTAATACAGTGGAATCTCGTTAGTACGTTTGAGAAAGGCCTGGGGGGGGGGGGGGGGGCACGGACTAACGAGGTTCCACTGTACATACCTATTTATTACAAATAACAAATTACAGTTCTTAATGCAATTACGTTTTTGTATTTTCTCAACGTATAAATATTTATTTAATTCTTATCAAAAGATTTAAAAATAGATGCAGAAATAAAAAAAAACTTACATCAATTATAATTATGTCATATACATTCACACATTTATTATTAGCAGCGATTTCCGTTTGATCTAACACTCCCGCCTTTTATATAAATATAAACACGTAAATAAATAAAGAAATAATTTTATTATCAATTAAATAAGGTCACAGGAAATATAATATATTTTATTGGAAATACGACTAAAATAAATTATATTAATTAAAATAGATCGCTAACCTTCTAACCTTCACGGACAAATCTAATACGTTAATTATAGAACAATTTGTGTGCAATGACACCAGGGTTGGGTCTAAATTTAATGGTTTCTTAATTATTTATACATTTAACAGGGCCGCATTACAATTTATAGGATAAGATAAACTTATGAACAATTTACAAAAACAAAATCGAGTCATTTTTAGTGGTAGCGCATTTATGCTCGATTTTCCGTCCGTCCGTCTATCTTCCAGTTTAGACCATTTTAAGATTTTTCTGGTCCTGCCCCCCCCCCCTCAAAATTTTTCTTATATGGCTTCATGTACCTCGTTGGACTCGGGATTGATTCACGAATCGATTGGCAAGGGTATTTTTTGAGTTATGTCAAGTGGGTTGCGCGGCAACACCCACGTGTGGGTTTTGATAAATTTTTACTTTTGGTTCTAGAGAAGGGTATTCAGAAATGAATATTTACTTAAGTATGTTTATGAGTAATTATATTTGTACTTAAAAACATTAAAAACATATATAAATGTGTTTGCTAATTGCTATTACATACACATATTGTTAGTAAAATTACTACAGAATGTATTTATGATAATTTATGTTTGTACTTAAGTACTTTATGTATAAAGTACTTACTTGTATCTACTTAACTACATTTTTTTTCTATTTGAACTCTTTGTACACATCTCTTGGGGTATAGTATGTAATTTTTAATATTTGGGTATGTAATTTTGGGAGGATTATTTATAAAACAAATAATTATTTCAGTCTTATAAGGGGAGTTTTGATAGTTTAAGAATTCATAGTATATATACAGTTACTACATTCATAAATATTTTTAACATTTCCAGGGAAGTAATTAACTATGTGCTGCTGGTTAATTTTTTACCCCAGCTCCCTCACTTTTTTAAGTTAACGTACCAAATTACCGAAAAAAGTATTTGTTTTCAAAATTTAGTTAATTTTATCAAAAAGAAAATCTATTAAATTTTTTAAATTAATTTTATACATTCAGCCGGCCCTGATGAGTGCAATTAAAGTAGGTATAGATAATTCATGAATACATGAATAAATTCTATTTTCCCCCTCTATTCTTAACACCTAGTAATTAACTATAAATGACTTTTTAAATACTCTTTAATTGTATTCTTTTTACATCACTCCTATTTTTTGCAAATGAAGACGAAATTAGAATATTTTTACATAACATTGTAAAAGCATTTTGATTTTCAAACGATAATTACTAACTTTAACTATACATATATTACTAATAATAATAACGTTTAACTATATGTAAATTTAAAAAGACTTAATTTTTTTTACAAAACTTTTTTTGTTAATAGATAGACCACAATAGGCTATTTGACAACATTGAAAATATACTACAAATTGTGGTCATCCTATCAGATAATAGCATAAAAGAACATATTTCACTTTATTTTAAAATAAATTATGTATATTTTTTGCAAATTACACGAAAAAAAAATATAATCATTTTTGAAATTTTATCTATGACGGGAACGCTATGTGATTGGTTGCAGCTCTAGTGACGTCACACGCAAGTTGAGTTCGCGTTTTATGCTTTCTGTGTATTATATCAAAGTATTATATTCGATTTTTCAGCTATTTTTGAAGCAGTTTTTAGATAAATTTTATTACTAGTGGCATAAATACCTATTCGTTTCGAATTTCAAAATGGAATTAAATTTTGTGCGAGCTGATTATAGCAACCTATCTAAGGTAGACGCTTTTATGGTTGCACTTTTTTTAAGAATAACGCTGATTACTGTGCTGCGGAACTTAAAAATGTGAAAACAGCAGTGTAAGTACCACATAAAACATTTGAAATCCTATATGCCGCAAGATTAAGCTATATTAAGAGGTTAGGTACCTATTAAAGATGTTGGTTAATACTGAGTGTACCGGTGGCCGCTGTCAGAATTGTCAAAAATCACGTGTATAGTAGTATAGTTATTCAGAAAAGATGTTATTTCGTTTTATAAGAACCGATATTTTTAGCTACTATCTAGTTAAATATTACTTATATCAAAGTGATCTTCACACATAAAAACATTTGTATTCAATAAAATACTCGTTGGATCTTTTCAATTATTGTAACCACATTTTTCGTCTTTTGGGATTCTTTGGAACAGAAACAAACAGTTTTTGTGGACTTTTTATAGACGTATTTATACATTGTGGCACTACACACCATTATACACCATTCTATCCACTAAATTTGAAGATGAAATTCACTTCAGATGCACTGTTTTATTAAGGTAATGACTTATTTACTTGCGTGTGACGTCACACGCACCATATGACCAGCGCCATGATAGAAACAGCGTTTCTGACGCAGTTTTGAAAATTTAAACTTTAACATTGATTTTTATTGATAATACAGTAGATCTCCCCGAAATATCAATGTAGTGTGCTTATTATGTAATAAAGAATAATTTAAAAATATTTTCTAAAATTAGTCAAATAGCCTATTGAACCATTCAAAAACTGTTGTACAGATAATACCAGAAAATAGCAAAAATGTTTTTTTTTTTAAATAACAATTTTTTGATTTGTTGTCTGTTTCAAAAATACTCAAAAACTACTGAACCGATTTTGATGGGACTTTCATTGTTACAAAGCCCAATATTATTGAAAAAGTATGCCTATATATCATCAGGTTGCTCTATCAAGGAGCTGAGCTGTGATCAGCTATATAAAATATGTTCAGATAATTAATTAACTACCCGGGAAAAATTGTAGATCTGCAGAGATTTACTCAGATCTCGATAGATCTGTATTTTGAGACATCATATTTTTCACTGGTTTTTGATCTGTGTAGACTTGCAAAGATCTACAACGGTCTACAAAGATCTCTGAAGATCATTGTAACGTTTAAAATTAATGAATGTTAAACTTTTTAATCTCTATCACGTTCTACAACGATCTTAAGATATATTTGTAGATCCTTTTAGATATTTGTAGGTCACTGTAGATCTTTGCAAATTGCATGTCTCATCAGATCAAAAAGTAGTGAAAAATATGATGTTATCTCAAAATGCAGATCTGTCGAGATCTGAGTAGATCTTTGCAGATCTACAATTTTTTCCCGGGTACAAAAAAACAAAGACAGCAGTACTATGTGCAAATGGAGATTTAGAGAGAGAGAGATACCGTCATTAGTGGGAATGTGATGCCTAAGTGTTTAGAGCCACAGGTCATGCAGACATTCACCTGTGACGCCGCGTATACTAATAGCTAAAATAAATCAAAAACATATTTGGATTTTATCGTATAAATTGTTTATGATTTTAATTATTTTTATTAGGTATTAAAAATATTATGCACGTGCCTATATGCATGTTTATTGTCTTTGGTAGATAATTTCGAACACGTCAATGTTTTCATAAAAAAGAGATATTTTGTTTTAAATATTTCATTAACCACGATAATAACTATCCAGTTATGCGGTTGGTAATACTGATAAAATAACGGAACATTGTGGGATTGAAATTAAAATTTCCCATATTATAATTTTAACTTTTCGGTATACATCAACAAATAAATAAACTTTTATTGCATCATTTAAATGATTTTCTTATTATTTTATCAAAATATTTAATTTTCAGAACTTTTTATTGCATCATAAAGCGAACTATTTCTATTTGTACCGGATCCGGATATAATTTATAATAAAACACAAACATTCAAATTATTAGCACAATAAAAAAGTGTTTAATAATATACCACTAGAGCAATGGGAAATTAGGGAAGAGGGGATGCATAAATAATATTATACCAACCTTAGGCCACCACTGTACTATATGTATAGAGACACAGAAAGATTTTTTGGTAAGCTAGTCGTATGCGGTCTTCAGGAGTTTGAGTTCCGTCTTTCTACCCCATTTTCGTAATCCCTATGGCATTTAAATAACTGTAGAACGCATACGGCAAGAATATTGACTTATTTTTCTCAAGAATTCGTGCGAATCTATACATATTTTAATTTATTAATTATTATATAAGTATGCCATTGTATAGCATGTATTTTTTAAACGTCTCGCCTTATCATCAAACATTGAACCCAGTTTTTTTACTTAATAGGTAACTAATATATTGTATTTATTCTTTTGTTCTATCATTTATAATTAACATAAGATTGTATTATTATAGAAATCAGAGGTGTATTGAAGATCTAAGCGCTTCTAGACCCAAAAACAATTCACCTCTGACAGTTATATTCAAAGAATAAGTATGAATCATAAAAATATAATTTATTATAGACATTTTGTTGTTGTAAAGTTGTTGACCTACCACAAGATTTTATGTCTACACCAGGGATTCCCAACCTTTTTTGCACATAGATCTCATGCATAGGTGGGCACAGTTAATCGAAAAGTTAACTTCGTTAATCGTTAATCCGTTAATAAAAAAGTTAACTTCGTTAATCGTTAAACCGTTAAAATTCCGAAAATGTAACGGAAGTTAAAGTTAACCGAAAATTTGAAAATTTAACGAAAGTTAAAGTTAATCGTTAAAAAGTTAACCATCCAAAATGTTTGAAGACCTTTTTTTTGCTATTTCGACAACTTTCTTATGTACTTTTCATCAAACAACCAATGTAACGGACTAAAGTTAATGTAAGTTAAATTTAACGGAAGTTAACAAAAGCATTAACATTTTTTTGAGTTAACTTAAAAGTTAATCCGTTAACCATTTTGTTAACTTTGTTAATTAACGATTAACGGATTAACGAGTTAATGCCCACCTATGATCTCATGCTTTTCTTTATAAACACCCTTACATTTTACATTTAACATAATTACCTATTGTAAAAAAGTACAAGTAGAAAAAAAAGAAGAAATCATCGAATTTTAAAACATCAAAATTTTCCATAGATCCCTGAATTACTATAGACCCCTTTTTAACTTCCATTGACCCCAGAGGGTCCACCTGGACTACGTAGGGAATCCTTGGTCTATAGTTTACACTTTTACACCATAGATATAGAACGTGGGCTTGAAAATCTTATTCGATTCTTCACAAAAAAAAATCGAGTGTATTTTGGGCCTGAGCTTGTTTTAATTTAAACATGAGTGTAAGAAAGATAGAATATTGGTTGGATTGTATCTGTATCTTTTATGTGAACCATGTTTAAGGTTACATTAAATTTTATAACCTCTACGAGACTATGAAGTACAAAAAATGTCACATATATTTTCTAGAAATATGTTATCATTTTCCTAACATTTAAACACAACAAAGATAACAAAATTACCATAATAAACAAAACAAAAAGTAAATCTAATTAAAAGAAAAACCCTGGGTTGTATGACGTTGTATCATATAAATGTTGGTTATGAAGGTCAAAAGGGTACAGATGAACGAACTCATTTGAACGATTAGATCATCCTGTATCACATGAAGATCTTTACACCATAGTTGTTCATCTTCACCTCATCCTGGTTCATTTTCCCTACCCCCCCCCTCCACGGTTCTTACGTCATAATGTTTTTTTCTGATTCGAGCTGGTACAACATAGTGACACAATTTTAGCAAGAACAGAACGTGATATCCTGTAGAAAAAACACAGGAAGTATTTACATTTGACGAGTCTTTTTATTAATTTTGCGAAATATAGGTTGTATCAGAATTATCAGAAATCGTTAAAATTATAATATTATTATGTCTTGTTTTATAATACGCATTATAATATGCATTATTATTGTGATAATAGCGGTCTGTAAGTCTGTATAAAGTTTAACCTTCGATATTTTTTAAGGTTTAGGTACCATTTGAATTTTTGTCGATTTTTTATCAAAAATTTTTTGTGGAAATTTAGTTAGATTTTTAACACGTTGTTTCAAATCCGTTAATTAAAATCAACTTCGTTCAAAAGTTACGGCTATTTTTCTCATAATTTTTCAAAAATTTAAATTTTGAGAGGCCATATCTCGAGAAAGCTTTTCGTATCTTTCTGATATTAGCAAAAAATCAAAACGTTAATTTCACAATAATAAAAAAAAATCGAAATTTTTATTATAGTAAATAATTTTATTTGTTTTCTTTAAGGGGTTACATACAGTCAGAATGCCAAAAATGAGTTTTTTCAAGAATTTTTTAATAGAAGACTTTTATAATTTATTAATGCAAAAATTTGTACACATATTATGGTAACTTTTAATTGTATTTCAACATTTTTTATTTGTAAAAATAAAAATTTCGAAAGCTGCTACAGCTGTTCTCCAGGAGGTCCTCTCAAAAAAGGCGCCTTGAGGTGACCACGATATCTCTGGACTGCATCTTTTAAAATAAAAAACCCAAACGGATTTCGTTAAAGTAATGTATAATCTTGTACTTAATCGAAGGAATAAGCAAAATAATTTTTTTTTGACAAAATGGCGGTTTCTTAAAAAAAATCGATTTTTCTCAAAAATTTTGACCTTAAATTGTTTATTAAAAAAAAAAATATCAGTGAGAAAAAACCTTCGATTAATTACTAAAAAATATTCTTAAGAAACTTGTGTTAAAATTTAAGACTGATGGCTTCAACCGTTTCCGAGAAATATTGGTCACCGACATTAAAAACACAGATTTGAGAAAAACGCGCTACCGCTCCGATCTCCTACATGAGACGTCTTTACAAATATGCGTGTAACTTCGAAAATAATCGCCGGATTGACTTGAAATTTTCTCTGTGTGTATTTAAAAATATGTACATTACGAAAATGAAATAAAAAAATCGATTCTTTTTGAAAATTCTAACTGTATATAACCCCTTAAAATTTAGAACATAAAAAAGTGTATTTGTCTGCGCAAAAAGTGTAATAATAAATATAAAAGTTATCATCTAGTTTTGTATGTGAACAGTGCAAACAAAATAAATAAAAACCAGATGTTTATTTTTTAATTCACGAAGCACATAAATTGTGACAATCAAGTTAAAATTGTAGCGTCAACAAAGAAAACAAAATCAATCTGCTTTCTCCGATAAATTGCATATTCCTTAAGGAATCGGTGAATTCAAGAACCTTTTCCAAGTAATTAAGAATCCAGTGAAACCGATCAGGGAAAACTCTAAGGGTGTAAAGGCAAGTAGAATGGGGCTAAACAGGGTGGCAAGATGTTTTTGTGATCATGTTTTTGATGTATTCCCAAGAGTTAGAATCTTGCGAAAAAGAGGGTGGGATGTAGAGCAATAAATCTACTGAAATTATCGAACAAACATGGAGGGGGAGGTGTTTTTAGTTGGAGGGGGGGATGAAAGGATTTTGGCAAATTTTCCAACATAAACATTTTAGTATGTCATTATTTGTGAGTTGGGTTTTCGACAAATTAATATTTAAAATAATTTTACTTTTACAGTTTATTTTTGTTATTTTTAATTGAATCGTTCAAAACGCTGTGATGCAACCGACACAAATTTATTTATAAGAATTATTAATAACTGTCAGACATAAAACCCATGAAGACGAAGCAGGTATAGTAACATAGGTTTATGTTGTGATAGTCGATAAAACAGGTCGCGCGTTTAAATGTCACACATTTTTTTATCTATTAAATTTTCGCGATGCAAATTAGCCTATTTCCTTCTTCAGAATGCATGCTATTTCCCTATCAAATTTCACCAAGATCGGTTCAGTGGTTTAGCCGTGAAAAGGTAACAAACAAACGACATACTTTGCCATTAGTAAGCATCAGTAAAATTTTACTATTTGATATTAATTAATCATTATAATAACAATAATAAAAGTAAAATATATGTATACATAAGTTTCATTATATTTCAAAATTGATAAATTCACACGAGACCGAGACTTTTTAGTGCATGTATGACCTTCTAAATGGACGACAATAAGGTCATATAGCACATGTATACATATAGTCACATATGCTAACAATTATTCGTAGAATAGAAAGGTTACACTTGCTTGAACTTTTGACATTGAAAAAAATGTATGAAATTTAGTCCATTGAGAAATATTCATAAACTAAATAGACATACATTTTTTATAAAAAAAGACAAGTGCGAGCTATACTTGCACAGTTAGTGTTCCGTACTATAAGCGCTTCTACTTAAATTATTGAAAATTTTGAAATAAAACAAATATTGTTCCTTACATCGTGAGAAATATTTTTTGTTATAATAATTAAATCAAATTGTTTATAACAATTGATTGCGCTATACTTTTTCCATACTGATAAAATTAAGCTCAATTTAGACCAATTGTTTTAATGTTATTATTTTCTTTTAAATTTTTTTGACCGACCCTTTTAGTAATAATGTACACTGGTAGAAAGGATTTCTCAAACCAAATAAACCTTGTTTTATATATAACGAAAACAATATTTTCTTAAGATAAGCAATAATCTCTAAAACCAACTATAGTATTCTTGAACGTAGTTGGATTAAGAGTATGTTTCTTATATTAAGAAAATATTGTTTTCGTTATATACAAAACAAGGTTTTCTTGGTCCAATACAGTGTTTTTTCTGTGTAGAACACAACAATTTTAAAACATTTTATTCCGAAAAAATCTTATGTTAGTTCCAATGTTATCATAATTGATTTGAAATCACGAATTTTATTTATTTTAAAATGCTGGGAACTGCACTGAATTTATTTATTTGTTTAACTTAATGATGTATGTGATATTTTGTTTACCATTATTCATCGATGTGCAAACATATTATGATAATATTAATTATTATTATAATATTAGCCCCGAATAGCTGGGGTAAATGTAATAGGCTCCCCTTTATTTTCATTTGTGGTTAAAATATTTAGAAACTCTAAATTAATACTATTGTATGAGCTATTTAGTAAAAACTATACAATATTATTTAGTATAAATTACTTATACAATATGTACGATGATGTATGCAGTTATGTTCCTATACTTTTGTATATTTATTTAAAAATATTTTGTAAATTATAGGCCTTTCAAAAAGTCTTGAATATATTCTGTGAATTAACAGAAAACAAAAAACCCAATACAAAAAACGACAGTTACAAATGATTCCAATTGCCATTGAGAAATGTATTTAACTTTGATAGTATGATTCAATTGTTCTTGAGATTAAAGACAAAAAGTTAAAATTTCCGGACGTTTGAAAATTAGAATTCCATTTTACAAAAAAATTATAATATTCTCATAATACATACAAAGTATGTTTCAACCTTAAAATTTATCATTTTGATCACGAATAAAACTTCTAGTTTGTAATAATGTTGTACACATTTAACTGTTGAGTGTTTTTGTTAAAAGGGGGGTACATTGGAATAAGTGGAAGGGGGGGGGGGTAAGATGTAGGCGAATAATTCAGCATACACCTGGTTTAAAGTTTATACATATAAAGTAACTTTATACTTGAGCCATGTATTATAATTTAGGACGTTTGTAGAATTTTAATCCAAAGTATATGGATTTTGTAATAATAAATAGGTTTTCAGAAATTTTGTACTTTTAGTAAGGTTGGATTATTCATTAGATACATCTAAAGTTGTGAAAGTCACTATCAGAATATTTAATAAACTGTTGTTTTTTTTTCGCTTTATATTTAATTTTTTTTATTACTTTGCATGCCAGTCAGAGATAGCCATAGCGGGTCTACAAAATAATCAAGGAGTTTCATTAAAATTTTAAAATTTGTGAAGTGTTCTGTAGTAGGTTAATTTTGAAAAATGCTGGATTAGATGAAATAAAATACATAAATTGTAGTATGAGATACAATAACATGCAAAAATGTGTATGGGATGACACCTAGACCATATAGGTGTCCAACCTTTTGACCTTCTTGGGCCGCATAGTCTGTCAAGGGCCGCAGATATAATTTTTGTGTATTTAATATCGAAACAAACCTGAAAACCTTTCTTTTTTTTCGTTATTGACTCAAATATGTAATGTATTTAATATCACAAAAAATCTTTACTTGACTTCATTATTTTAATTTTTTTTCTCTTTTTAAATCTCGAGCCGCGGGTTGAACAAGCCTGCCTAGACGATACCACTCAACTTTTAATGAGACGAGATTATCAGAAATTTGAATGAAATATTTTTGTTCAAACATTCAATTGATATAGTCAAAATCCATTAAAACGACATCGTTTACTACAACATATTTGTTTTAACGACTCAAATTAAAATCAGACTGACCTCGAGTTGCGCAAAGCAAAATAATTCTCGATTAGTTAATCAGTTCTTTTCAAAGCATTATTACGTCAATTCTAAAAAAAACAATCACGGTTATGATACATATTATAAGGTAAAACATTATCATTAGGGTGTGTCATTTTTGAGCAACTTTTTTTTTCAACTAAAAAACAGGCTAAAAATTTTCTAGAAGGTGAAAAAAGAAGCCTCTAAAAATTTGAGCTCATAATATTAACATCAAGTGGTGCCTGTTCCTAACTTTCCATTTCCCATTTAAATAACTTGAAAAAAAAAATTTTTGTTTCTTATTTTTGTAGCTTGACAGTTAAGCATTGTAAAAATGATCTGAAAAGTTGTTTTAGTAGGAAATTGAACGCTCTACAAAAAGTTCCGATTTATTTTTTTTACAGAGTGAGCCGTTCTGAAGATATTCAAACTTAAAGTTACAAATTTATGAAATTATGACTTTTATTGATAGTAAATAAAATAAAATACAAAAAAAATTGAGATTTAAGTATTATTGTTTTTCTATACGAAAATAATTATTTTTTCTTGAAAATAATTTTTAAGATATAAAAAAAATCCTCAGTATTAGTTTAATAAAATAAAAGTCATAATTTCATACATTTGTAACTTTAAGTTTAAATATCTTTAGGACGGCTCACTCTGTAAAAAAAATAAATCGGAACTTTTTTGTAGAGCGTTCAATTTCCTACTAAAATAACTTTTCAGATCATTTTTACAATGCTTAAATGTCAAGCTACAAAAATAAGAAAAAAAATATTTTTTTTCATGTTATTTAAATGCGAAATGGAAAGTTAAGAACAGGCACCACTTGATGTTAATATTAAGAGCTCAAATTTTTAGAGGCATCTTTTTTCACCTTCTAGAAAATTTTGAGCCTGTTTTTTAGTTGAAAAAAAAAGTTGCTCAAAAATGACACACCCTAATTATCATATTTAGTGAATTGTTCATTTACAAATCGAGAATAAGTTTAGAATAAACATTAATCATGGATTGAAAACAACTGATTAACTAATCGTCAATTATTTTGCTTTTCGACCTAATATGGCTAATCCTTTCGATGTCGTTATAACCGATTTCGACTGTACTAGTAAGATGATAAAAGTCTAAATCGATCGATTAGTTGGGTGAGAATAAAGTAACTGTACATAATTATATAATAGAAAATTAAACCAATATAATTTAAACTTTTCATACTTTTGTAACTATTTTGCTAAAATATGCCTCATAAAATATTTTGGCCTAAGAGGGGAAGGAGGTTATTTCATCGAAGGAGGAAGGTGTAGAAATTTCCACTCAGCACCCCCCTAGATTCTATACTGGTTAGTTAATAACCAAATTGTATCAATAAATTTTATTTTGGAACACTTTAATATTTGATGTATACCATGTGCACTATAAAATATTTAAACATCTAAGCAAAATGTATTTCGAGTTCTTTTTAAAGCTGTTTTATCAAAATAAACAATTGAAAATAAATTAGTGCACGTTGGATATGTTAGAAAAAATAAACTTCCTAATTTCTCAAAGGTATTTTTAAGAAAAATAATTTATTTTTATCATTCATTACATTACTTATTTCAACATTTAAAATTTATTAGTTTATACAACTTAATATTGCTCAAGCAATGAGTAAAATTAAAAAAAAAACAATGTACATGTATAATATACTACTCAATTTTGGCAGTAGCTAGAACATACCGATATGTATATTTCCTGAAGTCTCCCTAGCAAAATATGCCCAAGAATATTGTCATCAAGGGACAACAGTTTAGGTTTATAAGGATTTTGTAAACACACTAATGAACGGAATATCCGATCAACCCCACCACTCGCATTTTAGACATAAAATTTCATTTTCTACATTTTTTTATTTTTTTAACAAAGTGATATAATAAGATGTGTAACATGTATATGGTTTGCGTGGAATTTAGGTTAGGCTGGTACTCTCACCCATAGAGAAGAAGAAAAAGTTAGGTAGATAAAGCAGATTTCTGTTATAATCGATAAAACATGTCATTTATACCAATTTGTGTAATCTAATACATTATTCAGGGTACAATTTTCATGATATAACGTATGTTTTTCTCAGGATGCAAGCTATCTCCCTGTCTAATTACATCAAAATCGATTCAGTGGTTTAGCCGTGAAAGGGTAACAAATAGACAGACAGAAAGACACATTTTTGCATTTATAATATTAAGTATGGATAACGTGATTATAAATATGGGAACATACTGGACGTCTCGCTTACGAATTTAAATTTTACTGGACCAATTTGTATGTTAAATAATAATAATAATATACAAAAGTATAGAAACTTATATTTAAATTTATACGTTGGTACCATTGTAGTTTTGCAAATATAAAATGTATTTTTATATTTGGTAATCAAAACGTTATTGCGGGTCGGAACTGACCCGCAGGCTGACTTTTGCCCACGCTTGATCTAGATTATTATAGTTTCCAGCTTAAATTATTAGATACTTGATATATGATCTTAAATATCATAGCTATATCCATCTAAAAGGTTATAGTCTTAAAAGGCCCCACCTTAAGTTTAATATAGAAAGGAGGATCTTTCGGTAATATGAATGAATTATTAACTTTTGATAATTATTAAAATGTATTTATATCATCTATACTTTTAGTGTACCCTTAAAAACATTAAATTAAACATTTTTCCATGAAGAATCATCATATTAAAAATTATGTTTGAGAAAACCTCAAATTCCCCCAAAACATAGATAAAGAAAAGAAATAATATCTGTGATTCTATGCACGAAGAAAATTTTTCGATTAAAAATTTCAATTTTGTAACAAAAAATATTATCAGTTTTAACATGTACTGTCAATTGAGTAACTTCTACAATCTCCATTGTAATTTTTATAATATGCAATTTTTACTATATTCGTAAATATCATTTACATGACTTATTCAATTAATTATTCTTAAGTTGAATTATTTGTTAAGTGATACACAAATTATTTCATTTCAATTAAAAGACAATACAATAAATACTACGATTGTGTAAAATTAATTAAATTAATAGTATATTTTTATTCGTAGTATAATAAAATTAAACTATACCACTAATATAGATTTCGATCCTGCACGCAAAAATTACTAGTTCATATTGTAAATTAAGGAATATTTGGCCTCGCAAGATTTACAAAATTTTGGACCATTTCAAGATTACTACGTCAAACAGTATACAAATATGGAAAAATCAGATATACCACTTTTTTAAATATTTCAGGAAAGGGAAAATAAAATTTCCTGATTAAATAAAAATCAGAGAGGATATTGGAAAAAACATGAACTGAAAATTAAATTGAATAAGTCTGTGACTCATCTGCATTTTCCAAATAAAATTTATATAGATAGTTTTTCAACATATATCACTTAAAAGACGAAAAGTGTCATACAAATTTGTTTTTGCCATATATAGACCACAACTAAATTCTAGCTCACTCACTCACTCACTCATTCATCAACGTACAGCCCAAACCGCTGGACCTAGAAACGTGAAATTTCGTAGGTGTCTTCCTTTTATGATGTAAGCACCCAATAAGAAGGACATTTAAAAAAATTCAACCCCTAAGGGGGTAAACGGGGGTGTAAAAGTTTGTATGAAAAAAATCATATGAAACTTGGTAAAAGTATAAGTAATTAATAAAAATCAATATAAAAAATTGTAGGGGGTGACCCCTGTCACGTATGGAGGGTTTTAATTAGTTTTATTTGATTCAGCTTAAAAAATACCACATGAGTAGGAGTTTTAGGATGAAAAACAACCCCTTATCTAGCATAGGAGCAGAGATATTTACGATTTTATATAATAAATAAAAAGCAGAGCAATAGACAAAGGCTGTAGCCGGGTAAGCATGCAAAATCGGCCTTTGCATGGATTTGGCTGATTATTTTTTTGAAAGTCACATTCTATGTAACATTCAACCTGACCAAATATTAGCTTCCAAAAATTTGTAGTTTTCGAAAAAAACATTTTTTTTGATTTTCAAAAAAAATTTTTTTTTTGATAATCCATCAATCGAATTTGATGGTGCTTGTGATATATTATAGAGGTACTTATGACTCATCAGAGGTAATTTTATTATGGTCCTCTGTACATAGTAAACCAGAAAAAAAAATTAATAAAATTTAAAAAATTAAAAAACACTATGTTGTACTCGGGGGGCAATCACCATTTTTTTTATAAAATATACCTTGTACGTACCCAAACAACATATCAAAATCCCAAACTGATGTGAAGGGTATAACATACTCGTATAAATTCGCATATGGTCGTATTGGCGCGGCGCGCGCGTGGCGCGGGTGGACTTTATGGAGTGCAAGTGTCTTAATACTTTTAAAACATCTCTAATTTGTTGCTAAACAACAGGGCTGAACTAGCCTGGAGAGATCCGGGGAATTTGAAGGGGCCCATGGCCTGACAAAGAATAAATATAGAGGCCGTAGCCGGGAATGTATGGGAACTGCCATTGAATTAATTACATTTTTATTTTGAAAAAAAAAATCCTATCTATAACTTATTATACAAGAAGAGTCGTTAGTTCGCAGCGGGGATTTATATCTACTATAGACGATTATAACATTTTAAAAGCGATCTGAGGCGATTTTATGTTTCTAAAAAGCAAACTATGAGAAAAAATTAGCATAATTGATTCAATGGCGGTTCCCATACATTCCCGGCTACGGCCTCTATATTTTATCTTTGTCAGGCCATGGGCCCCTTCAAATTCCCCGGATCTCTCCAGGCTAGTTCAGCCCTGTTGTTTAGCAACAAATTAGAGATGTTTTAAAAGTATTAAGACACTTGCACTCCATAAAGTCCACCCGCGCCACTCGCGCGCCGCGCCAATACGACCATATGCGAATTTATACGAGTATGTTATACCCTTCACATCAGTTTGGGATTTTGATATGTTGTTTGGGTACGTACAAGGTATAATTTATAAAAAATGGTGATTGCCCCCCGAGTACAACATAGTGTTTTTTAATTTTTTAAATTTTATTAATTTTTTTTTCTGGTTTACTATGTACAGAGGACCATAATAAAATTACCTCTGATGAGTCATAAGTACCTCTATAATATATCACAAGCACCATCAAATTCGATTGATGAATTATCAAAAAAAAATTTTTTTTTGAAAATCAAAAAAAAAATTTTTTTCGAAAACTACAAATTTTTGGAAGCTAATATTTGGTCAGGTTGAATATTACATAGAATGTGACTTTCAAAAAAATAATCAGCCAAATCCATGCAAAGGCCGATTTTGCATGCTTACCCGGCTACAGCCTATTTCACCCACAGTCACGTATAGAGGATAGTAATTATTTTCGAAATCCACGCGAGCGAAGCCGCGGGAATCAGCTAGTTTTGTATAAAAAAAAGAACTTGCAGATGTTTTTCTATTGGTACGATCTCTCCAGAACAAAATTCAACCCAATGTCTTCGAATAACGAATTCACAAGCTACATCATTGATTTAATAAAAATTTCATGACCTATGTTGAGAATGATGTCTCATGATTCAATGAAAAGTGATTTTTATAAATCTGTTCGATATAACGTCATTTATTTATACATATTTACATTCCCTTCATCATCGTGATGATCTTAAAATAATAAAAACCATAGAGAATGCAGCAAAAAAAACAATACGTCTAAAGGTGTGTTTTGTATTCAAGGCAGTCAACGTGTTAACATTTCAGAATTAGTATTTATTATTTATTTATATTCGTGTTTTTTTTTAAATCTATATCAGTACAAGAATCACGTTTTAGTTTATCTGAAATACGTCTGGAAAATATTCTGATCTTATTTTTTTGCTCCTTTTACATTACAAATATGTATTTTTAGCTTACATACATACAATGGAATATTTGATAAAGGTAGTTTTACGTTTCAAAATGAATAACTCATTTTTGTCGGGTTTGTTTTTAATACTGAATTTAGAGACAAAAAAAACGTGTAATATATTAAATACGGTTGCGCAAATAATCTCGTCTCGGTTTATGTTTTATACAAAAATAAAATCGGCGGGGGGGGGGGGGGGGTAATTTTTTTTTTGTATTTATATATAATTTTCATTAAATTAAATAACCTGTACAGATAATATCAAGGGGGAAAAATCACACAAAACGAAATTGAATTTTTTATATCAATTATGAGAGCTTCCATGGGCCGTAATAAATTTTTTTGGACCAAATCTAATGAATTCATTTTGTAGATCAGATTTTTATCTTTTTTTATTGACAACTTATTTGGCTTTTTTCTGGGTTAATTTTAAATATTATAATATTATAACAGAATAAAAGTAGGTATTTGACACTATTAATAATAATGACTAAAATGTTCTAAATAGTGTAGTATATATTACTATAATTTACAATCAAGTGTGTTTTGACGTGAAATAAGTCAGTATTTTAATAATAAACCTAATTTTAAAATATAATATTTAACCTATTTGTCACGTGATCGTAAACGTGTCTAGCAAAACTGTATCTGATATGACGTAGTTACTTACATACTAAAAACGTCAGAATACTCAATCCCTATTGGTTGATTTCAATTTGTTTGAGTAAACAGTTACGTCACGCATACCACGTGACTAAATATGCGTTTTGGCGGGAATTTTTCCATTTGAAAAGAAAAAGATTATTTTCAGCGTTTTTTTGGCATTATTTTGTTAGGGAGACTTGTTTACCCCTGATTTGCTTTTGGATCAAAGCTTCCAGGTACGTAGGTATGTACGCACAATTTACAATATATTTTAAATTTTAGACAAATACCCTATTCAGTAGATAGAAAAAAACTGATATTAACCTTATTATATTTCCTTGACTTAATAAAAAATTTAAATAATCTTAACATGTTACGCCAATTAACCCGTGTTAAGCTGCACCTCACAATCGTTTTCAGAAGTATATAAATGATATCATTTGTGAAACAGCAATTATCCATTTATACATAAATTAATATCAGATATGTATCAAAGGAATATGTAATTTTTTAATCAATTGCAGAATGAGTAAACTTCTAGATTCCAGGCTGGAAATACCTTGAACTATACATTATTGAACTCTTTAGATAAAAATCTAATTGTTAAACATTAAAACCAGTGTTTCTCAAATGTTTCAAAGATGTAGCATTCCTTTTTAGTAGCTACAGTAGAATTTGGATATAATGACTCCGTTTATAACGACTAACCGTTTTTAGCGACGAAAATGCAACTCAAATTAGGTTTCATATAGACGTATGTACTATGAAAAACGACCAACTGCTTATAGCGATCTATTTTTACAATAAATTATCCGGTTAGAACCAGAAAAAAGGTTAGAAGACAGAATAACTTGGAAGTTAAATAAAAAAAAAAATTATCCGGTCGTTTAGTGCGTTGTCCGGTTAGTACGAGTACGACCAAGTATTGCCGGTCCCTTGAGGGTCGTTATATCCGGATTCTACTGTATTTGTATTTTCAAAAAAACGACATTTGTTCCACTGAAGAAAAATAGTATGAACTATAAAATATTGAACTTATAAGGTACTTGCACCAGTCTGGAACAACACCGCAGTGTTGAACATTTTTTAATTAAATGTACCTACTGAATTCGAAATATTTGTTGATATTTGATAAGTATACCATTACTGAATATTATATATGTATTCGTATACATTTAACTGTCTTACCGTGATTTGATGATAATTGATCATTTTGTTTAAAAACAGTGGACAAATAATTATCGCAGTTCGGCACACTATCAAGAAGAGTGTATTTTCTTATGTAAATGCTTTACATTGTTTTAAATTTTATACGACTCTTTATTTTATAACGTTTGTGTAGTAGTACTGTAGTACTTATAATTTTATAATCATTAGCATGTGTTCATTATTGGTTTTACTTTGTCTATTACTGGGGAAAAACATATACACAATAAAAGCCTATAATTTAAAAAATAAAGTATATTTGTGGATTTTGATAACCAAACTGATTTAATAAAGAATTAATTGTTTTATTAGTAACATAGGTTCATGAGATTTACAAAAAAGTAGGCCACTAATCCAAAAAACAACATACTTTGCGCTTAATGTGTTCCATTACCTTACATACATTTACCAGTATTTCACAAAAGTTGCGAAACATCGTATTGCTTTTTAGCTTTTTTGTGTTGTCCTTTCAAATGTTAGAGATTTTTCTCTGCTAGAAATTTCTAAATTCTAAATCCCATTATCAAATATTAAATTAGTAATTCTCAAGAAGTAGATTTTCATCTTATTACTTTGTAGATTTTTTGTATGTAATGGCATCATTTTGTTCGTTTAATGTCCGGTATTATAAAGAATTTTCTCTCGAGTAAAAGCAAAGGTAACGTTATCTGCGAAGTATTAAATATAAATGACAAACCACTGACAATTGTAATAGATGGTATAGTTTATATGAATGACCTTGACGCATTCACATTAAGTAGAAAACAGTGGTGACCAGTGTAGTAGCTTATAAAATGTATAGCATTTACATTATTATACATTTATTACCACTGCTCTAGAATTACGAGTAAATTAATGTTGATTTGACACCTCGCAGATAGAGTTATGAAGCTTAGCTTTTCTTCTAGAGCAAATTCTTTATAATATCCAATATAAATTTTAAAGATTATTTATTGAAGCCATTCAGAATGCATAATAATAATAAAAATAATAATTTCAAAATATTTTTTGCTTTGTCAATTTTTATTAGAGGCATAATATACATTATATAATATAGTTAAATGTACTTTGATTTCAATTTGACTAAATCGAAAAATTATACAGCTAGTCGCTTTGGTACTTCAGTACTTTTTTTAAGTAAAATTACATAAAATTGCACTTGTACGAATGCACTTTAACCGGCACAAATATTAGTACTTAAATGCACTTGCAGAAACATTATTGCGCTTGTAAGTAATTAGGAAATATACCTTTTTTTAAAATACTTTTGTAAAAGTACATTTTTATAAAAAAAATTGTTTTTTTAGCAATATACTTAAGGAGGTTAAAACCATGGAAAAATAATAGATAATTCGATGAAACTTTGAAAATAACAAGACATTTATAGTATTTTTAAAATCGTTGCAAAAATTCAAGGTCATTAGGAGAATAGTTTAAGAGATATTAAATAAACAAAAAAACATGCATTCTTTTGAGAACTGACAGGACTTTTCAAAATGATGTGACAGAGAAAAATTTGATAAAAATTTGAGAATACATTCTTAATGCATTTACCAAGATATCTATAAATTTTCAGAATGTTTAAGAACCACGTTATTTAATTAAAAAATGATAAGTGTTTGAAAAAAATAGAGAGAGACGCATCTATGTGATTTTGCATACTCCAGAGAGATAGATACAGCTTACTTTCACTGGCACCACCTGCCCCGCACCCTATAGAATCAAGCTCCTTTTGAACAACTCTGTCTAAAAACCAGGAAACATTTCGATATTAATATCATAATAATAAATTACAATTTTGTAAGCCACTGATCAAAATATACCAGAATTCAGATTAAAAAAACAATCCATGGATGACGTAAATAAAATCGATGATTTATCGATTTTTTAAATCATATCCTTAACTACCGACTGAGTCGGATACAGCGGATACAGTCGTGACAGGCTTATAACGAAATAACGAAACAAATCGTGACTATAATGGGTATTTTCATCGTGTTGTTGCAATCCTTTCTAATATTGTTTCAAAATATCTAGCAAAAAAATAATAACGTAAACAGAACGACAGGTTAATTTTTAACTTTGTGCTATATTTTATTTCAAATACATATCAACACTAAAATAACATCTAAAACACATGTTTCGACTTCAAAGGAAGTCGTCAACAGGAGATTAATAATATATTGACGTATAAAAATCTAATATCACTGGAAATTGAATTCTCTTAAAATAATTATTTGCCAACGATCAATGGCGTAGTCAGAATTTTTCGGGGGTTGGAGGGGGGGGGGGGGTAAAAATTTTGTATGAGGGTGATGGCCATATCTTAATATATATAAATTACGTGTCACATGTTTGTCCGCGATGGACTCCTAAACTACTTAACCGATTTTAATCAAATTTGTACACCGTGTGCAGTTTGATCCAACTTGAAAGATAGGATACCTTACATCTCAATTTATGATTGCAATATTATTTTATTGCAAATTATTTGTCTATTATTTGACGGTCTCAATTATCTGTTACCTCCAAACGATTCTAACAGATGGTGACATCTGTTGACTGGATTGAGTAAGTATTCAATAGATGGCGCTATGTCAAACTTCCAAACGTTTCATATAACCTACAATTTAAAGTTAACCACAGCATCGCGTGGCCGGGGCAGCTAGTAACATATATATTATTGTAATATCATTGGTTACAACACTGTGTGGGAGGTTTTTTTGCCCCAATCCCTCGCATATTACGCCACTGCTGAGAATATAATTTTTTTTGTAGCTGAAAATATAGTTGTTTTGTGGTCAAGTTGTAGTTTTAGTTTTTAGTGACTAAGAGACCGCATAGCTTCCCCGTTTTCTGTTAATTAAATGTCCTTATTTGAATGAAGAGTTTTGACATTATGTATTTCAAAACCCAATTTCTTGTGATAATTTACCTTAACATAAATAAGAGCAGAAGTTCATTGAATATGCAAGAACATATAAGTGGCTCAGTTTCCTAACATGGCGAGTCCACTTTTTGGTAAAATATTTATGAGAGAAAAAAATATAGTTCAATGTTTCATTTATCTGTCCATTAATCAAAAAAACATCTCCAATTTTTATTATAAAATTATCACAAATTTACAAAAAAGTTGATTTTATTTTTTTGATTGATTCATTTTACTTTTCTAATAATCGTAATAATTAATAACTACATACATATCGTCATTAATATTAATGTTCAAAAATATTATTTTAACCCATTCACTGCTAGCAAATATATTGAACAATACTGCGACGCTGAAAAAATCGTATTTTATTTTTAAAACTCAAAGCCACCCTAAATGATTTTCAAAAATACGAATTGATGCGAATTCTGCTGAACTCTTAAGGTCGAAACGCACTAGAGCGGCTCGACGCTTCACTACACTACACTACGCTTCGCAACAAAATATTCTATTTAATGTTTTAAATGAACCTAGTCGCACATGGGCGACACTACACTGCATGGCGCGTTACGTGCGATTGGTTAAAAAAATGAAGTGTAGTGTAGTGAAGCGTCGCGCCGCTCTAGTGCGTTTCGACCTTTATGATCCTTTCGCGGATACTACGCACAAACCAGATGTTAAAGAACCTCATTATTATCCGTATATTTACTGTCCGTTCTTCGTTATTGTCCACCCCCGTTATTGTCCGATTGTGTATCACCTTTTCCTGATTTTTGAAGTGAAACGCTAAGGAGAGTGTAGCATATGCGTGTGTAGATTTACATGAGAAAGATGGCTGAATAGCGCATTTAATCAAATCAGATCTTGATAGATATGCATTTTGAAATAAAGCCGAATTTGTTCAATGGTTTTTGATCTGTGGAGACCTGCAAAGACTACAACAATCTAAAAAGATCTACAACGATTTCAAAGATCTCTGAAGATCATTGTAACGTTGAAAATTCGTGAATTTTCAACAATCTCTATTACGATCAACAATTTAACGATCTTTAGAGATCTTTGTAGATCGTTGTAGATCTTTGCAGGTTTCCAGAAATCAAAAACCAGTGAAAAAATATGTCTCAAAATGCAGATCTATCAAGAAATGATTTGATCACTTCAGATCTAAATTTTTTTTAGGGGATGATTCCGTTTTATATGTTCCGAATAGACGATCCCGAAGGAAGGATTTTTGTGTACTGAAACGCGGATCTACCCGGGGAAAATAGATCTACCTAGATCAAATTATATTCATTTATTTATTTATTTATTTTGATGTACGTCGTTTGCCATAGATCTAATTATATTTATGGTAATTGTCGTAGTATCTTTTTGATCTAAGGAGAACTAAATATTAATTCTACCACTTTTGTTTCTTAGATGTACGTACAAGACCGGCATCAGTCAAGTCTTCGGTATGTTGTACTTGTACTAGACACTCGAAAAATTTGCGTGTGTCGAATTACCCACCAGAAATTGGTTTATCTAAGAAATAATAATTAATTCGAAAAAAACGTCAGATTTTATGAATAAAAAGCTAATTTTAATTTTCATTTGTATAACCTCATTCATTAATAATTTTTAATGTTTTAAAAACCATATTTAAGAAAAAAACTCTTCGACTCCCCCACTTTTTTACTCGATACTCGAAATTTATATGTTCTGCCGACCCTGTGTACGTAGATATCAAGTAGATCAAAGTAGAAATATTGTAGATGTAGACAGTGGCGGTGTAAGGTAGATTGGTACCCGGAGCGGTTTTTTTTTGCACCCCCCCCCCCTTTTTTTTCGTTCTCAACTCAATATTAATATCAGTTTTCTGGTTTTTTGCACCCCCTTCTAGAAAAAAGTGCTGTCTTTTTTTTCGTTCTCAACTCAATATTAATTTCAGTTTTCTAGTTTTTTGCACCCCCTTCTAGAAAAAAAGTGTTGTCCTTCATTTTATTTTTATTTTGTTGTCAATTCAATATTTTTATTAACTTCCCAATAGGGAGTTATTGTAATTGGTCCGAAAATCGAAATCAAAAATTTTAACATATTTTCATGTTTCAAGGGCATTAGAGTATATTGACACTATTTTGTCTGTGTGTGTGTGTGTGTGTGTGTATGTACGTACGTACGTACGTATGTACGTACGTACGTACGTGTAATTTTTTTCCGGGACGAAATCTCGCGAACAAAAAATGCTATTGACTTCGTTGGGGTGCTAATCGAAGCGTCTTGACGTGAATATGATCTGAAAGAAAGGATTTTTCGAAATTCAACCCCTACGGGGGTAAAAAGGGTGTTTTTTTTCATTTTTATTTTTTTTCTTGGTCGAATTTAGTCGGAACTTAGAATAAATACTATACAATACAAATTACGAAATGTGTATTTCAGTATTTATTTTTTATATGGGTTCAAACAGCCATTAAAGGGATGAAAACCACCATCAAAATTTGAATTTCATACTTATAAATACATCTAATAATTCATGTTGCCTTGGAAACAACACAATTCAAAATTCAAACTGTCAGATTAGTTTTTCTAAAAATGTGCATTATATTATTGACATTATTAGGATATTAGAAAACTAATATTCATAATACAAAGGGTGAGTTTTATTTCTGATAAATTCCATTAAAATTTTTCATATACATATTAAAAAAAAAAAAAATTTACAAACTATAACATAGTAATATTAGTTATGGAAACAATAAGTAATCAGTATTCAAGTATTGTAAGTCATACCATGTTGGGAAGTTGATTGTGTGGACCTAAAGGATCGCACCCCACAGCATTATACGTTATATAGTTTAATTTTATATCCCCGGGTAAAATTGGATCCGACAGCTAGTTTTTATTTATGATCTTAATGACATGTTATACACACTTTCCAAAGTATTTAAAGAATAATTTGTCACCCCTTGGTGCTTGGCACCCGGGGCGGGCCGCCCCCACCGCCCCCCCCCCTTACGCCGCCACTGGATGTAGACAGGCCCGGATTTACTATGCAGGCAATGCAGGCAGCTGCCTATAGCGGCAAATTTTAGTATGGAAAAAAATAGACATAAATTCTACCTGGGAGAGCTACAGAAAGAACTATTAAGAGCATTTTAACTATTTAGCAGAATTCTAAAGAGCATTTTTTAACTAAAAAAGCTAAAAAAAGGTCTTCAGACTTTGATTGATAAAATTCATAAAAAAAATTCACTTTTCAATCGAAAAGGGCGGCAAATTTTTAAATCCGGCCCTGGATGTAGATCTAAAATGAAAATTGGAGATGATCTCAATGTTGGCTATAGCATAAAAAAGTTTATTGGTTCGTTGCCTGATTTTTACACCAGTATTTCCGGAAAATGGAATACTTTTGGCTAATTTGCGTGTATTTGACCAGTTTACAGATTCAGATGTTGAAAACCAGTTTTCTGGTGCTATTGTTGTTGGAAACTCCTGTCTTGATATCACATGTTTTGTCATCTTCATTTTCTGAGTCTAATTCTAATTCACTTTCGATTTCAAAAATACATGTACTCAAAGTCAATATTGTCACTAAATATTCTACCACTCACTAATTTTGAGTTAGAAAAAAATAATTTTAAATTCTACTGATTGAGATCTACATTATGTTTCTAAGATAATTTTATGCCTAAAAGAGATCAACTTGTTTCAGATGACACAACAAATAATAAAGATGACACAATAATAATAAAACTTGCAAGTGCGTGTTGGGCACGCACATCATAGGGTTCTGTAGTCATTCTCACTACGATTTATAAAAGAGAGATTTCAAATTTTTGAAAAGCAAATATATCGTGACTGAAGGGCTTAAAATCAAAAAGTCATTTAACTTTTATAATTGCATTTTAGGAGACCTTACTAACGATATCCCACACAATGGTAAAGGTAAAATTTTTTTTGTTAAAACACATTTCATTTTATTGAAGGGGGAGCTAAAAAAATTATTTTTTAATTTTATCATTTCTGTTTTTGGGGCATCAATCTACGACCGTATACCAAATTTCATCTTGTTATGTCAAAATTTTTCAGGACGGACGGACGGACGGACATATGGAGAAACTATAAGGGTTCATATTTTTCTACGGAACCCTAAAAATCGGTCACGACATACACGTCTGTAAGTATACAGACGTGTATGTCGTGACCGATTTTACTGATTGAAACCTATATTTTGATACCATGCATATGCCCAGGTACGAAAATATGTTTTTAATTTATGGCGCCCCTCCCTATTTTTCCCAAATTTAAATGATAGTGTCGATTTTAGTATTTGTCGCTTGCGTAGTATCACCAAAGCCATGTTACCAATTATTTCAGATTTTGGGCATCAGTATTGTGATAGAAAGATGGGGGGGGGGATTCCTGCTTGGAGCCCCTTGTAGGCGGAGTTTTTAAGTTAAGTTAAGTTAAGTTTTTAAGAAAAAATATTACGTCCAGTTCTAATGATTCAGCTTTACATTTACACACCTCACATATTTTGGTGTAATTTTTATTTTATTTACTTCGGAGCCCCCTACAGGCGCCACTTTTCAATATGAAAAATTATAAGAACTAGGGTCAAACTATACTGACGGATATCTACATTTTGATACCGCACATGCCCAGGTATGAAAAAAATTACTCTATGGCGTCCCTCCCTATTTTTCAAAATTTTAAATGATACCGTTGAATTTAGTATTGCTCGTTGGTAGTATCATCAATGACATGACATGATATCAAATCAATTAAATTTTTGAAGCCAGTAAGAGCGGGGAGGGGGGGGGGTATTAATGTTTGCTTGGAAGCCCCTTGTAGTCGTCATTTTCGAGATAGGAAAAATATATTAAATATTCAAATGATTCAGATCTACATTTCGACGTTCCACATAATACAGGGTGTCTAAATACCAGGGGACACCATGGGGATCTTGGAAACCATAAGAGATAGAGATTCGGTTAAATGAGAGAAAAGTTACATTTAAGAGGGAACAGTTCAATGGTGAATTTACATTTTACAAAATTTTCATAGCTTACTAGATATTAGCCAAAAACCATTTTACTCTGAAATCTTTCATCGTGAATATTTCTTAAGCGACTTGAAATTTAAAAAAATGTTTCAAATAAATGCTGTAGGGTTTAGTATTGTCTATTTAAAAACATTTTTTTAATTTCCAGAAATCTCATTGTTTTTGAGATATGATACTAACTTATATTTTCTTAAATAGAAGCAACATGAAATTTTGTAATTTTTGAATAGAAGATTTTATTACCTTTTCAATGATATGCAACTTGATATACTTATTTTTCAAAATATCTCAAAAAATTATCAAAAAGTTATTTTTATTTATTTAATACACTGGATCATCCTAAGATGGCTATGACAATTAACAATAAGATTAAAAAACAACTGAAAATTTACTTATAATTACATACATAAAAGAAAACATGTTTTTATTTATTTAATAAAAAATACCAGCCAAAGATGGCTATGGCTATCGACAACAATATAAAAAAAAACAAGAAGCTATTTTATTTAAAAAAAAAAAAAACACATTTTTTTTATTTCCACAAAGACTGGTATTCTGTATTAAATTAAAAAAATCTGTTTTTTTTTTTTTGTTATTAACCAGAGCCTTCTTTGGTTGGTATTTTGTATTAACTAATTAGAATGTAATTTTTTTATAAATAAAATAGTTAATTCATGCTATGTAAATTATAAGTAAATTTTCAGTTGTTTTTTTAATATTATTGTTGATTGTCATAGCCATATTAGGATGATCCAGTGTATTAAATAAATTAAAAGTACTTTTTGATCATTTTTTGAGATATTTTGAAAAATAAGTATATCAAGTTGCATATCATTGAAAAGGTAATAAAATCTTCTATTCAAAAATTACAAAATTTCATATTGCTTCTATTTAAGAAAATATAAGTTAGTATCATATCTCAAAAACAATGAATTTTCTGGAAATTAAAAAAATATTTTTAAATAGACAATACTAAACCCTACAGCATTTATTTGAAACATTTTTTTAAATTTCAAGTCGCTTAAGAAATATTCACGATGAAAGATTTCGGAGTAAAATGGTTTTTGGTTAATATCTAGTAAGCTATGAAAATTTTGTAAAATGTAAATGCACCATTGAACTGTTCCCTCTTAAATGTAACTTTTCTCTCATTTAACCGAATCTCTATCTCTTATGGTTTCCGAGATCTCCATGGTGTCCCCTGGTATTTAGACACCCTGTATGTATCTTGGTATAATTTTTATTTTATTTACTACGGAGCCCCCTACAGGTGCCACTTTTGAGTAAAAAAAATATAAGAAATATGGTCAAATTCTACTGATTGAGATCTAAATTTTGATACCACACATGCCTTAGAAAAAATAATTTTTTTGACGAGATTTAGTTCTGTTACCCCTTCTTAAAAAATTATTTTTTCCAATTTTTTAATTTTTTTGTCTAGCAGGCATAATTTTACATGTTTAGTAAAAATTTCAAGTTTGTAGCGTATATAGTTTACGAGATATTATGATTTAACTGGAAACGACGGAAGGACAGACGGACAAACGACAAAGTGAGACAATAAGTTTTCTTTGGTACTCTTAAAAGATAACAATAAAAATGTATCGATATATTACATGATAGAACGCGCCAGGCGCATTCTCAGCACATGAATTTTAGAAACGATTAACAGAACTATAAATAATTTGTAGTAATTAATATCTATCAAGGAATGCATGCTACATATTATTATATTGAATTGTTGCTTAGCAACGAATTTATTATTTTTATAATCTACCTACTTGATCTAATGTCAAACAAACTTGACCTAACCAATATAACACATATAACATTCAAGTTTTAATTATTATGCTTCGTCATTTGTTTAAGTACAATCCAAGGGGTCCCAGGGAATTCCCCAGTTAAAATATAATAATCTTTATATTCCAATATAAATATAGTAGATCTGTTCAATATTCATCCTTTTTAAATCATTTTTTTCATCGAAAATCCCCACCCAGGTAAACTCTCCGAAATTAACACTGTTGAAGCATCAAATTCTATAAATACGGACAAAAATTAATTTAACCTATAATTTTAATAACCGATGATATTTTCAAGAACCAATAGCTTGATAATACAGCTGATATGAACTTTTTTTCAAATTCACGTTTTCAGGCTAATAGAAAATCAAAGAAAATTTATGAAAAATAACATTAAAAAGTTCTTCTACTCGTTACTATTATTTTTCTTACGCTTTTTTGGGGTTGAAAACGAATTTGAAAATTACAAAGCTAGCTTACTTCTAAATATTTTTTGCTACCGTTTTATGCCAAAGAGAGCCTCAAATTTTGACTAAACATACGACCATTTTTAACTGAGTTATTTGCGATCAAATTAAAAACTACAAGTTTAACTTTAAATAGGGAATAAACGATCGTAAAAAATCCAAGGACAGATTTCGAAAGCTGTTGATCTATTCTTCATAACTCGATCAAAAATGGTCATACAGTTATGCAAAAAAAAGTAAATTGAAGAAAAATGTTTGATCTTCAAAAGTTATTTAATAGATTTAATAAAAAAAATATTTTACGTCCCGTAAAGGCTCTCAAAATTTATACAAATTTAATAATTTTTTAATGACAGTAAAAAAAATTTTGTTTTAAGCGACCAAAAATGCGTAAGAAAACATTGCCCGATTAAATTTTCACATAAAAAGTACTTTTTCGACATACTACATCCGTTAAAAAGAAAAAATCTCCAAAAAGCGACATATCTGCCCCTACCAGGGGTTATTTTAGTGTGTAGTTATAGCTTGTTTCTGGAGTTATAAAAATGAAAAGTGCAGTTGTAAAAGTCAATTTATGTAGGTAGTTGAAAATTATAAATGTAGAGCAAATAAAAGGTCAATACAATTGGTATCTATATAATATGTACAACAAAGAAGATAGATAAATACAGTTGAAAAAGAAATTAATAAATAAAGTTCATTACAATTGAAACACATAAAAAAGGAACATACAGTCGAAAAATTAAGTTAGAAAGAAAACAAAAATAAGGAAAAATGCAGTTGTAAAATTTTCTTAAAATAGCCCCAGGCTCCTACCATAATAGAACTACAGATTTATTTACATATGTAGTATACGAATGTTTGTAAATAGTACCTATATTTTCTTTATTTAAAATCAATACTCTTTCTATGAACAATAACAAGAAGAAAGTGTCATTGTACGATCAATATTTGATTACATTACCTTTCAGTATACAGATAATGTACTATGTTTAACGTTTATACAAATTACATGATTGTTGAGTTATGCTTAGTTACATGAGCTAACAACAACTCTTCCTTTCAAATTGTCGATTACTTCAGACCATTGTGTTCACGAAGTTGTTACAAAATTCACACAATCAAAACAAGACGAACATTACATTGGTTACATCTATACATGTATGTAATTAAATTTTTTTTTTAAGATTTGTTTGTCTGCTTAATAGTATGGTATGTTTTGATAAGTGACATAATGTTATGTTATAGAATTATGGACTAACCACTAGATTATCTATGTTGGATAGGGAGGGGGGGGGGGGGGTAAAGTAGTTATTTTCTTGTAGAATGTATAGTATATTGCATATTTTAATTATTATTTAACGGTATTTGATGATAGAAATAGAAATGTGCAGATAATTTGCTCTAGAGACTTTTTATTATTCAAACATTTTTTCTCCTCCCAGTAATCATTCTGTTTTATTGCGGAATCTGAACGTAAAAGATATAACACATTTTCAATCTAAATGACGTTTATCGGATTCAGACGGAATCAATAATGAAAATTGATAACTAAAAAATAAGTTGGCAGCACTGCAAACTTCTGCTTAGACGTAATAAACAATAATTGTACGTAATGAAATTATTGGCGGTGAATACGAAATTTTACAGAAACCGGAATGAAACATCAAAATTTAATTTCTTTTGATTACTTTTTCTATTACTGGGCTTTAAAAGATTATTTACCTTCCTAGATTAAACAATTTGGATTCAACAGATGAGTCTTTCTGTAAGAATTGTATAATAACTCAAATTCGTATAGGTGAACGAATTAAAAAATAAAAATGACCATGAAAACAAATTTTTAATGAATAAATTCGTAGTTGTTGACATGATGGGTAATAATAATAATTCATATTAAACTAATTGTTCTGGTTCACTGTCCAATTGCAACAGGTGAAAACGACTTTAAAATTAATGCATTGTGTCAGGTATTACGAAGAATTTGTTCTAGATCAAAATCAATGAAAACACTTTCTGCGAGGTGTCAAATCGTTATAATATTAAACTGCTATATATTTTATAATGTGTACCTTTCACCACTGCTTTTAGATCACTGGTTTCTACTTAATATACATGTGCTAAATCACGTTAAGGTCGTTCATTTATAGGTATATATCTATGTATACAATTGATGACAGCTGTCAGTAAACTGTCATTTATACCTACATATTAAACCTATCAGATAGCGTATGTAATAAAGGCTTTATATGTGCAGTCTGATGAGCTTTTCTCTAATCAAAAAATAGCCATAAAAAGCAAAAAAATGCCCCATCCCTGTTCTATTCTATGTAAAACCATTTAATATTCTAGTGAAGAGAATATGTAGATGAGTGAATAAAAACTTAATATGCTTTACCATAAATTTTGTCTTCCTTCTACACTGTTAAAACCAGGGTTAAAAAACTATAAAAAATATTGTGAATTTTAACTACAAAGTGTATTATATCATTATATCTGAGTTTTCAAAAGCCAAAATGACTTATTGTTTTTTTTACCGACTCTTTAACTTGATTAAAGTCATATTAATTTACTGTTTTTATATACTATTAAACGCAACATCTTCCTGTCTGTCTGTTGGTTAGTACACTTATCACTCGAGAACTACTTATCCGATTTACGTGTATTTTTTAAATTCATAGATATATTCTTTGTCCAGGTTTTATTATAAATTTTGTTAAGTAACATAAGAAATAAGCAATATGCTGCCTTTACCGTTAAATATTGAATTATATAATGTACTAAAGAACTGTGCAGAGTAAAAATAATTCAACTATATTTTTCAAAAATCCTAAACAATAATTTCGTAAGCCACGCAAGCGACGCCGCGGGCACAGCTAGTCTTCTATATGCGGTAGTAAAACATATGTCAAAATAATATTTTTCCACAGAATGCAAAAACAAGTTATTTGTTTGTTTTATTTTCAAGGTAGCTAAAGAAACTAAAGATCTAATTTTAAGAGGTTATACAATATGTTTATAAAAAAGAAATATAATAGTATATTTAACTCTCATATTTATCCTATTTTTTTTTTAATATTTTTTCTCTATATCTCATTATTTCTTTTTTTGTATTTTATTTTTATTATTATTATACATTACCAGTCGAAATTAATTGGGGCACTTAATATTGAGTGTTAAAAATTGTTATGTTTATTTGAAAATTGGAGATGTACAACCCTAGAGTGGTGGAAAATGAAAAGTATTAAAAGAAAATATTTCATTCCATGAAAACGATAAAATTCACATTAATTTTTATTTGTAAAATTTATTAGCATCCTCAAGGTATAAATTAATTTATTTTATCAACATTTCATTCTATTCATCTTCTGGTAGCGCCCCCAAAATTTAGATGAATAGAAATATGGGACAGTTTCAAAGAAATTTAAAAAATCTTCATTGACTGTTAAAAAGTATAACTTGAAAAATTCTTTAAAAACTAGAATATTATTAATTCCGTATTCCCATATCAGTAACACACCCAAAAAAAAATCGTGGAGGGGGGGGGGTAACTTTTTGTTTGTAATTATATATAATTTTTATTTTTTATGTATCACAGCCCCACTCCTCATGGGTGCGTCATCTATATCTATAAAAGAGTTTGTCCTTAACCACTCATTCACTCACTCATATATCAACGTACAGCCCAAACCCCTGGATCTAGAAACGTGAAATTTCGTAGGTGCCTTCCTTTTATGATGTAAGCACCCAATAAGAAAGGATTTTTCGAAATTCAACCCCTACGGGGTTAAAACAGGGTGTCAAAGTTTATATAAAAAAATATCTTCGACATTCAACCCCTAATGGCGGGGATAGACAGGGTTAGTTTTTTGATATGTTTATCTGCATAGCTGCTGACGTCATAATGGTGTAGTCGGGCAAAATAATCTAGAATAAAAAAATTCGATATTCAACCCTTAATGGCGAGGGTTAGTTTTTACAATTTTTAACAATTTTTAAGGTAATGAATAAAAATAAATATACAAAAATGTAATGTCATCATCTATCACGTATGGAAGGTTCTAATTAGTTTCGAAGCTTACGCGAGCGAAGCCGCGGGTTTCCGCTAGTTGTCAAAATTCGTGACAATTTAAATTCATAACTAAACGCGTTCAGCACGAAGTTCATCTTCAATAAAAAAAACATATTAATTACTAAATACAATAATTCCAATAACAAGCCAAACGGAGTGGGGACTCCCCGCTAATTTTCGGATAGACACAAACACACACGGTGGGAGTGTGATGGACCAGACACACTCACATACCCACTTCCGTGCTCTCAGTTTGTCCGATAACTTTGCGGCAATCGCAGCTGTTTCTGCAACAAGTTCGTGTTTTGTTTTGGTACGTGAGCGTGATCGTGAGCGTGTATGTGTGCGTACATGTGCGTGACCCCGTCGTCGCCCACCACGAATCAAATAGGCTATCTTCTATCGAGTATTGGAAATTGGTAGGTAGATGATTACGATTTTTTTTTGCAAAGGTGTAATATATTTTTTATTTTGTTGATTTTTAGCTTTACTGTGAATTTGTAAATATTTATATGAATCGTTCAAAAGGCAATGTAACTTAGTCTACGTTTTGTTGTTTATTTTTTTTCATTTAATTTTTTTATAAATGGTATATTAGTTTACATCTTAACACTTAAAAAATATTAATTGAATGTAGAAATTATAACTGAAAGGTTTTCTCTCATAAGTCATTTGTATACTTAGTTCATGTTATTGACTTTTGGGTTAATATGACTTAATTAAGCCCTGCAGCATCAAAAACTGATTTTTTGTTTTTGACATAAAAAATAATAATTTTCCACAACTTCAAAGATAGAATATTTAATTCAGATAGTTATCGTTTCATACGAGACTGTCTTAAATTCTAAGCCCCGCTAGATGGGGGGGGGGGGGGGGGGGCAACAGAATCTTAGCCTCTAAACCTGGGAGTTAGAGAGCCTAGTTTTTTTTTAATTAAAATACATTAACCTCCAAAAAATTAGATTTTTTACCGGAAGGGGCCGCCAGAGATGTGGGGCTATGCTTAAAATGATATCAGCTTAATCTATATCTATAAAAGAGTTTGCCCTTAACCACTCACTCACTCACTCACTCACTCGTACATATATCAACGTACAGCCCAAACCCCTGGACCTAGAAACGTGAAATTTCGTAGGTGCCTTCCTTCTATGATGTAAGCACCCACTAAGAAAGGATTTTTCGAAATTCAACCCCTACAGGGTTAAAACAGGGTGTCAAATTTTATATAAAAACATATTTTTTTGTTCGCATTTAATTGAAACTTATTAAACATACTCTACAATATAAATAATGAAACAATTATTTCAGTATTTCCCAAAGTTTAACCCCAAAGACGTTAGGGGAGTGGAAAAATGAATGTGTAAAATATTTTTTTTTGTATTCACCGAATGAAACATGGCACAAGTAGGTACTCTACAAGACAATTATCAGTTATGAAAATTCAACCCCTATGGGAATGGAGGGGGGTAAAAGCTGGCTTTGTTTTACTAAAAATTATGTTTTTATGCATATATTTATTTAATGTGCAAAAGAAATAAACATACATATTAGAAAAATCAATTCTTAATGACATCATGCAACAAAACAATTGGGAATACAAATTCCAACCTTCACGATTATATCACAAACATAAAAATAAACAAAACCAAAGAAATGCGGTAAGAAACAAAAAAACAAACAAAAGGTGAACTCATTCTGCCAATTCATTACCGACTCCTTTTACGTATTATCGTAGGTTGGAAATATCCAGTAGGCCTTTGTTATTGACATCAACGTCTCGTTGTGGCAAAACTTGGAACTAGCAAGGCGAAAATCCAAAGCCGCCTAAGTTCAACAACCCAGTATTATCAATAAAAAAAATTACACAGCGCTCTTGAAACTTGTGCGGTTTTTTGCACTGAATATGTCGCATATACATATGTATAGCAATTGTATATATGCGTTTTTATAACCTCAACGTGTTTAAGGTCATTAGCTCATATTCATGATGGATTCTATGGGAGAAGTTGAAATGCTTGAATGGTTTTAGATGAGGAATTTGATAATATGAATGTTTTTGTTTTTATTTTACGCTTCAGTATGTTTGCGACATGTTAATTAGTTTTTTTATGTAATTTATGATGCTATAATTATCCTACTAATTTAAGGTGCGAATTTTTTCTGCTAAAACGAAATTTTGACTAATTCAATAAAATATTGTTTACAAAAAAAAATTTTTTTAATGCACGAGGCAGATTATTTTTTGGTCTCGATCTCGGACACGAGATTGCTTAAATTTTGTCTGTCGGAGACAAGACGAGACAAACCTAAAACTAATGAAGCTTTATTTGTTACTATTTTATTTGTTTATTGAAATTTGTTATTTTAAAATTATGTTGTTTGATTAAAAAGTTATATTATTTATAAAATAAATGTATAAATAGACATCTAAACCTTGAACGAAATCTTGTATATACGTCTTTTAAAAATAGAAATTACATGTGTTTGTGAGTTACCGTTAGAGTGACTTCAGATGTGAGGTAAAAATATACATCAAAATGACATTTTTTCTATTTTCTGTGATAAACAAAAAAAGTATATTCTTACGGTAATTTTAAATTTTACACCAAAAAAGTAACACGTTATTTTTACTTTATTTGTTTTACAAACTGGCAACAAAATCTACAAGTACAATTTTTAATACGAACTGTTTTTAAAAATACCATGTTTTATGATTTTGATGTAAAACCACCATTACAAATCGCAGAATTTGGACGCGGTAACGGTAACAACAAAAGCAGAAAAAAAGGATTCAAACAAATTTTATAAACACTGATATTCAGAGCGGAATAATTCTTCTTAAAAACATGATAGAAGAAAATATTCTTATAAATTCTGAAAGGCAGCATAAAAAGAACATAATAAAATTGGAATTACGTCAAAATGAAAAAAAAAAAACATACGCCAACCGCCAAGTAAATGTACGGTGCTTCCTCGTCTTAAATTCATCAAAGGTTGTTAATTATCGAACATTTTTAGTAAACACCGATACAGTATTCATATGAACTGCCATTGGTTAACCATTTAATTTTTATATAATTTTATTTAAAAATATTTATTCGATATTAATATTTTTTTGTTTCTCCTATACAAACGTCAAAACGACATTTAATAAGTCAAAGTAAATAACAATTATTAAAAGTAAATGACAATTTTTTAAAGCAAATTGAGATAAATCTTTGCAAGAGAATATTTTACAATAAACATTGTGGTGACTTGGTGACCTATATTATATAACTCCATAAAATTTTCTCGTAACATGTGTCTTTCTTGAGATATCTCCAAAAAATAAATATTTTGGGGAGTCACCCCTCTCCCTTACACCCGATTTTAATGATTTTTAAATTAAACCGTCCTTAAGCCAGACCCAATCAACCAACTAAGTTTCATTAAAATCGGTTAAGTGGTTCATGAGTTATTATGTGTGACAAGGATTCAGGAGACATACAGACAGATAGACAGACAGACACGGAACGAAAAGTGTTTATCTTGACTTGAAACGGAAAGATTTTGAAATCGGAGAACAATTTTTTTCACATATTAAAACGATCGCAAAGCTTCTCGTACATTCGATAAAGCGAGGAAGAAAAAGCAAAATATAGCTTATTTAAAATGTAATTTTATTAAATAAATTTCCTTATATACGCCACTGGATTTATTTATTTAACAATTTCTATCTCATCGTTTTGCAACCTATTGAAAGCAAGATGTTGACGCAAAGTTATGGTAAACTCAACACAGTGTGCTATTAAATTAGTAGTTATTGAATATTGCGTCGATTATCGTAACTGTCTAACTGTCATACTCATAAAATTAAATATATGCATAGGTAATACGGTAAAGTAGCAGAGTTTCTCAAACTGTTTTGAATATAACCCACTTTGATGATCTTCTCACCATATTTGTAATATCAATTTGTGAAACCGTAATCAAGAATACAGAAACATAAAACATTACATAAAAATAATAGCTTTTGTTTGTGTGTTTGTCATAAAACTAAACTAAAAACGAAGTTGATTTCAAATCTAAAAAAAAACAATTGAAATTTTTCGTAGGTCACAAAAATTGAAATTCTATATTCAAACCACATATGTAATAATAAATGATGCAATATGAATAATTATGATAGCTGTCATATTGCGACGTAGAAAAAGCATAAAATGTTTAATTATTATTAAAATTTTAGGAACAGTATCATAGTTATTAGAGTTGGGATACGGTGCACCCAAGGGTAAAGTCCCTAGTTATAATAATAATTCCCAATTTATAGAGTGTTCGCGGGAACCGAGTTCATTGCTAATTTTGTTATTATTGGAGCTAGCAAGATCGGTTAGATGGGCAAAGTATCAATTGTTTTTTTGACACCGATACTTTGCCTATTTAACCGATTTTCAAGCTCTAATAATAACAAGGTTAGCAATGATCACTCTATTCCTAAACCTAAATAATTTCTGTTGTGAGCTACATTTTTTCATAAAAACTAAATTTCTGGGTTGTTGTCCGCGTTGTCGTTTTTCCTTACTCGACGTTTCGACTCTCAAAAGCCAGAGTTTTCCTTGCAGAAATGCTTTCGAAACTCATGACAAGTTCATGTAGAGAATGGTCAGGAATGCCAATTTTTATCGATTTATTTGATTAGTGATTCATATGTAATGTATTCAGTCAACCCACAGACCCTAATTTTATGACAACCCACTTGATTCCGTCCAATGAACCTTAAAACAACTTATAGTAATAATTACAACACTCCTAAAAATATTTTACCACGAGTCGTCATCATATTTGGATGGAATATAACTGGAGCGATAATTCAATGTCAAAAGGTTAGACCCAGATAAAAACGTAATAAAAAATACTACCTCTCTTTGTCTAGACTTGCATGCAAACAAAAGCAAACCAATATTTTTCTACAAGGTATTTTAGTCCAGGCAACGTAGAATTTTTTACTGGTGTAAAATTAGGAAAAATGAACTAAAAGTTTGATTACTCCTATTTTCAATTTTTTAAAAAGACAATTAAATGCACTACAGTTAATTATCACACATTGTTGGTCATAAATAACTGAATACCTATCTAAAAAGCTGATAACTCAAAATTTTGAATTTTTAAATTAATTTTTTTTAGTTTAACCGACGTTATGAAAGGTATACAATAATTTTTGGTTAAAATAATAATAAAGAATGTTGTAGCAAATTTAATTATCTGTTTAAAATGCGAAAGACGAGGTTGATAGAACATTCCGTTTATTAGATACAGTACGTTTACAAAATTCTCGTAATACAAAACATTGGGCCCTTGGTTGAGGGTGTTCCGGGGCAAACTTTGCTAGGGAGTTTTCAGTAAATATACATCTCGGCATGTTCTAACCACTGTTTAAATTTGGCACCTCACATGTTATATTGTTTATGATTTTTTAGCAAGTAAGTTTCTGTATACAGGATGACCTAGCTTCGAAGGACCAGCCAATTGATACGAAAAATGTTAATTTTAAGAATTAAAGATAAAATTGCATTCAGCAAAAAAATAGCTTTGTAACGATGTGTAAAAATTATTTTAAAAATAGTCAATCCTGTTTTCGGCCCTGTTAAAAAATTGGCATGTCTATCTTTTAAAGTAAAGCATGAACAATTGTATTTGCTTTATAACTAAGAAAAAAAATTATCAAAACCCATACGTGGGTGTTGCCGCACAACCCACTTGACACAACTCAAAAAATACCCTTGCCAATCGATTTGTGAATCAATCCAGAGACCAACGAGGTACATTAAGACACATATAAAAAAAATTGAGGGGGGGGGGGAGGATCATGGTCGGAAGAATTCTTAAAACGGGCTAAACTAGTACCACATACTAACCATTTAGCGAAAACTCGAGGTCTCTAGGTGGTCAGGGGGCCGAGATCTCGCGATGGAAGACAGACGAAAAATCGAGCATATATAAGCGCTAACTCTTCGTGGGTTGCGTTAAAATGCATAGTCCTTCGATACTGGTCTACAGGTCAAATCTATATTCAATATATCATAATTCCATACCCTACAAAATGAATTTTAGTTTTTATTTAGCTTGCAAACAAATTCTTTAAAATGTCTGGTATTAATTGCAGTGTTTTCTATAAACATTAGCAGTTCATTGGAAGAAGTTAATGTTTTTAGGTTAGATAGTACAGACGTAGAGGTAACAATTAAAAAATAGTTATATTGTACTCATCAATCATTATGGTGATTAAAGAATTATGGTTATTCTTTATAGTTAATCACTATGACTTCTGATTGGATCTGATAGAAACATGTAAGTAAACGTCAATTACTTATTACCCAATGAGCATAATATCATGTAATTCTTACAAATATAAACACGTTGTCAATAGCTTCATCTGAAGACTTGTTGAACATATAAAGGTTAACTTCCTCGGAATGATTTAGCATTTATTCATCTCAAAGTCAGTAAGGTCATGTTGTTACTGAATCTTGTTTTCGGGTCTGTATTTAGTGGGTTAGTAGAATAGGATACAGTTTGATTGTAAAAAAAATATGTCTGATATTTAATATATATGGTAAGGTGTAGTGTGGGCAAAAAATTAGATCTATATTTTTAAATCTGTTTCCATACATGAATTATGCATGGTATTCTTATTATATTGTATATTATGCTTTATCATTTAATTAGATATGCCAATTGGCAGATAAATTAATGGTAATTAAATTTATAAATATAAGGAGTGGAAGAAAACCTGAAGATTTACTATGTAGTTACAAGATGTATAACAAATTTATGTTATAAAATAAAATAATAATAGTTTAAATTGTTTTATATACTCAGTAATCAGGATTTTTAAAAAATTTAAAGGTTCTATTGGCTTACGACCAGAACTTTATTTATCTTCTCTGTCTGTCTGTCTGTGTATGTACGTCCATTGTCCATTACAGTATAACAACTCGTAAACTATATTATAAGCTAGACATTTTAAATAAAGATGTAGTTATGACCTCCAAACATAGAAGTAAATTTTAGAAAAAAATTTAAATACCGAAATGTCTTAATCAAGTTAGCCCTATTTTTTCTAACTCAAAAATGTTTCAACGCTAAATATACTAAGGTCAACAAAATCATTTCAAAAATAGCAGAAGATATACATAGATACTTCTGGAACTTTAATAATATGCTTGTGTATGCCTAAGGTGTTTTTCTTTAATTAGTTAGTAAGAAATTTTAGTCTAAGATTGAATTAAAAGGTACACATAGTTATCATATTTAAAAATATAATAACCTGAGCATGAAGAACCTTTAAAATAATTATAATATTATCAAACCAGAAAACATTTTACTCTTAATGAATTGTATAATGCTATATTATAAATTACTTAACCGATGGATATTAAATATATTTTCAAAAACCTGTTTCCCATAAAAAAATTCAAATAAATTACAAGAAACAAGTTGTTTTATTTTTAAATGTGACTTCTATTGAACCTGAATTCAAAATATCGAAAGAATTTTCAACAAGATTATTCAGTATTATTGATAAAATACGTTAACTTCGGAAACTGATAATTTGCATTTACCTTTTCCAAAAAAAACACGTTTGTATGTAAATATAGACTATAAAACGCTTTAACATTAAACATAAATTAATATCTTTATTAAAATAATCATAAGTCAATTAAGACATTAATCTCTACAAGAAAATAAAATTGTGATACCTTTATACATATTAAATAATAAACTATCATAGACTTATAGGTAGCTTAATAAGGCAATCGCTGTAATAGAGTAAAGACAGATTAATTCTAAAAATAAAATAAAATGAAGTATCAAACATTTTTGTTTTATTTTGGACGATTTTTGTTTGTTTGGAAGAATATACTCTTAAGTGGCCACATATAAATTTTATCAGAATCTGACCATGAACTCCAAAGATACGCCACTCAAAAGGAAAAAATTAAAACTTTTTGAAAAAATAAAATCGATTTCAAAAAAATCTTAAAATTACTGAAAAGTATATAATAGGTAGTTAAAAACAGTTTAGCCAATGATAAAACTTTTTAAGAAATAAAAATTAAAACCGTCTTCAAAAACTGTTAAATTTTATTACTATACAGGATGAAATGTTTGGTAGTCTGTAGCTCCCTCACAAAGATTTTCCGGACATATGTTCATATGAACTTTTTTGTTTGAAATATTTTTCTCAATTAACTGTTCAAGTTTGTTCCACCTGATATGACTCAGCCTGTATATTTTTCAGTGTTTTATTTTTTTCTTAAAAAGTTTTTTATCTACTTTTTACTAAGTAGATACTTCACTATTTAAGTATTCAGGTGCCGTCAAAAATAAACGATGTTAGTAGAACATTTATTGTAAGTTGTACAAAAACAATCTGTATATTTATGTACAATTCAATTTCTTATGCATTTTATCAGTCTTTTGTCCCGGATCCCATTTTAGACTGCTCTACTATATCATAACATTTTTAATAATTAATCTGCGAATAAAGGTGAACTGTTAACATTCTATCTTTACATTTATATGCCACATGCATACATCACGAATTTTTTTACCATTTTTCATTATAAGATACTTATCTATTAATTATATTAACCATAAACTATACAGGTCTGTATTTTTTTTTCATTATTTTCTCTACCTTTGTGTTTATGTTTCAATTAATTTATTTAAATAAAATAGACTTGTATAAAAAACAAATGAATTACTATTATTAAAAAATATATTTCATATTTTGCATTGAAATTGCAAATTATGAAATAATTTATAGTATATGGCTGTGTTGCTGTGTACTTTATAAAATTACATTTGAAATAAAGAAATATAATTTTATGTTATGATTTTATAGTCAACTCATTTGCATGGTCATATTGTTCAAATGATACAAAGTTTTTGTTACACTTGCCATTTAGATTACAAGTTTTTCATTCGTTTATTTACATATTAAGATCACATATATTATTCATCAACTCGTGATACATTCTTTTATTATTATTATAATAAATAAATTACATTTTTATAAATGATTTATTTATGTATGTTAATTATTTTAAATGCCAATTAGGTTATTTTAATCTATTAATATGCTTACCTAAGTAAGTAAACAGCAATTTATCTAGGTTTTTGGTCACACCCAAAAAATTTATTTTTAACTGAATTAAAAAAAAAAAAAGGTTTTTTATTTATAATCAATGTAAATTTTTTATGTATCTTCGGCCATGACTCCGGCAAATGTGCACCGATTTGGACGTTTTTTTTTTTGCTTGAAAGAGTATTTAACATTTGTGAAGATTTTGCCAAGCCAATCAAAAAAAACTTAAGAAGAGAAAACTGACGTGTTTCTTAGGATTATTATTATTATTTTTTACATATTTTTGAAAAATTCTACATATACATATATTTGAGAAAAACAATATTTTTACGAAGAATATCTATGGGTTTTTAATTTATTCATTAAAGTATCGGAAATTTTTTAACCAATAGAGTACGTTATAAATATTAGAAAATCGATAAAAATTATAGGTTTCAACAGTTAATATTTAATATCTTTAGGAACATGAATTCAGGGTAGCTAAATATCAATGCATAATTTAAAATGTCATCCATTAAAAGTAAAAAATAAAAACGAATTTTCATTCAACTTTTAGAATTATCATTCATAGATTAAAATATTTTTAGCAACTATTTGCTCTTTAAAGATCCCTGAATATACCCACTGTAATTTGTCAAGCATATACTATGACCTATTAATCTTTTTTTTTTATTCATAACAGGAATTGTCGTTTGGTGCTAGGCCTATATTAATCTATTACGCCCGCCGTGCTTAGACCAAAAAAAAAACAGCAATACCGTGTTTTGTTTACAAAATTGCAACAAAACTTATTAATTAATAAAAGTCTTCATCAGGCGAAATTATAGATAATTTTCTTTACATAAATTACCAATATGTATTTTCAAAATTAACTTAAAAAAAATATTTTGAAATTTTATCTTGAGAAAAATGTTTTCAGTGAAAATGTCAAGAACATAAATTATAGAATATGATATTCTCTACAACTTATATTTAAAACTTATTTTTCTAATTTAAATATTGACAAGAGAAAACATCCGTTTCCGGTTTAGTGATTAAATTGAAGATGTACATTTACAGTATATAAGAAAAAGAACATTTACAGACCGACAAACATACAGACATCATTGAGATAATGGTGGTACATAACCCTCAAAATGTTTAATTTCGTTTATATCTCGAATTTTCATTATTATTGTTAAATATGTGTATAAAAAAAATAAAAATTTCATATTAATTAACAAAAAGTCAGCTGTCAGTTGAAATGGAACACCGCCGGCAAAAATTAAGTAAGGGTTATATATCATATTCAAGTTTAAAATAGAAGATCTATTTAAATAATACATATAGGGGAAAGTGGGGTAGTTACGAACATGAAAAATCAAATTAATAAAAAACTTAAAAAAACTAAGGTAATTTCTCGACTAATTTCTCATTATAATAGCAAAAATAATTATTTTCTTCATCAACATCTTTATTTTTCCGGTTCTTAAACTTTTTTTTAGTTTAGAACCATATAATAAATATTAATAAACAATACAGTTAACATCAAATACTGTTTCTTCTTCTTCTGTTGGCGTTCTTTTCATAGTAATACAGTCATGTAGTTTCTTCATAATATCTTGATTGTCTTGAGCATAAAATACTGTTTGATCGAGGTTTACTTGAGCATTATTTTACCACATTTATATTAATTATATATCAGTTATTACATGGCTTTTATTTTAATAACAAATTAGATCAAATATAAATGATATAGGCCAAACTGTCAGAAAGTGCAGAGATATCATATATTATACAGTTTTCATCTTCTAACAGACTGAAACCACTGAATTCGTGACTACCCCACTCTCCCTTACATTTAAATATACTATTTACCCATATGTTATTATACTCTACGTATGCATGTATATTATATATGTATAGTTATAATTGAAAGTTTCACCTCTATTTTAGTCATAGCGGATCTCGGTGATGCAATGTTTATTAAAATAATTGAATGCATATGTCATTGACATATGCATGCATTACTACAACAAAACACTAGATGCATTTATTTTTTTAGTTTTTTTACGAAACCGTGTCAGATTATGATAATTGTAATGGTATTTTGCATTAATTATGTTTTACCTAATTATTTCGTTTAGGTACTATATTACTTTCGGATTATTATTTGAACACTTTTGACCTTTCTTTACTTTGCTGTGGGAAGACAATATAAACATAATACATACATAAATTAATTAACATAAGATTAATTGATAAAACTTTATACATAAAACTAATCAACCAAAAAATTACGAAGATGTAAAAAAATTATGTTTGTAAATAAATTAATAAAATTTTGAATAATTTTATATAAGGTTTAAATAGGTTGATAATGCGGAGAATGGTGCGGGTAAGCGCCTGTGGATAAGCAAAGAGTGAAGGCAAGGTGTGTCTCTTTCTGGATCATGCGAAATCACATAGATGCGTCTCTCTCTCCTTTTTTCACACCACATAAAACGTGGTTCCTAATAATTCTGAAAATTTACAGATATCTTTGTAAATGAATAGAGAATGTATGCTTAAATTTTCATCAAATTCTCTGTCACATCGCTTTGAAAAGTCCTGATACGTCTCGAAATTATGCAGTTCTCATAATCATTTGTTTATTTAATATCTCTTAAACTCTCTCCTAATGAATTTGAAATTTACAAGGATTTTTTAAACATAAATGTCTTGTTATTTTCAAATTTTCATCGAAATCTCTGTTATTTATCCTTAATAAACATTTCTTATCCATACAATGATGACATATTCGACTACGCTTCATCTAACTAAAGCATCCCAGCTGCCATCGATATTATTTCTTAATTTTGAATACTATATTTATAATTTTTGGAAATAGAATTATACAAACAAATAATACCCCTTTGAAATTAATTAATAAACGAAATTAAGGTCAATAGAAATTCATGTTAATGAATGCGCTCCACTGATTTTTATAGGCATTACAATATTTTTTTCTATTAAGTAACTTGACCCAGTCAAATTTAATCTAATTTTAAATTTAAACATAATTTAATAAAAATCAACAAACTGCTCTAGAATTATCAAAACTACTGACTTTATTAGCTCATTTATAAAATTAAGAAAATAATCAAATGGAATGGAATACCATTGTATTTTATTCCAGAATCTGAACGATTATAAATAATTGACAACTAAAAAATAGGTTGGCAGCACTACAAACTTCTTCATACAGCTTAGACGTAATAAACAATAATCGAACGTAATGAAATAATTGGTGATGAATACGGAATTTTACAGAAACCGGAATAAAACGTCAAAATTTGATTCATTTTGATTACTTTTGCAATTACTGGGAAGCTAATCTGTTAAATCAAAAGAATTTCTGAAAGGGGGGGTCTGCATTTTTTTATATTTTATTTTTTCATTAAATCAGCACAAAACTATTTAAACAAACATGGGCTATTATTTTATTATTAAAACGACAAACAAAAAGTAATTACAAAGGGGAAGTTTATCCCAAAACCTTATCCAAAATACGCCACTGAAAATACAAAATTCCAACACCGTGTGAGGGAGTCACTATTTGATGTACCTTTCCACAACTATGTACTGTACTGGCATTAGGTTCTATAAGTATACAAGGTCATACGACTCTTTAGCCTGAAGGTAACCAGAACTGACCTTGTCATTTCTAAACGATTCAAGACATGTGTTTGCAAAGATAACTGTACGATTTACATAAATTTGTACACATACACGTTTCACTTATTGACAATAATTTTTTTTCTTTACGCATTTAATATGAATGATTCATAAAATGTGGTTTACAATCGATACCTGGCGGCGAGAACAGGAACTAAATTTATGCCGTTGCTTGGCAACGCTATATAAATAATACATTACTATAGATTGTATAGATCTAAGTACGATTTACTTTTTATTATGACTTATCTATTGCTTTTTTTGGAATGGTAAAGTGTTAATCTATTATATAAATATTGTTTGAGTGATTTTCAAGCTGTTTTTTTATGAATTGGTACGTAAATGTTGAAGATGTTTATTTTCCTTAATAAAATATATTCTATTAAATATTAAATTATTATTAATTAGTTGATATACGCGGCTTTGCTCGCGTGGATTTCGAAACTATGTAATTACAAGTCATATGGACTGGACGTGACAGGGAGTGAAAAACTAAAATTTTCTTTTGTATTACTTTTTATTCATTATATAAAATTACAAATATCTCGGTTCCAATGAAATTACCTAATTAACTCTGGTTTAAATCACAAATCACATGAAAAATAGTTAAAATTATTGATTATATATTAAATCTAGATTCCATTTCTTATTTTTGTGTGTGTTGAGTTAATATTTCTATGGTAAATAGAAGATTGATGCATGAAATTTGACTGAAATTTTTTGAGTTTACGATTTCGTTAAAAGTATGTTAAATTTATAGAAAATGACGTGAAAAGTTGAAATTTTTAAACCGCAGGTCTGTATCTCATAACATTCTTGAGATATGGCCTCTCAAAGTTTGTTTTTTTCAAAATTTTTAAGAAAAATGACTATAACTTTTGAACGAGTGATCGTATTTGATTTTTGTTGACGAATTTGAAATCAGTGTGTCAAAATCTATATAATGACATAAATAATACTTTGAATTTCGACAAAAATTTTTTTGTGAAAAATTGACATTTTTTTAAGGTATACCCCTTGGAAAAATTTCGATTTTTGGCCAAAAATTTTTTGTCGAATTTCGAAGTATTCTACATGTTATTAGGTAGATTTTGAGACGCTGATTTCAAATTCGTTGACAAAAATCAAATCCGACCACACGTTCAAAAGTTACGACCATTTTTCTCCAAAATTTTGAAAAAAATAAAACTTTGAGAAGCTATAACTCAAGAACGGTTTGAGATACAGACCTCCGGTTTGAAAATTTCAACTTTTTATGTCATTTTCTATATAATAAACATACTTTTAACCAAATCTAAAACACAAAATTTTTAGTCAAATTTCATGGTCAAAATTTCAACTTTTCATAGAAATTTAACTCAAATACAAAAAAAAAAAACAAAAGGAGAACTAATACTAACCCACCAGAATAATATACATTTCTACTGTATAGTAGATCGTTTAAAAAAAACCTATTAAAATGATTTTATAAATCAGCACTAGAGTTAAGGTTCCGTCGTTAAATAAGTATTTAATCACTTGCAAATAGAAACGTAAAAGCACTTTAATTTATGCCAAATATGTATCACGGACCCTCAACAACAGTTTCGCGGACCCCGAGACAATGGTAATTAGACAATAAAAATATATTTGAATTGGTAAATTAGTTGGTAAAAATGCTATTAGCTATCGGTACCCTGCAGTAATATTTGCCCCATTATACCCTATTTCTTGAAATGAACATAGAATATTCATGATAAAATCAGTATATAGAATTTCATCAGGTTATCTTAATTCTGTTGTATCTACCTACAAAGTTCATATTCTTAACGAAAAAACTTTTTGTATTAATTTAAATATATATTGCATTTATAAAATGTATAGAAAAATATCAAAAGCGCAGATCTGTAAATGATAATCTATATCATGGAAAAGAAATGGGAAATGGATAAAAGGAATCGAGGAAGAAAGAGAGAATGGCACGCGAGTGGGATTCGTTTCTGGTACTGATGAAAATGGCTACCTCGATCTACTTTATATGCAAATTTCAAACAAGAAATGTGTTCTCTATTGCAGACAAATATTTTGTGATGTTAATTTATACATACACAATATATACAGTAGTCGTTTATTTGTAACTGTAACACCTAGGGAGTTTTTGTCGTTTACATTGGTATACAGGGTTGACCAGAGCCGGATTTCAAACTAACCCCTGACAACATACATCAATGGTTATTATTTTTAGGAATTAAAGTAAATTTCATTCTCTGTATAAACTTCTGATTTCCTAATACAATCAACATTTATTTATGGTTATTATTGACATTTTTTCGATTTTTTTACCCCTCATACAGCTACTTCATTTCGGTAATAACTGGTTTCATCAACCACTGCAAAATCAATACTTAGTTCATCAGAATTAATATTGTATTATAAAAATTATTTCAAATGTATCGCTAAAATAAGTTGGACATAAATATCATGTTCCTAATTAACCTTCCTATAAATCAGCTTCGGAAGTTAGTCTCTTTGACTTCTTACAGCGAGGACCTAGGCCCTATAATAACTTTTAGTTTGCCTTATAACAGAGTCGCCTCTGGGTTTGGTGACGCTATTCAAAGCCTACTGTTGCGGAAATTGGTATGCACGGTAATTTATTTTGTTGGGGATGTATCTAGGGATATTTGATTATGTATAGTTGCTGATGGTGGATTATTGGGTGTGAAATTTGCTGTAAAGTGGGTAGTCATTTGTTTATTGGATGGACAGATGGGGAGTTTGATTGTTGAGTTGTTTATTTAGCTTCGGAATGTTTGCTATGTCCGGATGTGGAATAAATTTGTAGAGAGTTGTATCTAGATAAAGAGAACACTGAAAAATCTGATTTATAGATAAGAGGAAACAAATTATGTAATCATATATCGATATATATTAAAACACAGATTTTCTTTTTCATCTTTAAAGATATTACATAATAAAATATATTACTGCCAGTGGAAGCTAGTCATTTATTTATTGGTATTGATTCACAATACAGCCAGTAAGCTATATTTAATTAATGTCCGGTATTACTGACTAGTTAACAAAATTTGCAAGCTTTGAAATACTAGGGTATCAAACTTCTATGACAGTTCTCTAGGAATTTTTGATAGATAGATACATTCGCGATAAGTAAAAACTAAGGTATGTTAAGTATATTTAATTATCTTGAGTAAAAAACGTTCATTCAAAAACTCAAGAGTACTGACATTTAAGTTTGATACCCTATTTGGAAGTGTTTGCAAGCTAGCAAATTTTTCTAGTTAGTCTGTAATACTGGAATAATTCTACCCAACATCTGGTTAGGATTACTTGAAGGGAATGGAAATCACCTGGACGATCAAGATTGGAAATAACAGATAAATCACTATGAACTAAATCTAGGCTCCGTAATAAATTGATGTCTTGGAGATTACCAGAAGGTAACATACATGTATTCTGTCTGATGGAAATACCTTTTGGATTGAATAATTCTTACCAGCTGCTACAGAAGAACATATTTAAAAGATTACTGATAATATCAGATCCGAATATTAAGTACTGTTTCATTATTTTTGTTTAGATTTAGAAAACAATTTAAAATCGACTATTGGTAATGAAGTTGGTCCATACATATTATGTCACCTCTTATTTTCTGATTAAATAATCAGTTGTTTTCGTAGAAATACCTTTATATTATCATTAATCCACGCATTTACTAAAAAGAAAGTTATAAATTCAAATCGTAATTTCTATGAATATTTCAAATACCGCTCGTCAAAACTCGTATGCAAATTGGGGACTGCTAGGTAGTGTTTTTATTTTTATTTGCCAAGTTTCAACTCTTGACGTCTGGTTTTATTTTACACTGGATACAATAAGTAAGAAATTCTTCTTAAATACCGCAATAAAAGAGGTCGTTAAATTTCTGCTTTTACGATTTCATGAATAACTATTATTTCAGAAATACTCGTAAACTTACGCTATGCGTTCGTTTTTTTATTTCCTTGAAACAGATTGGGAGCATTCAGAAAGTAACCGGTTACCGGTCACTAACCAGTGTTTTGATTGGTTGATTTGTGGAATTTCCGGTGGAATTTACCAAAAATTTAAAGAATGTCCATTTAGTAACACGGAGAGTGTGAAAGAAGTAACCAGAAAGAGATAGAATTTTACTGAACGGTCTCTTTCTCCGGTTAGACCATGAAGTTAGACGTTTTAACCGGACATACAGGTACCAACTGCTGCCTGTTGAAAAAACATCATAAAAACAAATTTTTCTTGAACGTCAAGCAATTTTGTGTTCTATATTTTCGTTATATTTGTATTTTTTTATATTTTATATTATAATCCTTTATATTTGAGTATTGCTGTGAGATTATTTTATTTGATGTATTTTATTATTAATAAATTTTGCTCTTGTGATTACTTTGTTTTTTTTTTGTGTACCTACCTACTTTTTAATATAAGTAAATTATTAATTAAAATTATTTTATTAATTAAATAATAAGCTCTGGTACCTATGTATTCAGTTATTAATTCAGTCGAGTAATTTGAGTACAGTGTAATGTAAATAATAGGATAGCGAACTATTATTATATGGCGGCTACATCTTATAACATATGAATTATGATAATGTACATGTTTATATTTGCTGGCCATATATCTATAAATGCAGAACAAGATGCAAAAGTTAACTGCTGTATTTTCTAACCAGGAGCAGAAACAAAGGTACTGACAAAAATTACTGATTGCAATTGAATCGGGCTGCGTTGGAGAAATAAACCTGACCTAAGAAATGTTAACACTTGCTTTAAAATGGATACATATATTTTTAATAATTACATTGACACGTTAACAATTATTTACGAATAATTTATACTCATGACAGATCATTTTCTAAACATGTGATTACATTTATTATTAAATTTAACTGCTTTGTAAGTTCCACTTTGTCTACAAATGCACACTTCTTGTTTATATATTTATTAGTTATTTTTTGAAGTTATTATCATTTAATTGGTCCAACCTCTTATGTGTGAGCTGCAATTCAAAGAAAATTAAAACAATTTCATGTTTAGAAATATCTATAAGGCTAAATTCATGCATCTGTAGAAAGAAATTACCTGTATTTTGTATATCTTAATTAACTTTTACATATTAAATTATATTATCACATATTTTTGTGCAATATCTTATTTATTCATACTTATACAGAATTAATTGTTTCTAATCATATTATAAAATTATGTTTAAGACAAAAATAATAGAATTTTATTAAAAACTATTTCAATTTTCGTTAAATATGTACATACATACAAACGTCAACTTGACAGTTGTGCTGTCGCTGTCTTCACACTCTTATGACGTCACGGTCAGTAACCGATAATCGGTCACCGGTCACTCCCCTGAACGCAACCATTGTAAAATGTATTCTAACATATATGTGAGATAATTCTAAACACTCTGTTTAATTGATACTTGAATGTTTCGATAATAAGATGATTAAGGTAGTTGGTCCATCATAATGTGATCACATTAGGCCATGAGTACATATTTTTAATTTAGAGAAATGATCATGGCAACGCTGTACATTATCTACTATTAACTACTTGTCAAATGATTATATTTTATCATCTAAGCTACCACAGAATATATTAATAATTAATGAAATCGATTATAATTCCCTTCAATCCACTTATCATATTTTGTAAAAAATATTTCATTATTTCGCGTATTTTTTACTATAATCAAATGAATACGTTGTTGCCACATTGTCAACAATACTGTAATTTATGTGATGGTTTGGTAGTTAAATCTGGTTAAATCTTAATAACGGGATGGTCAATAATTCCAATTTTTTGTATAATGTTTTCTTCCATATAAATATACAACACGTCAGTTTTTTATGAAAAACTGACGCTACGTTTAAATTTTATCTAATAAAACGTTACGTTAGTGTACGGTTAGTCCATATAAGCTGTGTTAAAAATATAAACTTTGAGATCGTTTTTCATGACTTTGAGATGGTCAATTTAAATAAAAATGGATTATTTTTCAGATATTAATCTAGGGAATATTCCTGTACAATTTAAATAAAATCTGACGAAAACAATGTTTACGAACCAACTACCTTAAACCATAGCAAATTTAACATTGGATGAATTAGAAATGTTGTAGTAGTCTTTGGACAAATATAAAGTCATGTTATTGGTGCATTTTGAAATGTCCAAGCCACCTCAAAAAAAAACTGATTAATTTTAAATTTGTCAATAGTGTTTTGTTTTCAACGAACCAATTATATTTTTACAAAGGCCTTTACATGCAAGCAGACTTTAAATAAAAATAAAATCCCGAAAAACTAGCCGAATGATCTCGAAGTTGCCTTATATGAAAACAAAGCGAAATTAGTGAATTTTTTTGTTGATAGATTTATCTACGCCACTGGATTAAAATAAAAGAAACATCTGCATTCATATGTTTCTTTATTGACATCAACAGCTGATAAGCAAGTATCCTTTGTAAATAGAGAATGCAACATGTTCTTTAAAACTTTATATAATAAGGGTGTTCTCAAGTCGACAATGTCGGTCGGTCCTGTAAATTACCTCACTAATGAGTTGTCATTATATCTGTACATGTCTGCGACGTGCCTTTGAATATTTTAAATCTCGTCCGTGGGAAAACTCTTTCAGTTTTAATGAAATATTTAAATTAGGAGTTCATTTCGACTGGTAAATATACTTAATGTATAATATAAGAACTTAATAAGAAGTTGGGTTTATTGATCTTTGGACTTGTAATTTTTAGAACTAAAATACAAGTTTTTGTAAGCTGGTGGATTAAATTTAGAATAAAATTCATTTTATTGTGTTTTTAGGGAAATGATAATTTTTAATTTTTATCATCCCTGTGGTTTCATATGAAATGAATCATTTTATTTTATTAATAAACTCTTCAATAACTCATCTAAATATCTACTGTGCACAATTAAAGACGAATAGTTAAATCATACAATTTATAGAACTATAAAAATAAATGCACTTGACAAAATAAATTCTTTAAAAAAAAAACGATCTGTCATATTGCCAATGATTTCGACATTCCCAATTAATGTGTAATGAATTGTCGACTTTACTGCACTGCTATTTTTACATTTTACAATCGTTGCGCGTGCAAAATCTGATATGTCACAAATATATAATTTTCAGGAAACAATAAAAACTTAACATCTATACTTGAAACATTTAAACTGCAATTAGAACTAAGGAAACATAAGTACATAATAGTTATTAAGTACTAACTGTTGGAACAGTTTTTTTCCAACGTTTGACCCAATAAAACTATTCCACCGAAAAATGTCACATTAGCAGGTTTTGCACGTGCAGTGACAACATATACAGGGTTTTACAAATTTGACTTAATTTACTATTATCGTCACTGCTTATTCCTTATGTAACCTAACGTAAACTTGGGCAAATAGGCGATAGTTATAAAAACGAAAAATTCAATTTTTCAAATGTATATTTAAAAAAAACTTTAATTAAAAAAAGTATATGATGGTATGCATGGGTATAACCATAGGTGGGCACAGTTAACCGAAAAGTTAACTTCGTTAATCGTTAAAGCGTTAAAATTCCGAAAATGTAACGGAAGTTAAAGGTACCCGAAAATACCGAAAAAGTAACGGAAGCTAAAGTTAACCGTTAAAAGTTAACCATCCAAAATGTTTGAAGACCTTTTTTTGCCTATTCGACAACTTTCTTATGTATCTGTCATCAAACAATCAATGTAACTGACTAAAGTTAACGGAAGTTAACAAGAGCGTTAACATTGTTTTGAGTTAACTTAAAAGTTAACCCGTTAACCATTTTGTTAACTTCGTTAATTAACGATTAACGGATTAACGAGTTAATGCTCACCTATGGGTATAACATATACATTTGTATGGTTATATTTATAGAACATGATTTAATCATAGTGAGCAAAAAAGGTCATCGCATGCCTTAGGCTAATAATGTACTTAATACGTATTTTAATTTGCTAAATACTCCTCTAATTTCCGTCAGTGCATTATCATAGAGCAAAGCGAATAGGGTTTCACACTTCAGACGAGACTGAAACGAGACTAGCTTAAATTCTTTCAAGATGAAACCGGTTTAATATTTCATAAAACGCTACTGGCGTATTTTTTACAATTTCAAGTAATTTAATTTTTTTCTCGCCGATATTGATATGCTATATAAAACTGACAATCTTGCTCTGTAATTTAAGAGGATCTTGTTTGGTTACTCTACAAGACAAGCAATCAAGAATATTGTTATTTTTATACGAGTTGTATGAATTAAAATACCTAGGTATATAAAAAAATAAGCAATTTATTAATAAGTCTCGGTTTGTCTCGGCTCGCTTTTGAATTTTACAACTGATAGTCTAATATCGATCTCGTCTTATAAGAAACTAGCGGATTCTCGCGGCTTCGCTCGCGGAAATTACGAAACTAATACAACCCTCCATACGTGATAGGGGATGACATATTACATTTTTTTATATTCATTTTTATTCATTACTTATAAAAAAAAACGTAAATATCTTAGATGTTTGTTAAAAATTGTAAAAACCCACCCGAATTTCGAATTTACAAAATTTCACGTTTCTATAGGTCCAGAGGTTTGGACTGTACGTTGATGAATGTGTGAGTGAGTGGTTAAGGACAAACTCTTTTATATGTAGTCTTGTCTCGTACACGTGACCGAGATATAGATTCTTGAAATTTTTTAATTAAATGTTAAAAAAGAAAATACATTTTTTGAAGAAATCTTAATTTATTTTTTTAAAATTTCATCGCAGTCATTATTATCAATGTTATAACTATTTGAATATTGCACTATTTTTTTTTACAAAAGTCTCCCTCTCCATGGGTAAAATGAAAAGTTGGCACCTAAGGCTTCATTGATTATTTTTTAAATAATTCTAATGATTTTAGTCAAAAAATCTATTCGAATTTGCCCACCTCTACCGTAGTATATTTGATTTGTAATTTATTATAGTTTTCTATCTATTATTATTTCATTACTGGTAGTAAATTATATGTTAATAACACTGTATATTTAATATTTTTTGTTTAACTTTAGATTCCGTTCATGTCTATATCTTAATCGTTTTTAATTCCTTATCATTTAAAACCCAATTATTATAACCAGCTGAAAGCACGTTTTCATCTATTCTAAGAAGAGAACAAATGAACATACAATAAGGGTTTTTCCAACACATAGTTTATAGTTTTAATAACTACAAATTAATAAATATATATGAATGCATCGATTGTTTTATTTATTGATCTTATTGCTCAGAGTATTAAAAAGAATTTGCTCGCGACTAGAATCAAATCAAAATTACTTTACGAGGTATTTCCAATGCGATTGACAAGCTGTGTTATGTTGTCTATGGATTTTAGCAATTTAGTTTCTACACAGACCAAATCAATAGATATATGTACAATGTAATGTAACACAATTCAGTTCTGTGTTGAAAGCGTTTGATAGGTTTTGCTCTGGATGAAATTGTTTATAAAACCGGGTATATTATTCAAGAGCGTTATGCAGTTTTGTCCAGGAAGAAGAGTACAACATTTTTTTGTAATTTATATTAAACTAGCGGCATCCCGCGGCTTCGCTCGCGTAAACTTCGAAACTAATTAGAACCCTCCATACGTGATAGGGGATGACATATTACATTTTTTATAGTAATAGTATTTACCTTTTTAGTACCTACATTTGCCACGTTTCATTCGTTGAATACAAAAAAAAATATTTTATAATTTTTTTCCACTCCCCTAACACCTTAAGGGTTAAATTTTGGGAAATGCTGAAATAATTGTTTCATTATTTTATTGTAGAATACGTTCGATAAGTTTCAATTAAATGTGAACAAAAAAATATTTGTTTATATAAACTTTGACACCCTGTTTTAGGGTTGAATTTCGAAAAATCCTTTCTTAGTGGGTGCTTACATCATAAAAGGAAGGCACCTACGAAATTTCACGTTTCTAGGTCCAGGGGTTTGGGCTATACGTTGATATATGAGTGAGTGAGTGAGTGAGTGAGTGAATGAGTGAGTGAATGGTTAAGGACAAACTCTTTTATAGATATAGATTAACGTCGAACTTTAATAATTTATACATATATGTTCTGTAAGAATATTAAACGACTAACAGGTAGAAAGGTTTACTTGAGCCAAATAAACCTTGTTTAATATATAACTATTTATATATATTTATATATATATATAAATATTTATATATATATAATATATATAAATATTTAATATATAACGAAAACAATATTTTCTTAAGATAAGAAATTCTTAAACCAACTATAGTATTCTTGGACGAAGAAATAATGTGTAGTAGTTATTTTCTTATATTTAAAAAATATTGTTTCGTTATATACAAACAAGATTTTTTTTTGTGTATACATAAAAAATATTATTGGTAAATAAGTAAAATATTTATATTTTCTAAAAAATAAACATAACCATTTTTTTAGAACTCTAATAATATTCTTAAATTCTGATTTTAATTGATAGTTTTTAATGAAATAACTGAAAAAGTGAAAATATTAATAATCTACCTACGTTTAAAGATACAGTACGTTTATAATATCCTTGTAAATAAAAACATTAAACCCTTGGATTTTGGATATTTCGGGGCATATTTTGTAAGAGTTTCAGGAAAAATACGTCTCTACATGTTCTAGTCACCAATTTTACACCAGTTGAAAATTAAACGTTGTCTGGGTTTAATAAATCATGACCAGAGATTTCTCTGTTTTTATTTTAAATTATTATAAACTTATAATTAAACATTGACCTCAAGACCCTCCTGAAAATTCAAGTGTATATCTATCTCACAATAGTAATAATTATAAGTCTATTTATAAATAGTAACAGTGGCGTAGCTAAATTTTTGTTTGAGGGAGGAGCATTTACAAACAAGGGTATATAGGTGGGTATTAACTTGTTAATCCGTTAATCGTTAATTAACGAAGTTAACAAAATGCTTAACGGATTAAATTTTAAGTCAACTCAAAAAATACTAACGCTCTTGTTAATTTCCGTTAAATTTAACTTCCGTTAACTTTAGTCCGTTACATTGGTTGTTTGATGACAATTTACGGGGGGGATTTGCAAATCCTACATAAGAAAGTTGTCGAAATAACAAAAAAGGTCTTCACACATTTTGGATTTAACGGTTAACTCTAACTTTCGTAAAATTTTCGGAATTTTAACGCTGTAACGATTAACGAAGTTAACTTTTTTATTAACGAGTTAACGATTAACGAAGTTATCTTTTCGATTAACTGTACCCATGGGTATATACAATTACAGACATATATTATATGGTGTAACCAGCCCCCCTTCGCTTGTTAAGGCACTTTTTTTGGGGGGGGGTCCCTTTTTTGCTCTTTCCACTGGTTACGCCACTTTATAGTAATTTTAATTATGTTCATTAAAATAACCAATGAATCATTATTTCTAATTTATGAGCACAAAAAATAATACCGCTTGCATACAATTAAATATTTGTCCTTTTAATTGATTCCAATTGCTAAATTAAACGTTTTACTATTTGCTAAATGACATAAGGACTATAATTAGATGTTTTTAAATTGTCTTTTATTATTTTCATAAATTATAATACTCACAATTCACCAAAATTGGCAATAAATTATTTCAAACTAAAAATAACTTTTCAAGTTGTTTTTTGTAGTCTCAACTTGTTAAAATATAAACTTCTGAACGAGACAACTTATCTCGTCAATATTTAATCAAGTATTTTATGACCAGAAACCTAGACCCTCAAATGTTAAATATTAAAAATTACATTTCAATGTCAAGATTTTTTTTGTAATTTCACAATGTATAGAATTCATATTAAAATTTCAGGGCTGCAAAAGAATATCATTGCTTTAATTTCAAAAGCCCCATCAGGTCTAAAATATTTTCTACGTGTCTGATTTAATAAATATAATGTAATATGATAAAAATAAAAACCAATGAATGTTTTTATAACACTTTTTCTTCGTACAATCTGTTTACATATTTTTTTCTAATATAAAAACAAAGCAGGCAGTTATAAAAATAACTTGACATTTAAAATTTAAATTTTATCATTTCCAGAAAAATAAATGATGGCCATCCCTACATATTTTGCATATATAATATTTAATTCTTATTTACATATTATTTCAGAGCGCTGGAATGTCAGAAGCTGATATCAAAAAATAAATTAATAGCGTTATGAAAAAAGTATATTTGAAATACTTTTTTTTATATTTCATGTTTGCAAATATTTTATAAATGTAAATTTTATTAGTATACAAGCTGTACGTATGTATGTACCTATATATTTAGAATTTTTTTTTAAAATATTATTATATTTTTATATTGAAAGGTATTTTGTATTTTATAAATTTGATGCTTTTTGAATCGTTTTAAATTCCGTTAACAAATCTATGTAATTTTTTTTATAAAGCCAAAAGTCGATGTTTTTTATGCAAAATATCTATTTTGTCTATGTTCGCCGTGGTGTAACGTAAAAAAAATCAAAATTTATATTTAAGATCAGAATAAACCTCGGAAGATAATTCCAACAAATTGAAAGAAGATGGTTTATTTTTATTTTTTCAAATTATTTATAAAACGATGTGTATTTGAAAAAAATGCCATGTGCCCTGTATCGTATTTTTTAAAATTTTATTATATTATTTTATTTTGAACTTATTGTTATATTAACTTTAGTAAAGTTAAGAACCGATTTAAAACATTTAGCACTTATTAGTTTAAATATTATTGAAAAGATGGCAGCATAATATATTTTTCGATTGTTTTTCAGATTATTATTTTGAATTATTTTTGAAAAAAAAAACGTAAGAGCGGAGAGTGCTTATAATTTTCTAATGACCAGAGCATCTTAATACATATTCAAAATAAAATTAAGATTTTTTTCTCTATTACTTTCGGAAATATGGGCATGAAGATAATTTTTTTTTTTAATTTTCAGCTTTCATTTAATACCCCACTCGCCGTGATTGGAAAAAAAATCAGTGACGAATTTGCTCTACTTAAAAAGCACAAAAAAACATAAAATGTTATTTTTATAACTCATAATTGGTCTGCCATCTGCCATTTACTATAATTACGAGACAAATAAAAAAGTCAGAACGAATTCTGCCTAAAAAAGGTTTTCCCAGTTAATTCCGGAAATGGAATCCCTATTAATCGAGCCGACACTTTTTTTGGAGTATTTCTTCAAAACTGTAACCGTAAATCAAAAAGAATTATTTTTATGGTCGGATAATCTCATTACAAGTAATTGCATTTTAAACAATCGTTACAAAAATACGTAAATAAATAAAACATTTTCCCAGACATATCATTAGGAACATCCTCACTCTGAAAGAAATGTCATTATTCATTACAAAAACATATCAATGAAATACCATCTTATAATGAAGATCATGTCATCCATGACAAAGTTGGCCTTGAGACATAACAGTTCAGCCAACTGGTTGCATAAAATGTTACCAAATATAATGACATTGTTATAAAAAACTGTAACGCCTATTTTTAAAGTTGTTTGATTTTAATTTATATTTTAAATTGGAACTGTCTCGAATAGTTTGCATATTTATTAATTGATTTAGTTGCCATGCCTCTTGTATAATATTTTGAGGTTAATTATTGACCTTCAAATTTTCAACAATGAAGTTTTGCTTATATGATGTTATTTTAAATAACAGATGTAGTTCAAGTTGTAAATTGGTAAAACAATTTATTGTTAAACTAACAAAGATACAAAACGTTTTATTCAAAGTAAATACATAAATCTTCAGAACTTGAGATAAATAATAGTTTCTTTTTAATCTGAAAACAAAATGTAAAATATTCATTTAACACTAAATTTAATTTCTGTGTTGTGTTTTTCTAACGGATGACAAAAAAGTTCTCCCTGTTTTTAATTTGGTACAAAAGTTGTATAGGATTGTAAATACCTCCGGGGCATTTAAAGCTTTCTATTTGAAATTAACAACAGCAATGGTTTTAAATTAGAAACCACCTGAGTGTCCTTAAATACAAGGGTAGAACTATTTATACAGGAGCGGAGTAATGGAATAAAAAAATGTTTTTTGTGTATTTTTATTTGTAAAGGGTATTTAAGTATTACATCAGCATTTTTAGGGCGTATTTGCTGACAATATATTCGTATTTTGTCTTAAATATGGGAGGGGGTCCCACCATCGACGAATCTACTTACGTAATCCTTGAATATTCTTAAGTGCAATTGATAAAGAAGTGATTAAAAATAAATAAGTCAATGATTTGACTAAATCCAATTTTTGTCGTAATTTTACTTATTTTGGAGTACCTAACCTTAATTATAGATTCATCGAAAAATTAAAAGTTCAGTGATTTTAAAAAGGAAATTATTAATTCTGAAAGCTTTGTAATAGGGTATTTCACAAAATTTTAAAATGTATTGTAGTTGTGTGTATGTATATCGTCTTTTTTCGAAATAATGCCGAAGAAACACTGAAAATCTTTTTCTATTTAATAACAAATTTCCACAATAACGCTGCGTGACGTCAGACATCAGTAAACAAAATGAAACGAACCAATAGTGATTGAGTATTTTGATTTGTAACATGTTTTATGACGTCATCAATGACATATGTATGTGTCAGACGCAATTTTTAGGTTTATTATTAAAATACTGTCTTATTTCACGTAAAAAACACTTGATTGTATTTAGCGGTAATAAATACTTTTTATAACAATTAAAAATTCTAGAATTTTGGCTTTAAATTTTTATTTTATTAATGTCCGTTTTTTCCTGCAGGTCTATTTCCATAGGTGGGCGCAGTTAATCGAAAAGTTAACTTCGTTAATCGTTAATCCGTTAATAAGAAAGTTAACTTTGTTAACCGTTAAAGCGTTAAAATTCCGAAAATGTAACGGAAGTTAAAGTTAACCGAAAATTTAACGAAAGTTAAAGTTAATCGTTAAAAAGTTAACCATCCAAAATGTTTGAAGACCTTTTTTTACTATTTCGACAACTTTCTTATGTACTTTTCATCAAACAACCAATGTAACGGACTAAAGTTAACGGAAGTTAACAAAAGCGTTAACATTTTTTTGAGTTAACTTAAAAGTTAATCCGTTAACCATTTTGTTAACTTCGTTAATTAACGATTAACGAGTTAATGCCCACCTATGACTATTTGATATTAAAAACAATAAATGGATATTGGCAGATTTTATCCAAAATTATAATATTAATCCCATAGATCCAGACAATTTTTGTTTGTTTGTGTTAAAATCCCACTACTTTGCGAGGAATTAATGATTATCAAAAATTGTAATTGCTTTTTTATTTGTTTATGTAACACCATTATTATCAGAGCTTATATTGCTCATTTTATAAATAGAAATACATATTTTGATCCATCCCAGTTTTATAAAAAAAAAACGTTACAAAAAAAATTTTTTTTTAAGTTTTGATATTTCTTCCATGATATTTTTATAAATCGTCATTAAGCATTTAGAATTTTAGAAAAAAATCCTTCACGTTTCTTCGTACAAATTTCATACAAAATAAATAATTTCACATATATGCATAGCACAACTCTGAAGTTATGCAATCAGTACCCCCCCCCCCCCCCAATAGTTTTTTCTCGGTGGGAAGGAGTAAGATTTACCCGCACGTACGTATAATTATATCCAGGCGCTCAGTTTCAAGTTTTAACTTCGGGAAGGGGTGTGTTACGTCACAACACCCCCCTTCACCCCCTGTACCGTTTCTGCCAACACATATTCCGTCTTTATTGGAGATGTTTCAGGTTTTACCGCGAACGTCTCTCTAATTACAACTGAAATTGTGAAAGACAACAGTGGAAGAGCCAGGTCGTGTATTTGCAATTTGTTGATATAAGAACTTAGTATTGCGCATCCTAAAAAATGAAAGTAGTTTCGATTTTTTTTTACATTTGATCCCGTTATTAAATTTTATTATATTAAACTGGGTGTTCATAATAAAACGTAGGAACTCGAAAAGTAAGTTGTTTAGACGTTTAGAGGAAAAATTTTCAGACAAAAGTTACTCACAATCAGTTTGAAAATATCTTGCTATTTAAGTAAATTAAGTAACTAATTAGGGCCTCGATTTAAGCAGGTTCCCATGCACCACTAAAGTATACTTAATGCGAGACCGGAAAAAATTTAAATATATATTGTTATACAGTGAAACTTGATTAAGTGGGACTTGGATAAGTGGGAAACTTCTATAACTAGAATTCATACTGAGCTCCTGTCAGTTGTACATTTGCACCTCTATAACTGAGTAAATGGGACAACTTTTTAAGTGGGATATTTAATTGGTCCCTTAAGATTCCGGTTATCCAGGTTTCACTTGTTTTACTATTTACTGTTAGTTAATAACATTTTTCACCCACTAAAACTGACTAATGTTTTGATTTGGATACTTGTACCTCGTAAACAGAATCGACATCTATAACTTGAGATCAAAACCAGCGTCCTAGATGTTCTAAGTGTCGAGCTATACTGATTGTAACTTTTGGCTAGCGCGCAAAATGGTCGCTACGCGTTCATATATAAGTCTTTTATTTAATCGCATTTTCACAAAAGATGCGACTTTGGGTTTGACACGTATTCACGTCAATCCGTCGACTATGCACTCCAACATAGTCACATCCATTTTTTTTTAATTATTTGAATATGAATCGAAAAATTTAATATTTTTTATAGTAGATTTGACATCATTGGTTTATCTTTTATGACGTCATATAACATTTTAGTAATATTATTAATGGAAAAATAAGAAATACGAATTTCTTGGTAAAAAGTTATAGAAAATTTTATAATATAATAATTTATATTTATATGTAAAAACGTTCTCTATAATCACGTATAAAAAATTTTCTATGTAGTATTCATGACATTTTATTAATTAATTTATTTATTTTTATTTCGAATTTTAAAACAGCCATTTATTTCTAATACTAAAGATGAAATAATAAAAATTTCCATGCTTATATAAAAACAGTCATCGTTATGAATAAAAATATATTATTTATTTTTTATAAACCAATTTTAATTATCACAATATCTGTATTGCAATTACGCACCCTGGTTGGCTAGGACCGCGGGCCGTTTACGTTTTCCCAGCTCTCCTAGTGTCGTCTGAAACAACTTCGGCGAGGTTCTGCGGTACGAGTAGAATGAGAAGGTAGGAGAGGGGAGAAGGGGGTAGGGCGTCGTAATTGTGGTCGTGACGTCATCGCGACCATTAGACAAACCGGGCGAGGGTTGTTTCGGGAAAGAGAGTGTGTAGCAGTAGCAACCAACGCTACCCTCTAAAGTGGCTGATGTCATTGTCGAAACGTGCTTTCTTAAATAATACAGTGTGGACGGCACATGACTTTATCACGTGTATGAGTGTATGTGATATAACTCCTTTCAGAAGCCGGAATAACTAACCGCGATTAAAGCCTAGTTCAGACTAGGCTAATAGTTTTTGTAACTAAAAAGAGTTCGGACTACATTACAGGTGCGTAAACAACCTAACTTCTCGGAGGGGGTCATACAGAAAAAAAATTATAAATGTAACTTTTTTTAGAGAAAAGACTATCTAATAGCACCATAGGATATATTTGAAATAAACGTGTAATAAATCTCAAAATATTTAAACGTTTAGTATTGACCCCTTAACCCCCCCCCCTTGTATACGCGCTTGTTACAGTACTTTAGTAAATGTTGAGAGTCAAGATGAAGTATACAGCGTAACAAAATATTATATAATAATAACAAATAATATAACTAACCAAATAATATAAATGTCCTTCTCAAGGAATTAGAAATAGAGGAAACTGGTAGTATTATTTGGAATCCTATATTTCTAATACATAAAAAAATGTACACATAAAAATCTGCATCAGAAATAAATTTGTAAAAATATCTGACCCCACCCCCCTTAAAAATATCCATATCCAAAACCAAAAAAAAATATAATCCATTAAACAACTAATTCAAATCCATTAAAAATTTGTTTAATTTCGATCGGGTTTAAATAATAATAAACCCTAACTCCAACCCTGTATATGAATATTTTATATACAAACACTAAATTATACCAAACATAATGAAGTAAACAGACGAAAATATCAAACATACATACGCACACACATAATCAAACAAATTCTTTTGTATTCTTTGTGCAAACAGCATTTCAGTTTACAATAGTTTACATAATAAATATACTATATGTTATGTAGAGAAACGCTAAATAAAATCGACGGTAAGTATAAATAAAAGCGGTTTTCAAATCTCAACGCGCTAGGTTTTTGTAACGCTAGAAGCACGTGGATGAGGGTGAACAAACATGCTTAGGGGGGGAGGGGGAAGCTGTACAAAGCAAACACTCAAAATCTTTGTATTCGAATAAAAATAAAGCACTTGTCGGTGAATAGTAGTACAAATTCTAAAAAAAAATGTAAATAAATTTAACAGGATAGGTTTTCGTTTAAATTTTTATCAAATAGAACATATTTATTTAATTTAGTTTTTTGTTAAAAAATATCATATATGCGAAAATTTTTATATATATTTTTTCTTAAACGGCATAATTTATTTTAAAATTGATAACACTATGCAACAAAAAAATTCACATAAATTTGAATAGGTGATTTAGAAGGTATTTGTCATCCCGAAACCGAATTCGTTGCCCAAATGATTCCATCACGTCAGGTTTTTAGATATCCGAATCTACAAGTCCCAAAAATGACGATTTCGGCAATGTTGGGGAATTTATTACTAATGATTTCGAATAGTACTATCTTTTCTCTTTAAAATGATTTTTTACATTTTACTATGCGATTTTTCTTTACCGAAATATACTACTTTGAAGATATATGTAGTAAAGTTCATTGTATCTACTATACTACACTCTATTAACAAAAATATCATCTTCAAACTAGTACATCTCGGCTAAAAAAATCGTACAGTAAAAAGTTAAAACTCATTTTAAAGAGGAAAAATAATACTATTTGTTACCGTGACCGAAAACTTTAGAAAAAAATTACATACTTGATAATAAATTCTTTAACATTGCCAATATAGTCATTTTTGGGACTTTTAGGTTAGCATATCTCAAAACCCTGACGTGATGAAACCAATTGGGCAACAAATTCGGTTTCGGCATGCCAAAAACCTCCTAAATTTTCTATTTAGATCTCTGTTATATTACAAAAGTATTTTTTTGTTAAATAGTGTAATCAGTGATACGCTGAGAAGGGAGCAGTCCGTCGTAAGAGGTGATTTCTTTTGGTCGGTTATTTAAATTATTCAGGAGTTTAAATGTGTAAAAAAATCAAACTAATTGATTTTTTGACCCTTGATAATATATAAGGGGTGCCAATGGTCTAGTTTATAAAAAAATAGAACTCACTGATCTTTTATTTGGTCGTTAAAAGTTCATAGAGGGTAATAACCGCCTAATGTGAAAAAAATAAAACTATTCATCTTTATAGTGATACCACTGTTTATAATAGAGATATATTTGATTAGACAGAGGGGGGGGGTAGTTAAATAGACATAGGTAAATTATACGTACGTATTACCAGGAGTGTATAGTGCCTAACTTCTCGGAGGGGGTCATAGAAAAAAATATATATATAAATTTGAAATAAATGTATAATAAGTTGCAAAATATTTTATCGTTTAGTTTTTGCAAAAAATAATAATAATATACAGAATACAGCATGTTCCAGAACAAGATTTCATTTATTCAGAAAAAATCGTTAATTAATAATCTGTAAATCAAAATTGATTTAGATCTGTTATTTGCGAGATATAAGGTAATAAACATTTTCTTGACTGCAAATTATTTAATTTAAATTTTAATAATATTAAAATTCGAATTTTGCATTAAAAGGTAGTGTAACGGTTTGGGTTCTATTTATTTTACTATTCTATTTCTCCGGGTAGACAGATTAACCTGTAGGCTGTAGGTGACCAGAAACATTCAGATATACATATATACTATTAATAAATTTAATTTAATTATAAGAAAAACTTACACGTTGAACACTATTTTATTACAATTATTAACACTATATGTAGTAGGAACAATGATGCACTATTTTAAATTTACTTTTTTTTTGTTTTCACTTAAATTTAATTTTAGTGGTCGCTACCACAGAACCTCACCTTCTCCTGGGTATGAATTACAGCACGAATGAGGTTTTTCACTATTTTATAGATTTGACTATATCACTCAACAACTTTAAATATTATGGTGGTACTCAAGACCCTGTGCTAACGACTGATCAATTCGTATATTCTCTCGGTTGTATTATTCCAACGAGTATTGCGTAATGTCCCTTTTTCCAAAATTGTTATCAACAAAAACTTGTAAATTAAGGGATTACGTAATACTAATTGCCATCGCTTACAATTTTAAAATAAATGTTATTAATAACACTACAGTAGTAGAGAGAGATGCACAATATGGCAACTAGAAAATAAATGAAGTCTAATCAATCTATATCTATATCTATAAAAGAGTTTGTCCTTAACCACTCACTCACTCACTCATATATCAACGTACAGCCAAACCCCTGGACCTAGAAACGTGAAATTTCGTAGGTGCCTTCCGTTTATGATGTAAGCACCCAATAAGAAAGGATTTTTCGAAATTCAACCCCTACGGGGTTAAAACAGGGTGTCAAAGTTTATATAAAAAATATTTTTTTGTTCGCATTTAATTGAAACTTAACGAACATACTCTACAATATAAATAATGAAACAATTATTTCAGCATTTCCCAAAATTTAACCCTTAAGGTGTTAGAGGGGTAGAAAAATTTAAAAAATATATATTTTTTTTGTATTCACCGAATGAAACATGGCACAAGTAAGTACTCTACTAGACAAATATCAGTTACGAAAATTCAACTCCTATGTTCCAATTGTTCATGATTTTAAAGTAAATTCGGATAAATTAATATTCAATTAAAAATGAAAGTTCAATATTCAACCCCTAATAGCATGGGACGGGGACGAGGATGGATTTAGATATGTTTATTATTTTATTTAAATTCGGGCACAATAGTCATCTATTAAAATAAAAATTTCGATATTCAACCTCTAATGGCGGGGGTAGACAGGGTTTGCATTTTTGATATTTTTATTTGCATAGCTGCTTACGTTATAATGATGGAATCGGGCAAAATAATCTGCAATAAAAAAATTCGATATACCCTAATGGCGAGGGTAGACAGGAGGTTAATTTTTGCAATTTTTAACTAAAATCCGAGATATTTACGTTTTTTATAGGTAATGAATAAAAATCCATATAAAAAAAATGTAATATGTCATCCCCTATCACGTATTTAGCGATGTTCAAAATAAATTATTTTAAAAATAGTATGTCAATAAACTCACAGTTTTCATCTGAGTACTTTAAATAAGATTTCCCTATAATATCTATTATATCTCTTTAATTCTTGGGAGGGGGTCATGGCCCTTTGACCCCCTCTTGTATACGCGCCTGCATACTACCTAAACATTTTTAGAATCAGTTACAGAAAATCTAGTAATAATTACGATAGTTTGTAAGAAGACATACTTATTTACATTAATGCGATAGCGGAAATAAATATTATTGATACAAAATGATTCTTGGGAGGGGGTCATGACCCTTTGACCCCCCCCCCCCCTTGTATACGCGCCTGCGTTTTTAGAATCAGTTACAGCAAATCTAGTAATAATTACGATAGTTTGTAAGAAGACAAAATTTATTTACATTTATGCCACAGCGGAAATAAATATTATTGATACAAAATACTCACGTTGCGTCTACGCGAAAAAAATGTATGGTTTGGGAATCCCCACCATTTAAATAACACAATATAAAGCACGCGTTGGGAAAAATCAATGACTCAATTTGTCTCTGTCCGAATAATTATACGAAACTCTAAATGAATCAACGGAAACATAATGAACTTTGGTCATTTCGATGAAAATCTTTCAATTAATTACATACTTTAAAATCAATGTTTATTTTTAACTTTTAATCGAACTTACATCTTCGATTGATTGTTTTGGCGGTTCGAATACCACCGGAAGTGGATCATTTGTAGCCTTAGGCGATAGTAAAATATACATATCTAAAATAACTGTCATAGCGCCAGGTAAAAATGTATTACTGGTTTTTGACGCATTTTGGTATTTTCACATATATAATATATAATATATAATATATAATTTTGTGAACCTGGCTACCGCACTATCGCTCACGTCATATTTTTTTGCTTGAATTATTATTTAAACACTCCTGAAGAAGACGTCTAGAATTAAAGAAATCCGACAATGGCTATGAAAATTTACAGAATAAACAATAGTATATTGTGTAGCAAGGGTTGAAACAAGACGATTTCTGACTAGGGCGAGAGTTGACTGCCCGAGCGAAGCGAGGGCTGTCATCGCACTGGTCAGAAATCGTCTTTGTTTCATCCCGTGCCACACACGCTATTTTTCATATCACATGCATTGAAACAACGAGTTTTGATTTCTGTAGCCAGTCGAAGTAAAACTATTTCAGACAAATAGCGCAGTAATGTCTTATAATAATATCAGGAATAACATTGTTTCTGCCCTAGGGCATTTATTTGTTTCTGCTCGGTACAATTGCATTGGTCTGAAATTGTCTTGTTTCTACTGTCAAAACTGGGTTCAAAACTAGTTGTTTCTATGCATGTGATATGAAAATATTTTTTTTTAGTTCTTCAAAACTTAAATTTGTTTTTTTGCAAATTAAAACTTTACAGCGAGACGAGACCGAAATGATACCACTTAAATATTGACGAGACAAGACTGTCAGTTATAAATCCGAGACTTCCTAAACTAGTCTCGTCTCGCTACAATTAGTTACAACTAATTTATAATAGACTTTCAAAAAAAAATAGTTTGTCCTTAACCACTCACTCACTCATTCATCAACGTACAGTCCAAACCCCTGATCCTAGAAAGGTCAAATTTCATGGGTGCCTTCCTTTTATGATATTAGCACCCACTAAGAAAGGATTTTTCGAAATTCAACACTTAAGGAGATAAACGAGGGTGTAAAAGTTTGTATGGGAAAAATATTTTTTTTGCTTGTTTTTTTAAAATTAGTAAGGGATGGGGGTTTTAAAGTGAAAAACAACCCCTATCCCGCATAGGAGTCGAGATATTTACGATTTTGTATAATGAGTAAAAAACAAAATAATAGACAAATTTAATATTTCACCCCCTGTCACGTATGGAGGGTTGAATCAGCTAGTACATTTTATGAACATATATGCAAAAATCAAGGCATTTTGTGCTCGTATATGTAATAAAGATAAAGACTACAAAAAAATATCTCCAGTACATGTTTTATGAATACTGAACACATTATAGATGATAAATTTAAGCCATAAGTAATAAAATCAATATCTTCATGCCTATAAAAAAACATTTATCTCAAACTGACTTGTAATGTTGAAGTACACTACGGTTCACTTATCGGGTATACGTATAGTACTTATTACCCAGGTAAATACATGAGCCCGATCGAGTGATCTGTGATAACAATGTGTATTCCAAAGCATACTATATATTTATTTATCGAATTTATGTCTGCGTTTCAACACCAATGTCTGGTTATTGGTTTTTTAGTGAAAATGTCAATATTTTGTAACTTTTCAGTATAGATTTCGTATTGTAAATCAATTGTTTTTCTATAATACTGGTTTATCAGACGTTTGTTGAAAGTGCCATATTTTACGATTTGAAAAACTTGATAAAATAGCAAATTGGCAGCTTGTTTACTTATCATTTTTTTAAGTAAAATCAATTTATTTATGCCTCTACAGTTACTTTCGATGCCAATTTTGAAATGATATGAAAAATATAATATTATTTTGATTTTTTTGTTTTTTAGAATTAATAAACAATAACACAGCCCCACAAAAAGATTTTCTTTACCGGATGTTTTTCTTGCGTACTTTTGGGTGCTGAAAATGAAATCAAATCCGAAAAGTTTTCACTGTCATCAAAAAATAACAACTAATCATTTTGAGTAAATCCAATTAATGATTTTTGTAGATCAGATTTTTATCTTCAATTATCTATTTTTGTATCGTTATACAACCATTTTTGACCGAGTTATGGAGAAAATAATTTCAGCTTTCCAAATCTACACAGAGAGAATATTCTTTTAAAAATTAACAGAAAATACTGTTAACCTGAGGACAGAATCAACTTCTGAAAAAAAAAATAACAGAAAAGTCGGTAGAATTTAAAATAAAGTAAATGAAAAATTATAATGACATACTGGTAAATTTTACCAAAGTACCTATTAAAATTTATTTACTCTGAAAAAGTAATATACGCTATTCTTTAATTTAATTTCTTGCATATGAAAATTTCACGTATACATTCTCTATCATTTTACTATGTTTCTATACTTATTACTTTTCATATCTGGCCTATCGCCATCATAGAAACTACTGTACAGTACCTATATTGAATTGTAGTAGACGTTCTTTTAAATTTTACCATATCGGGTGTTAAAAATTTCTAGGATCAATTTCGTCCTCCCGTTAACATGTTTTTTATGTTAAAAATTAACTTTAAATTTTTTCAGTGTAGTTTGTAGTTTACTATATCAAAAGTGTGAGTCAAAAATGGTCGTAAAAAATGAAAGAAAAAAATCTGATTTACAAAAGTCATTTTTGAGATTTGATAAAAAAATTATCAAGGCACGTGGAGACTTTCAAAATTGTAATCAATTTTTGTGTATTTTTTGACACTAGCAAAAAAAAGTTATGGGTCTGTGTAATCAAGCTAAACTTTAACATTAAAAAAATATTTTTAATACCTATAAAATGACAAAAATGATATCCAATAATTCATCCAAATATTACACGTGCCAAATGTTCCGGAAAAACTCATTGACAATGAATCAATTCATTCCAAAAATTTATAAAAAATAAAACATAAGAAATAGATCTATTTTTTATCCATTAATAGGTTTTAGAGTGCATAGATCATGGATAACAATGATTACCATTAATAAACAACTGACATTGACATAATTCGTGATTATTTATACAAAACATATAAAAAATAATCAGATCAATAATTACGTGAATGTACCTATGTATGCAGTATATGCGACACATGGATAATTTTAGACACGCCCGCAAGATGTCACCACTTGTCACCAATCCCACAGCCGACTAATACACAATACATGTTATGAATTATAAGTAATTACACTAATCGTCTTAGAAATGTCATCCAGAGCAAACTTGATCTTGAAAATGACAGCAGTAATCAATATCCGGTATAAAATAACATACTGTACGATTATCCCTTTTCAAATATTATAATTAAGGTTTTTCCGGATTAATTGCAATTAGAAAACGACAGTATATATTTTAACAGTTAAAATTACGTTTAAGGTTAAAGCACCACTTGAAAATGAATCAAAATTATTTTTGTACATATGAAAAATTCTTGTTATAAGAAAATAAAAAATGCGCTTCTTCAATTGGTATTAAAATACGGAAGCTGTATTCCTATTAAATGCTCTATAATATCACCGGGAAATACCAGAAAAACCTTTCCTATTAGTTTTTCTGAAAAGACATGCAGAAATAAATGAAAATATTAATCGATCGTTAAAATTGCAATCGACGTAAAGCCTAGTTCAGACTAGACTAGTAGTTTAGTCAAGTGCTGAGTAATTTAGTCGAGTTTATGATTTAGTAAAACCATATTTAGTCGAGTTAATCCATTTTCCATTTTCTATTTTTTTATTTTTTTTATCGGGACTTCCACCGCCCCTTACTGAATACTAAATAAGCTATAAGATATCTTTAGTTAAGTTCATTAGTTGTCACAAAAATAAAAACAACTCTCCGTCATTCTTATGCCCGGTATTATAAAGAAATTTGCGAATCGCAAATTTTTGATTTAGTAAGAGAAAGATATACATGATTCACTCAATACAAAAAGAAACGGGTATCACTTTATAAAACTATTATATACCCGTTTCTTTTTGTATTGAGTGAATCCTGTATATCTATCTCTTACTAAATCGCAAATTTGCGATTCGCAAATTTCTTTATAATAATAATAATAATAATTTATTTGACACAGACCAGTACAGGTATACAAACGTCAACACAACAATAGTATAATAATAAAATACACCTAACTACAATTCTACTATTTCATCAATTTCATATAGAACCAAATCCAGCAAATAACTTTTAATTTTTGTTTTAAACTTAGCACATCTTCCTCCATTTTTTATAGTCTCAGGTAATTTTTGAAATATACCGGACATTAATGTTACAAAATATTCTTTGGGATCTTTTAATTTTAATTCCTTGATAAGAACATTTGTAGCTCCTAGTGCATCTCTCCAATTGATCCATTTTTTTCACATTATTTATTCTTTTCCTTCTTTAATTTCTTCTTCCACTAATTTTAATAAAGCCATTACAAATAAATTTATGTATTTATTTATTTTTACTTTGTTACGCTGTACTTTATTCATCTTGGTGCGCGTCATTTACTAATGTACTGTAGTCCGAACACTTTTCAGTAAGTGGTAAGAAAAATCATTCGCCAGTTGACTTAAATACTAATCTAGTATGAACTAGGCTTAAAGGGCAAAAATGCAATATGTTTTTATTGCAGATTTAGTCAGTTTGAAATTCTTGTTTTACACCCAACATTTTAAGTACACGGAGAGAATATTCTTTTAAAAATTAACAGAAAATACTGTGAACCTTAGGACAGAATCAACTTCTGAAAAAAATTAACAGAAAAGTCGGTAGAATTTAAAATAAAGTAAATGAAAAATTACAATGACATACTGGTAAATTTTAACATAGTACCTATTAAAATTTATTTACTCTGAAAAAGTAATATACGCTATTCTTTAATTTAATTTCTTGCATATGAAAATTTCATATACATTCTCTATAATTTTACTATGTTTCTATATTACTTTTCATATCTGGCCTATCGCCGTCATAGAAACTGCTATACAGTATATTGAATTGTAGTAGACGTTCTTTTAAATTTTACTATGTCGGATGTTAAAAATTTCTAGAATCAATTTCGTCCTCCCGTTAACATGTTTTTCATGTTAAAAATTAACATAAAATTTTTTCAGTGTACTTTTAAAGACGATTTTTTAAAGTTTACGATACCTTTAATACTTTTGATAGTCTTAGATTAGAGAAATACAAATTTTAAACAATTTTTTTCTTATAATTAATCAGATTCATATTAAAACATAAATGTAATAATTTATTTCAAATGTTATTTTCTCGTACTGTCTCTTGTGTTAATTAAAATGTCAACCATCGATATGTGTCCTGTGAAACACATTTTTAGAACCCCTGACGTAAAGCATTTACATTTTGCTTTGTTCTGAATATGAGTCAGATATAACAATATGCTTAAGTCATTTTTGTATTATTTATTTTGATTTTTATTCTTAAAATCACGGACTTGCTTACAAAGAAGCTGATGCTATCTTCTTGTTATTGGAATTTGTTCATGGATCATCGATCATGTTCTCATAGATCTCAGATCATTTTCCCTTCGTGCAATTGTTGAAAAAAAAATACCTATTCTTATGATAAGTTATATAGATCCGTATTATTTTTTTATTAGATTAAATAGATCTTATAAAATTCTTCGTTAATAATCATTATGATTTTTGACAGCAACGAAACATTCGAAATCCTAACTGCAAGCAAGGGTCTCAAAACATTTTCGAGATAATAGATATATGCCTGGTATCAGTAATAAAGGTACATTAAACTGTTGGATATTTTTTTAATAAACGCCAGGGTACCCAAAGGAGAGTTTTTTTTTGGTAATGATCGAGAAATAAAATTTCAAAAAGTTAATATTTTGAAAAAAATCAAATGATGATTTATATTAAAAATATATTTTTTTAAATTAATCACAATTTTATTTTTTTAATTTTTAATATTTTATTATTAATAATTTACTGGAGATCTCTTATGGTGGAGGCCCGTATAGGCAGTACCCAATCTTGTTTGGGATATGGTAACCCTAATTAAATACTAAATATTGTAGGTACATATCTAGTTTTTTTGGCCTTTCATTACTGATTTAGCCAGTTCGATTTTTTTTAATTTTTAACATTTAAACACATGGACACAAGACGGAAATGTGATTGCACCACTGGGCCGCTCAGGGTAGGTTTTACAAACAGTATGGCTGGGGTCCATGGATTTGGGGTTTGAAACACACTTTTCTAACAGTTACATATCTAGTTGATAGTTTGCCTCGTTTGTCACCGACAATGCAATAAATATTTATCATACTTACTTAAATTGAATCATATTATACACGCATAATTATTATTACATTATCATTTATTTTTATCCATTTTTATCCGCAATTAATACATATTAGAAATAATTACTCAATTCTTAATTAATATATATATATTAGCTTATCTTTTAAAGGTTTAAAAAGTAATACTTTTAAACTAATTCGGAAGTTACTTAAGTAACTGATAACAAGGTATTCATCATCATTACTTACGTGTATTTTCCTAGAATTGATTAAGTTCATATTTTTTTTTTGAATAATATTTGCAGCTTAGTAAAAGATAAAAATGTTCTAGACTTGGATATAATAAAAAAATTATTTATAAGCTATCGCTTTATGCATGTGGGTTTTTCTCACTTTTATTATTTTGTTTTTTTTTAAATTTTTTTTTCCGAGTAATACCGAATGCTGGTCCATATTACCCCAAACCTCATTTAAGAAAGAATCACATTATATCCGATATACTCGAAAATAATACACACTTTTATTTTTATAGAAAAAACGTCATAATTATGGTAATTTTTATTAAAAAAATGAATAAATCAGGAAATTTTTCGTTGCATATAAATATATTCGTTTTTCGTACTTTTAACATATTTTTTTTACCCTGTTTCAGGATATGAATTAATTTAAATATTTTAGCTCATCTCACTTCAAAAATATGTACAGAAAACCCAATGTTCAAATAATAGACCAATCAAAATTTTGTATAAAAATATTTTGAAAACTAAATTAACATAAATAATTATAGCCGTCTTAAAATTAAAATGAACACTTTTTATAAATTATATAAAACTTTTTCTGGAGGTTTTCATTCCTTTTAATAGATCAAAAAACGATAAAATTTGATTTGCCTATAAAATTTAAATTCATCCCTTTTCCACACTCTCCAAATGGTGCGTGCGAATTTTCCCAAATTTTAAAAATATTAATAATAAATAAAAATATATAAATCCATCTTCCACACCTGTTGTAACATGTAAGAGATGTATCTAACAAAACTATATTTATATTTAAAAGTATCTATCCATCTTCATCATGTGTCGTATGTTGTATACAGGTATTTTTATCAAGAATGACTTGCTTATATAACTGACCTTAGAAATGTAATCAATATCAAAAAATATACATATTGTAAACAAATTTTAAAGCTGAGGTCGTAAAAAATAGCGTAACATATTTGTACAATCATTTAATAAACAATAGTCCATTGATAAGAGTCCCAAAGAATGAGTCATAGATAAAACAAAAAGCGTGTCTAGAACTTCCTGTGAAAAACACTTCCACTAAAGATCAGGCTTATTCGGGCTTGCTCTTTACGTCATTGCCATGTGACAGTGATACAAGTAGGTATAAATACTAAATGTTCTTTTAATGTCGCCACATTTGTTTTTAATACGTATATCGTTAAGTACATATAGGAATATTTAGATTACTTGTGTAGAACTTTAGTTGTGAAATACACTTAAGTATACAGTGTGCTGTGATATTGATAGTATTATATTTATTTAGTATTTATTTGTTGTTAAATAAGGTAAGATTTTTTTGTTATTAATGAGTTTTTTTTATATTTTTTTAATTCATTATTTTCGTTAATTACTTTGATTTATTTTCGTATCAAATTGGAAATTATTTTATTTATTTTACGATAGGTATATAAATTTTCATTCAATATTTAATATTAATTTTCTTACGAAAACTAGCAAACGTTTAATTTTTTTTTACAAAAAATATAATTTGAAATTTTAGTGCGCTGCTTTTCACATCGCTTATAACATACTGTTTTTCGTAGTGATAGGTACAATGCAATAGTTTTCGCGGTGAAAATTCAAATACAAGTTTAGTGTTAATTTTTGTAAACTTTTATTCGATGCATAAATAGTTATTATTTTTTAAGTTTGCTCTCGTATTTATGTATGGTTTTTTAATATTCTAAATTCAAATAAATATTAAGAAAATGTAATATTTATTTATTTATAATATTTTACAAGATGTTTTCTAGCAAATTAAAATATTTAATAAATTTTGATATCTGGAATTAAATAATTTGGAACACTAAAACGATAAATTACCCTTTAAATTTAAATAATGTTATATATACATGACATAAGGTACTGGCACCAGTTATAGACAACACCCCATTGTTGAACATTTTTAACTTAAATGTACTGAATTAGAAATATTTGTTGATATTTGATTACTATCATTACTAAATTATTCTATATACATTTAACTGTCTTATAGCATGATTTGATGATAATTGAGCATTATGTTTAAAAATAGTGGACAAAAATTATCGCGGTTCTGCACACTATCAAGAAAAGTGTATTTTCTTATGTATGTAAATGCTTTACATTGTTTTAAATTTTACGGCCCATTATTTTATATAGTTTGTGTAGTCGTAATAATAGTTTTATAATTATTAGCAAGTTTTCATCTCTGGGTGTTCATTACCTGTTTTACTTTGTCCATTATTGGAGAAAAACATAAACAAAATAAAAAGGTTATAATTTAAAAAATAAACTATTTTTGCGGATTTTGGTAATTAAATTGATTTAATAAAGAGGTATGTAGTTGTTTTATTAGTACTCGTAACATAAGTTCATGATAATTTCAAAAAAGTAGCCCAGCAATAAAAAAAAACATGTTTTGCACTTTTAACGTCTTCAAGACTATGGTTCCAGTACCTTTTATATTAATTTTTACTATTTAGTTTTAAATTAGTTATTTGTCGATACGCTAGAAAACACTATTTTCTAATAGATCATATTAAAAATCGAAAATATAGACTACTATAAAAATATTAAAAAATAAATGAAATATTCAAATTTAACTAAAGTTGTGATTAAAATTTATAAAATAATATTCTTCTACACTTAAAACAAAAATATTATACTTGTATCTTTAAATGCCGCATTGAAAATTATAATCATAAAAGAAAATAACATTGTAAAATTTGCAACATTTTACTTGCCTTTAATTAAGGGAAACAGATAATAAAAAAACAATTTCAACCTTATTCTATTTTACAAAAATAATTAAGTTTTTCGATAAGCATGAAATTTTAATTTGTTTTTGCAACATGTCATTTCAACATGTGAAATGTCAAAATAAACCAATTATGAAAGATATTACCATGTTTTGATTATTGTTTAAAGCAATTACAATGATGGGAAATGTTTAAAATTTTAATAGAATTTTTATAAAATATATATCTTTAAATCAGAGACATTTTAATTTTCGTTGTTATATTTTATTGCTTTTTATTTAATTTGGGTTTAATAACTTAATTATACATATAAGAGGATACTTTTATTATCGTGATTATTTATTAAATACAGGGACGTATTTACTTAAAGGGGAAAAGGGTACTTGCCCTTGGCAGAAAATTTGAAAGGGATGACAACCTTTTTTCGGGTCATTGCATCGACTTTAGACAATCGAAAATGTTATTTTTATTTTATTAAAGAATACCCTTTTTACGTTATACGAGTTTTCAATCGCCTTTACCCAGGTGTGTAGACTTTACAAATACATACATTAAAAATAAATAACATTTTCTATTTAAGTAATATTTAATGCAATATCTAGTTTTGAGTTAAGTACACTCAATATAATAGTTCATTGTTGTAATGACCTTAATATATATAAGATATAATTCTCTGCGGTGCAAACTAAAAGTTTTTTTATCTAGTATAAATATGATAGTTGAAATTAACAATTCAATAGTGTTTACTTATGTTTCATTATTTTTCTTTGGTATTTAAACAAAATTTCTACTTTGGGTTAATGTTGATCCATCCATTATTTTATAATTAAAAAAGATGTTATTTAGTGAAGACAAATATCCCCCCCCCTCTCCCTATATGAATTTAAATAAAAATTTTAAATATACCAATCGATAGAGAATGAAAAACTTATTGTTAGTAAAACTGCAGAAAAAAATCGAGTTTTTTCCCTTACGCCTGTTGAAATTTTAACCATTGATACATATATTGTAAAAACATTTTTGAAAGAGTGGGAAGTTCTAGGACTAACTGGCTATACCTATCATCTATTTTTATAATTTTAATCTTATATAACAGACAAAAACAGAAAAATAAATACATACAAATCTAAAATTTCATTTTCATTATTTTACTACTAATCAGATTTTCAAAATTTCATTTTGAAAATTTTCTTGTTTACAATTACAATTACCAGAGACCAAAATTTAAAATATGGTTTTTAAATCGCTTACAGTTTACAGTACCAGTATAGGTGGGAGATGGGGGTACATTCTAATACCAATATAGCCCAGCCTTCGATTATTTTTGTTTAACCCCTCGTGGCTATGGCTGTGCAGTGGCGCACCCAAATTTTTTTGTGTGTAAATAAAGTTTTTATTTTTTATATATTATACCTAATTGTTAAATTAAACAATGCGCATTGAAAAATTTGGGGAGGGGGGAATACATTTTAAAACTACCCCTTGGATGCACCACTGTGGTTATGGTTTTGCATTTTTATAGAAAGAATTAAATAAAAGTATCAAAAATGACTAAATTTACTCAATACGTTATATATATATTTTTGTAATTTAACCCTAACCTAATGTTAGGCTGTCTAATCAATGTCCTCAGCAAACCCTATTCATAATAATTATACTACCTAAATGATTTACGTAACCCCTGGCACAGTTTAATACTTCTGCACACCGCTAGATGACTCTGTAGTGATATATACCTAAAACTAGAGGGGATTGTGATTAACTTATCTGACCTTCTCCACTTGACCTGGGATCCGGGAGTTCTTGATTGACTTCCGGAAAGGTCCGGCCCGACCGGAAACGCGTGTGTGACCACCGGAGTTTCCAATTGAATTTATTCCGGTATAATTTGTGAACTTTTGTTTTAAAATCTATCATCAAACGTCAACATGTTTGTTATTTTATTTGTTTTTTGTTTGTTTTCGGTTATCGGTGCAATTTTAAACTAAACTTGAATATTTCTCATGATCAGTGGCGTAGTCAAAAAAATTTAGTTAGATTTTTTTTTATATTCTATATGTGCTTCAATTGTATATCTATATATTTTTTGTTCGGCTCATGATTTATGTAATTATTTATTTTTTTAAAGTAGTTTCGAGATATTTAAGATTCAAAATGTATGAAAATTCCATTTAATAAAAGAATTACTACTTACTAATTCGTAGGGTTATTGTGTAAAATGTGTAACTGAAACTAGCATTTTTTTTTTTGTTACAAAACCTGGCTTGTTTTAATCCGGCTTTACGTACGTTTTGTTAAACGTGAAAAAATAACAGTATTAATTTATTTTGACATATTTGAATTAATTAGGTACCGATACAAATAGTAACACAGTGGTTTTAAAACAATTGGTGTTTAAAAATTTAGGTACTTATAGATTTTGTTACCATTTTGTAAAAAAAAAAAAACATTGAATTTTGTCTTTTTGGTGTAAATAAATTATTATAAGTTTTCACTGTAAATAGAATATTTCAGAGGTATTTTTTCGAAAACAATTAACAGCAGGCTTAATTTTGTTTTTCAAAATTTCCAAATAAAAATCAATTTTATGTGAAATTTTGAGAGAAAATTATTAAAATATTTTTTATAAACATATTTTTTTATAATTTAAAAATTAAATAATTTTGATTTCAATCAACAAAAGTGGGTAGTTAGAAACCGGCTCTGTCAAATACAACAAAAAATATTCATAAATGTCATCAAAAGCAAGTCAAAAACTATGAAAAATAGCTTTTGTTTCATATCTTTAAGTTACTCCATTTTCGAAAACAAAGTGTAAAAAAACCTTTATAAAAACTATTTGTGTCGCCATCTACAAACATCCATCCGCACTAAACAGCAAAAACAAAAATATATAAACCGATTTATTAAAAAATATAATTTCGAATAATTGAATGTAGAGTGAAAATTAAAAAACATACAATTTTTTAATTCACTATAATCGCCGGGATAATTCACGTCGCGCGTCGTTTTAAACAAATTCACACGCATGCAATAATTAAATTCGCGTACGGAATTACATTTTTGCTGTGTGCAAATTTTCGTATGAATAATAATAAACAAATGCAGCCGGGTGGTCGGTCGCTGGATTCATAACACTTTCACATAAACCCCCGTCTTTCCATGTTCGGGGTCGTTTCCACACCCCGTGACCCCCCACCCGTTTTACTCCAGTCTGGTTATACAGGAAGTGTTCTCCTCTTTCCGGTTCACACCCGTCGCGCACACCCATACACACACACACACACACATACACATATACACATACACACACACATGTTTATTCTGTACGATATTTTTTCGGGACTTGAAATACATATTGTACACGCGCTATGATTTGGAACTTGGTTGCTATTTCTATTATTTAAGTAAAGTTAATTTTATTATTCAAGACCGGAAACAGGAAGTGAGAAAATTAAAGTTTTGTTTATCCCTATATTTAAAAAGAAAACGTAAATTGAATTTTTACTTATTTTATATTATAGATGGATCTTGGTTTCTGGGTGTAAACCGCATCGATTTGGTCGTGTTATCGGCCAACGTTTCGTCACACATTACAGTGGACATCTTCAGGGCTCTTCTAAAAGTGCACGTTGGCCGATAACACGACCAAATCGACGCGGTTTACACTCAGAAACCAAGATCCATATCAAGATCACCGCGGAAGCCTCAAGACTTATATTATAGATGTTTATTAATATCTATAAATTCATTTTTTGATTTTTTACTTAACATTTACAATTTTTTTTTTGTTAGTCGATTTTTTCGAGATTGTAATGGAAATATTCATTTTTACTATTTTCGTAATGGTGTCTGTGTGTCTGTCGGTCGGTCTGTAGTCGCTCACGCTGTAGGTAACTCAAAAACGACAGAACATAAGATAGATTGCAATTTTATATTTAGGAAAATTTTCGATTGGAAAGAAAACCTTCTATTTTTGATAAAGATGTTTAGGTACTCGTTTCTATTTTTATTTTACAAAATAATAGAAAATCATATTAGAAAAATAAAATATAAATTTTTTTTTGGAAATAATCGAACAACATTATCTTTGAAATAGTTCATAACGAAAAATATGTTTAGAATAGAACCTAATTTTCTTGAATTCTTTAATTAATTTTTTCATCTCTTCATTTAACTAAAAAAATGTTTTTAATTTAAAATATTAAATTAAATAAATGGTTCATAATAGAAGAAAATATGTACAATAAAAGTTGTAGAGGATATTATTTTCTATAATTTATGTTCTATTCATTTTTTCATATCTTTAATCAGTAAGCCAGAATTATTTTTTTATAAAAATATAAACACGTACATTATTCAGAAGTTTATGTAATTTATAATTTCAAATACTATGTTGATAAACAGGGTTTGTGTTTATTCATTAAAAAATATTATATTTTGAAATGAATGAAAGAAAACTTAATGGACATACTACAGATTAATTTATACTAGAGGCGACTCAGGCATAAATTTTAATAACTAACAATTAATAACAGTAAATTATTACACAGAAATTTGAAACTTGAAATTTACAAATTTTAACAACATCATTATTTTAGAATTATTATAACCATATATATTTTTGACAGTATATTATAAGATATCTCTTGTTTATGCAGAATTATATCATACAGATAGTTCAGTAGTATCATCAGAACTTTATTATTTAATATCATTACTTAAAGAAAACATATTTTGCTTAAGATTTTCCATACAACTGATTGTGACAATACTTTATGTTTGTTTTATATCCTTCTGTAAATAAATTTACCATTAACATTCATCAAGAAAATAAAAGAGAAAAGAAACAATTTCATTTATTTTCTTTGAATGCATTCATACCCGTTTTATAAAAAAAAATACCGACAAACAAAACTAAATCGTCTTTTGTTTTACAGAAAACAAGTAAAAAATGAAACAACAACAAGCACGAGGTCAGAAGCAACAGTCAAGCCGCTGTACGCTGTTCACAACAGCAGCTGTGTTCATAGTTATAGCGTCGGCGTGCGTCGCGTCACCCCCTGCGCCCCCCGAACCCGCCGTAGCGCGCAATCAATACGGCACATCCGGGAAACAAGAAACCGTTCCGCAACTGTTGAACCAAGAACAACAAGATGTGGATAAACTTCCTAGGCAAAAGAGACACTCGACCGAGCATAAGAGGAGAACTAGTAGACAGGCGTTCTTCTACAACCAACCGGCACAGTATCCGGTACCAATGCCGTACCAGCAACAGCCGCCGTGGGGAGGACAACAGCCACAATGGGGTCAACAGCAATGGAACCAGGGACAACCCCAGTTTGGGTATCTGTGGACGCCTAATTTCCCTATTTTCATTCCGGGTGGATATCCAAACTTTCAACAGACTCCTCAACAATGTACATGCCCTAATAATAAACCTCAAGATACGACAACTGAAAATACAGTAGTTGATGATAGATTTGGTATGATGACAACTGTAGATGACAGGCCTGTATGGGATATGGTTGATAATAGTAACAGTAATAGTAATAATAATGGTAATAGAAGAACTACAACCACACCGAGGCCGAACAGGCCTATTAGGACTAAGAGACCAACGCCTCCTTTGATCCACAACTCTGATGACAAGGGAACACCCCCTGATGAAGTTGACTTATCCAGTCTTTTGAACTCGGGTTCGATAAATAATCTTTTGGAAGCGTCAAGGCCTACTACGACTACCCCTGCTCCTATGTCGTCGCCGTCATCGGAAGCCCCTACTAGATGTGTTTGGGCAATTGTTTCTTGTTGCACGGCGTTCTCTGATCGTGTTAGGTATACATGCTTTGAGAATTTAGGATGCGACGGAGCCTTCTGGGATTTTAACCCGTGTAGCACGGAATTGGCGAAAGCAGCTATTAAAAGAGCACAACAGTATTACCAACAAAGCAATTGAAAACAATAAACACTCAAAGTACCTACAGTAATTCCTTGTGTTTGTATTGTTTCCGACAACAAATATCATTATGTTGATTATTTGATCTAAATTATTTTCTGATTTCCTAATTAATAAAAGGGGATCGATTTATGTGCTCTAACTAAAATTTATTTATTTTTCGTTATTCTCGATTCATATTACGCGTTTTAATAAGAGATTACTGTAAATATAGATCTGTTCCTAACAATGCTAAAACAAAGTTGGACTAAATTGAACTGAATTTTATATTCTTTCGAAATAAATGTACTGTGTATTTTTTTCTCGTGATAATCCAAAGGCATCTCGTATATACAGTTTCGATTTTTTTTAATCGAATGGTATATATTTTTTGTATTATATAATTTACATTCTGGAAGATGTCTTCATGAAAATTTAATCGAAATTTCTTGTATATAGTTTTAAGATGTCAGTAGCTTACAAATTAGCTACGCTTTATTTGTTTTATAATTAGTATTATTGTATTTAATTTGAATTAATAATAAGTGTTTTATGTATTTTCATATTTTTTTCATCCTATCCTTTTTATTTCCACTCCAATATAATATAAATTATTTTTCCTTCCTGGTAAATAAAATTTAATTGAAAAACAAAGTTATAAAAATCATAAAATTATGATTTAGAATCATCTAAATAGAACTAGTTAGATCTACTGTAGTAAAAATTAGAACTAAAAAATAAAAAAATAATTAGATTGAAATAGATCTACGTAGATCTATCAAAGTACATCTAACTAGATGCATTTACATAGATCTAAATAGATTTCTATGAGAGATCCACTATGGTAAAGTTACTTATATTGTTAGATCTAACTGAAATTACTATAATAAATCAATTTACAATTAGATTTCCATTTTCTTTAGTGTTCCGTTTCCGCACTGTTTGTCACAGCATTTGACCTATAACTCTGAGTTTTGTTATAATTCTCGAAAACGGTGGATCAATAATAGGCTTGATTTATAAAAATTAAAATTTCAAGATCTTGGCTTTTATACGGGAAGGGGGGTCCTAAAAATTAATCCCAGCGAGTAGAGTATGAAATGAAAACTCACTATTCAAGGAATTTAAATATATAAACGTTTTAGTAAAAAAAATCATCGTTATAAAAATTAAAAATTATTAAGTTTTTTTTAAGGGGAAAGGGTACCTAAAAATAATAATCCCAGTGAGTGGGGTATCAAATAAAATCAGACTCTTCAGGAAATTTAATGTCTGGTATTATAAAGGACCTAACAAATTTGCAAGCTAGCAAGCACTCTCAAATGAGATATCAAATTTATATGACAGTTCTCTTTGAGTTTTTAACAGATAGTTGCAGGCGCAGTAAGTTGGTTTTTACCATTTTTTACGCAAGGTTAGTAAATACACTTTAGTAAATATACTTTACATACCTTTTTTATACTTCCTATGTATGAAACTATCTGTCAAAAACTTCAAGATAACTGTCATATAAGTTTGATACCCCATTTGAGAGTGCTTGCAAGCTTGCAAATTTGCTAGGTCGTTTATAATACCGGACATAAATATAAGTAAAAACGTTTCAGCTAAAAAATAATCGTTTTTACAAAAATCTAGTTTTTATGAGACAAAAATAACATTTTGAATGTAAAATCTATTTAACCCATAAAATACCGATTTAAATTAAATAACCTTAAAACGACCTACTCTACATACTTTTAGTACACACCCAAAAACATTAAAATCCCTATACGTTCCCAATATTAATTAAATAGACAGTTACAAACGTGATTTCATTCAAAATTAAACATCATTAACGAAATTGACGTATGTGTCGAAACCCGTATACGCAAGCAGAAAAATCTCATTTATATCGTTCAATTTTATAAAACTGTTGAGTGGTTCGGAAGATGTAGAGATATTAGGAAAATTGCCAATAGAAGAATTGCATGCCTGTTGTGTTCACCCCCCTCCCCCCCTCTCCTCACGCCATTCAACCGCCCCCTGCGCTTCAGATCTTGAAGTGGGAGGTTCCCCCTCTCCATATCTCAACCCCCACAACTGTTGTGTCTGTTTTTCCGGAAACGGAAGTCAATAATAAAAGAATGCAATATCAATTTTTTAAGATATATAAAAACTCAAGAGTAGTTTTTGGGTTAAGAACGTATCATTTCTTCTTCCAGATTGACCTCGTTTTTAAATGTTATTAAGAAAAATGTTTTTTTCATCGAATATCTCATATGTAGGTAAGTATTTTTGTTCAAATATAGTCTATTAATTGAGGGAATATCGTTTTTTTAAGAACGTTCAATGTTATGCAAATAACCAGTAATTTTTTGGAGGAGGGGGAGGGGGCTAAAATATAGTATACAAGCTGATTCTTGCGGTTTCGCTCTCGTAGATTTCGAAATTAACTGCAACTTTCCATATGTGACAGCGGGTGAAATATTAAAATTATTTTGTATTGATTTTTATTCATTATACAAAATCGCAAATATCTCGATTCCAATGAAATTAGCTAATTAACTATGGTTTAAATCACAAATTACATAGAAAATAGTTAAAATTATTGATTATATAGTAAATTTAGATTCTACTTTTTATTTTTGTGTGTGTTGAGTTAATATTTCTAAGGCAAATCGAAGATTGATGCATGAAATATGACTGAAAAATGTTGTGTTTTCGATTTCGTTAAAAGTATATTAATCATATAGAAAATGATGTGAAAAGTTGAAATTTTCAAACCGCAGGTATGTATCTTTAACCGTTCACGAGATATGACCTCTCAAAGTTTCAGTTTTTTCAATTTTTTTTAGAAAAATGGCTATAACTTTTGAACGTGTAACCGGATTTAATTTTTGTTGACATATTTGAAATCAGCGCATCAAAATCTGTATAATGACATGTATAATACTTGAAATTTCGACAAAAAATTTTTTGTGAAAAATCAACATTTTTTTAAGGTATACCCCTTTGAATTTTTTCGATTTTTCGCGAAATTTTTTTTCGAATTTTAAAGTATTAGACATGTCATAATATAGTTTTTGACACGCTGATTTCAAATATGTCAACAAAAATCAGATCCGACCTCACGTTCAAAAGTTACAGTCATTTTTTTTCCAAAATTTTGAAAAAAATTAAACTTTGAGAGGCCATATCTCGAGAACGGTTAAAGATACAGACCTGCGGTTTGAAAGTTTCAATTTTTCACGCCATTTTCTATAAAATAAACATACTTTTAATCAAATCTAATTTTTTTTAGTATTTCATGCATCAAACTTCCATTTGTCATAGAAATATTAACACAAATACAAAAATAAAATAAGAACTAAAAAATAACTAAGTCGAGAAAAAAAAATGTTTCTATACAAACTTCGATACCCTCTTTTACCCCCGTAGGGATTGAATTTCGAAAAATCCTTTCTTGCGTCATAAAAGGAAGACACACTTGAAATTTCACCGTTCTAGGTCCTGGGGTTTTGGTTCGGCGACAATGAATCAGTCAGGACAACTATTATATGTATATTGATTACATTTTCAATACAATTAGGTCCCACTAAATGTAAGTATGAGCCAAGTAAGTTTATATTAGTTAATATATTTATAAATAAAAGAGAAGTTACCAGAAGAGAGAAAGATAAGTTCCAAGATTCAATTTAAAAAGTTTGGTAACTGTTTAATTATTAAAACCATAAAGTAAAAAACCCTATTCCTACTAATTTAAGTGAAATTTAAGTTGATCAAGATGTATTCTATACATAGGTACTATTTCTACGCCATACAAAAATTTCCATTTACCAATATAATATTCTGAAATGTATCTCCAACCGAGAGTAAACGCAATTTGACAAAAATTTGACAGGATCGTGGGGAAATTTTCAGTTAACGTACATGAAAGTTGGCATCACTGTATATGGAATTTAATAAACGCGTTCAATCGCTAACAACTTCACGTCATTCTGACATCTCAACTCATTACCCTGTCAGCGTATTAAAATATTGTGGTTCTCGCAAAATATTAGCGCGAAAAGTCGCGGCGGAAAATACGCACCGATCCGCAGTGAACCAAAAGTTTGTCTTATCCCCCCCCCCCCCCCCCCATTCAAAAAATATTTACATTGAATTTAATTACAAGCATTTATTTAACTTTATGTATTTAAACGTTGTGGTTCAAAATTTGTAACGCTAATTTTATCCACTTCCCTTTGAGCTATTGAGCTGAAATTTTGTATACTTATGTCCAGTATCATAAAGATACTAGCAAAATTTGCTAGCAAGTAAGTACTCTCAAATGAGGTATTAATTTTTTGATAGTATCTATGGATTTGCTATGGAATTTAGAGCAGTGATACTTCAACGTATTGTTACACAGTTGGCGACTCGGACCTTATAAAATAGTTTTCATAATATCACCACTGTTTTAATACCGTTGGTGTTTACAAACAACGCGTGCGCGAAACTTGTCAAAGTCTTCATGAAACTCCAAGAGAACTGTCATATAAGTTTGGTACCTCATTTGAAAGTGCTTGCTAGCTAGCAAATTTACTAGCTCCTTTATGGTACCAGACATTATAGATCTTGGATGACAAACTTCTATATATTTTTGATACTACATTATTGCAAATTTCAATAGCGGTGCTTAAAAACTATTTAAAAGATGTTGAATAAACAATATACAGTAGAAATCGGTTATAACAACATCGAAGGGATTGATCATATTGGTCGTAACAAACGGATAGACGTAATAACCGGTAAAAATGCAATTCTATGGGATTCAGTTGGACTTTTATTTTGAGTCGTTAAAACCGATACGTCGTATTAACCGATGTCGTTATAACCGGTTTCTACTGTAGTTCAAAATTGTGTTTAAATAATGCAACAGTAGTTGTTAAGCAATTATAATGATTTTTGACGCAAATGACTTTTAGAGAGTTTCAATCTTCAGTACAGATAGAAAAAATAATTTTGGTAAAATATTTTTCCCACTGTGGACCTCGCGTGTCAAACGAAATAAATTTGCTTTTTATAAAATGTGTAAGTATATGTTTAGGTGGTAAACAATGATTTCTCGGTCGGTACAAGGTGGTACCTTTACTGTTTAATGTCTTATATTTCACACTATACTGGCACGATAATTTGATTTATGTATAGCTATAATTTTATATTGATTAAGAAAGACGTAAATGGTTTTTTTGTTAAATTAATCGTTCAAAATTCAATGTAATGGATCCTTATTCTGGTGATTAGAGTAATGGAGTATATTTTTATTTATTCATAGGTTAACGGTTAAAACACTGACGCATTATGAAAATCTAAGGCTCTAGGTCCCATATTTTTTCATAAAAAAAATAAATAAAATTTTGTCATCACTATCTCTGAGGACTTTTTTGATCTTTAAATTCAATTTTTACTTTAGACATATACTGACCTTTTTCGTCAATTCGGGGTCTTTATTGCTCCGGTGATCTAGGCAGTTATCTAAAGCAGGCTTGTCCAACCTTTTGACCATTTTGGGCCGCATAACGCGAAGTAATTTTGTTAAGGGTCGCAGATAATTAATATAAAAAAAATTGAAGACCTTTTCTTTTATTTCCATATATTTTTGGTTAGACAAGCCTGGTCTAAAGTGCCTATGGTGTAACGTATCACGGGGTAAAAGGCATTATAGGCTCTGTTTGTAAAATCGAGTAAACTTAAAAACTACTGAACCGATTTTAATGAAACTTTCACTGTTAGAGTGTCTAAGATATTATAATTAGTTTAGGCTTTGTACCATCAAGCTATTTCATTCATATAGCGGGTTGAAATTACAGCCTGACTGACAGACACATAGACGTCATTGAGTTAATAAAAGTCTTACTTAATTCAGGGATCCACGAAACGTGTAATAATTCTATTAAAACCTCGAATTCCAATTTTTTCATGATTATCTATACTTCATTGTGCAGTACGTACATTTCATCTAATATGTTGGTATAAAAAGTAAAAATTTAATGTATACGCCATTGACACAATTAATTAAAAATCTATGTTTCCAACAGTTCCTTTGTTTAGATTTTAAAAAACTGTTCATTTTACAAAAAAAAATAAAAAAGAGAATGTAATGTACCTATGATATAATAGTAATAAATACTTATGTATACTTTAATAATATAGTAGAGTAATATTAATTATAAAAATGGCGTGCGCTATTGACCTTATGTCTATAAGGTCAATAGATTAATTAACTCGATTGCTTTCTGATATAATTACGTACTTGTAAAATATCGATACATACCAAATACATTTGTAATAGATTCAATAGAAAAACACTAATTTATATACCGCATGCAAAAACAATATTGATTATAGATTTGATATTTGAAATGAATAAATAATTAATTTATAATATCATTTACGTGGGGTGCATTTTCAGAAACCAAAGCGATCAACTGTCATATCTCGAAACGTGACATAATTCGAAAATATTCCCTAATAGAAGTAAAGATACGTTGGAAACCGATTCATGCCCAGTAATTGAGAAAAGAATCAAACAAAATATCAAATTTTCAATCTGAATGACGTTTACCGGATTCAGACGGAATCAACAATGAAAATTGACAATTAAAATTAATTAGGTTGGCAATGTAGATTTGCAGCAGTGCAACTTCTTCAGACTGCTTGGACGTAATAAACAATAATTGAACGTAATGAAATTATTGGCGGTGAATACGGATTTTTACAGAAATCGGAATGAGACGTCAAAATTTGATTCATTTTGATTATTTTTCAAATACTAGGTGTTGCTAACTGCAAAGCAACTATCGTAACTTTAGGGATTGGTTGTAGTTGAAAGCAACAGTTCATTTAATGAAATATTAGAATTATATTATAGAAATAAATAGAGGCGAATAATTATTTCGGATAGTTTCTTGAGACACAAATTGCAAGCAAAAATAAAAATAAGTAATACAAATCCGTATGGTATGCAAAACTATATCCGAAATAATTTCTATCCGTATTCGAAACCGAAAAAAAATCCGTATCCGTATCCGAAACCGAAAAAAACGTATACATATCCGCAACCGATTCGTCTTATCTCTAACTTAATAAAATTATATTTGAAAGAACCAATTTTTCTATCGAAAAATCCCCTTCTTGGAATTTTCAGTTTTTACACCGGAGAAAAATATTATTTGGATTCGAAATTGTCTGAAGGAGCCACTGTAATGTGTAACGAAACGTCAGCTGGAAATACGACCAAAAATGCAAACAGTGTAGTAAAAGTATACGAATTATATGAATCAAAAACAAAGAAAAATCTTAAAAAATATATAAAAATAAATAAAAACAAATAACATTTCAAATAACGTATTTTTAGAAATTATCTATCATGAACATCTTTTTAATTTATTCATATCAGTATAGGAGTAGGTAGTATTTACTCGATGCTATCTTTTAATAAAATATAAAATAAAAAAAACTCCTTTTCAATTTCATTAAAATACGCTTAATGATTTTTAATTATCAATTTAAAACTCTGTTACAGTAACGTCATTCTCATTTTTTCGCAAACAAGAATTTAATATTCCGTCTTTAGATTGTCGATTTTATTTTTTCGGATTGTTTATTTCAATAAAAGCATATCCCATTTCTTGTTTCGTTTTATTTTATCTCCTGCTAATCAAATTAAAATTCATAATTAAAACTTTTCAATTGAAAATTATGACTGTACATTTTTACGATCGAAAACAATTTAATACAAAATTATATATTTTTCTTTTCGTTAGTAATTAATTAATAAATAGGTTTGTATCTAGGGTAAACATAAATTATGTAAATCACCAATAGATGTCGGTAAGATGTTTTTCAAAAATATTTTTCTATTTATACAGCTGATCATATAGTCCTTTGACGATTTATTTACCGAGTGTAACAATTGGTTATGAAATAAATAAACACTAACCTTCGGGCTTGTGCGCCACAGTTCTTTTGTCTCCTTTCCCCATTGTGGCTGTTCAGTGTTAATGTATAATCTTCAAAAATGCACTAATTTGTGAACACGGCCTCTGCATCTAAAAGGATATAGTAGGAAAAAATCGATTAAAATTTAGAAAAATATGTTTTTTTGCCGATTTAAAAAAATGTGCAATCCGTAATTCATTTTGAATGACCAATTTTTTATATTAAAAAAAAATAATCTGTATTTTAAAATACAATATGTATTACAATTTAAAAAAAATGTAACTAGGTATGCGTCTAATACATGGAATATTAATCATTTATACACACAAATTTGAATAAAATAATTAAATAAATATCGGAAAACCTGAAAAAATAAATAAAAGAAAGAAAACAATAAAATAATAATATTTTTTTCACATTCATTTATTCAAAATAATAACAATAAAATTAAATAAAAATAAATACACATAGTTTCACATAAACATACAAAAAAATATACAACTGGGAATTGTAATAAAATGTTGAGAAAATATATAGACAACAATAAAACAGATTAAATAAAAAATTACCATTCAACAAGTAGAAAATACCGACATAGAGTATACATAATATATACAACTCACTTAAATAAACCGGCACAGTATTTTATGCAAGTAAAGTCATTGTTAAGGGAAGAAAAACACTTTATAAGGTCCTGGAGGATTTTCCAGGTCGTCCTTACTCCCTAGGATCTGGACGACAAACTGGAGGCAAGTATTGGTTGTACGTTACAATATCACCACCAGGTAGAGTAATTTTGGATGTTCACCCTCTAGCGGTACGCAAAACAACTATTAGCGATACCTACATACAGGAATCTGTAATTTCAAAGCGGGAAATTTTAAATAAGTTAATTGTCAAAATCAAAAAACAAATGAATTAAAAACGTCTAAAATGATTGACACTTTAAATTATTTTGTACTTTTAGTTTTAATATTTAAAATATAATATGTACTTAGTTTATGCAACGATTGATGTAAATTACCCGGAATTAGAATATGTAACTGATTTCAAAGCGGGAAATTTTAAATAAGTTAATTGTCAAAATCAAAAAACAAATGAATTAAAAACGTCTAAAATGATTGACACTTTAAATTATTTTGTACTTTTAGTTTTAATATTTAAAATATAATATGTACTTAGTTTATGCAACGATTGATGTAAATTACCCGGAATTAGAATATGTAACTGATTTCAAAGCGGGAAATTTTAAATAAGTTAATTGTCAAAATCAAAAAACAAATGAATTAAAAACGTCTAAAATGATTGACACTTTAAATTATTTTGTACTTTTAGTTTTAATATTTAAAATATACTTAGTTTATGCAACGATTGATGTAAATTACCCGGAATTAGAATATGTAGCTGATCATTTAGAATTAGATGAGTGCAGAAAACTTATTGCTTCTTTACATTTTCAATCGTACGAAATGCCTCCAAATTTAAACATTGCTGGTATTTAGGTTTATTTGTTATACTTAAAGAATATAATATTTAAAATACGTATATTTCAGAGCATAAAATACCTATCGATGCATCATGTAGTGAATTATTAATTAAATGGAATTCAAATCGAGGTGAAGGATTCGGAAAAACTCATGAAGTTTTACAACACAGATTAAGACAAATAGGAAGACAAGATTTGGCTGTTTGGTTAGGAAAAACTGTTTACCAAGAGCTTGGTAAAGAACTAGAACAAAATTTGAACGAGCCATTTGCAGAAGTTTTAAATACAACTAGGTATAGCTATGATTTTATTTTTTTCGTTAAATAATTTATTTTTATTTTAAAGTGTAACAGAAGGAGAAGAATTGAATATAGATAAGAAATCCGTTGATCCCGACGATATTAATCCGTGGTTGCCTTTTGATACGATCGCATGGACGATTGCGTTTATTTTATTCATTCTCACTTTGTTCGTTATAGGAAAAAGCATACATTTGTTCTGTCCTTGTCAAAGGGTAGTACAAAAAACAAAGAGGTAAACTTTTATATTAATATTAAAACCATTTCTGACAATGTATTTTTTCGTATAGAAAATCTGATTATGAATATCAAGAAATTGGAAAAACCGAGATATCTGTTAATAGTGACTCGGAGAATGAATTATATCGATCACCTACACGTAGTAAATAAATAAAAGGATGTAATAAAATAATGAATAAAACAACAAAATGATTTTTAAATATTTTTTTATTAACCACTACAACTATTTCATTTAACTTCTTTTACTTGGAGACCTGTGAAAGAAAAAAATATGTTAATATCATGCCAGCTATTTAAAAAAAGAATAAATACCTGGTGGTAAAGATTGCTTTAATTTTTCTGCCTTTTCTTTATCTTTAATTACGAGGGTGTATAAAAACCTGGAACAACGGACTTTGAATTTAACGTTGTCAGGATTCTTCTTTATTTTGACGGCTATAAAAAAAAAAAACGATACTTTAGTTTATGTTAACGCAGTCAAGAAATAGTTTTGATATTTTGTTTATCGAATGTATCTGAATTTAATTTCACTTCAACAATTATTTGTTGAAGCGTGGTAAGCATCAGCCTTATTCTCCACAATTATATGTATGTAATTCAGCTATTTAACATTCTGAACCATTTCAATTGTGGTTGTTATAAAAGGACATGTGTTTTACAAACATAACCTATTTCTTGCTTCTACTTACATTTAGCATCTTTCCTTCTGGCCTTCAAAAGGAAGTCTTTGATTTCTTTAATTTCCTTGGGCTGAAAAGAAACAAAAAATGTTATATAATTCAATAAAGTAGTAACATGTTTTCATAATATAATTATTATTTAAAATAAGACTCACCATTTTGATGTGTCAAAAATGTCCCAAACCTGTAATGAAATAAGGAAATTATTTATAATATTGAACTTTATCCATAAAATATTGTACTGACTAGTTTTGTTAGAGAATATATAATAAAATTAAATTAAAAAATTACATTTAAAAGTAAAAATACAATAGATGATTTCGGATTTACAAAAATAAATTTTAGAAATACACACCTTCAAAGACAGCAACCACGAAAACTTTACATAGAAGAAGCAAAAGTAAACGCTCAAGTCGCTCAAATCATTTAACTCTACTTTATCTATGGATTCAATTATGACAAATGACATTTTATTTGATTTTACGGTAAACAATTTTTAAGTGAAAGTTTTTCAATTTCTATTTGAATAATAAAAATAAAATAATGTCATTATTAATAAAGTGAATACTACGTGAAAGTTTAATCAACACGATAGTAAAATTTAAAAGTTTTGTCGTACCTAAATTATACATTTTAGTATTGAAAGTTATTCTTTAAATATCATATCAAATAATCTAAAATAATGCATGAAGCATTCGTGAATATTAACGGTGTACCGACACACGTTATGACATGGGGAAAATGGATAGAAGAAAACCAAGATCCAGGAGAAAAGTTGATTATTTGTATTCCAGGAAACCCTGGTAAGAAAAATACATAATAAGAAACTTAAGAAAGTTCAATCACCTCTAGTTCTTATTAATTATCTGTTTATTGTTACTTACAGGTTTACCTAATTTCTATATGAAGTATTTGGAAGCTTTGTACGTTAAATTGGGACAGAAGTATTCTATTTGGACTATGGGTCATGCTGGTCATGATAGTCCTCCAAAAAATTCATTAAGAGATGTTCCAAATTTCGATGACAATAAAAATCTTTTTGATCTGAACGGACAGGTTGAACATAAAGTAAGTTAAATGAGGCAATCTACTATTTCATAACACTACATAAAGATAATTTTTTTGAGACGTGTTTTCAATTTCATAATATTATGCAATAATCCATGTTTTATAGTTGTAATCAAAATTTTAGCTATGAATTATCTTTTTAGCTTTCATTTATTCACCGTTTTGTGAAGCCAGAAACAAAAGTGTACTTCATAGGTCATTCCATCGGAGCTTACATTATTTTAGAGCTCTTAAAAGATCAAAAAATCAAATCCCAAGCACTAGGATCATGTCTTCTATTTCCAACGATAGAAAAAATGGTAGAAACAGTGAACGGTATTTTTCTAATGAAATTTGTTCGTCCAATACTTTCAATAATTTTATTCTTATCTTGGATATTCACTTTATTCCCAATATTCTTTGCAAACTTTTTACTGTGGGGATATTGTTTTGTTCAAAGCGTTCCGAAACACAATATTAATGTTATATACAAATTGATCAACCCGCAAAGTTTAAATTCAGTGTTCTTTATGGCTTATGATGAAATGGTTAAAGTGAGAAATGCAGAATTATCTGTGATAGAAGAGAACGTAGATAAAATTACGTTTTATTATAGCAAAACCGATGGCTGGGCCCCTGAATCTTATTATAAAAGCCTTTTACAGAGGGTTCCTAATGCAGATGCTCATCTCTGTGATTATGACCATGCATTCGTATTGAGGCAATCAAATATGGTAGCTGATATTACGACTAATTGGGTCTTAGATAAAGAAAAGTGCCATTAGGGGGATATTTTATAATTTAATGAAATATCAGGGCTATTAACATATTATCTATAAGTTACGAAACTTTACATAATAATTATTATTGAGGCCTAAATTTTTTTACATAGGTTTAGCCATTTAAACAAATGTTAGTTTGTAGTTGAAAAGGGGGTAGTTGTTTTTTTATTTATATACACTTTTTATATATTTTTTATTGTTGTTTTTTGTATTATGATAGACTGAAATAAGAATCCAAAAAAATTATCATCTTACATACTATAGCCAAAAATTTGAGTTGATATTCGTAACAGTATTTTCTTATATTATATATTTAATTTAGATAATTACTATATGTTAAGTACTGATTGTGAAAGTATACTCTGGAAAAAATGATCAGATCCAATTGGATTAAAATTTCTTAAACTGTTTAAATCTTGAAAATGGCCTGATCTAACTAATCAACAAATATCTATAAAAATGTTCAAGAGGGACACTTGTAATATGCTGCACTCAGGCCCGGATTTAGAAATTTGCCGCCTCTAGGCAGTTGCGAAAATTGCAGCCCCCTTCGTTTTTTTAAAAGGTTTTCATGTAAAAAGTTTATTAATTATTAAAAAGAAAGTATGAAGACCTTTTTTTGCCGCTCTAGGCATGTGCCTACACTGCCTGCATGGTAAATCCGGACCTGGCTGCACTAGACCTGTCAATTGTATGTGTTATTAAATATCATGGCTTATTATTTACCTTCGTACTATATTATTTTAATATATCTACGGTAACAGTAACTAAAAATTTATTAGTACAGTAAAATTACGCTGTTGGGACATGCTTCATTCCAATCCATTTGAATCAGATCTGTTCATTCATTTTCGGGATACTTATCACTTTAATGCGGAGTTCATCTTGACCAAAATCATTCCACGAGTTGTTATCTATGAATTTTACTTTCTATGTACAAAACAATTTCATTTACATAACACAGTTCAATACACTATACGGAACTTTTTATTAGGTTTTGATCTGTACCAAATTCTTTATAAAACTGGGTATGAAAGTATTTATTGGGGTAGAGGGGTGTATGGAGAAATGGAGGTAAAGTTAAATTAAAATTCAAACTACAATTTTGAATAGATATTATTTTCACTGTAATAGACTGATTGCATTTATATCAAAAAGATTTGTTATTTTTTTTATTTATAGTTATTTATAATAATTTCCTTTTTTATATTGTTGTTTATAACTATTTAATAAATATTTATGAAAGTACAGTACTCTTCTATATTTTTTATAAGGTAAGAATAAAATACATAAATTGCATTTTAAAGTGTTCTTTATTTTTTTTTAACATACAGTGTTTACTTTACAATTATATTTTATTATTCAATTATTTTTTACCTATCTCTTGGAAGCCCAAAATGTGATAACAGCACTAAATATGTGAAATTGAAGCAAGTAGGTGAAAAATCTGTAATACTGTATACATTATTAACAGCGGTGGCTGGTGTACTAACTTCACAGGAAGCACGGCAGAGATATAAGATTAGATTGGACTCGTTTATCAAGTGTCAGATCTAATCTCGAACATTTAGCATCCTCGTAAGTTAGGTTACCGGTCACCGTTGATTATTAGTTAACTTTCAGAAATAATTTTACTTTTACACGTGTCCATTTTTAATTCCTATTATAAATATAAAAGTAATAGTATGTAATATTATATATAACAAATACAAAAAAAAATGTCCATTCCAAGTTAAACTAGATCTTTTTTTAGTTTTTTTTTTTATTTATTGTTATTTAACCGTATTTAACTCGGAATCAAATATATTAAGTAAATTTATTTTTAATTTTTCGTATTAATATTTAAAAATGTTATTTTTTTTTGTTTATAATATAAAATATATATAATTTACAGATATATATCAACTAATGGCGTTATTTAAATTACTTAAACTAATTTAAAAGAAGATTTATACAATAACTATAAATAAATAATTATTTATAGAAAAACCAATTAAGCTTCCTTAAGAAAACAATTAGTTCTAATAAGGAAATTCAGTAAAACCTCGTTTATCGCTCTAATTAGCTTGTAGTTCATTTAAGAGCCAAAAAATTGTCGAGAGCAGCCATTACTACGTATTTCTATTTATGTAATCTTATAATTACTCAAAAAAGCACTATTTCATTTAGTACTCCTCTTTCTAGATACGTAACCTGAGCGCAAATCGAGGTATTACCGTAATATTTTCAATAATTCCTACGTTTCCAGCTTTAAATACAAAAGGCACTGCGGCTACATTTTAATATGCAAACATTTGTTGCAGTGCTGTTCAAAATGTTAGTGATAGAAAAAGAAAATTACTACGGTTTTTAAAATACACATTGTTGTAAATAATAAGTCGGTTAGAAATAAACGTCATTTCTCAACTAACCTTACCTCACTAAGTTGAACTAATTGATACAGGCTTGTTCAAATTAAGCAGAGTAAAAAGAAAATACTATTATTTAGGCTTTCTTCTATATTCAAGATTCATACTTTTAAATTTATGTCTTTTAACAACAGAAACTGGAAAAAACAATTTAAAAGCATGAAATCGGAAGACATTTGCAAACGAGTCTACAGCAAACTTCAGATTGGTACATTTCTGAAAAATATATTTTACAGCTTTTATTTTTAACCAACTTATTATACACCATTAAATATTTTACCAGCTATCTGACTACAAGGGCAGTAAGCACTATCCATAATGTCACAAGACGTTGACAAAACCCTAAACGTACTATAAATTAGGCACATGACATCTTATTGCCCTGTACTACGACACTGCATTTTACCAATAATAAAACATTTTTACCATCGTAACTCATTTTTCAATCTTTGGCAAATAATCAAATGTTTAGGAACCAATCCATTTATGTTAAGTATCACTAACAATATTAAAAATGTTTTCTTCTTTTTTTATAATACAATAATATTTTCTTTGACATAATATGAACAAAAATAATTAAATGATATAAAATTGTTATAAATTATTGCACAGATTTTAATGCATTTCGTGTCTTAAAATAAATTCTACCGTTATTTAATGTAAAGTGTATGAATATCAAATAATTGATATCGTAGTCTCTAAATAAATGATTTTACAATTATTTCCACATTCACTTAACTTTAACATGATTTGGAGTTTTTATAAAAGGTGAGCGTTGCGGTAAAGGTTTTTTTTTGATAGAATTGACAGTCTGAGGGAGATGAAAATATTGAAATGTTAACATAGAAGTCAAAATCAGTCAGTAACAAGAAATAAGGGTAACAATTAAAACATTTTTTCTTCACACACTTATAAATACACATCGTTTTGCAGTTTTAATAGGAGTATTAGATTGCTTGAGCGTATCAAATTGTTTTTTATTATTTTTAACATTTACGCTTATTTTTATCTATGGTTTGTATTATTTTAAATTAAAATAAACATCAAGTATTAAAATACATGTGGTCAAAAAGTATCTACACAGAAAATAAAAAAAGTTAAATTGTTATGTTTATGTACTTATCTAAAACATTTTTTTGATGTCTTCTCGTAAATTAAAATATTAGATATTATTATTATAATATATTTTGATATTATATAATAACGTACCTTTAATTTGAATTTGAAATCTGTTAAATATATAGTATTAAATGTTACCCATAAAAATATTAAGTTCATGTACGAAAAAAAATTATATTTTCCAAATATTATTCAAATAAAATGCATTAATATATCGTAAATCATACATTGGATTTTAAATTTATACAAACTTATTGCTCGTTGTTAACAAAAAAAATATTTAATACTTGACTTATGAATATACGCCACGCCACATATTTGCAGTGAATACAGTTATAATGTAGAATATATTCAGAAGTTAAATCTTAAAAACAAAAAAGTATAGGTTTTTCAACAATTATAATTTTTGAATTTTCAACAATACTAGTAATAAAAACATATTTTTAAAGAATTAGAATAAATATCACAGTTTTTATATAAATGAGTGACAGAAGCCACGAGAAAATAATTTTTAATAATTGATACAAACTAAGTAAAATAATATAATGTATATAAAATAATAACACATGAATAATATAACTTAATTTAAAAAAAATAGTTAAAAATATATTTTAAAAATAACTATAATAAATATTATTATAATTATTACACATGTTTTCCATAGAAATAAAAACCAATATCCTTGACCCAATATCAATATTAAATAAGCTGAATAAAAATATACAATTGTATTTCACTTAGCTGTTACAAATAAAAACGGCTTAACAGTTAAGAAAATCCATATGAAACGTTCACTGTTAGAAGGCCTAAAGACTTAGGCACACGATGCAATCTCTCTCTAATATTTAAAAGAAAAACAAATGAGTTGCATTATGTGACCATTTCTTTTTTAATATAAGCTACTAATTGTAAGTGTATTCCGGGTTTAAGACTTAAAAATAAGTTTAGGCTACATGATAATTGATTTAGGGCAGTATTTATTAAACAATTATCACTACTATGGGAATGTCATGCCTACAAGTTTAGAGCAGCCAATCATGCAGGCGTTCACCGATTTTAAAATACCGTCAGAAAAAAACAATATATTTTTATTTAGCATATAAAAAACGATATTAATTATTTCATCATTATCTATGGAATACCCTGCATATAAATGCATTATAGACATTTTATGGAATAAAATGCCTGTAACATATGTAACCACTCCTCGACTTAAGTAATATATGACATAAGCCCAGTTTTACTAACAAGGAAATCACCAAAACTCATTTGTCCAATTTTGTTGAAAACTTTTTTTATATATTATCAGAATTAAAAAATATCTTCAAATTGGAAATAGATCGATATTTTATTCAAGTTCTGATGATTTAAAAAAGTATGTGTTAAATATTTTTGCCCTATTTTATAAATCTACAGTGTGTCCTCAAAATCAAAGGAGGTGGTGAGTTTTAGTGTTTCCTATTAAGAAAAACTTATATAATTAACAATTGATATACAAGTGATAAGGTATGACCGGAGTGGATAAAATTCCAATTTACATTCAAATCGGTTTAAATGAAAGTTTGCAGGACGGAACATTTACGTAAGTCAGGGAGTGCTTGTAAGTATATATAATAGCTTATTACTTAAAATATTCCAGCTCATAATTGTCAAACATAATCAATTACCATTAATAGGCTAGGCACCAAGTATTTTGGAGTATAAGAAATTCAAACTTGATATTTTTTTCAGGTCAGCATTGAGGAGGGGACAAAAACCAGTTTTTGCGAATTTTCCAGCTTAAAAAAGGTTCTATTCATATTTTTTGTCAGATTTGTACTTCACCGAGTAATGACATTATTATTAATATTGAAATACTCTTTCAACTTTAATAAATTCAGATGGCCATTATTCAGTGAAATACAAAAATATGTATAGAACCTTTTTGGTAGAGATTTTTATTGGTTTTAATTTTGTATAATACTATTTCTGTCATAAAACTGAAAGAAAGCCGAGAAATTGACAGTAAGTGATTTTTGTCAGAATCATTATATGAAAAAAAATATCTAGTCAAAATTATTTCTTAATTTTTTCCAACTTGACGCCTGGCTTATAAGAATAAAATGTACATTTATACTCAGTAATTAGTAGTCTTCATTAAAGTTAAATAACACATAACTTTCAAAAACTTATTTCCAACTGGCATTTGTAAAACTCTCTTTGATGTTTAGGGGATATTCTTGTTTAGAAACGATTTTTTACTTTAAAATCTATACTATACTATACGTTTATTGATGTTTAAAGATGCTTTACGATTTTTTACAAAGAAAAATTATATATATTTTATGATCTCATAATCACGTACACTAACAATAAGACAAAAATACATTTGTCTAGTCATTTACTATTATTCAAGCTGTTCAAACTTCCATAACTTTGTCAAATTTACAATAATAAACAACTTTTACAAACTTCTAGACTAGAATACCCCATTAATAGGCAGACAGTTAAAGTTAAATGGCATATAACTTTAAAACTGACGTTTGTGAAACCTGATTTTAAACTAACAGTGTTCTTATATTAACTGTCTAAAAGGTAATTTCAATTTATCGAATAAATTTCGTCCCGAAAACTCTTCTATTAAAAATTCCTTATTTTAACGCTCAACTTTATAATCTGTTATTGGATTAAACTCTCTTAAATTTGACTCGTTAAGGGCTTTGACGTAGCCCCACATATCCATAGCAACAGAGCACTGTTTTTCTATATAACTAACCTCACTGTACGATAAGTCATTGCGCCAATGGAACGGGGCACTCGTTGAGTTCCTGTATGTGCTGGAAACACCGCCCAGGTTCCATTTTGTGTGGGTTCTTAAAAAACTGTCTACCGTTTCAGGATAACTCATACCGAAAAATTTGAACAAATCTTTCGTCATTTCTTGGGGTTTTAATGAAAAGTCTTCATATCGTATTACCCTAAATAGTTATGTAGTTATCATTTAGATGTCATTCGAGTATATGAAAATAATAATCTAGTGAATCTTACCTAACTCTATCAGGATATTTTTTCAGTAGATCTATTGCTGCGCTATAATCTGCCACCATGTCAGCACAAAGTAGTTCCGGATTTTCACAATCCGGTTGATACGGACACCAATCTCTGTGCTTTCTAGATTGCAAAGTGCCTCTAGGATCACGTACCAATAATACTATTTTAACAGTTGGTAATCTGAAATTGACATGATTTTAATATTCAAACCTCAAAAAAACATTTCTTGTTTAATATAATATACTCATATCATATAATAACTGATTTCTTCCTGGTAAAATAAAAACTAAAGGAGGTATTACAGCAATCATTGGTAAATATTAGGGTTTTATTATCAGACTATGCTTTTATAGGCATTGGTAAATTTTGATATCAAAATTAGTAGAAAGTGGAGTTTAGACTTTTGTCTCTGAACAATTTATAAAATTGCTACGTTTTATTATATTAATTTTAATTATCACGAGTTATTGTTAGAAATTAAAAATGTATCTTAAGTTTTAAATTTGTACTAAATTATCATATTCTATTTATACATTTTAAAGTATGTATTGTAATTAAACCTAGCATAATTTACAATGCTATAATACAAGACTATAAAACATAATTATTAAATGTATACTCTTAATTGATGCATAAATGTTATCATAAATTGGATAAATGTGCAAATAAATTCATGTAGAAACTTAAATTTAAAAATTTTCAAGTAACTTTTGATTATATAGAAGAGTGTCAGGAAGATGGGGGGAGGGGGGTGATACCTCAAATGATAAGAGAAATGTGTAACTTTGTTATAAAATAATTTATCAATAGAAAAGAGTTGCATAATATGCCTTTAGTAAAGAATAAATGAAAATCAATGAAATGTAATTGCTTAAAATTCTAGAAATAAAATATTCAATTACAAAAACGATTCAGGCATAGATTTGTACAGAAAAACAACTATTGTCAAACAGAATAATAAATTTCTTAAAAGTATCACGCTATTAGAAAACAATAAAGTTTAATTAATTTAACAAACATAAAAAATAATAGCCAAATTTTAATTAAACTAATTTATTTTTTGTGATAAAGTTTAGACTAAAATTTTTGATAAATATGATAATTTTATAATTAAGTATGTGGTTTTGTTTTTAAAAATATTTTGTTAGTAATTTAAATACAGATATAAGGTATGTATTTTAATTTAATATTGTTTCATAAAATACGCACATAGAGATATCAAATTATCAAATAATATATACAGGAAGTAAAAAAAGGTCTGAAATAAATAATAAATAAAATGTTTATAAACAACCTCTTTCAGAGATATTAGTGATTCCTAGATTCGGCAAGTTAAATTAGTTATTATATGAAATTCTTCACTCTTAAAGGTTGGGTATCACTCATGTTTCTGAAACTTTTTTTTAAATTCAGTCCTGGATAGATATATAAAAAATTGAAATATTAGTGAAAGCATGTACTAATAATCTCTGCTACATTACAAATAATTAAACGATAAATATATATATACAGTAGAAACCGGTTATAACGACATCGAAAGGACCGGTCATATTAGGTCATAAAAGCGGATAGTTGTAATAACCAGTAGAAATGCAATTATATGAGACTCAGTTTGACTTTTATTTTGAGTCGTTAAAACCAATATATCAATATAACCAGTTTATACTGTATTTTCAATAAATTTTTATTTATTATAATTTACTTACTGTTCATCTTTCAAAAGTTCTTCTGCTAAACGTAACCTCAGTCTTACAACCTTCATAGATTGAAACGGAAATAATCTGCAAAATTGGTTAAGAAACGTCGAGTTCCAACAATACTCGGGATATTGTTTACACTGCTCCCATAATCTAATGTTATGAGTGAATAACCATACATGGCTTTTACCGTACTCTAAATATTCCTCCATACCTGTATAATTACACTTCAATAACGCTTTAAGATTTTCAATTGCTTTTTCTGCATGCGGAGGCCCTCGAATTTGTATAATGTCATAATTAAGCAACGGTTCGTAATGGTAATAATTTGCAGGCGCAGAGTTTAATATATCACCTAAAAACGTAGACCCAGATCGCCATGTTGTTATTATGATATTTCTTAATGGTTGTCCACCAGTTTCAAGCGTTAATGATTCTAACGTCTGGTCTTCGACAAACTCGTACTCTGTTTCTTTTATTTCTTGCACTATTCTCTTTCTGTAATCACTGATTACTACATCTATGGTGATGTTATTTATTGCAGGACTGAAATTATTGTAATCTGCAGACGGTGCTGACACAGCTGTTACATGCGTTTTTCTATTTACAGAAGTACTTTGTTGAAACGCTAACAAAAAAATAGCGCAGATTGTCGTACATACACAAACACCAAATAAACTTATTCTCTTGACCATTTTGCTTTATGATATTTACGTAAGTGCACGTACATATTTCTATGCGCTACTTAGATTTAACTGTTATATTGCGGTTGATGTGAAAATGCACCACTGCATGTTGGCCATTGCAACAGTTTTTTATAATATAATTAAAACGGGAGTTTAATTTTTACAAATGGTAAATAGTAGCACACTTGTCAAACAGTACTTACATGTACTTCAGTAAAAATGACAACTTCAGACAGCAATGAGGGTGCGTTTAGACAGTTCACACTACGAGCAATAGGAAGCGATTTGAAGCGAATCTACAATACAATGTAATACAATATTGTATTAAAATTTAACAAAACTTTTTAAAAAGTCGTAAAATGCATATTTTTATTTTTGTAAACTAACAAAGAGCAATACTTTTTAACAGTAAGTGTTTTTGAAGTGTAAATATTTATCTTATCGCTTCGTGTTTTTCTTATCGCGTCGTTTGTAGTATGAATGCAGCTTACTGCGCATGCGTTTTAGTACTACGGCTCGCATTTACAAGAAAGATATGTATGGCTGGAATTTATACGACTCGTTGAAGTTGTATACATAAAAAGCTGTTTATTTGAATAGTTCAACAGTTCAAATTATAGACAAATGTATTTTGTTCGTATAACCGAATAATTGATCTTCACCATGAGCTCATTACATTCTTTGCAATACAAATTAATAAAAAAGTACACATTTAAATATCGTGAAAACATCTTTTAAAGAAAATAAATTTAAATATTTGTTTGGTAGAATAAGAAATAAATAATATTAAAATTTATTAATTAAAAAAAATAAAATACATTTTGTAAGACATTTTTATTTTATATAATATGCGCTATACAGCGATAATATATTATCAGATAAAATAAAATATATACATTATATATTAAATACAGAACCATATATTTATTTATAACTAAGAAATTGGGAATGTAAACAATAGTGAAAATGAAGTATAACAATCTAAAATTGTATCAAAAATAATCGAAGACTTATAAATCAGTATATATTTATCAGTGCGATATATAGGAATAAACGTTGGAGATAAATAGCTATATACGATTACGTACATATTCCTGTGTCGTGCTCTTTCTAACACTGACGTATTTGGAATACTCCACCACTTTCAAAGGGAACTATGATCTGAAGTCAGCTATCCATTTCAGTTTCACGAATATGGTCGTTGGTACATGACGTTCTGTTATCAAATGTTAAAAAACTGAAGAATTAAATGATATTATTTCTTATAACATGTTCATTATAAATTTTACGAGTGATAATACATTATGTACGGATATAAAAATTGTATAAAGACATATATTTCTACTATTATGCACGATACGTGAGATATACAAAAATTATGGCGTTATGTTCATAGCACAGCTGAGGTTAAATAATTTGTAATAATTAGTTTAAACAAAATACGATGTGATTTCATCTTAGTTAATTGTTATTAAAATTGTGTACTATTGTTTAAATAAATAAAATAAAGTGTGAATTCATTTTGTTTGGTTATGCGTTGTATTTTACATCTGTTTTAAAATAAGGTAAGTTTTATTGTTATTAATTGTTGATTATTGCCATAAATTTATAAATAATGAGTTATTATTATTAAACATGTAAATTCAGGATATTTTTATTCATGATACAATTATACTAATATGCATAACAATGCATACTTATAAAAGTGTTTGTTACCTTTAATTGATTATTTATATTTGTTAATAATAACAGTTTTTATGTATTTTTAAATTAAACATTGTTTTTTTATTCATTATTTATAAATATGTTGAGCAACTCTTAGTTTGAATAATATGAATGTAGTGTAAACTAGGTTAAATAGAAAATAAATTCAACATATTAGAGAAATTTAGTAAAAAATTAGGTTTGTCACGTATGTCATCTTAAATACATAAAGTAAATATTTTCAAGGGCTTACAATTTATTTAAAAAATATTTTTCCTCGGAAAAAATCGTTCGATAGTAGTAAAAATAACGGATACAGTTGTGTTACGGTATTTCCCTTGTAGATATTATTTTTTGTTGATAAAGAATAAATATGAATAAATCATTTTTATAGATATGTTGAACTTCATTAAAAAATAATGTTGAACGAGATTTTTTAATTTAAAGTGTATCATCTTTCTATTTTTAAGTTCTAAACGTGTCAAAATGTTAGATTAGCTATCACTGTTTATCCAATTATATGGAGTCAAATATTAATAACTTATGTGTTTTTTTAGAACATAAAACAGATTATTTTAAAAATATTTTTTATAATAATAATGAGACCACAATTTAATAATAAAAATAATTACTTTTTTTTCTACAAAAGATTTGAAATTATTTATTTTTGGGTTTCAATTAAAAAATATTATATTTAACCTGATTTACAAAAATGTTGCGAAACATTATTTAATATTACTAAATTAACAATTTTTATAAACGCCGAATAAGCGAAAGTGGTGTAAAAAAAACGTTTATTCGATGAATTTCTAAAAAAATAATTTGAAAACTCATAGCGCATTTTCTCAGGTATGTGCGTGCGTGCGTTCATTCTATTTGCACAATCGAATTCTTTAGTTTATGTAATTTTCATTTCCTCGTGGATGTAAAGTTCCGAATTGAAATATTTCACGTATAATTATATTAATTGTTGAATTTGATTAATTAGTAATCACTGGTGCATATATTTGTTTGAGGAAGACAAGTTATTGACAAACACAGCATTGTTAATTTTAATTGTGTACTATAATTGTAATATATATTTTAACGTATTAATTTCTTTTTATAGTTTCAAATCTAATTAAAAATGTTCCTTAAAATCGAAAAATCAAAATTTTTAAATAGTTTATTGATAAAAAATAAGCAAGTTTTCTGTTACTATTTTTACCTTTTTTTAATGTAGGTAATTAGGGTGTGTCATTTTTGAGCAACTTTTTTTTTCAACTAAAAAACAGGCTAAAAAATTTCTAGAAGGTGAAAAAGAAGCCTCTAAAAATTTGAGCTCTTAATCAGGCCCGGATTTACCATGCAGGCAATGTAGGCACGTGCCTATAGCGGCAAAAATTTTGGGGCGGCATATTTGGGAAAAATAACCTAAAAAAATAAATTTGACAACGAAAAAAAAAAAAAAACGTAATTTATGAAAAATATGCACTTTTTTTTATTTTTATTCAATTAAAAGGGCGGCAATTTTCGTAACTGCCTACGGGCGGCAAATTTGTAAATCCGGCCCTGCTCTTAATATTAACATCAAGTGGTGCCTGTTCCTAACTTTCCATTTCCCATTTAAATAACATGAAAAAAATTTTTTTTTTGTTTCTTATTTTTGTAGCTTGACATTTAAGCATTGTAAAAATGATCTGAAAAGTTATTTTAGTAGGAAATTGAACGTTCTACAAAAAAGTTCCGATTTATTTTTTTTACAGAGTGAGCCGTTCTGAAGATATTCAAACTTAAAGTTACAAATGTATGAAATTATGACTTTTATTTTATTAAACTAATACTGAGGACTTTTTTTATATCTTAAAAATTATTTTCAAGAAAAAATAATTATTTTCGTATAGAAAAACAATAATACTTACATCTCAATTTTTTTTGCATTTTATTTTATTTACTATCAATAAAAGTCATAATTTCATACATTTGTAACTTTAAGTTTGAATATCTTCAGAACGGCTCACTCTGTAAAAAAATAAATCGGAATTTTTTTGTAGAGCGTTCAATTTCCTACTAAAATAACTTTTCAGATCATTTTTACAATGCTTAAATGTCAAGCTACAAAAATAAAAAATAATTTTTTTTCAATGTTATTTAAATGGGAAATAGAAAGTTAGGAACAGGCACCACTTGATGTTAATATTAAGAGCTCAAATTTTTAGAGGCTTCTTTTTTCACCTTCTAGAAAATTCTTAGCCTGTTTTTTAGTTGAAAAAAAAAGTTGCTCAAAAATGACACACCCTAGTATTAATAATAAAAATCGAATTCTAGATTTCAACGGAATTACACGTTTTAAGGGTCCTGAAATATGTACAATCATTATTTCAATCACGTTTGTGTGTCTGTCGGTCTGTGAACGCTTTAAAACTAAAAGGGTGAAACTTACAAACATGAAAACTTAAGTTAAAAGTTCTTGTATATAAAGTAAATGTGCCCCTCTTATTTTTGAAGACAATCACTAAACCGGAAACGCATGTTTTAATTCTTGTTAATTTTTTGAATACTCTAAGTACTTTTGAAGAGGTGCATGATAATTTAAAAAAAATATATATAACTGTTGTATTTAGGAAATTAAGTGCAGGAAAAAAATTAATCGGTTCATAAGTAATGGAGCTATGACGATTAAAAAAAAATAGAAAAACCACCGATAACTTATGAGGCGTTAGACCGCAAAATTTAATTTAAAAAAACATATTTGTCTCGGTCGCTTCTACCACTACTCAAATGTTGTATATTAAGTATGTAATATTATGTAAAATTATTTCGGATACGGTTTTTAATGAGTAAGAAATTATCCGAAATAATTATTTCGGTTTCGGAGATCAAAATTAATGTTTTTCGGATACGGTTTCGATTTCAAAGTTTACGCTACTGCATAATATTTCAACTTCAATTTCATTAACCATATTTAGTGGGTTACAGTAACAACTTTTTTACATTTAATAATTTTAATATTTTTATATTTCGAAAAAAAATCATTTTTTTTTTCAAAACTTGCGGTGCTAATTTCACACAGGTTAAAAACCGTACGTACCGATAATTTACTGCATTGCAAGCTAATGTTGAGTGGGTTACAGTAACAACTTTTTTACATTTAATAATTTTAATATTTTTATATTTCGAAAAAAAATCATTTTTTTTTTCAAAACTTGCGGTGCTAATTTCACACAGGTTAAAAACCGTACGTACTGATAATTTACTGCATTGCAAGCTAATGTTGAGTGGGTTACAGTAACAACTTTTTTACATTTAATAATTTTAATATTTTTATATTTCGAAAAAAAATCATTTTTTTTTCAAAACTTGCGGTGCTAATTTCACACAGGTTAAAAACCGTACATACTGATAATTTACTGCATTGCAAGCTAATGTTGACATGTGGTGCACACTTGTAACATAAAACTCGTACCATATCCGCTAGTATAAAGTACAGATTGCAATTATGTTGCATTTTGCATGTTTGAATCGTTCATAGTAAAAATAACTTATTCTATTGTTTTTGTCGATTTTCTATCATCATAAATCATAGATGAATCATTATAAAAAGCTGCCATGAATTCAGTGACGTAATAAGAAAAAAATCAGAGGGGGGGATAAATAGTTATGAGTTATGTTTTCTCAAAACATACGTCTTTCCCAGTTAGTACGCCACTGCATGGGTACCATTAGACTTTCTTATACGCAGTACTAAGTGTACAGTGTCGTTTATTGTCCAATTATATATTAGCTAACTTAAAGAAGACAGAAAAAAATGAATGGGGCATAAATTATAGAAAATAATGCCCTCTACAACTTCTATTATATAAACATTTCTTTCTACCACGAAAAAAAATGTTTTATCCTTAAAAAAGTTTTATTTGAAAAATTATTTTTTTAATATACACCTTTCAAAAATAATTCTAAAAATTAAAAAAATCGATGAGTAAACATGATTCTTGTGTTAGTCGCCTTTACGTCTGAAAAGTTGCTTGCTATATTTATGATTAACACCCTATTTTGGAAATTTATGCCTTGTTTAAGTAGTTCTAGACGGTCTTATGGGATGTTACAAACTAATTAATCTCATTTACCCAAAGATCATTAGTTAAATATTAAACTACTACTTTAGATACATTAAATAAGATTAGAGTTTGAATAATAATAATTATTTATTAACGAATACCTTTACTAGAATTAATAATTATTAAAAAGTTAAGTGGAACATATTTTTATAATGGTATTCATTATTGCATAATGCATTTTATTTGTTAAGTATTGATTAACTTTAAATGTTAAATCACTTGTTTATATAAATAAAAAAAATAATAAAACACCAATTGAGAAAAAGGAAATTCGAACTAAAGTTAATTTAACAAGATTATACAATTTATAAAGACATTTGATTAAACTATACATAAAGAATTTGCTCGAGTGCAAAAGTTAATTAGCTTTTGACTAACGTTATGTGCTAGGCATTGAATATAACTGACAATACACTCACAGATGAAGAAAATGAAATCGTATATATGATAACTTATACACATGAGCGTTAAATAGAAATCAGCGACTTAAAATAAGTACTGACAAGTATACCTCATAAAATTACCACTGCTCTAGAATCCCGAGCAAATTCATAACGATTTGGCACCTCACATATAGCATTATCTTCCAAGCAAATCAGCTTTGTTCTCGAGCAAATTCTTTATAATACCGAGCATTAATGTTAGATAACTGAAATAATGTGTAAATTTGTAAATTCCAAAACATCGATAACTCTCTGAACCGGAAGATTGGAGATCTGGAATCTTGAAAAGGTAAAAAACTTCAAGTCAAGACCTTTCGAATGATATCTAACCTGTCTACTTCAGGGCACGTGATCAGGGCAGTATGACTGTCACAAAATTTCCTCAGATAGACTGCGTTGCATACACAGAAAATAAACTGTATTGGACCAAGAGAACCTTGTTTTGTATATAACGAAAACAATATTTTCTTAATACAAGAAACATACTCTTAATCCAACTACGTTATTCCTTCGTTCAAGAATACTATAGTTGGTTTAAGAGATTATTGCTTATCTTAAGAAAATATTGTTTTCGTTATATACAAAACAAGGTTTACTTAGTTTGAGAAATCCTTTCTACCAGTGTATTTCGTGGCGCTTTATGTGTTAACACGTGTGCCTGCTGTATCACAATCCGTGATCTAGATTCGTGTATCAGGATATCAGAACGGGTGTTACCTGTTGATTATATATAACACTGTGTTTAATTCCGGAATCTGGTGCCACGGTATTAGGATGGCGCCACCGTATCACGCTCCGGGTTTTATTAAAACGTAATTCAATTGTACGCCAATAAAACGTCTCTGTTGTCAATGGTAGTGCTTGTGTAGAGGCAAATTGAGGCAGGGATCGAATTGAGAGATTTAACTTAAATGTAGTGTTTTCATTCAATGAAGTTCGATCAATATAGGATTAAAGAGAATATTGAAATACAATAGGCTTACTAATAAGACGTTTGTTAGTTAGACAAGTCAAGTAATTAGACGTTTTTGAACTTGCGAGTCTTAAAGTTATTCGCATTTTTGGTATAATTAGACTTTATTTGTAGTTTAACGTTGATTGAACAAAACGTTCTTTATTTTCTATGTACATTCAGTAGTTAGACGAATTTTATAATTAGTTTTAGTGAGCTTTTTCTTTATTAGAATTAGTAAATAAATTTTAAATAGAAAATGGGTATGAATGATTAAAAATGAATAGAAATTAAAATACTCATATCTTGCTTATTGTTACAAAATTTTAGGGTAAGAAAATAGACTTGTTATTTAAGGGGTATGAAATGAACAGTGTACGTCAGAATTTTAGGTGTTTTTTGTTTATTTTATAAAAAGAGATAGGTTTGATGGATGTATATCAAACTTTGTAACATCTTTAGTATATTCATATCATAAGTACTTAATTTTTTTTAATGGTATATTTTTGCATAATGGATCTTTGAAAATGGTACCTCTTAAATCTGACCTCAATGGCGTTGACAGCAATTCGTTCAAATGGATCATCTGAGGACAAAAAACGAAAAAGATTCGTAAAATATATGTTATTAGCTATAGTCGGACGTAGGGAATTTTCGAAATATCGTTTAGAAAAAAATGGCGACCATTTGAAAAAAAAAATCAAAGTTTTTGCGAATTTTTCAATAGAAAATTGTTTATAAAAAAGATAAAAAACGGCTACGTCCGTCTGAAGAGGCACGTTTTAGTTACGCTGTCAACCAGGTAAAAAAAAGTGATTTTGAGTAAACGGTGTTTAGTTTTGGCGCTCTTTTCGAATACTTAACGTTCGTTTCACTTGAAACTTGAGATACATATTCTTTGAGGTGTAAACTAATACTTTTATAAACAAATAAAAAAAATGATTTCTTGAAAATTTTACACTGTTCATATACCTTAATGAGGACGAAGAGAAAACCAGGGAAAATTATATTTTAGATATTGGTACACCTAGAAAATATTTTAAATTTTGTTTACATATACATATTTTTGTAATATGTAAATAAATATCAAATGTTTATAATTTACAATTTTCTTGCAAATAATATGCTCTTATTAAGTAAGAATTATAATTCACTTACAATAATAATCACGCTTTTTATGTAAATACAGAAAAAAATATGATCTCATAATATGTAGATATTTTTTAAAATATGCAAGAATACTGGGATATAAAGAATGGAAACAAAATCATATCATTCAAGTATTCAAAGATAAAAAATATTTTATAGAAAAATATCGTTTCCTCTAACTTTTGTCATTAACTTTATATGAGTTCTTTTTATGTATTTTTTCCTTTTCTTAAATACATATATGGGAAAATGGAAGTAGATTTAAAGAAAATTTACGTCTTTCTTTTCTAATGCAGTTGATTTTGATGTTGTATATATGTATATTATATACTTATATAACTTCGTTTTAGGAATTTTCTTTTACGCATAAAAAATGTATTGGTAGTTTTATGATGACAGTATATTTTAATAGTTTGTTTTTCAAGAATTTGTTTTCGATTTTGATACGGTCATCAAAAATTAGACGATTTCTTTTGTATTATTTAATTTTTAAATTTCATGCTGTTCTACAATTTTTGATTTTAAATTGGGAATACTTAGCAAATTGACAGTTTTTGACAATTAATTTATCGATTTTCTAAATAACAATATTTTCTATTTAAATTTTTTTACTGTACACATCTTTTTAAATGTAATTGTATTCATTTTGAGAATTTTTAGAATTTTAGAATTTATTTTTTCCGGGAAACTCTAGAACTACTGGACGGATTATGATGTTACTTTTACTATTAAAAAGTCTGAAACTCTAGAATTGTTTAGATTAGACATAATCACGTTAAACACATGTAGAGAATTAGTGAGTAAATTACTGCTGAACCGATCTTACGTTTTTTTTTATAAAATGTCAAAGGCAATTGTTTAATTTATATACCATCACATATATTTTTTCAAATAAGGCGCAGAACAGTACGTTCGATAAAACAAACACAGCAGTTACGTAGATGGATGGCGAGGTAGAGAGAGTTCACAGATTTCGACAAATACGCGGGTGAAGCCGCGAATAATGGTTAATTTTTGAACCATCGATTTTTTGGTGTTTATTTCATACTCATACATATGTAAAACTTTTTTTCGGATGATGCCAAAATGTAACGAACGAAAAAAAATAATTTGATTCAAACTGATTGTTGGAAAAATATTCAGGTTGATCTTTTATCTGCCTCTCACTTACACTGATTTCTTTTTCCTTATTACAATATCTACTGATTACTGTTTTTCGTACATATGAACTAAAAGGAGTTTTTGGGGAGATTGGTAGTGGGGAAAAGGGGGTAAAATGAAATGTAATTTTCTAAAAGGGTGCCCGCTTTTATATTTATATGTAAATGTAACGCGTTTTTGTACTTTTGTTAGGTATGTAATATTAACAGTGGCGCATCCAGTAATGGATATGCTGGAAGAGGGGGGGGGGGGGGGGAAGAGAATTAAAAAAAATATTAAAAACTATATTATTGTAAATTCTTGTTTGAAATGAAATTCGTGATTGTACCTACATGAAAATTGAGTTCAATATATTTTCAAAAATATGTGTGGAATTAATCGAAAAAGACGTAGGAAATCTGACATTTAAAAACAATTGGTTTCCGAGATATCGCCTTTCAAAGTTCGAATTTTTGATGAAAAACCATTTAGAACATTTATTTGAACTATTGTAGATTCTATTAAATGAGACATGATACAAGATACAATGCTGTATAGCAGTGGTTCCCAAAATGTGCGCTTTGGGGAGCCGCAATGTCTGCAGGCTTATTCATGTTAATGAATAAATTGTTTGACTTGTTTATTACACATGTTAGTCATGTTATGACTTAAAGAAGGGCGCCATGGGAAAACTTTAGTTCAAAAAGGGTGCCTCGAGTCGAAAAAGTTTGAGAACCACTGCTGTATAGGAAAAATTGTCAAATGCGAGTCGAGTTTTACGTATTAGTGTCACGTATCGTATAGTTTTTCAATTTATTAGATTATTTTATTCAAAACTGCACACCCCTGGACAAATTGTAAGTAATTATTGATTGTTACTGGATATCTGTAGCACTTATAAATACTAATAGATTATCAAAATTGAAAAATTTAATTGGTTCCCCAGATAATGAATAGATATTATTTTTGGACGAAGAATTTCCGGACAACTGTTTTGTTTGAAATAACTTTCTCGATCAACTGTTTATTTCACTTGATATGATTCATCCTGTACTTCAAAGGTACGTTTTTCGCATTTCCTCAAAGAAAAAAAAAGTTTGTAAACTATTAATTTACAAAGTAAGTTAGATAAATAAATTCCACAAAGTAAAATTCTGCTCGTAATGGATGAAAAATATACCGGTGTAAAGACACAGTTACAGAAACTAAAAACAATAAAACAAACTTTTTTGAGTAAACGAGAACTAATGGTACATGCAAAAAGGACATTTAAAAGTTTTTAGTTACCGTTTGTAAAACTATTACAACAAACAAAAACAGAGAAAAAAGCTATTCTCTTATAAATTTAAACCATTCATTAAAGAACAACGAAAATAAAAAAGTAATACAAAATTGTGGAATCGGTTAAAAGTTGTTTTTTCCGGTAGAATTGTTGTTTAAACTAACCAAATTTGTTTCTCTTTATATTTTTTTATTTGTTCCTTTTTACCACCTTTGTCTACTTCATAAACAATCCTAACTCCTAAAACTAATCAAGTTGCTGCTGATACAATTTAGTAAAACAAACGAGTTTATCCCCAGTAGGCTGTTATGTTAGATTATGTTTTGTATAGATTTGCCATATTGAGAATTAGGAACCTTTCTAAAACTAATAAACCTAACCTAACAAACAAAACTTTCAATGTTTTTAGGGTTCCGTAGAAAACTAGGAACCCTTATAGTTTCTTCATGTCCGCCTTGTAAAAATTTTGACATAAAAAATGAAATTTGGTATACGGTTATAGATTGATGACCCAAAAACCCAAATGATAAGATTAAAAACATTTTTTTAGACCCCCCTTTCATAAAATGAAAAGCGTTTTAAAAAAAAAATTTCACTAACCCCATTGAGTGGGGTGTTGTTAGAAAGGTCTCCTAAAATGCAACAAAAAATGTAACAGAACCTTTTGATTTTAACCCTTTAATCACGATGTATTTGTTCTCCAAAGTCATTATAAAAGCGCCCCCTCCCTCTATTTTCTAAACTATCAATTCAAAAAATCTGAAAAAATTCCAGAATGTAGATTTTAATTAGTACTTTCACTGAAAATTATAACGAACATTGTCAAAAATATTTTGGACCTCCCTTTCATAGAATGGAAAGTGAATGAAAGTATTTTTTTATTTGCCCCATTGAGTGAGGTGTCATTTGATGGTTTCCTAAAATGTAATAATAAAAGTCAAATGACTTTGATTTTAACCCTTCAGTCACGAAAATTTTGAAATAACTTTTTTTTTATAAATCGTAGTGAGAATGACTACGGAACGCTATTATGTGCGTGCCCAACACGCACTTGTCCGTTTTATTTATTTTTATCAACAATATGAAAATACTTTTCGATATAAATATATGTATATATGTATGAACACTTTCGTTTTTAAATACCCCGTCCCCTTCAGTTGTTTTGTTAACATTGAAAAGACAATCTTAAAATATTGAAACATATAGGTTATACGTTTTTTATGCGCTGTTTTCATGGAACCAATTACCCGCGTTAATAGAGAGATTACTGTATGAAGTGAAGAATATAATTTGAAAACAATTGTTACTTTTTTAAACGAAATTCTTTTTTTCTTCTCTAAAAAAATTCAGGTTACGCCACTGAAGTAATCACAATAATTAGAAATAAATTTAACAATGATATTGTGATTGTTACGGAATCCTTAAATCACAAAAAATCTGTGTCTATTTCAGTGGTCTAAAGTTATCCGATAAATACTGTGCTTTTAGTTCCTTTATCCACTACAAATGTCAAAGGGCGCACAGGAAACACAGCCATTACAACCACTTCAATTAAAAACTCTAATCGAGCGGGAATTTCAAAACACAATACATTTAATCTGTTTCGTGGGAAATTGGTATTTAGATTGAAATACCAACTGTTTTTTTTTCGTTATTTAATCTATGGAAGTCTGATGGAAAAGAAAATTGTTTTCTTTTTCAGAAGATTGTTTTTGTTTGTTTGAACACGGTTGGCATAAATACTATTTATCACTACGTTCATGTTTTTTTATGATCGACACATTTGCGAATTCCCTTTTTTCAATAAATGCATTCAACTCAATATTTTTGGAACGTTTCATAATAGAAAAAAATGTTTGAGGTAAAAATTTAGATAATGTTCTTATCTATAATTTATGCTATATTCATTTTTTCGGTATAACCAACTGTTTTCAGGATATTCGCTTTTGTATACTGATATTTTATTTTCGTTGAAGGACTGACCCACAAGTTAGTTTTACAGTTCTCAAGAGAATCAATGTTGTCATTTAGAAAATTTTATAGCAACACGAATAAACGAAATTCTCTGAATGGCTGAAAAAAAACAATGTCTGCTATTTCCTTAACTATGCACAATAAAAACTATAAAACTTGATTACTCTCATCATTCTAATAATTTAAAAAAACAAGGGTGTTTCCAGAATTTTACAAATATACCTATCGGTACAATCTAATTTTATGCATGAATGTACACAGAAAAATATTTAATAACAATCAGTAAATTTTTAAAGAAATATTACTATTTGACGTAGTAATCTTGAAACTGCCCAAAATATTGTAATTCTTGCTAAGCCGCGTGTTACTAAAGTTACAATACGAATAGTAATTTTTGCATCGAAATCTATATTATCGGTATAGTTTAATTTGTTATACCAATAAAAAATATACTATTAATGTAATTTATTTTACACAATCGTAGTATTTATTGTATTGTCTTTTAATTGCAATGAAATAATTTATATAGCACTTATTTTCAATATTCAACTTAAGAATAATTAGTTGAATAAATAATGTAAATGATATTTACGAATATACAGGCTGGCCAGTTTCTGGAAAACCGGGAAAAGTCAGGGAATTCGGTTGGAATTTTTTATAAAAATGCAAAATCACACAAATTCTCGCAAATATTTAAAGAGTGATTTTTTTTAGTTTTTTTTTTTTTAGATTTTTTATCTAAATGTTAAATAAAAAAACAGGGAAAAACGGTAAAAATTCTCCTGGAAAACCAGGAAAAGTCAGGGAAATTTGTTCCAGAGAAATACTGGTCACCCTGATATAGTAAAAATAGCAACTTATTATAAAATTTACAATGGAGATTGTAGAATTTACTCAATATTGTAATTTTTATTTAAAAAAAGGGGGAGGGGGGAATGCGACGATTCATCTAGTTTTTTTTTAATTTCTTATGTCTATGCCTTCGATAATAACTATTTAATATTTTGTGAGCGGTATTGGCATAACATGCACAATGTTTTATGACCACTGGTTTAATTCGAGTGAAATTACGCCCACAAATGTGTATTGACGACATCTATTCAAAAAACGAATGAACAACCCAGCCCATACACGTACATACATATGTTCATTAAAATGGATTCAATGTACTGTTTTGAAATACGTAAGTACCTAATTATCGATTTTGTTAACAATTTTCACTGACCAGGTAAACAATGATCGAACGTGGACACATATATACCAGTGGCGTAGCTAAATCACTAAAAAACTGATGCAATCATGGGCGTCCGAAGAAGAATAGCAATACTGTTTTAAAAAATTAATTTGTGAAAAAAAATTAAATGTTTATTAATGTAATTAATTGTATGCAAACTTACCCTACCTTGGAATGTTTTTTGCGAACCCCACTGGGTGTTGTAATTTTTAAATGCTCCTATTATGAATTTGGGCGTTTAACAAAAACGAGACGAGATTTAGGTCATCTCGGCTCGTGTAAATATATGTTAGCCTCATCTCGTATGTACGTAACCGAGACGAGTTCGAAATTTTTCTCGTTCATGTGAATTATTATATTTTTTATGGTAAGAATTTTTTTACTTTCAAATGATTTTTAATTCTGCAAAACCAATCATTAGAGAATTTAGAAATCATCTCTTAAAAATTTAAAGTCGGTCTCGTCTCGTTGTGAGACCACCCTGTACGTATCTACTATCTACCATCAAAATATATAAATTTTAATCATGATTTTATAATAAAATAGGTATAAATAATATGCATGATGACTAATTTAAAAAAAAAACTATTCTATGATGATCTTACGTGTCTCCTATTTCCAAAAAAATACTTATTTCTGCAGAAAATAAAGGTTTATTTGCAGAAATTTACTCTTTTAAAACTAATTTTGAATTTGACGCCAAAACGCTCGTAGATGACATTTCAGAGTCGTGACGTCACACTCCTTGTCAACAATAATCAAACATTCAGAGTTAGACAATAATTTAATTATTTTATGTGTTAAAAATGAATTCCAAATTATAAAAGTTCTTAAATAAAGAATTTACCTAATAATCTTGTAAGAGAAATTAATATTTGTCTAAAATAAAAGTCAATCACTTTTGACGTTTATTGATGCGTGACGTCATTCTCTCTGATTGGTGTTCCATTTAACATGACGGATTGCTGTATTTTGCATTTTTATTTTAACAAAAATTATATTAATCTCGCTTTTAATATAAAAATAAATACATTTTTTATAATCTTTTTAACCTATTTCATTATTATATTATATATATTTTTTTATTAATTTGTCTTAAGTTGTAAACTCATTTGAATTAAAGTGAGGTCTTGTCCAAATAAAAACATCACCGGACAGTATGTCGTTAAACAAAGCATGTTTGAATTGTACTAAACAGTTTACATAGGGTCGAATTTTGTAATGAGATAAATTAAAAGTTACGACATCGTTGTTGTTGTTATGACAGGGAGGGGTAGCGATTAAATCGCGCGTAATTCAATTTATTTCTTAATTTCAGATTTGGTATACTTTTATGCGGGCCATTTTTCAAATTAATATCGTTATTTACAAATGATTATGGTCGTTTTTTCAAAGCATTTAGATTGAAATATTTTATTTATAAATACAAAAAAAAAATATACAGTCGAAGTAATCTTGTTTTTTATAAAAAAAATTAATTATTATTAGTGTTTGATCGATGATCATTTTTTTAAGCAGAAGGAATCGTATAAGTGCTAAAGAAGTGAATGAAAAAACAGTTGAAATTGAAAGTCCAACTAAATTCCATATAATTGCCTTCTTACCGGTTTTTACAACCTAATAGCCCAGGAAATAAAGGTTTTTACTAAAAAAAAATTCCGACCAAGTTGGATTTTGATGGAGACTTTTATTTTGATGTCCTAAACATACCCTAAAAAGTACCCTTAATTTGGATGGCGGTTTTTTGTTTTTAGGGGGTAAAGGGGGGCTAATTCTAGTTTTTTGTAAATATCTCAAAAATTATTAATTTTTCGAAAAATAGTTATGAAGAAAATTGTAGCTTATAAAATTCTACATAAAAAAGGTATTTATACTTTTCTCGTATAATCAATACTTTTTAAGTAAACTGTTAACCCAGTCAAGGGTGCAGTGAACAGTGCCAAAATCCGAACTTTTAGGGGCAAGCAATTTTATGGTTGATTATTATAGATATTGGGGCGTAGAATCCGAAAAAAATAACCCGGACTAGCGAAAAGTAGTGCAACACCTTTAAAAAGGGGTTGAAGAGTGAAAACCCCGTTTTCAAGATATTTTAAATTTTTCTCAAAATCTAAATCGATGACGGGGTGTTTTTATGGTTGATATTTGTTGGGGACACTTAGACGAATCGATTGGGACTACATATATTGAATTTGACAAAAAAAATACTCTTTCTAGAGTGTTTAAAAAAACGTAAAAATGTTTATTTCGAGGAAAATAATTTAAAAATTAATAATTTTTGTTTAAATCAAAATTGGTCTCAAATTGTTCCTGAAGTTCTAAAGAATACTGATCAACCAAAATTTTTAAAAATATTGATATTTTAACCAATGAAAATCGCTAATGTTTAAGGGTAGGTAACGTAATTTTTTTTTATCGATTTCCATTGATCCAAATCAAGGGTACTTTTTAGGGTATGTTTAGAACATCAAAATAAAAGTCATCACCAAAAACCAGCTGAATTTTTTCTTAGTTTGACCGTTTTTTTGAGTCTATTGCCTGGGCTATAATATGGCTGGTTCCCTCGATGTCGTTATAACCGATTTCGACTGTATTTAAGTTGAGTTGAGATATTATTTTAATTTTTATTTTTAGTATTTCGTGAAAACGAAACACTTCGATGTCCGTCCGTCTGTCTGTCACAGGCGATTTTTCTAATGTAAAAATTTGAAATTATATAAGCACTGAGTCGAATGTTCATTGGACACAGATTAATATAATAACCAAGTTCTAAAGAAATCTTTAGTTTTTGTTTTGAGGTCAATTACTAAATGTAAAAACTATTAAAAATAATGATTCATTATCATTGTTAATTGTTATTTATGACATGTCTCCTAAGAATAATCGATTTGAAATATGTTATGTTTTCACAACACTCTTATCTATGGATTTTAGCAAGAAAGTTTAAAATACATAGATAATATAAAGTAAACAAAATTCTATATCGTGCTGTATGATTAGTATGATCTACTAATGAAAGAATACAAGTTATTATTATTAACATCACGCTAACATGTCATAGGGGGTAATTAGTAAAGAAAAAATGTGACGCATGTAAAAAAAATACGTTCTAAATGCATACAGTTAGTACTATAATTGAGGTAGGTACCTACATACTATGCAGAATAATATTGTAACTATAACCATAACCATTAAAAAAAATTATAATTGCAGAATAGAAATAGAAAAGAATGAAAGTACCATTATTAAAAAATATTTTTTAACAAGTATATTGAAAAAGGTGCCTTATTAACTTATGTCAATTTTAATTGCATTGTTTTCTTTGAAACCTATATTTCTTGACGTAGAAAAAAGGTAGACTCAGCAGCACGAATGTAACGAAAATTTAAAGTCGTTAATAAATCGCCAAAATTGTCAAATTTTAAATAAATAAAAAATTAAATTAATAAAAAAATGGTAAGAGATGTAGTTTTACGTTATTACATAGTTGTGGCACAGTTGCTACTGTGCCCTTAGTTATTTTAAGGCAGTATTGTTTCGTGACTATTCCAAATTTTCGATTTTTTTATACATAATTTTAGAAGTAAAACATATTGAGAGTATACTGTGAAAATTGTAAACCAAAATTCAAAGTATTTACGAAGTTATTCCACATAGAAGAGAATGAGTTAGTGTAACATCGGTTACTAAATATTTAAATGCGTTTTTCTCGAATCCACTTTTTGTCGATTGGTGGGAACCAAAACTGAAATTCTAATCAACCGATTGGGTTATAATTTTAACACGTTGTTCAACACAGAAATAGTTATCGTATTACTTAAAATTATTTATTTTTATTAATAATTTCTTCTTTTTGAGTTTCAACGAAAAAAAAACACGATTTTTGCATTTTGTCTAAATGTCTAATGTCCGGTATCATAAAGGAACTAGCAGAATTTGCTAGCTAACTAGCACTGTCAAATGAGCTATTCATTTTGTGGTAGTATCTATGGATTTACTTTGGAATTTAGAGCAGTGACTCTTCAACGTATTGTAACACAGTTGGCGACTCTTTATTATAAAATAATTTTTATAATATCACCACTGTTTTAATACCGTTGGTGTTTACATACAACGCGTACGCAAAACTTGTCAAAGTTTTTAGAAAACTCCAAGAGAACTGTTATATAAGTTTGATACCTCATTTGAGAGTGCTTGCAAGCTAATAAATTTGCTAGCCCTTTTATTATACCGGACATAATTCTACATAATACGATAGAGACAAGTCTATTAAATAAAAAAATTTGAGGAATCTACATTGACCCCAAAAACGCAAAGTAGATATTATAAAAACTACATTTTTTTGTATAGTTTAAGATGTGAATAAAAATATATAAAAATACTGAAAAAATTATATTTTATTTTGTTTCGAACAAAAATAAGCTTAAAATTTTAGACGTCACATAGCAATACTGCCTTAAAGTGCGTTACCTAAAAACATATTTTACAGAAAAAGTTCGTTTATTTAAAACATTCATTTTTACACATTTTTCTTTTCCATTTCCACTCCTAAATTATTTGATAAAATACGGTTTTCATTCAAGAAAGTTAGGAAACGTATTCGATAAAACAATATTTTATACCTTCCTCTACACTATTTTACAAATAATGGCTTCATCCCCGGAAAGAACAAGTAAAATACTTTAGTTTTATAAATCAAGACTAACAAATACCCACGGGATCAGTAACAATCAATATGTTTCAATTCAGACACTTTGAAAAAAAACGCACACAAAATTCCACCCCATTCATCCCAACGAACAACATTTAAAATTTGAATCTTTAACGTTATGAATAAAACATGAGATCTTAAAAATCAAATTTTTCAATTTTTTAAATGCACATGCAAGTCATGCTTACCAGTTTGTAAGGATGGAAAACATTTGGTATTCTGGTAGTGTGTTGCATGTTTGGGGGGAAGGGGGGGGTCTCTCTCTGTAGGTGTCTACACCACTACCACGCCGTTACCATAGCGACGTGATTGATCCTGGAAACGCGGCGCCTTTATGTCATGTGTCTGTGTGTGTGTTAGTGAGTGAGTATATGTATGACTGTGATTAAACGCGTGACTCACGGAAATGTCGTGAGTCGTTGGATGTAAACAAATACGTATTATTTTTAATAAATAAATTAGTTTATATTGGTAATAATTTATTATCAGTTGATATGAACTAATTGAGGAATATTACTGAGTTCCCTGTCTAGAAATACTAAACAAAAAATATATTAAAACTTGTATTGTCAATTCGTGTTTGTGTTTATATACCCAATTTACGTCAGTTTGGGAAAATGTGATTCATTGGATTAATTTATAAAGTCATTAGGTATCAAATGATAATATTATTTATTGTGATTTCATGTTAATTATGTATTGAAAAATTATACTAAAATACCCTAAATTCTTAGATAATAAAATAATTTAATGCATACAAAATTCACGTGATGTTTTCTTTGTCTTTCGCTTCCTTTATCCTTCTTTTCCATTGTCCTTATTTTGGTTTCTATTTCTCATCTTTTTTGATTGCCATTATTTTCCTTTGATTCTTCACTTCCTTTATCGTCCTTTTCTTTTACCCTTCACTTTCTTTGTCCTTCTTTTCCATTATCCTTCTTTCAATTGCCATTCTCTTCTTTTGGTTTTCTATTGTATTATACTTATCTGTCTTTGCTCTACTACTTTTCCTTTCTCATGAAGAAGAAAAGCATATTAGGAGAGTAGGAAAATAAGAGAAGACAATATAAGTAATTTCTATTGGAGTGAATTTTACAAATACTTCGATACATGCGGCAGAACAGCGATGGTTGCCTATGTTAGTTGGATGATTATGGTTTTCTTAACCCTCATGTGAGTAACTTGGTACAAACGTACCAATTATGTTTATTTTGGCCAAATCTAAACTGAGAATTCATTTTGTACCGATAATTCTTAAACCTAATTACTCGTATTATATTAATAAATAACAGATTTTTGCTCATGTTCATGAAAATTACCACTTTTCTTTATAAAATATTAGATACATTTATACCACGTCGCTCACACTAGGGTTAAAGTCAGTTTCTATGTTTGGTTAGGTCTACGAACTTCTTTCTCGTTTTTTAAAATAAATATGTATACAAGTCTGTTCATAAAGTGTACTTTTCCTAGCTAGCAAGCACTCTCAAAAGAGATATCCAACTTATGACAGTTCTCTTGGAGTTTCATGAAGACTTTGACACGTTTCGCACACGCGTTGTATGTAAACATTAACAGTATTAATAGTCCAGAGCATTTAGACGAAAAATAGCTGTATCTAGGAAAAAATTCGCATAGAGCTGAATTTTTGTATACACTTTCTTTTTGTCTTCATACATAATATGCCAAAAGTCCCCATCGATCCCTTGTGAGCATACTTTTTTATAGCCCTCAAAAGGTGCTAATAATGAGTTTTATGTAAATATCTCTGTATTTATAGATTTTACGATAGTCAAAGTCATATAACAATGGGAAGACTAGAAAATTCTCTACAAAAAAGGTTATTCATAGTTTTTCTTACGAACTATAATTTTCACGGAAACTGGATGCAAAGGTGACGACTTAAGCAAATACTACTAACAAAAGAAATGTAGAATTTTTGACTAATGTCAATATTATGCCGAATATGCGAGGTTCCAAATTTTGTCAATAGTTAGAGTATACCGACATGTGTATTTCCTGAAAACTTCCTAGGAAAGTAGGCCCCGGAACATTCCCATCGAAGGCCCCAAATTTTCGTTATATACGGATTTTGTGAACAGCTGTATCTAGTGAACGGAATGTCCGATCAACATATTTTTTCACATTTTAGACAGATTATTTAATCTTCTACAACCTTTTTATTAATATTTTATCCAAATTAAATTGTATGCCTTTCAAAATTGCGGTGAAACTAAAAAAAATATTTTTTTTAAGAAAAATTTTAAGTTTGGCCGCCATTTTGAAAACAATTCGTTAATTTTTAGTTAAAATACTATCAAAATGTTTGTAAAAAATAATTAACTGTCTTATATGTGAAAGACGATATTAATCGGACATTCCGTTTATTAGATACAGTCTGTTTATAAAATCCTTATACAACGATATTTTGGGTTATTCGATGAGGGTGTTCCGGGGCCTACTTTACTAGGGAGTTTACAGAAAATGTACATCTTTGTATGTTCTAATTACTGACAAAATTTGGCACCTCACACATTTGAAATAATATTTACAATAGCCAAAAAGTATATGTTATATTAATAAAATATAGGAATGAATATTGATTAAGATTTTTTTGGGAATTTTTTGACAAAAAAGTATAAAACTTTTTACTATAGATTTTTTGTATTTACTTTTATATAAGTTTAGACAACTTATACAAATTAAAAAAAATAATAATAATAAGTAATTATTACGCTTGTACATGAACCACGTACAACGTGAAAAAAACGTCTCCAAATGATTGCCATGATTATAGCTTTTCTGTTCATCCGAAAAAACAAAACCAATAAATTTCTTTATCTATATAAGTGTGGCTATAGCGGGTGGCAAAAAATTAAAAAAAAAATTTAAAATTAAAAAAATGACGGTGTTTAGAAAAGTGTCTATAGAATTTTCGTTACTATTTTTTTCAATCTTTCATTGCCCGTAAAACAAAAATATTTGATTTACTCAATTCTGTTACAGATAGTAATAGCTTGTGTACACAGAAAATTTGAAGTCAATCGGTTCAGTAGATCTTGAGTTATTATGGCAGCCAATTTCAGTTTTTAATTTCGAGAAAAACGCGTTCAAAGTTTACGTATAGTTGGCTATTCAATGTTACATATCTCTTTCAATCCACTATAACTTCGTCAATTTTGGGAATTTGGGTTTAGGGTTTTGTACATATCTTTTTTTAACTCCTATTTATTAAAAAAATGCAAAAAAATAAAATCGATATTTTACATTTTTAGACTAGAATACCCCCATACTATGTGAAAACAATTACTTGTACGAAAAAAGGTATGAGATCTTTGTTGTAGATAATTTTCTAATCTTTCTATTTGATAATGACTATTTTAGTCATAGAGACAATATATACAGAGATATCTAGCTAAAACTAATTGTTAGCACCTTGTGTGGGCTGTAAAAAAGTATGCTCACAGGTGATCGATGGGGACTTTTGGTAACTTATTTATAAAGGCAAAACGAAGGTGTATACAAAAATTCAGCTCTATGCGAATTTATTCCTAGTGAAAACCTAAAGTTACTGGACTATAAAACAATGGCGATATTATGAAAATTATTTTGTTACAATACGTTGAAGTATCACTGCTCTAAATTCCATAGATACTATCACAAAATTAATACCTTATTTGTGAGTTCTTGCATGCTAACAAATTCTGCTAGCTTCTTTATAAAACCGGACATTAACCTTTTTGGCTTCTGAATTTATCATACTCGAAAAAACCAATATGATGCAGCCAGTTTACGTAGAATTTAACAATTCGTATAAATATTTATAAGTCAATGACGTTTGTAACTTAGTGAATATTCTTCAAAGTTGATTTTGCTATGACTAATTTGTCGACATTTCAACAATGGCTGTACTGCATAATACAATGTATGGACTGGGGATGAGTTCCAAGAAAAACAGCGGTTTGTAAAGAATTCTTCAGGTCATTATATTCGATACGAGATTGTTTTAAATATAAATATTTAATTTTATTATTTTTAATTATAGTGTTGAATGTTTTATGACTTTGAAAATGTGTATTCTTGTATTCAAAGTTCACTAGTACGTTGATATGATATAATGGACTCATCTATGTATAAATTCGTTAATGTAAATAAGTATTTATTATACATTTTTTTAAATTCATTGCAAAATATGTACACAATGAAAAATTAAGTTTGTTTTCTGAAAATACACCACACTTTGTTACTGTTTTGTTGGTAATTTAAAAAGCTGTCATATGTGACATAGGTTTTGTATACAAGTAATAAATATATAAAGAAATATGTAGTGTCATTTATGTCATCTGATAGAAGGTATTTAAATAGGTATATATTTCGTATATGTGTCAAGTTAGTCCAACAAATTTTGAAGAAATAAAAAAAAATGTGAGTTTTGGATATCATTCAAATAGTTACATATATCGTTATAAACAAATAAAGTACCTTCATCTGCACAATGCTTTTTTGTACCAAAATTATAACTGTCGAAAGTTTCAATAAAAGATTTTATGCAATTTTATAATAAAATATTAATTTTATTTTTTTCTTAATACGTGCCTGATTATAATTTTCTAAATCTTTTTTTCCTGCTATACCTACATATGTCAAAAATGACATATTTCATCAATATCAAACATGGACGTCTATCTAAACAACTGACGAAGGCTGCAATTTTATGAAGAAAGGTTACGAAAAGAGAAATATATGTCTTCATAAGTGATTGATGATCTTAAGGATAATATGATTTTGATAATTTTTATATAACCTCATCTACTAGCCAGACTCAATCAATAAACCAAGTTTCTTTAAAATCGGTTCAGTGGTTCAGGAGTTATGCGTGTGACAGATTTTGGGGACAGACGAACAGATACAGAAAGAAAAGTGATTATTTTGGTCGGAAACAAAAAAAAAAATGAAATCAGAGAGCAAAATATTTTCTGATTTCAAAAATGATCACATTGCTTTTCTTGTTATTTGGATATGACAAAGAATCAAAAAATATATACAGTGAAACTTGATTAAGTGGGATTTTGATAAGTGGGAAACTTTATACTGAGGTCTCGTTAAAATACCTCTATTAGTGAGAGTTATAAAACTTCTCTATCTGGAAATTTTTGATTTTTTTGATAGTTACCTCTTCTACTGGAACAGCTAAGATTGATTACCTCTATAACTGAGCCACGAGACAAAATTGAAAAAAAATATAGGAAAAAATCTATATAACTGAGATTAGTTCTGTTTTAACTTCTATTAGTGGGATTCTTTGTAAATGAGACAATTACTTGGATGAACTGGGTAAATGAGAGACCTTTTTATCTCCTTTGAAATTCCAGTTATCCAGGTTTCACTGTAATATAAAAAACGACAAAAAGTTTTTTATTTTATTTCTGAATATTTACGTCATCTCTTAAAAACCAATTAAATCTATCGACGGAATCGACCAACCTAATATTAAATTCAATACAATGAGGCTACAGACGAAAATAACTAAATTTTAATTATTTCAAGTTGTTAGAAACAGACCACCATATATATAAATAAATTAATAGACGTATAAACATCCCGTGGACCGTTTAATCGAGGTCATACTGTATTTATTTATTTACAAAGTATTCTTCATGACTTGTAGATTGCAAACACGAGTAATTAGTACAATTAAATTTAGATTAACTCAAAGATGATGATCATGAATTGTGTCGTAACTATTTCGCGTGATTTCGTTCCTCTTAAAATCAATCATGCAAAAATAAACATAAATCTGCTATAGTTGTGAAATAATATTGTAAGTTATGTAAATTGTGGTGAGAAATATTGTTGGCAGTTTGTTTTCTTGAGAAATTCTTATAATTTTTGTTTTAATGATTCTTGGCACCTGGTTATAAATTATATTAAGTATTTTTTGATTAATTTTTTTTTCAAGTATGTACATTAAAAAATATGCAAACAAATAAGTAAAATTTCTGAAAATTGCTTGAGTGACACTCAATTTAATGAGGTCGGTTATGACTTATGACCCATAGAAAACTTCAAATGCGTTTTTCTCGAAACGACTTTTTTCGATCTGGTTCCAGCGATTCTTCAAAGATTTTATTTTTATTTTTCGTTATTGCAGTGGCTAAGTCTGTGCGTAGCCGATTTTTGAAATTTTTATATTTACTATTTTTTAAGACCGATTGAATAAAAAAAGTGTTAAAAATGAAGTAAAAATTTCAAACCGTCGCCTTTTTGTGAAAAAATTTAATAAAAAACAAATGGTCACGCACAACCATAGCTATATAGATATTGATAAAAAAATGCCGATAACCTATCCCGAAATTTCGATGGAACCATGGAGAAAATAGTTTTTTTTTGGTCGTCACATCGAGGCTTATAACTTTGTAAATTTTTAATATTTTTCAATAATTGATCCTAAATTAATTAGTAAGATCTGTAAAAATTTAACATTGACAACTTTTTTAACCGTCAGAGTGGCTTTACAAATGGCAACAATATCAAATAAAAACATACTAACAGTTTTTTTTCTATAAAACAATTTAAAGATGTCATTATTTCTGCAAATAATTGCTCGCCCCCTCTCTTTACCCCTCAGTTACGACGACTGTGCAGTAATTATTATCTCATCGAGGACACGGTTTTTGTCTAACTGAGCGCAACTGTGAAATTATTGTATTTAAATACAATTATGATTATTTTTCTTGAAAATCAAATGAAATTTAGACGGTGTATTTGTAAAACGTGTTTTTTTGGATATTTTGTTAATTAAAAGATCCGAGATTTTATTAAATTAAAAAGTATTTTCATATCTTCATGCCTTGTTGATTTTACCTCGAAAATTTTTAAAAATAAGTTGAAATACATTTTTTTCTTTGTTTGAATAATATAAATTCATTTTATTAACATTTCATCTGATAGCAGTGGGTTTTAAACGGAGTATCGTCTAAAAAAAATTGCGTTATTCTACGCAATTACGCCCCCATGTGAATTTATACTTTAATTAAATTTTTTTGTTTTCCTAAAAAAATGTGCAATATTCAAATATCTGTAGGTTTGATTTTATTTTTTATTTTCTTATCTTTAAGTTAAGATAATTCTAAGGAAAATTTAAATCTAAACCATGAAATTTGACTACAAATTTTTTTGTTTTTGATTTTGTTAAAAGTATATTTGACGTTAAAAGTCGAAATTTTCAAACCGCAGATTTGTAGTTTAAACCGTTCTTGAGATATAGCCTCAAAATTTAACTAAACATTTTGGTATCAAATGGCTGTAATTTTTGAACCGTTTGTCAAAATTGATTTTAGATCTTGGATTTCAAATCAGAGTGTCAAAATCTATATAATAACATGTATAATACTTCAAAATTCGACAAAAAATGGTCAAAAATGGACATTTTAAAAAATGTTCTTTCGATTTTTGATCAATTTTTTTTGTAGAATTTTGAAATATAATACAAATCATATATAGATTTTGACACTCTGATATAGTATTTATTTATAAATAATTATAATTTCGTAACTTCATTTACAATGTCTATATTTTGAATTGCAGCTGTTAGATTTCTAATATTTCAATTCTACTATACTACCTCTTCTATTTTTAACATTACCAAAAAAGCAATTCTTTACATCGTTACTATAAATACAGTCCAATCTCGATAAATCGATATATATAGTTTATCCATTTTTTATAACCTGTCAAATCCATAGGTGTCGTTAAATATGATATATAGTGTTCAAACCCCCTCCCGTTTCTCCCCAAAGGTAAACTTGAAGCATTATGTATATTTACGTCTATGATACCCATATATTTCCACTTATGTTTTGGCAGATGCATAAGAAAACATATTATTTTTAAAATTACTTATGTCATATGTTTTGTTTTTCTTATGCACGTGTAGCAAAATAAATGTATGGAATATTTAAAAGTTAAAATGACGTAAATCGATAAAATAAACACGATTTTGTTAGCTTCTGAAATAATTTACTTATCAAGTTATTTGGTTACAAAGTTAGAACATAAACAGAAATACTTTGTTTTTAGAGCTATCAATATTTCAAGTAAGGTACTTGAAAAAATACTTTAAGTACTATAATATATACAGTGTATTCTAAGTTGATTAAGCCATAGGGTGAATTAGAAGTCTTGTATATAGCAGCTTTTGGTCAAGTTAATGATATGCATAGGTGGGCACAGTTAATCTAAAAGTTAACTTCGTTAACCGTTAAAGCGTTAAAATTCCAAAAATTTAACGGAAGTTAAAGTTAATCGTTGAAAAGTTAACCATTCAAAATGTTAGAAGACCTTTTTTTACTATTTCGACAACTTTCTTATGTACTTTTCATAAAACAACCAATGTAACGGACTAAAGTTAACGGAAGTTAACAAAAGCGTTAACATTTTTTTCAGAACTTAAAAGTTAATCCGTTAACCATTTTGTTAACTTCGTTAATTAACGATTAACGAGTTAATGCCCACCTATGATGATATGTCATTGGTGCATTTTGAAATGCCGCCACAAAATTTGATAAAATTAATAAAATAGTCACTAGTATGGATCTTGGCTTCTGGGTGTAAGCCGCGTCGATTTGGTCATTTTACTGGCCAGTAAAATGACCAAATCGACGCGGCTTACACCCAGAAGCCAAGATCCATTTCAAGATCACCGCGGAAGCCTGAAGACTTGTATAGTCACTAGTATTTTGTTTTCACGTTCATAATAATAACAGTGAATTACAAATTATTGTAAAATTTCAAAATGCACCAATGACACATTTAAATTTCACCAGAGGCTACTACAACACTTTTAATTCTCCCCATATTAAATTTCCTATGGGTTCATCAACTTGGAATGCACTGTATACTATAAAACGCAATGTCTCTCTTTCTGTCTGTCTGTCCGTTAGGGCGCTTATCACTCAAGAACCACTTATCCGATTTTCATGTTTTTTATGTTTTCTAACCTGGTTTAGTATATATTTTGTTACGTCAGGTAACATAAGGAACAAACAATGACGATAATAGTAAATCAAATCGGAAAAAATCGTAAATATCTCGGCTCCTATGCGAGATAGGGGGTTGTTTTTCCCGCTGGATCTAATGAAACTAATTACAACTCTCCATACGTGACATGGGGTGAAATATTAACTCCGGGACGAATCCGCTAGTTGTTTATATATAAGATCCAGTTAGCAATGCTAATTCATACAACTATGTAGAAAAGAAATAAACTATTTATACTTTCTGAATGGCCTTTATTGATCTTTTATCAGTTGAGATTAAATAGACTGAAGTTGTTCTTCTATAAAATGACTTTTGAAGAGCACGAGGTTCTTGCCCCGTCCACGTGAATGTGAACGCTCTGCAACTTCCTGTCAAACCATCATTGAATTATATTTACAAGGATGTGAAATTTTAATTGTTTTGTACGTTTTTTCTTACGCTTCGCTGGTAAAAACATGCTGAAGATTTTTCAATGTTAAAAAAAAGGAATCGCGTATTTGATTATGCGGAATGTTAATTAATATGCTGATTTAAGTTTATTAATTAAAGCTGTGAATATAAAGATATTAAAAAAAATGTAATATGTTAATTTATTGGTATTTTCGAAAAACAAAAAATTATTAGTGTAAATTGATGGACAGTTTTTGTCTAATTTTTAATTAAAAATAAAAAAATACTCAATATTTCATTATGTTTTAGAAATAAATGTCATCTCTTAATTGAATCATAAGTTTTATGTAGTTGATAGTTATTTTTGAATAAAGAAAAAAGTTTGTGAATTTGTTTGAATTTTAATCTCAGAAGTACTGAACCGATATGTATGAAAATTTCACCAACACGTTCCCGAAGTAACATAGGATAGAATTACATAATGTCAGAGGGGTAAACGGTAAAAAAAATATATGTCGCAAGACGGAAAAAAATTCGTTCATATAAAATTAAACGATATACTGTCAAATGCAAATGTATCAGAAATATATCAAATATTATTAATAAAATATAGTATTTATACGGAAAAAAGAAACCTGAAGAAATACAGTTTACATCCTGGATAGTAAGCGACAACCTATCATTATTAAATATTTTTTTCAGTCTGAAACTGTAATAATGTTTGCAGATACTCAATATAAATTGATGGATAAATTGCAAACATTACAGCCTAAAATTATATTATTATAGTTTCAAATATTTTATAATAATAAGTTGTCACTTACTACAGGAAAAACTGTCATTCTTAAGATTTCTTTTTTTCCTTAAATCGATTTATTATAAAATTGAATATTAACAAGACGTGAATTATACCTAGGCCTAGGAGCGTTTATTATTTTAATATAGACCACCCGTCCACTATGTTTTACGCCCAAACTATTGAAGATAGAGTTTTAATATATTTTCAACCGCCTCTTGAGGGGTAGTTTGAGGGGTACATGCCCGTTTCTCAGCAAAATCAAATGGAATGGGATATCAAAAAGTACATATTTATAAGGTCATAAAAAAATAAGAAACTTTTATAAAACAACAATTTTCATACTTTCAATTGTTTAAAAAATATTCCGACTTGTTCTCAAATTTTAGAGTTTTACTAAAAGTGCTTTAATTTCGTTAAATATTAATGTAATTTTATTATTTTTTTAAATTTAGAATGTAGAAATAATGAACTTTGTAAAGATGTATGATTATTTGAGATTTTAATAGTTTAAAGTGTCATACGCGACATACCAAAAATTGAAAAGTTCAATTAGGGATAATTCAAAATTTTTAAATACAATTGTATATCAATTAGTACTTTATCTTAAAGAATATATGTAAATAAACAGCTTTTGTTAAGAAAATTTAAAATTATAATTTTCATTTTTCAATTTTAAAATTATAACTTTAAACATAAAATATATTAAGGTCTCTATCTTACTTATTTAGAGATTTTTATATTTCTTTATATCTGATTAGATGTTGGCAACAACCATTCAACCGGAAGTGAATATTCACTTGAACTTGTTTTTATATTTTGTCGGTTTTATGAAAAACTGCTTTCATTCTTAAATGTTATACATACTTAAGTATATTATACCTGTTCAATAAATTTAACATATTATATATACATACCTACACGATTATTTATAACATAATAATGGTTGTTATTTATAAATGTACTTTGTATAATTGAATATAAAAATAATTGTATTATTCAATTACCAACTTAATTATACATATTTGTATGAATATATAAAATTAAAGCACTTATTTTACGACAGTAAAATTTTATTATTTTTGATACGTTGAACTGAATTAAATTTAAATTGTTACAATAACTGTTTATATTAATATTTAATTATTATATAATCAAATTACATAATTGGTTTACGACAATTGACTATTGTTAAGTACAAATATATCATTGTTTTTTCACATGGACTACTTTTTATTACTTATATATAATAATGTGTAAAATGATGCTTTAATTCAATTATTTATAAATTAAATGAATCTATACGTAATCTTCTTATGAAAAAAATATGCAAATTAAATAGGTAGCATTCTTTTATTTGAATTTTTAAGATATCAATTTTTTTTGTTTTTTTTTTTAATTTTAAGGACGTGAAAATTAAAAATGATACGCCACTGACTTTACGGAGCTCATTTTTGCGGAGCACAATGGTAACATGTTAAGAGTCCTTTTCCTTCCTTGTGTAAGAACTTCCCGCTTTAGAACTGATCATTTTATTTGTGTAGTTTTATAAAAAAAGTATAGAAAATATTAAACTTTTATATGTGTTTTAAAACTTTATTTCGTATCTTCTATTTGTTTATAAAAACATCGCGTATGGAGTATAGTTTTTTTGGCTTCTGAGTATAGCAGAAGTTTGAAGGAAGATTAATATTCGAGTACCTATACTTACACACCAAAGTACTTTTCTGAAAATAAAGCATACTTTTTTTTTAAACTTAAGTTTTTTTTGCTTCTAAGCTTTCTAAAGATGTATTAGAATTTATACTTACATAGTTACATATCTTGATCCGAATTATATTGTGGACCAGTAAAATATTCTAGTAAATAAAGAAAGTTTGTGTGTGTGTCTGTTTGGCTGAAGTAATCTAAAAAACTACTGGACCGATTTTAATGAAACCTGCACTAACGTGTTTCTTGAAATCTCAGAAAAATCTCACACTAAAAACGACTGAGCAGTATATATATTTTAATTTTTATATTTCCGGGTAACACCGGGTCCTCGCATATTTTTAAAACTTTATTTTTATGTTTGCTTGTTATATATTGATTAATGATATAACATTTAATAATTAATAATAATTAAAAAGAAAAAAAAGAAGATAAAATAATTTATTAATTTTTAAGACTATCGCAGTCCAGCGATTAAGAAACGCTGTTTTTGTACAACTTAACATGTATAAAGAATTTTGAGAAGATTAAAATATGAATAATTAATATTTAATTAAATTGTAAACTTGATTATTTGTACTATAAAATGAAATAACCAAATATAACTTTAATTGCAGCATAAGATTTTACGACAGAGAAATATCAACTATTATTATTATTATAAAATGTATACATAGTGTGCTACATTATAAAAAAAAGACTGGTAAACATAAATGTCTTTAATGATAAATATTTATAATAAAAACTACAAAAATAACCTTGCTTTCTGTATTATTCTATATTCCTTTGAAATTAAATGATGCATGCATGTATGTACATGTAAATAACTGTCAGTGGAAATAATATTCTTTAATGTAATTAAAATGATAATTTAACTTCTATTGAGTTAACGCAGAATGACAGGTACATGATTAAGAAACTAAGCTATAAAATGATATAGAATTCTAGGTACCATTGGTCTCAGAAGTTGTCTGCCACCCTAAAGGTGAGAATCGTTTACCACAAATTCAAAAATCATCGGTTATCTTTTTTTTAGTGCGGAGCTTATATAGCTCCACCATTTTTACATATATTTAAATATTAAAATTTGGAATATCAAATATTTATTGCCACAAAATTTACTTATATCATTTTCAATAGATTACATAATAATTTAATCGCACAAATACATATGAGTACTATAAAGGAAGAGTACTTCTTTATCTAGCAAATGAATTTTAAAATATTTGTCTTTGTTTGATACATGGAGAAATGATTTAAATATTATAATAATCAAATGGGAGGAGCCTACTAGGTTTGTGATAAGTGAATTTCAATAAAAACTGGACGACCACTTATGGAGTTCACTGTACAATTGAATGGAATTAAATAGTTAAATGAAAACAGGCTGATTTTTTGTATTAAGCCATTCAAATTATTTTGAAAGTTCATTTCAAATATTTCGTACCGGAATCGAATGTATGTTTATCTATCACAGCCTTCTAACTTTGATCTAGAAAACTGAGATTTGGCATAATTATAGTAATCTAAACTAGATCTGATTATGAGTTAAAAAAATCAAGTTTTTAAGAGGGCACATGGGTTAACAATTCTTTTTTATTCCATCTCGACTAGTGAGGTATCAAATGGAAGCTGACAATTCAAGGAATTTAAATATATAAACGTTTTGATATTAATACAATTTATCATTAACTTATTTTTTAAAATCTTAAAAATATTTTCTTTCTGAAAAAATTATAGTGAGTTTAAAAGAAAATTAGCAGCATTAATCGCAAATTATTTTATTACAATACATTTAAAGCAATTTTTTTCTAATAAAAGTGGTTCTAAACTTTGTTTAAATTATATTATAATAAGATAATCGAATCAATGGAAAACTGTTCGGTACGGGACATTAATACACAAAACCCGACTCGCACTAAATATTTTTTTTGTTTCAAAAATTGACTTACCCCACTTTCAATTATTAAAAGTTCGATTTATAATTTTTTGCTTCATCTAGAACAAATTTCATAAGGCAATATGGTAAAAAAAAACTTCTAGTGCATGCAATATTTTTCTACGCAGCGAGTAAAATTACCATGTTATCGTGGTAAATTTAAAACGTAATATTTTTTTAGTAGTTCATCTCCCCGCTTCACCGAGCATCTAACTCTCGCCTACCCTTCTTTCTATGTACATACACCAAAATAAAGTGAAATTACGATGTTAGCGAGAGTTTCATAAACCTTTTGAAAAATGTACTATCCTGTATTGTAAAATATTAATAACTATTCAGCTTGCTAAAAATCAATATGTGGGAGTACATGGTAGATTTTATTATTATTCTATTTTTATTTTTTACCTTTTGCTATTAAAGTTATTTGAGTAAAAAAAATCCTAGTTTTTTTTAGATCAATATAATTTTTTTTTGTACTTTTTCTCTAAAGTTATTGGTTTTCGTGTAAAAAAGTCCATAATAATATATTTTTTTAAAGTCGAATTTAATAGTGCAAACTTTTGTGTGAACTTTTCTCTCTATCTTGCTTTATATTTGAAAATGTATCACCCGATATATCTATATCTATAAAAGAGTTTGTCCTTAACCACTCACTCACTCACTCACTCACTCACTCATATATCAACGTACAGCCCAAATCCCTGGACCTAGAAACGTGAAATTTCGTAGGATCCTTCCTTTTATGATGTAAGCGCCCACTAAGAAAGGATTTTTCACAGGGTGTCAAAGTTTATATAAAACAATATTTTTTTTGTTCACATTTAATTGAAACTTTTCGAACATACTCTACAATATAAATAATGAAACAATTATTTCAGCATTTCCCAAAATTTAACCCTTAAGGTGTTAAGGGGGTGGAAAAATTTGTAAAATATTTTTTTTAGTATTCACCGAATGAAACATGGCACAAGTAGGTACTCTACAAGACAAATATCAGTTACGAATATTCAACCGCTATGGGGGGGGGGGGGGGGGGGGGGTAAAATTTTGATTTATTTATCTTCATAATTGTTCATGATATTAAAGTAAATTCGGACAAATTAATATTCAATTAAAAATGAAAGTTCGATATTCAAGCCCTAATAGTGTGGGACGTGGACGAGGATGGATTTAGATATGTTTATCTGTATACCTGCTTTACTTATAAAGGTAAATTCGGGCAAAATAGTCGTCTATTAAAATAAAAAAATCGACATTTAACCCCTAATAGCGATGGTAGACAGGGTCTGTGTTTTTGATATGTTTATCTGCATAACTGCTTAAGTTATAATAGTGGAGTCGGGCAAAATAATCTGCAATAAAAAAATTTGATATTTAACATTTAACCCCTAATGGCGGGGGTAGACAGGGGGTTAGTTTTTACAATTTTTAACTAAGAACCGAGATATTTATAGGTAATGAATAAAAATCAATATAAAAAAACTTAATGTATCATCCCCTATCACGTATGGAGGGTTCTAATTATTTTCGAAGTTAACGCAAGCGAAGTCGCGGGATTCCGCTAGTATTTCATACAAATGAGTGTATAAGAAAATTACGAATTTTAAGTTCTTTTTCTCCGTGTATTTGCAAAGTTTATATATTATTAATGAATTCTTGAATCTTTATCGTACATTACAATATTTTTACATATTTATTTTCAATAATAAACAAAGGAAAATAACTAATTTCTGTATAAAATATACAAATTAAAAACAAAACAAAATATTAAAGTTAATGCATAAACATGTAATAAAATACACAAGAAAACATTTTAAAATCAGATTTCATTATAAGCATACCAACATTACAGGTAAGTTTCTAATATATTCAAATAACATTATTCATATAAATTTTATGTGCGTCATAGCTGCCACAATATGAAAATCATATTTCACTATGAAATGCCTTATAAAAGTCAACTCCGTCTGACAGCTATCTTCAGACTGCTACTTAAATAACTTGCTGTGTTTAATATAATTTAAAAGCTGCATAAACAAAAGACTGATAAATGTGAACATAGGTGCGCTTGTCACTTGTCAACATGGCATTTGTTTGTAGGAGGAATACCAAACAATTAAAATCATGTTTTAACATGTAACAAATGTAATAAACAAAAAACCATGATTTAATTGTTGATTGAGATCTTACTTTATAATTCCAAACAATAGGGTATTTCACATTATTTTAAAATGTTGTAAAAAGTACCTATAGTACGAGTATGTGTTACTATCATATAATCAAGTGTTTTTTTTTAATTGTATTATATCACGTGATTACAAACGCGTCTGGCACATCTGTCAGTGGTATGACGTCAGAAAATATGTAACAAACGTATCTCTACTTTATAAGTTGGTACTGTGCAACTAATATTAAAAAATATAATAAATAAAAACAACTAAACTGTCTAAACGTCAAAAATTTTATCAAGCAATGAATGTAGCGAGCCTGAAGATGAATTTGTAATTCGAAAGCTCGCTACATTCATTGCTTAATAAAATTTTTGACGTTTAGACAATTTAGTTGTTTTTATTTATTATATTTTAACGTCACTACTAGTATATTATTAAAATATATATATATAAATATATATATATATAAATATATATATATATATATATATATATATATATATATATATATATATATATATATATATATATATATATATATATATAATAATAATAATAATAATAATAATGCACTTTATTCTGGAGGCAATATACAATTTGCATAGAATGCGTCAAAATACAGAAAATGGAAAATATACAGAAAAAAAAAATAATGTAAAAAAATAACAAAATAAAAAAATATAAAAAATAAAGTAAAATAAAATTAATGATTTTAAATAAAATTATCGCTCATATACTCGTCTATTGAGTAATATGATTTTGTTTTCAGGATAGATTTTAACCTATTTTTAAATTGGATGACTGGTAATATTTTTAGGTAATTTGGTAGTTTGTTGTAAATATTTATTATGGAATTTATAATAATATATATATATATATATATATATATATATATATATATATATATATATATATATATATATATATATATATATATATATATATATATATATATATATATATATATATATATATATCATTTATAATTTTTCAACAGTGTTACCAACTATAGTCTGTTTCATTTAAGTTTGCAGTAGTTGCCAAGTGATTTGACGGTATGAATTGTGTGTTGCACGGTCAAATCTCCAGGCAGCCACTGCAAACTTAAATGAAATAGACTATAGCTATCTTTATTTTTAAAATACATTACTAAAGAAAACGTTCTGATATTAATCCACCAATTTTGACAAATTACCTTATTTTAAAAAATGTAATAAACAAAAAATTATATACCAACAATAAAAAATCGATAGAGTATTAACGTATTAAAACTCTACCTGGCGCTTATTACTGACTCACCCCCTCTTTCCCGAGTGTAAACACCTTCTAGCTAATTTATTATAAATGCAAATCGGTTTTCCATCGGTGATTCATCAGTGACTGTTAAAATTTAATTAAGCGATTGATTTTCATAAACACGATATAGAATTTTGTACAATATCACGCACAAGGTCGTAGGGTGTGTGCGTGGATAAGGTTGGGTGTGGGATGGGGGGGGGGGGTGAAATATACCCTTTTTTAATCTTTAATGATTGGTGAACCTATAATTTAAATGATAAATTGCGATAAGTTAAATTTCTTTGCTGGATAAAGGTCATGTTTGTAGACATTCTGTTTTATTTATTAGTGTTTGAAAAATAAAAATAGATTGTTGATGATTTATGTAATATATCATTACTGAAAACCACATTTATAATAATTTTATTTTTGGATTATTAGTTCTTATATTTTTTGTGGTTATTTAGAATATGAAAGCAGAAGTTTAACTCTTAATAATAATAAAGAAATATCCCTTTTACGCGGGAGATATGTTCTACAGTTTCTGAAAACTCACGAAAATAAATGTCCCCCCCCCCCCCCCCCCCCAAACAAAAACAGAAAATTATCTCGAAAATCTGAAATTGATATAAAACATAGAATAAAAAGTTTTTTTTAAATTTTATTGATATAATTTTATTGAAGAGTAACAATACATTTTTTTTTTTATATTATTTCATCAGAATTATTACAATTCGGCACCGTTTGTGAACTGGTGCGAAAATTTGTTAAACGAAAATTTTAAAAATAACAAAACATTTACATAGTATTTAAATTCCTTGAATTGTCAGCTTTTATTTGATACCCCACTCGCTGAAACTGGGAAACCTGGATTTGCGTGAAATAAAAATTTCAAATCCACATAAAAAAATCCACGTAAAAAGAAACTCTACTGCATTTTATAGAATTTTTGTTAGTTCTTTAAGTTTTCAGTAAAAAGAAGTTCAAACATATGACACATTTTATTCTATTTTTAATATTCAAAATTATAAAAAGCTGATAAGATTATGCGGGGAAATACAGTATGATAATAAAGACTTAAGTAAATACTAAAATACATATTTTTGTTGGTTTAGCTACCAAAAGTTACACTGATTATTTTAATTTCAAAATTAACAAATAGAAGTAAAAAGTGAACTAAATCATTTTGTCAACAATTACTTAAATCACTGAAAAAAAACAATAGTTTGAATTATAAAAAAACAATTGTACATTAAGTGTAAAATAAACATATAATTTGATGACGCTATACCAAATTTTTTAACTTAAAGTGTCTTCATCCAAAAAGAAACTATATTGCGTAACAACACATTTGGATTTCCGCGATGACGGAAAAGATTATTATTTTAGTACGGACGAAAAAATCTACAAAACTCGGTAACAATCATCTATAAATTAAAACGGTAACTTCTTCTGTGCAAAAGCAGTAATTATCGAAAGTGGATCAACGAAAGTCGTGAGTGCAGTGGCGGGTATTAAAAAATATCACCCTGAAAAATTCAAAATTGTAATAAATTTATAAAAACTACTGTGTTTTTACTCCCCTTTTTCGCCACAAACAAAAAATTTAAAAATTACTATAATTTGCCCCCCCCCCCAATACATCTTAAAAAATTCATAATTACAGTACATTTTTACTATTATCGTATAAGAAAGTAATAATTGATCAATAAGGCATATTTAACAAACAAAAATGTAAAGCGCATTTCTTTAAAACGTCCGTAAAAGGATCTCACTTAAAATATTTTAAATTGAACCTCCCTATCCATACATAAGACTCCACTGTATTTCTTAGACATAGCAGCTGTGTGTATAGACATTTCACCTGATTTGCATCTAGTTGACTATGAACATAGATCAGTGTCGTATAATATAAATATCCCTATAATACATTTCAAGGTTGGTACTATTGTTATGATAATATAGTACTACAGAATGTTTCGTTTTGATTAAGGGTACTTACCGAGTTTAAAAACTATAAATATAATAGAAAATAATAACTAGTGGGCGGATGTCTAGAGAAATATTTCAAAGCAAGTTAGTAAACGTTGAAAAAATTATAAATTGAAATTAATAAATAATATGCAATGAAAGTTGGCATAAAACTAAAGTTAAGTGCCAAGATTTTTTTAAAAAGTTGGTATAGATTAATAACTTAAAGAAAACTATTTTTTTGTTAAATTGTGTTGACATTTTAAATGATTTATTTTCTATATATGTTAACTGCCCAAAAGACAAAATGACCTATTTAAAAAAAAATAGTCTATATTTACAAGCTTTTACTTAATTTTATTATAAGAACTTTTCAATAAATGCACTCATTTTTAGGGTTCCGTAGAAAACTAGGAACCCTTATAGTTTCTCCATGTCCGTCCGTCCGTCCTGAAAAATTTTGTCATAATAAGATGAAATTTGGTATAAGATCGTAGATTGATGACCCAAAAACAGAAATGATAAGATTTTTGTAAATAAAAATTTTTTAGACCCCCCTTTCATAAAATGAAAAGTGTTTAAAAAAAAAAAATTCACCTACACCATTGAGTGGGGTGTCGTTAGAAAGGTCTCCTAAAATGCAACGAAAAATGTAACAGAAATTTTTAATTTTAACCCTTCGATCACGATGTATTTTCTCTCCAAAGTCATTAAAAAAGTGCCCCCCCCCCTCTATTTTCTAAACTATCAATTAAAAAAATCTGAAAAAATTCCAGAACGTAGATTTTAATTAGTACTTTCACTGAAAATTATAACGAACATTGTCAAAAATATTTTGGACCCCCCTTTCATAGACTGAAAATTGAACTTACATTTTTTTCCCCACTTACCCTATTGAGTGGGGTGTCTTTTGATAGGTCTCCTAAAATGCAATAAAAAACGTCAAATAACTTTTTGATTTTAACCCTTCAGTCACGAAAATTTTGAAAAATACTTTTTATAAATCGTAGTGAGAATGACTACGGAACCCTATCATGTGCGTGCCCAACACGCACTTGCCCGTTTTATTAAATTAATATATATAGTTTCTTTCAAATGAGATTTCTTCAAAGTTTAAAAACATTTTAGTAATAGAAATTATTTGTACTTCAGTACTTGTAGAAAGTGAAGCATTTTGAATTGTTTTAATTCAAAATCAATTAATTTCTATGGCTTCTTTTTATAATTTCACGAATTCGAATTATTTCTAGTTATGTAACAATAGTATTTGTATTTTATCCCATTTTCTTAACTAATACCATTTATATAAATGTATAATGACGTAAATATATATTTTTACCCCCTCCTCCCTCTTATGAAAGATAAATATAGATACTAATGGGTGTGACCAGGACTAGTTTTAAAATTTTAGAGAAATTTCCGGTGAGTCACACAATTTTGAAGTCAAAGTGACGGCTAACTACTTTTTTTTATTTTCTTATATGTTGATATGCTTAAGCACCGAAATATTACTTAACACTTTCAAATTCAATTCTGTAAATGGTTAAAACCAGCTTTTTTTCTCTATGAATTTTAAGATCGCCTTAATATTTCTTTCTTTCTAATTTTTCGTTTGCTTTTCGGTTGTTTTGCATGACTAATTATTTAAATTGTGGTGAAAGAGATTAATTAACAACCCACAACATTTGTTCTCAGGATCATTAGAACACGTCAAAGTGTAAATGAATAAATTTTGTAAATACGTATTTTTATTTTTCAGTTACTAACTATGTATAGGTAACCCAGAGAATTTCCTATGTGTAAAAAAATGATAAATACAGCCATAACATTTCTACCCCTTCGAAGGGGGCTGTATAATTTTATAGCAGCTTACAAAGCTATGTATATAGTTATTAAAAAAACTATTTTGTTCTAAAACAGTCAGTTTCAGTGATTTTTCCAAATAACTGATTTATGGCAGCTTTTTAAGCCTCTTTATATGCATCCCTATTCGAATAGTTGGGTGGTTATCGACATGTTCTATTCATCAAAATCTATCAGTTTATTTACTTTTTTCAACTCATGTGTATGAAATATACATATAGTGAAGCCGATTTTTTTTTGGAATTACGGATTTTGATGGAATTACACATTTTAACCTTCCCTGAATCGATTCTGACTATTTTCGCCATGATTTATGTGTGTCGGTCTGTCTGTTACGCTGTAACTTAAATACGACAAATCGTAGAATGATGAAATTTTAGATTTAAGATTAATTTTTGCCTATCAAGAAAACAATCTTTCAACCGGAATTTTTAAATAATATTTCAAATCGTTCATAACAAAAAAGAATGGAAACAAATGAATGAAATATAAATAATATAGGTACTCGACAATTTTATCTAAAACATTTTTTTCTTATTGGTACGATTTCAAAATTTTTAAAGAGTCAACATCCGTTTCCGGTTATATAATTACTTTAAAACAAAATCATTTGATACACATTCTAGAGTCTAGAGAATATTATTATCTTTAATTTTTACCCCATTTATTTTATTCTATTGGGATCCGTCAGATGGGAGGAGCTTAAAAAACATGGCGCAGCTAAGGGTTTAGTTTAATTTTAAAAATTACAAGACAGTGTCAATAGTATAGTGTCCGACCGAATGTTCGGTTTCGGTTTCGGTTTCGGTTTCGGTTTCGGTCGAGTTTCGGCAAAAAAACGAGTTTCGGTTTAGTTTCGGTTTCGGCGGCAAACCTGCCGAAACTACGACCGAAACCGAAACTGCATTCGGGAGTTCTCGCGCTATGATCGGACAAGTTCGGCGCGTTAAATTCTATCAAAAATAGGTAATTTTATGTTTAATATTTAAAAAAAAACATGAATAATATTCAAAAGAAGAATCTAACTACTCAAATAAACACATCACCTATTTTGAGTATTTTTAAGGCGCAATTAATATTTTTTTCTTAAATGAGGGGTTGTTTTGTTGATTATTATCATACCAATAAGTAAAAATGTCGAAGACTGCATAACTATGTGATTTAAAGATAAAAAAATAAAGACAGACTGATTATAATAACGTTTTCTTTATTTTTCCCTCAAAATATGATCCTTGTAAGGAAGTTTCGGTTTCGGTTTCGGTTTCGGCCGAAACTGAGACTGTTGCCGAAATTCGTTTTCGGTTTCGGTTTCGGTCGTAAAATCAGTTTCGGTCGGACACTACAATAGTATATATAAGTATTATAATGTACACATATTTTAAATTCACTCATTATAATTACAGATAATATCACGCAATAACATCAAATACAATACGCATACGTTATTTATTTTTGATTGTTTACAATTTTTCAACAAACAAATCTTTTAAATACATATTTATATTATAATAAATCAATTATATATAGGAAAACTTGTAAAATTCTTTCTTGGTACTTACTGTTCTTTCATTAATTTTATTTTTGGGTGATTTAAAACATAATATTGTGATTTAATCGTAAGTTTTACTATAAACCGTAGATTCATCTGTCAGTTTTATGCTTGAGATTATTTATTTTTTCATTATTAAATTCTATTACCATAGAAACTGTACCCCCAGTCTAGTTACAAATTTTGCCACCAGATGGTGTACGTTCATTTGACGGATCCCAATATACAGGGTGATTCAGCACTGTCGTGCCAAACTTGAACACTAGATTGAAAAAAATATTTTAAGCAAAAAACTCCCAATAAACATGTGTCCGGAAATTATTCCTTAGGGAACTACAGGCTTCCAAAGATTTTACTAAGAATGAGTTTTAATTTAATATCTAGAGAACCCTTTGTGATAGAATTATGAAATTTAGTATTTGGTTTAGTAATAATATGTGTTATCGATTTCTAATATTAACCAATTATATTTTAGACCAGGGCTGTATGGGGCCAGTGGGCCCATCGATTTTGATCTAGTAATTGTTTGTTCCTTAATTTTTTTCCTGAGTTGGTACTTTTATAAGATTATATGACACAAAATACACAAAAACATACTTTGTTTGTTTATCATAGGATAAACCGTTTTCGAGAAATATCGATGGAAAAGAAAGCTTGCAGAATTTAACTTAATACGGATGTTTGAAATTACAAAAAATAAATTTATATTCTTTTTCTATGATTAAAGGTAAGAATAAAGTTCATTTAAATAAACCTCCTAATATGAAACCTGTAAGATCTATAGCCAGTTCTTTTACTGTTACATGAACTTTATTAACATGACTAAAAAAACAAACTAAAAATGGCTATTTGTTGATATGGATGCATTTTCGGAGGTATATTTATATTAACTTTTTGTCTTATTTGTTATCATGAAAGAAGAATATAAATTTATTTTTTATAATTTCAAGCATCCTTATTAGGGTTATTTCTGCATGCTTTCTTTTCGATCGATATTTCTCGAAAACGGTTTATCCTATGATAAATAAGCTAGGTACGTTTTTGTGTATTTTGTGTCATATAATCTTATAAAAGTACCAACTCAGGAAAAAAATTAAGGAACAAACAATTACTAGATCAAAATCGATGGGCCCACTGGCCCCATACAGCCCTGGCCTAAAATATAATTGGTTAATATTAAAAATCGATAACACATATTATTACTAAACCAAATACTAAATTTCATAATTCTATCACAAAGGGTTCTCTAAATATTAAATTAAAACTCATTTTTAGTAAAATATTTGGAAGCCTGTAGTTCCCTAAGGAATAATTTCTGGACACATGTTTATTGGAAGTTTTTTGCTTAAAATATTTTTTTCAATCTAGTGTCCAAGTTTGGCACGACAGTGCTGAATCACCCTGTATATTATTTGTTTGTCAGAATTTTTTTTATAAAATTTTTAATACGCCTACTGTTCAATCTCAGTATTAGTTACCGTGGTTCTCATGGCAGATATTTTTCTATCTAAATCTTCTGATAATTAAACAACTAAAATACGATTTAAAAAAAAAATTATCTTGCATAAAACAGGGAATTGTATACCAACCACAAAAAATTTCTTCACACAAGTACAGAAATAGATACTCTTTAAATATATATATCATCATGTTCTCCTCTTAAACCAGTTATTTCACAGATTATTCATTCTGCTAACGGAATATCTAACGCCTAGAGCTATTTCAGTAATAATATATGTACATGCATAATCTAATAATGGAACAACACACAAGTATTTGATACCCAAATATGCTTATTACTATAGGCCTGTACAGTTATTTGTGCGTATTATACTCGATTTAATAGATTTTGAATTCTTCGAGGAATTGAATATATTTATATTACCGTACAATATTGTGGTCGGTGTATAATACAGACTGTTCCAAAAACACCGAATATCTTTCAGGAGTTGTTGAGGACATTAACCCTTAACTGCCACTGTGGGATGTTAGACACCCCACATTTTTCAAGCTGTTTAAATTTTACAAAGTTTTCAATTTTTTAAATATATTAAATATTATATATTCTTTTAAATAACCAATTGGAGTGCATTCTGTATCGTTCGAAGATGATAGAGGAATTTTATTGAATTAAAATATTCAATAGCTTACGAGTAGTTAGCATTTTAGTATCTGGAGTACGAAATGGCCCCAATGTGGCAGGTATGTTATTCTGGAGAAGTGGAGCAGCTAAGGGTTAAAACAATCACTATTTGTTAGTAAATCCATATCCAAAATGAGATGTTTTAGCGGTAGAGCAAAAGAAAGGACTCCATACAAAAATAGTGAATTTTGTCATTTAGTTGACATTTTTTGTATCTTGGTGAAATTATAGTTTTATTGGGCAGAACTTACGAAACCCCATAATTTCTGCTGCAGGAGGCATCGAAACGTTTTAGGTATAAATCAGGGATTCCCAACGGAGTCCATGTGGACTCCTTGGGGTCTATGGAAGTTTAAAAAGGGTCTATAGTATTCAAGGGGTCTATGTTAGTTTATAATAAACTTTCTGTTTTAAAATTTTGAATTGTAATGTCCTTTTTTGCTTTTCAACTATATTTATTGATATATGTATAATTGCTTTTATTTGCTATGTATTGATTGTACTTTTTCGACATGAATGTAGTATATTTATGTTTTCTCTAGGGTCTATAAAAAAAATTATTCTTTTAAAGGCGGTCTATGTAGGAAAAAGGTTTGGAACCCTTGATTTATATAATAATTTATGTTTTTCCTTTTTATTTTCTTATTTGAAATTTTCAAACCGCAGGTCTGTATCTATCAACGTTCTCGAGATATGGCCTTTTAAAGTTTTAGTTTTTTCAAAATTTTGGAGAAAACTGGCGATAACTTTTGAACGTGTGGTCGGATTTGATTTTTGTCGACGGATTTAAAATCAGCGTATCAAAATCTATCTGATGACATGTATAATACTTTAAAATTCGAAAAAAAAAATTTTTTGTCAAAAATCGACATTTTTTTAAGGTATACCCCTTGGAAATTTTTCGATTTTTGGCCAAAATTTTTTTTGTCGAATTTTGAAGTGTTATACATGTCATTGTATAGATTTTGACACGCTGATTTCAAATCTGTCGACAAAAATCAAATCCGACCACACGTTCAAAAGTTACGGGCATTTTTCTCTAAAATTTTCGAAAATCGAAAACTTTGAAAGGCCATATCTCGAGAACGTTTTGAGATACAGATCTTCGGTTTGAAAATTTCAACTTTTCACTTCATTTTCTATAAAATAAACATAATTCAAACGAAATCTAAAATTAAAAATTTCATAGTAATTTTTATGCATCAGATTTCAAATTGTCATAAAATATCGACTCTCTTAACAAAAAGCGATTGTACTAATGTCCTCGACACTTCCTAAATGTTTGTCAGTATGTTTTCGAAACATCCTTTATACTAAAATCTTCAAATAGATGTATCAAATCGTTTTTTGATGGGAACAGGTGGGCTTTATTTAAAAAATAAAAGTTTGTTTTACTTCTTTTTTTATGATAGTGATGTGGAATTTTGTAACAATAGAGAAATTGCTTCAGGTGTAATATTATACTGTCATTTTTGGTATACGATTATTAGTTACCTGATACTCGTATTATCGAAAGGGGTGAGTCTATAAAATTGGTTTTAAAATTGATTAGATTTTTAGTTTGTAAAGTTTTGTTAGAAAATAATTACTAACAATATTTATCAGCTGTTTATCTATTTCTGGTAACTATTGATTACTCACATTTAATTTACAGTTATCTTGATTACTAACACTTCATTTAAATCATAATATTAATGTTGCATAGATAAACAATATATATTTTTGATGCGAATAAACTATATTTAATATTGGAATAAAAATATTATAAAAATGTAATTGAAGAAAAATATTGTAAGCAATTTTACTCTCTGCTATATCTACGGTATAAATGTAATTTTGTAAATAATAGAACTGCTATTAAGTATTTCTTAAGCATGATTGAAATTTAATAATTTATTTTAAAAAAAATTGCAACACTTCCATTTTTTACTACACTGTTAATTTTAGAAAATGCTATACATTATTCTTAATTGTACTCTACTGCATAGGAAAAAGTAAGAATAATTTAAATATTTTCTACCATAAAATTATCAATACAAGTCAAAGTTACCAGAAATTTAAACAGTTGGTTCCAATAAAATTAAATATGTAATGACAGAAACAATACTACTGCAGAGCTCCTTTTACAATAATTGCATAATTTAGAATTCACGAGAAAATAAAAGTGATCCATTCAGAAAGAAAAGCAAATAATTCTTTTTCTTGTGAAATTTTTATTTGGGTACTTACTTGGTTTATTCAATATTTCATTTATTTTCCAATAAATCGATAAACATTTTGTACGCCCCATTAAACATTCTATAAGTATGTAAGCACCCTAATAAAAACATCGATTTTTCGCTTGTTTGACCTGCGAAGTTGCTTTGATTTTTCTATACGGTTCTAAGCATTTTTAAGGTATAATAAAAATGCACCTTTTTGACATTTAAGTAGGTATTCATCATATTAATTAAAGGATTAAAATTATTAAGAAAAAAAAAAAGGTAATATTGAATGCTAGGCAATTATGGTATAATTGATGTATAGAAATAAATAAAAATTAAAGCACTGACATTTATTATTTTCAGTGCTTTTTACAAAATGTAATTTTATTTATTTTTCGCGGAGTTATGGAATTATCAAAACTGGGGTTATAATCGGTTTATGTTATTCGAAAGCGTAGAAATGCTTTATAAAAATTCGATTTATTTTTTTACGAATATACCTATTTAACATTTAAGAAAAATTGTCGTTTGATGTATCATTCGGATTTTAAAATAAATATCAATTGTTTTAAATTAAAAAAATGAATTAATAATAAATGTTTTATATTGTCTTTAAAAGAATTTTAGTGATAATTGATTAACAGAGAAACGTCTATTTGGAATTATCATCTCTCTTACATACCAAATTCAATTATAAATTAAAACATATTTGCATATTATAAATTTTCAACTGACGCTTCTGAGATAATATGCATAGAAATAACGAAAGTGACTTATAATTAAAGATGGTCGCCCTAGAGTTTTGGTAACACTTTCATTTATGGACTAGTATTGATTCACTGAAAAGTTTACTGTTAGTTTTTAACATACAAAACGGAAGAACGAAATGTCATGCTGTGAAAAATTAATAGGTAACGTAGTATTATTTCATACCAACAGTATCAAAAATTACTATACCGGTATGTGAAAAGATAGTTAATGCACTGCTATATTTTATGAATGTCGATTTTTAATTTTTACTTTACCATTCTCTTGAAATTTAGCATACCGTTATGTTAAAATTAACTAAAGGCTATGTGATAAAGTAACAATGTATACAATCCTGGAGTCCCTAGAAATTTTTAACACCCGACATGGTAAAAACTTCATTTACTTTATTTTAAATTCTACCGACTTTTCTGTTAATTTTTTTCAGAAGTTGATTTTGTCCTCAGGTTCACAGAATATTCTCTCCGTGTTGTTATTTTGTTATCTATCAATAGTCTTTCCTAATCTAAGGTTAATATTATTACAATTTAAAAAAATAATAAATCATTTTATTAGTTGGTAAATAAGTCACGACTAAAATCAAAGATACCAGAATCATTCTCACATCATTTGACGAATATCTTTCTGCCAAATTACCGTAAACGGTACACCGATGGGCACAAAAAACTCGACTGTAAATCCACGAGAACAGTTTGACAATAGCGCTTGTATTGGGCAAAAACTCGATACAAATCGTGCAAGATCTCGATTAGCAAAAAACACACATAGACTCACTTCTGACATTTGCGTCGGATAATCTCGAAAACAAAAACGTATTCTCTCTAATACACCCTTCACATCTATGGGTGTGTTAACACGGTCACATTTTAGAATTAATTTAAACTTGTTTTTTTTTTTTTGTAATGTTAATTGTGGTAATTTTTAAAAATATTTGTCAGATAATTTCGAAAATTATATCGTATTTTCTCTTATATATCTTTTACATTTATGAGCATGTTGAAACGTTACATTTAGAAATATTTTAATTGTTGACTTTGTTTAGTTGCTATTGTCGCACTTTTATTGCGTTTGACGTTTCGACCAAAATTTCATGATTGTAAAGAAAAAGTCAATTTTATAGAAATTAGTACGAGGAAGCACTGTACTATCTTTTTTAGGTATATCTTATTTGACTGCATGTATTTTTTTCTCATTGGCATTAAATAAAAATTAAAGCTAGCTAGCTTATTGAGGTTAACAAAGTTAAATTAGTTATTTGTCACCTAATAGTCAAAAAAAATTATCAAAACCCACGCGTGAGTGTTGCTGTGCACTCATTTGACACAACGTAAAAAATACCCTTGCTAATCGATTCGTGAATCAATCCCGAGTCCAACGAAGTACATGAAGTTATATATGGAAAATTTTGACGGGGGGGGGGGGGGGGGGGTCATGACCGGAAAAATTCTTAAAATGGGCTAAACTAGAACCACAGACCTACCATTTAGCGAAAACCCGATGTCTTTAGGTGGTCAGGGGGCCGAGATCTCGCGGTGGAAAATCGAGCATATAAGCGCTACCACTTCGTGGGTTGCGCTAAAAAAATCTGTTTTGTAAGCCGACGAAATAATGGTTCATAACTTGGATAATCTTTGACGATACTAACACCCTCTGTGATCAATGATTGTAACAACATATCGTACATATATATTATTGCGTATTATATTTGATTGTATCGTGTTTACGGGTCCTTAACAATGCCTAAAGAAAGTATTTTGAGATGTACAAACCGCTCGATTCATCGCAACAAGCCGATTGTGACGCGCCCGCCTTCAATCGCCGAATCGGAAAATTGTTTTATTTGCTTTGTGATGTGTTCTCTATTCATTTTAAATTTTGCGGTGTTGCATGCATTGAACCTTTTTTCTGTATTGTTAAATTCACAAAAAACAGTTTGAGCGTGCAATATAAGCGGATGATTTTATAGGAGGTTACTGAAATAGAAGCATACCTAATTTGTGTAGGGTTTTATCTAAATTGGTTGTTTGAGAATTAGACGAAATAGTAATTTGCCAGATCAGTTATCATATCATCCAGTCAAATGCTGTAGAACAGCGTTTCCCAAATTGTGGGTCGAGAACAGAATTTTAATTTAAAATGTAAATTTTTCTGGTCAAGAAACTATAGTTTTTTCTCGAGTTCAAAATTATTATAAATATCAACCATAAAAATACCCCATTGTCGCTTTGGATAAATTCCAAATCACTTGGAAACGGGGTTTTCCCCTTCAACGCTATTTTTAAAGGTTTTTTTCGAATTCTCCGCACCAAAAAATATAATAATCAACCATGACCTTGTCAAAATTCTTCCTTTACTGAGCAATACCGCGACATAAGCCGTGTGGATAAGCGCGCACGCGCGGTTTTTCGTATAAATCAATATTTTTGTCACAGTTCCCATCGGAGTTCCATTCTATAACTCAGCAGTTTTGTAGAGAATTGATCAAGGAATACGCTGATTTTTTTTTTCAAAATTTTCAAAGCATGTTCTCGCCTTGAAAACAATGTTTAAATAATATAACTATTTATAACAAATAAATTAAATTGTTTATAACAATAAAATAAATACGTTATTAAAGTGACTTTCAAGAGCTTCAAAATGTTTTTTTGTTGAAGTCTGTAGGATGAATAGAACCGGAGATATAAGCAGTTAAAGGAGAGCATGTTTTCAATTTTTTACCGTTTTTCCGAAATGTCAACCCCTTGTAACTTCTAAACTAGGGGTGATAAAAATAAAATAAAAATTGTTTGACATATAAATTGGGTTCAAAGAAGCTGTAAAAAAAAATATAGCCAAATCAGAAAACATGAGGTCAAAAAGTGTCACGCTTGACATAATACCAAAAAACTATTTTTTTTAATATGCAAAAAAAATATTTTTTTTTTAAATTAAACCATTTTGTATGAATATATGATACATTTCATTTACATTGAATTTTACAGATATAAGCGAACCTATAATCATTTTACCAACGAATTTTTCCTTTTTTTTTACCTGCAGGAAAGCCTAGCCTCAAGTATTTTCGATGAAAAAAAATGTTTTTTTGGGGTGTGGTAATGAAACAAAACACTGTATCACGAGTTGGAAAAATAATCCCACCTCATCAATCTTCCCCTCCTCCCAGCCCTCACAAAAAAATCGTTGGTTTAATATTTAATAAGTGATTTTCAGTCATACGAAAATGTGTTCTTTATTTTATTTTATTTTTTAAATAATTCTCGTCTCATCAAAATGTAAAGCCGGTTAACTTTTTAAAAGTATTTTTTAGAAAACAAAATCCTTTCTATAGTACCTATTGTATACCTATCTATTAAAATGATAAAAAAAGAAATTATGTATCGATTGTTTTTTTTTAAGTCGTTTTAGTTCCTAAGTGACTCATACATTTAAACAAAAAGTAAGAAAGTTTTGCTTTCACAAAATTCGATTAGAATATTAATATAATATATATTTATTTATAGTTTATTAAATATATAAATAACATGCATATTATGCTGTAATATACTGAATTATATACTTGACACACTGATACAATTTCAAAATTATTAAACTGTTATTATACGGTAATTTAGCCAATTACGTAATTTTCGCAAGTCGCGTTCATAGCTTCTATTAGACTAATCTTTAATAACAGTAATTTTATTCAAAAATCAACTACGTTTTCTGTCATCAATTTTGCGTTCTGACCTCGGCGTGCTTGACGGCTTAGAAAATTATCTTGTTTTGATTACTTTTTATGGTTTATTAAGTTAGTTTTATGAAGAAAATTTGTATGGTCGTGTTAAAGGACTTAAAAGTCTTAACTTTATTGATAGAATAAATAGGATAGTATTTAAAATTTTAAATACACTAATTTTACTAACAAAATGATAGTACGCACTTTTTACACTAGAATATAAATACTTTGCACTAAAAATATTTTTATGATTTTCTATATTTATAAAGTTAATTAGTTTCAGATGAGTGCAACCCTGAAAAGATTAGATTAAATTTAAAATTAACACCTTTCTGATTTATTTTAAGTTTTCAACTGGCAATTTTGAATATTTTAAATTTAATTTTTAGTTTAAAAAATAATTAATTCAAAATAAACCGTGGAAACCTAATTTCTTAATTATAATTTATTTTCTTAATTTACACAACAATACTGAATATGTTAAGTTTCAGTAAATATTTACCTCTTCTTCTTTGTTTTGCCCCTTTTGAAATTTGCCAACGTTACGAATATTTTAAAATTTCAGACATATGCGGGTGGTTTGAATAATGGAATTATCTGATTTAAAACAGGAAAACAAAACCTGCAATTAAATCTTTGTTTAATTGCGGTATAAGTAGATATATACAGTAGATGTTCTGTAAATCGAACCGTTTTTTGTTAGAATATTATCATTTTTCGTTTCTTATTTTTTAAAACAAAACCTTTTGTTTGTCTTTACTTAATTGCAGATTGCAGTATAAGTAGTTATGTACAGTAGATGTTCTGTAAATCGAGCCATTTTTTGCTAGAAAATTATCATATTTCGTTTAAAAAATCATTTTTTTGAAAACGAATCTCATTTTTGATGCAGTGTATCAAAAAAATAAAATATATAATTTTTCTATCTCTTAACTATTTTTGATTTAATTTTGTTTGATTTTTTGTCTAATTTAAAATTGTAATTTTTAATATGTTTGTAACGTGGTTACAAACGCTTCTGGCACATCTGTCAGTGGTATGACGTCAAAATACAGTTACACAGTCAAAATACTCGATCGCTATGCGTTTGTTTCGGTTTATTTACTGAGGTCTGACGTCACAGGCATACCACGTGACTTTGAATAAACGTTATGGCGGGAAATTTTTCATTATATTTTGGAAAAATAAATTAAAAAAGTATCTATTAAATACATACACACAATTTACTATGTATATTCCGCTGGCAGTCCCACTATAGCACCCCTCAAAAAAACCTATTGCATAATTTGTTGCTATTTTGTTGCTATTTTGTGCCACCAAGCCCGATTTTGTAACTTGCTCCATTCTCGAGAAAAATGGGGGGGGCCAGCGTCAGTTCTCGCTAGCAGTCCGCTCAATTACTCCGTAACTAATAGAACTAGATAAAAAATCTTTGCAGGATATTTTGTTGCTAGTTGAGTACTTCCGGATACCAATAAAAAATTTACCCCCCCCCCCCAAATTTTTTTTTGTTTTTTTTTTTACAATAACAAATGAAAAAAATAATATTCAAACTTCTTATTTGTTGCATCCAGCACCCCCCCCCCCCAAAAAAAAAAACATGCTCTGTCATATTATCTAAAAAGGAGAATAATAATCTTACTTGAAAAAGTAATATTCTAACTAGTTTTTAATTTGTTGCCGCGAGCACCCCCACAAAAAACCTTCATATTTACTTAAATATATTATTATTTAATGTGCTAAAGCCCTAAAACATTTTGTTGCTCCCTCATTTTATTTAAAAAGTTAACATAAGTGCCATCATATGGAGTATAATAATCATACATGTTAAATTAATATTCTAACTAGTTTCTAATTTGTTGCAGCCAGCACCCCCCCAAAAAAACCTTCATATTTACCTTAACATATTATTATTTAGTGTGTTTAAGCCCTAAAACATTTTGTTGCTCCCTCATTTTATCTAAAAAGTTAACATAAACGCTATCATATAAAGTACAATAAACATACATGTTAAATTAATATTCAAACTAGTTTCTTATTTGTTGCAGCCAGCACCCCCCCAAAAATCGTTCATATTTCAGTTAATACATTATCAGTTAATATTTTTGAGACCTAAAACATTTTTTTGCTCCGTCATTTTTTCTAAAAAGTTAAAATAAGTGCCATTATATGGAGTATAATAATCTAACATGTTAAATTAATATTCAAACTAATTCTAGTTTCTAATTTGTTGCAGCCAGCACCCCCCCCCCCCCCCCCCAAAAAATCTTCATATTTACCTTAATATATTATTATTTAATATTTCTGAACCCTAAATAATTTTGTTGCTCCCTCATTTTATCTAAAAAGTTAACATAAGCGCAATCAGATGGAGTATAATAATCCAACATGAAAAATTAATATTCAAACTAATTTCTAATTTGTTGCAGCCAGCACCCCCCCAAAAATCGTTCATATTTAAGTAAATACATTGTCAGTTAATATTTTTAAAACCTAAAACATTTTGTTGCTCCGTCATTTTTTCTAAAAAGTTAACATAAGCGCCATCATATGGAGTATAAAAATAGTATATGAAAATTTTATTATTCAAACCAGTTTCTAATTTGTTGCAGCCAGCACCCCCCCAAAAATCGTTCATATTTAAGTTAATACATTGTTAGTTAATATTTTTAAGACCTAAAAAATTTTGTTGCTCCGTCATTTTTTCTAAAAAGTTAAAATATGTGCCATTATATGGAGTATAATAATCCAACATGAAAAATTAATATTCAAACTAGTTTCTAATTTGTTGCAGCCAGCACCCCCCCAAAAATCGTTCATATTTAAGTTAATACATTGTCAGTTAATATTTTTGAGACCTAAAACATTTTTTTGCTCCGTCATTTTTTCTAAAAAGTTAAAATAAGTGCCATTATATGGAGTATAATAATCCAACATGAAAAATTAATATTCAAACTAGTTTCTAATTTGTTACAGCCAGCACCCCCCCAAAAATCGTTCATATTTAAGTAAATACATTGTCAGTTAATATTTTTAAAACCTAAAACATTTTGTTGCTCCGTCATTTTTTCTAAAAAGTTAACATAAGCGCCATCATATGGAGTATAAAAATAGTACATGAAAATATTCTTATTCAAACCAGTTTCTAATTTGTTGCAGCCAGCACCCCTCCCAAAAATCGTTCATATTTAAGTTAATACATTGTCAGTAAATATTTTGAGACTTTTTTGCTCCGTCATTTTTTCACATAAGCGCCATCATTTGGAGTATAATAATCATACATGTTAAATTAATATTCAAACTAGTTTCTAATTTGTTGCAGCCAGCACCCCCCCAAAAAACCTTCATATTTACCTTAACATATTAATATTTAATGTGTTTAAGCCCTAAAATATTTTGTTGCCCCTCATTATATCTAAAAAGTTAACATAAACGGTATCATATGGAGTATAATAATCATACATGTTAAATTAATATTCAAACTAGTTTCTAATTTGTTGCAGCCAGCACCCCCCCAAAAAACCTTCATATTTACCTTAACATATTATTATTAAATGTGTTTAAGCCCTAAAACATTTTGTTGCTCCGTCATTTTTTCTAAAAAGTTAACATACGCGCCATCATATGGAGTATAAAAATAGTACATGAAAAAATTATTATTCAACCATGCAGTTTCTAATTTGTTGTCCCCAGCACCCCCCAAAAAACCTTCATATTTACCTTAATATATTATTATTTAATGTGTTTATTCCCTAAAATTATTTACTTTTTCGTTGAAAATCGCAATGCTAATTTTTTTTTAATATTTTTGTTCACAGATGGTGAATCATTTTATGATTTTGAAGCTTCTTATAAAATTTTATTGTACTTTTTTACAACTTTGGGCTTACTCATGAATTTTTTAATTTTTTCAAGACATTCTCTAAAAGATTTTTAATTTCCTAAACAGTGTGCAATATTTAAATAGCTAATACTTGAATTGAACAAATTAAAAACTGGATTTAATATTAATTTTTCATGTTGGATTATTATACCCCATATGATGTCGTTTATGTCAACTTCTTAGATAAAATGAGGGAGGATCAAAATGTTTTAGGGTTCAGAAATATAAAATAATAATATATTTAGGTAAATATGAAGGTTTTTTGGAGGGATGCCGGCGGCAACAAATTAGAAATTAGTTTGAATATTAATTTAACATGTAAGATTATTATACTCCATCTGATTGCGCTTATGTTAACTTTTTAGATAAAATGAGGGAGCAACAAAATTATTTAGGGTTCAGAAATATTAAATAATAATATATTAAGGTAAATAGTAAGATTTTTTGGGGGGGTGCTGGCTGCAACAAATTAGAAACTAGTTTGAATATTAATTTAACATGTTAGATTATTATACTCCATATAATGGTACTTATTTTAACTTTTTAGAAAAAATGACGGAGCAAAAAAATGTTTTAGGTCTCAAAAATATTAACTGACAATGTATTAACTGAAATATGAACGATTTTTGGGGGGGTGCTGGCTGCAACAAATTAGAAACTAGTTTGAATATTAATTTAACATGTATGATTATTATACTCCATATGATGACACTTATGTTAACTTTTTAAATAAAATGAGGGAGCAACAAAATGTTTTAGGGCTTTAACACATTAAATAATAATATATTTAAGTAAATATGAAGGTTTTTTGTGGGGGTGCTCGCGGCAACAAATTAAAAACTAGTTAGAATATTACTTTTTCAAGTAAGATTATTATTCTCCTTTTTAGATATGACAGAGCATGTTTTTTTTGGGGGGGGGGGGGTGCTGGATGCAACAAATAAGAAGTTTGAATATTATTTTTTTCATTTGTTATTGTAAAAAAAAAAAAAAATTTGGGGGGGGGGGTAAATTTTTTATTGGTATCCGGAAGTACTCAACTAGCAACAAAATATCCTGCAAAGATTTTTTATCTAGTTCTATTAGTTACGGAGTAATTGAGCGGACTGCTAGCGAGAACTGACGCTGGCCCCCCCCATTTTTCTCGAGAATGGAGCAAGTTACAAAATCGGGCTTGGTGGCACAAAATAGCAACAAAATAGCAACAAATTATGCAATAGTTTTTTTTGAGGGGTGCTATAGTGGGACTGCCAGCGGAATATACATCAATTTACTAAATATTTAAAAAAAATCTAACCAGAACTTAAACATATAATATAAGATATGCGAAAATAATAATCAGTTTTTCTGACATACATACCTGCCTATATCTATGTGCTAAAAATATCCATAGACTAAATAAAATTCTACATTCCGATGTGATAATGACCTCGCACAAACAAGTGCCTTCAGGTAAGATAAAAATAACAAATGTACAAAAGATAACAGTTAATTTGTCATGGCTGAATCGCTTAAAATTACCAACGTGCTTGCTTCTTCTTGGGAAATTTAAATTACAAATATCTCAACAGTAACAACAGAGTATACTACAATGACAACGATCTCTCAGTGAGAAAGAAACAAGGGAAAAGTTTGTTCATGTTGTAATTAATACTACACAGTAAAGTTTATTGGTGAGTTGTGTTTTGTTTTAAGAATCAATGAGAAATTGTGTCAATTTTTTCAATAGAAACATTAGAAGGCTTTGTAAATTGTAAATGTATGGTTTGGCTTTTTTAGATGTGATAGCTAAGAAATCATGTATTTAAGAGATATTTTGTGCACTGTTAAGAAAGTAAACATCAATCAATAATGATGGTCTATTAAAATTGAAAACCTCCATTAGAAGATTGGAAGATAGTGATCATAAAAAATGTGGTACATTTTTTTTGTCGTAACAAAAATATTGACATTATTACGGAGACAGGACCACAACAAATTTAGGTCATATCTCAGGAGGAACCCCCTACAAGATTACTGAAAATTAAAAAAATATGTTTAAAAACTCCTAAAATATGTATTCACTACATTTTTGTAATTTTGAGTCGCTTAATTATATTAAGAAATATTCACGATGGAATTTTTTGGATTAAAACTAATTGGGCTACACACTTATAAAAGTAAGAGAAAATACTATCTTCGAAATATTGTTCTAAAAAATTTAATATCTTCATCCGACAGTATATTCGCTAAAGCAGTGGTTTCCAAACTTTATGTAACTACGCCTCCCTTTAAAAAAAATTTATATCTGGTGCCTCCCCCCCCTCCCCCCCTTTATTTCATTAAATTATACAGACATATTTTAAAAAGGTATGAAATGTATTTTTTTGCGTATAAAATTTATTTTTAACGCGATGAATATGCTTGTTTATTGGTACAAACTTCATTAAATCTAGGTCTTATTAAGGGGGGGGGGGGGGTGATTTCACTCTGATTTTTTTATTATAATTCTATCAGTTTTGCTTTTTCAATAATAGTTGTCAGTCAAAAACTACACAGTAACGTCCCTTTTAGAAACAGAAAAATATAATGTTGTTATATAAAAGTTTATTTATAATTATATATTTTTATTTATACACCTTAATGTGATGTTGAAAATTAAATTTCTCTTAAACTTTTCGCGCCTCCCTTTGCACTAGTCCGCGCCTCCCCAAGGAGGCCCGCCTCCCAGTTTGGAAATCACTGCGCTAAAGAGAAATGATAATATTAAGATAATATTGTTTTCGATATACAGTGGAACCTCGTTAGTATTTTTTTGAGAGAATTGGGGGAAAAACACTAACGAAATATTTTAACATGGGGTCTTATGGAAGAATTTCAGGATCTAAAAAATAACGTACTAACGAGGTTTCACTGTATAGGAAACAAAAAACACAGCTCTGTTGTGTGAAATTAGGTTAGTTAAGAGCTGTCAGATATAAAAACCATGAAGACAAAGAACAGGGTTATGATAGTCGATAAAACAGGCCGCGCATACAAATGTCACATACCCATTTTTTATCTAAAGTAATTGTATAAACAATAGCTTTTTCGGGATATAAAATAGCATATGCCCTTCTTCATGATATAAGCACTCTCCCTGTCAAATTTCATCAAAATTGGCTCAGCGGTTTGGCCGTGAAAAGGTAATAAACAGACAGAGACACTTTCGCATTTATAATATCAGTGCGTATTATGTACACGGAGAGAAAAATCACATAATTTTAACAGGGAAATTCTTATAAAAATTACCGTGCTTCTAATAAAGCGTGCGCGATCGACGGCAACAGTAAAAAATATTATACATCCATTTAAAAATTATTAAAATGAGAAGGAAAAATTGCTGTGCTCCAGCACAGTAAAAATTAGATTGCTGTATCAGAAAACTTCCTTACCGATTTAATAAAATTTCTAATAATACCTAACAATATTTATACAGCCATGAATGAATTTTTATACATATAGCTTATTATTATTTTTTAATAAGAAAAATGAGCCTGTGGCACAAGAAATTGATATTTTTTGGAATTTATGGAAATTAAGGAATTGATTGGGTTTAAATATTAATACAACATTTTTGTGATAAATTTTATTAGAAAAAAGGTTATTATATATAATTAATATCTGAAACTGAAAGTAATGAAAAAAAGGTCTTCAGTTTTTATTTTACGAGGGCCCCCTCTCTCACATTCTGCCCCGGGGCCGCCGAACTTCTAGTTACGGCACTAGAACTACTTATACCATATCACTGTAAATAAAAAAGAATACAACAAATTATTTTTAAATTTATTTATAGTAAAATAATATATAGATATGTGTGTTGACTGTTGATATTTGCATTAACTTGTTAGCCGGGTCCAGTGGCGTCGCTAGGGAAGGTCCGTTTCGGGTGACACATATGTTATTATACAGGGTGTCCCATTTTAATCTATCACCCCCCTAATTTTTTTTATCTATCAATTGAATCAAAAAATGCTTCAAATAAAAGTTGTGTGGTTTTGAGGGGGACACAAAATGGCGTTATTAGTTTTTTATTTTTTGGACGTCTTCATGGTCAAATAGGCCCAACTTTTTTTTTCAAATGGAAACCTATATTTTTTATTACGGTATCTTATTGTTTTGAAAAAAACAAGTAGCTTTTGTTTCAAAAAAAATTTTGTATGACTTCATTTTTTTTTTTAATATTAAACAAAAAAATTTTAGATTTTAGATTTTTACTAATTTTTTACTCGAAACCCATTAACTTTAGAGGAAAAATGTAAAATACAAAAAATGTTTATTTTAATCTGATATAACTAGGAAAATTATATCAGGATTTTTTGTTAACTTTTGCTCTTCAAAATATTAAAGCAAATAAAAAATAAAATAAAAAAATCTGAAATAATTTTCCTAGTTATATCATATTAAAATAAACTTTTTTTGTTTTTTACACTTTTCCTCTAAAGTTAATGGGTTTAGAGTAAAAAATTAGTAAAAATCAAAAAACTAAAATTATTTTGTTGAATATTAAAAAAAAATGAAGTCATACAAAAAATTTTTTGAAACAAAAGCTACTTGTTTTTTTCCAAACAATAAGATATTGTAATAAAAAATACAGGTTTACATTTGAAAAAAAAAGTTGGGCCTATTTGACCATGAAGACGTCCGAAAAATAAAAAACTAATAACGCCATTTTGCGTCCCCCTCAAAACCAAACAACTTTTATTTGAAGCATTTTTTGATTTAATTAATGGATAAAAAAATTAAAGGGGTGATAGATTAAAATGGGACACCCTTGTATTATACATATTATACATTATTATACATATGTTAAAAAATATAGCCTATTTACCTCTTTTTTTATTATTTAATGCTTCTAGGCAGTGGCGTATACTTTTCGTGGGGGATTATATACTTATGTGTTAAATTTTGGAAGATATTTTGAACTGTTTTCTCAAAATATACGTTTTTTTAGATACTGAACATTTCGGGGGGGGGGGGGGGGTCCCGTTACTACGCCATTACTCCTATGGGATCAAAATGTGTAAAAAAAGACCAATTTTTGATCATTTAAAGTTTATAAGATTGATGCTAACCTTTCAATTAATTAAAAAACAAATGGAAACCACTTGGGAAACCACTAATATTTTTTCTATTATTAAAAATCCGCAGGGGGTCACTTCCGATTTCCGCCCCAGGTGTCACATCCCCTAGCGACGCCACTGGCTGGGTCTACGCGGTAAATTCACTGACTCAATTACGTGATACTTTACATATTATACATTGTTGAAAAGGTTTTTTGTTTTCATCTCTTCAATTAATTAATTTAGTTAAAAATTTAATAATGGATGTAAGAATAAATGATAGAACGTAGTTTTTTTTACATTTGATTACAACTTTTAATTATTCATTATTATTCTTAAGTAACAATCATAAATAACCTCAAAATGCGCGTTACCAGGCTTGTTCATGCATACGTATATTGTAAACACACTTATCAAATAAAAATACTTAAGTAAAAAAGTAGATTAAAGAATAAACAAGTAAAAAAATCATATTAAATGGATATAAGTACGTACTTACGTAGTTGTACTCAAAGAATATACTTTGTAATTGTAATGACGCACTTTTTTCGGTTTAATTTCGATAAATAACTCGCACACGAACTGAGAAATACTGACATGAGAAACCTTGAAATTGAAAGTGAGCGCCGATACAAAACGAAGATACACGATTGTCTCCGACTTTGATCTTTATTCTATTGAAAGCAAATTTCGCGTTTTTTTTTAACTTTTTATTAGAATATCTCGCGAACCATAAATCTGATATCTATACTTAAAGCGTATGATTTTTAGATAATCGTTTTACAAACAAAATAAGCCCATACATACCTCTCAACGATTAACAGTTAATGAAATATTCTTTTTTTAGTTTTTGTGTACTGATATATTCAACAAAATTGGTACCTTCTGTCTTTTTTTCTCTAATGAATAGTAGGAACAGAATTATAAAACAGCACAGTAATTTTAATTGGGCCGTCTAAGTTTTTATAGCCGCTTAAATAATATTTTTTTTAAGAACAACTACTAAAAATTATTTTTTTATCGAGAATGGAACTTTTTACTGTGCTGTTTTACAAATTTTGCTGGGCTATATTGTATATTTTATATTAAGTATTATATTTTTTTTTATTTTCCGGTAGAAAATTGACCATATTCGACATTCGCACACCGTTTATAGTGGAGAGCACTGCAATTTTTATAAGATTTTTCTCTCCGTGTAGATATGCTATGCATTCATACATGCGAATATTCAGGCATTTAATGTATATACTATCTACTAGTTTATATCATATACAATAATATACATATATGTAGTATGTGTACAAATGTAAATTCTTGATAAAAAGTGATAAATAATAAAAAATATTTATAGTTAATAAGCCACAAAAAACATGTTTTATAATATTACATGTTTGGTACATTTTTATTTATATACTTATTTGTTTTGTTTCAGGTTAGAACGAAAACAACTTTGTTACCGTCCATAGTCATTAGTATCTGATTAAATGATATACAAGGTATTGTACTTATTAGATTAATTATTAATTCATAAAGTTCAATATTGTTTAAATGTTTCATAAAAAAAATGTCAATGTCTCCTATCTTAATCACTCCAGGGCATTTCCTAGCCACATCCAGCATACATTGATGTTTTTTCTTATTAAATATAAAGCCAGTATCTACCTTTATATTTTCATATTACAACAACTAAACCTTTCTGTATAGCACCCATGAAAACGTAATATTTTTTAAAATTAATTCTTTCTTGAAAAATACATTTTTTTGGTCGACACATCGGGATTCATAACTTTGTAAATTTTTAATATTATTCAATAAAAATTAATATTAAATAAGTTGAATATATACTTAATAAAATGTTCTCTACCAGATCCTCCAATAATTAGTTATACCTGTGAAAAAAAATTCCCAAACATTTACACCACTTTTTTGACCCGTCACAATAGCTTTTCTCCTTAACGTTATTCGATCATTAGAGCAATGTATAGATAAAAGTAAAAAATTTTAATACCTATGTTATTTATAGATAACTCATATATTTTACTAATTTGTATTTAACATATTGGACCAGTGGCGGATTTAACGGGTGGCAAATGAGCAGTTGCCGCCTGGGCCCCCGTCTGAAAATGCTCTCAAGGGCCCCTTCAGATAAGAGTCTTTGTATGTGAGCCCTTTCAGATTCTGCTGTGTAAAAAATGTTCGATTCCATCCAATAATTTTGCGTGACACTTTATCTGAGGAAACACTTAAAAATTTCAGTATTTTGTACATCGAAAGAGACGTAGGTAACAAAATAGATCTGAATCAGATAATCAAAATATTTGCACAACAAAAGGCTAAATAAGGTTTTAAAACAATTTAACCTACCATGAACTATATGTATGTCTAAACAAGAGTTTAATGTATAAGTCGAAATATATAAGTGAGATTGCCGATTACAATTCAAACAATAAATAATAAATAAATAACAAAATATTTGGTTGAAGCAATAAAAAAATTAATTAGGAAGTCAAAAGACAACTAAAAATTATTAATGTATTAATAATATAATTTATAATTAATTTGTAGCTCTCAATGAATTAATGTTTTTTTCACATCAATCAATTTTTGAATTGGTGCACCCAAACAATTATTTAAGTGATTTTTTTTTACTCAATAAAAGGGCCCCTCGATACGTTTGCCACCTAGCTCATTTCCCTTAAATCCGCCACTGTATTGGACGTATGGTTTTTGAGTAATTGGATATTAAAATTATAATTTTTAACACACGATAAATGAGAGAACTTACCGAAAGTGCTATGTTTATTGAAATTATACACAATTGACTATATAGAGTCGTTTTAAAAACTTATCATTCGAAACTTCAACCTTTTAAATACCTACTTTAAACATTATAAAACAAATATATTCACATGTAATTTATTCAAAATAATGATAAACTAGCTCTGCTATTACAGCAAATTAGTACATGTTATACTATTATATACCGTTCTGTCGATTTCAATTTTCAATTTAAATTTAACTTTTTACTTTTAATAATTAACAAATTAAAGTATTTCATTAAATGAAGGTTCTGAATATTAATTAAGAACAAAAATTTTCGATACCAATCTTTTTTTACAGTTTGTTAGACGAATAACCTTAACAAAACAACTCACAATGTCCACTTGATATTAATTTGCTAAAAACTGTCGACAGTTTAAATAATACAAAAAAACACCACTAAATTAAAAAATTTCACAATACATTTTATCTCTTTCAAAGTACAAAATAAACCACATTCAATAAATACTAAACAATACAATATCAACACAGTTTCTGACAATAATTCTGTAAAAAAAAATCATACCACCACATCTATATGGTTTCCCTCAACAAAAAGCATAATGAAGCACTCCTCCCAAAGGGGTTACCCCTAACATTTTCATGAATATCTCTCGTACGATTTTTCATGATTGGAATCTACCGACAACTCATTATGACGGCGCAAATACGTGTGTGGGTGTTTATCTGGAGAGGGGGGGGGGGGGGGGTATGAGGAAAGACCTCCCCCCCTCCCGAGCGAAATCGCACATAAAACGTGAAAAATATGAACGTGATAAATTTTTGATAAAAAATGTTTTGATGAAAAGTTTAAAGCAGGTTAAATTTTTTTTTGTGTGCGGATAATTCTTTTTGAGGAAAGTTTTGCGATTTTATTCAATGCTATCCCGTTTATTCTGCATTTTAAATGGGAACTTTGATAGTAAATGTTTAAAAATATAAATTTTCTGTATATTCTATTTTTGGCATTATCGAATTGATATATTTTTTACTTCAAATCAAGTCTCAAATCTACTGACAATGAGTACGGGCTGTGAATTTTCAAATTACGATGTGAGCTTATGAGATTTTCAAATCTTCGTTCGTGAGCATACAAATTATTTCTCAAAAATTTTGAAATAATTAAAACAAACTTTGATAAGCCATATCTCGAGAACGGTTTGAAAATTACAACTTTTTACGTCAATTTCTATGCAATAAACATACTTTTAATGAAATCATTATTTTGACATTGGCTCTTTAAATATTTCATAGAAATATCAATTTTTTAACCCTCGTAAAGTAAACTACTCTTTCAAAAACATACCTTATTTACACACACGCCCTTTTGAGTAGCTGTTAAAAATACTACCTTGTATATTCTTAGTTAGTTAGTTGAAGTGTTTTAGTGCAATATCATGAGTTATAGCGAATCAAATACAATGTTTAAAATAGTGGCTTACGCATGTAAGGGTTAAAGATAAGAAAATATAGAGAGATAAGAAAATAAGTCGTAGAAACCCCGTACAAGGGTTAAACATTAACTTCGTTAAATTTCTGCATTGTCTTATCTCCTTGAGAAATAATTTTAATGCGGATATTAATTTTTGACGTTTATGTTAGATATAGAATTATATTTATTATTATTATTATTATATTTATGATGCAGTTTTATGTATAATATTATCAGAAGTTAACGTATTAACCACAATAATTACATGCTGTAAAATAATACTTTTATTACATACGTATATTTTATTGTTTATTTAAATACTTCTATAATTAAACTAATTTTTATTTATTCCAGATAAAAGTGACTCTGTAATATACATATTTATAATAAAGATATTTATATTACAAACTTATCTAACACAGTGGTCTCCAAACTCAATATAATGGGAGCTATACTTTTAAAATTCAAATTATCTGGTGATATTTAGATGTCTATTATACCTACACCATCTATTCTAATGTGAAGTTTAAAAAAAATATATTAATTTTAGGTATTTCTTATATTTTGAAGACCCCTCCCCGAAAAAAAAAATCTTATTAAATTGTTTTAAAGAACTATAGAACTCCTGGAATGTTATCGAAAATTGTTGATATTGCAAAACAGCATTTTTATTGATTTTAAATTGGGGTTTCTCCGGTACAAAATACTGAGAATCACAAATCTAATAATCTATTTAAATTAAACAAATTCGATTATTTTTTTAAAATATCTGATTTGTATGTAATTCTGTTTCTGGTCGTTTATAATATCAATTCAACTGTGAGTAATTTCCTATGTTGGTGGTTTTATTAAATTCATTAACTTCTTTTAAAAACCGCAATGCGTCCAAATCTGATATCGAGTTGATTATAACTAATAAGAACTATGCATTTGCATAAAAATAAAATAAGGTAAATTTCCTTAATCAGTGTTTTTCAAACTGTTTAGGGTAGTAATTTGATTAGTAAAAACTTAATTTTATATAAAAAATTAACTTGATTAAAACGACATAGATAAAAATTACGAAAAATTAAATTGAATTAAAAGTCGATAATTTTTGCCTGTTCTTTTGAATTGGTAAACATTATGATAAAATACTAAAGCGGAGGCAATATACATCTCTGTTCTGCTCTCTTTACTTTCATCTAGTTGTTATTGGCACTAGTCATGGGCACTTTACGTATACTGCTTTTTCGGATTGACTAGCTTCTTTTTAGGGTTCCGAAGAAACCCTATTAATCTCACTTTGTCGTCCGTCCTTTTCACTCAAATCTCAATAACTCGTAAACTATATAAGCTAGAACCTTTTTTTTACTAAATATGTAAAATGACACCCTCTAGTAAAATATGTACAAATATTTTGGAAAAATATTTTTTAGGGGGGTTGCTAAGAAGCTAAAGACAGGCAAAAAAATTTTTTTTTATTACATCAAAATGTGTAACCAAGCTAGTGTAATTTGATCCTTATTCTAATTTAAAAAAAAATGGCGCCTACAGTATTATGGCTTTAATACAAAATTGAATACAAAATAACACAAAAATTATCAAATAAAAAGTCATACAATTTAAAACATTGTAAAGCATTTACATAAAAAATACACTTTTCTTGATAATGTACCGAACCGCGATAATTAATTATCCACTGTTTTTAAACAAAATGACCAATTATCATCAAATCACGATGTAAAACAGTTAAATGTATATAGATTAAAATTCAATCACATTTAATAAAAAAATGCCCGGCACTGGGGTAGTGTCCAAGACTGGTGCCAGTACCTTATGTTTTTAAAACCCTTTATGAGGTTCAGAGCCGGCCGAACGGCCAGGCGACCCAGGCGACAGCCTGGGGCGCCAAATTCGTGGGGGCGCCAATTGTCATAAACTTATTTTCTATGTTCTGTTATAGGGCGCCAAATTTAAGATTTACATTTTTTTTTAATAATAATTTTGATTTTTTCTGCAAAATAATTCATTAATAAAATTGCTTAATATCAAAAATAGTTTACGAAATTTCCAATCTTTGTGTGTGACGTTTCTGAACACACTGGATTAATAGTAAGTGTCAAATAAAAACTGCATTATCGACATGCACAGTGACGGCTTTGGGGGGGGGGGGGGGCGATCGCTTGGGTCGCCAGGCCGAGAGGGGCGGCGGAAGAACACAATAGCTTCAAATAAGTTTGTAATCCAAGAATATTCTTCTTCAGCAATTAAAAGTGTGTAATCGCAAGGGAGCGTAAAATTTATAAAAACGGAATTAATGCCGCCAATAGATATACTAGTTAAAACAATAGGTACTCTTCTGATGAACGACTGTGCCGCAAAAAAATGCGAATTATATTCCCTTTTTTAACCCTTCTGTCAACCACAGTTCTAAAACCTTCCCGTCTACCATATAGGTCTGGCTGGACCTTCATATATTTTGTATGAGAATGAAATAAAATAAATGGAAAAAATTAATAAAACTTTTTTTTATAGATTAATTTGAATATAAAATGTATATTTTCCCTTATTTTAATACATTTTGAATTTTATTTAAAATTTTTTTTGTATTTTTATTTATCTTCTAGATTTACACATTCGTGACATTTTAAATATTGCCGGCTATCTTGCAAACATACCGGGTCTGCGCAAGCATTGCACGTGAATCTTGTTTTTATTTGAAATTTATTATTTATTCGGCAAATCTTTGGATTTCTTCTGTTTTGCTGCTGTTTGGCTAGTGGTCGGTTGTGGAATTTTAAGTTGTAACGGTGCCCCATTTTAAAGGTAATTAAAGGTATGAAGGTCTGGCCAGACCTATAAGGTAGACAAGAGGTATACAAATAGAAATATCATTTTTTTTCGCACTCCCACACACCCTATTATTATTTTTTTGCACTGAATCATAGAAAAGAGGTAGATTAAGGAATTCAAGGAATTTGATAAAGATACATAAAATATTTCTATCAAAAAAACTTATAGAAAGATCAAAAAGGTCTGGCCAGACCTAATGGTTGATATAATATATTATTGTTATAATATATATTATGTATGTATCATTCCGCCATTATATTTTTTTAGTGATAATACTGATAATACATATGCAGACAACATTGATTACTAAACTCTTTACATTTTTTAATCATTAATTTTAATAATTTTTTTTTTTCAAATTATCACAGATTTTTTTGTCCGTCAGACTTTTTTTTGTCGTTCGCCATTTTGGGGGTGGGGGGGAAGCCGTCAAAAAAAATCTTGCCTGGGGCGCCAGAATCGCAAAGGCCGGCTCTGTGAGGTATCTTCTTTGAAATTCTATAAAAAATACATTAATTTATTAGAATTAGAATTTAGAGATCTACATTTATTCTGTAACTATCCTATATTTATTTTCTGTTTATAATAATTCAGGGGTCGAAACTGGTCAGTAAAATCAGTAAAAGTCAGTTTTTTGTAATCCGGTCAGTTAAAGTCAGTTTTTTGGAAAAATGGTCAGTTTTGTCAGTTTTTTTGAGTTTGGCACTCAAAGTTTTCACATCGGAGCCCAATTTATCGTGAAAAACTCACTATTAAAACGATACAATCACCGTAAAAAATATATTCAAGTTATTAATAATGTTTTGATTGTGAATTCGCAACAACGATTTACTTATTTAAAATTTAATCATTGTTATGAATTCACCAAACTCAATACATATTTGTTAATTATGCACTTGACTGGCTGAATAAAAAAGATACAAAATGGACATTTTGTATCTGAATGGGGAAAAAGGGATGGTGAAAGTGACATTTTTTGTTGTGTGTGCTGAAAAAGATTCTATGACTTAGGGCTTCGAGGCAATTGAGCAACATGCATCATTTCAAGACTCAAAAACGTAAAGAGCAATCAAGAGTAAAATTGTCCGTTTCTCAATCGCATCTCTCATTCATTTTTTTAACTCGGTTCAGATAGTCAGTAAAAGTCAGTATTTTTAGATTTCTGTGTCAGTAAAATCAGTATTTTTGAACACTGAACTTGTTTCGACCCCTGTAATATCAAGCACGTAAATAATGAACTATATTTAGACTATATTCAATCAATAATTATTAGTTACCAGTAACGTAATATTACTCAATAGACGAAATGGTAAAATAGTAATAATCATATATTAAATATCAGAAATTTATTGACAGTTCTGTCGCCTTTCAAATACGCTATAGTTTGTTCACGTGCCAGATTCGATTGTTTCCAAATATGACGAAATTAATATACAGTGTTTAATCTAGTCTAAATGTATTTTATGTAATATGTACATTGGTACATGTTATATTTATTAATTTAACATATATGGCCCACATTTAATCAGCTATATTTCATATAGATATTATGTGTTAACTATCGATAAACAATGTTAACGCTATAATGATATATTTCAATTAACTGCCTTATCTGGATGTTGTAATAACGACCGCCTATAACCCAGTCTTACCAACTACATTTTGTAGTTTTGATACTAAATTAATCGAAAATGAATAATAAAATATTTATATTTCCCAAAATCATTCTACGAGAAACGTTTACTTAAGCCAAAAATTCAATATTATAGTTTAACTATAGCAATAACTCGCGGCTTCGCACGCGTGTATTTTTTTGAGCCAAAAAAAATTATTTTTACCCATACAAACTTTTACATCCCCGTTTACCCACTTAGAGGCTCAATTTCAATAAATCCTTTCTGAATGGGAACTTACATCATAAAAGGAAGACACCCAAGAAATTTTACCTTTCTAGGTCCAGGGATTTAGGCTCGGCCATGATGAATCAGTCAGGACATGTTATTATATGTAGGTATGTACATAGATTAAGAATATAGGGGAAAGTTGCTATAATCATACTGCCGCCTGAATCGTATCATAGCTATTTTAAAGATAACCGTTATACATATTAACCAATCTATTGTGGATAATAGAAATTAATCCATATTTATGTGCGCATAACAATTTTTGTACTTGTAGAATATACGATATTAAAGCACAACACGTGGGCGTTGCCGCGCAACTCACTTGACAACTCAAAAAATACTCTTACCAATCGATTCGTGAATCAATCTCGAGTCCAACGAGGTATATGAAGCCATATATGAAAAATTTTGAGGGAGGGGGTCATGACCGGATTAATTCTTAAAATAGACCAAACTAGAACCACAGATCTTACATTTAGCGAAAACTCGAGGTCTCTAAGTGGTCAGGGGGGGCAAGAACTCGCGGTGGAAGACGGACGGACTGACGGACGGAAAATCGAGCACTTCGTGGGTTGCGCTAAAAATGTATGATTTATAAGCCGACGAAATAATGGTTCATACCTTGGATAATCGTACCTTTTGAAAAGCATCTGAAAACGTTAATATTATGTATTTGTGATCAATTTATCACTCATAAAAAATAATTCGAGTACATAAAGAATGAAACTACATGGAACGATGTAAATTTTGTCAATATAATCTATAATTAATCTAGAATGAAGAATTACAGTTTTTTCTGTGCAGTGATTGTCAAATATATACGTTTTATCTTAAGGCCGTACATGCCGATTTTTCCGAAACTAAAATCTACGAGATGGCGTTAGTAGTAAAAATCATACACGAGTCTTAGCCCTGAGGGGAAAGCATACAGAAAAGAATAAGATATATCTGTTATGATATTGTTATCTTATTTCTGTCGACAGACCGAATTTACATTGGAACAGTTGTATCATCACGCTGTTAACCATTATTTCATATTTGTTATTGACTTGACCTATTATGTTTAGTTTTCACCATTGATACATTTTAAAATGTGTAGTAGAAATGGGTTGAGAGAAGGCAAACGAAAATAATAAAAGAAAAGAATAAGACGTATATCTTATGATATTGTTATCTTACTTTTGTCACACTCAGAATTTACAGTGGAACAATTCTCTCATCACGCTATCATCCTTTATTTCATATTTGTTATTGACTTGACCTATTATGTTTAGTTTTGACCATTGTTACATTTTAAAATTTGTAGTAAAAATCCGGAACGATTAGAGTCTATACGCTCCCAAATTCTACATTAGATTGATATAGATTAATTTAAAATATAAGTACACCTGCATGTGTATGTAATTATTATAAAATGCAAATATCTTATTGATCAGGCTTCCGCGGTCTATAATTTTATAAATAAATAACTTATCTTTTATGAATTTTTTAACAAATATTTTATTTAAATAATTTGATATGTGATAATATATTGTGATCAAAAACAATCTATAACAAATACGTATTAAGGTAAATTTCGAGCCCTTTTACATAAGATAACGTAATCTCAGAAACAATGAAAAATATAATATCTTATTTGTAATCATATATATAATTAATTAAGTCAGACACGTATTTAGGAAAATTTGGGCCCTTTTTCTAAATATTTTAAATTTTTTTAAAAATAAAAAATAAAACTAGAAAGTAAATTATTTCAAACATTAACTATATAAAATTAAAGTCTGTCACGTATTAAGGTTAATTTAATGCCCTTTTTTTAAATACAACATTATTTCAGAAGCAATGCCAAATATATTATCTTAATTGTAATCATTTATATAATTAATTAAGTCAGACACGTATTTAGGAAAATTTGGGCCCCGTTTTCTAAACATTTAAATGTTTCGGATAAATAAAAAAATAACATGATATAGTAAGTTGTATCAAACATTAACTATATAAAATTAAAGTCAGTCACGTATTAAGGTAAATTTAATGCCCTTTTATTAAATATAACGTTATATCAGAAACTAAATTATCTGACTTGTAATCATTTATATGATTAATTAGTTCAGACACATATTGAGGGAAATTTGGGGCCCGTTTTTTTTTTAAATATATATTTTCGAAAAAATAAAAAAATAATATGAGATAGTAAGTTGTACCAAACATACTATATAAAATTTAATGTCAGTCGCGTAGTATGGTTAATTTATTGCCCTTTTTTATTAAAATATTGTAATGTCGGGAATAAAATTATAAAATTAAGATTATATTATCTATTAATTAGGTTTTCATTTCTTTTTTTGCTAGTGTTAAAAATATAATACATGAAAATAAGATACCTATATGGGTCAGTCCACGGTAATCGATACCAGATAGTTAAAAAAATATTTTACGAAAATGAATACTAAAATATAAAATTAACAGGCTATTTAACATCAATTTTCATAAACCAAAAGAAAATTTAAAAAATTTTGATTAATTTTCAAAATATTACAAAAAATTTAAATTTTTTTTCGAAAAAGACAACAAATAATGTGAAATCGCAATAACTTACTTGACAATTAGTGACGCTCGTGGCAAACTATTAAAAGTCTTTGACAATTACATATCAAACGTGACGTTTGACCGAATTAAAAAAAAATTACCCTCACCAAAAATAATGACTAAGGATAACCGCATTTATTATAAATTTAATGAGTCTTTTGATGTATTTGATAAATAATTGTTATAAGTATTAGTTCATAATATCAATAAGCAATTAAACACACAAATAGTACTCTTATTGTATCCTTTTATTCAACGTGTCACGACCGTCACAATTTTCTGTGACAACCGTCACAATGTTTATTGGGTAATAACCAGTTAAATAGATTACGTATTTACCTGATGCTCTTGTGTAACTAAAAATAATTTATTCGTAACATATTAAAGTATGATTATTATATAGTAACTTCAATATGAGAAGAGGTTTGATGCATAAGTAACTATATAATTAACTATATGATTAACTATATAGTTTTGTATTTATCGATGGTAGGCACAAACAGTGATTCGTGATAAATGATCTTTTTAAATCTAGAAACCAATTTTAAAAATTATATATAATATTATTATAAACTGAATAATAATAATTATTTTTACAAGAAAACATAGGCCTCGTTTTGTAAATAATATTAATTCTCAAAAAAATCTATGAAATTATGGTAAATTACATAATTAATCTGAAACAAAATAAAAAAACAAACATTGTATACTTGTATAAAAATTAACAAGAAACATTTACAACTTAATATCACAAGGATTTTTAATAGTTATTAGCTATAGAATTAAATAATCAGTTATTGAAAATTGAAATTGTACCAAGTAACAAGACTTCAAACTTCAACACATTTGTCAGGTTACAAAACATAATATGTACTGTATACTCAATGTAAAAGAGATGTGTTCATCTTTTATTTAGTTAAATAATATAACTATCCTTGTTTGTGTAAAAACTTAAACGAATTGCAATGTTGAAATATAACGATATTTCTCATTCTATCATAAAGGCAGTGTAAAGTCCAGTAAGTTATAAACTCCTCTATTACCTAAATCATTGATACAAAGTTGAAAACATACAATACGAAGTAAAAAAATGAACACAAACATACGCAATCTATAGATATTTTTAAATATGTATTATATGATGATAATCGCAGAATCAAAATAAAATATAAGTACCAATATTATAATAATATTTTAAATTTGAGAATAATCTATATATTAAACTAAACAGAAACAATGGCCTTATTAAAATTAAAGAGTCCCTTTCTCATACTGCGGCTGCGTATTAAACCAAATATAAAAATTAAGTCAAGAATGAAATCAAATTTTTTTACTTCATATTTTGATGAAACCTGCACCAACATGTTTCCATGTTCCAGTTTTATCACGCCCCCCTAGGGGGGCGCGCCCCACAGGTTGAGAATCGCTGACATACACATTTGTATTCTTTAAATGATAAAATAACATCTAAGTTTTTCAAATTATTATTGTAAATTTTCATAATTCAGTCTTCAAATTTTAATTAATATGCGTCTGAACTATTTTTTTATTGGTTAAATTATGTCCAAGGTTTCCTATACTGTTTATGTGAATATGTTATTTTAACAGTAGGGGCCTCAAATATTACTTAATACGCCTCTGTAGTATTTTTTATTAGTTAAATTATATACAATATCTCCGTACGGTCAGTGTGAATGTTATTTTAACAGTAGGGGCTTTAAATATCACTAAATACGCGTCTGGACTATATTTTTATTGGTTAAATTATATTTAAGGTGTCCCATGCAGTTTATGTGAACATGCTATTTTAACTGTAGGGGCCTCAAATATCATTAAATACGCGTCTGGACTATATTTTTATTGGTTAAATTATATTCAAGGTGTCCCATGCAGTTTATGTGAACATGTTTTTTAACAGTAGGGGTTTCAAATATCACTAAATACGCGTCTGGACTATTTTTTTATTGGTTAAATTATATTCAAGGTGTCCCATACAGTTTATGTGAAAATGTTATTATAACAGAAGGGGCCTCAAATATCACTTAATACGCCGCTGGACATTTTTTTTATAATTAATTTATTTATATGCAACGTCGAGACAATTTTTTAAATTGATTAATTATAATTACAATCTTATGTAGATTTCTGTATTGTACTTGTGAACTTTTTTTCCCAGTTTTTGTTGTAAATATAAACCTAAAAAATTAATAGTTATGCATAATATTATTTTCACCATTATTAATTATCTTGAATGTAATGAAAAATTGTGATTTTTGCATTATTATTTTCAAATCAGTGCAGTAATGCACCCATATTTTCATTACCGATAGTTTTTGATAATGCATAATGTGCATTGTGAGATAATGCATTACTTTTAGTAATGCATTACGATTACGAAAACAATGCATTATTTTACAGCGCTGTTTATAACTCATTGACAACTGATACAAATGTGATAAGAGATGAATATAGCGAGCAGACATACTTGAAATACTGTTCTGTTATTGGTCAGAGTAATGACAATGGGATATTCTCGAAATCAGACAAAGTCCGCGATACGAAGGATGGTGATATTTTTTTTATTTTCAGTAGTTTTCAATATTTTCAAAATGAAAATTGTAAAAATTATTATAAAATTAGAAAGCTTGAACAATTACCTATGAAACGGCTTTTTATTTTTTCCACATTTTTCAAGAATTTTGGTTATATATTGAGTTTTATCATATCAAGAAAAATACACACATTTTCAGAATTTTTTTATTAATATTTAAAAAAATAAAATTGAAAAATTTGGTATGCCGAATCAAAGAAAAATTAATCTAGTTTATCACTGTATTTTTTCCTAAAGGATTTAATAATACTGGTCAGAGATGGTGTTGAATTACAAAACCGTAATTTCTCTATAGTAACGCTTATGGCAATTCAAACAGCACGTTCAGCCTTAAGTCTTTTGCAACGATGGACATGCATCGCCGAGTGCATACGAATGAAAAGCAATTAGTAGCATAGACATGAAGTCAGCAATTGTGTGATTAGATTTACAAGAATTTACTGTTTATAACTGTCATTATTTTTTATCACACAGATACGTGCGTATATACGAAGACTTTATGTACTGATATGCTGAAAAAAAATGTGTATGCGTTTATTGAACCATGTATTTAATATGCAATAAATATTTTAAACAGGCTGGATACAAAGTAAAGAAAATCGATTTTCTGATATAAAATGTTAATGAATAAAAGTTCTTTATCGGAATTTGATTGTTGTGGTGTCATTTCACGTCGTACATTAGTGATTAGATATTATACGTCATCGTTTTTAGAGCAACCCACGAAGTGGTAGCGGTTATAAGCTAGATTTTCCCCTGACCACCTAGAGACATCGGGTTTTCGTTAAATGGTAGGTCTGTGGTTCTAGTTTAGCCCATTTTAGGAATTTTTTCGGTCATGACCTCCCCCCTCAAAATTTTTCATATATTGCTTCATGTACCTCGTTAGACTCGGGATTGATTCACGAATCGATTGGCAACGGTATTTTTGAGTTTTGTCAAGTGTGGGTTTTAATTTTTTTTTTGTTTCTTAGATAACGTATTGTTTTAGTTTATCATTAGTTAGGAATACTTAAAAATATATAGAAAATCTGGGAGATATAAGGAAAATCGGATAGTTTTATTTCTGAAATACATTTCTTTAGGGTTCTGTAAGTCTAATTAATCTCATTTTGTAGTTTGTTCGTCCGTTTGTCTGTCTGTTCTTCCATTACAGCATAATATATCGTAAACTTTATGTGCTAGAAACTTGAAATTTTAAATAAAAATGCAAAGTTATGACTCAAACAAATGAGATAAATGTAAAATGAAAAACAACAAAAATCAGAGGGGGCGCATAGATGTAAAGTTAAGTTCAGATAAGTCTTACTTGGTAGATTATGATTCTATTTTTTAACTTAAAAAATAGTGCCAGCAATACTCTATCGGCAAATAATAGCTAAAAAAATATTTAATCAATTTTTTTTTGTTAATTGGAGAAATTGGTCAAAACAGTGTATTTTTTAAAATTGTTTAATTTGAATATTTTATAAGGATAATTATATTATATTTTTTATGCCCGACAGTAAATTTTAAAAGCAACAGAAATCAACAGACACAATGGTCTGCAAAGATTAAATACTACTGAAATAATTCACGAGCTGTCGCTAACTCAAATATGATAAGTATTACATAATAATGTGAAACCCTATTTTGTATCTTAATTGAATTATGTTTATGTACCTATTAATAAACATGAAACGGCGTAACTAATCTTGTAAACTATCTACTGACGCGTTTTATCATATTGCGATAAACTGTTCTTAGTTTTTGCTTGTACTGATAGCAGACTAGACGCTGTGTTACAGTGAACTGGAATGTTTAAGTGAGCAATTATTAATAAATAATTATTAACGAACAGGTAAATTTATATATTTTTTATTGTGTCTATTTTTCTTCTTTGTTCACTTCACGTATGAAATCTTTCTTACCTTTTATCTTGGACAATAAATGTCTTACGTTACTGTACTCATATTTAAAAAGAGTACAATCAGGGGCGTACGGAAAAAAAAGAGGGGGAGGCAAAATTTGTATAAAAATAAAATAACTAAAAAAGTTAAAAAAATTAATGCCCTTTTATCCTCGTTCCATCTTTATGTGGATACTCATACCCATAAATATAAAAATGGAAATGTCCTTTTTAAAAGTTAAGAACTTTCCATTAAATACGTCACATAGGGTGGCCAGTTTCTGGAAAACCGGGAAAAGTTAGGGAATTTGGTTGGAAGTCAGGGAAAAATGCGAATTCCCACAAATATTTAAATTTTATCTATGTGACCTTTTTTTAGGTTTTTTATCTAAATTTTAAATATAAAAAAAGGTAAAAATTCACCGGGAAAAGTCGGGGAAATTTTTTCCAGAGAAATACTGGCCACCCTGTCACACTTTTTTTGTTATTTTCCACCCACTACCTCCTCAAGACAATCTTATGTATCCCCTCCCTAATATTAGGCACCCACTTTAGTTTTTATTTTTAAAATTCAGTTAAGTGAAACGTGATATTACATCTTACTCCTCCCTCTCTCCCATCATTTTTGACATAGTGAATGTACAGCATTTTACAATTAGATACATATAATTTAATAGAAGTATTATTAGTTCAATTTTAATTTATTTTACTGTTTTAAAGATCGTTAAATACGGTCAATTAATTTTTACTGTTTCATGTTAATTAATAAGTAAATAATTATTTATGTTTAACTGAATATTGTTTTCATTTCAGTATTTATCTTTAAACAGCTAATTACTATTTGCTTCAATAAATGTTATGTGAATTTTATAAATCGAAACTGAAATACAGTAAGACCTCGTTAAGTTCAAATGCTCTACAAGTTGATGAACATATGCATTCCTTTCTCTTTCGACCCCTAAATTACATATTTTCCGAAGTATGAATCCTCTATAACTCGGAACTAATTAAAAATGTATTTTCATTACAATTTTACACTCTTATTACTCGAAACTTATTTACCTTGATTTTTTTAACGTTTCCCTTGGACATCTACTTATAGAGGTTATACTGTAGTAATATAAATATTGTTATAATATATTTGCACATTTTTTCATAGAGTAATAAAAAAGTCTTAAATAGGTATTCAAAAATTTGATTTGTTTAGTTTAGAATTTTATGACTATATAACATTTCAAATTAAACACTAAATTAAAAAAATATTAATAGATTAATTAGACTCAGCAGTTCTCAACCTTTTTACTATGTTAATTTTTTAATCTACATTTTAAAATAGAAAAGAATAATTTCTTAAAAAAAAAACTGTTAGTTTTAAACTCAAAATATTTTGATTTTAAATTGAGTGTTTCTATAACTATATGTTATGAATGTGTCAGTAGAGATAGCATATATTCGAGTACCGCTCTTTCTTGTTTAACAAGCTCTGATTGGCTGACAGCATGAGATTCTGTTCTAAAAACATTAAATTCGCAAACAACCGAAACATGACCCCTTTTAAAAGAATGATTTTTTTTATAGACCTTTTTACATTTTTAGATAATTTATGATTTTTCTTTTTATTTTCATATCTTAAAGTCGATATTTCTATGACAAATTGATATTTGGTGTATGAAAATTACCATAAAATTTTGATTTTTAGATTTCGTTAAAATTATGTTTATTTTTTAGAAAATGATGTGAAAAGTTGAAATTTACAAACCGCAGTTCTGTATCTCAAACCGTTGTCGAGATATGACCTTTAAAAGTTTTCGATTTTTGAAAATTTTGGAGAAAAATGGTCATTGAACGTGTGGTCGGATTCGATTTTTGTCGACGGATTTGAAATCAGTGTGTCGAAATCTATACAATGACATGTACAACACTTCAAAATTTGACAAAAAATTTTTTTGTGAAAAATCGAAAAAATTCCAAGGGGTACCTATACCTTAAAAAAATTTCGATTTTTGACCAAAAATTTTTTTTTTTAATTTTAAAGTATTATACATGTCATCAGATAGATTTTGATGCGCTGATTTCAAATCCGTCGACAAAAATCAAATCCGACCACACGTTCAAAAGTTATGGCCAGTTTTCTCCAAAATTTTCAAAAATCGAAAACTTTGAAAGGCTATATCTCGAGAACGTTATGAGATACAGAACTACGGTTTGAAAATTTCAACTTTTTACGTCATTTTCTATTAAATAAACATAATTTTAACGAAATCTAAAATTCAAAATTTTAAAGTAATTTTCATTCACCAAATTTTAATTTATCATAGAAATATCGACTGTAAGATTAGAAAATAAAAAAGAAAATCATAAATTATTATATAGATCTAAGGCTACCAACCTTTTTCCTAAAAGAATTAGTTTCTTTATAGATCCCTTTACATTTTTACTACAAATCTTGTTAAAAAAGTACAATCGGTAAGCAATACATAGCAAATACAAGCAATTATATGTATATCGATAAATATAAATGACAGATAAATTGATCATAGATCTCTTGAATACTATAAACCCTTTTTTAATTTCCATATACCCCCAGGGGGTTCACCTGGACCCCGTAGGAAATTTCTGGGTTTGAGTATACTATCTTTATCAACGCACGTTCTCCTATTGTCGCTCCATGTTCTACAATTTTTCATTCTACATACCACTGTTTTGGAAACGCTGGAATAATCTGTCTATTTACAAATACTCAAAAACGTACAATTTGCATCATAATTCAACACCAGCATAAATTATTTACACTATTGTTTCTATGTCAAACGCATTTTTGTATTATTTACAAACCCAAATCAAAATTTGTAATTAATAGTGAATGATTGGAGCAATTAAATTTTTTTTACGTCGGCTTCATTATTATTTTCTGATTGTTAATCATTAATATCTTCATCAATATCAACTTTACTGAAGTATTATTCACGTTTTAAATTGTTTTTCTCATATTGCCTTCTAATTTTGTTCCAATTATTTCTATTCATAAATAATTTAAAAAAAATTATGAATGATACTTGAGGTAGCCTTTTATTTATTGAGAGAAACATATAATTATGTTTTCTGGCGATAATGGGGAGGGGGGGCGTATTAATATATTTTTAATGAATCTCTTTTGACTATACTTAATAATGCGGATATCATAAAAATTCGATTTAAAAAAACTCAACCGAATTTTATGTCAAATTTTTTAATTTGAATAGAAAGAGTTAAATAAATTAATAAATAATACATATTTTCATATTCTTTTTGTTAGTTATATCAATCAGGGACGGTCTTAGCGAAGTTGGCTCTTTTTACCCTCCCCCCCCCCCTCAAAGACGATAATTACATCAAGTAATATAGTACCTTCAAGAATAAAAAAATCGCAAGATAAAATCGTTATTACGCTAAGGGTTTTAATGTTTCACCCCATTTTCCTTTTTTCACAGAAAGTTAGTCGTTTCGTTAGATTACTGCTTATTTATTTACAAGAGTAAAACAATAAAACTCGTAAAAACTTCCAGAGACAACCGCTTCTCTAAGGTCACCCAATTTTAGTGTCACGGTTTAAGAATACTGCATATCTTTTGTCCTTATTTTTATTTTATTTTACAAATTGTTGTATTTACTTATTGATCGACAGTTTGTTTACTTGCTTGTTATAAACAATACGTGATAAAATAATAGGTGTAGTAATAATAATATTTTGAAAAGTAGAAGTACTTAAACTTTTTATAAATGCTTTTAGATATTTATATTTGAATAAAATTATAACTTTTGTATTTGTTTATTTATCCTAACTTGACACAAAAACGACTGAACTGATTTTGATGGGACTTTCACTGTTACAAAACCTAAAACTCTTGACTTAATTGAAGCTGTATTATAATCGACATAAAAATTAGGACAGGTCCGTATCAAAGAAAATGGACGGTTGATATTTATTAATAAAAAAATATAAACATAAGGTAATTTTTTACCATAAATCGGTTCTAGAAAATAACGTATATAATATCGCCGTTAAAATCAATTTAGCCCAAAAATGTATTATATAAAAGCTTTCTATTCTTTCTAAGTGCACATGCGTTTCTAAATTTATTTTCTATTGCCAAGTTTTGAAGAAAAACTTTCCAGTAAATATTCGATAAATATGTCGACAAAATAAACGCTATTATAATAGTAATAAAAATACAAGTTTTAAAAACTAAAACCCGAAACATGTCAACTGAAAAGTTTATAAACAAGTTATCTTTAAAAGGAAGAAGTTTCACAGAACATACGTAGTCGAACTTCTTCTATTTATTTCATGTGTTCGCTCCGCAAGAATGTGTCAAGCGGTAACGTTTTTATTTTACTTTTATTTTTATTTTAGACTAGATCTATTGACAAACTACTTACATACATTTACGGGTTTGTTATAATAAGAACAGTTAGCAATTATGTATATGTTGGATATATTAATTTAATTATAAATATTCTATAACATACTTTTTCCTTCATGTGTTTAGTATATATTTTTGAAATCGTCTTTTGATACCCATCATGATAGGTTTATGAGGAAAAAAATGTAAAAATATTAACGATTCCGCCATTTTAAACAAAATGGTTGTTAAATAAGAAAAAAATGATAAAAAATGTTTTTTAATGACATTTTAAAACGAAAATTACGAAACAAAAAATATTTAAAAAAAAATTGATAAAAAGCATTTTAAAAAGAGCATTCTCAGCTTTCTAATGCACTTTAGCAAATTGTTGTAGGATCATTTCTTCAGGAGTTATGAGTATTTAAAGTCAAATGAGGCTTTTTTGTTTTGACAGCTGATAACTTGGTTAAAAAATTGTAGAAAAAAAGGCATTTTGAAGCGGAAAGTACCAGCTTTAAATTTATAACTCGAAATTTATTTATAAAAATTTTTTTTAGAGCCCATAAACCTGATGCAATTTTATTAAAAAATTAAAGGATCATTTTTTTATATTTTTTCAATTGTCAAGACTCGCTAAAAGATAATAAAAAAATTGAGTTTTTGATCAAAAAACTAGAGTGCTTTAAAAATGCTTAGTTTTTTTTTTTTTAAATCCGATTATTTTTCGCGAAAATACAATTTGATAATCACAAAAATTTCGACATTTTTTATCTGATTCCTTAATTAAGTTGGGCAGTGTATATTTTTTTAATTTATACCAACCTTAAAAAACACTTTAAATCACTTAAAAAATGACCTTTTTTTATTTTGCACTTCAAGTAAAAAGTCTTTACCAAATATTAAGAGCGAAAAAAAAAGGCATTTTTATTTTTTTACTTATTTCCTCAGTTTGGATAGAATAGTAATTATTTACCTAAAAAAAAATTACCGATCCTTCCCTGATCACTGGCGCACCCAAGGCGGAGTAGGGGTTACCTCCCCTCCCGAATTTATCGATATGCATTGTTTAATTTAACAACTGTGAATTTAAAAATAAAAATTACACATATTTTTTCGGTGTACGCCACTGGTCCTAATCGTACATGTTTAAAAGAATAATACTCATCAGATAATGAACATTATTATTAATTCATATCAAAATACACCATCAAAACACATTTAAACTATCATTATAAAATCAAACAGTATGGTCAAATATTTACATACATTACCATTGTTGTAAAACAAACAATAATTATTATTTGACACTTATTGTTCAATATATTGCCAATACAATAAACATTGATGAAAATAACACATTTATTATGATTATTATGTCTATAATATTATATCTATAAAAATCGATAACAAATCGCATAGAAAAATGTGCTATATTGTTTTATGCATATTATTGCAAATTACACGTACTATAATTACATATTATATAAATATTGCTTGCATTGCGACCAATTTACATTTATTGTACATTACAGTACGAATTATTTATATTTTAATGATCGTTCGTCATATTTGTAGTTCATGTTTTCAAAATTGTGTTGTGATTTAAAACTAGTGCGTTGGAAACCTACTCATACTTATATATGTATGTATAGTATATCATTTAGTTGAAAAATAATTGTAGATACTTTTAATTAGAATTAATCTAAAGAAGATAGTGCATGTGTCAATTGTTTTTACAAATTTTTTGTATGACTAAACGATTTTTATATTCCCTTATCAGTTGCAATAATATTAATAAAATGGTGTGTGTATAAAGTGGTGAATTAAGGAAGGTTGTTAGTTATGCATTTCCCTCCTTTTTTTGAAAACACATTTTCTCAAATCTTTTTTAAAATGTTAAAAAAAATTTTGTTGCCAAACTAATTTTGACGCTCTTTAAGAATGACTTTTATGCTCTCCTGATATTTGTTAAGACTTTTTTTTAATTTTCATGTAACTTTTTAATATTCATCATACCTTGGCAACCGGGCGGATGTCCCCCCTCCTCTATTATTATCTATATCTATAAAAGAGTTTGTCCTTAACCACTCATTCACTCACTCACTCACTCACTCACTCATATATCAACGTACATCCCAAACCTTTGGACCTAAAAACGTGAAATTTCGTAGGTGCCTTCCTTTTATGATGTAAGCACCCACTAAGAAAGGATTTTTCGAAATTCAACCCCTATGGGGTTAAAACAGGGTGTCAAAGTTTATATAAAAAAATATTTTTTTTGTTCGCATTTAATTGAAACTTATCGAACATATACAATATAAATAATGAAACACTTATTTCAGCATTTCCCAAAATTTAACCCCTAAGGTGTTAGGGGGTGAAAAAATTTGTGAAAGATTTTTTTTTGTATTCACCGAATGAAACATGGCGTAAGTAGGTACTCTACAAGATAAATAGTATTTACGAAAATTTCGACATTCAACCCCTAATGGTGGGGGTAGGTCTGTGTTTTTGATATGTTTATCTGCAAAGCTGCTTACGTTAGTTTTTACAATTTTTAATTAAATCCGAGATATTTACGTTTTTATAGGTAATGAATAAAAATCAATATAAAAAAATGTAATATGTCATCCCCTTCACGTATGGAGGGTTATAATTAGTTTCGAAGTTTACGCGAGCGAAGCCGCGGGATGCCTCTAGTATATTATAATTTAGCTATTCCTCGGTGAGCAACAAGATTCGTTATATAATAGAAAAATATATATATTGTATGATTCGTGAATTTTTTCGAAAAATTAAAAAAAATATCGGTATGGAGAACCATACATGACTTCCATGTTCTATAATATCTTTTACAATAGATAATTGTTAATATAAAACTCACCTTTGTATTATAAATATTAGTTTTCTAATATTCTAATGTCAGTTGTAGAATAGACATTTTTGTAAAATAATAATTATCTGACATTTGAATTTAACTGCGCTTGTTTCCATGGCAACATGAATTTATTATTATTTAAAATTAAAATTTTGAGGGTGGTTTTCACCCCTTCAGTGGCTATCTAAGCACGTTTATGAAATAAGTGCCCCTTAGATTGGATTGAACTACAAGTGTACCAAGTCTTATCAAAATTGGTGAGGTAATACTCACTTTTCAGACGATAATAGGTACAAAATTTCGAATATTTCGGAAACCCCTAATCCGATTAGCACCAAAATCAATAGGTCTGGAGTACTCACTGAGGCAAACATTTTCCCCAAAAAGATTTCAAATCGGTGCATATCTACAGTAGTTATCGTACACGGAAGAAAATTCTACATCCAGACACACACACAGACACACACACAGACACACAGACACACAGACACACGCACAGCCGCCATGCGGAAATTAACTTTTCTTTACGTTTTGAAGTTAGTACAATCAGAATCTGCTTTTTTTTCGGACATGATTTTTTGACGGTATTACAATACTTCCATTTCTTCGAACATGGAAGTAAAAGAATAAACCCAAATTTTGTAAATACCAAACTAACATAAGATTGTAAAAAGCTGCATTCAAAGTCCTGCAATGATTCACTGCCTGTGAGCAAAGATATTGTCAAAATAAAATCAATAAATTTAACATTGCGAGTTTAAGGATTACGCTCACAATACTAAAATTTATTTATTTTACTAGCTGCCCCGGCAAACGTTGTTTTGCCAAAAAATAATTTGCATGCTCTTTCTTTCTCATTGTTATGGTGTTAAATTTGTTAGGATTATTTTGTGTATTTTGACTATTACTTCCATGTTCGAAGAAATGGAAGTATTGCAATACCGTCAAAAAATCATGTCCGAGATAAGAGCAGATTCTGATTATACTAACTTCAAAACGTAAAGAAAAGTTGATTTCCGCTTGGCGGCTGTGCGTGTGTGTGTCTGGATGTAGATTTTTCTTCCGTTCATGATAACTACTGTAAATATGCACCGATTTGAATTATTTTTTGGGAAAATGTTTGTCTCAGTGAGTACTCCAGACCTATTGATTTTGGTGCTAATCGGATTAGGGGTTTCGGAAATATTCGAAAATTTGTACCAATTATCGTTTAACATGAGTATTATCTCACCAATTTAGATAAGACTTGATATAGGTACTTGTAGTTTAATCCAATCTAAGGGGCACTTATTTCATAAACGTGCCGAAAAAGCCACTAAAGGGGTGAAAACCACCCTCAAAATTTTAATTTTAAATACTATTAAATTCATGTTGCCATGGAAACAAACGCAGTTAAATTCAAATGTCACATAATTATTATTCTACAAAAATGTGTATTATATTAAAAATTATCTATTATTACTTAGCTTTTTGAGATAGGCAATGGCTCTATTATTACATTATAATTGTTATTTATTTAATAGAAATAGTTTTAATATTGATTTATTATAAAAATCAAATTGTCATCCATACGTCCATTACATTTAAATACTATTAAATTCATGTTGCTATGGAAACATACGCAGTTAATTTTGCCCAAAAAAATAAAAAATAAATTTACGGGTGGACCATCCTTAACATTTAGGGGGATGAATAAATAGTATCCTATGTGTTTCTCCTGGCTCTAAGCTACCTCCTCACCAATTTTCAGCCATATCGGTAAAGCCGTTCTTGAGTTATAAATAGTGTAACTAACACGACTTTCTTTTATATATATAGATTTTGACGATATCTTTGCTCACAGATGGTGAATCATTTCAGGATTTTTAATGGAGCTTCTTATAATGTTGTTTTAGTTATTTACAAAATTTGGGTTCAAGCTTTAGCTATCTACTTAAAGTTAATTAGAGTTTGTTGTTATATGAACAGTTGAATAGGCAACCAAATATATTATGTAGGATGTAGGTATCTAAAATAATAATAAGGAAGAAGAGTCAGAGAGAGAGAGAGAGAGAGAATATATTTTAATCGTTTTTTAAAGTCCTTTAATTTAATACCCATCATGATGAGTTTTTTTTCTGTAATGGCGTCTTACACCTTATAAACAGACAATTAACCCTGGACGGGTAGACGTCAAAATTTAGCGGGAAAGAGTAGACGTTCGTAAAATTGACTACTACTATATAATTTTTGGTTTTCTAATAAATTTATGGCAAAAAAAAAGTTTTGCTTTTAAAATCTTTTGATTTATGTATTTACAAAAATACCGAAATACGAAAGATTAAAATATAAGCTTAGTAATATAAGTTTACAGCGAATCGACAAACGAAAGAAAGTATCATTGGATCAAGCATTGAGACGATTGAGATCTTTTTCACATTCACAGCATATCCTTTTACGTACATATTTCGACTAAAATTTACGTAAGAGAGTAGACCTTCGTGAAAGATACGATGTGACTTGTCGATCTATGGCTCTCTCTAGAAAAATAGCAAACACTGACACCTGTCCTTGGCAGAGGTTGAAGACGAACTATTAAACGAGGCATATCTTCCCGCTCGGCTCCCCACCCCGTCTTTATGTCCCTGTAGAGGGCGTTGTATAAATGTAGTAATTATTACGAACGTCTACCCGTCCAGGGTTAATTTTCTTTTTGACTTAATAACTTTTCGATATAAAAAATAATAACAAATTAATCGATTGCTTTAAAAATATAAATAACCCCTCTATACATAAAAAATGGCTGTCTTTGATCTAAATTTATATCACTCGATGTTTTACAAGCGCTCTTTAAAATATAAAATGAAAAAGTTCGATGCAGAACTATAGTACAATTCCTCCGTTGTTTAAAATTCCCTGTGTTCCTTCAAACTCCTTGAACATGTTTTAACAAGTTTCTATTAATAAGTTTGAACAAAATGAAGCTGTTTTTCTTGGTACATGATACGTCAATTTTCAGCCACGTTGTAATGAAATTATAAAGGAAGTTGCTCCACTAATGAAATTATTATGTAGAATTAGACTGGAAATAATGATCACTAATTTGAAAGAAAAAATAAATTTTCATTTTTTATATGTTTTTTTCATATTCTGTTATGAAAATTTATTAAATTATCGTTTATTATATAAGATTGAATTTCGGTCTCGTGTGACTTTTTATTATAGAAAAACATTTTTCCCAATTACTTTTATGTAATAAACAAAGCAATTTTGAAATATAACAAATTTTATAGATTCTGCTTTAGGCATTTATTTACTTAGATTAAATTGTCAAATATAGTAATTTTTTTACTAATTAATTATAAATAATCTTTTAAAATCGAGACTTATACAGGGTGTGATAAAAGTCCGGAAACAGTCAAATATCTTAAAAAGAAGACGTTTACGAGAAAAATGTTTCGAGCCAAAGTTGAAGGGTTTTGAAAGTTCTATTCAATTTGACATTGAGTGGAGGGGTCAAGCAAGGTCAACATTTTTTTTAATGCAATATCCCATTTTTTTATCACACAGTGTTAAATATGGCAATGAGACGTTTCCAAAACACTACTTGATGACTTAATTTTGTTGAGAATTGTCTGAATTATGAGCTTTAGAATTTACGGTGCCACCAGAATTAAAATTATCCAGGATGTGCCAAAAACCCGTTGACATGTTTTTTTTTAATACTACAAAACGGTCAACCCCAGTCAATATCATTTTGTAGTTTTTGGTACATTTTTAATACATCCTAGATAATTTTAATGCTGTAAGCACCGTAAATTCTAAAACTCATAATTCAGACAAATCTCAACAAAAATAGGTCATCAAATAGTGTTTTGGAAACGTCTGGCTGTCATCTTTAAAACTGTGTAATAAAAAAATGGAGTGTTCAATTAGTATCACCGTGGAAAACGCAGTTCTGCGTTAAAATAAGTTTAAATATAATTGATCGCGACAGTAAAAATTGAAAAACATATTAAGAATTTCCTATCAAGTAAAAGTAACCCAGAATCTATTTTTTTGTTATCTACAGAATTGTGCACTTTAATTCTAGCATAGATAACCTATAACATCCATAGACAACATAATACGACATACTACCCTGCTTTTTCGATTTAATATTACTTGTAAATTCTTTCTTTCCAAGAAATCGTTATTTAAATAATATTTCTGATTTGCAGAACTAAATAATTTCGTATAGTAGCTCTTCAAATTACACTACAGAACAATATAATGGGTACTTTCTGAAATATGACCCCCTAATAAATAGTTAATGTTGACTTCTTTATCCTCTATGAATTATTTAACAACAATAAAACACAAAATTTACTTCAAGGTAACTTTTTCTTCTGCATAAAAATATATATAAACTCATATAATGTGTTTCCACTTTCTGCATAAAAATGACACTGTTTTCAGAGGGGGGATATCGATAAAAAGAGCCATTAGATATTATGGAAGTTTCTTCATTCATAGGGCTATAAATTGTTTATATTAAATTTCGTCCGTACCTTTTCTGTGACATTTTTACTCGTTTTAAAACACACGGTTTCTCGCATTTACTAAATTTTCCTCGGGGGAAAACAGAAATTACAGAAAGCTTTAATTTCGGACTAGAATTGTTTCCACTTTGACGTTTGTGTATTATTCAAATAAAAGGGTAGTTTTTAATTTTTCGTCTGTTTTTGTCATCTTTTATGCCATTAGTTAGTGTACTTTGCACATGTTGTAAAAACTCTTAATTTAATATATTATTTTCGTAAATCTTTTAAGGTCTTTGTTATAATATAAACATTTATAACAAACTTAATTTAAAAACGGCTGTGGCGAGTTGCGTAATATATTTATTCACTGCTCAGTCATTTTGTGTGATAGCGTGCTGATATATAATCTAAAACTCATCTAAGTATCTAATGGATTAGTTATGGAATTTAGAGAAATGATACTTCAACTTATTGTAACATAGTTGGCGACTCTGACCTTACTGTTTTAATGCCGTTGGTGTTTACATACAACGCGTGCGCGAAACTTGTCAAACACTTCATGAAACTTTAAGAGAACTGTCAAATAAGTTTGAAACCTCATTTGAAAGTGATTCTTGCAAGCTTGCATATTTTGTTAGCTCGTTTTTAATACAGGGACATTAGTATTTTATAAAACTATCTAAAACTTTTTATTGTCATGAAAACCAAAGTTAGTCTATGATTACACTATTCAACGAAAAAATACTTTTGTAATATAACAGAGATCTGAATAGAAAATTCAGGAGGCTTTTGGCATGCCGAAACCGAATTTGTTGCCCAACAGGTTTCATCACGTCAGGGTTTTGAGATATTCTAACCTAAAAGTTCCAAAAATGACTATATTGGCAATGTTAAAGAATTTATTATCAAGTAGGTAAATTTTTTCTGAAGTTTTCGGTTACGGTAACAAATAGTATTATCTTTTCTCTTTAAAATGAGTTTTAACTTTTTACTGTACGATTTTTTTAGCCGAGATGTACTAGTTTGAAGATATGATATTTTTGTTAATAGAGTGTAGTATATTAGATACAATGAACTTTACTACATATATCTTCAAAATAGTATATTTCGGTAAAGAAAAATCGCATAGTAAAATGTAAAAAATCATTTTAAAGAGAAAAGATAGTACTATTCGAAATCATGAAAGAAAACTTCAGAAAAAAATTACCTACTTAGTAATAAATTCCCCAACATTGCCAAAATCGTAATTTTTGGGATTTTAGGTTCGGATATCTAAAAAAACCTGACGTGATGGAATCATTTGGGCAACGAATTCGGTTTCAGCGAGACAAATACCTTCTAAATCACCTATTCAAATTATTGTGAATTTTTTTTTGTTGCATAGTTACTGTATAAATAAACAATATTTGAAAATACTGGTTTTATTATTATCTAATGGTATATTTGATTCATTCTTGAATATTAAACTGATACATCACATCCATAGTTTTGATAAATCGTTTTTTGCATGCGATACTAATTTTGATAAATTTATTTGACGTTTTTATTGTCTTAAAATTTATTTTTAGTATTCGGTGGCGTGGAATTCAGATAATGTAATGAATTTGTGAGAAAAAAAAATCAAATAGATTATAATTATTTTGATTTATATAAAATTCATTATTTTAGAGGCGGTCGTTTTTGCTTCCGCAAGCATGTTTTACCTTACCCCTTTGACAATAAACCTGCCCCTTTAACGCAATTATCATCCGAGATTTTGCGTCTCAGTTGGCGTTGTAAAATTAAAAATTGTTATAATTGAGAGCAAAAAAAATCTATTATTTTTCTAAAAAAATTATATTCACATTTTTTATTTGGGGGGGGGGGGGGTGTTCTCAGGGTCTTGGATAAGATTTTAGGGTAATGGATTTGACTTACTTCCTTATATGGAATTAGAGTAGTAAGCAACTTATTTTTGATTATATCCAAAAATATTTTCAAAGAAAGTTTATTTTGGTATAATAACATATAAAACTATAATTACAAAATAAATATCTCAATAATATAATATCATAAAGTCACAAATTTCAAACATCAAAAGGTTATTTTAATGAAATAAAGGACTTATTTGAAGCACGTATAACAGATAATATCTGCTGTAATTTCAAATATATCTTAATCAAGATGGAAATTTGTTAAATTTATATTCCACATTAAAATATTGCCTATATGCAGAATATTATGTTTCTAAACGACGCATGAGATGTTAGGGGAGGGGGGTATTTATGTGGTGTAATAACAGGGGAGGCTATGTTAATTCATTTCCACTTGAATTGGTTCCAACCAAAGTGATGGTACCGGATTTTACCTTTTACAGGTCGATAATAAATGAATATTTACGTGTTTTTTCGTTGCCTCGTTCTGATAGTTTTTTGTTAAAAGTTGAACATTTTTTTTGTACTAAAAATAGAAGTTTGATTGTTTCCTAAATTACTCAATGTATTTTGCATTTCCTTATTTTTTTTTATAAAATATCGAAAAATAAAAAATATATGTATAAAAAAGTAATTTATTTTTTTAACAAATGAATATTAATTATTGTGTTTGTTTTTTGATATAATTTGATCTTGTAACACAGTAAATAAAAATTAGTAAAATAAATAATAGACAATTGTTTTCTTTCCCATACAATTTCAATTAATATAGATAATATGATGAGCAATTTATGTAATTTTTATTATTACTTATACTAATGAGTTATACAGGAAGTTCGAAAAGTAGCTTATAAATCATTACAACTGAAATCACGACAACTTTTTATTTAAATGTTAGTTATTACTAGCTAGAGAGCTCGTGAACCCTCCGAGTAACCTTGTTCCTGTAAGGCTAGAAATTATTTCAGTGATGAGTCATAGCATACTAAGTACGATAACCACGACCTGGCAGGCATCAGCCCTGCACATCATCACCCCTTATATTTTTGAAAGTGTGAATAAAATTAAAAAAAAAACTTGTCCCTGTAAACTTCAAATTTTAATATGATTTAGTTCATTCACTGTAAAGTATAAAAAAAAAATTGACAGGCGATTTCGGCCAGCACAAGTACCTGACAGGCGAATCGAAAGGTGTGCAGTACCTATATTATTTAAAATAAACTTCTTTCTGTAAAGTTGAAATTAATATATATGTTTAAATAAGCGATTTCAAATAAGTGAGTACAAGGACAGGCGATTCTAGTTAGCATAAGTCCTTGACAGGCCTTGACAAAGGGGCGCGCGCGCGAAAACTAAACAGTTAATATTAATATACAGGGTGAGTCATATCAGGTGGAACAAACTTAAACAGTTAGTTGAGAGAGATATTATAAGCAAAAAAGTTCATGTAAACATGTGTCCGGAAAATCTTCGTGAGGGAGCTACAGACTCCCAAAGATTTAATCAGTTTTTAATTAATATCTGGAAAACCCATTGTGATACAGTTATGAAAATTGATACCCAGATTAGTATTAATACGTGTTATCGTTTTCCAGTATCAAACAATGATTATTTAGACCAGATATGGGACCTGAAGGCCCTCTGGTTTTTACCTAATATTTTTTTGTTCTTAATATTTTTCCAATGTTTGGCACTTTCATATGGTCATATGTCACAAAATACATATAAATATACTTTGTTGATTTATCATAAGACCAACCGTTTACGAGAAATTAAAGAAAGAAATTTACGATTGTAAAGATAATATTGCAGAATTTAAACTTAATACGGATGCTTCAAATTACATAAAATAAATTTATATTATTGTTCTTAAACTAAAAATATGAAAAAGTGGGTATAAATATTTCTTTTAATATGAGTTCTCACAGACCTATAGCCAGTTGTATTACTTTAATAAGTACATAGATACCTTATTAATTTGATTAAAAAACGAACTAGAAATTTTTATCTGTTGAGAAGGATGCATTTTTGGAGGTATATTTAGATTTCCTTTTTTTCTTATTTTTAGTCCTATAACAATAATATAAATTTATTTTATGTAATTTAAAGCATCCGTATTAAGTTTAAATTCTGCAATATTATCTTTACAATCGTAAATTTCTTTCTTTAATTTCTCGTAAACGGTTGATCTTATGATAAATCAACAAAGTATATTTATATGTATTTTGTGACATATGACCATATGAAAGTGCCAAACATTGGAAAAATATTAAGAACAAAAAAATATTAGGTAAAAACCAGAGGGCCTTCAGGTCCCATGCATATCTGGTCTAAATAATCATTGTTTGATACTGGAAAACGATAACACGTATTAATACTAATCTGGGTATCAATTTTCATAACTGTATCACAATGGGTTTTCCAGATATTAATTAAAAACTGATTAAATCTTTGGGAGTCTGTAGCTCCCTCACGAAGATTTTCCGGACACATGTTTACATGAACTTTTTTGCTTATAATATCTCTCTCAACTAACTGTTTAAGTTTGTTCCACCTGATATGACTCACCTGTATATTAATATTAACTGTTTAGTTTTCGCGCGCGCGCCCCTTTGTCAAGGCCTGTCAAGGACTTATGCTAACTAGAATCGCCTGTCCTTGTACTCACTTATTTGAAATCGCTTATTTAAACATATATATTAATTTCAACTTTACAGAAAGAAGTTTATTTTAAATAATATAGGTACTGCACACCTTTCGATTCGCCTGTCAGGTACTTGTGCTGGCCGAAATCGCCTGTCAATTTTTTTTTATACTTTACAGTGAATGAACTAAATCATATTAAAATTTGAAGTTTACAGGGACAAGTTTTTTTTTTTAATTTTATTCACACTTTCAAAAATATAAGGGGTGATGATGTGCAGGGCTGATGCCTGCCAGGTCGTGGTTATCGTACTTAGTATGCTATGACTCATCACTGAAATAATTTCTAGCCTTACAGGAACAAGGTTACTCGGAGGGTTCACGAGCTCTTGGACTATACTTATTTTGAGTATTATAAAGACTTTTCTATAGAGCAGTGGTCTTCAAACTGTATTCCACGGAATCCTATTCGGTTTTTGAGATATTATTATATTTATATTTTGTTAATTTTTGCAGCCAATACAATATTCTTTGAAAAGAAAATGTGGCTCTAAATTGATATTTATTTACTTTATTTTTTTATATAATTTATAAAATATAAAGAATCCATAATTAGTAATAAATAAACACTATATATATTACATCTTCGTTGGTTTCAAAAACCTCCGAACCGATTTTGATTAATATTTCACTGAAGTATTCCTTGGTTAAGCAGCCTGTTATATGCAACTTATATTTATAAGTTTTGCATAAAAAGTTCGCGACGTTACATACGTTTTTTTTTAATAAGTATTACATGGAGACGTCTCATTTGTCAATTTCGTGTTAGCTCTCACCAACGAAATGTACCTATTATATTAATGGGTAATACAAACGATATAAATAATATTAAGGTTACGTGACATTAATGGATCATCCTGTATAAAGTATACCTGCACACGATGAGTATAATTTACGTAATTTTTATTAGTAAACTAATGAACTATAATATAATAATAATAATAATGCTGGGCGCTTCCTGAGTTGGCTCACATATTGTCACGTACTGGTGTAGTGCATGTGTGTATTGCAATGTGTGAGAAGTGTACACTAATTATAAATAGTGTAATTACGCTCGTATATGAATAATTTTGTCATAATCGCTCCCACGGTTTATATTACAAATGCATATATGAATGCATAATTTTTCGATTCTTAATTAACCGCGATTTTTTGGCTTATACCTACTCGATATTATAAATACTAATCAATTAAATAAAATTGCTAAAAAAATAAATCTAAAAAAAAAAATTTAATCGATTTTTTAAATTATTTTTTAAACGGTTCAAAATAGATAAAAATATTTTTGATGAATGTTGTAGAGAATATTATTTGTTATAATTTATGTTCTATTCATTTTTCGGTACTCCAAACCGTTTTCAAGATATATGTGGTAAATACTATATAAATAGTTTTCTATTTTACTATATTACATTTTTTAATGATTTGACGATAAATTAATAGTTAAATATAATTATAATATTACTTGGGTACTAATATATTCTACAGTTAGTTATTCAAAGATTTATTTTTGTTCATTATACAAGGTTTAAAAAAAATTGTATTGTCATTATTAAATTAATTTGGATTTAAAAAATTAACTTTAGAATTTTGCAGGACAAAACGCAAAAGAAACAAGTTTAAAAAATTCAATCCTATTTTTTTAAGCGGAAAGTTAAACAAATAATTATTGATAATAGTTAATGTAATCTTCCGTTAAAACCAGATGTTTTTTGTTTAAAATTAACTTTGCCAAAAACAACTTTTACTTGAGTAATAACCTAAATATATGATTGCCTTTGTTTATAATAGCATATTTCATACTTCTATTTTTATAGCATATTTTATTTTGTTTATTTAAGAGTGCTAAAATTATAACGTAATATTTAAAAATGATAATAAACACGTGTTATTTATTCATTTTCACTAATAATAAATATACTGCACGAACAATTAATTTTAAAACAAATTATATCACTTTTAATAGTTTCTATTAAAAATAAATACTTTGCATTTTACCTCAATTGGGACCTGTCAAATTTTAAATTAAATATTTTTGATGTATATATTGTGATTTTCTATATTTTAAAACGATTTAAGATTTGCCATATGTATTAAAAAAAGTAGGTATTACAATTTATGTTCGCCTGTATAAAGTGTGTACTATGAAATTTTAAGTGCACAGTATTAAAATTAAGTTCGATGTATTAAAGTCTAATATAAAGTGCAATAAAATATAACCTTTTAAAAATTATATAGTTTACATTAACTTATTTACGAGTATATTATAATTTTGTAATAAAATATAATTTAAATTCTATTTTAATATTTTCGATTATCAAATAATTTCAGTTAGGTGAATTAATCTAAAAATATTCCTGATGTATAATTATAGTATTGATAATGATACAAATATAAACAATTATACTTTGATGTTGCGTGGAAAATATTATGCTTCATTAAAAAATAATATTGAATTAATTTTAAATTCTTGTATTTATAAATATCATACATAGCTTTGAACTATTTAATTATTAACAGAAATGTTTAAATAAAATTGTTTTATTTATCTTTGATGCTTTTTCATATTGAAATTGTATGGTATGTAAATATGATCATGCAGTAAACATGGTCGAAATTCGACCAATATTTTACCTGCCTTAACGCAACATACACACATGATTTGTTTTTGAATTCCACGCGGCTTCACTAGCGTATATTTCTTTAAATAAAAATAATTTAATTTTTATATGAACTTTTGTTTATTTTTCTTTAGGGGGCAGACCCAGTTAGAATTTTTTTTAAATCAATTTTTTTTATTGCATTTTCTCAAAGTTGAATATTTCAAAAGTATTCTCTAAAAATTTCAGACAAATCGGACCATTATTTATGGAGATATGTAACTTTGAACGGAGCCGTCTCTTATGTATTTAAGTAGGCAGGTAGCGGTAACTGTGCGCTTTTTCTCGAAACCATGTTTAAAAAAATTTATTGCATTTTCTCAAAGTAGAATATTTCAAAAGTATTCTCTAAAAATTTCAGACAAATCGGACCATTATTTATGGAGATATATAACTTTGAACGGAACCGTTCTAATGTATTCAAGTAGGCAGGTAGCGGCAACTGTGCACTTTTTCTCGAAACCATGTTTTCAGTTGGTGATCACTGTAACTTGAGAACGGCTTTGCCGATCGGTTTGAAATTTTTCTGACTTATTCTATACATAATTGTCCTCCGGATGGACGAAGGATTTTTATTTTGGACGGTTATTTTTGTTTTTATAGCCGAAAATGCGAGTGAAATTTTAATCAAATAAAGAAATTTGACTTTCAACATCCGCCATTTTGTGAAAATTCAAAATTTTTCAAATCCCTTCGTCCATTTGGAGCATTATGTCATTAACTAATGATCCCTTTTGTTTTTTCGATTTCTGATGATCCAGTGACGAACAGCAGTGATCACGGCAAAACACTTTTTTTACCCCTCCCAAATTTGCTGTATTCCACTTATTTTTTAATATTTTGCCATAAAAAAATTACAACATTTTCTGTAAATACATATCTTTCATATGGAAAAACATTTGTTATTAATTGTTTTAATGCGTGGCAAACAAAAATCCTAAAAAAGAGCTTTTTTTGTTGTGACTTCCTTAATACGTATCAAACTTTCTTCAAAATCGGTTCAGTAGTTTTCAATAGACGTACTATGGTTTCAATAAATACATATACAGGGTGTTTGGTTCGGCGATACGAATATTTTGAAGGAAGGTAGAATGAGTCATTTGGAAGTGATTTAAGCAAATATACCTATATACAATGTGCTACAGTTTTTTTATATCGGCCTTTTTAGTAAATTTTTGATAAAACCCAGATTTATAGATATTAATGGCGAAAGTTCAAAAGTTAAAGAGCCCATATTTTTCAAACATGATTTTTATATTACTTAAATGTCTAAGCTACACTTTCAGATCAAAATAAAATTTATGAATAACAAAAACAAAGAATGGCTGCAGGTTGACATTTGAAAATTTATAAAACTTTAATAAAATTATTTCTTTAAAAAATTATTTTATAAATCTAGCACACTTACAGATGTTCAAATGGTCTTAAAAACTGCTCTATTTCATACCTTTTCGAAAAACCTACCGTATTACCTACATGAACGGGCTACTTTTGTGAAAAAAACTTACATTTATCTGAGAATAAGTAAGATTTTTACATTTTTCCAGTGAGTTGATCCTAGTGTGCTTAATTTACCAAAATTTACCAAAAACCGAAAAAAAATCGTCATTAGTCTGAAGGGTCATCATTTTCAAGCATTTGTACAGGAGTAAGTGTTACTCTGTCCAATGAGTATAAAAAAATGTTTGAAAAGTACTCGCAGCATGTTTTTTACGACTTATTAAGATTAGCATACTTGGATCAACTCGCTGGAAAAATGTAAAAATCTTACTTATTTTCACATAAATGTATGTTTTTTTCACAAAAATAGCCCGTTCATGTAGGTAATACGGTAGGTTTTTCGAAAGGGTATTAAATAGAGCAGTTCTTAAAATCATTTGAAGATCTGTAAGTGCGCTAGATTTTATAAAATAATTTTTTAAAGAATTAATTTTATCCAAGTTTTAAAAGTTTTCAAATGTTAACCTGCAGCCATTTTTTGTTTTTTGTTATTCATCAATTTTATTTTGATCTGATAGTGTAGCATAGACATTTAAGTAATATAAAAATCATGTTTGAAAAATATGGGCACTCTAACATTTGAAGAATTGCCGTTAACATGTATAAATCTGGGTTTTTTCAAAAATTTACTAAAAAGGCCGATATAAAAAAACTGTAGCACTTTGTATATAGGTATATTTGCTTAAATCACTTCCAAATGACTCATTCTACCTTCCTTCAAAATATTCGTATAGCCGAACCAAACACCCTGTATTTACATTGAAAAGATTATTTAGTTTTATACCTATATTAGTATTATTGATGTAACTGTTATTTTCATTTACAGAATGTACAAATATGTAAATTCAATATTCAATATTTAAGGCCATTTTTTCATGTCATTAATGATATATTATTTAAATGATAACGAAACGAAAACGGAAGTCTTTGTGAATACATCAATAGCAATACAACAAATATACTGATTCGTTTTTCTCAGAAAGGAAATTGTAAATTTTTCACAGATTGAAAAATCGATCTAGTGAAATAACCAGATTTCGTGTTATTGGATATTTTATTCATTCTCAAATCCGATCTGTATTTTTGTCTGCTATTGAAATCTGTTTGAATTAATTTTTGTAATCGTGTCGTATGCGATCTATATTAGATGGAGTTTCATTTTTATCTTGTATTATCCCCAACTTCACCACTTTCGAAATGATATGTCATGAAAAAAACTACTGTAATAAAAATATTTTAATTTTTCGAACTCTGAAATTTCTAATATTGAACATAAAAAAAATCGTAAGAAAACCCTCCGAAATAGATATAGCTAAAAAAACTGAGAGTTTCAAAAAACACGACAAATAAAATAAATCTTAATAGATATAGATACAACACTTTGGAAGTGTGGAAATTGAATATATATTATATGCATATGTAATTTAAATTTAAATTATGCTCCATAAAAAATATTTGATTTATTAAATTTAAGATTTAAAAAAAATTAAAAATTACACTATTTTATTAGAAAACACTATTAACTTTCGATTGTTTACCTTCACAAATTTTTCACGACAATATAAAATCACGATTTTTATGAATTATAAATTTCGATGCATATAGCTACAGGATGATGCCAAAATTTAATAGGTACTAAATCGAAGAATTTAATTTACCTAAGTAAAAACTTTGTATGAAAATTCTTCATAGAAGTCTAGAGCCCCTCAAAAATTATAACGAAAAATTATTTTATGTATCATTTAGGGCTGTAGCTTCCGCATACAAGTTTTTTTCTTAAAATCGCCTGTATACAAATATATATATTAAAAAAATATATATTTTTCATAACATAGTACATTATTTTGTACACAAGACTAAACCGCTTATTACGTAGAGTCAGTATAGATATGGACAACAAGAAGAAGAACAGGAATTCTGTACTTAAGTGACTCTTGATGCACCGGGCTTAAAAAAAACAATTACTTTAAAAAAAACTAGCATGCGTTTTAACCTCAAGGGAAATTTCCAAATTATCTCGGATGTAATAAATAACATTCCTCACTAATCTGTTTTGTTAGGGCTTTCATAAACTGTACCCAAAGATTACGCAATAAACGCATATATGTATTTTCATGAATTATAAAGCCTCGAATATTTTAATACTTATATGATAAATATTAAGATTAAATATTATAAATACCTACTCAAAATTATTAAGTAAAAAAAAAAAACGTTTGAGGTTTCCTCAATGATCTTTTAGACGAGCCCGACCCTCCTCGATCTCGAAACGATGTTTTTGGGGGGGTTAAATTCCTTTTTAAAATATAAAGGAACCTCCAGAACTCTTTGTAGTGCTATCCAGAACTCAGTTACAAGAGTGCATTATATAACTTTTATTTATATTTTTTATAAAAAAATTCACACAAGACCATTTTTTTTGTTTCTTTCTCGTTCACGTGTACGAGACGAGTTCGAAACTAGACGAGAGTCGTCAGGTACGTTTATTCTCGTCTGATTTATGATCTTTAGAATATTTTGTACTTCTTAAAGCAGGTATTTTGACTTTTTGTTAATTTAAATTATAGTGTATGGTGGCTCTTAAGGGCGTATTTTTTAAGATGCAACTGGTAAATTATTCTCAAAAAACGGTAACAGTTGTTATAAATTGCGGTGTACGATTTTGTATTGCGTCATCAAAAAAAATGAAGATTTTTATTGCTTTAGGAAAGATTTTTTATATTATAAAATGTGTTTTAAAATAGATTTAGTGTTAGAGGCTTCTACGGTGATTATTCACTGATTTTAAACATTTATTAAGAATATATTATGCTCATATTGTCAGATAATAAAAAAAAAACTTAGTAAAGGGTATATTTTTTCTGATTATGTATTTACATGAAATATTTATAATTTCATGAATATTCAACATTTTTTATATATTTATTTCATACTTGATAATAAATAATTTAAAATTATATATATCAAATATTTCATGGAAAAAAACTTAACTAAAAATTATTAAATAAATAAATAAACAAAATAATAATGCTAAAAGGTTGTCTAATACACTTACATAAAAAATTTAAAAAAATAAAAAATTATCAACATAATTACTAAATAAAAACTATTCTGAATCCTGAAGATAAATTTGTATTATATCTACCTATAAAATTAAGAAACTGCGTTCAGGATTGTTCATTTAAAATTTAAATAATCTCTATGTTCATATTTTATAATTTTATATACACCAGCTTTATTTCAAAATAAAAAATTACAAAACGTATAAGACCAAAGGCAATTACCTTCATTATAATCTAACTGTCTTCCATTTTACCCGTCCCACCCCCAAGTTCTCCTCACCATAGTCATATCTTCAGTTTCATAACAAACGTATGAATGTGTACATTAAAGCCCCTATAATTTTGTGGGCATATAAAAAATGCATTAAATTGTTTTATAAGTATAAAATTAAATTGTCTACCTTTACCTTCAGCATCTTTCTCTCTCTCTCTCGTCCACGTGTTTGTAATTTTATATCATTAGTCCTCAATATTTGATTGAAGGGAGTTATTATAGATTTTTTTTTCTTAAATTTTTATTATTTTTATATTTATATTATTTTTTTACTTTGTAAAAAAAAATTACTACTTTTTTATTGGTTTAAATGATCCCTTAACTATTGAAGAATACGTATGTGAACTTAGCATTTCAAAAATAAACTTCAGTTCTGCTTGCATCCAGCATAGTTCTACAGTTCCTGATAAGTTTTAATAATAGTTCCGTTGATTTTCCCAGAAAAAAATTGGTCTGAAAAAATGAGATGCTAACTTCTAGTAACAACTTATAGCATCTCAGCGGAATTCAAAAATGAACTTCAGTTCTGATTGCATCCAGCATAGTTCTATAGTTCCTGATAAGTTTTAACAAAAGTTCCGTTGATTTTCCCACAAAAAAAAAATTCTGAAAAAATGAGATGCTAAACTTCTCGTAACATCTGATAGCATCTCAGCGGAATTCAACGATTTAACATCTAAATAGTATAATTCTGGAGAGTTTCACAGTCTGTATGCATCTTATCAACAGTTCTGTGGAAAAAACATTCAAAAAACAATTTATGTTTATTTCATATCCACGAAGCATGAGATGCTGGCTGTTTAAATTTTTTTTTCGATGAGTTCTAGGTGTTTCAAACATATAGTTCTGTAGTACAAAGTATTTAAACAATTTTTATTAATATCCGTCAGCATCTCATCCGCGATGCATGAGATGCTGACGGATATTAATAAAAAAAATTTAAATAAAAAACAGGGAAAACCAATATGTTGTATTAACCTACATATGTCGGTATAACCGATTTCGACTGTACTAGTATTTACACAAATGAACTACTAGTCTACTGGTATCTATATATATTTTTATAGAGCAATTTTTGTTCACTGTATTATTACGTGAAATGGAAAGAATAAATTAGCAATAACATAATAATGCCAGTTAAAACTGTCTGCAAACAATATGAAGTGAGTAGAACACCTGCCTGACAACTTCATGCAATCTAGATTCCAATTTAGCAAACAGCTTAAATTTATAAATAAAACAATTTTGTGGCCATCTGCCTGTACCGGCAACAAATCCTTGGTCTTAATAGTGAGTGAGTCACATCATATACATTTTTGATGCCAAAATTTGTAAATAAAACTTTCTAAGCGCATTATACTGTCATTGTACCTACTTGATCAATATCTTAAAATTTATATTCTGCGTGTAATAAAACTAACTGGTCGATATAATGACTAAAATGACGCGACTTACACCCAGAAGCCTCTAAAGCTTATTAAAATATCTTATATATCTTGCAGCAGTTGTTTAAATATGTATATTTAGAAGAATACTATAGAATTTTGATTTGTTTGAAGTTAGGTTATCGTAAAAAAAATTGTTAGTTTTGGATAGTACTTAATAAGTTGTAAATTTCATTTATATTTAAAAAAATAGTTTATCCCCCCTTCTCTCCCCCCTCCCAAAAAATATATTTTGGAGGGTATTACAAAATTCCTCATTTAAGATACTGCGTAATCTTAAAACCGATTTTTAGGGTTCCGTAGAAAACTAGGAACCCTTATAGTTTCTCCATGTCCGTCCGTCCGTCCGTCCTGAAAAATTAACCCTTCAGTCACGAAAATTTTGAAAAATACTTTTTATAAATCGTAGTGAGAATGACTACGGAACCCTATCAAGTGCGTGCCCAACACGCACTTGCCCGTTTTATTTTTAAATAGCTTTTTTAATAATGATTTTTAAAATATAAGATACTATCCAGAAATATACTTTTTTTTGGAAACATACGGTAAAATTTAGATCGTAAACAATGCTGGATAAAATAAAAAAAAATTGAGTCAATTAGTTTAATCCTGAAAGGCCAAAATCGAAATATTATTAAAATCTTAAAAAATATATCGTTTCGAATGTCACTAAACATTTCAAGTAATGATTTTAGTTTTCATATACATATACTGGAAATTAAAATAACCTTCGTAATAAATTACAAAGTAACTTTTTTGTAATTCGTATACAAACTTATAAAAAAAGCACTGCCTAAAAGTCATATAAAAATAATGTAATAAATATATTTATACATTTAAAAGTAATTTTTACTCTATTACATTTTCGTCAGAAAATATTTTGTTTTACATTATTCATAACATTTCGTCGATACCATGCGGATAAAGTTTCATGAATTCGAAAGGGTGAATTTAAATTTATCTCCACTAAACGTCAAAGGTATATATACGCATTATCATATATGTATAAAGTTACATATAAGAAAGAACACATATGAAGATAAACCTCTAAATTAAATTATATTGTGAACTTTTGAAACGTGTATATTTTTATATAAGATATTCAGAAGTCAAACCAAGTAACTCCGTTTATTTTTTTAACACGCTTTTTTAGCTTGACTACAACTCACTTTTCACCCATGTTTAGGGTTCCGTAAAAAAACTAGGAACAAAAATGTCACCTACCCCATTGAGTGGGGTGTCGTTAGAAAGGTCTCCTAAAATACAACAAAAAATGTATTAGGACCTTTTGATTTTAAGCCTTCAATCACGATGTATTTGCTCTTCAAAATCATTATAAAAGCGTCCCCCATCTATTTCTAAACTGTCAATTCAAAAATTCTGAAAAAATTCCAGAATGTAGCTTTTAATTAGTTCTTTCACTGAAAACTATAACGAACACTGTCAAAAATATTTTTAATTGATAGTTTAGAAAATAGAGGGAGGTAAGTGAATTCACTTTTTTTTCACTTACCTCCCTCTATTTTCTAAACTATCAATTAAAAAATTCTGAAAAAAATCGAGAATGTAGCTTTTAATTAGTATTTTCACTGAAAATTATAACACTGTCAAAAATATTTTGGACAACCATTTCATAGACTGAAAAATGAATTCACATTTTTTTTCACTTACCCCATTGAGTGGGGCGTCATTTAATAGGTCTCATATACAATAATAAAAGTCAAATGATTTTTTTTATTATAAACCTTCTTTTCAATGTCGTTATCAGAGCCCCCCCCCCCACCCTCTATTTTCTAATCTATTAAGTAAAAAGCATATTGTATTCTATTAAAACGTTACAAGTAAGACAATACACATGTGAATAAAACTCCCCAAATTAAATTATTTATAATATGAACTATAGGGAATTTCAACTTATATTTTTTTCATATTATCCGCATATCGTAAAAAAATACATGTTGAAATTTATTTTTCCCTATCACGCTATGTATACAGGGTGTCTAAATACCAGGGGACACCATGGGGATCTCGGAAACTATAAGAGATAGAGATTCGGTTAAATGAGAGAAAAGTTACCTTTAAGAAGGGACAGTTCAATGGTGCATTTACATTTTACAAAAATTTCATAGCTTACTAGATATTAACCAAAAACCATTTTACTCCGAAATCTTTCATCGTGAATATTTCTTAAGCGACTTGAAATTTAAAAAAATGTTTCAAATAAATGTTTTAGGGTTTAGTATCGTCTAATAGTATTGTATTTTTTAATTTCCAGAAATGTCACGGTTTTTGAGATATGACACTAACTTATGTTTTCTTAAATGGAAGCAATATGAAATTTTGTAATTTTTGAACAGAAGATTTTATAACCTTTTCAATGATATGCAACTTGATATACTTATTTTTCAAAATATATCATAAAATGATCAAAAAGTACTTTTTATTTATTTAATACACTATATCATTCTAAGATGGCTATGACATTTAACAATAAGATTGAAAAACAACTGAAAATTTATTTATAAGCTTACATAACATAAATTAACTATTTTATTTATAGAAATAAAACATATTTTTATTAATTTAACACAAAATACCAGCCATAGATGGCTATGGTTATTAACAACAAAAAATCAATAAGCTATTTTATTTAATACAGTTTACCAGTCTTTGTGGAAAATTATAAAAAAAACTTTATCTTTAACAATAGGTACCCCATATGAAAAAAAATCCAAGTTATGTCTGGTGATCGTGATGCTGGTTAGTTCCACCCATCCATTTATTTGGTACAACAGAATAATATTGCATTTTTAAAATGTAAAAAAATATTATCAACAAATACGTATCACAAATAATTATGTTACAAACAGGCAAAATAACAACTTCTCAGTTGATTTAAAAATCTCATAGTTGACAGCCATAGCCATTTTTGACTGGAAATAAAAAAAAGATTTTTTTTAAAATAAAATAGCTTATTGTTTTTTTGTTGTTAATAACCATAGCCATCTTTGGCTGGTATTTTGTGTTAAATTAATAAAAATATGTTTTATTTATATAAATAAAATAGTTAATTCATGCTATGTAAGCTTATAAGTAAATTTTCAATTGTTTTTTAAACTTATTGTTAATTGGCATAGCCATCTTAGGATGATATAGTGTATTAAATAAATAAAAAGTACTTTTTGATCATTTTTGAGATATTTTGAAAAATAAGTATATCAAGTTGCATATCATTGAAAAGGTAATAAAATCTTCTGTTCAAAAATTACAAAATTTCATATTGCTTCCATTTAAGAAAACATAAGTTAGTGTCATATCTCAAAAATCGTGACATTTCTGGAAATTAAAAAAATATATTTAAATAGACAATACTAAACCCTAAAACATTTATTTGAAACTTTTTTTTAAATTTCAAGTCACTTAAGAAATATTCACGATAAAAGATTTCGGAGTAAAATGGTTTTTGGTTAATATCTAGTAAGCTATGAAATTTTTGTAAAATGTAAATGCACCATTGAACTGTCCCCTCTTAAAGGTAACTTTTCTCTCATTTAACCGAATCTCTATCTCTTATAGTTTCCGAGATCCCCATGGTGTCCCCTGGTATTTAGACACCCTGTATTTCTGTATAATGTATTAAAACTAATTTTGCTAAAATGTATCCAAAACAATATATAAAGATTAATAATTTAATAAAAAAATATAATTCTAACAGTACATTTTTTTTTCAGAAAAAAAAAACAGAAGAATTCACAACGTTCAAAGCACTCTTGATTTTCATCGTATTCGTAAAATGTAAGTACCTAATGAATTTTATTTTCTGCTTCAATCACGAGCATTAAAATTTAAGAAGATTGGGATCAAATAATCACGATTGGCGTATTGAATAATTGTTAATTTAATTGGGTCATTACACGAGAATTTAGTAAGAAAAGTCTCGTCTTTTGAGAATTTAATCCGATAGCGTTCTATCATTTTTACTTCCATGTTCGAAGAAATGGAAGTATTGTAATACCGTCGAAAAATCATGTCTGAGATAAGAGCAGATTCTGATTTTACTAACTTCAAAACGCAAAGAAAAGTTAATTTCCGCATGGCGGCTGTGCATGTGTCTGTCTGGATGTAGAATTTTCTTCCGTTCACGATAACTACTGTAAATATGCACCGATTTGAATTATTTTTGGGGAAAATGTTTGTCTCAGTGAGTACTCCAGACCTATTGATTTTGGTGCTAATCGGATTAGGGGTTTCGGAAATACTTATTCGAAAATTTGTACCAATTATCGTTTAAAAAGTGAGTAGTATCTTACCAACTTTGATTAGACTTGGCACGTGCCGAAATAGCCACTGAAGGGGGAAAACTACCCTCAAAATTTTAATTTTAAATACTAATAAATTCATGTTGCCATGGAAACAAGCGCAGTTAAAATGTCAAATGTCAAATCATTATTATCTACAATAATGTGAATTATAAAACTTGAAAATTATTGTAAAAGAATAGAACATGGAAGATGGTTCTCCATACCGTTTTTTTTATATTTTTTATTAAATAAATATCGGTGTAAATTGTCCAAAAGGATATATTTACATTGTTCTTAATATTAAGTAAATTCATAATCATTCGTTATTTACTGATCCTTAACGGTATTTATAGATGAATTTATTGGCAAATATTGGAACAAGTAATTGTTGGGTTTCCGATGTTATTACGTTTATTTAATCTTTATGAGTGAGAGGGTAAATACAAGTGCTATTTGCACTAGACTTGTGATAATGTATTTTTAAAATATCGAGGATAACTTTACACTATTTTAGTTTACTACAGGGACGTATTAAGAGTATAAAATTACAGTTAAACTATAAAAAGAAGATAAAAAGTGTAGGTATACTCTTGAGGAAGTTTTATCTAAATAGGTAATTTTGGTTAAACTCCAAGAAAAGTATCGATATATATAGAATAAAGTAGATAGTACAAACCAAAAGAATCTTATCTTTTGTGTGTTGGTCTGTCTGTCTGTCTGTCTGTTACAAACTTCTAACTACATACTTAACAGTTTGCACTATAAAGCGGAAATTTGGTATAATTATTGTAATTGGTGGATCAATAATAGACCGGAGTTCAAAAAAATGTTTTTAATTTTTTGTGTTTTCGGAGGGAGGGGGTATCAAAAAAGTTTTTTATTCAATCCTGGAGAGTGGGATATCAAATGAAAGCTGGTAAATCAAGGAATTCAAATATGTAAACGTTTTGTTATTATTAACCCTTTGCACTCCGTTGTCGCTGATAATGCGACATTTAAGACTATATGCGTCACTAGGCTGGAGTGCAAAAGGTCAAAATCGTTGTTTAAAAATATTTTAAAATCTGAAGTAAAAAAACTCGCATCATTTGCGTATTTTTTTGCAAAATTGTTTTTAATTTATACAGTGGAACTTTATGGGGGGTACGTTTTTATGGGACTAGAGGGGGGGGGGGGGACGCACTAACGAGAAAAACATACTTTGACGAAAAACATAAAATGGACTAACGGAGTTCCATTGTTTATTTTCTAATAGACGAACTAAGTAGTGGTTCTTAACTTAGTTTAAGTTAAATTAAATTAATAAAATCGAATTAATTGAAAAACTAAACGGTAACGGGCATTAGTGCGCGAGTGTCTTCTCGCACTTCACAACTTTTTTTATGTTTTAAGCTTAAATATTTTAATAAAAATTATCTATTAGAGATTATTTTTTATGAGTTAAAATATTGAAAATGAAATAAATAAACAATTGAAAAACTACGGTACGGGGCATTAGTACGCGGGGGTCTTCTCGCACTTGACAACTTTTTTTATATTTTAAGCTTAAATATTTTAATAAAAACTACCTATTAGAGGTTATTTTTTATGAGTTAAAATATTGAAAATGAAACGAATAAACATTTCAGTTAATATTTTATAGCTTAAGATTCATTTAAAAAGTATAATGAACACACATAAAAAAATGATAATTAGTTCGTTTTCAATTCGGTCCTGTAAGACCACATGCGTTTTCCTGAATACTTTTTGATTCTGTTTCTAAATGAAGCTATTGAAATAAATTGAAAGAACGCTTTCAACTTTTTTCCAGAGCAAGTGAGTATGTCTATTATATGAACATGTGTTTTTATTATAAAATAATGCAATGTACAGTCTGACGTCGGTAATTTGAACCTTTGATAATGTCAACAGTAACATGAAATTTTATGTAAGTTATTTTTAACTGTATACACAATAAATGAGTCAAATTTGATATTTATGACTGATTAAAATATATCTTATCATTTGTAATAGTTCTGGTTTCAAATATCATTTTAAATGTCAGGAATAATTTATGATTTCATACCAGTTTAATAAAAATGTTTAGGTTCCTATTAAAATGTTATTGCGCTTATTTTTTTGTAACTGTTCATTTCCTGTTACAATTTTTGTACCTTTTTCTCTACGTATAGAAGGAATCGATATGTTTTCTAAGTAAAGCCCCCCCCCCCCAGTCGTTCTGTGAAAATTGAAAAATACAATTTAATTTTTTTTAGACAATACAAAAATTTAAGGAGGTTGACTCTATATTGCGGGAAACGTTGCGGGTAACGCCTGTGGATAAGCATAGAGTGAAGGCAAGATCTCTCTCTCTCTCTCCCTCCCCCCTCTCTCTCCATCTCATGCGTATCTCTCTCTATTTTCACACTTATTATTTTTTAATTTAGAACGCTTTTCCTTATCATTCTGAAAATGTACAGATGTCTTTGTAAACGAATAAAGAAAGTATTCTCAAACATTAAATCACATCCATTGCGCGAATAAAAGTTATATTTTCATCCGTGTCGACTTATAGAATGTGTACTGTATAGCTCTTCGTAATACTATTATTATCACAGGAAGTTTGTTGCTGATAACAAAGAGATACAAATTGATAAATTAAATTATAGCAAACTCATTAAATTGCTTACATTTATGTTTTAACTTTTATAATGGGCGGTGGTAATTGGAGTAGTTACTCATAAAAAAAATAATGTGTGCTTTATAACATTACATATCATATTTCTAATAAGGCTCCACTCCTATTAAAGCAGTACTTTGTATTCTATATTAATTACAGTATTTATTTTACTGTTCAATCATGCAACATACTTAACGCCAGCCCGGAGCATTCGAATAAAATCAGAAAAACAATTTTGACATTTTATTTCTGCAAATTATATATGCAAGTAAATTTAAATACATTTTATCCACGTATATTTCAATGTTTGTTGCTCTAAACCAGCGCCGTAACTACTACCGAACATGCCCCCCCCCCACAGCACTGTAAAATGGGTTAAAAATAATTAGACGTAAAAATAGGTACATAGGAAAAAAGGTTATTATAATTAATACCACTGTAAATACTGACAACGGAAAAAAAGTATTCAGTTTTCAGCGGGGGCCCCTACACACACATTTTGCCCCGGAGTCCCCGAGCTTCTAGTTACGGCACTGCTCTAAACATGTAGATATCATTGTTTTTTTTTTGTCAATGATTTGACACTGAAACATTGAAAATCTTATACTTAAATCCGGTCAGTAGTAATTTACTAATTCTGTTACTGCTCAGTCCCTATATTTAATAGCGTGATGCTATCTAGCCTAAATAAATTAGAGTATTAGGTTTTCAAATAATGAAAATCCCATAAAAATCTGTTTAGTAGTTTTTTAGTTTATTCGAAATAACCACAGACAAAAAAATTGCGTGAAAAATATATGTAGATACTATAAACTAATTCTAGCAGTGAAAATTACATAAAAATCGGTTTAATTGTTAGATAGAGAAGATAACACCTAAATTATTTTTAACTACCACTAAAAATATTGATAACTGTCTTTATTTGGTATCAAATTAGTAAAATTAAAATAAAATAATCGAATAGCGGAAAGTCTTACAAATATTTTGCCGACACTTTTGTTTTTATTATTATTTATTAATACCTACAGCATCTGTTATAATATGAAGTCATTATGTTATTGATGTTAATTAATATAATACAAAGTATATTAATACATTTTGCAATGTAAATATACCTGACAGGCAATATTAATTTATTATTTTCCATTAAAGATGTTTGCTCTAATTTTAATTTATTAAATTGGTAATATTTATAAAAGGTAATTTTAGAAATACATACATAAATAACTAATATATATTACATTATTCAAAATTTCTGTAGTCATCAATTACTTTATAAGCTTCTGGAAAGTATGACATGTAATTTATTGCATTTATAAGAAAGAAGGTGAGGGGTTATCTGTAAAAAATATAAATTGATTAAAATTACGAAAAAAAAATATACATACAAGGGAATTTATATTTTAGTTAAAATGAATAATCTAATATTTGGAATATTGGCAAAAAAATCGATATTTTGAAAAACTTTAAGGTGGTGTAACCCCTTAATTAACTTACAACAGTGGATCGTTATTTACTATATAAGTTCTGAAAATAATTATAGCAGGCTGTATATAGACTTATAGAATTACAAAATTGACCACTCTCTTTAAGGTTGTTGTTCACTGAAAGTCGTGGCATCTAGTGGAATTTAGTATGAACTACAGGGTTTTGCTATGTCGGTAATAAAGAACAAATAGATCTGGCAATAATTTACAATATTAGACAAGAATAGAAGATTTATTTTTAACAATATTATAATTATTACTATTGCTGACAACAGTAATAATTATAATAACAATAGTAACTATTATTATTATAAATAAAAACATTAAATGTAATCAATAATCACTTGCTATTTCCAACGCGCGTCAGTTGTCAAGCCACGTTTTTATATTTCAAAGAGCGCGCTGAATGCGCTGTTGCCATATCGTATATTCTGCCGAGCTAAGCACAAAAGCGGTATCTCAAAAAAAATCATAAAGTTGATTTTTATGGCATCGAATAGTTTAAAAATATACGAATCCAATGAACTAAGCCAAATAGCGATATCTTATTTAAAACATATGAAAAAACCCTTGAAAAAGTTTTTCCTATCTCAGGTTTACCTTAAATTACTAAGAGAATTAGAGGTATATCAATAATACGTAGGTGAATAACTGTATATTTTGATACCGCCAAAATTCCCAATATAATGAATAAATTCCATTTAATAAATCAAAAAAACAATCTGTAAAATAAAAATAAGACTATTTTAACAAAACGTTGATTTTCTCGAAACTCGCCTTTACTGAGATACCGCTTTTGTGCTTAACACGGCAGTATTTACGTCATGTGTTCGGGAATTTATCAAAGTTAAAAATTAATAATTATTTAAGTAGATGGTAAATCATTCTAATAACATATCCGTTTTTTGTTAAAATCTGACGTTTAGTTTTAATATACGAATTAAACGAATATCGAATTCCAAGTGGATTCCTATGCTTGCAATGTATAAGAGGCCAACTTTGCACGTTTATAATTAATAAACGAAATGGTAAACTGACCTGAAATTTTTTTTACAAATGCGAACTAGCTTACTTACACAATATTAAAATTTTAACAAATTCTGTAGTGATCGATTTTAATGAACAACAACCTTAAAGAGACAAAGCGAATATGTGCCAATACCTGTCTCTTTCCTGTAGGTCTGTAATTTGTAATGACTGCAGTCTTGTGACGTGACCAATTAAAATTCTAGAAAGAGACAGGTATTGGCTACATATTCGCTTTGTCTCTGTCACATTTTTTAGCCAATATTTACTTCACAGTTGGATATGTAAAGCTCAGTCCATTCTATAAATATTATATGTGCTGTGCTAATTTTAAGTATTATTCAGAAACTAACACGATTATGTCGATAATTTCGATGTTTTGTAAACAAACTTTACATGCATGAGTTAAATGGAATGGATGCTTTTTCCAATTTTTTTGATAAATAAATGAACCATTTCATATTTATGTAAAGAATTTTTCTATTCATGCATATATTCTGATATCGAAAATCAGTGAAATAAAAAAATCATTCAGGATGGTTACAGAACTGGAAAGTTCAACGAGAGGAATTATAGAAAACCCAGAGAGAAGGGGTTAATATTTTTTTATATGTTATTAAAAATGATTGTAGAATCATAAAATTAAAACAATTTGGAAACTTTTTAATGTATATAAATAAAAAAACATGAAAATTAAAGAATTGTATTAAATACTTTGATAATTTACCCCTATAAACATATATTTTTACCCCTTTGGTATATTCCCTCACCACTAGATGCTAGTTTAAGGTTATGTTAACTTTTTAACTGTATTTGAAACTGTCACATGTTCATTTTTGTGTTAAAACCAGAGCTGTGGAGTCGGTACAAAAACCTACGACTCCGACTCCTTTATTTTTCTAATGTTCGACTCCGACTCTTTACTGCACAATTTTTTTTTTAAATCTGTTTTCCGGCAAAAAATTTTTTGAGTGAATTTCGGTGATTCTGGTTTCGGCCAGAATTGAAAATTTTAAAAAATATGTACTTTAAATTTCAAAACGAACAAAAAATATTAAGGCCCGGTTTCTCAATATGAGTTTAAACTTCAGATTAACGTTTATCAGTTAATCTTCACCGTAGATATGAACCTCACTCAATATAAGTTTAAATGGCGGCTTTTATGTCAAACCTTCATGTGTCAAACTAAAAATTAACCTGAAATTATTATATTAAATGTGATAAAAAACGAGTTAATTTCAGTTAAAGAGAACAGGGTACATTACTAGAATTAATAAAAGAATATAGTGCTACTATAGAATGTAAAAGAAGTTGGATAATACGAAAAATTATTTATTTTTGATTGTTTACAATTTATGTCAACAAACACATTTTGAGTGAGGTTCATATCTAGGGTGAAGATTAACTGATAAACGTAATCTTAAGTTTAAACTCATATTGAGAAACTGGGCCTAAGTGTGTAAAGAAGTAAAAACCATTATTTAATTAAAAGAGACGGAGTCGGTCTCTTTTTACCGACTCCGACTCCACCCAAAATTACTAAAACTCCGACTCCGACTCCACAGCGCTGGTTAAAACCTCCGAAAGCTAGCCTCGTCTTCTCAACATTAGAGAAAGTCTCGTATATGAATCCCTATTTTGAATATTTCCTTTTACCCCTAAATAAACGAATATAAGACACAGTTTACCCTAAGAAGCCGAGATAAATCTACACATCCTGAATATCTTTTGTTTCCACAATATTACCAATTCAAAAGCACTCCATATTCAATGAGAAGGGATAGGAATCAACGCAAACAACACAAATGACAATAACTAAAATGTCATTTCTACAACACACCTCGACCTTTCGTGCATAATCCTCCACCCCCTTCTTCGTCACCATAGTGCTGCCTTTAACTCCGACACCGCATATGAATATTCAATCCAGAAACTAGTTATATTGAGATCCATGTGCATTATTGTAATAGAGCATACCAGTGGTGGTTCGTTGATAATATTGATATACCGGGTGGTCTATTTAAATTGAGACAAGCAAATATCTCGAAAATTAAGGTTTTTCAGGGAAAATGTTTGGTACAAAAGTTTCAGGGTTCGAAGGGGGAAAACCAATGGAGGTAAAATTTTTGACTTTGAGTGGAGGTTTTAAGGTCATTTTAGGGTCAACTTCATTTTTTTTAAATGGAAACCTATTTCTTTTTTTACATATTCGTATTTTGCAGAAAAAAATAAACAACTTTTGCCTAAAAAGTTTTTTCAAAATCCTCAATTTTAGCCTATTTCTTTTAATAAAAATATTCAAAATGTAAAAAAAAATTTTTTTTAAATCCTAAAATAAAAAAAAATCATTTTTTAAATTTAATTGTTACTTAAACATGCATAGTTAATAATTATAAATAATAATTTCGATTTTTTTTAATAAAAACAAACAAAAAAAATTAAAAAACAGATTAAAAAAATGCCTCTGAATTTGAGGATTTTGAAAAACTTTTTAGACAAAAGTTGTTTCTTTTTTTCTGCAAAATACGAATATGTAAAAAAAGAAATAGGTTTCCATTTAAAAAAATGAAGTTGACCCTAAAATGACCTTAAAACCTTCACTCAAAGTCAAAAATTTTACCTCCATTGGTTTTCCCCCTTCGAACCCTGAAACTTTTGTACCAAACATTATCCCTGAAAAACCTTAATTTTCGAGATATTTGCTTGTCTCAATTTAAATAGACCACCCGGTACCTATAGTGGAACCTCGATCTAACTGATTAATACGGATAAGGAGGTGTCCTGTAATAATTGTTGTTTTTTAAATGATAAAAAATAGCATTTGCCCATATCTTTGTAAAAAATACCATTTATTACGAAATTTGTAATACCTTTCTATTCCGTTCTAAAATGCAATAATTTTTTTTAGGATCTTTCGATTTTATATTTGATTTCAAAATCATTATCAGAGTGCCCCCTTCTCACAAAAATAAAACAGAATGTAGCTTTTAATTAGTACTTTCATTGAAAATTATAACGAACACTGTAGAAATTTTTTGGACCCCCCTCATAGACTAAAACTCATTTTTTTTATAAATCGTCACACAAATACGTACATTTTTATAATGATGAATTCTTTAGTTAACATCCAAATAGCTCTTGATACTTGTACGTATTATTATCACGTAGAGAATGTTAGTGAGAATGGTTACAGAACCCTATCACGTACGAACCCAACACATTTGGCTGTTTTTTTTAAACTGTTCGTAGATAATTAATAATTAGATAAAAATATTTCTGTCTAAATTTTAGTAAAATTTTACTGTTTAATTTATATTCGATACAATGAATCATTTTCAAGATATTATGTTAGGTTATGCACTGAATAGAGGCCACATTAGTTTATTTTCTATTTTGATGCCCGGTACATACATGGGGTACCAAATTTACTAGCTAGTAAGCACTCACAAATGAATATTCATTTTGTGATAGTATCTATGGATTTGCTATGGAATTTAGAGCAGTTGGCGACTTTGACCGTACAAAATAATTTTCATATTATCACCACTATGATTTTTATGTGCGAAACTTGTCAAATTCTTCATGAAACTCCAAAAGAACTGTCATATAAGTTTGATACCTAATTTGAGAGTGCTTGGAATTTGCTTGCCCCTTTATAATACCGAACATGATTCTTGTACACCACTGGCTTCATCTGCGATTACAATCGAGCCGCAGCACACCACTGGGGTATAGAATATCTACAACTGCCGCTACTGAGGAATTCTGCATAATTGCGACGTTGGCGGGGTTCCCCGTTATTAACGACTGTTGTTTGAGTGCATGTATACCGTATCTCACACTAGACGTCTCTAGGACGAGGGGAAGAGGGAGTAATTATGTGTGGGGTTCAGTAATAATCATGTCAGAAATTGTGTTTTCTTCTGTGGGTGTGCGATTTTTATTACAAGTTGTAGAAGACGTTGTTAGCACATTTGTAATTGTTTTTATTGTCTTGTTTCCTATGGTTTAATTTATGGGGGAGTAGATGAAGATGATAAAATTGACAGGGGAAGTTTGTTTGATCAGCTGATAATGCACTGTACACTGTGCATATATGTTTTGTAAATTTTGCTAAAATAATATACAGTAGAAACCGGTTATAACGATATCAATTAATACGACATATCGGTTTTAAAGACTCAAAATAAAAAGCCAAGTGAATCCAATATAACTGCATTTTTACCGGTTATTACGAGTATCCACTTTTACGACCTAATATGACCGGTTCCTTCGATGTCTTTATAACCGATTTCTACTATACAAGGTGGCCAGTTTCTGGAAAACTGGGAAAAGTCAGGGAATTTGGTTGGAAGTCAGGGAATTTTTTATAAAAATGCAAAAACCATACAATTTCTCGCAAAATATTGAAACATATATCTAATAACATTTAAAAGAAAACATGTGACCTTTTTTTTGTTTTTCGATTTTTTATCTAAATTTTAAATAAAAACAGGGAAAAACGGAAAAAAAGTCAGGGAAATTTGTTCCAGAGAAATACTGGCCACCCTGCTATATAACTAATAACAAACACAATCCTGTTTTATACGTCAGTAAAATTAGCCCCGGTATTTTTATTTTGAAAAAAAATATATGTATATCGTGCTAATGTTTCGTTTTTTTTTTTCTTTGCGGCAGATATAGTAGTTAGTTTGCACATATAGAGTACATGAATTAGTAATAATGACAGTATATATAATTCATATAGTAACGATGAAATGCTTTGTGCTAATTTTTAGTTTTTAGTACAGTAATCGAGTCTGAATCAGAGAGTAGAAAAATAGAGTAATCGAAGTCATAAATGATTTTTGTACCGACTCAGTCCTTTTTAAAATGTATTTGCAACAAGTTAAACTTCCTTTAATGGTAAAGAGTTGTGACAGCCCGAATCGATTTCTGATCGATTGTAGTAGCCATTAAGTATTCTTCATATTATTATTACCTATCTTATATTTTATATTTCCTAAAAAAACACAAATGAATATTTTGAATAATTTAGCTACAAGGTGACGCCATAGAATATCTCTATACATAGGTATAGACAGGGGTTATTTTATTGAGCAGCTTTAACTTGTTTATGCAGCTATAAAATTCAAACGTGCAAGGAAAAAATAATAATAGTCCTCAACTTTTGTATTGATTTTTTTTTAATTATGAATTAAAAATATTCTATTTCGGTAAAGGATTTTGTCCTGACGTTCGCATACAAGCACACTCATCCAAACATAATTGTTTTAATTGTGCAGAGAGCTATAAAATTTCATTAAAATAATTCCATGTTGATTTAAAACACTATTATGATGAATTGCATTAAGGAGGCTAACATCATAGAAAAATAACTGACAGATTTCGATGAAACTTTGAAATTAAAAGACATAAATTTTTTTTAAATCCTTGCTTAATTTTATGATTCCAGCACACTCCTTTTCGTGAAACTTAGCACTGGTTTTTCTTTTTAAGGTGGTTGACACCATAGAAAAATAACAGAGCGATTTCGATGAAATTTTGAAAATAAAACATTTATATTTAAAAAAATCTTTCAAAATTAGAATAGTTTAAGGGGTTATATACAGTTAGAATTTTCAAAAAATCGATTTTTTTTTAAATTTCATTTTCGAAATGTACATATATTTAAATACACACACACAAAATTTCAAATCAATCCGGCGATTATTTTCGAAGTTACACACATATTTGTAAAGACGTCTCAGAGCGTTTGAATGTAGGAGGTCGGAGCGGCAGCGCGTTTTTCTCAAATCTGTGTTTTTAAAGTCGGTGACCATGATTCCTCGGAAACGGCTAGACCGATCAGTCTCTAATTTTAACACAAGTTTCTTAAGTATATTTTTTAGTAATTAATCGAATTTTTTGGTTTTTATAAACAATTTAAGGTCAAAATTTTTGTCAAAAATCGATTTTTTTTTTAAAAGCCGCCATTTTGTCAAAAAAATTTATTTTGCTTATTCCTTCGATTCAGTACAAGATTATACATTACTTTAACGAAATCCGTTTGGGTTTTTTATTTTAAATGATCCAGTCCGGAGATATCGTGGTCACCGCAAGGCGCCTTTTTTTTGAGAGGACCTTCTACAGAACAGCTGTAGCCGCTTTCGAAATTATTATTTTTACAATTAAAAAATGTTAAAATACAATTAAAAGTTACCATAATATGTGTACAAATTTTTACATTAATAAATTCAAGTCTTCTCTTAAAAAATTATTGAAAAAAACATTTTTTTTTGGCCTTCTGACTGTATATAACCCCTTAAGATATATAAAATAAACAAATTAACATGCATTCTTATGAGAACTACATAATTTTGAAACGTGACAGGACTTTTCAAAATGATGCGACAGAGAGAATTTGATGAAAATTTGAGCATACATTCTTTATTTGTTTACAAAGATATCTGTACATTTTCAGAATGATTAGAAACTGCGTTTTTTAATTAAAAAATAATAAGTATGTGATAAAAAAATAGAGAGACGCATCTATGTAATTTGGCATGTTCCAAAGTTCCCCGCATCGTCAGCCCCGCACCCTATAAGCAAAAATAATGACTATAAATTAATCATTTTTTTTACAAAACCATAATTATCGTTATTACTAAACGCTAATCAAAGTTATGGTTCGTTTGATGCTTAACTTAACCTGCCATTAGTCTCATATATTTATCGATGCAAAATACGTAATTTGTATTACAAAATCCATGTTTATAAGCAAACAAAATATGATAGCTGTAAAACACAACCCTGCTGTAAGCTGACGTAACATAAAACTCGAATATATGTTTATGTTATCTGCATATATATACATTGTACAATGTACATCTGCGCTAGAAATTAGATTGGTGTTTTTTAGGCCAGTCAATAATTTCTCCTATAAATAACAACGATGAGTTTAGTAAAGGGGGCGTCCGATACTCACTGAAGCATTAAATATGAAAAAAAACAACACATAGCAGACCTCGTCGTGTGTTTCGGCAAAGTTTCACTGATAATAAAAAAAGTTGTTGGTGTAGATACATATTAATTAGAACGGTTTTTGAAACCTATGATATACTTAAATTATTAGAGAGTTTTGTTTTGATGTAGGTATAGGTGAATGTACTTGATTCCTTTCATGTTTAGAAATGTCTTCAGATATTTTTAAAAATAAATTTGACAGTTGAAATACTACCTTAATGTCCGGTAGATATTACAAATATTTGCAAGCTTGTAAACACTTGCAAACGCTTGTATCAAACTTATATGACAATTTTCTTTGAGTTTTTGACAGATAGTTGCATGCTTAACAAGTAAAAATAAAGATATGTAAAGTATATTTATTGAATAAAAACAGTAAAAATCCACTTAACTCAAAAAGAACTGTCATATAAGTTTGATACACCGTTTGAAAGTGTTTGCAAGCTAACAAATTTTATCAGCTAGTCTTTAACCCTGGACGGGTAGACGTTCGTAATAATTACTACATTTACACAACGCCCTCTACAGGGGAATCAAGACGGGGTGGGGAGCCGAGCCTGAAGATATGCCTCGTTTAATAGTTCGTCTTCAACCTCTGCCAAGGACAGGTGTCAGTGTTTGCTATTTTTCTAGAGAGAGCCATAGATCGACAAGTCACATCGTATCTTTCACGAAGGTCTACTCTTTTACGTAAATTTTAGTCGAAATATGTACGTAAAAGGATATGCTGTGAATGTGAAAAAGATCTCATTCGTCTCAATGCTTGATCCAATGATACTTTCTTTCGTTTGTCGATTCGCTGTAAACTTATATTACTAAGCTTATATTTTAATCTTTCGTATTTCGGTATTTTTGTAAATACATAAATCAAAAGATTTTAAAAGCAAAACTTTTTTTGCCATAAATTTATTAGAAAACCAAAAATTATATAGTAGTAGTCAATTTTACGAACGTCTACTCTTTTCGGCTTAAATTTGACGTCTACCCGTCCAGGGTTAATACCTCCCGGATATTATAGTTACTATGTCTTTGTTCCGAAATCATTCTTTTTATTGGCAAAAAAAGACAAGATATGCAAAATTTGAATCTAAAAAGTATCTTCTACTACACTTATGTATGTATGTAGTAAGAGTTCTTGCAGCCCGAATCGATTTCTGACCAAGTCTAATTCACAATCAGCAGTATTTTCTGGTTTTATCAGTTATATTGTCTACATGGCATTACATAGGGGATGAGGGTCATATTCAAATGTTACGTAATATTTTTACGTTAATATTATTTATACAAATAAAAACAAAAAATATTGTTGAACGACTAACCCATATTCATTTGCTGAAATAGTTTTAAAAAAAACTTTGTAATTTATGAACTGCGTTACTTAACATTACGCAAAGTGGAGGGGGGGTCAAAGACTATTAACTAAATGGGGGGAGGAGTTCAGACATCCAAGAAAAAAAACTTTAGGTGGTTTATGGACGTTCTCTAATCACAAATTTTTGTTATAATTTAGAAAATGTTGTTTAAAGGTCAAAATTAATAAAATGGCAATATTACTACATTATTTATCTAATGAATTATATTTTCATGTGGTTTTCATTTTGTTGTAGCTTTTATAATAATTAATGAAAGTCGAATAATTAACCATTTATTTCAAATTAATGCATCCAATTAAAGTTATTACATTGTAATGCTAGATTAAAAATATTGATAAGCATCTCAATAATTGTATAATAGTATAGATAATTTTTAATTATTTTTTTAATTATCTCGAACATAATTCCAAATCAATTTATTTTGTAAATAAACTATAAAAAATGTTAATTATAATTATAATCAGAAACGTCACTGCCTGAAGCAGTTACCTATATTTAAACTTTACATAAAAGCAAAATTGACAAAAGTTTACAAAAAAGCTGTTAACAGCAGAAAAGATAAATGATAAAAAAAAACTAATTAAAAAATTTCTACAAATGGCTATATCATAAATTTTCCAGAAATTCCGTGGTCGAAATAGCGGTACATATACGAATTAAAAAATACCACAAATTGTAATATTATACTCCAATTACCTTAGCTTTGAAATGGAAACAATTTCGAAATAAATGATACCTATATAAATATAAAAATATTAATGGGGAAACATGTTCATACAACAAAAAGGAGGGACGGTAGTAAAGCAACTTATGAATTCTGTAATCGATTTTAGTTTTGTAAAGTCCCGTACACAATCACGTTAATATAAAGAAAATGTTATTGTTAATTTATTTAATAGAATTTACTCGATATATGTTAGAAAAATAAAAATATTACGCAAGTCGTGTAATATCTCGAAAAATTAGAACCCAAATTTCATAAATGACCAAAAAATATAACAAGAAGATCCATTCAAAATCTTGAAATTTTATTTACAAAAATTGGGCTTACTTGTATTATTATTTTTTATTTTCCGACAAATAACTTCGCCGCTTGCTGCTTTGAAAACAAAGGCCTCCCATCCACAATGTTTAATTAATTAATTGCCATTTCATTTGTATAAGATTTTATTAAAAAATCTCGTTATAAAAATTTATCTAATTTATGACTGACCTATGATTTTTTTTTTTGTAAAATTGTAAATACATATTTCTTAATGCAGGCCTGTCGTAAATTAATTATCATATAGCTTAAACTTATTATGAGTTTTTTAACAGTGAAAGTTTATTCAAAATCGGTTCAGTTGGAACATACTAACAAACTGACAGTCAAAAAAAATCTTAAAAAAAATACAAAAAAAAAATTAAATTAGCAAAAAATATTTTTCATATCACATGTAATGAAACTAATTTTGATCCCTGTTTTGCCAGTCGAAATAAGACAATTTCAGACCAATGCGACTGTGCCGGGCAGAAACAACGTTGTTTCTGCCCGGCATATTCATTTATTTATTATTTATGTCTTTATTTCAAGTCTGTCAGAATCGCATTTGTAATAAACAAAAGCGAATCTTATTTCTGAATTATTCTATTATTAAAATAGTATAAGATATTACTGCGCTATTTGTCTGAAATAGTCTTACTTCGACTGGCTACAGAAATCAAAACTCGTTGTTTCATTACATGTGATATGAAAAATACAGTGTGTGGCACGGGATGAAACAAAGACGATTTCAGACCAGGGCGATAACAGCCCTCGCTTCGCTCGGGCAGTCAACTCTCGCCCTCGTCAGAAATCGTCTTGTTTCACCCCTTGCTACACAATATACTATTTGATTCGCAGATGATGATAAAAAAAATTATGTCCCTTTTAAATTACCATTCAGATAAAATTCCCAGCATAATATTTCATATTTTTTCTTACTCTATTTTTTATTTTCTTTTTGTAACATTTTATTACGAATAATTTCTATTATAGTATTATCAAATAACGTTGCGCACATTCTGTCGCTGTCTTTATTCACAACGTCCATACATCACGCACATTGCAAATAAAGTTACATAGGTGTGTAACAGTTTCAGCTGTTATTGTATTGCTGGTGAAAACGCAAGCGAATTTTCACCTTAGTCTAGGGGTGTGCTGAAAGCCGGATTGCACCGGCTGGCGCGAACCGATTATTATTCAAATTTATTAAGGTCAACAATTAAAGTTTAAAATTATGATCTTAATTATATAAAGAAAATTCCGGGTTTCTTATATCCAGTGGAGTAAAAATGTTACTTAATATGTACATAAAAATTTAGAGTGGCCTAAGCAGTTTTTATTTGAAGCAAGTTATTTTTTATTTTTACAAATTTTGCCCTTCCCATTGAAAAATTAAATTTAAAAATATTAAATATTTACAAAGTTATGAGCCTCGATATGACGATCAAAAAAAAATTGTCTCTATGGTTCACTCGAAATTTCGAGAAGGGTTATATGAAAAAAATAAATAAAAATTTTATCAATATCTATATGAATGGTAGCTATCGTTGCAAGTTGCCGTTTTTTTAATTTTATTTTTTCACAAAATGGCGATAGTTTGAAATTTTTTTTCATTTTTAAGACCTATTTTTTTATTAGAGCGGTTTTAAAAATAGTAATTATCAAAACTTCAAAAATCGGCTACGTGCAACGATAGCTACTACAATTACGAAAATTATTTTTAAAAAATTGAAATCGGTTCATTAGTCTTTGAGGAATCGTGTCAACCATAGATCGAAAAATGTCATTTTGAGATAAACGTCTTTAATGTTTTTGTTATGTCATAACCGGCCGCGCTACCTCATCTCACTAAATTGACTAACTCCGTCAATTTTCGGAATTTAAACTCAATTTTTTGTACACATATTTATGAATATGTATACTTTAAAAAAATGTAAGAAAAAATGTTTTTTTCCAACGCAGTGGCTTTCCCTCTTATATCGACTAAATTATTTAACTAGATCATTTATTAATTTCCTATTCAAGCTTTACATTCATCATGATAAAAAACCAAACTAGTGAAATGCAAGAAAAAATAGTGAATAAAAATACGTAGGTATGTAAGTGAATTTTTCTCTGACTTCTTGCCTCTATCAAAACTTAATTATGTAGTAGTATACATCGAATGCCCTACTTTTTTTCTTATTCCCTTATTCTTCTTCCTTTTATAATTAATTTAAAAGTACTGGCTCCAAATCTTATTGGTTTAAATTTTAATAGCACATCCTTGATTACGACTGCATCAGTAACTAAATTTTAAGTCAATCAATCAAAAAGTTTAAGTTGTTTAAATACTTGGTTGTTGTCAAACTGCGTACCTGAGTTATTGTCGAAGTAAAACTAGAACGCGTCTTGAGAATTAGACAAAGATGGGTGATTTATTTCAATGTTCCTGTCGAAATTTAGCCACCGTACATAAACATTCCTCGAGTTAAATGACAATATAACATTATGTATGTATATTAATCTTCCAAATTCTAAAGTTTAATTAATTTCTAATCTAGGGTAGAATCAAAAGTTGGCAGTACATGTTTTGAAAAAAATAAATAAAAATTAGCGAGTTCTAAAGTTATTTTATATTTTAAAAGAAAAAAAACATTGTACCCCCCCCCCCCAATATTTCTTACAAGGGAACCTTTTCAAGTCGAAAATTCGTATCGAATTTAAACTTTGTAAATATTAGACTAGGTCAAGGTAAGTAAGAAAAAAATTATCTTAGCTGCGGTAAAACGGTTTAAGGGGGTGAAACACCCCCATGAAAATGTGCAAAATAATCATATTTTTTCAAATAACTCTGAAACTAATGAAAATTAAAAAAAAATCTGCAAGACAAAATTTTCATGATTTTTTTATGCTCTTTCGAATGGCGCTAGTTAATTCGAAAAAATTAAACCGATAAAGCCCATCTCTCACCCACATTTCATAGGTTTAATAAAGAGCATAAAAAATCATGAAAATTTTGTATTAATTTTTTTTTAATTTTCATTACTTTCAGAGTTATTTGAAAAAATATGATTATTTTGCACATTTTCATAGGGGTATTTAACACCCTTAAACCGTTTTACCGCAGCTAAGATAATTTTTTTACATACCTTGACCTCCTCTAACTACATACCAGGGGTTCCCAACCGGTGCTCCGCGGACCACTAGTGGTCCGTGAGGGGTAAAAAATGGTCCCTATAAAAGATTTCAAAGTTTGAATGAACTTTCAATTATTGGCGACCTTTTTTTGGGGGTCTTTAATGCACAAAAAAAACATAAAAATGAAATGTGAAGACCTTTTTTTTTAGTTTTTTCACTTCAAATCTATTAAAAAAATATATTTTTTAACCTTGTGGTCCCTGCTAATAATAATAACATCAAAGTGGTCCCTGGTCAACAAAAGGTTGGGAACCGCTGCTATATACAAAGCTTAAACTTGATACAAATTTTCGACTTGAAAAGGTTCTCTTGTTAGTCGATTTGTCTTCTGAAATTCAAGAATCCTGTAAATACGAAGTACATTTTATTTTATCATTGAAATCTTAAATTCAAATAATATTCATTCGAAAATTAAAGGGTTATGGAGCATATACATACCTGCAAACATACCATTAAGAAAAAAATGTATTTTTTTACAATGTAGATATTTTTGTGTTATCTACAAAACGCACGTACATTTCCTTAATTCTTTACTCATATAAAAGATTCATACACACATAAAAACGTATCATTCAAATAACCAAAACGGGTAAAATGGTATATCTTTATTATACCACATTACATAGTCTGTCCAAAAAGTTCTTACGACACGATTTTATCTTATTCAATTTCAATGTTTGATTATTATTAAATGAAAAGAAAAACCAGTTCTAAGTTTCACTAAAAGGAGTGCGTTGGAATCATAAAACAAAATACTATCTTCATATTAGGAAATCAGAAAAAACATCTGCCAAGTGCTTTCTTGTTCTAAATTTATTTAATTAATTATTTAACAATTTTAATAAATACCGAACCATTTAATTTTTAACAATAAAAGATAAGAAATTTTCACGTAACATGTTTAGAATAAAACGGGATACCAGCCTTCGCTCTTCCATTGATGATTTTTATATGTGACCATTTACTGGCCAGATCCAACCAAAAAACCAAGGTTTTTAATCAATCAGTTGTTATTCATGAGTTATGCGTGTGACAAGGAGACAGACCGACAGACAGACACGAAAGAAAAAGTGTGTGTCTTATTGGTAGCCTGAAACGAAAAAATCAAGTAATAATTTTGAAATCTTTTTCCTTATTTGAAAAATAATCACAAAGCTTCCCCTATACTTCAGAAATAACAAAGAAGCAAAATATGTAGATGTATTTTATTTAAAAAATAATCTGTTTTTATTTATATTGGAGTACATAAACCAAAATTAACCACGATTAGTTAATCAGTTGTTTTCAATCCATGATTAATGTTAATTCTAAACTTAATCTCAATTTGTAAATGAACAATTTACTAAATATGTTAATTTTTTACCTTATAAAATGTATCATAACCGTGATTTTAGAATTGACGTAATAATGCTTTTAAAACAACTGATTAACTAATCGTGATTAATTTTGCTTTGTGCAACCCAAGGGAAGTCTATTTTAGACGGCTTGATATTTATTCTTTTTGATAAGTGAAAATTATAATTGTATAAAGAAAGTTTTGTCAAAGATTTTTTCATCATCCTATACTTCCTACTTCAATAACGCATTTACGAAAAGAAGAATAAGAAACGGAGAGTAACAAGGGGAATCTGAAACTGTTATTATGTGGAGAACTCTTGAAATTGGACCGAAGGTTATGAAAAAAGTTGAGCTTGGCATTGTTAAGTATTTTGTCGTTGTATTCAATATTTTCTGATGGTGGGAGGGGTTATTTGGGTGAAGAATGAGATAAATGAAAGTGCTGTCGAATAATTAACAAAGATTCGGCACTTGAAGCATTATTATTCCATCCCTGATAATTTTTACGAGAGCTCTTCGATGAGTTATTTTCTACGTCTTTTATTAAAAATAATGGGATTTTATGGCATTATAGAGATTTAATTGTACATTGAGTATATTGATGCTTTAAGAAATGATGTAGTATCGAATGCGTTTGAGTATTTTTAGTGGAATCTTTGTAAATATAAAAGGTTAACTGTTAAGTACTTAAATTATATTTACAGAACGTAGAAGTTAAATTGTAGACGTAAATGGTGGATAAATTAATATGTCATGTATAGATTAACGTTGACATAAATGTCCATTAGAGTTCTGAAACCAAAACGGCAAACTTCTGGAATGGAAGTTAAAGTGGATTAGGTTAATGCTTTTACAATTTATTAGTAAATCACTCATCAAAAAAAATTAATATTTCTCGACGATATTCGAAGTTCTGTAATAATTTTGAAAATCTTTCTAATTGCATATAAAATCTTATTTGATTTTTTTTAATTAATTGAAAACGTAGAAACAGTAGTAGCATATGCTATATATGTTTATTCACGCTATCGCATCAAAGGGTTAAGTAGTAAACACAATTTGAACCCACAAACCATTAAAGTTCCAAACCTGACTAAACTAGAAGAAATATTGAACATCATATAGGATAAAATTAATAGCATAAATATCTTAATAGATAGATAACTTACTACCTACATATATTTTATATATAAATAAAACATGTTAGCTCTCATCGACATATTGCATCCATTATTAACGGGTAATATAATCGACGTCTACACAAGAAGGCAGTAAAGAAAATGCGACGCAAGTCGAAGAAAATCCATAGGTTTCTTAACGTTATTGGGTGAATTAGAAGTATTGTAGTAGCCTTTGGAAAAATATAAAGACTGTGATTGGTGTATTTTGAAGTGACATGCCGCCTCCTCGAAATTAAAGTTGAAAACAAAACACTATTGACCAATTTAAAATTGATCAGTTTGTTTCGAAATGGCATTTCAAATATTTTCCAAAGGCTACTACAACATTTCTAATTCTTTCCATGTTAAATTTTCTATGGTCAGGTGATATTCCGGCATCCACCCGATCAATTCAGTGAGGTATACATTTTAATAGAATTTCATACTTAGAAGAAACATATGTTGGGTTTACATTTTTATATTCAAGTTCAACCTACAGAATTACGGCTATATTCAAATTTAAAAATACATAAAAGTTTATATTACATTATTTTCAATTGCGAGAAAAGCACTTCTTATCATAATACAAATGAAAAACTCCTACAGCCTGTACGATGATAGTTCTCGTTTTCCATTGTAACAAGAGTATAAAAAAAGTTTGCTGAAATCGGGGGAGTCTTGACATAAAAATAAACAGTGTCAGTATTATTATTTGCTCTGTTCTCAGCGTAGGGATCGTCAAACATTTACAAATCGACACAATAACTGAACGTTGTAGCATTTGTGTTGAATTGTGTACGTAAAGCAGAGGTAGTCAAACATTTACACAAGGGAATTGAATAAATGGTTTGAATATTTAAAAGCACGGTATTTAATCTAACAGAACTGTTAAGGGTTTCACATACAGTCTCTAAAAATATGTAAGCGACATAAGATTTATGTTTAGTGGTGTTTTTTAAAATGTTATTTTAAATTAATTTTTAAACATTTTTAAGTAATTATTAATCAAATTTGGATTCTTATACACAGGCTATTATGACGATATACAGTGGAAACACTTGTATTTAAAACTTGATCATAAAATAGTAAAATTGTTTAAAAAAATATTAATTTAAAACTTTAGAAAATCTGTGTTTAGCTTCAACAGTTCAACACATACCTAATATGTTTTGCATTGCTACAATACAACCAAGATATATTAAAGACAAGGTAGCCTCATCAGTTCCTTGACTAATCAGCGATGGCGCGGGAATTGATGTCACCACGAAGACATTCAAATGTTGTAAATGTATAATAGAATATCAATTTTCAATTCCTTTATTTATTCTAGTTTTCGTATTTTTGATATTTTAACAACACATACAATCAACGAAGTACAAATTCGACATTGCAAAATCATTAAAAGCTGTCAGAATCACATAACGTATTGCCAACTTAAGAATAGTAAAAATGACGGTTCCCGAAAAGACCAAATTGTCTGAAACAGCTTCTTTATGATTTTGCAATGTCGAATTTGTTTTTCTTTGATTGTGTGTGTTGTTAAAATATCCAAAAATACGAAAACAAAAATAAATAAAGGATTTTTTTGTAATTTATATTCAATTATACATTTATAACATTTTAATATATCTTCGTGGTGACGTCAATTTCCGCGCCATCGCTGATTGGTCAAAGAGCTGATGAGGCTACCTTGTCTTTATTTACCTTGCAATACAACTACTTATCAAGCCATTTGTACTGTTGCCACGACTTCAATGCGAACTTAAAATTTAAAAAATGTTTCGTAATTATCAAGTATTGAAAAAAACAAATTTATAAAAGTTTTTCAATACAAAAAATTCTATCTGAACAGTTGGTCCCCTTTGTACCGCCCGCCCCTCAAAGACTGTAACCAACCTCTTTAAAACAAATTAAACAACTCAAAATTACGTCTCTTCACAGAAAAACACGGTTTATGAGTTTTTCCAAGAAAAATACAACACATTTTACTACATTAATGATTGTAATTACCGCGACTTGGGGAAAAACTGAACTGTGATGATAACAATAACAAAAATTATAATAAGAGAGTCGAAGGACTTCTCAAATATCTCCGAGAACAATTTCTAAGAAAGTAAATGGAATACGTCTTTTGATTCTGTTTATTTTATATGTAAATTATGCTTCGCATTGTCAGATTGAGTTATAACAGAGGTTCCTAAACTTTACGATAAGAGGAACACATCGAAATATATATTTATTACAGGGATGCCTCGAATAACGAACATAATTCGTTCCAGGAGCAAGTTTGTTATGCGAAAAGTTCGTTATGTGAAACGCGTTTTCCCATGTTAAAATTTTTAATTTGTTCTGTAGCATACAATATGGCACTGTGACATAAAAAAGATTTTATTTATTTTTTAGTCAGACTCAGATTTAGGAGAGTCTACCGAGGCTTTCAGGGTCAAATCCTTACACACAAAATTACATTTATTAAAAGAAACACGTGTGTGAGTTAAGCGCAGAAAATAACGACTGACGCGCGTTGATGCATGTTCATGCAAGTTTTAGCATCGACTGCGTGCGATCTTGGAAGTTCAGGCGACTACGTGATACGTAAGAGCGTTCGGGCGGCAAAATGAAATACGATGCAGTTCGTTGTGTGAAACGAGGTTCGTTTTGTGAATCGCGTAATGAACGAACAGAAAGTTCATTGTATTTTCTAACAAAGTAAATCATATGTCTTTGAATTCTTGTTATCCGTACTAATATTATAAATGCAAAAATAACTCTGGATGTTTACCTTTTCACGGATAAACCACTGAACCGATTTTTATGAAATTTGACATAGATATAGCTTATACCTTAAGGAAGGATAATATAAAAAAAATACATGCCACGCGAAAGAAGTCGTGGTTAACAGCTAGTTTTATATGTTTTTTAAATTATCTACTGCCTGGGTGGATGAAAGTCATCCAGGTATGGAGAGGGGATTGGGGGGGGGGGGTACAAAACAATTTTTATTTAAACTTTATTTGATTTTTTTTTATTTCGCATCAGACAATATTTAAAATAGAAACTCTGTAAATCTGTACTAAACAAAAATTGAATTATTATCAGCATTGAATCTAGATAGTTTACTCCGTAAAGAGGGGGGGGGGGGATAATAGGATAAAAAAATCAAAATCGATATCGTTGTCTGTATAAATGTTAAGCATACTTATTTTATCTTCTTATAATTCAAACTCTTGATTTATGGGGTAAATAAAAAAAATTCTAAAGATCCTAACAACCGATCAATATCCTGCCAATATATTGACACAACAATATATATTTTAAAGTATTGACAATAACAATATTGATCGTTTTGTTAGAGTCATAACAAAGTGCTACAGCTTTTGATTCTTGTTATTTTATATATGTAAATTTTATTTCTCGTTTTCCTTTGCACCAGGTATCTCAAAACTTTATGCTATTATTTTGATATACTTCAATGTCAGGTATTGATTTGATTTTATATACATACTTTATTTACAGAACTGGCGCAAGGGTTTCATGCCATACACTAACTTCCATTTTTATTGTAGAGTATGTTATTTCTAACAGCCTTATAAATTTCAAAATGGGCCAATCAGAACCAACTTTTGCTATTTAATGAATGAAAAGTACTGATAATAAAGAATGCTGAAAATGGGTATATTATGTGTCAAATTTGACCATTTTTTCTCTTATCTTAATATATAAAACTCTTAGTGCGTATGTACCGGCAATCATCACACTGGTAGAAAGGATTTCTCAAACCAAGTAAACCTTGTTTTGTATATAACGAAAACAATATTTTCTTAAGATAAGAAATATATTCTTTAACCAACTATTGTATTCTTGAACGAAGAAATAGTGTAGTTGGATTAAGAGTACTTTTCTTATATTAAGAAAATATTGTTTTCATTATATACAAGACAAGATTTTCTTGGTCCAATACAGTTTTTTTTTTGTGTGCAGGCCTAAACCACTGTAAGTATCGAATCCATATTCACACCATATATTTGTTTGGTGCTCGGGAAGGTTTATAGATTTTTTTGAACCCGGTAGGTGACTGTGGGGTCGAGATATTTACGAAAATGAGAAAAACTGTTCAATGGCTACTATGTTTTTATATAAATAACAGTGACATCATGAAAACAAAACACGACTTTAAAATAAAATATTTTGAAATCGGTATGTTTTGTTGTATTTCTTAAATTCAATTGTTTTTAATTTAAACAGGTATACTACGTAATTTTATTATTTTATTTTATCTATTCGGTACGTGGGACACGTGTTTTTAACATAACCTACGATACAGTTTATTTATATTCTTAAAAATATACAAAAATGCATACACGACGACGTTTATAACATCGGTCGAAATACTCAAAATTGTCAAAAAAATACACAAAATAACCCTAACAAATTTAACAATGAGAAAGAAAGAGCATGCAAATTATCTTTTGGCATAACGTTTGCCGGGGCAGCTATATCTTGAAAAACTCTTAAATAAATTTCAAAGTTGTTTGCGGATCATAATGTTATCATAATGTCATGAAATCGTTATGAATTTTTTAATTGAATATATTTAGTTTATATTTCTGCCCACCCATCCCTACTACGTCCCTGATTACAATACAGAATCAAACGTTTTGAATTTAGGACATTCATTTTGTGAAAACATTATTCCAGAAAAGTATTTACCGAACATCAAACGCTTACAATATTGTAAACTGTGTTTTCAATTGAAAAGGTTGGAATTTATACACTTTTAAAGGTTGGTCATACTGCCATTGTGTCGTGTACCAACATACGAAACTAATTTCAAACACGTGTACAGATCGTTTTATACATTTTGGTGTAACAACAACAAATTTCCGGAATTATTTTCATTCAATTTATTTTACAATACACTGGAAAAAAGCGTAACAATAAATCAATTTAAAATTATAAATATTCATTCTAGTAGAGTATATTATATCAATGGTTCATTGTAAGATGCGATACATAGAACCAAAAAATTGAAAAAAACTAACAATTAGTTTAAATTAAGGTGTATATAAAAAATGACCTTCATTACCCGAATGTCCTATAAATCGAATAAACTGTACTTTATAATATAATTATATTGTTTATATGATTAGAAATCATATTCGGTGTGAAAAAAATGCTCCAGAATAATACAAAATAATTTTTCCTTTTTAAATTCCATAGACAACATAACATAACGCACCTATATCAAATGCTCTGGCGATTTTTTTATTGGGAGGAGCAGAGTTGCATTATAATGTGATTTAGTTAGTAAATAGTTAAAATTAAATTTTTACGATTTTTTTAATTTGTTATCCAAAAATTTCAGTAATAAAACGTTTACGTATTTAAATTCCTTGAATTGTCAGCTTTCATTTGATACCCCATTCGCCGGAATTGAATTTAAAAAAATCTCATTTACCCCCATCAAAAATTATCCAAAACTTTACATTTTATTTTTATAACTCATTATTGGTTCATTATTTACCATAATTATACCAAATCAAGCCTTCTAGATCAAATAATTCAAAGCTAGAAGGCTGTGACAGACAGACAGACAGTGTTGGATTATATTGATGCCATAAATTACGAAAAAAAACCTACGATTTTAATATTTACGTTATAAATATCAAATTATTCATTGCATTAAAAAATAAAAATACTATGGCTAGACCATAAAATGCACACCCCTTAAACATAAAAAAATGGTTTAACTTATAATATCAAATAAATACGGTACAGGTACAATATAATTGGTGAAACTTAAAAGGATGTTTGAAAAAAAGATTGGAGGTAATTAATATTATATAAATATATAATATGAAGTTTATCACTCATTAAGATTTTTTTAGAAAATCAACAATGAATCTTGATATCAATCGATTATTACCTTTTTTTATTTAAATTTAGGATGTATTGTAATAAAACAACAATCATTTTAATTTACAATTTTTATATAACATATTTTTTTTGTAAAATGTATAAAGTAAATATTATTAATAATTAATATCTAATAATAATTAAAATAATTAAAAAGATAAATACATCCACATATTGCAGCGATAACAGCTGTGTTCACCTGATGTCTAGCATTTAAAATGAAACAACAATGTAACGTTTATAGGTTATTACCATATGTATATTATATATTTGTTTTAAAAATGCAAACTTACCAGATTTTATCTTGATTAAAAAGATTGATTGGCTTTGAATAAAATAATTAAAATACAGCACGTATCGATGTACGTGTATTTATATATTAATTAACACAATATAATAATTATGGAATTTGAATTGACATATGAAGAAATAGCGCCTACTACTATTAATAAATTATAAATAGCAACTACTCTATTTGTAAAAAAGATTCTTGTCAAAATATGAATTTTTGTTTAAATAAACTGCAAATTTCGTTACTTCTAGTTATCCAATTTTGTTGAGTTTTAATAGGGTTCTATTCTGATAATAGATGAAGTGAATTCAAAAAGATTGGTGCAAATTTATTTCGAATTGTTGCCTGTAGTTCGGCGTTTCTATCAAAAAAGCGGGTTAAATCGACAAATTGAACTTTATTTATATTTTTATAACAGAAAATTAAAACCGATCGATATTAAACTAAGTAAAAATGAAGACTGTAATGTTTTCTATCAGAAAATGTAAAAATTTAAGTGGGTTACTGAAGAAATTTAAGATATAATACTCATTTTATCATTTTATATACGAAAAAAATTTTTAGGACGAGAGTAGAACACACTCCCAAGCAGAGCCTGCTTGGGGTGTGCCATAAATTATATTTATAAAAATTACATTTTTTTCTAAACTTTTAACTTTTTACTTATATAAAGAAGTGATTTGAATCACTTGTAATAAATTAATTGATTGAAAATTAATGTAATTTGAATCAATGTAACTCTGGTTGAATGCGATTTCTTGATAATAGCAAGTATAGAAATTATTATTAATTAAATTAAAATCATTGTGGTGGCGCCACTGTGCTTTAATCGATACCTGAAAGGCTGGAAGGTTTAATAACACTAGTGTATACACAAACACATCATTAAAATAGTTAATAGAATTTATTATTAGTGCCTCTATACACGCATGCTGTATTATCTAAAATATTGATGAGCGGTTTCCTCGCTATTTCTTCAAATTAACAGTGAAAACATCTCATATGAAGTTTCTCAGATTTTACACAAATGTTTATTAGTGTCTATTATATAAAACAAACAAGAAATAACATGGATTTTTTATAGTTCCAGTATAAGATAAATGTTATTGATAAAACTTTAAAATAAATAAATAAAAATAATAATTTTTAACTGTTTTTGAAGTCGGATTTCTTTTTTTCTTTATTATTTGTTTGGCACTGACTTCAAAAACTGTTAAATTTAGTTATTACGTAACACTTTTTAATGTTTTTTTTTATCAGTTTTATTTATATTTTTTTTAGTTTTTAAGTCCATGGTCAGATTCTGATAAAATTTAGAGGTACTTCTCGGGAGTTTACTCTTTCAAAGAAACAAAAATCGTCCAATTCGGAGTTATGCTCGAACATACATAAAAAATATATTGTCGAATTAAAACCCCCTCCTTTTTTAAGTCGGTTAATAAATACACATGCATTAGATCCATTCACAAGCCAAATCAATTAATTTAATATCATTTTTTTAGAATAGGAAAGTTTATGAAATCATAACAAGCCACCTAGTCCATTATAATGCCGTGTTTACACTGAAGAAACAAAACAGCAACATCGTATCTTTTTTACAAAAGTGCAATAAACCCCATACATTTTTAAATACGAAGTATTTTAAAACATCGTGTTGTTGTTTTGTCTTTTTCGCTGTAAACACCGCATAAGAAACTGTTATCAAAAACGATGGCGGTCATTTTTTATGAAATGTCAAATTCAATTAATAAATTTATAATATGCAAATATGCTTTAAATTACAGTTAAATTTGGTGTGTAAGAGAGATGATAATTCCAAATAAACGTTTCTCTGTTATTCATGAATAATACTGACTGAAATATTTTTAAATTAAAAAAACAATTTGTAAAAAATGTATCCATACTTAATATGTTGTTACCTTTTCACAGCTAACCGCTGAACCGATCTTGATGAAATTTGGCAGGGAGGTAGCTTGCATCCTAATAGAGGACATAGGCTACTCGATTCGATAAAAAAATCCACACGAACAATATCATGGGTAACAGTTAATTATTTATAAATTTTATAATTCCAAATAAATGATATTTTTGCTGAGACCCGAATGATACGAGCCGATGACTTTACGGAGCACACTGGTAACAGTGTTAAGTAACGTATTACAAGTCTGCTATATTACTGAACAGATTTTAATGGGATTTTCATTGTTACACAATTTATTTTTCGTGATCGATTTATTGGTCACCCTTGATTTATACCTACTCAAATAAATACAATATAAAAACCTATTAAACCTAATTTCTAGATAAAACCAACGAACTTAATATTAAAATTAAATTAAATAGTCACGAATTGAATTAGATACTTCAGCTATCTGATTGGTCCAAATAAAACAACTAAACTTGTATGACGTTCACCGTTCACTTCTTTAATACTTAAGTAATACAATAAAACACATATTTAAAAGCAATCCTATAGCAAATGGTATAAGTTCGATGACTCTTTATTGAAGATCTCACCTATAAGTTTAACATTTATCTTGTATAGCTGTAGTTAGTACACAGTTGACATTATCAAGTATGTATGGGAAGGCCATTCGCGCAAACAGAATAGAACTAAAAATAAACCATACGACCGGTTCTGCAAACACTTTTGTGCATGTGTGTGTGTGTGTGTGAGCAAATGGGTGTGGACGTAAGTACGTATAATTTTTTTCTTTACTTCCCAATCATGTAATTTAGGTCATTTTCCGTTAGTTAATCATTGCCAAATTCGTATGTGTCTTATTTCAAAAAAAGTTTTGTGTAGCAAAAGATTTGTCGTTTAGAAAAATATATCTGTTGGTCGATTTTATTGCATATATACTCTTTGCCATAGTTGTGTGTCTATTTTTACTTGTATGTATGTAAAGGCTGGTTTACACGCTACGATAAATCGTAACAATTCGATCGTTACGATACATTGTTGCAATAAATCGAAAGTGTGTGCACTGTTTACATGCAACGATTTCTTGTCCAATATTCATTGTCGACCGCGGTATACTCACAAGGAAACCTTTTCAGGTCGAAAATTCGTATCGAGTTTAAACCTTGTATATAGTTAGAGGAGGTCAAAGTAAGTAAGAAAAAAATTATCACAGCTGCTGTAAAACGGTTTAAGGAGGTGAAACACCCCTATGAAAATGTGCAAAATAATCATATTTTTTCAAATCACTCTGAAACTAATGAAAATTTAAAAAAAATCTATAATACAAAATTTTCATGATTTTTTAAGCTCTTTCAAATGGCGACAGTCAAAATTCGAAAAAAAAAATAAACCGTTAACCCCCACCTCCCACCCACTTAATGTTTTCGAATTTTGACTACCGCCATTCGAAAGAGCTTTAAAAATCATGAAAATTTTGTATTATGGATTTTTTAAAATTTTCATTAGTTTCAGAGTTATTTGAAAAAATATGATTATTTTGCACATTTTCATAGGGGTGTTGCACCCCCTTAAACCGTTTTATCGCAGCTGTGATAATTTTTTTCTTACTTACTTTGACCTCCTCTAACTATATACAAAGTTTAAACTCGATACGAATTTTCGACCTGAAAAGGTTTCCTTGTCAGTCAGTTTTTGTCATGGAGGAAGTACTTTGTAATCGTTTGTTTAGCAAGAAAAGTGAAAAGGTCACGAAGACCTAGAAGAAAGTGGAGCCGCCAGTGGTTGCTGAAGAAAAGGATATTTTCTTATATAAAATTATTGAAAAAGTTACGAAATGAACCCAATCACTGGCGGAATTATTTAAGAATGTATGAATAGACTTATGTTGAGTTGTTAACAACCTTTCCCGTGAACAGCTAATGCAAACTAAGTCAAATCATAACAATGAATGGCTGCTACTTGTTTACACGTTCCAACTTCTTGTTACGATTCGCAGAAATTGATGCCGGCCGGCAACGATCATACAATCCAATTCCAATAAATCGCTACAATGTCCTGTTTACACGCTACGATAAATCGTAACGATTCGATCGTTACGATAAATTGTTACAGTTTACACGCTACGATAAATTGTTACAATTTATCGTAGCGTGTAAACCACCCTTTAGAAGTATTATATAGCAGTGGTATTAAAACTTAAGTAGTACTTGAACGGAATTATTTTGCAAATGAAATTAATTGTTCTTGTTCTTTTCAAAACCGAAGTATTTTATATTTATACTAATTATATTTATAAGTAATTGTGCACTTCACTTGCGCCAATATTGCCAGTTGTAAAACTGTTAAACTTTGAAAGGTTGTCGTATTATTAAAAAAAGTCTTTGTAGCTTAAATTATTTTTATTTATTAATAAAGTCTGCCAATGACTATGTTAAAATTAGTATACCTTACCCTACTTACTTGGCTTTCAATTTTGATGTAAAAATGACGAGATAGCAAACAATATCAATTCTATTTCATTTTGTATAATTAATATATTATTATATTGCAGCAATACAATATAAGAAACATTTTCTTCGGTCCGCTAAGTTATAATCCGGAGTTCGAAAAGGTTGAAGACCCCTGTTGTACAGTAAAAGAAGAGGTACTTATTACTAATTACTGTTAAAGATTTTTATTGTTTCTATTTTTATTTCTCGTTTGATACGTTTGTTAAATATTTTATAATTGTTTCTTCATTTTTACGTGTATTATTAATATCATATTAATTACGAAAGAAAAATTAGCTTCGATGTTTTAACAAAAGAAATATACGTTTTGAGAGTCCCTGAATTGTATTGTTTACAGCTTTTTTCGCGATGATGTAATTGTGTACTTGTTAGGATATTTGTGTCTATTCTAGAGAAACAAAAAAGATGAGCGCGATTTTTTTTAATTGAAGTTAATTTTGATGAGATTAAACAACATGTTATGAAACCGAATGCGGATGTTAAGTTCTTCATTTTTTTGTTAAAATAACATAGTAGATTTATATTATTTTGATATCTTTTTTAATTGATTTAAAAAAAGGAGGAGGTTGTCAATTTAACAGTTCAGTAAAACCTCGATATAAAGAACTAATTAGGGGGAAGGGGTGTCCGTTAAAGACAAAATAGTTTTAAAATAAATCAAAAAACTTTTTTTCTTTTTCGTTTGTTCATATTTAAAGGGTAGGGTTGCGAAAATTTAAATTTATTTACTGGAGTACACTAAATGCGTTCATTCATTTTGAGTAAACAAGTTAAACTGCTGTAGAGTTGCGTGAATCCCCGGCCAACGTGGCAAACAGTATGCTGCGTCGAAAAAATAAAAAAAATTAAGAAAAAAATAAAACTGACACAAAAAAAAACTAAAAACTTAAAAAAATATATAGTAATTAAATTTAATAATTTTTGAAGTCGGTACTTAACCAATAAAAAAATAGTTTTTAAGAAAAAAAGAAATAAAACCGACCTCAGCAAAAAATTTATTTCAGAATTTTTAGGGTTTTTTATAAATTAATTATCGTTTTCAAAATTAAACTCGGTCATGGCGTTTTTATGTTTCAAAAAATAGATCATTAATAAATAGTTAAAAACAAAACAAATTCTAATTTCTCTTTTTATTCTAATATCTACATTTATATCGAATAAAAACATCTAGTTCCGCGAAGGCACTAGTCAGTGTACTAAACTCGTCGAGTCATTGCACCTATTAATTGCAATTGTATTACATTTTTGGGCATGTTGTCACAAATAATATGTCCCTATTATCTATATTTATCATGGGCAAGCATTCTACATAGATTTCATTTCCTGATATTGGACTTTTGATGAGTTCTGGCTCATACGTCACTTCATATTTACGTACATATTCAATCACCATTATTCCCCGAAGTTACAGCGCTTGCTTTGAAGTTACGTCTATTTGTCGGTATTAATTTAAACGTATACAAGATATCAGTGCTTCGAGTTACGACATGTGCCTGGTAATATGTCGTAAGTGCGGGGTAAGACTGTAATTTGCACAATTTCTATCTATATGATTAAATATTAATAGTTCAGATATAGTCAAAAAATTTTGCTAAAAAAATACTGGAAATTTTGATGTACAGAACATAGCACTAATTCCCCTCCCTTTGGGAGGGGGGATGCATAACTTCCTAGGGGCTAACAAAGCGTCCTAAAATTAGTTATTTGGATAAAACACTGAAACTGTCAGTTTTAAAATTTAATTTCAAATTCAATTAAAGACGGTATTAAATACAGCGGTTGAAAGGAATTCTACATTTTAGGCGTTGTTTCCAAGCTAAACATCGCTAGGTGATTTTTTCGCGTGCTCTATTTCAATAACTATTATGTCCGGTATTATAAAGGACCTAGCAAATTTGCTAGCTAGCAAGCACTCTCAAATGAGATTTCAAACTTATATGACAGTTCTCAGTAAGTTGGTTTTTACCGTTTTTTACGCAAGGTTAGTAAATAAATTTTAGTAAATATACTTTACATACCTTTTTTTTACTTCCTATGCATGAAACTATCTGTCTAAAACTTCAAGAGAACTGTCATATAAGTTTGATACCCCATTTGAGAGTGCTTGCAAATTTGCTAGGTCGTTTATAATACCGGACACTATGGCATATAACTTTTTTAATATATTATATCAAAATAATTGATTTTATGCAATTTTGTAAGTCCTTTGAAAGTCATGAAACCTTCCACCCCATTTTGAAGACTGGGGAAATTATCACTGTGTTCTTTACATCAAAATGTAACAATTTCTCGAAAAAAAAAATGTACTTCACTTTTTATTCTAACCCCACTACCCTATAAAAAATTCTCTGATAACATTTTAAACTCAAACCATTTTTGTATAATTGAGATAAAGTCGAGGAATAATTTTTTTAAACGCACTTTTGTGGTCATCCTGTAGAAATAACAAAAACCTTTATCCTCGTTGATAAAGCAAAAGCTTTATTATTTATTTATTTCATTATATTTTTATAAATATTGAAATTAAATTACAACTTAATATCTAAATAAAATATAATGTAACTGAAAGAAAATAAACCTAATTAGCTATCATTACCGCAATAAATTATCGATTTAAAAAAAACGTGTTTATAAAAGATACATAAATTTTGATAAACCCTGTCACGTAAATTCATTGATTAAGAAATATATGAGTGGACAAGCAAGAGCGGTCGCCTGAAGAGAAACAGAAACAAGTCAAGGCAGCCGGGTGTTGCCTCAGGCAGAATAAACTGTACATGGAGTAAATCGGCTTTTTGTGCAACCAATACGCGAAAGTGTTTATATGTCACTATTAACAAAACTGCAAAAATAAATACACAAACACATACAATTCATTATCGTTTGTTATTTGAACAGTTCAGTAGACAATGTGATTAAATCCAATACCAATATACCATGTACAGTGACGTAACTACAACTTTGCAATATTAAAAATTTTGAATGAAAAGCAAAAAAAATGGTCATTCAGATACACCTACGATTTTTTTTAATTGTAAAACTGAAAAAAACTCAGAAATTTTAAAAAATCCCCTTTTTTAAAAAAATCATAACCTTGCAATATTAACAATTTTGAGTAGGGAAAAGCAAAAAAAAGGGTAATCCAATTACAACTACGATTTTTTTTAATTGAAAGACTGAAAAAAATAATTTAAAAACAACTCGTACAAATTTTAAAAAATCCCCCTCCCCAAAAAAATCACCAACTATTATGGCCCCGCAACTGACAAGGCTCAAGTCTGGGGGGCCAGCGTAGTAAGTCATCCATAGGCACATTATCCTCACACCGACTTTTTACTTTGGGGGAGATCGATTACCATACCCCGAGTTACGGCTCTTGCTTCACAGTTACGGCTCTTTATATTGGTTTTAAACAATGATACTGTCGTCAGTTTGTTTTAACTTGAGTGATGTAAGTTTTGGGTATCACTGTACATAACTAACGAAGTATAAAATAATTTTATTCGTAAAAAAAGTTAAAGGGATGCTCTTTGTATTCTTTTGTTACTTGAACCGTTATGAAAACAATGGGAATAAACGTCACTATTTACCGGTGTCTTGGTATTGTGACACCAGGGTAGTAAATTAATTAAATACATTCATCAGACCTGGAAAAGACTTGTGTAAAGTTTCAAATTAAAAATTAAAAAAACTGAGATCTAGATAACATTAAAAATGTTTTATAGTCTGTTTCGAATCTAGAATCTTACCGTCAAATCCCCATTGCAAATCTAAATGAAACAGACTATAGAGTTCTTTTATACGTTTGGGGGGGGGGGGGGGGTAAATTGAAACACATTTATTTAAAAATATAAGACAACTCCAAAATTAACAAGACTAACTAGCAAAAACTTGCTAGCTTATAACCACTTTCAAACAGGGTATCAAACTTATATGACATGGATAAATTGAAATTTTTGTTATATCCATTAATATTTAACAAAATTAGAGCACTTTTAGTAAAACCCTAAAATTTGAGATCATGTCGCCATATTTTCTAAACAATTGAAAATATGAAATTTTTTGACTAAGGCGGCTATTACACTATCAAAGAAATGTGATAAAATTTCTTTGATCATAGATAATGACAGTTTCTTATATTTAATCAAAGTTTTTTGACGGATAAATCAAAATGACAACTGAAAAGTGTTCGTGGACGGTTTTGGCTACGAAATTACTTATAAATTAATATATATGATCAATTCTTTGTCAAAGATCTTTGACATATTTATTTGATAATGTAATAACCGCCTAACAAAAGTTAGTTACTTTTTTTATGATCTTTACAATTATGTACTTTCGGATATTTGATTTTGCTGAGAAACGGGCATGTACTTCACAAACTACCCCTTAAGGGGCGGTTTTAGGGGGTTGTAAATATTTTCCTGAAATTCTTTATGGTCGATATACATACATAGTAAAATTTTTATCATAAAACTCTATCTTCAATATTTTGACGTAAAACATAGTGGAACATTCTGTATTTGTAATTTCCATAAATAGTCCAATATTTGAAAACAAAAATATTTTTGTGTCTCTTATTTAATTTTCTACAGCTCGACTCTGTTGATAAAAACATTGATTTACTTGAACGTTTTGTGGAGCTTTGGTTTCAGCAAATCTCAATTCTAGGAAAAAATATTGCGAATGCGAAAACTTTATATTGCGACTATTATAACTTTCAATGCGGGTAAATTTTTAATGTTTCTTAATTTCTGGATACAAACTCTATCTTCAAATTCGTAATACATTTTTTAAAATCTCTATCTTATACGAGGGATTTAAGAGAAATCAAATAAATTAAATTATTTGACTATGTTCCTGGCAAAAATCCTAAATCTTATTATTTTGTTGAGATCTTTCAACCGTCATATAATCCTGACATTGATGAGGGATACGTGGTTTAAAAAAAAGTTCGGTACCTCTGTAATTCTTTATTTTACTTATATGAATCAAAATGAGATTTTAAATTATAAATTCATACCTGCGAAAAATATGATATGCAAAAAAATTAGTTTCGTAAAAATAAATAGATTAAAAATATTCATGCTGTATTCTGGGGGAAATAATTAACATGTCAATCAAATATATTCTATCTAAAATACATTTTTGACGTGCGCGCGCATTTTTTTCTTGTTGATTTTTTAATAATTCTCCATTACATCATTTACTTCTTTTTGATATCCATTTTCACTTGATGATAACTCAAACACAATTTTCACTTCAATTACCTTCCTCTTCCCTGTTTTGAACTGTTGACATCAGTAACGTCACTGTAAGAAAGTAGAAATAAGCAATTTGCAAAAATTCAATGGCCTATTTTTATGTGAATGATAAATTAGAACAATAAATAATTTTGTATTTTTATAATATTCTAATTTTTATTTATTTTCGAAAAAAGTGTAAGTGTGGTGAATGTTGGTACCTATATTTATCTTATGATTTCGGCCTAAATCGGTGACAATGGGATAAAATATTATATAATTATATTAATATATTTGTTACGTTTACATATTTAAATTCTTTGAATTTTCAGTTTTCATTTGATACCCCACTCAAATAAAAAACATTGATACCCCCCCCCCCCCCCCCCCCAATGTTCAAAAATGTATTTATTTGACTCATTTTGATCCACCATGTACTAAAACTAAGCAAATTCAATTCAATAGTTACAATGGCAAAGACAGACGAACGGGCAACTTTTTATTTCGAAATACAGTGATGCTTCGCATAACGAACTTTCTGTTCGTTTATTACGCGCCTCACACAGTCACATAACGAACCTCGCTTCACACAACGTATTTCATTTTGCCGCCCGAACGCTCCTACGTATCACGAAGTCGCCCGAATTTCCAAGGTCGCACGCAGTCGATGCTCAAACTTGCACGAACATGAATCAACGCGCGTCAGTCGTTCTTTTATGCGCTTAACTTACACACGTGTTTGTTTTAATAAATGTAATTTTGTGTGTGATTATTTGACCCTGCAAGCCTCGGTAGACTCTCCTAAATCTGAGTCTGCATGACTAAAAAATAAAAAAACGTGTGTACAATCTTTTTTATGTTACAGTACCTACCATATTTTATGCTACATAACGAATTAAAATTTTTAATATGTAGGTATTGTTATGGGAAAACGCATTTCACATAATGAACTTGCTCCTGGAACGAATTATGTTCGTTATGCGAGGCATCACTGTATTCCTTTTTATAATTTTGGTACAGATATCAAAATAGAAAATACGATTTTATAAATATTTTTACATTTCCCCTGAAATTAATATCGTGCTACGCCACTGCTTGATATATCCGCACCAAGAGCTGCAAACTTTGTTGGAACAGAAAGTAATTTCATATAAGGACGAATAAAAAAAACAGCCTGTTTAATACTGAGAGATGTTCAAAGCTTTGGCAGTATTTTTGACAGATGAGTGAAGGCAAGTAATATAGTACACTCCCCTCCATTTTCCCCTACTTGTCACGTCTTGAAAAACATATATATTTAAAATATTGTGGATCTGTTAAAACTAGATATATGATAAGATTTACATCTGAGATGTTTATATATATATTTTTCTTGATGGTCTTACTGACGTTTTGTCAGATTTGTGTTATTCTAGAAATGTGATTTCCGCAGTTGTATTAATATTTTCTTTAAAAACTTTGCTGTAAACCAGACGAGATGTGACATGAGTTAGGTAAGTCTCGTCTCGTCTCTAATTTTACAACTGACAGTTTTGTTTTTATATTTTTCTACTGACGTTTTGTCAATATTTTTTATGGAGTCAATGTAAGATTGGAGTTTATTCAGTTATTTATTTTTGTAATGTTTTCTCGGTTTTTAAAAATGGGGCTGCACAAGAGACGAGAATTAGAGTACATTTCGCTTCAGTTTTTTTTTGTCTCGGTCTTGAGTTTTTCAACTTATAGTCGTATCGTGAAAATTGAAGCCATTTTGTAACATGTAATTTTTTTCTAAAAATTAATTTACTATATATAGATTTCTGAATATATAATTCACGATGTTTTTTTTAATAAATCTATTTAATTAAAACAAATAAAGGACCGTTCAAGAACATTGCCATTTGCGGCAGCAACTATTACCAATCATAATCAAGTTTTTTTAGTTTAAATTGCTTTCATATATATGTATAATATATCAGTAGCGCACCCACATTTTTTTTTAATTTTTGTGTGTGATTATGTCATCAATGCATATTTACAAATTCGGGGGGGATGGGGTTAACCCCTAAACTCTTCCCCTGAGTGTGCGCGTAGAATTTAGGTTAAGTAGGAACTGTTACCCATAGAGCAGAAAAAAAATAAAAAGGTTAGGTAGGTAGAGCAGATTTTTGTTATAGTCGATAAAACAGGCCACTCGTAAAAATGTCATTTATACCCATTTTTTCCTAATGCTTTTTTCGGGGTACAATTTTCAGGATATAAAGAAGGTAATGTCCTTCCTCAGGATGCAAGCTATCTCCCTGTCAAACATCAAGATCTATTCAGTGGTTTAGCCGTGAATAGGTACCAAATAGATAGAAAGGCAGACACACTTTCGCATTTATAATATTAGTATAGATAAATCGCACCTCCGCAAAAAAGTGTCACAACTCAGAAAATGTCATATTTGAGATAGATATGTAGAATGATTACAAATTACTATATATTTCTACTAAAAATTGTCATTAATGTACTTCGTGTACCTACCATCAAAACTAGCATATTAAAAAAAATCACATTTTTTAATATTTTTTTTAAATACTTAATCACTAAGTTACTATTTTTTAAACATCAAAAGAATACTGAAATATTTAAATTAATTACTGTGTATCAGTCCTTTTCCTATAATACCTTAACAATTTTGATTTACCTAAATTGTTATAATTTAATTTATTCCTATTTCCTCATAACTACATTTTTTGAGTTGTTTACGAGGTTGCGATATAGGTTTATAAAAAAAACCTTTAATAATAAATCTTATTAACAAAAATAGAACAACGCATTTCTATTTTTAAATCTTCACTGTATTTTCTTTCTTGACTGACAGATTTGCGTTCGGCTTAAACGCTAAGCTACATACAAACATTTAACGAAAGCTACAGATTCACCCCCAGTTCTTTAACCACCTACCTCGCCCATCATTACCCCAAGCCGTCATTATTTCTTACGTGCAAGAAACTAACTCCCTTGAAATAATTAATGATACCATGAGAACGGAACAGACCTGTACTATTTGCACATGCTCGCTTATAATAACAATTTTACCAAGCCACATTTTACCGCCCCCTCCTCCCTTTACCGGCGTCGGTAGTTAAGGGATAGGTAAACGTTTCCCCGACTCCAAATTTTTTAATAATTTAAAATTTATACAAAAAAAAAACATTGTTGAAACAGTTAATTAAAAGTCGAACTAAACGATAGCTAGGTTATTTATTAGAATGTGGTTATTTGAACAAACCGTATGTGTATGCAATTGGCTATTTGCACATACTGTATGTGTACATAATTAGGTTAGCTAAGACTCGAGTTAAAACATGTCGAAATTCAATCTAATTTCATATAAGTGACCAGTTGACCAGACTAAAAAACAATATAAAATCCTAATCAATTTATATGCATGTGGTCCACCCAAAACTTGGCCAAAACCCAAGTTTTTTTTGTAAATATGCAAAGAAACACAAAATTGATGAAAAGTGACATTTTAATTTTTTACTCGCCAAGATACAAAATCGAATGAAAAATAAAGTTTGATGCTTTATACATATATAGTTTTTCCCCACCCAAAAAATCATGTTAAAGTTCATGCCCCCTCCCCTTTTACCAGTACGTCCACGTGTCTGTTTTTATTGGGATAGTAATAACAGCATGTTATACGAAATTCAGCACTCCCTGTTTTTTCTCACCCCTTTGGCACTCTTTTATGTTCTATTTCATGAAGCAAAGGTGCTTGTTATTGCTTATTTCTCTATGTGTTTTTATATACAGGGTGGCCCAAAGGAAACGGGCGCACTTTTGGTCATTTAAAATAAGATTTTGAAAAAACGCTCGAACACATCGATTTTGCTTTCAAGGGGGACATCGTTTGCTATAAATGTTTTGCAAGAATCTTTTCAACCCTCAGCGCTATGAGTACTACTCTTAAATTTTTAAATAGCATGATAGGGCAAGTAACATCTCATTTGAAAGGTTTTTTCATTCTAAATACAGTGTTTAGTTTTAGTCAAGTTATTTACATTTTTAGTTCCATGAATGCATTGATTTTTTGATCAGCAAAAAAAACATTTACAACTAATATTCAAAACAAAATAGACTTATTTTCTTATCAAATAATTTAAAAAAAATTACCAGCATCCAAAACTTTAATGAATTCAATAAATGCCCAAATTTGATGTTTTTGAATTATTTGATAAGAAAATAAGCCTCCTTTGTTTTGAATTTTAGTTGTAAATATTTGCTTTTTGATCAGAAAATCATTACATTTATGGAATTCAAAATGTAAATAACTTGACTAAAACTAAACAGTTGTGAAAAAATAAACAAAAAGCACCGTATTTTGAATGAAAAAACCTTCCCTATCATGCTATTTAAAATTTTAAGGGTTGTGCTCATAGCGCTGAGGGTTGAAAAGATTCTTGCAAAAATTTATAGCAAAAGATATCCCCCTTGAAAACAAAATTGACGTGTTCGAGTTTTTTTTTTCAAATCTTTTTTTAAACGACCATAAGCGCTTCCGTTTCGTTTTACTTGGGCCACCCTGTATATGTATGTATGTACTTGTACGTACATACAAATACCTACGCATCGATATTTTGTATGTTTTATTTTGTTTTTAATAATGCTGCCTGTTCGGGGCTAGTGTTGTTTGTATTACTTTTTATTGTGTTTGACGTTTTGGAAGTTATTGAAGTTAGTTTTGTTTTTGTCTGAATATTGAACGATAGAAGTCAAAAACGGTAAATATTTTGTTGATATGCTAATTTTTATACTAGGAAAAAAGGATTTAGTTAATTTTGGAAGATTTGTGTTATTTTTAATGTGATGTACTGATTTTAATTAATAAAAAAAATCTAATATGGAGTTGAATTGCAAAAAGCAAATATAATAATGATTAGTTAATCAGCTGTATTCTAATCATGATTACATCAAAATATAATTTATTAAAAAAATTAAACCATTTTAATTTAGAGGGATTTTATTGATTATAAAAAATGCACTTTGCGACCGAACCTAAGTTAACGATCTTAAAAGTCTTTGGCGTGCTGAAACCGATTAAAATTGCTCAATTAGCTCAGGTTCTCGAAGTATTCCAACCTAAAAGTACTAAAAAATACGATTTTGGACATACAGTCGAAATCTGTTATAACGACATCGAAAGGACAAGTCATTAGGTCGTGAAAGCCGATAGTAAAAAGGCAATTATATGGGATTCAGTCGGACTTTTATTTTGAGTAGTTGAAACCGATATGTTGTATTAAACGAAGTCGTTATAACCGGTTTCAACTGTAATTATAAATATATGGATAATTTTTTCTAAAATTTTCATTCATAGCAATAATAATTACACTATCTTTCCATTTAAAATTATTTTTTACTTTTGATTGTACGATTTTTATTCACTGGGATACACTGGTTTGAAAATTTTGCTATATTATAGTCTAGTGTCATTTCTTCAAATTTGTATAGTCTGATCATAAAAGAAGACAGGTCTAAGCATTATAATCACATTACCCACCGGTATTCTTTGATGATATGGACTATACATTGCTTTAGCCATCAATAAATCTGTTTACTTTAAATATATTGTTAAATTGCGTGATGCAACGGTATCTCAACATCAATAACTAAAATTAACTTGCATTTCACGCAATTTCAAAATATCTTAACACTTCGTGAACTGAATAAAGAACAGTTTTTTTTTCAGAATTTTCTTTTTCTACAAACTCTTTATTTAGAGTAGATTTATGCAACCTTTTTTTATTGAAGAGCCAATTTGTAAGAAATGTATAACAAGTTAACAAGCGAACAATTCTATCTCTTTTTTTCTATTCCCAACACCTATGTAATTTGGTTATTCAAATATTACTTAAAGAAAAAGAAGAAAAGTACTTAATACTTTTGAATACTTAAAGAGGAATTGGGGTGGGGTGAAAACCATACTTAAATGTCAATAGAAAAATTAAAAATATATTTAAGAGTATAGTCTTCCCCCATTCAATTTGAAACTAGGCAGATATTAAATAATAGTGTCCTTAAAATTTTAATGTCCAGTATCATAAAGGAGATAGGAAATTTGCTAGCAAGCACTCTCAAATGATGTATTAAACTTATATGACAGTTCTCTTGAAGTTTCATGAAGTTTCGCGCACGCGTTTTATGTAAATACCATTTATTTTGTACGGTCAGAGTCGCCAACTGTGTTACAATAAGTTCACTGCTCTAAATTTCATAAATCCATAGATATTATCACAAAATTAATACCTCATTTGAAAGTGCTTGCAAGCTAGCAAATTTTACTGTTACTAGCCCATTTATGATACCGGACATAAGTGAAATTTTTTTAATAGGGCATGGGTGTCAAATTATGTATCAGGATTAAAAATTATAAATCGCAATCAACTGTTAGTGGGCTCTCACATCGGAGCAATAAAGTAACTACCAATTAGCAACTAGCAATATAGCGATATCATATTGCTTTGGTGTGAGACAATATGTCCGATTCAATGTATATTGACCGATAGCAATAATATCGCTAGTTATAAGTTGCTAGTTGCTATATTGTTCCGGTGTGAGAGCCCACTTACAAACAATTTATTTGTTTATTTCCTCATAACTTTTGAACTATTGGTTTTAGAGAAAAAAATGTTCGACAAAAAATATTTCTCACCATGCAAGGAACAGCTTTTGTCCTCACATATTTTTCAAAATTTTCAATTAAGTCTTTTTGTCTTAATTTTTATTTATTTATCTTACTTGATTGTTCATTTAAATAATGTACATAAACAAAATTCGTGGGAGTGGAGGGGGTATGACTCCTACCCCCTCTCTTCCCATGAATGCGTCACTGGGACATTGTATGTTTAGCAAACTGCATATGTTTGTTTTCAAACAAACATAAATAAATTTAATTAGCACTTCCTTATTTTCCAAACGGAATAACTAGCTTAAGAACACCTACCTCCAACAAATAACTGTTTAAATTTATGTGTGTTGTATACAGTTGTAAATTCATATGTGGGCGGTCAAGAGTGGGTTGAAATTGTCATGTTCTTTGACCTATTTAGTTATCAATGTGTTTCGTAATGGTTGAAACATTGTAACAAACTTTATCCCCAACTGTACAAAAAACTAGATTATTTTTCCCAGAAGGTATAACCGAGGGGAATTGAAATTGATTTATTTATACATTAAATATTAACTCCTACATGTAAGGGTAGTAAAAGGTGAAAGTAGACTCGCCATGTTTTGTTAATTGTTTTTTAAACCTTTAACGTTTTAACAAGTTACTGTTTTTTTTTTTTTTTTTAATTATTTGAAATAAAAATATGCCTTACATAGATACGTATTTTTAGGAATATATGATCTGAGTCACATTTTGTCTGTCTGTCTATCTGTCTGTCCTTCACAACAAAATACATATATCGTAAATTATATAAACTACAAACTTGAAATTTTAACTTAATAATGCTAGGTTGTTATAAACTCCAAATATAGATGTAAAAATATTGGTGAAAAAAATTCATTATTGGGGGTGGGGGGTAAAACCAGGCTAAAACGTGTATTTTGATATATATAGGCGTATAGGGTATCAAAATGTAGATCTTCGTTAATAGAATTTGACAATACCAAGGAAAAAATTATTTTTCAGTGGTTTTTGACAACGGTCTACAAAGATCTAAAATGATCTACAACAATCTACAAAGATCTCTGAAGATCATTGTAACGTTGAAAATTAATGATTTTTCAACGTAAAAATTTTTATGAATTTTCAATGTTTAATCTACAACGATCTTTAGAGATATTTGTAGATCGTTTTAGATCTTTGTAAGTCATTGTAGATCTTTGCAAGTTTCCACAGATCAAAAACCAATGAAAAATATGAAAATGCAGATCTGTCAAGATCTGAGCAGATCTCTGCAGATCTACAACTTTTTCCATGGTAGTTTTACCAAACTTTCATTAACTTGTTTTGTCTGTTAATTAAGTCAAAACTTGTAACCAAGGTATTGTATTTCATTAAACAATTTTTTTCTCCGACTTGCGTCACCTTTTTCTACCCTACTTACCTCTCAGGCATGATAGCGTAATCTTGCATACTCTATATTTTCAAGAGATCATAAGAAATACATTAGTGAAAGTTTCATCCAAATCGTTTCAGTAAATCATAAAATTTTGCTATTTTCGTACAATTTTCGCAACACACCAAACAACAATAAAATTTTATTTATCAGCCCATGACCCATCTAACCCCAACTATTGCTATTAACCCATCAATATCTATTGCAAAAAATATAAAAAATAACAATATAAAGTGACCATGAAAACAATGTATAATATATTGTGATAAAAACAGCACATATCGAGTCATGTATAATATATTATAATACATAGGTATTATTGCACACGCATTACAGATGATTGGATTAACTAATTGGTGACGTCACTGATGTTACCTGGCCCGCCAATGCCGAGTCAAGGATGACTCGATCACGGATATTGTCTGATTGTATCATACACGTATAGGGTCAATGTTATATTATTATCGGTATTCAATGTTGAGTACGCCTCTATGGGCTTTTCAGAAATCAAAGCGACTAACTCCAGTTTTTAGTGTTCTGTACCGAAATCGGAAAAAGGAATACACAGTGTCTGTCTGTCTGTCTGTTACAGCATCCTAATTACTTAACCGTTTTTACTATAAAACTGAGATTTGGCTTACGTTTCGTAATTGGTGGACCAATAATAAAATGACTTATAAAAAATATTTTTATTTAAAGTTATTCGATCATTGTTATTTATGGATAGCTCATATATTTTACTAATTTTTATTTAACATATTGGACGTATGGTTTTTAAGTAATTGGATATAAAAATAGAGTTTTTAATACACGATAAATGAGAGAACTTACCAAAAGTGCTATATTTATTTAAATTCTACATAATTGGCTATATAGAGACGTTGTAAAAACTTAATATGCGAAACTTCAACCCTTTTAAATACTATAAAAATTATAAAACAAATATATTCACGTGTAATTTATTCAAAATATTGAAAAACTAGTTTTGCCATGACATTGTACAAATTAGTACATGTTACTATTATATAGATCTGTCTATTTCAATTTTCAAATTAAATTAAACTTTTCTTACTTTTAATAATTAACAAAGTAAAATATTCCATTAAATGTAGGTACATGAATAAATTAAAAACAAAATTTTTCGAAACCAAATCTTTTTTTACAGTGTGCTAGGCGTATAACCTTAAATAAGTATATAATAAGAGTAAAACTATGCTAAAATCATTTGAAATCTAATTGTGAGAGCAGCAATATAAACCTTGAAAAAATTATCTTATTTGGACTACATCCAAAATCGTTATGTGTCAAAAATTTCATATCATGTTATTCGAATATATTTTTCAATCTTTTTTAATAATGGTCTGATAGGCCGAATCAAAGTGATCTTCAAAGCAAATACTGTCTTACCCCAAGTTACGTCGCTTCACAATTACGTATGGTTTCAATTACCACAAATCCCCGATGATTCGAAGTTACTTCTGAATAAATTTGCTTACCGATCGACTTCTAGCATATATTGCTTCGACTAGCGTTCATTTTCGAATTATGGCATGCGTTGGGAATGAAGATGACATAACAATAAAACAATTTCAGAATTAATTTTCAGCACACAATAAGATTCTTTGAGGGTACTTAATATATGTAAATACATACTGCAATGTATGACGAAACGTTTAACGAAATAATTGCAGATTTCTGAACCATATCATCATATTTATATTACAAATTACAATACACTATGAACCAAATTATGTATTAAAAATTATTAACACCACAAGTTAACCCTTTCGGGCCCAAAATTAATTCTATATGTGGTTTTAAAGAAATACTAGTAGTTCTTATGAAATAAATTATTAAAAATGTGGTTTCTGGGTGAAACCACTGAGAACAAAAGGGTATAGAATATAATTTAAATAGTAAGACGAAAATTTATCCGGGGGTGTTAATATTCATAATTTAGGGCCGGATTATATGCAAATGCATATTTTCATATGCATTTGAATATTTTAGACATTTTACATATTTTGATCATTGTCTGTTGTTTTTGCATATTTATTACAAGTTTGGTGAGTAAATGTCCAAAAATGATATATTTTCGTCTCTATTTATAAATTCGCTATCTACCATAAATAATGAAATTAACATAAATTAATCAGTTGCGTATCCATTGGGGAGTTAAGGGTCAGAACCCCTCTCACATCTGAATTTGTATAAATATTAAAAAACTACCCCCTTGATTTTTTTTGGGTTCTAAAAATAATTAAATAAAAATGTATTGATGTAATTATTTATCCAAAATCTTTACTCCCCTTTACGCCCCTGCTCATAATATCTACATATAAAAATAATTATAAAATATCTAAATCTGACACGAAAAACATTTTTAAATACTCCTTTCAAAATACCGAAGCCAAAATACAATAAAAAGTGTTGCAAGAAAATAAACAATCGATTACATGATATGAATTAATTTGTATTTTTATTCTTTGAAATTTCATTTAATTTTTCTAGCGTTCACCTTATTTGTTATTGATTACCTCAAAGTATCGTTGAATAAATTTCTAAATTTCCCAATTTCATTAAATTCTGATCTCGTTCTAAGGTCGTTGTAGTTGCTAAATATTCAGCAAAAGTAAGCAGATAAAATCAACAAGTTCATTTTTGGACATAGACATCAAATATATCAAATTGACCTATTCATTTTTTTCTATTAAATATATGTATTTATGCTAAAATATTTTAATTTTAGAATGTTACCGATTTTTATTAGTTTTCATAATAATTTAATTTTAATGTAAGGTACCTGCGGGTAATAAGGCCTAGCTAAGCTTAAAATTCAAATAAAATGAAAAATATTGCATGCAATCAAGAAAATTTATTATCAGTCAGTCTCTCTGTGTCTTATAAATAAACTAAAACAAAAATAAGATAAATTCTATCAATAACCAAAATAAAAATAATCATTTTAAAAACTACCATAAATAGGCCTTATTATACTATGGTAGTATAATAAGGCCTAAGGGTAAAATCTTCAAAATTACACTAGGTGTCAACATAGATTTGGAAATTGAGATCAAATTAAACATTGTAAATAGTTTTAACAGTAATAATTACTGTAATCACAGCTATAAGGGTAATCAAAAACATCTGCATCATATGTTGTTAGACCGACACATTCTCTTGTAATACCATTTGCTGCATCGACTGCACTTCCTCATATCAGCTATCCTGTCTTCTCCGCAACTGTAGCAATGCCATATTGCATTTTAATTTATTCAAAACGAAAATTTTTTTTGCTGAAGATTAGATTTAGATGCTAATTTTATAGATAGGCCTTATTACCCGCAGGTTCAATAAATTTTGGAATAAAAAAAAATTATATTAAGAACGACGAAAAGAAACAATATATACATATTTAATGAAATATAATAAACATAGATTATTTTTAAACACAAACTTTTTAGTTTAATGTATTAAATTTTCTCCACTGTTCGAAACAAAAGTTAAAATTGGTGGCAGGGTATGGTGAACTGCGAAGTTACGTAATAAAATCAACATGTTTACACTTAATGTATATGTGTATGGGGTTTATGAGTGCGTGCGAGGGTTTTAAACGTATTTTTTGACTCCTAGGCCTTATTACCCGATAGGCCTTATTACCCGAAGGTACCTTAGTTAACGAAATACAGCCATACCCCCAAATTACGTCATCTTCGATTCCAGATGCATGTCATATCTCGAAAATGTCCGTAAGTCGAAGCAACGCTATTTTTTATCAGACAGCAAATTAATACCGTTAAAGACTACGTTAGAGACGTAACTCTGAAGCAAACTCTGCAACGAGGTATTGAAAGCAAAGTTGTGCATGTATTAGTAACTGTACTTAAATACTTTATGTTTGTACTTACTTAAGTATACATTTTTTTGTATAAATTGACTTAAGTACATTTCTCTGTACTTGTGCATACTTCTGATTGATGTTAATTGAAAGTGTACGTAAATGCGAAGCGATATGAGTTGGAGAGCCGTAACTCGGGGTACAAATATATTTACATATGTATTATCCTTAACTCAAACTAAAATAATCATGCGGCAAAAAGAAGTTACTGTCTAAATTGATTTCATGCGACCACTGCAAAAAGCTTAAGTTTTTTCAATAAAAAATGAATAAAATTTATTTTTATAGGACATTTACTGAATCGCATAAATATAAAATATTAAACAATAAAAATGGCGTGTATTATATTCCTTACATTCAAATAAAAAAGTAAATAAATACTCTTAACATCTTTTTGAATTGTTTGCGTTCTAGCATCCCTCGAAAGCTCCTGGAGCTATTATCAACGGTAAAAAACCCGTAGATATAATAACATAAACAAGTTACAACATAACCTCAAATCTGGGCACAACTCTAACGACGTTAAAATCCCTAGACGGTTGCAGGAAAGTCGATGACAATAGGGGATTATTTTACAGAGACCGGAGAAAAAAAGAAAAATAAAAGAAGGAAATTCATAGTTTCAGATTAAATCTATATATTTGCAAAGATGACGTTTTTTCGTAGCTTTTCTCTTCCTTTTAAGACACAAGCACTGCGGTATATTTATTGATTTAACATATTGGACATTTTAATTGTAATGTTTTAAGATAAATGCTGCTATAAGAAGCCAAAAATAAAATAAAATATTTTATTTTAATTATTTCGTTTTTATAATAAAATAAAAGTTTAGAAATATTTAATTACTACGCAATAACCCCAACCCCCTCAAAAACACATTATCAAATAGTAAAATTTACATTCCATATAAAAAAATCTATCATGTACCCTTCCATGAATGAAAAAACAACTTTTCGCTGTTGTATACTGCGTTGTCTCGGTCATAATTGAACCAACGTTTCGTCGCAAATTGCAGGAATCCATTATAAATGCGAAAGTTTGTCTCTTTGTCTATCTATTTATTACCTTTTCACGGTTAAACTGCTGAACCGATCTTGATGAAATTTGACAAGGAGATAGCTTGCATCCTGAGGAAGGACATAGCCTATTTCATATCCTAAAAATTGTATCCAGAAAAATGTTTTAGATAAACAAATGTGTATAAATGATATTTGTACGAGTGACTTGTTTTATCGACTATAACAGAAATCTGCTTTACCTACCTAACTTTCTTCTTCTCTGTGGGTAACAGTTCCTACCTAACCTAAATTCCACGCAAACCATATACATCTTATTCATGAAGCATACAATAAGGAATATGAACTATGTATCTATGCAATACAATTTGTTGAGTCAAAATATAACCCTCGAGCCGGGTGGTCTCTCGTGTTCGAGTCAGTGCGCAGTAGTTGACTGCACAACCATGTATAGCTGTGTGCGTACCCCACCTCATAACATTTGACCGGTCAGCCAAATTGAGGACCGAACCGAAAACTATTAATTTTCTTTTTCTATTGAAATAATCTTCCGTCTCTATACTATTATAACATCAAATTTCGTTCTATTACAATGAATACGATATTTGCTCGCTCGTATTCGCTTTTTGATGTGGACGTACCTTTAAAGGCATTTCTATAAGAACAATTAAATAATATCACAAAATCGTGTATTAATATGAGAAATAAACACCAATACTAATAAATACTCAATGACATTTAACCTATTGACTTGTTGATCTATGTGAGTCATCTATAGACAAAACAATATCTGTGTTTTATAATACCTGTGGATCATTATCCCCCGAAGCTATTCATTAATTAGATTTACTTTGATTCGAAGATGATCGCAGTTTTTAATGATATCATATAAAAAATCACGGTTTAAATTGTTCTTGGTTACATCATAGTTTATTTAAGCTGTTTTTTATTTGATTTTATTATTTTATTATCTTTAAACTGGCATTGGTACGTATTAATAAATTAATGTGTTTTTTTATTGCTTCATAGAATACTAAAGAATGTATTTCATATGTATTTATACACCTTATAATTGATTTAAATTCAGATGATTCAATTAAATATGTATGAGGTCTTTTAGAATAATGTTTCTCAATAATTCTTCAAATTAAAATATTATTCATATGGTTAATATATCTTCATAATTTTGTCGATTTTTGCGTGCAAATAAAAAGTAAGAAATCAAAAATAATAAAATTTCTCAACTGGTATTGAAAATCGTCGAATGCTCGTGCGACTGGTGGATCTAAAAACTAAGCATGGTTTAATTTTATTAGAAAATATCAATTGCAAATTTATATATTAATTGGTGAACATCGAAAAATTGTCGTATCTTATTTGTATTTATTATAAAAGAAAATGAATGAAACTTATATCATTCGAAAGGCACTGCGCCATAGATGTGCACAAAAAAAATCATGTGTGTATGTTGCTGTTAAGGCATGTAAAATATTGGTCGAATTTCGACCATAAGCGATACTAATTCTTATTAATACGTACCTGTCGAATACCTATTGTAAAATAGATAGCTTATACTAACTCTATAGGGATTTAGGTTTTCTAACAGTCAAAATCCCATCAAAATCAGTTCAGTAGTTTTTTTATCAAGTCAGCTTGTAAAACGACCTATAGACTTGAAAAAAGGCATAGTATACAGATTTATATATTGGCAGTGGCGGTGCTAGTGGGGGGGCACCTCGGGTTACACCCTCAAAAATAACACCTATGTATCTCATACATAAAGAAAAAAAGTCTATTAACCTCCTTTTTGGTTATTTCAAGCATCCAGGTGATAATATTTGTAAAATAAATAGCACGTTGGCTTATTGGTCATTGAAAACCAATAAGGGGTGACACCCATCCAATTTATTTAAAAAAGAACCCACTGTTTTTTTGTCATTAAAAGTTCACAAGGAGTTAATATGGAAATAATAAAACCTACTACTGACCTTTTTTTCTGGGGTGGGGGGGGGGTACACCCTCGATATCATCCCTGGGATTTACACACGTATATATTAGTATAATATAAAACTTACAAACAATTTCTACTTATCAAAATATGGCTGTATATCAATTTGTTTATTATCCAGATAATAAGATAATTAATTAATTTCTCTATTAATAACATAAATTAATCTGCATCATTTGCTTAATGTACCTTTAATAAACAATTTAAAGAGAAAAACAACTGCATGAAATTATTAATTGAATCGTTTAGATTAAACGCATAAAATTATTGTAAAAGCTCTTATCTTTATTATCCTAGTATGCAATTTACTAAAATAATTTTTATCTTTAATTACAGATTGCCAGAGACAACAACAAGAAGATATCAACTCTATCTGTATTGTACAAGAATGATAACAAATCAATCTTTAATACAATAAATAATTCTGCTTAAAATATAATGTGTAATGTTAGGTGATAGTAAAAAAACATTCCGCGTGTATATCAAAAAAAGACCAAGGGGCAGGAGACGATTACTGGCCAGTTAGTATCCAAAAAAGCACTATAATTACACAAAAAATGCTCAGCAGAAGGCGATGGGTCTGGCAACTATGTGTCGGAGGATGTATAGTCATCTACATGTTCGCCCATGTCGTGTTAAAAACAGGTCCAGCAGACTTCATCTCTGAATTACAACAGTCTGGAAGAAATCTAGAAGAGAGCGCAAAGAACAACGCGGAGAAAGAAGCTGAACGAGTATCAACAAAACCAAATGTCGTCACTGAAACGGGAATGAAGGAAGAGGGAAAATCAGATACCGGTAGACATTTACAACTGGACCAGTCAGATAGCGGAGGAGGTGGAGGAGGTGGGGGGAAGAATGCAGACCCACCAATAGAAAATGATAAATCTCTCCAAAAAATCGAATACCTTGATCCAGCTTCTGTTGGTGAAAACGATGTAGTTAAATACTCTGATAGCGAACAAAATGTAGTAGAGGAGAAAGAAAAGTCTGTACCAGAGAAGGTAAAGGAGATACTGAATTGTACTCACCGTCCGATGTTACCTAAGACCCAGCAGAGGGGCGATTATTGGGTCTTGTATAATTATGTAAGAGCTGAAAAGAAGCATGACTGTTTTGAATCAGTGACGTACACTACGCACGCTGATTACACTTTCATGGATAACTTGGTGCCGTTGGTGGAGAGATGGAAAGGGCCAGTTTCTGTGGCAATGCATGCACCAGGAACGGATTTTGCTCCGACTCTAAGCACGATAGGCTACTTGAGAGACTGTACGTCGCCTTTTGTTAAGAAATACGTCACGTTTCATGTGTACTTTAGTACAAAACATGTACCAAGACAGGTAACTATAATAAAAAATACTCTAATGTTTCTATCTTATTTAAAGCAACTGTTTATTCTACTTCTAAATGATCAATTTAGTTTTCCCATCATTTTTGATGATTTTACCATCTATTTGTTTTATTTTTATAAACCTGTAGTTAAAGTTATTTTATTTAGTAGAGATGTACTCCTCTCTTTAATGGGTTATATACAGTTAGAATTAAAAAAAAAAAAAAAACGATTTTTTTAATTTCATTTTCGTAATGTATATATATTTAAGTACACACACAGAAAATTTCAAGTCAATCCGGCGATTATTTTCGAAGTTACATACATGCATATTTGTAAAGACGTCTCAGAGCGTCTGAATGTAGGAGGTCGGAGCGGCAGCGCGTTTTTCTCAAATCTGTGTTTTTAAAGTCGGTGACCACGATTCCTCGGAAACGGCTGAACCGATCAGTCTCAAATTTTAACACATGTTTCTTAAGTATATTTTTTATTAATTAATCGAAGGTTTTTTCTCACCGATAAATTTTTTGTTTTTTATAAACAATTTAAGGTCAAAATTTTTGCCAAAAATCGATTTTTATTTTTGAGAAGCCGCCTTTTTGTCAAAAATTTTTATTTTGCTTATTCCTTCGATTAAGTACAAGATTATACATTACTTTAACGAAATCCGTTTGGGTTTTTTATTTTAAATGATCCAGTCCGGAGATATCGTGGTCACCGCAAGGCGCCTTTTTTGAGAGGACCTCCTGGAGAACAGCTGTAGTAGCTTTCGAAATTATTATTTTTACAAATAAAAAATGTTAAAATACAATTCAAAGTTACCATAATATGTGTACAAATTTTTACATTAATAAATTTAAAAGTATTCTCTTAAAAAAAATTCTTGGAAAAACCTTTTTTTTGGCCTTCTGACTGTATGTAACCCCTTAAATTAATATAAATTATTAATTATGATTTTATTTAGAATAAATAATGGAAGTACCATTTCCATCTATTGATGTCATTGTTAATGAACTAAGACAGTTCTGTACAAAAAGTAACTTCATACTGGACGACATTTTATGAATTTATGGAAAGGTGAAATACATAGTTTAATTAAAATAAGATAGAAATGGTATTATTTTATGATTTTGCATCTATTCAAGCTGCTCCGTAGTATCCACCCCTGAATAAATTCTTTGCCAGATTTGAGAAAATTTGATATTCTGTAAATAATCATAAGCCCAGTAGAGACAATAAATGATTTTTCTAACCAACCCGTTGGTTTGAGAAAACCTTTATTTTAGGTTCAAGTATGATTTTGATTGTTTTTTACCTACTTTATTTATCTTCCAGGTACCAAGGCACGACAAGGTCCTCCTGGAGCCTCACAACTGTTCTCTGATCCCTCCTTACATGACAGTGAACCTTACCCAGATGTACAAGAACCAAAAAGGTTTGCTGTACCCAGTAAATGTTGGTAGAAATGTCGCTCGTGAGTCAGCCCAAACCCACTTCATCCTAGCATCAGATATTGAACTGTACCCCAGTCCAGATCTGATCCCGCAGTTCTTGGAAATGATTGCTGATAACCGTGGACCATTGCTGAGGAAGAATCCAAGGGTTTTTGTTCTATCAATATTCGAGGTAGCTGCTAATTATGAAGTACCCGAAAATAAAACTAAACTTAAGGAAATGCTTTCGAATGGTAAGTTCTTACAATTTTTTTATTCACTTTCTAAATTTTTAATACAAACAAATAAATATGCTTAAAGAGTTAATAAGTGCAGAGATTATAAAATTTATTTTTTCAGGTACCGCAGTACCATTCCATAAAAAAGTATGCCATGTTTGCCATAATGTGCCGAAAGCTAAAGAATGGGCAGCTGCTAATGAGACAAAGGGGCTACACATATTCCACATAGGTAAAAGATATGGCAGTTTCGTACATTGGGAACCTATATACATCGGGACACATGCAGATCCACTTTACGATGAGCGCCTTAGTTGGGAAGGAAAAAGTGATAAAATGACACAGGTAAGATTCTAATTTCTGTTAATTTGATATTTAGTTAAGATTTAAACCAAAAAAATGTTTTGTCTTAGTTTTAAACCAAAAAGTGCCATCTATATTTGACTTGTTGAACTAATAATTTATTTTTGTTTATTTGCAGGGCTATGCACTTTGTGTCATGGATTATGACTTCCAAATCTTAGACAACGCTTTCTTGTGCCATAAACCGGGTATAAAAACTTACAAAAGAGATAGCAAACGAGATTTGATAGCAGCAAAAACAAACCAACTAATAAAGCGAGTGATTTTCCCAGAGTTAAAAATATTGTACGGAGTGAGGAAGGGGTGTGCGATATAGTAGTGAATGAAAACAGTGAAATCGGATAAATAGTGAGTGTGATTTTATAGAAGTGATAAACTTTAAACAATTTTTTTTAATATAGTAGTGGAGAAATAAACTGAAGAGATGTATATTTAAACTTGGACTGATAGGTTATATGACTGAAGAAAAGGTTATTTACAATATTACTTAAGTTTATCGAAGTTGCAAACCAAATCCATACAATCTGAAGTAAGCTCTGAAATGATAAGTTACACAACAATAGAAGTTTATGTTTACATTTACCTATTTAAACAAATAGATTGCTTTAGCAAATATCTAACCTAGTTAAATTAAATTTATCTAGGTTGCAAACTAAATTTTAACAATTATAAAGTTCTCTACCATCTATGGGTAGTTTAATTTATCAATAAAAAAATGGTTAAAATTGATAGTGACGTTTTTTATAAACGTGTTATATAATTATTGAAAGATAAAATAACCTTTTGGTTATATAATCAACTAAATATTATAAGTAATTTATTCTTAAATGTTTAGCTTATATAAAAATGTAAATATGGACATTGAATTGAATTTTTATAAATTTTGAAAATAGCTACTTGAACCGTGATATATATAATTAGCGTATTTTCATAAAACCAGTGGATTAACTGTTTTCCCTCACACTGTAGCAATTGTTTTCACACAAAAATTTATTATGTGATTTAAAGTAAGACATTTTTGTGTTCAAAACATATTTATAACTAACCATTTCCTGATTGCGGTGAGTGAATTATTATTAGGATAGTTTTGCCGCTAGTCAAAATAAAAAATGTGTAAGTTCTTTTTTTTATGATTTTATTGTTTATTATAATTTGTTTTAATATTTTTATCTCCTGAAATTTTAATGAATCTAGCATTTTATTTTTTAAATTTGACCAATAAAATGCCTTTTGTGTTTAGTGTTAAATATCAATTTAAAAAATACTGTAGAACTTCTTTAAAATGAACATTTCAGATAATTTTTATTTTTTTAGTTTAGTTATAGAATTATAATACTTATTTCATTTTATAGAAGGTCTTCTGTACTTTAGTAAATGTTTTACATATAGTTATTATTTATCTTAACTATTAAATAATATCCTTATTTTATATTTGTATGCCATATATATATAAATATATTTTATATCTTGTATATAGCGAGTAAACTTTTTTATATATAATATATTAATCATATAAAGCAAATAGTCTAAAAAAATACGGATTAATTCATAACTTCTAATATTTCCACAACCCTGTATTTAAAACTCTATATCATTATACACTTTGCTTATTTTATATTCATTTTAAAAAGTAATGCTGTGGAAAAACTCTTGAAAAAATACTTCAAAAAGAAATCCAATCAAATTCAAATAAAATAAAAACATACGCGAAAAAATCATCTACATAAAAAGAAAACTTTTATAATTAGTTTTTTCCTACACAAAAGAAAGTATCGAATTTTAAAATGTAATTAGTTTGCCTCAGTTTCAGAAGTTTAATATATACCCACATACATTTGACTTGTATTTAATTATACTCTGAAAATTATTCTATGCTTTTTTCTAATTAACATAAACGAGTTAACTTTTGATAAATATAGTAAATAAAAGCATTTTTAATTAAATTATTGTCAAAATATGTTGTTTCTTTTATATTTTATATTTTATACTATACCTTAACAGAAGGGCCCTCCATTAAAATAGACATTACTGACTGAATTTTTGCAACAATCACTTTTATTAAAAATTCAAATAAGTAGTACCTACTTAACGTTTTTTTTTTTCTCTATTTGCTTTATATATTAATTAAATTAAAAAATTATATGTTAAGAATACATTAGCACAATACAAAATATTATATTATTAATTATTAATTTAGTATTTCAATTTATCTTAAATTTTAATACATTGTTGCCAAAATTACGATGCCAAATTAGAAAATTGGTTGTAAATGTATGAATTATTTTAATGAATTAATGTAATTTAAAATTGAGTATTACGATTTGCTTTTTTGTTTACAATTATTTTGTATTGTGTTAATAAGAGTTTTAAAAAGGGCACCATTTAAATTATAATAATAAAAACTACATACATATTTTAAAATGTACGATTTCATATTTCAATTTATTGTTTTGGCTATACTTATTTCGAATTTTTGTAATTGTAAATTACAAAATTTGCTCAAAAATCAAAAATTATTGGCAGCACAAATCATATAAAATATGAGCAAAATAATATTTTGAAAAATGCACTTCTGAATTAAAATAAGCCAAAACTATAGTTGAATTTAATTTTTTCGTGCCTTATTGTATTTATATACATATACAGGGTGATTTTTTTATATTTTAACCAGTTTTCTGATCAAAGATAATACTCATCACTAATATAATTTAACGCAATAATTTATAAAAATATATTAATACAAAATCACCCTCGTATTGATGCTGTATAATAAATTAATCTAACTTCAGATGGACGAAACTTACAGGGTAGTTTCAAAAAAATATTCATAGCAAAAAAACAATTGTTTAAATCAGTCATTCTCAACATTTTCTTCCTAGTTTTAATGGGGCATATTTATTGGATAATTTTACTAGGCCGTAACTCTTAAAATTGAGTTTTTTGTTGAAATATAATTATTATTATATATTAATTTAAAAATTGTTTAACTCCAAAGTAATTGTTTAAATATATAAAAATAAATAAAATAAAATCATACATGCCTACCTGGAAAGGGTGGCATATTTATATTTAATTACATATTAAAAAACGAGAAAGGAAAAATTCTTAAAACAGAGAAGAAAATTTAAATTTATTATTTTTCAAACGGTTTTGAATTATCCAGGTTATATATCTTAAACTTATGTTAAATTAATAAAATTTTCACCAATTTTAAGTATTTAAAAATTTAAAAGACTAACCTTGGGTTGCTGCACAAAGCAAAATAATTCACGATTACTTAATCGGTTGTTTTCAATCCATGATTAATGTTTATTCTAAACTTATTCTCAATTTGTAAATGAACAATTCACTAAATATGACAATTTTTTACCTTATAATATGTATCATAACCGTGATTGTTTTTTAGAATTGACGTAATAATGCTTTGAAAAAAACTGATCAACTAATCGTGAATTATTTTGCTTTGTACAACCCGAGTAAGTATGAATTGATTGAGAATTACTAGTTTAAACATTTGAATTCTATATAATGTATATAAAGAGTGGTTCAAGACATATGACGCTATAAATTTGTGTATAGACAAATTTTTCTGCTATCCCGTAGAATAAATTGAATATCCATGTACAATCATTGTTAATAAATAAATAACAGTTACTGCAAATGAATTGAAAAATTTAAATACAGGCAAGCAAATGGCGCTTTGACTTTTTACAATTGTGATGTCCACTTTTTGACGTCTTATAATTATGCTTTTGCTCTGAGCTAGATAGAGTCTTCTTCTATAGCTTCACCATTAAATTTTAGTTAAAATTTAAATATACTGGCTTGCGCCATTCTTTGTATTATCTTTATTATAAAATTTAATATAATCAGTTTGTCTTGTATTTTATTTTATGTATAAGTTAAACTTATTTTCAATTCTGACATTTTGTTAGTATTTGTTACGATTTCTATTATATTTGAACCATCTAAAGTTGGAAAAGTGATGCTGCGGTATATATTTATAGCATTTTAGCATATATACATATGAAATCATAATTTTCTACTATTGTAATATATAACAATGTGTATCTATGTATGTATCATATTTAATACATTTAAATACAGTACACTTATTTATGTATATAAGTTTTTTATTTTTTAGCATAACCTAACCTCACTTTTAAAAATGATTTTTGATATTTTATTAGTTTTTGGTAATTTAAATTTATTAATTTACATTTTCATTAAATTGCAGTATTTCCCGATGTTTTCTCAATTTATATAAAATCATAGACATAAAGAAATGGACAGCGCATCTGACTCGTAAAAAGAGCCGTGTCAAATGAGAGAGACAGAAGATGTTTGGAAATCATATATGTTATTTTCCAAACGACATGCATCTCTCTCTCACTTACAGAACATATGTTACACCCATATTACACCATTATGTTAAATACGAATGCGCTGTCTATATCTCTATGTATATGTATAAAATAATTTTTCGACGAAACATAACCTTACATTTATATAAAATAACCGCCATTGTTTTTTTTGTTTTTTTTTTTAATTATATACATAGGTCATAGTCGTCATAGGTAATTGTTTTATTTTATAAATACATACTATGATAATGATTCAAAGAAGAGAAACTACAAGAATATATTAAAATAAATTAAATATTAAATTGATAATTTGATTTTCGAAATTGTTTTGTAATGTAGTTAATATTAATTTAATTTTTTAATCCACAAAGGTAAAGGGTTATGTGGTTTTTTATAAAAACCAGTGACATCTGAATAATGTAATACAGAATAAATTAAAACCACCTTGACATTTATTGACATTAAAAGTAAAAGTATTAGAAATTTTTCCTATAAGATGTTCAAATAATTAGCATCTTTTATGGAAAATAAAATATTTTATTTTATGAATTAATCTGAGATGATCTTGGGTTTCTGGGTGTAGATCACATCGTTTATAAGTTAATATTTAAGGATTCTATGGCGATACTTGGTAACCTACCTAATTAATTTAAAATCAAGACTACCAGATTTAAGAAAAGCAGCCGCCCGATGCCAATAGCGGACTTAGAGGGAAGTGGCTGGCCCCAGATAATAAAGGCTAGGGGTCTCTAGGCAGCAAGGTAAAAGTAAATTTAGTAAAGCTGAGAAGTAAAAACTTTTATGGGAACATCTTTTTCAAATAATTTACCAAACGTCCTAAGGAGCAAAAAAGGTCTTCAGGTATTACATGGACAATTTTTTTATTAATATAATATGTACCTATTCATTTTTATTTTTTTATTTCATAAAAAAAATATTTCATAATATGTCGCCGATAGGGGGGGGGAGGTCCTACCCCTACCTAACATTCCACTCCGGGCCGCAACCTTAGTCTGCTACTGCGAGACCCTACATATTTTTTTGGGGAAGGGGAAACACTAAATAAAATTATAGTGCAAATGTGAATAAAGAAGACTTGAAATTCGAAGATATATTATTCAAAAAAATCAATTTCCTTATCCTAGTCCTTGATACGTGTCTGAACCAAGGTTCGAATAATATTTCACAATATATTACAGCTTTCATAAATAAGTAAAAATGTACCTACTCATAAAAAATCCCCTTAATTTAAATTCTAATCCACTCCTATTTAAATTAAATACATACATTCGTCATCTTATGTCTAAAGAAAAGAAATTATTGCATTCAAAAACAATAGGTTACATTTTACAGCTTATGTAACAGACACAACATAAGTAAATCCCGCTTAAACTTTTAAATATCATCACAATTATGATGGGAGGGGGTAAACGTAGACTTCACCTTTATTGTAATTACTTGTAGAAGATTTCATATTCGATTATTACATCAGATCTGCCCCAACATGGCGGACCTAAAGTTATTGTTGGTGTTTTTAGTGTTAACAATCACTATTCTTAACGGTAAGTACAATATTTGAATATTCAAATTTTAATTGTTGCTTTTTGTAATGGGAATTTTTGTTTAGTATTAATTGGAGATTGGAGTAGATAATTAAATTTTTAATTAATAGGTAGGTATGTTAACTTGAAACCCGGTTTATAAAATGAAATGATGCTAGGCTTCGGGATATGTCACAATAAAAAAAATACAGAACATTCATAAGCCAATATGTAGATCTTGAAATTTATAAAGTTAGTCGCATTGGTGACTGAACAGCAAAAATATGTTCCTAAAACTAAAAGTCATGAATATGTAAATTGTTGTACGTTAATTTTAATCTCCTAAATAATTAAATTGCTTGTCTAATTATATTAAACATAATTGCATTCTTTAAGACTATAGTTTTTAATTGTTTGGAATTATTTCTCATAACCTTTTAGGTTAAGGTCAGATTTCTGCATATTAACATTTATTTTAAATCTGCATGAAACCATGTTTTATAAAAAATTCTACGTTTAACAATTAAAAATTCAAAGACGAGACCTAGATTAAGAAACAATATAGCATTTGTATTATTTATTTATTTAATAAAGTATATATTCATTTCTATACTCAAAGGGGTAAAAAAATTTCCCCCGAATAATTTTAAAAAAGACCAATTTACCCTAAATATCCACACACACAAAAAGACAATTAAATGATAATATTTTTTTTAAATAATTACAATTTCAAATTCCTAAATGTTACAAAAATACTAAAGAGATAAATATAAAAATAATGACATTCTGATGAGTATTTTAATTCCAGCGTTATCCTCTGTAGTAATACATATTTAAATTGCCATTTACATGTCGTTTACTAACCCAAAGCATATGTGAGACGGTCGCGCTAACCACTGGACTATCGGAGATAATTTGAATGGATACCTATGTAAAGAATTTGTAAAAGAAGATGTTTCACATACAAATAACGTCCTTGGCATTTATTTCATGTTACATACGTAGAAAAAACATTTATAATGTTAGGTAAAATGTCTTAAACATAAATGACTATAAAATCGTGCAATACTGTAATTATATCAATGTTACGTTAGTAATAAATCAGGGACGTATTAAAAAATATAGTTAGAGGGGGGAGGAGCAGTAATTACTTTCTTGATTATTAAAAACCGAATAGAATATTCATAATTTTGGCATATTTTTAGAAGAGATAGAATGTAAAATATGATTTTCCAGTTTTTTTTTATTTCTGTTAAATAACAATAATTAAATTATTTACTCAATTAAAATTAATATTTGATTAATATTAGCTTGTACTTAATATTATAAATTATTAAATTACATAAAAAGACTGCAGGATTTAATATTTCTTCAGGAAGAAATTTAAAAAATGCAATTTTTAGTCGTTTTTTAGAAAGAAAGAAAGACGTAAATACATTAAAGCAGCAGTTCTTAAATAGTTTGTAGTTTGCGAAACCTTTTTTATTAACAAAATTTTAAGACCTCTATTCAGTTAACAATAAATATGATTTTTTGAGAAAAGTTTTTTTTTTATAAATTTTAAATTCATGCTAATTTTTATTTTAAAAAGCACTATTAAATTATTATCTAGTTTTGGAAGGTCAATTATTCATATAAAATTAAAATTCAAGGAATTAAGGTAAATTAATTTATTACCAAAAAATAATTCACGTTGAAACTATTTAAACTGTAAATAGCTACCCGATAGGCCCTAGGTTACCTACGCCTAAAACGCGTGTAAAAAAAAAACTTCTTCGTCACGATGTCCCATTTGGAAAAATATATTTAAGGACCTTTTTACCTTTTTTAAACCAAAACGAAAATAATTTGAAAAGCAAAAAATAATAATTATAATTTTTCTTATAAGGAGAGCCAAATAATTATTCTTCATGAAGCCTCGGGCTATCATAACGCGAACAATTATTCTATATTACGAGAAATTTTCCCTTTATCAACATTGCTGTTTTATTACATGCATTATTACGTATATAACATGAATTGTTGCATAACCCAAAAGTGGTACTGTATATATCTTGAGACGATGATTATGCTTTAAGATGTTCAAATAATCGTACGTAATGTGAACACTTTCTCCTCTGTCTAATTAATCACAGATGAGGCTCTGCAGAAATTCTGCTGCAGAGACACTTCTCGCTTCTGTAAACTGTCCAAAATGTTAAGCATGATTTGTGATGTTTTGATAAGCACAGGGTTGGTAAATATATTCATATTCAGTATAGAAATATAAAAGACCCCGCACCCAATCAATGGAATTTGATTCTCGGCCAAATTTTCTGAAACTGTAGTATGTTACTCATTATGAACTCCTGATCAAAAGTTTTCAATCAATGGTTTTCGAGATACTGAGCTTCAAAAGTTCGATTCTTAGCTTTTAACAATGCATTTTTATACAGGATGAGTCATATCAAGTAGAACAAACTTGGACAGTTGATTGAGAAAAATATTTCAAGCAAAAAAGTTCGTATGAACATGTGTCTTGAAACTTTTCGTGAGTGAACTGAAGACTCTCAAAGATTTTGTCTAAAATTAGTTTTTATTTAATATTTTGAGAACCCATTGCGATACAATAATTAAATTTGATACCCCAGTGTGGGACCAGTGGGTCCTCAACCGTTTACGAAAAATATGATAGTAAAGATATTCAAGAATTTGACTTAATGATGACCGTTTTTTAAAGATAAAAAAAATTAATGTAGAATTTAAGCTAAGTTGTTCACCATGTGACCGTCCGCCGCCCTTTCTGAACTGGCACCCCGGGCGGTCGTCCAGCCCCCTTCCCTAAAACCAGCATTGCTGTTATACATTAACAAAATAAACAACGAATTTTAACAAATATAAAAATTTCAAACATCAACCATTCTTTTTTCCAAAGTTTACTTGACTTGAATTTAATATTGCACTCGAGTGAATGTTCTAATTTTGGCTGACGTCTCGACAAACATATTTTAGTTTTCCATGGCAATTGTGATTTTTATTCAATAATGAATAAAATGCGTTGTATCTTTGTTATGAGTTGTTTTATTATCGAATATACGAGAAGTTTTGCGATCGTATTTTAAATGGAAAAAAATCTCCAATTTCTAAAATTTCACTCGATCTTTCAGTAACCGGACAATAATCGTTTAAATTCTAAGAATATTAAATAAAAACTAATTTAGGTTAAATCTTTGGTGATCTGTATCTCTCTCATGAAGAATTTCCGGGCACATGTTTATATGAACTTTTTTTCTTAAAATATTTTTCTCAATACACTGTTCAAGTTTATTCCACGTGATATGACTCAACCTGTATAATAAAATAATAATATATTTAAAAAATTCTATGAAATCTGTAGAATTTTAGACGAGTTTTAGATAAATCACGTCTCATCTTGAATTTATAACCAACAGTCTCGTCTTGGTTAGAGTCGCCAACTGTGTTACAATACGTTAAAGTATCACTGCTCTAATTTCCATAGCAAATCCATAGATACTATCACAAAATTAATACCTCATTTGTGAGTGCTTACTAGCTAGCAAATTTTGCTAGCCCTTTATTACCGATATTTTGACTCATCACAATAGTGTCCCATCTTAAACTGATCTCATATTTTCTTAAGAAAGTAGACTCAATAAACATTCTATTTCCAGTCCAGTCACAAAGATTCCGACCGCCCATCGTCGCGATAGACCCATACGACAACAACGTCAACATCGTCCCCAGAGCTAGCGGCGCATGCCCGGAGTCTAACGGGCGCTACCCCACTAGCCAGTGCGATGGGTACATCGAGTGCAAAGACGGTGAACCCACGGAGAAACTGTGTCCGGACGGACTACTGTTCAACCCGGCTGCCGGAGTATTCGCCTATCCATGCCAGTATCCAATAGACGTCGACTGTCTAGGAAGATCCGGACTTCGTAAGTTTAACTTTTTGACTGTGTTCAACCAAACTAGGATTTTTAAATAGAAACAAAAATAATTGTAAATTTTCCAATAGACTAACCTTATAGACAGGACTCATAACACGCCATCTAGCATTGTTTTGAAAATTGATGTTTTCGAACCACATACGTTGTTATCTTAATTATTTCAATTTAGATATAACATTTGATTTTTTTTACAATTAAACCTTGCAAGTGCAAGCTATACTTGCATAGTTAATGTTCCATGTCATCAGCCCCCCCCCCCCCCCAAATTAAATTGTTGAAAATTTTGAAATACGTGTCAGAACAAAAGTTGTTTCTCACATCGTGAGAAATATTTTTTGTCGAAAAGCAGTTATAAGGAAACAAACAATTAAATTGTTTATAGCAATTGATCGCGCTAGAATTTTTCAATCCTGATAATTTTGATTCAATCTGCACCTAATTCTTAATGTTTAAGATTTTTTTCAGATTTTTCTGAGCGATCGTTTTGGTGATAAGGATGGGAGACAGCAATTTTTAAGTGTTTTTCCCAAAAAATGTTTAAAATAGAATAAAAAATACATCATATACAGGGTGATTCAGCACTGTCGTGCCAAACTTGAACAGTAGATTGAGAAACATATTTTAAGCAAAAAACTTCCAATAAACATGTGTCCGGAAATGTTTCCTTAGGGAACTACAGGCTTCCAAAGATTTTACTAAAAATGAGTTTTAATTTAATATCTAGAGAACCCTTTGTGATAGAATTATGAAATTTAGTATTTGGTTTAGTAATATATGTGTTAACGATTTCTAATATTAATCAATTATATTTTAGGCCAGGGCTGTATGGGGCCAGTGGGCCCATCGATTTTGATCTTATAATTGTTTGTTCCTGAATTTTTTTCCTGAGTTGATACTTTTATAAGATTATATGACACAAAATACACAAAAACATACTTTGCTTGTTTATCATAGGATAAACCGTTTTCGAGAAATATCGATGGAAAAGAAAGCATGCAGAATTTAACTTAATACGGATGCTCCAAATTACAAAAAATAATTGTATATTCTTGTTCTATGATTAATGGTAAGAAAAAAAGTTCATATAAAGAAACCTTCTTAAATGAATCCTCTAAGATCTATAGCCAGTTCTTTTACTGTAACATGAACTTTATTAACATGACTAAAAAAACAAACTAAAAATGGCTATTTGTTGATATGGATGCATTTTCGGAGGTATATTTATATTAACTCCTTGCCTTATTTGTTATCATGAAATAAGAATATAAATTTATTTTTTATAATTTCAAGCAATTCAAAAATTAAGGAACAAACAATTACTAGATAAAAATCGATGGGCCCACCGGCCCCATACAACCCTGGCCTAAAATATAATTGTTTAATATTAGAAATCGATAACACATATTATTACTAAACCAAATACTAAATTTCATAATTCTATCACAAAGGGTTCTCTAGATATTAAATTAAAACTCATTTTTAGTAAAATCTTTGGAGGGCTATAGTTCCCTAAGGAAACATTTCCGGACACATGTTTATTGGAAGTTTTTTGCTTAAAATATTTTTCTCAATCTACTGTTCATGTTTGGCACGACAGTGCTGAATCACCCTGTATATTATTGAAATCGTGCTTCAATAATCTTTTATTTGACACTCTACGACGCCCTTGATTTTTTTCTATTTTCCAATTTACCCCTGAAATTAACCCCCAGAATGAAAATTCGCCTTTTTATACTTCACGTCTATAATTGGGCCACCACAGTCTATCTCTGAGCTAAATTAAAAAAAAATTACGTCGAATAGTTTTAGAGAAAATCGCTTGTGGCAGACAGACGGGCGGACACCATTTAGTACAGAACACTAAAAATGAAAAAAAAACGCTTTGAATTTTTGAAAACTTTTCGATTTTACTGACTCAAATCAGGTCAATCTTCAAGTTTATTATTTCAAGTATTATTTGAATTAAATAACTATATAGTCGGGTTATCCTTTAAAATAACTCAATGTAATTTATATTTAATCATATTAGAAACACCCCAACCAACTGAAGATTGCCCTCACCAGTTCGGGTATTTCAAAATAGGCGATGAAGTGAGTTGTGGACAGTTCATGAATTGCGCCGATGGTCGTGGATACATGTTCGACTGTCCAGAAGGTTTGGCGTTTAACCAAGCCACATACCAGTGCGATTGGCCAGACCAAGTCGAAGACTGCAATGCTGAAGGTAAGGACTACTAATTGTACGCAAGAAAAAATCTTTCTACGAGACAGCGTCGGAAATAAAAACTAGGCAGCAACTTCGTTTTATTCCAGTTTCTGTAAAATTCCGTATACACCGCCAATAATTTCATTATGTTCTATTATTGTTTATTACTTTCAAGCAATTTCGTTTCCAGTGCCAACTCATATTGTTTTCGTTTTTTTAGTTGTTAATTTTCATATTGATTCCGTTTGAATCCGGTTCTATTCTTTTCTCAATTACTCGGAATGTATAATTCGGTTTCATTCGATGCACAATCAATACCAAAATTTAAAGGAAGGGAAGTCGTTCGAGCCCTCCCACTATTTGAAATTTCACAATACATTTTTTGTTTACAATTTATTTGGAAATAATATGTTGTATAATTGCTAATTACATATTAAATAAAAATTTTAATTATCAAAAAAAACTAAAACCTTTTTTTGTCATTTCTGAATAAATTAATAAAATATTCTGATTGGGAAACACTGGTTTAAACAAAGTAAATAACAAAATCCTAATTTTAATTATAACTTTCAACTGTCCCTTCTGAAATTAACTCACCAACTGCCATTTGATATTTATTATATTTACTAAAACCTTATTTCCCTTAGCATATTTGGGCTTCTCCTGTCCGCCCGAACCGGACCAATTCCTCACAGGACTCGGTCAATCGGAATTCCGTACATTCCGAAGCCCTACCGGAGACTGTCAGCGATACTTCATATGTATAAACGGAAGACCCAGGATGTACAACTGCGGCGTAGGAAAAGCATTCAACGACCTTACCAACTCTTGTGACGGTGCTGAAAATGTTACAGGGTGCGCCGAATTTGCTGTAAAAAGAGCTGAATTCGATGTACGCGATGGGTCGAAAGGACGCGGTGGAACTGCGCAGAATCTTTTTGGATAAACAAACAAACGTACAAGCCAAAGCGACTAACTCAAAAAAATCAAAGTCGCTTGAGATGGCCAAACGCCCCACCCTATGTTTTATAGTTTATATGAAAAAACAAATTTTTTTCATCTGAACAATGTGTCTTTTTTGTTTTCAGTTCCGTATTCAAAATGTTTAAAAGTATTTAAAAGATTTGTCTTATATCCAGAAACCAATAATTATATTTTGTTATAATAGATTATTTTGAAACTTTAAGTGCTAAACAATTGGTTTAGAACTTTTAAGTTTGACTATGAGAAAGTACAATTTTTGTATAGTATTTTACAAAATTATTTGTTATGTTATATTACCATTTTTTTTTAATATTCAACACTATACATATACATACTTTCTTAAAAGCATTTAAGATAAGTATGGTAAATGTAAACAAAATTCTGATAAATAAGTATATTTTCATTTAAATACAATTAATATTTTATAAATAACACTTTTGTTCTTATACCACTATCATTATAATAATAATAATAATGCAATTATATGATATTTATAATTAATATAAATCAATGCTCATTATTTTATATGCATATACATATGTACACAGTGTTTATATGATGTTTTATTATTTTGTAATATATTTTTTATTAAAAATAAATACGTGTAATTATTTTTTATACTTTAAGTGAAATTATACAACAATAGCAATTACAAAATTTTTATAAATATTGTCAGTGTAGGTAACAAATAAATAATATTCTGTCAACAATGAAAAACAAACAAATTGGCGCGTAAGGGGAGAAGCCCGGGTAAAAAATCAGCCAGGTGTCGCTTTGATACGCACAAACGATTACAAACCGTCAAAACTCGGCTGAGCGATTGTGTTGCAGCCGGCAAAGGCCCCTCGGCGGCCCCCGCTTCGCCCCCCGCCACAGGGGGGCCATGCACTCGTGCTGCACAGTCGCAGACTCGCCGGCCAGGCCACTCGATAAACAACACGTAACGGGCGTAGCCCTATATTAAATGCGATAACAGTTTGCTTTATAAACGATTAGCGAGTGTTTCAAACAATTATAGCAATGGAACTTGACAACACAAATTGGTTAAAAAGCTGTGAGTCTATGTGTAGATTGTGTTTGGAGAGAAACGGTTTCCTTCTCGCCATTTTCGATAAAAATACATCGTATACAGAACATCAAAAAGGAGGGACGCGTTTAAACAGTATTTACAAGAAAATTACTGAATTAATTAACTTGGAGGTAAGCACTAATTTTGAAAAAAAAAACTATGACCTAGTTATGTAAATTGATTTTTTGTTGCCTGTTCGTTATTTTCTGTATCAGTAAGTTGACATGTGTTCATTCAAGGTTATTTGTAATAATGTAATTAGATTGCAATGTAAACTGATAATGTAATAACATTATTTATTTATTTTAAGAATTTGATCTATAGAATCATGACTAATTTCATAACCTATGGCTGAGTCATGAATTATGATTTTAACTGAAAATTCCCTATACATATTTTAATTACGATTATCGACACTACGCGACACTAGTGTGCAAATAATTTGAACGGAGATTAAATTTAAATTTATATTTTGTAACAATGAAATAAACTTTTTCAGATCGATTCTGACGATTCGCTGCCTAAAGGTATTTGTCACCGTTGCTTATATAAAGTAGAATTATGTTCAGAATTCAAACAGCAATGTCTTCGAGCAGAGGCTACATTACGTCAAGTAACTTCAAATGTCAGACAAAACTCAACAGACAAATCAGATAGTCAATTAAACTTATCAAAAATAGTAGATAATGACCAATTTGAACGGTTTTCGTTACAAAATCAAGATTTACAAATAGAAAACGTCGTAATGGTCGTAGATCCAAACCAAGAATACGAAACAGATGCTGAATCAGATCAGGAAGTTGAATTTGAGCCAGAAGCCGAGCGCCACAGTGACATAGAAAATGAAAACGTAGCCGATTTAACAGAATTAAAGAACGTGTTCATGTGTACATACTGCGACCGTGCTTTTGTAGATTATGATTCTTGTTATACTCACGAAACGGAAACCCATGATCCTGAGAGTCCTTACACTTGCCGTGACTGTGATATGGTATTTGCAGATCGAATGAACCACACAGCACACTTGAAATCCGTTCACAAGAACGACAAACCATTTGGGTGTCCTGAATGTGAGCGCAGCTTTAGCCGCAGGTCAGATCTACGTAAACACACTGTTGTACACACAGGGATCAAACCGTTCACTTGTACAATATGTTCCAAGTCGTTTTCAAGAAACACAAATTTGACAAAGCATTTGAGAATACATAGCGGACATAAACCGTATGTGTGCGCACAATGCCCTCGTACATTCATTTCTAAGGGCGATCTGACCCGCCATGGGTTGATCCATTCAGGTGTTAAGCCTTTTGCATGCAGTCATTGCGATCAATGTTTTGGAAGACGAGATAAATTGATCAGACATGAGAAAAGACATTTCCAACAAGATGGTGGAGATGTTCAGGACGATTTTTCATCAGAGTTGAGTCTATTAAGGCACCATTTGTTACATGGAGATGAATATCAATGCGATAGAGATATTAAGGAAGAGATAATGGATAGTTGGGATACGTCTGAAAATATGGTCATCAGTGTGGACCCTTTTAATGGCGGGGAACATCAAAATATGGAAGAGCACGAAGAGGAGCATGGTCAAGAATACAGGCCTTATCCTGAACATGTTACTGGAGACAGCGACTACCAAAGTAATGTTCCCGTTGCACCAAAACCTAAAAAACAATCGGTGAAGAACTTCGCATGTAATACGTGTCCCAAAAGGTTTACTAGTCCAGATACTTTGAGACTGCACATGGCCGTACATTCAGGATTAAGGCCTTTTGAGTGTAATTTGTGTCCAAAAACGTTTTTACGTAAAAGAGAACTTGATAGACATATTACGACACACACAGGAATGAAACCTTTTGAATGTTCAAGCTGTGATAAAAAATTTGGAAGGAAAGATAAGCTTGTTAGACATATGAGAGTGCATGATATAAATAAATTGTTGAACTGTGAGTATTGTCCTGCCAGTTTTAGGAGAAAAGATGGATTGATGCATCATATGAAGTCGCATTTCCAAAAAGAAGAAATGTATCAAGAAAATCAAGTGGAACCGTACGTATATTCAGAAGAAAATAACTGTTGATTTTGATGAGCAGTAGTAGAATAATTTTTTTTTCATCATTAAATTTTAAATAAATATACATATTGTTATTATATTTTATCGGGAATTATTATTTTCATTATAATAGTATAAATTCAATACTGCTCATACTGCTCAATTTCTAATAGTAAAATTGAAATAATTGATTACCGGAGAAATTATAAATTCAATCTACATAGATTTAATTAGAACAGCATAATTACTTTCTTACTATATACATATTTTTAAATTACCAGCACTTTTTTTACTAAATATTTATTAGTTAGTTACTGATTTCACTATAGCTCATAAAAATGTTGTCAATGTAGAAAAATATATCAATAATATACCTGTGGAATCGTATATAAAAATTTTAAAACAATGTACCTTTATATTACATTGAAATGTAATATATTATATACTTACTATCTATGAAACTATAAAATCAATCCAACTAAAAAAAAAAACGAGAAGTAGTTTTTGATTACTTTCATTTATTTGTTTGAATACATTACTTCAATACCGACATATGAAATTAATGTTGGCGGTAATGATAATATTTATCAACATTAACTTGTTTGTTTGTTTAGATTCCGATTTGGAAATGACACCAAAATTAAATTCACTAGTCTATTATCCAAATATTAACATTAGTATAGAATATTTTCCTATTTAGTTATTATAGTCGTTTTATTTGTTAATTTAAATATAGTCAAATTTGTCTATCGATTGCAATTGTTTTGACTGTATTAATTGTTTGACAACTTCTAATTGTTGTAAAATGTTCATTTTATGATATTTTTATGCCAAATATATAATTATTGATTCTGACTATTTTGTTCAAATTATTTAATTTTTAGGAATTTGATTATCTATACACAATAATTACTGTTCATGTTTATAAACTAAATACTATACCAACAATATAATTGTAATCTAATGTAACACATATTTTTGTAAAATGAAAAACTAAATAAATTTTTTTCAAATCTATGAATTTAAATTTTTTGAATTAACATTGTCACATTTTCCTGTCTTTTTTACTATTGAAAATTAAGAATGTAATTAAAAATCATTATTGAACTATCTACCACTGGTTTGATTTAACTGGCTCGTCCAGTTCATTACTCAATAGAACACCACACATATAATACTACAACTCTAAGCGATCAACGATCTAAGCGATCGACTATAGGATTTAGTATAAAGAGAGCGGCACACAAAAATACTCTATATTTTAACAGACTATCTAACATTTCGAGTAAGAAGCTTCATATGCATAATAACATGTGATTACATTTCTTTGACCGGTCTTCTTTCATGGTACGTATAATAACCTGTTGGGTTTTGACGTTTTGATACATTACACAACAATAATAATTTAAATATTTGAACAATGTCTTTCCTTACAAGAAATGTTTTGTTATTAAGAAGATTTTCATATCAAAGCGCAATATCTTTAAGTAATTTATATCCAAACAGTTCATTAAAAATTACAACACCCGTGAAGGTAATATATATTTAACCTATATTTATGGTTAGGTCTGATGTATACAACATGAAAAATTATAATATTTCAGCCAAGTTTTTCATCGACCGGCACAAAATTCGATGGATTCATACCTATAGATAAATTAGACATAACGTATAGTAGAAGTTCTGGACCAGGAGGCCAAAATGTGAACACAGTTAATACAAAAGTAGATGTAAGATTTCATGTTAATTCGGCACAATGGTTGGATCAAGATATAAGAGAAAAGATAGTAGAAAAGGTTGTAAGTGAATTAATAATTACAGTGCAATTTCTGATTGATTATATTTATTTTAGAATAAAACGAAAATCAATAAGGAAGGGTATTTAATAATGAAATCAGAACTAACACGATCGCAACAGTTAAATTTAGCCGATGTTTTATCTAAGTTGCGTGAAATTATTCACGAAGCAGCAAAACCTGAACCAAAAATGAGCGAAGAAACAATACAAACAATTCAAAGAAGGTAGATTTAGAAATACATATATTTTGATGAACAATTTAAACCAATTTAAATTTATTCTTTCAGGATAGCTAAAAGTAACCGAGAACGGTTATTTGTAAAACGTCAACGATCTGATACAAAGAACAGTAGACAAGCTCCAACGATAAATGAATTGTAATTTAGTATTAATAAAAAAAATTTAATAAATAAATATGAAACATTTAAAAAATTTATTTTTTCTTAAATATTTATACAATAATCTATTAATTAACAAAAAATATACCTTCAAATGGTTTATTACAATAAAACTTAAAAGCAATATTTTAACCATGATTATTAAAATTCAGTGTAATCTTGCCGTTCTTGATTTAAAAAAACAAATTAAATACCAATTAATACATTGATAAACAACTTATTTAAACACATGCAAGAATTTCTGTTATACTATTATTTATTTCAAAAATAAAACTAATCCATCCCTGGAGGTAATGGTTCATTAATAACGTTGTTAATATCTGTTATTTCTGGTTTAATATTTTCATCTTCCATTTTTATAAGTGTGTCACTTCTACCCATCAGAACGTCCATGATTGAAACAGGAATATGAGCTCTCTGAGTTTCATTAAATGCTTGAACGTGCTCCAATAAAGGTAACCTTAACTCTGGACACGTTTCAAACACTTCTGCAAGCTGAACAGTAGGTAGTTGAAGTAATACTTGGAAACTTTGGGGTTTTGTACGTTGGCAACACTTGATAAATCCTTCCCATACGACCTTTTGCTTCCACACTTGTTTTAAAATCAGGCGTTGTAAGATATTCATTATAAAACCTGACAATCGTGGATATAATGAAAGAGACTGAATAACAGTACGCATTAATAATGTCGGTAAAGGTGTAACGTCCATTAGTTGTTGCATAACAACAGCTAAGACTTCTTGAGTAAAAACCGACTTCTCTGAGAAACATAAAGATGTTGCTTTCATCACTGTTTTTAAATCGGCTTTCGAAGCATCTATTGTATGCAGAGCTATAAGCAAATCTGCAGGCGTTATAGGGCTCTCTGTGTTCAGTAATCTATTGAATACCTCTTTCACAACGACAGGGTTAAGTTTGATAAGTTTTGGTAACGCAGCTATGATTTCTTTCTTTGTCAGACCGATTAGAACAGGTATAAGAAATCTAACATCAGGTACTCTTGTTTGGTATAGTTCACGAACTTTAGCTACCAAAGTAACACTGGGTGTTTCTTTCTCCGTTAAAATATGTATCACTCTTGTAACCAAAGTCTCAGCACCTTTTGGACATTGTTCTACAAGTGTTAGAAGCTCTGATGAATCCATTCCCATTGTACGAATGGGGACTTCTAGAAGTCGGATAATTGTACGTTTTACATCAGCTGTAGTCTGGATGTAAATGCGTGAAAGCTCTTGGATTAAAGACGGTTTTGCTGGGAGGAGGGCGAGGTATAAATAGAGACAGGCTTTAGCCGATTCGTCTGACCAATTATCAAGGATTTGTAGTCTTCCATGTTCTTCACCGAACAAAATAGGGGGTGGTTGGGTTTGTGTTAGAAATCCTAAATACATGACTGCATGTTCTTCAATTACATCTGAAAATTTAAAAAAATTATATTACTTATTAGAAGCCGAAGAAACTTATATAGAGATAATAATTACCTTTTAAATGTTCATATTCATACAACTGCAAAACCTTGATGATAGCTTCTTCCCTGACAATAGAAACCTCATGGATAGAGCGTTGTAATAATATATTCATAAATATCATATGTTTCGGAGGTCTTCGTATAACAAGATCTTTAAGTAATGACATGCAAGTCCCTGCTCGGTTTTCTTGTACGCTAAGCCTCTTGAATATTTCTAATGCTTCTTCAGTTATCATTGGAGCTTCTTGGAAGATTTTAACAAGAAGTATATCTTGGTCACAAGGTATCAGTTCAATACTTGAAACCAAAGCGCAAAGTACTGAATTATAATCTTGATCTGGTTTTTGTTCTTTTCTTATTAATGAGTTAATTCGATTGAAACCTTGCATGTAGCTGTATTCTTGGTATAACCATGATAAAGCTAAATCAATATGAGTTTTTAGATCTTGTAGGATGAAAAATAAAATCGTGTCTCGAACAAGTGATCCAAATGTCGTCGCTAAAGTTGTGATTATCTTATTACGTATCACACTCGCCCCTCCTTGGTTAGCGGCATGTTCTGCATGCAGCACACGTTGGACAGATTTAACAAGCAATTGTTCCCGAAATTCGTATTTTAACGTTTTGATTTTCGGTTTCACGACTTTGGGTATTTTGTCTTCTTTTTCTTCCTTGATTTTAATTTTTGCTGGATCGAAGGGCTCTTCAAGTATTGGCGGAGCAGGGATTTCTGGTTCCTTTTTCGATGAAGGACCTTTAACGATAGCTTCTTCTATTGAAGGATGTACTTTAAGCTTCATCGGGGGTTCTTTGGATACAGCACTTTTACCTGGACCTACTCGAGTGTCGGTGAACTGTTCAGCTAACAGTTTAGCTATCAACGCTAAGTGGGCAAGGCTTCCTGAGTTAGAAAACGGTCTATAGTTTTCTAAAAAGTATGCTGGAGCCGTTTCTGGTAGCTTGTTCATAGATTCCATAACAATTTGTGTAGCAGATTGTGGATTTAGTTTTTCAAGTATGAATTGTACGTTCAATTTATTCGATTCTTGCTTCTGTTTGTCCACTTCATCTTCGTCAACTTCCATGTCGATGGAACTTTCAAAAGGTATCTCTACTGGTGGTTCTATGCGTGGTCGTTTTGAAACGACAGGTGGAGGTGCTATTTGTTCTGTGTTTCGTTTTGAGCTACGCGAACGACGGTCATCGTTTTTCGGCATAATGCGTGCAATTTCGTGAGATGCCATTCCAAGGTCTGATAAAATAGATGTAACTTGAGATTGAACATCATAAGAACTTGGATGCTTTAATATGTTTATTAGTTGTAGTTTCATGTGTTTCTTTACGGAATTTACTTGCGATTGAGTTAATGATGGAGGTAAGTTTGAATTTAGATTTTCTAGCGCTGTTACTGTGTGTTGCATGAATTGAGGTCTTGCTTTTGCAATTGTACAGAGAGCTCCCATGCATGCCATCAAGTTGACACTGCTTATATGTGGCGAGCCGTGAAATTTAACCAGTAAGAAAAATATATGGCTGGAATTAAAAAAAAATTATAAATTGTGGTATATTGATTTTTAAGTGATTTTGATACATACTTTGCTTCTTCTTCAAGTTTTCTTCTACGGGCAAATTTTAATGTTAAAGGTATATCATCTAAAGAAAAGTCATTTTCTTTTCGGGGTAAATTTGAATCAGTGTAGGATTGAAGTAGAACGACACCTTCTAAGAATTTGATTGAATGTGTTCTGATTCCATCGTTATCGCTGTCGACCATGTTTAATATTTCTAACTAAAAAAAGACAACAATTAAAAAATGGAACTTAAAATATTGTAATGTATGTACATACTTTTATTGAACTGAATCGGTTCCATGCTTGTTCCATGCCATCTGTTACTTGCGGTGCTTTAGCCAGCCAATTTAACATATTACGATAAACAGATGTAGCTGCTTGTATAACTCGTTTCTGAACTTGAATAGACTCATCGCAAAGTAACATATGTAAATTCGTAAGTACTTTTTCAAATACTAGTTCATTCTTTTTACTACAAATAATTATAATAATTGATTATATAGTTTATATAAATAATAATGTACAAATTACCATGCTTCTTCTATGAAACCAACAAGCCATTTTTTAACTTCAGTAACTCGATCGCTTGTGTATTCTAATATGTTCGGTAATACACGCATTAGCAGATGTGGTGATCTGTTCAGGACAAACTCCTGTACTTTGTGTAACAGATTCGCCTTTTCCGAGGGGTTCGTAGAGAGAACTGCGGAGTTGAGCCATTCGATAACCTGAAATTATATTTAAAATGATAGCTTTCATACTGACCGATTCACGTTTGAAAAACATAATAATATTTCTTCAGTATTAACAATAAATGTAATGGAAGTTTTGATATTGACTAATCAGATTTTCTTTGACATGTCTAATTTAACCTAATTTTCTAAATAGTAAAATTTCACACCCTGGACTCATCCGTATTGTTCGACCCATAATGTAAATCAAAAGCTGTGTTGTCAGACATTTGGACATTAAAATTATAACAAAGGGGATAATATATTAAATACTATTTAAATAAAATATTGGTAAACGCCAGCCGTCATTTCAGCCGCTAGCATCGCTAGCATTGTCCACGAATTAATATTTTTTTGTCTTGTTGGTACCACTGCTACAGAATAATGTTGGTAACGCTCAAAATTAAATTCAAATTGATTTTAAACAATAATTCTTAATTTTTCTGTGTTGTAAACATATATAATGTTCATATTCTTTTAATTAAATTGTATTTCTTTTATAAATTATTTCTTTACAGTAGCGTATTCATATAATACTGCAAGTTCAAACTTTTAAAACTATTTTTTAATCTTATATTTAAGATATTCTTTTAGTTTCAGAGCGGTCCGTGACTAAATCATTGAATCATTCCTTTATTAATTCGTATAGTTATAATAATACTAAAATATATGTTTAATATTAGCCTATAAATCGAGAGGTAGAAAAATTATTAATAAGAAAAAAAATCAAATTTTCTTTCATCCAAATTCTAATTTATTTTAGATATAATTATTAAAATTACAATGATGACAATCAGTCAATCTACAACTGCACTACAATACAAAATATATCACAATATTATTTGTAAAAGGCAATACATATTTATAATTATAAAAATAAAATTAAGATCAAATATTATTGTTTGACATAAGTAAATGTTATAAAAAACTTTGTAAAAAATATATAAAACCAATAAATGAAGAAAATATAATAACGTCAATAATTACTCTCATATTTTTATCTAATTTATATCATTTCAATAATTCTAAAATAGTTTTCATTATTGACATTACTATGTTTTCAAAATATCTTCATCATAATGGAGACGGAAATCACCAGTGATGCATATCAAGGAAGTTTTCTTTATTTTTGTACGTGGATCCGTAAGATCCATAAGTCTTCTTTTCTTCCTTCTTCCTTTCTTCGTCTCTTTTCTGTATTGCCTCAAAACCAGACTTTCTGTAACAAAAATTAAATAAATGTTATTAAAAATCATTGTTGTAATAAATATAAGTTTTTTTTTTTTTTAACAGTTTTTCAATTGCATAGATATATCTATAATCTATGGCACTGATGCCAATTTGTTTAATTTTTTATCTATGGTGTGAATATAAAATGCAACAATGAAAATTAAATAGAAAATAAAGATTAGATTAAGATAGTATAAATTAATTTAAAAATATAAAAATGGGTGCTAACCTGGACGTTTTGTCCCAAGTAGCGCAGCTGCTAGCTAATGGACGTTGGGTGGTCTTCTCTCCTTGAACCATCTTGACGTATTTTTTATGAAGTGGCGCGAAATTCAAATAAGTTAATTTCAATGAAACGATGGTAGTAGCTTAAACTCTACAAAATCGTTGTAACAGTTCGTCTTCAATTTAATTAATCGGTCTTCTGAAGAAACAAGCTATGGAACGTGGGTGATGTGGGTAAGAACTTGAAGTTCTAGGCGGTTTCCAGTGTTAGCCCTACGGCTTCCTTTTCTAGTACACAGATTTTTGTCCAACCTGTAACAATTGAGAAAAAAAAACATTAGTAACAATTTTTTTTCTAAAAATTATTTTTTTTGGAAGAGTCCTGAAGATGCATGACAAAATATTGAATTCACGTATTTCAAAGTTTTTGATATAAAATATATTTTTATTGCTTACGACATCAGTTTTACTTATATTTTATATTTATGAAAGCTACCTACTTTCTTTGTTATATAAATCAAATTATATATAGAAAACTTTTATTAATTTAATTCATCTAGCATTAAAATCTTTACGAAATAATACAAATTTTCATATTATAAAGTACATTATTTTTAATATGAAAATATTTGTATTATTTTAAATTAGTTAAAATAATTTACAAAATACGAGGTTCGTTATTTAATCCAGTATTGAAATCTCCAAGATTTGTACATAGGATATAAAATTTACATCAATTTAAAATTATGCACACCTTGTAAATTTCATACAGGTTTTCGAATTTCCAAGGTTTTACTTTATGGATAAAACAGTAAAGTTTACATTTATTTATAATTTTGCGTTGTGGTGTAAAGAAAAACCGAAATATTCAATAAATTTACTAAAACAAAAATCATGGTTAGTAAACGGACGATTTACTAACTGTAAATATTTTTACTTATACGAAATAGTATAAAAATGCTTACCTCACGGTGGCTAAGAATTTAGCAGATGCTTGAAAACCGTTTACCGGATTTATCATTGACACATAAGAATAGTTATATACGGAATGTTTATTTGGATATTACTCAATTTAAGTAACAGAACAATAGCAACAAAACTCGAACAGTTGAGATATAACAATAACTTTAGCACTCGATCGAGCTAAGGCGGCTTTGAACTGAAGGTTTGTGACTTCGGCCATCTCATTTTGTAGTATCCCCCTAACGCACGGCGTGACGTCACGCTGTTTCATCCACAGACAACGTGATCATGGTTAATAAAAAAATAAATACAATGGCAGTGGGGGAAAATGCGAAAAGGTGATTTTTAAGTAATGGGGGTTTGTGGTATATGTTTAAATAATGGTTTTAAGATTTGTTTTTTGAATGGTACTTAATGCACTGTATATGCATAATTTTAAATGCATATAGAGTATAGAGGTTAAAATACTAATATAAATGATTTTTATGTGTAGATTTAGAAAATATTGAATATTGATGAAATTGAATTCGTCTGAGGAATTAAACTAGCCAAATTTTATTTTTTTTATGCTCGGAAACCTTCTCTGTTTTGGGTTTAATTGGACACCCTTGATCTAATTAGATCGTTTTATTGAAGTTCTACTATATACTGATTGTTAAATAAATTAAATATCTATTTTTTAATATTTTTTTTAGATATAGATACCTTAATTACCGTTATTATCTTTAATTATTTTAGAAACTCAAAGAATAAAAAAAATCTATCTATAATGTATAGTAAATAATCTAAAAATAAAAATTTCTAATTTGTAAACATACAAATAACATTCATCCATATAAGCAGGTCCAGATAGAGGAGGCGATAGGAGGGCCATATGGCCCGGGGCCCCTGTGTCTCAAAATTAGACATTGCCTTGAAAATTATTTGTATTTTACATATTTTTTGATACTTATACCATTTTTAACAGAGGTTATTTAAAATACATAAATATACTACAAAAAGATACACCTTGTGGTAAAAGTACAAGTAGAAAGTAAAAAAAGGAAAATTTTCTTAAAAACCCCTGATTATTAAAATTAAAGTAATATCAGAAAATTATTAGAATTTTACCAATACGAAATATGTTTAGGATGTCCTTATGCTTGGTGAGGGGGGGGGGGGGTATGGGGTCCTCAAAATGTGGGTTGGCCCGGGCCCCGTTGAAGCTCTCTCAGGGCCTGCATATAAGTATGTATAAATTATTACAAAATCCTTCAGATCTAACAATAAGTCAACAACATCTTAAGATTAATGTACCCTTAGTCAATTAACATTTTCAGACACCACCAGTTGCACGTATACAATTTTTAAAAACGAGTATACGTATTGTAAAAACTAAAATAGAAAACGAAATTCCGTTAGGAGTATCTGCACACTTGTCAGAAGTCACGTTCACCCTACAGTTTTACATACATTTCTACATACATCTTAATAAATGCATCTTTATGACCTTGTTGCTACTTGAGCTCACATTATATTAATAAATAACATAATGTAATGTAATTTAATAATTCGCGTAAAAGCAATATTTGGTAATTCATTATACGAATTTAATATGAGCCATTATACTAATATTATAAATGCAAAAGTGTTCTATTTGTCTGTATCTTTGTCTTTAAGTATCAAAGAGTACTTAAAGTACTTTTTCGAGTATTTTACTTGAAGTTTGACAGCTCTTGTAGACATGAATATTGTCGAAGGAAAAAATTATTTAAAAAAACTACTACACTAATTTAAAAATTAACAAAAAATGATTATTCAACTTCTGAAAAAAAATAACAGAAAAGTTGGTAGAATTTAAAATAAAGTAAATGAAAAATTACAATGACATACTGGTAAATTTTAACATAGTACCTATTAAAATTTATTTACTCTGAAAAAGTAATATACGCTATTCTTTAATTTAATTTCTTGCATATGAAAATTTCACGTACACTCTCTATAATTTTACTATGTTTCTATATTACTATTCATATCTGGCCTATCGCCGTCATAGAAACTGCTATAGCAGTAATACAGTACCTACATATATTGAATTGTAGTAGACGTACTTTTAAATTTTACCATGTCGGGTGTTAAAAATTTCTAGGATCAATGTTTTACATGTTTTTCATGTTGAAAAATTAACATAACATTTTTTCAGTGTACAAGTAATTCTATTTATGTTCATACTGTATATCAATAACTAAAAAAATAATATTTACTTTGATGAAAATCTTTGTCAATCAATTTGTGGTTTTGTAGAAATACAATTACATTACTCCAATATTTATGTGGTAGGTACATAAGTTGTTGACTTCGGATATTTCCTAAATTGTAAACAAAAATAAACAGTATCCAGAAAAATATTGTCGTTGGTATTTTGTACACGGAAAATCAATATGCGTCATTATTTTGATAAGATTTTATGAATCATTTTAAATTATTTTTTTGATTTAGTTTACTTGGAAATTACCCTCTTTATATCATAAATATTCATACAAGTAATAGATATTTGATAAGTTTAAAGATATACGAGGCAACTAGAAGAATTGAAACCATATCCAGAAAATAGGAAGTGATTTGTTTTGCCTAAGACCTTAACTGAAAATCTGTGGCGTAGTTAGGATGGGATTAGGGGCATCAATCCCCCCCCCACGATTCTACGAATTTTTTTCCAATAATGGATACATCTAACATAAGTGAAGAATGTAAGCAATTTTTGTATTTTGCACCTCTTAAAAGATGATTTTCATATTAAAAAATATAACTTTATGAGACTTAATATTGTTATAACCACCCCCCCCCCCCGCCCATCGCAGAAAGCTATCTACGCCACTGCTGAAAATGACAATAAATATTTTAGTTATTTGTAAAAAAAATTGCATGTAATTAAAATATAAGAAAATATACCAAAAGAAAATAAATCTTTTCTAGTGAACTAAAACCATTTTAATTCAAAAGTCGAAAAACTTGAAAAGGAATCCCCTTAGTAACCGCCGAATTTTTTTTATAAAACGAATCGAATCACCTGTTGCTATTAAAATACCGGATTTTTCAGAAACTTCAACAGTTCACATCAAGGCCGTATCCGGGGAAAATGCATGAACAACAATTTTTGAAAATGATTTGTGTTTGATTTTTCATAGAATATTAAAAAAATATTATTAATAAAATATAATAAAACAAAAAAAATCCATTATTAATGTTTCCCAAACTTTGTTACATGAAAGAGTATCGAGGGGGTACTCGGTTGAATTATTACAAACTTTTTTCAGAATTATATTAATTACGAATTTGTTTTAGTTTTTACCCCCCTCTCCAAGCCTCATCATTCCAATTGTTTTTGTCAATTATGGGGTACGTACATGTTGTATTTTTGGAGACACTGACCGAGTTCTTGATGTTTTAACCCTTAGCTGCCACTGTCAATGTAAGCTGTTTAAATTTTACAAAGTTTTTAATCTTTTAAATACATTAAATATTATATATTCTTTTAAATAACCGATTGGAGTGCATTTCGTATCGTTCGAAGATGATAGAGGAATTTTATTGAATTAAAATACTCAATAGCTTACTCGTCGAGTAGTTAACATTTTAGTGTCTGGGGTACGAGGTGACCTCAGTATGTTATTCTGGAGAAGTGGAGCAATTAAAATATCTCTTATTGATCTTCTTGACCAACGTTTTGTCTATTTTGTCAAACATTGCAGTAGATATATATTTATATTATAAGTTAACCAATATAATTTTAGATAAGAATAATTAAAATTGAAAATAATTATGAAGGGAATCATAAGATTGTTTTCATCTAAATTCCATTTATAAAAATATCCACAATAACATAATACAAAACGTTGGATGAGAATACACAGTTTGTTTATATATATAGATACATGTAATAATTGTTACCATCTACAAATGAATTACATAACATGTTTTTATTTGTTTATTTCTTATCATAAAATATTAAGAAACAATTATCAAAAAAATCGATAGATAAACAAAACTATAAAACCAATTCCCTGAAATCGAAATATAATAAACATGTTTACATCAAAACCCTAAACTTATTTGGAAAACAAATGTTTTGTCGAAACGTAATGACGTAAGAGACAGTCCGTGAAACGGTCCCATTTGCCGGTAATTTTCCATGCGAATTTTCCCAGTCAACGAAAGCATTATGTTAATTTAAATCAAGTTTAAAATACTGTATAAGAACTGATTTTGGTGGTCATTCCACCTAAAATACAGGGCCGTACGCGAAATCATTTTAAATTTAAAACAGTGTTTTCATAAAAAAATTGCCAAGTGCGAGTCAAGCCTCACGTATTAGTGTCTCGTACATATTTAAATTCCTTTCATTTGATACCCCACTCGTCAGGATTGAATAAACATTTTTTGTTAACTCATTGCCCCCCCCCCCCCTCAAAATTCGCAGCTTTCTAGATCAAAAGTTCAGTAGCTAGAAGTATGTAACAGGCAGACAAACAGACAGACACAGTGTTGATTTCACACTGTGTTTTTTTTATAAAGCATAGTCGCCTTTACCACTTTAGAAATATATTTTAATTTCTGTATAATTTTGATAAAATTTTTTTTTAGATTTTTAACAAAAAACAAAAATATTTTCGTAATAGTTGTATGTATGCATCTTTTTACGAATATCTTCTTGATTAAGAAAATTTAAATGTAATTGTAAGAAGACATATTATTTAAATTCAGAATTCTTTTTCAAAACATACCAACAGATATAGGAAAAAAAGTTATGTTTTTTTTTTGTTTTGAAAGCACAATTTTTGTATGATAACGAATAATTTCTAAATATACAGATGAACTCAAAAGTCCTTTATTATTATAGATAATTAGTGGGTAATTAAACAATTTTTGCATATCTATATATATATTTTATACAATATTATTATATTATTCTTACATATTATAAAACATAACGTCTCTCTGTCTGTCTTATCACCCGAGACCCACTTATCCGATTTACGTGTTATTTTTCAATTCATAGATATGTTCTTTATCTAGGTTTTAGTATATATTTGTTACGTTAGGAATAAGCGGTAACGATAATAGTAAATCAAGTCGGAAAATAGTTTGCTGTCAGCGCGCTCTTTTTCAATACGCTGCCTACAGTGCCGTAACTACTACTGGGGCAGCAGGGGCAATGCCCTGGGACCCTAGAGCATAGGGGCTCCCATAGCAGCGTAAAAAAGGTTACAATTAGTAAGATGTCAAAATAGTTAAGCAATTACGAAAAAAAAGGTAATTAAAAGTAATAGCATTTGAAAATACTAAGGTAACAACGAAAAAAAGGACTTTTTTGCATATGGCGGGGGGGGGGGGGGGGGGGGCGCTCACACACACTCTGCCCCGGAGCTTCCGAGCTTCTAGCTACGGCACTGGCCTGCCAAAACCGTTAAGTATTAAACAATATAATGTAGTACCTATAGAATTGTGTAGAATAAAAATATATTTATTTTTTCAACTATATTTTTCAAAAATCTTAATAATTCCGTAGTCCACGCGAACGAAGCCACGGGTACAGCTAGTATTTTATAATGTACAAAATTCGGTGCTGTATTAATTATCAGACATTATTCTATCTTTGTTGTCAAATAAACCGGTTAGAAACTACTAGGTCACATTTGTTATAGAATATGTCTACATATTAGCAATACCTAAAGTTCAAATAGTGTCTTTTTTATTTAATGTTGATTAAACTAATTTCAATCCTATTGTCTATATACACAACATATTCTTCGTTTTCTTATGTGTATTTAAAAGCCATGTGATAACGGAAAAAGTTTCCATTGTTTCAAAATTCGCAATATTTGTTTCAAAATAAATAATAATATTATGTTTATAAAATTTTACTTTCTTTCAATTACATACATACCTCTATCTATATAATGTGGGTATAAAGTATTTTAAAATCCCTGTAAAAATAGTTTTAATTTGATAAATACAGAATATAAAATACCCCCCCCCCCTCGAATATAGTAACATAAAATATCTTAGAACACATATTTTTAAAATTGACCGAAAAAAATACTGAAGTTAAAAAGACTTGAGCTGAGAAACACTTGTGATAAAATTAAAATACTTATGCATGCAAAGTTACCTATATATATATGTAGGTAAATCAAGAATCTTGTGATTAATTTACAAGATAAAATATCTACGACCTTAACGGTAGAGGGCTTCAGGACAAAATGAAGCGAAAAATGACTAAGGGTTGACGCAAAATGTTCTTATCGTGAAACAAGGTTGCGCGACATTGCAAAATTGAAGTCGATTTAAATAAATTAATATTTATTATTTCTGGAAACTAGAAGAAGAAAAAGAAGAAATTGATCGGTACATTTTGTAGAAAAGATTCCTTTACATTATTATAATGTTTTGTATGTCCTTGAATGGAAAAGGATTTATTTCATATAATAAAATTGCTTTGAAGTCGATTTAAATAAATTAATATTTATTATTTCTGGAAACTAGAAGAAAAAGAAAAAAAATTTCGGTACATTTTGTAGAAAGGATTCCTTTGGATTATAATGTTTTGTATGTCCTTGAATGGGGAAGGATTTATTTTTGATTATAATACTGCTTTTCAATTACTTAATAAGCACAGTACACACTGTGCAATATTGTATCGTTAAATTGTTCAACCGTTACATTTTTGCTGTCAATATTTTTAAATTCGTATGAGATCCAATGAAATCTTTAAAAAATGTGGGTTCCCAAATGTGAACCATTCCCAAAGGCAGGGCCGGATTTAGAAATCCGCCGCCCGTAGGCAGCTGCGAAAGTGCCGCCCTTTTTGATTGAATAAAAATAAAAAAGTGAAGATTTTTTATGTTAATGACCTTTTTTTAGGTTTTAAAGTAATAATTGTAGCAATCAAAATCTGAAGACCTTTTTTTAGGTCTTTAAGTAAAAATTCCGCAAAAATTTGCCGCCCCTACAATTTTGCCGCTATAGGCACGTGCCTACATTGCCTGCATGGTAAATCCGGGCCTGCCCAAAGGATCATTTCTAAAACTAAAGCATCATTGATCTTATATTTCAAGAGAACCAATTCATTAGATTAAAAATATTTGTCTCTAGTATATTGAATATTACTGATAATTCTGGATTACAATCTTCTTATATTTATTGTAATTGAATTTCAACGTTATATTAACCAAGGGTAGAAAAATTAATAAAGCCACCAACTCCAATATATAAATCTTAAGCAATTGTCAAAAATTGCATTCAAAAGACACGGAAAGCAAAAGTCATCTACGAATTACTATTGATCTCTAAAATTCAGTATTTTATTTATACTTATCCTGACTTTACTTAAACTAAATAACATTTATAAATATTTAGACACAGTTTTGTACAGAAAATTAGATGAAGACCCGTAGAAGAGATAGTTTTATTTAATATATGCAATTCGGATGCAATGCAAATGTGGAAACCAGTCTCTGATGACAGACAAACAGAATGTTGCATCAGCCAAGATGAGTGGCCGTGATCAAATACCGTATGCCGGCCCTGCATGAGGCCTCCATAATGTCTACTATGTGTCACCAACCCTTAACTTAGTAACAAGGACACGTGGAATACATTACTTGTGAATTAGAGGTTATTGGTACTCCTAAGTGTTCTTGGAGACATTGCATAGTCTTAAGTTAAATAGAACCATACTGTGAAACAGAAATCTTTAAAACAACATGAACAGGAGATATAGAGTTACTCCTAAATGTTCTTGGAGATATATATACCTAGTAATTTTATTGGTAAATAAGTACAATACTATTTTGTACCAGAAATCCTAAAAAATGGAATATAGTAGGTACGAATACTTACAAAAGTTATGATGTTTATGATTTAGGAATATAGATACTCCTAAATATCTTTAAGTGCAACACAAGTTCAAGTATTTGTGAATTAGAGGATATATATATTTATGAAATTTTGAAGTTTCCAACAAGAATTTAAGTTAGGAGATATAGTTACTCCTTAAATTTGATCATAAATAGGACCATAATTTGTACCAGAACAATTGTAACAGAAATATGAGGATTATGGTTGTGATATTAGTAATTTAGGAATAAAGATATTTTTTTATAGAAGATTTGATACCCTCCTGTCAAAAGAAAATTGTTTTGTTGATGTTGTGACAGTAATATGAAAATTGTGGTTGTGATATTTGTAATTTAGGAATAAAGGTACGAAAGATTTAATACCTTTATGTAAGAAGAACATTGTTTTGTCGATGAGATGGTAAATAATAAGAAATATGTTTACTTATTTCAAGCTGGCTATGTTACTTAATAATTATATATTAAAAGTCCTGAACTGTTTAAAACAGTAATGATGAAATTATGGGTAAATATTAAATTGAGAAATTCGAAATACGCCAAAAAACAGGTATTTTTATTTTCAATTGCATCATCTTTTCTAAGAAAACAAATTTGTAAGTATGTTTATAAAATTATAATAGCAGGACAGGTATGAACATTTTGATTCAGATAATTCATATTTTATAAAAAAAAATAAACAAACATTTATTTATTTATTAAAAAAAATCATAATTAAAATTATCACAGTACATTCAATAATTTTTCTTCGGTTGAGGTATATCCACAGCATTCCAAGGACTCGTACCTCTTCTGCAGTATCCAAAAGCAGCGCAAGCTATCTCTTTTGCAGCCTCAATGGTCGTTCTCACATCTTTGTCAGTACCAATTTCCGGGTTGATCTCAACAATATCCATCGCTCTTAATCTACCAGTCAAATAAGCTGTCTCTACAATGTGGATGCCCTCCCTGACGGAAAGACCACCCCTAAGTGGGATGCAAGTACTTGGGGCTTCCAGAGCATCTAGAGAGTCGATGTCGAAGCTGATGTGAATGGATCTTCTGTTATATGGATCGATCTTTTTGAATGCGGAAGATATGACGTTTGAAATTCCGTAGTGTTGGACGTCCCACATGTCATAAGCAGGAATACCTTTAAAAAGTTTAATGATATATTATACAGTGTTTCAATTACGAAGACAGGATTTTTTTCGAAAATTAATCAACTTAGAGAGCTAAAATAATGGTTTTCAATGTAGAATTACGTCTTCCCCGACAGTACTAGGGGTTAGTTCGGAAGCACGAATGCAAATGCAACTAAATTAGTCACACATTGAAAACTTATATCTGGATCCGGGATTTAATGACCCAACTGTTGCATACCTTAACGAAGGAATTAATTAAGTTGTTTTACCTAATTTATCTATTAAAAATCTTTCATAAGGATCGACAGATCTCAATCCAATGTATGCCAAATTTCTAACACTGAGTTGTGCTTTTTGCCATTCCATCCCCGGTAAATGAGGCCAGTATTCCGCAAGCTCTTTTGCCAAAATGGCTAGAGGCATTCCGTGAATGTGGCCACTTGTTGAGGTGGCATTTGTGTTGATGTCTGCATGGGCATCGATCCAAAGTACGCAAACATCTGAAGCGTCTCCTACAGCTTGGATGTGGCCGTCGACAGTGCCTGCAAATTAAAAAGTTACTCGGTATGGAGTGAACTTCATGCAATGTAATTTTACAACATATTTTTTGTAATAGAGTGTGCTTCATGCAATGCAATTTTACAACATATTTTTCGTAATGGAGTGTGCTTCATGCTATACAATTTTACAACATATTCTTCGTAATGGAGTGTTCTTCTGTTAAAATTTGAAATTATCTTTGGACCAATCTTACCAATTCCTATTGAATGATCTCCACCAATGGTCAATAGTTTTCTTCCACTGGTTAGGATGTTGCAAACGTTTTCTGAAAGTACTTTATTACATGCTGCAACGTGTTCTAAGAATGGCATGTTTGTTACTTTGTTAGCTTGGTTTTGTGGAGTGTAGGAGATGTCTCCAAAGTCTTTTACGTCAATTTGATCATCTGTAAAAAAAATTAAATTATTATTTATATGAATTTGTATAGGTTTTTTGATATAAATAATAAAATTGTTGGTCTTTTCATCGTATGTTAAAAATATTGTTTGATATTGTTAATGTAAATGAACAATAAAATGAGTTTTATTCAGACAAAAGATTCCTTATTTGTTTTTGCGTTTAAAACTGTATATTTTGATTACTGTTTCCATTCGAAGAGATGATTTAATGTTTACAAACAAAATAAATGTATGTTTCTCCGTAGAAATTACCCGCTAACAAGTGTTGTCAACATTTCATACTCCGTCGTAAGATTTGATTCAAGAAAAAAAAGTGAATCGCGACCAGTCGTATTTATTTTATTAACAGCCACGTGGCGGATCCGTTTTGGCATGTACGTGTTAATTTGATCGTGATAAAGTGTTAAACAATAACAGAAAATTCCTTGACTTGATTTGTCTGTCCGGGAATCGAACCCAAGGTCTCAGGTTTAATTTGTAATGGTAATGATTATTTTATATAGGTTAGAACATGGCCTCCACATCTAAAATTTTCGGCGGGCTCTTTTATGCCAGTGTTGTAACCAGGATTTTTTGGGAAGGGCTAGAAGGATATACTTTTTTTTGCTCTTTATTAAAATTTTCGTCACTGTCTCCTTATAATAAACCTGAGCCTTGTCGGCTCCCTCTGTGGGGCCATGAGTTGCCTCCGCTGGGGTAAAAAACGAAAATTTGTATTCTATAATTTAGCTAAGAAATGTGGAAATATAATTTTTATAGGAGTACCTATTGATTAATGTTTTCTTTTTGGCGATAATAATATTTGTCAAAAATATAATCTACAATTATAAGTGATAAACAACTTCTATTAATGTAAACAAATTTATTACTGATAATAGTGTAAGTATGAAATAAATAAATTTTGTTGCTTTAAAAAATTATATTGATTTATTTAAAAATTTTGAAAGATATTTTATCAGTAATTTTCATTTGAATAATTTGTTTCATTATAATCTTATCTCTTAATTAGCTGGTCAAAAGTCAAAACGATTAACTTCACGAAACATTTATATTTTTTCATAATTTAACTTATAAGGGAACTTCGCAGACTCCCCCCCTCCCTTTATAAATATAAATCATCAGTTTTATTAGATTCTAAGAACCATAGACTTTTGAATAAAGTTCTTTATAATAAAATTTAAAAAATCAGAATTTTTATTTTCGAAATTAAATAAAATAAAACAAAAAATTATATGTAAAGAAACGGCGTAGATCGAAAACCTATGATTCTAAATTTAATATCTTGAAACTTTTTAAAATCTAGAAAAACCGGATATTTTTGCTTTCAAGGGGGGTGAAGGCCAGTCTTCCGTGCTTCTTTATAAGTTTTGTGAACTTAAATAAGATATGCATTTTTTTTTAGAGTAAAATAATATTCAAGATCAAAATTAAGAAATTGACCAAAAATAATGTACCTATAGATTCTGAACAATTCAAATATAAAATTTATAATTTTTATTAATTTAATTTTTTATTAGATATACAGTAGAAACCGGTTATTACGAAATCGGGAAATACGACGTATTGGTTTTAACGACTCAGTCCAACTGAATCCCATATAATTCCTTTTTTACCGGTTATTACGACCATCCCATTTTTACGACCAATATAACCTGTCCCTTTGATGTCGTTTTAACCGGTTTCTACTATATATATTTTTTATTAATAATACCTATTCTTTTAAGTTCCTCCAGCAATCCATACTCTCTTAAAACACTGGGCGCCGTTGAAACTCCAACTTTGTGTTGCCCCTTTTCAAAAGGTACCCCCAACACTCCCACACTGATAGACCCATAATCCCTAGCTCCATTTTGGGCTAGAGATTTAACTAACTTTGTTAAATGCCTCGATAGCATTGAAGAGTAAATTTGTTAACAATTAGTCTAAAGTCTATATCGAAATTTGCACCACTGCTAGGTTTTTAGAAAAATTTAGTAGTTTTCTTTTTAACGAGATAACCCTAATGACAATTGTGCGATAATATTGTGTAAATATATTAATACATAGGCGCCAAGGATTATTTTTTCGTTTATTAGCATTTATCAAATAATGATATATTTTTATTTTTTTTACCAAAATTGACAAAAAGATTAAAGAAGAATTTGAAAAATGACAAAAACTAGAATGGTCGTTAGTAAATTTGAAAAAAATAACTTTCGGAGAATCTGAATTTATATGTAATTTTGCTTCCTCGTCATATCGAAAATTCTACACTTTGTGATCGATTTAAAAAAATTAATTTGATCTTTCCGTTTCAGGTGAAGACAAAATTTTTTCTTTCCGTGTCTGTCTGTCTGTCTGCGTGTCTGTCCGTTGAATCCTTGTCATATGATATTAATGAAACTTGGTGGGTTGGTTGGGTCTTGCTTAAGGATGGTCTCATTTAAAAATTATTAAAATCCTGAGTAAGGCTGAGGGGTAACACCCTAAAATAGTTATTTTTTAAGATATCTCAAGAACGTCATATGTTACGAGTAAATTGTATAGAAATTTTTTTAGAGCATTACATTTTCTATAATAAAAATAGGTCACCACAACGTTTGTTGTAAAATATTCCCTTACAAAGATTTTTCTCAATTTTTTTTAAAAAAATCGTCATTTTTAATAATCGCTATTTACTTAGACCTATTAAATGTCATTTAGACGTTTGCATAGCAGAAAAATTTAGATTTAGATTGAAACTGTCAAAAAATATACGACATAATAACCAGGTGCGTTATGAAAAAAAGTTTAATATTTTTTAATAAAATTGTATGAAAATTAAATGGTTAACCAATGGCAGGCAGTTTATCTGAATACTTTATCAGTTTTTATTTAAATTTTTCAATAATTAACTACATTTGATGAAATTAGCATAAGGAAGCACTGTTCATTTATTTGGCAGATGTTTTTTATTTTAGATTTCTTTCATAACTTTTTGGTCTGATTTCTATAACAAATGTTTAAAAAAAATGTCGACTGTAACATGCATCGAAACATCAACTGAAAATACAACCAAAAATATTAGGACTACACTCAGAAGCCAGAGGTCAAGAACTAGAATAATATAAATATTTTCAATTGTTGTAAAAAATAACAAAACATTAAATTTAGCCAAAACAAAATTGTATTTATTTCATAAACGATAATGTAATAAGTATATTTTTATTTGCAAATAATATTTATCAGTTATTGACCTTAGATATAAAATAGTTATTAAAGGTCAAGAAATTATATAAAATTAAAATAATCAAATTTATTGTATCCTAACAATGTATAAGTCAATTATTAGTTTATTTAAATTATTAATAAAATTTATTTAATTGCAAAAAAATTGCATTTATAATTATTTACCTGATACTATTTTTAGGATTTCTAAGAAACAATATACTTGTTTATATATTTCGGATTATCCATTATTATATATGGATATCAGCCTGTTTAAAATTGATAAACATAGAATCAAGGTTATGTTTTCGTTGTAAACATTTTTTTACATAAATTGTTATTATAATTTGTAGCAAATGTACCGTATCTATTTTTAACTACATGGAGAAAAATATTTAATATCAATCGTTAAATTTTTCAAGAAATATTACAATTTAACGTAGTAATCTTGAAACGGTCTAAAATATTGTAATTCTTACTAGACCACGAGTTTCTAAAGTTAACAATACGAATTAGTAATTTTTGCGTGCAGGATCGAAATCTATATTATTGTTATAGTTTAATTTGTTATACCAATAAACAAATAATTAATTTTACATAATCGTAGTATTTATTGTGTTATCTTTTAATTGAAATGAAATAATTTGTGTAGCACTTAAGAGGCCATACTAGTGTGAAATTTTCAAAAAATCAAGTTATTTACCTTTTTGGAAAGTTTATAATTTCAAAAATATTATGTGAAAATTTCAAGACCGTATCTCTAATACTCTCCAAACAGCAGCCTTCTAAAAAGCGACCGCTCGCAGATATGAAATCGATAGTCATTAAATGCGTTTTTCTCGAAATGAGATTTTTCAAATCTGATTATTTATATCTGATTATAATACTAAGAGCAATTATCCGATTTACTTGAAATTTGAAATGAGTACTCTTGAATATATTTACTCTACGATGAACTAGGATATTTTTGATTGGATGAAAATTGACGATTTGGCATTAAAAATACGACCATTTTATAGGCAATACAAAACATACTTTTTTTCATAACTACGCCATTTGTTAGATTTTGATATTTTTTGAAAATCTTGGGTCATCGTACAGGAAATACTTTCCAGTTTAACAAATTTTTTTCTTTTTTCAATTTCAACTACTCCATCGTCCGGAATCATGGCCGCAGTGGAGATTTTTTTTGGCGCCTCCGAAGACAGCGCATAAGTCGCTTAGATATCGATATTTTTACGTGAAAAAATTATGGAATACACCTCTAATATAACTAAATATATTCTCAATTTTCCAAAATATTTCATTGAGTATTTTATAAATCGCAATTTTTAATCGGCAACTGTAATTTTTATTAGAAAATCCACACAATTTTATTTGTGAAAAGCGTACTGGAGATTACAGATTACCTTGAATAAATCTGAAATTAACATTTATGTTTTTGATTTCACTTTTCTATTTAAAATTTCCGGTATTGTTTGTTTGATTTTAAAGGATAGCCAGGTAATTATGTATTTACATTACCTAATTAGAGAACTACTAAAAAAACTAAAATTGTTTCTTCGAAAATCGCAGAAAAAAGAAAACTTATGATCAGGCCCGGATTTACCATGCAGGCAGTGTAGGTACGTGCCTAGAGCGGCAAAAATTTAGGGGCGATAAATTTTAGCGAAAAAAAAGATCTTTTCACACTTTCTTTTTAATAATTGATAAAATTTTAACATGAAAACCTAAAAAAAGGTCTTCACATTTTCTTTTTAATAATTGATAAATTTCTTACATGAAAACCAAAAGAAAGGTCATTGATATAAAAAACCTTTACTTTTTTTATTTTTATTCAATCAAAAAGGGCGGCAATTTTCGCAACTGCCTAGGGGCGGCAAATTTCATAATCCGGTCCTGCTTATGATAAAATAAATACTGTTTTGCTGAGAAAAAGGGCCTTGACAATTAGACAGACAAACGGACAACTAAATGATCCTAAATGGTTACTTTTTCCACTTTGTACGGAGCCCAAAAAAATCTCTCGATCTCAGAAATCTTAATTAAACAGTTATCACCAATTATACATTTATTTATAGGTTTAAGTATATATTTAAAAATAACCCACGTGTATTACTTTACGCACTGTAAACCGGTTAGTTAACTATATGGAAATCTATTGCTTGGAAAACCTAACTGCTGACTAGACAGGCATTAATATTCATTGTATGAAATAGAAAATTATACATTTCCAGATACATTTATTAATTCCATAAATTATATTATTATATGGTTACGTTTTTTACCTTCATAAATTAAATATTAATCGAATATTGACTTATTATTGGAGAAATAAACGGTAAATTGTTTATTTTTGTATTGTAGTATGTCAAAGAATATGATTAATATTTATTTAAGTATATGTTGTGAGATAAATTATATATATTTTTTAAGAAATAAGTTTTATAAGAATGCCTATAGGAATCGATAAAAAATAATTCAATCATCATGTCAAATATTTGACAAAGATATTAATTTTAATAAAATGTATTCATTTTTTGAAGAAAAAAACTAAATCGATATAAATAAATATGACATTTCGCATGTCAATATAGTTTTCAATATTTATATAAAGCCAGATTGTACTGGATTTTATGAAATTCTCGTTAGCATATATTTACATAGTAAATTAAGAAGTAAGTTGTTAATTCAAAAATCAAATAAATAAAGAAATTCTTAATTTGTAAAAAAAATTATAACATTACGCCATCTATTACATTTATTTGAAATGTTGAGTATATCTTCAAACCAAAATTTATCGATTTCTATCTGAGATTTCAATATTTATTCATAGATGGCAGCATTAATAAAAATATTTAATATAATTTTATATACGAACCATAGAATATAATTATGAACAATGGGCTTGTATACAAGTTTATATACATATGTACTTTATGTACATATTTTTATGTACATGCAAATAAAAATACACGATTAACATGACAAATTAATTAAAATTTAAAATATGAATGTAACAGTGTCGTTCAAGTAAGTAGAAAATTATTTGATACATATGTATTATGTACTTACCTATGGTAGGAGGGGGGGGGGGGGCATAATCTATAGCATATATATTATATTATATTAAGCTCCTCGCTAATTACACCCATGCGGGGGGAGAAGGGCAAGCCCCCATGCCTCCACTGGTTACACTGTTGTAAAATTCAAGACCTAAATGAAGTCGGTTATAAATACGAGTCAAGAAGAGATTTACCTAAACCAAGTCTTGTCTCCCGTCTAGTATTTGACTTGTGAAGCTATCGAAGAATTAAAAAAAAACTAGAGGCATATTAGTAACTGCGTGCCCGTAACTAATAACATAGAATTATGTCTACTATAGTATCGCCTATTCGACCAATATTTTACCTGCCTTACCGGCAACATACACAAATATTTTTTTTGTGCACATCTATGGCATATAAGTTTGATTCCCCTCCTTTTATAATAAATACAAAAAAGGTACGACAATTTTCGATATTCACCTCGCTATTAATATAGACATTGTCACTGCTTTATGCTACTGTATTGAAAGATTGGAAGGTAAGAAGTTAAACTTTAAATGGGACTATATGAGTTGTATGGGCTACCTTTTGCCATTTTATTTATCGCTCTAAGATTTTTAGTTCCGGAGATATAAGTTATCAAAAGGTGTCATATTCATGCTCCTGATGAGAAATCACCGAAAAAGACGTAGTTATACGTTTAAAAAACATTGCAAAAGCCAACGTTCGAAAAGGAATTTTATATACAGGGTGATTCAGCACTGTCGTGCCAAACTTGAACAGTAGATTGAAAAAAATATTTTAAGCAAAAAACTTCCAATAAATATGTGTCCGGAAATTATTCCTTAGGGAACTACAGGCATCCAAAGATTTTACTAAAAATGAGTTTTAATTTAATATCTAGAGAACCCTTTGTGATAGAATTATGAAATTTAGTATTTGGTTTAGTAATAATAAGTGTTATCGATTTCTAATATTAACCAATTATATTTTAGACCAGGACTGTATGGGGCCAGTGGGCCCATCGATTTTTATCTAGTATTTGTTTGTTCGTTATTTTTTTCCTGAGTTGGTACAACAATAAGATTATATGACACAAAATACATAAAAACATACTTTGCTTGTTTATCATAGGATAAACCGTTTTCGAGAAATATCGATGGAAAAGAAAGCATGCAGAATTTAACTTAATACGGATGCTTGAAATTGCAAAAAATAAATTTATATTCTTTTTCAATGATTAAAAGTAAGAATAAAGTTCAGATAAATAAACCTTCTAATATGAATCCTGTAAGATCTATAGCCTTTTCTATTACTGTTACATGTTCTTAATTAACTTTATTAACATGACTAAAAAAACAAACTAAAAATGGCTATTTGTTGATATGGATGCATTTTCGGAGGTAGATTTATATTAACTTTTTGTCTTATTTTCTTTCATGGAGCAAGAATATAAATTTATTTTTTGTAATTTCAAGCATCCGTATCAAGTTAAATTCTGCATGCTTTCTTTTCCATCGATATTTCTCGAAAACGGTTTATCCTATGATAAACAAGCAAAGTATGTTTTTGTGTATTTTGTGTCATATAATCTTATTGTTGTACCAACTCAGGAAAAAAATTAACGAACAAACAAATACTAGATAAAAATCGATGGGCCCACTGGCCCCATACAGCCCTGGTCTAAAATATAATTGGTTAATATTAGAAACCGATAACACTTATTATTACTAAACCAAATACTAAATTTCATAATTCTATTACAAAGGGTTCTCTAGATATTAAATTAAAACTCATTTTTAGTAAAATCTTTAAATGCCTGTAGTTCCCTAAGGAATAATTTCCGGACACATGTTTATTGGAAGTTTTTTACTTAAAATATTTTTGTCAATCTACTGTTTAAGTTTGGCACGACAGTGCTGAATCACCCTGTATAATCGACTCTCGACAATTTGACAATCGATAATTTGAATCTCTTAAAAGTTTGAAATTTTTTCCGGCCCCTTGAAAAACATTCGATAAATTGAAAAAAAAAATCCATGTATCATCATCCCCTCGGTAATTTGAAGTTGTAGTAACGGCATCTTGCTCTCCAACTCTCTATAATTTGAAGTATTTTGTATCACTTCTGTAATTCGTTTAATCATATATGATCATGCCCAAACTTGATGTATACGTAAACTCAGCACTGTCAGCACTCTATAAAACGACCCTTTACTGGACAACCGCTCCATCCCACGACTAGCCGACAGTTCTATCCGTTCTATCCATCGACCATCTCCCATCCCCACTATAATTCTACCGTGACTGTTATATTTCTGCGCGAAATATAAATTCACCAATTAACGGTGAAGGGTGCCCCTCTAGCCGTCGATCAATAGAATAATTGCATTACCGATGCCGTCGTATTATAGAGTGTACTTTTAATCAAACTCTTGTTTGTTTGAATTTTTTCCTAATTTCCTCTTGGTTGTTTGAATTCTTATTATTTTCAACTCTCGGTAATTTGAACTTTTTTCTCTGATCCTTTGAGTTTCAAACTACCGAGGGTCGACTGTATTTCAAATCTTAACCGTCGTCGGTGACATTTTTTAGTTTGGTCAACAACTTTTAATGTGATAATGTCCTTGTAAATAAAAAATTCTTTTTGATAATTCTGGCGTGTCAGAAATAGCTTTATCGTATAACAACAATTATTCAACAACTGTGAACGCGGATGAGTGAAGATCCACGCATACACATCAAGGTCGGTGGGATTTTTTTTATAGTTCATAGGTTAAGTGGCAAGAACCCATTCAGAAAAACTGATTGTCTAATAATTTACAACGCGACTCGTATATGTATTATACTATACTCTAATAAAACATACTTTTGTGTACATGTTTAATGTAGAATTAATTACTTGAATTTGTTGATGCGGTGGTGTAAAAAAACACAACAAAATAACTGCACGTAGCCACCTAGTAAATATTAAAAATTAGTCATTCTAGAATTTTTCAGAATTTTATTATTACAGGTATTTTAATTTTTCCATATAAAATAGTATCTAATTTTAACTCTATGAATAATATTTTATCAATTACTAATATTATAAATGCTAAAGTTTTTCTGTCTGTCTGTTTGTTACCTTGTCGCGGCTAAACCACTGAACCGATCTTGATGAAATTTGCATTAAGAGGAAAGATATAGGCTGTTTTGTAATCTGAAAAATTTATAAGATACTTTTTTTTAACATGCTAATATTATAAATTAGAAAGTGTTTATGTCTGTCTGTTTGTTACCTTTTCACGGCTAAACCACTGAACCGATCTTGGTGAAATTTGCATTAAGAGGAAAGACATAGGCTGCTTTGTAATCTGAAAAATTTATAAGATAATTTTTTTTAACATGCTAATATTATAAATGAAAAAGTGTTTATGTCTGTCTGTTTGTTACCTTTTCATGGCTAAACTATTGAACCGATCTTGGTGAAATTTGCATTAAGAGGAAAGATATAGGCTGCTTTGTAATGTGAAAAATTTATAAGATAATTTTTTTAACATACTAATATAATAAATGCTAAAGTATTTATGTTTAACTGTTTGTTACCTTTTCACGGCAAAACCGATCTTGATGAAATTTGCACCCTGAGGAAGAATATAAGTTAATTTGTATTCCGAAAAATTTATAAAATAAAAAAATGAGAGTGTGACTTTTGTACCTGCGATAGGTTATACGTTCTTGGTGTAGACATCTAGCGTGCAAATGCGAAACTAAAAGCCAGTTTTATCGATTATCATAACAGAAATCTGTAAAACCTATCATGTTGCGGGTAAGTGGGCTCTCATACCGGAGCAATATAGCAATATAGCGATATGATATTGCTTTGGTGTGAGACAATGTGTCCGATTCAATGTATATTGACAGATAGCAATAATATCGCTAGTTAAAAGTTGCTAGTTTCTATATTGCTATATTGCTCCGGTGTGAGAGCCCACTAACAGCTAGTTGTAATAGTTTTTTGAATTTTTTATATTGTTTGTACCTTGATCTTCAGAATATTTAACTAGGTAATTATAAATTGTAAGCACCTAAATATTTTTTTCTAGTTAAGTTGTGTTTTATCAATAATACGATGGTACTATCTCGAATATTAAAGTGTGGTATTTAATAAGGGGCGGAGGTTGGGGGTGATTACATATTATTAACACAAACATAACCTAGAAGCAGACTTGACTGCTTGCAAGCACAAAACCATAAAATTTAAGTTAATAAATTTACCATAAAATACAAAATACCATTTTTTTTCGCAGCCCTGTTGGTATTTATTTATAGATATCAAAAATAAACATGACAGTATCGTTAATCTCACAGTTGAAATATAAATATCGACAGTTGAAATTACCATATTTCACGAAAATCATACGTTTAAGGAAATTTCAATGCTTGTATAAGAAACAAAATCAATTTCTGTCTATTTTTTTAAATTTCTTTCCAAATATATTTATTTTTATCTTCCCTTATTATATTTCACAAAATGTTGCAATGTCTATGTATCAATTTTAGTTTTATTTCCAAAAGTTCTGGTTTAATAAAATGCAAATACCTTGAAAAAATGACTAAAATCGAAATTAAAATACTTTAAACATTAACTTAATATTTTCTAATAATAATATTCAAATAAGAAAACAACTACTTTTTGTTAATTGTATTCATAAATTTTTCTGACAATAAGGCTAGTAGTGTTATTTATATTAACAAGTATGTACATGAAACTTTGTTCATTTTAATTTATATGCATCGTATGTACATATACTAATGGTCATACACTTCGTGTACCTACAATAATGTAATAACTTTAAAATTACTCAATATCATATTGACCTATTAACGGTATTATTGAACGTATACCTACATACATATTAACACATATATACCTATGTTAATATTCTATTTTATATTACTGCAATAATATTTTATTAGTATTCGAGTAGCACAGTAAAGCAGCATCTCTAAATAACAACGTAATTGCGACCGGACCTTCGCCGTTAAGTGAAAAACACCAGGAAATGAATTAAGGCTTTTTTTGTGTCTCGCGAGTGTCTCGAAGAAAAATTACGTACTATGTACTATTTAATATACACTTAAAATGCAAAATTAATGGATTACCAATAATTTTCAATATTTTTAGGTATTTTTAAATAACTGGATCTCCACGAAAAATGGTCGTAGAAGAGTTTTAAAAAAACTGTTCTTAAGCTTGAACGTTCTAGTTTTTGAATTATTTATTGAAAATTTTATTAATCTTCAGGATAATCCTCTTTTTAAGATGAAACGCCAAAAAAATAGCTCCATGTCTCTGGCACCCCCTTTTTTGAAATTCGAATTTTATTATATGCAGTTCGTTTCTGCTTCGTTTGTGCAGGAAATCCTTTCGTTTGTGCTTTAACCCTTTAGGAGATATTCAAAAAATCAAATGGGGGGCCGTAGACATGTGAGCCCCCCCTTTTTCGAAAATTGAAATTTATTATATGTAGTTCGTTTGTACTTCGTTTGTGCACGTTTGTGTATGAAATCCTTTCGTTTGTGCTTTAACCCTTTAGGAGATATTTAAAAAAATAAAATGGAGTGCAATAGGAGGTGCCAGAGACATATTTTCGGTTTTTTAAAATATAAATAACATGTAAATGGTTAAAGCACAAACGATGAAAATTTCTGCACAAACGTGCACAAACGAAGCACAAACGAACTGCATATAATAAAGTTTGAATTTCGAAAAAGGGGGGACTCGCATGTCTACAGCCCCCCATTTGATTTTTGTGAATACCACCTAAAGGGTTAAAGCACAAACGATGAAAATTTCTGCACAAACGTGCACAAACGAAACACAAACGAATTACATATATTAAAATTCGAATTTCCAAAAAGGGGGGGCTCGCATGTCTACGGCCCCCCATTTGATTTTTTGAATATCTCCTAAAGGGTTAAAGCACAAACGAAAGGATTTCCTGCACAAACGTGCACAAACGAAGCACAAACGAACTGCATATAATAAAATTCGAATTTCAAAAAAGGGGGTGCCAGAGACATGGAGCCAAAAAAAATTAATTTTGAGAAGCTATACAGGACATTTTTTTTTATTAAATCGAATAAATTATTATAGATCAAACTTTTTTCTTCAATTTACTTTTTTTTTCAATTGCTGTACGACTATTTTTAACCAAGTTATGTGTAATCAAAGCAAAAATCATTTGTTTAACTTTAAGCGCTTATAACTATATAATAAGGAACAAATTAATTTTACATTTTAGTGTAATATTCTTTACCCAAGATTAGGCTAACTCTGGGCCAGCCTTGGTATGACAAACCTAGGTCGACAAGCCTTTTTAATAATTTTTCTTTATTTTAACAAGTATGTATTTGATTAAAAGAAAGTATATTTTTAGAAAATAATGAATTAATAAAGAGATAAATATTTAATAAAACGAATAATTGAGAAAATCGAATTCCTACAGAACATTAAATAAGAAATAGAGAATAATTTCTGAACAAAAAAAATTGCTAATTCGTTTTGGCCTATTTATCTTCTTCTACAAAAAACAATTAAAATTAAAATAAACCAAATTGTGTAACAATGAATTACTCCACGACAACGTACGTGTCTTCCGTACAGTAGGCCCTCGTTGAAGTGACCGCAGCACGTATTTGCGTGTTGTATATACTGTGTATACAGTGCTAAGGTGAAAGCTATTTTGTTTTGGTTTCTAAACGCGTTGCATGTTTTTGCACACGCTATTAGCGAATCTGGATTCCGTAGGAAGTGTAAATAGTGTAATAAACATTGTACCAGGAGGTGTCAAACGTTTACACCGGAAATCCCATCGTAAATTTTGTTTAATGTATCATATCTTTGGAGACAATTTAATTTTAATCAACTTAACTAACTTTTTGCTACGAGCTACAACCTCTCTTATCATTCACCACTGTTCTAAAGTTTAAAGCAGTGGCTCCCAAACTTTTTCGACTCGCTGCGCCCTTTTCAAAGCATGACTAACTTGTAATCAAGTCAAATAACTTCATTATTGAAGAAATTCATTCAATTATTATTTATTCATTAAGGGGGAACGCCATTGTGACGGAAAAAAGATAATTTTTTTTCTTAGATTTTTTAAAGCTTACATATTCATAAATATGTATACAAAAAATTGAGTTTAAATTTTAAAAATTGACGGAGTTACAGTCAATTTAGTGAGACGATGTAGCACGGCCGGTTGACATAACTAAAACATTAAACACGTTTATCTCGGAATGACATTTTTCGACCTGGTCGACACAATTCCTCAAAGACTAATGAACCGATTTCAATTTTTTTTTAAAATAATTTTTGTAATTGTAGCAGCTATCGTTGCACGTAGCCGAATTTTGAAATTTTGATAATTACTATTTTTAAAACCGCACTAATAAAAAATAGGTCTTAAAAAAGAAAAAAAAATTCAAACGATCGCCATTTTGTGAAAAAATAAAATAAAAAAAAAACGGCTACGTGCAACGATAGCTACATTCATATAGATATTGATAAAATTTTTATTTATTTTTTTCATCTAACCCTTCTCGAAAATTCGAGTCGACCATAGAGCAAAAAAAAATTTTTTTTGGTCGTCAAATCAAGGCTCATTACTTTGTAAATATTTAATATTTTTCAATAAAAATTGATATTTAATAAGTTGAATATATACTTAATAAAACGTCCTTTACCTGATTCAAAAATAATTAGTTATATCTGTGAAAAAAAATTCCCAAACATTGACAATTTTTTGACCCGTCACAGTGGCCATCCCCCTAAATAGGTGAACAAGCATACAGATTTGCGATGCCACTGTGTATACACACATTTTGAGAAACACTGATCTAATGAATATGTTTTTTCCCGAGCCTGTAAGCAATTATAAAGACCATGACATTAAGGATGAAACGTCAGTAATACGGAAAACGTATCTATCTATAATCATTATTATATAATAACCTCCAGATCTTATTTGCAATAAAGTTACAGTTAAGTGTACTTATGCGTTATATTAGAAGAATTTTCCACTGTATCGTTACAGAATCGCGTCTTCATTTGAATGTAATTGCCACACATAGATTATTGTGTATTATTATTTAATATTGCGCTCGATAAAACAGTGTGTATTTAGCAACGATTTATATACATGTGCAATTACTGTAAATAAATATGTAATTATACCTATATATTGGTGAATATACATACATATAGGCTGATTAAGAAGTATGGAGTAATATTGTTTCTATCAGAAATTAATTTTATATAAAAAACTTATTTAAAAAAATAAAACTGAGTTAAAACAAAAACCCTAATGCCCGGTATTATCAACCAATTTAAAGCTCCTTTAGCGCTAAATGCTTCTTTAAAGTAAATTTGGTGTATTTCAAACCTGATTTAAATCAATATTTAAGCTCTCAATGAAAAATAGACGTATATAATATACGTTGTAAAGAAATACTGCAGATAATTTAAAATCTATTTAATTAAATGTATTATGCTTGGATCTGTTGATAATATGACAGTTAGTTAAAGGAGCATTTAGTTAAACTTGATAATACTGGGCGTAAGAATTATAGTATATGTATAATAATTAAATTTTATAGTTTTTGAAATTAGGATTTTTTTCAATTTTTTTTTATTGATACCGTCTTCAAAAACAGTGTTTTAAGTTTTTTTATGTCGTTTTTAAAAGTTTTTTTATTTTTTTACCGTATCTAATAAGTCCATGATCAAATTTTGGTGAAATTTATAAGGGATCACCTCGAAAGTATAATCTTTCAAACAAAAAATGTTTCACCGTATAGGTGTATATTTGTCGAAGTTATGTTCGAAAATATATAAAAAAATATACAGAAAGTCTACGGTCAGAATCTGATAAAATTCATATATGGCCACTTCAGGAGTATTCTCTTTAAAAAAAATCTTAGACTTATTAGCAGTGAAAGTTCCTTCAAATTCAGAGTTAAAATTAGGTTCCTAAATGTATAGAATATTAGGTAATTACACAAATTGATATTTTTACAGGAAATATGAAAAATAAAAAAAATGTTCTACAATTTATTGGTAAATATATAATAATACCTACATATCGGCACACATGCAATGATAAGTGTTTTCAAATAGTGAAGAAATAATTATATTGTGTTGTTTAGAAGATAAACATAACTTTATATGTATATACAAAAGAAATAGTTGATACAATTTAATATGCAAGCATTTTAGAAATTCAGATGACACAACAAATATATAGTTTTATAAAATATTAGTAAATAAATAATTATGCCATCATACTTATGTTAATGCCTAATCATTAGGCATTACTATTAATACTAGACCCTAATGTTTGAAGAAATAATTATGTTCTTAAGAGGGGGCAGCACGATAAATCATGTTTACATTTTTATTTAAATGTATAAGTATATCAAGATATTTAAAAAATCAACAAAGATATATTTATGTGCTTTTACGTCTTAAAAAAATTTTACGTTATTTTCTCGAAATTAAATTTGACCTTGCAGCATCGATTTCTCACGCTGCTGTAATTATCCAATTGATCTGAAATTTTCAGGAAACATTCACAACTTATATATCTTCCGTTGATTGCACGGAAGTGCTATTATTTTAATCACTTTTCTACTAAAAAAAATAGTAATAATTTTTTTTCCGTTGAAAAAATTTTGTAAAGAAAATTGTAATTTGAAAAATCCGTAAACTACACTCATACAAAGGGGTTTAAATTTGAAAGTTAATACTTGGTTAAATAAACGGAAAAATAAATGTTTTTTTTTTATTTAAGAAAAAACAGCTATATATTTTAGAGCACTCCCCTTAATTAAAATTAAAATTAGTACTTTAATAAGTTAAACAATTAAATAAATTGATATTTTTGTTCACATACTTATAGAATGTACTTACCAAAAATATCTAGTATAATTTTGGTAAAGTTAATTAATACATATACAAAAATATACAAGAGTCCCAAATAAATTTTGATGTCTTTGGAAGATTAGAAGTTATAACAGTATTTGATGCGTGAATGACCCCATTTACCGACGCGCCTTAAATGTTAATAACATTAAAACATCCAGTCAAAACTAGAACTTTAATTTGAAATGCATGATGTTAAAAAAAATACCGTGTTACATACCTGAAGGTGTGCAATTGTACATTGAAAATAAAAATGGTAAACAATATCGAATATATGCATGCATTCATATTTCTAGAAAAGGAGAAGATCAATTGACATAAAAAATAAATGAAGAAGGACAAGAAGAAGATGAAAAATTTATTTACCTATAGCAAAAGTATGTACAGCAATTTGCTGGTATAATAGTTTAAATTACAAAAAATGATAAAAAAATACTGAATTGATGAATTCATATTTCTAATAAAAGAGAAAATAAGAAGAAGAAAAAGAAGAAGGAGAAGAAGAAAAAGAAGAATTTATTTATAATACACTCCTCGCTTGATTTACCGACGTTGTTGGAAATTCAACCGCTTGATTTGCCGACATCGAGAGGGGCCCCCACCACCGTGCCAACCTCAACGTTGATTGGTGAATTTAAATTTCGCGCAGAAATATAGCAATCACGGTAGTATTATGAAGGGAATTAGAGAAGGTCGGCAAATCACACGTTTGGCCCGTCGGTAAATCAAGCTGCCGGTAAATCAAAGGTTGGTAAATCACGAGATGAGTGTAAAAGTAAATACAGTAAATTGGTGGTATACCTGTATATTTAATAGTTAAAATTTTAGTTTTGTATAATTTAAATAGACATTCGGAATGAAAAATCCGATAATTTTAAATAGACAATAAAATCAAGAAAGAAAACAATTTTAAATTATATACACACACAAAGTAGAATTTAATAACGGAGTTTAAGGAAATCATTGTCTTTTTAGATGCAAACAAAAAAGTAAACCTTTCTACCTGTGTAATATATTTTTTGCAATTAGTTAATAATTAATAAGAACTTTTTTTTGAGAATAAAATTCAAAACTAATGTTAACTTTATTATTAACAGAAGAGTAGAAATTTGTATACATCTAAAACAACATTGATTTCCATATGATTCATATGTAGTTAAATTCTATATCCTGTATATAAAATATAGCAGTTTTTCTAGTAATATCGGTAATGTACATATTACAAAGAATCGATTAATTAGTTATTGATCAATTTAAATAAAATATAAATATTATTTATCTTTAATAACCAATCATATTTTTTTTCAATAAGTACTTCACAAAAAAAATCACAGTCTAGCTTTAAACAACATTACTAACTTATTTAAATAAAACCTTAGACTGTGACATCACCCACCTTTACTACTACATGTATACATTTATATGCATATAATCACTCACACATACATACACGCAATTATAGTCATGTGATTGGCTAGTATGAGGAAACACTTTTGTTTTTATGTTTGAATCACGTGAAAAATACCGCATTGTGTAGTTAATGACCTTATTTTTATACATACATATACTGATATATCTGCTTTAAGCCGGATTCAAAGCCTACTGACTTTAGTTTTTGATAACTCGTGATAAAAAAAAAAAAAACAAAAAAAAAAAAACAACAGAACATTTTTCGATGAGGACATTGTGTAATGGTTTTATTAAAATTATTTATTTGTTTATAAAGGGTTGGACAAAAATGCAGTTGTGTGGGTGGAGGTGGAGATGAATTCGTGATTTATTTTTTGTTTATTTGATCATTTGTTTTGGTGTCTATATGATTTATTATAAGAAATCTGAAATATACTGGTTTTTATTGTAGTTATTTTAATATATATTGTTAAATTATGTATAGTGGATCATCGATATATTTAACTTATTTTGTGTAAAAAAATAAATTTATTTGTAAAGATATTTTTTCTTATAAGGATTTTTTATTATTTTCTGCGAGATTTTTCAAAATAATACATAAATGCGAAATAATGAATATAAAGGTTTTTGACCCCCTCCTTTCTTCTCTCAAAAAAGTAAAAATATATTTAAGAATTGAAAAAATGTTTTTTTTAACTTATTTAAGGAAAATGTATGAACTTTTTTTATAAAGAATTGAATTTAGTTTTTTCCTATTATACATAGATGCAAAATAATTAATTTTAAGATAACTGACCCCCCCCCCCCCTATCCCTCTCAAAAAATATATAATTGAGAATTGAAAAAAACATTATTTTTAACTTAAGAGATGTATATCGATTTTTTAAAATTTTGAAATAATTTTTTTCAGTTTATTATAAACGCTGAAAGAAAATATAAAATAATTAATTAATATATTGGTACATACATATATATTGTATTCTATATATAGTAGAACCTCGATATAATGGACTAATTCAAAGAAGAAGTTACCTATTAGATAAGGCTGAAAGTCCGTTGTATTAAAAAGTGGAGAAATTTATAATTTTACTTTTTGTACAAGGTTTAAATTTAATGAAAAAAAAATTACAAGGTAGTGGCACGTTACCCAGTTACACACAGCTTAGGCTACTGCCTAAGGCCCGAGAAAGGGGGGGGGGGGGGGCGAGCTAATAAAATAAGTAAAAAATTATAATTGAAGACCTTTTTTGCTCCCAAATTTTCAGACATTGTCAAATAAATTTTTTTGAATGTTGGTATAATTTTTTTAATTTTTTTAATGTGGCAAAAAAATGGGGCCTCAAATTTAATTCTACCTGAGGCTCCCCACTTTCATACTGTGCCACTGAACTGAAGTTTAACTGTTCTGAAACTTTTGGATTTTGAGTTATTTATAATATTGTTTATTTTAAATTTAATTGTTATTAGTATATATTTAAAATTAAATCAAAACTTGATACACATTCGTTAAACCTGACCCCAATATATTTTACTGTTATTTTCTAAATATCCGTAGAAATCAAATATTTCCGTTTCCTGGGGAAGGATTTATCAGTTACAATTTTGAGCCGTTATCAGCAGCAGTGGTGTAGATAAAGACAACACTGGCTTACACGTCATGAGCCAAAAATACCCGGATATCGTGAAAGTGGTTAGCGACATCACCGCGCGATCAAGTCACCTGCGGCCCAGGGCTGGCCAGTACTGGACAGTGGCGTCGCATGAGAAAATTAATATTTTGAAAAATTAGTTTATATTATAAATATTTCAATCTGATGTTAAAATGATTCATCACTTCTGGTCATAGGTAAGATAAAAATTAAAGGACCCCACAGAATCCTTATGGGAAAGGGGTTTCGGTCAAACTCTTTAAAACTTTGGATTATGATAGTCCTTAATGAGTAGATCAAAAGTGTCAATGGGAACTATACTTACTTAAATGTTATTGTTACGTTTTTTTTATTTATAAATAAATCCAATTGTTTTATAATAAATATCTTCGATATTGCGAGGAAGCAAAAATTGGTTTATAATAAGAAAAACATAATAATAAGATTTAAGTACTGCCATTGGCTAAAGAATTTAAAAGTTTACTTTTTTTATGGTGACAATCGATTATATGAGTCTTTGGGAACACATACAAATAGTTGTGCGAAAATTAAGGCTCTACATTTTTTTTATTGCAAATTAAAGGAGATCATGATCCCCAAATTTAGAGGGCTATATCTTAAAAGTTTGAGTTTTTAGGACTTAGTACCCATCGACACTTTTGATCTACTCATCAAGGACTATTAGAATCCAAAGTTTCAAAGAGTTTGACCGAAACCCCTTTGCCATAAGGATTCTGCGGGGTCCTTTAGATTATTTTACACACGATTTTTATGATTTTGAAATGGGACCCAAACGAGACCCAAATGACCAACCAAGTTTCATTAATATAACAGTGGTTCATAAGTTATGCGCGAGATAAGGATTCAGGGGACAGACAAACAGACACATAATGAAAAGTGTTTGTCTGAAATTTTGAAACAATCACAAAGCTTCTTGTATCTTCGATATTGCGAAATATGTTGATATAATAAATTATTATATTTAAATAAAATGACAAGGAATCTTCTAAATGCGAAAGATTATTTTTAGAATGTCAGTAATACCAACATAAACTATTGAATAACATAAATTCAATCAAATAATATCACACGCAGATGAAAGTTGTGGTTTTAACTGAAAAAAATCATTTCTAACCACAAATGTACAAGGAAAAGCTAATTTGTTTCAATAGCTCTATTATTAACTCTGAAGATGATAGCTTGGTTATCGAAACACGTGTCAAATATTGTTGTAATATAGGTAACGCGTACCTTCGTGGTTATAGGGTTGTTTTGTTCTAGTTTTCCGATAAAATTTATTGATATGCTGTGTTGGAGAATGTAGTTTGTAGTTTGATCAGTGGCGGCGTTGAACAAATTATTAAATTAATAATGTACCTATAAACAAACAAAAAAACGGTAAGAATCATACATGACTTCCATGTTCTATACCTACTATCTTTTACAATAATTTTTAATATAAAACTCACCTTTGTATTATAAATAAATATTAGTTTTCTAATATTCTAATGTCAGTTGTATAAAAAGAACGCCAACAGAAGAAGAAGAAGAAGAATGTCAGTTGTATAATACACATTTTTGTAGAATATTTCCGAAACCCTTAATCCGATTAGTACCAAAATCAATAGGTCTGGAGTACTCACTGAGACAAACATTTTTCCCCAAAAATAATTCAAATCGGTGCATATTTACAGTAGGTAGTCATCGTCAACGGAAGAAAATTCTACATCCAGACACACAGCTGCCATGCGAAAATTAACTTTTCTTTACGTTTTGAAGTTAGTACAATCAGAATCTGCTCTTATCTCGGACACGATTTTTCGACTGTAATACAATACTTCAATTTCTTCGAACATGGAAGTAAAAATTTAAAAAAATATTAAAGAAACAAAATTATAATTACAGCGAAGTTTCAAAAAACATAAAAAATAAAAATGTGCTCGTATATTAATAAAATTTTGATCAATATAAACAAAGAATTAATTATTGAAAACAACAAAAAATATTTTAACATTTCAAAGCAGTTCCGTATAAATATCAAAATTTGTATGTTTTGTTTGTAAATGAGTTAAAAAACAAAAGAGTCATATTATGTTAATACAAAATGAAGATAATGTAACATGCTATTAGATACATATTTTTAAATTATCCATTGTAGATATTTGTATAACGTCCTTCGCATTTTTGACGTACCCATTTTAATTAAATCAAAAATAAAGTATCTTCATCTGAGAACGAATGTGTATAATAAATTTTAAAGTGCACAAATTATGTTTAAAAAAGTGTTAGTAAAAACCAGCACAATTTCATGGGGTTTAAAATAAAAATATAATAATAACAAAATGTAAAAAGGGTATTTGAATGAACATATATTTATTTAAAAAAACCGGTAATTGAAAAAATAGCTCGAAATAATTAAATGTATGACACAATTTTATGAAATGATTTACAAAAAAGTGCCAGTCAAAAGTAACACTTTTGAAATAACTTTATCACGTGAGGAAGATTATTTATAAAGGTTAAATTCTCTGCAAATTACTGGAATAAGAAATAATGTTATGCCATCATCACTCTAATATTTTATTTATTGGTAAATGTTTTTTTTTTAAATATCTGTCGATGTACCAACGATTTTTCCAAGTAAAGTAGATAGATTGAAGATTTTTTTTAGATTTATTACAGTAAAAACTGGATAACTGGAATCTCAAGGGACCTGTTATTTTATCCCACTTAAAAAGGTGTCTCATTTACCTAATTTCCTAGATATCCAAGTGATTGTCTCATTTAATTAGTTCCGGCCACTAATAGAAGTTAAAACAAATGATTTTTTTCCTATGTCTTTTTTAATTTAATCTCTTGTCTCAGTTATAGAAGTAATAATCAGTCTTAACTGTTCCAGTAAGAGAGGTATAATTATCGAAATAAATCGAAATGAAATTCCAGATAGAGAAGTTTAATAAGTCTCAGTAAAAGAGTTCTTTTGGTGCCGAAGTGATGGGACCTCAGTATGAATTCTAGCTTCCCACTTATCCAAGTCTCACTTAAATCTTGAAAATATATATCATCTAGATTTTTTATTTTTATAGTAGCGGGGGGGGGGGGGGTCAGCTTAAAAATCATAAAAAAAAAACAATTTTGAGTTTTTTTTTTATGAAGATTATTTCTTTTTTATAAGTTTTAAAAGATTACAGCGCAAAAAAATGTAAACGACGAGAAGGGCTTCTCTATATAGTCTCGTCAAATTTAAACAGTCTCGTTTCGTCAAAATTTAATGTCTCGTTCGAGTCTCACCTTGAAGTATACATAAAAATAATTTTACAATAATTTTAAATATTTAATTTTTTAGCGATATGTACATCTTGATTCAAATTTGTATTTAAAATAATATACAACAATTGGGTACCCCACACTATTGTCATAATAATACATTAACAATTTCCTGTTTGTATGTGTAATAGAATTACATAACACGAAATATTATAAAAATAATAATACAAAAAATGGATTTTCATAACCAAAAATTTTGCAGCACGCAAAAAACAAACAATTCTTAATTATATATATTCTACTATAAATAAAAACATCATTGGTACTTTCCATACGGGCCATCTCATAGCTCAGCTAGTGAAAGTTACAACACATACACACACACACATACATACACACACAGGCACACACACTCGCACACAACAAAAGTGGTGACACGAATCCAAAGTTGACCAATACGCACGTGATGGTCTCTATATATCTATATATCTATTATACTTTTACCAGACGTATTTTTTGGTGGAGAAAGAGAGAGATAAAGAGAAAGAGAGAGAGAGGTGACGAAACTAGTGAAATTAGGTGTAGTACTGGTTTGATCGAGTTCCAAGCGAATTGTGGATTTGTGATCATTGTAAAAATTATTGTTTTTAATTCTAGTTTTTTTTTACAATTATGTATTTAATAAATATTATTGTTGTTGACTTCAGTATATAAATAATATTTAATATCATAATTACTATCAACAAAAATATGTATTATCAATAAAATGATAATACTGTTTTTTACCTAGGGCGCACCCTATCTAATTTTGAAATTTCAAAGTATGTACTTTTATATATATAAATATATTTTTTTAGTTTCAAGGAAATGTGTTAGTGTTAGACTGGAAAGGGGAAAAGAAGTCAATTTTAACCAAAATGAATAATATTTTTTAAAATATTAATTTGAGCCATAAAATAGAGAACATTTTTACTTTTTTATTTTAATGAAATTTGCCAGAACTCTTACTTTTTTAAATAATTTTTTTGGCCTTTCATATTTGAATTATATGAAACAAAATGTGTACCTCATACTATTATTAACATTTTTTTTATAAGAAACTGATTCAAAATAGCACTATTTGATATATTTTTATAATTCACTTGAAAAAACTCACTTGAAGAAGACTCCGACATGAGGGTTTGAAAAACATTTTTGCATATTTTATTTAACAACAATTCCACTACTTCTGAAACTTACAATTTAATGTTAATTACAGTGGAACCTCGTTAGTTCGATCCTGAAGAAACTTGGGGAAACATGCACCTACTGACGAAATATTTTAACTTAAGGGAGTGTCCTGCTTTATGAGTCTCAAAAAATCATATTTTTTTTATTGCTTAAATCTCTTCCTAATATATCTAAGAATATGTCTGTAAAGTTTTATAGACAAATTCGAAATATTTTCAAAAATATAGCATCAATCGCAGTGGAGTGTCTAGAAGGTATACAAGCGCTCGGGTATTTTGAGCGCTCGCTTTTCCCCTCGGTCGAATAAATCCGAACAATGTACCTACCTGAAAAGGTTCAATTATCGTCTAAAACAATATTTTGAATTTGTATAAGCGCCGGGTGAAGCTATAGTACAAATTATAATGATATATTTCCTCTCCGTTTAACTGCTTTTTCTGACCGTAAACTTTGAAGCGTGTTTTCTCGAGTTTTAATTTTTATCATTTTTCTAAATTGGCGGGTGTGATTGCAAGAAAACTAAACGACCAATCAAAATAAACCAAAGCTTGTTGTCTTCAGTTTTAAATTCTCTTCCATATGAACTAAAAAGATTCATGAAAATTCTTTTTTTCAAGTTGAAATGATTGTTTTTCTTGCAAAAAGCACTTTTTTTTCAAACCTGACATTTTCTTTAATTTTAAAATTTTTTGGGTTCTTCTTAGTTCATACAGAAGAAAAATATATAAAAATTAAAACTTAATTTGTTTTTTTTTGTCTCAGACAAAAATTACGAGCTTCATCTTTCCCGCCGATTGGAGACTGCGATTGCAAGGCGTTGTACAAAATTTCATATAAATTGGTTGCGTTTTTATTTTTTTATTTTTGTCTTAATCAATTTTTTTTAACGTTCAAATATGCAATAAAATAATCTGAAAAGTTTGCTTCACTAGCTTATTTTTTTCTATCCTAAAAAAATTCCCCAAAAAACGATTATTTTTGGCCTCATAAAGCACGTACTAACGATGTTCCACTGTACATAAACCGTGAATTACTTGGATACCTTCATAAATTATACAATTTTCCGGGGTAATCTAACTAAAATAAAAAATATATGTATATTTAAATGCATCATAAATCCTTTAATTATAGCATTAGGAAAAATAAAATTAAGATAAAAAAATTTAACGTACATGTACTCATGTATAAAAAACTAATTACACATTATCATGATATCATCTTTGTAGTTTTTTTAATCCTTAAAGTCAGTTTATTTTCTTAGAATTTAAACATAATTGTCAGTGAAGTTTATTATTATGCAAATAAGTAACCAAAAAACAATTCAATTATTATTTAAAGCTAGATTAAAATATGTACCTTCAACTATATTTCACAAGAAAGATCTAAATCATGTGAAGAAATATTGAATAAGAAAAATTATATTTCTTTAATTATAAATGAACAAAATTTAATCAATTAAAAACCATATATTAATGCGTTCCTAATGTTAATATTAAAATTAAATTCATTCCTTAAATTACCCCATATATCTCCCCTCTTTCACAGTATAATATAAATTATTAATTTTATAAAATTTGCAATTTAAATTAAACTTTTGGGGCTGCATTATTATTTTAATAATACAGCTATACACAAAAAAGATACATAACTTTTTCGGAGACCCTTATAATTCTATGTATTTTGAGGCACTGAATCCGAATTTGAGGTCAAAACAGCATCTTATCTGATTCATTTCGAAAAAAAAATTGAAAACCAAATTTTTGAGTGCATGAAAATTGAGTTTTTCGATGTTTTTTCAAAATGAATTAATAAGGTTCTATTTTAACCTCAAATTAGGATTCAGTCAATCAAAAAACATTATACATATATAGAAATACAATAGTCTCTGAAAAAGTTATTTCCTTTTTTGCGTGGCTGTGTTATTATTGATTTAAAGATTAACATTAAATAGTTAATTTTGGATATTTATTGATTGAATATACTTATTTTGATGAGACTTATTTAATAATTTATAAAGTTTCGTCTCGCCGTGTAGTCCTAATAAATTTTGTACGACTCTGGTAAAAATATTATTTTTCTATATTTTAGAGAAAATAAAATTAACTTATTTTAAATAATTCTGTCAAAATTTCGTCAAGATTTACACGCCCCTGGCTCGCTCCAGACCAAAAATACTCACACATGCGCCAAATCTCGGTTAGTGGGTTAAACAGCTTCCAATATGTAACGATTTGTTATACCAGACTGTACGTACACCATTTTCATATCTTCAGATATGCATAATTTGATAAACGTGAACTCAGTGGCGTGCGTGGTGATTTCAACGCATTGATAAGATACAAACCTATATATTATTTAGAAATTGTTACATTTTTATTTTTTTAGTTGTTTCTAAATATGTCTAGTTTTTTTTGAAAATAAACTTTTGTTTTAGTCATGATGTTGATAAAAACTTTAAAAAAATAAATAAAATATATGAAAATTATATTTATAATTTTATTATTTCTTTTTTGCTATAATTATATAAATTATATTGATTGATTTTAAGTAAATTTTTTTTCACAGAGGTGATAATTATCGAAATAATTGCGATACATGGTGAAATAGACCCTATTTCCCAAATTTCCGTTCGATAGATTTTTTTGTTTTATAAAATATTACATATTGGTTAATACGTTTCATCTACTTTTGATTGAAAAATTTTACATTTTTTTCCAGAAATTAAAAATTCTCCCCCTATTTATTACATTCTTATTTATTATGTATTGTCTATATTTATAATGAATCTTGTTTTCTGGATGTAAGCCACGTCGTTTTTGTCGTGATCTCTGTCAAAATAGTTACACATTGATAGTTAAAAATTTAAAAAATCAAGAAATATATTTAAACTTGACATAAAAAAATTAATACGGTACTGGTACGTCTTGGACACTACCCCAATGTTGATCAATTTTTAACTAAGAAATATTTGTTGATATTTGATTACTGCCATTACCGAATATTAATTTATAAAGGTACATTTAACTGTCTTACAGCGTGATTTGATGATAATTGATAGTTTTGTTTAAAAACAGTTGACAAATAATTATCATGGTTCGGCACACTATCAAGAAAAGTGTATTTTTATGTAAATGAATTACATTGTTTTAAATTTTATGATTCTTTATTTTATAAATATGTATCGTAGTACTTATCATTTTGTAATCATTAGCAACTGTCCGTCACTGCGGGTACCCATTACTAGTTTTACGTCATTCATTACTGGAGGAAAACATAAACAAAATAAAAAGCAAACTATATTTACGGACTTTGGTAATTCAATTGATTTAATAAAGAGTTACATGTTTTGAGTTCATGAAAATTACAAAAATGAAGCCCATCAATAAAAAAAAAACAGTATACCTTGCTCTTAACACATTATTTCCCAGTGTCCTATTTATAGGACATCATATTTTATATTTTTTTTCTCTGACATAATAACGTTTTTAATTTGATTTACATAATTAATATATTTTTTAAGTCTTTCTACTCACAATTATTTTTTAAACGAACTCTAGAGTTCATTCAATGACAAATTATAACACTTTTAAAGTAACCGTGTAATTATTCCAGCTAACCGACATTTATAGTTACTTTTTTTTACTTAGTAAAGCGTTTTTAATTTGACGAAATTATACATAATATTACTTATGAGGGTGTAAATAAAGCATAAAAATATCAATAATTTCAAATATAAATCCAGGTACAGACTATCGTTGTTGAAAAAAGTTCTGTCCTATAAATATGACATCGGTTTCTTGATGATAATAATCTAGACTGCGATTGATAATTATTATGTCTTTAATTATCATGTTTAATTTATATGTTTAATTTATCTTTTTGGTCATATTTTCGACAAGAATTGAGAACCTGATGAAAAAATTCGAAGAAATAAAAAGTCGGGAAGTAATGGGTTAAAACAGTGGTTCCCAACCTTTTTGTGACCAGGGACCACTTTCATATAATTATTATCACCAGGGACCACAAGGTTAAAAAACTTTCTTTTTTTTTAATTTTATATAAATTTGAAATGAAAAAACCTAAAAAACCTAGAAAAAAGGTCTTTACGTTGCTTTTTTATGTTTTTTTTTTTTTTTATAGATTAAAAAACTTATAAAACCTAAAAAAAAGTCCACCGATAATTCTAACAAGGAAACCTTTTCAGGTCGAAAATTCGTATCGAGTGTAAACTTTGTATATAGTTAGAGGAGGTCAAAGTTAGTAAGAAAAAAATTATCACAGCTGCGGTAAAACGGTTTAAGGGGGTGAAACACCCCTATGAAAATGTGCAAAATAATCATATTTTCAAATAACTCTGAAACTAATGAAAATTTAAAAAAATCCATAATACAAAATTTTCATGATTTTTTATGCTCTTTCGAATGGCGGTAGTCAAAATTCGAAAAAATTAAGTGGGTGGGAGGTGGGGGTTAACGGTTTATTTTTTTCGAATTTTGACTGTCGCCATTTGAAATCATGAAAATTTTGTATTATAGATTTTTTTAAATATTCATTAGTTTCAGAGTTATTTGAAAAAATATGATTATTTTGCACATTTTCATAGGGGTGTTTAATCCCCTTAAACCGTTTTACCGCAGCTGTGATAATTTTTTTCTTACTTACTTTGACCTCCTCTAACTATATACAAAGTTTAAACTCGATACGAATTTTCGACCTGAAAAGGTTTCCTTGTAAGTTCATTCTTTAGTTTTAAATCTTTTCCAGGGACCAAATTTAACCCCTTGCGGACCACTAGTGGTCCGCGGACCACCGGTTGGGAACCACTGGGTTAAAGTAACGATAAATGGTGCCAGTACCTTATATGTAAGTACCTGAAATTTTATACGTGTTAATATAATACACAAGAATATATTAAGAGGTCAAAAAAAATTAACATCTTTTGTTAAGTGGATGTACAAAATTAACGTGTAAATGTAATAATTATTTTTTGCTAATAACGAAATATTAGATAGTTCTTAAAAAAACTAGAATATATTCGTTCTATACGATTTTCTAATTAATTATTAATTATTTAATTTTAAATAACCTAATACCCAGCTACATACAAAAGGAAATGATGAGCGAATTCCAGTTTCAAACGTATAATTACCAAATTAATATTTATTGTTTAAACTATTAAAATACAAGACTGTTAGATTGTTTTTTTGTTTGTTTGTAATCAACTGAATTAAATTTGTTAATTAATGTATTGAAATTAAGTAATTAGTTTTCAAATAAGGTAATTATAATTAATTATGTTTTGTGATCATTTTAATAGACAATATGATTAGTAGGTACATATCAACATACCTTTGGAAGACATGATAACATTAGAAGAATCTTTTTTTTATTAGGTACTTAAAAAGATATTGTTTTCCAATTCGTTCGAATACTTATATTAATTTAAATTAATTTTAGTAAAGTTATATATCGAAACTACGTTTTTTTTATAATTTCATATAACAATTTGAATTCTTTTTGAAAAAAAAGTAATCTCCATTTTTTCTGATTTTTCTCACAATATGGGTATTTTGTTATGGGCAAGGAACAAAATATGTTTTCGATTTTATTTTGAAAATTTGTTAAACGAAGATTTTGTTAATAAAACGTTTATTCAAATTCTGTGAATTATCAGTTTTTATTTGATACCCCACTTACTCATTTCCTCCCCTTAAAAAACACCAGACAAAAATAAAATAAAATTTTTCTAACCCATGTTTATTATTATTCTACTAGAAAACTAGGAACCCTTATATGTATATATAGTTTCTCCATGTCCGTCCGTCCGTCCTGAAAAAATTTTGACATAATAAGATGAAATTTGGTATACGGTCGTAGATTGATGACCCAAAAACAGAAATGATAAGATTTTTTTAGGTCAAACGTTCAGTAGCTAGAAGACTGTGACAGACAGAGATACAGACAGACACAGTATTGATTCGATATGGGACACTAAAAAATTAAAAACAAGGCAAAAACGTTATGAACAAAATGGTAATCCATTTTTTATTATTGAAATACTTTCGGATTTTTTTTGGGTTACGCCTTTTGGTCTAGACTAGACACTATTTGAAAACTAAAAACTGTATTTAATTTGTTACTATATTTATGTAAACATAAAAAATACTAATGATGTATTCATTTTGTTATAGTATCAATGGATTTGCTATGGAATTTAGAGTAGTGATACTTCAACGTATTGTAGGCGACTCTGACCGTACAAAATAATTTTAATAATATCACCACTGTTTTAATACCATTTGTGTTTACATACAACGCGTGCACAAAACTTGTCAAAGTCTTCATGAAACTCCTAGATAACTGGAAAAAAAGTTTGATACTTCATTTTAGAGTGCTTGCAAGCTAGCAAATTTACTAGATCTTTAAGATACCGGACATAAATTATTGTTGTAAAAAATTAATTTTAATGTGGTAACATTTTCCAATTATTGTATCGTTTTTCCAGGCAGCATCATTTATAATAATCCGGATATTGCAATATATATAAGAAAGACTGACTCAAACTATGTGTTTTAAACTTGAGAGATAATGACCAATTTTATATCAAAGTCTAGAATCAAGATTCAGAGAAAAAATATTTTTTCATAATTTTTAAGAAATTTCACAAAGAATATTTAATTCTTCTCGCTCGACATAATCACATAATTTACATAATAACGCATAAAAAGAAGATGTACAATCTTTCTCCATAACACAATAAAGTTGTTATTTTTTTACAGTTAATAACTATTATGATATAACATTAATGATGAACTTAAGAAATATAAAGCAAAAAAAGTGTTGACGTTTGAAATTCTTTCCAGTCTGGTCTACAAAATAAATTAATGATTGTCAGGGAGTTTCGAAATCTTTAAAAATTATTTTTAATATTACTTAATGACAAGAATCATCTCTGGACTTTTTTTAAGCTAAACATTACTTGTTTGGAAGTAAAAAATAATTATTGTTAGATTTATGAAACTTTTAGAAAAATGACGTAATATCAAATTGGATGGAAGTTTATTTTTTTCATATTTAATAGGTACTTGAAACTTTTTTGGGGAAATTAACTTTACCTTTATTATTTTGTATTTAAACAAAGTCCAAGAAATACGTATAAAAAATGTATTGCTTGTAAAATGGACAAGCATTTATGCTAGAAATAAATTAAAGTTTATATATATCTTGCAGGGAAAAAAATTTTGACGTAGTAATCTTGAACAGTCCAAAATATTGTAGTTCCTGCTAGGTCACGTGTTACTAAAATAACAATGCGAATAATAATTTTAGCGTACAGGATCTAAATCTATATTGTTGGTATAGTTTAATTTGTTTTACTAATAAAAAATATACTATTAATATAATTAATTTTACACTCGTAGTATTATTGTATTGTATTTTAATTGCAATAAATAATTTGTATAGCACTTAACAAATAATTCAACTTAAGAATAATTAGTTAAATAAATCATATGTAAATGATATTTACGAATATAGTAAAAATTGCGTATTATAAAAATTACAATGGAGATTGTAGAAGTTACTCAATTGACAGTCCATGTTAAAACTGATAGTATTTTTTGATGCAAAATTGAAGTTTTTAATCGGTAACTGTAATTTTTATTGAAAAAAATTATTTTTCTCCGTATGAATATTATGAATTCAATTTATATTTTATTATTCTTAATTTAAGTGACAGTTACATGTTAAAATATTATTAAAATGGTAACATTTCCTATATAGACTCCAGGTGTTACTTTTAACACTTTTTACGTGATTATTTTATAAATTGATTTTAAAATAAAAAACATCAAAAAAACAACATTAAATTTTTATTATGTTGAATTGAACTTCTGTCATAACCAGGGCTGTTATAACGCATCATTTATTCTTGATTATAACTGGACCAAATTTATTTAGTCTCCTTTGGGATTTTTTGTTTTTTAATTAAAAATTTTGTGTCAGAAAATCGGGTCAAATTTTAATTAAATATATTTTTACCCATATTAAATACCAAATGATATATGGGCTTCATTTTGCAGTAATGTATCAATTATCAACCCACAAAAACTTATTTCGAGATATCAACGTTTTTGTCGCGTTCAAAACAAAACATAGATTTTGTTACATTCATTTTCAAAATATAAATAAAATAATAAAAATGGACAAAAATAATTTGCCGTTTGTCTAGTAAATTTGATACATTTTCCAATATAATCTATTTTAAATTGTATTTTTATAATCATTCTTTCTTCAACTAAGTCAAAAAGTTTTTTGCAGAAAGTATTTTTTTTTTATTTATAATTTAAATATATTTTTTTGTATTTTCTGTTATATTTTAAACATAGTTCATACAAGGATAATTTTTGTCTAAAATAAATTAACTTATATAATTATTTTCCTAGTATAAATTGTTTAATTATTTTTTACAGTTCGAGTCTAAGATTAAACTGAAATCGAATTTTTCTTAGAAACTCTGTTGAATCATACGAACGAAAATAATATGTAGTAAACGGATCTTTAAGTTCTGAGAAAACATTGATAGTAAAATATGCACAATATTTACGTCATATTATTGCAGTAAAACAACAAATACAATAAATATCAATGATAAATCAATACATATATAAAACATTTATTACTCATAAACGAGAATGAAAACAAATATAAATATTAAAAAGAATACAATTTATTAATTAATTGACCGTTACATAGTTTCAATTTCAAATAATTATATGAAAATATTATAATGCTAATAGTTTTTAATATTTAATTATCATGAAGATATGTTTTTTATTAAACAATAAAGTGCTGAAGTAATTAATAATTTATTTTTAAGATTACTTTAATAGTTGTATGATAAAAAATATCTTAAAATGTAAAAAAAATAAATAGAATATGATCAATAAAAATTTATAATTATTAACAAAATAAATATTATGTACAATTATCTTCATCTCTCTCTGAATTATATTATTAATATTATAATTTAATGCAATTTTTTTTAACTATCTTAAAAACAAATAATTTGTAACAGGAAGTGAAAATTTGTTAGAAAAATCGTATTTTTTTAAATTCTCAATAAATCGTAAAATATTTTAGACACAAGAAAAATAGTAGCTATAATTTTTTAGAGAATTTAATTTTCTACGAAAAGGATCGATACATTTGTTTTTCAAATCAATAGTTTTTGAGTTATTTGAAAAAAGTTATTTTCTAAAATTAAAAAAATATATTTTGTGATTTTGTTATGAAGATGTTAAAAAATCTTGTAAAAAAATGAATTGTAGGTGTGCCAATGAATTATCTTAATTCTTTTTGTAGATACTTCGGGTTCTGGAAGTTTAAATTTTTCTTACATATAACACCTGGTTATACCTACAACATATTTTTTTTTTCAAATTAATTGATAGAACCAATCAAAAGATATACATTTTTATTTGAATTACTGAAAGATTTTTTTTCTCAAAAACCATTGACAACAATTTTTATCATCAATTTTAACCTTAAAATTTCGTTCGAAAAGACGCGAGGACATTTTCTCATATTTACCATGTAATGCCTGTATTCTTTACATAAAAAATTACGTTGTCAGAAAAATTAATATTATAAAAGCATGGCATTGGAAAAAAATTAATATTGATGATATTTTAATTAAAAAAAACTATTTCTTAGGAATGCATATAAGGTATTTTGCAATCGAAAAATACTCGACATTTCTAGGTTATACATATTAATTTTACATACACTTTAAATTATTTAATAATACAAAAATGTATGTCATTGTTTATTTAAAGAAAATAAGAAGGAAGTTTAACTTAAATTAAAAAAAAATTCGCAAATAATTTTACAACCACATAAAAAATTTAGATGTAGATAAACCCAGAAAGTAGGCCGGATATATCATGACTAATTAAAAGTTTCAAATTTATTATTAATAAAACGGGCAAGTGCGTGTTGGGCACGCACATGATAGGGTTCCGTAGTCATTCTCACTACGATTTATAAAAAGTATTTTTAAAAATTTTCGTGACTGAAGGGTTAAAATCAAAAAGTCATTCGACTTTTATTATTGCATTTTAGGAGACCTATCAAATGAAAAAAATGTGAGTTCACTTTTCAATCTATGAAAAGGGGGTCCAAAATATTTTTGACAATGTTCGTTATAATTTTCAGTGAAAGTACTAATTAAAAGCAACATTCTGAATTTTTTTCAGATTTTTTGAATCGATAGTTTAGAAAATAGAGGGGGGTCCCCCCCCTCTATTTTTTTTTGCAAATAAACTGCAAACATTACAGCCTAAAATTATATTTATAAAAGTATCAGAAAGTAAAATATTATAAGTTTTCGCCTACAATCCGGGATATCCAGAGAAAAACTGTAATTCTTATGCGGTGTTTACACCGAAAAAACAAAATAGAAACATTGTGTCTTTAAAAACTTCGTAGGTATTTAAAAATGTATAGGGTTTATTGCTTTGTGGTCATAAAAACATCGTGTTTCTGTTTTGTTTTCTCGGTGTAAACGCCGCATTACAGTATATTTTTTCCGTGTAGTTCATGGACCAACGATACCTAAATTCTTATTGTTAAAAAATAATCACATTGTTGCATAATATAATACTTCAAATTTCCTATTTTAGCTTTCTATAAATAATAATTTATAAACACATAATTTTTTAACTTATTTTTTTTAGTCGCTTTGACATATGAACAGTCTAATTATAATGATCATTATTAATGACTTTTTCTGCTATACGTGCGTAATTCTTTAATTAATTCCTTGTATAATTTATAAACAGCAATTAATTACATCAAAAGAGAAAGAAAAGAATAATTTGTAACAAAGATTAATTTTTATAGTTATATCTCGTATTTCACTTCTTTTTGCATTTCATTTGTCTTTTTCTACATTTCTCTTTCACCGCATATTGAATAATATCATAGCTACCTATACATTTCAATAAAATTATAGGTGGTCTATTTTTAATTGATATAATTTAATTTCTTTCTTTGTATGATTACAGTAGAACTTCGTGAGTACGTTTTTGAAGGAACTAGGGGGAGGAGGAAACACGTACTAACGAGAAAAAATATACAAATGAAATATTTTAACATGGAGTCTTGAATGCCGGGACCTAAAAAAAAGGTTCTAAAGAAAAACGTACTAACGAGGTTCTACTGTATTAAAATTTTTGTAACATCGTTAAAAAATAGGGTTGCACACGAGACGAGACAAAGTGTCGTGACAATTTCGTCTCGTGAAAAATATAGCATTCTCGTCTCAAAAAATATTAAATTGTTTTTTTTTTAAATATTTTTTCAATAACATTTTAAATTAATTATAATTAATTATTCATTTAAAAATTAATATCAAATACTAAAGTTTTACTATATACATCTTCCCCATCGTATTTCTCGTAAACGGTTGATCTTATGACAACTTAACAATGTATATTTATGTGTATTTTGTATCATATGGCCTTATAAAAATACCAAATATAAGAAAAAAGTGAAGAACAAAAAAATATTAGATAAAAATCAGAGGGCCCATAGGCCCTATACATCTCTGGTCTAAATAACCATTGTTTGAAACTGGAAATCGATAACACGTATTATTACTAATCTAGGTATTAATTTTCATTGCTGTATCACAATGGGTTCTCCAGATATTAAATAAAAACCAATTTTAGTTAAAATCTTTGGGAGTCTGTAGCTCCCTCACGAAGAGTTTCCGGACACATGTTTATATGAACTTTTTTGCTTAAAATATTTTTCTCAATCAACGGTTTAAGTTTGTTCCACCTGATATGACTCACCCTGTATACGCCCAGTATTATCAACTTTAACTAAATGCTCCATTAACTAACTGTCATATTATCGACAGATGTAAGCATAATACATTTAATTAAATAGATTTTAAATTATCTGCAGTATATTATGTCTATTTTTCATTGAGAGCTTAAATATTGATTTAAATCACGTTTGCAATACACCAAATTTACTTTAAAGGAGCATTTAGCGCTTAAGGAGCTTTAAATTGGTTGATAATACCGGGCAATAATCTTTTAAAAGACGATTTATACATATATAAATAAAGTTTATGTCGTCTCGGCCAAATTTTAGACGATCTCGTCTCTGTCTCGTCCAAATTAAGGTACTCTCGTCCTGGTTTCGATATTGTTTCGACTGACAATGAGATTGTGTAAAAATAAAGAAAAGTTTAATATCGACGTGCAAAATTATAAAAAAAATTAAACTATTTAAAATTAATTTAAAAAATATCTGTATATTAATTATTTTTTACAGGTTAAAAATAGGTTCCAATAGTAAAAAAAAGAATTCTAATTCATAATCCAAACATCACATAATTCTGGAATGTGCAAAAGCCCCAAGTCAAAGAAGACAATACAAAAAAATGCGTCTAAAAGAAAAACACCTACATCTCGTCTCAATCGAAAGTAAAATTCACAAGAAAAAAAAACACGTTTTCTTCTTAAGATATAACCTACCTAACCATAAAAAAGTATCAATTGCAAGATTGTGAAAATTTTCAAGACTTAGCGATCCCCATAGCTATCCCCTCCCACTTGCGGTGCTGGGGGCCGTCTTTGGCCCCCTCGAAGGCCGCATAACTTTCTCCAATAACTAGCCATCTTCTTCATAGCGCAGCCGCCTTTGCTTTTATTGTTCGACGTCCATCCGGTGAAGAACGTGCGTGTGCAAAGAACATACCCGCCGATTGTTGCACGATTAGAACGTAATACACGGGTCTGTTCGTTGTGACGGTGTGTACTGTGCAGTGTGATACATTAACGATATGTGATTTTTATTCGATTGTTGTACATATTTTTTTGCCATTGGATTGTTTTATTTGTATTTTTGTTGTTGCTGTTGTTGACTGTATAAAATGAAGCAGATTGGTATTTTATTGTTATGGTAAGTACCTAGGGATTTTTTTTATATTGTGGTTGGTAGCCTTGAATGGTTCAATGAAAGGGAAATTTATCAAGATTTTATATAAATTCATTTTGATTTATCATGCTTTGTTATCAAGACAAAAGAGTTATCCTTGGCTTCTGGGTAGAGACATGAACGTGCAATAATACATATTATTATAATAATAATAATAAAATAAAATTTATTATTATTATTATTATTATTAAAAGCTAAAAGTCATAGACAAAGTAAAAATTGTTGAAAGTTACATTATTTGAAAAACGTGTTCTATGACGTCATCAATAAATAAATTAAAACTTGTTTGCAATACAATATTTACTATAAAATAAGAAATTGCTGTAGCAGATACGTTCCTATAAAATATTTAATTCAATAATTATTGATTTCTAGTATACATATGTAATATGTATATATAAAACACTTTTCTTCGATTGACATAACATTTAATGTAATAATAGGAAAACAATTTGAAACTCATATACGCGAAACGTTAACCAAATAACTTAGAGCTTGTATCCATAAGACAAGAACGCAATATAGTATCAAGAAGACCAGACTTAAACACATAAGCAAATCAGGAATTGAAACATGAAAAAAAAATTAATTTTGCAAAATTGATTAAAAAAATATATTTATACATTTTGAAACCCCTATATAGCGAAACGTTAACCAAATAAGTTAAAGCTTCTATCCATAAGACAAGACGGGATATAGTATTAAGAAGACCAGACTTAAACACAGAAGCAAATCAGGAATTGAAACATGAAAAAAATTTTTTTTTGCAAAATTGATTAAAAAAAAATAGCGTGAATATTTTGAAACCCCTATATAGCGAAACGTTAACCAAATAAGCTAAAGCTTGTATCCATAAGACAAGAACGCAATATAGTATCAAGAAGACCAGACTTAAACACAGACGCAAATCAGGAATTAAAACTTAAAAAAAATTTTTTTTATAAAATTGAATAAAAAAAAATCAGCGCGAACATTTTGAAACCCCTATAATATACAGCGAAACGTTAACCAAATAAGTTAAAGCTTGTATCCATAAGACAAGAACCTAAACACAGAAGCAAACCAGAAATTGAAACTTGAAAAAAAAATTATTTTGCAAAATTGATTAATAAAAATATAAGCGTACATTAAAAGCTATATCTAAGATAAAAATAACCTTCAACTTGGCAGTAGGCAATTTTCCAACAACCGGTTATATGGTAAATGCAAGATTATTTTTTCTGTATAAATATTGAACGAAATAAAAAACGAGTCGTTTTAAAAGAAAGTGTAATTAAATATATACAGCTATATATGTATGTATAGATAATGAAATTTTACTTAAAAAGTGTACCATTAACAAATAAACATATAGAAAAAGTAGGTCAGATATATTGATCTTTATTTCACTTTAATTTTTTATGTTACTAGTTACAGAATTAGAAAAAAAAACATTTTTTGAACAACAATCATAAAAAAATGTTATTTTTCTTCTGGGTAGAAGTCTCGTCTTCTAAATGAAGCGATTGTAATTTATAACGAAAAGTATATTAATTTTACTTTGTGTTAGAAATGATTTATTATATTTTTTTAAATAATTTTTCGTGATTTTCTATCATTACTTCACTCTAATTTTTTATGTTACTAGTTACAGAATTAGAAAAAAACATTTTTTAAAACTACAATCATAAAAAAATGTTATTTTTCTTCTGGGAAGAAGTCTCGTCTTCTAAATGAGCGATTGTAATATATAACGAAAAGTATATATTAATTTTACTTTGTGTTAGAAATGATTTATTATATTTTTTTAAATAATTTTTCGTGATTTTCTATGATTACATCACTAATTTTTTATGTTACTAGTTACAGAATTAGAAAAAAAAACATTTTTTGAACAACAATAAAAAAAAATGTTATTTTTCTTCTGGTTAGAAGTCTCGTCTTCTAAATGAAGCGATTGTAATGTATAACGAAAAGTATATTAATTTTACTTTGTGTTAGAAATGATTTATTATATTTTTTTAAATAATTTTTCGTGATTTTCTATCATTACTTCACTTTAATTTTTATGTTACAAGTTACAGAATTAGAAAAAAAACATTTTTTGAACAACAATCATAAAAAAATGATATTTTTCTTCTGGGTAAAAGTCTCGTCTTCTAAATGAAGCGATTGCAATATATAACGAAAAATATATTAATTTTACTTTGTGTTAGAAATGATTTATTATATTTTTTTAAATAATTTTTCATGATTTTCTATCATTACCCGCAGCGTTATTTTTTTCACTAAAGATTATGTAATAGATATTGTTCAAAGAAAATTAAATTAATTGCGTTAGGTGTATATTTTTAATTAAAAATTAACAATGGGAGATACATATTGTTCGTTATTGTTATGTAAATTATAAATGTTCATACATACATGCGTTTAAAAAATCTTGTATATAATGATTTCCTATTTTTGTTAACATAATAATATATTATAACTATGCTTTTTAACTTGTGATAGATAAAATTATTAGAAAAACATTTATTAAAATATTCTTACTGTGATTGGTCCATTAACAACTTCCCTTTCCATTATGTGACCTTGTATTACCCTTAAGAAATATAACTTCCAATCAATATAAATTGTATTTTAATATCCCTTCAATAACAAATGAACAATTTAACTTATTAAAATAACTGTACTTTATTAGTAATATCTGCTGTAAAAAACGATTATAAAAATTGATAATTGTTGATGATTAGTTATAAATTATGAAACATTAAAAAGAATAGTTCACGAAAATCACGATCAACAATTTAAAAAAATAATGACGTTACATGGTTTTCACAATTATTTTAATATTCTTTTTGTCTTTAATGAATTTCTAAGGCTTGTTAGAATTACTGAAGAATGAAAATTGGTTATTGTGAAAGCAGTCATGAAAATTATAGGTAAAGGTCAAAGATTTTACACCGTTTCTTTTAAATTAATTTGTATTTTTTTCGATTAAAATCAAAACGCTTTAGGGGTTAATTTTGATGACGAAATATATGTATAACAATTTGTTAAAACTGTTATCTCAATTTTGATTGACAATTTTAGAAAGTGTATGCAAGCAAACATATCTATATTTCTTAATTAAGGACTATTTTACGTTATAAAAAATCGACCTGTCAAAATTGGAAAGATTTTTTTTCAGTTCGAACATGGTAGACTGCATTTTGCAAAATGTTAAATGATTACATATATTATTATGTAAATTAAGTGTCCCAAATTGAATATTCTTGTGAAAGACTTATTCCATGACAATAATTTTTCAATCTTGTTCAATAAAAATATTTTGTAACAAAGGTCAAATGTTGTTTTGAATTAAGAAGATGGAACCATTCAATTATCTTTTTATTTTCGAATTTTACAGTTATCGTATCTCTTTTTATTTTTGTTTCGACACACTTTACAGTGAAAAATATTTAAAATAATAAACAAAAAATCTATATTACTGTAATAATGATCATACAAAATTCAGAATCTATAATTGACAATAAATTTGAAGGGAGGTTTGCAGCTTAATTGAGAATTGAAATCACTATGAATTTTGTATCTACATAATATAAATTATTATATATAAAGGTTATAAATATTCATGAAATGATAATGTATATAATACCTACAATATTTTATCATTAGGTTTGGTACGGGCCCAAAATACCTAACTGGAGTAAGGAAGGGGGTGATAATTTATTTATAATTAAGTAGTATCGAACTTTACCTATCATGATTATGAAAATACAATTTATTTAAACTTAAACTAAAAATACACCTTAATCACAAAATTTATGTCACTCGACACGTGTTTCGACTTCACAAGAAGTCCTCATCAGGAGCCTAACGATTCCAGACTGATACAGTCTTGGTCAGAACCTATATATATACTAAATTATATTTTAGAATTTGATATCTACCGGAAAGATACTACCACTAAACGATACATAACTTTTGACTCTAATCACCACTATATACCAACATAAAATTGCGGCATTTAATACGATGGTCCATAGATTAATTAATATCCCTTTAACTCAAGAAAGATTTAATAAAGAATTTAAATACATCCAAGAGATTGCGGAATTCAATGGTTTTAATAAACAAATTATTAATAACATTTTAAATAAAAAACATTCTAAACTAAATCGTCTCAAAGACATTACTCTAACTAAAGAAATTAAAGAAGAACCTAAAAACTACATTAAACTCCCGTTTGACAAGACCACCAAAGGGTTGTCCAGAATGTTTAAGAAATTTGATTTTAAATTAGCTTTTTCTAATAATAATAACATAAAAACTCTCCTAGGTAACCCCAAAGATAAAATAAAAGTAAATGATAAATCCGGTATTTATAAAATCAGCTGTTTAAATTGCGAAAAAAGTTATATAGGCCAAACTAGGAGATCTATAAACATTAGATTTAAAGAGCACATGGCTCACCTTAAATACAATCGGGTGGATAAATCTAGCGTAGCTCATCATATGACTACATTAAATCATAAAACGGACATTAATAATTTAAAATTAATTAAAACATGCAATAATAATCAATTAGACGCAGCAGAAAGCTTAGAAATCTTGAGGGATAAGAATAGTATTTTTAATGGAGGTAGTGGACCTATCCCAGCTTCAATCCTTCTAGACCTTGCCGTTGATTGGTCTGAATCATTGAAGCGTGATAAGTCCTTTTAGTATATATATAGGTTCTGACCAAGACTGTATCAGTCTGGAATCGTTAGGCTCCTGATGAGGACTTCTTGTGAAGTCGAAACACGTGTCGAGTGACATAAATTTTGTGGTTAAGGTGTATTTTTAGTTTAAGTGACTAAGAAACCACAGTTTCTCCGTTTTTCAAGTAAAAAATTTATTTAAAATTAATTAATATCAATTTATCTATATGTATTTTATCTATGATCGTTTGGGGCAGCATATTCAAAACTTTTTAGGTCTTAAAAACTGTAGATTGGATATTTTCTTTGCGTTTTACTTCTTCGAACGTTATATTTATTTGGTATATGTATATAAAATATAAATCACGATATATTACATAGATGCTTATCGTTCCCTCTAAAATTACCCCCCCCCATTTTATACATAGTTTTTTAGATCAGAAATGTGTTGAAAAAAATTCCAATAGTTCACTCAATTTCAGTATCGTAACTACAAATTTTGGCCTTCAGAAATATTTTTAGGGTGGGTCATCTTCAAAAGGCAAAAAAATCTGATAATTTAATCGAAATGAACACCAAATCAAAAATATCAAATAAATTTGTCCTTTATCAAATTCATTTAATATGGAAAACAAAGGGCACACGAAAAAATTCAAAGAGCAGAAAAAAAGGAGCTTAATATTTGAATATTAATACGACCAACAGTACAAAAATTAATACTTGTTGTAATAAGAGAGATTCACAATTTAACAGTCAGTAATAATTAATTGGTATATAGTACAAAATCGATAAGAAATTCCAATATTTTTTAACTATTTTTTATACCAACTCTTAAAAAACTGTATCTTGAAAATCGATACCTACCAAATTTCATCAAAATCCAATTAACTACACATAAGTCAGAAGTTAATTTATAACTAACCTGTATGTAAAATCATCAAATATTTAAAATTTAATAATAGTTTGTAAAAAAGAACACCATAGAAATAAATATTCATGATACTCGTATGTATTATACAGAAAATGTAAGTAAAAATTGTATAGGTACTAACAAAAAGCAAAAACTACATAAAAGACATAAAAAATATTAAAAACCTGTATGTTAACACTTTAACAAGTAAAAATAATTAGCAAAGACGCAACAAACAACAATACAATACCCAATAAAATACACACACACACACACACACACACACACACACACACACACACACACACACGTTTAAAATAATCACACAATAATGCAACAAAAGTTTCACAACTGGTAGATGCAAATAGCTATATTATTGCACAACTTCGGCCACACACAACAACCTTATTATGTGCTACTGTATTCCGTGAGTTCGTAGTAGGCTCCCCCGCATCGCTTTCAATTGTTTTAGCATATTATAATTGATTACTATTACTACAAACTACAATAATGAAATATTTTGAAAATCCCGCCAAATTATTACGAATATTTATTTGATTGTTGCGAGGTGTTGGTAGTATTGTTTTATTTATATATCTTTTCTCAAGGAAGTTTTACGATGTTTTGTAATATTTTGCCAAAGTAATTGCAGATTTAATTTCTTCATGTTTTTGGCTAATTACACTATTACTTCAAAATTAAATGCTATTAAAATTGCGAATATAATAATATAAATAATTATTATAAGTGTGTAACTAATTCTTGATCTACTTTTTGATACAGGAAGTTTAACAGTGATGAAAGAAATTTGTAGAGTATAGGTACAATCTCTCAAAGAGCATATTCCTCTTTACCCCCAACATGCAATTATTTACTTGATAAAAACTCTTTCTACGGCAAATTATGCTATGTATGCACACAGAAAAAAAACTGTATTGGACCAAGAAAACCTTGTTTTGTATATAACGAAAACAATATTTTCTTAATAGAAGAAACATACTCTTAATCCAACTACGTATTTCCTTCGTTCAAGAATACTATAGTTGGTTTAAGTCTTTAAGAGATTATTACTTATCTTAAGAAAATATTGTTTTCGTTATATACAAAACAAGGTTTACATGGTTTCAGAAATCCTTTCTACCAGTGCAGTTGTTTGAAGTTTAGATATTTCTTATTGTGTTATAAATTTTAATACTTTGCACTTAAAATTTATCTAGTTTTTACATAAATGTTAACACTTTATTATTTATTTTTTAATGCAAAAGGTGAATATTTAATCGTATTAAAATATAGAAAATCACAAAAAATATTTTAAAAATAGCAAATCTATTGGGGCGAAAGGATGTTGGTTAGTTTTTACGTTAAGTTAAAACATATCAAATCACAGTAAATACATCAAAAATATGTAATTTTGAAATCTGACAGGTCCAAAGTTAGGTCAAGTGCAAAGTATTCTTTTTTTAGAGCAAAGTATTTATTTTTAGTGTAAACTATTTATTTAAAATAATATAATTTGTTTTAAGTTCAATATATTTGTTTAATGTTGAATAATTAATTTTTCGTGCAGTATATTTGTTATAAGTGAAAACTATTAAATAAAAAGTGTTTATTATTAAAAAAATGCATATAAATACAAGCCTTTTTAATTTTATATAATACTTAGTATGACTGTAACATTTTTGTTTAAAAGATTTAATGAAATTTTTTTTTTATTGCGATCTACAACGATCTTCAGAGATCTTTATAGATCGTTGTAAATCGTTGTAAATCTTTGTAAGTAAGTCTCCACAGATCAAAAGCCAGTTACTAAATATGATTTTATCTCAAAATGCAGATCTATCAAGATCTGATTTGATCACTTCAGATCTAAAACATTTTTTCCTGGGTTTTGAAAGACAAGAAATCGTTTTGTAGTTACATTTAAACATCTGAATGATTTGTAAAACAAAATAAAAAATATACAATGTAACAGTTATGTAGGTACTAATTTTATTCCGTAATATTTAAAACAAAGAATTCTTTCTGTTCATAAAATCTATATATAAATAATATTAAGAAATAAAAATACTATATGGTTAATATAACAATATACAAAACATTCTTAATGATGTTTGAAAGGAAAGTAATATAAATTATTCAAAACGATTAATAATTGATTTATAATAACGTAAATTAAATATGCATAATACATATTATTTAAAATGTTTCTGTTTTAAGAAATGAAATACACAATTACAGAATTTTCTTGTGTGAAACATGTACCTATCTACTTATGTTTATATCTTATAATAGCTACCTTGATAATTATATTCTTTTTTTGCGAATAATTATCTAAGATTAATGATGAAATCTAATAATTATGTTTATATATTTTTATACACTTAACGAGTTTTTAAAGTTTATAAAGTACTATTTAATTTTTTTTTGTTTAAAATCATTTTCAGAAATACTTTGTACTTTTTCTATGTATATATATTTTTAATGCACACTTTTTATTATTATTCATAGTCAAGGATGTAGCTAGAAAATACGCTGACTTCATTTAGACAAAAATGTAATATTTCTATGCTTGGTAACTAAAATAATTTATGTAAAAAAATTATTCCAGGAATTTAGGACATGTAAATGTACTTAGATCAGGGATGGATTTAGGTATAGTTATGTATGAAGCTGCAAATGAACGTGTATGAAAAATCTGTGGGTGGGGAGGGGCGTTAATGAAATCGGTAAAAATTTTTGATTAATTTGAATAATTTAATCAATTTTAATAAACAAGCAGCTATTTATCCATTAATAAATATAAATACAAATATTTTTACTGAAAATGAGTTTAGAAAACTTTAATATGTAAAAAGCACTAGAAAGTTTTTTTAGCAATTTTATATTATATCAAAGTAAACGCATATTGTTTTAAGACCAGTGCATCATTAAGAAGTAATTAATTAAGCGTATTATTAAATAATACAAGTAATTTTTTTTAAATTAAAGTAATAGAGAATATTATTATTAAAAAGTTAAGAATAAAAGTTATAGATAGTTTGATTACCTTCAAAAATGCTTCTTAGAAAATTTTTGTTAAGCTGACTTAATTAATTGCACCCTTATTTTCAAGATGGCGGAAAAACAATATCGTTCCGAATCCCGAAAAATGAGTTTTAGAGTCACGGATGATCCCTCTACGAACCCATCTAAAAAAATTGCTGCCTACCCAAAATGCACGGTTGCCTTATTTTTTACGACGCTTTGACTATACTATATATAGTATCTTTAATAAATTACGTTCTACAAATTGATTTTTCCTGAATTTTTAAAAAAATATTTTTAAACAGTTGGTACCTACCTATTTTTTAAAATTATTATTACCTAAATTTTATGTCCTAACTATTTATTCAGTATAATGAACCATATTAAAAAAATCATTCTGTGATAACCACAACAATTTATTTTTTACATTTTTTGCAATATATTTTATGACAGCTTTATATCCTATTTTTAATCGGTTGCAATAGAAATATCGAATATGATATTAAAGTTTAAATAAAAAAATCATATTTTTCTGGAAACATTTAAAAAGGTTAAAATATTTATAATTATAAATCTGAAGGTCGCAATAATATATTTTTTTTGGAAACTGATATAGAAAATTAACATAATATGCATACAAAGTATATAATTATTTTAATCATCTTACAACCTCTAGTTTTATAATTTTAAAACATGTGTATTCTATGTTAAAAGAAAATGTAAATGAATGTAGCTAATAGTATATTATAATATATTTGATAGTTTTATATAAATATTTAAAAATATATCACTATATTATTCACACCGTGGCATTTAATATTTTTTTAATTTAAATGTAACTGTAGTATTTAAACAATATAACATATTATATAATTTATAAAAAATAACTTTCAATTTACTATTTTCATTGTGTTTAAACTGACTGGTATTTGAACCTACGACCTTTAACTCAAATAGACCATGAAAGAAGTATTTTATATTTTGAATACAATCGTGTAAAAATGCATATCAAAAAAAAATCTATTTCCTTAAACGAATGAAACTTTATGAAGCAAAAAAAATGTGTATAATAATTAATTCTAGGTTAAGAGTTTCCGCATATATGAAAATTGCATGTGATTTTTAGAAAAGATTTCGTAGATAAAGAATACGGAAGTATAAGAAACGTTTAAGATAAAATTGCTGAACTACACGAAATTTTAAATAAATATGTCGAATTTATTAGATACATACAATCAGGGCCGGCCCGAGCATTCCTGGCGCCCTAGGCAAAAAACTGAAAAGGCGCCCTCTTAAGAGAATTTGTGACAAAATTGAGTGGGGTGTCGTTAGAAAGGTCTCCTAAAATGCAATAAAAAATTTATCAGAACCTTTTGATTTTAACCCTTCAATCACGATGTATTTACTCTCCAAAGTCATTATAAAAGCCCCCCCCCTCTATTTTCTAAACTGTCAATTCAAAAAATCTGAAAAAAAATCCAGAATGTAGTTTTTAATTAGTACTTTCACAGAAAATTATAACGAACATTGTCAAAAATATTTTGGAACCCCCTTTCATAGACCGAAAAGTGAACTCACTTTTTTCACCACTTACTTACCCCATTGAGTAGGGTGTCATTTGATAGGTCTCTTAAAATGCAATAAAAAATGTCAAGTAACTTTTTGATTTCTCTTGCTTCTACCAGCTAAAAATCGTAAAACGCGCCTAAAGAAATTTTAACTTCAAAAAAACTGTATTATTTTTGAATTTCGATGCCGCCGATTGCCGCCCTCCTAATACGAGCGCCCTAGGTCATCGCCTAGTTCGCCTATATGGCCCTGCATACAATTTTAAAAGAATATTATTTAGTCAGAATAAAATGTTTTTTTTTTAATTACTGATAACTGTATAGCCTTTACCCACAGCTTAAATATGTATTTTGAAATTGATTAAGGTTTTATTACTGCTCAGCTCCTAGATTGATTAGTGTGATAAAATCCAACATAAAACAATAAAATAATTTAAATATTTTTATTCAGTTTACTCGAAATAAATAAAAAGACAGAACAAAATTCTAAAAAAAAATTAATTTAATTGTCTATGACGAACAAAAGACCCCATTTTATAAATCTATAAATAAAATATGTTGAAATATTAGCATTGAATTATTAAAACATAATAATTGAATCTTGGTTTTCGAATATTATTCCCATTTTTTAAACGAAATATTAACCAAATATTGAACAAAAAAAATATAAATGTCATCTTGAAGTAATCATTGAAGAAGCCATAAATTTTGACATTAATTTAACATGTATTTTACAACTACCATATTTGTTATTTCCTGTGATCAATTAACTTTGAATACATTTTTGCATCTATGTAAAAACCATTATAGAACCTTTAGATTGTGTATATCAATTCTATTTTACAAATGCACATTTCAATGAATACTATTGACACAAATACACAAATAAAATATATATTTATTCAGCTATATATTTAATTGTCCAATAAAACATCTTTATCCAAGGTCTTCGTTCATATGCATACACATCTTTATAAAAGATGCACATAATGAAACGATATTAAAATAAAATATCTTCGTTATCGATCGAAAATGTTTAACAAATATATTCTCACCATTTAAAATAATTTACAACAAACGAGTTTCTTATTTGCAACAATTAACATTTGAATTTAATTTATACAGTAACCGATATTATCGATAACAATGAATTTAGCAACAAATGTTGACGTTTACAACAAACAAGTTTCTTAATTGCAACAATTAACATTTGAATTTAATTTATACAGTAACCGATATTATCGATAACAATGAATTTAGCAACAAATGTTGACGTTTACAACAAACAAGTTTCTTAATTGCAACAATTAACATTTGAATTTAATTTATACAGTAACCGATATTATCGATAACAATGAATTTAGCAACAAATGTTGACGTTTGTAACCTTGAATGAAGGGCAAAGTTTTCATTTACTGTTGCCAAATTCTTAATATACATATTAATAAAATACCCACCGTAAAAATGTTAATGTTATTTTTTTATATCAAGGCCAATCTGTTAGATGTAATTAAAATTTTATGTAATTTTGATAATGCCAATGATTTGTTAATTAAATTAAATGATACAGCAAAATAAAAACATCTGATTTATTAAAAAAAATTATATAAATAAATTTTAATTGTTCTGTACAAAGGTACAATCAAGTTTTAATTTTATTCAAAGCATCCTACGTGAAAAGCTGGTATTAGGGTAGGTCAAGAGAAAAATGTACAGACGAAGCCTACATGCGTATATGAATGTAGAATGCAGACATATGGTTTATTACAAAAAAGAAATCAAGCTGGCGATGGGTTTATTGACAATTTCACTTGTTTTAAATAACTTAACCTTTGGTTTATGGTACGCCCCTGGATATATCTTGTATGATCTCATATACGGATTCTTTCACATCTGACCTTGTTAAAGTAAGATTTCTTTAAGGGAGTTTGAAAATTACTATCGATTGTCTGCAATTTACTCGATATCAGATCAATTATAGATAAATATATTTAATAGTACAAATTATAATAATTTTATTATTGTATAGGTACACGGAAAAAACCCTAAAGAATTACACTTTTTCGTTGCACATCCCGGATAGTAAACGACAACCTATTATTATAAAATATTTTTTACTCGATCTCTGTAATAATATTATAATTTTAGGCTGTAATGTTTGCAGTTTATCTATCAATTTTAAGCGCCTCTGAAAATACTCAATTTTTGGGAATTTACTGTGGTCAAATGAAACAACGAATTAAAGCAAAATTAATTTAAAGTAAAATTTTAAATAATTTTTCAGATTTTTATGAATGAAAATTATTAATCTCTGGCCGATGGTAGGTTTTCATCAAAATTTGGAGTTTACACCTTCCGTACATGCTTTTAGCCAAATGGTCAGATCTGGAACAATTTTACAAAGTGACTTTAGTTTTTTAAATTATCCTCTATGGAATGAACCACTTTGGTTGGAAACAAAAAATCCTGTAGATTTTTATGGCCAATGAAAATTACAGTTCAAATAAATAAACATACATATAATTATTGAAATATATAACTCTGAGGTGTAAAAGTGGTTCATTCCATAGAGGATAGTTTCAAAAACTAAAGTCACTTTGTGAAATTGTTCCAGATCTGACCATTTGGCTAAAAGCGCATGTACGGAAGGTGTCAACTCCAAATTTTGATGAAAACCTACCATCGACCAGAGATTAATAATTTTCATTCATAAAAATAAATTAAAATGTACTTTAAATAGTGATTAAACAGCTGTGTTAATTTAACTTTAATTCGTTGTTTCATTTGACCACAGTAAATTCCCAAATATTGAGTATTTTCAGAGGACGCTAGACTTGCTAACCCCCTTAAGACTGTAAAAAATATTTTATAATGATAGGTTGTCGCTTACTATCCGGGATGTACAGGAAAAAACTGTAATTCTTCAGGTTTTTTTTTCCGTGACATACAAGTACGAGACGTCTCGCTTTTAGAGACGAGACTTTTCTCGGTCTCGTGATTTTTAAATGAGATCGACAATTTTAAATAATTAAAATGTATACTAATGTAAAATTCGTTGCATTCTATGCCATATGTTTTGAATATTCATTCAATTTATTATAATAATATTAACATTATGTAATTGTATAGCATTATGATGTACATATATAGAATATTTCAAAACATTATTCGCTAATTTGTTGCACACAAATATGCAAGATATTAGAAATTAAAGATATTGAATATTGAGTGCCAATTTCACTTATTAATTAATTATTAAATATGAACAAATTACTATTAAAAGTATTAACATTAAACTACAATTTAGGAAAACAATTTGTAATATAAAGGCCTAGGGTTCCGTTTAACATAGATCAGGCCCTAATTATGAGAAAAACCTTAAAAAAACAATAACATTAAAAAATATATAAATTTTTTTAAATGTTCGGCGTGCTCGTACTGTTCGACTCGATTCACTCGACTTGTTCGAAGTAAAATGCTCAAATCAATTTGCACTATAATATTTAAGTATTTAAACTAATTGTAAGAATAAAATTCAATAAAGAGCTAACTTTTCGGGCTGTTGTCCACGTTGTCGTATTCTTACACTTGAGTTTCGACTCTCAATCAATTTCAAAATCACTTCTGAAGAAGACTCAGACATGGGAGTCGAAACGTCAAGTGTAAGAATACGACAACGTGGACAACAGCCCGAAAAGTTAGCTACTATATGGACAATGGCTACGAAAGCCTACAGAAGAAAAATTCAATAAAAACCATTTCTAAATTCTAGCTCATCAGCTAATGCGTTTCAAACTTAAAACTAATCAAACCAAAATCGGCATAAGCTCATAAATCAAATAATATATTTGAATTCTATTCCGTCATATTGATCCAATCACCTGTTACACCCACTATAAAATGTGTGTCTATAGGTGCGTCTAAACAAACCAAAAATCAATTAAGAAAGAAGATTATTACCTTAACCTTTAGTAGACGGCGTTACGCCCCTGGACATATGATTTCACACGCAGAATCTTTCACATGTGGCCTTGATATACGCGCTGTTATGATTTCGTTACAGTTTCCGGATCTTTTGCAACATCGCTAAACTGGATTCGCAAAGATCTTCCGTACGATCAAACGTGAATGTGTGGAAGGTCTACATAAATGGAGCTATACTGTTACTTATTGTTTTATATGTGTGCTTAATGTCTTGATGGGTAATTTAGATTTGGGGGCTTTTGTAACAACACCTTATTTTTATCCTATTATCTATATAAGTTATCTTTTATGTCAGTGTTTCATAAAAAGAATGAAATAATGAAGTATTTACTCCTCTTTTCACCGTGTACCCCTTGGCAATGCCGCAGATAGGGGAGGGATCAAGGGGATCAATCCCCCCCATGAGTCTACAAAAATTATAAGATGATTATGATATATGAGTATTTTTTCAATAATGAATACGTCTAAATGAAGAATTTAACCAATTTTTGTACTTTGCACCACATAAAAAATGATTTTCATAATGAAAAATATCACTATGAGATTTAATAATAATTTATATCTCCCTCCATCGCAAAAAGCTATCTACGCCACTGCTCCTTGGAACCCTTTCACGGACATACAGAAAAAATATATAATATACAAAACATTTATTATTTCGTTACAATACCTTAAGATTTGAACGAACTGTGGGCCTTTTTTATTCAAAAATATATCGTTGTCTATAATTTGAACTAAACGTAAAACTATACTGAAAATTTATTTCGAACTCACATGGTTTTAAATTAAGAAACTTGAATTTCACATATATTTTTAAATATAATGGCTTGGCTATTTAATACACACTTTTGTTAATACTTATTTCAATAGAATTATCAATTTTCTACAAGTACCTAAACATAAAATTATGATAGAAATGGTTACAGAACATATTATTACATGTTTGTATTAAAATTGCAAACTTACATTACTCAAATAAATATTTAATTGTCAGTAAAATTTGCAAATGATTACGAAATGATAAATACTATACGACACAAAAGTTTTAAATAAAGAATCGTAAAATTTGAAACAACCTAAAGCAGATACTCTGATAATATAATCATTAATAATTAGATTTAACTAATAATTAGTTTAAATGTTCACCATTTTGACACCCATTGGCCGATTGTCACCAAATTAAGTTGTTTTACAGTTAAGTATCTATAGATTATGATTCAGTAATGGCAGTAATCAATTATCAATAAATATTTCTAATTTAGTACATTAAATTAAACAAGAATCCAACACTGGGGTATGGTCAAGGACCCTTTATTTGTAATAAAATAGACAACAATACAATAAATTTCAATACCTCTATCAATTTAGAGTAATTCATTACGTTATCACTCTGATGGTTTTTAAAAAATAAACAGCAATAATAATGTCCGGTATTATAAACGACCTAGCAAGGTTAGGTAGCAAGCACTCTCAAATGAGATATCAAACTTATATGACAGTTCTCAGTAAGTTGGTTTTTACCGCTTTTTACGCAAGGTTAGTAAATACACTTTACATACCTTTTTTTTACTTCCTATGTATGAAACTATCTATCTAAAACGGTAAAAACCAACTTACTGAGAATTGTCATATAAGTTTGATACCCCATTTGAGAGTGCTTGCTAGCTTGCAAATTTGCTAGGTCGTTTATAATACCGGACATAATTCTTACAAATATGTTATTAAATTTGGCTAATGCCCGGTATTATAAAGAAATTGCATGCAAGAAAATTTGTTTCCATGCAAAATTTGCGATTTGCAAACGCTATCTACTAGGAGTCAAATGTAAAAGACAACCAATCACAGATTGTAGCTTTAAATTATCAAGACAATTTGACTCCTAGTAGATAGCGTTTGCAAATCGCAAATTTGCATGGAAACAAACTGCTTGCATGCAATTTCTTTATAATACCGGGCATTACACTAGGTTTAAATATATTCTGATAATAGAGAATTTAAAAAAAATGCTGTTGATTTATTACAACTAAAAACTACCAAAATTCAACATTATGAACTTATATTTATATTTTAGTAATAGAAAATGGAAATCAATTGATATTACACTGAGTAAATATGGATACTGCAATATTCTCTTTCAAAAAAATTAGGTAAGTCGCTGATAAAATTTAAGAAATAATGATCATGTTATTAACGTACATATGTAAACATTTTTTAGACCACACTACGAAGCAAATCCTACATGTAAAATATAAAATTATGTAGGTAGTATTAAAAATGAACATTTCAAAAAATCGTATACAATAAATAAAACCTACGTCGTATTTTATTATAGCAAATATTACAGCATTTAGTTTCACTATCGTTTCAACAATTAGTATTCCTTTTTGATATAAATATATGGCATCATAGACGGCAACACATCATGCATTTTCACTTTTTCATCGACGACTGTTAGACAATTATTTTTATTCCTATATGTACAGAATAGAAAATGTTCAAGTGCAAAATTTCTCCGTCGACAATGAAATTCTGGTATCGTTTGAAAATGTGGTTTCTATTTAAATAAATTATATAAACAAGCATTTAAATGACATCTCCGTTTCAAGTGCAGGGACGTGGCTAAGGTATTTGCCCTGGAGTGTTTTTTCACGACATATATTTCATTTATTAACTTCACTAATCGGTTTTGTGTCTATTGCAATTTAATAATTCTAATGCCAAGCAACTAGTATTTATTTAAGCAATGTTTGCGCTTTGGTTAAAACTCTGATTTAAGTACAGGGACGTGGCTAAGGTATTTGCCCTGGAGTGTTTTTTCACTACATATATTTCATTTATTAACTTTATCTATAGGTTTTGTGTCTATTGCAATTAAATAATTCTAATGCCAAGCAACTAGTATTTCTTTAAGCAATGTTTGATCTTTGGTTAACATGTTTGAAAAGAAGTAGTAATTTATTATAATTTTTAATAATAGATAAAAGCGAAAGTTATTCTGTTTATTCATTTGTTTCATGTAAAAACTACTAATCGGATTAACTCGTTGTTTTTTTATCAAGATAGTAGAGGTCAAGGATTATCACATGTACCAAATGCGAGAGAAGGCATGGGAACAATTTTTTAAACGATAACAATTTCGTAGTAACTCGCTTGTAATTTAAAAATGTGATGTTCTGTATGCCAAAATGACTAACTCAATTTAAAAAAAAATAAGACAAGTGCAAGTTATACTTAAATAAGAAAAAGCTTGTAAAAATAAGTGTTCTTTGCAGTCAGCTCCCCCCACTAAAATTATTGAAAATTTTGAAAAAAAATTTCGAAAAAATTTTCTCTAAAACTAATGGTTCAGCACTTATAAGAAAATAAATAAATAAACAATTAAATTGTTGATAACAATTGATCATGCTAGAATTTTACAATCCTGATAATTTTGGCTCAATCTACACCTATTTTTCAATGTTTGAGATTTCTCTGAGCGATTCTTTTGGTAATAAGAGTGGGGGACAGCAAATCAGTTTTCTCAAAATATGTTTAAAGAATGCATAAAAAATACATCATGTATATTGTTGAATTTGCGCTTTAATGTGCTTTCATTTGACAAAATACACGATACCTTTAAAAAAATTGTTTTTCCATTTCCCAATTTACATCCTGAAATTAACCCTCAGAGTCAAAATTCTATTTTTATACTTCATGTCTATAAGTAGGCAACCCTACTCTATCTCTGTACTAAATTTAAAAAAATCTGCGCAACTTCTTTATAACTTTTTAACTGAAATATTTGAACGTAGTCGGCTTATAATTTTTAAAACTTTTATTTTTATTTAAGACATTTTTTAGATCTATTAATAAACTACCTACATACATTTTACTTGTTTATTGTAATCTGAACAGACAATCAATTATATGTAGGTATCTAAAATAGTAATGTGTAGGTACATAATGCATATTGGTTTTTATTATAATTTTTGATCTACAACATATTTTTTTCTTACATGCGTTAAATATTTTTGAAATTGTTTTTTAAGCCCTTTCATTTGATACCAATTAAGTTAGGTTTTGATAAAAAGAATCTTTCAAAAACAATATGGCATCTCACGGCTGCCATTTTGAATTTCCCCTAAAAAAACTGTAGTCTATGACACGCGAAAAATTACGATGAATCTAATGATACCGCATTTGTTGTAATTAATGAAATAGTTTTGGCTCTATAAGGGAACAATACGACCATACCCTTTTTTGGGCTTAATCGGTAAAAATCTTTTGTTTTGGGAGTATTTAAGGTATAGTATAGTATATACCAATTATTAGCGAATTTTTCGAAGAAAAATATAGCTATTGCTATCACCATCATGACGCAACTTCGGAAAAAAAACTATATATCTTTATCAAACTTGATCTCGAGATCACGAAAATGAGGTCCGTTCAAAACTGTATGTATATATATATATATATATATATGTATATCTGCCGTTTCGAGTGGACTCTCTAGCCTTCCAGGATTACTTCCGATCTTTTTGAAACTTGGTTGAAAAATCGATCTCACGAATACCTCGGTTAAGTTCGTTAGTCAGCGAAATTCCTTTATTGATTTCAAAATGGCGGCCGTTCAAAACCGGAAAAAAATCATATCACGGGTATTAAATATCGGATTGATAATATCAAATATGTTTTGGAATCCTCTCAATAAAACAAAATTATTGTGTCTCTTGTGATTTTTCGATATAAAGTACCGTTTGGTTGATATTTTAAAAACAAAAAAAATATTGTAGAGATTGTAAACTAAGAATCTCGAGTTCGAGTCCCGATGTGGAAATTTTTTTTTTACAAGCTTTTTATTTTATTTTTTGGTTTATTATGTAGAGTAAAAAGTTAATAATCAATAAAAAATTTAAAAAATTTCAGAGCCAACTTATTTTTACACATTTAATTATTTTTTTATTTTTTTTTTATCAAATAAAATTCGCTTACCGCGGTGGTTGCGCGGACAGAATATTTTAATATCTAATTAATTTTCAAAGCTATCAAAAAGCATTGAAGAAAACATAAACATTCGTTGTAGAGAAAAAAACTTGTAGCAAAATTAAAAGGTATAATTATAATTAAATTATTAATTAAAATTTGTTTCCATCCATTAAAAATTATTAAATTTCTTATTAAAATCCATAGCAAAATTAACCAATCAAATGGATCGTTTAATCGTTTTAAAGCCCTGTATAATATTATTCCAGCTATTATTTGGTTGAAAGTAAAAGTTGAAACCTGACTCTAATATAAATTACCAATTTACCTTCACACTGAAATTAAAAGTGGACAGCAGTCAACAACGTCCAAACTTGGATAGAACATAAGTGAGTGTTTTGTGTAGCAGACGTTCTACACATGTTCATGTTTAAATAATAACATCAAGTACCAATTACATACTATTACAGTGTATTCCAAGTTCATTAAACCATAGGAAGATTAACATAGAGCGAATTAGAAGTATTGTAGTAGGCTTTGGTAAAATTTAATGATATGCCATTGTTGCATTTTGAAATGCCGCCACAAAATTTGATAAAATAGTCACTAGTCTTTTGTTTTCACGTTCACAATAAAAACAGTGAGTTACAAAAATGTTTTAATTATTGTAAAAAAATAATATTTTTTTACATATAAAATTGAAAACAAAATACTAATGACTACTTTATTAAATTTTGTAGGGGCATTTCAAAATGCACCAATGACACATTTAAATCTGACCAAAGGCTACTATAACACTGCTAATTCTTTCCATTATGAATTTCCTGTGGCTTAACACATATGCCCAGTATTATCCTTTAGCGCTAAATGCTCCTTTAAGGTACATTTGGTGTATTATAAACTTGATTTAAATCAATATTTAAGCTCTCAATGAAAAACTTAAACAATAATTCCGTAGTCCACCGGGCCCACCTAGTTTATGTATAAATAAAATCTATAATATATGTTTGTAGTATTATTCTGTAAGTTGTGGCTGGTTATCTATATAAACGAGGTTTCTGGGCTGTTGTCGTGTATTGCTTTACTTGACGTCTCGACTATCATGTCATTTCTGAAGAAGACTCTGACAACAGCCTGGAAACCTAGTTAACAAGTATATGTACTTATATTAATTATTTAGTATACGTATTTATCATTTACTTAAATTACCCATAGGCGCTTTTAACAACTTTTAAACATAAAGCACTTTTCATGTCTAAATCAGTGGCAACAAATTTATTCGCATATTATTTAAATTGCGACCTATTAAATCGTGACAACTGATCACTTGTTAGAAATTTTTTAACTTTTAAAGTGAAAATGTACTTTTCAATTAATGTTTATTTTTCATACACACGATATTTAAATCAATGAAGAATTTCAGCAAATACTATACAAATAACTAATTCCAAATCACGTGTACTGACTTTCTCTATGTCGGATTCTAAATACACTTGTTAGTAAATTAACGAGAAGATATGTATTCCGATATGTGCGTACACATAAAAACATAATTGATAAAAACACCAGTGTTTCACAAACAATTTGTGTTATTTCAAATATTGTATATTGTATTTTTTATATATGCTAACTCTTCAGTTTGAGGTTTCTTAAATGCTTCATTGCAAAAATTAAATGCAATTGAAGATATTCATTGAATGATCAAGATAAGAATCAAAGCGACGCATGTTGTACCCAGAGAAATATTTGATGAATAAGTTTTTCGATTTTCAGTTGAATTATGATTCAAATACATATTTAATTCGTATCTATCTATTAGAAAAATGTTAAATATTTATTTATTTTATATTTCGATGACAAACTATTAGTAAAACTAATGTCCGGTATCATAGAGAGGCTTGCAAAATTTGCTAGCTAGCAAGCACTCACAAATGAGGTATTTATTTGTGATAATATCTACATATGAATTTGCTATGGAATTTGGAGCAGTGATATTTCAACGAATTGTAACACAGTTGGCAACTTTAACTGTACAAAGTAATGTCCATAATATTACCACTGTTTTAATACCGTTGGTGTTTACATACAACGCGTGCGCGAAACTTGTCAAAGTATTCATGAAATTCCAAAAGAACTATCATATAAGTTTGATACCTCATTTGAGAGTGCTTTCTAGCTAGCAAATTTTGCTAACCCCTTTATGTAATCCTAGAATTATAAAGCTCCTGATGAGAACTTCTTGTGAAGTCAAAAAACGTGTCGAGTGACAGTTTTATTATTTTAGTTTTAGAGACTATATATAAAAAACCACAAATTTTCCGTTACCTGCAGTAACAATAAACTCTATTGAGTACACTAGAAATCTATAAGCGTAAAAGATTATATAAAATTTGGTAATAAATTCTTATTTTCTGGATAAACCGGGTGGATAAAAAAACATCTGCTGTTTGGCGACATTGTACTTTGGAATTATAGAAAATAAAAAATTTGGAATAGTTTTAATATGTATGTTATCATATAATGATATAAACATATATAATATGTTTATTATCGCATAATTTTCCGAAATTCAGGCACTTGTTTCGGAAATGCGACTTTTTAGCGGCATCTAATTGGTTCTAATAAATTAAATAATCGTGCTTCGATTTACGTACTCGAAGTTAAATCATGCACCTGGAATCGAAGGTGTCATAGTCTAAAGTGTTAAATCTAAAACTGAACATAATGATATAGTTAAAATTCAATCAAAGAAAACCGATTAAGCCTGAGAGTTAAGAATACGGATGTAAATTAGATCTCATAAACGATTGTGTCACCTGAACTAATCACATACATACAAATTTACTTAAAAAAATCAAGGCAAGCATCGCGAAGGTGATCGCGCATGCAGGTGAATTTCTTCAGCGTCTTTTTTAGTGACCACTTTCTCTTCATTACTTTCACACAACATTCTTCCCTGAACGTCCTCTAGAGCGACCTCGCCCCTCCCCCCACCCTTCAACACTGTGTTGCTGTCCTTTAGTGGTCACAGCACACTACATGTATTTAAATTTGATTGACATAATAATAGGAAGTTAAAGTATTGAAGGGCGTTTGGAAAAAGAATTTTTAAAGTTGATGTTTATGTATTTATTATTGTAAATGCAACTGTTAAAATGTTTGCAGCTTCGTTGCACATTGAAATTAAAATTTATTTTGATGAAATACTTCAGTGGGCATAGATAATTATAATTGAGTCGTTTAGAAGCTGAAATGGTTAATAACACTTTAAGCGTTTATTGTATTCATAAAATTAAAGAAAGTAAATACTTATTAATTAGCAGCGCATTTTGGTATTTGCTAAGGGTTTTAAAATTGATTATTTTATTAATATTACAATAAGTTAATTTTAATGAATTAATAATCAATTAATAATTCATTTTAATTACTTTAAAGTTTATAGCTATAGTACGTTTTAGAGGTGGCTCAAAATTTTTGACGGAAGACCGAATTAAATATTATAACTAATTCGTAGGACACTAGTTTTTTTCGTGAATTAGAAGTCAGTTATATTCTTCCCTTTCACTGTCTTGTAATTTAATATTTAGGAAACGCAGGAGCGTAACCGGGGGGGGGGGGAGAGAAATATATAAAATATATAAAAAGTATTGTCGCTTATGTAACAACACCGCTCAAGTCGAAAATTAGCGGTTTTTACAATTGAATGTCATTGGATAGAGCTACTCATTGCGCGTCAATCTACCAATCACATCTAGACGTTTTGGCCAATAAGAGACCAGAATTCAAATAATAGTGACAGCGCGCTAGCCGGTAGCCTATATAAAACATACATGGTTTTTTCGCTCTCCTGTAAAGTTGATCAAAATGACTTGAGCGGTGTTGTTAGATAAGCGACGTTATATTTTAACACGACTCCTATAATATTTCCCTCCGCAGTGTAACCTCTCCTGGCTACGCCACTGTAGTGAGACCAGTTTTATACTTTACATTAAATGTTGGATAGCGGAAATTATCACGAATAACAATTTTAACACAGATACTTTATTTCTAGGTCATTGGTGACGTCACAAGCCCTTAACATAACCGACTACGTGAGTCGACTTCCAGCGGATCTGCAAGAAACCGCACGCCGAGCGTTACTAGCGGAGACAGGGGGCGATGGGGGCCAGTGCACAGATATGGATGATATGGGGGAGAATATTAAGTGTCCTCCAAATAAGTACCGGGACCCGGGAGGACGGTGTAACAACGTGAGGCATAGGATGTGGGGACAACGAGGGAGCCCGTTTTTGAGATTGGTTAAGCCACAATATTCTGATGGTAAGGATTAGTGATTTAACAAATATGTATATGATTTTAAACAATCACAATGCGAATATTAGCGGTTGATATTCGCAAATGTGAATATTGATTAGTCTGAAAAAAATTTTCTTTAATTCTTGTTAGATGTGATCCATAAAATATGCCACGTAAAATTCACGCATTTTTGACCCCTCCCTTTTTGTTAGGCTGCACCACTTTTCGATATGTTTATAATACAATACGAATATACATTGTTCTGGCTTAGTTTTATAATTTTTTGTATTTGGGTTGATATTTCTATGACAAATTTAAGTTTGATGCGTGGAATATTAGCCAAAAATTTTGAATTTTAGATTTTGATAAAAGTATGTTTATTGTATAGAAAATGACGTGAAAAGTTGAAATTTTCAAACCGCAGGTCCTCTCAAAGTTTTAGTTTCTTAAAAATTTTGAAGAAAAATGACTGTAACTTTTGAACGTGTTGTCGGATTTGATTTTTGTTGACATATTTGAAATCAGCGTGTCAAAATCTATATAATTACATGTATAACATTTAAAAATTCGACAAAAAAAATTTGGTCAAAAAACGGCATTTTTTTAAGGTATACCTCTTGGAAAAATTTCAATTTTCAGCAAAAAATTTTTTTTCTAATTTTAAAGTATCATACATGTTATTATATAGATTTTGACACGCTGATTCCAAATCCATCGACAAAAATCAAATCCGGCCACACGTTCAAAAGTTACAGCCATTTTTCTCAAAAATTTTGAAAAAAACTAAAACTTCGGATGGACATATCTCGAGAACGATTTGAGATACAGACCTGCGGTTTGAAAATTTCAACTTTTCACGTAATTTTCTATACAATAAACATACTTTTATCAAAATCTAAAATTCAAAAAAATTCGTTCATATTTCATGCAACAATCTTTTATTTGCCATAGAAGTATTAACTCAACCACACAAAAATAAGAAGTACAATCAACTACAATCATAGTTTACTATATAAACTATAATTTTCAGTATTATCTATGTATTTTTTTTAATTCAAAGTTAATAAGATAAAACGCTTTAATAGATACATTCAATTGCTTGAATATTTATAGGAAACATAATGTAACAACAGTCAAACAGAAAATAACTTTTATAAATAAGTAATAGAATTTATTAAACTCTTACATTAAGTAATTAATATATACAAAAAATCCGGAAAACATGAAACAGAAATTGAACCGGAACGAAAACCGAACCAATTTTTTTAGATGTTTGCATCCCTGATTTTTAAGTCCCATCAGTATACAGGGTGGGTCATTTTAATTACTTCATCTCAAATATCTCAGGCAAAAATGTTTCGAACAAAAGGAGGGGGAGAACAAAATAGTATTCTCCGTAAAAATAAATAACTTTCGTCGAAAAAAAATTAGAGACTTCAACTTCCCAATACATTTTTAACATTCAAGACTTTTTTACTCGGATGTCCGGTATTATAAACGACTTAGCAAATTTGCAAGCTAGCAAGCACTCTCAAATGGGGTATCAAACTCATATGACAGTTCTCTTGAAGTTTTAGATAGATATTACTTCGTAAAAAAAGGTATGTAAAGTATATTTACTAAAATGAATTTACTAACCTTGCGTAAAAAACGGTAAAAAGCAACTTACTGAGAACTGTCATATAAGTTTGATATCTTATTTGAAAGTGCTTGGCTAGCTAGCAAATTTGCTAGGTCCTTTATAATACCGGATAGGAGACGAACAATTGAAGAGAAAACTTATAATATAATAAAAAAAATTAACCCAATACCTTCTTTGCAGGCAAGTTTGTCCCCCGCAACAGCCCGGACCTTCCAAGCGCGCTTGACATAGCCCGTGCATTCTCGACACCGCGGCGCCACATGTACGTGACGAGTCTAGTGGGTGCGTGGGGCGAGCTACTGATGCGAGACCTCGCCGGCACCGAGCATCCCCAGCGCTCCACCAAGTGCTGCGTGGACGGCGGACACGACGAATGCTACGGCAGTATACACAAGGATGTATGTGTCGAATATACGCGCTCTGTACCGGCTATCGATCAGTGCGGATTTGGTAAGATAATATGTATTTATTCTATTAAGTTTATAGGGGAGATGTGGATTGAAATAACCATTGATCTATCTAATTATCTTAATACTTTGTTTGGTATCAAGGTATATAAAGACAATGTAGCCTCATGACCAATCAACGTTTGCGCAGGAATTGACGTCAACACGAAGTGTTATAAATGTATAATAAATATCTATTTTCAAAAAAATTCCTTTATTTTTTCTTGTATTTTTTGATATTTTTACAACACATACAATAAAAGAAGTACAAATTCGACATTGCAAAATCATTAAAAGCTATCAGAAACACAGAACGTTTTGCCACGTATGCGGCCATACCAGTGTGAAATTTTCAAAAAATCAATAATTTTTTTTTGCCTTTTTGGAGAGTTTATAGTTTCAAGAATATTCTGTGAAAATTTCAAGGCCGTATCTCTAATACTCTTCAAACAGCAGCCTTCTAAAGAGCGACCGGTCGCAGATATGAAATGTCCAGGAGCTGACGTTAAATGCGTTTTTCTCGAAATGAGATTTATCAAATTTGCTGACATTGTAACTCAAAGAGCAATTATCCGATTAACTTGAAATTTTAACTGAGTACTCTTGAATATATTTATCTACGATGAACTAGGATATTTTTGATTGGATGAAAATTGACGATTTGGCATTAAAAATACGACCATTTTATAGGCAATAAAACATACTTTTTTTTCATAACTACGTAATTTTGTTAGATTTTGATATTTTTCGAAAATCTTAGTTCATCGTACAGGAAATACCTTCCAGTTTCACGACATTATTTCATTTTTCAAATTCAGCTACTCCATCGTCCGGAATCATGGCCGCAGTGGAGGAAATTTTTTTTTGGCCCCTCCGAAGACAGTGTATAAGTCGCTTGTATATCGATATTTTTACGTGAAAAAATTATGCACCTCTAATATAGCTAAATATATTCTCAATTTTCCAAAATATTTCATTGAGTATTTTTCTTCCAAAAAATTTCCGAAAATCACCCAAATTTCCAGCGTTCACACTCGTATAGCCCCTTAAGAATATTAAAAATGACGCTTCCCGAGAAGACCAAATTGTCTGAAACAGCTTCTTTATGATTTTGCAATGTCGAATTTGTACTCTTTGATTGTATGTGTTGATAAAATATCAAAAATACGAAAACAAGAATAAATAAATGAATTTTTTGTAATTTATATTCAATTATACATTTATAACATTTGAATGCCTTCGTGGTGACGTCAATTTCCGCGTCATCGCTAATTTGCAAGGAGCTGATGAGGCTACCTGTCTCTATATAGCTTAGTTTGGTATCTGCTGTAGTTCTTCTGAAGTTAGTTCATCTATTACTTAAACCCCCACAAATGAAGAACTGTTGAAGATAAAAATAAAATTATAGTATTCGCAAATTATATATAATTAAAAATAAGTTGTTATTCAGTGGAATCTTACAAAATATTTATCAGATGTGCAGAGAGATGATCTCATGTATTAAAATTAAAATTATTCTTTGAACCCAGATTTTCGTTTTAAAATAATTAAAATCGCAATTATTACCAACTAAAATACAAAGTTAAAAAAGTATCAAAAATAAAAAAAAACGTATAGTACCTACCTACTAAATAAATAAGCAAAAACAGTATAATTAACATATGATTATCAAACTAAACAATTCAGTTATATGTATGAACGATTTCAACTTAATAAAGAAGTTAACAATTTAGCAAGCACTCTCAAATGAGGTATCAAACTTATATGGCAGTTCTTATGGAGTTCGTTGAGACTTTGACAAGTTTCGCGCACGCGTTGTATGCAAACATCAACGGTAATAAAACAGTGGTGTTATGAAAATCATTTTGTACGGTCAGAGTCGCCAACTGTGTTACAATACTGACAATACGTTGAAGTATAACTGCTTTAAATTTCATAGCAAATCCATAAATACTATCACAAAATTAATATCTCGTTTGCAAGTGTTTGCTAGCTAGCAAATTTTGCTAGCCCCTCTAGTACCGGACATAAGTCAGCTTATCTGACCTATTGTTAATTTATTAAGTATTTATTTATGCATGCATTGCCCATAATTCTGCACACAAAAAAAAACTGTATTGGACCAAGAAAATCTTGTTTTGTATATATCGAAAACAATATTTTCTTAATATAAGAAAAGTACTCTTAATCCAACTATATTATTTCTTCGTCCAAGAATACTTTAGTTGGTTTAGGAATATATGTCTTATCGTAAGAAAATATTGTTTTCGTTATATACAAAACAAGGTTTACTTGGCTCAAGTAAACCTTTCTACCTGTGTGGAAGAGTTGTTTTGCGAGCTAATATCGATTATACTTTCTTGCTCGTTTTAGTCAGTACCTACTACATGCTCTGTATAATTAAACAAGAAGACACATACACAAATATCACTACGACATGTAACAAGCAATAACAAAAATTAAGTAAAACAATGCATAAATGCATTTCTTCCAATAAAATATTACGAATATTACTCATGTATATAATTATGAAATTCGATTGTTTTATGTAACCATCATTTGTTTATTTCAAACCACGATAGGCAAAATAAAAAAACATCGAAACTGCAAGTCATTCTACGGTCGATGATAAAAATCCGAAAGTCATTGGGAAATTTGTATGTACATAATAACATCTATTTAATTTTTTTTAAGTATCTATCACTATACATAATTTGTTACTACCAAATAACTGATATGTAATTTTCAGTTATCTAATTTTTAAATTCTTTTATATAACTTATTTTAATCATCTATGCGGTTTTTGTGTTTTATTTATTTTTTATTCTACTGTTCTATTCGTAACATTTTATCTTCAATCATTCAATTGTTATTATTTAAGGGTAAAAGATTATGGGTTTATTTACCTCCCTTATAAATTATTAACCATATTATATCGTAGTAATAATTTACTTTCTGCGAACTTTTTCAAAAACTATCACGAACTTTTTATTTTTTGAAATCTACCTTCTCTAAAAGAAGTTTTATGGAAGTGAAGATGCTTAAGGGGCTATACGCGTGTGAACACTGGAAATTTGGATGATTTTCGGAAATTTTTTGGAAGAAAAATACTCAATGAAATATTTTGGAAAATTGAGAATATATTTAGCTATATTAGAGGTGTATTCCATCATTTTTTCACGTAAAAATATCGATATCTAAGCGACTTATGCGCTGTCTTCGGAGGCGCCAAAAAAATCTCCACTGCGGCCATGATTCCGGACGATGGAGTAGCTAAAATTGAAAAAAGAAAAAATGTCGTTAAACTGGAAGGTATTTCCTGTACGATGACCTACGATTTTCGAAAAATATCAAAATCTATCAAAATGGCGTATAGTTATGAAAAAAAGTCTGTTTTATTGCCTATAAAATAGTCGTATTTTTAATGCCAAATCGTCAATTTTCATCCAATCAAAAATATCCTAGTTCATCGTAGAGTAAATATATTCAAGAGTACTCAGTTCAATTTTCAAGTAAATCGGATAATTGCTCTTTTAGTTACAATGTCAGCAAATTTGAAAAATCTCATTTCGAGAAACACGCATTTAAAGATTTAACTATCGAGTATCGATTTCATATCTGTGAGCGGTCGCTCTTTAGAAGGCTGCTGTTTGGAGAGTATTAGAGATACGGCCTTGTAATTTGCACAGAATATTCTTCAAACTATAAACTCTCCAAAAAGGCAAAAAAAGAGTTAATTTTTTTTTGAAAATTTCACACTGGTAAAATAAAAGTAAAATGAAGTTATATCATTTATTCAAAATTTGTGTTTTTTGGTACCGTACTTAGGGGGGAAAAGCAATAAAATATGGTTTACTAAACAGTACATATTCTTTTCAAAATAAAAAGGCAATTAAAATTTTAGTATCCTCAAACTATTCGCATAGTTAAGTGAAACTTGAAAGTGCTTAAAACTTTGATCCCATTTTTATCAACGTTTACATTTTGTTTCTTACTGCCTTTTACCTGAAAACAACAGTACAAATATTGCATATGTTTGAAATTTTAAAAAATGCAGGGACTTAAACTGAATAAGAATCGGTAAAAATTGTATTCACCGCAAAAAATAGTTAAAAATATTTATTTCTAATATGTTAACAGAATACAGAGAACAAATGAACACCGCTACCAGCTTCCTAGATGGTTCAGATTTATACGGATCAACGGTCGATGCTATGAATGCAATTAGAACATTCGATTCTGGTTTAATAGATGTATCTAGATGTTCCCGATGCCACAACAACGCCTTGTACAACGTACTCCTGAAGGAACACAACCGAGTAGCTATGGAATTGGTAAATATCAACAGGAAATGGGACGACGAGCTACTTTTCGCCGAAGCTAGAAGGATCGTTATTGCTGAAATACAACACATAACTTACAACGAATTTTTACCTACTGTCATTGGAGAGGTGAGTGTGAATATACAATTTTTATATTTTTATTAGAAACTTTCAAATATCTGAACGTTAATTTAATAGCATGTACTTTTTGTAAAAGTATTATTATTTCACTAACATTTAAAAGTATAATGTCGTGCCATATTTTATTTTAATTGTACTTTTTAGGTGGCTGTTGGAAAATCTGGTTTGAAACCATTGACAATCGGACGTTACCATGGTTACTCAAGCTCTAACAAAGCTGGTGTTTACAACAGTATTGCTCTATCGACTCTACCAATCTTTATGTCGATGATTCCAGATAAATTAGTAAGTATTTATACTACATTTAATAATAATTATTTATTACACTATTCAACAAAAAAATACTTTTGTAATATACCAGGGATCTGAATAGAAAATTTAGGAGGCTTTAAGCATGCCGAAACCGAATTTGTTACCCAATTGGTTTCATCACGTCAGGGTTTTGAGATATTCTAACCTAAAAGCCCCAAAAATGACTATATTGGCAATGTTACAGAATTTATTATCAAGTAGGTAATTTTTTTCTGAAGTTTTCGGTCACGGTAACAAATGGTATTATCTTTCCTCTTTAAAATGAGTTTTAACTTTTTTACTGTACGATTTTTTTAGCCGAGATGTACTAGTTTGAAGATATGATACTTTTGTTAATAGAGTGTAGTATAGTAGATACAATGAACTTTACTACATATATCTTCAAAGTAGTATATTTCGGTAAAGAAAAATCGCATAGTAAAATGTAAAAAATCATTTTAAAGAGAAAAGATAGTACTATTCGAAATCATGAAAGAAAACGTCAGAAAAAAATTACCTACTTAGTAATAAATTCCCCAACATTGCCAAAATTGCCATTTTTGGGACTTTTAGGTTCGGATATCTAAAAAGACCTGACGTGATGGAATTATTTGGGCAACGAATTCGGTTTCGGCATGACAAATACCTTCTAAATTACCTATTCAAATTGCTGTGAATTTTTTGTTGTTGCATAGTGTTATTAAATCAGTCATCAGATAAAATAAAATAATATTTTTTAGATGAACAAAACTGTAACATCGGAAGATCTTGCTGATGTAATCGATCTCATGCTTAAAACCGAAGCACTTACACCTGGTTTAAGATCAAACGCTCAAAACGAATACATGGGCCCGGTTTTAATTCATATGGCCCGAGACCATGGTATTCCAGGCTACACAAAACTATTGCAAATATGCACAAACGAAACTGTTAATTCCATGGACGACATGAAATTTGATGATCTGTTAAAATATAGCGTCTCGAAAGATGGCGTAAAAACTCTTACAAAACTTTACAGGTAAGATGTTTTTTGTTGGTAATTTGCTGGGCAATTAAGCTCCAATTAAATACTTTATATTCGGTTTTTCACGCTTCGTGAGTTTAATATATGATATATAATAATGTCACTGATGGGTGACTTTCTAAGAAATTATAAAATTAATTATATTGATGTTTAAATTTGGTAATACAAAAAACCTTAAACAAATATCTACTAATTTATTTTCCAGTAAAATAAGCGACATCGATTTACTCCCAGCATCCCTTGTAGAAGAACCATTACCAGGAGCAGTTTTAGGTATGACAATGTCATGTTTATTAGAAAAACAGTTCCATTTATTAAGACAGGCCGACCGATTTTGGTATGAAAATGATATTCCTCCGAGTTCATTTGAAACAGAACAATTAAGGGAACTTCGTAAAGTCAGTCTTGCTGGTCTTTTATGTCATAACATCGATGAATTGGATAGAGTTCAACCGAAAGCTTTCGTCAAAGAAGACATTTATTTGTAAGTATAATTAAATATCATTTTATACAAACTGATTGTTTAAAAGAATTAATTTACATTGATTTGATTTCTTTTTAAAGGAATGCAAGAATAATTTGCGATCAATTACCCAAGCTAGACATTTCACCTTGGCATGAAATGAACCAAGTTGCAGAAATCACGGAAGAAATGTTGATGCAAGCCGTTGCAAAAGCTGAACAGGAAGTTGCCCAAAGACGCAGAATGGAATACGAATCATATACAATGTGTGAGTGTTTTTATTAATTAATTATTAATATTTGTTATATTGCATATATTTTATAAATAATTTTTTTTTCAGTCGGAGGGGCTGATCCCAAATCATCTATCGGAACTGCGGCCTCGTTCAGTAAAGCAAATAAAGCAGCTTTAAAACTCGCTAATACTTCACTTCTATTTGAATTCGCTTCAAATGAAATCATTAACTCATTACAGAAGTAAGTATACACATTTTATTTTGTTCAAGATAGTCATTTGTTCTAATTTCTAATCGCATTCATTTATTTCAGCAACCACCGCCGTAAACGTCAATTGTTTGACAACAGTGTACTATCAGCGACTGCTACTACATTCACTGCAGATTTCACCGATGGTTTACAAAGTGTAGACGTGAGTCCATTCTTACCAAGCGCTACAACCACATTAACCCTAGAACCACAATGTGATGACTCGAGCAACCAATGCGATACTAACTCTCCATTCCGTACATACACAGGACACTGTAACAACCTTCACAGTCCAGCCCTTGGTAAAAGTTTAACTCCATTTGCACGCTTGTTGCCTCCAGTTTACGAAGACGGTATTTCCAAGCCACGTAGGACCGGAGTTACTGGTTTAATGCTACCCTCACCACGTATTGTATCGTCTTTAATACATCCTGATATAAGTAATTTACATACCCGTTACACATTGATGACTATGCAATTTGCTCAGTTCTTGGATCACGATTTGACCATGACACCTATCCATAAAGGTTTCCACGAATCAATTCCAAACTGTAGATCGTGCGATTCACCAAGAACTGTTCATCCTGAATGTGATCCATTCCCAGTTCCTCCAAGAGATCATTATTATCCTGAAATCAATGTAACTAGTGGCGAGAGAATGTGCTTCCCATTCATGAGATCTCTACCTGGACAGCTTCATCTTGGTCCACGAGAACAAGTGAATCAAAATACTGCATATTTGGACGCGTCTCAAATATACGGAGAGAATCTTTGCGTTATTAATGATCTTAAAGGTTTCGGTGGAAGATTAAACTCTACAATACATCCGATCAAAGGAAAGGAATTATTACCTCAGTCACCTTCACATCCTGAATGTAAAGCACCTTCTGGATATTGTTTCATCGCTGGAGATGGACGTGCTTCTGAACAACCAGGTTTAACAGTAATCCATACGCTATTCTTAAGAGAACACAACCGTATTGTCGAAGGACTTAGAGGTGTGAATCCTCATTGGGATGCTGAGAAGATCTTCGAACACGCAAGACGAATTGTTATTGCACAAAATCAACATATAACATATAACGAATTCCTTCCAAGAATACTCAGTTGGAACGCAGTTAACTTATACGGATTGAAATTGTTACCACAAGGATATTACTCTGAATATAACCCCAGTTGCAATCCTTCAATTCTTAACGAATTTGCAGCAGCAGCATTCAGAATTGGACACTCGTTATTAAGGCCTCACATACCAAGAATGAGTCCAAGTTACCAAGTTGTCGACCCACCAATATTGTTGAGAGATGGATTTTTCAGACCAGATATGATAATGCAGGTATGCAGATCAATTTATAAATTAAATAATGGTTGTTTAATTTTGGGTTTTTTGGTTATAGCCACATATGGTAGATGAAATATCTCGCGGTTTGGTGTCAACACCGATGGAATCTTTGGATCAGTTCATCACTGGTGAAGTAACGAATCATTTGTTTGAAGATAGGCGTATTCCTTTCTCTGGAATAGATTTAATTGCACTGAACATTCAAAGAGGTATATTGTAAAAAAAGCTTTATAACGACTATTTCTGTTATTCAATTGAGAAAAATTATATTAATAATGAGTCTATAAACGATTGGAACGTGCTATGTCTAACTTAAATAATACCGTTCGATTTTTTTGTCTAGCACTTAAAATGGCCTCACAATAAATTTTTATATTTGGCTATAATAGGCCACGCCCCCATTTTTCCTTACTTGCAATGCAACGTCACTGACGTCACGAGCGCCGATATCACAGCTCACTATAGTAACACAGCGAATACACTGCAAACATACGACCGGCGCTTGTGACGTCAGCATTACCACACTCTGGCGGATATTCGCTGGGTGCAAAGTAGGTAGTGGGGGAAACGAAATCGATCACAGCGCACAACGTGGCAAAAAATAACACTTTGGGTGGACTAACTGTCATTTTTAATAGACTCGTTTTTAACTGAAAATAGAAAGGTCAACATGGTTAATCCCACTATAGACTATGTGCAAGGGGGTGGAGTTAGAAATAATGTCGATGCGAGTGTTCGTGGTGAGCAATATTGTAAAATTATCGGCGCCAAAATTTGAGGTTATGCTGTCAATGTAAACGAATTAATTATTTCTCTATTATACGTCATAATTAACGAGAAAAAGATACCCAAAATAAATAATTTTCACGTACCTTTTATGCTATACTATTTATATTATATGCAAACAGCTAAGTTAAATGATATCTGTTTAATAAAAAATTTCACGGTATTAAACATATTAAACAATGATAAAAAGATAGTTGAATCCATTCAATCCTTCTCTATTACCCGCTAGCGGCGCTAATACACTTCGTGCACATAGCCAATAGTCATAAATAATCGTCTAAAATGTATATATTACAATATTTTATTGAAATTATTTGTTTGTTAGTACGTCAAAGTCCACCCAAGTTGCTACTAAAGTCCACCAGTTATTTGGCGTTGTCATCGCGCACGCTGCGAATAGTGTCGTTGGATAGACGCGCGGTATTAAAATTAAAAAAATTGTATCTCCATAAATACTTAACGTATTGAAATAAAATAAGTGGCAATGTGTTTGTGGCAATTATTTCTAATAGAAAAAAGTTAAATATTAATTTTATTTTTATTGTTTATAGTCTCATTAATATAAATGTTTATTATAATTAAATAATATATTTTAACAGGACGTGATCACGGTATACCTTCATACAACAACTACAGAGCACTTTGCAATCTAAAACGTGCAACAACATTCGAGGACTTGGCTAGAGAAATACCAACAGAAGTAATCGCAAGGTTGAAGAGGATTTACGCAACTGTAGATGATATTGATCTATTCCCAGGAGGAATGAGTGAACGTCCTCTTCAAGGAGGTTTAGTTGGACCAACATTTGCTTGTATTATCGGTATCCAGTTCAGGCAGTTGAGAAAATGTGATCGATTCTGGTAAGGACTTAATCTTTATAAAATAACATAAACATATTTAACTATTTTCATTTTTTTAATCACCAGGTACGAAAACGACAACCAAGCAGCCAAATTCACCGAAGCTCAGCTCGCCGAAATACGTAAAATCACTTTAGCTAAGATAATTTGCGACAACCTGGATGCTATTGGCGACATGCAGCGCGCCGCGTTCGATCTACCTTCTGGGTTCTTGAACCCACGTATCCCGTGCCAAACTCACCCGGGAATAGATCTGAGCGCGTGGAGGGAGAGTGCGGGACAATCGGGATGTATCATCGCCGATAGGCACGTCACACTTGGCGAAAGCGCATTCCCGTCGCCTTGCACTAGCTGTATATGCACGTCCGAAGGGGTGAGTTGATGTTAAACAACAGTTATGACTTATTTTATAATCTAACTAGCGGAATCCCGCGGCTTCGCTCGCGTATACTTTGAAACTAATTACAACCCTCCATACGTGATAGAGGGGATAACATATTACATTTTTTTTATATTTATTTTTATTCATGACCTATAAAAAACGTAAATATCTCGGATCTTAGTTAAAAATTGTAAAAACTAACCCCCTGTCTACCCTCGCCATTAGGGATGGAATATCGAATTTTTTTATTGCAGATTATTTTGCCCGACTCCACCATTATAACGTAAGCAGCTATGCAGTAAACATATCAAGACACAGATCCTGTCTACCCCCGCCATTAGGGGTTGAATTTTGAAATTTTTATTTTAATAGATGACTATTTTGCCCGAATTTACCTTTATAAATAAGTAAAGCAAGTATGCAGATAAACATATCTAAATCCATCCTCGTCCCCGTCCCATGATATTAGAGCTTGAATATCGAACTTTAATTTTTAATTGATAACATTCGTCCGATGAATGTATCAAAATGTTACCCCCCCCCCCCCCCCCCATTCCCATAGGGGTCGAATTTTTGTTACTGAAATTTGTCTTCTAGAATACCTACTTATAAATATCATGTTTCATTCGATAAATTGGAGACTGCGATTGCAAGGCGTTGTACAAAATTTCATATAAATTGGTTGCGTTTGAATATTTTTGTCTTAATATTTTTTTAACGTTCAAATATGCAATAAAATAATCTGAAAAGTTTGCTTTACTAGCTTATTTTTTTTATCCTAAAAAATTCCCCAAAAAACGCTTATTTTTGACCTCTTAAAGCAGGATACTCCCTTAATAATATCAACGTTTTTGACACCATATCTGGGAATTTTAAATCCGTCAGCAAAAATTAAATTCGACCACCCGTTCAAAAGTTATGTTTATTTTTCTCAAACATTTTTAGTTACAGACCTGCACTTTGAAAATCTCAACTTTTCACGTCATTTTCTATAAAATAAACACACTTTTAACGAAATCAAAAACCTACAAAAATTTTATCAGATTTTATGGTTGAAATTTCAACATTTCAAATAGTTAAATTTTAAAATTTAAATTGATATAAAATTGTGTTTAAATAATCAAAAGGCAGCAAAAAATTTGTATTTTTAAATTGACTTCAATAATAGAGATTTTTTATTATGCAGAGATATTACTTATAATTAGGAAGTTTATTTTATAACACAGGAGAGTTTTATTTTTATTTGAATTCGAAAGATAACATAAATAACTATAACAAAAATTAGAATCTATTTGTAGAAAGTTGCTTAAGGCGAAAAAGTTATACGAGAAGTCAAGTCATAAAGTACTTCCATTTCAATTCGGGTTTATTTTATGTTTTGTAATTGATGGTCATAACATCCCGGGAAAAAATGTAGATTTGCAGAGATTTACTCAGGTTTCGACAGATCTACATTTTGAGACATCATAATTTTCACTGGTTTTTGATCTATGGAGACTTGCAAAGATCTACAATAACCTACAAAAATCTAAAAGGATCTACAAAGATCTCTAAAGATCGTTGTAGATCGTGGTAGAGATTAAAACGTAACAACGATCTTCAGAAATCTTTGTAGATCGTTTTAGATCTTTGTAGACCGTTGTAGATCTTTGCAAGTCTCCACAGATCAAAAACCAGTGAAAAATATAATGTCTCAAAATGCAGATCTACAATTTTTTCCCGGGTATGATAACTGACATTTTAGCATTTTTCTTTATGAACTCTTATTTAATGAAATGCTTACCTTTATAGGCCCAATGTGCCAGTCTTCGCGTCACCGACTGTTCGCAGTTAATGCGAGAATGGAGTCGTGAAGCTATTCTACGTGACGACGTCTGTACGGCGCAATGCGGCTTCCTTCTGCGCGCCGATGTGCAGTCTTCAATATCTCTCCCCACACAGCTAGGACGTGGTAGCAGTCTCGTGTCAGACCTCGTGCCACCGCCACCAAGGCACGCTAGATCGAGACACCTCACAGGAACCTTCAGTGGGTTCAACTTCCCTGACTTAACACCGTTTCTCAGTGGTTGATTTTGCAATTGGTTGAGTGAAAGATGAAGGATGAAAGTTTGCGTGAAATGTCGTCATCTGTTTTTTGGTTGATTGTTGAATTTTGTTTGTATGTTTTTGAATGTTGTAGAGATTATTTTATTATTTAGTGGTTTAAATAAGTGATGTAGAATTTTCTACATGAATAACATGTATTTCAAATTAAAAAGTTTAATTGTTGTTAAATAATAAGTAGCGGGATTTTAAAATATTTCATTGTTGAAAATGGAAGGAAAATTCTACATCTGTTAAATTAATGTAAAACAAACAACAATATAGCACGTACTAAGTCATAATTACAATTGGGGTATAAATGAACCAAAGTAGTAGAAAGAAATACATTCTAATTGAATTATTGAATACGAACCTAAAAAATCGATCTCAAACAGTTCAAAACAAATCACTCAACGTAAAATAACATTTTTATAAAAGTGGCTCTGTATGATTTTGGTTTGTATCTACACTAAAAGAATAATACCAACACTGCCACTAGATGTCACTTACTAAAAGACAGTTATGTCAACGTGTAATTAATTATGAATGTTTTTTTACGTATATTTCTATAAAAAAAAACTTTGATTGTTTTATAACCCATTACATATCTTGAATATTTATAGTGGCCTTAATAACTGAGAAAATGGATATATCAATTTTTTATCTTGTATAAATATTTATAAAACGGTCACTATTTTTATTCAACTTAATAGTCATTATTTAACTGTTTATATTAATTGTACGCAGTGAAGAATATTTCTAACTAAAAAAAATATTTTAAATGAATCTTAAACATTTTTTGAAGTAAATAGATAAATGATATTTGAAATCATTCAATATTATTTGAAATCAGCAGTTCTCAATATTTTTTAGATTAAAATTGAGTACTTCTACTTTCAAAATACGTAATATACATGCAATACTGAACGATTTCAAATAAAAAATATTTAAAAATTGTAAATATTATTAATGTAAAGTTAAGTACATAATTTAATACTTAAAATAAGTATGTTTAATGAATTAAGTAGGTTATATACTGTTATATATAAAATTGTCTCAACTTAAAAATATGTATAAAAGTACTTAACGTATTATTTAATTTTGATACTGAAATAAAAATAATTTTTTGTTGTAGGTCTGTATTATATAAAATATAAGAAATTGTATTTTTGTAATTTTTTTTTGTTTAAATATAAAAATAAAATACCTGAAAATGTTGTATCTTTCCAAAACGATCACACCTTTTCCAAATTAGTTATAGATACCCATTTTAAATAAAATTAATTATCTTTTAGTGTAATTTTTTCAAAATCAATTTTACACACTTTCTTTTTATGAATCGGCAAAATTAAAATGTGAAAGTAGTTTATGATAAAAATTTAGAAAACTTACTTTACATTGACAGATAAAAAGGCACTGAAATAAAAAAATTATCCATTTTCTAAAATAGCTATATATATTTTATTTTATCACAATAGACATTTGAAAAAAAATTATTCAAACAGTACTTATTGTTTCAGATGTATCAAGTAAAAATAAATAATACAAAAAAAAATTCGTTTTCAAAATGAAATAGGACAAAATTCTTATCTCCGCATCGAAAATTGACCAAACAAACATCCCTACAATTGAAATGAATAAAAAAATACAAAACAATTTAGCAACATATAAAACATAAAGAATATTAAAACTCGACTTGCATTTAAACCATCAAAATAAGAACGCGCTGTGGCATATTTACAAATGACGGTATAAAAAAATAAAATATTGGCACTTATATATTTATTTTTACCGCTAACAATAAGCCAGTTTTTACCTCTCCATTTTTTAAGGCATTTTAGATACTACTGACTAAATTCAATAAAAAAGGCAATCCCAAAGAATATAGTGATTGTTAGTTTCAGTAAGTTAAGGAGTAATTCTATTTAAATATATTCTTTTTGGTAAAAACAAATTTGTTTCACTTAAAATTTTTTCAATTAGACGTGATTCAAAATTCTTATTTCATATTTTGATTGTTATATGTTTTAAATTCTTTCTTTGTAGCAATATGATAAATTCTAAATGTAAAAGTTATAAGCATATAGCGTTAAGATATTTTTAAGACGTAAAATACAAAAAAGCTACAACATGACTTCTACATTTACAATTTTACATAATGCTTATAAACAAAGAATTAAAAACATATAACAATATGTTAGAGTTATTGGAAATCACTTATACCTATTTTTTGATCCATTTCAGTTAACTCCGTACACCCATAAATTTTGCAACGTTTTTTTAAACAAATATGTTTTTGGTATCGAAAACATTCTTCAGTTTCAATTTTAATGATATTTATCTGGATTATGTTCTAATTTTCATGAATCAAATACAAGTCTAGTTTAAATAAACAAGAGGCCACAGTTTCTCAGTTTTCACAAATTCAGTCAATTTTCGAGCACCACAAACACAGTTAAATGTAAACAGAGCACAGTTTAATTCGCAGATACTTCTTTGAGAGGCGACGTTATGCTATCGTTAGACATAGCACCGTCTACGCACTTCCAAAGGCCGTAAGTCTTGCCGACGGTTGTCTGCCAGAGCCTCAGCGTTCCGTCCTCGCTGCCTGACGCGTACAGTTCACCGTCTGGTGAGAACCTGACGCAGTGGACAGGACCAAAATGACCTTTGAATGATTCTGGACAAAATAATGTAAAATCAAAATCTATAAAAATAAAAACCAAATCAATTCCCTCACCTATTTCGTTACCGGTCGAATAATCGAATTTATACATTTTTAAATCATCACCACCGCAAACGTATATTGTCTTATCAGGATGCAAGCTGGCTGAATTGATAGTCGTGGGCACAGAATACTGGCGCAGGGTCTGCAGCGTGACTGAATCCAGGAAGCTGATAGCAGAGCCATGTGCTACGGTCAGCACAGTGCCATCACGAGATACCTCCAAGCTAGACGGAATGTTCGGAAACTCAATCTTCTGTACTTCCTGCAGAAATTTATTAAAGTTAAATTGTCTGTGTAATTTCTAGATAAAATTTTTGTCAAATAACTATAACTACCTGGCCGGACGATCTGTCCCATACTCTAACTGTTTTGTCATCAGCACATGTCACTAAATGCGTATCATTTCGGAAGAATATAACGTGTCTAATACCAGACGTGTGACCAGAAAATACTGACGGACCTAAAATACATTTAAAAAAATCGAATTAAAACATTTATTTTGCATATTTAACAAGATAGCGTAACAAAAAAAAACCAAATAACACTCACTCGCTTCAGGTTTATTTAAATCAAACACCCTGACCAGCTTCTCGTTACTGCCTGTTGCCAACAGATTACTGTCCTTCGAGAAGTTGACACTCTTGACGATGTGGCCATGTTGGAACGATTGCACCTCTTCGCCGGTGATTGCATTCCAAACCTTGCCCGTGAAGTCTGCGGCGCCGGTGGCTGCTCTAGTTGCCTCCTCATTCAGGGCTACGCCCCACACGGCACCCTTGTGGCCCTCAAACGTACCGACCCAATCGCCGGTGTCACCTTGCCGTAACATTGGTTTGCCATCTAAAAATATAGTCAGTATAATATATCGGTTATTTCTCAATTTGCTGTCACATATGTTATAGTAACAATATTTATTTTAACGCTTACAATAAATTAGCCACAAACAAGCAATAAAATATGTTGAGCAAGCTTTGTATAGTATTTCACACAGTGTAATTATATTTAGAACATTACTATGTTTAATGTTTAAATATATGATATATGAGTCATTAACAACTCTAATTTTGTATTTAATTTATTTCGGTACATTCATTTCATTGAATTATATTGTTTGTTATTTACTTCTTTATTTTGAAAAAAACATTATAATTTAAATGTTGATAATAGGATTATAATTAATAAAGGTAGTGTCTATTAATTAATTAATTCATAAATCTTAATTCAAAAGAGTGAATAGAGTATTGGCTGATGAAAAACATAGTTTTTAATTATTACATGCCCTAAGGAGGTGTAACTGTTATTTTGATACATAATTTCCATTGTTCAGAGAATTGTTTACCGCGATTTATCTAGGAAATGTTCTTGAACTCAAGGTACTTAATTTTTAATTCTAAAAGACTGATCATGTATTAAAACTTATACACATATACGAGGTTGTCAACTAAAACCAGGCCAAGGTAAAATGACTACTAGCATTGAAACAAAAAAATATAATACGTGTATACCGATTATGGGGTGGAAATCAAATTAAGTACGATTAAAATTTACGTAAATAATACATACGCACAAAATAAATGAACATCGGAAAGTATTTGTATGGGTTCATTGAGTTGACAACAATTTTATAGGTTATGTTTGAAATTTAAACTCACCTTTACATGCTGATATTAAGAAATAACCGCTTGGAGTTACCGAACTAAAATCTAGGTGCACTACTGGTCTAGTGTGGCCACTGCAAGTCAAAGGTGTCTGCCTTAAATTTGCCATTTTCACTAAAACCTTATTTGACACAACTTTTGGCACGGATCTTAGGTCGGAAACTGACAGGAAGGAACAACACCAGTAACACACTGTCGTGAGCTCGTGCGACGATTCCGAAGACAACCGAACAACCTTGGCAACACCAGAGTCACCAAACAAGTTCTGCCCTTCAAAATTAAATTGCAATTCTATACGTTGTTTCGCAAGTTAATGCTTATTTTTAAATGTTATTGTTGTATATTGTTGAAATTTATTAAACGATTAAAGAATAAAATGATTTCAAATTTACAACAATAATATACATTTCAATAGTTGTATTATTTGTTATAAAATAACGATTGTTAACAAGAAGTAACATTTAAAACTATCTATAGATATAATTATTGTTAATTTATATGTCAAAAGGAAGTGAATGTTCTAAAATATACAGTTAAAACAATGTAAATAGATAATCTGTTATTTATAAAAATATGTTCAATGGTATATTTGTCATGAATCATAAGCATAATAAATATTATTTAAATTTAAGATGAAACTTACATTGTTATATTTATTTTAATTTCTTTTAAATACAGATAAAATCATTATTTAGCTTTTTTACTATTTTTATTTAGATTAATAACTTTAATTTTAATAATTTAACAAAAAATGTATGAACGTAACGTAAAACACTGAAATGAAATAATTATATTGAATTTTTAATTTGCCGCATATGTCAAAAAAATATTATTCTTTTGTTTGAATATTATGTGTCACAAATTATTTTCTATACAATGAGTAAAGTGACATTTTTTCACATAATTGTTATTATTGCATTAAATTTAATATTAGCAGATGGGTTTAATTTATTTCCTAAAAACCACATAACAAAGTATACCAATGATAGAGGCCATCGAAGGAAAATTCGACAGTTGCAAGGTTCGTTTTTGAGTGACGCTCCAGGGGGTGGAGCACCTGCTCCACAAGGATTGGGTCCGAATGGAGAAGAGATGACACCAGAAGAAGCAGAGGGTAAAAGAAAATTACACGAATTGATACAACAGGTAAAAACATAGCCATTATAAGAAAATTGAAACAAAGTAAAGTTAGTCGATTTGGCACCAGGACAACTATAATTTGTATAATTTTAGTTGTATCAAGCAGAAGCCGAAGTTCAATTAGAAGCAGATGAAATCCAACATTTCCAACGACTTGTTACGAGCGCAGAACGAAACCTTGTCGAAACTGCAAACAAGGTGCGTAACCTAAACGCGCAGCTACAACTTGCTGAAGAGGAAGCTCTGAAAGCTGCAGACAGAGCCCACAAACTACAACTAGAACTGGCAGCTCATGATCAGGTAAACATAAACTAACCTTTCTACGCCAAATCAACGATTTTAATCGTTCATTTTTTTATTTGCAGTTGATGTTCACCGCAAGACAGAAAGTCGATGCACTGTCGGCGCAGATGATAGGACTGCAAGCGCAGATGAGCATCTCGTACCAGAATGCGTATATACAGAAAGCCAAAGAGCGTTTCCCGCAAATGCAAAATGTGGCAGTTGGATCCCCACCGTCGCCAATGGGTGGACCTCCGCCCCCACCAGGGCCACAGCCCCCACCACCACCGCCACCACCAACTCCGCCTGCCGCGCCACCTGGTGGTCCTGCTCCGGGAGGCGCACCTCCAGCAGGTGGCCCTCCAGCAAGTGGCCCTCCAGGAGGTGGACCCCCAGGAGGTGGACCCGCAGGAGGCGGACCACCAGGAGGAGGACCCCCAGGTGGCCCTCCAGGAGGCCCCCCACCAGGTGCACCGGGAGGAGGAGGAGGAGGACCCCCTGGAGGTGGAGGACCGCCACCTCCTGGAGCACCGCCAAATCAACCACCGCCTGGAATTGTCAGTCATTTTTAAAATGTGTTTAGTTATTTTCTTATATATTTCAAACTGTTTATATATTGATATCCTTTGTATGTAATAATATTTTTTTTCAATTGTATTTTGATGTATGTTTTATTTTTGTAGTGATTTTTATTTTATTTTTAGCCACAGAATTGTTTCCGGGCCCCAAAACGAAGTCAAAATGGAGTGATTGGATATTTAGTAAAATATTGATGTACATAATATGTTTAAATGTATATGCTTGTACCTTATTTCTATATAATAAAAGTCGTACACAGAAAAAAAAACTGTATTGGACCAAGAAAACCTTGTTTTGTATATAACGAAAACAATATTTTCTTAATATAAGAAACATACTCTTAATCCAACTACGTTATTCTTTCGTTCAAGAATACTATAGTTGGTTTAAGAGATTATTGCTTATCTTTTCGTTATATACAAAACAAGGTTTACTTAGTTTGAGATTAATTGGTTTGTTATAATTTTATGATATTATCTTTCATCTTTTTTTAAACTTATTGCAAACAAAAATAAAAATAAAAATGACATAAAATGTACATTTACATATTGAAAACGAATCTATATTTTTCTATTTACATTATAATTTATGTATACGGTAAAAGATTAATTAATGTTGATTTTGTAATACGAAATCTGGCGGAAAAAATAAAGTGACAGTCGTAAGATTTGCCTGCAAGACAAGGACAAAGAAGGAGATTAAAAGACCCGAGATATCAGTTGATAATGTCGGAGTATAATACATTACAGACTTGGAGATACAACGTGAGCATTGATTCTTAAATATAGTCACCGTAGTCATATCACAGTAAAATCGTGGATAACTATTTTATCAAATTCCAAGCTAATAAAGATTTTTTTAATTACAGTAAAAACTGAAAGAGGTGTCCCATTTACCCAGTTATAGAGGTGCAAATGTAGAAGTGACAGGACCTTAGTATGAATTCTAGTTATAGAAGTTTCCCACTTATTTAAGTCCCACTTAATCAAGTTTCAGTGAATTGAGATATTCGTTATAAGTATACCAAAAATAAATTGAGGTTAATAATATTTTCAACAATTTTTATTTAAAATATTTTTGTAATAATAATAATAATAATAACGAACTAAAAATAATTTTTTTAAAATTTTCCGCAAGAAATGAATATTATAATACTTTTTTTTAGGTATATCTACAGATATAGATCTTGATTTTTTATGTAGGTATACCTTGATGACACTAAAGAAAATTCTATAAATGTTTTTATTTTAAAAACTTAATTTTTTGAATATTTTTTTTTATTTTTTTACTAAATTATTTGCTCAATATTATTGATATAACGTAACAAATATTTTTTTTTCAAGTAAAAAACTTAAAAAGTGCCAAATATCACCTAATGTAACTACGTTAGTAAAAAATATTACTTCCTTCCAAGGCTCAAGGACGAAAATCATTCAAAAATGACGTTTAATATTTTATTATTTATTGTGCAAGAAAAAGATGCAGTATAAGATGTACAATAAACAGCTATTATAATGTTTGAAAGAAGTTTAAGTATTCTTTATGTTTAACAAAAAATACCTGCTAATAGCAAAATTCATATCAGTATTGATTTTTCTCTAGAACATACACCTTAAAAAAGTTACTTTCTTGATTTTTTCTTCGCCAAGCGGTCGAGGACTTCCTCCGGATCAACAACAGTATTCCAGTTTTTGCTTTCCATCGACAAAAAACTCAAATTTCAAAGAATAAAAAAAATTATACAAAAGACTTTTCATTGAAAAATCTCAAATGGAATTTCAGGATTTCGGGGGGGGGGGGGGTCCCCTGGATACGTGCCTGATTTAAACACTTAATGATTAATTATTTAAAAAAATAAATAAAAAAATATGACCATTTTTTAGAATATGCTATAGTTTTGTAGGTAGGTACACGAAGTACATTAATGACAATTTTTAGTAGAAATATATATAATTTGGAATCATTCTACATATTTATCTCAAATATTACATTTTTTGAGTTGTGACACTTTTCTTGCGGGGGTGCGATATTTATTTGAAAAATGTGACACACCTTTGTAAATAATATTGTTTTAAAAACTTAGTTAAAGATTGAAATTTGATTTTACTTTGGATTAATTTCTTTATAAGTTGTTGATCACAACAAACCAATTAAGATTTTAAATGGATAACACTATCTGCAGTATGTTGATAATCCTGTCTCGGGGTTCTCAAGACGAGTGGCCTTACAGAGTTTTCCAGGTTATCTTTTGTCGAAACACAAACTCACTTCCATCAAGTGTAGTCGTGTACTTTTTGCGTATTCTAAACGCTTCTCGACTTTCAAATCCGACACATAATATACCTACGTACTCAAACGTGCCTTAGATTTTGTCCCCTTTTATTGTTGTCAAGTCCCGGTATATTTACTGAAATGCTTTAGGAAGGTAGAGAAAAGAAATCGTCATGAATCCGGCTGAATATAAATTTTAATTTTTCATGGACGAATGTTCGATATATTGACCGCAAAAGAGATGGGTGTGGCTTTAAAATATTTAAAAAAACTAAAAAACTAAAACGAACTAAAACTAAATTCTGAAAAATTACAGATATCTTTGTAAATGAATAAAGCATTAGTGCTCAAATTTTCATCAAATTCTCTATCACATCACTTTGAAAAGTCCTGTTAGTCCAAGTAAATTAGATATTTTAGAAGAAAAAAATCATAAAGTTCTGATATTTTGTACACGTACTCTCAGAAGGGTTCGGAATAAGAGCCCGAAAAGTTCCCATCTAAATCGTGGATGGTACATCCCCTTTTACGTGAAAAACTACCCCTGGAGTGAATTTTATTCCAGTTTTTCCCATTTTTCAACCGAACTACCGCTCGGAGAAAAAAATATTATGAGAATTAAAGATTAAACATAAAATTTTACGTAAAAAATGTCATATGTACTATTCGGCTAATCATCAGCCTACTCTTGCATTCAATGCTCAAAGTGAAGGGTAGTTTTTGGAGCGCAAGGAAAAATCGGTATAACAGATTTTTCACCGTAAATATTTCCAAAACGGCTTATTTTACGAAAAAGTTGATAAGGATGAAAATTGTAGAACTGAATCTCTTCTATAAGATCTAAGTATCAGAATTTTGTTTTAAACGTTTTTTTAACACAAACGTAAATTCCATTATTTTGAGATATTTTCCATAGAACCCATTGAGTAAAGCTTTTCGCGCATTTTTCAATTAGTGGCTTACCTTCGAATCATATCTCGAAATTATACAGTTCTTATAAGAATACATATTAATAAAAGATTTTTTATAAATATAAATGTCTTCTTATTTTCAAAGTTTCAGCGAAATTTCTCTGTTGTCAACATCCTTAAATTAATTTGAAATATGAGTGCGTCATACTAAATTACCTAAGTGACATTTTAAGACCATTCCAAAGTTGATGTGATTAATAATTCCAGAGTTTTATGTTACCAATATTTTAAATTTATTTTATAGAATCGAAGTATATAAAAATAGTTATAACTTACTTCTATGAATCTCGGTTTTAAAACACCATTATGTTTATTATTCATTCATTTTTTTTAATTAATGTAAGGCGCCTGTTTGGCACCGTACATTTTTTTACAACTGTTAACTTTTACGACATTTTAACTTATTTACATTAATTTGATTACATTTTTAACGACATCTTGTATAAATTTTCTGCGTCATTACACCGGCTAAGAGAGAAAAAAACATGTTTAAATATTAAAACCATATGCAATGGTATGTAATTTGTATCAATTTGAAATGTAAAGTATATGTACAAAATGCGTAGAATTTTTTAATGAATTGTTTACATTTTTTGTTTAATTTCCAATCTTATTTAAAATGAACGAGTGGTGACTTTTGAATCTATATTTGAATATCTATATCAGTGGTGCGTTATCGTATGGGCAAAATGGGCCCTACCAATAGAGGGGTTAGGGGCAAAGCAATATTATGGTAAATAAATAAATAAATAAAATAAAAAATAAAAATATATTTGCTTTAAAGACCCCTGCTTGTTCTGGAGGGCCAAAAAATTATCTAATGCGGTGTTTACACTGAGAAAACAAAACAACACACGGTGTTTTTATGACAACAAAGTAATAAACCCTATACATTTTTTAATACGAAGTATTTTACAGACACGATGTTTCTTTTTTGTTTTTTCGGTGTAAACACCGCATAAGAGTATTGATGTTTTGGAACAATGTTAGAAATAACTAGCAAAATTTCGCACAACTTTCAAAATTTTCAAATTCAACAAAATGGAGCTAACTTCACATTAGTAAAAAAAAACATTTTTTAAAGTTTTATTAGAGCAGTTTTTATTTTGGGGGTGTTATATTTTGTAAGAATGTTAGGAACAATTAGCACAATTTAGCACAACTTTCAAATATTTGAATTTCAATAAAAGGAGGCTAACTTTATACAGGTAAAAAGGAGCTTCATAAAACTATAACTGATATACATCATATTTTATGTTTTCGTTGTTTTTTGTTACTTTGTTAAGCGAAGAATTATTGTAGATACTATTTTTTACGTGTTATGTACTACATAGGTACTACACAATATTTCAATTTATATGAATAATAAAGATAAGAGCATAATATTTTTAAACGATTGTTGAATTTTAATTTGCAAATACTCTCCATAACTTGTTGAAGGTAGCGACTTTTGGCAGTGACCCAACGTTATAAAGTATTAATTCATTGTGATTTGTGAAGTCAAGGCGATTAACATATATACGACTATATCATTGTTGCTTTTATAAATAATTAAAAAATCAGTTAAACAAAATAGTGAATGACTCAGGGCACATTGAAAAAAATTATGGAATAAATGATAGAATAACATGTTATAGTTAAATTCAATCAAAATAAGTAGCGTAAATAAATATATAGGTATAACTTGTTGAAAATTTGGTAAATATGAATAACTTGACCTTTCCCTCCTTCAACCAAAACTGCATTCTATAGTCTACTTGTGAAAAAATACAACTTTGTAGATGTATACAAGCTTTGCCTCCCTTTGAAATTTTTTTTTCGGAAATACCTCTGATTAAGTTTATATAAAATAAACGAATAATTTCAACATTTTTTTGCTGTGATATTTCGTAATTTTTATGGAAACATTAAACATAATTATAGCTCAAATATGTCCATAGGTGATTATGCTTATTTTTCTTATATCTATATTTGAATTGTTCTCCTCAATGAAAATCTTATGTAACAGGTAAAAGATGTATTCATTCATGTGAAGACAAGTTATTGGTTGACTTAATACTGATCGAAAATACATTTCCCAAGCGAGAATTAATCAACTCCATAATTATAAAATTATTTCGGTTAAGTTTCAGCAAGTAAAGTAACTTATTTCACTAAGGAAATATTGAAGATATATCTATGATAATAACAACCTGCATTTAATATTTTTTTAACAAAATTTTTCATCGAAAAAAAATTCTTTCCGGAAACTTCGAACCAAAATAAATCAGAAATAAAACCTGATCAGTATATTATGTTTTTTTTTTTTTTTAATAGTTTAAGGGGGATGGCCACTGTGACGGGTCAAAAAATTGTCAATGTTTGGGAATTTTTTTCACAGATATTACTAATTATTTTTGAATCAGGTAAAGGACATTTTATTAAGTATATATTCAACTTATTTAATATCAATTTTTATTGAAAAATATTAAATATTTTAAGTTATGAGCCTCGATGTGAAAACCAAAAAAAATTTTTTCTCTATGGTCGAGGGTTATATGAAAAAAATAAATAAAAATTTTATCAATATCTATATGAATGTAGCTATCGTTGCACGTAGCAGTTTTATTTTATTTTATTTTTTCACAAAATGACGATCGTTTGATTTTTTTTTAATTTTTAAGACCTATTTTTTTTAATTAGAGCGGTTTTAAAAATAGTAATTATCAAAATTTCAAAAATCGGCTACGTGCAACGATAGCTACTACAATTACAAAAATTATAAACAAAATTTGAAATCGGTTCATTAGTCTTTGAGGAATCGTGTCGACCAGGTCGAAAAATGTCATTCCGAGATAAACGTGTTTAATGTTTTTGTTATGTCATAACCGGCCGTGCTACCTCGTCTCACTAAATTGACTGTAACTCCGTCAATTTTCAAAATTTAAACTCAATATTTATGGATATGTAAACTTTAAAAAAATCTAAGAAAAAAAATTATATTTATTTTTCCGTCACAGTGGCCATCCCCTTTAACAATGAATTCGAATCTTTATTTTTCGTTATTAGGTATATTTAAAAAATCACCGTGCAAAAAGAACTAAAATGAATCCAAATTAATCGATGAATTTTTATGATCAAGATTCCAAAATAAAAATAAATTTATTTCTTCAAAATACAATCTTAGAAGATCTTCAACCACGCAGTTACATTTTTTACGAGTCAATATGAATTGTATTCGCACAGTAATTTTTAACGATATGCATTAACTAAAAAATCAAACAGGTATATTTTTGTTTCTGCGGTTACAAAATATTGAGACATACATACAAACATGTATACCTACAGGTAGAATCATTTTGCAATATTAAAATAATCGGGACAGGTACATGTACACTTATACACATATAATTAATTATTAGGCAATAACAATATACCTACATGATCGGCATATTACACTTTATATTGATAAATGCTTCGGCAGATTCAAGAACAATACTTATTATAAATATTAAACTCTGGGTATCAAAAAATACTTTTGTTTTGCTTCTAGGACGTAAAGAGTTGATTCTGAAAGTTTTTGGAGAGCTGAAATCGAATCCGGCTCCTAAATTGCTCAGGTTTTAACCTAAAATTGCCGAAAATGGCAGTTTTGGACATATCTATACATTGATATATAAGCAAATCATTTTTTCTATAGTTTTCATTTACCTATGGTAAGAAATAGTACTACAGTAGAAACTGGTTATAACGACATCGAAGGGACCCGTCATATTAGGTCGTAAAAGCGGATAGTCGTAATAACCGGTAAAAATGCAATTATATGGGATTCAGTTGAACTTTTATTTTGAGTCGTTAAAACCGATACGTCGTATTAACCGATAACGTTATAGTTATAACCTTAGGTGGGCCAGTTAATCGAAAAGTTAACTTCGTTAATCGTTAATCCGTTAATAAAAAAGTTAACTTCGTTAACCGTTAAAATTCCGAAAATGTAACGGAAGTTAAAGCTAACCGAAAATTAGAAATTTTAACGAAAGTTAACCGTTAACAGTTAACCATCCAAAATGTTTGAAGACCTTTTTTTTAGCTATTTCGACAACTGTCTTATGTACTTTTCAACAAACAAACAATGTTAACGGAAGTTAACAAACGCGTTAACATTTTTTTTAGTTAACTTAGAAGTTAATCCGTTAACCATTTTGTTAACTTCGTTAATTAACGATTAACGGATTAACGAGTTAATGTCCACCTATGGTTATAACCGGTTTCTACTCTATATTTCTCCTTTAAAATTAAATTTTACTTTTCACTATATAAGATTCATTTTCACTGACATTGTATAATTAGTCGCGTCATTATAGCTGTAATAATACCACAAAAAGAAGTTAATTAGAGCCCTTTATATTATTGATGGAATTTGTTGGGGAAGGTGTAACGAGTAATTTCTCATCAAATGAGTCAATTTTTTTTCATTGGAACATTGTTTATTTTTAAACAATTTGGTCGGAAAATCGGTTTTTCTGATATAGTGGGAAAATTGTGGGTTGTAGAAAAAAGTAAAGCACAGACGAAATATGCGCAATCAAAAGATCTATAATTTGGTGCCTGGTAGATTAAAATCCGATAATTGGTTCAAAAGTTATTGCAAAAAAAACGCTAAAAAACGTTAAAAATTAACTTTTTTTAAATTGTTTATAATTTTTTTATTATTTATTAAAATTCAACGAAAATACCTAAAAGTTATGAGCATTATTATGTTTCAAAAGTGAGCGAAAGATGGGTGCTGTAGGTCGAATAGTTTTTGCAAAATTCTATTTGTTTATCGGGTTGAGAAAAAAATAGCTAAATTTCAAACGCGGGGCCTGATAAAAGTTATTAACCAAAAAGGATTCACAACCCCGATTTTTAAAGGCCAAAGTCTAACTTAACTTTGTATTTTCGTACAATATCGATTTATTATCGAGAACCCTTTTGAAACGTGCAATAAACAAAATATTTAAAAAATTGCACTAAAAATTAATAATTTTCAATATTTCGACTTAGCGGTGAGAATTGTTATTTTACAACTTAGAAAACTATCTTATTGTTATTTTTTCGTCGCGTTACCCCAGATTAAAAAAAGAATGAAGGTTCTACGATCATTATAAGCTGAGATATTGCAAATTTTTCAAGCGCGGATCATTTTGAACTTCGACGGCTGAGAAACATATCTCGCGGGCAAAGTCGAAGTTCAAAATGATCCGCGCTTGAAAAATTTGCAATATCTCAGCTTATAATGATCGTAGAACATTCATTCTTTTTTTAATCTGGGGTAACGCGACGAAAAAATAACAATAAGATAGTTTTCTAAGTTGTAAAATAACAATTCTCACCGCTAAGTCGAAATATTGAAAATTATTAATTTTTAGTGCAATTTTTTAAATATTTTGTTTATTGCACGTTTCAAAAGGGTTCTCGATAATAAATCGATATTGTACGAAAATACAAAGTTAAGTTAGGCTTTGGCCTTTAAAAATCGGGGTTGTGAATCCTTTTTGGTTAATAACTTTTATCAGGCCCCGCGTTTGAAATTTAGCTATTTTTTTCTCAACCCGATAAACAAATAGAATTTTGCAAAAACTATTCGACCTACAGCACCCATCTTTCGCTCACTTTTGAAACATAATAATACTCACAACTTTTAGGTATTTTCGTTGAATTTTAATAAATAATAAATAAATTATAAACAATTTAAAAAAAGTTAATTTTCAACGTTTTTTAGCGGTTTATTTGCAATAACTTTTGAACCAATTATTGGATTTTAATCTACCAGGCACCAAATTATAGATCTTTTGATTGCGCATATTTTGTCTGTGCTTTACTTTTCTCTACAACCCATAATTTTCCCACTATATCGGAAAAACCGATTTTCCGACCAAATTGTTTAAAAATAAACAATGTTCCAATGAAAAAAAATTGACTCATTTGATGAGAAATTACTCCTTACACCTTCCCCAACAAATTCCATCAATAATATAAAGGGCTCTAATTAATTTTTTTCAAAATATTATAATGACGCGACTAAATATACAGGGTGATTCAGCACTGTCGTGCCAAACTTGAACACTAGATTGAAAAAAATATTTTAAGCAAAAAACTCCCAATAAACATGTGTCCGGAAATTATTCCTTAGGGAACTACAGGCTTCCAAAAATTTTACTAAAAATGAGTTTTAATTTAATATCTAGAGAACCCTTTGTGATAGAATTATGAAATTTAGTATTTGGTTTAGTAATAATATGTGTTATCGATTTCTAATATTAACCAATTATATTTTAAACCAGGGCTGTATGGGGCCAGTGGGCCCATCGATTTTGATCTAGTAATTGTTTGTTCCTTAATTTTTTTTCTGATTTGGTACTTTTATAAGATTATATGATACAAAATACACAAAAACATACTTTGCTTGTTTATCATAGGATAAACCGTTTTCGAGAAATATCTATGGAAAAGAAAGCATGCAGAATTAACCTTAATACGGATGCTTGAAATTATAAAAAATAAATTTATATTCTTTTTCTATGATTAAAGGTAAGAATAAAGTTCATATAAATAAACCTCCTAATATGAATCCTCTAAGATCTATAGCTAGTTCTATTACTGTTACATGTACTTTTTTAACATGACTAAAAACAAACTAAAAATGGCTATTTGTTGATATGGATGCATTTTCGGAAGTATATTTATATTAAATTTTTGTCTTACTTTTTATCATGAAATAAGAATATAAATTAAGGAACAAACAAATACTAGATAAAAATCGATGGGCCCCCTAGCCCCATACAGCCCTGGTCTAAAATATAATTGGTTAATATTAGAAATCGATAACACATATTATTACTAAACCAAATACTAAATTTCATAATTCTATCACAAAGGGTTCTCTAGATATTAAATTAAAACTCATTTTTAGTAAAATCTTTGGAAGCCTGTAGTTCTCTAAGGAATAATTTCCGGACACATGTTTATTGGAAGTTTTTTGCTTAAAATATTTTTTTCAATCTAGTGTTCAAGTTTGGCACGACAGTGCTGAATCACCCTGTATAATACTAGTTTGAAGATATAAAGTATATGATAGACACAATGGACTAAAACTACACTCAAATATAATAAATGTGACATTATGTATTTTCTGTCTGGTATATGTATCTCAAGAACCTGAGCTAATTGAGCAATTTGGGGACCGGATTCGGTTTCAGCATGACAGAAACCTTTAGGATTGTCTATTCAGGTTGTAGTAGCAATAATGATGTTTATTTTGTGTTATAAGTAGGTACTTATCTAAAGGATGTTATTTTATATGGATATATATTTTTTAATGTTATTTAAAATTTTTAGTATCATACTATCTAACTTTTTTTGATCTTTTTTTATATGTAACATTTAATCCCTAATTTAATTTAAATTGATTAAAAATTGAATAAAGTAAAAAAGCTGTCTAAAAAGTTCAAGAAGAGCTAGATGACAAAAACAAATTAATAAAAAAAAATTAAAAATTGAACTAACAATTTTATGTAGTAGCATAAAAAGAGAAAAAGCACAAGTGAACTTTTGAGTTACACTTTTCATAAGAATTTATTTTGATACACAGTTTCTCGTTTAAAAGAAATAGTTCGTAATTTCTGGACAAAGGAAAAAAACCGAGATGGAATTTATTTGAGATTTCTTCTTTTTTTATTATATGTATTGTTATTTTTGATAGTGGTATATATGTAAGTATACAAGGGTCGTCCTTAACGAGGTTCCGCCCCCCCCCCCCTCTCTCCTCAATCTATAATAATGACCATTACATCTAGTCAATCATCATTTAATAATTCTTATAACTTTTAATAAGTAAAATTTTTACAAAACCGCATTCTTCTAAAAAATTCGAATTTTCTTTGAAATTTACAAAATTTTAAGGGGTATTGTTTTACCTATCGTTTATCAGTTAAAATGCTTGCAATTTTTTTTCGACAATTAAAAACAAGGGTTTTTTCCTTGTGGCCATCTAACGCCCCCGATGGACATCCTACTCACTCCCCTTTTCCTCTAAAGCCGTCACTGAGTCTACACATTATAGTTTCGACAATTTTAGGTTTTGTATTTCAATTTCCATTTAACTGTTTACTAATTCGTAAGGAAATATGTTTAAATATGTTTACTTTAATATTTTCAAAACATAAAAGATGACATCAGCATTAACTCATTTTTTTTTCATTTTAAAACAGGACTTGAAAAAATAACGGTTCTTATCAAAATTTTATTTGACATTTTTATAATTTTTTAGTTACTCATAAAAAGTAAGATAATTTTAAAATAAATACACATATGCTGATACAGTATAGATATTTCGTCATATCTATTGCATAAATATTCGCAATAACCCCTTCCCTTCCCCGTATTTTCGTCACCGTGTACAAACTGAACGCCTGATAACGTGACCACCTCCTCACCCTTTTGAATCCCTAATATGATACCTTTTTTATATCTACACATCAACAAATTTACCCAAGTCCTCTACAGCCGAACCCTATTCCTTTAAAATCTACTGACCCCGCTTTCTCCCAATGCAGTCGTTAAGCTGTGTTCACAACTGCTGAAATATAATTTTATTATACATCTATAATTATATGCAAAAAATGCATTTTGTTAAATTATAATTTGAATAAGCTATTTTCTATCTATATCTATAAAAGAGTTTGTCCTTAACCACTCACTCATTCATTCATATATCAACGTACAGCCCAAATCCCTAGACCTAGAGACGTGAAATTTCGTAGGTGCCTTTCTTTTATGATGTAAATACCCGCTAAGAAAGGATTATTGAAACTTATCGAACATACTCTATAATATAAATAATGAAACAATTATTTCAGCATTCCCCAAAATTTAACCCCTACGGTGTTAGGGGGATGAAAAAATTTGTAAAAGATTTTTTTTTGTATTCACCGAATGAAACATGACACAAGTAGGTATTCTACAAGACAAATATCAGTAACGAAAATTCAACTCCTATGGGAAGGGGGGGGGGGGGGGTAAATTTTTGATATATTTATCTTCATAATTGTTCATGATATTATAGTAAATTCGGACAAATTAATATTCAATTAAAACTGAAAGTTTGATATTCAAGCCATAATAGCATGGGACGGGGACGAGAATGGATTTAGATATGTTTATCTGCATACCTTGCTTATAAAGGTAAATTCGGGTAAAATAGTCATCTATTAAAATAAAAATTTCGACATTGAACCCCTAATGGCGGGGGTAGACATGATCTATGTTCTTATATGTTTATCTACATAGCTGCTTACGTTATAATAGTGGAGTCGGGCAAAATAATCTGCAATAAAAAGTTAGTTTTTACAATTTTTCACTAAGATCCACGATAATAACGTTTTTTATATTGAATAAAATTCAATATAAAAAAATGTAATATGTCATTATTACTAATTAGTTTCGAAGTTTACGCGGACGAAGCCGCGGGATTCCACTAGTTATATTATAATCGATAATCGAATGAATAGTTTTATATGATGATCCTTATATAAAACAGTAAGTATCTGAGATACCAACTGTAAGGAGCCATCTCAGACTCCAAAATAATAATAAAAATGAAAAAAAAATGATGTGCAGTAAAATTCAACACTCAAGTTCTAAAACCATTATAATTTATGCTAACAATATGCAATTGAATTTCTAATATAAACATTAACAGTATCAATAGCAGATCATTGTGAACACAGCTTAACCTCATGATCTGTGTGTGCTTCCGCGCGTCCCTACTGGCGGCGCCACGCGCGCGGCTGCGACGCCGGGACCGCCGCCGCCAACTCGGATCAATAACCTAGCCCGTTGTGACGTAGCCACACGTTCACAGCACACTCGCTCTATATAGCGTATATAACGTACAATAGCGATAACAGACATATGTAGGTACATTACTATTGACTATCTATTGGTGATATGGGACATTAAAAAACTAAAGCAAGTAACTCCATCAAAATATGTATTTAGTTATAGTATATATTTATGATATTATTATGTACCTATGTGTAACTAAAAAAAATAAAAATCTAAATATTTATAGAGCAATTTAAAACTCTGTATTATGGTAAACATGTGTGTCAGTTTGTCATATAACGATATAACAATGCATATGAAGTCATCTCGACAAATAAAAACAAAGTTGATTACAAACCTAAAAAAAAGTATTAACATTTTTCGTTCGAGAACAATATGAACTTTTATATTTACACTCACGGCTGTGGAGTCAAAAACCTACGACTTCGACTCCGACTCTTTACTGTACAAATTTTTTGTTTAAATTCTGTTTTCGGGCATTTTTTGAGTGATTTTGGTTTCGGCCATAATTGAGAATTTCAAATCATTGTACTTCAAAATTCAAAACGAACAAAAACTATTAAGTGCGTAAAGAAGTAAAAACCATTATTTAATTAAAGGAGTCGGAGTCGGTACCTTTTTACCGACTCCGACTCCATCCAAAATTACTAAAACTCCGACTCCGACTCCACAGCCCTACTTACACTACATATAATAATAATAACAAATGGGGTAATATGAAAAATTAAAATAGCTGTCATATGTTGTTGTGGCGTAGGAAAAGAATATATTGTTTATTTATTTGTAAACTTTTAGAAACACTATCAAGGTGTAAAGCCCCTAGTAGATAAGTAAATAAAAAAAACTTTAAAGTGATTTTTCATAAAAATATATACTTTTTTGTGAAAAGCTTTGTGTGGGTGCATAGGGTAGAGAAAGCTACATACATATATCAACTGTCTATAAAATAATGCAAATGCTACAATATGTTTAATGGAGCTTCACATGAGACGAGATGGGATTTAGGTAAGTTTTATCTTATTTCGGTCTCAAATTTTAGAATTGACAGATTTGTATAGTAAAAATTTAAATCATATGGTATCGATCTCGTCTCGTTGAAATTAACCCAGTCTCGTTTCGTACACGTGACCGAGACAGATGAGTTCGTTTGAAACTAGGACTGAAAGAAGCCTCGGTCTGTGTCATGTGAATTTTTTCTAAAATCATAAAGATTTAAATACTAATTATTGATAATGCATTAAAGCCGAGATTCTCGAAAAGAATTAACAATAATGTTGATATCGTATCGATCTCGTTCTTAAGCCAATATTTGGAATTTCATTTACAGTAGGGTCACCTGTTCAACAGTTAGCCACTCGTACACAATTAACCAGGCCTATACTTAGCAAACGTGACGTCACTATTTTGTGCAACCGCATGATTTAGATGTCAAAACGGTGTCACTCGCCTCTCCCCAGTTTTCAGCGAGCTAGCGCGTGCGTCGGTTGTGTGGAATCGAATTTTGTGTTTTTTAATGGAAAAAGTTAAAAAAAATAACGTAAGTACATTTTTTCTTAACTTCTTTTAGTTTAATATTACAATAATCATTATTTGTCGGCTGTGTAGACTGACTAAACATGCTTCATTTGGTATAAGTATTGTGTGTGTAGTGACGCTTATTTAAAAGTGAGGTTAGCGTAACGGTTTCGGGAACAGGGTGGTCAACAATTAACCAAAATGCAGTTAATTGTGTACCTGTATAGTTTTTTTTAATGTTTTATTGTGGAATTTAATAATTTTATTTGTATTTTAGATGGGGCGCACTAAACAACACGAACGAAAAAAGGGAGGGCATTCAGCAGACGCTATGAAGAAGGCAATTGAATTAGTCCAAGGTGGGATGAGCATAATTCAAACATTTTTTGAGCCTATCGTACCTGATACTGCAGGCATACAGATACGGGATATTAAATATTTATTACCAGATCCGAATAATTATTATAAGCAATATATTTTGTGTTAATTTTGACGAAATAACCTTTAATAAGAAATAAATGGCTAATTACATAACATATGGTGTTATTATTTAAAAAAAATAATTTATCATATTTAATGATTAATTGTGTACCCCATGGTTAACTGTTGCAAACCCCCCCCGGTTAATAGTGTACCATAGAGTGGACACAGTTAGCCAATTCTCATTTAAAAAAAAAACATTATTTTGTCAAAAATCGTCAGCAAAATGAACAGCTCTTCAATGCCAATATGTAGCTAATGAACCTGCCTTTTGACCGGAATAGAAAAAAATATACTTTGGATGAACAATTATGAAGTATAGTGGTTTGAATTTTATGTGGTTAACTGTTGAACAGGTCACCCTACTTGAAAATATAGACAAATTATTTTTATAGGTAATATTGGCTAAAATAAGTTACTCCTAGTGAATTTTATTTCAAAACTAAAAATTGATTAAAAGTTTAAAAGTAATAATTACTTATTTTACTTTTACATTTACAACTACAATTACAATTACAATTACAAACATTTACGGTGTCATTTTTGTTAAGATTATTACACATGGCAGTTGAAACATTGTGGTTTTAACTCAAGACCACAAACATAATATGTGTAGGTGGTATTTACCTACATATATCAACTTACAATGTATCTGAAAAGCCACATTATCTATATATATATATATATATATATATGAAATTATTTTAAATTTCACAAAATGGTTCTCTGAAACTACCAATACTTGAAAAAGTACTTAAAGTTAAGTACATCAAGTACTTTTTAAAATAATAAAATTTACTCGATACTTCAAGTAATTTTTTAACGTAATACAGTGAATCCTCGTTTGTACGTGTTTTTCCCCAGCCATTCAAAAACGTACTAACAAAGTTCCACTGTACTTGAATTTTGTAAAATTGGTAGAAAACAAGTTATAACATGTATAAATTAATAAAAAATATCGAAAAATAGTGTGTTAATAGTGAAAAATAATAACAAAGTTAGCAATGATTCATTTTCCAACAAAAGTAGATTTTTTGTTATTTCTATTTATTTAGTTAAAACACCTTAAAATTACTCAACTGTTTATTTATGTTAGTAAATCTCTTTGATTTAAAAAAATAAACATATTAAATTTTTGGAGTAATCTACAAAGAGACAACCAAAACAATTATTCCAAATTCTCTGTATAATTAAAACCATTGATTTATCTTACAATTAGAGATACTCAAACTAAAGAGTTGTGACAGCGTCGCCATTATTTGCCAAACCGGCGATTTTTTCAAAAATTCATTTACCTATTATTTTTATCTATACCTAGTATAAAAAAATTAAAATTAAACATAAAGTAATAATATGAAATATATTTACAGATATTGATTAATAAAAAAAAATATGACAGCGAGTGAGACTTGGCTATACTATAATACTATAATCAATCAGAAATTGATTCAAACTATCAAAACTCTTACTATGAGTAGATACCTTTAATTTAACTCTGAACCTGAACAACATTTTTCTCTGGAATATTTTTGACATTCCATACAACAATTACAAATTCCTCTTCAATGTAAAGACAAGTTATTAGAACAATTCTTCACCGTTACCAAACAATATCATGCGTCTATCTTTTTCTCGATTATCTTTCATCAGATAAAGACATTATTGCTATAACACAAAATATGTATAGCATGTTGATAAATATATATCAATGGTGTATCAAGGATCGTAAATAATATCAGCGTGATATCAGATTTATATCGAATCCATCACAAAACGCAATGATCAGAGGTAGTTTAATTATTACTAGCGGACCCGCCATGGCTTTGCATGGGAGTTAATATTTAACCCCCTGTCACGTATATAGGGTTGTAATTAGTTTCATCAGATCCGACTGGAAAAATACTACGGGAATGGGAGTTTAAGGGGGAAAAACAAACCCCTATCTCGCATAGGAGCCGAGATATTTACGAATTTTTCGGACTTGATTTACTATTATCGTTACTGCGTATTCCTTATGTAATCAAACGTAACAAAATATATACTAACACCTGGGCAAAGAACATATCTATGAATAAAAAAAAAACATGTAAATCAGATAAGTGGTTCTCGAGTTATTGCCGCACCCACAGACAGACAGAGAGCTTTATAATATACAGTGTATTCCAAGTTGATTAATCCACAGGAAAAATTAACATAGAGCGAATTAGAAGTGTTGTAGTAACCTTTGGTCAAATTTAATGATATGCTATTGGTGCATTTTGAAATACCGCCATCAAATTTGATAAAATAGTCACTATTTGTTTTCACGTCCATAATAATAACAATGGTTTATAATGTTTTAATTATTGTAAAAAATTTAATAAAATTTAAAACAAATTAGGTACTAATGACTATTTTAATAAATTTTGTGGCAGCATTTCAAAATGCACCAATGACATCTGAAGAACCACTTATTCGATTTACATGTATTTTTTTAAATTCATAGATATGTTCTTCGTCCAGGATGTAGTATATATTTTGTTACGTAAGGTAACATAAGGAATAAGCAGTGACGATATTAGTAAACTAATTATGGCGCTTACCTGAAAATTTTAGTTTTTACAATAAAATTTTTACTTCTTTGTCTGGGCGGTCATAATTTTACATTTTCAGTGATAATTTCAAGTTTCTAGCTTATTTAATTTACGAGATAATTACTGTAATGCCGGATTGTCGTATCTACAATTCTACATCATACATTCATAAATTCACGGTCGGACGACAAAGTTAGATTAATATAGGTTTCCACGGAACTCTAAAAACGGTTAGTTTGAAAATTTATATAATTAAAAAAAAATCAACAGCTCTAGACGAAAGTCGTAATGTATATAGGTACATCAGTGGCAGACTAAGGGAGATTACAGCCCGACCACTTAAAAATATTTAAAAATAATTTTTTTAACAAAAGGGTCACTCCGAAGTGACGAGTGTGACATTTCAACTCGGATTGGAATTCATAATTTCTAAATAATACTATAGTTAATAACATCGTTTTACCATTTTTCGGTAGATCTTAATGTAATACATCTATATTGAAAGAATAAAAGGTCTACGGTTATTTTACAAAAAAATGCCAGCGTTCAAAGCCCTGTGACGGGTGTGACGCCAACTATTGGAAGTTTTGCAACCTCTATTCAAAATCTCAAAAGTTTAGCGAAAATATTGAAGTTACTTTATAATAATCATACTTTAACATGTTACGAATAAATTATTTTTTTAGTATCACAAGAGTATCAGGTAAATGCGTACTCTATTAAACTGGTTATTACTTACAAACATTGTGACGGGTGTGACACGTTGAATAAAAGGATACAATAAGAGTACTATTTGTGTGTTTAATTGCTTGTTGATATTATTAACTAATACTTATAACAATTATTTAATACATCAAGAGACTCATTAAGTTTATAATAAATGCGGTTACCCTTAGTCATTATTGTTGGTGAGGGTAATTTTTTTTTAATTTGATCAAACGTCACGTTTGGTATGTAATTGTCAAAGACTTTTAATAGTTTACCACGATAATTACATATTCTTAAGTAAGTTATTGTGATTTCACCTTATTTGTTGTCTTTTTGGAAATTTTTTGAAAATTAACTAACATTTTTCTAATTTTCTTTTGGTTTATGAAAATTGATGTTAAATAGCCTTTTAATTTTATATTTTAGTATTCGTTTTCGTAAAATATTTTTTTAACTATCTGGTATCGATTACCGCGGACTGACCCAAAATTAAAAAAAAATGTCCACGTAATATCTGAAGGATTAACCCCCTCACCCCTTTGTCTTCTACTGATTGTACTGGTCGTTTATTCGACCAACTTTTCGTCACATATTGCAAAAGGTTCTGAAAAAATGTATAGATAGTATTTTTCTACTCCATTACTTTTTTAATGTTATTAATATAATATTTACTTCAAATGGTTATGTACTGTATATAATAAAAAACTGTATGCATATTAGGTTTTTTTTACTAGCCAACATTAAATAGTCGTCTCGTCAAATTTTAAGTGGTCTCGTCTCGACGTAAAACTTTAATATTAATGTTTGTTGTAATCTGCCAATCTTTGTCATCATTGTCGAACAAAATCTATGCGTGATAAAGTTTTCGTAACAAAGAACTTTTAATTTTTTCAACTGCGTCTTTTGTTTGGGTATTATTATAAATTAAAAAAATTATAATTTTCATGTCAAACCGATAAAATCGATGTTTTTTTTATAAATATACTTAATGAGTTAACTATGCATGTTTAAAATAAAAAAAGTACAAATTTAATGTCTTGCATAATATTATTCAATATATAAAAGTGCATATTCCCTTTTTAAATTAATTTTATGTACCTGTAGAAATCAAGTTAACTAAAAAAATGTATCTTTAATAATTAATTGATTAACAAATGAAACATTGAACAATTTGTACTTAATTGATTAATAATAAATATTCATCTATTAATTGTCTTGTATTGCTTTCTTAAGGAGGTTGACACTATAGGGTGCGGGGCTGAATTTGCGGAGAACGGTGCGGGTTAGCGCCTGTGGATAAGCACAGACTGAAGACAAGGTGTGTCTCTCTCTGGAGCATGCGAACTCTATATCTTTTTTTCACAAACTTATAATTTTTAATTAAAAAAAACGCGGTTCCTAATCATTCTGAAATACAGATATCTTTGTAAATGAATAAAGAATGTATGCTCAGATTTTCATCAAATTCTCTCTGTCACATCACTTTGAAAAGTTACGCCATGTCTCGAAATTATGCAGTTCTCTAAGAATACATGTTAATTTGTTTATTTAATATATCTTAAACTATTCTCCTAATGGCTTTGAAATTTTGCAAAGATTTTTTAAAATATAAATGTCTTGTTATTTTCAAAGTTTTATCGAAAGCTTTATTGATTTTTCTATGGTATAGACATCCTCAAGGTTATTTCTATTGCAGATTTTTAGTAGGTAAAAGACAGTGTTTTTAATTTTTAGGGTTCCGAAGAAACCCTATTAATCTCACTTTGTCGTCCGTCCGTCCGTCCGTCCGTCCTAATCACTCTAAGCTCAATAGCTCGTAAACTATATAAGCTAGAACCTTGAAATTTTGACAGAATATGTAAAATAACACCCTCTAGTAAAATATGTACAAATATTTTCGAAAAATATTTTTTTAGGGGGGGTGCTAAGAAGCTAAAGACACCCAAAAAAAATATTTTTTTTTATACCAAGGCAAGTGGCACATCAAAATGTGTAACCAAGCTAGTGTAATTTGATCCTTATTCTTATTTTTTTATAAATCAAAAATGGCGCCTACAGGGGGCTTTAAAGCAAATTCAAAAAAAACAAAAAAAATGTATTCCAAGTCGTGTGGGATGTCAAAATGTAGATCTCAGTAAGTAGAATATGGCAGTATTTTTTATTTTTTTTATAAATCAAAAATGACGCCTACAGGGGGCTCCAAGCAAAAAAAAATTTGTCCCCCCCCCCCCTCTAACTCGGTAACTACTGACTCGAAAAATCTGAAAAAAATTAGGTAATGAGGTTTTGGTGAGACTACCAACGACAAATACTAAAGTCACCAATATCATTTCAAATTTTGGAGAAAAGGGGAGGGGTGTCATACATTTTTTTATTTTTATTTTTTTATCTGGGCATGTGGGGTGTCGAAATGTAGATCTCAGTGAGTAGAATATGACAGTATTTTTTATTTTTTTTATAAATCAAAAATGGCGCCTACAGGGGGCTCCAAGCAAAAAAAAATTTGTCCACCCCCCCCTCTAACTCGGTAACTACTGACTCGAAAAATCTGAAAAAAATTAGGTAATGAGGCTTTGGTGAGACTACCAACGACAAATACTAAAGTCACCAATATCATTTCAAATTTTGGAGAAAAGGGGAGGGGTGTCATACATTTTTTTATTTTTATTTTTTAATCTGGGCATGTGGGGTGTCGAAATGTAGATCTCAGTGAGTAGAATATGACAGTATTTTTTATTTTTTTTATAAATCAAAAATGGCGCCTACAGGGGGCTCCAAGCAAAAAAAAATTTGTCCACCCCCCCCTCTAACTCGGTAACTACTGACTCGAAAAATCTGAAAAAAATTAGGTAATGAGGCTTTGGTGAGACTACCAACGACAAATACTAAAGTTACCAATATCATTTCAAATTTTGGAGAAAAGGGGAGGGGTGTCATACATTTTTTTATTTTTATTTTTTAATCTGGGCATGTGGGGTGTCGAAATGTAGATCTCAGTGAGTAGAATATGACAGTATTTTTTATTTTTTTTATAAATCAAAAATGGCGCCTACAGGGGGCTCCAAGCAAAAAAAAATTTGTCCACCCCCCCTCTAACTCGGTAACTACTGACTCGAAAAATCTGAAAAAAATTAGGTAATGAGGCTTTGGTGAGACTACCAACGACAAATACTAAAGTTACCAATATCATTTCAAATTTTGGAGAAAAGGGGAGGGGTGTCATACATTTTTTTATTTTAATTTTTTTACCTGGGCATGTGGGGTGTCGAAATGTAGATCTCAGTGAGTAGAATATGACAGTATTTTTTATTTTTTTTTTAAATTAAAAATGGCGCCTGCAGGGGGTTTCAAGAAAACAAAAATTTGTCCACCCCCTCTCTAGCTCGGTAACTACTGACTCAAAAAATCTGAAAAAAAAATGGTAATGGGGTTTTTATAATACTAGTAACGACAAATACTAAAATCAACAATATCATTTCAAATTTTGAAAAAATAGGAAGGGGCGTCATGGAATTTTTTTTATTTTCATATCTAGGCTTGTGGGGTGTCAAAATGTAGATCTAAATTAATAGAATATGATCCTATTTTTATATTTATTTTTAACTCAAATATGCACCTGTAAATGGCTCTTAACAGTCCAAGTAGTATATACTTCGGAACCCTTATGGCATACACTGGTGTATGTCTTGACAAATTTTGTTATTAGTACCGTTAGTTTTTGTAAGCGACAGTCTACACGTTACTGAGGGAAAAGACGATAAAATATGATTTACTAACGATATACAAGCCTATTTAGTTTACTGTCTTTCATAATTTGGTTACTTAGCATCAAATCGCCGTCAAACTATTTACAAATGGACGTAAAAGAGTTAAAAATTTTAATCTCATATTTATAGTTTTTTACATTTTGTTTCTTACTGAATTTTACCTACACTTATATAAGTTGAATACCACTGATACAAGACATTTTTTCAACATCATTACCCGTATCAGATTACAATACAGATATACTTACTTTTGAACTACTGCAATGACGTCACTAGTAAATTGTACTATTTTCGTGTACTATTACATGATATATTTTTAACTACGTAAATGTCAAAGAATGGATTACAACCACGTTATATTGACGTATTGTTTAAATCAATGCAAGAACAATGTGAGATTTATATCACTACAGGTGCCTGGCAAAAAGTTATGTTATTTATATTACAATGGATAAATATATATACACTACTGTGCAAAAGTCTTTGGACATCTGTGATTTTGAATGTAAATATACAGATTTCAGTCAATAAAAATCCCCAAAATAGCAAAAAGAATATGTTTACTCGCAGTCAAAATAGTAAAAAAAAAACAATTTCTCGTTAGCTTGAAAACACTGTGCGTCTCTACTTTCAACTTGAGTAAACCTGACCTTTCAGGCATATATTAAAAAAAATTATAAATGCTGTATTTTAAATATGCTAGGATTATTACATTACAAAAGTTGTACTTAAGTACTCTTATCAACATTTAAGATTTTTTATCAACCATTTTGCAGTTTTATATAATTTACAATACGCAAAAAAAAAGTGTCTACAGACTTTTGCACAGCACTGTATATACATATTTATAAATGGTGGGTGTTATGAGACAGCAGGGGGCAAAGTGGGGGACACGGTGTACCGTATATAGTGACATTAATTATTGTTAAATTGACGTGTTTACAATTTTTTATTTCTTTTTATTTGTAGTTCATTTGTTAAAAAATTACAAAAATGTGTTTCATTTTATTTTTGATACATCCGGTCAGTGGTTTAGGCATGATGGCGTTACATACATGGAGTAATGTCGGTATATATGGAACATGAGGGTAATATGGACACCCCTTTTTATTGATCCATTTTAAATTTTATATAAACACAAAATTAATATGTATTTAAGCTTACACCTCAAACTAACTGTGTCAGTTGGCATGACAGTGTTTGGAGTACCGGTATGTCATTGAGAGCAATTTAATAAGATTTTCCATTTTTGATTATTCATGTTTAGATTTTTATTGTATTAATAATTGTTTATATTGCTGCTTAAAAATGCAGGTATAGAGTTTGGTCGAATGAACAATACTTTTAATCCATGTAATAATTGTTGCCTCGGCAATAACATTTTTTTTAAATACATGTGGTTGCAGGTATTATGGAGTACGACTATGAAGTGTAATAATTAACAAAAATCGTGGTGAGGCAAATAGTGTAAAATGTTTATTAATCATCCAGTATTTCACAACTATCGAATCCACGTCCGCAAAAATCATTTTTTTAGTACAAATCTTCATGAGGGTGCCCACTAAATGCGGTGTCTATTACGTATGTTCTGTCCGCATACTCCTTGCTACGCCACTGCTATATTTTGCAGTGACAACATATAAGTTTGAAATAAAAACAACAAAATAAATTTAAAAATAACAAATACTTTAGACTTTAACCACCTAACATAGATAATCGTGTATTATGGTAACAACTCTGGTCGATATTACACGCATATTTTTTAAATGGTTGATTTTCGATTGTTTTAAATATTTTTATTTTGTTTTCATATTTAAGAATTTTTTCTTATAAAATTTCGTTAATAGATTAAATTCTCTGTCCAATGAAATGTTAAGGAGTGATTTAAAATAACAAATAAATGTTTTATTACCTAAAATATGAATGGTGTTTCATATATACCGACTTTACTTTATATTTACACAGAAAAAAACTGTATTGGACCAAGAAAACCTTGTTTTGTATATAACGAAAACAATATTTTCTTAATATAAGAAACATACTCTTAATCCAACTACGTTATTCCTTCGTTCGAGAATAGGTACTATAGTTGGTTTAAGAGATTATTGCTTATCTTATGTTATGTATAAAACAAGTTTTACTTGGTTTTAGAAATCCTTTCTACCAGTGTAGTTATTAAGATTGAGATACTTTTTCAGTACTTATTAGCTTGTTGAAGTATAATGAAATTTATTTGTTTTTCCAATTATAATTTCAGAGTGCACATGAACGCAACGTAAATGAAATAACGTTGAATCCCGTCTTGTACCCCACCCGCCCCTATTTTTAATAGCTTTGTATTGTATAAGAGATACATAACTACATTTCTTAGTAAATGACGTACAATTGATTTGTCCATTTATAATATTTATATTGATTGTATTTTAATAATTATTGTTAATCACAATAATTAATAAGTGATACTTGCAGTCTCCTCTAAAACCGTAAAATCCCATAATTGTAATATTTCAACAAATTATAAACAATGTTCTAAATCAGTGATTCCGCACCTTTTACCTACATAGACACCATTTAAAAAAATATTTTCTTTATAGATCCACTGACTTTTTTAGATTATTTATGTTTTTCCTTTTTATTTTCTTATCTTAAAGTCGATATTTCTATGACAAATTGATATTTGGTGCATAAAAATTACTATAAAATTTTGAATTTTAGATTTCGTTTAAATTATGTTTATTTTATAGAAAATGACGTGAAAAGTTGAAATTTTCAAACCGCAGTTCTGTATCTCAAAGCGTTCTCGAGATATGGTCTTTCAAAGTTTTCGATTTTTGAAAATTTTGGAGAAAAATGGCCGTAACTTTTGAACGTGTGGTCGGATTTAATTTTTGTCGACGGATTTGGAATCAGCGTGTCAAAATCTGTATAATGACATGTATAATACCTTAAAATTAGAAAAAAAAAATTTGCTGAAAATTGAAAATTTTCCAAGGGGTATACCTTAAAAAAATGCCGATTTTTGACAAAAATTTTTTTGTCGAATTTTTAAGTGTTATATATGTAATTACATAGATTTTGACACGCTGATTCCAAATTTGTCGACAAAAATCAAATCCGACCACACGTTCAAAAGTTATGGCGATTTTTCTCAAAATTTTTCAAAAATCGAAAACTTTGAAAGGTCATATCTCGAGAACGGATTGAGATACAGAACTGCGGTTTAAAAATTTCAACTTTTCACGTCATTTTCTATAAAATAAACATAATTTAAACGAAATCTAAAATTCAAAATTTTATAGTAATTTTCATGCACCAAATTTCAATTTGTCATAGAAATATCGACTTTAAGATAAGAAAATAAAAAGAAAAATAATAAATTACTATACAAATCAGGTTATCAACCTTTTTCCTACACATACCTCTTTTAAAAGAATGTTTTTTTACAGACCCCCTTATATTTTTAGATTCTAGAAAACACAAATATACTACAATCTTGTCGAAAAATACAAGCAATTACATATATATATATATATATATATATCGATAAATATAAATAAATAGCAAAAAGGACATTGCAATTCAAAATTTTAAAACAGAAAAAAATATCATATGAATACTATAGACCCTTTTTAAACTTTCTTAGACCTCAGGGGTCTACCTGGACCCCGTTGGGAATCCCTGTTCTAAATGAATTCATTAATTATTTAATATTCTCAACACTCAACTACGCTACTAACAACTTCGACAAATGAAAATGACATATTGTATGTACATAATGTTTAACTACTGGCTTCAGCACAACAAATTTAATAGTTCTATGAAACCAACGCAATAATTATACACAATTATACCTTTCCACGGCAAAAATATAAATATATGATCATACATACATAATAATTATGTCAAATAAGGATATGGAATTATGGAAGCTAATATTAATATCAAAGTATAGTAGGTAAATATTTCAGTCCATAATCGAATATCAATATTATGAGGATACACAGCTATTTTTCAACACATTTCATTACAGTGTTTATCAGATAGGTACCTATCTCTGGAGTCTCTATCTTCCTCTAAACACTAATCTAGTTTTATTTACCTATACATATATAAAGCCGGGTACACATAGAAAAATCTTCATAATGTGGAATTATTTTTTAAGCAGATATACAGTGGTGCCTCGCATAACGAACGCTGCGCACAACGAACTTTCTGTTCGTTCATTGCGTGACTCTCACAACGAACCTCGTTTCGCACAACGAACTGCATCGTGTTTAATTTTGCCGCCCGAACGTTCCTACGTATCACAAAGTCGCCCGAACTTCCAAGGTCGCACGCAGTCGATGCTCAAACTTGCATGAACATGTATCAACGCGCGTCAGTCGTTCTTTTCTGTGCTTAACTTACACACCTGTTTGTTTTAATAAATGTAATTTTGTGTGTCTATATTATGAGTTCTAAAAAAGCAGGAATGTGATTCCTGTTGAAATGAAACAAGAAATAATTAGAAAGAGAATTTGACCCTGCAAGCCTCGGTAGACTCTCCTAAATCTGATTCTGATTAAAAAATAAAAAACGTGTGTACAATCTTTTTTATGTTACAGTACCATATTTTATGATACAGAACGAATTAAAATTTTTAACATGTATTGTTATGAGAAAACGCGTTTCACATAACGAACTTTTCGCATAACGAACTTGCTCCCGGAACGAATTACGTTCGTTATGCGAGGCACCACTGTATTTTTATTGAGTCGATGAGGGGTACAATCATGGGCATCAATTAAAAATTAAATAAGTATTTATTGACGTAATTATTGATCTTCAAGCTTTACCCCCCCCCCTTGGATTTTTTACGGATATATATAATAATACAAAATTATTTAACTGTAACCTATGCAAGTATTGGACGTAAAAATCTCTATATTTAAAAAAGAATGTTCGTTCACAGAAAAAAATAATTTGTCTAGATGTGTTAAAAAATGTTATTAATGTAAAAAATTCATGATCGATTTGGCTCCGATAGAAGTTGTTTGTTAATATGATAATTTTTTACCAATATGGAAATATCTATGTTTATCTTATTGATAAATGTATATATTTATTAACAATATTCTTATTACGGTGAAAATTTTATTTCGTATTGAAAACATATATTTTTAATACAATAAAAATACCTTATAAATGACATCACTGAATTTATCATATCGAAAATTGCACTTTCACTAAATGGGTGGTGTAAAAAATATTCACACTAATAATATTTATTAATACAACCATTATGTCTAATCTATTTAAGAGTTTCGTTAGTTGGTGTAATAAATTATTTATTAATTTGACAAATGAAAAGATCTTTAGATAAACATGAATATATATTTTTCAAATTAATAAAATATCCTCAACAAGAATTTTTTTTATTATTGAGGAAATATTGTTATATTAACAAGATAAAATTAAGCATTTTTCCATCTAAAATTTTCAATAAGATCAAGTTTTTTTCTGGGTTTGTATGAGGCTTATAGACTCGGGAATTACTGAACCGATTTCAATGCGATTTTCACCAATAGATAATTCTATAATCATGGTTTGAATCATCATCGGTTCGAATATTTTATTAATTTAGGTACCTAACTATGATTTTGTGGATATTAGCATGTTTAGAGTATAGTTTCCTTCTTACTTCTACGAAATGGGTTTCCTTTCTTTTATTATTTAAACGTCGCTTCTACTTACGTGAAGTGCTATGGCACTATGGTACACCTTTTCTATGTTATATTATCTCTATGGTATAAGTATAGTAAAATACATATATGTACTCTCTAAACCTGAAATAGTGAATTTTCACTAATTCACAGTGTATATTCACTATTTGCCACAGCTAAAAGTCGGCCACTTGGAATTAGTGCATATACACTTATGTACCCAGTGAAATTCACTGTTTTCATAAGTACATCATTTCACTAGGTACATAAGTGTATATGCACTAATTCCAAGTGGCCGACTTTTAGCTGTGTCAAATAGTGAATATACACTGTGAATTAGTGATAATTCACTATTTCAGGTTTAGAGAGTGGATAACTGAAAAAAATTATTAATATTTATTTATCTAAAAACAACATATAAACTATAACAAAATAGAAAAGTATGGTAAAAAGATATAAGCTTACTGAGAGTCATTGTAAGTTGTAAGTAATGGATATTACTTACAATTAGAATAAAAGTGAGGTTAGGTTGTTTATTAGCCCACATAAATTGCCAATTCTTCTTAATGGAATGGTAAAAGATTCTAAATGTTTATTTACATTGAAGAGCAGGCAGAAATTTTAATACTTTAACATAATTTTTAATATTAATTCTAATATAATTTTCATAAACATAGTATGGGAAATTTTGAAATACACAAATGAGGTTAGAATCTATTTTCGCGTTTAAATCATTAGTATGTTATATCTTTATTTTATTGGGATTATTGTATTTACAACAGTGATTGTTGTACAAACAATAAAGCGACAAATTCCAAATTAGAAAATATAATCAATTCTAGACATCTTAGCAATCATAAAATATGGTTATAGTATATATCGAGCAAAAAATAAATTATTTATGAACATAATATAGTTATAAATATGAATTCCATTGAAGAAACTATAAATGCTAATTATTTTACACAAAATTTAATTAGTTTTATGTTTTATAAATAGCATGAGTTAATTTTATATTTATATTACAAATCATTGGTTATAACCTATAAATAATGTCCACTGATGATTACATTTAATATAAATTTCCTTCTTATAATAAAAAATAAATAAATGAATAAAAGCTATATATTATATAAACCATATCATGATATTAATTAGAAAAACAAATGTAAACTTACCTTATTAATCACGCACGATAAAAGCACTCACACAATGTAATCGTAAACTCTAAAATGGATGCCAGTCAACAACTGTCATTTACGACGCATGCGCAAAAAAGTCACTGGTTTATCAGTGGAATTCTCACTGATTCAGTTTAAGAGAGTAGATAAAATTCACTTTTTTCCAGTGAATTAGTTGATCACTGGGAAAAACAGTGAAAATTTCACTATTTCAAGTTTAGAGAGTATGTATATGGAATTGGAATATAAATATGCAGAGTAATCATTTGTCATATTTGGAACATCTTTTCTTCGTATTTATGTAAGTGATTATCTAGTGAAATTGTAAGCCGCACTTCAAAGGGTGAAAACATTCGAGTTATGTCAAAGAGTTTAATCAAGCAGAATGTTGTTCTGAGTTAATCTTAAACATTTTTAACTTCAGGGATGTATTTTTATATTTTTTTTAAAGGAAAGCAACCTTTGTTAACAATTTGTTCAAGTCTTGTTCAAATTATTTTTTGATAATTATTTATTTCTGGATATGTCACAACATTGTTGTAGATGAAAATACGCTGTTTTTCATGGTAGGGGAGAGTGGTCATGAAAGAGTATATTATTTTTAATGAAAAAAAAATCAAGCTAACGTTTATGGAATAAAAATTGTTTCCATGTTAAAACTTATTTATTAATGAAATCATTTCAGTAAAAAAAATACTCGTTTACATCATAGTTCTGAAAAAACCGTCACCATAGACTTATATAATGAACTGAGCATTCTCTATCCAACTGCGTGGAGTAAATACTGGCGAAAAAGTGTGACAGAGACAAAGCGAATATGTAGCCAATACCTGTCTCTTTCTAGAATTCTAATTACTAAATTAAAATAAATTATAGTTAAAAAAAACATGCTTCACGTTTATGAGAAGCGCACTAAAAAGTTAAAAATATGACCACCTCCCACCCCATAATCATACAAGCTCGATGGTACCATCATGGGAGAGGGGGGGGGCAAGGGGCAGCTGCCTGGCTAAATTAAAAAAAAAAAAAAAAATTGCCCCCCCCCCTCCTGAACAAAATGCTAGGTACGCCCATGGGTACCATATTATTGTATTATAATAAGAATTGCATAATTTTGGAAAGTTTAAAATCAATACGACAATTAGAAGTGGATGAAAAGTGAATTGTAAAATTTACTTACAATATTAGGAAGTTACAAGTCAAGCTAAAAAATGCATGTTAAATAAAAAAATGTTATTCAACAACGATCATACCCATAGACATAAAAAGACATGGATTGTGCATTCTGTACTTGCATAATATGTAAAAGAGAAAATTGAAGAAATAACTCCGACATTGCTACATTTTTTTTTGTTAAATAAAGACAAGCATATACCCTGAATACGCTCTATCTTTTGTTTTGAAGTCACGATTTTCGAATCAGATGCGCAGTTCATGCTCTATTATGTCTATGCTCGTACCATTTTTCAGTTTTAGTGGAGGTGGAATTTGTCAAAGCTATAGCTGAAAAGTAGAATTCTAGATTCCGGTCACATCTACATCCGATTGCGGTCAACCCTTTACAATTTGTAATGAAAGTAATAGTGCCTAACTAAAACTAATCTGTATAGTAATTTTAGTGATATATTTAACTTTTGTTGAATATTTATTTACCTGTTTGCCTTTAGAATATATAATCTTTTTGTTAATGTATTTTAGTGAAAAGAAACGACAATTCAAATGAGTTTATTACTATCACTATAGGTTAAAGCCGGGCCAGTCTGTTAAATAGTACAGGCCCGCATTAATATTTGAATTTCCTATTTGAGTTAGGTTAGTAATATAACCCAACCAATATTTTTTACACTCATGTTTAAATTAAAGGTAAGTTTATTACATTGACCCAATCACAGAAAAAAAATTCGATCTTATTGAAAATTTAAGATGGAAAAATGCTTAATAAATTTATCTTGTTAATATAACAATATTTACTCAGTATAAAATAATAATAAAAATCTTATTGAGGATATTTTATTCATTTGAAAAATATATCTTCATGTTTATCTAAAGATCTTTTCATTTGTCAAATTAATAAATAATTTATTACACCAACTAACGAAACTCTCAAATAGATTAAACATAATGGTTTTATTAATAAATATTTATCAGTGTGAATATTTTTTCCACCACTCAACTAGTGAAAGTGCCATTTTCGATATGGTAAATTCTTTTTTTGTATTTAAAATATATGTTATTTTCAATACAACTACGACTATATTTTCGAATAAGGTGGTATATGTCTATGGAACTATCGATGATTCTATACAACTTTCAAAAGAGCAAAGAATAATTGTTTAAAAAAAAGCATTTAGGGGAGAGTAGGGCAATCACACACGTGGGTTAATATCGAACTCAGACTGGTTTCAGACTTTTTTTTCCTTAATGTTAATTTTGTTATTATATTTTATTAAAATTGATACAGAAAATAATACACGTACCATAGAGCTGTAATATAACTGGAGTGATAACTCAATATTATTATGAATGTGTCAGTATAGAGATAGCTAATACAGTGGTACCTCGACATACGAGTTTAATTGGTTCCGCAACCTTGCTCGTATCTTGAAGCAAATTTCCCCATACAAAACAATTGCTCATGTTTTTCTATAAATTTCACGTTTTAATTCAATACTCATCATCTTTTCTTAGCACTTGACTTTTCACAAACTTTCTTCCGATCCATGGTTATAAAAATAAATTAACTACCCAACTCGTATCTCGAATTTCGCTCGTAACTCAAAGCAAAAAATCACTCGCTCGCCGGCTTGTATCTCGAAAAACTCGTATGTTGGGGCACTCGTATGTCGAGGTATTACTGTACTTGAGTACCGCTCTTCCTTGTCTAACGAGCTCTGATTGGCTGACAACAGTGTGATCCGCTTCTCTGTACTAAAAATATTGAAATGGTGGTAACCATGGCAACAACTGAAATATTTTTAGGTTAGAGAATACTGGAAGCAAAGCGATACGTCGAAAACTATCTTAATCAGCTCTAGACCTTCAGTTATCTTACATCTCTATATATGCACAGTACATACATATATTGGCTTCTTACACAGGTTTAAATCTAATTGATCATTCCCTTTGATGTCCGTAACTACCCCACTCTCCCCTATTACCCAAATGTCTGTGCTTTAATTAACTCAACTGTTAAAAAGGTCTTATTATCATTATTATATGTAATTGGCAATTAAATATAGTATTGCTACCAAAGTACAAATACATTTAATAAAAGTATTTGACTATTTTTTCCTAACTCATTGCGATTTTTTAAATAGGAAAAAAATATAAAGCAAGTCGAAACCGGTTATAACGACATCGGTTAATACAACATATTAGTGTTAAGGGGCTATACCAGTGTGAACGCTGGAAATTTAGGTGATTTTCGGAAATTTTTTGGAAGAATAATACTCAATGAAATATTTAGAAAAATTGAGAATATATTTAGCTATATAACAGGTGTATTCCATAATTTTTTCACGTAAAAATATCGATATCTAAGTGACTTCGGAGGCGCCAACAAAAATCTCCTCCACTGCGGCCTTGATTCCGGACGATGGAGTAGCTGAAATTGAAAAATGAAATAATGTCGTTAAAATGGAAGGTATTTCCTGTACGATGAACTAAGATTTTCGAAAAATTTCAAAATCTAACAAAATGGCGTAGTTATGAAAAAAAAGTATGTTTTATTGACTATAAAATGGTTGTATTTTTAATGCCAAATCGTCAATTTTCATCCAATCAAAAATATCCTAGTTCATCGTAGAGTAAATATATTCAAGAGTACTCAGTTCAAATTTCAAGTAAATCGGATAATTGCTCTTTGATCTCAATTTCGAGAAAAACGCATTTAACGTCAGTTCCTGGGCATTTCATATCTGCGAGCGGTCGCTCTTTAGAAGGCTGCTGTTTGGAGAGTATTAGAGATACGGCCTTGAAATTTTCACAGAATATTCTTGAAACTATAAACTCTCCAAAAAGGCAAAAAAGAATTCATTGATTTTTTTTAAATTTCACACTGGTAACGACTCAAAATAAATACAACTAACGGCTTTTACGACCTAATATGACTGGTCCCTTCAATGTCGTTATAACCGATTTCTACTGTATTTTATTAATTATTGCTGTCAGTGTACCTGTATACAATTTTTATCTCGGATAGTTTATATCTAAGATTTTGTATAAGTTTATTTCAAATATGTTAATTTTCATTCTAATAAGAAATTATTTAATAACTTTTAAAACTTATCTTACCGAGACTGAATACGACTTTTTATGTATAAAAGTTCATAATATTGATATTAAAATCGATTTGTCGAATGTTTTGTGAATAAATATGTAACAGGTTTTGAATAATTTATTTGTAATCAAGTTAATTATATTTGATAATCTGAAGAACAGTTGAAAAAAATATTATGATTATATTAATGGATCTTGGCTTACACCCAGAAGCCAGGATCCAAATCAGAATCACCGCGAAAGCCTCAAAACTTGATTATATTAGTATCAAATATTTTCAAACGTGTAAGAAAATATTATTTCAAAATTCGCATTTTCCAGTAAAAAAATTAACTTCATAAAATATTTACTTTAATATTTGAAACTTTACTAAAATAATAAGTTTGATTTCTGTGCAACTGTGTTTTTTTCATGGTGGGGGCTTAGACAGGGTTACAAGATGCTCTAGGAAGTTACTGATGGGCCGATTAGAGCAGGCAATAAATTGGTTTGAGACATTTTTATCTTAAAACTATTTAGAAAATGTAATAGCGTGCCAAATTAGCATGTGTCTAATTTTTTAAATCTAAAAATAGTTTTAATTCATTAACTTCAAAACAAATAATTGTATAGTAGGTACAGTTATGAAATTTGATATTCGGTTTACTATAATAATAACTTCAATCGATTTTAAGTGTCAGACATTAAATATTTAGATAAAAGGTGTATGAGCCTTTGTTGTTTTATTTAATTGAACAAAATGATTGTTTGATTAAAAAAATTCTATTTAAATTTTTTTTTTAAATTATCTAAATAAACCCCCTTTTAATTTATCTTTTACAGACTTCAAAACTAATTAGAATGACTATTTAGAAATACCTTCCATTTATGCTCCTTTATTAAAAAAATCCTCCGATGTTTCTACACAAAACACTGTTGTCATACTCGGGCCTGCATTTTCCAAACGCGCCCCTGTATATAAACATCATGGCGTCCTGCGCAACCCCGGTCAGGAAAAGCGGTGGCAGTGGGGGGATGGAAAAGCAGCTCCTAGCTGCAGCCACTACGCTAGCGAGCAGTCTTGCATAGATTTTACATGTAGTACGTTGAACATTACGCGCATATGTATAAAAAATAAATAAATAAAGGAACCTTTACCCTTTCCGCCATCTTGATTTGTAAATATCAACAAACGGTAAATTTAACACAACAATGTAGAATACGTGAAATGACAATTGAATTTAAATAAAAAATACGTTGGGAAACAAATGATTGTTGTGATGAAAATTGAAACAATGTGAAACCGTAGTATTTTGTTTTAATTAGATCCTGATTAGATTTAGAATAGAATACCCCGGGTTTAAATGTATTATTAGTGGTTATTGTAATAATAAATAAGTGTTTTGTGATTATTTATTTATTGTGTTTACATATTGTATTTTTTTGATATGTGGATGTACAAGAAATACTAAAGACTTAATTTGTTTATAACGTACGTCTATCTGATCGATATTTATTACTACATATATTATATATATATACGAATATACGTATGTACAACTAATGAAAATGGGCGTGTGTATACGATGAGCAGTCTTTGAACAACAAAAGCGTTTGGAGACAGTAGGAATCATCCAATTTCTTTGAAAAGGTAAACTTTATAATTATGTGTATATGTGTGTATGTATTATATTATACAGGACCGTATAATTTATATAGGCATATTTGTTTACATATAAATCGAAAAAACAAAAATTTAATTAAATATTTTTTGTAAATTCTTTGCCCTAATTTAGCCGGTCCTGTATAGTAAAATACTAAGTAGTTTTGTGTGTTACTGCCCCTTTTCTCTTATTTCATTCTGTAACTGTGTAGACGTTGCAAACCCATTTTTTATTTTTTATTTCTCATGAAAACATCTTTTTTTTATTATATGTAGATTATTTTATCCAATAACAAATTTTGGCCTTAAAACAATAAAAAACCTTAAATGAATTTTAAAATATTTTAATTCGGAAAATTGCGTTTAAATTTTAAATCTGGTTATAACCAGAAGCCCAGATTCAATAAGCTTCGAATATTGCGTATTATTTGTTTACATTTAATGAATCACCGGTGACACGCGCATGCGAAAGGTTGAGAACCTCTGACCCAGTTAGTGTAGGACATAGATTGTAATACAGTCTAACTAAGGTGTAACGAAAAAGTCAAAACTTTTGAATCGCCTGTATAAGTAAAATCGTCAATATATTTTATATATTTATTATATTAAAATTGGTTAGAACGAGTATTCATACAACAATAATTAAAAAATAAGAATAAAAAAATAAAGTAAAACTTCTCTAAAAGTATAAAAATCTAAAAATGTATATTTTTCCCTTCGTCTCTTCCCCACAGTTTTTATATTATGTTTAACATCTTTTTAAATGAAAATTCCATATGCTACTTTTATAAATTAAAAATAATAGTTAAATTTCAAAATACATATTGTTCAATTCACGAGGAATTACTTTTTTATGGGATAGAGGAGGGTAATATACTTTCAGAGAGGTTGTTAGGTTCCGATTGTATACCTTTAGAGAGGTTTTTCAGTAAATGTAAAAAAAATTCCGTATGTTCATTATTATTTTGAGGGAGGGGTCTATCCTGCGTCGTATTACAATTGATTTTTAGGTGTAGAAAAAATACGAAATGTTAGTCGAAAAAAAAAATAAAAAAAAAATTCATTTCAATTTTGTATTTTATAATACAGAAATATATATCTTTAAAACGATTTTTATTACTTTCTTATAAACATGTATATAAACTTATACATATAGTATAAGTAAGTATTTTAATTTTTGTTCTAGTGGTTAGATTGTATCTCAAAATAAAATTTTCAAAAAAAATCGGTAGAGTAAAAATTATAGACAACATAATAAACATGTTTTATTTCAAATCATTTTATGTATAAATAATAAAAAAGATTTGATTATTTAAAAAAAATCTAATGAAATGAACTAGATGTTCATTTCTAATGTTTGCTATAGAATTTTTATTGCATTTTTTCTATTACGCATCGTTTCTCAAATAAAATAAAAAAATATTGAGTTAACGTCTGATTCTATATTTTATTGATGCTCTTAAAAAATAGTTTGTTAGTTTCACTACTGTGACTGTAGTGTTCGTAGACAGACCGACGTCATTGAGATACATCGTACGTGATTCAGGGACCCTCAAAATGTTTAATTCTGTTGAAATGTATTGGATTATTTTCATATTTTTTATTATTACAGTTGGTACCATATAGAAAAAAAATCAAAACAATTGAAAGTATTTTTTTAAATATTTATTTTATAATGAAAATACAGTAGAAACCGATTATAACGACCTAGTTTAATACAATCTTTAGTGTTTAGCACTAATTAAAATAATCGTGACACTTGGTTGGGAAGAAATCTCCACAAATATACCGGTTTTTACGATTATTGGCTTTTACGACCTTATATTCCCTTGATGTAGTTATAAATAATTTCGACTGTATTTGATTAATATCTTAATATTCATTAATGCAAAATATAAACAAAAGAATAAGTAACTGAGACTAATTTACACTGGTCAATATTATTTTTGCGGCCGAGGCCTAAATAAAAGATTCCAAAAGTTTTTGATCTACTGAAATCAAAAATCACTGTTCAAAAGTCATTGCAGACTAAAGACTAAAATTCTTATCTGATCAAGTTAATTTGGAAAAGAACTGTCGAGCCTGATTTTGCAAAAAAGTTGCAAATTTCTGACTGACATTACAAAAAATGGCATATTTTTTTAGTAAAATCAGGCTCGACAGTAATTTTTAAATTTAACAATTACTAAAAAAAAAGTATTGATCCGGTAAGATTTGTAACCCGTAGTGATTTTTGAACAATAATTTTTGACTTGTCTTCACCATGCATTCCCCAAATTACTCAATTAGTTCAGATTCCTAAGATATCCTAAATTGAAAGTGCCAAAAATGATGATTTTGGACACATTTATGAACACATTATGAAGCAAGCATTTTTTTCTAAAGTTAACTTTCCAATAAAAAAATAGTACTTTAAAATTAACTTTTACTTTTCACCACATGATTTTTTCGCTCAGATACCCTAATTAGAAATTAATGCCACATTTGTCATATTTGAGCATAGCTATATTCCATTAGATATTGTGCCTATAATGTAATTTTATTTGTAAAAATATCATGGACAAAAATTTCTCTGATTGATAATATACGTCGTATGTCTAAAAAAAAGTTATTTTCGGTACATTCGGTTAGAATATCTCAAGAATCTGAGCTAATTGAGCAATTTGATGAACAGATTCGGTTTCATCACGTCAAAAATCTTCGGTATCGTCGATTCAGGTTTCGGTAGCAAAACAAAAGTATTTTTTGTTTCCCAGTGTTATTAATATTGTTAACGAGTATTATCAGGTGTCTTCTTTATAAACTTGTCAAGAAATAATTGAACAATACCTTTTTTTGCTTGTTACATAGCATGCTATGTAATTTAATCGTGTCAACTTCACGAATTGAATTGGTTACAGACCGACCGACCGACAGACCCACATACACAGTTTAGAACTTTAGATAATATGCATGATGACTAATTTAAAAAAAAAACTATTCTATGATGATCTTACGTGTCTCCTATTTCCAAAAAAATACTTATTTCTGCAGAAAATAAAGGTTTAATCACACAAATTGACTCTGTTAAACCCAATTTTGAATTTGACGCCAAAACGCTCGCAGGTTACATTTCAGAGCAATGACGTCACACTCCTTGTCAACAATAATCAAGCATTCAGAGTTAGACAATAATTTAATTATTTTGTATGTTAAAAATGAATTCCAAAGTATATAAGTTCTTAAATAAGGTATGTACTTAATAATCTTGTAAGAGGAGTTGATATTTGTCTAAAATAAAAGTCAATCACGTTTACGTTTGACGTTTACTGATGCGTGGCGTCATTCGCTCTGATTGGTGTTTCATTCAACATGGCGGATTGCTGTATTTTGCATTTTTATTTTAACAAAAATTATATTAATCTCGCTTTAAATATAAAAATAAATACATTTTTTAGAATCTTTTAAACCTATTTCATTATTTAAAATCACAATTTCAATGATACTTTGATACAGACAGGCCCGGATTTGCCATGCAGGCAGTGTAGGCACGTGCCTAGAGCGGCAAAAATTAAGGGGCGGCAAATTTAGAAATGAAAGGGTGGAAAATTTTGACGGAAAGTAAAAAAAAAGTCTTCACATTTTCTTTAAGTAAACTTTACATAATAAACCTAAAAAAATGTCACCAGATCTTATTTTTATTTTGAACAAGAGGGCGGCAAATTCCCAACTGGCTAGGGGCGGCAAATTTCTAAATCCGGGCCTGGATACAGAGACCCCCAAAAACGTATAATATGTTACATTTTACATGAAATTATGAACGAAACTTGAAATGCAACGCGGGGTTAAATTCCAAACGACAACAGGTATATTTCACAGCGACAATAAGAATATCACGATCGGTGTGACATATTTCGCATCAGAAAACAATTTTCTGTAAAACTGTTTTTAAAGTACGAGGTAAACAGTTGAAATCTTAGATCAGAATAAAAAATGACATAAAATTTTACGACGTCAGATTCAGACAATGCATGGTTTTATTTATTGCTTTTTCATTTTATTTCTCCTTTGTGTTCTTGGCTTAAAGAATAATCATCCCTTTGTGTATTTATATCATTGTTTCTGCTCCCTCATTCTCCAGGAATAAATAATAATTCTTATCAGTGACGACTTAGTTTTTTTTTGCGTTTTTGTAAAAGATAAAATAATTAAACAAATTAAAGTTTTTATGGAATTAATTAAATTAAATATTAAATATTTTTTTATTATAATTACATGCAAATTTGATATTTAAAAAAAACTATACAAATAAATTAAAACAAGGCGAAAAATATATAATGTAGAACTGAAAATATGGTGTTGTATTCATAAAAAAATAATTAAGGGTACACTGAAAAAGTAATTAGTTATTATAGTTAAATTCAACATTCAACTAATTCTTTTTTTCAATGTATTTGAAATTATCAGGCTGATTCTTTAGCTAATTTTAATGCAGTAAAACTATCATATTATTATTATACAGTGTAAACCATATCAAGTTAAACAAACTTATACAGTTATTCGAGAAAAATATTATAAGTGAAAAAGTTCATATAAACATGTGTCCGCAAATTCTTCATGAAGGAGCTACAGTCCTTCAAACATTTTGTCTAAAATTAGGTTTTATTTGATATCTGGAGAACCTATGGTGATACAGTAATGAAATTTGATACCCAATTTAGTATTAATACGGGTTATCGATTTTTAGTATTAACCAATGACTAATTAGACCAGAATGTATAGGACCAGTGGGCCTTTTGATTTTTATCTAGTAATTTTTTCTTCCTATGTTTGGCCCTTTTATGAGGCCATTTGACACAAAACACACAGAAATATACTTATCGTAAAATCAACCGTTTATGAGAAATACGATGGTAAAGTTACAATGTTGCAAGGCAGAATTTTACTTAATACGGATGTCAAACTACACAAAATAAATTTGCATTCTTGTTCTAGGATTAAAATAAGAAATAAAAGTTAAAAAAACTTGACGTTAAAGTTTACTAGCGCCGCCCGCTATTACATGACGCCCTAAGCGTCCGCCTCGCTTCTCACCCCAATGGCTTATCTTGAGTTGAAAGAAAATTCGAATTATAGGGGAATATATTTGTTGAATATTTGACTTATTCGACACGATTTTTCGTTACAAAATAATTTACTTTTTGATTCGATGTATAGGGACTTAAATGAATAAAATTGTAATTATATACGGGGTGAGTCATATCAGGTAGAACAAACTTGAATAGTTTATTGAGAAAAATATTTTAAGTAAAAAATTTCATACATGTGTCCGGAAATTATTTTAGCCTAAAATTTGTTTTTATTTAATATTCTTAAAATTTAAACGTTTATTGACCTGAAACAGAAAGATCGAGTGAAATTTTAGAAATACGAACGCAAAACTTCTCGTATCTTCGGTAATAAAACAACCCATAACAAAGATACAACGCATTTTATTTATTATTAATTAAAAATCACAATTGCCATGGAAAACTAAAATACGTCAGCTAAAACTAGATCATTCACTCGATAATACTCATTAAATTCAAGTCAAGTAAGCTTTGGAAAAAAGAATGGTTGATGTTTGAAATTTTTATATTTGTTTAAATTCGTTGTTTATTTTGTTAATGTATAACAGCAATGTTGGTTTTAAGGAGTGAGACTGGGCGACTGACCGGGGTTCCAGTTCAGAAGGGGCGGCAGTCGGTCACATGGAAAAAAACCTAGCTTAATTCTAGTATATTTTTTCTCTTTAAAAAACGGTCATCATTAAGTCAAATTCTTGTATATCTTTACTATGATATTTTTCGTAAACGGTTGAGGACCCACTGGCCCCATACATCCCTTGTCTAAAAAATCATTAGTTTATACTGGTAATTGATAACAAATTTTAATACTAAATTGGGTACCTATCAAATTTAATTACTGTATCGCAATGGGTTCTCAAAATATTAAATAAAAACTAATTTTAGACAAAATCTTTGAGAGTCTGTACACGGAGAGAATTTACTTGTAAATATAACCGCAAAATTACTGTCAAAAATTACCTTATTTCTAGTGATGCTGGGACATCATCACAATCTAGTACCATCTGCTACCTGCAGATGAAGTTTTACATTTTCGCCTAGTAATTATTATGCGAGCGAAATTTTACTAGTTCTTCATGGCAAAAAGCATATATGTTGTACGATAAAATTAACACATATTATGAGTATATTTTACCAACCGTGCAGGATAAATTTTATACAAATAGTATAATAAAAACTCCAATATATTTATATATTTATATTTCTATGATTTTTATTTATTTTTAAATTAATTAAGGATAAATGATTAAGGAAAAAATTAGGTTAATATGAATGTTTATATTTATTGATTACAATTGAAATAAATCACACTATAATATAAAATACCTACATAATATAATTTACATACTAATAAAATAACATATTAATTTTCTCTAAATTACACATCTCAATTTTTAATATTGAATTCCAATTATAATTTATAACAATGTTTTAAAAAAGACTATTATAATCTATTTATACAAGGCGAGAAGCAGAAAAATATAATTCAAAAGAACGCTCCCTCATGAGTTATAGAGGAACTACTTCGTATGCGCTCCGCTCTTTTGTTCAATTGATCCCGATACAGTATTGAAAATGAGGTTATATGATTTTTATGTGAAATAGTTTGTTTGGAATACTTTATTACCAATTATGAATTTATTTTACTAAAGTTATGTTAAACGTTAATTTATACAATGACATATAGATACCTACATACAATTTTAATTGTCATTCACATCAATGTGATATGTCTATCGAAAGCACGTGATTTTTTAAATATTTTATGACAATGAAAATAAGTAACGTCACAAATTTAAATTAAATCAAAATGTATTGCTAAAATTGTTATATAAATAATGTATCATCTTCAAAAATTTTTAAATGAAATTCGATTTTCAAAAAATGATTACTACAAATATATATTTAAAATTGTCAATATCATTTATAAATTAATAATGAACTCAAAAAATACAGCAGTTTGATGAAAAAAATAGTAAAATAAAATTAATTATTAAATAATTTAACATAAAAAACATTACAACATTAAAATCCAACAACAATCCAATATCAATTAACTGTCATTGTTGAATCCGACAAAATTTTTTTAACTACAAGAATGAAAAAATTCATTAAAGACGACAAAACTATTGAGAGCGGAACGCTCACCGTCATGAACTAAAATGCCCAGCTTAATATAAAGGTTGGAGAGCGAAGCGCCTAACTATAAAAATGAACATTGTATTCGTAAACATAATATAACAGTCATACGATGTTATAACTCAGAATTATAACTATATTATAACTAATATGGCATTGTTTGGAAGTGAATTATTAATATTAAAATATCTATAAATATTTTCATTTTCGTAAATTATAATTAAATTAGGGCTGTACACGAGACGAGACTTAACGAGAGTTCAGTTATTATCGTCTTGGTTACTATAGCTGACGTTTACTCAAAAAATATTAAACTAAACTCATAAATCGAACTTCTGTCATCTGTGAAAAAATACAGAATAAATTAATAATATAATTTGTTTTTATTATGATTTTTCATTTAAATTACCTGAAGTTGTAATAGAAAATTATAACATTTCTCCTGAATAGAAATTTTGTTATGTCCTGTCGGTTTCCTCTTTTATTTTAATTTCTGGTCATTCAGGTACTTTATACCTATCTAAAAAATAAAATTGTTAGATATGAATAGGTACAGTATGTATTTAACGCTGTACAGTGTACATTAGTGTATACATATGAATTATGATAGTTTTTCAAAAATTTCATTAATAAATGTTACTGCTTTTTGATGAAAACAAAACATGGAGTACAAAACAATAAAAATTACATCAAATTCCTCTAATAAGTATTTTTTGTAAATCAAAATCTGTCTTTATGATGATATATAACATTGTTATTGAAAACACAACTACATAAAATATTATGTTTTTAAGAAGTATTGAATATATGTACTTACGTGCACATAAAACCAATTACGCCAATAACTGTATTGAACTTTTAATTTTTCTCAAGTACTTATGACTTATGTATTTTAATTATTTCGTTTTGTAATCATATACAGAATTTAGTAAAATGGCGTTATCTGTCAAACTCAGACACTTATAGACGCCACTAGTCGCCGCACTGCGCAAACTCGGTGTCACGTGAAATAGTGTGGCTTAAATTCCGTATAAATACATACTGATTATATCAAAATTACTAGAAATATATAATACAATTTATTTGAAAATATATATAGTTCTTAATATTTTTAAGTATAAGGAGAACAATTACTAGACATTCTAATGAAAATATACATTTTTATAAGTAAAATTTAAATGTTTCTGAGTAGAAAATAAAAAAGTTATGGTATTATTTAACTACTTTCAACTTTACCAACTATTATAGTATACTTTATTCTTAGGAGGTGGAGTTTGTACAGCAGTTTAAGCAAAAAATTCTAATGAATACTATTGTTTTTGGTTAGAATGTTGCGATGTCCCAAGCTTACTAGGAATTTCTAGATAATTTTTACAAGTTAATTTTCTGCGTGTAGTTCCCGCACGAAGAGTTTCCGGACACATGTTCACAAGAACTTTTTTGCTTCAAATATTTTTCTCAATCAACTGACCAAGTTTGTTCCACCTGATATGACTCACCCTGTAGGTATTTTAGAATAGCAGTAAAAACTAAAAACAACCTAATGCTACAACATATTATTCGTTTCAACTTACAGTTTATAGAATAATGTTTCATAAAGTTATGGAAATTCTACTACGGTAGACAGTTTAGGAAGTTTTTTTGTATTAGGTATGTACAATAGCAACTCGCAATAACGCCATAGTTAGGACCAAACCCTCGCCGTTTAGTAAAAAACGCCGGTAAGTGAATTAAAGCTTTTTTGTGCCTTGCGAATGCCTACAAGCAAAACTACATACTGACACTGACTATGTATAAAATAATGATAGAATGGAAAATTTGCAAAATGTTTATATTTAAATATAAATTTATTACATACAGAATGTACCCACATGATTTACAACTGAAAAATACGGATATTTGAGAGAGCCGTTATTGCAAGGTGCTACTGTATAATTCATTATAACTAAGTTTGACTATATTATCAACAATATTACATGAATATATATCCTTGATAAACATATAAAATAATAATTAATTTAAAAAAATTACCAACGTCCAAAACTTTGTAAATGTTTGTTTTGTTGATCAGAAAATCAATGCATTCATGGAACTAAAAATGTAAATAACTTAACTAAAACTAAACAGATTTGAAAAAAATCATGTATTAAAAATTTTAAGGGTTGTATCCACAGCGCTGACGGTTGAAAGATTCTTGCAAAAATTTTATAGCAAAAGATGTCCCCCTTGAAAGCAAAATCGACGTTTTTCAAAATCTTATTTCAAATGACCAAAAGCGCGGCCGTTTCGTTTTACTTGGGCCACCTCTGTATGTGTATACTTTTATAACGATTTTAAATTATCTTTGAAAAAATACATGTGTTCATAGTGCACTTAATTCCTATTGATTTTGGCATCATTAGACATATTCCCAGACACAGTATTGATTCCATAACGGAATAGTAATTGCAAAACAATCATCTGAACTTTTAAAAATAAATTTATTAAATCATACATTTATTTTATTTAAAGCAAAATGATTTATGAACTCAATCTATATTTAATAATCTTTTATGATCGAATACATTATCATTAACTCATTGTTAGATTATTTCTTCTTTTACTTTTAATATTAGATTTTTGTGTGTTTGAGGAGAAACACCTTTTCCTATCATAATAAGAAAACAGTAATCTATCACTGTCAGAAAAATCATCATATTGATTTTTATAACTTCCTTTTCACCAGAGAAAAAAATATATAAGCATAGCTTTCAATGTATACACCATAAAATTGTTAGTTAAGAAAATATTAACTATATTTACACTTTCATAAATGTATAACAGTTTGGAGGTCTTCATGACATGTAAATATTAAGGGGGACAACCACATTAGAAGGCTCATTTTCACTGATTTTTTTACGATTTTTTTTGGTGGAAAGAATTAATTAGAATTCAATCAAATTTTGACATCATTTTATTTATATTTCGAAGAACTTTTGTAATTTTTTTTTAAATAATTTCAGCCAAAAATAATAAAGTTACGCTCTGATGTCCGCCGAAGGTCGTAAGTAGAGTTCTCCAATTGCGGGACGTGTAGCTATTCTAATTTTCATTTAAAATCAGAAAGGTTTTAATTTTACGTCAATAACTTATTTTCTAAGAATATGAACCTCAATGCAGGTGAAAATAATGAAAATTAAAAATTTTGCAGGCGTTGGAAAAATTTACTTCAATTTTCACTAACTATGCAAAAAAACACCCTTAAAATCATGATATCATCTTAAAAGTTGGTTCATATATTTCGTAATTTCATATAGAATCATATCATCAATTTTCATGATGATCGGTTCATTACTTTTTGAGTTAGATATAAATGTAAAAAAAGTCATTTTGAGAAAAACAATGGATTCACAGTCTCATTTTTACTCGTAGAACTGTCGAGTTTTTTCGTACTAGCACTTCAATCTTCATTTTTATCAGTCTCTTCATTGTCGTGCTGGTTCCCATGGAACTTAATTTTACGTGGCTTACTTTGGCGTCCGTTACTCGCATGGTCACCTTTTGGATACGAATACATTTCCTACTCTCAATTACAAACGCAGTAAGGTACAGCGCTCGGTTCTATGCTCAAAAAATCTAAACAAATGCGAATTTCGCTTTGAAATTTTGACAGCGTATTCTTGGATAGTTAAGCTAATGATTTATGCAATAAAAAAACGATTTTTTAAAACCTTCTAATGTGGTTGCCCCCCTTAAAAGAGGGCGTTCGAGATTTATTGAAATGCTCATTATGTATTAAGATATTTAATTTTGAAAATTACTATTGTTCGATTCTCATGTTTTTTGTCGACCAATAAAATCATTATAATCTGCGTAATAACCACACACTAATGAAACAACTGCTGTCAAATCATACGAGTCTAATTATTATATTATTCTGTACATGTAAACGCACATATGTTTTCGTATGCACTTTTTTGAGGGGAAAACGATAAGCGAAAAGTATTGACAGTTATGCTGTTTTACTGTAGTAAAATCGATCATTTGACACATTTTAGTTTGATTTGAGAAATTCGGAGTCACGATGAAAACATATTTGGTACCACTGTATAAAATAAAATAATAATATAGATATAAATGATAATATGCAACAATAAAAATGTAATATTTTATCAAATAATTGGTACGACTTAATACAATAACTATGCGTAATACATATAGCCAACTTACAAATTCTACTTAAACTATAAAAACTGCATAACACTGGCTTTTCGCCAACAGATGTTAACTAAATTGAGTTTATGGACATTGAAAAACACGTGAGATTATATAAAGTATGTTTATTTTGTTTGTACATTGAAGAAAGATAGAAAAAAATTGAAACTGTTGAACAAAATTTAATCAGTACTATTTTTATTTTCACTTTTATTTTTCTGTTTTGTTTATTTGTTCTGCAATTGCTTACGTTATTTTTTAAAGTGTGTAGTCAATTTAATTCTAGGTTGAGTATTTTTATTAAGACCTTGTAGTGTTCAATTACATTTAATTAATTGTTGTGGTAAACAAAAGTGCTTGGAATGACGATGTACTCTGACAATGAGTATCATATACATAAATGTGAATTTTTAACAATTATATCATATATACCTATAGTCTGTTTCATTTAAGTTTGCAGTGGTTGCCGGGGGATTCAACGGTACGATTCATGATTCATGCCGTCAAATCACCCGCAACCACTGCAAACTTAAATAAAACAAACTATAGTTAAAAGTAGTGTGTTCTGTTAATAGACTATGATTTAAAAAATATAGGTAATAACACCAGTTTAAAAAAGTTTTGTACCGAACAATTGTTCCTAAAGGATTTTAGAACATTGAATTCAGAATTGATATTAAAAATAATCAATCATGTCATGTTTCATGATATCCAAACTTGAAAATACAAAAATTACGATTTTGTTAATTTTTATGAAATTAGTAAGCAATTTTTTTCTAAAAATTTTGTCTTTAAACTTTTCACTGTGTTTTTTTTCACCGAGATATATTATAACATATTTTGACATTTGTGTGTAGTACCTAATGTCCATTGTGTCTACCCTGCAGTCTTATTAAAAAAAATGTCATATCTTCAAAATAATATCTTTTTGAGAACAAAAATTGTACAGTGAAATGTTTAAATTTATTTTTAAAGATAAAATATAGTAGGTATTATTTGTTACCATCGACAAAAATATAAGAAAAAATTACCTGTAATTTTAGATTAAAATATCTTGAAAACCTGACTTTTATCAGTGTACCAAAAAGCCAAAAACGTTCAATAGTCCAGGAGGAATCGGCGCATGAGTACCGAAAACTATTCCACCTCAATTTTTTTATGTGATCCTCTTCAAATTGCCCTACTGATAATATAAATGCATGTTGCCATGGGGCAACCCCGGGCCATATTGTTTAAACCGAAATTGTTTAAACAATTGCAAGGAATTGTTATTTTTCAACAGGACAATTTTTTTTATATTCTTTATTGAAATACAAATGTGTCTTGAATCATTATTTATCATTTATCTTAAAAACTATCAACTTTATCAAGATTGTTAAAGAGAGCAATGTTATTAATAATTAAATTTTCTACAATTTGTTTCGTATAAATTTTTTTCTGAAATCAATTTTCATACATGTGAGTGCGCGAAATTAAAAATTAAAAAACAGGTATAAACAATGAAATTTTTTAAGATCTCTATTTACAATATTATTAACTATTGTATGAAGAATTAAGAAAAAAATATTATTTATATTTTTTTTTTTTTTTAATATATTTTTCATGGGTCGAAAATACCCAAATTTGAGATTTTTCGAACCTTTAAAAATTCATATCTTTAAAAATATTAACTTTATCGTAAAAAGTCAAAGGGCCTTTTTTATTTGTATTTCAATAAAGAATATAAAAAAAATTTGTCCGGTTGAAAAATAACAATTCCTTGCAATTGTTTAAACAATTTCGGTTTAAACAATATGGCCCGGGGTTGCCCCATGGCAACATGCATTTATATTATCAGTAGGGCAATTTGAAGAGGATCACTTAAAAAAATTGAGGTGGAATAGTTTTCGGTACTCATGCGCCGATTCCTCCTGGACTACAACGTCTCCGGTACAGAAAAAAGTCGTTTTAGTTAACCAGTGTAATATATTTATTGTTATTATCAGAATTATAGTAGAAATTAATATCAGAATGGCATTAATATGAAGATGATTTTATATAATTGTTATATGTATCGCAATATAACTAATAATTTAATTTGTCCTTGAACATCCTTCACTGAAAACTAAAATGTATTTTTAATTATAATGCAAATTCGTTAGTATATTTTTGAAGAAACTGTACTAACGAGAAAAACGTACTATGCCGAAAAACGTATAAAAGTAATACGTTCTAGCGATGTTCCACTGTATATAAAAAATATTCCGTTAATTAGAAATTTAGTACCAAAAATGGGGTTGATCGTGTTGGTTGATATTAATTAAAATATTCGCCTATACGGGGTATTTCAAGTTGATTAAGCTATAAGAAAATTAACATAGTAGTGCAAATTGGAAGTGTAGTAGCATTTGGTTAAATTTAATGATATACCATTGGTGCATTTTGAAATACCGTCACAAAATTTAATAAAATAGTCACTAGTATTTTGTTTTTAATTTTGTTTGTGTTAATATTTTTTGACATATAAAGACCGATATTTTTCCGCTTTCAATCACGTGTATAAGGCGGTTTTTACACTATCAAATATTTGTCATATTTCTTTGATCAAAAATTTTTTATCACATTTCTTTGTTATTGTAATATCCGCCTATGTTAAATGTGATAAAATTTCTTAAACTAAAAAAATATGGCAGTGTAATAAGTCATCTTTTATAATATTCATAATATTTCTCTAACTATTGATAATGACAATCTCAATATTTGATCAAATCTTTGTCAAAGATCTTTGACATATTTATTTGATAGTGTAATAGCCCCCTAAGACGAGACTGTCAGTTATTACGTTATAAGCTGATTTACCGAAATGTCATGTGAAGCCCTATTATAATTTCTATCAAAAATTTCATGGCCAATATACTTCCATATACGCAAAATAAAAGATCATGAAACCAGTGGCGTACTAAGCTGAGGGAAGTGCTAAATAAGGTGAAAGAGCTTGATTAGGATTAAAAACTGATATGAGGACTAAAAAAAGTTAAGAGGTGCCAAAATTGAACTGACATCAAAAAAAGGTCATTCAAGTGTACCTACGAATATTTTTTTGGGTAGAGGGTGCATAACTAAAATTCCACCCCGGATATCAACCTTCCTTTGTCCGCCACTGCATTTACCACTTTGTCTATGCAGGAACCAAGTATTAATACTTTAATATTTTATGTATTCGTATTAGTCGGGGAGGTGAGCGTCAAAATTTGCAACTACTTTCTAAAAGCTGATTTTTTGATATTACGTCACATTTATGGTGTAGATATACAATATACAGCCTGCCGTCAGTCAGCTAGTTTCGTTAGCGTTTGGCGCGACGGTGGTAAATCAGTTGCTGACGGCATTTGTTAAAGTAAAATTCGGACTGACTATTTTTTTTAATAATAATAATATTCCTAACTCTTATACCGAATTTCATATTTTAGAAGCACTTTCACGATGTATAGATTTTTACGAGTTAAACGGTTGCAAGATTTTGATGACTGACTATGATAAAAGGGGTTCATACTTAGTATACAGCTTTTAGAAAGTAGTTGCAAATTTTGGCGCTCACCTCTTGGACTATATGTAGTATGTACTTTTATCAATCGCTATAAAATAGTATATAAATTTTCATACTTGTCAATTATATTTAATCTATAATCTATATTAATATACTGTCATTTTTTATGGGTTGTATATTATGTATAAAATTTAATTAAAAATAACAATATCTATATAGTTTTACGTGTTAGTGTATGTAGGTTTTTATATATAAAACATATCGCTGACATTCGATTAGTTAATTTTATGCGATAAGCAATTTGTAGAACTTTATTTTTAGATTTGTGTATTTATATGACAAAAATAATGCTAGAATGTATTATTCATCTGTTGTTTTTGTACAGAATTTACATAATTTCCTCTTTAAAGTGATTGATGTTTATGTGAAATTGGGATAAAACAAATTAATGTTTTTTAAAAATTTGTGAAATTGCGATTAACTACTCTTCAGATTTTTTTTGTTATTAAATTGCTTCAAATCTAGTAAATTTATTGTATGCAATATTTCATTACGTTGTGTAAAATTATGTTCTATATATGGACATTGTTTTACAGTAATGCATCAACCCATATAAAGCTCGTTTTGAGATATGGTGCATCCAAAAAAAATCGTTACATTTTTTTGTATTAGAACAAAGTAATTTGGCGTTTTGTTGGTTAATTAGAGGTATCTTCCATTCAAAATATGTTGTTTATTTTTATATAATTCTTCTTTCTTCAAGTAAGCAGTAAATGAGGATTTTGCAGAAAGTGATTTTGTTAAATTATAATTAATATATTTTTTTCTACAATTTTGTAAACTTTTTTTTAATCTAGCTGCATTCATAACTCAAAAAAGATATTTGTATGAACTGACTCATTATTGTTTTACATAATTTGATTATATTATCGATTTAAACCAAGGAAAATTGTAGATCTGCAGAGATCAATTCAGATATAGAAAGATCTGCATTTTGAGACAACATAATATTTTTCACTGGTTTTTGATCTGAATTTTCAATGTTGAAAAATCATTAATTTTCAACGTAGCAATGATCTTCAGAGATCTTTGTAGATCTATAATTTTTTCCCAGGAATCTTTTCCTTTATTTATAAAAAAGCAAACAATTATCTAACTTTGACTTTGTTAGATTAAGATTTAGAGACCTTTGAACTACAATAAGAGTATATGTTTGAATGGGAATTGAAAATTGTCTGGTGACAATGAAATTTGGCTTTTTGCCATTACAAAAATATTATTTTTCAGTAAGCTGGGTAACTTTAAGGCTTGTAACAATGAACTAATAAAATAAACTTTGCCCAATTAAACCAAGCTATTTTTAGCTCTTTGCAAATGGAAAGTATTATGATAATATGTACCTATTAGTTCAAAGACAAATTGCTCTTGATATAAATTGGTACATACATTTAAAATGGCATTACATACAATATATCAATAAAGTTACTTTATAATTTATAAATATATTTATATGAGTTTTAAAATTCATTTAAGACTCGAAACAATCCTTTCTTTGTTATTATTAAATAATATGAATAAAGTTGGATTATAATAAATGAAATCATTTCACCTCAATAAATATTTCAATCTTATAAACAAGGACAACGAAAAATACAATTATGATTAAATTTTTAAAGAAAAACGATTTAAAAGAAATTGGAACAAAATATAGGAAAATGTTATCAATTTTTTCCATACTTGCTGATTGTCAACTAAAATTATTAACATTTTTTATGATTCGTTATTTTTTTATAGTGATTTTTTAAATAAAAGTTGATTTTCGCAAAGACGAACTTTTTCGATCAAGGTTTATTATTTTTTCATTTTTTTGTATTTTAAAAATGTTATATTTCTTAATTCAATTTTCAATTAATATATTTTTTTAAATTGAAAAAATCGTGGTTAACATGTTTGGCTTAAGATGTAACTTTTGAAAAATAATATTTCATTCGAATCGGCTTTAACCTTTTTTCTGAAAATTGACTGTATTTATTTTAATCGGAAAATTCACTATTAACTCTAGCCAGCTATTGTACGTATCATGAAACAAGACCGGTGTGGCAGGGGTAGGAAATCCGAACTGACGTCAGTCCATAGGCGTAGTGAAACGCAAATACTTTTATATAATATATTTTAGATTATCAATCAAAATTAAGAATAAAAATTAAAAATCATTATTGAACTATCTGCCACTGGCTTGATCGTCCAGTTCATTACTCAATAGAACACCACACACTACAACTTAAGCGGTCGACCATAGCATTTAGTATAAAGAGAGCGGCACACAAAAATACTCTTTATTTTAACAGACTAACATTACAAGTAAGAAGATTAATATCATCGCTTATCTAACAACAACGCTCAAGTCATTTTGACCAACTTTACAGGAAAGCGAAAAAAACGTATGTTTTATATAGGCTACCGGCTTGCGCGCTGTCACTATTTTTGAATTCTGGTCTCTTATTGTCCGAAACGTCTAGCATGTGATTGGTAGATCGACGCGCAATGAGTAGCTCTATCCCATGACATAAAAATGTAAAAACCGCTAATTTTCGACTTGAGCGGTGTTGCTAGATAAGCGACGATATGCAAAGTAACATGTGATTACATTCTTAAGCCTTTTTTCATGATATGGACTGTTAATACTGTTAGTCGTTTCGATTAACGCAGTGAACATTTTTTGCTCTGTCTTTCTAATTAGTTAATATATCGTGTTGATTCCTCGTGCCAACTGTGTCACCGACAAGAAATTTGCGGTGACAACTGTCACGCAGGTGTCTCCCTAGATTATGAAATACTATAGATACATAACAATCAATGCTTAGGTCGTATATGTTACCAAAACTTTACGGCGGCCATCTTTAATTAAATGCCACTTCCATCATTTCCATGTATATTATCTCAGAGACGTCAGTTGAAAATTTATAATATATGCAAATATGCTTTAAATTACAATTGAATTTGGTATGTTTGAGAGATGATAGCTCCAAATAGACATTTCTATATTGAAGACAATATAAAACATTTGTTATTAATTTATTTTATAATTTAAACAATTGATTTTTATTTTAAAAACTGAATGATACGCCAATGACTTGTGGAGCGATATGGTAACAACGCTAGGTAATGTTTTATTAGTCCTATATCTTTCCTTGTCTAGGGTGCCATCATTTTCGATATACGAATTTCTTTTGTTTTTGGTAATATGTATTTAGTTAAAGAAATATGTATGTAAAATAGAAAGTTTATTAAGTAATAAAACGGGCAAGTGCGTGTTGGGCACGCACATGATAGGGTTCCATAGTCATTCTCACCTTTCTAACGACACCCCTACTCAATGGTGTAGGTGAATATATATTTTTTAAAACACTTTTCATTTTATGAAAGGGGGGTCTAAAAAATTTTTATTTTCAAAAATCTTATCATTTCTGTTTTTGGGTCATTAATCTACGACCGTATGCCAAATTTCATCTTATTATCTCAAAATTTTTGAAGACGGACGGACATGGAGAAACTATAAGGGTTCCTAGTTTTCTACGGAACCCTAAAAAATGAAAAATATATGGTTTTTGTTTTGTTCCTTCTACAAAAGATTTTTAAAAACTTTCATTAAGATCTTGGTAAAAGAAGAATAAGAGTTTTTTTTTTAACTTTTTATTAAAAAAAACTACAAATTCTGTGTTTTTCAATTTATATTCCTCTAAAATAGGTAATGTTGTAATAAAAAATGTAAAAACAAATCAAATATTATAATAACATGTATAATTAATGAGAATAATAAGTAATGTTACTTGAATCGACTAATTTTGCATTGATAAAATATAGGGTTAAGCAAGCAAATTATAGATTTTTGATTTTTTTCAAAACCTTCATTTAAAACAAAAATTATTTGTTTTTAAACGTAGGTTTTAAAAAAATAAAAAAATCAATAATTTGTTTGTATAACCATAGAAGGCTAAATTAATTTAATTTTTGTTTTTAAAAATTAGAAAGCTCTCACAGGCACAACTTCGAAAAATGTGCCGTTTCGACGATAAAAATGAGAAAGATGAAAAATTTAAATTAAAGTTTTATATCTTTTAACATTTTTAAAGTTACAAATAAGTCACATTTATAATATACCATTACTAGTTTACATAAATACCTTAGTGGAATTTATTAATTAAAATAATCGATGATTTGAACAGCATTTATTTTTTTGTCATCAAAATCTTTGCTATATTATTTCATTTAAGTTTGTAGTGTGATTTGTTAGTATGAATCGTGTATCGTACAGTCAAATCACTCGGCAACCACTGCAAACTTAAATGAAACAGAATATAAATCTTAATTTTTTCAGGGGGTATATCAATTTTGTTGTTTACACACCATAGTCAAAAAATTAATAATTACATTTTTCATCTTTGTAATATCATTAATAACAACTTAACTCTGAAATAGCATTAGTGAAAAACTAGAATAGCCAAAAAAGCATTAAAACAATAAAATTTCAAATAAAACTTTAATTTCATTTTTTTTTTTCTTGAAAAATGTTTATCACCGAAACGGCTCATTTTTCGAGGTTGTGCCTGTGAGAGCTTTTGATCAGCATCACATAAACTACAACATACCAACAATTTTGCGATTTTCACGGAAAGCCAGTTCCCATAAGGAATGTGCGGGGTCCTTTATTTATTTTTGAAATAAAAAAAAAGCCAGAAAGATTATTTTCAAGTAAGATATGATATACCAAATCAACAACAAAATCGAAGTCGAGGGTGGCTATGATGACGTGGAATGCCCTATATATATATATAATGATGTAGATTTTTATGATCGAAAATTCCTTAATAGATATTTCCATCGATGGTAAGGACGTCTATATGTATATAGAGCTGTGATAATCCGCAGGAATTTCAATATCTATGTGGTATTCAATAATGCCTTACGTTTTTCTTCACGCTATTTTTAGAATAAACGCTTTTAATTCGAAGGTAAAATAATATTGATTAAATCATTAATTAAATGAATATCCATTAATTAAACTTTATAAACTTTAAATATTATTAAAAACCAGTACATATATTTTATGGGTTATAACAAATTTTCACTCAGAAAATATAGGGTAAATATTGTTTTCAAAAACACTTTATGGGTTAAACATTGGGAGGAAAAAAAACATCATAAAGTAAAAATAAAAGTATTCTAAATTTAAATAATGTATATATGTATGTATTTATATATACCTTTGTATAAAATCATACATTTCAAATAATGTATACAATAACAGAGGCGTTTTTCAATAGGGATTTAGGGGGATAAAAAATATTAATATAATATTTCCTTCGCAATATTTTTTAACACAAAAAACTTTGTGTAAAATCTACATTTAAAAGTCTTTATTATAATTTTTTTTTGATGTGTCGAATATTAAATTCCAAATAATCGATTTTCTGCGACTGTTTAGTTCATTTTATAGAAACCGTTAAACTATTTTTATTGCGAGAAAATGTATTTGTTTCTTTTCTATTGTACGTTAAAGGAATACAATGTTTTCATAAAAATATATATTCTGTATATTTGAGTTATTATAGGCACATATTTATGATATATTTGGTCAACTAGCAACAAAACAAGGATAACGAAGACTAATGCTTTGTCTGGACTAACCAGAATCATTTGTATTGTTGAATAATATATCATATGAAAAACGAGCTGGTATTATTTGTAAAAGCTCATTTTTATTTATAGTTTTCTTGTAAGCTTGACTAATCCTTTTCTGGCAGTTCATAAAAACTCGGTAACTAATAGTAACTATCTCCAAATATCGTATACACTCAGAAAAAAATTGAGTCGATTTTTTAATAAAAATTTTAATTTTGTATCAAAAAATTCTATCATTTTTAACATATAGATACCTACTATTAATTTAGTAACTTCTATAATCTCCAATATAATATTTATAATACGCATTTTATCATCGTAACTTTTTGATAGAACTGCGTAGCACGAGAACTACCTTAAATTGAATTATTTGTTAATAAAATGCTATAAAAATTATTTCATTTCAATTAAAAGACAAATGCCCAGTATTATCAACCAATTTAAAGCTCCTTTAGCACTAAATGCTCCTTTAAAGTAAATTTGCTGTGTTACAAACATGGACATAATATATGTTGTAAAGAAATACTGCAGATAATTTAAAATCTATTTAATTAAATGTATTATGCTTGGATTTGTTGATAATATGACAGTTAATTAATGGAGCATTTAGTTAAAGTTGATAATACTGGGCGAAAATACAATAAATATATTTTTTATTGGTATAACAAATTAAACTATACCAATAATATATGTAGATTTCAATCATTCACGTAAAAATTATTAATTCATATTGTAACACGTGGCCTAGTAAGAATTAAAATATTTTGGACCGTTTCAAGATTACTACGTCAAATAGTAATATTTCTTTAAAAATTGGATGATTTTTCTGAAATATTTTTTTCTGTGATATATAGGTATATATGCCCGGTATTATCAATCAATTTAAAGGTCCTTTAGCGCTAAATGCTCCTTTAAAGTAAATTTGGTGTATTTCAAATGTGATTTAAATCAATATTTAAGCTCTCAATGAAAAATTTACATAATATACGTTGTAAATAAATACTGCAGAAAATTTAAAATCTATTTAATTAAATCTATTATGCTTGGATCTGTTGATAATATGACAGTTAGTTAAAGGAGCATTTAGTTAAACTTGATAATACTGGGCGATATTTTATTATATCTACCGATATTCGCTTCCAGGAAGAGAACCACTTAACCGATTTGAACGAGGTTTTTAAAATAAAATACAATATACAGTGGTGCCTCGCATAACGAACTTAATTCGTTCCGGGAGCAAGTTCGTTAAGCGAAAAGTTCGTTATGTGAAACGCGTTTTCCCATAACCATACATGTTAAAAATTTTAATTCGTTCTGTAGCATAAAATATGGTACTGTAACATAAAAAATATTGTACACACGTTTTTTATTTTTTAGTCAGAATCAGATTTAGGAGAGTCTACCGAGGCTTGCAGGGTCAAATCCTATTTCTAATTATGTCTTGTTTCATTTTAACAGAAATCACCTTCCTGCTTTTTTTTAGAACTCATAATATAGACACACAAAATTACATTTATTAAAACAAACAGGTGTGTGAGTTAAGCACAGAAAGATTGACGCGCGTTGATGCATGTTCATGCAAGTTTGAAAATCGATTGCGTGCGACCTTGGAAGTTCGGGCGACTTCGTGATACGTAGGAGCGTTCGGGTGGCAAAATTAAACACGGTGCAGTTCGTTGTGCGAAGCGAGGTTCGTTGTGCGAGTCGCGCAATGGACGAACAGAAAGTTCGTTGTGCGCAGCGTTCGTTATGCGAGAGATATTATACATAGAAAAGGTATGACAGTAAAAAAGCGAACTGTCTGTAGAAAGAGAGAAAAGAATGTGAGTGAATCTATCTTTGTTAAAAATATTACTGCAGATGTGTTCATAAGATAAATACATAAGCACTCAAATATTTGCTTTCTTTTTTTATTTTTATATTGCTTCTACTTACACGAAGTGCTATTCTATGTTATTGTCTCTATGGGTAACAACGGGTCCTATCAGCTAGTTAATAAATAAATTTACTTATTCGTATTCTCAATTTCTTTACACATAAACATATTTATCATATTATTGTATCATTGTACAGAGTGTATATAGAATAAAATAATTTTAGTACCACGTCTAATAAGAGTCTCCTGCTTGGGTCACCCCAGGGAAATTTCCCTTCCCATCGATAATCCATGTTTGGTTATACATTGTATTGTTTTACTGGCTGTATATATTTTTATGATGAAGAATGAAAAAAAATCTATCATACTGTTCCCTAATAAAAATCGTGGGTTACTCACAGGGCAATACGTGTGTATTTACAGTTCTTTTATATGCTTTCAAAGTTTGATCAATTTTACTGGAAACAATAGGTATATATGTATATATATCTGTATATCAATATACAATGTTTAAACACGTTTGCGTCAAAAAGTATATATAGATTTATTAACATGATAGCGTGTCAAAAATGTTTATAAAATATACAATAATATACTATATGTTTTTATAATACATATACAATAAATCTTAAACGTCTATAATAATAATAATAATAACTACACACAAAAAAAACTGTATTGGACCAAGAAAATCTTGTTTTGTATATAACGAAAACAATATTTTCTTAATATAAGAAAAGTACTCTTAATCCAACTACATTATTTCTTCGTCCAAGAATACTATAGTTGGTTTAAGAATATATTTCTTATCTTAAGAAAATATTGTTTTCGTTATATACAAAACAAAGTTTACTTGGTTCAAGTAAATCTTTCTACCTGTGTACTCGTTGCTATACCCGCGGGTTCTCTTCGCGTAGACTACGAAATTATTGTTTAGAATTTTTGAAAAATATAGTTGAAAAAATATTGAACTTTTTATTCCACACAATTCTTTACTACATTATACACCAATACCTCGCTTTTCGTCGTTTCGTTTTGCGTTTTTTTCGAAGTTGCGTCACTACTGAATTAGTACTAATTTTCACTATGCGTCGTTAAATTTTCGAAGTTGCGTTGTTTTGGGTTCGAGTCTTTATTTTTTTTTAATTAAAACAAGAGTAACTTAAATAATTCACTTTGCGTCGTTTCAATTTGCGTCGTGTTTTTTTGGAACGTAACCACAACGCAAAGTCAGGTATGGGTGTATTGTTTAATATTTGAAGGTTTAAATAGCGTATTGCAAAAGAGCGCGATACTTTATCGTCACTGCTTATTCCTTATGTTACCTAACGTAAATAAATATATACACTCAGTACTCAGTTATACGACGGCATCGGTAATTCAAAAATTCCACTACACGACGACTAGAGGGGCACCCACCACCTTTAACGTTGATTGGTGAATTTAAACGCGCAGAAATATAGCAGTCTCGGTGGTATTATGGTGGAAATGGTGGAAAGACGTTGGTTAGAATTGTCGGCATATTGTGTAATGGAGCGGTCGTGTAGTGGATGGTCGTATAGTAGAGTGCTGAGTGTAAATACTAAAACTTGAGCAAAGAACATATCTAAATATGAATTAAAAAAAACATGTAAATCAGATAAGTGATTCTCGGGTAATAAGCGCACTAACGGACAGACAGAGATACGATGTGTTTTATAATATGTAAGAATAATATTTTATACATAAGTACTTATTATTTCAGTCGAAAAATAACTGAAATTAATTCCCATTAAAAGTAATACCAAGTTTCAGAAAAAGATCATATCACAAATTGTTCGGTAATTACTGTTTTTGAACCATATGTTCATTTTAGTGTAACCTACTTACTATTCTTGGCAAATAATATAGCATTGAAACGTCGCCGCGTTGACCTTGAGATTCCAAACCATGAACTATATGAATGAGCCTGGTGCATTAGTGTCAAAACGATGAATAAGGTGGTGTTATTTGCCAAAACTTAATATAGGCATACTTCAAAGTTATGACACCTTCAGTCCCAGACGTAAATATCAACTACTCGAAGCACGGTTGTTTTTATATTTCAGAAACAGACGTAACTCCGAAGCAAGCACTATATTTTCAGGGATTGATAATGTACGTTAATGCAAAGTGACGTAATATATTGGTTCACATATGTTTCTGACGTATATAAACTTCATAACTACAAATTTTCGAAAAAGATCGATATATATATATATTTGATACAAGTAAAAGTTACCAGAAATTTAAAGAGTTGGATCTAATGAAGTTCAATAGTGATAAATAAAGATATCTATCAGTTGTCTCTTAACTATAATATGCTTGGTAACTATTAACTGTAACTATATGATCAATATTACATACATATAAGTTTAAATTCCACTTAACAAACAAAGCAGTTAAAAAATACCTAGTTGTAAGTTATTAAACATTTTAAATTAAATCAACCAATTTGTAATTTCTTTAAAATTACTCATTTTAATGAAGTATATTCATAAATTAGTAAATTAAACAAACTGAAGTTTTATAATTAATATAAAATGTTCTTTATAAAAACAGTTGAACCATTTAAAAATTGGTTTAAATTAGTTTATAAATTGTAACGTGAGAAAAAACTCATGAACAAACATTATTTTTTTTCATTACCAACACAAATAAGCTAGATTTAATTTAGCTTCGATAAACTATCAATACCTGCAACTGATTGAAAGCATTGAAGCTGCATTAACCTACTGAACCTTATAATTACAACAGCAATTAATTTTTACTATACTTTAGTGGGTATGGGTTAAATACGTTTTTGTTTATAAAACTTTTTTAGGGTAGGCGCATAGTACAGACTTTTGGTCGGACGATAGTTCGGTTTCGCAATAGACATGAAGATAAATGGACCCAAGGTTAGTAAATACACAGGTTCCCTCAGTTGGTTTGACCAATCAGCTTGAGCACCCCAGATGACGTTTTCCCCCTTCTTGTGCCGAATTAGTAAGCAACATTTGTTATGGCTGGGCAGATCATTACCTGATCATTACATTTCAACACCCTCGATGACGTATTCCCTCTCCCGCACTACTGAGACTACCTTGTACTTTACATACCTTGATATGGGCCCATTAAAAATCGGCTGTGTGCGCACTCGCATATATCTCCATGGTAATTAAGAGACCAATTAAACTATCGACTGATCAAAAGTCTGTAGTGTGCGCCTATACCTTTAGAGCTCTTGTACACTGGTAGAAAGGATTTCTCAAACCAAGTAAACCTTGTTTTGTATATAACGAAAACAATATTTTCTTAAGATAAGCAATAATCTCTTAAACCAACTATAGTATTCTTGAACGAAGGAATAACGTAGTTGGATTAAGAGTATGTTTCTTATATTAAGAAAATATTGTTTTCGTTATATACAAAACAAGGTTTTCTTGGTCCAATACAGTTTTTTTTCTGTGTATTGAAAGGTATTTTTTAGAATAAACTCCTAACTTAAATCTGTTGATTTAAATTGATTCAATTAATGTCTATTACACAGAATTTGCTCCAGAATAAAAAAACAATCAAATTCTACCTGCGAAGAGACAAATCGTTATGCATTTACCCGGGATTTAAAGAGATTGGCACTAGTCTACGGGGCTGGCTTTAAGGGAAATGGTGTGGATGTGCACTTGTGAAAAAGCATACAGTGAAGGCAAGGTGTGTCTCTCGTTTTTTTCATACACTTATAATTTTTTAATTAAAGAACGCGGTTCCTAATCATTCTACATCATTCTGTACATATATCTTTGTAAATGAATAAAGAATATTTGCTCAAATTTTCATCAAATTCTCTCTGCACATTACTTTGAATAGTTCTGTCATGTCTCGAAATTATGCAGTTCTTATAAGAATATATGTTAATTGTTTATTTAATATCTCTTAAACTATTCTCCTAATGACCTTGAAATTTTGCAAGGATTTTTTTAATATAAATTTCTTGTTATTTTCAAAGTTTCATCGAAATCTATCTGTTATTTTTCTATGGTGCCAGCCTCCTTAATGTCCGGAATTAAAAAAAATTGCTCCATAACAGTCACATTGTTATCCATTTGCTCAAGTTTTAAGAGCACTGGTCATAAATTATTTATAATAACTACTTAAGCCTTGTTTCACACATACGTGGTTCCATTCGGTTCGGTTCGTTTTCGGTTTCAGCCGAAAACGAATCAAACCCTTTCACACATACACGGTTCTCATACGGTTCATATTAGGTTTTATTTTTTTCCGTAAACTCAGTAGTTATCATGGAGAGAAAGCAAGTTGTTGCCATGTTGTTTCTCTATAAAAAAATTAAAAAATGAAGGAGGAATACTAAAGTTCATTGCGAGCACCCTCTCATCACTTTACAGCAGGAATTTGGAGCATTCTACACTATTTTCCCGAAGCTAAAGAGCATGAAGACGATCCATATCAACATCTAGAAAACCGCTCATTTTATTAGAAAATCCGCGACAAAACTTAAAAAAAAATAACACTCGCTATCAGGTTAAAACCGAAACTAAACCGAGTATGTGTGAACGCGTTCATTGCTTTGTGTTCCCTGGACACGAATTGAAACCTGATGAAATCTGTCCGTGTGGAGGGAGTATTCAGTTCTGTACGGTTTCTATTAGGTACCGAATACAATCTGAATCATCGTTTCACACTTGTCGGCAGCGACCGAAAACGAACCGAACCGAATGAAACCGTATATGTGTGAAATAGGCCTTACTCGCATGCCTTAAGTCTTTCGTAAACACCATACAATTGCTTACAGCTAATATTGAACTATGATTTAAATTTAATACCCTGCAAAAAGCGTTTGCTTTGCTTTTGATCTAGAGTCTCTAGAGTACTCTAGAGTCTAGAGAAAAATCTCTATAAAACCAGACGTACATTCTTTTCATATCCGGCTTTCATTCAAAGTGCACATATTATAGCTTTCAATCTCTTCACATAAATTTATAAAATAAATATCACAAAGGTTTCAACTGTACAAATATTTCTTTAGTATATAATTTTTAAAATAAAAAAAATATACTTTAAACATCTAAACATTTTTAACAGAAATTCAATATTCTACTGCTTGAAGCTAAACATCAATATAAACAATTGAAATATTTAAAATCCACTGATTCCTTCAGTGAACGTAAAAATCACTGAAACAGTGGTCTATAACAGATCTCACTGATCAAAATAGTGATTTATTCAGTGACTATTCACTGATTTGTTCAGTAATTATTATCCACTGATCAGCAGTGGACTATTTTTCACTATTTCACAGTGGAGATTAGTCCCTAGTCACTGATATATTCAGTGATTATTCACTGATTTAGTTTTAGAATGTGCGTTTTATCACTTTTTTTGTGAAGACTTGTTTTTTGATAAGTATTTTTATAGAACAAATTACGGTTGATACGTTCGTTCACCCTACATAAATAAATAATGTTATTATAGTGTAGAAAACTTGTAATCACATATTTTGAGCTGTAATGAAATGAGTAGCGTTACTAAAGAATTTTGGGTCACCAAAAGATCAAAATAAACAAACTAATAAGAAAAACTTACGGCTTCATATATCTTCAACTGTCTCAATATTTCTTGTCCAAATTGGTAGCGCTCTTAGCACGTGCTCTCAACCCCTTGTCATTGTGTTAGCGTTTATCCGGGATTATGTTTGAGGAGGGGGTGGGGTGGTAGATAGTGGAGGGGGTTACGCACTGCCGGACACGCTATATTTCGTGTGTTTTTAGTTTTTATTGTTTTACTATACATAACTTTAGTTAATGGTGGTTTATTTTGTAAAATATTTTAATGTGTATAAAGTTTACCCTCTGCATGTTGAAACTTTGAGGCAAGGGTTGAAAATATACTTCCGTAAATTATTTGCTGGAAATCAATGGCGCACCAAGAAAAAAATCGGGAGCTCAACTTTTTTTGTATTTCATATACGGACTAGCATTGGTTGTTATCATAGGTAGGCACAGTTAATCGAAAAGTTAACTTCGTTAATCGTTAATCCGTTAATAAAAAAGTTAACTTCGTTAACCGTTAAAGCGTTAAAATTCCGAAAATGTAACGGATGTTAAAGTTAACCGAAAATTCGAAAATTTAACGAATGTTAAAGTTAATCGTTAAAAAGATAACCATCCAAAATGTTTGTACACCTTTTTTTACTATTTCGACAACTTTCTTATGTACTACTTTTCATGAAACAATCAATGTAACGGACTAAAGTTAAAGGAAGTTAAACTTAATGGAAGTTAACAAAAGCGTTAACATTTTTTTGAGTTAACTTAGTTAATCCGTTAACCATTTTGTTAACTTCGTTAATTAACGATTAACGGATTAACGAGTTAATGCCCACCTATGGTTGTTATGCATCCATAGTCTTTCCTAATCTAAAGGTACATCAACAAAAAGGTAACTTCCAAAAACAATTCTGCATACACAGAATGTCTAAAAACATCAACAGTTTTTCGGGAGTTGAGGAAATTTGAATAAAATAAATTCTGACCAAATATTTTTTTAATTCAAATTTTTTTTCATTTATTTGTCTTGTAAGAAGATCTCCCTCGCCAAGTACAGTCTCGTATATTAAAACTTTACAAATTTTAATACAAAAAAAACGATTCTTTTGATGACATCGACAACTTCTGAAAGTCAATCATTTACCTTTTATATTTATCTTTGAGCCTAAATTTTAACATTCACAATATTAAGTGCTTAAAATGATGAAACCTCTTAAATTTTGAAGTTTAAATTATTAACAGTATGCTAACTTCAGAAGATACATGTCGTGAACTAATCCTATAGAAAGCAAATGTTACAATTATGTATGTAGTCATTGTTAATGATATAGCCTTATATATAATACATGTACATGAGAGCAAATGACAAAAGCCGAAGAGAATAATCTATACTAGTAGAACAGTCACTTGTCAGCTTCCTACGACTGCCATTTTAATTATCTTAAGTGCATGTGTTATTCAAAAGGCAAAGCAACTAAATCTATGAATATCTCGTTGAGACAATCAGAAGGAATATTTATACAAAAAGTGTACTTATAATAGATTATTTCGGTATTTTTTTGTTTTAAAAATCAGGAATTTCAAAAGGGGTCCAGGTGAACCCTTTAGGGGTCTATGAATGTTTAAAAAGGGTCTATAGTAATCCAATATTTTGAATTGCTATTTTTTTTGCATACTACTTTTTCGACAAGATTTAAGTATATTTATGTTTTCTAGAATCTAAAAATTTAAGGGGGTCTATAAAGAAAATCATTCTTTTCAAAGGAGTCTATGTAGGAAGAAGGTTAAGAATTATGAATGATTAATTTACAGGAAGAAGGCTTATAGACTTAAAGAAAAAAGCTAATTTTAAAAATTTTAACTTTAAATGATTTTTTTATTTAAAAAAAATCTATGTAATTCCGAAGAAACAACCTATATTATAAAAAAAATTGTTTATTTGTTTTATTTAAATTAGGAGAAATAGTTCTAGGCTGTCAAGCAGACAATTCGTTTTTTTTTTGGTTCTGCCATTTTGTAGCTGTTACTTCGCTATTTTGTAATATATTTTAACAAAACAAATTACGTTTGTTCTTAAAGATTGATATAACATGTACATGTTGATTGTTTTCTAACTACTTATTCTTCCAAAGTTATTAAACAACACTGTTGTCTCATAGGATAGTTTCACGCTATTGATTGACGGCTAGTGACGTAATCAACCGTCAAAAATCTATTAAAACTACATAGACTTGTAGAATGAACTGAGCATTCCCGATTCAACTGTGTAGTAAATACTGGCGAAAAAGTGTGACAGAGACAAAGCAAATATGTAACCAATACCTTTCTCTTTCTAGAATTCTAATTGGTCACGTCACAAATTTGCAGTCTTTACAGACCTACAGAAAAGAGACAGATATTGGCTACATTTTCGCTTTGTTTCTTTAAAGAAATTGGTAAATTTTGTGAAGCTATTGCTCAGTCCATTCTAAAAGTCTATGGAAAATAGATTTTTAGAAGTGTGTAATTTAATTATACGCGGAATTTTGACATTAGACCTCTTTAATAAACAGTCTTGGCCAAAAGTGTTTGCCACCCAGGTTAAATAAATAAAACCAGTTGATGATAACGGAAATATTTATTATGATAAATTAATATTTTGTACAGATACCTCTTGTGATGATAACAGCAGTTACTCTTTTTTTAAACTCGATACTAACAGCCGTATTCATAATCATTCCTTATCTCAAGGGCTCCTCAGATATTTAAGCCCTCCTCAAGGAAGGTAGCGACCTGTCTTGAGATATAAGGAGCCTTGGTTGTCAAGGAAGGTTTATGAAACGTAAATAGAGTAACAAGGGATCCTTATTCCTCAAGGTGGAACTATGAATACGGCTGTAAGCATCGTCATTATTGTGGAGTAATTATTTGCCACTCCTTAATCAAGATATTGTTTATATTTTTATTTGATGTGATTGAGTGTGCTTTAATATCGACCAAAGATGTTCAATGGGGTTGAGCTCCCAATGATTGAAGAGGCCAAAACAGGAGCTCAATCCCATTATCTGAAAACTACTTCATCATCACTCGCGGTTTGTGACAGGTGCGTTTTCTTACTGTAAACGGGTGCTGTTCATGTTGGTATCATTTTATGAAGAGATGGTTTTAATGAAGTCTACAGTACTTGGGTATCTTTTTTTCAACCAATTTGGCCCTTTACACAACACCATTTCGTCCACTCCATGTCAAGTCAAAAAAAAGTTACATATCTAAGAATTGACGGGGGTGGCAAATACTTTTGGTCAAGTCTGTATCTATCTATCTTTCTTTTTAATATTCTATTTATATATGGTTCTAAATGAGACAAATGACAGTAATTAATATTAAGGAACAATGAACCTAATTTAAAATAGACTACGTCATTTCTTACGAATCAAATACAACAGAAAAGTTATAAGTTCGACACACACATTTTATGTAAATTTAGCGAACTAATTTGGTTTTTTATAATCTAGATTTCTTTTACGATATTGCATGCATTTTTAAATCGTATGATGAATATTTATAAACGCGAAACCATGACGTCAAGAGCATGTCTAAAGAGAAGCGAACATGAAAGGAAAAGAAGCAAGAAGGCGTAGGCATACTAATCATAGCTGGCTTGTGCAAAGTTAATCAAATGCCGTTTATCGGATATGGAGGGTGTCTGTCAAATTTATGTAGGACTAATGGAAAGAAGCTTAGCGAGAAGTTTGAAGAAAAATGTTTTTATTACTTTTAAAGTGCTTTTGGGGATTAGGAATTAGTTAATTGTACTAACTGAATTATACATGGTGTTCAGTTAAACATGATCACAAATTATATAAAGTATAAGGTAGTCTCATAATTTGGTGCGAGAGAGGGAAATATATACGTCATCTGGAGTGCCCAAATGAGGAGAGGGGAATAATATCAAATGTAGCCTCGTAGCACGTCATCTGGGGTGCCCAAGCTGACTTGTTAAAAGCTAATGAAGCAACCTGTGTATTTACTAATTTTGACCTATTACTATCTTTTTTAGTTTTATATATATATATTTTTTTCAAATATCGTTTGACCTTTTCTGACTATTTTCGCCATGATGAATGTGTCCGTAAGTCTGTTGATACTGTAATTCAAAAACGACTAATGATAGTAAAATGAAATTTTATGTTTAGGGTTAATTTTCGTCCGGGAAGAAACCCTCACATTTTTTAAAACGATTTTACAAAAAGAAATGAACGTTAACAGTGAGAATAAGAAAAAAATATTTCAAATAAAAGTTGTAGAGAATATTATTATCTATAATTTACATCTGATTAATTTTTTCTATCTTTTATAAGATGTCCATAATGATTTTTTAAAATAAAATTAGAACGCGTACACTGTACACTAAATACATCGTATAAGAAAGTCTCGTGGCATTAATGGTAGCTTTTATATTACGGGAAATCGAAAGATAGTTATATGATAGAAGATTCATTATTTTTTTCAACTATTTTAAATATTCTTATATTTTTGCTATTTCCGGTTTAACCGGAAGTGACGTTAATTTCGTTTTTTCAAAAAGAAAACTACATATTTTATAATGGTCTCTTATTTTATGATAAACCTTTAGAAAATTTTGTTTTAAAAAATTTATTTAAAACAAAAATTAATTTAAAATAATAAAAAATATAGATTTCCATTTGAAAAACAATTTATAATAAGTAAACCGGAAATTATAGAAAAAAAAACTATATTGAAAATAGTCAGAAAAATATATTTATCCATAAACTGTATATCATATAGAAAATTTAATGAAGACAAAATCTTATAATGTGAAAAACCACTTAATTTTTTTGGAGTATTAAACATTTCTTTTAAATTGATTTTCATTTTAGAGAAAAAAATTGCTTTTATCAATGTAATAAAAACCATACAATTTTTTAACTCCCAATTTTCCATTAATTGTATGTTGTATGAAAATTGTTACATTTTAAAATATATTTTTTTATAAAATAGTTACGCCCAGTATTATCAACTTTAACTAAATGCTCCTTTAACTAACTGTCATATTATCAACAGATGCAAGCATAATACATTTAATTAAATAGATTTTAAATTATCTGCAGTATTTCTTTACAACGTATATTAGGTCTATTTTTCATTGAGAGCTTAAATATTGATTTAAATCACGTTTGTAATACACCAAATTTACTTTAATGCAGCATTTAGCGCTAAAGGAGCTTTAAATTGGTTGATAATACCGGGCATTTAGTCTATAAAATATATCGAATATTTAAAAAATCTTTACTTCTATAAAATGAAGTTTTACTTTTCTAAATGTTACAGGTTCGAAAATTACTGAATCGATTTAAATGCGTTTTTCACCAATAGTTAGATAATTTTTCAGTGCATGTTCTAAAGCTAAACTATCAATATTTTATGAAAATCTAAAATTTAACTTCAAAAGGCCAAAAAAAATGCTCTAACAGCTAACTCATTGTCAGTGGCTCTAAACCGGTGTTCCGCAAATTTGTCACAAGTGTTCCGTGAAATTAAAAAAGTTCTAACAAAAAGATAAACGATTGTCTCTATTTTGTTAATACATATATAATACAGTAACGAACTAAAATACTAAAATGGGAAGGGGGGGGGGGTCCGAGACAATATTCTATAAAAAAATTACGTAACATGTGTCGTTCTTGAGATATCTTGAAAAACATATTTTGGGATCTCACCCTTCTCCCTTATACACGATTTTGAAATGGGACCATCCTCAAGCCAGCCCCAACCAACCAACCAAGTTTCCTTAATATCGGTTTAGTGCTTCATGAGTTATGCGTGTGATAAGGATTCAGGGGGTAGACAGACAGACACACGGACACACAGACAGACAGACACAGAACAAAAAATGTTTACCTTGATCTGAAACGGAAAGATTACGATAAGTTAAAATTTTGAAGTCATATATGTCCGGTACCTATATTATATAGGACCTAGCAAATTTGCAAGCTTGGCTAGCACTCTCAAATGAGATATCAAACTTATATGACAGTTCTCTATGAGTTTTTAACAGATAGTTGCATGCGCAGTAAGTTGGTTTTTACCATTTTTACGCAAGGTTAGTAAATACACTTTAGTAAATATACTTTACATATCTTTTTTTTACTTTCTATGTATGAATCTATCAGTCAAAAACTTCAAGAGAACTCTCATATAAATTTGATACCCCTTGCAAATTTGTTAGTTCCTTTATAATACAGGACAATAGACTATTTTTTTCTCATTTTTAAAACGATCACAAAGCTCACACAAACAAAGCAAAATCAATTTCATATTAAGTATGAATTTGAATGAATTCAAACTTTAATCTATAGAAATAAACGGTTTGTGATCGGTTGACAATTGATGCGCCTCCGGATGTACCCATATCTCGTAAACCGGGTGTTGGATTTAGTTCATCTTTGAACCGCGCCTTTGTACACATGTGGTTGAAACGCGTTCTAAGTTCCGGAACGATGAGATAGAGCGTTTGGAAACTACGGTGGTAAATTTACGAGTGCTGTAGAAATTAGTCAACGCTGAATACCCATCTCAAATTCCAATTGTGTTTTGTGAAAATTGAGGTTTCTGTGATGACCTCTAGGCGTAAAAAGGTTTTATAGATTTATGATTTAATGTCCTATATTATAACAATGAGAAGAATTTTATCTTTGTAATCAAGAAAGTAAAATTTTAAAACTTTTTAAATTGATTTAATTAAAATTTTATTATAATCAAAGCCCAAAACAAAACACAAGTAAGAAGTTTATTTACAAAATAAAAAAAGTTGTTTACCAGTCATTCAAATGTTAATTCACTTAATTATTTTAGCTGGAATTAATTAAAAATTTCTTATTTTCTTAAAAACCACTTCAACATTTTTCTTCGATTGAAATTGAAAGATTAATTAAAGAAATAATTAAATGTATCCAACGAGAAAAAAATGGAAATCAATTTAAATAAAGATTAACGAATTAGAATACATTTGAAAAGTTCCTGGAAAAATTAATATGAATCGAAAATTCAAATAAATATAGGTAGTGTTTGTTTTTCAATTTATGCTATAACTTTCCATCAGGACCACTTTGTAAAACAGTGTTTTTCCCAGTATTTTTCATATATTTTTTTATTTGGAAAATTTCCATAGACAATTATTAACATGGTGCTATCAATGCAACCATGTTACGTCTGTATAACCTAAAGTAATTGTAGGTTCTTAATACTTCTAATAGTGAAGTGAAAGTTACCTAAAAATCGGTTCAATTGTTTCTTAAGTTTACTCGAGACAAACCTTATGCGGCGTTTACACCGAGAAAACAAAACAGAAATACGTTTTATGACCAAAAAGCAATAAACCCTATACATTTTTAAATACGAAGTATTTTAAATACACGATGTTACTGTTTTGTTTTTTTCGGTGTAAACGCTGCATTAGATAAGAAAATCTAAAAACATTCATAACACGCTATAACTAAATGTTATTACTTGTATTCTTTGCAAAAATGTGCTCCGTAAAGTCAGTGGCGTATCATTCAAATTTTAAAATAAATTTCAATTGTTTGGAATTAAAAAATTAAAATGGTTAAAATTAAGGTTTTAGAAAAAAATATTTTTTTCTATAAAATAGTTGACCTCAAAATGACTTTAAAACCTCCACTGAAGATCAAAATTTTTACCTCCATCATTAATTTTCCCCTTCTTAGCCATGATATCAAATATTTTTTTCCTAAAAAACCTTAATTTTCAAAATATTTGCTTGTCTCAATTTAAATAGACCACCCGGTATAAGCAAAATATATATATATATAATTATAGGAATAGTATTAAACGCAAGTCTATAAAAAGCATTAATTTCATTAATTTCGTAATCGATTTGGGTCTAAAATAGATTTTTAAATGTATTTTGTTCAATCAGAGACACATATTGACAAATAAATCTACGAGCTATATTCTGTATTCAATTATTTACTGAATTTAATCAAATACGCCTCCTTTAATTGTGAAGACGGAACTTTAAATAATTTACGAATTGGTAGGAATCTAATTTGGAAAACTTCCTCTTGAAGGAATTAATCTCTACAAATTTCTAAACCAATTAATACCAGCAAACGTGTATTAACTATACCTCTCACTCTACTTTTCTACCTTCCTCTTTCTCGATCATGTACGTACACATATATGCACTTAGAAAGAATAAGGCGATAATGGGAAATAGTGATTTATAGAGATAAAAATCGTTTCTGAAATTTTCCGATGGGAAAACTCTCTTTGTGAAAAACTGATTTTGTGTCTGCAGTTTAACTTTCTTAAGCTGAACATTTATAAGAAATAGAAATGTACTTTTTTTCAATTGAAAATATCTTATGTGACCATTTATAATCATTTTTCTTTATTCTCTTGTACTTTATTTTTAAATCACTCTGTCTATCTAGCAGTGAAAGTTAATTCATAATCGGTACAGTAGTTTTCATTTCTAGTACATGTTAATCCGCCTCTGATATAATTGGAAAGAAAATCTATATAAGTACTTTTCCATTAATGTTCAATTTTTTTAAATTCCAAATTAAATATGATTTATATGAACTGTACATCCGGGAGTAAGCTATTATATCATTGATTATAGCCAATAACTGCCTGAAAGGACAGAATATTACGACCAGATTCTTAAAAAAAAATGAAAAGGATGTTCAGAAACTAAAGCAAAAATGTTCACGCCTTATCGATTTTCAAATTTCGTTACTAAAGTACGTACTTGATTTGAGATGTACCTTTCATAAAATAAAACAAATTGCCTATATGATACTTTATTTAGATATTTATTACCCAATAAATGTTTTCCAGTAGCGCATCTTAACATTTTTATTTGGATGAAGGTTTATTAGCATGACTAAAAATTGTTATATACATTTTTTTACGTTGAAAAAGTTACTACACCCCCCCCCCCCTTCTTACCTTTTTGCGTAAGTAAATGGTGATACTTATGTGAAGAATGATTAAATACATTTTAAGGGCCAACTATTTTAGGGGCAATAAAAAACAAATGGTGCGTGTGGTGGTCAGGTTGAATGAGCAAATTGGGTGTATTGTGGAGGTGAGCAGGTTTGTGGAAACGAAATATTGCATGGCGCTCGCTATCTCTAGCAGGCCCTTTCACAAGTTTTTCTACATTTTCATAACAAAATTTAATGCGCATTTTAGTTTTTCCTTTAATAATTAAATGTCTCTCAATTATCTAATCTAGTATGTTAAACTTAAAACCTAACTACAGCAACAATTTTAGTATTTATTAGGTACAGTAAAAGAATTTTCTTTATAAAAGAATTAATTAGCATAAACTAAGGTAATTCGCACGTATGTTCGTTAAACATTTAAAAAACGGTTTTGTTTAATTTATTTCTTTGATGTTTTTTTTCCAACGTAGACCCCTTATACCCTTTATAGTTAGTTTTTTTGTACATCTCATATGGAGAGTGCATATTTAAAATGTTAATTGAAGTGTTACGTAAGCGAGGTAGTTTTTGACCCTTTTATAAATAGTTTGATAATATGTCAACTAATAAATAAACTGAATAATAAAAATAAAAAAGATTATATGACTATTAGAAAATAAAACATCAATTAAAAACGATATAAAAGTTTAAATATTAAGACTTGTATCATTTTCATATGTGTTTGTGGGCTTTAAAAATGGATTTGTTAAAAAAAATTAGTATCGTCAAAAATTACAAAAATAAAATAGAAAATTTATATCAACACTTTAAGAACCTCTTCGGGCCATGATAAATTATTTTTTACCAAATCTCATGAATTGTTTTTGTAGGTCAGATTTTTCTCTTTAATTTCGTTTTGTTTGGATCGCTATCCGACTATTTTTGATAGAGTTATTTGCGATTAAAGCAAAAACCACAATTTAACTTTGGACGCCTATTTAAAATGACCGTTAAAATATTACAAGCTCTTTATATTCAGAAAGTATTTTTGTCATAGATTGATCAAAAATGGTCGTACAGCAATAAAAAAAAGCAAAACAAAGAAAAAACTCTAATCTATAAAATCCATTCATTCGATTTGGTCAAAAAAATTTATCACTGCCCGTGGAGGTTCCAAAATTGATATACATTTTTTGACAAAAGCAAAATATTTTTGACGGCTAGCGAGCTTTCCTATTGTCCATTTCGCTTCAGCAACCTAAAATATACAGTCCGGTTAAGAGTACAAGACCTTTTTGCGGGACTGTGCCTAATTGATTTGTCCGAGATGAGACCATATCGCTAATTAGCTACAACATCTGCATAACTCAAAAATTGTGATTTTTCACAAGACACGATTCAAATTAGAATTGGTATAACTTTATATGATAATTTTCAAATATATGTATTTATGCTCTCTCTTTCTCTCGTAGTTAGTCAAAGACGTTCAGAAATGTATTTCTTGCTGTAAAAAGTACATACATGTACAAACAGTTTTTCCTGTATAAATAGCAATTTTTGAGTTAGGCCATTGTTGTAAAAAATGAGCGATATACATAATAGTATTTCAACTCGATTCTAGGTTCCTCCATGACTGTAAGGAACAAAGTAAACAATATTTATTATATGTTTAAATGAAATGAATGTTTGATATAAAAAAAATACTTTTTTACTTACTGTTTCTTAGTTTCCGTCTTGTCTTGGCTTCGGTCACAAGACTTTCAATTACAAAGTCCGATACCGAGACGAGATTGTTAGTTATTAATCTGAGACGAAACGAGACATAGACATAGTCTCATCTCGTCTCGTGTGAAACTCTAATGTCCAGTATTATAAACGACCTAGCAAATTTGCAAGCTTGCAAGTACTCTCACATGGGGTATCAAACTTATATGACAGTTCTCTTGTAGTTTTTGACAGATAGTTTCATAGATAGGAAGTAAAAAAAAGTATGTAACGTATATTTACTAACCTTGCGTAAAAAATGGTAAAAACCAACTTACTGCGCCTGCAACTATCTGTTAAAAACTCAAAGAAAACTGTCATATAAGTTTGATATCTCATTTGAGAGTGCTTGCTAGCTTGCAAATTTGCTAGGTTCTTTATAATACCGGACATAATTGTTAGTAATCTACAATCATACAGCTATCATATAAGCCTATTTTCGTTAAATTACTTGCACCGGAAACCTTTTTATTGTAAATAAAATTATTTGGTTAACATTTTTAACAAGGTCAGAAAACACCCCGTATTAAATTAATGTAGGAGAGTATAATAAAATATCAATGTTTAAATGGGATCGTAATGTTTTATTTGGCGAGAAATGATAATATATACAATTTCTAAAAGGGTATTTCTATGTAAATTTAATAATGAATACAGTTTGAAGTCGTTCTTCAAGAGAAAGGTGATCACAGGATGTACCGTATTAAATTACAATCATATTTTGTAATACGTTTGTTATATTAAATTTAATTTTCATTTCAACATAATATTTACGCGTTTCTTAAATTGATCTTTGCATAATGGGGAGGATTTTATATCTTTAATTAAAAGTATAAAAGTTTTGACTTATTTTTTCTGTATGGATGTAAATTTTCTTTAAGATATTTTAAAACTTATATTCTTGGAAGATATTACGTGAAGTGATATCATCTCTCTCGGATTGCAGGAGGAAGCGAGAGAGAGAGAGAGAGAGAAAGAAGAAAAAACCGAATCCGACAACGCCTCATCTCAACATCTTGATCTACCAACTTCAAGAACCGAAAATCGCCAACTGAACCCGAATGAAATGTGATATAAATTTTGATACAAAATAAGCTTGTAATATTAACATAATCAGAAAATTTGACCAATCAATTTGTTTGTAACAAGGCAACAAAATGCATTCTGCTTTGGCTATCCGTCGTCAACGAAAACAGCGCATAGAACTGGAAAAACCAAAAGAAAGACGATACAGTACGCCATATACTGAAACTGGCGTATCTTCTCTTGGTAACAGCGTTGCAAGTTTGGAAACACGCAGGAAAAAACGGTCTTCGAATGCCCATGGAAGTGCCGGAGACTCTAAAGTCGTCTCCAGTATCGGCATGCTTCACATTGGAGTCGTATTCCTCGTCCTGGGATTCTTCTTGCTCGTTGCTGGAATTCTTCCTCACGACTTCACTACCATGAGCGTCCGCAAAAGATGGAACGAACTTGTCATAACAGGGGGGTTCTCTTTAGGGCTCGGGGTTTTCTTGATTGTACTCAACGTCATCATAAGTAGAAGAGAAGAAGACGCTTTGAATAAATATGTCCAAAACCAGCTAACTAGATCTAAATCTGGCAACCTACTAGAAAGAGATGCCGAAACTGGAGGACTTGCAACAAAACATCATAGAAGATGTCAGCAGAAGATGAAAGAGGATCTAGAAAGAGGTCTTATTGATATATCACCAATGGAAGCCATACCGGAAGTGCATACTTCACCTCCCCCGTTATACACAGCCCACGAAATCAACGGCGGGGCAATTCTATCGAAGATAATGGAAGATGATTCAGAACAAGGAGAGGCGAGAAAGGTGAAGCTGTTAGGGATGTCATCGATGACTACGGTCAGTATGAGTCCAGGATCTACGGCGGAAACTCAAGGGCTACTGTCGAATGCATCCGAGAAGTATGTTGCGTCGCAAGATGTATGAGCAACATTTGGAAGGAAGAATCAAAGATGTGTTTTAAACGTTGTGATGTTCTAGGTGTTCTTAATATGTGAATGTAATTACAATCTATGGATAAACCTTCCTCTATCTGATTGTTAAAAATTGCCTCTAATTCTTTTTATATTACAAAACGTGTTAGTTTTTGACCATGTTGGAGATATTTTATTCAGTATATAATATAGTTGAAATATAAATATAAATTCCCTTTTTACCGTTGGAATAATTACCGATTAGAAACAAAAGATATCAATTGGCCTTATTTTAGTAAATAATTGACATCCTTAACAAGGTCAAAAACTACTTCGTTTGCTCTAAAATAGCATAAAATATAAAATAATATTATTTAATATGGCAATGTTACATTAGTTTTTTTTTGCGAGATTATTTTATACATTTCTGAAAGAGTATTTCTATGTAAATTTAATAATTAAATATAAAATTACAATCATATTCTGGAATACTTTTGTTTTATTAAATTAAATTTACATTTCGATATGATTTTTACGCGTTTCAATATTGATTTTTAAATAATGGGTGGTTATTTTCTTTATTAAAAGTTTTTTTATATACAGGCGAATAAAAATAAGGAGCATAAATTCTACAACCTATAATATTGCCTTTATGCAGCAAACCTGGTGCTCTGAAAGAGTGACTCAAAAAACATTTTTTTGACGTAACATTTGAATTTAACATATTTATTTAATAATTGCCTTTATGCTGCAAAAATGTATTGGTTAAGGGGTAACACCACTCTGACACTATGAAAAAGTGACCCAAAAAGGATTTTTTATACGCAACTATTGAATTTAACATTTTTATTAAGATAAATATATTTTACAATTTTTTTCAAAACATTAAAAATATAAATTATGAGGAAAAACGCCTTCGCTGCGATTCTTGCTAATAATATAATTTTTAGTATGTTCAGTATTTGTAGCATAAGGAAAACATTTTTTTAAATTTGTAGAACCAACAACCTTTTTTGAAAAAAAAAAAGATTTTTTATTGTTAAAAAAAATAGTATAAAGAAGTTATGGTGTAAAGTTGAATGAAATCGGTCGAGTAATGTTTTACACCAGTTTTAAAAAAGGTAGTTTCGAGATAAGCGCAAAAAACACTACCGTGTCAACGGCTTATAATCATACATTTTTATACATATATATAAATACCTTTGATCTGTGATTCCTGGTCCGTACACTGATTATTTCACAGACATTGTGATGTCTTCCGACTCTTTTTGAGATGCTCTTTTAAGTTTTCTTTCCTGTTTTATTTATTTTTGTGCTTTTATATTAAGTATTGATACTGTCCGATCACTACCTATGTCCTATGATGCGAGTCTATTCACTGCCGCGCTTACTTAAAGTTGTTATAACTCAGATAACATCAGGAATTTTGGAAAGGTCAAACTTTTAAAATATTCTTAAAAATATAAATAACAAATCTAAGTAAAAAAAAATATTTCGATTTTTTTAATCTCAGGGTGGTGTAACCCCTTAAGTATTTGCCACATTTTTTAGGTGACCTTTTACTTCAAAGATATGACGTCATGCTATTATTTAGTAGGTACTCTTTCTTTACAACTGAAAAAAATATGATGAAAATTGAATATAAGATATTAAAATTGTAATTTTCTTGCTTAGAAAATATTGCATTCTAACTATAGCCATGATTAAATGTTATCAATGTATAGGCCAATGACATCATATCATTGAAGCTGACCTCACTTTCAAAAATGTAATAAAAAGGGCATACATGAACTGCGCATTTTGTATTGCCATATTGTGTTAAATTTGTATCAGAAAAATGATGATAGAGATATAACCCAACCAATCTATCTATCTTTCGTGTTTAAAAAGAGACAAGGATAGACCCAACATCCGCTCTATCCTTTTTTGTATATATACTTGATTTTTGAATAAGGGCAAAATATGATAAATAATTTTTGTCGGAGACAATATTTGATATATTATATTTTGATATTTATGTTCCTTACTTTATAATCATTCTGTAAATATTGATTTTATAATCTCAATATTTTCTCTATAGATGTAAATTTTCTTTAAGATTGGAAATATTTTTTTAATATTTCTTAAAACTTTTTTATTCTTGGAAGATGTTGTATACATGTAATTTTATATTGAAAAATAAAAAATCATATATATTTTAATCTTAGAAATAATGTACCTAGATATATTTTTTAAATTCTACATTCAATACACCAGAGTTAATATCTTTTTCAGAGCCTTTCAGAAAAAAAAACGAGTAACTTAACATTTTCATCAATTCGAAAATTCTAGAACTAATCTAAATAAATTTTATTCTAAATCGGTTATATATTAATATAATGTACATATTTTGGGCCTTATGAGTTTTACAGGCAATAAAAACAACTCAATAGCTTTTAGTACTTTCATCTACTTGTCTCCTTATTGGTTTACGGCAAAATCAAAACTACTTAATCGATTTTAATGAGCCTTTCACTGTTAAAAACTTAAAACCCTAGAATTAGCTTAGGCTAGATATTATCACGCTTCTCCGTCAAAAAGGTTGATATATATAACATTAAACACGTATGGAGAGTTAGTAAATCACTACTGAACCGATTTTAGTGAGACTTTCATTGTTACGAAATGTAATCTAGGGGTTAGTATAAGTTATATACCATCACACATTGTAATAACAATCAGTGGCGTCGCTAGGGGGGGCGGGGGGGCGGCCCGCCCCGGGTGTCACCATTAAAGGGGTGACACCCATCTTATATATTTTGTCGGTTACAGTCTCTTGATAAATTTTTATTTTTAAATTGTCAGTCATAATTTTTTTCACAAAGCTTTCCTTTTTTTAGCCATTATCTATAATCTTATAGAGATGACACCCATCCCATAGTGCAAAAAAATAGAACTTATTGCCCTTTTTATCGTTAGTTTTAACCTTCAAGGCCTTCAAGGGGTGACACCCATTTCATATGCAAAAAATAAAACATATTACCCTTTTTATCGTTTACTTTGACCTTCAAGGGGTGACACCCATTTCATATGCAAAAAATAAAACATATTACCCTTTTTATCGTTAGCTTTAACCATCAAGGGGTGACACCCATTTCATATGCAAAAAATAAAACATATTACCCTTTTTATCGTTTACTTTGACCTTCAAGGGGTGACACCCATTTCATATGCAAAAAATAAAACATATTACCCTTTTTATCGTTTACTTTGACCTTCAAGGGGTGACACCCATTTCATATGCAAAAAATAAAACATATTACCCTTTTTATCGTTAGCTTTAACCTTCAAGGGGTGACACCCATTTCATATGCAAAAAATAAAACATATTACCCTTTTTATCGTTTACTTTGACCTTCAAGGGGTGACACCCATTTCATATGCAAAAAATAAAACATATTACCCTTTTTATCGTTTACTTTGACCTTCAAGGGGTGACACCCATTTCATATGCAAAAAATAAAACATATTACCCTTTTTATCGTTAGCTTTAACCATCAAGGGGTGACACCCATTTCATATGCAAAAAATAAAACATATTACCCTTTTTATCGTTTACTTTGACCTTCAAGGGGTGACACCCATTTCATATGCAAAAAATAAAACATATTACCCTTTTTATCGTTTACTTTGACCTTCAAGGGGTGACACCCATTTCATATGCAAAAAATAAAACATATTACCCTTTTTATCGTTAGCTTTAACCTTCAAGGGGTGACACCCATTTCATATGCAAAAAATAAAACATATTACCCTTTTTATAGTTAGCTTTAACCTTCAAGGGGTGACACCCATTTCATATGCAAAAAATAAAACATATTACCCTTTTTATAGTTAGCTTTAACCTTCAAGGGGTGACACCCATTTCATATGCAAAAAATAAAACATATTACCCTTTTTATCGTTTGCTTTGACCTTCAAGGGGTGACACCCATTTCATATGCAAAAAATAAAACATATTGCTCTTTTTATCGTTGATCTTAACCTTCAAGGGATGACACCCTTCTGGGTGACATTCGTCTCATGTTAGCGAATGAAGCTTATAGACCACATTTTTTGGGATATTTTAAGCTTTCATAGGGTAAAATGTGTAAATTTTTTTAACTAATAGACTTTTTTGGTAATTGAAAGTTTAAAGGGTGACAACCGTCCAATTTATTTAAAAAAAATTTTTTTTCTGTTATTAAAAATTCACAAGGGGTGACACCCACTTAATGTGCAAAAAAAATTAACTTTTTTATTTGGGGGGGGGGGGGTGACACTCTCGATTTCCGCCCCGGGTGTCACCCCCACTAGCGACGCCACTGATAACAATCCACAACGGTGACAATGTGGTGCGTACGGGCTTAGAGCAGCTAGTTGCGCGGGGAATCACCGATATTAAAAAAATGTGATTAAAAAACATAACGCTCCACTGTTATTTTTAAATTCATTAATATTTTAAACAATTAACAAAAAAATACAGTATCGTGACCTATATAATTTACGTTTAATATACAATATATAGTTATTTTCTGCAAAAGCAAGATGTAATATTCTTAGAAAGATTGGACACTTCTTGAATTAAGTCCCTAAGGAATTTTGTGTTCTGCTTTATAGACTAACATCATTTATATATGAAATATTAACTTTAATTATGCTTTGCACCGTTCGCTATATGCTTTCAAATAAGTACTATATAGTTAGACCCAAATTTATACACCGCCGTAAGACTGGTTGCATAACTTGATAAAATAACGTAACATTATAACATAGAGCTAATATTCACTGTTTATAAATGGAATTAAACCAAATATGTTAATTAAATATTTACAGTTCTGTATAAATAATGTAGAAGCCAAATATCAAACTTTTAATTTTATTGTTTGTTAGTTTTATTTAACTTTTAAATCATGAAATTCATCATTTAAAATAAATAATTAATAATGGATATTTGCTTTACAAATAAGGCCAATTCCGTAAATAATTTTTTATTTGTAAACATATTTTACTTTTATAAAAACTGTCAAGTTAAATTATAAAAGAATCAATTTAGAAATAGTGTAATTAATCGGTTTAGCATCTGACACATATTCGTTATTAAAATAAAAGAAAATCTTGTTCCCGCACGTTAAAATTCATCAAATTTTATTTTGTTTGTACAATATTTGCATGAATCCTAATGAAATTTAATGTTCAGTCCTCTAAAAACATTTTGTAATATGATCTTTATTATTATTAGTCATGAGCATTTAAGTTCATTTAATATTGTTATAATTGACCTGTGCATGTTGAAATAGAGAAAACAAATGAGAGATTAATTTATTTTATATGTCACACTTCACGCGAAATAACAAAAATAAGTTCATAATTTTAGTTACATTGTTTAAAAAAAAAAACAATCAATTGTGAATTGTGTATAACAGTGTGAGGTGTGATTTTTTTTCTTGTGTACAGTGAAGTGATATCATCTCTCTCGGATTGCAGGAGGACGAGAGAGAGAGAGAGAGAGAAAGAAACGGAAGAAAAACCCGAATTCGACACCGCCTCATCTCATCACCTTGATCTACCAACTTCAAGAACCAAAAAGCGCCAACAGATAACGAGTGATATGTGATATTATTTTTGATACAAAACAAGTTTGTGATATTCAGTTTCTTTTCCAAAACATTCCTTTGTAACTAAAACATTCTTAAAGCCATAAAATGCACGCGGCAGCGCTACATTCGGCTTTGGCTATACGCCGCCAACGCAAACAGCGTAAAGACCTGAAATTAGCAAATGAAAGACGAGCAAGTGTACAATCTACCCAATCTGGCATAACATCCCCACGTAACAGCGTTATTAGTTTAGATACACGCAAGAAAAAAGGGGCTTCAACTACCCATGGCAGTATCAGAGACTCTAAAGTCGTCTCCAGTATCGGCATGCTCCACATTGGAGTCGTGTTCCTTGTCCTAGGATTCTTCCTGCTCGGTGCTGGAATTATTCCCGTTGACTATACTACCATGACAGTCCCTAAATTGTGGAACGAACTTATCTTAACTGGAGGGTTCTCTGCAGGTCTAGGAATTTTCTTGATTGTACTCCATGTGGTCATAAGTAGAAGCGAGGAAAACGATTTGAAAAGGTATGTCGAAAATCAGTTAACTAGATCCAGATCTGGCCACAGATTAGAAAGAGATGCCGAAACTGGAGGACATACAACAAAACATTATAGAAAATGTCAGCAGAAGATGAAAGAGGATTTAGAAAGAGGTCTCAATGATGTATCACCAACGGAAGAAATGCCTGGGGTCCATAATTCACCTCCTCCGCTATACACAGATTATGACATCAATGGGGGAACTTATCTAGCGAAGATAATGGAAGAAGATTCCGAAAAGGGTGAAGAAGATACGAGAAAGATGGATTTATTTGACGCGTATTTAAAGGAAAGCATGTCACCGACTACTACGATGAGTTTTAGTCCTGGATCTGCGATGGAAACTCAAGGACTGTTGATAAACTCATCAGGAAAGTATGTTGCGTCGCATGATGTATGAGCAACATTTGGAAGAAAGATCAAAGATGTGTTTTAAACGTTGTGATGTTTTAGGTGTTCTTGATCTGTGAATGTTAATATAATCTATGGATATTCCTTCCTCTATTGTCAAAATAAATGCCTCTATTTCTTTTTGTAGTTAGACCAGAGTGATGAAATTGAGTAAGCCAAATTTTTTGCTCTTGTTATCTGGTTTTTATGTAATTGTAAGTTTGGAAAAGGTGCTTTTATATACCAAAGGTTTTTTATTGGATCTTATATCGTTATAATATTTTTAATAACGTATTTGCTTGGAATTTATAAAAAATAATAGTTGCTTATATCTGTACATTAAGTACGAAATAATCTTATGAGATAAAAATACAAGTACTCGCTCGTTTTTTAATCTTTGTAAACTTTGAAAATTTAAATATAACATTATTCAATCTAGAAATAAACATTTTTACATAATTTAAAGTAGCGTGTTCGAAAAAATATTTAAAAAATTAACTCTTCTGAGGTTTTAAAAAATAAAGACGTTTCTACAATTAAAAAATATTAAACCTGCACATAATTGTGTTAAAAAAATCACTCACTGTCTAAAGAATAAAAAAACATTCTCAAAAAAATTAAGATATATTAATTAACAAATAAATAGTTGTTTAATAATATATTTTGATTTAAAAAATAATCAGTAAGAATTTTTTTGTATTACATTTTTGTCAATATTAGTTAAAATGACAGTTAAAATATTTTTTTAAATATTTATCATCTTAATTAAAATAACTGATGATTTTTTAATTATTTTAGTACAATTTTAATGAAATCTTGTGTGTTTATTATACAAAAATCAGGCATTAACAAATATCAGAACCGTTCATAATCTTTAAGGTTGTAAAATAACGTTTAAAAAATATTGCGCACATTTTTAACCAATTTTCGCAGTTGCTGAAAACAATTTAGAGAAACAAAAAAAATCGCACGTTTTAATGTACACAATTTTTTGATGTTTTACTTATTTACATAATTTTTTTTATAATATACTCTATTTAATTTTTAACCATTCCATGACTTAAATACCATGAATATACCCTTCTCTTTATTTGCTATACAAGCATATATATTTATATTTTAATATTAAAAGTTTGCACACATTTTTAAGGAATGGGGTATGCTTATGGAATTGAAAAATTATTTTTATTAAATTTTATATATGATTAATTATTTTATTATACAATAAAGTTTAACTACGGTACATAGAGAATATTGCGACAAACAATCAAGTTTGAATTTCGCGCTCAGATTTGAAGAGAAATAACAAAAGAATAAAATTAATTAATAAATTGCAGAAAAAGCAAGCCATGAATTATGACAGAAATTAATGCATTCCAAAGCATTCTATATTCTTTAGTTTTTAAATTATTTTAATAAATTGAAGTTTTGTTACAAGAAAAAATGTTTTTATGAATTTGTTGCAATATTTAAAACAATTTTGACTTTCTTTTGTACCATGGTATTATGTATTTATTATTAATGTATATGTATGGTATAAGAAGGCGTTAGATATGTATTTAATTTTATCACAAAAATACAAAAATATGTTCAAAAAAGAATTTGAAACAGGACCAATTAATGTTCGTAAAACTTCGTTCCATTTCATGGGGTTTTTAAAATAATCATTTTATTTATAAATTGTTTAATTATTTTTTCAAAGAGGACAACTAAAAAATATTCTAATCGTTTTAGAACTTCTGGTATAAAATGTTTATTTTATCACATGAATTTATTTCTTATATTTTATCATTAAATTAAACGAAGGTTAATTTTTGTAGTGAAAAATATATATCAACGAATTTGTTAAATAAGAAAAACTGAAGTGAAAAAAAATTAATTTTATAATTTTTTATAATTGGTAGATTTTTGATAAATACTCAGAAGAAAATAAGTATTGTTAAGTGAAATTTAAAATTTTATTCAGTGACGTAACAAAATTGTACCCCCCCCCCCCCTCTCTCTGATTATTTAATTAACGTAATATATTTAAATTATAAATGAATGTTAAAGGAAAAATTTAATTAGTGTATAATTTTTATTTTATTGGTCTCTAATCTTTCAAGTTACGCCACTGATGTAAATGATATCTACTCATAATTTTATTGTATTCAAAATATGCATGCATTTTAGTATTTTATATTAAAAGTTAAATAAAAATAAATAATATTATAAAATATGTGAATTTATTTATTATATTATATTATACACATATACAGGATGATTCAGCACTGTCGTGTCAAGCTTGAACATTAAATTGATAAAAATAACATTTTACATGGACAATCTTCGTAAGGTAAGCTACAGATTTTACCTAAAATTCGTTTTATATAAAGTTTTTCGCTTAAAATATTTTTATCAATTTATTTGATTTATTTTTATCAAATTTGGCACGACAGTACTGAGTCATCCTGTATATTTAAAATTTGTATGTATTTATTTGTCAGTAATTAAGTAACAATAGTAGGTAATTCATTTGTTTTTTTTTTCAAATATGTTCATATCATATTAAGTGATAAAATAGAGGTGTCTTCAAATTTATAAAAAGAATTTAAACCAATATCACTGAAACTGAAAATTAACTCTGATCCTATCAAAAAAAAATTAGTACACTAATTTTTAAATATTTTTTATAATTATACTTATTTATTTTATTATAAAAAAGCGGAATTTAACATAATATACAGAGAAGACCCTTTTCGAAGAAAAAACATTTTTTTTTGAAATTTTTCATGGATTTTACCCTATTCTATAGATTTGTTAGAAATATTAAATTTTTTAAATTACATTCTTTAAGTTTCTACTACCTTTAAATCGAACTATTCATTATATCCAAATAGTGTTGTCCATTCTAAGTGACAATTAAATAATAACGTCATCAGAAATAGGGCGAAAAAATATGAAAAATAGTATTTGTTACTGCCTTTTGATTTTAGAAGTTTTGGGACATCCTGTATATGATATTGTATGGGATCAGATTTAAAATAAAATTTACATTGATATTTCTATTCTGATATTTTTCTATGTTCGTAATTTTTATGCACAAGTAATATACATATAAAAATAAAATGTGAATTTTTGAAAGTGATTGTATTTGTAAAGGCTGATATTTTAAATACTTTATATAAATATATTGATACATAAAGAATGTCGATAGTAAAAATAATAATTTTTTAACTTTAACATGAAAAAACTGTCAATTATTTTATGCAATAAAACTGAGAGAGATTCAATAAATGCCTTGGAATAATCAGGGCAAAATAAAATATGTATATAATCCAATAATAATATTTACCAAAAAGTGTAATGGTAAAATTGTATTTTAACAATTGAACAACAAAATTGTTTAACATTATATATTATAATTGGTTATCTCTTAGGTCTTAGACCAAAAATAAGAAGAAAATTATATAATGACACTAATGTCCAGTATTATAAAGGGACTAGCAAATTTCATAGGTGGGCATTAACTCGTTAATCCGTTAATCGTTAATAAACGAAGTTAACAAAATGCTTAACGGAGTAACTTTTAAGTTAACTCAAAAAAATGTTAACGCTCTTGTTAACTTCCGTTAACTTTAGTCCGTTACATTGGTTGTTTGATGACAAGTACATAAGAAAGTTGTCGAAATAACAAAAAAAAAGGTCTTGGATGGTTAACTTTTAACGGTTAACTTTAACTTTCGTTAAATTTTCGAAATTTTAACGCTTTAACGATTAACGAAGTTAACTTTTTTATTAACGAATTAACGATTAACGAAGTTAGCTTTTCGATTAACTGTGCCCACCTATGGCTAATTTGCAAGGTAGCTAGCACTCAAAAACGAGGTTATTAATTTTGTTATAGTATCTATGGATTTGCTACGGAATTTAGAGTAGTGATACTTCAACGTATTGTACATAGTTGGCGACTCTGACCGTATAAAATAATTTACATAATATCACCACTGTTTTAATACCGTTGGTGTTTACAACGCGTGCGCGAAATTTGTCAAAGTCATCAGAAAACTCCAAGAGAACTGTCATATAAGTATGATATCATATCTCATTTGATAGGTTGCAAATTTGCTGTCTTTTATAATACCAGACATAACAATAAAATCTGTGTTATTATAAATGATAAAAAAATTGTTTTTCATTATTTAATTTATTACATGGTGTAATTTTAATTTATTTTATTTTATCATAAATATATATATGTATTTAGAACAGCGTGGTTTTCTACGTCTTATATTGATGGCAATTTTTTTTATTATCGACATTCAGTTAATATAAAATTTAGATATAAATTAGTATTAAAAATCTTGTCGGTTATATTCATAATATTATAATATATATTATATACATTTTCTATCTTATTGTTAAAGCCTAACCACTTCATTGGCTTCTACGCTATTCGCTATAAAACACATTCATGTTATAAATATTATAATATAAATCAGGAGCGTATCTATGATGATTTACTTCACCCTCTCTTCCAAAAATAATCCGGGATGTTTAAAAAAAATAATTTAATAAAATTGCACGATTATTCTACACCAAGTATTCCCAAAAACTAAAAAAAATCCTGCATACGCTCCTGGTGCTAAATACAACACATTTTGATCGATATTTGTACTTGCCAGAATATTAAATATAAATGTATATGAAATAAGTTTTTTTTTCGCCGAACTGCTTTGACATGGAGTCCTTACAAATATACCTGACATTAAACAGAATGTTTATATTAAACCTCAGCTTGAATTTCACTTTATAATTTATAAAGGTACCTGCGAGTTCACAGATGGAACATTTTAGTAGCTGTTGCTTGTTTCTAAAATATTCCAGTTATGGCACAAACAAAAAGTTGCATGTTTTGGCTTCTTTCCATTTAAAGTGGTTAAATGTAAAAAAATCTGCCACGAGTGCTATGGAATTTTCTTATGTATACGTGTATCTAGTTACCTATATAAATAAACTGCCTTGGTAGGCACGAGACTTTTTTATACATCATGACACCGATTAATATGTGATTACTTTTATAATTTAATATTTGATTTAAAAAAATTTTACTTACAAAATGATTTTCAGTTAATTAAATTGATACATTCTATTTAATATTGACATTAAATATTAAACGAAATCAATTTAGATTAGTGATAATTGTATTTAAAACTATAATTTTTTTTTGGTTTATTCATAAGATACAAAAAAAAGAATGGAACATAAATTATAGAAAATAATATTCTCTACAACTTGTATCTCAAACATTTTTTTCTAATACCTACCATTTAATAAATAAATCAAAAAAAAATATTTTTTTTAAAATCGATTATTTCCTAAAACAAATTTTTGGGGGGGAAAATGAATAGAACATAAATTATAGATAAAAGTACCTTCTACAACTTTAATCTAAAACATTTTTTTCTACTGCGCACCGTTTCAAAAATAATTCGAAAAGTTCAAAAATTGACACGAGGAAACATCCGTTTCCGGTTTAGTGATGGTTTTCAAAAATAGGAGGTGCACATCTAAATATACTAGAACCTTAAGTTTAAAATTCCACGTTCGTAAGTATTACAGTTTTGGCTGCAGAGCGTTCACAGACACACAGACAGACGTCATTGAGTTAATGGTTGTATATGATTCAGGGACCCTCAAAACGTGTAATTCTGTTAAAATCTCGAGTTCGAATTTTTTCATGATCACTATACTTTATTTATACATTACATTTCATGTATGTATAAAAAAGTAAAAAGTATAAATATGAGCCATGGGACTTTCTTATACAATGACATATAATATACATTATACGATAATTTTATCTGATAATATAAATAAAGCAAAAAGAATGGGATATAAACTATAGATAATAATATTATCTACGACTTGTATCTGAAACATTTATTTTTCTTATTTAGCCCGTTTCGGGCAATAAATAAAGTAAACATCCGTTTCCGGTTGTAAGATCGGTTAAAAAAGTATAAGCTTTTCTTTTTAGATGAAAATTAATATAAAATTCCACTATTTTATGTCGTGTTTTTTTTGTAATAGTGTTTATAGACAGACAGACACACAGACATCATGGCAAAAATAGTCAGAATAGATTCAGGAAAAAATCAATTACCTATTATATATTTTTATTAAAAAAAAAAAATATTTTTTTTCTCCAGTAATGGGCACTCGAGTGATGGATAAAATAAGTACTACAATGTAAATTTAAAACAATTATTTTTTTATTAAGATAAAAAAATACACTTTTCTTGATAGTGTACCGAACCGCGATAATTATTTGTCCACTTATTTTAAACAAAATGGTCAATTATCATCAAATCACACTGTAAGACAAATGTATTTAGATTAATAATATTCAGTAATAGCAGTAACCAAATATTAAATTCAGTACATTTAATTAAAAATTGCCCTACACTGGGGTAGTGTCCAAGACTAGTATCAGTACCTTATATTTATACAGATTAAAAAAAAGCAACATAAAATCAAGCGTCTGAATATTTATTCGATGAACCAAAAATTCAGTTGGGTGGTATTTTTTCATTTATTAATCTCGGCGCACCTAAACTGAAACTTAATTTAATTATTTCTAATTGTTAATACAATGCTGACACACATACCTACAACATAGGTCAGAAATGCTCTGTATTTCCTTGAATTTTTACTTTCCTAATAAAAGTAATTAACAAAACAGAAATTCAGGACGCGTTTAAGCGATTCTGGAAACCATTAACGCAAACCTGATAGAAAGTATGTGATTTGAATTATAATTTAAAGAATTAAAGAAAGTGTTTACAAAAATTCTCTTAAAAAAGATTCAGAATCAAAGTGTTCTATGATACATAATAAGAATTAATAAAAAATGTTTTTAAAAACAAGTTTTTATATAAAAAAAAAAATTCAAATTTTTGTTACTTACTGACTAACTAACATACATAAAGATAAAGCTCATCAAACCCTTTCATTTGATATCCATATCAATGGAGGTTGTGATGAAAAAGGTAATCTACCATCTTGAGGGGATCGTCTTATTGTGTTAAGAATGACGCCTTATCGTATTCTACTCGTTAAACCCTTTCATTTGATACCCATATCAAGGGGGGTTGTAATGAAAAAAGTAATCTACCATTTTAGGGCGTCTGCCATATTGGATTTAGAACAATATTCGATATACTATATTGTACTGTCACAATATCTCAAAATTTCGAATCGATACGACAGCTAGAAGTGGGTGAAAAGTGAACTGTAGGATTTGTGAACATTGTCAGTTACAGGCCAAGTTAATAAAAAAAAGGCTTGTAAAAAATAAAAGACTACAGGCCCAGTAGAAACTGTACCACAACGTATAGAAGTAAGTCTATTATCTTTTTTTTATTATAGAAAAAATATAATTTTAATAATTATATGACAAATCCACACCACATCTGTAGGGGGCGATTTACCTCATCGCCCCATTGAACCAGCGTCTATATCCCCCACCACTTATTTTTTCTTTTCAAAGTTCACCTCTCCCCTCCCTCATCCACAACATCAGAACACGTGACTACCTGAGATGTATTATGTGCTGTACTTCGTACAACAATACTGCCAACATAATGTATGGACACGTTCTGATTTTGTTTTGTTATTGTTGTAGTTCTCTGATTCACATACAGATGTCGTCAGTGTTGTTGACTTCCAGTTTCAATTAATTCAAAACAAAGGAAGCTATTAGTACAGTTTATTTTTGGCTTCTAGTTATATAAAATGTTATCATGGTATTAAAAAAAGTGTATGTAGTATGTCGGCTGTGAAAAAAATATAAGTGAATATAAATCTACCGTCATCTATCATAATAAATGTCAATAATCTCTTATGTTTTTATAAAGTGCTATATCTATAATGGTTGACATTTTTAATATACGAGATGGAAAGTCAAGTATAAATTTTTTAATATTGCTACATAAGATTGCAGTGGTACCTACTCTTATTATATTGTGAGGTGAAACTATCGTAATATAAAATAAGAAATTTTTAAACACCCTAATAATAAGTCTTTCCATAGACTACTACGTACCGTTTCACGAACGATAGTTATCAAGCATTTATAGTTATATTCGATCTGAATAGAATAACAGTTATTATTCTGTCACTTTAACTGGCTAATTTTCTAGTAACTTTTACTTGTAGGTATATTTAGAATTTTTGAAGTTTAGAACATCATTGTTTAGTGACATATATAAAGATAACTGTTAGTATATTCAAGTCGGAGTTAACTAGACATTTAATAAAAATTATTAAAAATAAGTCACTGTGACGGCTAAAAAAATTGTCAATGTTTGGGAATTTTTTTTCACAGGTATAACTAATTATTTTAGGATCGGGTAGAGGACATTTTATTAAGTATATATTCAACTTATTCAGTATAAATTTTTATTGAAAAATATTTAAAATTTACAAAGTTATGAGCCTCGATATGACAAATCACTAAATCGACTGTTACTCATATAATTTTCCGAAAAACTTAATTTTTGTTTTACATATTTTTGAATATGTACACTTAAAAAAATGCATAAAAAATCGATTTTTTCTATCACAATGGCTTTCCCTTTTAATACACATTTTAATATTTATTAACACAGTTTTCTATAATTTTACTAAATTAAATTAAATAAAATACTACGTAATTAGAGCAATAATAGCTATAACACGGTCTTTTTGTATGTTTAATTAAGTGAAATGAATTGTTAAAAATTCATTAATTTACAGTGAAACCTCCTAAAATGTATACACCCGAGACCGGCAAACCTCTAAAAAACATATTCACCCTCTACCCCTACACGCAATTCTTGATTTAATAAAAACATTTCACGCGTAAATAATAATTAATTTATGTATTAGTGACATTTTTGATTATAAATGTTAAAACTTTTTTAAAACAGTTACATAACCTCAAAGCCAGTGGTTCACAAAGAGTATATTATGGAAAAAATAGTACATTAAAAAAATCATAGATTTTAGATCCTGAATGGATGAAAAAACATAGATAAAATATTAGCATAAATGTACTTAGGATGCTGCATTTTTTATCATTAGGGTCCATCATTTACAAAAGTTTGATAACCACTGCTGTAGGCCAAATATTGTACAGTATTAAAGAAAAAATTGAAAGGAGGAAATAAGCTTTATGAAGTTATTTTTATTTTCAAGGTAAGTATTTAGAAATAATGATTTTTATTTTAAAACATTGCAGGTTAAAAAATATTTATAATAGGTAAAATTCTACATTTAATATATTTATTTCTTTAGTTCATATCCAGCTAATTTTCACTACGATCGATTGGGAAAATTCTAATATTCAAATGATCTTGTCTGGCCCCAATTCCTTTATGTAATTTATCTATTTATGATAGTCTATCGGAGCTTTTCATAATAGGCACTAATCTAACTATATCTTAAACGATATGACATTTTATGGTCTCTATGGAGTAATCTCTTTATTATTTATTGTCGGTTACTTGAAACAAAAATAATCACGGTTAATTTATTGACAGATTTTAAACAATGAGTAATGCTAATCTTAAACTTAATAACTGTAATTAATGATTAATATTAACGATAATAACGGTCTGAAAATGGGCTATTAACTAAAGTCTATTTATGAAACCCATATCATTCGAAAATATACATAGTTACACTACTTTTTCTAATATTTAAAAAACGTAAATGTCTCAAGGCCTATGCGAGATATGGGGTAATTTTTTCTCCTTGAACCCATATATCCACTAATTTAGCCTAACCCCTACAGCCTCATAGGATTTTCTCCCCAGATCGATTAATAATGCACTTTTAAAAATTTTCGATACTGCTGAGGAATGGGGGGGGGGGTCAAAAATTATAAATTGTTGTTTTATTTATTGCTCTTTGTTTATTACTTCCAGTCATATTATTCTTATATTCAGCCTCATGAGGTTACCCCTTCATGCCACCAGGGAATACGTAAATTTATTAAAAAAATAATAATAATAATCTTTTTCAACTCCTCCTCTTAAACTAGAATTAATTCGGGCTATTACTTGAAATGAAAAACTGATATATAAGGCCAGGTAGTAGGTACTGTCCTTATCATGAAAAACAGCCGGGCTTAGGAATGTAATCACATGTCATTATGCATATGAAGCTACTTAAGTCTTGGCATCTTAGGACGCCGCGCCGACCGCGCTGGCCGCTCCGGCCGCCAGACACGCAATAATTTTAACCTTGAAAATAATATACACACATCAGTATTGCGTGTCTGGCGGACGGTGCGGCCGGTGCGGACGGCGCGGCGTCCTAAGATGTCCTAAGACTTTACTCGAAATGTTACATAGTTTGTTAAAATATAGAGTATTTCTGTGTGCCGCTTAGATGTGCGGTTTTTTATTTAGTATTGAACTGGACGAGCCCAATGAATCAAAGCAGTGACGGATAGTTCAACAATTATTTTTATTTTTTAATGGTAATTTAACATTCATATACAGTGGTGTCTCCATAACGAACGCCCCGCATAACGAACGCTGCGCACAACAAACTTTCTGTTCGTACATTGCGCGACTCGCTCAACGAACTACATCATGTTTAATTTTGCCGCCCGAACGCTCATACGTATCACGAAGTCGCCCGAACTTCCAAGGTCGCACGCAATAGATACTCAAACTTGCATGAACATGCAACAACGCGCGTCAGTCGTTCTTTTCTGTGCTTAACTCACATACCTGTTTGTTTTAATAAATGTAATTTTGTGTGTCTATATTATGAGTTCTAAAAAAAGCAGGAAGGTGATTTCTGTTGAAAATGAAACAAGAAATAATTAGAAAGAGGATTTGACCCTGCAAGTCTCGGTAGACTCTCCTAAATCTGATTCTGACTAAAAAAATAAAAAAACGTGTATACAATCTTTTTTATGTTACAGTACCATATTTTATGCTACAGAACGAATTAAAATTTTTAACATGTAGTGTTATGGGAAAACGCGTTTCACAAAACGAACTTTTCGTATAACGAACTTGCTCCCGGAACGAATTAAGTTCGTTATGCAAGGCACCACTGTATTCTATAAATGTATATGTGTTTGACTACGCCTATATGGACTGACGTCAGTTCGGGTTTCCTACCCTTACCTTACCGGTAATTTTTCATGATACGTACAATAGGTAATCAGCTAAAGTGATACATAATATTGACGTTATTTTGTTGTTTCAGTGGTTGTACCAAATCCACCAGCACCATTATCAACTCGATACTAACGATGATCGGGGCGATGCCGGCCGTGGCCGTGCGCCACGAGCGGCGCCGACAGGAGAAGCGCGGGAGCGGCAGCGGCGCGGGGGGTGGCGCCGTAGGCCTGCACCTCCACCACCCGCTGCACCACGGCCACGCGGGTACCGGCACAGCGGCAGGCGCGCGCAGGTACAGGTCAGTTCGACTAGTTAGTAAATGTTTCATCCCCGGTATTATAGAGATATTGCTTGCAAGATAATTCAAATCATTATCTCTATAACGAATTGTATTATGCTATCTATGGATTTTGCTTAGTAATGAAACTGCCTTGACAACATAACACAAATGTATCAATGGTGACACTTTGATGAGGGATTCATATTTGATTTTACGTGTGAGCAATTTCTTTACAATACCGGGCATTATTCGTTTATTAAAAATGTAACCGTAACGAAATAATACTATTTTTTCGTTACGGTACAGTAGTAACGTTATCAAATGAGTAACGTTACAATGTAATATTTATGTATAAATGCCTATATCTATGATATGAGATATCTGATAGAATAATGTACTCCGATGATCGTAGATGGAGTTCCAGTCAACTATATTCGAAATTTTAGCCAAAAATGGAAAACAATCAACAATGTTAAATCACAACTTCAAGTGTGTCAAAGTTATAAAAGCGTCGCAAAGTTATAAATGTTGATTTATACCTAATCGTTAACTGTCCATTTTATAATTACGGTTGTATTTCTTTTTACAATGCTGACTTTAATATAATTACTTTTAAAAGGTTGGCTGTTTAATTTTTAACTGATATGAACATGGAAACTTGTATGAATAAATGGGACCGGATACATTTTTCGTCCAAGATTTACTTTGACAAGGAAAGATATAGGATTAATAATACATTACCTAGAGTTGTTATAGTCCAAGAGGTGAGCGCCAAAATTTACAACTACTTTCTAAACGCTGATTTTTTTATATTACGTTACATTTGTGGTGTAGATATACAGCCTGTCGTCAGTCAACTAGTTTGGCGTGGGGGTGGCTTTAACTTTGTAAAAAAAACTATACACGTTACAACTTCTTTCTAAAATCTGATTTATTTGTAAGCAGTGTACTAAGTAGGAACCCCTTTTATCAATAGTCAATTATCAAAATCTTGCAACACTGACGAAACTAGCTGACTGACGGCAGGATGTATATCTACACCACAAATGTGACGTAATATGAAAAAATCAGTTTTTAGAAAGGAGTTGTAAATTTTGGCGCTCACCTCCCCGACTATTACTATATTGCTCTACAAAAAAATCGCTCCACAAGTCATTGTTGATTAACAGAGAAACGTCTATTTGAAAATATCATTTCTCTTACATATACAGGATTACAGATTAGGAGTGGATATCGACTTTATTTTCGAAACTATAAAAGTTAAAACAATATTTCAAATTGTAACTACCCTTCAATTAGCATTTGGAAGAATAATAAAAAGTCATGCAACCCCCATCCATACTCGCATCGCCTATACGCCTCTCGACTTTGAAATTTTAAATGGGAACCCTCATATTTTATTTCAGAATTAGAAAGATCTATTTTATTAATTAACTTTTTACTTCAAGAAATTTTTTCTATGATGGACCATTTAAGAAATATTGGGCAAAATGTGTATTTTTAAGGGTATAGTATTTTTGTCACATTAAGAGTGGATATCGACTTTAATTTCGGAACTTTAAGAGTTAGAGTAATATTTCGAATTATTATTACCCCCACCCATATTCGCATCGTCCACACAAATAAAAATACTGTTATAATGTCGATGTCCACCCTAATGTGACAAAAATACTATACCCTAAAAAAATAGAAATATTGCCTAATATTTCTTAAATGGTCCATGATATAAAAAATTGCTTTTAGTAAAATGTTCATTAATAAAATTAATCTTTCAAAATCTGAAATAAAATATGGGGGGTTCCATTTGAAATTTCAAAGTTGAGAGGCGTGTGGGCGATGCGAGTATGGATGGGGGTTGCATGATTTTAAATTACTCTTCCAAATGCTAATTGAAGGGTAGTTACGGTTTGAAATATTGTTCTAACTTTTATAGTTTCGAAAATAAAGTCGATATCCACTCCTAATGTGTAACCCTGTATACCTACCAAATTCAATTGTAACTTAAAGCATATTTGCATATTATAAATTTTGAACTGGCGCATCTAAGATAATGTGCATGGAAATGACGAAAGTGACATATAATTAAAGATGGTCTCCGTCAAATGTTGGAAACAATTTCATATTATATAGACTAGCATTGGTTGTTATAAATATATCCATAGTCTTTCATAATCTAAGGAGATTTACATATGTACATCCGAGTTGACAGTTTTCATGGAAAGATCTCTAACCGTGATATATGTTCAGTAGGGTGGGCCAATTTTTTAACCTACCTCGGCTACCCCCCTATGTGAAAGTACTATCAATTCTAAGAAAAAACGCCAATGGAACTATACCTCTACATTCAACTTTAGTTCGGCGCATTTTTGATTGAAAATTTTAAATTTGAGTACCTTGAATTCAAATAGGTTAAACTAAGAAAAGATTCCCACCAAGCTGAATTTTGGTGGAGACTCTTATTTTGATTTTCTAAGCATACCCTAAAAAGTACCCTTAGTTTGGGCCATCGGTTTGTGTTTTTTAGGGGGTTAAGGAGGGAAAATTCTATTTTTTTGCAATTATCTCAAAAAGTATCAATTTTTCGAGAACAATGGTTATGAAGAAAATTGTAGCTTATAAAATTCTACACAAAAAAGATAAATATACTTTTTTCGTATAATCAATACTTTTCGAGTAAAAAGTTTGGAAACGAGGTTTTCAACCTTCAACCCCTTTTTTAAGGGTGTTGCACCACTTTTCGCCAGTCTGGGTTATTTTTTTCGAATTCTACGCCTAAAAATCTATAATAATCAACCATAAAATTGATTGCCCTTAAAAGTTCGGATTTTGGCACTTTTCACGGCACTGGACACTTAAAAAGTTTGTTTACTTAAAAAGTATTGATTATACGAAAAAAGTATAGTTATCTTTTTTATGTAGAATTTTATAAGCTACAATTTTCTTAAAAAATATTGCCCTCGAAAAGTTGATATTTTTTGAGATATTTGCAAAAAAATAAAATTTTCCCCCTTTACCCCCTAAAAAAACCCTTGGCCCAAACTAAGGGTACTTTTTAAGGTATGCTTAGAAAATCTAAATAAAAGTCTCCACCAAAATTCAGCTTGATGGGAATTTTTTCCTAGTTCGACTTTTTTGAATTCAAGGGACTCAAATTAAAAATTTTCAATCAAAAATGCGCCGAACTAAAGTTCAATGTAGAGGTATAGTTCTATGGGATTTTTTTCATAGAATTGAGAGTACTTTCACATAGGGGGGTAGCCGAGGTCGGTTAAATTTTGTCAATACAATTCGGCCCACCCTAAATTGTTCAGTCATTCGTATCGAGATCATAAAAATTTGCGCAATTGTAATGCAAAAATAACTGTTGAAGATAGCTTAGATATAAATTTATGTAAATAACAAATAATGGGATTGCAAAAATTTATTACTCTTGTATACCGTCAAGCAAATAAATGCTTTTTTGTTTTAATGTGAAGTAAGTCCATTTTTACTTGGAAATTTGTCACATTTCCATTTTAAAGGTGTAATAAACCGAAAACCGCGTTCTTATAATGTACATACATGTATTCACATGCGGCTATATTACAAAAAAATTATATATAGGTAACAGATTTGGAGTGCTTTTCTTCTTTATACTATGTACATATTTTTTTAGAATATGGTATTATATAAATACATAGGTATATGAAAATAATCCATAAAAACAAAATATTGCTAAACAATACCAGATTTTCCATTTGTATTCAAATAATAATCAAATTTTACAACATTTTGAAAACCTTGTGCATTTTTTTTTCAAAATTAAAATTTTGAAGAAAAGTGTTGAATAGAATTTTTAATCATTAACAATAGGCTATTTGACTAATTTTAGAAAATATTTTTAAATTATTCTTTATTACATAATAAGCACACTACATTGATATTTCGGGGAGATCTACTGTATTATCAATAAAAATCAATGTTAAAGTTTAAATTTTCAAAACTGCGTCAGAAACGCTGTTTCTATCATGGCGCTGGTCATATGGTGCGTGTGACGTCACACGCACGTAAATAAGTCATTGCCTTAATAAAACAGTGCATCTGAAGTGAATTTCATCTTCAAATTTAGTGGATAGAATAGTGTATAAATGGTGTGTAATGCCACAATGTATAAATACGTCTATAAAAAGTCCACACAAACTGTTTGTTTCTGTTCCAAAGAATCCCAAAAGACGAAAAATGTGGTTACAATAATTGAAAAGATCCAACGAGTATTTTATTGAATACAAATGTTTTTATGTGTGAAGATCACTTTGATATAAGTAATATTTAACTAGATAGTAGCTAAAAATATCGGTTCTTATAAAACGAAATAACATCTTTTCTGAATAACTATACTACTATACACGTGATTTTTGACAATTCTGACAGCGGCCACCCGTACACTCCGTATAAACCAACATCTTTAATAGGTACCTAACCTCTTAATATGGCTTAATCTTGCAGCATATAGGATTTCAAATGTTTTATGTGGTACTTACACTGCTGTTTTCACATTTTTAAGTTCCGCAGCACAGTAATCAGCGTTATTCTTAAAAAAAGTGCAACCATAAAAGCGTCTACCTTAGATAGGTTGCTATAATCAGCTCGCACAAAATTTAATTCCATTTTGAAATTCGAAACGAATATTTATGCCACTAGTAATAAAATTTATCTAAAAACTGCTTCAAAAATAGCTGAAAAATCGAATATAATACTTTGATATAATACACAGAAAGCATAAAACGCGAACTCAACTTGCGTGTGACGTCACTAGAGCTGCAACCAATCACATAGCGTTCCCGTCATAGATAAAATTTCAAAAATTATTATATTTTTTTTTCGTGTAATTTGCAAAAAATATACATAATTTATTTTAAAATAAAGTGAAATATGTTCTTTTATTTTATTATTATCTGATAGGATGACCACAATTTGTAGTATATTTTCAATGTTGTCAAATAGCCTATTGTTTGCCTCTAAAACTATATAGAAGATGTACATGAATTGTATTAAAAATTTCTATGAAGTATTTTTTTACTTTACATATTTACTCATAGTGAGACTAGAGTTGAAACCGGTTATAACGACATCAGTTAATACAACATATCAGTTTTAACGACTTAAAATAAAAGTCCGACTGAATCCCATATAACTGCATTTACCGGTTTTTACGACCTAATATGACAGGTCCTCTCAATGTCGTTATAACCGTATTCAACTGTATTTTTAAATCAGGTAACAATTTTTTTGTATTTTTTTTTTAATCTTTGCATTTCTATCGATCTTCCAATACCAATTTTACAAAAATCTTACCAAACATTTACAGTATTAATATGGAACTGTCTCCTATGCCGGCGCCGGCAACGTGAATATAATGTGAATCGTTGCCGGCACTCGCTTATGTCACAGGTATCTGGGTTTCCAAATTTTATATTTGATTATTATTTATTGTGTTTTGTTTTTTGTAAACAAAGTTGAATAAAATTATTCAAATGGAAATAGATTCAATAGCTTTGAATATCTCAATTTAAAGCTAGGAATATGAGCAATTGGTTTTTAACAATTACTGGATACGAGACAGCAGAACATTAAAAATTCAATCTCGTAGATTTCCAGATAGTCTAGCAGCACATGTTTGGGTTGATATGGAGAATAGGGGTACAAGATGGGTACAAGCTGTCACTATTGTCAAAAATCACGTACTTTCTTAGATGTATACCACGTAAGACCAGATTCATTTATTCAAAAATGTTATTTGACGTTTATTGATGTTATATCTATGTAATTCAAATTATTTTTTGTATTTTTATATTAAATTCATAAAATGTTGAAAAGTAGTATTTTTAATTTATTTGCATATTATTTTAGATCATTTAAAATAAAACTTAAAACATAATAGTACGTGTCTTTGAAAGAAGATGTATATGGGGCGAAGCCGCAAACATGATAGTAAACACAACATTCTAACTCGTCTATTATAATTAATTATTAATCTAATATTAGATTCTGGGTCCACTACTATTCAACTTATTCATAAATGATTTACCCAAATCATTAAAAAATGATGTTATATTATATGCCGACGACATTACAATTATTTATAGCGATACAAACTTGGACAATATCATAAATCAAATAAATATATCATTAATTTCTTTAAACAACTGGTTTCATGAAAACAGCTTAAAAATAAATTTGGATAAAACAAAATACATAAAATTTGGTGAGTATGGCCCTACCTGTGAGAGTATAAATTTAAATAATAACGAAATAACATTGCAAAATTCTGTTAAATTTCTTGGCATTCATCTTGACAAACACCTTAACTGGAAAATTCATATTGAATCTATGATTAAACAATTATCCAAGTATAGTTACCTGCTAAGAAGTATGCAAAATTATGCTCCTCTAAATGTAGTTTTAACCACATATAATTCTTTTGTCGCATCCCATTTGAGGTATGGAATAGTTCTGTGGGGAAATGCAAATAATATTGATTCTCTATTTAAAATGCAAAAAGGTGTGTACGAATTATAGATGGAAAAGGGCCAAGAGAACCCTGTCGTCCATTATTTAAAAAACTAAAAATTTTAACGTTAGCTGGAATCTATATCTATGAGGCTGCTAATTTTGTTAAAAAATACTCTAATCTATATTACAATAACACTTTACAACATACATATAGTACACGAAATAAAAACAACTACACATTAACATTCACAAACCTAACGACTATATATAAAGGTCCACTAAATTCAACCATACAAATTTATAACAATTTACCGACGAATATAAAAAACCTACCTATAGAAAAATTCAATAATATGCTAAAGAAATTCTTGTTGGATAGCTGTTTTTACACGGTCAGTGAATATCTTAAATACAGCTCAAATCAAACATAGAAAATAAAATTAATAAATAAAAAACTAAGAACTAAATAAAACATTCTTGATCATTTACATTACTAAAATTAATATTTACTTTTTTGTTGTTATGTCATTCGAATTTTCTTTATGTTATTCATATATACCTATATATTAAGTGTCATCCATTGTATTTTTTTCTTTTTTTTGTGACTTATTCAATACTTTTTGTAAAGTTAAACTGAATAAAGTTTATTATTATTATTATTAATATACTGTTTTTAAGGAATTTAGGGGGCAGAGTACCCCTTCATAAGATATGATTCAATTGATATAATGTTCATATAGAGGGATGTGGTAACAACAGTCTAATTAAATATTTAAAATAAATATTAATAAAAAATTACAAATATCATTATTTATTAGATTACTGTTAGGTTAGTTTAGAGGAGATTAGGTTAATTTCGGTTAGGTTAAGTTATAGTAAATTAGGTTAGTCCAGGTTAGGTTAAGATATTTATTATCATTGAATGCTAACAAAATTAGAGAATCTAGAAAAAATATTTAAGAAGGATTTTATTCCTTCAATGCACAACAGTAGGTAAGTACACATGTACCTCATTAAATATAAATTCGAAAATTTCATTATTTGTAAAGTCATCTAGCGGCAAAAATTCATATCAACTGCCGGCAACGTGAATCGTTGCCGGCGCCGGCAACGTAGTACGTCCCTATTAATATATCAATCTGAGGAAAATGTATATTGTTAACTTTCAAAACAATATTCTGACCTTAGATTCGTATTCTGCAACCTCGAAAACCCTATAATAATGAATTTTATTGCAAAGGTTAAAGGTTAATATTTTCCTATTCAAATTATTGATTTTCCTTTAAGATTTAATCATTGTATTAAATAGCTAATTTAGCTTATTAAATAATTTCTAGGGTTGCTGAATACTAATCTCATGTCAGAATAAAAATTCGACAGTTGACAGTTGTCAATTACTTTTTTAACTATATTTTCATCAAATTGTATATTTTTTAGTAATATAAATGTATGTATCTTTAATAGACAATTTAATAACGAGTTAAAAAATATATTAAGTTTAGTAAAAAAAATTGCTGTTAAAAAATATCAACAAAGTCCCCCAATACTATATATTTATGAAGTTTTAAAATTTCAAGAATCTCTTAAGAAAGACGTCACAGTAAAGAAAATACATTAATAATACCATATTTACTCAGTTCTAAAACTCAAGCTATAATTCTTGGTACTAAATCCCCACCCTATAAAAATTCCTAGAAACGCCTGTGACATATTATAAAGAATTGTTGATCCATACATCGCATACATTATACTTACCAGCCTATATATTCTACATAATGTGAACTTTTATAAACCAAACGTGTACGTAAAAACGTTATTACAAAGAGTAATGTAATATCTCACTCCCCTGGGGAGTTGATACTATCGCTACCAATATTTCATTAACGGTGTCTCTAATATTACTTACTTAAATAATTAGAATAAATTTTCAATAAATATAATGGGGTACAAGGTACAGTAAGCTTCCAGTAATTCGATTTGTCATTGATATACTGGGTGGTCTATTTAAATTGAGACAAGCAAATATCTCGAAAATTAAGGTTTTTCAAGAAAAATGTTTAGTACAAAAGAAGGGGGAAAATCAATGGATGTAAAATTTTTGACTTTGAGTGGAGGTTTTAAGGTTATTTTGGAGTCAACTTCATTTTTTGAAATGGAAACATATTTCTTTTTTTACATATTCGTATCTTACAGAAAAAAAGAAACAACTTCTGTCTGAGAAGTTTTTTCAAAATCCTCATTTTTAACCTTTTTTAGTAAAAATTAATATTAAAAAAAATCATTTAAAATATCCTAAAATTAAAAAAAAATAATTTAATTTAATTGTTACTTAAACATATATAAGTAGTTAATAATAATTAATAATAATATTGAATTAAAAAAAAATTATTAAAAAAATGCCCCTGAATTTGAGGATTTTGAAAAAAAATTCAGACAAAAGGTGTTTCTTTTTATTTGTAAAACACGAATATGTAAAAAAAGAAATAGGTATGTATAGAAACTTGGATCGCCATTTCCGGCCGCCATCAAAAAAAAATATTGGAGTTTATGTTACTTATTTGTTACTAATTTGTTACGCCAAAATAATTTTTTTTACTTTTAATTTTATTTTGGTGTAACAAATTAGCAACAAATAAGTAACATACGTTTCAATACTTTTTTTTGTTGGCGGATGGAAATGGCTATCCAAGTTTTTATTAAGTTAGCAGTTTGGAGTTTTTTCGAAAAGGGTTAAAGTAACAAATTTTATTTTGGCGTAACAAATTAGCAACAAATAAGTAACACAAACTCCAATAATTTTTTTTGATTGCGGCCGGAAATGGCGATCTAAGTTTCTATACATGAAATAGGTTTCCATTAAAAAAAATGAAGTTGACCCCAAAACGACCTTGAAAGACCCACTCAAAATCAAAAATTTTACCTCCATTGGTTTTCCCCCTTTTAACCCTGAAACTTTTTTACCAAACATTTTTCTTAAGAAACCTTAGTTTTCGAGATATTTGCTTGTCTCAATTTAAATAGACCACCCGGTATACCTAATGATAGAAATTATGTATGTGCCGCAAAAAAGAAGTCAGCAATGTTGGTCGATTGAATATAACTATTTTTCTGGGAATGATACATAATATTTCTTTTATACTTAATACGTTCATATATTTCTGTTTTTTGTATCAATTAACTTAGAAACTACAGGTGCGGTACTTTTTGCTGGTAAATAATTTTTCAAGGTATGTTTTTTTATACCCAATTTGAAATGATTTATATTTTTGGAATGGGGAAGCAGTTTTGGATATTTAAAGTTTTTGACTTATGCTACGGACAGACGGACGGACAAAAATTAAAATGATTGTTATTTTAAAACCATTTTTAAATGTATCCATTGATTTAGAGTTTAGTGAAGTAACAAGTAGTCAACTAAATCGTTAAGTTAAGACTGGATGTTTACACCTTGGCAAGTATTTAGTAAAGTATTTATCCAGATCGGACATCTTCGGATTTTGTCGTGTTTTCCGAGACAGTTATTCTTTGCCGTACCGATTTTGTCGAATATATCTGATCAGTCTGATCTTTACTTGAACTACAATACCAAAATCACTGCAAGAAAAACGAACGCACCGCTTATACCAAACCAAAAAATAGAACAGATTTTATTCTACTTACTCATTTAACATTAAACAGTTTAGTTATTACTTATAGCCCAAGAGACGGGGCATCCTTTTCTGCAGGGATCTGTTTTTTTAATGAAAGTTAATTTAAATGAATGATTGATAACAGTATAGTACATTGCTCATTGGTTGCCTATCAAAATTTGGCCGCAATTACCATTAATTAATTAAATTGTAATTCATTTTTTGGAGTAAATTGCAGCAATATGTTTTTTTAATGAAACCAACGCCATTTGAAAGAAAATGATGTAAAAAATAAAGAAATTAATGGTTGCCCGCTCTCAATCAGCCGCATCTACAAGGTAACCAGGTGTAAACAGGTATATTAATGTTGATAATTTGCACCTACTTGTTTTTTTTTAAAATGATATACTAAATTGTAGATTAATTTTTGCTTAACACGATAGTATATGGGTGCCTGTAAAAAAATGGCCGCAAATAGTGGTTGACTGTATTTGAATGAATCACTTTTGTTTTAAATGACAGTGAGCGAGAGAGGAGGAATGCGTGCGCTGCTCCGTGTTGTAGACAAGGATACTACACACTACACATGTTACTTGCTATACGCATAGTTTTATTTATTTCATTGTTGTAAAAGTATATATAGACGCAAATACCTAAACTTACATTTTTCAACTATTTTGCTTTTTTTATTATTAATGTGTAAAAATCAAAACGTGTTTTTTGTGCCACACTAGCATCATTGAATAAAAAAAATTATATATTATTTATATAATCAATTAAGGCAATAAAATATGTATTTCATAATAATTACATAAAAAAAAACTATTACTGTTTTAGTGACATTAGCTTAATTAGAACTAGTCGAAATTTTGATTGCAATATTTGATCTTAACTAACACACATACATACATACAAAAAGTGATGTTAAATAAATGCTTTTAATAATAAAAATGTCACTAAAACAGTAATAGTTTTTTTTATGTAATTATTATGAAATACATATTTTATTGCCTTAATTGATTATATAAATAATATATAATTTTTTTTATTCAATGATGCTAGTGTGGCACAAAAAACACGTTTTCATTTTTACACATTAATAATAAAAAAAGCAAAATAGTTGAAAAATGTAAGTTTAGGTATTTGCGTCTATATATACTTTTACAACAATGAAATAAATAAAACTATGCGTATAGCAAGTAACATGTGTAGTGTGTAGTATCCTTGTCTACAACACGGAGCAGCGCACGCATTCCTCCTCTCTCGCTCACTGTCATTTAAAACAAAAGTGATTCATTCAAATACAGTCAACCACTATTTGCGGCCATTTTTTTACAGGCACCCATATACTATCGTGTTAAGCAAAAATTAATCTACAATTTAGTATATCATTTAAAAAAAAAACAAGTAGGTGCAAATTATCAACATTAATATACCTGTTTACACCTGGCTACCTTGTAGATGCGGCTGATTGAGAGCGGGCAACCATTAATTTCTTTATTTTTTACATCATTTTCTTTCAAATGGCGTTGGTTTCATTAAAAAAACATATTGCTGCAATTTACTCCAAAAAATGAATTACAATTTAATTAATTAATGGTAATTGCGGCCAAATTTTGATAGGCAACCAATGAGCAATGTACTATACTGTTATCAATCATTCATTTAAATTAACTTTCATTAAAAAAACAGATCCCTGCAGAAAAGGATGCCCCGTCTCTTGGGCTATTAACTTGACTTACTACTTGCCTTACTGTTCATACGTATAAAATTACTTGTAACTTGACTAAACCACTAAATCACTGGATACATGTAAACGGACTATAAGAGCAAGATGACTTACAATTAGATTAGGAAAGTTTTAAGATGAATAACGGCTAACGAGCAACCAAGTTCATTAATACGAAACTGTAATTAAAACTTGATAACATCTATTTATTTCAAATGTCATTTTGATTTTTTTTTTCAAAATATGCTTAAAATTACAATTGAATTTGGTCTGTACGAGAGACGATGATTCAAAATAGACATTTCTCTATTAATGAAATACTTTTAAAAACATATATACCGCTGACATCATGGAGTCCGTTTTTGAGGAGCACTTTGGTAACAATTTTACCTCTTATTTCAATAGAAAACACTATATCTATATTCTATTTTATATTAAATAATAAAATACTTTTGACTAATTTTCTTTTAAGATAGCTTAGATACCTACTTTTTAACATAGAAAAGACTGTTAAATTCATTTAAATTTTATTCATTTGACATACGTCATGTTATCTACTTATATAATTAAGATTTACATTGGATATCTAAGTATAACAATTTACCAATAAACCCCGAAACAAAAATATTATAATACATTTAATAAAGCTTATCGTCGCGGAAATTGACTCACGTATTTAATCTACAAAGTACCCAGCTTTACTACATGAGATTGGATGTATGTAGTTGTCGCAGAGATTCTTCCAATCGAAAACTGTTCGATTTAAAAAAAAAAAACTTCGTTTTCCAGACATATTTGTCAGCAGAATAAAATATAATAATTTGTCAATTGCTTCAAATAACATTCAATTTTTATTTATTATTTTCATTCATGAAGCATACAATAAGGAGTGTGAACTATATGTATCTCTGTAACAAGGTTAGTAAATGAACAGGTTGTACCATAACTTTTGACCAATCAACGGCCGCGCGAAATTACGTTATCCTGAGAAACCTTTATATAGTAAAAAATGTTTGACAACTACTTATTTTTAACGTTAGAGGATTCCTCATGATGACGCGGTCTCTCCTCTCATGCCTCACCACACCAGAGTTATGGTAAAACCTGTGTACGTATTTATAAACCTTGTATCTGTAATATTCTGTAATACAATTTGTTGAGTCAAATTATGACCGCCGAACCGGATGGTCTCTCGTATTCGAGTCAGTGCGCAGTAGTCGACTGCGCAACCGTGTATAGCTGTGTGCGTACCCCACCTTATAACATTTGACCAATCAGCGCCCGCGCGGGAATACGTCTTCCTTCTTCATGCTGCGTACAAATTAAATTTCTTACTTCTGCGCAGAATATCGAAAAATGCGGACAATTTTTTTGCCTTCCCCTTCTAATCAAGTTTAACCTCCTTATTGTATGCTTCATGTTTTCATTTTAAATCCTCGCATTTCACAATTTGACAATTAAGGTGTTTTATTTAGTAGGTACTGAAAGTTTATAAAGTGGTCCTACTTTCTTGAAGTGTTTCACCACTTTTTAGAAGATCTGAAAAGTTTTTAATACGTTTGTAGTATCTTACTTTTCAATTTAATTTGTTACGACGATAATAATTAAAGGTTAAAGTTTAAATAATACAGATTTTTGTTGACCTCGCCTAATACATCCTGTCAAACGTCATGGCTGTAACCTGTAACTCAAGTTTGACAACCTTTTATAACTAAAGTGCTATATTTCTATATACCTACATCTTTTCATAGGTGTAGATAAAGTAGGCAGGAGAGGGAAGCTCCTAAAAATAAAAATGTAACTTGTTAATTTTTATCCCCACCCTCCAAATAAAATATTGGTTACGTCCTTGCATCTTTCAATAAAACACCAGTCAATATCAATCATGCTTTATTTCTGAGTCTTCTAACCGGATATTAAAAAAAAGAGTTAAGGTACAGATTTTATTCGTTTCAAAAAAAGATTTTAACGAAAAATAAAGGCTGTATAACGTTCACAGACAGTCAAACAAACACACAGACGTCGTTGAGATAATGATCGTTAAAATATCGAGTTTTTTCATGTAGGTATGTTTAAGGAGGTTGATAGAAAAATAACAAAAAGATTTCGATGAAACTTTGAAAATAACATTTATTTCATTTCATGTCATTTATATTTAAAAAATTCTTGCAAAATTGCTATTCTATTTCTCATTAGGAGAATAGTTTAAGAGATATTAAATAAACAAATTAACATACATTCTTAGGAGAACTGCATAATTTCGAGACATAACAAAGTGGTTCAAAGTGATGTGACTGACAAGGAAACCTTTTCAAGTCGAAAATTCGTATCGAGTTTAAACTTTGTATATAGTTAGAGGAGGTCAACAAAACCTCACTACCCTGGCAAACCACAATAGGGTAACCGTTATGTGGGTGCCAGGACATAGAGGGATAGCAGGCAATGAAAAAGCTGATGCTCTGGCAAAAAAGGGCTCAAGAACAACATTTACAGGCCCTGAACCAGTATTTGGAATCACCAAAAACACTATTCGCAGTTGGCTAGCTGATTGGATAAAAAGACAACATCAAAACCACTGGAATAATGTAGAAGGCCAAAAACACAGCAAAACTATGCTAAATAAACCATCCAGAAAATTAACGGATGAAATACTACAACTAAGTAGACAACAAATTAGGCTAGTGACAGGAATGATAACCGGTCACTGTAACCTACGGAAACACATGCAAACAATGGGAATCTATGATGAAGAACCCATTTGCAGACTGTGTAATGAAGAGGACGAAACAGCCTCCCATATTATATTCGACTGTGAAGCTCTTGGTCAATGGAGACATGCACTCCTAGCAGGAGACAACTATCGAGAAGCTCTAACAAGAGAAAACTTGGTGGAAAGGATGTTAAACCTGATAAGAACGGCAAACCTTTTCACTGAATGAGTGAATTGATGAAGAACACAATAAGCCAAAGGCTGCAGTGTTAGAGGCATCTAACCCTCATCATCAATCACAACCTAATCTAAATCTAAATCTAAATCTAGAGGAGGTCAAGGCAAGTAAGAAAAAAAATATCATAGCTACGGTAAAACGGCTTAAGGGGGTGAAACACCTCTATAAAAATGTGCAAAATAATAATATTTTTTTAAATAACTCTGAAACTAATGAAAATTTAAAAATATTTACAATACAAAATTTTAATGACTTTTTATGCTCTTTCGAATGTTGATAGTTAAAATTCGAAAAATTAAACCTATGAAATGTGGGTGGGAGGTGGGGGTTATTCGGAAGAGTGTTTCAGCCCCTGAAACCGTTTTACCGCAGCTAAGATAATTTTTTCTTACTTGACCTCCTCTAACTGTATACAAAGTTTATTTCTATACGAATTTTCGACTTGAGAGAGAGAAAGAGAGAGAGAGAGAGAGAGAGAGAGAGAGAGAGAGAGAGAGAGAGAGAGTATTACTTCTTTAAAAATAAAGAAGTAATATTCGTCAACAGAAAATTTCTTTCTTCAGAGGATCTGCACTTTTCCATTACTTTAATTATTACACAGACAAACAAAAAATAAACTCAAAACAAATTGAAAAATAAAACAGTGAGTGAACGAATTAATCAAGTTCTCCACAATATCGAAAAAACAAAAACGTTTCAATACACAAACATACTAACACTAACGCAGATTAATTAAAAGTCAACTCCCTCTATTGACATTCACATTAGCATGCGTAATTTACCCCCTCCACCTCACCTTGTCAACGTGCTCTCGATCTAAAGCAATATAATACACAAAACACTTGAACAGCGATAACCATCGATTCGTTGTTTTTGGTGCAGTATTATAGGGTTAATAATTTTAACGTTGTTCCCGTTTTGATGCTATCGAAAATAATTAAAATCAGGGTTTATGTTTACGTGATTCAAGTTCGCAATAAGTTTTTTGAACCGTTTTGTTCAGATTGTTTAAATAGATCTTTCAGATTATGCCTTGAAAATAAATAGAATAATTTAAATATAGATTATTTTGTTTCTTGGTTACTAGATTTTGTTGATGCATTTTCATACCTATTCAGTGGCGTAGAGAGATACTTTTTTATACTTGCTAAAAATAATACATGAATCTTTTTTTTAACCCTTCTGTCAACCACAGTTCTAAAACCTTTCCGTCTACCATATAGGTCTGGCTGGAACTTCATATATTTTGTATGAGAATAAAATAAAATAAATGGAAAAAATTAATAAAACTTTTTTTATAGATTAATTTGAATATAAAATATATATTTTCTCTTATTTTAATACATTTTGAATTTTATTTTATTTATTTTTTGTATTTTTATTTATCTTCTAGGTTTACACATTCGTGACATTTTAAATATTGCCGGCTATGTTGCAAACATACCGGGTCTGCGTAAGCATTGCACGTGAATCTTGTTTTTCTTTGAAATTTATCATTTATTCGGCAAATCCTGCAGGATTTCTTCTAGTTTGCTGCTGTTTGGTTAGTGGTAGGTTGTGGAATATTATATTGTAACGGTGCCCCAGTTTAAAGGTAATTAAAGGTATGAAGGTCTGGCCAGACCAATAAGGTAGACAAGAGGTATACAAATAGAAATATAATTTTTTTTCGCACTCCCACACACCCTATTATTATTTTTTTGCACTGAATCATAGGAAAGAGATAGATTAAGGAATTCAAGGAATTTGATAAAGATACATAAAATATTTCTATCAAAAAAACTTATGGAAAGATCAAAAAGGTCTGGTCAGACCTAATGGTTGACAGAAGGGTTAATGGCGACGTTGTCATAACGCTTATAGGAGTATCTCTAACAAGAGAACCTTTTTCAAAAGAAAAATTCGTATCAAATTTTAACTATGTATATAGTTAGAGGAGGTCATGGTAAGTAAGAAAAAAATTATCTTAGCTGCGGTAAAACGGTATAAGGGGGTGAAACACCCCTATGAAAATGTGCAAAATAATCAATGAAATTTTAAAAAAGTCTACAATACCAAAATTTTCATGATTTTTATCCTCTTTTGAATTTTTACTATCGCCATTCGAAATAGCATAAAAATCATGAAAATTTTGTATTGTAGATTTTTTTTTAATTTTCATTAGTTTCAGAGTTATTTAAAAAATATGATTATTTTGCACAATTTCATAGGGGTATTTCACCCCCTTAATCCGTTTTGCCGCAGCTAAGATAATTTTTTTCTTACTTACCTTGACCTCTTCTAAGTATATTCAAAGTTTAAACTCGATACGAATTTTCGACTTGAAAAGGTTCCCTTGTAAGTAGGATTTTTAAAATGTGCCCCTTATGGGGCTAATTAAGTATTGCGTATTTAATTAAGTATTGCGTATTTAAAACAAAATTAGAATATCTTCTACCCCCCACACTCTGAAGAAATATTTAGGAGTATATTTTTTCAGTTAATTAATAATTTTATTTATGAATTTAACAAAAATCTAGCAATAATTTGTTTTAATTGCAAAAGAACTCCTAGCTATCTTGTTTACTTCTCAATTTATTATTAAAATTATCTTTGTAACATTAAATATGTATAATAGAAAAATGTCTTCTTTTAAAATAAAACATCGAAAGTAGCACTAATAGTTACACTAAAACTCAACCGCCCAATTTACCAATAAAATAGAAAATAATTAATAATCCATAGCATTTTTAACCCTCCTCCTGTCCCACTGTCAGCAAAAATAAAAATTATCACGACCCTCCCCTCACATCTTTAATTTACTTAAGTAATATTTTAATGACCCCTATATAAAAAAATCTTTGTTACTCATTTTGACACGCTGTTAAAATTTAAAACGTTTTTAAATAATATACAAATTATACTTACAATTAGTTACAACTACAACACAAAAACTTAATCGAATGTTCAATAACTCACACACAATTTAGTTTTTTATCTATTTCCAATTAATTAATAATGACAATGACATACCAGTTTGCACAAATCAATAGATATGGTATAGACGGTAAAGAAAATGATTGAAGGGAAAATGAACATGTGTTAGCAAATATAGTTAAATATGGTTCATAATTGAAGTAACCTCAACATGAATGCCACAGTAGCAGCAGAAATTGCTTGATATTTTATTAAAGGTGGATATTTCAATCAATCAATTGTGACAGCCATGATTCACTTACCTATCCAAGTAGAAATATACATAAACTCAATATACTTGACAATGGTATACTGAATACATATAATCTAAATATTAATTTGAACTTAGAATTTTGAAGTTGAATCTTATAATTTATTAATTTTCTACCCCACGTGGATACACTGGTAGAAACGTTGGCTTGGGCCAAAAAATCCTTGTTTTATATATAACAAAAACAATATTTTCTTGATATCCATATTCTAATGTTATAAATGCAAAAGTAGGTATGTCTGCCTGTTTGTTACCTTTTCACGGCTTAAACACTGAATCGATCTTGATTAAATTTGGCATGGAGATAGCTTGCATCCTGAGGAAGGACATAGGCTTTTTTATATTAATTTATTAAGGTGGCTACAGACGTAACTACATGCTTGACAAGCACGCTTGATCAATCCGTTTGTACAAGCATATTGTAGCGTGTGTATGATAATTTTGCGCAAGCATTATGATTGTACAATCCGCTTGAAGATTGATTGAATTTTAATCATACAACTTGTACAATCCGCGATTGCACAAGCTGTCTCAACGTGTGTACCAAGAACGTGTATGTTTGTACAAGCAAACGTTAGTTGTGTGTCAGCTGTACATGTGATAACAAACTGCCGCTTGTACAAGCATGCATGCTTGTACCGTGTGGTGGTGCAGGGAAATTGTGCGTGCTTGTCAAGCATGCAGTTACGTCTGTAGCCACCTTTAGATAAAAAAATGGATGTAAATGACATTTGTACGAGTGACCTGATTTATCGACTATAATAACATAAATCTGCTTTATCTACCAAACCTTCTTATTTTTCTCCATTAGTGACAGTTTCTACGTAACCTAATTTCCTCGCAAACCATATACAACAATATACATGATATACATCTTATTATGTTAAATAAAACGCGAACGAAGTTGCGGTTAACAGACTAACAGCTAGCAAGAAATGTACTTTTAATCCAACTAGGTATATTTATTGTTATACGAAACAGCAATATAGTTGGATTAAGGGTATACGAGTATTTCTTATACTAAGAAAAATATTGTTTTCTTTGTATAAAAAACAAGGATTTCTTGGCCCATATATTTACCAATCATACCTAAACTCATAAAAAAAACACATACACACATATGTTATTTTATTTTTATTCCAGTTTCACCCATAAAAACTGATTGTAAATTGTAACCCAAAAAAAAAAACAATAAATTGAAAGTATTCTTATTAGTTCGACAATACCCTATTGAAAGCCGTTCTCGATAACATGGTTCGATCGAAGTTTTATTATTATTTATTTTATTTTATAATATCAGAGGCGGTCACTTTGGCTCCCGCAAGTACGTAGGTCATAAGCCCATTGTACTATATCCGATGTGTTTCCTTACCTCATTGACAAAAACCCAATTGATGTATTACTTTATTTGTTATTAATGTTTATTTTTTGTTTTTGATTTATAGTGGAGCCCTGTTTTCGCGGCCGAGTCAGCTGTACATGGCGGGCGGGGGCCAATGGCACACTTGTAGCCCTTGCTCAGCGACACCCAGTCCAGGCAACGGAGGCGCCCATCTAGCCTATGAAGATACACCTATGCCTGAGTACTACTTGTGCGGTAAAGTAAGTATCTCAAAAGAATTGTAGCATTCTTGATTTGAATCATATAATAAAAAAAATCGGTAAGGTTTCAAAGGCCGAAGAAAACTAAAACTAACAAGGGGAACCTTTCAGTGGGCCGGTTTGGATTTTCTTCATATTGAAATATGTTGTGAAGGGGGGTCCCCTGATAACACCTATACCCGGTTTTGGGCGCAGACGGGTAATAGTTTAAAAATTATGACCCAGAATATATTTTAATGTTGCATATATACCTATGTGTTAAGTCTATTTATACAAGCGTCTGGCCTAGTGGTAATGATAATTGACCGGTAACCATTATTGTTGCTAGTGGTTATATGGACAATTATGCCATAAGAATTATTAATAAATAAATGTATAAATTTTTAAATATTCAATCATTTATAAAATGTTGTTTGTGTAATATGTTTTTATGTATAAAGTGTTTGTACGATAGATACCTTCCAAAATGTTGTCAACCGTTCATAAATAAATAAGTTACTTGAGCATAAATTATTTATTTTTTTATTTACAATCCCAGTTTTGAATTGTTTATCAACAAAATTATAAAAATTAAATTAAATTGCACATTTTGAAAAATAAACATTGAAAATAAATAAATTCATAAGATATTTTTACAGGAGAATAATATATTTAAATAATGTCACTGTTTTGCAATTAAAAATAAAAATAAAAACTTAAGAGGACTCGAACCACGGGTGCATTGATTACCGGACTATTATCATAACCGCTAGGTCAACAGACGCTTATATAAATAGACTTAACATATAGGTATATATGCAACATTAAAATATATTTTGGGTCATAATTTTTAAACTATTGCCCGTCTGCGCCCAAAACCGGGTATAGGTGTTATCAGGGGACCCCCCTTCACAACATATTTCAATATGAAGAAAATCCAAACCGGCCCACTGAAAGGTTCCCCTTGTAAGTAAACAATATATTTTTATAAAGTGATTCTACGTCGACGATATGGTCTTTGTAAAGTTTGCATGCACATTTACACTTTAGGCCTACGAATAGAATGTCTAAATGACTTTAGACTTTAGAGAATGCTATAATAAAAGAACTTAAAGACTAGGAATTTCTTTATAATATTTTTTTGACATAACCATTCGTTTTTTATGAAATGCGTAATAAATCTGATTTTATTATATTCTAAAATTTAAGAAATTTTAATAATCATTGTAATGTAAACTATTTAATACATATTTAACCCTATTTACGTTTATATGTATATTAAATTAGTAAGTGATTGCCTTTATGTTATCATTTAGCGCTATTAGCTATTTTGCTATTATTTATTAAAAGCCTGCTGATAGCAGAATTAATCCGAGAATAAAATTATTTTTAATTGGTATTTTTTTTTTATAAATACCTACATACATGTTAACTTTTTTACTGTTGCCCCCTTGCTAATTCACAACTCATTTATTGTTTGGCTATTTATGTTCAATTTTATAATAAATTAGGTGATACCCGCGGCTTCGCTTGCGTGGATTTCGAAACTAATTACAACTCTCCATGCCAGTGGGTGAAATTTTTTTGGATTGTTTTTTATTCATTATATAGAAAATCGCAAATATCTCGGTTTCAGTGAAATTACCTAATTAACTCTAGTTTTAATCACAAATTACATAGAAAAGAGTTAAAATTATTGATTATATAGTAAATTTAGATTCTACTTCTTATTTTTGTACAATGTGTTGAGTTAATATGTCTAGGGTAAATCGAAGATTGATGTATGAAATATGACTGAACAATTTTGTATTTTCGATTTCGTTAAAATGGTGTAAATTATATAGAAAATGACGTGAAAAGTTGAAATTTTCAAACCGCAGGTCTGTATCTCAATCCGTTCTCGAGATATAGCCTCTCAAAGTTTAAGTTTTTTCAAAATTTCGAAGAAAAATGGCTGTAACTTTTGAACGTGTGGTCGGATTTGATTTTTGTCGACAGATTTGAAATCAGCGAGTCAAAATCTATATAATGACATGTATAATACTGTAAAATTAGAAAAAAAAATTTTTGATGAAAATTGAAATTTTTCCAAGGGGTATACATTAAAAAAATGTCGATTTTTGACAAAAATTTTTTGTCGAGTTTTTAAGTGTTATATATGTAATTATATAGATTTTGGCACACTGATTTCAAATCCGTCGACAAAAATCAAATCCAACCACACATTCAAAAGTTACGACCATTTTTCCCCAAATTTTTGAAAATACTAAAACTTTAAGAGGCCATATATCGACAACGGTTTGAAAATTTTAACTTTTCACGTCATTTTCTATAAAATAAACATACTTTTAATCAAATCTAAAATTCAAAAATTTTTAGTTGCTATTTCATGCATCAAAAATTCATTTTGTCATAGAAATATTAACACAAATACAAAAATTTTAAATTTTAAATCATAAATTCCTAACTTGATTAACATTTCTCATATCATTTCTTCAAAAATCTAAAGAACTGTAACAAAATCTATATTTTCAATCCATAAATATATAATACAATTTGACTCTCTCTGTAAATAATTCGAGAAATGTTCGAAATTTCTATTTGCCCGAATGAAAAAATTACATAACCGAAAAAAAAAATTTCAATGCATATTTAAATAGGGTTTATTAAAAAAAAGGACGCAAGCACCTTTTCTAGCTTTATATCTTCCTTTATTGTTTTATTATACAGTTATTGCTTTGTTGTGCTGTTGCATAACGTATATATTATATATGTACGTATGGTTACCAATACATCTTTAAAATTCATATAACACCGTTAGTAATTTAATACATTATACTTTATTGAACAACAACAAAAACAATGTTCTTTCTTATATAAGTGAGCATATTGTGATTAAAATAGTTGTATACACCAATAGCTCGCTTTGCGTCGTTTCGTTTTGCGTTTTTTCGAAGTTGCGTCGCTGCTGAATTAGTACTAATTTTCACTGTGCGTCGTTAGATTTTCGAAGTTGCGTTGTTTTGGGTTCGAGTTTTTAATTTAACCTCCAAACAAATTTCCAAAGCGATGTGTTTGATTGACGAAGGTATGGAGATTTTTTTTAAAAACAATCCTGACAGCAGAAGGAGTTTCAAAGTGTCCCAGGCGGTAGCTTCGAATATCAATTGCTACAAGGAAATTTATTTTACGTTGAAAAAAAAGCTGTTCAGCAAACATTGGACCAATTTTTTGTGAAAGAAAGCCGACTTACGACAACAGCCTCTATGGACTCATCAGACAGAGATTCATTTTTATTTTGTTTTTGTAAATTAATTGAATATTTTATTTTGTTTTCATTGAATTTATTTTTTTTGTTTTTTGTATGTAGGTACATATGTAATAAAATTATATATTATTTTTGTTTTTTAAATGTTTACTTTGTTCAATTTTCTTTTTAAAAAGTAGTATTTTTGTAACCTTGGAACCTATCTTCGAGCTTTACATGGTTTACTATAGAAAATCATAATTCACTTTGCGTCGTGTTTTTTGGAACGTAACCACGACGCAAAGTGAGGTATTGGTGTATATCGTCGCCTCGGAGCAAGAGTGACACAACTAAAAAATGTCGAATTTGTACTAAACTCATTAGAAAAATAGTAAGATGGTATAGATTTTTATACAAGAGTTTCACAACTGTTAATTCCATGTGTGGCCACCAGGGAGCAAAATTTGATCAAAAATTTTTATGAAAAACTGTCACAAGTCAAAGCCTTTAAGGACTTTGAAGGGTGGTAGGATGGTGAAACATAGGTAAAATTTGCTCAAACGTTAGTACTATTATTAAGCGTTAAAGTTTGATTCACTAACGCTTTTCTAATTCATCAAAATAAAGTAACATTCAATTTTATATGTACAGGCCCGGATTACCATGCAGGAAGTGTAGGCACGTGCCTAGAGCGGCAAAAATTAAAGGGCGGCAAATTTTGGGTAAGGTAGTCATCCTTTTTTTTATAATTCATAAATTAATAAACTTTTGACATGAAAACCTAAAAAAAGGTCACCGATATCAAAAACCTTAACTTTTTTATTTTTATTCAATCAAAAACTACACGGAGGGGGCGGCAATTTTCGCAACTGCCTAGGGGCGGCAAATTTCTAAATCCGGGCCTGTTATGTATATTTAAAAACGTGATTTCCCAAAACTTTGAATTTTTTAGTTTTGCCACTCTTGCTCCGAGGTGACAATATGTATATTCTACATCTCACAAATCTTCCCATCTCCTTTACATTCGACACATATAAGATTCTCTAGAGATATTCATAGTACGAGTTTTGACAGCCCAAATCGATTTTTCTGGTTGATTGTAGTAGCTCATACACAAATGTATTTTTTTTTATCAATCAATGTCATTCGATCTCTTTGACATTCGATTCATAAAATATTTTCTAGTAGGCAAGGTTAGTAAAAACACAGGTTGCCTCATTAGCTTAAGACCAATCAGCTTAGGCACCCCAGATGAAGTCCTATGAGGTTACATTTGTTGTGATTGGACACATCATTCCCTCTCTTCTTATTTTGGCACCCCAGATGACGTATTTCCCGCTCTCACACCGAGTAATGAGGCTACCTTATACTTGACATACCTTGCATAGAATTTTGACAGCGCTAATCGATTTTTGGTTGTTTGTATACAATTATATTAAATTTTAATTTATTTTAAGTCTACTTAGAATAATACATTTTTTTAAATAAACTGCCAGTTTAGTTAAAAATGTGTCACTGTCGAAATTCGAAACCTTAAATTAGGGAAGATTATATGGATACATAACAACCAATACTATACCGTATACGAAACTGTTACTAAAACTTGAATGACGGCCATCTTTTATCAAAATTCATTTTCGTCATTTCATGAGTTTTCAATTGAAAATTTATAATATGTAAATATGCTTTGAATAACAATTGAATTTGTTCTGTAAGAGAGATGATGGTTGCAAAAATGCAAATAGACGTGTCTCTCTTCAATTATCACTGAAATACTTTTAAACGCAATATAAAACATTTATTATTAATTGTATAATTCCAAACAAAAGATTTTTATTTTACAATCCAAATAATTCGTGGAGTGATTTTTTGCAGAGCGATATGGTTACTATGCTAGGTATGAGTTCTACTTTATTTGTCTATGGTTGAAACTCTTACTGGGATATTTCTTGATTCTTTATCTTCAATATTATAAGATAAATCTTGATCTCAGATTTCATAATTAACTATCTTTCTTCAAATCGTCTAGTCTTTCAAGAAAAGGCTCGGTTTCATATGCATTCTAATTATTTATTTAAAAAAAACTCAATTTTATACAATCTTGTAATTTTTATCTCGTGTTTCACGATCAATATCTCATGATCTTCTTCAGAAATGCAATAAATATCCAGAAGGTATAGCTGCTTATATGCATAACATATAATAAACGTCATTAAAGTATAACGCGGAATAAAACCCAACAATCAAAAATTTATAATATTAAACAACCGCGAAAGTCTATGTTCAAAAACATGATGCGTAAATTCAATTATTTACATTGTATTATAATTAATAAATTACACTCATCAACGAACACAGAAACAAGTTGAAATATTAATTATTATTGACTCACGACGAGACTTATAAATAAAATTAAAATCATCTGGGTCTCTTTTTTATAGGTGTCAGCACTGCAGCTAGTAGTTGGTAGTCTTCTACTGGGTTCCATAGTGCTCGTAGTGGGCCTGGTACAGCTAACTCCTGGAGCAGATGCCGCCGACCACAGGTTCTACCTCCTGGGGGCCGGCACGGTCCTCATCGCCCTTGGTCTCGTCCTAACAGCAGTCAGATGTTGCTGTATTCATTGCGGAGTTGTTGGAGTCCCAGATTCCCAGGTAAATACAATTTTAGTAGTACGCCAATGCCGGTTTTAGACACTTATAATATAATATCGGTTTTATGTATGTTAATATATATATATAAACAGATATATTTCAGAGACATTTAGTTTGATGCGGGTAACGGGTGGTGTTCATTTAAGATTAACATGTAGAAGTAATTACATTCATTTTAGTGGTATGCTAATGCCGATTTTAGACATTGTCTTATTTCTATAGTTATTAGGGTAATCTGAGTTGTATTTGTACATTTTAAATACATGGTAGGCTGGTTTTATATAGTCCATGTTCGTATATAGGCAATAATAGTGGTTAGTTTAGTATGGAAATGTCGATTCCAAGCTTTATCATATTTCTAAAGGTATTGAAAATAATTCAGATTACAACCTGATATATGTATATGTAACATATTTATGTTTTCAAATGCTTCGTTTATTTCTTTTTATTTAAGTTAGGAATGAATATTTTCGTTTTTTTTTCAATTAGTTGAGATTAATTTGATTTTATTGAATAGTAGTCATTTTTTTAAATTCTAAATCATATAATATGATAAAAAAAAGAATAATAATTAGTAGTATGGCGACGTTAAATTTAGTTCAGATGTAATAAACATATTTAGTTTACCAACAAGATAAAAAAATATACATATGAACATATGTATAGATAAGTACATGTATATCAAAGTCACAAATGTGGTACTTCTTTGTCGTTTTGCTTATCAAAAATGTTAGTAGGTAATATGAAAAGTGCAGATATAATGTTGATATATGTGTTTAGCATATGCTCAAAATATGGTTGATATAAAATGTAGCTACTCGTATATAAAAACACCCTAGGACCTTTTCTGTAGTTATACAGAATGTATCGATCCAGACATAGATTTAAAACGTTTAAAGATTTTAATGCGACATAACATAAAATCACAAATTGATTAGGTAATTTTGGCTTGGCAACATTCACAGATATATAAAACATCCGAGTGTTTGCCTGAAACATGTACAGAATATCGATTGTTTCAATAGGTAGTGCTCGAGCCGCCGACAGGTGTCAGTAGCATCGATATGCTGGTAAAAGAGAGCGCCACATCACCGTCCGAACTAGATGTACTTATCAAAGATACGAACCACAGTAATAGCAGCAACGATAGTAACGAAGATTCACACCACCACCTCCACACCAGCGCCATAGCGGACACTGTTCACCATTTAGATGTAGGTTGGATCCGAGATACGAACCATGCGAATGAAGAGAGGCAACATAACGGCCATCAAAATGGCCACCACCACCATATAAATATAAGTTGAACGTAACTTAAATGATTTTTTTGTGATATTAATGTGAGATAAGTTAGTTTTTTTTCTATTTTTGTTTTATTTAAGTTGTGACAGTACAAATAAAAACGCCCTTTTTAAATAATCTTATATTTTAAGAAGGGTGTTTTTACGAATATTTTGTTGAATTCCATAGATTAAGATTTAATTTAATTGTTGTACATTTAAAATTACGTATATAAAGTTTACTTAATCTTAAATTTTAATTTTTCACTATTTTCAATATTTTGATGTACTTATTTAACTATTTATAAAAGCTATATGTAATATTATACTAAATTCTTTTTTCAAAATCTACAAACGACCAAAAAGTTTTTACATTTTCAAAAAAAGATGCCTTTGACAATATCATACTCTTGTTTCTTGTTTTTATATTAAAAAAAAAGTATATCTGACCATTTTTCAATAAATAAAAAAATTAAAATACGTGAACTAAAAATATAAAACTTTTTGAAATCTAGAAAAAATGTTTTTTTTTAATTATTGTAGTTATTGCGTATTATTTATATTATTATTATTAATATAATATATATTCTATTGTGATCCTACTAAGTACCTTTAAATTCAACAGGTTTAAAAATATTTTGTGTCAATTTTTCCATTTTTATATTTCATAATATTTCTAACTGCACATTTTTAAACAATATATTCCTTCTCTAAAACAAGTACAAATTTACAGAAAATAATAATACCATACATATCATAGTGAATCTTTTAACCCAGTGGTATCCAAACTATTCTTGATGAAATAAAAATAACTTTTTATAAGGCATATATAGGTATAAAATGAAATAATATAATAATAATATTTATACATGAATTTCGTGAAATAATCTGCCATTTTGTTTTGTATGAGAAAAATTTCATTCATAGCTTTTAAAATGATTGATGTCCAGTGCCATAAAGACACTAGAAAAATTGACTAACTGACAAACACACTCAAATGAGGTATTCTTTTTGTGATGGTATCTATGTAATTTAGAACAGTGATACTCAGGCCCGGATTTACCATGCAGGCAGTGTAGGCACGTGCCTATAGCGGCAAAAATTTAGGGGCGGCAGATTTTGAAAAAGTAACCCAAAAAATTTTTTTTGACAACGAAAAAAAAAAAAAAAAAAAAAAAAAAAGGTTATTCATGTGAAAAATATTCACTTTTCTTATTTTCATTCCATGAAAAGGGCGGCAATTTTCGTAACTGCCTACGGGCGGCAAATTTGTAAATCCGGCCCTGGTGATACTTCATCGTATTTTAACATAGTTGGCGACTCTGACCGTACAAAATAATTTTCATAATATCACCACTGTTTTAAGGTTGTTGTTCACTAAAATTGATCACTACAGAATTTGTTAAAATTTTAATATTGTGTTAAGTAAGCTAGTTCGCATTTGTAAAAAAAATTTCAGGTCAGTTTACCATTTCGTTTATTAATTATAAACGTGCAAAGTTGGCCTCTTATACATTGCAAGCATATAGGGATCTACTTGGAATTCGATATTCGTTTAATTCGTGTATTAAAACTAAACGTCAGATTTTAACCAAAAACGGGTATGTTATAGATTGGTAATTAAGGAATGTGTATATAAAATTTTAGAATGATTTACCATCTCCTTAAATAATTATTAATTTTTAACTCTGATAAATTCCCGAACACATGACGTAAATATACGATATGACAACAGCGCGCTTTTTGAAATATAAAAACGTGGTATTGACAACTGACGCGCGTTGTAAATAGCAAGTGATTATTGATAATATTTAATGTTTTTATTTATAATAATAATAGTTACTATTGTTATTATAATTATTACTATTGTCAGCAATAGTAACAATTATAATATTGTTAAAAATAAATCTTCTATTCTTGTCTAATATTGTAAATTGTTGCCAGATCTATTTGTTCCTTATTACCGACATAGCAAAACCTTGTAGTTCATGCTAAATTTCGTTAGATGCCACGACTTTCAGTGAACAACAACCTTAATATGCGTGCGCGAAACTTGTCAAAGTCTTCATGAAACTTCAAGAGAACTGTCATATAAGTTAGATACCTCATTTGAGGGCTTGCAAATTTACAATAAAAAATTACGACGCATCTTAAGAATCCTTATGGGAAAGGGGTTTCGGTCAAACTCTTTGAAATTTTGGATTCTGATAGTCCTTGATGAGTAGATTAAAAGTGTCAATGGGCACTAAGTCCTAAAAACTAAAACTTTTAACATATAGCCCTCTGAAGTTGGAGATCATGATTGTCTTTAATTTGCAATAAAAAAATTTGTAGAACCTTCATTTTCGCACAACTTTTTGTATGTGATCCCAAAGACATCTATAATAATCGATTGCCACCATAAAAAGTCAACTTTTCAATTCATTGAGAAATGACAACACTTAAATCCTATTGTTACGTTTTTTTTTATTATAAACAAATCCAACTGTTTTATAATAAAAAAACGTTGTAATAAGATTTACGTACTGCCATTGGCTAAAGAATTTAAAAGTTTACTTTTTTATGGTGACAATCGATTATATAAGTCTTTGGGAACAAATACAAATAGTTGTGCGAAAATTAAAGTTTTAAAAAAAATTTTATTGTAAATTAAAGGTGAGCATGATCCCCAACTTCAGTTTGAGTTTTTAGGACTTAGTGCCCATTGACACTTTTAATCTACTCATCAAGGACTATCAGAATCCAAAGTTTCAAAGAGTTTGACTGAAACCCCTTTCCCATAAGGATTCTGAGGGGTCCTTTTTAATATTGTAGTATATTTTTCAAAATCTATTTTTGTATTAATATTGCAATTTTAATAACAATGAAATCTAATGTTTCTGGGTTTTTGAAAATGGTAATTTACGAATTATGAAAAAAATTGAATTTTTCTGCAAATGTCATTTTGGATGAATATTAAAATTGATCGTATATATTTTTAAAATGTATTATATGAAAATTATTTTTTAGTAATTTTCCTATAAATTAATAGTTTGGATACTTTTGTGAAAAACTGTTTTAAGCCTGTTGAAATAAAATCTTTTAAATTTTATAAACTAATTTCCATGTAGCTTGCTTTAACTTATATAATATGTATATTATATATGTTTTACTTTTTGCTATTGACAATGTTATATCTTTTTGTGCCAATATTGCTTGCAATCTTTCACTTCTATACCTATCTCTTTCTATCACTCCTATTCCTATATATGTATATTAATATACTTCCAGAAAATTTTCTACTTTTATATTTTTGAAAATTTTAACAAAATTTTGTAAATTTTTACAATTATTTTTATATTAATATTTAAACAATATAAGTTCCATGTTTTAGTTCAAATAATTATAATATCTCATATCATTTTTTTAAATATGTAGAATTACTTCAGTTTGCTTAGCTTAAAATAGAATTAAATAGTAAAGTAATAGTCGTTAAAATATAAATTATTGTTTTAATGTTTAATTGTTTAAATTAATAAATAAAAAATATATAAACTCATTAAAGGTAAAATTAAAAATTTCATATTAAACTTATTATAAATGTATGTCATTCATTAAATAAATGTCATCAAAAACCATTGAAATTTGTTTGGAATTAAATGAAATAATTGTTATAAAAGTATTTCATATTTATGGTGTTTTTTTTTTTTTTTTGGGGAAAATGCTTATATTTTTATGCACACGCTGTACATTTTTACTGCTATTTTTATATGTATGTAATATTTTGAAATAAAACAAAATGAATATATTTTGTAAATATGTAAAATATTTTAAATTAAGTTGTGTTTTATGAGGGAACAAATTTTTATATAAATATTATATGAACGTAAAAAAATTATTACTTAATTTCTGTCTTCCTTCTTATCTATGGTAAAGAAATGTACTCATTTTCTATATGTATATTTATTTATTTATATAACAATTCAGTCTTTTTTGACGCAATTAAATTAGAAAATATTATAGTTATTATGAATACGTATATTACCTACTTAAGGGGGTTAGCGCCTCTGAAAATACTCAATATTTGGTAATTTACTGTGGTCAAATGAAACAACGAATTAAAGCAAAAAACAATGGCTGTTTAATTACTATTTAAAGTACATTTTAAATTATTTTTCAGATTTTTATGAATGAAAATTATTAATCTCTGGCCGAGGTTTTCATCAAAATTTGGAGTTGACACCTTCCGTACTTGCTTTTAGTCAAATGGTAAGATCTGGAACAATTTTACAAAGTGACTTTAGTTTTTGAAACTATCCTCTATGGAATGAACCACTTTGGTTGGAAACAAAACTGTAGATTTTTATGGCCAATGAAAATTACAGTTCAAATAAAGCTAAAAATTTTTAAGAGTATAAACATACCTGAAATTATTGAAATGTATAGGTAACTCTGAGGTGTAAAAGTGGTTCATTCCATAGAGGATAGTTTCAAAAACTAAAGTCACTTTGTAAAATTGTTCCAGATCTGACCATTTGGCTAAAAGCAAGTACGGAAGGTGTCAACTCTCAAATTTTGATGAAAACCTACCATCGGCCAGAAATTAATAATTTTCATTCATAAAAGTAAATTAAAATGTACTTTAAATAGTGATTAAACAGCTGTGTTAATTTGGCTTTAATTCGTTGTTTCATTTGACCATAGTAAATTCCCAAATATTGAGTATTTTCAGGGGCGCTAGTCTTGCTAACCCCCTTAAATAAATTTTACTCAGTACTCTTTAATAAACGGCATCAGTAATTCAATAGTTCCATTAGTCGACGGCTAGAGTGGCACCCACCACCGTGCCCGACTTTAACGTTAATTGATGAATTTAAATTTCGCGCAGAAATACCAGAAATATAGCAGTCACGATGGTATTATTGTGGGGAAGGGGGAAGGTCGATGGTTAGAACTGTCGGAGAGTCGTGTGATGGAGCGATCTCGCAGTAGAGGGTCGTTTTATAGAGTGCTGAGTGTATATACAACCTAACTTAAGATCACTATTTTATAGAATAAGGTAAGAAATCATCAAAACGTTTTTCAGTAGTTTTCAATTTATTTTGTTCTATTTAGAATACGAAGTATAATATATAAAAATTCAACTGTCAATTTTGCAGTGTAATATAATCAATTTTAATTGCGTTAAATTATGATTAATTTTAATGGATATAATAATTATAATCGATGTGTATTCATTTGTGATATAATATAATTGTTTTGCTATAATGTAATTAAAAAAATGTCGTTCGATTTTCATAGGAAACAGTAAATAATAAAATTTCAGGGTTTTTTGTAATTTTATTTTTCAGAAGCCAAATGGATGGTGCTATGCACTAATGTATCAGCCAATTTTTGAGTTGATAATGCAGTTTCAAACAAAAATACTCTTTGCATGTTATGAAGAGAAAATGATTAAGTTAATATTATAATATTTAATATATAAGAAAATGCCAAATTACTTATTTTCCAAAAAAACGATTTTTTTGGAAACGTATTTTTATTCGCGAGCAACAAATACGTTTATATCTATCTATACATTAGTGCATAACCCAGTCAAAGTATGAATATTTGAAAATAAACAAAATAACGGGAGATAATTGAAGTTAGTCGCTTTGACTTCTGAAAATATTTGACGGTCGTTTTAGTTCGCCATAATTATAAATATTACTACACATGTATACAAGGCGTATATCCCTTTGTGGAGTACCTAATAAATAAAGGGTTACTTAGGAATCGTCCATATTTTAATATCACTATACGAAAATTTTGAATTTGCAAAAAGAAATGATTTTACAAATTATTTTTTATAAATAAAAATCTATTAAATTTATAAACTATACAAAGAACATCGTCAAAATTGGAGTCCATTTATTACATAAGGATGATTTTCATAAGTCCCCCCCCCCTCTTGTAAGTATTCATAAAATTTTACAGACCCCCCCCCCCCACTCAGAGTCTTACGTAATTAATGGACGCTCCTTCATAAAAAAAACAATTTGGCTACATTTCATTAGCCTGCATCATCGTAAGTACTTGCAAGTAGTGGCGTAGTTAGAATGGGGGATTAAGGGGATCAATCCCCCCCCCCCCCTAGAAGTCTACAAAAATTATAAGATGATTATGATATACGAGTATTTTTTCAATAATGAATATATTTAAGTAAATGATATAACCAAATTTTACTTTGCACCACATAAAAGATGATTTTAACAATGAAAATATAACTTTATGAGATTTAATACTGTCATATCCCCCCCCCCCCCCAAAAGCTATCTATGCCACTGCTTGCAAACTATTAAATTTTATACCTGTGAAGATCGAATTGACATTTTAATGCACATTTCTTGAGGCAAAAATATTTGTCAACGCTTAAAAATCCGCCCTTGTTAAATATTTTCATATCTAATTGTGTTTTATAATTCAAAGAAACTTTATGTACTATTTAAAAATTAAAAGAGCTTAAGTGTACATAAACGAAAAATGATTGTTTCCTATTTTTTTATAAATAAATTTATTTACTCATATATAATATATTGTGGTATCGGTATGGTAAAGATATAAAAAAAAAATATTGATGTAAATATATATAAATATAGTACTTCGTTTAATGTGAAAATTCTTTTGCATTTGTTGTATTTGTTTGTGTACAGCCTGTATCTATAAATGTATTGTTATATATGTTCTAATTCACCTGAATGAAATTATTTATTTTAGCAAATAAAGGTGATAAAATCATAATGTAATTACTGTTTGACGTTATACAATTTATAAAAAAAAATATTTACCCTGTTATAAATATTAAAATTAAGAACGAATGGAATAAATTCTAAAAATTATTTATTAATGTTTAATATTGTGTATTTAATTTAATACAGGATAGAGGGCAGCACGAGTCAGTGTTTCCAAATTAATGTTCGGTATTATAAAGGAGCTAACAAATTTGCAAGTACTTTCAAATGGGGTGTACATTCTGTTAGTATCTATGGATTAGTTACGAAATTTAAAGCAGTGAAACTTCATTTTTTTAACACAGTTGGCTGGCGACTCTGACCGTATAAAATAATTTTCATAAAATCACCACTGTTTTAATACACTGGTAGAAAGGATTTCTCAAACCAAGTAAACCTTGTTTTGTATATAACGAAAACAATATTTTCTAAAGATAAGCAATAATCTCTTAAACCAACTATAGTATTCTTGAACGTAGGAATAATGTAGTTGGATTAAGAGTATATGTTTCTTATATTAAGAAAATATTGAACTGTTAGATAAGTTTGATACCCCATTTGAAAGTGTTTGCAAGCTTGAAAATTTTGTTAGCTTGTTTATAATACTGGACATAAGTATAAAAGATACCCCCCCCCCCCATTATTTGATTAAACAATTATTGTGAATATATTGTGATACATAAATGTATTTTAATTACAAAAAAAAAATACCCTCCCATTTTTTCAGTTAATTTTTTTAACAATACAATTTAGTATTTTTAACCAAATCGTCTATTCGCGAACTGTTTTTTGATTTAAAAACTGAGTCCCCTATTTTAAACTGTAACACCCAACAATTGCTACATTTTTTTTTTAATGAACAGTTTTTCGTACATAACTTTTTTTCAAAACACTGATTTTACTATAGACTTATAAAAGCTATCAAAACAGTTGATGACATCAAATAATAAAATGAAAATAAAAAAAATACTATATAGATACAGGTTTATAACGAAAAAGTTATTTATAAACAATATTTTATATTCTATTTTTTATTTTTTTATTAACTATAATGTAAGTATGTCCACTTTTTAATTGAAAAATCATTACATTCTTTTTCTGAAAAGGTAATTTATGACACAAAAACCATTACACCAATACCTCGCTTTGCGTCGTTTCGTTTTGCGTTTTTTCGAAGTTGCGTCGCTGTTGAATTAGTACTAATTTTCACTGTGCGTCGTTAAATTTTCGAAGTTGCGTTGTTTTGGGTTCGAGTTTTTAATTTTTTTTGAATTAAAACGAGAGTAACTTAAATAATTCACTTTGCGTCGTTTCAATTTGCGTCGTGTTTTTTTGGAACGTAACCACGACGCAAAGTGAGGTATGGGTGTACCTTATTTTGGAAAGATAAGACCTGAATGTAATACTTTATAATATAATATATAACAAATTATTTCAATTTTTTGCAAACTTTCTCTACATATTGTAAAACATTGACGAAGATCGAATTTCAGAAGCTCAGATTCATTAAACGATCACCACTGAAGCTTCAGTATACATTTCTAGTAATTTTTACAGAGTATAAGTATATTTTAAAATTAGCTTACTCTCAAAACTTAAGACTGGAGTAGGCACTTATGATAAAAGAGTTAGAAAAATATTTTACTCAAATTCCTTCCTAAGAGACGCCTCAATTGTATTGTCGCCCGGATGCCAATAGTAAAATTATATATGGCGTTGAAAAAAACATCCGGATATCATTACACCCTCCCCCCCCAAAAAAAAATTGGGATGTCTCTATTTTCCCTCTCTTCATTTCTATTTATACAAATTTACACCCATATGACCAAAAATATATAAAAAATTTAACTGAGACGCACATTTCGGATCGTTTTTTCTAGAAAATTATAATATTAAATAAGTTTTAATCAAAATTTTGTAAAAATCTAATATTTTTATAATATTTATCAAATAAAAACGATCGGCCAAAAATTTGTTTCTTTTTGGGAACTTTAAACTGTAGTAGAATGTGTATTTAAGCTTAAGTCGAGAATATATATATTTAATATAGTCAGTCTTCTATAATAATAAATGCATTTCGAGATAAGATATTTCTCGGGGAGTTTTTTAATACTGTTGATGTTTTTATAAAATCCGTGCTCGAAACTTGTCAGTCTTCATGAAACTACAAAAGAACTGTCATATAAGTTTGATACCTCATTTGAGAGTGCTTGTTAGCCAGCTTATGATGTCGGACATAATATAAAATAAAATGAAATTTGGCAACGTCGCGCACATGCACCCTCAATACAAACTTAATTTATTTTTGCGACTCGCATAATTACTCGAAAAAAGTAAACGAATCGGTAGGCCTTAATTTTGTATTTTTTTTAAAGATTATAAGCAGTTATATGCAAAACCATTAAACAATTTATCACTTTTGAGCAAAGAAATCGCCGAAATAAAATCAATTTTAACATTGCGAGTGCAGAGATTATACTTTTAGTTTTTTTTTTAATTTTTGGCTTAGCGGCTTAGCCTCTCCCCACTCCCCCTCCTGAATCGGTCAATATACATTATTTGACTTAAAAATCAGTATGGAAATATTATATAATTTAAAAAAATTACCCCACTCCACCCCAAATTATTTCTTGGTGCACCACTGATTCTTACAGTGTCAAAACTTTATGATAAGCAGGGACTGACTATATATATTCTTATAAAATACATTTCACAGTCAAAATCGGTAGGTAATAACGACATTGAGGGGATCAATCATATTAATTCATAAAAGCCGATAGTCGTAAAAACTGGTAAAAATATGAGATCCAGCCGGACTATTATTTTAAATCGCTAAAACTGATATGTTGTATTAACCGATGTCGTTATAACCGGTTTCAACTGTAGATTTCTTTAAACGTGAAATAAAACAAAAACGTATTGAAGTTAGTACGATTATAATCTTCTAGAAAATAATAATTAAATAAACTCCTGTAGTTTTTTTTCCACATACTTTAAACAGCACTGATATTTATAATTAATTTTAAGAACCTATTTTTTAAACTATATAAATATAATATAAGATGTTAAACATTTGATTTTTTATATGGATAAAGCACTGCATTACATTCGCATTTAAGAATAAATGAAAATTCCTAACTAAAAATATATAAACTTAAATTTTTACTTATCAGAATACTCGCATCTACCATATACCAAACCTTATAACAAACTAAGCGGTTGTATTGTAATAAGCTGAAGCCATACACATGCCTGCGCTTCTTACCTCTCTTCTATATAGCAGTCGTACTAGTTAATGCCATACAGATACCTGTTCAGCTCACCTTAATTCTTATTATACCCATGCATGTATATTATTGTATATTGTATATAGACACAATCGCCAACGATTTTTTGTTTTGTTTAATAAGTGCTGTTTGAAAATAAAGCAAGGTAATAAGAGCAGGCATGTGTATGGTTCAGCTATAATATACTTAAATAAAGTATACATAATGTATAAATGTTTATGTAAGTACTTACTATACCCTGAAAAATAATGAGTGAAAGATTAAATTAATTTTTTGATTCAAATATGTACAGTAGGGTGTTCCAAAAAAAGTCGATAATTTTTTTTTTCGATTGCATGTGAAATTCTTGTTATATATGCTATAAAAAAAATTCTGTAAAAATTTGAGCCCTTAATATCAACTTGAAGAACTCCATCACCGAATTTGAAGATTTACCATTGATTTAACATGGAAAAATGATTTTTTAACGTTCATTTCTCCTGCAAACTATGTAGAACATTATTTTTCGGAAAAACCATGACTGATCCTTCTTCAGTATTAAATTCTGTAAAAAAAAGCTCTTAGGGTCCAGTCTCTAACGTCAACCCTCTCGTTTTTAAATTTCAAAAAATCTGTATTTTTTAACGCAAATAAAAACGAGAGGGTTGACGTTAGAGACTGGACCCTAAGAGCTTTTTTTTACAGAATTTAATACTGAAGAAGGATCAGTCATGGTTTTTCCGAAAAATAATGTTCTACATAGTTTGCAGGAGAAATGAACGTTAAAAAATCATTTTTCCATGTTAAATCAATGGTAAATCTTCAAATTCGGTGATGGAGTTCTTCAAGTTGATATTAAGGGCTCAAATTTTTACAGAATTTTTTTTATAGCATATATAACAAGAATTTCACATGCAATCGAAAAAAAAAATTATCGACTTTTTTTGGAACACCCTAATGTACAGGGATATTTTTTTATTGGTTTCGATTTCGGATACGTATACGGATAGTTAATTTTTTTCTTGGTTTCGGTTTTTACGGATATGAAATTACTTCGGATACGGTTTTGGATACGAATCCAGATACGGACTTTTATTACTAACAAGGGAACCTTTTCAAGTCGAAAATTCGTATCGAGTTTAAACTTTGTTTATAGTTAGAGAAGGTCAAGGTAATAAGGTAAGTAAGAAAAAAATTATCTTAGCTGCGGTAAAACGGTTTAAGGGGGTGAAAAACCTCTATGAAAATGTGCAAAATAATCATATTTTTCAAATAACTCTGAAACTAATGAAAATTTCAAAAAATCTATAATACAAAATTTTCATGATTTTTTATGCTCTTTCGAATGACGATAGTTAAAGTTCGAAAAAATTAAACCGTTAACCTCCACCTCCCACCCACATTTTATAGGTTTAATTTTTTCGAATTTTGACTATCGCCATTCGAAAGAGCATAGGTACAAAATCATGAAAATTTTGTATTATAGATTTTTTTAAATTCAGAATTATTTGAAAAAATATGAATATTTCGACATTTTCACCGCAGCTAAGATAATTTTTTTCTTACTTACCTTGGGCTCCTCTAACTATATAAGTACCTATTTATTTTTGTTCGCAGTTTGTGTCTATTGGGGCTTAGGCAACGAGTAGAAAACTATCCGAAATAAATAATTATTTCGGATACGGTTTTGAGATCATAAAAATTTCGGATATCCGATAGATACAGTGGCAGGTCCAGGAATTTATGTAAGCCTAGTCTCGTTTCGTCAAGAAAAAAACAGCGAATTTATTTTTTTAATTTTAATTTTTCATAAAAAACCCAATTTGATACATTTAAAAAATCCTTTAATTTCTATGTTTTACATAAATATATACTAAATATAAGCTCATCTGGTATCAGAGTTAAGCCTTATTTCTGACCCCTCTCCCCTATATTAGATCCGCCAATGTTTAAATAACACGAATGAAGAATGTTATTAATTTAAATTCCTGTACTAGCCGCCTTTCACTCGTTATCATTTGTGTAGTTTCAACGTAAATGATTTTCCATATAAACAAGAAATATATAATTTGCAATAGGTACGTTATTTTCAATATCTTTAAAATTAAAACAATATTTTTTGATAAGAAAATGTCTCATGTTTAGCGACATAGAACTATGGAACTATAAATCACACAAATTTCGGATTACTCTTAAAATGTACGTTATATAATCAAGATTAACTTATTAAAATTTCAAATCATTTTGATCAATAGTTTGGTAGTTATAGCCCTTTAAATAAAATATAAAAAATAAGTCCACGTGCTCCGAAGAACACGCGGATCAATTCACTAAATATTTAGGTATACTTATACATATCTAAATAGTCGCGTATATGTGTTATATCAGCAGTTCTTAAAATAGGGTCTGCAGACCCCTGGGGGTCCTCTAATCTTTTGCCAGAGGTCTGATATAAATTAAAGTACTTTTTTATTTACAAATGATATCTAATGACATATTCTTTGTTTTTCTGTCAAGGAGGGGGTTCCTGAAAAACAATTGTTCAAAATGGGGTCTCTAGATCATATGATGATAATTTAAAAATATAAGTTTATATATTTTGAAAATCGATTTTACAGATTCATCAAATTTCACAAAATTCATATAAATTTTAAATATGCCAAATTGAAAAAAATGAAAATATTTTTCTTAAATATTATATATATTATCTATTTACTTGAATATTGAATATACCTTAAAAAATTTCGAATTATGTATATGTGAATTAAAAAATAAAATAAATACCTACAATGATAAACAGAAAAAAATGCATAATTGTGTTCGTAAAAAGTAAAAATACATGTATATGGATATAGATATATCTGTACAACTCGATTAATTTGAACGAAAAAAAGTATAAGCAGCAAAAGAAAAAAATAGAATAAATATAAATAAAGAGCGAATGAAAAATATTTTTATATATTATAATAAAATATAACTTGTATAAATATACAATATATACATTTATTATATAATATATACATATATAAAATGCTTTATATATACATATTTATTATAAAAAACTGCACTTGTATGTAAAATTTTCTGTAAAATCACTTTATTTAAAAATAAAATGTTTTATTCTCAAATTTTCATTAACTTTATTCCAGTCTATTATTTTAATTTCAGTGTTTATAAAAGTCCAGGGCCTTATTAAAGGATATTTAAACTCAGGTACAAATACTGCCTAAATAAATTAAGCAGTAGTATTTTTAATTTCAAATTATTTAGGTTTTATACGAAAATTTGAATTTCTTTACCGCAGGTAAAAATATATAAAATACGAATTAATATAATACGTTTAAAAATTATAACAGACATTAAGCACGTGTCTTACATAAATTTATAAAACATAAAATGCCTTCTTAAGTTACAGTAAAAGGATAGACTATTGAGTCAAACAATTAATAAAGAAAAATGATAATTTCTTTTCTTGTACTTTACCCTGAGTCGTTGAAAATAATCTCTATTCTCCCTCTTATTTTATGATCTGTAACCCTCTTTCCCCTCGCATTCCCCGCCGCTCCATGAGTACAAGATTTATATTACAATAAAACTTTTGGTATGCATCCAAAGGATGCAGAAAGAAATATAACCAGTCTTGAATGAGGAAAAGGTTACCGATTATATTACACCTTGAATAACTATAGATCATGTATACATAGATATATGTATTTCTGTTTATAAGAATTTTGAAATGGCATTGTTTCTGAATTTACATTATTAATTGTCGTAATTAGTGATTTTCAAGTAAAATATGGGTACAACATTTTACTTGAATATTATTTTATGTACACTATTCCTCGTAATTTGGTTAGTAGATTAATTTCAGAAGAATCATTTGCGATGTTAAAATGATATACAATAGAATCTTGATCTGAATCATATATAGAACATTAAACTGTCTTTTGTGAAGTGATACATCAAAAAACATGAAAAATAAAAATAATATGATATATCTAGTAGTACAAGATCTATAGGAGTGGGGGTTGAGGAAAGAGGGGCTTAGACCCACCAGCAGGCGGGTCGGGATTGTTCGTGTACCCCCCGGAAGCATCCGAATGTAGCGGGAACCTCTCCGAACGCTGTTTCCTACATTTCAGTATCAAGTAAACTACCATAAGTGAAATGTATTTAACATTATCTACAAAAAAAATATTGTATCCCTTGCCATAAACATTCAAAAATAAACTTTGTATGTGATCGTTATAGTTTTGTGGTTAAAAATAAAAAAAATAAATAATATTTTACGTTAAAATAACAATACATTCTTTTGTTTCAATTGTTGAAAAATTAATTATTCGTAATATTTTTAATTGTTGTTACTTAAAGTTATTATATTAGTGTTGTGCTGGTTTTTGTTAATATTTTACAATTATTTATATTTATTTTTAAATGTGCTTTATTAAATTTACGTGTATTTTAATATTAAACAAAAGTGGCTTTCGTTTATTCAAAAGTTACAGCAAAATAAAAGTGTAATTTTTTTTGAGAACTTATTTGTTAAGTGTAAAGTGATATTTCTGTTCTTTACTAAGGATATATTTACAAGGATCTGCTATATAAAAGATCGGTTAGTGTTGAATTGTCTTTATTTGAATTCATGTTTATTGGCAAATATAAAAATAGATTGTGAGGCTTTTACTTTATAAAGAATTTATTAAAATATGGCCTAATCTTTTTTAAATATTGTTTATAATAATTAAATACTACCTTTTCTGTATATTTTTATATTTGTTAATGAACTAGTGTACATTTTTTATGTTTAAACATTTTATTATTGTCTAGTTTTAACTTTTAAAATAATATTTCAAACAATTTCAATTTTAATTGAATATTATTTTTCAATGTTCTATTATAATTCTCTCTCACTCTCTGGGACTATAGTTGTAAGCCACGTCTTTTGTTTTGTTCATATTGAAACGATGAATGCCTATATTAATTTACTGCATCTAAAAGCCCCTTTTATATACATATGCTCTTATAGAAGTTGGAATATAAATTGAAATAAATAGAAATACAGAGTTTTATCTGAAAGGGGCGGGAGTACGGCTTTACTGAAAGGTTTCATTGACCCCATTTCATTCTATCGCAAATTATAAATTATCAAATGTCATGTGTTGAAGAACAAAAAAAACTTTAAACTTCTTGATGTGGGTTAAGCATTAATAGAAAACATAACGATAAATAAATTCGATCAGTTCCTGAAAATATCGAATATTGAGGCTACATATCTATTCTTTAAAGGTCATGAAGTCAAGTCTATAGAAATCTGGTGTAAATTTAAGACCGCACATATATTTAATTCTATTTTTTAACTTGTCAGCACATTTTTCCTATAGGAGGGTCAGAAAACATTTATCCAGAGAAAAACACCGCATTTCTCACACCTAAATATTCAATAACTTTTCTTTAAACTCGAAAAAACTTTTATAGTTAATAATCAATTACGTACAAAAGTTTTTAAGAAGTTAAAGAAAACACCAGTGTATATAAATTAAATATTAAATATAGGAATATTTTGCTTTGTTCACGATTACTAAATAATTACATTAATCAAGATAAAGATGCCTGCAATTAACGTGAGTTGAAGAAAATTGTAGTGGCTAGATGTAGTTAGAGGATGAAATGAACACCCAAGATGTATGATGTGATAGTTAAAATTGACCCCTGTTGGGGTCAAATATCGTATTTCACAATTTCCGTATTTGTGACAATTTTTGAGAACGTAACATCTGCATGTAATGAGGGATTATTGATGCAGGGTTCCACGATATTTAGCACACGTTATATTAACTTTTAAGTAATAATAATATGGCACGCCACAACTTTTTTTTAGTTTTTGTTGGATATATAGCGCTGAAAATGAACAACATTATCGATTTCTGTTTTAATATACCTATATACATTATACATATGTATTGTATGTAATTTATATATTGAATATATATAACAATTGAGCCTTTATTAAATCCTGTCTCGTTCTTCTCTCGTCTACGAGACTACTATATTATATATTTTAACGAAACATCCTCGCTATATCGGATTTAACATTTCACTTTTCGTTCCGTGTTTGTCTGCTTGTCACATGCATAACTCATAACCCACTGAACCGATTTTGATGAAACTTTTTTATTAATTGAGTCTGGCTACTGGCTAGTATATGATCTAGTCTAAAGACATTCCAAAATTATGCATTTTTTAAAAAATATCTTATGAACGACGCATGTGACGTAAAAATTGTATAGAATCTTTTATGAAATGTTTTCAATTTTCTATCTATAAAACGGTCATTATAACTATTATGTGAAATGAGTTCCTTATGAAGATACTTCTCCATTTGCTTAAAAAAATTCACACAAAGCCAATTGATTTTCGATAGCATTTAGATTTAGATTATAAGTTAATATTTTCTAATAACATTTATAAAAATTAAATAGTAGTTCATCTGAATAATCGGTATTTATCAATTAATTATTGAAACCTTTAGTGAACTTAGCTCGAGGAAGTCCTGAGCAATAAACTTACTTGGCAGATGTTTTTTTATATTATCTATAATAAATTTTGTACATGTATAAAAAGATGAGAATTCGTGCGAGAATGGTCACGTGTACAAGACGAGACAATAGGGTTATGTTTGCTATAAATCACAGACGAAACGAGACCTATTTAACCTAGTCTCGTGTGAGCTCTAATTCGAATATAAAATCATAAATTTTATTAATCTTTAAATGAACCATCATGAAAAATATAAGTTAATTTATAAAACTTTAGTTTATATTTTATACTAATTTATTAAAACATATAATAAACAATATAAAATGAATATTGATGAATACGGGACGCAAAAGCCTATAAAACAAAACTTAACGATATATGGTTACCTACATATCAATCTAATCTAATCTAACCGGAACCGGAAAAATATAAAAAAATTGAAACGATATTAAGTAAATTATTTGAATAATATAAACACGAAATTTAGATTCTATTTAAATACAAATATACTAAAAGTGTATATGTAGAAATACTAGAATTAAATAATCACAAAAAATTAAAATTAAAAATAATAATTTAAATAATTTAAATGGTTAATAAATTAAACACAAAAATCGAAACAAAAATAATAAAACGAAAACAACTGCAGTACACAAAAAAAAAACTGTATTGGATCAAGAAAATCTTATTTGGTATATAACGAAAACAATATTTTCTTAATATAAGAAAAGTACCCTTAATCCAACTACATTATTTCTTCGTCCAAGAATACTATATTTTAAGAATATATTTCTTATCTTAAGAAAATATTGTTTTCGTTATATACAAAACAAGGTTTACTTGGCTCAAGTAAACCTTTCTACCTGCGTAGAAACAGGTTATAACGACATCGGTTAATACAACGTATCGGTTTTAAAGATTAAAAATAAAAGTCCAACCGAATCCCTTATAATTGAATTTTTACCGGTTATTACGACTATCCGTATTTACGACCTTCCCTTCGATGTCGTTATAACCGGTTTCTACTGTATTAACTATCATAGTATAAATCATAAATGTAATAATTATATATAAACAATATCATACAATAAATATAAATACAATCTCTTAAATCAAATACCCCTAATATAACAAAGTATAGTTAAATTTAAATAAATGTATTATGATAAAGTAAAAAATGTTTTTCCTGGGAAATACGGACTGTACATAAAGAAAACGCCGATAAGAGATTGCCATCCGTCATTCTGTCTACTTCTCATTATTTTTTTCGTAAGTGTGCACGAAAAAAAAACTATAAATTTTCTCACCTGCTTGTTTTCTATGAGCAGGTAATTTTTTAAGGTGTAGATTTTTATAGATTCTTTGATATATTTCTTTTAATATCGCTAAAGGTTTAATTTTTTTCACCTGTAATTAATGTTATTATTTAAAAGACAGGTAGATTAGGTTACAGTGAATTTCTGAGCTAATACGAAATATAAAATGAAATATTTAAGGCTTCTGTGGTCATATATAACTGTTGAGTGTCGCGGTATCTTTTAATTATATCTTCTGCCAACGTTTCGTTGTATATAAATCAGAACTTTCTAAGAAGTGAACCCACTGATAAGACGAGACGTGATTTTTGTCGGTATCTCGTCTATAAATTTAAACGAGAGACTAAGCGAGACGGTATGATTTTCGTTTATAAATCTAATCGAGCCACTACTGTGACGGAAAAAAAAATTTTTTCTTAGATTTTTTTAAAATTTACATAGATATTCATAAATATGTATACAAAAATTTGAGTTTAAATTTTGAAAATTGACTGAGTTAAAGTCAATTTAGTGAGACAATGTAGCACGGCCGGTTATGACATAACAAAAACATTGAACACGTTTATCTCGGAATGACATTTTTCGACCTGGTCGACACGATTCCCCAAAACTAACTAATGAACCCATTTCAATTTTTTAAAAATAATTTTCGTAATTGTAGCAGCTATCGTTGCACGTAGCCGATTTTTGAAATTTTGATATTTACTATTTTTAAAACCGCTCTAATAAAAAAAATTGGTCTTAAAATGAAAAAAAAAATTCAAAATGAAAAAATAAAATTAAAAAAACGGCTACGTGCAACGATAACTACATTCATACAGATATTGATAAAACTTTTATGTATTTTTTTCATATATAACCCTTCTCGAAATTTCGAGTCAACCTTAGAGAAAAATATTTTTTTTGGTCGTCACATCGAGGCTCATAACTTTATAAATATTTAATATTTTTCAATAAAAATTGATATTAAATAAGTTGAATATATACTTAATAAAATGTCCTTTACCTGATTTAAAAATAATTAGTTATATCTGTGAAAAAAATTCCCAAACATTTAAGATATTGTCAATTTAAATTATAATTGAATAAATGATGTCTGCATTGGGTAGTTAAAGACGTCAACCAAATCAAAAATTAATAATGCCATTTTGCCCCCCCCCCCATTATTTGATTTAATTGATTCATATGTAGACAATACGTAGACTTCATAATTAATAGTCTACACTCTACGACACTGATGTATTTGTACATTAATACGATATATTATTATACCTCTTTATATGTTTTATTTTATTTATTAACCTGTTGTATAATGTATAATTAATATTATGCACATATATCTTACAAAATAAGGTATGTATGAGAAAGAACAAACATATAGTAATATATAATATATAATCCTTGTATCACATTGAAGGATTTAACATTATGTGTGTATTTATATAAACAGCAATTAGCAATGGAATTAAAATAAGCTTAATTACCTACTACAAAATTCATTGAATCAAAATATAAATTCTTCAATCAATATTTGATCAAAGGTACTCTAGTCTTTGTATGTTAGACTGGGCATTTTTCGTAACATTTATACAAAAACCTAGATCAAATATATTCAATTCAGGAGCAAAAGTGATTAAAAACTTATACGCATCCTGTATAAATATAAAGGCTGCACAGAAAAAAAATTGTATTGGACCAAGAAAACAATATATATTTTCTTAATATAAGAAACACACTCTTACGTTATACCTTCGTTCAAGAATACTATAGTTGGTTTAAGAGATTATTGCTTATCTTAAGAACATATTGTTTTCGTTATATACAAAACAAGGTTTACTTGGTTTGAGAAATCCTTTCTACCAGTGTGTATAAATATAAAAGGTGTAACATTTCTTCAAAATAGTGAGGGAGATGCGATGGCGTTTAGGATATATCTCTCTTTTTTTAATAATAAAAAAATGAAATAGACCCCCTGTTTAAATAAGGACAAGTATATCCTAAAGTATTTTCTATCTCTTTCTTTTTTTTGACATACGGCTCTGTTTTTGAGTCAAATGCGCGGTCCATGTTTTATGTTTATGGTATTAAATATATAAGTATAGTTGTTAAAATTTAGTCCCTTTATGAAGTACCTACCGAATAGTGTTATGTTGTCCACGCCCTACGGTACTTACTAACAAAAAGATAACTTGCTGGCATTTTTTTTAGGAGATGAGGTTTTGTCCCAAAAAAATGTTTAAAAATCAGACCATAAACTCAAATTTTCGTAAACATCTCGACTTCAACTCGCCACTTCTTTGTAAAAAATATTTCTTCCACGTAACTAACATATTTTCTGAAAAGATATGAGCCAAATCGGACCATAAATACAATTTATCGAAATATCTCGACCCCAGCACCACCTATCGGTTCAAAAAAAAAAAACTTATTTGAGCACCAAATGAACATATGGTGTGAATATGGTTTCGATACGTCCAGTGGTTTAGGCGTGATGACGTTACATACCCCCAGCATCACCTACCGGGTAAAAAAAAACTTATCGGAGCACCAAATGAACATATAGTGTGAATATGGTTTCGATACGTACAGTGGTTTAGTTGTAATACATTGTAATGGCGTTACATACATATGCACCAACGTTTTTCTATTATTAAGATGAAAAATTAAAAAAGCAAATATATATTACAAAATAAAAATATTTCAAAATTTCTTGTAAAATTCCAGACAGATCCGAGACGTGATTTATTTTACTCTCGTGGACATCCCTAATTTTTATAGTAACAAATATTAGACGTATAAATTTTAAATGGTTCAAATTAAATATTAATTATAAGTTAATATTTAATTACCAAAATTCTAGGTGTAAAACAATTAATTATTCTTTATACGAGAGAATTTTTAAAACGTGTTGTAATAAATGAGCTAACAAAGTATAAAAGGGAAATTCTTCACCGTAATCCTGAAAATGATTATGTCAATCGGAAAAAAGAAAAACATAATATGAGAGTCGTTTAGGATTTATCAAAACATCATGAAAACATTTGTTGTTTAAAATAAAAGTACACATAAACATTACAAAATATGTATAAATGGAAAAAAGTTGACAAAAATTCACAGAATACATTTGTTGAGTTTTATACTTTAACATTGCCGTTAAAGGGGATAGACTGGTTTAAAAATCTATCAAACACTGACCTGAAGTACTGAAACTAGTCGTGGGCTACAAATAGGCCCATATACAGCATTATACCATTTATAAATACGTTGGAAATGTATCGTATTATTTTATGTTTGTGTTCTTTACATTTTGATAGCGCTAACAAAAAGTTTCAAAGTGTGAATTTTAAAATCACATTATTTGCTATATTTTTTATAAAAGATAAAGTTTTATACGTGAAGTTTCGAAAAAGTCAATATTCCAGAGTTTTCTTTTATTTAAAAAAAAAACTTTTGAAAAAATAAAAATAAATTTATCGCTCCAAAATCTCGTTTTTTGGGGTTAAATTAACAGACCTTTTTTTCAAAATATACTGTGAAACTTGATTAAGTGGGATTTTGATAAGTGGGTCCCGTCACTTCTACATTTGCACATCTATAACTGGGTAAATGGGACACCTCTTTAAGTAGGATAAAATAACTGGTCTCTTGAGATTCCAGTTATCCAGGTATTACTCTATGTACCTACTAAATTATTAGACGCACTATAAGATTAAATTATCAGGTGATCTATGCTTTATTGTTTTTACTATTTTTTAACACAAATAAAACATCATTATTATAGAAAAAATATGTATTTGTTAACTCTTGAAAAAAAATGAAATTAATGTAATTAAATGTTAATATTTTGTTGAGCCACTTTTAGCCGCTATGAGAGCTTCAATTCTGCGCGGCATGCTATCAATGCAAGACTTGACTGTCTCCTGCATTTGAGAATAATGATTCCACACATGAATTATATTTTCTAATAGTTGCGTTTTGTTTGTGATTACATCTTTAGCCACTTCTCTATTCATTAGCTCCCACACGTTTTCAATTGGATTCATATCGGGGCTATTACCCGGCCAATCCAACAGAGGGATATTTTGCTCTTCCAAAAAAGCTTTAACAGACCGTGCTGTGTGGCAGGGAGCTCCATCTTGCATAAAAATGAATGGTTCCCCATTTGGAAACCATTCTTTGAGCTGCGGAATTAACCGATTTTGTAAGATTAAAATTACAGTGCGTCGAATAATTTGGCCAGGGACTGTATAAGATAATCCTAGAATTCTATTCAGAACTCTCGAAAAAAATATTTTATTTGCTGTAGTGTGTAATATTAAAATAGCATTTTCAATTTTCAATAATAGTTTTTTTTTCCGGAATATGCGGTGATAATTTTGCATCCTTACAATTTTCAAAGGATAGAAAAAAACAATGTTTTTGTAAAAACACTTTTTTGTTTCATAAATCCTTACCTAAGCTTATTAAAAACTGAAGGAATTTTAATAAAACATGGTTTATTATAGTTCAAAATTGGGTGATATCCCATAATTGTTATTTTTCTTCGAAATTTCTTAAGAACGGTGCATGTTACGTAAAATTTTATAGAACCTTTTTTGTAGATTATTAAATTTTCTGTAATGAAGGTCATTACAATTTGCCATTTTTACTAGTTTTTATAGGATTAACGTAAACATTCATACTTGACAAAATTGATATAGCAGGCATGCACAGGTAGAAAGGTTTACTTGAGCCAAGTAAACCTTGTTTTGTATAAAACGAAAACAATATTTTCTTAAGATAAGAAATATATTCTTAAACTAATTATAGTATTCTTGGACGAAGAAATAATGTAGTTGGATTAAGAGTACTTTTCTTATATTAAGAAAATATTGTTTTCGTTATATACAAAACAAGATTTTCTTGGTCCAATACAGTTTTTTTTTGTGTGTGGTTGTACGGGTTCCACCCTAACGCCAAAACTTTAATTTAAATACAAAAAATTGATACACAAATGGAATATAATAGTTACAGCATCCTTTCTATAATTACTGAAATTTTTTTGAATGTACTATAATTTTCCTATAAATACATTTATTGTAACAAATATATAACCTAATTAGGTATTTCGCGAAATCATTCGACGACACTAAATTTTAATTGATTGCAAAATAGATCGTAGAGATTCCATTTAAGTTAATTTCTAATTGTACCATACCAGTAAATTTACGTAATATGTTAATTTTCAATATACTTACCTGATAATGAATACCTATGGCTTGATTATTTCTGCAACATTTGAAGCATTGGTAATCTCAATAATTTGAATAACGTTACAAAAATAATGTGTGATACTTTTTTTCGTTACAGCTGAAATATTTTATGATTTTCCTTTTATATTCTTATTTTAAAGTCCATATTTCTATGACAAATTGAAATATGGTGCATGAAAATTTTGAATTTTAGTTTTCATTTAAATTATGTTTATTTTATAGAAAATGACGTGAAAAGTTGAAATTTTCAAACCGCAGTTCTGTATCTTAAAACGTTCTCGAGATATGGCCTTTTAAAGTTTTCGATTTTTGAAAAATTTGAAGAAAATGGCCGTAACTTTTGAACGTGTGGTCGGATTTGATTTTTGTCGACAGATTTGAAATCAGCGTATCAAAATCTATCTGATGACATGTATAATACTTTAAAAAAAAATGGTCAAAAATCGACATTTTTTTAAGGTATACCCCTTGGATTTTTTTCGATTTTTCGCGATTTTTTTTTGTCGAATTTTGAAGTGTTATACATGTTATTGTATAGATTTTGACACGCTGATTTCAAATCCGTCGACAAAAATCAAATCTGTCCACACGTTCAAAAGTTACGGCCATTTTTCTCCAAAATTTTAAAAAATTGAAAACTTTAAAAGGCCATATCTCGAGAACGTTTTGTGTTACAGAACTGCGGTTTGAAAATTTCAACTTTTCACGCCATTTTCTATAAAATAAACATAATTTAAACGAAATCTAAAATTCAAAATTTTGTAGTATAATTTTCATGCACCATATTTCAATTTGTCATAGAAACAATTGACTTTAAAATAACAAATAAAAAGGGAAATTATAAGTTATCTAAAAATATAAGGGGGTTGGGAACCCCTGAACTAAAGCAATAATTTTTTTACAAAGTAATACGCCCCTTTTGAAGGAGGAGAGGGATTTTTCAAAGTATTATTCAATTTTAGAATTCACATATTTTATATATTTATTTTTATTTTCTATAATAATGTTAACTTCACATATGAATCAAAAAAACATAACCGTAGTATGTACCATATGTATATAATATATCTCAAAATTATCCAGGAAAAAATAGCAAACTGATAATTACATTTAACAGGAAATATAAAAAAAGATGATTTCGAGGTTGGCAGTACTGATAAACCAGCATCATCGCGTATACAGCCTTCCAACATTGAACAATTAAAATACCTTTACCTTATCGCCAAATATATTATAAAATACCGTCACAGTCTAAGCTCATATAATAATAAATGCATTAAACAATTTAAAATTTTATTACAATACAAACAAAATGGCAACAATGAAAAAACAAAAACACGCTTATTTATGATACGGTTTTTAAAGATATACAATAGAAAATAATACCATTTGTACGTCAAATCGAATAAAAAGAATCAATATTTGAAATATGTACTACTCGGAAAAATGTCAATTTGTATGAAATATTTGTAATAAAATCTAAGATAAAATAAAACTGGTGAGTGTTTCGTATATGTTTTATTTTACTTTTTATAGAAAAATATAAACGATAGTTGATTTGGAACTAACAATAAGTTATGACTTGGGAAGTTATATAAAGGGGAAGACAAAAGGTACCATTTTATTATTAATATCATGCGGCAATGCACTGAAATTTGTACGGTTACTTTCTTAAAAAAACGGTCGTTTATGGAAGAGGTCTTTTGTCGGAAAAATTGTATTTTAATTTGGTGTTTGCGTTGGTAAAAAGGGTGTCCAATTTCTGGGAAGTCAGGGAAGCCTGAAGTGGTCAGGGAATTTATTAAAAATTCTGGAAAGTCTGATGCTTTTTCAAGTTTTTTTTATTTCTTTAATACTTATATCATTCGAAAGGTACTTTGCCATAGGTGTGCACAAAAATATCATGTGTGTATGTTGCCCTTAAGGCAGGTAAAATATTAGTCGTATTTCAACCATAGATGATACTAGTTTTTATTAATCAAATACAGTATTGATGTCTCTCTTCAATATTTCAAATATCTCAAACATTTAAATACAACAATGGATAGTCATTTAAAAACTGAAGTAAACAATTAAAAATTTTGAAATTGATTATATATTTTTTTTTCAATTAACTTATTGTTATAGTATAATATATATTCTTTAATTTTATTCAAAACGTATTTAGTTAAAATTACTAATTCTTTTAATAGACAGTGGTTGGATTATAAAGTTTATCCGGACTTTTTTGAGTGATCATTGTCAGATATTGTACCAGATGACTTAATGATGGCATTTTGTAAAGTAATGTATTAAATCATTCTAATAATGTAATATGGGCAAACAGTCTTTTTTCTGCAAAAAGAAAGATTATAATGCGGTGTTTACACTAAAAAAAAAAAAAAAAACAGAAAAACAATAAACCCTATACATTTTTAAATACGAAGTATTTTAAAGTCACGATGTATCTGTTTTGTTTTTTCGGTGTAAACACCGCATAAGACCAGCGATAAGAAAAATGGTAGCGGCTGAATTATTTAAATTTTATAAAAAAATGATCAAAGAATTTATAATTTAAAATAGTCAAAGAAAATTCAGGGATTTTTTTTCAAAAATCTGTAGGCATCCTGTGAAAATTTAATCAAAATCGGTTCAGCATTTTCATAAATTTGTATTAACAAACAAGCAAACATCCAAAAATTAATATTTATTATATTAATTAAGATTTAGAATAAAAAATGTTCTTAATTTATTATGAAAGAAATTTTTTTATTGATGCTAAATATTAAATCTTCAATATGTGTTGAAACGTTGGCTGAAAATACAATAATATACCCTTAATCGCCATCGCAAAAAAATATTCAAAGATCGCCGCGAGAATCTATTTATAACTATCGTAAATATAAAAAATTAAATTTAAAATAAGATAATAAATATGTCTTCAAATTCATTGACAAAAAATAAGTTATTATTAGTATTATACTACAGTTCCTTTAACTTTAATACGTTGATACATATATAGATATGATATTTATATATAATATTATATAAATAATGTACATAAGTATACGTTTATTCCTATATATGTATATAATTGTTTATTTTTAAACAAGAAATTTCTCCGAACTCGTCGAATAAAATAAAATAAAAGTAAAACATTTTTTGAAATATTTTTCAATCGTAAAAAGTTTTTAATGAATTACATAACCATAGCATGTTTTAGTTTGAATTAATTTTAATTAATTGAATTCATTAGAATATTAATATTGTTTTATAAAATACCGTTTTTATAATTGTATTAAGTTTAATTATGAATTTACACATTTTATTCATACTTAAAAAATAATTTGCTATTATAATTTCAATTACACTACTGGAAAAAATTAAAGGAACACAAAAATTTCCTAAATTTTTTAGTGATTTTTGAAAGGTTGTAACTCAGTGAAAAATAATTGTATGAAGATTTAAAAAAGATGATTTTGAAGCTTTAAGTTTCTAGTTTTGAGATCTTTGGGCAAATTTTTTTTGCGGGTTACGGTTATTACGCAATCATAAGAAATAACGCGAGACAAAAATTTTCAAAAAAAAAATTATTTTTGTTTGGGTAGATTTTTTGGGGAAATTTTTTCTCGGTTAAACCAATGCATTGATCAGTTAGCTATTTTACTTAGCTTTAATTTGCTCTTTTAAAATTCACTCTACGTCGATTTATCGCTAAGATATCTGACTTTAAATGAAAAAGGATCCTTTTGTCTTTGATCATCAATATTTCAGCAAATAATGATCGCACAGTAAATCTAAGGACGGTTTTGAAAACATGAATAAATTATCTACAAGGATATACCATGATTTTTAAAGAAAAAATTTTTTTTGTATCATCCACATTAATTTGAAAAACACTGAAAAAAACGACTTTTTACGGTTTTTTAGAAAATCTACGGCGTATTTACTAATTTTGATGAAACGACTAATGTTGAGCGTAATTTTTACAGCTGAATATATCCACAATAACCCATTAAATTTATACGTTGATCCATCGAACCGTTTTTATGTTCCAAATGATCAAAGTTTTGAAAAGAATTAAAGGAACACGTTTATTGCTCCTAAAAATTCTGTAATCATTATCAAAATGAAATGAAGATTTTTTTTTTGATTGTTCCCACAATTTTTCACTACAGATTGTTTTTTTTAGGAAAATAAAAAAAGAAAAGAGAAAATTTTTTTTAACATTTTTTTAAGTTACTGCACATTTAAAGAAACAATATCTAGTCGTATCTGAAACGATTGAACCTTTGCATTCCATAATTATGCTAATCTGTACTAATTGCACATACAATTTGATACCCCGAACTGAATAGGTGTAACTGTCTTCAACAAGAGCAACTTCCGGCTCAGATAAATGCCACCTGACTATGAAAAAAAAATTGAAGTTTTAAAAAAAACTTAATAATTTTTTTTTACAAAAACTTGAAGAGGGTTACACCTATAGGGTGGGTGTTAGCGCATCAGTCGTATTTCGCGCTTATGCGCGGTACCAATAACTTTTTTATAAAAAAAAATTTATAAGAAAAAAATTAGTTTTAAAAAAAAATGTTTTCTACAATGTAAGTAAACTTCGCAGAAAATATCGATAAATCAATCTTATGAATGTGTGTAAATCGTGGCCGTAATTCAGTCGGGATATCAACTTTGCATTTAATACAAGTGCAGATTAGTATAACTATGGAAAACAAAGGCCAAATCGTTCCAGCAACTTAAAAAAAATTGTTAAACATTTTAACAAAAAATTCTTCATTTAATTTTGATAATGATTACAGAATTTTTAGGAGCAATAAACGTGTTCCTTTAATTCTTTTCAAAACTTTGATCATTTGGAACATAAAAATGGTTCGATGGATCAACGTATAAATTTAATGGGTTATTGTGGATATATTCAGCTGTAAAAATTACGCTCAACATTAGTCGTTTCATCAAAATTAGTAAATACGCCTAAGATTTTTTAAAAAATCGTAAAAAGTCGTTTTTTTCAGTGTTTTTCAAATTAATGTGGATGATACAAAAAAAATTTTTTCTTTAAAAATCATGGTATATCCTTGTAGATAATTTATTCATGTTTTCAAAACCGTCCTTAGATTTACTGTGCGATCATTATTTGCTGAAATATTGATGATCAAAGACAAAAGGATCCTTTTTCATTTAAAGTCAGATATCTTAGCGATAAATCGACGTAGAGTGAATTTTAAAAGAGCAAATTAAAGCTAAGTAAAATAGCTAACTGATCAATGCATTGGTTTAACCGAGAAAAAATTTCCCCAAAAAATCTACCCAAACAAAAATAATTTTTTTTTTGAAAATTTTTGTCTCGCGTTATTTCGTATGATTGCGTGATAACGGTAACCCGCAAAAAAATTTGCCCAAAGATCTCAAAACTAGAAACTTAAAGCTTCAAAATCATTTTTTTTTAATTTTCATACGATTATTTTTGACTGAGTTACAACCTTTCAAAAATCACTAAAAAATTTAGGAAATTTTTGTGTTCCTTTAATTTTTTCCAGTAGTGTATATACATAATATTTAAATAGCTTAGATGATAACATCCCTTCCTGCATAGATAAAACTATATAGGGTAAATATAGTTTAGCCCCTCCTTAGTTAATAAATAATTTTTTTAAATCAATTTTTTTTTTCAATTTGTGTCTTTAAAATATTTGTATCGTATTCAATATTTAAACTAATGTCCGGTATTATAAAGGGGTTAGCAAATTTGCAAGCTAGCTAGCACTCTCAAATGAGATATCAAACTTATATGACAGTTCTCTTGGAGTTTTCTGATGACTTTAACAACTTACGCGTTGTATATAAACACCAACGGTATTAAAACAGTGATGATATTATGAAAATTATTTTGTACGGTCAGAGTCGCCAACTGTGTTACAATACTGCTCTAAATTCCGTAGCAAATCCATAGATACTAACAAAAAATTAATAACCTCATTTGTGAGTGCTATCTAGCTTTCAAATTTGCTAGCCCCTTTATAATACCGGACATTAGTCTATTTTATTTTAAAATAAAATAATACTTTTGTACTTTAAAAGTTTATATTTGGCAATTCTATCGACGTGAGTTTAAAATCTCACGAGAATGAAAAGTATCAAAGTATGTTTTGTGACAAAACTTACTTCGTTCACAATAAAAACTGCACTATGTAAAAAGTTTTGGACAAAATTAGAAATAATTTTACAAATGTTTAAACGTGCTAAATTGTCTGCAAAGTGTTCATTGTTCATAATGTTCGTGGTCCATCAATGTTGTCATAGATATGAATGAAACTAATTTTTCTAGAATAACTGATATTACCTCTATGTCAAGGTATGTAAAGTAAGGTAGTCTCATAACTCGACGCGAGAGAGGGAAATACGTCATCTGGGATGCCAAAATATTTTGTGGTGTATTTTTTTTCAAATATCAACAAGAAATGTTTCTTTTAGATTATTCGAATTTTCCTATAATGGGCAAGCAATCGAAAATAGAGCCGTGTCAAAAGAAAGAGTTAGAAAACGATTTGTGATACATTTCACACTTGTCCTCATTGAAACAGAAGTGTCTATTTCATTCTTCTTAGAAAAAGAGAAAGATATATCCCAAACCCCACTGCATCTCTCTCGCACTTTCTTTAATAAATGTTACACCATTATGTTAATACAGAATGCGCGATCCATTCTCTATGTCTATGGGTCCAGTAGTTTTTAAAGGCTTAACATAAAAATTTTATTTAATATTTTTTGTCAAATAAAAAAATGTAGGTATCTACGCTACTGTATCTCCTGTTAAGAAGATTTTATACACATGTTAATCAATTAGTAAAATGTGTAAAATATAAACGATATGTTATATATTGTCCGTTTGACAAAATATGTATGCAAATATAAATAATTTAGACGAAAAACAGATTTTAAAGTGGTGCATTATTTTATTTGCCATACGTGATGTAAATATCAATATAATTATGTATAAAATGGTTTAACCTTTCATCAGAGTTTGTAAAAATTTAAATTCCAAATGTAGGTAGGTACTCATATTATTAATGTTATCTAGGATATTTATTTAAATCTAGTTGAAATCCAATATACATAGATGTTTCATTTTTTTTTTTTTCCCTTGGCCTTCCATTTCTGATTTAGCCAGTAGATGTTTCATTGTATTTTTATTGAAAATATAACTCAGTATCTCATGTAGTTTTCAATGGCGTCACTAGAATTTTTTAGGGAGGTCAAAATTTTGTTTTATTAACTTCCCAATAGGAAGTTATTGTAATTGGTCCGAAAATCGAAATCAAAAATTTTAACATATTTTCATGTTTCAAGGGCATTAGAGTATATTTACACTATTTTCAGAAAAATGTCTGTGTCTGTGTGTGTGTGTGTGTGTGTGTATGTACGTACGTACGTACGTGTCCTTTTTTTCCGGGACGAAATCTCGCGAACAAAAAATGCTATTGACTTCGTTGGGGTGCTAATCGAAGCGTCTTGACGTGAATATGATCTGAAAGAAAGGATTTTTCGAAATTCAACCCCTACGGGGGTAAAAAGGGTGTTTTTTTTCATTTTTATTTTTTTTCTTGGTCGAATTTAGTCGGAACTTAGAATAAATACTATACAATACAAATAATGAAACGTGTATTTCAGTATTTATTTTTTATATGGGTCCAAACAGCCATTAAAGGGATGAAAACCACCATCAAAATTTGAATTTCATACTAATAAATACATCTAATAATTCATGTTGCCTTGGAAACAACACAATTCAAAATTCAAACTGTCAGATTAGTTTTTCTAAAAATGTGCATTATATTATTGACATTATTAGGATATTAGAAAACTAATATTCATAATACAAAGGGTGAGTTTTATTTCTGATAAATTCCATTAAAATTTTTCATATACATATTAAAAAAAAAATATTTACAAACTATAACATAGTAATATTAATTATGGAAACAATAAGTAATCAGTATTCAAGTATTGTAAGTCATACCATGTTGGGAAGTTGATTGTGTGGACCTAAAGGATCGCACTCCACAGCATTATACGTTATATAGTTTAATTTTATATCCCCGGGTAAAATTGGATCCGGCAGCTAGTTTCATTTATAATTATATTTAAAATAAATAAATAAAAATTACCAAATGTCACCTCACTACTTACAACGCTATGAGGGGCCAGATGCCCTGCCCCTAACCCCTCGCTTTTTACTCAACTGGTAGGTCTACAGTACATACGAGACGGACTGTAAAAAATAAAGCAATCTCGTCTCGGTCTCGTATCATAATTTGTAGGTATATTATGCGTTATTTAATTATTGATTTAGAAATAATATTATTAAATGGTGATTTTTTACTTATTATTGATAATATTTTAAAGCTACAGTCTTGACAGTCTCGTCTCGTTCGAATTTAAGGAAATCACGTCTAGGTGTGCACCCCTAAAAATTATTTTTTAAAATTGAAAAATAAAACGGTAAACTTTCTTAAGAAATTATTTTTATTCTATTTTATATTTTAATTTCTAATTATAATACTTATTTACTGTTATAAAATTAAACTGGAATATTTAATTTAATTAACAAAATTAAAGTGATGATATTTTGAATAATATAAATGAAAAATAAAAGTAGAATTCAGTTCAGAGAACATGACCAAATATTCCATGATGTAAAATTACATTTCTGCAAGCGACGGCTAGAGTTAGGCCTACACAAAATACAAAAACCGTTCAAAATACAGTTTGTCGACCTTTTAAAAATATACCACACATCAAAAATTATTACTTCTGTAGTTGTTTTTATAAAACATATATTTTTTCAATGAAAAGTTTATTTATATTTACAAAATTTCATAGAATTTATGTTTTAATAACTTAAAATATCTAAAAATAGTATTTCTCTTTTAAAAATTGAAATAAAAGGAAAAATAAAAACATTTTTATATAAATAAATAATAACTCCCTTTAAAAAATTTCAAATAAGTTTTGATAATTGCAACTTATTTAAAATTAACCTGTTGATATTATTAAACGTTAAATAATACTTCTATCATAATATAGAAATCGACTAATCTATTTTTAAAGTAAATAATAGTATAAATCATAAAAATTTCAAAAAACTTTTATAATACAGTAGAACCTTTTTCCAAAATTATCCAACATAATTCAGATCAATAAAAAGTACAGTAAACAAATTTTTGTAAGTATTTTTTCCATCAAAAAAAATTTATAGAGCAATGGCTACTATGTTTTTATATAAATAACAGTTGTATCTTAAGTTTTCATAAAATATTAAAGCTAAGAACATGCACTGAAAAATAATCTAACTATTGGTGAAAACCGCACTAAAACCGGTTCAGTAGTTTTCATGTTTACCCGAAACATGTAGAAAAATAAAAATTTCTTTTATAGAGGTTTATAGAGATTTAACTTCTGATGAGACTCAAATACAGATATAAAGTCTCTATTACCCCTCCTTCAAAAAAACAAACAAAATGAATTTAAAAAATAAAACAGTATGCTCGTGTATTTATTTCCAGTAAGGTTTCATTAATTAACCCAAACTGAAAAACACAACAACCTACTAATTCATTTGATGGAAAAATACCAAATGTCACTATCAATTATTTATTTCAGCGAAGCCGTAAAAAAATGTTAGAATAATTGAAAACGTTACCGGGTAATCCCATCAAAAATCATCGGACTGGAAACATTGCATATGTGTTCACAAACAGGTCACACTGTTGTAGAAAAGGTTCAAATTCGAATATTACTTTTACGATTAAATACGATTTTATAATTATAATATTATCATGTTTAAAATATATAAGAACATGAAATTAAATTTATTTATATGAAAATTTCTGTTTGTAACATCTGAACCGATATTTTTTCAGAGTTTGCAGCTGATATAATAGCTAAGTTTTATGTAGTTAGGTTAGGGCGTTAAAAATTCCCGTGAAATTGGGGTTTTGTATTCTATAGTGATATTTTTAAATAATGACAGATTTATTTATTTCTCTTAAATTTAAAGTTACACGTTTCTACTTTAAAATAATCGATTTTAGATCTAATATAATATATTACTGAATGGAGTGATAACTAAATACAATGGAAGAATAAGTAACAAAACAGAAACATCGTGTCTTTAAAATACTTCGTATTTAAAATTGTATAGGGTTTATTACTTTTTGGTCATAAAAACACAGTGTTTCTGTTTTGTTTTCTCGGTGTAAACACCGCATTAGATAGTTATATGTTATATGTTTTATATGTACATATATCGTTTTTAGAAATCTGAACTCGATTTAATCTCGATGAACATAGTTTGACTTTTGGACAAAATATCACTGAATAAAAAAAATTAAAAAAATCAGAAAATGTCGAAATTTATTAGAAAACATTTTCGTATAAATTTTGAATTCAATGTTTAAAAATACTTATTTTTGGGTAAGACTAGTTGTTTTTGATTTCAGATGCTTGGTAAAATTAAATTCATAGCATCTAGTAGAATTTTAAATATATTATTTTTCGAATTAATAAGTACCTGTTACACAATACTCGATTTTTGAAAAACTGTAAGCAATGATTGAAGAAACGTTAGTTATGCTTATAAACTTACTATCCCCAGGGGCTGAATACTAATTTTAGCTTTATGAGGTTTTGAAAATCATGGCAGATCTGGATAACATACTCAAATAGTTCTGGAGTTTTCTAATATTTAATAAAATTCCTATTCTTTGTGGGGCGGGGGGCGGGGGGGATACATTAAGTGAATTATTGTTTTTATTTAAAAAACTTTTAAATAACATTTAAAAAAATATAAAGTATACATTATACATCATTGCAAAGTAATGTCAAAAATACATAATAATAAGTTATAAACAATAAGTTTTTAAAAAATTTTTAGAAATAATGTATAAAGGTATATCTAATAAAACAATAATAATAATTATTTAAATTTTATATTGTTTTCTATTAAAGTTTTGATTAATTTTCGTGTTCTTTTATATCTAAATCAGCGTTTCTCAAACTTAAGTAGTCTAGAGTCTCCCGTTTAAACAATTAAACGTTTAAACCCCTTTCTCCACAAAGAAGGCCATTAGATACTAATTAATCACTGGTAAACAAAATGAAAAGCACTTTAATTTATGCCAAACATGTTTCACGGACCCTAATTTAAGAACCGCTGATCTAGATTATTATTTATTTGCATTGATAGACAATATTCTACAAGCAAAAGTTACTGTATTTTTATAAAACACCAAAAATCACTTCTGAAAATTTTATGTCTGTATATAGAAAATGTTAAGAACATTTTGTTTCAGAACTTTTTTTCTGATGAAAACGAGTTAAAAAAGTCAATATCAAATATCCACAAAAGAACCATTTCAGAGATATGGGAGATTCTCAGCTTCTTTAAATTAGTTATTATAGGTATTTTTATCATCGATTTATCAATTTTGCTGTTGTTTATTTGTTTGTTGAAAGTAGAATTCTACGATATCAAAACTTCCAATTGATCTTTCCGTTTTAGATCTAAAAGTCTAAATAAACACTTTTCATTTCGTGTCTGTCTGTCTTCTTTATTGTTGTCACAATCACAAACATGACTCATGAACCACTGAACGGATTTAAATTAAACTGTGTTTTATAGTTGAAAGAAAACATATTATTTTTCAAAAAAATCTCAAGAGTGACACATTTTACTTAAAATTTTATAAAGCGTAAATTTTTGTATAAAAAAGGTCATTACTGCTTTTGTAGTAATATGCAGAATAGGGTATCTGACAAAATTTTAAAATATGGGTATTGTAAATTGTGTGCATGTGTATAATAGATACTTCCTTAGTATCTTTTTCCAAAATAATGCCGAAAAAACGTTGAAAATAATCTTTTTTTATTCCTGCCAAAACGCGCATTCAGTCACAACGTAAAACACTAAAATCAACCAAAATCATACCAATGGCAGTTCTGCTAGACGCGTTTGCGATCACGTGACAAATAGGTTAAATATTACATTTTAAAATTAGGTTTATTATTAAAATACTGACTTATTTCACGTAAAAAACACTTGTTTATAAATTGTAATAATATATGCTACACTATTTAGAACATTTTAGTCTATTTTACCCTATTTAGTACGAGTATTCACTTGGCAGATGTTTTTTTATTTATAAGCAAGCATTCTAAAGAATATTAAATAATTTGTTTGATTCATGTAAAGTATTCCACCAATCAAAAGCTTCCAAAAATAACAGAATTATTAAAAAAATAGAGTTATTGTGTTTGGTTTATAAACAGCTCTTTTAAATTAAACTTTTTATGAGTCTTTAAAAAAGTGCTATGTTATTTAAAACCGTGCAATAAGAAAATCTTATTTAACCACCATTCAAACGGCATAAGTGAAGTCATTGTATTCTCCAGGGGGTATATTGGTTGTTGCGACCCTTCTGAATCTTGGAACCTAAAAATTTAACAGCTTGTAAAATTCTTTAAAGAAACTAATCGTTATTTTTGTGTATAGACGTGTTTTTAAATGTGCCGAATATCTTATTTTCTACCTGTGAAAACAAATATTTGTACATTGTTTTTTTGTTTAATCTGACAACAAGTTGTGATTTTTGATCTTAAGTCTTTCGTGGTTTTTATTATGGACGTATTTGACGTTACGACTGTTTTAATAATAATACACTCAGTTCTCTGCTATACGACCATCCACTACACGACCGCTCCGTTACACAATGTGCCGACAGTTCTAACCAACGTCCTTCCCCCATTCCCACCATAATACCACCGTGACTGCTATATTTCTGCGCGTTTAAATTCACCAATCAACGTTAAAGTCGGCGCGGTGGTGGGTGCCTCTCTGGCCGTCGTGTAATGGAATTTTTGAATTACCAATGCCGTCGTATAGCAGAATGTTGAGTGTACATAGAGTTTTAAGCTTTTATATTTATATTTTGGGGTTTATTCATTGTCATTTTCGTGACCAAACTCAGTGCCTATAATTTCTCTAACTGGTTTAAAAATTAAATGATTTTATTATTAAAAACTAAGGTACTTCCACGTACTAACTTCTTTCGTAAAATATTTTGAAGGAATATTTAATGACCTTTTTTAATAGAAAATTTAATGCTCTACAAAAAATATTCTATGCAATTTTCACGTAACAAGCACCGTTCTTGAGATATACCAACCCCGCATATACCTGATTTTTATGATTTTTTAATAGAACAATCTACCTAATTAGATCATCCAATTAAGAAACCAATTTTCATTAAAATCCTTTATTTGTGCGTTCAAGAAGACTTTTAGAAATGCAGAAAAGTGCTTATGAAATTTAGAAATCAGAAATCAATAATTTATAGCTTTCATCTTCCTATTCTTTGAATATGGCGAGGAGGCAATTCCCTATATTAAAAGTGTTAGATACTAATAAATATAAATTCATTTGCCCACTGAAAAAAATATTTTTATAAAAAAATTAACTTATTTATTATAATATAATAAATGTCTTCCTTTAAAATCTATTAATACATTTTTATGTTCTTATTTACCTACCACAAAAATATGCATTTAAAAGAATTTTTACTACCGCTAAGCAATCAGATATCTTCCATTTAAGTGGCCAATCTGATGTGAATTGACTTACTTATCGTTTAAATTTAACTGCCAGTTAACTTCTTGTTAAAAGGCAAATCAAGTTTTGCGCTCGTATATTTAACCAGTTTAAAGTTATCTGTTGTTTAAAATTTAATCAGTTTAATGTCCGATTTCTTCTATCTATGTTACCTGTTTGTTTATGTTGACAGCTTGGTAAGTACATATATCTACATATTAAATAGCAAATGTTGGATTCTAATTGGTCCATTTGGAGATTTAAGTAGGTACATGGCTGGTACCAATAACAGAGTTTGATAAAATTGTGGGTAATTTTATCTGCCATTTAAATTTAACTGTCTGTTATCTGTTTGTTAAATAGCAAATCAAGTTTTGCATTCGAAAATTTAATCAGTTTAATGCAGGGACTTGAACCGGAATTTATTTATGATTCGGGTTCGGTTCGGGCTTAGGTTAAGGTTCAGTACGGTGCAAAGTTTTTGGGTCCAAAAACTTATTTTTTTCAGGTTCGGGTTCAGGTTTAAATTAAAAAATAAAAATAAATTACTATTTGAAAATAAAAAAGCTATCCTGCTATGGGCTCACAAAACAATATGTATGCGGTATAAAATAAAAATGTATTAAAAAAAATCAAGTTATTAAAAATCTCCATTTTTTTAGATGAAATTTAGTTATGTTAATCCTATTATAACAAATGTATATTATTATATTTATAGTTTATAAATATAATAATATACATTTGTCAAAACAATTAAGGGACGAAGATACTGCTAGAAAAAAGTAAAAATAAAAATACATTTTAAAGAAATTCATTTTTACAAAGTTATAGAATTATAAAGCAAGCAAAAAAACGTAAAATTTACGGTTTTTTCGAGTTTATGGTTCGAGTTCAGGTCCCTGGTTTAAAGTTAACTGTCGGTTATCTGTTTGTTAAATAATCATTAACTATCAGATATCTAACTGTTAATAAGTAATAGTCAAGTAAATTAGTTATAAAGTCTGACTTTATAAGTTATTGGCGTCATTCAACTTATCGAACATTAAAAGTCATTTAACTGTCAGATAACTGCATGTTAAGTAGCAAACTTGGATTTATAAACGTCAGTTTATGGCAGTCATTTAAAGATATCTTCGATTCGACTTCAACTTGTTTTCTGAAATCGACTGCCAGTTAATTTAATTACGGTTCGATTCCTGTTCATGGTTCACTGTTTTATTTTCCATTTTTTGCCTATAAAACAAAACCCAGATATTTTCAGACGTATTATCAATACTTGTTATGTACCAACATGATAATAATTATTCAAGTTGTCTATAACATGCAGACATTTTTCACGGACGCAATTTGTATGAAAAAGTGCGCAGAAAAACAACCGTTTTTCATGATCTCGTAAAAGCTTAGACTTCAGATTCTAAACGTTGAAGAGTACACCTACATAGATATATCATTGTATATAATGTCAGTCTGCCGCGTAGAACTATGTAAATATACAGGGTTTTACAAAAAGTTGTTATTTGGTTTGAGTCGTATCCATTTTGCTAACGTAAAGTAGCTTACGTGAGATGCAGTTGTACTGTAACGAGTGGTGAAACGTTGGCAAAATTATGCACAACTTGCATATCTGGTATTGAAAAAACTACCACAGGCTTTTCTTATACGTATTACTGACAAGGGGACCTTTTCAAGTCGAAAATTCGTATCGAGTTTAAACCTTGTATATAGCTTAAGGGGGTGAAACACCCCTATGAAAATGTGCAAAATAATCATACTTTTTCAAATAACTAATGAAAATTTAAAAAATCTAAAATACAAAATTTTCATGATTTTGTATGCTCTTTCGAATGGCGATAGTCAAAATTCAAAAAAATTAAACCGTTAACCCCCACCTCCTACCCACATTCCATAGGTTTAATTTTTTCGAATTTTGACTATCGCCAATCGAAAGATCATAATTTTTTTTTTAATTTTCATTAGTTTCAGAGTTATTTGAAAAATATGTTTATTTTGCACATTTTCACATGGGTGTTTCACCCCCTTAAACCATTTTACCGCAGCTAAGATAGTTTTTTTCTTACTTACCTTGACCTCCTCTAACTATATATATACAAAGTTTAAACTCGATATGAATTTTCAACTTGAAAAGGTTCCCTTGTGAGTAATTATTTATTTATTTTTATTAAAAAAAATTCTGGCGAATTGATAAAAGATAGACAAAAATGAATAGGGCATAAATTATAGATAATGATATTTTCTACAATTTTTATTCATGGTATTTTTATCTGACTCGCAGTACCTACTCGCACCATTTCAAAAATAATTAGAAAAATTCCAGAATTGAAATGAATAAACATCGTTTTCAAAATTTATAATTTCTTTGATTTAAGTCAGAGTGTCTACAGACAGACAAACAAAACGCGAAGCTAGCTAAAGTGCCAGCCTCATTCATTTACACACTTTGATTTCTTGAAGTTGACACGACAACATTGCAGTTATTTACCAAGGCATACTATAAATAATCATAATAATATATAGACATCAATATCACGCTGATTTAAAAAAGTTTATACAATTTTAATAAAAATAAACTATACAAGGTATACAATCTCGATGTTCTCTCTACATATAACGGCCCAATCTGACCGACGTAGTTTTTGCGATATGAGAGGGGGGGGGGGGGGTACGATAGGTATGCGTCAGTATGCGAAGCGAGGATTTTTAAATTTTACTGTGCACTTTGTAAAAATTACATTGCAAACGATAAAATATTAGTATCACTAAAATTTTGTGTTTGTAGTAGGGGTACCTACATGAAAAGTAGTTAGGCAAAGTGACAATAACTTGTCCCTTCGTTTTAATACAAAAAAATATTTTTTTAATTTTTTTTTTTTTCAAAAAATTCTTTCCGTGTAATTATTTATATTTTATGTCGGGTATAAATTTTGATAGAGTGGTTAGTGACTTTATGATCATTTTGTATATATTTTCAGGCTAGTGTGTACTATTGGGTTTTCCAAATATATATACGTATAGAAAACATGTAGGTATAGGGTATAGCAAAGCGGTAGAGTCGGGAAAATTCGTCCGGGAAACTGGCGCGGGGCGGAAGGGGAAGCTCGGAACTAGGCACAGCGGTGGAAGCAGGAACTGGAGTGGGGGGAAATGTGCAGAGAAATCTGTTAAACGGTGTAGTTCGTTGGTAAAAATGAATTTTACATTTTTAACATTTGTGCTTTTGTATGTATTAGGTAAATGTACACTGGTAGAAAGGATTTCTCAAACCAAGTAAACCTTGTTTTATATATAACGAAAACAATATTTTCTTAAGATAAGCAATAATCTCTTAAACCAACTATAGCAGCGGTTCTTAAACTTATGTGGTCTAGGGACCCCCTTTTTGAACAATTATTTATCAGGGACCCCCATCCCTGATAGAAAAACAAAAAAGGTCGTATATACTAATTAATCACTGATAAATAGAAATATAAAAGTACTTTATGTAAATTATTTCTTGCCAAAAATGTTTCGCGGACCCCCGTAAAAGTTTGGCGGCCCCCCGGGGGTCCGCGGACCCCAGTTTAAGAACCGCTGAACTATAGTATTCTTGAACGAAGGAATAACGTAGTTGGATTAAGAGTATGTTTCTTATATTAAGAAAATATTGTTTTCGTTATATGTATACAAAACAAGGTTTTCTTGGTTCATTACAGTTTTTTTTTTCTGTGTACATATATCTAAACTTAAAAAATAACTGTAATTAACTAAAGTGTTATACAAAAATGTTAATACATGCTCCATTATATAGCGGGATTTATGGGGTACGCGTCGTAATATCCGGGTTAATATAAACATGTGAACTTAAGGAGGTTGACATAGACATTATAGAAAAATAACTGAGAGATTTCGATGAAACTTTGAAAATAATAAAATATTTATATTTAAAAAATCATTGCAAAAATTCAAGTTCATTAGGAAAATAGTTTAACAGATATTAAATAAACAAATTAACATGCATTCTTAATTCTTATAAGAACTACATAATTTCGAGACATGACAGGATTTTTCAAAGTTATGTGACAGAGAGAATTCGATGAAAAATTGAACCTACATTTTCAAAATGATTAGGAACCGTGTTTTTTAATTAAAAAATTATAAGTGTGTGAAAAAAGAGAGAGAGACGCATGCTCTAGAGAGAGAGGCACATGTTGCCTTCACTCTATGCTTATCCACAAGCGCTTTCCCCCACAGTTCCCCCCGCACAATAGGTTTGAACCTCTTTAACTAAAAATAGAAAAAATACTACAAAATATTGATAGTTATACCGAAATTGTCAAGAATTATAATTATATTATAAGGTTATATATTTATGTATTGTTCTAGAAGTTTGACTATATAATAACAGTTTGTTATTAATGAGAAATAATTGTAATTCTACACCCCAAAAAACTGTGAACATAAACAAACATCTGTTTATCTCATTTTAAATGACTTCTTTGGAAGTCAATTACTAATCTGTTGAAAGAAGGTTTCTAAATAAATTCGAAACACGTGTAGATACTTTCTTCATGATTTATTTTAGGGGTATAAAGGGATTGATGGGTATGATAATAATACTGGAAATTATTTAACTACCACTTCATTAGAATATAATTCTTAAACTAGTTGGTGAAAAACTCATGCACTTAAAGATTTTTTAGGATTCTAAATGATTTAATTACTACGAAAGTTTGCTTGGAAAATTTTCGATTATTAACCAATAATTTGTCGAATTTTGAAGTATTATATATATTTTTATATTTATATAGATTTTAACGCGCTGATTACAAATCCCTGCATTAAAATCAATTCCGACAAACGGTTTAAAAGTTACAACCATTTTTCTCAAAAATTATGAAAAAAAATTAATACCATATCTCGAAAACGGTTTAAGATTCTGACCTACAATTTGAAAATTTAAATTTTCCACGTTTTTTTCTTTTAACGAAATATAATATTCAAAAATGTTTAGTTATATTTCATACATCATACTTCAAACTGTCGAAGAATTATCAACCTTAAGATAATAAAATAAGAAAGAGGCATATAACATAACTATTACTAAATAAACAAAAATCTCCAATGGAATCACGCTGAGATGGGCGATCGCCCCGTCTCCCCTTTCGGAATCAGTCTAAAATTTATACGGTCCAGCCTAAAAACTACAAAAATCCGACATAATTAACTTTCTTTAATTCATTTGTTCTGTACCGGACGTCATCACCACGAAAATTTTCTAATAAAGAATTTGTGACAAACGGAAATAAATAAATAACTGTTTACATAATAGTTTTTTTCTTCGATTTAATTATTTTTGTCGATGTAATACGTCATCGACACGAAATTTATACAAAATGGCGTCTGTAAAAATATCCACAGCAGACTTTGTTTATTGGATCATGGTTGCTGGAATTTTTTTGAAAAAATCAACGTACATAGGTATGCAAATAGAACACTCTACGAAGCAAAGCCTACTTAGGTGTGCTATATTAACAAGAAAATGTCGTCAACTACTATAAAATTTTGAATCAGTTTGGTTGTATTTAGGCTAAAACTGTATAGATAGAGCTTATAAATATTTATTCGACTTTTGTAAGAAAAACCATCCTTATCATACCCATTAACTTTTCCCTCTCATCACTGCATCAATCTTAAACAAAAAAACCTTCTGAAAAAAATATTTTCCACACATTAACCAACCACGGTTGATTAATTTCCTTTTCGTTCTTCCTTTTTCCTTTATTTCCTTTCCACTTTCGTTTTCATCTCGAGTCCCAACCTACCACAAGACCGGACAGGTCTGCATGTCTCACCCTCTTTACTCCTACTCTAACAAATACTTTCCCCTAGTCCCGGCAACGAAGGGGGATGCAAGTGGTGTCAGACAGTTACTAGAACATTCTATGCGAGGGGTTGTGAGTGACGGGGTGTGGGTGGGGCAAGGGGATGAATGCGTCGCGACGCTGCGTACCAGGACAGACAAAACGCCAGTCGAGGTTGGACGACGGCATGCGAGAGTTATGTGTACAGGAATTATTCCGCGGTGGCGGGAAATTATCTATACAGTTGTGTTATCGTGGTTTTGTTTTTTTAAATTGGTCCCGTGATATTAGGGTTTAGTGAATATGTTGTTTATGATGATATATGACAATGTATGTATGTAGTCTGTGTATTTCATTGGTACTCAAAATTTTATTTTGAATTTGAAAAAATATTTTTTTTTTATGAAAAAGATACAAATCAGCATCTTTGATATGTCCTCTCATGTTTTAGAATATTTTTATCCAAAAACCCCACTTTATTTTGTGTTTAATTTAAATTGAATTTTTCGTGTGTATCGATTTAATCATTTTTCTGAATTTTGAGTAAAAATTAGTAACACATTTTTTTGTAGAAGCTGTAAGTATGGTAAATATCTAAAATAATTTATTTAATACAGTGAAACTTGTTTAAGTGGAACTTAGATAAATGGGAATCTTTTATAACTAGAATTCATACTGAGTTCCCGTCACTTGTATATATTTGCACCTCTATAATTGGGTAAATGGGAGACCTCTTTAAGTGGGATAAATAACTGGTACCTTAAGATTTCAGTTATCCAGGTTTCACTGTATATATTTTGGCACCTTACATAATATTTAAGGTTTCATTCGATACAAGAATTAAGTATGTCTCGTCCCTTATTTATAATTACCTCAATTTTGACGGTTTCAAATTTTGTAATCGAAAGTCTCGTGGAAATAGAAATAGAAAAATTTTCTTGAATAAGAAACTGAAAGGAAGGAAATTTTGTTTTATTAATATTGCTCGAAATCACAACATAAGCGGTTATAAGTTACCGGCGAGTTTTGATTGGAATTTGATTTATGGAATTTCTGGTACATTCCACCAGATTCTATAAATCAGCCAATCAAAACTCGCCGATCAGTAACCGATAATAACCGCTCATTGCCATTTTCTAAGCATTATACTAAAATCTTTAGATAGGGCAACCTCCGGTAGGTATTTATTACCATTTAAAAATCGGCCTTTTTCGGTTTTTACAATTAAATATATATATTTTTTTGGTCGAATTACAAAAATAAAAAAATATTTTTTCATGAATTCCTCTACAAAACTTAATAGTTATTTTCTGCGTACTTAGAAAAAAAAACTGTATTGGACCAAGAAAACCTTGTTTTGTATATAACGAAAACAATATTTTCTTAATATAAGAAACATACTCTTAATCCAACTACGTTATTCCTTCGTTCAAGAATACTATAGTTGGGTTAAGAGATTATTGCTTATCTTAAGAAAATATTGTTTTCGTTATATAAAAAACAAGATTTACTTGGTTTGAGAAATCCTCTCTACCAGTGTATAGTACAAAAAAAAACAACACAATTTTGATATTTTTTGTGCGCTATAAAAAATAAAAATCAAAAGTATTAATCAAAATTAAAAAACACAGAAAAATAGGTTTTTATAAACTTAAACAATTTCATGCGAAAAATTTATGTTATTCCGACTTGTGAAAATTTTAAAATCGTATTTCTAAATAAGTCTTCTTACATAATACAGTGTACTCTCGATTATCCGGGCTAATGAACGGATAGTTAAAAATCCGAACTATGTGTGCCATCCAAGGGTCAATAACACCGTCTTTAATGATCACATTAACTAGGTTCTACTGTCTGATCAAATGTCTTCAATAAAGACAAAACAACAAACATTTAAATAAAACAATAAATCAAACATAACATTTTTCACAGAAATCAGTACACAGAATCACAACAAGTAGCATACTAGTAATGGTAGGTAGTATAGGTAACTAATTTGAAAGTATTCTTGACATGAGGTTGTTCGGTGTTTCGTGGAACTATTGAACCTACCTACCTCTTTACCGGGAAATAAGCAACGTTTGCAAGTTCTAGCGTTAGTCGTTTGTTTACAAGTATACGCAAGATATTGTTTTGTTTACATTTATTTATTCATATTATTAGAATATCGTTTTCATAATTATATTGATTATTTTGGAAATAAGTAGGGTCGCATGATTATGGCATTTAGAACTATAGATGCCTGATATTATTAAGAATTTGTTCGAAGAAAAAACTTTCTAAAAGGTACGTACGGAATTGTTTGGTTGACTTTTTTTGGAATTCGAGATTTTGATGGATGTATGTATTTTCATCTTCCCTTTTGTGTGTCTATCGGTCTGCCTGTAGACGCTGTAATTTAAATAAAATGTCCAAGTGCGTGTTGGTATGCGCATGCTAGGTTCCGTAGTCATTCTCACTACGATTTATAAAAAATAGTTATTCCAAAATTTTTCATATACTATTTTTGTTATAGAGTTCGTTATAATTTTTATTGAAAGTATTAATTAAAAGCTACATTCTGGAATTTTTGTTGCATTTTAGGAGACCTATCTAAAGACACCCCACTCAATGAGATAAGTGGAAAAAATGGTCTATGTGAAGAGGGTCAAAAAAATGTTTAATCTCATTTCTGTTTTTGGTTTATTAATTTGCATCCGTATATCAAATTTCATCTTAATTGTTATAAAATTTATGTAGAAAAACAGACAGAGTGAAAAATGCGGTGTTTACATCGAGAAAACAAAACAGAAACATCGTGTCTTTAAAATACTTCGTATTTAAAAATGTATAGGATTTATTGCTTCTTCGTCATAAAAACACTGTTTCTGTTTTGTTTTTTCGGTGTAAACACCGCATAAGGGTTCCTAGTTTTCTACAAAACCCTAAAAATGACAGAACAGAATGGTTTAATTTTATATTTGGTTTCCACATTTATTTATTTTTGAAAATGGCGTTTGTCAATTTTGGACTTTTTTGAATTATTTTTGAAACAGTGAGAGTTAGAAAAAAATGTTTCAGGTAAATGCTATCAAGATTATTATTATCTATGGTTTTTGTTTTATTTTAAATGTTTCATTTTTAAAAAACAAGTTAAGAAAGCATTTTATTTTTTTATAATTTATGCCCCATTCATTTTTTTGCTATCTTTATTTTAAAACCAGCAAGAGGGTTTCCAATCTCCAAATACACAGTACCTTAATTCAAATACTGATAACAACTACTATAGTAATATTTTTTCACGTTGTTTCGATAAGATATTTTTTAAATAGAATATTTTTTCTCTTGACAAAATATTATTATTTTATCATCCTATTATTGATTCGAAATTCCCGTTGTGTTAGTAAACGTAAAAGGCCAAGAAATACAAATATTTTCTATAGATAGAATATGTAAAATGAAAAATGGGAATGAAAATTGTATTTTGTAATAAGGTCAAATAAAAAAAATATTTTTTACCGTTATGAAATGTCTTAAACTAACTGAATACAACCTTATTTCGCGTTATAAGATTTGGCTGAAAATCAATAAAGATTCTCCCAAAGAGATAAAAAGATACTACGGAATAATAAGCTCAATTACTTTTAATTTGCGACCTGTAGAGCGCACATATAACAAACAACACTGTACAGCGAAAGAAATTATTCTTTTCATTGCATCAAGTGTTATAGTAGAACTTCGATATAACGAACTAATTCGGGCGTACTAATAATATATTATAACTGAACTGGTATGTGAAAATTAACAATTTAATAAGTCTACTCGTTACAGTAAACTCTGTAAGTGGTCGTTCAGTTTTTATTGAAATTTGCTCATCACAAACATAAGAGGCTCCTCTTATTTGATTATTATAATAATTAAATCATTTCTCCAGACATATATTTTAAAACGGCTTGTATTAAAATGCACTTTTGAGGGTTCCGTAGAAAACTAGTAACACTTATAACAAATACAGTGGTGCCTCGCATAACGAACTTAATTCGTTCCGGGAGCAAGTTCGTTATGTGAAACGCGTTTTCCCATAACAATACATGTTAAAAATTTTAATTCGTTATGTAGCATAAAATATGGTACTGTAACATAAAAAGATTTTACAAACGTTTTTTTATTTTTTAGTCAGAATCAGATTTAGGAGAGTGTACCGAGGCTCGCAGGGTCAAATCCTCTTTCTAATTATTTCTTGTTTCATTTCAACAGAAATCACCTTCCTGATTTTTTAGAACTCATAATATAGACACACAAAATTACATTTATTAAAACAAACAGGTGTTTGATTTAAGCACAGAAAATAACGACTGACGCGCGTTGATGCATGTTCATGCAAGTTTGAGCATCGACTGCGTGCGACCTTGGAAGTTCGGGCGACTTCGTGATACGTAGGAGCGTTCGGGCGGCAAAATTAAACATGATGCAGTTCGTTGAGCGAAGCGAGGTTCGTTGTGCGAGTCGCGCAATGAACGAACAGAAAGTTCGTTGTGCGCAGCGTTTGTTAAGCGAGGCGTTCGTTATGCGAGGCACCACTGTATATTGAACTTAAAAAAAATATACCACTTTAAATAAATAGTTTCCACTAAAAAAATACTTTACCCTTTACCTAAATTTGAATCTGTCAGATTTAAAAATATTTTTTGTTGATGAATTTATTGTGATTTTCTACCTACTAACCTCCTTCCTTTGGTCCAAGAGTATTAAAATTTATATTCGATGTACAAAGTGCATACTATCTAATATGGGTCATTCTTAGTCAACTCTATCAGAGAAAAACGCTACTTTTACGGATTTTCATAATTTTCACATATGTTGTTAAACTTTCTCAAATAATATAACTTTCATTCATCATTTCGCAAAATTTTCAGTTTTTTGAAAATGACGCGTATTTTAAGTTTTGCAGACATGACGCATATGCATTTAAACAATAATTTTTATCTCCGGATGAACTTATCGTAGCGAATTGATTTTTTTTTTAGTTTTGTTCACAAAAGAACGATCTTTTTGGACATTTTGTCCGTTTTTAAGTAAAACAAATTTTTTGATTATTTTTTGTACAATTAAATTTTTTTTTTGAAATTTGAACCTGAGGTCAGCTTTTTAAAAATCTGAAAAAAATCAGAAATATTGCTTATAGTATTCTCTATTATCCCTGCAAATTTTATGCTGGACATATTTATAACGGCTTCAAAAAAACATTTTTAAGGTTGTTGTATATAGGTTACGCGCACTATACATTGATTTGTCGTAATGAATTCGGGTGAAAATGTTTAAATCATTGTTGTTTGTGTGTAGTCTATGGAATTAATAAATTGATTTCGAAATAAAGTGATCATACAGGGTGTTTAAAACTGTTTGTTTTATGTACTCATTAAGATATATATGTTTAGTATAAATGTACTTTTCTACTTATTTTTTGATAAGAAAATTAATAATTCATGTGTAATTTCTCAAAAATAAAGTCTTTAAAATCTCATATAGTACCTCTAGTATTGTTTATTACATATTATACTGCAAGATGGTTACTTTAAAACGACTTTTATAATTATTTTAATTAAAAAATATGAATACCCTAATTTTTAATTAGATTTTGGACGAAGTTTCTAAAATCAAAGAAAAACATATCTAAGGTTTTATATTAGCACTCAATATTATATATTAGTCACATTAAAATCAATTATAAAAAATATTCTATATATTCTTAATAAGAATATAGAAATTATTAATACTAAATTTATAATATCAAAAGGTATTGGTGGATGATTAAATGATAGTTTTTTGTATCATTCCAATATATTTAATGGTGAAATAATTTTTAATAAAATTAAGGATTCTATTTTTTATTAACTACAATTAAAGCAGCTTTTCAAGTGACCACATATAAAATAATTAATATATATAATACTAGATATATGAGATTTTAACGACTATATTAGTGAGAAATTACACATGAATTATTAATTTTCTTATCAAAAAATAAGTAGAAAAGTACATTTATACTAAACATATATATCTTAATGAGTACATAAAACAAACAGTTTTAAACACCCTGTATGATCACTTTATTTCGAAATCAATTTATTAATTCCATAGACTACACACAAACAACAATGATTTAAACATTTTCACCCGAATTCATTACGACAAATCAATGTATAGTGCGCGTAACCTATATACAACAACCTTAAAAATGTTTTTTTGAAGCCGTTATAAATATGTCCAGCATAAAATTTGCAGTGATAATAGAGAATACTATAAGCAATATTTCTGATTTTTTTCAGATTTTTAAAAAGCTGACCTCAGGTTCAAATTTAAAAAAAAAAATTTAATTGTACAAAAAATAATCAAAAAATTTGTTTTACTTAAAAACGGACAAAATGTCCAAAAAGATCGTTCTTTTGTGAACAAAACTAAAAAAAAAATCAATTCGCTACGAAAAGTTCATCCGGAGATAAAAATTATTGTTTAAATGCATATGCGTCATGTCTGCAAAACTTAAAATACGCGTCATTTTCAAAAAACTGAAAATTTTGCGAAATGATGAATGAAAGTTATATTATTTGAGAAAGTTTAACAACATATGTGAAAATTATGAAAATCCGTAAAAGTAGCGTTTTTCTCTGATAGAGTTGACTAAGAATGACCCATATATAATGCTATAATAAATATAAGCATTTAACTGTTCATATCAGAACTTATAGCGAGGACATAAAAAAATCGTGTCGAAACCAACGCAAAAAATTAACACTTAACATGTGAATGCAAGTATATAAGTAATAAGTGATAGCTATAGCTGCTGATAACTACTTGTTAGGAGACACCATTTAATTCTTAAGTACCCTCATTAATATATACCTATGTAGGTACCTACCTAAGATGTTCGTAATAAATATATTTTTAGTTTTAGCTTTTTTGATTATAACCAACTTTTCAGGCCTTTTCCAACACTGTGGGTCGTTTTCGATACAAAATTTCAGCAAAATTGTCAATTACGATTATTTGATTTGTATTAACCCTTAGCTGCCACTGTGGGGTACTTCAATGTAAGATGTTTAAATTTTACAAGGTTTTCAATTTTTTAAATAACGTCCCTTAGCTAACAACACCGCATTAGTCAAAAATTAGCAGTTTTTACATTTTAATTCCATTGGATAGAACTACTCATTGCGCGTCGATCTACCAATCACATTCTAGACGTTTCGGACAATAAGACACAAAAATTCAAAAAATAGTGAGAGCGCGCAAGCCGGTAGCCTATGTAAAACATACACGTTTTTTTCGCTCTCCAGTAAAGTTGGTCAAAACGACTTGAGCGGTGTTGTAAGCTAAGGGACGATATGTTAAATAATATATTTTTTTAAATAACCGATTGGAGTGCATTCTATATCTTTCGAAGATGATAGAGGAATTTTATTGAATTAAAATATTCAATAGCTTACGAATAGTTAGCATTTTAGTGTCTGGGGTACAAGGTGACCCCAATGTGACATGTATGTTATTCTGGAGAAGTGGATCAGCTAAGAGTTAACCCACTTAGACCTGAAACTATTTTTTCACATTTTTGCGTTTTAATGTGATTTTGTAGTTACTTGAAAATTAATAAAAAATATTTGTTTGTCTGGTGTACCTTATGTGGTACGGTAGGTCTAAATGGGTTAATTAATAAAAATGCATAATTCTTGACACTTGCTCGATTATTAAATTATACTTTTATTAATTTCGTTATAACGAGTATATTCGTAAACCAAGGAGTGCCTAATTGTAAATGGACTACGTAGTAACATATTAATAACTGCGCACTCATATGTATATGAATATACACGTTTTATAAAACTTACACGTTGTTTCAACAATCGCTACCGTAGTGAATTGTATTCAATGAATTATTGCAATTTTATACTAATTAAACAACTTTACCCCGTGGTATTAATCACTGATAATTACCATAGATCGATACAGGCTGGGATTAAGGAGAATTTTTATCTCTTAAAATATTTTAAATTTTTTTCCAGCTGACGCAATTAACTAGGTGTCAAATTATTATAAAATGACTTGAGATTTTTAAGTAGTGGTAATAGTAATAAATGTATATTAATGTAATGAGGTACACTTGGCAGCACTTACTTTCAGTCGCTGGTGTCTACTTATCGCGCATGCGTAAAGGTTACACTCAACGCTTGACCTAATGACCGCTTCATATAACGACGTGACAACCGCTTGATTTACCGACCGTTTTTCTAGTGCGAAATTTAAAATCACCAATTGATGTAATAGTTGGCACATAGGGCGGGACAACGACGTGTCGTTATATCAAACGGTGAGTGTTTATGTACGATTTCATTTGCTACATCTGTGAGTGCTTATTACTTATATTTAATACCTCGCAGATAGCGTTAGCTGAAAGCTAATTTGCTTTTGCACTCAAGTAAATTCTTTATAATACCGGGCATCAATATAGACTAGTCTACACTCACATTTATAAACAAAACTCAATGATATGCGCAAACTTTGTTTCAAACAATAATAATCAGATTCCAAGATTTCAGTAGTCCAGTATTATAAAGAAACTGGATAATATTTGTTAACTTGCAATCACTTTGAAGGAAGTATTACTTTTGTGAGATATATTTTGGAATTTAGAATGAAACGTTTAAATTATTTAACTTTTTTTAGGTCTTTCAATTAAAAATTTTAATTCGTAAATACACAGAAAAATCTGTATTGGACCAAGAAAACCTTGTTTTGTATATAACGAAAACAATATTTTCTTAATATAAGAAACATACTCTTAATCCAACTACGTTATTCGTTCGTTCAAGAATACTATAGTTGGTTTAAGAGATTATTGTTTATCTAAAGATAATATTGTTTTCGTTATATACAAAACATGGTTTACTTAGTTTGAGAAATCCTTTATACCAGTGTACCAATGAGTTTTTTCTCGCTGCACCGGACCCTAAGACTGGAGTTCTGCCCCCCCCCCACTCATGTGAGGTCTTGACTTTAAACACTCAAATAAAAAAAGCTCTTATTTGCAGGCCACTACGAAATAATTTGTAACATTTAGTAATTTTGCCTATTTTACTGACTCGATCAAAAAGTTTTAAATATATTTTTATTATTACTATAGATTATTTATGAAATTTTGACGAGCAAAAACGGTTGATATATGATTCGCCTTTTTAAATAAAATTATTCACACAAAAATTACAAATTTACAAAATCACAAAAACTATGTTATCTAACATTAATAACACCGAAACCTACATGTTAAAAAATTAATTAAAAATCACGGTACCTAATCATCTCGTTATTATTATTTTTACGCAATTCAAGTACTTTATTAATCGTTATAATATTACGTCGAATTCTATTTACAATGTGTGTAAAAAAAACCTGCTTCGGAACTCGATGATCCAAAACGAACACTTTTACCAGCAAACGTGGTCCACTATACTTACACTCACACACGCAAACACACACACACACACCGCATGCATGCACACACATATTTACAAAGCACAAGCCAGCATCTCACGAAATATATTTTTTAGGAACCGGTTTTCAAACGTCTCCTCATATCCTGCCCTATTACGTCACCCTATACTCCCTCCTGTCCCCTAAAGTGTCCCCTTTTCCCCTCATACTTCACAGCATCCGATACGTTTATATGTACGTATATCCCTCTCTCTCGGATTACATGTTATGTCGTATAGTTGCGTCTCACTTTTGTAGATACGAAATGGTCTTAACTTCTTACTATATTATCTTATGATTTTATTACTCGAACCGCTCTCTGCCGCCTCTCTTATATGTTGATTACCCCATTCTATTTGGTATTTAATTACTCGTTTTTTTACTACCGTCTGTTATGTTACATTAACTCTATTGGCGGAAAAAAATATTGATGTTATTTTTATTTTTATGTGTATTTTTTACAAATGACAGAAAAATGTGGGTTGGTTGATCTTCTTTATAGTGAAAAGAATTGGTTATGTAATGACATAATGTTGCAAGCAAATTTTAATTTTACAGTAATGACGAAAGTTTTAAAAATTGAGATTTTAATTGAAATATCAATTTTGACTATTTTTGACTTGTATAAAGTTAGCACTCCCAGGAAAAAGCAGATCTGCATTTTGAGACAGCATTATATTTTTCTCTTGTTTTTGATCTGTGGAGACGATCTTGTGCAAAGATCTACATTCTACAACGATCTACAAATAACTAAAATGATCTACAAAGATCTACAATGATCCACAAAGATCTCTGAAGATCATTGTAACGTTGAAAAATAATGATTTTTCAACGTTTTAATCTCTATCATGATCTACAACGATTTTTAGAGATCTTTGTAGATCGTTTTAGATCTTTGTAAGTCATTGTAGATCTTTGCAAGTCTTCATAGATCAAAAAACCAGTGAAAAATATGATATCCCAAAATGCAGATCTGTCGAAATCTGAGTAGATCTGTTAATAGTTGCAAAAAAAACTGTCATTGATGTTACGGGTCTTTCTTATACGCTGTACTTACAATTAGTGTACGAGTTTCTAATTAAAAACAAATCTTTCTGCAATAGCTAAATGATAAAAAAAGAATGGGACATAAATTATAGATAATAGGTAATATTCTCTAAAATTTCTGTTTCTGTTGTAAGGTCGTTTTAAAAAACAAGAGGTTTTCTTCCGAAACGAAAATTAATCTTAAATATAAAATTTCATACTTCTGTGCGTTGTCGTTTTTGAGTTACAGCGTCCACAGACTGACCGACACACAGACATCGTGGCGAAAAAGGTCAATATGGATTTGAAAAAAATCCAAATATTTATTATTAGTATACCGGGTGTCCCAGATATCTTTTCCAGCATGGGGATCTCAGTATCTATAAGAGATACAGGTTTGATTAAATGAGATGAATTATTTGTAAGAAAGGGGTGAGTATCACTACACAAAAAAATATTCGTAATTCTATGTGGTTTAGGCGGTATACCCAAAAAACTGAAAATTCGGAATTTCTTTAAATGGCTATAACTCTTTTGTTCAAGTAGATAGGTACTTTTTTTTGACGGTTTCTTAAAGCACTTTTTTATGTAGTATTGATTGGTGTATTTAGAGATTTTTTATATCACGTTTAGTTTCCGAGTTATGAGCCCTAACTTTAGTTTTTCTTATGGACCACTAAGTTGGCTATGGCATATTTGAACGTGTTTTTTACTCTACTATTACGATGTGCCACATGCCATACTTATTGTAAAAAAAATGTATTTTTTTTAAAGTTAATTGTTTTCAAATAGTCATTTGTTATTTTGATTGTTGTTATTGTGATTTTTGTTTACAATTTTTGTTTTTCATGGCTCACTTAAATGCTTGTAATAAAATACTTAATACATATCACTGGCATTTAGTACATCGACTTATTTTCGATAATAAGTATAGCAAGTGACATATCGTTGTAAAGTAGAGTGAAAAACACGTTCAAATATGCCATAGCCAACTTAGCGGCCCATAAGAAAAACTAAAGTTAGGGCTCATAACTCGGAAACTAAAAGTGATATAAAAATCTAAATGTACCAATCGATTCTACACTAAAGTGCTTTAAGAAACCGTCTACAAAAAGTACCTATCTACTTTGACAAAAAAGTTATAGCCATTTAAAGAAATTCCGAATTTTCAGTTTTTTGGGTATACCGCCTAAACCACATAGAATTATGAATATTTTTTGGTGTAGTAATACTCACCCCTTTCTTACAAATAATTCATCTGATTTAACCAAACCTGTATCTCTTATATAGATATCTACTGAGATCCCCATGCTGGAAAAGTTATCTGGGACACCCGGTATAACAAAGTAAAAAAAATAGTTTTGGATAGTACACAAAGAGCCATAAAATTATATTTATTCACCACTAAAATAATTATTTTTTAAGAGGGGGGGGGGGGTAAATTGGCAGACCTCTTTTTCATTGATAGAATTCGATACATTAAATATAATTACTTATTCATTAATGTAATGTAATTGATGTCCTTTATACTACACCCAATTTGATTTCTGTCATTGTTTGGAGTTCAAAATCTGTTTTAATTTTTAATGATTATAATTTATAATGTATGTTGTATAATTGTTTAGTTAATGTTTAACAATTGCTACATTCGATAAGCTGTAAAAAATGTCATTGGAGAATATATGACGCATATGATAAATAGCGTAGTTCAATTTTTCTACAGTTTTGTAAAATTTATTGTTTTGTAAAAGCAAAAGTCTGTTCGTGTATTTCGTACTGAAAGTCCGTAGAAAATGTAATATAACTTTCAATCATAGCTGGCGCAAAAAAGCGATTTTAAGCAACGGTAAAATTGTATATTTTCTTGTTTTTCTTTATATTAATCAAATGATTTCTTTTAAATAAGTTTGATAATATTAATTCAGAATATAATTATTTGTTGATTATTATTTTTTAAATTAACTGTTTCATAATTTTATCGATAAAAAGGGGCGGGAGCTGTCAGTAGCCTTGTCATATTTATTTATTCCTTGATATATTTACACAGGTAGAAAGGTTTACTTGAGCCAAGTAAACCTTGTTTTGTATATAACGAAAACAATATTTTCTTAAGATATGAAATATATTCTTAAACTAACTATAGTATTCTTGGACGAAGAAATAATGTAATTGGATTAAGAGTACTTTTCTTATATTAACAAAATATTGTTTTCGTTATATACAAAACAAGATTTACTTGGTCCAATACAGTTTTTTTTTGTGTGTACATTATTTTTTTTAAATCGGTGAATTCCCATGCGACTGATTGTGAAAGCTTATAAAATCGTTTCATCTCCCTGTCATGTCACTGCCTTGCTGCTTATCACTTTGTATTTTAAATTTTACATACATTGAATTAATTTTGGATTATTTTTGAAATGTCTCGCTAGTATTTTTTGATATATTTTTACGATTTTTTTTATAATTTATCTATCGAAGATATTAATAATTACACTTTTTTACGTATTCCTTGAATTTTTAGCTTTTATTTGATACTCGCTGGAATTGAAAAAACAGATTTTTTGATAACCTATTTGCCCTCCTCAAAAATTAAAAAAATATTTTTATAACCAAAGTCTACACTTTTGGTTCACTATGAATACTTATCCCAAATCTCAGTTTTCTAGATCAAACAGTTCAGTAGTTAGAAGGCTGTGACAGGCAGACAGACAGACCGACATACATACATTTTCTTCTATGCTCTTCCACGTTCGATTTAACGCATTTGTCCAAAAAAACTTTAATAACAACTTGAGAAAATTTATATTAATTAAGTACAGAAACTTAAAAAATTATTTTGTTTCTGAAAAACAATTAAGTCAAATAAGTAATTATCGACAGGAAATGAATTTGATTTGATTCAGCTTCTGAGCGTTTTTTATGCAACGCATTTATTTATTGAAATATGACTCCTAGGTACATGTATTTATCACATAGCTACCTGTATTACCGATAGATTCTGTCATCACAAATACATTCCTGATTCCATACACAATACCTCAACGAAAAATCTTTCTGAAAAAGTCATTGAATAAACGATAGTTGCATCGATGCGGTTTCAGGATGATTCATACATTTCTACAAAATGCAATTGCTCACTCATTGAACAGGCATTTGAACGTGTGTATTATAAAACCAATAAACAAGTCCTTCAAATATCGAAGCGATTAGTTTAAAAACGTTTTGTTGATATTTTAAAGAAATATTTTTTAATATTTTATTTTTTGCCAATGAAAGATTTTATATTTCTTATTAAAATAAAATTAGAGGATCAAGATTTTTGTTTAAAACTATTAATAAAAGCTTTTGTATATACTTAAAAGTTGAAATATATATTTTAAAAATAATTTGGGAGGAGGGAGGGTGGTAAAATGACAGACCTCTTTTTCAAATGTCTGATATTAAAAGGGGTCTAGCAAATTTGCAAACCAGTTAGCACTCTCAAATGAGAAATCAAACTTATATGACAGTTCTCTTGGAGTTTTCTGATGACTTTGACACCAACGGTATTAAAACAGTGGTGATATTATAAAAATTATTTTATACGGTCAGAGTCGTCAACTGTGTTACAATACTTACGTTGAAATATCTCTCTAAATTCCATAGTAAAAGAATCTGAGTCATAGATTTCTGTATTTTTTACTCCACTTGCTGGACATAAAACTCTTGTATTCCAGAAATCACATATATTTTTTTTTGTATTTGTATTTGCGGTGCTTACTTTACACACTTTTTAAAATTGCTTTATTCATATTTGATTTAAAATTATGTCAGCATTATTTGACATTTGACATTTTGCTTAATGTCAGATTACTCTGCAAAAAAATCAAAAGCCAAATTTTGCGTTTTGATTGTAACTGATATTCAACGTTTGATAATCCTTTTACCTTACTTTTTTTACTTCAAAAACATAAAATTTTATTTTTATCACTCAGGTTCACCATTTTTATGTCGAATCTCAGTAGCTAGAAGGCTATAATTGACAGACATTGTTTCTTTTTCCGATTTTGCTTAGGAACACTTAAATAATAAAAATATTTGTAAGTTTCGGTTACAGTTAAAAAAAGACCAAAACCGAAACATGTATTTTAGACCGAAACTGAACTTTCGATCGGTCATTAAAAAATTTATTTTATAGAAAATTGTGGCTTTAATTATTCGTTGAAATCATATATATTAAAATAATATTAAAAATCAGCATGCGGCTTATACATACAAAGCAGGCAGGCCTGGATTTACCATGCAGGCAGTGTAGGCACGTACCTAGGGGCAAAATTTGAAGGGCGGCAAATTTTGGCGGAAAACGGAATTTTTTTTAAGAATTTAATTTTTATAATTTTAATAAACTTTACATAAAAAATACCTAAAAAAGGTCACCGATATCTAAACCGACATATACTTTTTTGTTCAAATAATTTTTTTTAGATTTTTTAGGGAGGCGGCAATTTTCGCAACTGCCTAGGGGCGGCAAATTTCTAAATACGAGCCTGAAAGCAGGACTTCTTAAAGTGGTGAGCCGCGAAGAACCACGAATATAACAAATCAATTTACTATCGTTAAATAATGTTCAAATATGCACTTGCTAAATTATATCAATGAAACAATTTTTTTAACCCATCTGGGTTTAAAAAAAATAGGGGGGTCGTGAGTCATTAATATGAGCAACAAGGGGGCCACGACGTCAAAAAGTTTAAGAAGCACTGATATAAAGTACATACGTAATTTCGAGGATTTATTGTATAATAAATATATTTTTTTAAGTTTACTATTACTCGCGACTGACATCCAGTATGGAACTTCATTTGTAAAGTATTTATATCCGTACTTACTGTACCTTACACGTAAAGTTACGGATATGTTAATTAACCTGAATTACACTTACAATTAAATCTCTTTCCTTGTCTGAGGTATTACGTAACAAAACTGCGGTAAAATGAATCTAAGGTTAGACAACATAAATAAGTTACTTTTTGTGCTAAAAAATATTTTTTTAAATTTTATATAAAAATTCATAATATTTAAAAATTACTACATTTTATGATGAGAATGAAAACATTATAATTGCATTTAATTGTGTAAAAAAATGCAATATTGCGTATCAATTTATAATTATAGATAATTTTTATTAGACAACCGACACATAATATCTCATAGTTACACATACCTAGATAAAATTCATTTGAACTATATATTGCATGCATGTTTGTTAATACTTTGATAGTTTATCTATGGATAATATTTCAATATTGTATTATTATTAAGCTATTTTTACTATCATTAATAATACCTTTATAAATATAAGAATTAATAGAAATTAATTAAAAATTTGTTACAAAATTATAAGAATTTTTTTTGATGATTTTTGAAACTATTATTTGAATATATATAACATAAAAAAATAAATTTTGTAGGTCAAAAGAGGTCATTCAATAATTTAACTTTATTTTTTATTTATTGATTTTTTTCTTCAAAATATATGAGAACTATAGAACTCTTTGTGTGCTATCTAGCTCATATTTCTTCCATTTTTTTTACTTAAGGTCTTAACTTTACATCGATAGTTATATAGGTAATACACCTAATACATCTACACAGAAAAAAAAAACTGTATTGGACCAAGAAAACCTTGTTTTGCATACATACATATAACGAAAACAATATTTTCTTAATATAAGAAACATACTCCTAATTCAACTACGTTATTCTTTCGTTCAAGAATACTATATATAGTTGGTTTAAGAGATTATAGCTTATCTTAAGAAAATATTGTTTTCGTTATATACAAAACAAGGTTACTTGGTTTGAGAAATCATTTCTACCAGTGTATGTCTATCTATGCTATGAAATTTTTAGTTTTAATTTGCGAAGAAATTAAAATTTTTATGAATCCTGCAACACAATGAATAATGCATACCATTAATAGAAATTACAAATTGGGTTATATTAATACAGTATAATGCAGTGTTTCCCAACCTTTTTTGTGCTATGCCCCACCTGAGCCTTTCTAATATTCTTACACCCCCCCCCAACACATACATAAATTTTAATATTCAAAAATTGAAAAGATCACTAAAAAAAGCTTGAATTATAGGTTTTAGGAAGAAATCACTAGGAAATTATTGAGTATACACAGTAAGTAAATTTTCGAATTGCCCCCCTTAACAATCGAACTGCCCCCCTGGGAAACACTGGTATAATGTATCTAGTATCTATTAAGACAGCCGTAGCTATAAAAACAAGCGCATGAGGCGCTAGCTGGAGGCCATGTAAGAACAGAGGCCTCGCGACTTAAATATTGAATGCTATACTCAATTTTGTTTTATTATTTTTGCGTCTAAGGCCTCAAAATGTCTAATTACTGCTCTGCCTATAAAATATATTAAATTAAAATATTATTGCACTTGCACATAATAATACCATCAAACTACAATTAAAAAAAAAAATAGGAATGTTTTTGGAATTAGTTTCTAACGTTAATTCACTTTGTTAGTATTTTTTTATTTAAAAAGTCAAATTCGAGAGAAAGTGACATAAATTTCGTTTTTAATTAAGTATTTTTAATTTTATTTTAGCACTATTTGAAAGTTATAAATGTAATAAAATAAAATATACGAGGAACATATCTATACAAAATGATATTTAAATTATAAAAAAATGTTAATTTTTTTCCTTTTAAAATTGAATTAAAAAAATTGTTATATACTATATGCAGTCTGGTATCTTTTTATGCGGGCGATATTTTATGAAAATTCGATGAGGTAGCAAATGAAAGTTGAAATTAACGAATGTACTAGACACTAGAGAATCCTTAGTATTCACCGCACTTACCTATTTTTTTTTCAAAAAGTTTTTTTTAAATTTAATTGTATATACTTACTATAATGTTTTAAATACAGTTATAGTTATGTTTTTTATGTCAAGTAATTGTTAAAGTTCGCAAGAACAATAAGTCAAATTAACATTATCACTATCGAAAGTCTAAAAATGTCACCTCTTTTCAATAAAACTCTTCCAGATTTTCAAACGGAATTTTCTTTTTTTTTGTTTTTTAGGAATTATATTTTCATGAATTTTCAAATACAAATTTTAGTTTATTTTAACTTATTGCTTAAATTTTATGCAGTTTAATAAAATTACCAGGGTGGCCAGTTTCTGGAAAACCGGGAAAAGTCAGGGAATTTTTTATAAAAATGCAAAATCACACAAATTCTCGCAAATATTTAAAGAGTGACCTTTTTTAGGTTTTTTATCAAAATTTTAAATAAAAAAACAGGGAAAAATGGTAAAAATTTTCCTTGAAAACCGGGAAAAGTCAGGGAAATTTGTTTCAGAGAAATACTGGTCACCCTGATTACGGAACGTATCCTTAATTTTTGCAATATAAACCATATCTTTTTCTGTACGATTTTTGTATATGCAATTTTCTGTGGAACGTATACATATCTACCGCATAAATTATTTTATATTTAGTTTATCGCATTATTAACAATGATTATTAATTAATTACTTCTATTCAAATAAAATTACGTTAATTTATTCAAATAATTGCATTATTATTTAATTATATACAAGTTTTATTCTCAATCAACTTTGCATATATAATATTTATATGTGTAATATTATAATACAAAACAGCGTTGCCAATGCTGAAACAATAAAAACATGAAAAAAATAATCATAATAATGTGAAATGAGTCGGAATGAAATTTATCCAAGCGATAATGTAACCACAATATTTTTTTTGTCTAGCTTCGCATGTTATTTACAAGAAACTGTACTTGGTGATATTTTTGTAGTACTTTTATCGTTGCAAATATATTTTATTGTTAATAAACAAAGAACATGGAGGTATTGTTTATTCTAATTCAATTTTGTTAGACAGAAAAGAGAGTAAACAAAATCACGTTATTTCATCTAACAAACATTACTTCTTCTTTTTCTTCTATGTGTTTTTGTCAATAGAACAAACGTTATTTCAATTTGTACTTAGACAAGAAAAGATATTGGCTACACATTACTTAAGGATCGATTACATTAAGCGAGTTTACTAGCTACAAGCTGGCGAGTTTAGAAGCGGGCGAGTCAGCTAGTGCGATAGTGATGATGTCACACAAAACATTCCACTCATTCAGTAGCCAACTAGCTAACGAGTTTAAACCACGTGTTGTGAATAGGAACCACTTGGATACTCGCAGCTAGTTCAATAGCAACTATGATGATACACGACTAGTTCACTAGCTAACAAGCCCACATGCCAGCGAGTAAAACAGTCCGGCTTTCAACTTTTGTAGCAGATTGTTTACAATCTGCTAGTTAGCTAGTGAACATGATTACACTGGGCGAGTTTACTAGCAGCTAGTAAACTCGCCGGCTAGTAGCTAGTAAACTCGATCAATTTAATCAACACATTAGCGTTGTTACCATATCGCTCTACAAAAATCACTCCATGAGTCATTGACGTATAATTCGGATTTAAAAATAAATATCAATTGTTTTGAGTTACAAAATAAATTAATAATAAATGTTTTATATTTTATAAAGTATTTCAGTGATAACTGATTAACAGAGAAACATCTATTTGGAATTATCATCTCTCTTACATACCAAATTCAATTGTATTTTAAGGTATATTTGCATATTATAAATTTTGAATTGATGTCTCTGGAATATATCCACAAAAATGACGAAAGTGACATTAAATTAAAGATGGCCGTCATGAAGTTTTGGTAACACTTTCATATACGAACTAGTATTGGTTATTTTGTATCCATAGACTTTCCTAATCCAAGAATTTGTATTTCTTCAATAATTTCAATTTTCAATTCAAACAAACAACTGTCTACTTTTAATTGACTCAAATCAAAAGTGATTATTTTTTTATGTCCATCCATTGTTACAATTACTAAAACAATACTTAAAAAATTAATTACAACTGAGTAATTAATATTTGCGATGTATAAGATTGGTTTTTATAAATCAATGGTAACATTCAATTTTTGTTTATAATTGATAAATGTAAATGAAGCTAAAAAATTTTATTGTACGATCATCACGGATTGAGTCGACTTCAAAATCGTCTCAAAATGTATATTTTCTCTCTCTCTCTCTTTCTTCCTATACATTCAAGTGTTTTATTGGTAAAATTAGTTTTGTAGAAAATGAAACTATGCAATCATCAAATTTAAAGCATCAAGATGTTTTACAAAAAAAACTCTTAAAGATCTGTAAAGTATATGATAAAAATACGTTTATAAGTTCATTGATTGAAATCGTCGCTTTAAACTTTTAAATGATTTTCACTGAATTAAAATTAATTTAATTTTCACATAGTTAAAGGAGCACATCCACCTGAACGCAATGAAAGTTAATGTTTTTTTTAAGAAATTTTTTAGGTCCTACAAAGTTTTTACTTGAAAAACGGAGAAACTGTGGTTTCTTAGTCACTTAAACTAAAAATACACCTTAACCACAAAATTTATGTCACTCGACACGTGTTTCGACTTCACAAGAAGTCCTCATCAGGAGACTGGAATCGTTAGGCTCCTGATGAGGACTTCTTGTGAAGTCGAAACACGTGTCGAGTGACATAAATTTTGTGGTTAAGGTGTATTTTTAGTTTAAGTCCTACAAAGTTAACAATTAAGTAAAATGAAAATGGTATGTTTATGTATTGGTAATTTGAGTTAGAAAAACAACTAACAAAATATAATTTTTATAAAAAATAGAAAATAAATAATGTAATTTTTATTGGCGCCTCATCATCTGCATGATAACTCCCCAAAATATTGATGGATCTGAAAAATTCAAAAAGATTATTATAAAGTAAGATTACCTCTATCGCCTGTCGATCTGTTTATTTTTATTTTTTATGGCAGTTTGAATTTAAATTCCACTTTTTCGTGCAAAATTTTGGTTTTAATTGTTAATTTAAAAAAATAAATAAAAATGGTTGGACAGACGATAGATGAAAAGTATGTATATTGAAGCTTTAAAAAAATATTGAAAACTGTTTGAATTATTATGCAGACAGCAATCGAAAAAACAGTTTTGAGAAAAACGTTTTTGAAGTTTCGAAGCGTTATGAAGACAATTTGTGGAATACATTTTTTTTAGTAAACTTACGTTCAATCTGCCATTCTAGCTTCATATTGTATTCCTTCTTCTATACTTGTATTTGATTGTTTTTTTATATTTTTTTTATTGTCTCCTAGTTTGTTTGGTTGAGCTTATTTGGTTGACTGATGTGTATGAAATCTACCATATTTTATGTTAGTCAGTTCTCTGACATTATTAGTATAACTTATTATGAATGGAATGAAATTTTTCAATATTATTTTTTTTATATTTGTAAAATTATGAGGAATAATAAACGATAATAAAAATAAAAAGATTTTTTATGCGTTCGGGTAATGTGCCCCCTTAAAGACACTACTGAGGAGTCAATAATACAAAAATCTAGGACTACAACTTTTTTACTGTACCTATATATGACATTTCATCTCCACTACGTGGTGCAATATTTTTGAAAAACGTTTAGAGATTAATGAGATAGAAGACATTTAAAAAAATTTATTTGGGCTTGATTTTGGAAATCTATTCATGTGTTTTTGGCGTGGAATAGCTTAAGTTATGCACCACCTTTATCTTCAGAAAAAAGTTTGTCTTCAAAATACATTATTATCAAAAAAATTGTCATAATAAGTGGGTAAAATCATTATTTAATAAACGGGGTCAGATATAGTACCTTTTCACAGCCCTGGTTATAGAAATGATTTATTTTTATACAAACTTTATCATAGTGCATGGAGTTTACTTTTTTTTATACAAAACCTTTTAATTTCATTTGAAAACATGAGTTCTTAATTGCAATAAAAAATATTGTATATTAAGCAAAACTTATCACTTTTATAATAATTACATTCATAAAAGAATCAATTTTTTGTAGAAAAGGAAGGACATTATTAAAAAATTACGAACTTTTTTACCATAATTATAGAGCTTTAAACATTATCTTTCTTTTGTACAAAAGCTTTGATCCTGTAATTATCCTATTTATTATTAACTGTACTTTTGATTTATATTAGTAGTATGAATTATTTATTTTCATTTTAATATATTAAAAGTTATTTGACAGTTACAATGTTAATCACAATTTCAAATCAGCGCAAGCGTCTAGTAATGAGGAGATACGAAATGAAACTAGACGACTAGACGAGAGTGCTTAAAATTTGAACGAGATAAGACCAGGACAGTGTAAACTTTATTTATAAATCTCTCTCAGTCTTAAAAAATTATCAATCATAAGTAAAATAAATAAATAATAATACCGAGGCGATATGGCATTATTTTGCAAAAGACAAAAGTGTCACCTGTATAATTCGGGACCGAGATGAAACATACTCGTCTCTTATCTCGTCTCGTGTGCAGTCCTTAGCTTAGAGAGATATTACGTTTTGAGAGCTGGTTTATTTTTACCTAATATTTTATGTCATTTTAAAGTCCTATTAATTTTTATAAATTTCTTATAGAAGGAAATTTATTTCAAAATTTCATTTATTTGCGAAGGCATAAAAAAATTGGTTTATTTTTTTATCTCGAGTAAAATTAGATATCTTTAGGGCGTATGTTAAATTTTTAAAATGATACCCGTTTCATCAAAAATTCGAAAAGAGTTTCGCCAAATGAGTTTAAAAATATCGTTTTTATTGGGGTGTTCAAGCTGTGTCCGCGGCTTCGCTTGCGTAGATTCAAAATTATTGTTTAGGATTTTTGGAAAAATATAAATCTTTTTATTCTACATAATTATTTACTACATTATAATATTGTTTAATATTTAACGGTTTACGCAGTGCTTACAAAAAAACGCTCGGGCGGCAAACTTTTTTCCGACTTGATTGATTATTATCGTCACTGCTTATTCATTATGTTACCTAACATAACAAAATATATACTAAAACCTGGCCAAAGAATATGAATTTAAAAAATCACATTAATCGGATAAGTGCGGTTCTCGAGTGATAAGCGCAGTAACGGACAGACAGAGAGATGTTGCATTTTATAATATAAGAAAAAATAAAGCAAGTATTTAAAAAGAGAGAATTAACGTTAAAAGATATTTCCACCTTAACAGAAAAAAACTTCTAAATTTTCTTAACAAGTAATAAAAGTTAGTCAACCGCTTCCGGCGAAAACCAGAAAATCGTGGGATTAAAAATGATGAAAAAATGTTTATTTTCTTTAAGATTACAGTAAGAAAGTTATCCAAAGTTCCCTTTCTTTTGAAATAAAAATCAATTTGCATTTGCAATTATACAGAGATACATATCAGTTCTTTTTCAATGTTTGTTCACATGTGTAATTTAAAGTAATTAAAACTATAATTAAGGAATCTTAAGTAAGGTTTTCTTTTTAATAAATGAACAGTAATGTAATGCAATTATAATTTTAATTTAAAACAAATAAAAATGTTTCTGTCAAAAAACATGTTGTTTTCTTGATATCGGTTTTAAGGTTGTTGTTCACTAAAATCGATCACTACAGAATTTGTTAAAATTATAATATTGTGTTAAGTAAGCTAGTTCGCATTTGTAAAAAAAATTTCAGGTCAGTTTACCATTTCGTTTATTAATTATAAACGTGCAAAGTTGGCGTCTTATACATTGCAAGCATAGGGATCCACTTGGAATTCGATATTCATTTAATTCGTGTATTAAAACTAAACGTCAGATTTTAACCAAAAACGAATATGTTATAGATTGGTTATTAAGGAATGTGTATATAAAATTTTAGAATGATTTACCATCTCCTTAAATAATTATTAATTTTTAACTTTGATAAATTCCTGAACACATGACGTAAATATACGATATGGCAACACCGCATTCGGCGCGCTCTTCGAAATGTAAAAACGTGGTATTGACAACTGACGCGCGTTGTAAATAGCAAGTGATTATTGATTACATTTAATGTTTTTATTTATAATAATAATAGTTACTATTGTTATTATAATTATTACTATTGTCAGCAACAGTAATAATTATAATATTGTTAAAAATGAATCTTCTATTCTTGTCTAATATTGTAAATTGTTGCCAGATCTATTTGTTCTTTTTTACCGACATATCAAAACCCTGTAGTTCATGCTAAATTTCGCTAGATGCCACGACTTTCAGTGTACAACAACCTTAAGTATTTACATTTTGAGTTTTGAAAATTAAATATTTAATTCATTTTGTAATATATTTCATGAAGTTAAAAGAAAATACAATAAGGAATTTAAAAAGTTTGTTTGTAGAAAAACAAGCGTAAAATTGAACTCTTTTGAAATTCTAGTAAATTGAAAGTAAATGAATTAAATATAACAATGTTTTGAAAGCATGGACAAATAAATAAATAAATAATGTATTGGCTAAAACAGCAATAAAAGGACACAAAATTAATTTAATTTACAGTCGAAACCGGTTATAACGTCATATAGGTTAACCTTTAGAGGGCCGGGATTTCGGGGGGCATTTAACCCTCAGAAAACTGGTAGTATAAAAGGTATCTTATATCATTGATTGTTCATAGGAAAAGTTTCGATCACGGGGTGAGCTAATATATGTATATTAGGGTGGGCCGAAAAATTTTTTTTTTGAATTTCAAGTGGGGGTAGTGGGGAAAAGTTGTCACATGTGAACAGTGTATTCCACAAAAAATATATATTTTTTTTAAATATCTAGCCGGGCCCATGGGGACCCAAATATTTTTTTTTATTTATTCTTTTAAATTTTTTTGAGGACAAAAAACAGTACTACTGTATCTATTACATATGTACAAAAATTATTTCTGATATATTTCAACTTTTTACCGCGCACCTGATCACTTAAACATACTTTAGCAAGCAAAGAGCTGCACAATAACTATACATTGAAAATTATTCGATAGAACAACATATTTTTTATCTATTTGGGTGCTAAGGGCCCTTGTTAAATGTTGAAATGTATTAACACATTTTTTTACGTGTATATTAAACACAGTGGTAGTATTTTTTGCGATATCATATGAAAAAAAAAATGCATTTTTTTTATTATTTGGACCCTAATGGGCCCGGCTAGATATTTTTTTTTTTAATTCAAATTTTTTGTATAATACACTGTTTACATAAGATAACTTTCCCCACTACCCCCATTTAAAATTCTAAAAAAAATGTTTTTTTGCCGTTTTCGGCCCACCCTAATGTATATTATAGCCTTTTATTTTGTATATGTTTTTTCTTCACTAACGGACAAAGTAAAATCAGTAATGAAAATGCACCCACTGATGAACACTTGCTAATGATTATAAAATGATTTGTACTACTACACAAACGTTATAAAATAAAGAGTCGTACAATTTAATACAATGTATAAATCATTTACTTAAGAAAATACACTATTCTGGATAGTGTGCCAAACCGCGATAATTATTTGTCTATGTTTTAAACAAAATGATCAATTTTCATCAAATCACGCTGTAAGACAGTTAAATGTATATAGATTAATATCCAGTAATGACAGTAATCAAATATTAGTAAATATTTCTAATTCAATACATTTATGTTAAAAATCTTCAGCACTGGAGTGTTGTCCAAGATTGGTGCAAGTACCTTACTTGTGAATTGTTTTTATTATTTCACGGAGCACTTGTACTTATATAATATGTCCACGGAACACCGATAGAATTTCTAGTTAAATTCATAATACATTATTTTTTCATAGATTACCTACGTATGTAAAATTATATTTACAAATCAGATCTGTTAATTTGTTCATGTCGTAATTATTCATATAAACTGATAGTCATAATGTTAGAAGCCTAGACAGCTATACCGGATGTCCCAGATAACTTTTCAGCATGGGGATCTCAGTATCTATAAGAGATACAGGTTTGGTTAAATCAGATCAATTATATGTATGAAAGGGGTGAGTATTATTACACCAAAAAATATTCATAATTATATGTGGTTTAGGCGGTATACCAAAAAAACTGAAAATTCGGAATTTCTTTAAATGGCTATAACTTTTTTGTTAAAGTAGATAGGTACTTTTTGTTTATGGTTTCTTAAAGCAGTTTTTTGTGGAGAATTGATTGGTGTATTTAGATTTTTTATATCACTTTTAGTTTCTGAGATACAAGCCCTAACTTCAGTTTTTCTTATGGGCCGCTAAGTTGGCTATGGCATATTTGAACGTGCTTTTTACTCTACTTTACAACGATATGTCACATGCCATACTTATTGTAAAAAAATAATTATAATGTATTTTTTTTAAGTTAATTGTTTTCAAATAGTCATTTGTTATTTTGATTGTTGTTATTGTGATTTTTGTTTACAATTTTTGTTTTTCATGGCTCACTTAAATGTTTGTAATAAAATACTTAATAAATATCACTGGCATTTAGTACATCGAGTTATTTTCGATAATAAGTATGGCATGTGACATATCGTTGTAAAGTAGAGTAAAAAACACGTTCAAATATGCCATAGCCAACTTGGTGGTCCATAAGAAAAACTAAAGTTAGATCTCATAACTCGGAAACTAAAAGTGATATGAAAATCTAAATACACCAATCGATTCTACACAAAAAAGTGCTTTGAGAAACCGTCTACAAAAAATACCTATCTACTTTGACAAAAAAGTTATAGCCATTTAAAGGAATTCCGAATTTTCAGTTTTTTGGGTATACCGCCTAAACCACATAGAATTATGAATATTTTTTTGTGTAGTAATACTCACCCCTTTCTTACAAATAATTCATCTCATTTAACCAAACCTGTATCTTTTATAGATAGGTACTGAGATCCCCATGCTGGAAAAGTTATCTGGGACACCCGGTATACTGTACTTTTTTTACCAGTATTTACTCGTCTGAAGTCTTGTATTATAAAGGAGCTAACAAAGCAAGCTACACAGAAAAAAAACTCGATCTTATTGCAAATTTGAGATGGAAAAATGCTTAATAAATTTATTTTGTTAATATAACAATATTTCCTCAATATATGTAATAATAAATAAAATCTTACTGAAGATATTTTATTCATTTGAAAAATATATCTTCATGTTTATCTAAAAGTCTTTTCATCATGTCAAATTAATAAATAATTTATTACACCAACTAACGAAACTCTCAAATAGATTAAACATAATGGTTTTATTAATACATATTTATCAGTGTGAATATTTTTTACACCACCCAACTATAGTTAAAGTGTAATTTTTGATGTGGTAAATTCAGTGATGTCATTTATTAAATACTTAAAATATATGTTTTCAATACGAAACAAAATTTTCACCGTGATAAGAACATTGTTTGTAATAATAATACATTTATCAATAAGATAAACGTGGATATTTCCATATCGGTAAAAAATTATCATATTAACAAACAACCTCTATCGAAGCCAAATCGAGCACGGATTTTTTACATCACATTTTTTTAATACATAGACATTATTTTTTTCTGTGTAGCAAGCACTTTCAAATTGGGTATTATTTCTGTGTTAGTATCTATGGATTAGTTATGGAATTTAAAGCAGTGATACTTATAACTTATTATAACACAGTTGGCGACTCTATGAACATACTGTTTTAATACTGTTGGTGTTTTCATAAAACTCGTGCGCGAAACTTGTCATAGAACTTCAAGGGAACAGTCAGATTAGTTTAAAACCTCATTTGAAAGTGCTTGGCAAAGTTTCTTAGCTCGTTTATAATACCGGACATTGATTTTTTTTATAAAACTATTTTTGATTTCCGCTGAGATGCTATAAGATGTTACGAGAAGTTAGCATCTCATTTTTTCAGATCAATTTTTTTATGGGAAAATCAACGAAACTATTGTTAAAACTTATCAGGAACTATAGAACTTTTCTGGATGCAAACAGAACTGAAGTTTATTTTTGAATTCCGCTGAGATGCTATAAGGCAGCGGTTCTTAAACTTATGTGGACTAGGGACCCCTTTTTTGAACAATTATTTTTCGGGGACCCCCATCCCTGATAGAAAAACAAAAAAGGTCGTTATAAACTAATTATTCACTGATAAATAGAAATATAAAAGTACTTAATGTAAATTAAATTTTGCCAAAAATGTTTCACGGCCCCCTGTAAAAGTTTGGCGGCCCCCCGGGGGTCCGCGGACCCCAGTTTAAGAACCGCTGCTATAAGGTGTTACGAGAAGTTAGCATCTCATTTTTTCAGATCAATTTTTTCTGGGAAAATCAACGGAACTATTGTTAAAACTTATCAGGAACTATAGAACTATGCTGGATGCAAGCAGAACTGAAGTTTATTTTTGAGATGCTAACATTTGAGATGCTAAGTTCACATACATAACTCTATAATGGTTTTACAAAATATCAAAAAGTGAAGAAATTGGTAACTATTCAAATAAATAAAATGTACAATAAACATATTTTAGTAATTACCTTACGACAGTTCGTATCAGTGAGTATTCACTGTATTTTGTTCAAGCTAGTGTGCATTTGCGATAATATTTTTTTAATACATATTCAGCCTTACGGCACTCAACGGTTTTAAGTCATGCAAGTGTTATCATCTGACTTATCTATTTTCAAATTAAAAACAACCACAGAGTAGCGGAACCTCAACAACCAGTGGACTGCGTTTCAACAGACCGCACAATTGCCCGACAAAAGATATAAAATTACATTCAGCAGCTAAACCGATTAACTACAATGTTTACGAGTATATTTTTCTTCGTTCGTATGGAATTTATATTTTTTTATCTAAATCATTTTTCAGAATACAAATTAGCCTATACTCTTTCTCAAAATGTAAGCTATCTCCCTGCTAAATTTCATCAAAATCGGTTCAGCGGTTTAGCCGTGAAAAGGTAACAAATACAGAGTACATTTTTAATATTGCAAGTTGTATTGGATATGCACTTATTTTTAGGGGTAACTTATTATTTAGTTATCTTATTATTTACGATGAAATATATAAAAATATATGGCATATTGGGGGGGGGGGGTATCTGTCAGGTTAGAATTCAACAAATAATATGGCCGTGAATTGGCGTGAATGAAATACTTAAAAAAATGCATTTTGAAAGATTTATTTTATTGTTAGCTAGCAATCACTCTTAAATGAGGTATCAAACTTATATGACAGTTCTTGGATTTTCATTAAGACTTTAACAAGTTTCACGCACGTGTTGTATTTAAACACAAACGGTATTAAAACAGTGGTGATATTATAAAAACTATTTTGCACGGTAGACTCGCCAATTGTGTTACAATACGTTGAAGTCACTGCTCTAAATTCCATAGCAAATCCATAGATACTATCGCAAAATTAAAACCTCATTTGAGAGTGCTTGCAAGTTAGCAAAATTTGCTAGCCCCTTTATGATACCGGACTTTAAAATACGTTTAAAATAAAGTTTATATAAAGTTGAAAACGTGTAAGAAAAAATGAAAATGCCTTTTTTTTACTAAAAACTGAATTAATAATGTTATAATTTTTTGGTTTATTAAAAATTGGGTTTTCAGATTTGTTTTCCAAAATAAAATATTTTATTTAAAAAAAAAACTATTTATATAAAATCAGTATAATCATTATATATAATTATGCAAATTATATTAAACAAATAATGGAACAGGTGTATAAAATAGATGTATCCACTTATTCACCTTTTTTATATAAATAACTAGGTACCTATATGAATGATATAAAGATTTTTTACAGTGCTTGGAAAAATCATATACATTATTAGTATTCTCAGCATTTCCTCATGTTCGTTATTTTTTCTCTGATTTTCTTTTTAAGTTAAATCAAATTAGTCGATCGTGATGGAAGAGCACGACTCTTAACTTTTTATCCCCCCCCCCCCCCCGTGCCAAATAAAAAAGTTTAACCCCAGGAAATTGAAACGATTGGAAAACATATTTTTTATATACAATTATTATTAAAATATAATTTCAATTGCGCAGAAGTTGAAAATTGATTTTACTTACAAATTATTAAAACCGAAGTTGATTTTTTTTTTAATTATTAATTTTATTATACCTACTAGCAATTAGTTTTCCGTGATTGAACGAGGCTGTTAGTTAATAAAAGGGGAAAAATTGGTAACCTCTGAACTGAAAAAAAGGTCGTGAAACTCTGAAACACCTTTCGAATGATACCTAACTTGACTGAAAATATAGCTGTCATATTATTTATCTTATTTTATGTAATATGTAAAATTATTGATAAATTAAATTTTGTTATAAATATACAATTAAGAAGTCGCAACGTATGCCCAGAAGTCATGTATCTATTAATTCAAGAAATATTTTATGTATGCGTACAACTTTTGAAAATGTAATATTTTTTTTCAATCAATCAAATATTATGATTAATTCGAAATTAGTTAGTTTTGTATTTTTGTTAAAACATTATACACGGAGAGAATATTCTTTTAAAAATTAACAGAAAATGCTGTAAACCTGACGACAGAATCAACTTCTGAAAAAAATTAACAGAAAAGTCGGTAGAATTTAAAATAAAGTAAATGAAAAATTACAATGACATACTGATAAATTTTAACATATAGTACCTATTAAAATTTATTTACTCTGAAAAATAATATATACTATTCTTTAATTTAATTTCTTGCATATGAAAATTTCACATACATTCTCTACAATTTTACTATGTTTCTATAGTAGGTACTTTTCATATCTGGCCTATCGCCGTCATAGAAACTGCTATACAGTATATAGCAAGGTTACTAAACAATAACCTTGGTAGTAGACGTTATTTTAAATATTACCATGTCGGGTGTTAAAAATTTCTAGGATCAAATTTTTTTTCATCCATCTATACATTTTTTTATTTTTTTCCCATTCCTACGCATCGTAAATAAATAAAAAAGTTAATGACATTTTTTCATATGACTATTAATAACTTGTTAAAATAATTATTTAATTTTTATAATTATTTTAACATACACGGTATAGTAATTTTTGATACTGTTGGTATGAAATATTACTACTTTACCAATTAATTTTTCACATAAGTAATGACATTTCGTCCTCCCGTTAACATGTTTTTTATGTTAAAAATTAATATTAATTTTTTTCAGTTTACAGTTGAAACCGGTTATAACGACATCAAGGGGATCTTATAAGGTCTTAAAAGCCAATATTCGTAAAAACCGATAAAAAGGCAATTATATTAACCGATGTCGTTACAACCGCTTTCGATTATTGTAGTTTAAATTATTGTTATAATAAAAATATAAAAATACTTTTGCCCAAAAATCGTAAAATATCTTTTTAGTTCACATATATTATAATTCATAAAAAGACGTAAGAAAAAATTGAAGCGATATATGAAGTATACAATTAACTGATTAATATTTTTTGATAAAAATTACAATCCACTAGTTATTTTGAAACACTAAATTCTTAATAAATATAATATAAGTTACATCGTTTATCTCTTTCTTTTGTTTTCATTTCATCATTACTCTTTCACTTGTTTTACTTCCGAATTAAATATATTTGTTGGACCGGCTATCTCACTTTATCATGAACTACCTATCTTTGTTTATTTTTGTAAGCCGACTCTAGACTTGTTTTGTGTTTATTTTTGTTGAGTTTATAAAAAAACGTATATTTGTATTTACTTGATTAAAGCGAATGAATCAATTATTTAAAAATGTTTATTTTATTTTAATTACATTTTTAAAAGGATTTAATGAATTTATTCAGTAGACAAAATAATCTGATTTTGATTACTTGCTTAGTAAAAAAATAAATTAATAGAAAAAATCGTATTCAATTTCTATAATTTTTTTTTTTTAAATCTTATATCTTTGTATTATCAAATTTGTAATTTTTGTTTGTGAAATCTGAAGTAAGAACCTATATTTTAACTTTTTTACAGAATATTCAAACTCAAAATTTCAACGTAATTACTATTCATTTTGAAAGTACCTACCTGAATCGATACGGTCAGTCTGTCTACCCGTCTGTTGTTTTATACAATAGATGTGCACCTCCTTTTTTTGAAAAGCATCGCTAGACCGGAAATGAATGTTGACGTATCGTAATAGAATACAATTTAAATAAAAGTTATAGAAAATATTATTATCTTTTTTTCTATTTATCGAACCGTTTTCAAGGTAATAAGTTTTACGTTGACATAAAATGTATAAAAGAAAGTTATATGGTGGCCACAGCATTTTATTATAACTAATATTTCATATTAAAATGAGTTGTAGAACGCCAAAACTATTGTTATTATTTTTATTGATTTCTTGAGTTAAACCATACCTTTTTAGGCTCTTAGATGGTTACATTTTGGCGAGAATAGTAATTTATTTGAACCGAAATAAACCTAAATTCATTAAATCAAATTAATTGTATTCATTGAAAATTTTAACAACTAAAAAAATTGTTAAATAAAATATTAAAATCGACAGAAAAATATCGACTTCTCACGGCTTATTATAGAATTTTCGATTTTTAATGTTTTCGCATAGTCTACACCTGACTTAACAACATCAAATACTTGACTGAACACGGGCTTTATCTACTTGCGGATAAGCCAGCGGCTCTAAATCAGTGGCAGCTGTGGACAGACAAAGATAAATAAATACTATACATCGTATCAAAACGAGACACACATAAAATACCACATTAGTAAGAGTGAAAACAAAAACATGATATCTAAATATTAGAGAGAGAGAATACGACACGTGCGACAGTGATATGCATATGAAATATAATATGAGTAAGAGTGAAAAATGCTGATTATAAGGGTGGAGGGGGTAGGGAGATTGTGTGACAGTGCGCGACTGATAAAACTGTCAATCAAAACATGTATCCCGTTTCACACGTGCTGATGCTTTCAGCCAAAAGACCCAACGTAAGCGTCGCCTTTGTGCTCACCCACTGGTATCAGCGGTGTGCACGACCACTGAATATTATAGTTAGCGTAAATTATAGGGCCCTGAGCACCGATCAAAAAATATAAAAAAAAATTGAAGTGAAACTTCTTTACCGAGACTAGTGAACATAGGTGGGCATTAACTCGTTAATCCGTTAATCGTTAATTAACAAAGTTAACAAAATGATTAACGGATTAACTTTTAAGTTAACTCAAAAAAATGTTAACGCTTTTGTTAACTTTCGTTAATTTTAGTCTGTTACATTGGTTGTTTGATGACAAGTTATACATAAGAAAGTCGTGGAAAGAGCAAAAAAAGGTCTTCAAACATTTTGGATGGTCAACTTTTAACGGTGAACTTTCGTTAAAATTTCAGTTAACTTTAACTTCCGTTAAATTTTCGGAATTTTAACGATTAACAAAGTTAACTTTTTTATTAACGAATTAACGATTAACGAAGTTAACTTTTTTATAAACGAATTAACGATTAACGAAGTTAACTTTTTTATTAACGAATTAACGATTAACGAAGTTAACTTTTCGATTAACTGTGCCCACCTATGCTAGTGAATTAAAATTATAGATTTTAAAAATAAATAAATAAATAGAGTGTGCTTATGCATGCGTAAGTAGATATATAAGAGAAATATTGATGAATAGCGCATACGTACAGGTCACTTGACGTCGGTTATGCGATTGAGCGAGATGAGTAAATGTATAAGAGAAATATCGATGAATGCATACGAGTCAATTTTTATGCGTTAATGTGAAGTTTTTGTAGACGGTTTATGTGTTAAAATCAGGGCTGTGGAGTCGGAGTCGGTATAAAAGTATCGACTTAAACAATGGTTTTTACTTTTTAACACACTTATTATTTTTTGTTCGTTTTGAATTTTAAAGTACAAAGATTTGAAATTTTCAATTCTGGCTGGAACCAGAATCACCGAAATTCACTCAAAAAAAATTTGCCCAAAAACGGAATAATTTTTTTTTGTACATAAACTCTTTGTAAAGAGTTGAGCATTAGAAAAATCATAGGTTTTTGTACCGGCTTCATAGCCCTGGTTAAAATAAAATGTTTATTTATTTAATTCACATGGTTAATGAAAACAAAATAAGTCTGACTTATGTGAGTGAGGCACACACCACTCTTTTATTAAGTCAAGCGTTTCACAATGTCGTTTCCGCGTATTTTCGATGTTGGGTTTTCAGCCCTAAATTAAATAATATGTACCAATTAAAAAAATATGTGTCAATAAAATAATTTTTGTTTTATTTAATTTCATATTAAAATGGCTGGGGGGGGGGGGGGTAAATATAAATATGTTTAGGGTTCCGCGACAAAATATGTTTGGGAAACTCTGGTTAAACAATATTTCTATGACTGGCACTCAAGTAACTGTCAAGTACCTACCTAAAATCCGTAAATCAAACAATTAATGCACTCCGTGAGCCCCCCCCCCCCCCCTAAATCCGACACTATATTGGACAATTTTTATTTGTTATACATTACAAAACAAAGTTCTTCGCCGTGTCTGTCTGTCTGTCTGTGTACGATTTTCTCAGTAACTACTAAACGGATTTTATTCTGGCTTTCACGAGAAAGCTTTTGGTTTATAATTTGTTAATATTTTGTTTAAATTTGATGAAATCGAAATGAAACGGTATCTTCGCGTGCGTAAATTGTTAGTAAGTGGAAACATAATGTCTAATATAGGTTTATTAAAGATTAAATTTATATCCCCGGGTAGCATCGGGCCCAATACGCTAGTAATAATATATTCGATCACGCGATATTTTTTATTAAAGGAAATGTTACATTTTTCTGAAATTTGATACTGTGTATTTTTTTTGTATACTATGCATTTAAAACTGTTTACATATGAACTATTACTTTAAGCGGAATTCCACATCAAAAACGGGCGGTATTCCTTTAATGTTAATTTGCTTTTAACAGATAATATCAACGTAGTTATAAATTAATTATCTTTTATTATAGAAATTCCCCGCGGCATATCCTGCATTTATTTCCTTACCAAATCTACATTTTTTTTTAAATATCAATTATCAATTGTACCTACCTGATTATACAATAAAAAATGGGTTTAATTGTATCAACATAATAAAATAATAACCACCATTATTTTTGTTCATATCAAATTTTCCTTAATACGGGTCTACTCTATTTCAATTTTATAAATATCCTAAACTTAATCCAGAGGGTTAGGCTTTCAAACAATGAAAATTGAATAAAAATAAGTGCATTTATTTGGATACTAAATCTACATTTTTTTTTAAATATCAACTATTAATTGTACCTAATTATTCAATAAAAATTGTTAGTTTAATTATATCAATAAACCACGATTGATTTTTTTATGTCAAATATTCCTTAATACGGGTCTTATTTTAAAAATTACCTAAACTTATTCTAGGGAGTTTGGCTACCGAACAGTGAAAATCTTATAAAAATCGCTGCATTAGTTTTCGTGACGAATTACCGCAAAAAAACAAGCAGATTAACAAAGTTCCAAAAACTATAAAATAGATCATATTATGACCTATAGATTTGTATAATTAGTATTTATTTAGTAATACCTAAATAACTATAAAGACGACTTCGACAAAATATATTAATTTATTTCTTACGTGTTATTCAGACAAAAATTTTCATCTTATTTCTAAAATCTTATAAAACTACGAGTATTTTAAAATTAAGTGTCTACCTCGCTAATAACAAAATTAAGCATATACTTGTCTAAAACCTAAAATCTTATTAAGTATATCACAGATTTATCTATTATATTTGGGGGACGAGAAAATTTATTCCTCCCCTCCATTTTTCTTTCTAGTCCCCACAGTAATTACATAAATATATATTGTATGCAAATCACTTAACTATTAAGTATGTTTTCACACTTCCTAAACATTTAAAGTAGTTTCGACACTTATCTTTTTTTTAATATGTGCCAGGTTTTTTATACAGATTATGAGGCAGCACCCTTGTAGTTTATTTTATTATCATGTTTACTCTGCGTCTCCCCCTCCCCCCTCTTCCTGATGTCTATCCACACTCCCTAGATACTATATAGAACATTTGTATTTATTTAAGTCACTTATTAAGCTATCAATCGTGTGAATTGCTTTGCAGAACGAATAATGGTTATATTACAATTTATGTATTTTAATTGTTAAACACTATTTTTTATATTAATTTAAAAAAAAATAAAGAATCTTTATTTACGAGATTTTTTTGCTAAATCATTCAAATATTTTAAATAATATAATTGTGATATAAATAACTTTTAATATTATTAAAACTTTCAAATTATTTTAAATTTCTTAATAATTTTTAGTAAAAAAATAAAAATAGTGTATTTTAAATCTGATATGTCAAGAAAACCTTATTAATGAAATATAAAATTAATAAATACAGGTAGGTAATTGTGCTTAAAAAAATCACGTTATGATTCCATTTCTAGTAATTGGACTCTATTGATTGAAATTATATTTAAAAAAAAAACTGTGAAGTTAATTTTTTTTAAAATATGAGTTTTTTCTACAATATTTATAAGAAAACTATAATTTAATAATATAAAGAGTTTTTTGATCTTAAAATCGCGTTTTTCAATTTTTTTTTTTTTTTCACTTCCAGAGGGCGCTTCTGTATAAAGTGGCGAAATTATAATTTTACTAAATTTTTTTTGTTTTGCTCAACGCCCTTATAATGTCATGTATCCACCGTCCTGACTTTGCGCCCCCCAGCGGAAGTCGGTTTCACTACCCCCAGATACGCCTCTGTTCATTTCCTACATAATTTCTCGATTTACATAAACTAATTGTAACTATAATATCATAAACATATTCCGAAACCAATAAATCATTTTGGAGCTACTGTACTATAGAAGCTTTCCTTATAAAACATGCTACATTAATTTAATTATTGCAATTCAACGTACAGAAGTTGTACTATAATAATTATAAACTCAGCATTTACCAAGCGTTTAAGTCAATTAAACAAAATTAATAATTACAGTCGTTCCGATCGAGGGTAGCTATGGTGCATTTAAAATACCCTTTCCAAACAGTTGAGTACAACAAAACAAAAAACCTATATTGGGCCTCAGCAAGCTTAGCAGTGAGTTGGCGCGTTCTTTTGTTATTCTAAGCAGGCCGTGGAATTCCTGCCGGCGCATTCTGTCGCTGTCGTATTATATGGCGCAGCATGTGAGCGCGACTGAGACGGGTATATGATAAACACGTGTTTTCGCTCGCTCCTCCTCTAAATGTATTCGTTTTTACGTCCAGTTTGACGCCCAATGTTGTTTTGTTGCTTTTTATTGCTGAACGTAATGGACAAGAAAAAATATATATGCGCTAAGAAATGTGTGGTATAAAATCTGCTAAATGCATTACAATTTTTGGTACATGTGATAAAAATGGTATAGGGTTCAGTAGTTGCAACGGGTATTTTAGTTTAATAATATCTACTTTTGATGCAAGTTGCAAAAACAATTACAGGTTTTATATTTCAAACGAAATAAAAAATTAATTTAACTCTTACAAGTATATGTTAAAATATTAGAGTAGAAATAATAATTTATTTTTCTTTGCATTATTTTTTTTTAAAATACAATATTATTAGCCCAGTGCCAAAGCCTTTTTTGGAAAAAAAAACAAATTCTGCACAGACTGGCGATAGTGGGAATCGTTGCTAAAAATGATTACAAAAAGAGGAAAAAAATGCACCCCTGCATGAAGCGGTTTCGAAGGGTGGTGGGTTTTAAGGGTTGAAAATGTTTTTTTTTTGCGATTTTCAGCGAAGTATGACTTCATGTCGAAAAATGGTCTACAGTAAAGTTGTAGATAATAATTAAATATACAATTTTGTTTCAAACCAATTTACAATATAACCTCAAATTTTCCGAGATAATGGTGAAAATCCGTTTTTTTTTTAATTTTCGAGTTTTTTATGTCGAAAAAAATTTCAAAATACTTGAAATTTTCATGAAATGTATGTTTTGAAGTCCTTTAATTTTACCGATCTGTTCGGAATTACAAAGTTAAATATATGGACAGCTACTATGTTTTTTTTAATTTTACAAAAATAATAATACAGAACTGGGCTAAATAATTGCTTCACCCCCTCTTGTTAAAATAGTCATTTTAATCCTTGTAAGAAGAGATTCATATTTATAAATTAGGAAAAATATAATCTTTTACATTTCATATTTTTTCTATAAATTCAATAATAATACATTCGACATATTCATAACTAATACTATTAATTTAAAATCTTTTTATTGGTTTTAATCATAAACAAACAAAAGAACCAGCAGAAATGTTTCTATAAAATGAGGAGTAAAGTACCTACCTATACTAACAATGGAATAAAAGAGGCAAAATTAATTAAGAATTTTTATAAAAATGAATTAAACTATAGAAATATTCCTTATCCATTTCTGCGGGTGCCCATACATACCAATATCCTAAAATTGCATAATTTTACAAATCCCACACAGTCCCCTATAGGTTAAGAATGTCGTACAAACAATTGCTACAATTTATTATATATTGTTAAGATTTTAATATCAATACTAAATGCTATATATTATTCTTTACAGAAAGTGTCGATCAGGTTGTAATGCTGGGCGGCCCCGGGTCGGGGCCCGGGGCTGGCGCGGCCCTACACCGGACCTGGCAGCCGGCCCCCGTCCTGCCTAACTCGAGACACCTTTGTTCAACCACTGGATTCACGCCTGACGGTCAGTATAATAAAAAATGTTATGTACATAGTAGTGATGTAACGAATATTCGCATTCGCATTCGCATTCGCGAATATTCGCACATTTTTAAACATTCGTATTCGCATTCGCATTCGCATTAGCACATTTTTAAACATTCGTATTCGCATTCGCATTCGCAGTTAAAGTTGCGAATATTTTTGCGAATATAATATGATGTATAAACAAATAAAAATATCAATTGTAATCAGAAGACCGTTTTTTTTTTTTTTTTTTAGCTTTTTTTTCAAAAAGTCAATATTCGCATTCGCATTCGCATTCGCGAATATCGACCAGTCAATATTCGCATTCGCATTCGCATTCGCAAATATCGACAGCTAATATTCGCAATCGCATTCGCATTCGCGAATGTTTAAAATCATACATTCGTTACATCTCTAGTACATAGTATAAAATACAATAACTAAAGAGTTGAAATAGAAAAAAGTTAGTAATAGGTATTATGAAGAATTTGATCGCAAACATATTTTTTCAAGGTACCTACCAAACTGTGTTATGTATGTATATACGCAATTATAATTATGCTAAATGTTTACGAAAACAATTTTATTTCATAATAATATAAATATAAGTAGAAAGGCTGATCACAGAAAGATTTGGGTTCGCCTTTGATTTTTTCTTATGAGTAAATTCATTATAATTTAATACTACCTATGTAGTATAGCAATCAGGGCTGTGGAGTCGGAGTTTTAGTAATTTTGGGTAAAAATTTTGCCCGAAAACAGATTTAAAAAAAATTGTACAGTAAAGGGTCGGATTCGAACATTAGAAAAAATAAGGAGTCGGAGTCCTAGGTTCTTGTACCGACTCTACGGCCCTGGTAGCAACTAGCAGTCACTGTAGTATAAAGAATCGAGAGCATCTGAGAGGTATTAAATATAAATGACATCCCACTAACAGTTCTAATAAATGGTATGGTTTATAAGAACGAATCAGCGATTTAGAATCAGTGGTGACAAGTGTACCTCACAAAATGCTTAGTATTTAATTATTGTCACTGCTCTAAAATTCTGAGCAAATTCATAATTCATAACGAGTTGACATCTCGCAGATAACGTTAACTTAGCTTTTGCTCCAGAGCAAACTCTTTATAATACCAGACACGAATGAATTTAACCCTTAACTGCTCCACTTTCCCAGAATAACATGCCTTTGGTCACTTCGTACCCCAAACACTAAAATGTTAACTACTCGTAAGCTATTGAATATTTTAATTCAATAAAATTCATCTATCTATCTTTGAACGATGCGGAATGCACTCCAATCGATTATTTAAAAGAATATATGATATTTAAAAAAATTAAAACTTTGTAAAATTTAAACAGCTTGCATTGAAGTTGAAACAATGTGGGGCGCCTGGTACTCCAAAGTGGCAGCTGAGGGTTAAATGCTCCCAGGCAAAAATTCAGAAAAATTGTTTCAGACAAAAGTTAAAAAAAAGTTGTTTATTTTCTTGTAAAACGATTCTGCAGGGGCGGCTCCCATTAAAAAAAAAGAACGATGACCTCCCCACCAAAAATAATGTTGATAGTGCCATCTGAATCTGACGCTCCCCTTTTATACTCTTCAATTTTTGTCCGAAACATTATTTTTCTATTTTACTTTTTTTAAATATAAGCCTAGGGAGATTAAAATGGATCAGCCGGTATATGTAATTAGACACTTAGAGCATAAATTATAAATAATTAAAAAAGGAAATTATTTATGACTATGACCGTAATATCTATTTATAAACAAGTTGTTCTTCTAACAATAAACAAATAAATAATAAGTATGTAATTTTTCTTTCAGTGTTGAACAGGTGCGGACTATATTCAGTTTTTCCGGCGGGGACATTTTGTCCCCCACATTCAGAGCAGCTCTCTACACCCCCACAAGGGTTTCATTCCATTACGTCATCAATACAAAATAAACGTAAGTGCATATGTAAATTATTATTGAACATTTCAGATGCCTAACCGATTAAATCTATAATTTACAAAAAAAACTCCGCATATTCAATAAATGAGCCGTTTAACTGGGAAAAAAGTTTTTATCAAAATGTGTGCACCTTTTCTTGCCAGATTCACTTGTCTGATTTTTTGCCTATTTAAGGTTATAACAACGATAAATTTTGATCAGGATTATATAAACTACAAGATATAAAAAACACAACCAATTTAATCGAAAACAATTTTCTATAAAAACCATAGATATATATACATAGCATGGACCACGCATTTGATTCGAAAAAAGAGTTGTATCAAAGGAAAGAGATGTAAAATTGTTTAGGATATACTTGTCCTTATTTAAACAGGAGAGTCTATTTAATAGGCATGATGCCAGCAACAAAGTATCATTGAAATTATGATTTTTAATAATGAAATAAGTTAAAAAGATTCTAAAGAATATATTAATTTTTTGATTAAAAGTGAGATTAAATAATTTTTGTTAAAATAAAAATGCAAAATACAGCAATCCGCCATGTTAATTGGAACACCAATCAGAGCGAATGACGTCACGCATCAGTAAACGTCAAAAGTGATTGACTTTTATTTTAGACAAATATCAATTCCTCTTACAAGATTATTAGGTACCTACATAACCTTATTTAATAACTTATATACTTTATAATTCATTTTTAATACACAAAATAATTAAATTATTGCTTAATTTTGAATGTTTGATTATTATTGTCAAGAAGTGTGACGTCATAACTCTGAACTGCCACCTTCGAGCGTTTTGGCGTTTTAAATTAGTTTTAAAAGAGTCAATTTTGCGATCATGTCTATTCTTAGAAAAAGAGATAAATATCCTAAACGCCGCCACATCTCTCTCACTGTTTTGAAAAATGTTACACCATTATATTAATACAGAATGCGGCGTCCATACTCTATATCTATAATAAATTTTTTTTTTTCAAAAATCGTAATTTTGAAATATTTATTTATTTATACAGTATCAGAAACAACGCCCACAGGTTGCTACACATTCGGTGCCCTTACACCGCCTCCTGGTTCACCCCTGCAACTAGAACTATTGGCAAAAAGTTTCTCAAACGGCGGTGTCCTAGGACACCATATATCCGGCATACCCAGTTTGCCCACACCGCCCTGTAGAAAAGACGACGCCATTCTATTAAAACAAAGGTGGACTGCGTGTGAAAACAGTCCTCATTCTTTCGAATCATTAAGCCCAATTAGCTCTTCCTCGTCAAGCAAACGGCAATATCCGTGTAAAGCGGCATCTTCATCCCCTTCAAAGCTAGTGCCGAAACCTTCTCCCGGTAAATCTCCTAAAACATCCCCGTGTTCGAGGTTCGAAGACGGTGGTTGTAGCCGTACTAACCCCATCTATTGGACACCACACGTGGTGAAACGCGAGCCTGGCTCTACGCCGGTGACGGAGATCGCCGAGCACCAGGTCAAAGTCGAGATCGGGTCCCCCAGGTTGCAGGAAGAGAGTGTACACACGTCTATGATGCAGAGCACTACGACTATGGCTTCGATAACGACCTGTTCTAGTGAGTGTTATTTTTAAATTGTTTATAAATTACCTATTTTCAAAAAAAATTTATATATTATTGTTAAATTAAATATTATTTTAAAATTGTGACAGACCTGGAAAAAGAATAAGATTTTTATATTTTTGAATTTTTCTTTAATAAGAAAGGTAAAATTTTGGTAATGCAACGAAAATTATTTAACACCATGAAGTTACGTTAGGTGTAGATAATACAGATTTCAGTTATGGTAGTCGGTAAAACAGGTTTTTTGTTTTGCATCTGCACGTTAGATGCCACTAGGCCAAAGAAGTTTAACTTCTAATGCGCGTTCATGAGTACACACACCCAATATTTTTACTACTTATAACAAAGATGAAAAGTTTGAAGAACGTGCATAGGGTCACATTTTTTTCTTCGGGTATTTGAGACTAGTTTGTATTATTACAAGGTGGCCAGTTTCTAGAAAACTAGGAAAAATCAGGGAATTTGGTTGGAAGTCAGGGAATTTTTATAAAAATGTAAAATCACACAAATTCTCGCAAATATTTAAAGAGTGACGGTTTTAGGTTTTTTATCTAAATTTTTTAAATAAAAAACAGGGAAAAACGGTAAAAATTATCCTGGAAAACCGGGAAAAGTCAGGGAAATTTGTTCCAGAGAAATACTGGTCAACCTGTATTATAATGAGTTCAACAATAAATGACAATTTCCTTTCGATTCGAATGATAGGTATAATAGATACGGGGTAAAGAAATTAAAAAAAAGATATTGAGGGCTAAAAGTTGTCAATCTTAACCAGGCCCGGTATCCTTTCGTTAGTGTTTCAAAGTAGCGTCACCGTGCTAAATCATGCTTGACTTCGTTTATCTTATGGTCTATTTATATATCAAATACGGACCCCAAAGTCCGAGGCCTGGTAAAGCTGTACCCCTAGCCCCCCCCCCCCCCCCCCCTCTCTTGTCATCGTGTCTAATCTTAACAACAGTGGCGTAACTATAGAAATGGGGGCCCCAGACAATTTTTCAGAAAGGGGTCCTTGGTAGGATTTTTTTTACATTATTCTCCCCCCCCCCCACAATAATAATTATTGCATAGAATTGTGAAGGGATATAAATATTTGAGGTTATTGATTTATGTAAAAAAAAATTCAATACTAATTTAAAAACAGTCAATAAAACGCCAAATTTTCAAGTTTTTGAGATTTTGATATTTAATTTTAGAATTTTAAAATAAAATAACTGAAAAATCAGCTTTTTCACCAAAAACTTTATTGATCGTTTCGATTATAAAAAAAAAACCACAGCAATTAAAAAAAAAAATTTCACCATTTTTGGGGGCCCCCTAGATGCTTGGGGCCCCGGACAATCTAACCGGCCAGACCGGCGGTAGTTACGCCACTGCTTAACAAGATGACATAAGAAACACATAAATTATATTCAAATTCAAAAAAATTGTAACAAACAACAGACATAATGGTATAACTTATTTATCGGATAAGAGTTAGACCTGAATCCCCCCCTTAAAAAATATTGTCTAGTGGAAATCAATATTAATCACAATATGACCCAAAAAAATTAACTTCTATTATATCGTTCATAAGCCAAATTGACTAAATTCTCCGAATCGAAAAAATATTTCCATTTACTGGAATATTAAAATTTAAATGAGGTTGTCGGTCAAATTGGATTCTGAACAGAATTACCAATAGCTAGAACATCAACTGCAGAAAGTGCACGCCGTAGATGGAACTGCAAGAACAATTTAACTGTCTTTATTAATAGTTAATTAATTAAATTGAATTTTATTTACCTATACATATTAATAATGCAAGACTTCTATGATATTAAAAAACGTAAATCTATCTAGTTTTTAAACTTTAATAAGTATCTTAAGTTAATAATGAGTAGCACGACAACGTGAAAGATTATTAGTTCTTGATTTTACGAAATTAAAATGAAATATTTCATTAGCCGGAAACGGGACAATTCCCGTTGGAATCGCTGTGGCCCGGCAAAGGTTACAGCAGCAAGAGACCTCTGGAGGTGGAGGACTTCTTGCGGCGTGCACGGCCACACACCAGCAGACAGCTGTGCTCAAGGAGATATCAGCACCAGGTTAGTAAACAATATATGTAAATAAAAAGTGTATGAACGAAACCGCGTATAGTTCTTATTTTGATATATTTTTAATTCGAAAATTACCGTCCTTTAGGGTAAAACTATACAATACGCCCCACTTTTTTTTAAACCATGATAAAAAAAAAAATCATGGAATGTATTTGAAAAGTCTTTATTAAAAATTAAACTTTGGTCTTTCAAGTACAAAATGGCACTGGGTTATCTAATTAGGAACAAAACAAATTGGTGAAAAAAATGTTTTTCTAAACCCTTCGGTGGGGCGTTTTGTAATGCAACCGTTGGGTAATATGCCTCACTCGTGTTACAAAATGCCCTTATCATAATTTTTATTCATTTAAGTTATGACGCTCGACAAAATCTAAATATGTAGGTAATTTTATCTATTTTACCATGGTGTGAGTGAGTTTAACACAAAAAATAAAGTATTTCAAGTATATTAATTTTTTTGAAACTTACCACAAATTGTCAAAACGCCAAAAACCAATATATTTTAATATTTCTTAAAACAGTAAAGACAGAGACGCGTGGATGTCAGCCATGTTACCGACGACTGTTATGCAAGCATGGGCATTAAAAGTTCTAGGATAGCTATGTTTGTGTGAGTGCTAGGACTATGGGGCGTTTTGTCAACTGGGGCGTATTGTATAGTTTTACCCTACGTGTTTAGTGGTTCCTTACAAACCAAGATAGTGACAATAATCCCTCGTTTTACGTAGTTAATTGGTTCCATGAAAACAGCGCGTAAAAAAATTACGTTGTATTTTTTGTCTTTTCTAAAATTTTAGAATCGCGTAAATTGAGAGGCCACTGTATTTTTGTCCCTACAGAATTATAGATATGGAGTCGTCAACACAAATTGAACTATATAGTTTTATACCTTATTTTTGATGCAAGAAGTAATTTTAGTTTTTTATTGAAATAATCGTTCTGGACACTTAACTTCTTTACGAAGTTTTGAACATCTAAAAATTTATTAATAATTAGTTATTAATAGTATGTAGGTATATATAATTTAGAACAATTTCTTTACTTATATATAGGGTATTTAATAATATACTAGTAGTGACGTTAAAATAATGAAATATTGTTGAGATAACGACACCGTTCTCGCATTATCCTCTTTAAATAGCCTGGCGATGATTCTGTGAATCGAAAGCTCGCTACGTTTCCTTGCTTATTAAATTTTTTGACGTTTAGACAATTAGTTGTTTTATTTATAGGGTACTTATATATCATAATAAATTAATAAATAACATGATCATTTTGTTTCAATTTATAATCATAGAAAATACCATTTTTTTCTACCATCAAATATTTAGTTGATAAATTTAAAAAAATCAACATACCTACCTACTTAAAAACAAAAGAGTTCACTTATTTTGATTCTTGAAACTAAAAATCTTCTAACTTTTTCACAAACTTAGTAACTATGTACAAATAATTCAGAAGATGAAAGCATAGCTATTGAAACACATGCTGTCAAAATTATTTATACTTAAAATTTGGTCAGTTGAATTATTTTGATATTAAATATATAATTTTCAAATAGATACAAAAGTTTATATAGTAGGTAACTACCTTTTTTTAATACCTACCCTTATTATCTTATTTTAAAATCCGAGCATATACAACCTAAAGAAATATTTTTCTGGAAATTTTTTTCAATTGTTTCGTATAAATCATTATTAAGACTGCGAGCCGAGACAAGATCGATTAAATTTACGTATACAAGACGAGATCGAAGCTGTTTGGTTTCAATTTTCACTAGACGAGACTGTCGTAAAATTCGAAGCCGATACGAATCACGAGACTTACCTAGCTCTCGTCTACAAAATCTTCTTTCTGAAAAAAAAACTTTGTTTTTACAAAATATTGATGCTAGAATTTTTAAACAATCTCTACATTTAATTGTAAAATTTCGGAATAATACATTCTCTGTACTTTTCCCTCAAAATTCGTACTAAAAAACCATTAAATATCTAAACATACATTCACCAAAAACTCATCTAAAATAACCGGCCATCGAATAACAGATCTATTCAGTTGAAATAACAAATAAAAATTACTCAAAATCATATATTCAAAATATCCCGTACTCGATACGATCAAGTTTTTAAACATTTCAGCAGCCATGACACTGGGCGTTACCGGAGCAGGCGGACCTTTGTTACATTGCAGTGAAGACAGGACGAATAGCATTGCGACATGGTCCCTCCCACCGCCTCACGGCCACGCCTTAGCCACGCCCACATTATGGCAATACCCCGGTGAGTTGGCTATGCATGTGGTATTTTTGTTGTTATAATGTTTTTTTTTATATGTCCATAATTAACAGATTACGTTTTTGCAGTGTGTGATAATATTTATGGGGGGAGTAGAGCAATATTTCGATTAGAGCATATCCGTTATAACGAAGCCGATAATTTTGTAAAATATAATGTGAACAGGAACTATGAACTGTTAATTAAGGAAACAAACTGTCCGATATAAACCGGTTCAAATCTAAATAAATATTTTTATACGAAGACAAATTATTATGGGTTTGTTTCTAATCGATCGAAGCGGAATACGAATTATAGTTAGGGGCTTTAAGCAGAAAATAATAATACCCTACTGTTGAGAGATTCTTAAAAAAGGAATGTTTTTCCAAATGTTTCTTTTAGAACAAGAGCTGACTGTAAAAAAACTGGCCTATCGAGTACCTAACAGCATTTAATGATCTTGAAAGGCTAGTACTTATATAGACTATCAATAAAATCTTATACTGCCTGGGCGGAAGCTGTGCATAAATGTTTTTTTAGGGGGTAAAGGGGGCAAATTCTAGTTTTTTGCAAATATCTCAAAAATTGTTATGAAGAAAATTGTAGCTTATAAAATTCTACACAAAAAAGGTATTTATACTTTTTTCGTATAATCAATACTTTTTAAGTAAACTGTTAACCCAGTAAAGGGTGCAGTGCGAAGAGTGCCAAAATCCGAACTTTTAGGAGCAAGCAATTTTATTGTTGATTATTATAGATTTAGGGGCGTAGAATTCGAAAAAATTAACCCGGACTAGCGAAAAGTAGTGCAACACCCTTAAAAAGGGGTTGAAGGGTGAAAACCCCGTTTTCAATATTAACAATTGTACTTAAAAAGTATTGATTATACGAAAAAAGTAGGTATAAATACCTTTTTTGTGTAGAATTTTATAAGCTACACTTTTCTTCATAACAATTTTCTTCGAAAAATTGATCATTTTTGAGATATTTGCAAAAAACTAGAATTTGCCTCTCTTTAACCCCTAAAAAACATTTCTGCACAGGTTCCGCCCAGGCAGTATAAGATTTTATTGATAGTCTATATAAGTACAAGCCTTGTAAGATCATTTCATGCTGTTACTCGATAGGCCAATTTTTTTGCAGTCAGCTCTTGGACTATTTATCAAAAAATGAAAGAAATATCTCGATTGTTAGGACCTCTCTCTTAAGATCAAGGCCTTAACTACTTACCTAATTTGCATACTGTATATCGCGCCACTGCCCCAACTCCCCCCCCCCCCCCCAAATCAATAAATATTAAAAAATATAAAATAATTTGAAATTTTTAAAATTATGATATATTCGCGAGTAGGTAGTTTTTATTTTAAACATTTTCCAGATAAAATTTTAAGACCATTATCCCCCTACATTTTAACCCATTACTAAATTACTGGGGGGGTTATAACTGGAAAAAATAATTTAATTTTAATTTTACAATTTTTTAAGAAAGCATGTTAAAAAATTTAATAGCACTGACCTAAATGTTATTTATTTTTTTGTATTATTGCTAATTATACATAAATACAAAATTACAAAATAATAAGAAAAGTTAATGACCAGTTGGTTAAAACATTGTTTGCTTGGGGCGTGAACATTTTTGACACGTTTTGTTATTTGCAGCGCCCGTGTCTATGGAACCAATGTTACCACTTCCTGTCCCAATGCCACCTGTTGGTTTCCAACTTATCAGAGACCCCTCGTCGGGACATTTTTTGTTAATACCGACAACAAGTTTTGGTAAGAATTATTTATTTCAGAATTGTACAGCACTTCCCATTTCTGTTGATCTCAAAAACAAAACTAACATTATTCTGATATTGGTTAAATTTTAAAATCTAATCATCAAATTCTTAAAATATTTTCCAATTGGCTTAAAATTCAAAATTAACATTATTTTCTGTTTCTTTTTTAATTAATATGCAGACAAAGCAGATCATGGTAAGTACAGAATTTAGTTTCATTTCATTAATCTGAATCAGTGAAAAAAAATGATTCATCTTTAAACAATTAAGTCATTGAGGTTGTTTATTTTATGATGGAGCAATTAACAGCTGTTTTTTATTCAATCACTGATGAATCAGTGAATTGATCTTCTCGCTAGGGATAAGTGTATTCCCAAAAAAATGTATAAATTGTCGAATTTTTCTGTTTTAAGTCGACTTATAGCTGATTTCTCGTAGTTTTCTTTTTGTCCCATATCGCCAAGAATTACTTATAAGTCAAAGTCAATTTTTGAATCGAAATCATCCATATATCTACTCTAAATATTGTACCTATAGCATATAAAATTGTGGAAGGAAATAATAATTTTTTTTTTAATTATTGGAACAACAATTATAGATATAATAATATTCTCTACAACTTGAATCTCAAACATCAATACCTACCGTTTAAAAAATAAATCGAAATTTTTTTTAGAAAATCGACTATTTCCTAAAAATAAATTTTGGGGGGGAAAATGGATACAACATAAATTATAGATAAAAGTACCTTCTACAACTTTGATCTAAAACATTTTTTTCTACTGTGCACCGTTTCAAAAATAATTCGAAAAATTGAAAAATTTCTCTAGTAAACATCCGTTTCAGGTTTTATGCAACCGCGCTAGCCCCGGCAGACGTAGGTTTTCATACTTTACTATCATTAAATAAACGATATAAAAAAATTAGCTTTGTAACGAGCACCTTAGTCGAGGTGGCGATCAGCTCTCCGACTATGAGAAAACATTTAAAAAAAGATGTATTATAATTGAGTGGTTTGTAGCAACAACGAGTTAACTCCATTTTTAGGCGAAACAGAGTTAACAACCGTTTCTTGGTGGGAAAAAATATTTCTTTCGTTTGGTTCAACAAAGAGTGACCTATCGTTGAAAGATGAGTAGTTTTGGTAGTTTTGCATTCTTATTTTTTCTTCGGAGTTTCATTTTTCATGTACTAAAAAGAGTGTTTTTGGGCTTAGAATTTAGTTAGTACACTCGTTACTGTATTCTTTCTTGAAATAAACCAATTTTCTTGAAAATTGTTCTTATTCAATGCTTCCTTACTTTAAAAAGAAAATAATTTTCAACTATTTGGGCCAAAAAGGTGTTAACTCCAGAATAAAATTGACTCTAGAATTGCGAATTTGACGAATTTCTCAATGGAATTTGGCCAAAACATGAAGTGGTAGGTGACAAATAATAATTGGATGAAGACAAAGGCGATTTAAATACATTCTTCATTTTTTAAGTTTTTTCTATTTTCCCACAAATTATTTAACTCCTTGTTGCTGCAAACCCTTCAATTGTATTCAAAATCGATCTTTTTACGAACTTTTGATTACGACATTAAAATACTTCGGCAATTCATTGTAGAACAACTCCAACAAGCCGTCGTGTGGCCAACCACGACTTATCAGCAGCAACCTCCTTCACACCACGTGTTGCTACCACCGCCGCCACCTCTGGCGCCGCTCCAGTTGCTCGGTAGCTCTGACTACCTGACGACGGCGTCTACGACCCTCCACCAGCATACCCAGACACACAGTACCCGGCTGGTGGCACTCACCGCCGGAGATGTGGCTAAACGCAAGCTGTCATTGCCTGCTCACACGTTGATCAAGATAGAGGCGGATTCGCAGGACCATAAAACCCTGCAAACTGTGGCTACGGCGTCTAATAATGCACCTACGATGTTTACAGGTATGGTATTTTGAATATTTCAGTTGTTAGGTATCAAGAAAGTGAATAGATTATTGGAAATATGAATTTTCGAGAATTTGATTGTTGAAAATATGAATTCTCGAGAATTTGATTGTTGAAAATATGAATTCTCAAGAATTTGATTGTTTGAAATATGAATTCTCGTGGATTTGATTGTTGGAAATAATTCTCGAGAATTTGATTATTGGAAATATGAATTCTCGAAAATTCGATTGTTGATATGAATTTTCGAGAATTTTATTGTTGGAAACAAAGGTTTAGATTATTTGAAATATTAACTCTCGCGAATTTGATTGTTGAAAATATGAATTCTCGAGAATTTGATTGTTGGAAATATGAATTCTCGAAAATTTAATTGTTGATATGAATTTTCGAGAATTTGATTGTTGGAAATATGAGTTCTCGAAAATTTAATTGTTGATATGAATTTTCGAGAGTTTGATTGTTGGAAATATGAATTCTCGAAAATTTAATTGTTGATATGAATTTTCGAGAATTTGATTGTTGGGAACATAAAGATTTAGATTATTTGAAATATTAACTCTCGCGAATTTGATTGTTGAAAATAAAAACGATTGATATTTTGATGAAATGTGAACTATCGGAATTTTGACTATTTATTATTATATATTATAATATTATATGTTGTACTTAGATCAGTCTTTTTGTTTTAGACCCAAATCTAACACCACTACTCACAACGCACGTGTTTTACCAACACCCAGGTAACATGATACAGATATCCCCTCCGACTACCAGCGTGCCCACAGTGACTGCCTCGCTAGAACAGCAGACCACGTCGCACATTACGTGCCTAACACCACCGCCTGAGAATCTTGCCATTGAGGATGTACCATGTGTACATGATGCAGGCAATCAAACAGATATGGTTGATGATACAGAAACAGCTTCCGAAACGCAAGAGATGGTTTCAGATGAGCAGATCAGTGATACAAAATGTGATGATGGTCATGTTAGTGGTACGTATTTTAAATATGATAAATTTAAAAACCAAGATTTGTTATTAATTTTTTTTTTTAGATACGACATCTGAGCATACAAATATTTTTATAAATGGATCACAAGATCCCACAGAAATAAATTCTATAGTACAAAAAACTAACAACAATAATTCTTCCACTATTATTCTAAATGACCTATCTTATGAGACACCCAAAACAACAGAAATAGAAAACAAAATCCAAGAAAATATTTCTGAAAAAATACTACCCGAACAACCAGAAAACATTATTAATAATAATAATAATAACAATAACGTAGATTTAAGTGGACTTGAATTGCTTTCCAATAGCATTGTTGAATTTGAGAACTGTAGACAAACGTCAACAATCAAATTTGAAAAACCTGCAATAATCAAAACCGAGAAAGTTGAATCAAAAGAGTCTAATCTTCATGAAACCGGTGAAGAAGTGTTGGAAAAAATTGCTGTAATGTCTTTAAAAGATAAAACTGTACAAGAAGACCAACACGATAGCTTAGATGGATTAGGCCTTCTTTGTGCTCTTGCAGAACAAAGAATCCTTGAAGAAGTCGGACGCAACGAGAAAAAAACAATACCTAAAATAATTAAAAAAGAATTTGTGAGTTCAGAAGAACCAAATACAAAACAAAAAAGAGTTTTTTCAAATGAAGAAACCGAACATGAACAACGTAAAAAATTAAAAGTCGAACAGAAAGCTGAAACGGGTGATATTAAGATAAGTAAATTAAGAGAAAGCAAGTTAGATTTCAAGCGAGACGAGTGTGGCCTTGTTGCTAGTGATGATAGTTTGAAAAAAGACTGTGATAAGAACATTAACGACACTAACGATGAATTCCCAATAAACACTGATGACTGGAGTAAGATGAATGCATTGGAAATCGATATGAGAATGCGTTTAGCAGAATTACAAAGGAGGTGTGAGGAGAAACGGTTAGAACTGAGCAAACTGACACCAAAAACCTGCTCGAAGAAGTTATTTAAAAAATCAAAAATTGATAGGTCACCATCGCCACCTAAACTTGATAAAGAAGATGCAGCACCTGTACCAAACACTCATGTTTATTCATCTGATATACTTAAACCTCCGACATTGAGTGTATCCATAGAACACAAATCAATTGAAGACGAGGATGATATTCCATTCAAATACGTAAAACCCGACAGCTTCAAGAGAAAGCATGAACCAGAGGAGGCATCTATTGTAAGTCCGTTACTTGAAAAAATATCTTCATCTAAGAAACGTAAGGTTGGAAGACCGAAAAAATTCTCTTCACCTGATCTACAAGATGCAACAGAAACTATAGTCGCCAAGAAACCCAAAAGTCTTGTAGGTTATTTACTGGCTGCAAAGAATAGGCTGCAAACTCAAAGTAAGCAGTACTCGTCATCTCTAAGTCCACCCAGGTATACAGAGGACTCACAGAGTCCAAAACCAATGCTCAAAGTGCATTCTAAATGCCGAAAGAAGAAATTGAGATCAATCAAACATATAAATAAACAAAAACACAAAAGGAATTCAACGAATAAAATCAGGCCGAAACTGAAAGCTGAACCATTAGTTAAATCGTTCTCTGAAGATGAAAATGATGATAATTGGTCTGAGAAATCTTTTGATACAGTGTCTACAGTCGAAAAGAAAAAATCTAGTAAGAAAAAAAGTCATGACGACGATATTAAAGAATATGATAATAAGATTGCAGTTACTGAAAGTGTTGTGGAAGAAGTCAAAGTATCTCCGTGCGTTCTGACTATTGAACATTTAGAAACCGACAAGTTGAGAGTACTTACATCGATGGGAGGTTTGTTCTACGCAGGTGTTTTGAGTGCAATCCAACCACCAGATATTTACGCTGTCACTCTTGATGGCGAACGAGGGAACAGGCCACATATCATGTCTCAAGAAGAAATATTACGAGACGCTGTAAGTAAATAACTATTAAAAGATTTTGTTGTTTGCATTATGAAGGACTTTCAGTAAAACAAATTAATTTGTTTACAGATTGTTGAAGTTTCGCCTCAGTCATCTGATGATTTAACCCCAGGAGTGAGGTTGTGTGCTTATTGGAGCCAACAGTACCGTTGTCTTTACCCTGGTACTGTAGCCGAACCAGAAACATCAGATAACTTGAATAGCAGATTTGTTAACGTTGAATTTGATGATGGTGACAGCGGGTGCATAGCAATGGAAGATATACGACTGCTTCCATCAGATTATCCAATTATCGGTAAGAAATAAAATAAATTAATTTGAATGAAGTATGTTTCATTTTATATTTTTACTTTACAGAATATGACCCAAATCCTCTATTAAGCTTAAGTAAAAGAAGGCGTAGAATTTCAAGCACCGGAGATGAACAAAAACGTATTATACCTGAATCTACAAATAAGTTTCAAGAAACAAAAGTGAAGTCAGTAGAAAAAGAAGTTTTATCACAAAAAAGTAAAAAGTCACAGAAAGCATATAAGGTACATAAAAAAATGAAAAAGCATCGAAAAGAAAAGATTGAGAAGTTGAGGAAAGATATAAAGAAACGAAAGAAAAAACATAAATGTTCTGATGAACATTGTAAACATAGAAAGCACAGAAAACATAAAAAACATAAGAAGCATCATCATAAAGATATCGAAGCTGAAAAAGATGAATCAATAAACGAAAATCCTGAAGAAGTGCAGGAAGAAAAAGAAGAAAACTGTGCTGAAAATAATATTGAAATTGAAGAAAACAGCACTGAAAGTGAAGATGCTAAAAGTACACAGGTAAAAATATACTAAAACAAAAATAATTCTGTGGCATTTTTTTTTTGAAGTTATACTTCTTTAGGGACGTTGAGGGTAAAAATTGAGTAATGTAACGGAAATGAAATCAGTAATGTAACGGAAATGAAATTAGTAATGTAACGAAATTTTATGCGGTGAAATATCTAGCCCGGGACTGAAAATACAGAATAAATAACACAACTGTAAAGAGTATTGCCTATATCAAAAAAATTATAGCGTATTGACAAAATTAGCAATGAAGATTTTTTACTTAAATAACACAACTGTAAAGAGTATTGCCTCTATTAATTAAATATAATTAAATTAAATTTTTAATTATATTTAAAGCAAACGGCAGATTATTGTTATTAAGATTATTCGTAGTTGTTTTTCAATCATCCCAAAGAAGTATAACTTCTAACGCGTGTACATAAGTACACACTCATTGTTTTTTTAATTACAATTTTAAAATAATTTATATTACAGAAAATTAAAAAAATTCGTGAAAGACAAGAATCAGTTGAAAGCAAGAGTAAAATGGCAGCTTTCTTGCCGGCAAGACAGCTCTGGAGTTGGTCAGGCAAAGGGTATAAAAGACCTGGTGCAAAAGGCAAAGCAAAAAAGCAATTCTTCAAAACAATCCAGCGTGGAAAGGAGTTAATTACGGTAAATATAAATAAGAAATTTATTTTGATTTCATTTTTACAAATACTTCTTTATTTCATTCAGGTTGGCGATGCTGCTGTATTTCTATCTACAGGCCGACCAGATAGGCCATACATCGGCAGGATCGAGTCCATGTGGGAATCGTGGGGCAACAGTATGATCGTGAAAGTAAAATGGTTTTATCATCCAGAAGAAACAGTCGGTTGTCCAGAGTCATTAAAGTATCCGGTAAGTTTTATTATAAGATAAATTCATCAAAACTGACAGACAGATAATTAAATATATCTTTACAGGGGGCATTATTTGAATCTCCACACATTGACGAAAATGACGTACAAACTATATCACATAAATGTGAAGTACTTCCTCTTAAAGAATACACAAATAAACTTGGGGCAGATCCTCAAAAATACGAGGCAATTTATGATAACAATGATATATATTATCGTGCTGGTTATTACGATCCAACAGTAATGACACTTAAAATGGAACCGGACATACCAACACTCACATAGAACGTATAATAATCTATCGCTACTCACCGTTACCTAATGATTATAATACTGATTAAACCTAATATACCGTACTTGATAATTGAATTAAGCTGTACTCTGAGTTACATCTCTTTGAATTTATGTACATTTACTATTACCACCATTCCCCGAACAAGTAGCGCTTGCTTCTGAGTTACATATCGGCTTCTAAAATATAAAATAACGGTACTTCGACTAGTAGACATTTTCAAGTTATGGCAACCGTCTGGAACTGAAGGCGACGTAACTTTGGAGTAAGACTGTATAAGGATGCTCTTATATGTAATAATAATCTTATATATAAAATAAGTGTCTGAAAATATCAAATGTCACTTGAAAAATATATTATGTATTTTTGTAACTGATTGATTACAATATTCTATAGCGTAGGTATATTATACTTGTCGATTTTTTCATTGAGTAATTAAATTTGGTCAATTTTTTTGTTCAATTTTACTTAATGACCTTGAAATGTTGTACACTTGTCAATTTTATAACAATTTCTTTGACTTAATTAATCAGCAATACCAGTTTACAGAAATTATATAGAAAAATAAAACCTTCGATAAACATCCTTTGCTGGAAAAGAATAATTAATAACGAATACAATATTATTCAAATCAGTAGGTACAAATTAGCAAAGCAGTAATTTTGTACTATAAAAATAATTGAGGTTAAAATTGACAGGTGTAAACCATAGAGAAAATATTACATAGTCAGTGAGTAATAGCACTTTATGTATGTGGATGTCGATCGAAAGTAATAAGAAACAGAAAAATCTGAACGTATTTGTGTCTCTCAACAAACTGATTTGTTTGACAAAGATAGATAGCGGTTCACATTTTTTTTTCTCTTTCTGTATCATTTAGTATCAAGTTAGTATTTTCGGCTGGCTTACTATCTCTATGGTGTAAACGCGATTTTTAAGTACTTAAAATACAGGTAGAAATTATACTATGAATTGGCGTAAAATGACTTTCAATAGTTTATATTGCATATTCTTATTAAAGTCAAAGTTGTGGAAACAAAGTTCAGTATTGAAGTAAATAAAATCAGCTCCTATGTGCAAAGAATATTTAGGTATTCAATGTTTTCATATTGGTAACACAAACTTTGTGAGTAGCGCAGAACATTCTGTAAATAAGAAAAAGAGGATTTATTTCGTTATATTTATTCTGATGTTTTAATAATAGACTTTTATAGTGAGATATCAAAAGTGATGAAATAATTATAAAGGGGGCGTATATATTCTATGAATTCTTACAAAGAGTATATATTTTTTGTATAAATTTAATACAAGATATATGTATAAATTTTTGATGATAATCAAAATAAGAACTGATTGTGTAGTAATAGTAATAAACATAATGGTGCTTATATTTTCATTTTAACTAGATATTAAGTTGTATAAACGTATAATAATCAATACTATAATCAAAACGTTTAAGTTTCCTGAATATATTTATACCGTTTTTTTTTTACATCATTATTCTATGTTATTGTTAATACGATTGATTATACCTTTGAGAAATACAGATATAATTTCAACAAACAAATCTCAACTATATATTTATAGTTCATTATAATAAATAATTACATAAAAATTATTACTTTAGTAATATTTATTTTTTTGTGATACTAACAAAAAATTGCTTGGAAAAATATTTTGTGCAATTGACTTGATTAAAAAATTACTTAATGCTTTTTTTATTTAAGTGTCTTAGTTATCAACATATCATATTTTCTGGAAAGTACTTAAAATTAGAATCAGTAAGTTTAACAATTGATTAAATGCAGTACACTTCACTTACAGCTAGCGTCCTAACTTCATATAAGCATAATTAATTAATAAACTCGTTCTATTTGTTTTTCATAATCATTTCATTAAACAAAGACAGACATATTGACTCACATTTGTTAGACAGCAAAATACTTTTGAAAATTACAACAATTGGATTTTGTAACAATAAAAATTTAATTTCGATATTCTAAAAAAAATTATTATTTTATTTGTGACTCCGCCCCAGAGTAAAGTAACCAATGACGGTTATTTTTCTCTTCGAAATCGTTGCCAAACAATATAATACCTAGAAGTTTATTGTGTAAGTGACAGTGTGCTATGTATTTTTATATGCAATAATTATTAACCCTCAAGTTCTGACCAAATGTTAATATGACAACACTACAAGCCCGAAACAATTAAATTAAATCTTAAATATAGCATAAACGGTTGAAAATATATACTTACATTAGTGTATATTCAAATTAAATTAAATTAAAGATGAAACAAACATTCAACTAACATTTACAGTAAAAATTCGACTTAACGAATGTTCTGTTTATTTATTTTTAATTTAATACTTTAACAGTAGAGCACAGTACAAATTATATAACAAATCGACTGTGACTTTCAACTGACTGACTGTCGCTATAATACAGACAATTTACGTTAAAAAACAACCAGCATATAAAACTGGAAAGTACTGAATTTCATACGACTTAAAGAAGTATATATATACATTATACATGACATAAGACTGGTGGAATTTTGTTTGTTAAATCTGAAATCCGTTAAAGCGAAGTTTTACTGTATTCTGCTAGTAGTGTTAGTTAATATTAATAATATTTGGTCTTTATCTGTAAAGCTATGTTTTGAGATTTGGTAACAATATATCATCGCTTTAAGACTACAAGGTTCTATGTGACATTTCAAAATATGGATGCAGCAAAGTCCTATGTGCGATCCATACTACATGATTTTTTATTATTAAAATATGCAAAAAATGATTGAGAATTTTAATGTATTAAAACATGCATAGAATCTGTAATCTTGATGATATGTTTATACATATACCTATATTCATTTCGTACATATTATGTATATTCAGAGCTGACAATACTTCAAGTAAAATACTTGAAAAAGTATGAAAAGTGAAAGTGAAGTAACTTCAACGACATTTGAAAATAAAATAAAATACTTGTAGCTATATACTTTCACTGAGTACTTGTGACAGCTCTGTGTATAATATACACTGTACATTTTCTAATAGGCAGCAAAAGAAATAATATGATGAAAACAAAGTATTTTTACTAACGCCAATAAAGCTCCCGATTGAAAAATATACAATTGTATATAAATATATATGTATACAAACCTTTCAGAGGTCAAAGCAGTTAAAGTCACAAAAGAAAAAAAAGTTCTATTAAAAATATCGAGCAACTTTTATTGTTTTTGAATAGTTCTTTGTATTAAAATAATAAAATCAACAAAATGTGAGGTTAATGACTTTGGCTTTTGGACATACATTTTATAACGCAATATGTAATGCATTTTTTGTAAATTTATAATAGTTTCTTCAATGTTTTGAAGATAGTTTTAAACTTAAGAATAATACTACTAATATAAGTATAAAAAATATGATAAATAAAAAATATTAAAAAGAGTGTTAAGCACAAATGATTAACAACAATCATTAGAAGTAGATATTATGATATTTTTGTCCATGTATATATTTGTATATAATTTTAAACTGTCATATTTACAAATAAATATTAAGTAAAATATAAGTCGTAGAGTATATTATGTAAAAATTACTACATAGCGTAATTTTTGCATTTACAGGGGTGTGTAAAATAGACTGTTTTTACATTATATTTTATAATACAAACATAGACGTAAGAAATATTTGTAAACCATCTCTTTATTAGTTACGCATACTGGTATAGATAATGTATATATTTGAACAAGCACTCTAAGACAATTTTAAAGTTCAACTTGACACGTTTGCTGCCAAAATAACCGGCTAATTTATTTAAAAAAATAAGGATTGAAAATGTTTCAATCTGGTGAGAAAATAGCTATAATATAAATCATACATATACAATAATTAAAAAAAAAATAATGCGGTTAGTTTAATAATTTTTAAATTAAATTATGTTTTGGCAGTGAATGTGTCAATAGTTATGTGGCTATCAGTGATTCATATAATCATTAGTACAACCCAATATTTGTTTATCTTTTATTAATAGGGTGACCATATTTACGAACATGCCTTTTCGTCGCACTATCTTTGTTGAGATGCTTATATTTTATTAATTGTATACATTGTTGTATTTTAAACGAATTCATTTGTAGTAAACATAAAAAATGCGCGCACTCGTACACCTTTCTAGTAACACAGTGGTTCTAAAACTGTTTTAAGTGAATGTAATCTAATATGAAAGAAGAAAATTAGCAGAACCTTAACATATGTATTTATATAAGTTATAAATAATTTTCTAGCTTGCAAATACTTTGAACGATCCATCAAATTCTGTTGGTTTTCTTTAGAACAGTGATACTTCAATTTACTAAAACATAGTTGATTAAGTACTCTAACTTTACAAGATATTTTTAATATGTATCACCGCTGTTTTAATACCGTTGTTTTTTTTATTTACAACACATACATTAATTAAGTCATAGAACTATCATTTAAGTTTCAAAGTATTTGCAAGCTAGTTTTCTTTGTAATACCGATCATAACTTAAATTATCGTCAAATTTGAAATATGGTTACCCTATTTATATGGGATTAATTACCTTACATAGATATTAGATAACAATAAAGTGCTTAAATGGGTAAACGCTTTTAACATATTTTCCATGTATTATGTATAAATAATGAATAAATACACTGAAGTGAAGATCGCCATTTTTTGACTTAAGAAAATTTTTGAAAAGTTACGAATAAAATTTTCAAACAATACCCACCTTGAAAATTTCCTTTTATGAAATGTTATTATTATTTTTAAAATGGCTTCAGTAAAAGATTGTCTATAAACTACACCATACTATTTTTTAATTATTTTTTACCCTAACCCAAGGTATATAAAGACAAGGTAGCCTGGTTAGCGCCTTGACCAATCAGTGATGGCGCAGGAATTGACGTCACCACGAAGAGATATTCAAATGTCATAAATGCATAATTGAATATAAATTACAAAAAATTACTTTATTCATTCTTGTTTTCGTATTTTTGATATTTTATCAATACATACCATCAAAGAAGTATAAATTCGACATTGCAAAATCATTAAAAGCTGTCAGAATTACAGAACGTATTGCCAACTTAAGAATAGTAAATATGATGTTTCCCGAGAAGACCAAATTGTCTGAAACAGCTTCTTTATGATTTTGCAATGTCGAATTAGTACTTCTTTGATGGTATGTATTGATAAAATATCAAAAATACGAAAACAAGAATAAATAAAGTAATTTATATTTAATTATACATTTATGACATTTGAATATCTCTTCGTGGTGACGTCAATTCCCGCGCCATCGCTGATTGGTCAAGGCGCTAACCAGGCTACCTTGTCTTTATATACCAGTGATTTCCAAACGGGGAGGCGCGGACTAGTGCAAAGGGAGGCGCGAAAAATTTAACAGAAATTTAATTTTTTTGACATCACATTTTAAGGTTTATAGATAAAAAATACATAATTATAAATAAACTTTTATAACATTATTTTTGTATACATATACATACTATCTGTTTCTGAAAGGAACGTCACTGTGTAGTTTTTGACTGACAAATATTATTGAAAAAGCAAAACGGATAGAATTATCATAAAAAAAATTCAGAGTGAAATCATTCCCCTTAATAAGACCTAGATCTAATGAAGTTTGTGCTAATAAACAAGCATATTCATCGCATTAAAAATAAATTTTATAGGCAAAAAAAATACATTTTATACCTTTTTAAAATATGTCTGTATAATTTTATGAAATAAAGGGGAGGGGAGGCGCCAGAGATTAAATTTTTTAAAAGGGAGGCGTAGTTACATAAAGTTTGGAAACCACTGTTATATACCTTGACCCTAACCTACCCGAAAATTTTTTACAAGTTTTTTTTATTTCAAAAATGTACTTGAGTTAAATGTAATGTGACGTCACATATTTATCTTAACCACTTCCTCATCACACTAAAAATTATCCCCACCCCCTTTCCCCGCCAACTGACATAACCACTAAATTACAACAATAAAAAATTATTCTAGTAAAAATTTCAAAATGACGCGCACCTTACCAAAAATTTTTCACCACAGATGTATCTATTAAAAAAATGCTTCATACTACACGACTCACTCAAAATTCTCACTTAATATATCTGCAGTCGGTAACAGTAAATTATTAATTTTAAAATAATTATTCGGTTCAGAATTTGGCGATCTTTTTAATTGTATAACCCACAAATAAGAATAGTTCAAAGATTGAAAAAATAAATGTAGGGAACAATTAATTACTTGTACCTTGCCAAAATCCGCGAAATTCTTATATCTTCAGTGTAATAAGATTTTTTTAAACTACAAATGTACATTTTTGTAAAAAAATCGTAATATACAAACAGTTGATGTTTTAAAAATAATAATTATAATTTTAAATAATCAAATAAATTTGAAAATCAGATTTTCTTATATGAGATATTTCAAATCGCAAAAAAAGTATATTCCTATCTATTATTCCTACACTGCATTGTAAGGCAATTTCCAAAATACAAAGCTAAAAGAACCTTCTGAGAGTTTTAGCAGCGTTAAATGATCTATAAGAAATCTAAAAACTTTTTTCAATAGATAGATATTTGGCCATACATTTTAAAATAGGATATAATGACGGTTGACACATTACCTCTCGCATACCGTACGTAAAAAAAAATTCTCACTCGCTATAATTACGTACTATCTTAGCAGTTGTACCAATGGGAGAAAAACTAAAAATAGTGATTTTATAATACAGTTTATATTTTTTTCCTATGCAAATTTATTTTAGTGAAAACATTACATCGATAGAAAAAATATATTTATTAAACTTGAAATAAGGTTTGTATTTTATTATTTATTATTATTTGATAATATATAGTTTATGAAAGTTGGTAAATTTTTTGGTAATTTAGATTCTTTAATTTGGAAGCCTTTTCTTACTAATTTGATTTGATTAACAAGGCTTACTTCGATTAAAAAAATATATACACTCACGTAAAAAATAAAGGACCACTTGATTTTATCGAAAAAATTGCTCATTTTCAAAATAATGCCATTCAGGAGTATTTTTGGTTAATAAACGTTTTTTATGGCCAGACCGCGGTTGAATAAAAAATAAAAATGGGATTTTTTATACAATTTTGAAAATGACCCTCGGGGATGTATTTTTTTAAATTTCAAGATTTTTTTTAATACATATGCAAAAACTTTTAAAGTTATGCAGTGTAGGCCAAAGTAATTACATAATAATGCTTATATAATACTTAATATTTTGTATCTTTTTAACATTATTCAAGATGGCAGCATCCAGTTTATAGGTGCTCCCTTTTCAATATTAAATGTTTAACAATAAGTATACAAAAATATAGATAAGTACTTTAAAATTTTCTGTCAGAAAATTTTGGGAATCTGATTTGAAGTTTCACATAAATTAAGGGACTGCCTAATGATATATTGGGCACTGTATACAGGGTGTCCTTTTTTAAATGTACAATAAAATAAAAGTTTTGGGATTTTAATGGAGGTATGCAAATTTACAAACGACTTTCTAATAAGTAGAGTAATTTTTGAAAAATCAAAGTAATTGTTTTTTTAAAGGAAACTTTTTTTTTTCTCCAACTGATGTCATTTTTTTAGAGCGAGTTATAGCTGTTAGAAATAATTTAAAGCTCTTTATAATGACCTATTATATGAACGTTTACCGACTTTAATTAATGTGAGTTTTTTATTTAAAAAAAAAATTATACATTTCTAAATACCTATCAGAATTGAAAAATAAAAATTTTGAATCATTGAATTCGACATGAAGTCAGCAATAATTTCAAGAGTCATTTAGTGGGTTCTCACACCGGAGCAATATAGCAACAGCAATAAAGTAACAACCAATTAGCTACTAGCAATATAGCGATATCATATTGCTTTGGTGTGAGACAATATGTACGATTCAATGTATATTGACCGATAGAAATAATATCACTAGTTATAAGTTGCTAGTTGCTATATTGCTCCGGTGTGAGAGCCCACTTAGATTTTTCGAAAATTTCTCAATTTATAGATTTTTTTTAGCATAGATAGTTAAATCCTACAATTTTTATTTAAAACAAAATATTTTTCACTAGTCGAAAGTTCATTTTAAAATGGGACACTCATAATATTTTCTGGTACATTATCACTGGTTACTGGTTTTATTATTATTTAATAATACAATCAGTGGCGTCACTAGGGTTTGTGTCACCCAGTGCGGTAAATCATGGTGTCACCCCCTGAGCAGTTCAATTCTGAACCTTTTTTTTTTTTTAGTCATTACTAAAAATGGTGTCACCCCCTGAGCGCACAGTTAATTTTTTTTTTAGTCATTACCAAAAAACATTATAGAATACTAGTAATAAAGTGATGTTTTACATTTGGGTGTCACCCCTTGTGATGGTGTCACCCGGTGCGGTCCGCACCCCCCTAGTGACGCCACTGAATACAATGTACAAAAAATAGAACACATTGTTGTGATTTTCTGCAACCTTCTCTTTCATTGTTAGTTTTATAGATTTGATTGTTAGATAATTTCATACGCTTATAATAATTAATATAATATGTCTTCGTAGGTGCTCTTTTCACAGTACCGGCTTTAGGTTATCTTCGCCCTATAAATCTCAAATGAAACTAACAATAAAATCGAAACATTACGTTTAAAAACGTCCCGCTTGCTTTGCTAGTTCCTAGAGCCGGGCCTGTAATTTTATGTGTACTCATGGGCGTTCGCAATTAAGGGCAAGAGGGATCTTTTCCCTTCACAAATGTCCATTACCTATTTGTTTATTTAAAAAAAAATGTAAAAGCATTTTGTAACTTAATCGGTAAAATACTTTGTATATACATATATTATAGGGTGTTATTACCCCTTTTAAAAAAATCTGCAGTTGCCCATGTGTATACTATATATTATATATTAAGAAAAGTTATTTTTAATATATGTAATGTTTAAAAGTGTGTAGTAAATGTTATTGTAACTTTTAAAATAATTTGACAATATATATTTTTGTAAATAATTAAAATATTTGTTACATGTTTTATCAAATACAAAATAAAATACCTACACAGCAGTGACGTATCGTTTAATAGTTTTAAGGGACTACAATCCAGGGCTTTGGAGCAGTCCAATTTTTGATGGTGCTCCGCTCCAGCTCCACTCCGACACTACACCCCTGCTCCGGCTCCGCTCCATGCTCCAATTTAAAAAAATAAAATCTACAAAAGTTGAAATAATTTTTTTTCTCTATAAATTGAGTTAAATAAATCAATAAATCAATTTATATTAATAAATATGTATATTAATATTTATTTTAATTGCAAAATTTTTATTTTCGGCTTTTGCGTCAAAACAACATACCATAACTTCAAAATACATAAACACTCAAAAAAACGTCAAAGCAAAAAATGGACTAGATTTTTGTGTATGTACGCAATGTACATATGTATACTAATTTAGTACATCTACTTGAGTACATTTAGTAAATCTACTACATAATGTATTTTTTTAATAAACGAGAAGTGGAGCAATCAAAATTATTGTGCTCAGAGCTCCGCTCCAGCTTCGGGAAAAACCTTGTGCTCCAGGGCTCCGCGCTCTAGCTCCGGACTCCGCTCAAAAGCCCTGATACAATCAATCTCACCTAGAATTATTTTTCCCGGGAGAGGGGGGGAGGATACATATCATCAACACCCAGGCATGAATCTAAAACTATTTAAGGAAGAGGGGGTCGTGGTCCGGGAAGTAGACAATATTTAATAAGATCTTTAAAATTTAATAGAAATTAGTGGCTGTTTTAGATCGTTAATTTCAATTTTAACTATGGCCATGCAGACGCTCCTTCAGCTCTATTAGTTATTTACATTGCTTCTAGTTGTGTGAACAAAATAATGTTAAGTTATGGAACCGGCCATACACACACATCACACACTGCTCTCCCAGTAATTGAAAAAGTAATCAAAAAGAATCAAATTTTGATGTTTCGTTCCGGTTTATGTTAAATTCCGTATTCACCATCAAGAATTTCATTACGTTCGATTATTGTTTATTACGTCCAAGCAGTCAGAAGAAGTTTGCAGTGCTGCCAATCCACATTGTCAACCTATTTTTTATTGATTCCGTTTGAATCCGGTAAACGTCATTCCGATTGAAAATTTGCTATATCTTTTACGTTCAGATTCCGGAATAAAACAATTGTATTTCATTCCGTTTGATTATTTTCTCAATTACTGGGCTCCTTCGTTAAGAGAAGGGATCGGCCACCAAATAAACCTATGATTTTTAGTTCATCTTACTGATAATATAATTTACTCTGGTCGGGTATTTATTAAAAATGTTACAACTTATAATCGTTTTATATTTTATTCACATGCATTATTTAATATTGAATATACAAAAATTTATAATTTATTATTATATACGAGTATATATATAAATAAAGGTTCTACTTCCAATAATAGACACCTAGTCACCTACCTATCTATACAACATACTTACAAAACTAAACCCATATCTAAAAGCGTAGCTAGGGTTCCTTGCGCCCCCGCCAAGAACCTATAACAGCGCCTGTACTCAGAAAATATAGCAAAATTTATTGTACTTTTATAAGCCCTGTGTTTTCGATTGGGGCCGGTTACGCTAGCTACGCTTCAGTGAATACTATCGATAATTGAACAAAATATTATTTCTTATAATTTAAATAACTACAGTGGTGGCTCGCATAATGAACGCCTCACATAACGAACGTTTCGCACAACGAACCTTGCTTCGCGCAACGAACTGCATCGTGTTTAATTTTGCCGCCCGAACGCTCCTACGTATCACGAAGTCGCCCGAACTTCCAAGGTCTCACGCAGTCGATGCTCAAACTTGCATGAACATGCATCAACGCGCGTCAGTCGTTCTTTTCTGTGCTTAACTCACACACCTGCTTGTTTTAATAAATGTAATTTTGTGTGTCTATAATATGAGTTCTAAAAAAAGCAGGAAGGTGATTTCCGTTGAAATGAAACAAGAAATAATTAGAAAGAGGATTTGACCCTGCAAGTCTCGGTAGACTCTCCTAAATCTGATTCTGACTAAAAAATAAAAAACGTGTGTACAATCTTTTTTATGTTACAGTACCATATTTTATGCTACAGAAAGAATTAAATTTTTTAACATGTATTGTTATGGGAAAACGCGTTTCACATAACGAACTTTTCGCATAACGAACTTGTTCCCGGAACGAATTAAGTTCGTTATGCGAGGCACCACTGTACATGGAAAATTCCTCCTGTGATTCTTATACAACTAAACAAAACTAACAATAAGAAAGGTGTCTCAAATATACCTACCCTAACTATTTCTCTGTATCTCAGTCTATTTGGCTAGAAAATCAAACTGAAAACTAAACGAACTTCACTAGGAACTATCATCCTTTAGTTTGCAGAGATCAAATCTAAACAAAACTAAGAAAGGTGTCCCACATATGCTTACCCTAACTATTTCTCTGTAAAGGGGTATAACCTTTAAGGTTGTTGTTCACTAAACTCGATCACTACAGAATTTGTTAAAATTTTAATATTGTGCTTGTGTTATAAACGTGCAAAGTTGGCCTCTTATACATTGCAAGCATAGGGATCTACTTTGATTTTGATATTCGTTTAATTCGTGTATTAAAACTAAACGTCAGATTTTAACCAAAAACGGATATGTTATAGATTGGTAATTAAAGAATGTATATATAAAAATCTAGAATGATTTACCACCTACTTAAATAATTATTAATTTTTAACTTTGATAAATTCCCGAACACATGACGTAAATATACGATATGGCAACACCGCATTCGACGCGCTCTTCGAAATGTAAAAACGTGGTATTGACAACTGACGCGCGTTGTAAATAGCAAGTTATTATTATTAACATTTAATGTTTTTATTTATAATAATATAGTTACTATTGTTATTATAATTATTACCATTGTCAGCAATAGTAATAATTATAATATTGTTAAAAATAAATCTTCTATTCTTGTCTAATATTGTAAATTGTTGCCAGATCTATTTGTTCTTTTTTACCGACATGTCAAAACCCTGTAGTTCATGCTAAATTCCGCTAGATGCCACGACTTTCAGTGAACAACAACCTTAAATAGCTAATTTTTGAAAGAACTGTTCAGTTCATTCTGTAAGTTCATCGACCGCTTGGTCCGTCATTTCCGGTAGAATATTTTCAGATATTATTTTGTCCATATCTGGATTACTTTGAATAAACTCCACGAACTGAACTAGGAAATCTTCATTTGTAATACTTGATCGAAGTAGTATCGGCAATGCATCATAGAAAGAATTGTTTCTCTGTGTTTCCGTTACTGGTTTTTCTATGTTACTGTGTATTTGGAATTTATCGTTTTCTAATTCCAATTCGATCAAAGTGCTCGGCTTATCATCAGATGTTGTTGATATAATATCGTTATTATTTTTGTTTCCTTTCTTGTAAATACTTATTGATACTTCTGGGTTTTCGACTTGATTGATCTTTAATATTTCACTTAATACAAAAGCGTATATTTTTATATGTATTCGATCTATTGTTATTTCTTCTCTTACTAAGTCTGCATAGAGAACAGATTTTCTAATTTCTGTTAATAATAATCTAATGTTTTCTTTGTATCTCTCACCATATATCTCTGTAATTGTCATTGATTTTCTTTTCAGCAAACCCCTTTCTTTGTCTAGCCAATTTAGTTTTTGTTTCCGTGACATTGATTTAAAATCAAGTAATCTGTTTGTACTTTCAATTTTGTTTCTCATTCTGCTTTCATTTATTTTCATCACATTCTTTCTAATTTCATTCTCGCATGTATCAGTAATATTGTTTATTATGCTCTTAACAATCTTTTCTGTTGTAGCAGAAATATATAATCTCGTATCTTCAACGACTGATTCGATTCCTTTAGCTTCTATTGAAGAATGTATTCCTTTACCTATGTCATATATTTGTTTCAGTGCCTTGGATATAGATTTAACTACTTGTATTATTTTTTTCATAATTTTATCAATAATTACAGCATATTTTATAGTTTTTACTAAACTTTTCAAAGCGTTACTTAAGAATTTCAATATTTTTTTCACCGTCGAATTCTCATCTTTTATGTTGTTACTTATTTCCTTAGAAATATTACTAAGTTTAATAGTAACCGTCTTAAATATTTTATAAAATTTATTTTTAGATTCAAATTTTTCATCTATCACTTTTTGAATATTTTTGAATATTTCGTCTTTCTTTTTGGTATCGTAAATCGGTTTTATAATGTCTTTTAAAGTTGTGTATAAATCTTTAGAAGATTTAATACCATTTATTATAGTATTAATTATTTTCATTTTTACATCATCCATCATTTCAATTATCTTCGGCAAAATCCTATCTTTAATAAATGAAATTACCTTTTTTCCAATTTTCTTAATAACCACTTTTACAGCTACCTTAAAAGCTTGAGACTTGCTTATTAATTTACTGCCACTGGCCAAGGGGAATCCACCCGAGAGCATTGACCCAGCAGTTACTGCTAAACTTGCTAGCTTTTGTTTACCATAATCAGCCCAACTAAACTCTCCAGTTAATAGAGCGTTGATTCCGTAAAATATATCGTTTACACCTTCCGATATGAATGCCATTCCTACTTTCATCAAGGCACCCTTGCTCAAAACGATTATTAAAATACCTACAATTATTTGCGCAACACCTAGCAGCATCACTGCTATAGATCCCCAAATGCTTTTCTCTTCTTCCTTTTCTTTCGCAACGATATATTGATAAAAACTATTAATTTTAAAAATATCCATTTCTTCATAGTAATCAACATTGCTTTGCTTTTTATCTGGATCTGATTTCCATATTTCTTGTAAGTCATATATAAATGATTTGTTTTTACTTAACTTAGGTAACGTTGCCTGTAAATAATTTTTTGTATGATTAGGCTCTATGTCCAACGATTCTATAATGTCTATAAGATTATCTCCTGTTTGAGCGTCGGGATTATATTTTACAGCCGTAATAAAATTTTGATCTAATATATCAAATGCTAAAGTTTTGTGAGGTTGGGGTAGTAATGTCCAAGATATATTTGTTATATTTGCTTCTAACTGTTTTTTGATACTGGTATAAGCTATTTGGTAAGAGAAATGTAGTTTGAAAATAATTTTTACCAAGTTTTCATAAATAGGAAATTCCGGAAGTTTTATACTGTCAATTTCATCTGTGTCAATATTTAATCTATAATCATAATTTTCTTCTTTAAGAATGTTCTGCTTTACAAGGTTTTTCAATATTTCGTGTACTTCGCTAGCCATTACATTTGTTTCGTCAAAATGTCTTAATGATATTGAACTATATGAATAGTTGGGTGTAGTTTCTTTGCTTAGAAAGGTTGCCATTTTATTATATTCAAGAATTCCACGTTCTTTTAATTTTTCGAGTGTTTTATTAGAAATATCTATTGTTTGATATAAATTATAATCTTTAGTTATTTTTTCAGGATAAAGCGTGATAATGTTTGATTCCTTTATGGTCATTGGATTAATGCCAGAAACGAGTGATTTTATATCGTCCTTGCTATTTTCCAGTGTCTCTTTCTTTATTGCAACAAATTCAGTTTCATTTATTAAAACTTTTAACCGTTTCGATTCTTCCCAAAAACCTTCTCGACTTGGTAAAGGTACGTTATCTTGTAAATCTTTTATAAAATTATCCATATGTGGTATACCACTTATATATTTTTTTAAAACGTAGTATAAATTTTTAGCTGATGTCAAATAACCGGTCGCTGTTTCTTTTAGATCTTTTTCCGAAATGTTTTCTTTAATTTTTGGGTATGTTAAGATGCCATTATCCATCAGTTTTTGATACAAAATCGGTGCTAAGTATTTTTTATCATCTTCCTCAGAAATAAGCATTTCTTGTTTAATAGGAGTACCTAATAGTTTATCTATAGAATTTATAAATATACTGTATATTTTATTTACATTTTCCTTCTGAGCTTTAAAACCATCTACTTGCGATATTCCCAAACTTTTTTCTCGATATTGTTTAACGATTTCTATCATAAATGATGCATTATAGAAATGTTCGTCTATTAGTTTTCTCACATTTTCTAATTCAATTGCAAATTCCTCGTTTTTTTTGGCTTTTAAAAATGCTTTATAATTGTATGCCGCTTCACAGAATAATGGTTCATCCTTAATAACTTGATCAATATAGCTTTCTTTGTTCATTTCTCGAAATGGATTATAATACAATCTTTTTTCTACCATATGATTGTATTTTTGTATTATTGCTCTCATAGAGCTTTCAACTTTACTTTTATAGCGATGATCTTGAGTTTTTTTAATATCTTCTTGATTTTCATCTAGCCACATCGACCACATGTCTAATAGTAATTCATGTGGATTGACCATATCTTTGTTTTGATTGTTATTTGTTTTTCTATATATTTCTGAGATTTGCTGTAGACAGTCCTCTTCATTGACAATTTTAGAATAATACAGAGTTTGAATTTCTCTCAAACGTATTTGTTCATCTTTGTCACGTTCTTTTTTTAAATTATATATTTCTCGTGTATTATTTTCAGTGTTACCTGATCCTATAATTATTAATTGTCCTGTACCCTTATTACCTTTTCTCGACGTTCGACCAAAGGCTTGTAGTTCGACACGAACATTTTTGGGCAAATACGTTAGACAAACATGGAGACCGCCGTTATTCTTAAGTTCGGTATTAATTTTTATATCTGTTCCGCGACCAGCAAGATTAGTTGCAATAATGATATTTCTTATACCGAGTCCCTTACCAAACGAGAGTTTTTCATAATCACGTTTATAAATATGAACCTGTCCTATATTGTTAGAATTAAAATATTCTTTTATTTCAACAACATTTTCAATTGTTTCGCAAATTATTAAAACTGACCTATTTTCTTTTTGAGTTATCCTTTTAGTTTCAGATAATATTTTCTCTTTCCACTCATGTACGTCATTACATAAAATAGGACTAATTTCAACAAACTGTTTGGGTTTGTATGTAGGCATCGTTACAAAATCTACGTTGTGTATTTTTTTAAGTAATTCTCTTTCCTTCTCTGACCCTAGTGTACCTGTTAATCCACATATTTTATTATAATTTTTAAAGTATGTTACATTAGAAATGAACACAGCTTTAAGACTCATTACAGATAGTCTGCAGCTATGTTTAAGTTGCAAGAATTGATGCAAACCGTTTTCCCATTGAGAACTTGCTTGATCTGTCCCTGTATCTGTATCAAGAATTATAACATTTGCATGAAGTTCGCTTTTAGAATCTGTTCTATCTAAATCTATAACATAATCAGTATACTCTCTCATAGACAATGCTGTTTTAGCACTTTCAATCCATGTTTCTAAGTTACGAACAACAAACAGTTTCAGAAAATTGGGTACACGTATGGTCTTAACTCTACCAAATATTTCTTTTAATATATAAGTAAGGCGATTTTGATATTCTTTTAAGTCAGGAGTTAGTATATGATCTAAGTCTTCATCACTCATATTTTGTTTAAGAAGTTTTCCTTCTTGGTCAATGATGCCTTTATTTCTTAAACACATCCATATTTTCTTTACTGTTTGTTTATTCATACTTGGATCAAATAATTGTATCATATCTTGTGTCAGTAATCCAAATATATCTGATATAATTACAGATTTTAACAGTTGGGTATCTAAAGTTTTAGCTATATCCTCTTTACTGAGAGATGGTTTATTTATCCATTGCCAGATAAAAAGAAATATAGCATCTAGTTTATCAAAACCTGCTATGGGTCGTGAAAGATAGAGGACATTATTCCCTTGATCCAAAAGTAAACTGTCTACTTCATCCACAAAAACTGTGTTGAAATTTCTGTCTCCTAATATGTTTTTATTATAAAAATGATGTAACAAATAATCCCTTTGAAAATTTGATAATTCTCCATATACTATTCTACTCTGGTAAGCTTTTTTCCTTTCTTCTATATTTTCACTGCAGTTGTGCGCAACAGTTATACCGAATTTTGTATAGTAAACTCTATTTTCTTCAGCATCGCGTTTAGCCAATACTGAAGAACTTGTAATTATATCAATTTGTGCTTTTGGATTGAGCATAGCAGTGATGATTGCTGCTGCTACAATTACAAATGTTTTACCTTCTCCTGTAGACATTTGCAGTAATGTCCCGTTTTCATTAGCAACTAAAAGTAAAGCGGATAGATTTTGTGTATCACGAAGTGTAAATTTCTGGTCTCCTCCTAGCTGATAAATATGTATATTTATTTGTTGTAGGATATTTTTAAAATTTTCCATCGGGTTATCTTTTATAAGATCTTCATATACAAATACACCCATATCTTTATGTATATCAATATAATTTTTCATCTCTGTGACTATTTTTTCAATTGAAATAAGTTTTTCTTTAATACTATCTGACGTATTATTATCTTTGTCTATAATTTTATTAAGCGTACTAACATCTCTTTGTTCTCCAATGTCAATGTTATCATTCATTAATTTAATCCATTCTTTGATATTGAGTTCCTTTAGTTTCTCTAAAACATCACTATTAAGATTCCATTCTACATTGTAGAAGTGAAGAAAGATGCTGAAATATTGTTCTTCATTTAATTTGTCTTTGTTTTCTAAGATGTCAATTAATTGTTCTATTAATGAGTTTCCAATAGAATTACTTAAAGATATCATGTAATATGATGTTATATCCAATTTTTCATTAGACCATTGTGTGAAAGTTGATAATTTATATTTCATGTATGTATCTTTAAGAACAAACAGCCATTCAGGCAATTCAATATATTCAAGCTCTCCCTTTAAATATTGATCTGGAATTTTTTGTAAATATTCCAAAATGCTATCAACAAGAAAATTTGAAATTTTTTCTGAAGTTTGTAACATTTTATTTTCAAGAGATAGCAAAATATTTAAGTTACCTATTTTTGCTAAATATTCTCTCCATTTAGGTTTACTTGAAAGTGCCTTTTTGAAATAATTTTCAAAATTCATTAACAATACTTCATCTATCCAATTCTGTTGAGGGTGTATTGCAAAAATCCAACTGTATACAAACAAAGAATTCTTGTCTGTTATAAATGAATTAAGTATTGCATTTACTAAGTATTGTAATTCTAGGAAGGAAATGTGTCGACCCTCAATATTGAAACGATAACATATATGATGTAATATGCCGTATTGGCCAATGTATTGAGATGTCAACTTATTTAATTGTAGCTCTATAGCTTCTTTTTCATTTTTTATGGAAAACAGTTTTAAAATTGTATTTATATCATCATTTTCTTTGATATTGTAAGTATTTAAAACCTCCGTGTATTTATTGAAATTATTATCATACATAAAATATTTTTCGTTGTCTACATAATCATCTAATTCTTGCTTAGAATCAAACAAATGCACATCAGTTAAAATTCTAATATAAAATTTACTTTTTAAAATTCGATCTTTATCCAAATTTAAATATTCTTCATTCATATCTAATTTTATTATTTTACCATCATTATTCTTTGCAACATATAGCTTTTGAGACGATGAAGAATTGTGTTGTGAATATAAAGAATATTTTTTATTTTTGTCAACTGTATAAACGTTTATATTAACTTCGAACATGAGAGATAGTAATTCTATGTAAGTATTTGATAAGGTGCCATTACTAATATCCCTCATGTATTCGTTTTGAATGTTATCATTCCAATATTTTATCCATCTGAATTTTCGTCTTTCAACATTTCGATATTGAATAACATATTTTTTTAGTTCTTTTTTATTTTTTATTTCAGCTCCAATTTCTTCGTTTAGAATATCTTTATTAGTTTTAATGTATAAATTAAATATATAAGAATATTTTGATTTGCATATTATTTTTTCAAAATCGCTTAGTGTTTTTTTAATGTCATTTTCATTTTTCTTTATAAATGCTTGATAATCATCGTAGCATTTTTTTATATCTGGATGTACATTAGTCATTTTTACTTTTTCTGTTATAAACAATTGAAGAGATTCTTCCAAATAGTTAGAATATATATTATTTTCAAATTTTTGTTCACAATATGTATTAAACCTTTTAACATTAGATTTATCATTTTCGAAAAGGTATAAAGAAATGAATTGTAAATCAAAGTGACGAAATTCATCCAAATCGTTGATCTCACTTTTTGTTAAGTATCCACCCAAATCTATTTCACCTGTATTATCTTCGATTTTGATTATAATTAACTCTTTGAATTCTTTTCCATCATTTAATACGCTAACCTTCTCCATTGAGGTAGATTCATGGGTTTCATTTAGAATATAATTTCCATTTTTATCTTGTGTATACACGTCAATATTAACTTGGAAAACATGAGACAATAAGTCTAAATAACCTTTAAAAAACACTCCTTGCTCTGATATTAGTTTTATATACAGGTCTTGAATGTTTTTATCCATGTAGCATTCTTTCCAATTAAATGTTTCTTTATTTTTAATGTATGCCATATATTCAATGTAAAGTTTTGTTAGTTTGTTGTTTTTTTTCATAATTATTTTTTTCAGTTTAGGATCTTCATAATTTTCTATAGGTAAAATGTTTAATAGATCATGATTTTCTTCTTTGGCTAGTTCTTCTTCGATTTGATTTTTATATTTTGTTTGAATATCAATTTGTTTTTTTATAAATTCATTATATTTGTTGTAATATATTTTGACGTGCGAATTTGCTTTTTCGGAAGACCCTTCAGATAGAATAAAGCTTTTTGTTAAAAACAATAGCATGTCTGCTTTCTTTCCATCGGTATTAACAAACATCGACTTGTAATATTTAACTAGAATTTTTTGTTTGTTTGTATTATTCGTTTGAAAATAATGTTTTAAGAATCCTAACTCGTGATGATCAATATGATTAAAATTTGCTCTTTTTGGTTTGATATATAATCGTTCCCTAAAATTAATTCTTTCAACTGTTATTATTTGTGCAATTTTCTTTAATGTGATGGTACGATATTTTTCTATTAAAATTCGTTCTATTTGTTTTATTTTATCATTGTCTATTTTAGTACTTGAATCTGTATTATTCATTTTTTGTACAACTTGAAATAGTTTTTCTAATTGATGCTCGTTTAATTGGTATTTTTTAATGTCAAACCAATTCTCAAAAAAAAATGTTCCTTGTAATAATTCATCAATTAGAAATTCAATATCTGTTTCTTGATTTTTCATAATAATATTTTTATCAGTATCATTTCTATCGGCATTGTTACCTGTATCCGATGAACTTAAAATTCGCGTATAAAAACGTTCTACATTGATATCATAGTCTTGGTTTACCTCGTCAACTGACGTTTCTTCGGAATCACCCAATAGAGTATTTAAAAAGTTAAAATGGTGGGAATATTTAATTCTAAGCTCTGATTCTAAAATAGGTTTTGTTGTTATTGCTTTTGCATGCTTCTGTCTGACTTTTCTGCTAGGTCTCGACGGCGTAACAGGTGTTATTTTTTTATCAGGATCTAAAATTCCAACTGTTTTAAGTGTAACGTATTTATTTATTCTATGACAATACACAGCCTCTTTCCAATTTTCTTCAGTAATAACTACTTCAGTTATTTTTAATTTAGAGTTTTCAGTTTCCCCATAATATATCGCACTACTCCAATAATACATACTAATATGGCCTATATCGTGACCGTCATTTCCATGTGATCCATGTTTTCCTACAGTGCCATTTTTGCCATCATGTCCTTTATTCGTCGTTATGACGATGTTTTTATAATTTGGTACTATTTTATCACCTATTTTTAATTTAATTTCACCAGGTTGACCTCCTTCCCCTCCATAGCCAAATCCTCCTCCAGCTCCACCTAACTTGCCCTTTGTGCCCTCGATTAATAAATATTGGCAAGTATTAAATAAAGGATCGCCTTTTGTAACAGATCTGCAAAATTTTATTATACATCCTGTTTCTTCATCTATGCCAACATAGTTTATATCTTGATATGCTGCTTTCCATTTAAAAGTATTATAATAAAACAATATTAATGTAAATTTTATAGCTTGTAATATCATCCCGCAGCAGTCATCAGGAGCGTGATCAATAGATACTATCTTCCTAGCCCTATCTTTGTCAATCCCTACTCCGTCTGCTCCATCAGCCCCTTTTCCACCATTTTGACCATTGGAACCTGAACCACCGTTCGATATTATTTTGAATGTATTCAATACTTCCGTGGATTCTATTAGATCAATTAATACATTGCCACCACTTTCTCCCGCGTAACCATCCTGTCCACCGACACCCTTACCGCCTGTACCATCTACATCTTTTACACCATCCCGTGCATTAGATTTGTATCGATGTTTTTGGTTTTTTCCAGAAATATCCCACACTACCTCACCATAAACAATCATTTTTCTTGCGTATATAACAATGTTCTTTCCCGCCCATAAATCATTTGTGATATTAGTGTCAATATGAATAATATCGGATCCAATGAAACGAATTTCTTTAATTTTTTTATTTTTATCTAATAACTCTTCTATTTGATTTAAAATCTCACTGACCACAATGACTTTTCCTTCAACTAGAATTATACGCTTATCGTTGTCGACTATAAATTTCACATTTGGTTGTATAGTATAAGGTAAGAGTTCTTTTTTGAATGTTTGGAACATAAAGATTCCTGAGTGATCTTTATATATATTTGCCATTTCTTGTAGACTTTCCAAGGCCTCATTTTCAGAAGAATTGTCAAGATCTAGAATTTGATTTATGAATGTTTTAAAAGAAATTTCTTCGTTGCAAAAGTCTCTCAATCGCAGTTTAGCAAAACTTTGAGGGTGTTTAAAAGTATTTATATATTCAATCAGTTTTCGTAAGAAGTCCAATTCTTCATTCATTGAATCAAGTTCACTAAGCTCATAAAAAACATGCTCTTTTAATTTTTTTATAAAGAAAATTTCCCGTTTTTCAGAAAGCAGATATTTGACATCCATTAAAAGAGTGTAATAATTCATTTGAAATTGTTCGGGAACTTGTTCCAATTTCTGAATATGTTTGAGCGATTCCAGTATTTGCTCAGCTGTTTTGATGTCATTGTTTTTTATTAAAACTTTAATAAAGTCCATGCATTCTTCGGTGAAGTAATACAAACAAAAATTAATGTATTTCCGTTCAATCAAATTTGTGTCCATGTCACTGAGATGTTTGTCGTATGTATGTTGAATGATGTCAATAATTTGCTTTAGAGATTTTTTTCCTTTCACATTATTTCTAACAATCACGTCAATTTTATTTAATACCTCATCGTCACTTGGTTTTGTTTTTTCGGGGAGTATTTGTTCAAGACAAAACTTCGCTGTAAATTCATATAATTCTTCGGATTCATTTCCGTGTACGTTAAATTGTATTAAAGTTGCCTTTAGTTGTTCTTTGAAATCATTTTTTTCTTTTTCAGTGATATTTCCATTTTTCTGTAAAAATTAGATAATATTTTATCTAAATAGTTATTTTCAATTCGTGAAATTTTTTTTATAAATGCAATAAATAATTAAAGTTCACTACCACTATTATTTATTACTTACTTTTACTAGATTTTCAACTTCAGTCAAGATCTTATTAATTTCTATATTAGCTTCTTCATTGAGGGAACTATTTTCTTGCTGAAATGTAATTTTATTATAAGTCTATATACAGAATATAAATTTTAAGTTGACACAACGAAATATTGCATTTAAGAAAATGTTATTACAAAAGTTAGATGTTATCGGAAGGAAAACAAGTTGGCATGGTTTATTTTTGATTTGGTGGACCATTTCTTGCACTAGGCTATTTGCTTTAAAACTGAAAGATTCCGAGTAAAAATTTTATGAAAATAAAATAATTTAATATTTTTAAAAAATTTCAGATAAAAGTTTTTTTTATTTATAGAATGCGATGGTGTATTAAAAATGTAGAACCTTAAAAAATGTTTACCTTCAATTGACCAATTAAAAATAAATCATGTCATGTTGTTTTCCCCTCGAAACTAAATTTGCATTTTACTAATATTTTTTTTTTTAAATGCTTAGCTCTCGAAATATTTTATTGTGTCAACTTGAAATTTTCATCCTGGTAACATCCTAGTGTATATAGAATGATTTAGGACTGGTGTACGAAATTTTGAAATGTTATTTTAAGTAAAAAAACTTTGCATGAACATGTATCCAAAAATTTTTCATGGGAGAATTACAACCCTTGAAAGATTTTGTCCAAAACTAGTTTTTATTTAATATCTTGAGAAGGAACCTATTCTGATACAATTATGGATTTTAGTAATCAGTTTAGTATTAATAAGTGTTATTGATTTCCAATATCAACTAATAATCATTTAGACCAGGGATGTATGAGGCCCGTGGGACCGTTATTTTATCTAGTATTTTTTTTTATTAATTTTTTTCAGAGTTGGACACTTATAAAGGATTATATGACACAAAATACATAAAAATAAAATTTGCTAATTTGTCATAGGATCAACGGTTTTCGAGAAATAACAATAAAAATAAAGTACTGCAGAATTAATACGGATGTTAAAAATTACACAAAATAAGAAAAAAGATTCAAAATGCATCCTTATGAACACAAATATTTTTTGTTTCGTTTTTGAGCAAGCTTGAAAAGTACATGTAATGCTAGGGTTACACCTGCGTTAACGTCTATAACGGGCATAAACACGTTAAAAAAAATGCATTAGGACAGACTACTAGGTTATACATTATCGAGTGGCTACAGTCGGTTACAGTTACGAACAACGCGTAATGTGAGAGCTAACTTAGTTCTTAACGCATTAAATTCAAGATGGATTCTATAAAATAGTAGACATATCTCAAATCGGTAATTTATTAACCCACTCAAACATAATTATAAAGTTATAAATATAGTTTTATTGAAATTAATGTTTACATTATAGAAACCAGGGCTGTGGAGTCTGTACAAAAACCTACGACTCCGCCTGCTGTATTTTTCTAATGTCCGACTCCGACTCCAACTCCGACTCCGACTCTTTACTGTACAATTTTTTTTTTTTTTTTAATTATTTTCGGGTAAATTTTTTTTGAGTGAACTACGGTGATTCTGGTTACGGCCAGAATTGAAAAGTTCAAATCATTGTACTTCAAAATTCAGAACGAACAAAAAATATTAAATGTGTAAAGAAATAAAAACCATTATTTAATTAAAGGAGTCGGAGTCGGTATCTTTTTACCGACTCCGACTCCACCCAAAATTACTAAAACTCCGACTCCGACTCCACAGCCCTGATAGAAACCAGCTATAGCTATTAAAATTGTATTTAAATTATATGTAAGTAATTTACCAAAAACACATTCTGTAAAAATATTGGAAAATGTATAGTTAATCAATCAAACTACAAATTACTTTTTTCCAATAAAAATAAATGCAAAATCACAAATCTATTTTTTGCGAGTATAAAAAACGTTGCCATCGAAATTAGCTAGGTATGCATGAGTTGATAACATAACTGCAAAAGTGTCCATGAATAGGTACATAAAAATCTTACCTCATACATATGGATTTTAGAGATAAGGTATTTATAACATCAAATGTTATAAATCACAGTTTATCATATAAGCGATTCCTTTTTCTCCACCAATGCAGGTGTTATTTTAATATAATTTTATTTTAACTAAAATTACTTTATATTTGAAATAATAAAAACTCCGCACCGATAAAAATAGATATTATGGAACTGGTAACTGGTAATGGAGCTCAAATGCACATTTGAATTTTAGAACTGCACAAGCAAGCTAAAGCAACACACTAACAATACGTATGACTTATGAGTCACAAGAATAATAAATGACAACAAACAAATAAATAAATTTTAATTGTTTCACAAAATATTCAAACAATTAAATTCAAAATACAGTAATGCTAGCGCCATGGTGGCAAAAATAAAAATCTCCATCCTTTTAACGTAAGTGTAGTCGCTAGAACACAATACGTAACGTGTTTAAAAAATAGAATGTAAAATTGTCCTAATTGTAAGTTAATCAATGATTAAAGATTTAATAAATCTATAGATAGATACTGTATAACATTATCTGCTGATCGAAGATCCAGAACCGTAAAATGATAAATAATCGCAACGATTTTTGGGGAAAATAACGTAATCAATGTAATATTCACGAAATTACTAAATTTAATTAATTTAAATTAAATTAGAGAAATTTAAATTACGTTATTATTATTTATTATATTTTATTTAATCAAATAATAATATATAGACTCACCGATTCAGGATTCCCCGCCATGTCGAGGAACTACAGAAATTTCAAAATTAAGCATATATTTATATGCAATTATCTGTATATTTTGAATAAATAAAAATATATTGTATACAAATTTACACGTGCATAAAATTAACAATTCAAATCCTAAGTATACACAAACAATATTTTAATATAAACCAATTAATTTTGTTTTACTTTGTTTTTCTATAACACAAATTTAATTACATTAAAACAGTACCTATTATGTGATAAATTAAAAATAAATAATAATAATTTTTAAAGTAAACTCGAAATGGCCAAAACAACCAAATCCAATTTTTTTTTACTGATATACTTTTTTCTTATTATTTGCCCTTTATTTCGATTTTAATTAACCGTAATTAATACATTTTAACTCGATATTGATATTTGATTATTAATAAATACAAATTTTGAATTGCTTTCTCAATCAACTATTAAAAAAAAATTTTTTTTTGATGTCCCAAAGGATTTCTTTTTTGAAAATATATCAAGAAAGACACATGTTACGTGAAAATTTTATAACATCATTTTTGTAGAGCATTCATTTTTCTATAATATAGATTACCACAACGTTTGTATATTCTAATATACCTATTATTATATATATTTTCTTATAATGATTTATCTTAATTTCCTAAAGGTTATAAAGGTTATAAATAATAAGATATACAATCTTATTAGTTAGGTGTTGGCGAAACAAAAAAAAAGGTCTTCAGTTTTTATTTAGCGGGGGCCCCCTTATACACAGTCTTCCCCGGGGGCCCTGAGCTTCTAGTTACGGCACTGATTGAAATGGTTAAAAAATTAAATATACACGACATAATAACGAGAATATGAAAATTAAATGGTTAACCAATGGCAGGCAGTTCATCTGAATACTTTATCGGTTTTTGATTAAATTGTTTAATTATTAACTATATACCTTTGGTGAATTTAGCACGAGGAAGCACATTGCATTTACTTGGCAGATGTTTTATCATTTTATTGGATGTCTGTGCAACTTGTAATTGATTACTTTAATTATTCAGATTTCGAGATATTTTAGGGTTCTGGTTAGGTTCAGGAACAGCTAGAGGTATTAAGTTGAAATTAATATCAAATACTAACATAAGGTCTACACTCTACAGCTTAAAAAAATCAACGTTCCAACTCAATGCTATAAAAAGATACGGCCTTTCAAACCATATTTTGATACTAACAGACTGACTGATCATCTCACAGATCATCAAATCCTATAGGATGTTCCTTGTTGACCCAGAATCATTAATTTCTAATTGTATGTGGAATAATGAGGTGATAAGCTTAATTTTGCGGTTTCTCTAATACAGTGTCTACGTAGTTAAAATTAAAATTTGGTTTTCCAAGTTTTCCATATTACAGTGCAACCTCGATATAACAAAACTGAAGGGAAGTAGAAAATATTCGTTATACCAAGTAAATTGTTACAGTGAGGTTTGTTTGTTGTTTATTAACATCAACATTATCTACATATAGGTACTCATCTGCATACTCTGTTATAGCGAACGATTTCCACTAATAAATAAAACACATTTTAAAGAAAAAACTGTATTTTTTATTTAAAAACAGTTTACAGTTTTCTGTCACAAAATAATCAAAATGAAATGCAATGAAATCCGTAAAAAATAAGTAGGTAGGTAGTTTAATTTTAATGGGTAATAAGATAAAAAATTCGTTATAAAGAGGTTGTTGACAAATGTATTCGTAATATGAAGGTATATTTTGCATTAGCTCTTACGGGCAGTTCTAGGGGATTTCGAAAAATTTGTTAAATCGAGGAAATCGTTATATTGAGGCTCGTTATATTAAGATTACACTGTATATACTCAGTGTCATTCCGGGGATTAAGAGTGATTGTTTGAGGCTTGTTTCATGAAAATCAATCCAGCCGCTTAGGCTCTAGCATGGCGCGTAGGAACATATATTTAGTTTTTTGAATCAAACATTATAAAAAATATGTAGACAGGTAGGTACATGTTTATTTTTATTTTTTATAAATGTTTTATTAAAACTTTATTATCTATTTATTATTATGTACCAATTTATTAACACAAAATAATGAATATTTTAATTACTTATTAAATTCAACAATTTTCAATAATTAAAATTAATTTATATTTGTTTTATAAACATTTAAAATGATTTTTTAATATCCGTAAATTTTAATTAAAAATGTTGGTTTTAAATAATATGCACATAATTATATTTCACAAAATTGATAGTTAAGGATACATAATATTATATATAATCCCTATATAATAGATTTAAAACGAAATTATTGATAAAAAGTTGAAGAATTGCAATTTATAAATATGGTAGTCGATCCATATGCTGATTTTAAAGAAGAAATAGCTGATATTCAAAAGCAGTGGGATGAAATAACCAAATATGCAAAGGTAATTATTAAAATTGGTATTATTTGTTTTGTAAATTTTTAATATGATTATTTTAATCTTTCAAAAGGCAATTAATAGAGGGTGGGGGAAAGGCTGAAGGGTCGCCTGGGGCACCAGGCCAAGAGGGGTGGCTAACATCTATATTAGTCGAATCAATGAAGCTCGAAAATGGCCAAAACTTCGGAACCCTCAGAAACAGTACCGATTTTGATAGTATTTTTTTTAATGTTCGTTATACCATACTATTTGAAATCGTAAACATTCCAGTAGTCGAATTTAACCCCTCCCCTCCAAATTTTGAAAATTTGTATAATTTACTGATTTCATATATTAAGTCCGATTTTCGACGAATTTTTTTACCTATATTGAGGGTCGCTGAATAATTTTTGTGTAAATCTATTGAAAATTTTGCTAGAAATGTGTGTTCGTGGTGTTTCTTTTCACAAATAAAGTTGAGTTATACAAAAATTTTCAGGAATTTGCAGAAATTTCCCAATTTTTCTTCAAAAATTCTGAATTTGTAATAAATAAAATTGTACGATTCAAAACAATAAACCTAGAAGGCTGAAAATTTCAGAAACGTTAGGTAAATCTATCTTAAGTAAGTATTTTTTTTTGTCAAAATTGTTTGTTTATTTGCAAAACGGCTAAGGTTTATTGTCTTATATGCGGCACGAGCGGAAAGTAAATTTCGTAGCCTAACTAGTTGTAAAATGAAAAAAAATGCTAGTGACATACTCTTAATTATTTTACTGCTAAATTAAATTATTTCAAACAATTATATAAAATTTCATCAAACTTCAGTAAATATTTTTAACAGAATAAAAGATCTTGTCGACGAACGTGCCGCTGAGGCGCGAAAAAACTGAGGAATATACTGTTCTAGAATTGAAAATAATAAACCTAGAGGGCTAAAACTTTCAAAAACAAACACAATTTTTTTGGTCAAAATTGTTTGTTAATTGTTGATTGGCAAAACGGCAAACGTTTATTATTTTATACGCGGCGCGAGCGGATACGAAATTTCGGAGCAAAACTTACTGTTAAATGAAAACTATAATGCCTGTAATGTTTTCTTAATTTTTTTACTATTAAATAAGGGTCTTTCGAACAATTCTGCCAAATTTCATCACGATTTAATAAATTCTAAATATGTTTATAAATTTATAAATTTTTGTGTCAATATGTCAACGATAATTTATCAAGCAAATTATTTAAATAATTGAAAAGTAACGTTTGTCAATGGAAATAAAACATTTTTTTTGGTGATTTTCTTAAAAATTATTTATTAAATTCAATTATAAAAAAAAACACTTTTGATCAATTATCATAAAAAAAAAATTTATATAGGCAATAGGTACCTTTTTTTGAGCAAAATAATACTTTTTTGTCCGGCAGCTGGAATGTTTCTGATTTCAAATAGTATGGTATAACGAACATTTAAAAAAAATCGTCAAAATCGGTGCTGTTTCTGAGGGTTCTGAAGTAAAAACCTTCATTGACTCGACTATACATACAGAGAAAAACTTACCTCAAAGTCTAAAAAAGTAATTGATTAAAAAAAAAGTTAATTTCGAAACAAAAAGGCAACCCAATAGTTTTTTTAATAAAAAAGGGGGTTTTCGTTTTTTTATTTTTAAAATTAAATTTTATTTCGTTTGAAATATTTGATTATAGAAAAATGGCAAATACTCAGTTGCAAGTAAAAAAAATTTGGAAAGTCAAATTACATTGTTTTTGAAAAAATTCGAAATCCTCGGAAATGCAGACAAAGAAAAATATGAAACAACAGCCCGATTCTTTCTCAATTACGTCAGATCAAAAGAGAGCATACCTGTTCAAGAAAACATCAGTAGCATTATTGACCGAGAGTTGAAGGGTTACAAAAGTTTACAGATCGTAGAAGATGCTGTGACAAAACAGTATGGTCAATCGTTAAGTCCACTGGATCATGAGATAGTTAAACGCATATACACAAAACTATGTATCGAATACTTTATTCAAGATCTGCGAAATGTATTGCGAGAAATAGTTCGAAAACAGAAAAACTATAAGAAGCTCGTTGATATAATGAACACGTTACATTCCATAGATAGTATTAATCGTATAACAAACCCTTTAAATGTCAACAAATACTTACATTTGATTAAGACGTACTGCGTTGTTCATACAGATGAAGAAAAGCTATTTTTTATGCGATTAAGGGCCGAGACATTAACACAAACGTTTTTTTGGAATGAGTATGTTAATATTGAAATTGAGTTTATAATAAATTTGATAAAATTTATAATCAATTTCAAGAACCAAGATGTTATTGGAAATCTTAGATTGTACGATGCATGCCGCGGTGAAATAGAATTTAATACATTTTTAGATAATATTCTTAATATGGAAAGTAATTTTGCGGACAAGAATTTAGATATTTTAAAAGAAAAGGCTACGTTCTTTAAATCTACTACCTATCAAAGTATGGATCTGTTCAAAGAAACAATGAAACCGTATACAGCACAGCCGCGGTTTTACGAGAAAGTAGAAAACGGTTACAATTTTATGGAAATTTCGGGAAAAAATATTATACTCAGTGATGTTATTTCATATTTAGAAGATACGTTATCAAAAAATAAAGAATTTCGTTTTGTGTTAGCCGATGTCCTTCATATCGATACAAATCTGACAAGGGAGAAGTGGCATGGAAAAAACATAGTCGTCAGTGCACGAATGATCAAAGTGTACGGAGATATAGAATGGAATCTTTCTGGGAATGATAACGATACAATTTACGAACGAGCACGAGATGCTGAAAACGTCAGTGAGGAGGGGGAGAACGGTGCAGATGGGTATGCAGGTGAGAGTGGTGGAAACGTACTCTTTATAACCGAAAGCATAGAATATTCCGGAAAGTTCACTATAATATCAAACGGTGGCAGAGGTTCAAACGGTCAAGATGGCGGATACGGAACAAATGGCGAAGATGGCCAGGGAATCACTAAGGAAGAAATATTAAAAAAATTAACACCACCAGCTTACAAAAACAACAGCCAAGCGCTGAACGCTACCACGAATATAATAAACTATTTGGACACAATCAAAGAAACTGAGTTTGAATCAAAAAATACCGAGGATATCAAATATCTAAGAATCAAAACAAAAGAAAACAATGAAATCGTATTTTCTGCATCAGAAAATAAACCGCACGCACGTTCAGCGTATTTACTATTCAAAGGTTCTCCTGGAAAGGCAGGCTCTCAAGGTGGCGAGTATGGATACGGAGGTCTAGGGGGTTACAGTGGTCAGATTTTCATCAATTCACCAAACGTGGAAATAATAGATGAAACTGGAGAAAATGGTAACAATGGCCATGGTGGGGTGTATGGTAAATTTGGAACCGTTGGCTGGGATGTTGGATATATTGATTACAGTAATTGGCTAACTGCAAAATATTTCGGTAAAGATAATAAAACAAAATTAAATTTGGTGTATTCAAACGACGAGTCGAAAGGAGTGCTGTGTAATTACAAGAATCAATACGTGGATATAGAAGAACTCGGTTCTACTGATTTGTCAGTGCCGAGATACCAACAACGAAGGAACAAAGTAGAGCAAGAGGTGCAATCTCAAGCTAAACCTATCAAACAGAAAGCAATATCAAAAACTCATATTGAATCATTATATAAAAACAAGTGTAAATATATTCCTATAAATGAAACACTTCTCCAAGTTCGCAGATACACGTCAGAAGAGATATTGAAAACAGTCAAAGAAGAGAACGTTTTTAACGAAGAACTTAGATTGAAACGTACAATTAAATTTAACTATAAGCCTAAATACATTGCTCGAAATGATGATAATTCTCCACCTGATTTTTTTAAAACTGTAAAACAAAATAAATTGGATATTGATAGCATGATTGAAAAGATGAAAAATAATCCTACACCTGATTGGAACAGTATTAGACAAATTGACATGAATTTATCTCAACTAACTGCACTTTTTACAATTTTAATTAGCACAATGGGAAACGAGTTTGGAGAAAAAGAAATTGAAAGTATGTTAATAGAAAAATATCGTCTCGGAAGTTTAGAGGAAATTGCAAAACAGCTTCCGAATAATTTCACAACGGAGAATTATTATCCTAAAACAGCTGTTAAATATTTAAAGATTGATTACAATAGAATATCACATTCTACTTTAGGTCCTTTACTAAAATATTTTGAAACTGATTTGAACTTGAATAAGAATATTATAAACTATACTAAAGAAGTTTTTATTAAATACGATAGACGTTTTAAATATTCTTTTAGATTGTTTATTTTACATATGGGAAATCAATCCGGTGCGAATTCTGCAACTAAACAAAGTTTAAAAGATTATAATGATTTCATGAAAACACATCAAACAGAGCTACAAACTGCTCTTGCAAATTTTGAAACTGAACTTACAGATCCGAAGAATGATAAACTACATAAAATGTGGATTAATAATAAAAACGACGTTAACAATTTAGATTTTAGAAATGAAATCTATAAGAATAACAAACTGAAAAAACTCTACCGTCAATACTTAATCTTGCTTGATAAAGAATACGATTGGAGAAAAGATTATATGAAAGAAGACATTATAAACGCTTATTACACGTATATTGGAACAACCAATACATATCATTCCAGTCTTTATATAGAACTTTTGTCATACATATTTGATGCTAATATAAGAACCTATAAGAGAGACAAAAACGAAAATTATACACTCAAATACAGTCACAATCCGTCATCAATAAATGTTATTTGTCTTTTTTTAGACAATTATAAGGCCTATGAAATTACTACAGATGAAGATTACATTAAATTGGATGATCACATTAAAAGAGCAAAACAATATAAACAGATTTTAAATAATGTACTATCGTTTAATTCGAAAGCAGAGTTCGATAATTATCTAAAAGGTAATTCATTCATGCCGAATAATAAACCAGTGCAGAGTTCAAGCTACAAAATAAACGAAAATGATGATTTGAATGTTATCGTGAATTCGTTTCCTGCAAATGAAACGCTTGAAATAAAGACACGATTGAGTAAACTACTCTCTGAGAATATTAACGAACCACTTGTAATACATTTAATAGCAAAACGTTTCAATGATACAAAGAGAATTATTACGTATCAGCAAATGCTATTTTTATTAAATGCAATTATTGATTCTTACATGAAGAATAAAAATTCATTAAATATTTATAATTGGATTGTAGCAGCATATCCACAAGAGAGATGGATAGATGAAGTGTTTTTATTAAGCCTTGAAAACTATTTCAAAAAGCTTTTATCAGATAAAATGAAATGGAGAGAATACTTATCAAAAATCGAAGATAAAAATGTTTTATTGCTGCTCTATACGAAGTTGAACAATGATAGTTATTTCGAGATATTACAGGTTAATACGATTTTGGAAATTGTACATCTTTTGAGTAATATTCCAGCTGATAAATTAAATGTTGGTCTTCTGGATACTGAATTACCAGAATGGGTTTCTGTACTTAAACAAAAATATGTGTCTCATAAAATGTCGACACTTATAACATGGCAACAAAAATCATTAGAAAGAATTTCGAATGATCTTATGTTTATTAGAAATATTGCAGGATATGATATCATCGAAAAGTTTATTGACATTTTGGAAACGAAAGAGACACAAAAGGAAACTGTTTATTTACGGATAATGGAAGAATTTCATAATGGAAATTGGGATTTAAATGAAGAGGTTCTAGAAGATCTTAGTAACACAACAATGACCGACTGGTTAAAAAAAATGGAGGACATACATTCTACTGCAAAAATCAGAGATTTTACAGAACTTATTAAAATTATTAATTCAAATCCAAGCACATCTAAAAATATCTGTGGTCTATTGCATTCGATAGAAAAAATTATTACTTCAGAAAATAAAGAGGAAGAAATCAATGATTTTTCTGAATGGGCTAAAAAAATTAAATCTAATTTAAATAAAAAAAGTAAAACTGTAGACGTGTATGAAAACATAATAAAAGGAATAAAGAAAGCGTTGAGTGTGAAAATAAATATAGAGTTAACAGATTCGCAACATTTATCTATACTAACATTACTAACCAACAAAAGTAACACATTGTTACACACACGAACTGGAGACGGTAAAAATATAGTGATTGTAGCAACGGCAATTATTTTAAACCTTTGTGGTGAAAAAGTCGACATTGTTACCAACTGTACTGTAACGGCCAAACGTGATGCCGAAGTAAATAAAGAGATTTATGGAATATTTAATATTTCGGTGTCGCATAATTGCAGTGACGAAATTGAAGAAAGGAAGTTTGCATATTCAAATAGTGACATTGTTTATGGAACACTTACCAATTTCCAACGTGATTACTTACTCGATCGTTTCTACGAAGAGAATGTATTAGGAGACAGGAATTTTTCAAACATTATTGTTGATGAAGTAGATAATTTATTACTTGATGTAGACAACAACGTCCTTTATATGTCACAGGACATTCCAGGAATTGATAAACTTGAAGCAGTATTTATTTCCATATGGCAATGGATTAATAAACCTTCCATAAGCAACGATGGAGTTTTTAAATCTTTGCATTTACAAACAATTAAATACGCTGTTTTAAAAAATATATTTGGTGTTATAACGAAAGATGACGTAAGATCACTTGATACATATATGAATGAACTAACAGCACAGAGAATATGGAACTTTTTGATTGGTTCTAAGATAATAAGTCAAGATGGGAGATTAATAAGTAACGTTATAGATGCGAAGGTCTTACCATCAGAACTTAAAGAATATCATAGTAGTATTAAATTCTTGTTGAGCGAGGCAAGCGAAAGAATGAAAAACATACGCATTCCTAACTATTTCATACCTTTTGTAATACGCCATTTAGAAACATGGATAGAAAATGCCAAAACGGCTCTATTCATGAAAGAGAAAGTTGATTATATAGTCGATGTAGAACCGTTTAAAGAAAATGTCGAAATGAATCCAAGTATTATTATGTTAAACAAAGAAACAGGAGCAGAACAAAATAATTGCCAATGGGATAATGCTTTGCATCAGTTTTTACAACTAAAACATGGATGTAAATTATCTTTATTGAGTTTAAAAAATGTCTTAATATCAAATGTAACGTTCTTTAATCAATATAAAAGAATACATGCATTAATAAGTACTCCTTGCTTACAAGAAGAAAGGAATATAATAAATGAATTATACAAATTAGATTTTGCTACAATTCCAATGTCAAAAAATTACCAACTAAAGCGTAACACTCATTTTTATTGTAATACTGTAGACATTTGGCTAAATAGTATATACCTTGAAGCAAAGAAAGTTATACAAGAGAAAAGGTCAGTTTTACTGATTTGCGAGAACATGAAGAATATAGATAAAGTTTGTAAATATTTTAAAGAGAGAAAGATTAATATCACCCGTATACACACAAGAGATTATGATGAACTGGATTTAAACAAGGCTAAAATTAAACTTCATATATCGCAGATAATAATTGTTACAAGCCTTGCAGCTCGTTTACTTGATATAACACTCACAGAAGAACTTAAGAATAATGGAGGACTTCACGTACTGTTGACTTATGTTACTAAAAACAAAAGAACTGAACAAGTGTTTATTGAACGTGCAGCTGCTAGTGGTAGAGGAACTGGACAAATCGTTTATTTAAAAGATAGTAAAAGTAATTTCGCATACAGATTTCGTCGAAATATCGAAGAACTCCGTGAACTGAGAGAGAATAAACATATATACGATACTCAAATCTATGCGGAGACATATTCCATGAATTTGTTTTCTAATTTGGTTAAAAAATATAAGAAAATTATAACAGGACTTTCTAAAATTTCTCCAAAATTGGTAAAGATAATTTTAAATAATTTTATAGAAATATGGACATTTTGGTTAGATGAGAATGGTCGAAAATTTGAAAAAATTAAAAAAAAGGAGGTTATTGAGAAAGTTAACCTTCTAATGAAAGATTTAACATCGCAAATAGATAAAGTGAGTAGTCATAATTGGTCTTATATGATTAGGAATCCATACCGGAAAGTAACAGTGGCCAAACATTATACAAATGAGAATATTAACAATGTTTCTACGATATTATATAATAATATTATTAACGAAGAACCACATTTTTCCGAAAGTGCTCATTACTATAAAGCTTATATGATTATAAAATCTATAAATTGGAAGAACGATCCTTTAAATGATAATGATACAAAATTGTTAAGTGAAGCCAAATTTGAGTTAAATGAAGCAGCGCGTCTTTTCGAAGAACATTCTGTCTTTTTATTATATGCTGGTAACGTTATTGACATTTTGAAGCAACACAATAAAGTCGGTGTTATTGAGATTAACTCGTACAGGACCCAGAAAAAGAACCTGTCCGATATGTATATAATATTAATTAAGTCGATAAATAACATTTTGGGGCATCCAGTATCAATAAGGTCTTTTATAGATTTAAATTTTGATAGAAAACGTAGTAAAGAACTATGTGATGTATTGTTGGCGGATGGAATCTTGCAAAAACCAAAATTAAAAAATAACATAAATGTATCAGCTCTCAGAGATACTGCATATGATTATGGTGTATCTACAAAAGAACTAACTCAATTCCTTTCCCAGTTCAAGGATGAAGATGTCAATAGTCATTTATTTGAAGAAAAGATGAAGGAGTCTATAAACTTACCAGACAAAGAGATGTTTTGGGAATTATTGATCGACAAAAGTATACTAGAAGACGATATTATTGTTCTTGCAATAGATGAGAAGAAATTAGAAATCATTCATCCAGAAAAATTAAAATTATTTCAAGAAATGATAGATACAAATGTCTGGGAAAAGAAAGACATAACAATTCATAGTCCATTCGAGCTTGTGTTGTTTCCAGAAATGCCAAACAATTCCGACATGATAATTGAAGAGTATCAGGTAAAGAATGCATTGAGCACTGCTGAATATGAATATTTAGAAAAAGAAGATGTGTTTATGTATAATCGGAAAGCTACAATAAATCTTGACAATTTAGAGTTTTCGATCACACTTGGTAAGTTCGATTCGATTTCTTTGAAAGATTTCGATAAAATTGATATATCTGAAGATTTAGCAGTAAAAATACTATCAGAACTGAATGATAAAAGAATAATTAAGAAAGGGAGGAATGACAGTTATAAATTATTAATAGAGATGCGAGAAATCAACAATATAAAACTCGATGTAAATCGTTTTTACGATGCACAAGTCAAGGCGCTTTTGGTAAATTGTTTTGCTTATACAATAGCTTTAGAAGAAATGCGAGATCAAATGGCAGAAAACAGATATCCTTATATATCCCTCACTGCAAATTTATACCGAAACTTACATCTTGAACTAATGGCAAAGAAAATAGTTGAACCTGCAATTGTTATACCTGTAACTGATATGACTGGAGCGACTAGTGATGACGATGAAATTATTTCAAAGAAGATGAAAAGGGTAAAATATTCCCTGATCGCCGAAGATATCTCTAAACTTCATTTGAGCAATATCACAAATTATCTAGATCCTGATTATACCGTGAATGAAGCGAGACTTTTTGTAATGAATGGGCTAGGAGATGTTATAATGCTAGACAAAGCTAGCAACATGTTTGGAATTGTTTCGGGACTTTTGTCAGGATCCATGCAAGTAATTATGGGAATGCTAATATCACGTTATTTAGAAAAAGAATTTCTTGGTGAATCTTTGATGGGTGGAAACATACATGATATATTGTATGCCATAAACTTTTGGAAGCACAAACAGTTTCATTGGGATGACTATTTTAGCCGCAGTATAATGGATAAATTAATTAATGCCGTTGTGTTGACTTCTAACTTATTCAACATAAATAAGAGAGTATTTGGTGGAAGAAGTATGATGTCTATGATAGATAATTCAAATCTACAAGAAAGAAAAGTAGATGAAATGGACAACATTGAATATCAGTTATTCAGAAACAAAATTCTCGAAAGTAACATTTCGGATGATACACAAGAACTTAAAAATATTATAATGTATTCTGATTCAGAGATTCTCATTGAAAATTACATCGAGTCGTTTGCTACCAATATTGTTACAAAATATACTAACATTATAAATAGATCAATCGAAGCATATGTGAAAATGTCTTCGACCATTGAGCAAACATTCTATCTTCTCGGTGAAGAAGGTGGCAAAACCTTGATAGAAACATTTAGCGATCGATATCTGTTTACTAATAGCCAGCTCAACCAGTTTGAGTTTATGGCATACCAGACAACAAGGAAAAATTTATCTAATTTTGAATTAACATTGAAAAAACTAGATAATCCTAATTTCATGCCACCGACTGAAGTTCTTACTAATATTCTTCAATGGGCAGTAAAGAAATATCATGTAGAGTTCGCCATGAATATGATGACTGACTTTCTCGGCGTTATGGATAAAGAGGTTGTAAAGGAATTGAACGTTATTAAAAAGAGATCTCCCGATAGCGAATCATTAGCTGATTATAAAGAAGCATTTAACATATTCAAAGACGATATTATGCAATATTGGAAATTGGCAGCAAAAAAGAAGTTCATGGAAATCCTACAAATAACAATACATTTACCAATTGTAACACGCGGTGGTATAATATTGATTAAATATTTTGAAAATAAAATTCAGAGTGAGTATTATCGCAAGGATTTAAGTATTTTTGAAAAGTTCAAGCGAAACTATCGTAAAAAAGAGATAGAAGAACAAAATAAATTCGAAACTTCTAAAACACTTAATTATTTCACTGACAATTATTCAGAACATTTGATTAAGTTATTACCGATTATTAAAAAACCGAGCATCCTTGTCGAAATCATAAATAGTAATATTCCAGTGGATGTATCATACGCCAAGTTATGTGCATTTCTAGTTAAAGAAATTCTGGTACTTATGAATCATATTAAAACAGATGTTTCGTTCCTTATTTACGGTGAAAATATTGTTCAAAATATCCACGAAACTGAAAAACAAGGGAATAACACTGTTTTTATTGAGCTTGAATTAAAAGAGGAGCGGTTTTACTTGTATAAGGGTCAGAAATTTTTGGAAGACAGTGATACTAAGAATAAAACTCTTTATGATATTCTTCCGCCGGATGTGAAACTTAATTTAAAAGAAGAGGAATTTGTAGCAAAATTAATATTTATCGTTGAGAAGAATAACGAACAAGCTGGGAAACTGATAAATAAAAGTTTTTCTTGAAACTAAGAAACATTACTATATACTATACAATAGAGCACTTTGGTGTGTGAATGAAATGGGCGTGACGATCCGCTTAGCAACCAATCAGAATTAGATTCCATAGCCACCATCCTGAAGTTACAATAAGGAGACTGAAGATGAGTGGAAGGGATAAGCTAAAAAACGCACCCTACAGTAGGCGGTCCGAGTCTCTGCATAGAACTTTGTACGCAGCAACGTATTCCCGCGCGGCCGCCTGATTGGTCAAATGTTATGTGGCGAGGTACGCACACAGCTATACACGGATGCGCAGTCACTAGTGCGCAACGACTCGAACACGAAAGACTACCCTGCTCGGGATTCATATTTTGACATACTCCTCTTTCTATGCTTCATGGCCACCATATTATATTTGGTGGGTTACAGCGGATCGTCACGCCTATTTCACTAACAAGCTATGTCAAAACATCTGGTATATTATGCATTTTTATTTTAAAATAAGGTAAACATTATATAGATATAAAGGGGTTAAATTATTTATAAATGTGTTTCTTATATTTTTGTTTATAAATAAAATGTTCAGAAATTTAGGTTTTATATATTATTATTTATTACAAGCGCTCCTATAATATTCATATTTAATTTTAAGCATCAATTTATAAAAATTGTGGATCGCAGACGATATAAATAGTTCCAATATTGCAAATCAGAAATGTCGATAAGAAGACCGAGCTTAGGAATGTAATCACATGTCACTTACATACATATGAAGCTTCTTACTCGAAATGTTAAAATACAGAGTATTTTTGTGTGCCGCTCTCTTTATACTAAATGCCATAGTCGACTTTTTAAGTTGTAGAGTTAGATGTGCGGCGTTCTATTGAGTAATGAACTGGACGAGCCAGTTGAATTAAGCCAGTAGTAGATAGTTCAATAATGATTTTTAATTTTTATTCTTAATTTTTAATGGTAATCTAAAATTTATATATATTTTATAAATGTACATATTTATATTTGACTACGCCTATGGACTGACGTCAGTTTGGATTTTCTTCCTCTGCTGCACCGGTCTTTATTAATGGAACGTATAATATTTGTTCTTATAAAATAAATAACCATAAAAACGACCAATTGTTTTTTATGCCGTCTTAGTGAAAAAATTGCTACCTATACCTATGTCATTTTAATTTTGCTTCCGGTTCTACTGGAAGTAGATATAATTTTTCTATCGTAAACAAATATAATTATTTCGCCTAGAATTGAAAGTACCTATCACGCAATTAAAAAAATCAAGCTACTCAAAGGTCACTAGGGAATGTATTTTGCAATGTTTTTAATTCTTTTTATAAATTACTAATATTTTTAGTGTTTCGTACCGAAATGAAAGAAAGGAACACATGAAATCAAAATTGTGTCCGTCAGTCTGTCTTTGGCGGCCTTTCAACTACTGAACTATTTGACCTTAAAAAGGCGGCGGTCCATGAGGTTTAGTCCTGCATTTTTACGCTAGTTATACAAGACTTGAGGCTTCCGCGGTGATCTTGATATGGATCTTGGTTTCTGGGTGTAAACCGCATCGATTTGGTCGTGTTATCACACATTGCAGTGGACATCTTCAGGGCGCTTCTAAAAGATGTTCACTGCAATGTGTGATGAAACGTTGGCCGATAACACGACCACATCGACGCAGTTTACACCCAGAAACCAAGATCCATTTTACGCTAGTTGTCACTCACTCCGTCAAAGAAGTTATACTTCTTTGACGTGTACATAAGTACACACGCCCACTTTTTTTACATACAACTTCTGGAATATTTGAGGCAATGTTGATGTTAATAAAAACAGTTCGATATATCATTGATTCGTTTATTGTCATGGTCTCTTTTTGAGACCTGGATAAATGGATACACAGTCAATGTTTTTAATGATGTTGCATTTATAATATGCGATATACAATATAAACAATATGATATAACACAAAACACTCTGATGTACACACACTGAGTGAGAGAGTCAGATGGAGGTTGTATTAGACAGAGAAAGAGGAATGGTTCATTATTTTGTTTGGTATCATTTCTCGTATTCACAAATTATATTTTTTTGGTTAGTAAATTATTTTTCAAAATTATATCAGGTCAGAAAGGTTTATTCAAATTATTATTATTATTTAGATACGTGCAATGAAATTGAAATAAAATACCAAAATTAGACATATCGCATGGTAGGGGGTACATAAAAAATTATATTCTATTAAATAATTATGATTAATAAAATTTATTAATATATTTAATAAAAAAAAATTTTTTTCATGCTCTTCTGGTTTTCAATACTTTTCAATTAAAAGTTAGTCATATTGGTGCATGAACAGTTTTTAAAATTTCAAAAAAATAAGAAAAAGTAAAATACACTAAAGTGTATTTACAAATTTTTGGATTAGGACATGATAAACGATTTATTTTTATTTTTTGTTCATCAAATTATTTAATACTTCATTGTGTGTATTTGTGTATGTGTGTGTGTGTGTGTGTGTGTGTGTGTGTGTATGTGTGTGTATGCGATAAGAATTATTTTAGTATTTATTTTAATTTTCTAAAATAAATTCGTGTTAATATTTTTTTTAATGAACCAAACTGTTTGTTATAAAAAAAAGATGTGATAAAAAAATTGAATCATCTAAAAAAAAGTTATATTTCATCTACCAACTTCATTGCACTTAAAAATATACATGAATAAATTCGTGAATACAAGTGATTTTAAAAATAGTCACATTATTTTTCTCTTTAAAAAAATTCTTTTCAACTAATTGCATTTAATTTATATTAAAAACTATGTATTTTAATATTTTATGAAATGACCTATACAGTACACTAAATGTGCTATCCTTTTTTAATTAATTTTGAAAGATAGAATCGATCCCAAATTTTGTAAAAATATGTTATCATAGTATTATTTTTAATTTATTTTTAAATACATATTTTCTGCACAATACGATATTTCAAATATGAAATATTAAATAATTTTCAAAAAATAATACCGATTAAAAATTTCAACAACAAATCGTGAATATTTTTTTAGAAATGTCAGACTGAAAATATAATATTGTTAAAAATCACATTTAGTTATACCTCAAAAATTATAAATTAATACTTTAGCTGCAGCTTAATAGCGACTAAAGTGTTAAAATTAAATATCTATTAACAAATTTGCATTTGAAATAGCTGATGTGATTTTACTTTAAATAAATAATAAATATTTGTCATATTATGAAAAAATTCAGTTATGAATAAACGTAAAGAGCATTGGCTATTGTTTCATTAAAATATATTTTTTATACAAATAAAACAATTGATGTTTCATATAATGTTCTATAAATCAAAATAATCGTATGTAGTTTTTTTTTTCATAATATGATTATAAACAGGTTATCACAAATGTACCTTCAATCACTTATATACAACGTTTTATGAAAATATTGGTCGTGTACAGAAAATCCTTTTTACAACAATAGTACACATAATCAAGAAAAAAATCATCGACAAAGCGCTACAGAAAAATCACCAAGTCTTCTAACCTTTTATAATTAGTAGTAAGACCACGCTGGTTTTAGGCCAACATTAAATAAAATAAGCAAATACAACTGTGTCAAAATTTCAAGATCAAAAACACCAATTATAAATATAAGGATTATTTTCATTTCGTTCATATTTTGGTCTAAACCCATCCTAGTCCCACTACTATGATAATAAATGTCTTTTCTGCATAGTATTATTATTTATACATTAGTTTTTTTGTTTAATTAATATATTTTTCTCATATCATTAAGTAAAAAAGCATTTTTTTCAATTCCAATAAAGCATTTTTTTGTTGTATGTATTAATTATATTTATTTATATATATGTATGTATATATATATAATAAATTTTTTAAATAGTTAATTTTTATAAGATTAGATATGGTCTTCAGATAGATTCTTTAATCCTATATATATAATTATATAATAATGTACAGTTTGCATTTGTATCTGCAAGAATCGCTTTACCTTACACCATTTACACATTATTTTGTTAATTATATTATAGATATTTACAAAGTAATCTAAGGTTCTTCGTTATTAATGTATATATGTATTTATATATTTATATTTATATAACAATATAACAGCCACAGCAAGCAAATTTAATCTTATATTAATCGGTACCAACGTTTTCAAGCTATCTAAGTACCAATGGTTCTTACTTTACTGAAATTACTGCTTAAATAATCAAACTTGCAACTAATTTTTTATTTATCTTTACTATACCGGGTGTCCCAGATAACTTTTCCAGCATGGGGATCTCAGTATCTATAAGAGATACAGGTTTGGTTAAATGAGATGAATTATTTGTAAGAAAGGGGTGAGTATTACTACACAAAAAAATATTCATAATTTTATGTAGTTTAGGCGGTATACCGAAAAAACTAAAAATTCGGAATTTCTTTAAATGGCTTGTCAAAGTAGATAGGTATTTTTTGTTTCTCAAAGCACTTTTTTATGTAGAATCGATTGGTGTATCACTTTTAGTTTCCGAGTTATGAGCCCTAATTTTAGTTTTTCTTATGGGCCAGTAAGATAGCTATGGCATATTTGAACGTGTTTTTTACTCTACTTTACAACGATGTGTCACTTGCCATACTTATTATCGAAAAAAAAAATTACAATGTATTTTTTTAAATAGTTAATTGTTTTCAAATAGTCATTTGTTATTTTGATTGTTGTTATTGTGATTTTTGTTTACAATTTTTGGTTTTCATAACTCATTTAAATGTTTGTAATAAAATACTTAATAAATATCTCTGTCATTTAGTACATATACTTATTTTCGAAAATAAATGTGACAAGTGACATATCGTTGTAAAGTAGAGTAAAAAACATGTTCAAATATGCCATAGCCAACTTAGTGGCCCATAAGAAAACCTAAAGTTAGAACTCATAACTCGGAAACTTAAAATGATATAAAAAATCTAAATACACCAATAGATTCTACACAAAAAAGTGATTTGAGAAACCGTCTACAAAAAATACCTATCTACTTCGACAAAAAAGTTATAGCCATTTAAAGAAATTCAGAATTTTCAGTTTTTTGGGTATACCACATAGAATTATGAATATTTTCTTATGTAGTAATACTCACCCCTTTCTTACAAATAATTCATCACATTTAACCAAACTTGTATCTCTTATAGATACTGGAAAAGTTATCTGGGACACCCGGTATTATGTTATCTATCTGTAAGAATGTCTCATAAAATATAAATTGTTCAACTTTTTGTTAAAATATATGTTTTATTTATTGTTAATTTTGCGTTATAAAAATTTCAGCTATAAAGAAATTTCGTTGTCAGTAAGGACCATTTGTTGACTTTCATTTATCTTTTAATATTTGCCAAAGCATTCTGATCAGCATTATCAAAATAAAAAAAATATCAATCATTACATACAAGAATGACAATTTCTTTTCCCGTTAATGTAACATTATATTCAAGCGGGTTCGTATTTAACAGCATTAAACTTTTTTTTATAATTAGACTAAAAAATTTAATTTTTTTTATTTTCAGTTGGGATATATTTTGATACTTCAAAAACGGTAGATCATATTTTTATAATTTAAATAATTAAAAATCAAAATAATCAATAATATTTTTTGTTTATAACAATATGGTTAAAAAGTGATATTTTTATTGTTACTAAATTACAAATGAATAAAAATAAATATGCATAATTTTACTATATAATTTATTTTACCTGTACCATAACTATTATAAATTTACTTATTTATCTATTTCATTTAAAAAACTGCAAATTGATTTTATTATCACATGGAAAATTCGCTGAAAAATATTTACAACTTCATCCAACTGTCTTCTAAATAAATATGGCAATCACAATTCAATTGTTGATTAAAAATATTGTAACAAATTATCTGATTGGATACAATTACACAATTCACATAACCATGACCAAAAAAGGAAATGTAAGGATGAATTTGATTGGTCGATTTAAATTTCAATTGTGTAATTGTATTTTATAAATCAATCTTCTTACAAAATAGACGACAAAAACTTGCCAATATTTGCAAAAAGATTATATCACAATAAACAATTACTATCAAAAAACGAATATAACAACAAAAGTAGTAACCCAACGGCACTTTCGGTACACTACATTAGACAACCTATAACTCGTACTGTATCAAAACTCCCATTGGATACACTACTACAAAAAACATAATAAATATTATACATGCAGAGTACAAAGGTAGGATTCCCAACGGTGCAATATAATAAATATAAGGATTATCAATATTGGCACTGTATACACTGTCATATATTATATTAAAAACAAATTCGACGTAAGCAAGTAAAATTATGCATCGTTCTCATTTCTTTTACTTTAAATTCATATAATTCATATATCTAAGTTTATTTTACTTTTTATGTTTAATATCTCTATTATGTAACACCTAGAAAAGGCAAACGTTTATTCAGCACTGATGATTTTTGGGGGGTCCAACAGACACAGGACCGTACTCAGCTACAGATTTCACTAAAAATATAAATATCGTATTAGAACATTTATTTGTTTTGCAAATATTTATAGTTATCAAATCATATCTTCAAATACTACTGTGTATTTTTTGTAACATTAAATTACATACTAATATCAAAAGGCATAAAGATAAGAAAACACTAAAAAAATACCTATTTTATTTAAATATATACCTACTTCATACCAGAACTCGATTAAATTATAAAAAAATAGTATTTGTTATTTAGTGCAATTATCTAATTAAATTACCCCCTCTACTTATAAAAAAAATATACGAAAAACTAAATTGCACACCAAGGAAAAATAAAACAATAATATATGAACATATACTTTCATATATAGCATATATATGATCAATAATCATATATAGGTTTATATATGACCATATATGATTATATATGCTTCATACTTGATCATATATGAACATTGGTATATATTTATTTATATATCGACCTATATGGACATAAATTGACGGATTTAAATCTAATGCTTTCATTTTTGATCATATATAATCACTTATGGATTTATATATGTGAACTTATATGATCATATATAATTCATATTGTTCATTCCTGTTTTGTTTTTCACCGGAGTTAAAGGAATTCATATTAAAAGGTAAGTTTATGTATACATCATACAAATTAAGCATTTCCAAGGAACAATTTAGTTATGGTACGGGAACAAAACAGTATTTACTAGAGCGACATGTTTATAAATAAACAAAAAATAAAACAGTTGTTGACTGACTGTCTGCACAATAATAACGTTCCACAGTTATAAAATGATCTTTAGTATTTTGTTAAGAAAGAATAAAAAATATATAACTTTTTGTTTCTGTCACTTTCTACCAGGAGGAACATAGAGATTGTTTTTTAAGAATTAAAATGTCCTATCGATGGAGTTACATGTTCACCCTGCTAATGATTACTCCCCCCCCCCTCATTTTTCTTCCTCAAATCGAGTTCTGGCAATTATATCATTTATATTCGTTAATTAAAATGATTTAATTTTTAATAACTGCAAAACTATTTCTACGAAAATTTTAAGTGCAAATAAAAATTTTTTGTCTACAAAAAAAAAATCGAAAATTCTAAAATAAAAGTGCATATAAAATGTTAGAAATGGGTATTTGAATCCAAAAATACATCAATAACACAAATTATGTACAAAATATATGTATTTTACATGTATGTACATACTCTATCTATGAATTATTATGTTGTCTATGGATTTTATAGAAAATATCTTAGTAAAATCCTTAGAAAATATAAAACTTCAAAGCCTCATAAAAAATTGTTTCTACTCCCCCCTGTTTTTTTTTTATTAACGTATGCAATATTTATTGCAAAATAAAATTCATTAACCAAAAAAAAGTAGCATAGTAAAGGCAACTATGAACATAAAATACACGTACACATTTCTAACATATGTGCTAACCAGTGGCTCTACAAGTGTATGTTAAAAGGGGAATAGGTACCGTACCTATATGATATCTGGGGTGGTACCTCATCCAAATGTGAACTGAACGCCACTGCTAGCACTATGATATGTGATCAAAATTCGTGAGGTAAGGGGTGGGGGACAGGAAGTAAAATAAAATCTCAACCTTTTTCTATTTATTATACTGGAAGACTTTTTCAATAAGGAATCAAATCATGCATTTTTAGAATTCATTTCCTGCATATTTACTTTTTTTTATTAAATGATTTTTGTTTAATTTTCGTTTCAAATAACAAACGTTTTTGAAAATATGCAGAAAAATTATGTATATGTATGTACAAATACGTGAAAAAATTACTTCAACTGATCTAAAAAACCTATTTACGATACAGGGTGAATCCAAAATGTGATTACAAGCAAATAACGAAATAAAAATTATATATTTTCATTTTGTTATTATTCGCTCATTTTCGATGACCTAATTTCAAAGGAAACTAAGCCTATATCAGATACATTTTATGTCATAAATGTTGGTTCTATATTTCACTTTTATTTTTTATTAAAAAGTGACAACATACTTAGAATAGAGTATATGTATTAGTAAGAGTAACAGTCTCATTTGTATTATTGTAACATATTCCATAAAACTTGAAGACTGCCGACTGTTATTTTAAATATTTGAAGAACCATTGCTTTAGTGGTTCAAAACAGATGATAAAAACTAAATGCATCTGATATAAAACAAAAACTCTCTGAAGTTAGGCTACTAGCATCCACTATTTTTGACTCACCCTGTTAATACCAGGTGGTTCATTGATTCATATTTTTTATTTTTTTTTTAAACAATAGAATACAATAAAACTATTATATTTTATTTATTTATACAGGATGTTTATTAATAAATGTGATATAAGTACATATAGCATTTTTCATCTTAAAAGTATTGAGTATTCGTTATCTTAAAATTAAAAATATTTTTAATCATAGATATCATTATTTATTTTTATTTTTAAAAGTAAGGTATCACTGTTTTTATGTGACACCCTGTATAAATAATGTTATTTCAGAATATTGAAACATATTTTCTTTAAGAGTTTTCTTCTATTGTTTAAAATAAAGAATATTATTCGATGAATCAACCTGTATATTAAAAACAACAATGTAAATTTTTGTACAAACTAACAAAATGACTAGCTTGTGAAAGATGTGAATGTAATAAATGTAAAGAACTAAATGAACAATGCAGGAATACTGGGAGGAGGGACGTAAAACTCATCGCAAGATAAATTTTCTTTTGAAATTTAACTGTACCCCAAAACCAAATTAAACCTATTGAAAATAAAACGTAATTCAATTTTATTATTATTAAAATTTCTGGGCGTCTTTTCTTGGATTATCAATATTTATGCCCAGTATTACAAAGCAGCTAACAATATTTTTAGCTAACAAGCACTTTCTATAGGGTATGTGCTATGCTATTATCTATGGATTTGTTTTAGAATTTAAATCAGTGGTACTTCAACAGTTGGTATTAACTTAAGATGCCACAAACACTTCAAGAAACTGTCATATAAGTTTGACACGACATTTTCTTGTTATCAAACAAATTTTGTTAGCTCCTTTTTTGTAACACTGGAAGGTAATCATTTTTTTTAAATCAACCACGAGTTAAATATTTGATAATTGTTGAAAATTTTGTCTGAAAGTAAAGTTCCATAATTTCCTAATGAAAAAAATGAGTAAAGCTTTAAATAAATATAAAAAATAAGCATATCTACTTCTAACTTTATTCACGTTCTCTCTGTCTTTCTTAAATTATTTTTAAATACTTCATTATCGTGATAATTAATTCACATTATTAATAAGCTTGAAATAAAATAAAATATCTAATTATTGATACATTTTTCATCTACGTGTTTTATGCCCGGCATTATAAAGAATTTGCTTGCATGCGAAAGCTTTAATTGGCTTCCAGCCAACGCTATCTGCTAGGTATTATGAAATTACTCGATATCTTAAAGCAGTGGTAATAAATGTATAATAATGTAAATGCTATGCATTTTATGAGGTACTTATTTTAAGTATAATTGATTTCTATTTTACGCGCATGCGTTAAGGTTATCACATGTACGATTTCATTGGCTACATCTGTGAGTGGTTGTCATTTATATATATTTAATACCTAGTAGATAGTGTTGGCTGGAAGCTAATTTGCTTTTGCACTCAAGCAAATTCTTTATAATATCGGATATTAGTGCTTTTTATTAAATTTTTATGCAGTGGAAAAAAATGGAGGTAATTCTCCACAAATGCCAAATATTTTACTTACTGATTTAATGGCAACGTATTCATTTCCCATTTAGGAATCATTTAATATGACATCTACAAAATTTTATAAATATTATCTATGTTTGTCGTTTAAGGCAGTGACTTTCAACTGTACCGGTTCTAATATCTAATTTTTTTTATCATTGACCGGTAAATTTACATAGATTATTATATTTATTATAAACTTCATGTTTATGTATTTTTATATCATCGCGATAATTATAAAATCTGTAAAATAGAAAATATATTATATTTGTTATAAATACCGCTTACAAATCTCATAGACTGGTTAATGTCTGGTATCATAAAGTACCTAGCAAATTTGCTCTCAAATGATGTATCAAACTTATATGACAGTTCTAGGAGTTTCATTAAGACTTTGACAAGTTTCGCGCACGCGTTGTATTCGTTGGAAAACCCAACGGTATTAAAACAGTGGTGATATTAATAAAAATGATTTTATACAACCAGAGTCGCCAACTGCTCTAAATTCCATAGCAAATCCATAGATACTATCACAAAATCAATACCTCATTTGAAAGTGCAAATTTTGTTAGTCCCTTAATGATACCGGACATAAGAAAGGTTTTTATTTAAATATTCAATTGATTAGTATTCTTTGATTATCAAAGAAAAGACGTCATAGAAAAAATCCAGAAATTCAGATATAATTAGAAATCACCGCGGAAACTTAATAAAAACATTTTAAAACGAAATATCACAAATAGAAAACAACATTTAAAATATATGTCTTGAATAATTGAATAATAATATACTTGTTATTTTCAGTTTTCACTAACGATTTTTCAATTGTTTATAAATTTATGATGAACAAACGTTGTTGAAAACAGAAAATACGCGATTTAAAACAAAACAGGTATCAAGTCATTCAGAAAATTCGTATTATTTTTTAAAGTTCGTAATCTTAGACATGATTGTTATTGCACATTTTTAAAAAAATGAAAAAATCACAACCTTAAAATATTTATTATGTCAAAATTCTGTCATTGTAAAAATATTCCACACGAATTCAAAAAACTACGCTCATTTGGACAACTATTAACATTGATAACTGAACATGGCCCCCAAACTAGAATTCTCAGCAGGCCCCATTCTGATAAAATTTTTGGCAACGAAAAAAGCCGGATAATCGAGCCGTGTCAGCCCTTTCCCCTTATGGGACAATGCCTTAGCCTCCATTAAAATGTAGAGTATAAAAATAATTAGCTATCTTAGCAATATTGTAGCATAGCAAAGAAACATTTAATTTAAAATCCTTACATTATTTGATAAGCAATTTAAGCTAGATTCCATTTTGAAAGTTCCGTTTGTATCACAGCATATTTATAATTTGTTAGTACATAGAGAAGATAAACCGATTCCCAGACCAACCATGTATAAATGAAGTAAATTGAGTTAAATAACGAAGTTTCTGAACAACTGACCGAGTTTGTCCCGTCCACATTGAAACACAACAGCGGTGTCTAACCTGTCGTGACCTATGACACGATATATTCAGGTTCGGGGTACAGATCAAACCGTCACTCTCACAGTTTAAGTGAGTCTAGGCTAGCAATGGAGCTGCGGCGAGATAGGCCTAGTGATGGTGGCCCACTAACCAAGGAAGTTGTCCCAAACAGCTTGTACCACCCGATCACAATGTTGGACAGGTTCAGATCGTCCAGCATTATTTGAGCGACGCCCATGAACACTTTTTTGCCCTCGATGCGTCCGTAGTCACCCCAAACGGTTACCTGTAAATTAATTATATATTACTCGATGTAAAAACAGAAATCAGGCATCCCCGTGCAGAGTATTCAAAATTACAAAAAAAAAATTTTCAACAACTTTCAAAAATATTAAAAAAATACTATTCCATTAATTTTCCCTCAGTGTACATTAAACATTGCATATATTATTTAGTTACATTTTTTTCTACCTCAAAAGTATTCCATAATAGTCGGGCAGGTGAGTGCCAAAATTTGCAACTACTTTCTAAAGCTGATTTTTTGATATTACGTCACATTTGTGGTGTAGATATACAGCCTGCCGTCAGTCAGCTAATTTCGTTAGCGTTTGGTGCGGGGGTGGTAAATCAGCTGCTGATGGTATTTCTTAAAGTAAAATTCTGACTATTTTTTTAAATAATAATAATATTCCTAACTCTTATACCGAATTTCATATTTTAGAAAGTACTTTCACGATGTATAGATTTTTTATGAGTTAAACGCGCTGCTGACGGGCCCGGTTGCAAGATTTTGATGACTGACTATGATAAAAGGGGTTCTTACTTAGTACATATACTGCTTACAAATAAATTTTCAGATTTTAGAAAGTAGTTGCAACGTGTATAGTTTTTTTTTACAAAGTTAAAACCACCCCCGCACCAAACGCTAACGAAACTAACTGGCTGACGGCAGGCTGTATATCTACACCACAAATGTGACGTAATATCAAAAAATCAGCTTATAGAAAGTAGTTGCAAATTTTAGCGCTCACCTCTTTGACTATATGAAGGTATTTTACTGTACTGCAATAAATCAATATCAAAATTGGTAGATAAGATACATACTTGTAGGATGCATCCTTGGAAAGGTTCTCTAAACGCGAGCTGCTGCTGGTACAACGGATCTAAAGTTCTTCTCGCTGTAGATGTCTTCGCCTTGGCTATACACTTCTTTCCACTAACTAAGTACACTTTGACGTAGGGGGCAGGCAACACTTTGGAGCCGGGTCTAGCCTGGAGACCTCTAGCTCTGATCACCTCGACTTCGAGGTAACCTTTCTGGTAGCACATCGATAGCTGGATATCACCGAGGGCCGGAGCGCCCAGTACTTGTCTACCGACCAGCTGACCTGGGCCGAGACCGTCGATGAAGTCAGACAGTTGCCCCCCTTCGCCCGCCAAACGCAGTGAAGGTGACCATCTACATCGCAAAGTACCAAATCTCAGTCACTTGTTGAATGTTTATCATATCAGGGTTGATTTGTGTGTTAAGGAACTCTTACAACTAAACACTGACTTTGTGGCTTACATATTTTAGTAGCCTAAGAAATTCTGAAACCGTTCATAGGTATTTAAATTATTTCTAGATTTCTGCCGTATATACAGTGTATTCCAAGTTGAAGACAAACGGAATTTAATTAAAAGTGTTGTAGTAGCCTTTGGTAAAATTTAACGATGTGCCATTGGTACATTCATTTTGAAATGCCAAGCCGCCTCGAAAAAAACTGATAAATTTTAAATTAGTCAATAGTGTTTTGTTTTCTATTCGAGGCGGTATTTCAAAATGCAACAATGACATCTAATTCGCCCTATGTTAATTATCCTATATCTTAATCAATTTGGAATAAACTGTATAAAATTATAAGATTTCCGAATTTACAAATTCTGGGCTTTACAATTCGGTTGCTTTTTTTTAAATCAGAGATCCTGAACACACTCCTTAATTTAATTGGATATTTTCGAATTTGTACTGCGTTAAAGACTTTTGAAGTTTTAATTCTATATAATATAAAAATCTGTATCACAGGAGTAGCCAACTTTTGTAATGTGTTCTACCATCTTTTTAGTTTCATTGTACATTATTTTAATAAAAACTAAAATGCAGAGTTCTTATTTTAAACTCGCCACGTTTGTTTGGTAGATTGCAATCGACCAGTTGGCTACACCTGCTTTATCAAACTCTTAATGATTTCTAGTTATAATCCGTTATACAAGTTTAATATTTTTAAATTTTGTTCGAATCAAATTGAAAATATTTTACCCTTACCCATGAAGAAATAAAAATAGAAAATGTCAATGGCACTGATCAAAATCAGTACAAAAGCTTTAAAACGCTTTGTAAAATATGTACGAGTGATTTATAAAATATAAAAATTGGAAACAAAGTTTTTAACCAAGTATATATTTATTTTTGAAAATCAACAATTCAAAATTTTTATTTACATAATTCAGAGTGCGTGTGCAAATATTTTTTTGTTAAATTTGGATCTAAAATACTTACTTTTAAAACAAAATTAATATTTAAACCAGTGGTACCTTAGAATTTTTTTTCTTTGATATATTTACACTTTTAGCTATTTCTACATTTTTGTTGATAGTTGTAAAGCTAAAGTGTACCCTAGTGCAACTAAAAACTTTGCTTCCATGTACAGTGTATCAGCAATATCTGAGACGTAAGAAGCCGAAACGATTAACTCCATAATACAAGTTAATTTCACATAAACGAATTTATAAGTAGATAAAAAATGGATATAGTCGCTTTTGCTTCTAAACGGCTCCTTTATTGTATGTACATTTCACTTTCATGGGCGTCGACAGAAAGGGCAAATCACATATTGTCCTTTTTTTACTAACATGTAAAAATATTTCCCACTAAAATGAAAAATTAATTTTGATGGACAATATATGTATATAATGATTTTTTTTACAAATGTATTTATCAATTAATGGTATACACATATCAATATTCAAATAGATAAACATCGATTTCTATTTTTTAAATATATTTTTGGTTCATCTTGATAAATACAGTTGTACAAATCTATATCTTCTACATCTGAAACTTAAATTATTATCGAATAAATATGTTCTTAACACAATATAAAAAAATACGATATAAAATCTTAACAACAGCAATATATAGGATCTGAACACATCGAAAAAAAAGTCAAAGAGAGAGAGATAGAGACGTCTTGATTGTAACAAAATATATCGAAATATTTCAGATAGATTGTATTTTGTGCTGTGTATATTGTGACAGTATTGTGAACTTCATGCAACAACAAAATACCATGCATACAATTAGCTAAAGTAAAATAAAGCCAAGTAGTAAAACAATAGATTAGATCAATCCAAAGTTGTACTACATTCATTGATACGATCGATTGCTTTATATAAGTATATTCAAATTAATTTGATTATTGTTTTTATATCAGTTCAAAATGAAAATTTGTAGAAAATCTTAGGACCTTATTATGTTTGATCCCTTCTTAAGATTTAGCACTGTTTTTTTTGATCGTAAACTGATACAAAAACGTACATATTTGTATTATTCCCATATGGAAGTTACTATTTTTCGCCTTGAATCTTTAAAACTGCAAGGCATACTAGACTTTTAACAGTTATTTGTTATACCAAAGTTCCTTGGATTGTAACAAATGCAAGGCACACTTGATATTATTTGGTATGCTCAATTAATAGTTCAATAGTCATTTGTCATACCGAAGTGCCTCGAATTGTAAAAATGCAAGGCACACTTGATATTTAGCATATTTTCAATTAATATTGTATAGTCATTTGTTACACCAAAATGCAAAGCACACTTGACTTTTGGTGTGTTCAGTTAATATTAAATAGAAATACCAAAGTGCCTTGAATTGTTACAAATGCAAGGCACACTTGACTTTCGGTATGTTCAATTAATATTTAAATAGTCATTTGTCATACCAAAGTGCCCTGAATTGTTATAAATGCAAGGCACACTTGACTATTGGTATGTTAAATTAGTATTTAATAGCCATACCAAAGTGCCTTGAATTGTTGCAAACGCAAGGCACACTTGACTTTTGGTATGTTTAATCGACAATATACTTAAAGCAACAAGATACAGTAAATGCGTAGCAAAACTAAAATACATACCATTCCACGTAGATGACAGTTAGACACCGAATGCAGAGGTATACGGCCACAGTTAAGGTTAGTGCGGTTTTGTGCGTACAAAATACAGGCGACACAACAGAAACGAGTTTGGTAAAGAATAGGGGTGAGGATATTGTCCGTATATTTTATGTGGGTAAAATGTATTTTTTTTTCGTAAATGAAAAAATTTTGAAAATGGTTTAATTTGACTGGGTTTTATCCAGTTTTAAACCCAGAAGAGGCCGGTTAAGATCAAACACGTTCGGTTTTTGTTATGTGTTCCTATTATATAAGATATAACAGCGAAGGTATAAGCCGAACGTGTTTGATCGAAATCTGATATTATGATTTGCCTCCTCTGAAGTTAGTGTGCTTGTTTGGTGTTAAGTGTAAAGTTAAGTAAGTTAAGTGTAAATGTCCATACGACATCTTTCTCAATCATGGATAATTTATAGTCTGATGGAAGCAATAGAAGAGACCTGAACTAGTAAATTTTCAATAAAATTTGTTTTATATTTTTTAAATTTATTTCTAGTTATATTTTTGTGAGTGATAAAACCCAAGATCCAGGTGCTAGTAAATGTTTATTTATATGTTATAACAAAGAAGGACAATGTTTTGATACAGGAAATATCAAGAATTAAACTGATTGGTGTTTAACGTAAAATCAAATAAAAAAACAAGTCAAATGTAATGAAAACCAATATTAATTTATTATCTGTAAAAATAAAATATTTATAGATATTTTATTTAAGAGATCAATAAATAAATATTGATTTATTTTTGTAGCATTTGTCTATGTTTAAAACAAGTAAAAAAATAATAATATATAAATCACACCTTGAAAATTTTGTAATTTACAAGTAAAGGTAGCACATTTTTCTTCCTAATAAACATGTAGTTGACATGGATAAAATTTAATCTAAAATCATAAAAAAGAGTTTTCAAATTAATAAACTGAAATTTTCACACAAGGTAAGCCTCATTTTTCTTGGTACTATTTTTTGAGTCATTCAGAACCCGGTTAGTAATTTTGGTTTCAGAACAGCTCAATTATTGTACCGAAATGTAATAAATATTACCTACCCCAATATTTTCAAGGTGTTCGAATACCAGACCATAAAAAACAAGAGGAATCGGGGTATGTACAACAGAATTGGGGCCGAGGTAGGATGTGGGGGGAATTGTTCACGGAGTACTTACGATGATCCCTCCGAACTTGATATAGAGTTGAGGCTCGAGGCGCGTTGCCCTCCGTCTTGGGACGTTCTGTATGGCGGCACGACCTCCTGCGACCTCTGTATACTTGGACTAACGCGCTTTCTACTACTCACGACAGCAGTAGTGCTTGCATTTTCTGCGCACGGGGCCAAAACAAAACATACCATAGATTAGAGGCGTCATACACACGCCAGTCGAATCTCGATCACTTTTGCCCGTCCGATTTATTTTTATTTTATTGATTTTGTCAAAATTATAATTACGGCGATGCGCTAATTTCAAAGAAAGGCGGCTAGATCTACGTGGGTGTGGTCAGAATTGTAGAACTGCAGATATTGGATTATTAATCTCATGTCAATTATCCCGTGTTGGAGTTGCTATTTAATTTTTCGATCGATTTATCGCTTTGTTAACCCCATAAAATATAATTATGAAGCATTTTCGTGCCCTTTCTTTTGTAAAATTCATGTCCAGTTACTTAACCCCGTCTTATCATGAAAAACATATTACAAGCTATAAGTGTTTTGTTCAAATGTGCTTATTTGAAAAATTCGTAATCGCCATTACAAAAAAAAATTACAAACTAGTATAATTTTTGGAGTACAAGTTAGCCTCAACATTTTTTTCTAAAAATGAAAGCTACATTCTAATACCAATGGAGCTCTTTCCTAAATAAAAATGGCGGGGTAAATTCAATTCAAAAAGTACCATTTGTTTTGTACTGACCTTAACTCATTTTTCGAAATAGCACACATGAGTAAAATACTACAACTTTTTTACTATTTTTTTTCCAAAAGGTGGGGTCAAGTTACTGGACAATTAAATTCTCGACTTTTATAAATAATAATTTATATTAATGTTTTTATTTTTCCCACTTAATTTATTATATGTATAACAAGAAAGAATAATTTTAACCAAATCTACAATATTGCTATAAAATTTTTCTCCCACCCATTCAATATCAAATTTTAACAAAAAAAGGGATATTAAATATAATTAGTCAGTTAAACAACAGTTAGTTATTATTCATATCTATTTCTAGTTCCAATTCTTGCCCACATCCAGTATAAAATACTATAGCAATACAATCTATTATATACTACAGAAATTCTATAAGAACTTACGAAAGTCAAAAAAATTTATACTTTTTCAACTTTCAATTCAACAATATATTACCTAATTTAATTTATGATTAAAATTTAACATTATTTCCTTACAGTGTTTTTCTAACATAACATAAAACAATAATGACCATACAAAGGAAAAAAAAACGTACTTTTAAGTTTGAATATTTTACTCTCAAAAACCAAAAAAACATCAAATTTAATAATACTGCTTTGAAGAATAACACTGCAAGAAATCTAATTAAATATGCATTAATTTCGTTAATTAATTTAACCAGTGTTAATCAAATGATATAATTATTGTTTATGGTAAAACTGTTAATACTATATCAGGAACTGTAGGGATAAATGTGCATCTTGAAACGCTATAATAAAAGAAAATATCAAAGAATTAAATATCGCCCAAGCTAGTTTGTTAAATATTGGCTATTTTCTGTTTTCAATACTAAAGAAACGGTTAAACTTATCACAATACAAAAATAAAAGTGTTAACTGTAAAATTAGATATACTTATATACATTTTGGACAGCGATAGTTGAATATACCATATTTGGTAATATGATAACAAAGTTCACTCACGTTCAACTTTTGTTGTCGATATTGTAGTTTATATATATGACCCAAAGCCCCATTTAAAAGATTTTTTATAAAAAAATATGCAATCACCAAAAAAACTTTTAATGTTATTAACCATCTGTTCGAGCCCCTCCCACTTCTTTATTTGTGTGCATGTTTATAAATACAGATCTGCATAACTGGGAACTAAATAAATTTATGATCGGCTTTTGCATTTGCACGCTATAGCTTATTAACACAGAAGTGACAACAAATGCCGAACGTGAATGATCTTTATTTTCACATCACCAGATAAGTTAATCATCGTCCGCTGAATTTAATACAATTCACATGAATAGAGTTACACCAAACACTTTTAACATTGATCCAAAAAAACAACCAATTCTTGAATCTCTTTGGTTCAAAAAGTGAAATTTATGTAAAAAACGTATACTGTTGATAAAATATTCAAAATAATGTATTTAATAAGGGAAATTTTGTGGTTTACAGAAGTACATTGGTTATCGGACATTTAATATTTACAAATATCATAGGTTTACAAAATTGAAGATCATAAAAAGTTTTTTGAGGAATTAGAAAATTTCAGAAAAAAATTCCTGTTTGGTAATAAATTCATAAATATTACCAAAATTATTATTTTTGCACTTTAAAACTTGACGTAATCGAGCAATTTGTAGAACGGTTTTTTTCAGGTAGTTAGTATAAAAATGATGTCAATGAAATTAATTTATTTTATAATAATCTAGAAGACTATGAAGCAAAATAAATAATGGAAGAGGAGATATTGTGTCAGAGAACCAAGGTTATTCTGTTTAACCATCGTTACTTCTACTAATTCTACTAATAATGTATACGTTTTTTAATAAGGATCATCATAATTGAATCGAAGATACAAGAAAAGGATTGACACGAATAACACAAAATAGCCACAATAGTTGTGCAAGCAGTCAAGTTTTCGCCGTTTTCACTACTTCCGGCCTAAATATATATACGCAGTGTCCAATGAGAACAGTCTGTACACTTCTGGTAGGAAATATTCCACAAAGTGTTGTATGAGAAGATATTTGCTTTCTTATTAAAATACATATTAAACTAAAACTGATATCATAGTAACACCAGTAAATTTCGATCCATTATGATCACTTTCAAATGAGATATCAAACTTATACGACAGTTCTCTTGGAGTTTTTAACAGGTAAGTGCATGCGCAGTAAGTAAAACCCAAGGTATGTAAAGCATGTTTACTAACCTTGAGTAAAAACGGTAAAAAACTTACCACGCATGCACCTATCTGATAAAAACTTTAAGAAAACTGTCTTATTAATTTAATGCGCCATTTGAAAGTGCTTGCAAAAATTGCTAACTACCCTGTAAGACCGGACATTAGAGTAGCATTCCGGATCAACATTTCAGAATATACCGGGTGAACCATTTTAACATTTAATGGCAAATAACTCGACCGGTAAGTGAAATAATAAAAAAAGTTTTCGGATAAAAATTGTACGATTTGGAGGGGGACATAGACGTACTTGGATGAAATTTTTTTAGGTGGTGTTTTCAAGGTGGTATAAAGGTCAACATCATTTTTTTAAATAGGAATCTATAGTTTTTATCAAGTAATTTTATTTAACGTGAAAAGACACGAATCTTTCATTGAAAACTTTTTTTTTAACAACTTAACCGTTCCAAGATATCTAACAAAATAATTCGAGATTTTGAACTTTTAATATTTTTTTACTCAGAAACCATAAATTTTAAAGAAAAAGTACAAGAAACAAAAAATGCCTTTTTTGATCTAATAAAACGATAAATAAAATTACTTGATAAAAACTATAGGTTTCTATTTCAAAAAATGATGTTGACCTTCATACCACCTTGAAAACACCACCTAAAAAAAATTCATCCAAGTACGTCTATGTCCCCCTCCAAACCGTACAACTTTTATCCGAAAGCTTTTTTTATTATTTCACTTACCGGTCGAGTTATTCTCCATTAAAGGTTAAAATGGTCCACCCGGTATATTTGAGAGGACATTGGTCACAAATTGATTATTTAATTGTTATTCTTTCAATTGAAATGTGTAGATGGATTTTTTTCTAAACTGAAACGCAATATACCTTCTCATAGTTAACGACTACCTCCTTTCAGGAACAATTCACCGTCAAGTAGATCAGACACACGCATTCCACGGACACCGCAATAACTAAAAGTGTTTATAGCAAGCAGAACTGGGCGAATCTACATCACTACAACGCATCACAGCACAATTTCTTATTATTCAAACACATTTCTGCCCATGTACTATAAAATATTTATCATGTATTTATGTACAATGAAAATTTCCACAACTGTTACGCACTCGTACTATTACTGATGCATGTATTTGTGAAAATATACATGTATATGTGTGTGTGTATGCATGTTTGTATGTGTAAATGTGTGGATGTGGAACAAACAAATATACATATATTTTCAAAATATCAAATGATTGTTGTAATAAATTATGAGAATATGGCCAGCTGATATTGCTATAATCAAAAGCAATGCCTTATTTACAGAAGAGAGCAGATTCTGATAACGGGTGAGGAAAGGAATAAAATGAAATTTACAGCAAAATAATACGTCAGATTTTAACTTATATATAATTTCGAATTTAACAAAAAAAGAGGTCGCTACATGATCCCCTGATCACTTTTAAAATCTAGTATTGGCAAAAGATGGCTATCAAAACGTATTTTTAAAAAATAGACAATCGGTTTCGATTTTTGAATTTTACAACAATCAATATAACAATTTTCTATTATTGTGAAAAATATACATAACGTATAAATGTTTGATATATGTATTATAGTTGTTATTGTCAGTGTTTTGTGTCAAATTCATATGGCTTGGCCTCATCTGTCTCTCTTTGTTTTTGCGGGTTGTTTATACGTTTCTAGAGAGAGAGAGAGAGAGAGTATGAGAACCAAACCTGTCTCCATCAGCTGATCCCTCTCCATCACTGGAAGCACTTGAACCTTGTCTTGCAGGTAGGACCTCCTCACTACGGTGGACAGTAAAGGAGGTTTTGCCCTTTTTACCGAATCCCAACCTTCTTTTCCGACCTGATTGTTGTTAACGTGGTCAGAGAAAAACAGTTATTGTGTGAAGATAAAATCAATTAACACAACATTTTATTTTTATGTGAAATCGGTAATATTAAATAATTAACATGTGCAAGAAGGAGGTTTCCAATTATAATTTTAGATGTAAATTTAACGCCATTTTGGAACAATACGAAATTCCTTCAATAAGCAATTGTTAATTATCTAGTATAAGCATGATCAATTGATAGCATTATAAATGTTTATAAATTTCAATTATATTTCATTTTTTTTAGTTAATTTTATGCATAATATGTAATATTTTTTAAATACTTTAAGCATCTTTGGCCATTAGCAGTGTTGGACAATATATATATGTACTTAGACATTTTTATTTCTTACCAACCAAGATCAATAATTGAGCATACTTATTTTAATCATTTTCATATTTCATGAAACTTGAAAAAGAAAGAAGTAGTTTTTAATTCGAAAAAAGACTTCATAAAACACCTGCCTATCTATATAACCATAAATAATCTAAAACCGTTTTTAATTTAACATGCAACCGATTAGTAAAAATATGAATGATACTTAATTAAATGAGTTTCCTAATATATTTTTTTAAATACAACAGCTCCACTGAAGGATCTATCCAATAATACCAGTGGCCAATCCATTATCGCGATTTAACAAAAACGACAGTATAACGTCAGCCGTCCATACCTGTAGCAGACAATTGGCTTGTAGAATTGCTCTTCTTCCCCATACCGGTGAAGTGAGTGCTGCTGTTGTTATTGTTCCTGTGGGACTCTCTGGACTCCCTACCATCTTTACTGCGATGGCTCTCTTTGCGTCTAGGTATTTCCAATCCTTGCAATTGGCCTAAAGCGCCATCGCTCAGACTGCCATCTGACGGACAAATTATAAAACTTACATAACCGTCTAAGAAGCCAAAATAAGCTCAGTTAAGAATCAGTTACTGATCACTGTAAATTTGGAATTGGAAAATTGAAACGTTTAAGTTTATTGTAATAAATGTATCTTCTGTATTTTATTTTGAATGACGCTGTTTTTTTTTTGTATAAATGTACCTAGTTATTATTTTTATGTAGAACAAGTGAGAAAAAAGCACGCGGAAAAATTTCTTCAAGGACTAATATACAAATTTCCGTAAAATCACAGTTAAAACGGTACTTTTTTAATAGCTGAAATCAAATAAAATACAATAAGCTCATGTTATTGTATTAATTGATTAAGATAATCATCTGCTTGGTTTTCTTACATCAAGATTACGTTTATAAGTTCGCAATACTACTGGAGTCATAATATTACATCCTATTCGAAAAATTTCCGAATATTAACATTAAATATTTTTCTTACCTTTTAATTTGACAAATATTAATAATATTATACGATTTTTATGTGTTTTAATATTTGTTCATCTGTACATTGTTCATTTATTTATTATAAATTCTGCATCATAAATAATTGATATTATAAAAAAACATATTAAATAATACCCTTGGCCACTTTATTAAAATAATTAAAATCTAATAACATTTTCGAAATCATAGGTATGTGCCAATGGTAAAATGAAGTGTGAATTAATGTTTAATAAGGTAAATATAGTATATTCTTTATATAATGCCGTGCTTAGATAAAAGGTTATAATTTTGACATGTAAAGAGACACTTGCATTAAACATCCTCAATTAATTCCTAGTTAAATGGAACTTGAAAAACTATCATTCATCAACGTGATACAAAATGGAAACAGTAGAATGCCAAAGCCAAATCCTTACTAGAGTGTAAAAAACTGTAATCTCATTTTTATCAATATGTTTCTTATTACCTTTTACTTAAGTACAGCATTCTAGTCGTTTTTACTTAGATAAATAAATATTTCGCTGCTTATAAAAGAAACCAGCGCCTACTGTATACACTTTCACGGTTATTATCTAAAAATGAACATTGTTTTTCACATGCTGAAGTCAATTTGTCTACCTTCTTTCTTCTTTTCATGCACTTGTGTAAATATTTTAAAAGTTGACTGAAAATGTTAACTTACCGACTTTTTCATCGGGTGGAACATCGGCATTCGACAAGCTTCTCGTGAACGTTCCCCTTTTACTGGCGGCCATCTCCCGGTAATCCATGCCTCCAGCAGTTGTGATATGGGTCGGTCTGACGGGCGGTGGCTCGATCGTGCATCTCTCCCCACTTCCATAATCACTACTGTGGGGATTCGACAAATTACTACAAGCGTTTCTAGCCTCTACCTTACCGCTAATTTTATTTCTATTATCACCACTAGCACTTAAGTTATTTTGCAATAACTGCCTTAACATAATTTGGATATCGTCGTTTTTATTATTTCTATTAAGATTATCTTCATCGATTTTAATTTTGTCTTCGTTTTGGTTATAATTTTTTTGTATATTTTTATAATTTTTTTCGTCTACATCTATTCTATAATTTTGTAAGGAAGCACTAGCATTATTAATAAAAGGGTTATCGTTGCTTAATTTACTTTTATCGCTACATGGTGTGTACTCGTAATATTCAAGTTCGTCGTTATAGCTAACATTCAGAGATCTTTTAGACGGTTTACCTTCGTTTTCATCGCGTACATCGATCGATGAACTGTAAGATCGACATTTCATGAAAATATTTCTATTCATCGATGCCTTGGGTAAATTTAATGTGGTTTTGCAGTTATCTGAGAACGATCCAGCGATTTCATCGATATCGTCCTCATTCTCTTCACTACTAGGATTGTCTCGAGATATTTCAGAATCTGAATAAGATTTCGATTCGATTATTTTAATTTCACTTGAAGGACTGTTCTTGAATTTCTTTTCCAAAGACCAATCAGAACCGTAATCAATTTTATTCGAACTACCCGACTTAATTATCATTTCATCGCGCACTTCTTTTATAATTGATTTTATAGAATCGCAACTACCGCAACTGTTATTTTCTGATTCATTTTTTAATTCCTCAACGATGCTTTTTGGAAACGTTTTGTTAAATGAATCCTTTCTTAAGACAGGCTCACTAATGAGCATGTTTTCATTTTGTTTTTGTTTCGATTCTTCTGCGACTTTCCTCATTTGCGCTTGGAGTCTATCTGCTAAAGTGTTTAAAGACCTACGTCTGGGCGAACTTGCCTTAAATACAGAATCATTCGAATCGTTTATTTGTTCTTTGCTACCTAATGCTTCATCTTCTAAACCTTGTACCGCTGTTTTATTTGTATCATTTAAGGAATATCGTCTCGCAGTATTTGCGTTTTGTTTACTTTGAATTTTTTGTAAAATCTTACTATCTATACTAGAATTTGACCCTTTCCTATCATTTCTTAAACTATTTAAAATAGAAAACGTCTTATTATAGGCTAGTTTTTGACCCCTTACGTCAGAATTTTTACGATACAACCCCATATCATTGAAAAGAGGACCTGTGTTTCGAGGGCCTGACGTATCTTTACTAACTACATTTTCAGGTATTTTATTAATAAATTCATTCGGTGGCGTTTTTATTATTTTCTCTGGCACAACAGATTCGCTACTTTCATCTTTTACTATAGGTTCATCTTCTTTAACGTTACTAGTTTTAAGTTTATAACATTCCCCACAATTTTTATGCATGTCCTTACATTCGAAATTTTTCGGAAGACTACTTGTTCGAATAAAGGCAGGACTTGTATAACTAACGTTACCTCTGGTCCAGCCTGTATCAGAATCGTACAAAATATCAATAACTTCACTTTCAGTAACTAAGAAATGATTACGCGACATTTTCTTAGAACTATCCAACCTACACTCACATTGTAAATCGTATTTTTTATCAGTCGGACTCTGATTCGGCGATAAGTGTATATTTTTAGGATCAGTCATATTTTCACAGCCTGAAAACAAGTCATAATCGCATGTTTCACAATAAATCGGGCACACAGAGGGATCTAAGCTAGCGCTTCTAAAAAGATACTCGCTTACATTTCTAGATAGTGCTGGTCTAGCTTTTCGAGCATTTAATGAGGTACTTCTACTTATTGGCAGTTTTACATTATCACAAGTATTGCAAATATTAAGCGTACATCTACGTATTTTTTTGTCTTTCGCGGTTTTCGTATTAGATCTGTAAATTTCATTTTTTATATATTTTAATTCCAATTTTTAAATTTATCTTTCACATAACTAGTTCAAAATATTTTTTAAATCTTTTACTGAACATACCTAAGTGCTCTACTTCCCCTCGGACGTTCTGATTGTGTAGAAAATGCACTGCTTGTCACAGAAACGACCGACTCCATATCACTATCCCCTAAATCAGCAAGGAGTTCTTTATCAGGGGACAAACTATGCCTCAGTCTCAATCTAGGAGCGGAATGTGTTGTTAAATCACTATCACTAAGTCCACTATAATGTCTCTCCCAACCTAAAATGTAATAAATCGTAATAACATATCAGATTAATTAAAAAAATATTTGACATACCTCCCATTCCTGTACTCCTGTAGGTCTGAACTTGTTTCATCCTTTGTTTCATCAGTCTGGCTCTTTCTTCCAAATCTTGAGCAACCCTTTCCCTTATCGGAGTTCCTCTGGGAAAAGTCATCTAGAAAATTTATAATAGTATTATATGTCATTATAATATATTAAGTAGGCGCTGTAATTTTACACCTACCTGGGGTACTTGAGGTAACTGTCGTTTCTTCGGCGAGCCGGTAGGAGTAGCCGTCGCGGACCTCGACTGAAATCTCGGCACATACGCATGGGAGGGTAACGAATACGAAGCATTATCTGCAGACGTAGTATATGAATGCAGACCTGAAAAATTTGTAATGTTAAATTTTAGTAAGACAAAAAAATTGACATATAAAAATGGATGTACCTGTAAGATTAAGTCCAAGACCTCTACTGTCAGGTGGAGATAGGCTTCTATGGTGTTCACTAGCATATCGTCTCGGTGATTTAGATCTCGATCTAGACTGGTGTTGATGCATTCCTATAGATTCAGCAGGAGCAGCCGAATGGGATCGATGCGTCATCATTGGTTGCCCGGACTGAAATAATCAATTTTATAATAAGCAATCAAAATTTGCAATAAGATCAATGGTAAGCAACATTATTACCTTTCTATACCCATGGCCCTGTTGGGCGACCCTGACAGCTCTAGATCTCCTGTCCCCGCACATATCCCCAGTATCAGGAGGGGGTGGGCTGGACGAACTACCGACACTGGAGATACTGGCGCCGTCTGCCACCCGTCGCAACCGCTCTCCATCACAATCCAGGTCGCATTCTGACGTCGTGTCCGAGTCCGATAACCTGGAGGTCGTGCTCGGTGGCGATAGGTGATCTGTCGGAGTTAAAGCTATCATGTCTAACTCCGTGGGTGGGATACAGCCTTCGTATTCGTATCTGCAAAATAAAATGTTTTATAGGATCTTCTGAAAAGGAAGAAATTTTGATCAACTCAATACCTTCTTGTTTCATCGTGAGCAGCCAACGGATACCATTGTGGTTCATCGTCTAAAGGAAGAGCTGAAAGTTCCACAACTACTTCACCAAGGAAATCGTTGGCACCATACTTGACGTAATCCCAGACAGTTAACTCGAGAGCCCTCTGTCTTAGATCACATCGCCTTATTCCTGCGTAGGTGAAAGTCTGACCCCATCTTGGCTCTGTGGTGTTTGCCAATGTCTTCGTTCGTCGCTTAGACTTGTCCCCTCGATCTGGCAATAGAAATACCTGCAAATGGTAGATACTATTATAGCAAGAGTAATATTTAACCAAACCTTTTTAGTGCAATCCACGAAGTGGTAGCGCTTATATTTTCTTCAACCGCGATATCTCGGCCCCCTGATCACCTAGAGATCTCAAGTTTTCGCTAAATGGTAGGTCTGTGGTTCTAGCTTAGCTCATTTTAGGAATTTTTCCAGTCATGACCCCTCCCCCTTCAAAAATTTTCATATATGGCTTCATATACCCCGTTGGACTCGGAGTTGATTCACTAATCGATTGGGAAGGATATTTTATGAATTGTCTCAAGTGGGTTGCGCGGCAACACCCACGAATGGGTTTTGATATTTTTTTTATACAATTTTAAATCCTTCTATACATTTTTTTGTAACAAAATATATATTTACTGTCAATTTGGTGGAATTTAGTTACTATACCTTCGCATAGGGGTTTCTGGGTTGTCCGGTAGTCCGCACGGTGAGTCCTGTGGCGCACACGACCGTCACGAGCAGACTGGCCGATGAGACATCGTGTACAACACGTAACTGCACCCGACCACCGACATTGGCGTTGGCTGTGCCTCTGACACCACGCCCGTGACCGCCACGAGTGCTTCCGTAGAGGTCCGGGGATCCCGGTGACGTCACCATCACGCTCGGCTTCTCGTACGTCTCTGCGGCCGAACGTCCTTAACAAAGGACACATTTAAATGAATGAGGTTTCTTAATCAAAACATCGCTAATATAAATTTTTAAGACTGTATAACACGGCAATATTACTCTTATATTCTAAATATCATGTGTCAACTAATAATTTGACCTTGAATTATACGCTATTGGTTCAAACAAGGACCTTATGTTTTATAAAACAGGTACACCCAAAAAAGAAATTAGTAAGTATTACAGCGCGGCATAGTACAAAATCGCTTCGAACCGTCAAATTATAAAATTTACAAGAACTTAAGCAAAAATTACAACTTCGTCTTGTAAATCAAGTAAATACAAAATAAAATAAGCAGTAGATACTGTAAACATTGTAATTTTAGCTCATTTTCCTAGCACTTGGCCGGATTCATTAGTAATAGTTTGTAAGTTTTACAATTTGACGGTTCGAAGCGATTTTGTACTATGCCGCGCTGTAATACTTACTAATTTCTTTTTTGGGTGTATTTTATAATATTTTCCATTGTAATGTCACTATTAACAGAGAGTCAAAAGACATTTAAGACATGTCGATGAAAAGCATCATATGCTTCGCTGAAGCAACGGACCTGTTCAACGAGTCTTAGAAACCAGGGGAGCACAATGAGCCCTAGTGGCCTAAGTGCCAGAGCCTAGCTCCACCCCTCCATACAAAATACAAACAGTAGTTTATAAAGACCATACAGAAAAAAAAACTTTGAATTTGATATCAAGATTTGTTTATTTAGTATCAAATGTACCCTCCCCTGGTTGATCCAGTCTCAATTTTTACGGGCACGGTTCGATATTTTGTATTTATTAATTTAATACGTTACTAAATATTTGCTGATAAATTACTCTGATGAAAATATCTAATATGTACTAACAACCTCGCTTTCCCAACCCTCCAAATTATTGTCACCTTCCCTGGCGAAATAAAAATTAAAAATTCACGTGAAAGATGTAGTTCATTGGGAAGCATCTTGAACTTACCAACAAATCAGCCATTTTAATGTCTTTTTTCAAGGGACGCGTCAATCGATTGTTTGGACTTTCAACAGCGGCGTTTTGCTAGTAATTGCGGTTACTCCCTTGATACATACAAAATTGAATATACGATGATTTAATGTATATTTATATTGCACTACGCATTAGAATAATATTCGAATATTTTGTCACTATCCTGGCGACACTCCTCTGGCGTTTATGGTGCCCTGGCTTTGTTAAAATAGAAAAAAATAATAAACTGATAAGTTTAACAATGACATATTGTTTTCATATTCATTTGGGGAATTGGGGGTCCGTCGAAATTTCCAATAGCATATAATCACCCATTTATATATAATATAATGCATCTATAAATAAAGCAACCGACCCTGAAATAGTATTGTTATTGCGAATTCTCTCCTCCGAAGAAAAATGTTTTGCCATTACCTTCAACTATAACACTATTATAGTCATTTTCTTATGTTTTGATTTATATTACCATTTTTTATTAGATGTAGCTTACCATGTTCATGTTTATTATTTTTTTTAATATTTTGTCATAATTTTAATAAGTACCACCTTATGTATAATATATTTATTTGTATTTTTAAAATATTTTATATGTTCTTGATATATTAACCATATCTTATTATATAAATACTAATTAAACAAATAAAGCACAATAAATACATAAAAAGAAACATGAAATATGTGTGTATGTGTATTAGTGTATAAATAAACTATATTTTTATAGATATTTAGTTGTTGCTCCTATTTAATTTTTTGTGAAAACAAAAAATTAATAATATTTTAAATATAATAACTTATTTTATATAGGAAAAGGACTCTTATAAGGGTATTAATAATTATAATAAATTTATTTATAATAAATAAAATAATTTTATAATGTGTCAAAAATTCACATACACTTAAAATTAATATTACCGAAAAAGCATGCATCAAATATAATAATTAAAAGTTTGGTTATGTTTGGGATTTGTGAGGTTAGGATGCTTACAAAATACAAAAACAAAAAGGTATAAGCATAGGTCAAGACAGCATACACGATTCAAACACACTGTAAAAAAGAAGTACTGTAGGCAAGGAAAGCTAAAACAATCAAAAAATTAAAAAAAATGCGTTAGTATACAGCACTGCTTAGCACACAATACATTAATAATACTGTAAAAAATATATGCCATGATTATATTACAATATACAGAGATACTGAGAACAAAAAACAAAATACAGTAGCACGGGATGGTTTCAAGAAGTGAGGTTAGAAAGCACATGTTTGTGTCAACGGTTCTGAACATTTTTTTAGGTTAAAATCTTACTTCTCAATACACATTCCAAAATTAAAAAGAATTAACTCTATATTCAGAACAGTTGATTTTAGTAGTATGGCTATGGGAGTTTAAGTCCAATTTATAATTATAACTGTAAACTTACACATACAGCATAAAATAGGTGCATTGTCAATTTGATATTTGATACAATTGATATTATTGAGAAGAATTAATAATAATAACCTCTAAATCATTATTTAGTGTTCTTATTTTTGTGACTTAAGTGTAAGTTTAATTGAATTTTTTCGTGATTTTTGTATGTTTCATGATTAGCAATACATTTTCAACTCTATTATTAAGTATTTAGTACACAAACATTATTCAGTGCTCTCATTGAAAAATATGAATATTCTATAGCAGGCAAATCGGATATTAAAATATTTATCTACAAAATGATTCCAATCAGAACACTGTTTTAATCGAAATATGGTATATTTATTTAGTCATTTTAATGTTAAACATACAAGAAAATGTCCGCAAGTCAACATTTTCTCTACCTTTATGTTGTCTCCAGACCGGGGGCGCTGAAGCTCCCGACCTCCGTGGAGGTGGAGCAGACGCAGGTCTCGCTACGATCAGCTCAACCTGGGGCTCCTGTTTAGAATCAGCTATTATATCGTATACCTCTTGGAAGCTTTTCCCTTGCAATGGTCTTCCATTCCATTCTATCACTTCGTCACCTGGAAAAGAGGAGTCCATGTATTGCTATCATTTAAAAATAGCTGATCTTTCAAAAATCAAAATGATTTAATCTACCTAAAAAATAGCTAAGGTATTCTATAAATAGTCCTATCAATTTATTAGTATAAAATTTGAAACTACACTGAACACTCTGCTTTGCGACCATCCACTACACGATCGCTCCATTCCACGACTGACTGACAGTTCTAGCCATCGACCTTCCCCTATCCCTACCACAATATTACCGTGACCGCTATATTTCTGCGCATAATTTAAATTCACCAATTAACGTTAAATTCGGCACGGTGGTGGGTGCCCCTCTAGCCGTCGAATAATGGAATTTTTGAATTACCGATGCCGTCGTATAGCAGAGTGCTGAGTGTAAATAGCAAAATCGACGAAAAGTGGGGTTTCTCTTTGGGGTCATCTATAAGTTACGTCACGCAAAATTTTTGACCCCCCCCCCCCTCTTTTGACGCTATATCAATATTTTTGAACTTCCTACATAATAATAAGTCAAAAAACCTTGACCCTCCCAAACTCAGTGATTTTTATGAACGAAGAAAATTGTTAAAATCAATTACTAAAAACAACGGCTTTTTTATCGCGACTGAAAAAAAATGTTTTTTTTAAATATAAATAAATTTGATGTAGGTATTTCAAACGTCGCGTCACGTTTGTTAGGACCTTCTGCCCTTCATCGTCACATATCATCACGCTAGGTAATCCCAGCATCCCTTTTTGCGTACGTATTTTATGGACAACCCCTTTCCAGCAAATTAAAAAATTTAACCAAATCGGCCCACTTATGTTAGTTTAGATTTTATGTGTCGTTTCACCGGTTTTAATAGACATTGTTTGTATTAACCCCTAAATTAAATTCAAATAACAAAATGTCATTCTAACCTGGTCTCAATTGGCCTTCGATATCAGCTATGCTGCCTTTTTTAACCTTCTCAATTATAGCCCCTCTTATACCGCTCTCCAGTAATTTTCCACCGACAACCTTGAGACCAAGAATAGCGGCACTAGACGACGAGGATGACATACCACTTCCGCCACCAGACTCGTGGAGGGTTTTCTTGAGAATCATGTGTCCGATTAGCCGATACCCGTCCGCACTGAGCTGCCACGATACCGGGTGCTATACATAAGCAGTGAACCATCGTTCATATGAATTTAAGTCACAAGACGCGCATGCGTGATTCAAGGTCTATATTTTATAATGTTTCTTTATGATTTTATTTTTGTATCATAAACTGATAGTAAACCATCAAATTGTAATTTCTAAATTTTAAATAAAAAAAAATACTTTTTGTGAGATATACCGTTATTAATGAGCTTCAATATGGCAAATATTAAATTTTAAATAATTCAGTTTTCTGTCAATAATTATTCAACTTAAAGTGAGAATAAACCAAAGGTGTACATTTTTGTATATTTAAAAATATCTAGGATATTTTCATTTTCGAATATTTTTTTTGCACACAAATAAAATTTATTTTATTATAATACATAGACCTTGATCAGATACATAGAAAACCTTTCACAACTTTTCTCTAAATGTGCTTCGTTCCAATGTGCAAGTATGCTATGAAAATAGTTATGAAAGGGTTAAAATAGGATATTTAAAATTACCGAGTATAAATTCATTAGTAAATAATTATTAAAATTATATTTGAATAAAACGTTTGGTAAACGATTTATAGACAGTAATTTTAAATTTTCTATATGACATGAAAGTATGTCTTTTAAAAGATTTATGTCGGGTGTTTTAAAGAATTTTCTCTAAGGAGATGTAAAACGTCATAAACTTACTCGTAATTTTAGAGCAGTGGTAATAATATGTTGACGCATTTTAAAAGGTACATTAAAGCGCATGCATCAAGGTCATTCATATTTGACCATATCATTTATTAGAACTATCAGTGGATTGCCATTTATATTTAATACTATTATACTAATATTTGCTCCAGAACAAATTCTTTATAATACCGGACATAAAACTATTTAATTATGATTTAAACGAAATGTACTTTTAAAATGATTAAAAATAGATCTCATATTCAAAATTACATACATCTTGTGATATTTAGGTACTTTTACTAATCAAGGATGAGTATCTCCTATATTTTAAAATGATTGAAATTGTACATAATTAACATAAATCAGAGATACTTCCCCTTAAATTATATAAAACAAAACCTAAATGATATATTTGAAAATATTACATTCAACAATCACAAATCGAAATTCCCGCTCTTTTTTTCAAATATGTCATTGTTGGTTATAAAAGTTACAATGAAAGGTTCAAACATCAGTCACATATTCTTTCTACACACATGCAGGGTTCCATACATGCAGATAGAGAGAGCGAAAATGTGTGAGAAAGTAAAAGGGTATGCTAAGCAGATACAATAACCATAAAATCATTCATCCATCTCTATCGCACACTGTTGAAAGAAAAGTATGTATAAAAAGGAAAACTATATATGTTTCTAATTAATGAACCTATTCTATGTTCCTATTTAAACAAAACACTACTGAATATTAGTTTGTTCATTGTTACTATTTATTTATAAAAAGAAAAAAAACAATTTTCAATAAATAAGTATATCTAAAACAGTATTAAAATGTCGAAAAATATGTTTAGAAATTTTTATGAGATTAAAACGAAAGTTTGATATCTAAGGCAACTTGATTCAAAACCCGCATTATCCGACTACTAAAAAATGATTTTATTTTATTTAATCAAACAGTTTAGATTTTTTATGAGATTTATATAAAAATTTTATATTAAAGATAGACGTCAGGCAACTTGATTCAAAACCCGCATTATCCGACTACTAAAAAATGATTTTATTTTATTTAATCAAATATGTTTAGATTTTTTATGAGATTTATATAAAAATTTGATATTAAAGATTGACGTCAGGCAACTTGATTCAAAACTCGCATTACTCGACTACTAAACATAATGAATCTAATTTGACTTGATCCAAAATTATCTCAAATCACTGCTATATACATATGTAATCCAATTTCTCCTTTACTAAAAATCTAATCTATCAAATCGCCGCTAAAAGTGCTGTGTATTCTACAACCTCGACTACCTTAATATCACCAACGCCTCCTCGGTTCGAGTCCTCGCTCGACGTGAACGTGCTACTCGTGTCGATGCCGCTGTCTTTGGTCTGCGAATCCTGGGAGCCCTGCCTGTCAGTGTCCCACATCGCCATTGAAGTCCCACCGTCAAACCTGACCGTCTTCTTTCTTCGCTCGGTCAAGTGCCGACTATCGGACTGCTGTCTATGGTGATGGTGATGGTGATTGTGGTTGCTGCCATTGCTGCCGTTGTTGTGGTACCCCTGGTGCCAGACACCACCCCGACCTACCGCAACACACCACACCATTCACAACATACGGGGTACGACACTCATGTAGTTTTGGTAATACAATAATTATAATTATTTAATATTTTTACTTCCCGATCCACAGTGGGACAAAAAAATATTTTTTTCCTAAAATTTTTGTTCACGTTCAAAATCAAAGTATCAATTACTCCTCATTTTTCCCCATTCTATTTACTTTGGATAAAATACCTAATATTAGTAGTATATTTATTTTTTTTGTTGCGCGTTTAAATTAATCTTCCATATTGAATTTATGTTATATAAAATTGTAAAAGTGTATTGTCATCCATGACCTATAAGTATCCCGAATTTCGCTCAATAGAACCGCTATCTATCTTTGTCAAACAAATCAGTTTCCGTAGAAACTTACGAAGCGTCAAAAAACAAAGACAAAAGTAGGTACACATTTTTCTTTCTCTTATTATTTACGATTAACGTCCACTTACATAAAGTGCTATGGCTCACTGACTACATAATATTATCTCTATGATTTTAAATAATAAATTTTTTGGCCCACTGCGCGCTGTCCTGAAAATGTAATAATATTTTAATATTTTAATTTTAACTTTTAGTTTTTAACTATTTGTTGATAGTTATAATAGTTTGATTTTCTAAAACACATGAGTGGTAACCCTTAGACTTTCACACATATTCTGCAGTGTAGAAAAGGGGTAGCAGTGAGAGCTGTAAATATGGGTGAAGGAATCAAAAGGGTCAGGATTGGGGGATGTACGTAATCGAACATAAATATTAACGATTCTAAAATATCAAGTATTTTAATCGAAACCAAGAATAAAATAAAAATATGTTTTTGTTTTATAATTTTTCGCGTCCATGTCGAAAAAAATATATTTCAGGGATAAAAATTTCATAAGCGGAATTTTGCATTCAAGCTGTTTTAAATAACAGAGAAGATGCATGAAATTTTCCAATCAAAAGAGAAATAGAACACCAAGAACATATAATATTGATCAGTGACTCTCAAACATTTCTATTTTATTTACCGGAATATTTTAAAATCAGTTCAACATTGTTTTCAGTTAAATAGAAATGTTGAGTACCACTGACATTATTTAAGGTTCGCGAACACAAAACGAGTGTGACAACATATACACATAGATGGCGCTGATTGCTGGAGAAAAATCGGTAAGGTTTAAAACAGCGCTGCCATCATGCGGCGAAAACAACAACTAAATCATCACATAGTGGTTTGAATCCTTGGTAAATATGGCTCACCGCTAAAAACTTTTTGATTTTCTCGTCTAAAATTGCTTGGCGATTCAAATGTTCATCGATATTAACATCACCTGGAAATATAACTGTGAAATCAAATTAAATAGACCACGAAAGAAAGAAAAATAATATAAAATAATTAATTTTGAAATTTTATTTATTGTGTTTAGTATATAAAAATAAACTGTTAGGTTTTGTTTTTATTGGTTAACAATTGGATAAAAATTGGAAATGGATTATAGAATTTCAACATTAAGGAGCAACAACATGTTGTTTTTTTTCTTTAATTGTATAATGTATCTGCTCAAGAAAATTACTTTTCGTTCTACGAAAATTAAAATAAAAAGTAAGTAAATATCAAAATACTAAAAACTAAAAATAAATTTAAAAAATATAACTAACTAAGATTAAAACCGATAAGAAACTGAAATCTGTTTTACCTACCATGCATGTCGATAATGTAGATATCATCCATTTATTCGTAAGAGAGCCATCTTTTATGCTTCACTTGAAGCTTTATTTATACCAACACTAATATATTTTAATAATCAATTTTTGAAATGTCAAAGATATATAAATACATAATATTTTTTATCATAGGGCAAAATATAGTACGTAGTGATATTGTGAAAAAATTATAATAATATAGGATTTATTTTAATATTTATTTATTCAATAACATTTTTTTTTATTTCTGACGATTTAGAACTAATTTCACAGCAAAAATAAAAATTTATGGTTTTTACGAGTAAATTAATGTATGTTTATTGTTCATATGTCAGTGTATCTATCAATATTTAAAATTTTGAATATTTTTTATTATATAATATGTGTAACATAATAATTTTTAATTTGTAATTATTGGAATGTAAAATTATCAATAATTATTCCTAAACTTAAATCGTAATAAATAAAGAATCAAAATTTTAACAATAGTATTTACATATTTCCAACAATGGCATCAAAAATTATCAACAATAACAGTGTAACGAACATAATTTAAATAAAACATATTAACAACAATGATTTTAAAGATGATCAACAATGATTTTCAAACCAAAATTCATGGAATTCAAAACTAGCAAACGGTTGAAAGAAGAAACTCCGCATTGCCGAACGCGGGCGACACAAACACTCCCTTTCTCTGTCGCTGCCCACGTGATCGTGCCGGTGGGTGGGGGTATTGACGTCACACACACTAGCGTGTGGGCTGTCTGCTTGTGCTCACCCCCCCCTCACCCTGTATCCCTACCAACCCCCGCAACTGTCTACGTCTCGCCAGAGCTAGACGTGTTGGCAGCTCGAACCGCAATGAAGGAAAATCCAGAGAGATTCGAACCCCTGGTCTTTTTGCAAACAATCATAATTTCTTATGATTAGATATTAAATAATTCACAACGAAAATTTAAATAAATATGATCAAAATTATTAATCATTTGCCTGTTACTTTTATATCATACAAGATCTGAAACCAATGACGTACAGATTTTCTAAATCTTTTGTTTATATGTTCAATGTACCTACATTTTATTCACATTAATTAAAACAGATTTAGTGATATCTAAACTGTTACTTCTGAAGATATTTTTGTTTGTTATTATTGATACATTAATAAAAAAATGTAAATTTTTTGATGGTGTAGGTGCCGGGAAGAATTTTTTTCAATCAAATACAAATTTTAATAAAAATAAAAGACAAAGAAGCCATAACTTAAATTGGTAAGTTAAAGGAAAATAAAGATTTTTATTGTTAATTTCAAATTTTCATAAAATAAAATTGTTACATCTTCATTTTTTTTTTATAGATCAGGAAGTATACTTCCATTAGGAATCGTAACAATAAAATCATTGTAAAGTAAGACATATGCTAACAGAAACAAAGTAAAGAAGATTTATCGAGTTCTGTATAATGTTTATTGATCTTGGGTTTCTTTACTAATATTTATTAGAAAACAAACACGAAATTATGGTTTTTCTTATTTAAATGGTAAAGAATAAATACATTTCAAATAAACCTATATTATTTTTTAACATCAGTATCATAAAAACATTATTTATACTAAACGTTTTTTTTAATTACGTATTCTATTTTTTTTATATTTATTTATAACGGATTCTTCTAATTCACTATCATATAGATGTTAATTTATATTGACTACTAAAAAGTATATTAATATAAAACTCACCCTTTTCGTTGGAGTGGTCATTCTCATCACAGCTGGGGCACTCCGGAGTGGAGCCGAGCTCGTCCTCGGAACTCGAGAACGATCTCTGTTGTTGCAACACTGGTTGGGGATACGTGGCGTTGTACCCACTCTGCTGGTACTGGTCGTACTGATAGTTCTGGTACTGGTACCCGCCGCCTCCACCACCACTACCTCCACCACTACCCTGCTGCGAGTGGTGTTTCTTCCCCGATCCACCACTCCGCTTGTGTTTCTTATTCTGCACCACCTGGGGCACCATCTCCTGGTCAGGGTGATCCAGCCCGTACATCTGACGTTGTCTGGGATGCGCCAGATGCGGATGAGTCCTTATCAGCCCCTCGAGCTCGCCGTGGTAGAACCGCGGGTCGTCTTCGTGGTACTGCGCGGACCTCTGATGGACTTGGTGCTCTCTGCTACGTTGGCCAGGAGATATCACGTCTACGCCGCTGTCGCTGGTGCTCAGCCTTCGTATCGACTGGCCCGTCGGCTGCTCCTGCTGGGAGTACTGTCTCCTGAGCACGCTGCCGCTGCGCTGCATCAGTGGAAGGTTTTCCTTTTCTGCGGCGCTGTGAGCGCGTTCCAGTTTCAGTCTTTTATCCGACATCATGGGGTCGTCGCCGATGAGGACACCTCCGGGAGACGCCATGTCTGCCTCTATCCGCCTCATTATCGGGTCACTGCCTTTGTTTATCCACTGACCGGTTTTGCTGAGGAGCTCTTGCTTCTTGCGGCATAGAATACATACCCAGATGACCTGCAAAGAAAAAAACTAAATCATTTGATGATCAAATATATTGTCGGAATATATTTAAGGTATTAAGTTATTCAAAGTTTTTAATTATTGTTATCGTTCATTTGAAAATACGAACAAAAATATAAATCATTATCTTTTTCGTATGAAAAAAACTTCAACGTAGTATAAAATCCAACAATAATAATAACGTAGCATCCGCGACAGTCAAAATTTTAAATACCATATACCAAAAAAATAATTAGAAAACACAGTATAACATTCTTCGGGAAAAAAAAACAAAAAAAAATCTACCGAAAACTTAAACAAATCGCACAAATGTATATGATTCCAAACGCGTCGAAAAGGTGCATAAAGTTGAGCCACAAAAACAGTCCAACGATTTACAGCGGATTAAACGTGTGTGCTCGCGCCAAACAGCCACTTCCTCCGCGAACAAAATAACCCAAACTGTAAAATCGTCTGAACGAATAGAAACTCCAAAACAAAATTCGGAAAAAAATACATATCCAAATATAGAATCATAGAGCGTCTACAAACAGCATCGCGGGGGGTTGAATGTGGGAAATAGGGGTGGATTCGCGGATCATATTTCTTGTTTCGAAGACAATAACACTTTGGCAAGAGATTCAGAAAACAGCGTGCTAGTTATTCTTTTGTTATACCGCACTGCATCAAAATGTACGCATAGTGATGCGATTTTGTCATGTTGCCATCTTGTCTAGGACGATATTCAACGCCTTCCGCGATTCTAATAGATTACGGAACACTTTAATGTAGAAAATTAATATAGCTTATATCCGCAAGCAAGCTGCGACTATCAAGTCCATTCTATTTACTTCATTTTCTGCCTCGAAGTATCTCAAATTATTCGCTAATTTTAATTAATTTTTAATAATAACTAATAATTCGTTTCTAATTACTATCTAAATTAAATAATATCGAGGTGTTTATTTCTTCAATGTATTATTTGTTTATTCAATTTTATTATATACAACATCTACTAAAAAATAAAATGATGTGTTTATAAAATAAATGTTTACAAATAGACAACAAAACCTCAAAATGTTTTATATGCCATTTAAAAACAATATTTAGCAGAGCTATACTTAGGCATTTTGAGGTCCAAGGCACAAAAATAATAAAACTAATTCTATAGTAGAAGATTTTACGTCTAATGTCCGCTATTACATAAAGCTTTTGCTTGAGAGTAAAACGCTATCTGCGAGGTGTCAAATCGTTATGAATTTGCTTGGGATTCTGGAGCATTGTAATGTATAGTAATGTAAATACTATGAATTTTATGAGATACATTTGGCACCACTTATTTTAAATCGCTGATTTCTATTTAACGCGCATGTATCAAGGTCATTCATATATACCATTTAATTCGCTTTATTTTTCAGTTAGTTGTCATTTATATTTAATACCTAGCAGGTAGCATTAGCCAAAAACAAATTAGCTTTTGCTCTTGAGTCGCGAGCCCCTATAAAAAAACACACAAAATAAGTAAAGTACCATCCTATATTATGCCAAAAATGATTGAAAAATTACAGTTTTTCTCTTTAGATAGCTACACCTCTGTAGTTGATATCAGGCTTTCATAATCTTTAGGAGTTCTGCATAAATTTTCAATTTAAAATTTATCAATTTGATTAGAATTTAGATAAAAAAAATCTTTGCCAATTAATTTGAACGTGTTTTTTTTTTGCTGCATGGACGAAAGCTTTCGTTACAAAGATTGGAAGCACCGTTCCACTGATAACACCGATAGTCTCGACTAAAAATAAAAAATGCACACAATGTAACAATACACAAACAAGTCACTTCTACCGTGGCCAAGGCCCACTTGATATTCTATATAGTTTATGTCATCTTTTCTATACGATTAAGATAGTTCTAGAGAATCGATATTCTTCAAGGTTAGGTAAAAAGCTATCTGAAAATCTTAGAATTTGTTAAGGTAAGCGGTCATGGTATTAATTAAAATCGGTTGAAATCTTTTCAGAAGTTAGTGAAACTAACCACACTTTTTGTCGAGTTTTCTTTTTGATTTTGTGTTTTTCAAAAACCCGCTCGATACGTAAATTTTTTATGCATTTTTTTACATACATATTCAAAAATATGTAAACAAAATAAGTTAAAATTCTGATTTAGTGAGGTCAGATAATGTAGCCGTTTATGACCCTCAGAAAACATTAAACGCGTTTTTCTCGAAACGACTTTTTTCGACCTTATCCCAGCGATTATTCCTCAATTTGTAATGAACCGATTAATTTTTTTTAAATTGCGTAGTCACTGAGGCTAAATCTGTGCGCAGCTGATTTTTTAAATTTTGATAATTACTATTATTTAAGATCGCTTGAATAAAAAAGGTCTTAAAAAAGACAAAAAATTAAACCGTCGCTACTTTCATATACATACATATTATACGCAGTGCCGGATTAAGCCCACCGGGGGCCTTAGGCCATTCAAAATTTGGGGCCCCCCTTTTTTTGAAAAGCTGTAAAATTAAGTGTTATTCAAACATGCATAGAAATTTAACAGTCTTTAAATATCATTTTAAGGTTCCTCAAGACAATAAAACAAACAAAATCATTTTTTTCTGTTAAATTATATATTATAAGCACTGAATGATTTTGTTTTGGTAAAAACACTGAAAGGAATCGTCTTTGTTTATATAAACAAGCCTGAGTTTTCAAGCACTGTTCAAACTTTTTAGCGGGCGATTCGAAATTTGAATAGTCAATAAAATAACAATCTAAATGATAAATTAATATAAATTTCAAAATAATTTGTTTAAAAATAGATTTTATAAACAATTGCATATGATAAATAAATTGATCGACAAAATTGGTCGATCGATTGTTCAAAGGCTTTTTTCGTTAAAACTACAATAAAAATTCGATAGAATAAAAAATTGAATTAATTAAAAAATTTCAAAAATTTTCAAATTTTCATGGGGGCCCTTGTTCGTCGGGGGCCCCAGGCCACGGACTAGTCCGGCCTAATGGGTAATCTGCCACTGATTATACGACAATGGAGAAAAAATTTTTTTTTGATCGTCACATCTAGCCTACTAGTAGTAATACCTGTAAAAAAATTCGTAAACATTGACAATTTTTTGAACCGCCACAGTGGCTTTCCCTCTTAAAGAAAATAAGAAGGAAAATCATAACCTCACTAAATAAACAAAAAGCCCCCATAAAATCACACCAAGATGCCCCCCCCCCCATCCAAACCTCCCGGACTCGGCACCAATGGTTATAACAATTAATTCAGACTGAACTTTATACGTACTGGTCCATTACTTTTTGCCCGGGCTGGAGTTAAAGCTCGCATCCGGCCCTGCAGATTACCAGAACTCCCAAAGCTCGAATTTCGTTTCAAGTAACGATTTTACCCCCAATTTTAAGAAAGAAAATTAATGTTTGAGAGTCACTAGTTGAAACTTAATTTTTTTTCCCAAGATAGTGATAGAAGATATTTAAACATAAAAGCGTAATATACAAGAGTGAATAAGAAAATGCGGACATATTCCTCAGTTTCATACATATGAGTTAGTAATCTAGGTTGTTGCCAAGTTAAGGGTGGCATTTCACCAGAAAAATATGGAACGGGTAGTAGCGTCTCTGCATTGATAACTGATTTTTTTTCTACAGTATTGTTCAAGTTTATACATATGTATATGGGTACACTAGATCTTAGCAGTCGGATATCCCCTCCCAATAGATTTCAAACCTCCTTCATTGCTGTAAAACTGGTTGATGTAGGGAAATAATAGTTTAATCATTTTTCTATTATATTTTATACAAGATTTATATGTAGTATATAAATAATGTATTTTGAATTTACATTTTTATTATTATAATTTGAATTTTGGAATACTCTCAATTCTTGAGATTTTTCAATATAATATACCGTTTAGTATGTTCCATATTTTTCAATTAAAAATTTATCTTGCAATCCAATAAATTAATTAAGTATATTTTCTTATAAAAATAATAGTAAAGTAACATGACTTTTTTTCACTAAAATAAAATTCGTCATGGTTGCACGGACATGATTTTTATAATGTGGTTTGTCTAATAAACGTTTCAATGCATATTTACTGATCATTTTCAAATTTTCTCTAAATCAGCGGTTCTCAATGAGTGGTGCATAAATTAGTTAATAAAATTAAAATTCAATACCTATCTTCAAATTGCATATCTATCTGTCTATCTGTCTGTTTGTTATTCTTTCACAAATAAACCGCTGAACCAATCTTGATGAAATTTGGTAGGGAGATAGCTTGTATTCTGAGGAAAAACATAAACTACTTTGTATCCCAAAAAAATATTAGATCAAAAATACGATGTCGCAAGTAACCATTAGGTCTGGCCAGACCTTTTTGATCTTTCTATATGTTTTTTTGATAGAAATATTTTATGTATATTTATCAAATTCCTTGAATTCCTTAATCTACCTCTTTTCTATGATTCAGTGCAAAAAAAAATTGGGTGTGTGGGAGTGCGAAAAAAAATGATATTTCTATTTGTATACCTCTTGTCTACCTTATAGGTCTGGGCAGACCTTTATACCTTTAAAATGGGGCACCGTTACAATATAACATTCCACAGACGACCATTAATCAAACAGCAGCAAACCAGAAGAAATCCTGCAAGATTTTCCGAATAAATGATAAATTTCAAAGAAAACTCAAGATTCACGTGCATTGCTTGCGCAGATTCGGTATGTTTGCAACATAGCCGGCAATATTTAAAATGTCACGAATGTGTAAATCTAGAAGATAAATAAAAATACAAAAAAAAATTAAATAAAATTAAAAATGTATTTTAATAAGAGAAAATATTCAAATTAATCTATAAAAGAAGCTTTATTAATTTTTTCCCTTTATTTTACTCCATTCTCATACAAAATATATGAAGGTCCAGCCAGACGTATATGGTAGACGGAAAAGTTTTAGAACTATGGTTGACAGAAGGGTTAAATTTTATTCTATTTACATAAAATAAACATTTTACTCCGTCAATTTTACACAAGTTAAAATATTGAAATTTTAATTAGATGGTACAAATTGTAAAAAGGTTGAGAACCGCTATTATAAATCATACTTGTCCAGAAATCAATAGACTTCGAAAAATTTTGTTTTCGATAAATAAAGTATTGATATTTAAATAAAATAATTTGTAGTAATTATGTACCTATACATTTTTTTTAATTATCGCAGTTTTTTTTTATTTATAATAAAAAAGGCACAGTTTACACACAGAAACCGAGAAACACCCTTTCGATTGAAACATTTTGATGGTTCGAAGTGCAACATTTTCTGATCAGAACTAAACTATGTAGGTATACTAAAGTTTTTATTCTATTTATCCTTTAATAAGATAAGTATGATACATACCTAGCTCATATAATTATATTTAATAAACACTATAATTTAATCTTAACTATTTGAAAAATAGTTACAATAATAACAATTCCTACAAATTTTGAAACAAATTTTGACCCTCTAAAACCTAAAGTAACTATAAATTATGAGCCCCTGGAATTTTTTAAGGAGGCCCTTTTAACAAAATTAAAAAATCCGAGTTAAAAAAAAACGGGAACCCTGTTCTTTTGTCAGTCCTGCGACCCTTCAGTTCTTATTCAATCCTACCACTTCCTGTTTTCCTTAACGAGTAATACAGTACTTAAGGACTGTGTAAAATCACTAACTTATTGTAAGTATAGTTTCAACTTATTTTAATAAATAATATAGTACTACAAACCCCCTGTTATCATATCTTCAGTTTATTTATACAAAACTAAATAAAGTCATAATCATAATAATAAAACCAATAGAGATATTGTTACAGTCGTGACATTTTGTTGGCCGCTGATGTAACTAAAAGAGATCACGAATCACGAGTTTGTCTGGATTATGTTTCATTTGCCAAAAACAAAAGATTTATTGCCATCGTACGGGCTCACACGCACACACACACATACATACACATATACATATACACACGTTTCAAGAATATAGTCGTTTAACTTTTTAACCCTTTCGGTCATTTTCTCTTTATAAGTTTTTTTTATATAACATAATAGAAATTTCAAAGAATACAAAATTATACTTTTGCAAGTTTAATCAGTTTAATATAACATGAAATTATAGTTTCGTGAATACAGCGCATTAATCATATAATGATCAAATTGTGTACAGTTCATTTTATAATTCAGTGTAGGTATTTCCCGCTTTACAAGTTCCCGGTTTACGAGTCTTCCCGTGCAGGTAGTTTCACCTGGTTGATAAGTACTTTAGAGATGCTCATATTAGTAAGAGTTTTGACAGCCCAAATCAATTTCTACTTTGTAGTAGCTCTAAGTTTCACAGCCGTATTTTCTGATTTTATCAAACAATAACAGGAAATAGCGAATATTTTTTTAACTTCTGCGGAGTACATATAACTAAACTGCAAATTCCCTTATTTCTAGATATCCAATTTGGTTGAGTTTTAATAGGGTTCTATTCTGATAATAGATGAAATGAATTCAAAAGGATTGCTATTAATTTATTACGTTTTGCGACTTGTGGTGTGTTGCCGTCATTGAAAAAAGCATGAAATCGACAAATTGAACTTTATTTATATTTTTATTACAGAAAATTAAACCCAATCGATATTAAACTAAGTAAATATGGAGACTGTAATGTTTTCTTTCAGAAAATGTAAAATGTTAAGTGGGTTAGTGAAGAAATTTGTATAAGGTGGGTGAACCATGGGAGGCCATGCTCCTTGTAAGGCCAATTATTAAAAAGTCGTAGTTATTGCCATACGATGACAAATTCCTTCTACTCACATTAACATCCATCGAACTCAAGAACACAGACGCGGCGACGAGTCACTCAGGTCGCTATTTTGTCTGTGCCGTCCCAACCTTTATTGACTTCGGTCGTCGAGGTTAAAATTATAATACGCGCTCACAGAAAAACGTAACTTTTCAAGTAAATAAACTTATTTTCTTTAATTTTTTTAATGAAAGACCATTTTATGCTGATATTTTGATTGTCACAACGTTAGTTTTAAGTTAAAACTTTATATTGGCCTTGTAAGGAGCCGTGTTGCTTGCAAGGCCATTTGGAAGAGTTTAATAAAACTTAAAATTAATAAATGATCATTAACTCTGTAATAAAAAAAGTTTTATAAGTTACATAATAAAACAAAGTGTTACTTAATATTTTGTTTGTTTCATTTATCCAGTAAATAAAGGAATAATAACTGTTTATTCCTTAAGGTGGCCTTCCATGGTCCACCCACCTTACTAAATTTTTTTTAGGAAGAGAGTAGAACACACTTCCAAGCAGAGCCTGATTGGGGTGTGCAATATATTTCAAATGTTCATTTTTATGCTTACTAAAAATAATAAATGATTTTTTGAATAAATTACGTCACTACCGGTTTGGCTAAAAATGGCGACACTGTAATTCTTACTGGAGTGTCTTTATAGGAAGTATATACTAATGTGCGACGATAGTTATGAAGTACGTACCGATATACTAGTGAGTATAAGGAACTAATTAATTATAATAAAGAACAAAAAAAACTGTATTTATTGATGTGTAAGCATTATTTATACGTAGAGCAAAATCATACATAAGCTAGAGTCAATTTTTTTAAAAGAGACGCAATATGTTGTTTCATTTTAAATGCACCATCGTGTACCAAGAAATTTACTATACGAAGAAATGCTATAGAGTACATATAATCACGCTATCGCTGAAAACAGCTAAGCAATGAATAAATTAGGTGCGCAATTAAAATGTCAATGAAAGCACATACCATTCAAGTTTTGATTTATTATATATTTATATGAATTCATTGCATTTGTGTTCTGTTAAAAAAAGTTATCATCGTTTTTATAGTTAATTGAATGGTAGTTTAAAAAAACAGTTTGAAATGAAAAAGGGGTCCGCAAAATACTGAAGTTGAAGAACCACTGCTCTAGATATATTATCTCAATTTATTAGTTGATATCCATGTATTATTATATTAACAAAAGTATTGTATAGGTATACGAAAGTATTTTGAAATCTTTTTACAAGGAAATTCATATTTTCTCGTAACAATTTCCCCATTATCTTCAAGATCTTTTAAAATACCCAGAATCCTTTGATCAATTCTGAGAAGTATGCAATGAATACAATATTAACCAATTTATGTTGTTTTATCCGAAAATCTATGCAATTATTGTAAGATTATTGGTGCAATATATCATAAAGATTTATCAGAAATTGGGAAGATTTCTTGGATCAAGTAAACATACTACGTAGTAATAATAATATTTTTTAATGAAATTCGTGTTATTTTCTTTATAGGGGAAATTGGGAACAAAAAAGTAAAATTCTATCTTATTTAAGTCTTAATTGTATTTATTTTTTCATTTTCGGTTATTTTTGTATAGATCATTTTTCATTTTGTTTATTTTATTAAATATAAACAATAACAGAGGTTCCCAACCTACGACTCTCTACTAACAATAAGTTAATTTTTATAATCCGAAATATTTTTTCGACTCGAAATATTTTTATATGGCGACTTATTACTCTGGTGATAGAAACTTCATCCAAATGGTCTTAAAATATTTATTATAGAATCAGGGTTGGCAGAAAATATAAATTTCGAGTAAAAAAGTGGGGGGAGGGGAGTTGGAGTTATTTTTAATATGGTTTTTGGAATGCAGTTATACAAATGAAAATTCAAATTAGCTTTTTATTCATAAAATCTGATATTCAGTTATATATTTCGAAGTACATTAATTAATTCTTATAGATAAGGCGAAAACAGTCACATGCTTATTATTTTTAATGATAAATTCTTCAAATGCTTTTCCAATTTCTGGTGGGTAATTCGACACGCGCAAGTTTTTCATGTGTCTAGTACAACATACCGAAGACTAGACTTATTTTATGGGTTATTATCTTAAATCATTTCGCCAAATCATTTAGCATTTACAACACTTTAAGTGAATTGTTTTCGAGTCTACAAAATCGAAAGAGTGGCTTTCCAATTATTTAAATATCTAAATATTCATTAAACTATATATATTTTATTCTGGAATCTGAACGAACAAATTTTGAATCTGAATGACGTTTATCGGATTCAAACGGAATCAATTATAAAAAATGACAGCTAAAAAATAGGTTGGGAAAACTTCTTCAAACTGCTGTGGTGAATACGAAATTTTACAGAAACCGGAATGAAACGTTAACATTTTATTCCTTTTGATTAATTTTTCAATTACTGGAATATTATTACCGGACATAAAAATATTATTTACAAAATAAGCAATTATTAATTTCAAAAAGTTACCCAGTATCACAAACAAATGAAAAGAATGGATTTTTGTATGTATCTATTTAAATTAGATAATTAAAATTAAATACCCAAATAATTCTTGACCCCAATATATTTCCACACGCGCCACCCGTACAAGAAGAAGAAAAATAACAGAAAAAGAGGTGGGAGGATACATGATTGTAGGAGGAGGAGGAACAAGAAGAAATAGGGCTGCAGCACCTGGCACATGATCACTGATGTTTTCAATTTCTCATATAAAACTAAACACCAAACTTTTCGTTACACTTTACAAACTTATTAGATACCTCTCTCTTTCCACTACCCCCTCCTCATCTCACACATCACCCCCCCCCCCCTACAAACCCCGACTGCCGACATCTGCTCTACACCGATGTAAAAACTTTTAGACTCGATATAAGATGGAAAATATATATTTTTAAAATTTATTTGTGTATTTTGTGATTGTTGTTACTGGGCTTTTTTTTGGCTAGGATTTTTAAACGACCCAACTTTTTTGACTACACAATTTTATTTGCATTTATTAAGGAAAGAATTATTTTATCCAGCCAAACTTTCCATAGAAAAAAGGCATTGGAATAACTTAATCGGGCATAATGTTTTAAAATTAACTAATTTTGACTACTGAGCTTTCAATATAATTAGACTGCACGGGGAAAAATGTTGACTTGGGTCAAGAAATCCTTGTTTTAAATATAACGAAGGCAATATTTTCTTAATATGATAAGAATATACAGTAAAACCTCTTTAGTACGTTTTTATTTTTAGGTCCTGGTATTCAAGACCCCATGTTAAAATATTTCGTTAGTACATTTTTCTCGTTAAGGGGTTATATACAGTCAGAAGGTCAAAAAAAATGGTTTTTTCAAGATTTTTTTAAGAGAAGACTTTTAAATTTATTAATGTAAAAATTTGTACACATATTATGGTGACTATTAGTTGTATTTTAACATTTTTTATTTGTAAAAATAATAATTTCGAAAGCTGCTACAGCTGTTCACCAGGAGGTCCTCTCAAAAAAGGCACTTTGCTGTGACCACGATATCTCTGGACTGAATCATTTAAAATAAAAAACCCAAACGGATTTCGTTAAAGTAATGTACTTAATCGAAGAAATAAGCAAAATAAAATTGTTTGGCAATTTAAAAAAAATCGATTTTTGACAAAAATGTTGACCTTAAATTGTTTATAAAAAAAAATTATCGGTGAGAAAAAACCTTCGATTAATTACTAAAAAATATACTTAAGAAACTTGTGTTAAAATTTGAGACTGATCGGTTCAGCCGTTTCCGAGGAATCGTGGTCACCGACTTTAAAAACACATATTTGAGAAAAAAGCGCTGCCGCTCCGACCTCCTACATTCAAACGCTCTGAGACGTCTTTACAAATATGCGTGTAGCTTCGAAAATAATCGCCGGATTGACTTGAAATTTTCTGTGTGTGTACTTAAATATATGTACATTACAAAAATGAAATTAAAAAAAATCGATTTTTTGAAAATTCTAACTGTATGTAACCCATTAAAATGATAAGAATATACAGGGGACCCTCTATAGTACGTTTTTATTTTTAGGTCCTGGCATTTACGATCCCATGTTAAGTTATTTCGTTAGTAGGTTTTTTTCGTTAGAATATGTTTTCCCCTTAGTCCCTTTAAAAACATATTGACGAGGTTCCACTGCACTCTTAATTCAACTCTGTTTTCGTCCGACAATATTGCATAAAGATAGACAATAATATAGTTGGATTAAGAGTATATTCTTATACGTTATTAAGAATATATTGTTTTCGTTATAGTATTTAAAAAAAACAAGGATTTTAAATTAACACATTTTTTTTGGTAACTCATTTGCCCTCCTAAAAAACGTCAAAATTTTTATAACTTAGGTCTATTATTAGTGCATCATCTATATTTAAACCTATTTATTATAAAACGTATATCTGTCTGTACGTAGTGTGCTTATCATTCGAGAACCACTTATCCGATTTACATGTTTTTTTTTTAATTCAAAAATATGTTATTTTCCTAGGTTTTAGTATATATTTAGTTATGTTAGGTAACATAAGGAACAAGCAGTGATGATAATAGAAAATCAAGTTGAAAAAAATTTGCCGCTCTTTTGTAATACTCTGCCTAAACCGTTAAATATTGAACAAAAAATATCAATAATATTTTTCAGAAAATCTTAAACAATAATTTCGTAGTCCATGTGAGCGATGCAGCGGACACAGTTATTTAACTACAATTTTACAAAATATCAGCTTTCTAGGTTAAACGTTTCATAGCTACAAAGCTGTGACAGAAAGGTAGTGGTCATTTTTCTAATTTTGGTACGGAAAGAATATTAAGATTATAAACATTAAGAATTAAGACTATATTTGACTAAACATATACGTTTATTTATATGACTAAACTTTTTCAAAAAAAACATTTTAAATAATATACCGGGTGAGTTTTTTATCTAGAGACTGCTTAGTATCTGGAAAACTAGGAATTTTTACGGAAAATGTTTGGTACAAAAGTTTCAAGATTTGGAGAAGCAAAACCAATGTAGGTAACAATTTTGTTCTTGAGTGGAGGTTTTAAAGTCATTTTGGGGTCAACTAAATTTTTTCAAATGGAAACCTATTTATTTTTTTGCAGATTCGTACTGTGCAGAAAAAAAATGAAACAACTTTTGTCTAAAGTGTTTTTAAAAATATTTCAATTTTAAGGTCATTTATTTTTTCTTTTTTTACGTTAAAAAAATGATTTTGCATTAAATTTTTTTAAATAATTATACAAGATGTTTAAAGAAAATGCAAATTAAGAAAATGATTTTTGTAAAATTTTGAGTTTTTCAACGCAAAAGAATTTTTTTTATTGCAAAAAAGATAAAATTTTTAGACAAAAGTTCTTTTTTTTCTGCAAAGTACGAATCTGCAAAAAAATAAATAAATTTGAAAAAATTTAGTTGACCCCAAAATGACCTTAAAACCTCCACTCAAGATCCAAATTGTCACCTCCATTGTTTTTGCCCCTCCAAATCTTGGAACTTTTGTACCAAACGATTTCCGTAAAAATCCATAGTTTTCCAGATATTAAGCAGTCTCAAGATAAAAAACTCACCCGGTATATTAGAATGAACTTTACTCATAGATATTTATATTTGACTGACCTTGTTTGAACGCAGTGTGACCTTCCCGCCGCAGCGCGCACAGCAGCGTATGTTGCAGTAGTTACATACGTGGCCGACGCCATCAGCGAACTTTGTCTTGAGACAGATGTGGCAGGTCGCCTCTAGCTCGACACCCGCCTTCTTCTGCTGCTCGCTGCGCTGTCGGATCGTGTCCTCCAACACCTGCACCTCGTCCTGCTTGCGTCTGTTCAACAACAACAACGAGCGTACTTACTATACAGTGCTTCTCAAAAAGTTCATCTACTACATAATACGTTTACATATTTAGTGACATAGTAACATAGGTGGGCATTAACTCGTTAATCAGTTAATCGTTAATTAACGAAGTTAACAAAATGGTTAACGGATTAACTTTTAAGTTAACTCAAAACAATGTTAACTTCCGTTAACTTTAGTCCGTTACATTGGTTGTTTGATGAAAAGTACATAAGAAAGTTGTCGAAATAGTAAAACATTTTGGATAGTTAACTTTAACTTCCGTTACATTTTCGGAATTTTAACTCTTTAACGGTTAACGAAGTTAACTTTTTTATTAACGGATTAACGATTAACGAAGTTAACTTTTCGATTAACTGTGCCCACCTATGCATATTACTATGAGATTATTAATCACACAAACTTAAGGATTGGCCTTAAAATGTTTCTTATACTGGATAATCAAAATGAAGTTTTACTAATATTTCTATACAGTGGTTCTCAAACAGTTTATTTACATGTGTTATGAAATACGTTTACATATTTAGTGACATATTACTATGGAATTATTAAATCACGCAAACTTTGGATGCATCTTAAAATGTTTCATATTATACCGGATAATCAAAATAAAGTTTTACAAATATTTCTATACAGTGGTTCTCAAACAGTTTATCTACATATGTTATAAAATACGTTTATAAATTTAGTGACATAGTACTATGGAATTATTAAATCACGCAAACTTTGGATGTGTCTTAAAATATTTCTTATTATACCGGATAATCAAAATAAAGTTTTACAAATATTTATTTTGAAAATTAAGACAAAAGTTACGTAGGTTCTCGTACTTTGGAAGGAGAGAATATCATAATTTTTTTTGTTCCTTTTTTTAAATGGCAAATATGATTTTTGTAAGTGAAAAATTAAATTTTTGTTTTTTAAGATCTGATTCTACGTGAAAAAAAATGTATTCGAGGTGACTTTTTTCTATAGTTAATTTTTTTTTTTTTTTAACAAAAATATTCTTAATATTCTTTTGATTTTAAACAACATTCTTTCTATTTTCTTTTTTTTTAATTAATTGATTTTAGATGACAAAATCGCATTCATTTTCAAGAAATTAAAAAAAATCACCTTGGATTATAAATTTTTAACAAATTACTATTTTTAACAAAAGTATTTAATTTCGCAGTTATCATTAAAAATGGGATATTCCTATACATATTATAAAGATTAAACAGTTTACTTTTCTGCCATGAGACTAATACATACATAATACTGAGAGTGAATAGTATATAGGTGATTATAAATAATTATATAAAAATTATATTTTTAGCTAGATAAATAATAGAAGTAAATGAATGAAATATAAATTAAAAAAAATAAGTATTTCGAAAATTCAAAAATTGACAAGTGTAAAAATTCGTTTCCAGTTTAGTGTTTACGTTTAAAATAAAATCATTTGATGCTTATTGTGAAGAATATTATCCCATTAATTTTTTCTTCCTTTTATTAGTTTGTCAACAATATGTCGCAGTCAGTATTACGTATAAGAAAGTCCTGTGGCTCCCATGGCAGATATTTTAGATTATTACACATATTTTTACTTTTTTAGGTATTTATACTTTTCTAGCATTAAATATTAAATTTAATTAAATTATAAACATTTAATTCATGATTTTTTGGTTTTATTTATTTTAATTTGTATATTTTGTGAATAATATACGTATTTGAATAAATTCTGAAACAGTCTTGTATCTCCCATTTAACTACATATAAATCTGTGTATATTTTTTAAAGCTGTTCTTAATATAAGAACTTAATCATAATGACTTCTGAACAACTAGTTACAAATAATTACTAAAGAAATGACCCATATCAAAATTTATAATATAAATAATAATTCTGCAAGCTTTTAGCTAGAGTTCTGCGATGGTATTGATAATGATTTTGGCTTCTGGATATAAGCCGAGTCAATCTGGTTATTCATGAACCAACGTTTCTTCGTACATTACAGTGGACATCTTCATGTGAAGCAATGATCCATAAATAATTATTTATTTAGTATTTACTTTTACTATAAATATTGCCATTAGTTAGTAAAATCATTTGCTACAAATTTGCATTGTATAAAGGTTTATTATTACCTTATTATTATATATTACCTAGTAAATGCCATAAAAATTTATTAATTAAAAAACAAATTACATATCTGACAATAGTCATACTAATTTTTTTTTAATTTCTTTAAATAAAAACCATCATTTAAAATTATAACTCAAGTTATAAGGTTCCGAAAGTAAGTACAAATATAAAGGGTACATTTGACATGCCCCCCCCCTTCGTCAACCAAAACACAGCACTTAAAATTTATACTAATAATATAATATAAAATAAATAAAATATTTACATTGTATTTAAACATGCTGACGTCAAATATTTTTTAATTGGTGATTATAAAAACAGTAGAATGAATTACGTCACATGGTGTTATCGAGAAAATTCATTGATGCTAATTCAGAGTAACATATGTGTACAAACCTACATGCACACACACAGACACACACACACGTAGTGTATGACGTCAAAGTATTATCACCGGGGTGATTGCAATTTGTAAAATACGTCTAGATTTGTTTTAAAAGGGTTTTAATTATAGTGTTTCGAAGAAAACTGAGAAACTGTTGTATTTAGATGTTGACTAATGAAATTTAACATTATCATATATTACGGAGGTGGACAACTAGATAACCTTTAGGAGTTGCAATACTGATGAGAACATCGGTAAGATCCATATCGTTTATGTATCAGATTAGTGTTTATAAAGTAAACTTATGTTTAATTCATAAATGATTTTAGATATTCAGTTATAATTTTAAAGTGCTATCTCCTGCAAGTGTTTTTTTATTATCAAAATGTAATAAATATGATAATACACGACATATACATATTTGATAAAGTATTTCTATAACTAGCGAAATCCCGCGGCTTCGCTCGCGTAAACTTCCTGTCCAAATTTACTTTAAAATCATGAACAATTATGAAGATAAATATATCAAAATTTTACCCCCCCCCCCCCCATTCCAATAGGGGTGAATTTTCGTAACTGATATTTGTCTTGTAGAGTACCTTCTTGTGCCGTGTTTCATTCGGTGAATACAAAAAAAATATTTTACAAATTTTTCCACTCTCCTAACACCTTAGGGGTTAAATTTTGGGAAATGCTGAAATAATTGTTTCATTATATATATTGTAGAGTATGTTTGATAATTTTCAATTAAATGCGAACAAAAAAAATATTTTTTTATATAAACTTTGACACTCTGTTTTAACCCCGTAGGGGTTGAATTCGAAAAATCCTTTCTTAGTAGGTGCTTACATCATAAAAGGAAGGCATCTATGAAATTTCACGTTTCTAGGTCCAGGGGTTTGGGCTGTACGTTGATATATGAGTTAGTGAGTGAGTGAGTGGTTAAATTTTAATATTTGTTAGACATTTTCTCTATTTGTTCCAAATATATCTAAGTTTTTAAACTTATGTGGTCTAGAGACCCCCTTTTGAACAGTTATTTTCTAGGGACCCCTCTCTGACAGAAAAACAAAGAAGGTCGTTAGATACTAATTAATCAGTGGTAAATAGAAATGTAAAGATACTTTAATTTTTGCAAAACCTGTTTCACGGACCACCTCAAAAGTTTAGTGGACCCCCGGGGTTTTGCGGACCCTAGTTTAAAAACCTCTGCCTTAGATTTAGTTTAAGTCAGTATTCCTTAACCTTCTTTAATGTGTATCGCATTTTTTAATGTTAGATTTGTGACACCTCTTACGAAAAAATATTTATTTAAAACTAGTAATTTCACCCCATATGAATTTTGGCTCCTGGGAGTCCTGGGTATTTACCGCGTCGACTTGATCGTTATATTGATCAGCACTTTCACTAGAGTCATGAAGATGGCCGACAAAACGACCAAATTGACACGAGTTATACCCAAAAGCCAAGATTTATATCAAGATCAACGTGGAATCTTTAAAGATTAAACATACATAATAATACAAGGGTTTGGTTTCAATAAATTTCTTTTCGATTGTTGATATCCACTTTTCTTTTTGTCCCTTTTAAGACAATTTGTACCCACTTCCGCGGGGAGAGGGGTTGAGAAACACTAGTTTAGGCTGTTATAGTTAAATTATAGCAGGCAAGTATTAAAAAATGTACTATTAAAAATGTATGTGTTGATTTCGAAATAATTATACAGGGTGGTCCGATTTGGAATACAGATATTTTAGAAGCTGATTCCCTGGTTCATTGAGAGTTCCAAAATAATGATAAAAATACCACACATTATAAGTACTTTTAGAGAAAAATGTGATTTTCATAAAAATTAAAAAAATATATATTATTTTTGACTTTGATGAGCAAAAACTCTAAACTCAAAACACGGCTAGCAATAACTGTAACACTAAAAAATATGTTAGTTAATTACCTATGAAATTGACTCGTGATTGCTCTATAGTCTGTTTCATTTAAGTTTGTACTGCTTGTCGGGGAATTTAACGGTACGATTTACGATTCGTACCGTTAAATCTCCAGCAACCATTGCAAACTTAAATAAAACAAATTATAGTTACATTACTTTTATTATGAGATAATCTTTGTTTATAAGTACTACACTGAAGGAACACTCTGTAGCTCTGAGGGTGCTGAAGATAGAACCCTCTTTCCCATACATTTTTTACTCATAATGAGACAGGTAATCAGCCTCTAAAAAAACTGCATCCCAAACCGGGCCATCCTGTATAAAATTTCTAATAAAATATAGAATAATAATTATTTTTGAGGGGTGTATATGTACCCCCCTCTTATTGTAAAGAGTTGCATATGCACTCCCCCCCCCTTGTTGCAAAAAGTTATAGCTTGCATTAGACAATGTACATATTAATGTATGGATAATAATTTAACTGCTCGTATAATATATAGCATTGCAAAAACTTGCGGATTCTATTTAGATATGATACTGTGTAGGTGTGACTGTGGGTGTCTGCATGTATGCGTGGGAGTTTTCAGTGACTGCGCGTAGGTGCTAACGGATGAGCAATAGTTGTCCCAGGTTTTGCTACTCGCCCGTGCAATGCAGGATACCAAGATTCCTATTTTGGAACATACGTACGTGTGTTCTTACGAACCGTATTTAAGTTTGTTGTAAACAATAAATACTAACAACTAAAATAGGTATACAAACAACTTTATTTTGATATGTAATCTCCGGTTATATTTGTTTAATATAAGCGCATAAGGAAATTCAGTGTTGTTTTAGATACATACAAACAGGCCCAGATAGAGGGGGACTAGGAGGGCCATATAGCCCAGGCTCCCTGCGTCTCCTGGCGCTCTGAAAATTATTTATATTTTACATTTTTACATATTTTTTTGATACGTAGGTATACTATTTTTAATAGAGATTATTTATTGTTATTAAAAAACATAAATATACTACAAAAAATACATATCTTGTAAAAAAATACAAGTAGAAAGCAAAAAAAAAAAAATTTCTTAAAAAAACCCCCTGTTTTTTAATACTAAAATAATATCAGGAAGTTATAAGAATTTTACTAGTATGAAATTGGTTCAGAATGTCCTTACGCTCGGATGGGGGGAGGGAGGTATGTGGGTTGGTCCGAGCCCCGTTGAAGCTCTCTCAGGGCCTGCATACAAACATTTGCTCTGCTATAAATATTGCGAATTAGGAAATAATTTTTTGGGGATGAATTTAAATCTTGATCTAATGGAAGTTCAATTACAAAAAAAAAAACAGTAACCCTAGGGTTCTATTACCTACAAGACAACGACAATAAAAAAGGTTTTATACTTTTAACTTAAGGTTTATTTTTAGGCGCGTATACCAAAATTTGTTTGCTAGCGCCCAAAAATGTTTCAATTTTAAGAGTCTCCATTTTTGACCCAATTACTTTTGCAGATCTGACTACTCTCTTTCCAATTCGCTTTTTTATATTCCTGTGTGCTCATTTTTGACCGAGTTTAGAAGAAAAGCCTTCCAACTTCCCAAATCTGCCAATGATTTTTTTACGATTATTTGTTCCTTAGTTATTATAGGCGTTTCATATTCAAAGATATACAGTTTTACAAAAAACTAACAACAAAAAAGTCTAGTCTACATAAATCCTTCATTAGATTTGTCCAAAAAAAATTATCACAACCCATATGGAAGCTCTCAAAATTGATTTTTCTATATTTTGTACAATTCCTTAAAATTTTTGGAGGTCTGTAAGAAAAACATGATCTGGTTAAGGATACAAGGCCAATCTTATCATCCTGTGTAATTACTGAAATTGGTTTTTGAAAAGTATAGGGGCTACACTAACCAAGTACTCTTGCTAATACCAAAATTAGTAAATCGATATTTGACTTTAATTTGTTAACTGAACTCCTCATTAATTCACTTGTTTAATTATATTTCAGTAAAGTAGATAATTAATATATCTTTGTGTGGGTTTATAGTGTATGTATAGATAAGTTGTCGGTCATTAATCCATGATCTATTTACACTGCGAGGACTTGCTGATTCTATAGTTAAGATATTTATACCCATAACTTAGATGCATATGGATATTTGCATGCAATTTTAAATTTATAAATATACGTAGATACAGATTTGTAGTTAAATGGTTGATGTTTTCAATTAACTGTATTTTCTTACACTATTAAAGTTACCAAATCTACTCGTTTTTACCAAATGTATCTGCAACATACACTGCCGTGCAAAAGTCTTTGTACACCTGTGATTTTGAATGTAAATATACAGATTTCAGTCAATAAAAATCCCCAAAATAGCGAAAAGAATATGTTTAATCGCAGTCAAAATAGTAAAAAAAAAAACAATTTCTCGTTAGCTTGAAAGACACTATGCGTCAATACTTTCAACTTGAGTAAACCTGACCTTTCAGGCATATAATTCAAAAAAATTCCTTAACATGGAAAATTGTAAATGCTGTATTTTAGATAATTTAAGATTTTTTACAAACCATTTTTGCAGTTTTAAATTTACAATACGCAAAGACACGGAAGTGTACATTGCAAGTACTTCGGGTGTATGAACTAGATTTCCTATCTGGTGTCCACGTTGTCGTACTCTTTTATTTAAACATTTGAAACATTTCCGAATAAGACTCGATCTGAGAGTCGAACGTCAACGTAGAAACAGTCCGGAAGCCTAGTTACAGAAGACACTTTGGGTGGGTTGTATAAGAGTGTACCTCGGTATATTTTGCACTCTGGTACAACAGACCCAAAGTGAAAGTATTTGTTTGTTATTGTTTACCTCATGATTTCCTGTTCGCGCGCCTCCTCCTGTTTCTGGCGCATCATGACGCTCTCGATGATAGCGCGCTCCTCAGGAGTGAGGTGCGATAGGTCCGGCATGTCAGCCATCGCAGCGGTCGCAACGTGACGCAACGCTCACCAACACCGGCGCGCGCCGCCGCCGCGTTTCTTCTTGCAGCGCGACCGCCTCGACCGCATCGCCATCGACATCAACCAACATTCACTCGCTATAACAAAACCAACAAATAACACATTATCAACTGGCTACAAAATATTAACTAACATTTTACTAAAACATTTATTTGTTTCTAGATGTAACCACAATCGAAACGACACACTAATCACCAAGACGCCATCGATATCAACTGTCTAACTCTATATGAACTAGGTAATATTTGACGCATACACTTTTCTTGGTTTCTGGTTGTAAGTTGCACCGATAACGATCAAAGCAATGTAACTTAAGCTGAAATGTCAAAACCCACTTATTCGCGATGCCATCGATATGAACTAACATTCACTTAACTAGTCTTCCACATAAATGGTATAGCTTGCCAAATAGTGCATTGTAAGACATGATTTTTATTGGTGCTTTTGAAAATGGCATCACATTATTTCAACGATCAATTCTATTACAATGACATATACATAAGTAACAGTTGCAAGTATATGTACAATGTACATATGTTATTTACTTAAGATTGGACACGCGGGAAGGACTTTTTGATTAGGGGAAAAAATAATGTTTATAGTTAGAAGAGAACCATACACCAACTGACGAACGAAATGTATATAGAACCTTAAAAATTATCTTAAGTTTAGACCAGTGGCTCTTAAAATATTGTTTTACCCTCTCTGATATAAAACACGAATATCTTATCCTATAGAGCACTATTTTGTAATGTTTTTTTTTTAATTCTATATTTTTAAATGATCGTCAGATTTAAAATTTCGCGTCGCAATGGGATGCCCGTTTGAGAACCATTCATCTAGACAGGAAAACTATTGTCTCAGCTTTTGAAGATTGAATTATAGCTCAGGATATATTCTATCTCTATACTATAGAGTCTTAAATCTCAACTGGCATTTAGTCTACGAGTATTTTGATTCATTTAGAAAAAGTATCTACCTCCAAATCAAGAAAATAAAACCGTAGGGCTATGAGTGTGACGTCACTTAGAAGGGGAGGAGCAAATAATTTCCTTCCTGGACATGCATCTAAATTGTCAAAAAGACAATAGTTTTACACAATGAAATGGTGGAGGAGCTATGAAGAAAAATTATTTAATTTTCACCATTTTTATTCACTCCTTCCAACTGCTAGCCACCCTTTAAGGGTTGCATCGACAGTAAGTGTTTTATTTCTATACAATATTTAGTGGACTGTAAATATACCGGCTGATTAAAAAGTAAGGAAAATTGATTATACAGCTTATAAAACGTTACATTATGAAAAAATATTTCCTACAAAAATTGTTTACCACAAACATATGACAACATCGGCCTGTTTTTTAAACAGCATTCTGTATATTTTTTAAAACAATTAATTAGTCGTGTTAATTCTCTTTACAGCCATATAAAAATTTTGTAAAAAATAGTATACACGCCCCCGCACGGGGTACACGTACGCTTTTATACATACAAGAGGCACGCATATCGAAAAAATACACCACTTCAATTAAAGTATAAAGGCATGAACGGTGGATTAATATAATCCTCTATTGTTTTGGGCGCACAAAAACGTACTCAGTGTGGGCGCGTGTACCTATACTACTTACGAAACTTAGTACATTTTTACTAGGGATTACATTTGCATTTTATCTCGAGAAAAATCGGTAAATTTGTACTTGAAAAAAATTACATTAGATCGTATGCAATATTAAAATCCAATTTTCAACATTATTTTTCTCGAAATTTTACAGTGCAACTATATATAATCTTTTTACATGGATATACATAAAACAAAATGATTTAATAGGAACATATTTAATAATACAGGGCACAGTAAAAAATAGTGCAATGACGTCATATTTCTGAAGTATACGTCGTCACATAAAAACTTTGAGATACCCAAATAATTAACCAACTATATGGAACTATAGAAGCAATGTTTTTGCTCACCCTGAAGAAAGATTAAAAAGAAGAGGTGAAAAATATTCTACAACGTCGTATAAACTTATAAAATGAATAAAATATAACGAAGTAAAACATAATACAGAAATTAGAAAGCCCTTAACATCAAATAATATAATAATAATTTTACGTACCCCTATTTTAATGTATATCGAGAGTTTATACATAATATATTTTAAATGTTAATGACATTCAACCAGCGATACCAAAACAAATATTAACACAATTCGTATTTTAAACCATAGATAAAATATAATGCAAAATTCACCAAACATATTTAACAATTATTATTCTATATATCCAGTGGCGTAACTACCGTCGGTCTGGCCGGTTAGATTGTCCGGGGCCCCGAGCATCAGGGGGCCTCCAAAAGTGGTGAACGAAAAAAAATTAAATTGCTCTGTTAACTTTTTTTTTAGAATCGAAACGTTTTAAAAAAAATAGTGAAAAAACGGTTTTTTCAGTTATTCATATTCGTTTATTGTATATAAGTATTATTGTAGGGGGGTTGGGGTGAAATAATGTAAATAAATTCCCTGGCAAGGGCAGCTTTCTAAAAAATTGTCTGGGGCCCCTGTTGCTATAGTTACGCCACTGTATATATCCATTTTAGATTTTGATCAATTAAAAAAATAAGACACGTCTTAAAAAGATAAACCAAACGAATATTGGCATTATTTAAAAACTAAATATGAATGTCTAGTCTAACATTTAGTGAAAACTTAGAAGTTTTCTTTTTAACCTTTAAGAAAAATTACATCATAGTAACCATTGGCGTAGCAAGAATAAGTACAAAGGGAAAATAATACTGACACAATAACAAAATTTATAATTTCATTTTTTAAATCATTCTTAGCACATTTTCGTTCAAATGACTCGACTTATAACCAAAAACCAAAGAACACCGCGGAAGCCTCAGAGCTTGTTGTTAATCGACCGTTTTCTAACCAAGATTCGCATTAATCTTAAATCACTGTTAGTAAATGGACGATTCACAGCCGTGATTATTTTTGTCAAAAAACAGAAAAAGGCCTCAAAACGATTAATATTACTAAATCTCATTTTATCTTTTTATTTTATAATACATATGTACGTCTTGTATATAATGTATAAGATATATATACAATATATACGTATATGTATGTATGTATATGTATATGTATACATACAGTCGCATATCATATCTATTTTTAGATATATGTTTAGTAGAAGATATGTTTTTCTTCTTAAATATTTAAAAGCAAAATAACCACAATAGCTATCTACTAAAACAGATATTTATTACAAAATACACTCAAAAATATTGCAAAATACAGAATAACATTAAAATCTTACCTATTATAATAGTTGACAATAGTATACGGAATAAATTCAATATCTTGATCAACTGTATATAAATAAGTTTCGTTTCTCATTATTACAATAAAAAATAAAATAAAAACTACGTTGAAGACTGAAGATATTTATGTCCGTCCAATAATATTCATAATATAATATTCTTCAGTAAAAACAATTTTGTTGTAAGGACTATTACATGATTATACTATGCCCGAAAGTATCATTTCATTTGTAAAAACAAATATAGCAATCCGGAAAAATCACATAAAATATCGTACGAACGTATCTGAACTTGACAAATCATGAAATTCTGCACAGATCCAAACACAATTCACTGTTTCCATTAAGAAAAACGCAAAGAACACATAAATGTACCACCATTTTGTTGAAAAAATTCCGTGTCAAACATATTTCCGTTCATAAAGTCAAATGTTTTCAATAATATGCAACACAAATATAATACCGAATTAAAACTCGACGTACCCGATTCCCTTTTAAGTCGGGAACAGATCTTTTGGTGACATTTTCATACCCGAATACCCGAAACTCGCGACCGATATGGTATAGGAAAATCCACAAAACCACTAACCGATTTTCGCACAGGTCTTACACGTTACAATAAACTGTTAACATTTTCGCACAACTTGAATGCTCGTTTTTCGCTTTTGTCCAGTTGGTTTGTGTTGCATTTGTCCCGACATCAAAGTCTACAAATTTCTCTTCATTCATTCAGTGTTAATAAATAATTGGATATGTTAAACTTAAACCAATCGGGTGTGGAGTTGATTGTGACGTCATGCCAGACCAGCCGTATTGATTGGAAAAACTGAGACGGCGCTGGAAATGCGAAAACGACGCCAGCGACGACTACCGGCGCAACCGGAAAATTATACAGTTTTTGTGGGACATTTGAAATTGATTGTTTGAAGTCAGTTACAAATTCAACGGTTTTTGATATTGTTATATAATCATTTATATATAATTTAAGGACTTCATTTTGATTTATTATAATAATCCAGTTACTAATCATGAATTCATCAATAAAAAAAAATGAAAAACATTTATTCATGTTCAAAATACAACTGTAATGGTGAAAATATTGACATTTGTGGTTAGGTTAGTATGGAAAAATAATTAATTTAATTAAAAATACTCATATATTCGTTATGATAATAATATACAAAACACACACAGGGTTATTTTTTTAATTTTTATTCACAATTTGCAAAAATATAAACAAAGTAGGTACTCTTAATAAAGTGGTTAATAATCACAGAATTTATTCAAGAACTGAATCAAACTTTTCTTTCTCTAACCTAAAACAGTTCCACTTCTCTGAATCAGTCAAATTAGTAGCTCCTAGTGCTTCATAAAATTGAATCGCAGGGTTCCACGATAAGACATGAAAATCTAAACGACAACAATTATTTTTCTTTGTTTCCTAAAACAAAAGAAATCATCCTATTTCAAGCAGCCATATAATATTTAAAATAAGTATAATACCTCAACGACTGCTTGAAATAACTTTTTTCCTATACCCTGTTTTCTAAAATTCGGCTTAATGTACAAATCTTCAAGAAACATACAGCGGCCAGTCCACGTAGAATAACTAAAATAGTATATAGCATATCCAACAACTTGGTTATTCGTTTCAGCAACGTGGCTCATAAATACATTAGAATTTACATCTTTCCGTAGAACTACAATATTAAATATATAAATCATTTCAATATTTTTTAATTTCTGTATAATTTTTTTTATACCTTCAGCATTTATTTTAGGTCCGTCAGGCATTTTTTCAAAATTAGCTAGCTCCTGAAATAAATAAAAAATTATTTAGATAAGATTTAAAAATAATAAATTATATGAAATACAACCTGTATCATATTCATTATACTGTCCATATCAGATTCAGTTGCTTTTCGAATTACAGTATTTTGCATTTTTAATTTATTATAACTATTTTATACAGAATAAAATGATAAAAGTTATTTTAATATAACACAAACGTATATATTAAATTCTAATAAGATTATGTTTATCTTGATAATAATTCTATATTTATTTATTTGTTTAATTTATTTATTTTTTTAAAGTGAGGTTAAATTACTTTACTACAGGGGTGGATTTAGTACATATTTTGTTATAAAAAAAAATTATCAATTAAAAAAAAAACGCTTTATTTAAACTAGAAATAAATAACAGATACTTTAGTGGTTTATTTTTTTTAAATTGTAGTAATATGCTTGCACTATTGGTAAAATTATTTTTATTACTTTTCAAGTATTGAAAGAAACTTATCGTTTTCTATTCTAAATAATTGCCATTTTTCTATTTCAGTATAATTATTTGCTCCTAAAGATTTATAGAATTTAATAGCTGGGTTCCATCCGAGTACATGAAAGTCTAATCGACAACAATTATTATTTCTCGCTTCCTAAAAATTTAAAAAGAAAAACATTATACAATTCAGTAAAATGTATCAATTAAAAAACATACTTGAATTACAGCTTGAAATAATTTTTTTCCTACTCCTTGTCGTCTTATTTTTTCACGTACATGTATATCTTCTAAAAACATGCATCGTCCATTCCACGATGAATATATCAAATAATAAAAAACAAAGCCGACAACTTCTTTATCTAATTCTGCAACTAGGGATAAAAATTCTGGTTTATTGGTTGAAAATCCTGCCTTTTTAAAATCTGAAAAATACAATTCGACATCGTTTTAATGCTATTTAAAGTTTTTGTATATAAGCGATAATAAATTTTCTTAAAAGATTCTAGATATAATCCACTATAGGAATAATAGTTGACGATATTAATACCTTCAGCTGTTGTTTGAGGTCCGTAAGGTCCATCAGGCAAATTAACTGAATTAGCAAATTCCTAAAATAAATAATGTGTAATTAGAATAGTGCAGACACTATTTTTATTTCTTAAATGTTTACTTGTATTAAATCTCTAACTGCCTTCATATCATCGATAGTAGCTTTTCGAATTATTACTTCAGACATTTTAAAAATAGAAACATATATAAATTAATTTTTCAACAATTTAATTTTATTAATATATGAAACATTCAAGATTAAAATTATAAGTTTAAAAAAGATAAGATAAATAGGTAGGTATATGAATGACAAAATTCACATAGGTATTATATTTTTTGTTAGAAATGCTTTTTTTATCATAAAATAAATAAGTTTACCTGCTATCTAATAAACTTTGAATTTTAAGAGCATATAGTCATATAGATAAGTTATACATATTACAAATAAATTATTATCACAGCAGGAAGTTCAAAAATCCTCATTATGATTCTTATGATTCATAACTCTTTCGTTTGTTTTTTTAATCAAAATAATAACAAAGTGTCAATGTATATTTATCTATCAATTAAACGAAATTAAAGTGTATTTATTAAAATTGTTCTATTTATAAAAGCGATTGCTTAATCTAACAATTGGACAGGGAATTTAGACATTGTGGCATAGGTCATATTGTGCTCTTGTAGTGATTCTAGTAGAGTAGAGTAGTTCGCTTCTGACGTCTAAAACATCATGGCGACTTTATTACGAAAAATCGGTATTGTAGAAGCTGTTGTACGTAATAATACCCCGAAGGTAATTAAAATAATAACATATTTTTATCAGAGTATCATATTCACACTAGCACATTAATTTTTATCTATAAAAATTTAATATTTTTGACCTTTATGACATATTATGAACTACAACTGTGCTGACATCTTGCGGATTTTACAATAACTACATACTTTGCAAATTCTATGACATAATAGAAATTGAATTTTTAGATTTTAGGATGTATTGGAGCGAGTAAATGGCAAGTACAAAACCAACAAAAACGAAATTTAAATGTACATGAACACATAAGTTATACTTTACTGAAAGATGGTGGTATAGATGTTCCTAAATTTGGTGTTGCGAAAAGTGCAAAAGAAGCAGGCGAAATTGCTAAAGGTCTGAACACAAAAGACCTTGTGTTAAAAGCCCAGGTATTAGCCGGTGGTCGAGGTGTAGGACACTTTAAAAATGGACTCAAAGGAGGTGTCAGAATGGTATATTCGTAAGTACATTCTAATTAAACATAAAGTTAAAAAAACTTCATAAAAATTAATTACAGACCGGAAGAAGCAGAAGAAATATGTGGAAAGATGATTGGGCAAATATTAGTGACAAAACAAACTGGTGAAAAAGGTCGTATTTGTAATTCCGTTATGGTAACCGAAAGGAAATTCCCCAGGAAGGAGTTCTATTTTGCAGTAATGATGGAAAGAGCATTCCAAGGTCCTGTTATCATTGCCTCATCTCAAGGTGGTGTTAATATTGAAGATGTAGCTGCTGAAACACCTGAAGCTATTTTGTACGAGCCAATTGATATTATGAAAGGTTTACAAAAAGACCAAGCCTTGAAAGTCGCTGAAAATGTTGGCATGGGAGCATTGAAAGAACAAACCGCAGAGATGTTATTGAAGCTGTATGATCTGTTTATTGAAAAAGATGCGCTGTTGATTGAAATCAATCCTTATGCAGAAGATACAGATGGTCGCTGTAAGTTGTATTTTTTAAATTAACTTTTTATAAATAACTAGGTGACCCGATAGACGTTGTCCTGTCTTAACTATATTATATATATAATATTATATGGTGGTTAAGTATTCTTAAATTTTCTAATTTTCCGCGCATTTTTTAAAATTTTTTCTTTCATAAGAACCTCCTCCTGACAATAACAAACACAACAAAAAAAAAATACTGAAATCGGTTCAGCCGTTCACGCGTGATGGCGTGACCAAGGGAAATAGGGATTCATTTTTATATATATAGATGAAATATTCAACGTGTGATTAAATGTTGGCCAAAATAAGTACCAAAATAATAATTATTAAATTTATAAAATTGTCAAGTGTATTAGTGTCCTGTACTGTACAGTTTTTAAATTATTTGATTGTTTTATTTTGAATTGCACTTATGAATATTTGATAAGATTTAAAACTTTAACAAAGATTAGATTATGTTAGGTCAGTGATGGTTAACTTTTTTTAAGCTATATCTAAACAGATCAAAAACCGTTTTGGGGCAATGATCGTTTGTAAACGATGTGTGTCACCTCTAACATGCATGTCATAGGTTACCCATCACTGGGTCACAGAATAATAAGTATACACTGGGTTAGGTAATGTAATCAGTGGTAGTTTAAGTCATTTTTTTTTTCTAAACGAAGAAGTAAGTGCAGTGAATGCTGATAATTATCTTGTGATTCCTGCATCATTATACATTTTTGCTAATAAAACTAATATTTCATTAAATAAATTGTTTTCTTATAGATTTCTGTTTGGATGCCAAATTCCGTTTTGACGACAATGCACAATTCAGACAAAAGGAATTATTCGCTCTCAGAGATTTAACACAGGAAGATGAAAAAGAAGTCGCTGCTTCAAAGTTCGACCTTAACTACATTGCTCTTGATGGTGAGTTAACAATATAGATAATACAGGGTGGCCAGTTTCTGGAAAACCGGGAAAAGTCAAGGATTTTTGCTATACAGGGAAAAGTCAGGGAATTTGGTTGGAAGTCGGGGAAAAATGCAAATTCTCACAAATATTTCAATTTTATCTATGTGACCTTTTTTAGGCTTTTTATCTAAATTTTAAATATAAAAAACAGGGAAAAATTGTAAAAATTCTCCTGGAAAACCGGGAAAAGTCAGGTAAATTTGTTCCAGAGAAATACTGGCCACCTTAGATAGATAATTTATCTATCTTAAAAACTCGCAACTTGTAAATATACTCTCATAACCCAGTGTGTATTTTCTAATCTTAATTTTTTCACAGGAAGTATCGGTTGTCTTGTGAATGGCGCTGGTCTCGCTATGGCAACAATGGACATTATCAAGTTGCACGGAGGTGAACCTGCGAATTTCCTTGATGTCGGTGGCGGAGCCACAGCCCAAGCTGTCAAAGAAGCGTTCAAAATCATCACAGCTGATACGAAAGTCCATGCTATTCTCGTAAACATCTTCGGAGGTATCATGAGGTGTGACGTTATTGCTGAAGGTATCATTGCTGCTGCAAAAGAACTGAATTTGAAACTGCCCATCATCTGTAGATTACAGGTATTTTATTATGCACTATTTATTTTATTTTTTTGAAAAATTAGTAAAAATTTTCTTGAATATTTTCAATTCTATTCTAAACATTACAGGGAATATGTAACTGAAATTTTTACATTCCCTGACCTCAGGGTGCCATCTTTGTTTGAACCTTTTTAAAAAGGCGACCTTTTAACAGGTTCTGTTGTATATTTAAAAAAATATCTATCAACACCTATTTATGGTTTTCCCAATGCTTTTCACACGGAATAGAATGCTACAAGTTAAATCAATTATATGGATCTTGAAACTGGCTTATGGGCTAATATAAAATTTCCTGTTCTAATCAAAATATTTTATTACAGGGAACAAACGTAGATGATGCAAAAGTCTTAATCGCTCAATCGGGACTGAAGATTTTGCCAGTAGACAATCTCGACGAAGCAGCACGTCTTGCTGTTAAACTGTCCAGTATCGTTAGCCTTGCGAGATCGGCTAAACTCGACGTTAACTTTGAAATCCCACTCTAAACGTCAACATGTAGTATATAGTTATGTCTCTGTATTGTATGTTATTTATTTTAACATTTTATTCTAAATTTGTAAATCTAACTTTAAATTTTACGTACTCACATAACCATATATTTTTTATTTAATTATTATTAAAAAAACGCTAACAGTCGGTAAATTTATATTATAAGTTCTATAATTTCAGTTTGTTTGAAGTTGTAGTTGATGATAAGTGGGGTTAGGTTATATTTTGTTTAATTGTTGATTTGAGGTTGATTATTGCAGATAAGGTGATTTAAAATCATACTTTAAGATGTATTTTAATGAAAGTATGCTGGGTTTAGAGCAAATTTATTTTAATATACATTTTATTTGACTGTCACAATTTTTTGAGTGAGTGAATGAATCTAACCCTACTTTTTGTTGGTTGTATAAAGAAGATTGTACAAATTATAGAAGAAATTGTTATGATCGTTAACCCTTAGTGAAAATATTACAAAAGCACCAAACAAAAGACTTGCACATAACCTTAAATAATATTATTATGTATTATTACTGTATTACGCAGAGTTGTTAATGATATTATGAATTCTAAAATCTGTATTATATTTGGTTTGAAATTAAAATCATTTTATTGGTTTTTTTTATATATTGTCATCATGAAATTTTTAATTTATTTATTATATTTTCTTTTTTGATTTGTAATATGAAATAGAATATTTATATTTGTATCTACATTTACTGATTAAAAAAATTTTAGTTGACTTTTATTTTTTTAATTAACCATATCTTTTAATACTTAAACTTTTTGAGGCAGAAAATGAATGTGAGGCTTCCTGTTACATTTTTTTATTTATAAGTAGGACATATTTTGTGATAATTCAATGAAACATGCGATTTCTCGAGAATGGTTTGAGATACAAACCTGCGGTTTAATAATTTAAACTTTTTTAAATAAAAGAGTTTAATAAGTAGGTACCTTCATTTACAATTTAACATTTTAAAAATCGTTTACGCCAGGGACTCCTAAACTTTTCTTTACATAGATCCTTTTTAAAATAATGATTTTCTTTATAGACCCTCTTACATTTTTAGATAATTTATGATTTTACTTTTTATTTTCATATTTTAAAGTCGATAACTTTAAATTTTACGTACTCACATAACCATATATTTTTTATTTAATTATTATTAAAAAAACGCTAACAGTCGGTAAATTTATATTATAAGTTCTATAATTTCAGTTTGTTTGAAGTTGTAGTTGATGATAAGTGGGGTTAGGTTATATTTTGTTTAATTGTTGATTTGAGGTTGATTATTGCAGATAAGGTGATTTAAAATCATACTTTAAGATGTATTTTAATGAAAGTATGCTGGGTTTAGAGCAAATTTATTTTAATATACATTTTATTTGACTGTCACAATTTTTTGAGTGAGTGAATGAATCTAACCCTACTTTTTGTTGGTTGTATAAAGAAGATTGTACAAATTATAGAAGAAATTGTTATGATCGTTAACCCTTAGTGAAAATATTACAAAAGCACCAAACAAAAGACTTGCACATAACCTTAAATAATATTATTATGTATTATTACTGTATTACGCAGAGTTGTTAATGATATTATGAATTCTAAAATCTGTATTATATTTGGTTTGAAATTAAAATCATTTTATTGGTTTTTTTTATATATTGTCATCATGAAATTTTTAATTTATTTATTATATTTTCTTTTTTGATTTGTAATATGAAATAGAATATTTATATTTGTATCTACATTTACTGATTAAAAAAATTTTAGTTGACTTTTATTTTTTTAATTAACCATATCTTTTAATACTTAAACTTTTTGAGGCAGAAAATGAATGTGAGGCTTCCTGTTACATTTTTTTATTTATAAGTAGGACATATTTTGTGATAATTCAATGAAACATGCGATTTCTCGAGAATGGTTTGAGATACAAACCTGCGGTTTAATAATTTAAACTTTTTTAAATAAAAGAGTTTAATAAGTAGGTACCTTCATTTACAATTTAACATTTTAAAAATCGTTTACGCCAGGGACTCCTAAACTTTTCTTTACATAGATCCTTTTTAAAATAATGATTTTCTTTATAGACCCTCTTACATTTTTAGATAATTTATGATTTTACTTTTTATTTTCATATTTTAAAGTCGATATTTCTATGACAAATTGAAATTTGGTGCACGAAAATTACTATAAAATTTTGAATTTTAGATTTCGTTTAAATTATGTTTATTTTATAGAAAATGACGTGAAAAGTTGAAATTTTCAAACCGCAGTTCTGTATCTCAAAACGTTCTCGAGATATGACCTTTCAAAGTTTTCGATTTTTGAAAAATTTGGAGAAAAATGGCTGTAACTTTTGAACGCGTTGTCGGATTTGATTTTTGTCGACAGATTTGAAATCAGCGTATCAAAATCTATCTAATGACATGTATAATACTTTAAAATTCGAAAAAAAAAATTTTTTGTCAAAAATCGACATTTTTTTAAGGTATACCCCTTTGAATTTTTGCGATTTTTCGCGAATTTTTTTTTATCGAATTTTAAAGTGTTATACATGTCACTGTATAGATTTTGATACACTGATTTCAAATCCGTCGACAAAAATCATATCCGACCACACATTCAAAAGTTACAGCCATTTTTCTCCAAAATTTTCAAAAATCGAAAACTTTAAAAGGTCATAACTCGAGAACGGATTGAGATACAGAACTGCGGTTTGAAAATTTCAACTTTTCACGTCATTTTCTATAAAATAAACATAAATTAAACGAAATATAAAATTCAAAATTTTATAGTAATTTTCATGCACCCAATTTCAATTTGTCATAGAAATATTGACATTTAAATAAAAAAATTAAAAAGGAAAATTATAAATTACTATATAAATCAGGAGTTCCTAACATTTTTTCTACATAGACCTCTTTTAAAATAATGTTTTTCTTTATAGACCCTTAAACTTTTAGATTCTAGAAAACATAAATATACTACAATCCTGTCGAAAATATATACAAGCAACTACGTATTAATAAATATAAATTAAAAGCAAAAAAAGAAACATTGCAATTAAAATTTTAACAGAAAAATGTATCATAGACCCCTTGAATATTATAGACCCTTTTAAACTTCCATAGACCTCTAGGGGGTCCACCTGGACCCCATTGGGATTCCCTGGTTTACGCTCACGTACGTCGGGTTACACCCGTGACCCGAAAACTGGATTCAACAGTTGTTATAATAATACTCGCCTCCGTCGATATAATGAAAAGATGTACACAATTCTTAACAAAACAATAAATACAAAAAAATCGTAATTACAGAGAAAATTTTACGGAAAATATATTATATCTTAACTTTTGGAGTCCTCAGTTTCGATATTATTACTTCAGTAATTAGTTTATAAAATATTGGTGGGGGCTCTCAATAGAATAATAGAATAATGCGCCAATAAGTACCTAGCTACTTTGTACCTATTTATGTATATGATACTAAAAATATTCAAAATCGATTCTTAATTAACTAAATTAAATTTTAATAGTTAATAGTATTGCATTTTAATACATCAAAAAAAATTTCACTAAAAAAAATTTCCCATTTCATAATATATTTAATATACACTTTCATATGTTGAATAAAATTCATACAAAAAAGTTTATCCCCGCACTTGCCGTCCCTTTCACAATTGTCAAGTGTCCTTTTCGCACATATATACATATAAATATCCATAACACATGACGGTGTCTATGATTATTTATTTGACGCACATTTTAAGGACTACTGTTCTAAGACCACAAGTCTATGAAATTTAATTCCATTCTCTAGCTACATCATAAGTTTATTAATTAAATTTTCCTATAATCTCTAGGATTTTCGAAACCGTTCATTTGGGTATAGCAAATATTAGATTTGTTACGCTTAACTTTCCTGATTAGATATTGTATCCAGATTCTATCAGCAGAGCCTTTTTCGTAGGTAGGTATGTACATTTTGATGTTGAAATAATCCAACGAAAACCTAAACTGAAGAGCGCATTTTTATTTGAATTTATTTTGATATTTGTACTAAAAATTTGAACAAAATCGTTTATTTTTTTTATCAATATAAGGGTTGATCCAGGCTATCGAGCCGGGCCCCTATTTTTGAGTTCGTTCGACTTTTTCTCATTCGAGATTACTAATCTAAAAGTCACTAAGCTATTTACTAGAATCTCGATTGTGTAAATTATATCGTATTCTTGAATCTCGATTCGACTTTTTTCTAGAAATGTCGAATAAAAAATCCCGGTCTCGCTCTAATCAAATAGGTAGGTATAAATAAACAATGAAATATTTCACACTATAGGTATTGCTCAGAGCCCCTTTTTTCGAGCTCACTCGAGAATATGTCGATTCGAGTTTTTATTTCGAGATTTTAAATCTCGCATGTACAGTCAAGATTTTTCATTCGACATTTCTATAAAAAAAGTCGGTATAATTTACACAATCGAGATTCTAGCGAATAACTTAGTGACTTTTAGTTTTAGTTTGGTAATCTCGAATGAGACAAAAGGGGCCCAGGTCTCGATCCAATCATGCTACGATACAGTATTATGCGGTATTTAATTTTTGTCGAAAATCGATATATTTTTTTTTGAGAAGCCGCCATTTTGTCCAAAAAAATTATTTTGCTTATTCCTTCGATTAAGTACAAGATTATACATTATTTTAAAGAAATCTGTTTGGATTTTTTATTTTCAAAGATGCAGTCCAGAGATATCGTGGTCACCGCAAGGCGCCTTTTTTGAGAGGACCTCCTGGAGAACAGCTGTAGCAGCTTTCGAAATTATTATTTTTACAAATAAAAAATGTTAATAATACAATTAAAAGTTACCTTAAAAAATTCTTGAAAAACGCTTTTTTTGGCCTTCTGACTGTATGTAACCCCTTAAATTATAGTAAAAATATGTAATTTGAAAACAATTTATAAATCGCTCTCCCTCTAAAAAACTGGCTATGCCACGGCAAAATTGTAGAAAATATTTATTTGCTGAAAACATGTTTTTCACAAAATTATTTATTTAATTAAGTTAACGTTCAATTTCAATTTCTGACCGTTATATCATTATTCTTGTTAAACTTAAATATATTAAACATCTCCCGTTCCCTTTTAACAAGGACCTCCTTTTCCCTCATCATCCTTTAACGTCGGATATACACTTCCTCGCGAATCCATCCACAACAATGAAGCTTTTACTAAACAATTGGTCTCACAGGGATGCGAACCTAGGACAATGGAGCTAGACATCGTCTCGACTATGTTGACCTCGTATGTACGAAGTTTCTTGATGGACTGTGGTTTATATTTGACAGGATAGCACAGTGGCATCTCTAAATGGAGAGGGGAGGGCGCTCCAGGTGACACCTTTAAGGGGAGACACCCATCGATATAATTTTAGACAAAATTGTAAAATTAATTTTGAGTATTTTGATTAACTTTTTTTAGTAATTTCTAGTTCCTATCTCTATACAGGGTGAGTCATATCAGGTGGAACAAACTTAAACAGTTGATTGAGAAAAATATTTCAGGCAAAAAAGTTCTTATGAACCAGTATCCGGAAACTCTTCGTGAGGGAACTACCGACTCTCAATGATTTTGTCTGAAATTAGTTTTTATTTAATATTTTGAGATGCCATTGCGATAGAGTAATTAAATTTGATATCCAGTTTAATATTTAAAGATATTATCAGTTTCCAGTATCCAATAATGATTTTTGTGGGTCCAGTGGGGCCTTTGATTTTTATCTAGTAATACATATTCTTAATTTTTTTCTGTCTGACACCTTTATAAGGTCATATAACACAAAATGCATAGAAATATACTTTGTTAATTTGTCATAGTGAAATATGTACGATAGAAAGATAGTATTCGATAAATTGACTTAATGATGGTCGTTTAAAAAAAGACTAGAATTTAAGTTAAGTTTTTCTCCATGTGGTTGTCCGCCGCCCCTTCTGAACTGGCCCCCCGGCTGATTGCTTATTGTTAGTCTCCCTCCTTAAAACCAGCATTGATGTTATATTATAGGTATAGGTACATTAACAAAATAAGCAACGAATTTTAATAATTATAAAAATTTGAAACATCAACCATTCTTTTTTTCCAAAGCTTACTTGACTTGAATTTAATATTGCACTCGAGTGAATGTTCTAGTTTTAGCTGACGTATTTTAGTTTTCCATGGCAGTTGTGATTTTTATTCAATAAAGAATAAAATGCGTCGTATCTTTGTTACTAGTCGAGTCAATGAAGGTTTTTACTTCGGAACCCTCAGAAACAGCACCGCTTTTAATGAATTTTTTTTTAAAATGTTCGTTATACCATACTATTTGAAATCAGTAACATTCCAGCCGTCGGACTCAAAAAAATATTTTTTTTGCTCAAAAAAAATGTATATAAATAAAAAATTTTTCGATGATAATTGAGCAAAAGTGTGTTTTTTTGTTATAACTTAGTTGAATAAATATTATTTGAGGAAATGAGCAAAAAAAAATTTTTAATTTTTATTGGCAAACGTTACTTTTCAATTATTTAAATAATTTGCTTAGTAAATTATCGTTGACATTTTGACGCAAAAATTCATAAATTAATATACATATTTAGAATTTATTGAATATTGATAAAATTTAGCAAAATTGTTCGAAATACCCTTATTTAATACTAGTAAATTTTAGAGCACGTTACTTGCATTAATAATCATTTTACAGCAAGTTTTGCTACGAAATTTCGTATCCGCTTACGCCGCGAATAAAATAATAAACGTTTGCCGTTTTGCAAATAAACAAACAATTTTGTCCAAAAAAATTGTAATTATTTGAGATGTATTTATCTAACGTTCCTGAAAGTTTTAACCCTTTTGGTTAACTATTTTCAACTCTAGAGCAGTTTATTCTTTAGATTTTTCACGCGTCAGCGGTAAGTTCGTCACTAAGATCGTTTACTCTGTAAAAAATATTTATTGATTTTTTATAAAATTTTGCATAATTGTTCGAATTACTTTAATTTAGCAGTACACAAATTAAGAACACGTCACTAACATTATTAATCATTTTACAACTACTTTTTCCTACGAATTTTAGTATTCGCTCGTGTCGCGTATAGACAATAAACGTTTGCCTTTTAGCAAATAAACAAACGATTTTTTCCAAAAAAATTGTACTTATTTGAGATGTATTTACCTAATGTTTTTGAAAGTTTTAGCCCTTTTGGTTAATTATTTTCAATTCTATAGCAGTATATTCCTCAGATTTTTCGCGCGTCAGCGGCACGTTCGTCGACAAGATCCTTTTACTCTGTTAAAAATATTTACTGAATTTTGATGAAATCTTACATAATTGTTTGAAATACTTTAATTTAGCAGTAAAAAAATTACGAGCACGTCACTAGCAATATTTTTCATTTTACAACTAGTTAGGCTACGAAATTTACTATCCGCTCGTGCCGCATATAAGACAATAAACGTTTCCCGTTTTGCTAATAAACAAACAATTTTGACAAAAAATATTATGCTTATTTAAAATACATTTACCTAATGTTTCTAAAATTTTTAGCCCTCTAGGTTCATTTTTTTAAATGGTACAATGTTATTTATTACAAATTCAAAATTTTTGAGGAAAAATTGGGAAATTTCTGGAAAATTCCTAAAAATTTTTGTATAATTCATCTTTATTTGTGAAAAGAAACACCGCGAATACACATTTCTATCAAAATTTTCAATAAATTTAGACAAAAATTTAAAAAAAATTGGAAAATTTCGGGAAAATTCCCGGAAAATCCTTATTTTGACAAAGTATTCTTATTCAGCGACCCTCTAAACCCCTATAGGTAAAAAAATTTCGTCGAAAATCGGACTTAATATATGAAACCAGTAAATTATACAAATTTTCAAAATTTGGGGGGGAGGGGTTAAATCCGACGAATAGAATGTTTCTGATTTCAAATAGTATGGTATAATGAACATTTTAAAAAAAATTCTATCAAAATCGGTGCTGTTTCTGAGGGTTCCGAAGTTTTAGCCATTTTCGAGCTTCATTGACTCGACTATACCTATGAATTGTTTTATTATCGAAGATACAAGAAGTTTTGCGATCGTATTTTAAATAAAAAAAAAATTTCTCCGATTTCTAAAATTTCTTTCGGTCTTTCTGTTTCAGGTCAATAATCGTTTAAATTCTCAAAATATTAAATAAAAACTAATTTCAGGCTAAATCTTTGGGGATCTGTAGCTCCCTTACGAAGAATTTCCGGACACATGTTTATATGATCTTTTTTCTAAAATATTTTTCTCAATACACTGTTCAAGTTTGTGTTACCTGATATGACTCACCCTGTATATAAGAACGTAAGGGTTATTTTAAGGAAATTTTAGAAATTTCTTCACTAATTTGTTAATGTATTCATTTATTATTATTATTATTTGATAGGGCTAAATCTCGTAAACCCATTATCATTATGCATATACCTGTTCTACTCACCTCGCTTTTAGTTGTGTTAACAAAGTAATGTTAAATTATGGAACATGCCAAACACTTACATACCTGCATAGGGGTTATTTTAGTGCACAGCACTAACTTGTTTGTGCAGCTCTAAAGTTCAAATGTGCAGTTCTAAATGTTATGCAATGCTTAGTAATTTATAGTATGAATATCACCTTTTTTGCTCGAATTGTTCAAAATGTGTTAAAATATTCACTGCATACCTGTTCTGTTTGTCTTCCTTTGTTCCTCAAGTGTTTTAACATTGCATTAGCTTAAATCTAAAGTCTAAAAGCGAAGCCAGCAGAACAGGTATGTGAATGGCATCTGACAATGAGTTATTTATTTTTGCTTTCATTTTGAAAGACTACTTTTAAAATATTTTAAATATAACTGTACTAAATAATAAAACAATTTTATGCTTTTTATAATAAAATTTTTAAATTGTTAATTACCAAATTATTTATTCCTTAGAAGTACCTATACAAGCATTTCATTTATTAAAAAAACCGTCTAAATAAAAAATACATACATTATAATATGTAAATGTATATTTATTTATTCTTCACTTCACAGTAAAAAGATTCATTTTTAAAAACCCAGGTCATTTTCAATATTTCTTCTCCAAACCAATCTTTACATTCCATTGAATAATATGTATATGTATCTCTTTCTACTGCATCGCTGGACATATACTCGTCTCTATCTTTCCAGTTCCAGGTGCCATAAAATAACACATGTGGGAATTCAGGGTTGGTAAATGCTATCGTTATTTATTTTATTTTATTTGTAAATATATTTTGTTATCGGGAATGAGTAATGTCTGTATACGGGTACGTAGCAATAGGGGTGCTTATACAAATTTAACCAAATTAATATTATACCCCCTCCCCATTTTCTGTGTATTAATTATTGCACGTTGTACAGAAATTTTACAAAAATGTGTTTTAATAAAATTATTTTATTATCTAAAAAATTAATAAAAAGAAATTAGAATTTCTGTATTGATTTTTGTTTATGTTAATTGCATATACATATATCTAATTAATAAATTATATAATTGATTTACTAATTAAGTAAAAATCAAATATGCAAGAATCAGGAAATAATAATTTTTAATTAATAGTTATTTTTTGTTTAATCGTTTTCCATTCCGTTCTTCCACCCCTATACGTTGTACTCGTCATCCCCACTTATTCTTGTAAAACAACCAACAGTCGCGACGCGCTGTATACGGCAAGTTCAGTCTGATGCCAACGGTTAGGTTGGTTGTACTGCGTTTTGACAAATAAACAACTTATCGCGTCTTCTTACAGAGAACATCTGATGAACAGTAGTCACGTGGTTAAATAAAAGTTCACTAGTGTTTTGTTTAAAATTTGTTAACGATTCTGTGCTGTTTTAGAGATTATTTAAATTATTGTTATTAATATTTCAATTTCGAACTTAGTTTTTTTTATTTTTTGAAAGATATTTCAGAAGTTGTGGATATTAAAATCAAGGTATTTGCACGATTTTTTTGTGGTTTTATGTGTTTGTTTTATTTTTTTCTGTGTTGTTTTTGTGTGTATTATCATTATTGTTGGTAGTTTGAAGTTGGATTTTTTTCGTTGCTGAATTTTTGTAAGTTTATTTAATAGTTTTATTTTTTTTATTTACAATATCTTCACTGACATGTTTATATATTCTACTTTTTTTTCTACCAGGTATTTTAATCATTGGACTAAATTAATTTGCCTTGAAGGCAAAAACAATATATATTTACTTTTTATGACTTATAATATATAATCTGTATTAAGACCTAGTATTAGACCTTGGAATTCAGTTAACATTAATTTTTAATCCAACCACATAGATACTAAGAAATTGTGTCTGCTATTTTTATAATAAATAATTTTAGTTAGTTTCTCTATAAACATTTGCATATTTCTAACGTTATTTTTTTTCGGGCATTGGAATTTCTTATTTCACATTTAACTATAATTTCGATAGTGATATTCTGTAAAAATTAAACTTATTAATATATTGGAGTTAGTTACAAAATAAAATACAAAATAATGCAATTGCTTTTGTTATTGGAATTTACAACTGCGATAAAAAATAGCAGGAAGTAAATAAATGTGTATTTATTATTGTTTTATAAAGATGATTGATTGCAACCATCAACCAATCATCAATATTATGGATGCAAATTTTTATTGGTAATTCAATTATAAAAAAAATATAATAACTTACATTCTATTTCTATTGCTGGTTAATAAACAATGTATTAATTGAGATATATTTATAATGGTAAAAGGTTATCAAAGTGTGATACTATATAAACATTTTATACTAATATTTATAATATACGTTTAATACAGGACGTACTTCGAAAAAATGGTCTTTATATTAATTAGATGTACTACCCACATGCTACATACATATAAGTTTTATTTATTATTGTGGGATGAAAACAAAATATACATACCGGTATTAAAAAAGCCTCTTTGATGGTTCTTGACCTGAAATACTCGGTAAAGTCTTCATTATGGTTAAAACTGTTCAAATGTTTGAGTTATTCAAAAGCTTATATGTATAAATAAATACATAAAAGCAAAAGGATTTTTTTAGTAAATAAAAGAAGATAAGTAGAGTAAAGTCGGCATATATGGAACACCATTCATGTTTTAGGTAAAAAAACTACGATAATATTATTTAAAATCAGCCCTTATCATTTCATTGGGTAGAGAATTTAATCTTTTAATGAGATCGAATAGGCAAAAATATAATTCTTAAATTAAAACAAAATAAAAAATCGAAAACAATCGAAAATCAGTCTCTTAAAAAATGTGCGTGTAATATGGCCCACAGTGGTCCATATTACACTCTTGTTTCCTTAATACAGGATTATCTATATAAGGTGGTTAAAAAATTTGTGTTTTACATTTATTTTGTTGTTTTTATTTAAAACTTATATGTTGTCACTGTAAAAAATAGCAGTGGCGTAGCAAGGAGTACGCGGGCAGAACCTCCTTATTAGCACCCCATTTAGTGAGCACCATCTTGAAAATTTTTTTTACGGAAGTGAATAGTTGTGAACAGGGCCGGATTTAAAAATTTGCCGCCCATAGGCTGTTGCGAAAATTTGCCGCCCTTTTCGATTGAATTTTATCAATCAAAATCTGAAGACCTTTTTTTAGCTTTTTTGGTAAAAAAATGTTACTAATAATTCTGAAGAGCTTTAATTAATAATTATAACGTGAATTAAAAGCACTGTTCATACGGCCAACCTTTGTACCTACATGTTTAAACAGCAATATAATTAATTTAAATAATAATATACAATCAAAATTTAACTTAACATAAATAATCAAAAATGACAAATTTCATTAAGTTGCCCTCAATGGCATATCGGTACTCCAAACACTGTCATGTCAACTGACGCAGTTATTTAGAAGTATACCTAAGCTTAGATACATATTAATGTTGTCTTTATAAAATGTAAAATGCAGCAACAAAAGGAGGTGTCCATATTACCCGCCTGGTCCATATATACCGAATTTACTCTAAACAGCTAACACTCTAAATTCAGATACTATATTAAAAAAATAATGATGCTGGTTTTTATACCAAATTGACTCATTAAAATATGTATAAACATTTTATATATGCACCCTTAATAATCCATTTAAGGGCCGACATAATTTATAATGGTTTTTCTTTACCTTCTTCTCTACTGTTGTTCCTTTCTGTCGAAAATTTTCTACATCAAATATTTCGATGACAATAGACAGTTTTTGATGTGAACCTATGAAAAGAAATTGCTAGTTTTATTATCAGAACATATAGAGGAGGACAATTTCTGTTTGACATACTAAATACATGATTGGACTCTTTTTATTGTTATGACTGCTTTCATCTTCTAAAGAAAAAATATATATCTTGTCATCATTTGTTATGGCTTTTAACATCTTTTATATAGAAATTATTATTTAGGTACTCCTTAAAAAGTTTTGGCGTATTATGTTTTTTGATTTGAGCTTTCTTGATCATACCCTTTTGAAAAATACCATTGTAATATGTTAAAGAAAACGTTATGATGGATTGCATGAAGCAAAAAGTAATCAGTTAGTAATTCATCCGTTTACTAACCGTCGATTAACGTAATCATTTTCTAATCAGTTAGTAATAGTGTAAATTTGGACAAAATCCAAATTATTATAAAAATGTTAGGTATGTACAGAGCCGGCCTTTGCAATTCGGCGGCCCGAGCGTTTTTTTTACCCCCCCCCCCCCCCCAACGTTTTGAGTTTTGACTGTATACATTTTTTTCCTTGTTGACTCAAATATGTAATTAATATCACAAAAAATCTGATGACCTTTTGCACACCCAAGCAGGCTCTGCTTGGAAGTGTGTTCTATTCTCGTGATAAAATTTTTTCGTTTATAATTTTTTCCCTAATTTCATTCATTATTTTGATTTTTTTTAAATCTCCTTCTTGGTCTTCCACGCGCCGCCCCTCCTGGCTTAGCGCCCCGAGCGGTCGCTCTGCCCCCCTCCCCCCTTAAGCCGACACTGGGTATGTATGATACCTGCAGGCATTTACTTATACATATTTAAATTTAGCAATCATCTTTTAAATCTTTCAAAAAATAGAATGTACTAAGTGAAAACATCACTTTTGAAACAATATATCGATTTTGGTTTATGTATATTTGTTATAAAATAAGTAAGACTGAAGGAAACTTATGAAAACAATTACTTTTTTTAATACTTGTGGGAAAAAATATTGCAAATACATTTACTTACCTTTCTTTATGATTTTTATCGCTACAATATACACCAAACGATTTTTGTGTTAAAAAATGAAAGTATGTGAAAGATGATATGTTTTGATACAATATGTGTAAATACATATACGAGCGTTACATAAAATAAGCGAATAAAAATGAGAGGTTTATTTTACAAAAATACAGTATCTACCTACATCACAAAAATAACATTTTAATTGAATTGCATTATAAGCTTAACTTATTTTCATGTTTATAATTAATTAATTTTGCTTCATCGTCATATCCGAAGGGAACGGGAAGCTATGTGATCATTTTTCAAAGCAGGAAAAATATTGTTTCCCGATTTCACAATGTCCACTTGATCTTTATCTGTTTCAGGTCAAGACAAATACTTTTTGTTATGTATCTGCCTGTCCTCTGAATACTTGTCACACATGTAACTCATGAACCACTGAACCGATATTAATGAAACTTGTGTTTTTTTTTTATTAATACTGGCTAGTAGATGACTCTTTTTTATATTATTTTATGCCGTATGCCTTTTAAAATGTCGTCGGTGAAATTTAAAACATAGCTTATGTCCGATATTATAAACGAGCTAGCAAGCACTTTCAAATGGGGTACCAAACTTATATGACAGTTCTCTTTAAGTTTTTAACAGATATTTGCATGCGCAGTAAATTGGTTTTTACCGTTTTTACTCAAGGTTAGTAAGTACACTTTACATAATTTTATTTTTACTTCCTATGCATGAAACTATCTGTCAAAAACTTCAAGAGAACTGTCATATAAGTTTGATACCTCATTTAAAAGTGCTTGCTACCGGACATTAATCTTTATCAAAGACACAGATTGTCTCATTAGCTTTTGACCAATTAGCTTGGACACCCCAGATGACGTGTTACGAGGTTAAATTTGTTATGATTGGATATATTATCCCCCCTCACCTCATTTTGGCACCCCAGATGACATATTTCCCTCTCTCGCGCTGAGTAATGAGAGGTTTAATCGCAATTTTGGAAGTCATACATTTTTTTAGGTTATAGTTTCGTGTATCGTCTCGTACATATGATCAGACACGGTCTCATATAAATTCTCATTTTTTTTCAAATGATAAAAAAACTTTTTTATTACATTTTATTGATATTATTTTTATTTTATTTTATAAATGAGGATTTTCAGTAAAATATAAAATGGTGCTATATTTATTACGTCAACATCTACGCCTATCTTGTCTCGTCTCATCGTGAAGCCTTAATAAATAATAAATACATTAAATTATTAACCAAAGTATCAAAGATATCTCATGTATGTATATATTATATGAATAAATATAAAACTAGTGATGTTCTTCCTCTCATATTTATTCTTATTCATTTATATTTAAATACATACTTACTCGTACAAATTGAATATGTGACTAGCGTATATAAACACATATTGTTTTCGGCAGAGCTGAACAAATAATAATAATAATAATAAAAATTCGCACAGTAAACGAAACAATACACATACTTCCTTTCTCTCGTGAACCGATTCCAACGAATCGAACCCTGGACCTTTCGATCTACAAACCAGACTGGTCTCATGTGAAGGCCGACTACGAAACTGTAACAGCGTTTTGTGTTGTTTTCTTGCGACATTATGTAAACTTTCCCATTTATGTTTTATATATGATACACATTGGGTTAATTTTTCGTTGATAATTAATGTTGGTAATGTATTGCAAACAAGAAAATGGAAACGAGATTTATTGGCTTATTTTTGTCAAGTAAACATTTATTTTTATATCTTTTAGACTTGTATTTAATACGTAATGCTTATACAACTTATATTTATTAACAAGGATAGTATAACAAGGATAGTAATAGTGACCGACCGATAGTTTCGGCGTAAAATACGTGTTTTGGTCAAGTTTCGGTTTCGATCGTTTTTTGTCCGAAACCGACACTTGGCCGCCGAAACTGCGTTCGTCATATTTCGTATCAGTTTAGTTTTAAATTTTGACTAACCTTTATCCATACTATTTTTCCTGACTAGAAATAAGCTATATAATTTAAGTAAACCTGATTCAAAATTACTTTTTAAAATATTTGGTTTAGCATTGATTATAATCTGGTTTAAATCATACTTATTTTTTTAAAGGTTGTTTAAAATCTTTAAGAGGCAAGCGGTAAGAGGGGGTCGTCTGTGTTAGAACATGCAGTTAAGTGATAATTGTCAACTGTTCAGATACAAATTTTGTATTGAAAAAAAAAAATAGTATTGGCCAATTAAAACTTTTTATTTTATTAGATTATTTTTTTCCAGTATAAATAATATTTGCTAACACCGTCTTATGACAGCGTTGCCAAATCTTAGCTTACGTATGCCTACACATTTAAAACCACTGATTTTTGAAAGTTTTCAATTAATATTTTTGAAACCGGATACACGATTTTTTTTGCGTGATAATTCATAAAGATTCAATTATTATCACATTATTTTTTTAAATAAACTTACTACATATTTATCCCACTCAATAAAAATTAAACTGATTGAAATAATTAGTAAATTATAAAATAAATAATAATTTTGACGGGGCGTTTTATAAAGGATTTTATAACTACTTACTGTTAAAATATAGGTTATGTTAGATACAAGTGAAACGTTATTTACTTTTTTCAAGTTATACCAAATGAATTTTTAATATCATCTCATTAATATCAACTTGTCGCATGTGTACTGTATTCAAGAAAAATTATGAAGCCACATTTTACGCGCCAAGTTTTAATCAAAAAGAAAAAAAACTTCCCATATCTCAAGTTTCTTTATTAAAAAAATATATGAGATTGATTCTGTCAATTCGGACGAAATTTCATTAATAAACTAGGAGTAAGTTATGGTGAAAGAAAATGAAGGGACTGTATCAAGATTTTACTCCCCTGAACTCCCTTTATTTCATCTCTGGACTTCCCTAAACGCAAGAGTTTAGTTAATATATACTAGGGATAATTTTACCATTTTAGCGTTTTGCCTTAGGCGTTTGATATTCTTACTTAAACTATTCCAGTGGTAGTGAAACTATGTAGAAGTATTTGATTGTTCCTGTGCGTAGTTTAGAAGGTATTAAATTTAAGATTTATAGAAATATGCATTATTACCTCTTTGGCAAGACCTTACCATATGAATGAATTTAGTTTATTACAAAAAAATTATGAAAATATAAAATTACATAAAAAATTCCAACCAAAAAAAATATTTAAAACTTAAATTAAAGAATTTTAGTATACAGCCAACAATGTGGAAAATTGCCCAGTTTCTGGAACGAATTCAGAGTACCATGAAACATTGCACACAAGCATTACCTATAAGAGTACGCCTTTACAATAACTTTGTAAAAAAATTACTGCTGTTTGAAGTTCATATTGATGATTTGAATATCTTCGAAAGATTGCTTTTATTATTAATTAAAAAAATAAACCATTGCAATATACAAACATGAAATGTAAATGTATGTCAACTAAAAAGTAAAAAAATAATAATAATACAGCTCGCTTCTTGTAGTTCCCTTTATATGCCGGGTATTACAAAGAAAACTATTATGAGCAATAAGAAATCACATTTCCTTTATGATGTACCAGTTCGATTGAAAATTGTCTATTGATAAACTTATTTATAATACAACCGGGAATCAATCTTTATTTCTATGATTCTTTTATTCTTGAAATTTTCCATTGGAAGAAATATTAAAAAAAATGACAGATGGGAGTAGAACTCGGGCCCTGAGTGTTCCATACGGTTATATAAAACTTAATTATTAACAATAGTTAATTACGTATAGGTATATAGACAATTGACTCGATCACCATGGCATCTTTACGAAGACACTGTTAAGTTTATCACATAATAATTCCACATACCTACATAGAATTAGAAATTAATGATTTTTGTATTTTTTACTTGCTTGTACTATAAGACCTTCCTTCGTGCCAAATTTCAAATTTTTAGGTCAATGGGAAGTACCTTATAAGTTTTGACGATCAGTGAGTCAGTTTGTCAATATCAAAATATTCTTTGAAAGGCAAATTAATTTCAATTTGATATCTTTAACCGTTTCTGAGAAAAAAGGTTTTTGAAGATCAGACAGATGGGCAAAAGTGAACCTATAAGGGTTCTATTTTTATTATTTTGAGATACGAAACCTTAAAAAAATAAGTTATTCAATCAAGAGCTATTTTTTACCTGGATTCAAATGCGTACAGTTTGACTACCACTACATACATTATACTCTTTCAAAACTTTGTTCCCGTTGCCGTGGAGTAAAATACGACATCCGCGAGTTAAGAAGAATGGATAGTTTACATAATATCACGAACCGGCTCCATATTTTGTCCGTAATGATCGTCTCATTCATTATTGAAAAATATTGTCGAGGTTTTTTTCTCGCAGTGGCTCTGTATTTTACATATTTTATAATCACGGGTGAAAAAATGTGAACTCTGTGGCGTTTTCATGATAAACGCAACCGTGCAACTTTCAAAAGTGCTCTGTGCTTAAAGTTATTTAATGCCATCTATCTTTCTCGTGTCGTAAGTCGTCTCGCTTTAAGGTTATTATTTTACCCAAAAAATATACTCTATATTTTTGTGAAAATCTGCCATTTTTTAAATTTTATCTGACATCTATTGGAATTAACAATGATTAAAATACTGTAAGGTATTAGCACCAGTATTGGACACTACCCCAGTGTTGGGCAGTTTTTAATTAAATGTACTGAATTCGAAATATTTGTTGGTATTTGATTACTGCCATTACTCTATAAACATTTCTGTCTTACAGCGTAATTTGATGATAATTGATCATTTTGTTTAAAAACAGTGGACAAATAATTAACGCGGTTTGGCACACTATCAAGAAAAGTGTATTTTTTTATGTAAATGCTTTACATCAGTGATTTCCAAACTGGGAGGCGCGGACAAGTGCAAAGGGAGGCACGAAAAGTTTAACAGAAATTTAATTTTCATAACATCACATTAAGGTGTATAAATACAAAATATATAACATAACATAACATTATTTTTGTTTACATATACAATAATATACATACATACTATCTGTTTCTGAAAGGGACGTTACTGTGTAGTTTTTGACTGACAACTATTATTGAAAAAGCAAAACTGATAGAATATCATAAAAAAAATTCCGAGTGAAATCACTCCCCTTATATAATAACACCTAGATTTAATTAAGTTTGTGCTAATAAACAAGCATATTCATCGCTTTAAAAATAAATTTTATACGGAAAAAAATACATTTTATACCTTTTTAAAATATGTCTGTATAATTTTATGAAATAAAGGGGGGTGGGGGGCGCAAGAGATAAAAAAAATTAAAGAGAGGCGTAGTTACATAAAGTTTGGAAACCACTGCTTTACATTGTTTTAAATTTTATGACTCTTTATTTTATAACTTTTGTAATCATTGTCCATCACCAATTACTAGTTTTATGTTATCAATTACGTAATCAAATTGACTCGGCTTGTACCTAGAAGCCAAGATCTAATTATTATTACTTTTATATTACTTTGTCTTCAAATTTAACTAACGACTTGCATCTTCTTAATTTAACTATTAACTGGCGTCTGATGTTTCATAAAATTATAATAATAAAAACCGGTATATTACATCGACAAAACACTGACTTTTTGACATTAAAAAAAAAGAAAATATTAACAGTCATTTGACTTTTGGCATTCATGCATAACCAAAATTACTATTTTTATTATCGGATGGTCCAAATTTAGTTCGATTTAGATTACATTAGAAAGTACATAAACGATTTTTCACTTGTGATCTAAAAGATGATCTCGCCTACGAACGTAGAAGCGAATGTTCAATACGTGGGTGACAGAAACAGACAGAGAGGGTACAAATAAACAACAACAAAAATAAGTTATACTTTCACTGTAGAACTGCATTGCTTCGAGTTCATCTCCTTGCATTCTCTTCTTTTCGATTGTCGAAGATATATTATATAGGTGTATGTATGTTTGTGTGTGAGTGTGTGTGTGAGGTGGGTGGGGGTGATTACTCTGCAAATTGATTAATTGTCTTGTTACAACACAAGTCGCATCAATTATATAAGGGGTGGTCTTCAAGATTGAACAGTAGTTCTAGAAATGTTAAGTTTTTGGTAAGTGATTGATTAAATGTAATTATGTACCTCGTTTGGTTTATTGATTCCCTTGTGACCAGTGGCGTAACCAGTACGGGTAGGGGGGCAAAGAGACCTACCCCCTGCATTTTTATATACAAGCCAGTTGGTTATACCATATAATATATTTATAAATAAAACGGGCAAGTGTGTGTTCGGCACGCACATGATAGGGTTCCGTAGTCATTCTCACTACGATTTATAAAAAGTATTTTTCAAAATTTTCGTGACTGAATGGTTAAAATCAAAAAGTCATTTGACTTTTATTATTGCATTTTAGGAGACCTATCAAATGACACCCCACTCAATGGGGTAAATGAAAAAAATGTGAGTTCACTTTTCAATCTATGAAAAGGGGGTCCAAAATATTTTTGATAATGTTCGTTATAATTTTCAGTGAAAGTACTAATTAAAAGCTACATTCTGAATTTTTTTCAGATTTTTTGAATCAATAGTTTAGAAAATAGAGCTCTGACAGCGACATTAAAAAGCAAATATATCGCGACTGAAGGGTTAAAATCAAAAAGTTATTTGACGTTTTTTATTGCATTTTACGAGATCTATTAAATGACACACTACTCAATAGGGTAAGTGGGGAAAAAAATGAAAGTTCAACTTTCAGTCTATGAAAGGGGGGTCCAAAATATTTTTGACAATGTTCGTTATAATTTTCAGTGAAAGTACTAATTAAAATCTACGTTCTGGAATTTTTTCAGATTTTTTAAATTGATAGTTTAGAAAATAGAGGGGGGGGACGCTTTTTTAATGACTTTGGAGAGAAAATACATCGTGATCGAAGGGTGAAAATTAAAAATTTCTACTACATTTTTTGTTGCATTTTAGGAGACCTTTCTAACGACACCCCACTCAATGGTGTAGGTGATTTTTTTTTTTTGAAAACACTTTTCATTTTATGAAAGGGGGGTCTAAAAAATTTTTATTTTCAAAAATCTTATCATTTCTGTTTTTGGGTCATCAATCTACGGCCGTATACCAAATTTCATCTTATTATCTCAAAATTTTTGAAGACGGACGGACGGACATGGAGAAACTATAAGGGTTCCTAGTTTTCTACGGAACCCTAAAAATGGAATGGTTTAGTAAATATTTTTTTATAAATTTAATATTAAAATTATTCAACAAAAGTGGAGATAGTCTATTTGGTTTATGAACTACCGGTAAATGTTTTATGCATGTTGGTATTTAAGTTAAATAAATGGTGATATTGATATTTGTGTGAATGATATTCAATAATATATATTCTATATGTATACTCGTCATATAAATGTTTTAATATGTAGATATCTATAAATATTTAATATCTTAATATCATTTATTGATATATTTATGTGTGTTGAAATTTAAAAATGCAACCATAACTAAATGATAAATACACAACGAGAAATAATATCAACTTTAATATTACATATCTATAGAAAAACTAGAATCTTTAAATGATCACATATTATTATTAAATATAAATTATTTATTATTTAAAGGAAATATATTAAATATTAATAATACGTAAATGATAATGTCTAATAAATATATTATAAAACAATTCTATCCAATACCTGTAAATCTTTACGACACTTTAAGGAATAAATAAATAATTATTATTTTATTTTTATTATAAAAACAGTCGAAACCGGTTATAACGACATCGGTTAATACAACATATCGGTTTTAACAACGACTAAAATAAAATTCCCGACTGAATCCCATATAATTGCCTTTTTACGACATAATATGGCTGGTTCTCTCGATATCGTTATAACTGGGTTCGACTGTATTTGATAAAAAATCAGCATTTTCAAAAAAATTTCCAGTTCCTTCGTGGCGAATTTGTTCAATATGGTGCCTTTTTTAGAAAGGGCAGATTGATTAATAATTTTTATAGATAACCCCGCTAAAATGAAATCCAAGATGCGCCACTGATACGGTTCTATAGTTAAATAATATTTTAGTTCAAAGTAGAGAACTTTCAAGAAAGTTATTGATTGTTATCGTACATTTAATTGAAAGTTATTTATATCCATCAAAATTTAACAGCACGTTTTTGTTTAGGAAAAAGATTCAACTTCTTAATCTAAAAATAATCCTAATTACCTAATAAATTTTTAATGTAAATATGTTAAAAGAAAAGATATATTACTTAATCGAAATATTATTATAAATGGAACATTGTTATGGTTATTATTATAGTTAAAAAGAATTCACAAATATCAGAATATACATTATATTAACGTATTTTTGCATGTATGTATGTTTTTTTGTTTACAGATTTCGCTTCTACCGAACGGATTTTCATAGTTTTTTTTTATAATTTCATCCTTTCTGAATCTTATTTCTTATCATAATGCAAGATTTCTTGATAGTGTTTTTTTTTTTTTTTGGGAGACAAGAAACTTTTTTTTTGTTTTGATTAGGGTTACATACTAGATAGTTAACTCTCGTTTTAGAGAAGTGTCATCTTGATCTCTCACCCTGAAACAAATTTAAAATTTGACCTCATGTAAATTTATTTATAAAAAAAATTCCATTCATTCTTACGTAATGAAAATTGTTTAAACATATTTTCGTCTTAGTCTCGTCATAATTTAAGACGGTCTCGTTTCTTTAAAATTCAAATGATATTTTGAAATTTTCCGAATCTTAGCCAATTACGACTCTTTTTCGATCTCGAAAAAAGTTTCGGCGTGTAACCATATTTTTGATGAGAATATAAATATGGTATCTGTCATATTCCGGCATATAAGAAAAACATTGCAGAAATAGTTTATTATTACCGAAATACTAAAATCATAAGACTCTGACAATGACAATTAATAGATAAATTAAACACTGTGAAGTTTATATTTAGATTATTTCACCAACCTGTTTACAAATTAAAGGCACCCACCTATGAATGTATGTGTTCTTCCCTTTTGACATAACTGATTCAATTTGTGCCGTTTCCGATTTCACCGATGCATGATACGGTTTATACACAAAAACATATTTAGTTATTAATTAGATGTAGTATGTTTATTTTACATCGTCCCCCTTCTCACTCACTCTTGCACTACTGGTACTGTTTGTCTCTCTCGCACACATACGTATTTTCACTCACCCTGAACAGTACAAAGCGCCAGCTGATGCGAAAAGTGGTTTACCAAAAATTGCTTTTCTACGGTGAAAAGATTTTCATGCGTTAGACGGATACCGATTTAACAGAAGTTCTAAAAACGTGTGTATTTTTTACTAGGTGTCAATTGATTCCAATTTAGTTGATTTCATAATTTTAAAAATTTATCAAATACCACACGTGGGTGTTGCCGCGCAATCCATATGATACAACTCAAAAAATACCATTGCCGATCGATTCGAGAATCAATCCCGAGTTCAACAAGGTACATGAAGCCATATATGATAAATTTTGAGATGGGTGGGATCATGGGCTAAACTAGAACCACAGACCTACTATTTAACGAGAACACGAAGTCTCTAGGTGGTCAGGAGGCCGAGATCTCGCGGTGGCAGACAGACGGACGGACGGACGGAGAATCGAGCATATAAGCGCTACCACTTCGTGGGTTGCGCTAAAAAAATAACACTATTCAACAAAAAAAATACTTTTGTAATATAACAGAGATCTGAATAGATAATTTAGGAGGCTTTTGTCATCGAATTTATTGCCCAATTGGTTTCATCACGTCAGGGTTTTGAGATATTCTAACCTAAAAGTCCCAAAAATGACTATATTGGCAATGTTAAAGAGTTTATTATCAAGAAGGTAATTTTTTTCTAAAGTTTTTGGTCATGGTAACAAATAGTATTATCTTTCCTCTTTAAAATGATTTTTAAGCTTTTACTGTACGATTTTTTTAGCCGAGATGTACTAGTTTGAAGATATGATATTTTTGTTAATAGAGTATAGTAGATATGGTACTACAATGAACTTTATTACTTACATATATCCTAAAAATAGTATATTTCGGTAAAGAAAAATCGCATAGTAAAATGTAAAAAATCATTTTAAAGAGAAAAGATAGTACTATTCGAAATCATGAATGAAAACTTCAGAAAAAAATTACCTACTTAGTAATAAATTCCCCAACATTGCTAAAATCGTCATTTTCGGATTCGGCATGACAAATACCTTCTAAATCACCTATTCAAATTTCTATAATTTTTTTTGTTGACTAGTGTAGGTAATCAATAGAAATGTAATTTATACATTCGTTTTATTGGTCTAAGATAGAAAATACGAAGAATTTGAAACTAAATTTCAATAAACTTAACTACATAAAATACTGTAAAGAACGGAAAAATCTCAAACCAGATTGTAACAAATTTCCCTTAGATCGTTAGCGACCTTATTCCTCGAGAATTATTTATAAATCCTGAGACACCGGCTTCCTAGAAGGTCCATCGAACGAAAAGAGTACACACACACACACCCACACACACACACACGCACATACACACGCACGCACACACGCACGGAGTATAAAAGTGTCATTATAATGAAGATTACGACAAGTTTTGTCTCGACAGGGATGTATAAGACACTTGGGAAATTAGCACACGTACAAATATACTTACACTAGCCCGTGTAATATAGGGGTGGGGGACAGACGGATCGTATTACTTGATGAATGTTTTTAAGTTAAGGTATTTACCGAAAAAAAAATTTTTTTTAAGAACTTTATTTTTATACACGGATAGAATATTCTTTTAAAAATTAACAGAAAATGCTGTGAACCTGAGGACAGAATCAACTTCTGAAAAAATTAACAGAAATGTCGGTAGAATTAAAAATAAAGTAAATGATAAAATACAATGACATACTGGTAAATTTTAACATAGTACCTATTAAAATTTATTTACTCAAAAAAGTAATATACGCTATTCTTTAATTTAATTTCTTGCATATGAAAATTTCACGTACATTCTCTATAATTTTACTATGTTTCTATATTACTTTTCATATTTGGCCTATCGCCGTCATAGAAACTGCTATACAGTATATTGAATTGTAGTAGACATTCTTTTAAATTTTACCATGTCGGGTGTTAAAAATTTCTAGAATCAATTTCGTCATCCCGTTAACATGTTTTCTATGTTAAAAATTAACATTACATTTTTTCAGTGTAGTTATTTAACTACTTAATATGTACATTCTTTTGTAATGTTGAATTTTTAAGAACATTTCCACTGCTTTGAGTAATGAAACGTTACAAAAATATTTTCAAATTACATTTTTTTGAATGACTAATTTTACTAGTAACTTTATATGTACAAATACTATTAGCAGTGGCAGCGTAAGAGTTGGGGGCGATGGGGGCGGCCCGCCCCGGGTGCCAAGCACTAAGGGGTTACAAATTATTCTTAAAATACTCTGGAAAGTGTGTATAACATGTCATTAAGATCATAAATAAAAATAAAAATATTGAATTGACAACAAAAAAATAAAAATAAAATGAAGGACAACACTTTTTTTTCTAGAAGGGGGTGCAAAAAAAAAACCAGAAAACTGAAATTAATATTGAGTTGAGAACGAAAAAAAAGACAGAATTTTTTTCTAGAAGGGGGTGCAAAAAACCAGAAAACTGAAATTAATATTGAGTTGAGAACGAAAAAAAAGACAGCACTTTTTTCTAGAAGGGGGTGCAAAAAACCAGAAAACTGAAATTAATATTGAGTTGAGAACGAAAAAAAAGACAGCACTTTTTTCTAGAAGGGGGTGCAAAAAACCAGAAAACTGATATTAATATTGAGTTGAGAACGAAAAAAGGGGGGGGGGGGGGTGAAAAAATAACGCCCCGGGTGCCAATCTACGTTACGCCGCCACTGACTATTAGCATAAGTGACATAAAAACACTGCTCTTTCTGTGTTATTGTTATTATAATGTATAAAATTTGATTCACCAAAATGAAGATAACCATGAAAAAAATTGTAGATCTACTCAGATTTCGATAATCTAATCTACAATCTAAAAAGATCTACAACGATCTACAAAGATCTCTAAAGATCGTTCAGATGGTGTTGGAGATTAAAATATTCTGTCCGCGCAACCACCGCGGTAAGCGAATTTTATTTGATAAAAAAAAAAATAAAAAAATAATTAAATGTGTAAAAATAAGTTGGCTCTGAAATTTTTTAAATTTTTTATTGATTATTAACTTTTTACTCTACATAATAAACCAAAAACTAAAATAAAAAGCTTGTAAAAAAAAAAATTTCCACATCGGGACTCGAACTCGAGATTCTTAGTTTACAATCTCTACAATATTTTTTTTGTTTTTAAAATATCAACCAAACGGTACTTTAAATCGAAAAATCACAAGAGACACAATAATTTTGTTTTATTGAGAGGATTCCAAAACATATTTGATATTATCAATCCGATATTTAATACCCGAGATATGATTTTTTTCGGTTTTGAACGGCCGCCATTTTGAAATCAATAAAGGAATTTCGCTGACTAACGAACTTAACCGAGGTATTCGTGAGATCGATTTTTCAACCAAGTTTCAAAAAGATCGGAAGTAATCCTGGAAGGCTAGAGAGTCCACTCGAAACGGCAGATATACATATATATATATATATATATATATATATATATATATATATATATATATATATATATATATATATATATATATATATATATATATATATATATATATATATATATATATACATACAGTTTTGAACGGACCTCATTTTCGTGATCTCGAGATCAAGTTTGATAAAGATATATAGTTTTTTTTCCGAAGTTGCGTCATGATGGTGATAGCAATAGCTATATTTTTCTTCGAAAAATTCGCTAAAATTCATGAATTTTCAACGTTGAAAAATAATTAATTTGAACGTGACAATGATCTTCAAAGATCGTTGTAGATTATTTTAGATCTTTGTAGACTGTTATAGATCTTTGTAAGTCTCCACAGATCAAAAAACAGTGAAGCATATGATGTCTCAAAATGGAGATCTGTCGAAATCTGAGTAGATCTCTGCAGATCTACAATTTTTCCCGGGTATAGATTAATATACCTAAATAATATTTATTTTCAAATAAAGACAAATTATACATCCAAAATCTATTTTTTGTAAAGACTCGATTTTCGCATCAGATGCACAGTCCATGTTTTATATTTATGGATATAGCATTGTAATTATTGTAGTAAGAATCTAGCATTAATTTTTGATTATATGAATTATAATATAAGATAATAATTCGATAAACCGTACATTCTTAATTTATTTGAGAAAAAAATAACACATTATAAAGTATATTAACTAAATAATTACTATATTGTTGTTAATGTGGAGAATTTATGTAAATTTTAATTATTTTATGTAGCGGTAGGAATAATTAATTTAACATCGACAATAAATCTGTTAAATAAAATATATTGCATTATGTTAGCTGTTTTATTATTTGATTTATGTATACTTACTAGTGATGTAACGAATATTCGCATTCGCATTCGCGAATATTCGCACACTTTTAAACATTCGTATTCGTATTCGCATTAGTATTCGCAGGTAAAGTTGCGAATATATTATGTTGTATTAATAAATAAAAATATCGTTTTTTAATCTATTTAATTCAGAAGACATTTTTTCTTTCTTTTTTTTAGGTTTTTTTACAAGTTAATATTCGCATTCGCGAATGTTTAAAATCATACATTCGTTACATCACTAATACTTACATTTACTAACTGTTAACCGCGACTTCGCCCGCGTTCGATTGTTATTGTTTTATCTAATCATTTTTTTTTAAATATAAAATAGCCTATGCCCTTCCTCAAGATTCATACTATCTCCCTGTCAAATTTAATCAAAATCGGTTCAGCATTTAACCGTGAATTAGTATTTTTTAATTAGTGTTTTTTCGACTACCTAAAAAAAGAAATATCTAATAAATATTCACACTTCGAATATTGCAGTTTACATAAAAATATGTAAAATTTTATTCTTCATAACTTTTGTACAGGACATTTATTTCTATTATCAGTTTTAAGAGCTCAAAAATCCATTTTTTTATTAAACGCGCTTCATTTTCGAGTTCACCGCAACTTTTCAGCAATTTAGGTGAACACATTGGAATAAAATTTGAAATATTGCTGAAAAGAAAACATTTTTGAAAAATTTTTTATATGGCACGCCTCTGTATCTTTATTTGTCTTGAAGTTATTCAAGAATAACAAAATTAAACTTCAAACGGCTCTAAAAAAATTTCCACAAGGCCTATAGATGGGGACTTTTGTGTACAGACATACTATAATGTATACTACATTGGTACCAAATTTCATCGCACTCCTAATTTGTTCCAAGAACAGGGCATTTTTTCCATTCATTGCCTGTACTATAAGGATTTATTAGCAGAAAATTAAATAATAAAACTATTAACTAAATGTTAGATTATGCAATTTTACCTTAATTCTAAGAAGGTTGGCCTGTAAAGTGTAATTACTACTAATAATAATAAATACATGCATTTGTTGCCTGCCCTGATCACCCTAAAGAGTAAATTCTGTCGGTTATCCATATCAGGTGGTGGTCTTATGAAGTATTAACTGGCTGCATATGCAAATTAAAGACAAAAAAGGTAAAAACAAATCTTGGGTAAATCCAAATCTGTTCCCTGCTTTAACACTTTAATTAAATTTATTTTTTTAAACTAAAAAATAAGTACATAAAATGAATATGGTGAGAAAAATTATAATCTAGTTATTCTCGCACATGTAATTAAAAAGTAAGTACTTACTTATTACTTTTATATAATAAAAGAGAATTAAACAGCAGTGCATTTTTATAATTAACAGCTAAATTTGGTGGCTCTCCTCTCTTTAGTCTTTATCATAATGTTTGTTATTTTTTAATTAACTTTTTTTTCTTTACACTTCTTCAAATAGTGTAACCAAATTCGTTCTAACATAATTTTGAAAGAAGAGTAGATGTTAACATTGATAAATAATATTCAGGAAGATTTAAAAAAGGATTTGTGACCAGGCTAGGACTTGAACATTTATTTTAATGATAAATTAAAGTACTGACCCCAGTCTTGGTCGTTTTAAGAGAAGGTTACTTACTGTACTGATTTTAATGAAACTTTGACTGTTCGAAAGTCGAAGATTGTATAGTTATTTAGGTTTTATGAAAATTAATTTACAGCAGGTCCATATTAAGGGCGATAGCCACTGTGACGGGTCAAAAAATTGTCAATGTTTAGGAATTTTTTTCACAGATATAACTTTTTTTGTTTTTTTAATCAGGTAAAGGATGTTTTATTAAGTACATATTCAACTTACTTAATATCAATTTTTATTGGAAAATATTAAATATTTACAAAGTTACGAGCCTCGATGTGACGACCAAAAAAATTTTTTTTCTCTATGGTTCACTTGAAATTTCGAGAAGGGTTATATGAAAAATTAAATAAATTTTTTATCAATATCTATATGAATGTAGCTATCGTTGCACGTTTTATTTGTTCACAAAATGACGATAATTTGATTTTTTTTCTATTTTTTTATTAGAGCGGGTTTAAAAATAGTAACTATTAAAATTTGAAAAATCGGCTACGTACAACGATAGCTACTATAATTACGAAAATTATTTTAAAAAAATATGAAATCGGTTCATTGAAGAATGGTGTCGTATCAACCAGGTCGAAAAATGTCATTTCGAGATAAACGTGTTTAATGTTTTTTGTTATGTCATAACCGGCCGCGCTACCTTGTCTCAATTTTCGGAATTTAAACTAATTTTTTGTATACATATTTATGAATATGTAATGTATACTTTAAAAAATCTAAGAAAAAAATATTTTTTCCGTCACAGTGGCTTTCCCCCTTAAAGAAATTTTAGAATTGATTTGGAAATATATGTAAGTAAACAAGTTTTGAGGCTTCCGCGGTGATTTTGATATGGATCTTGGCTTCTGGATATAAGCCGCGTCGATTTGGTCGTGTTATCTGCCAACATTTCGTCACCATTGCAGTGAACATCTTCAGGGCTCTTTTGAGTGAAACATTGGCCGATAACATAACCAAATCGACGCGGCGTACACCCAGAAACCAAGATCCATACGTAGGTAAATTCTGGTATAAAATAAATCCCTAGGTCGCGTACCAGGAAATCGCTAAATAACTCACCATATCAACTACACGTATAAATACATTATCATTTAGATTTCTTAGATAATACTTGTTAAGGTTACGTTCCTTTTACGGTCCCATATTTGGCAATGACCGTTTGAGTACTACTGCCGTATATGTGTGTGCATAATGCATTAGCATAATTCAAACGCATGACTAACAAAGTAAGTAAGTGTTGCCAACCGAACGAAATAAAAATGTAGAAAAAGTTCACTGACATTACAATCGAAATCTTCAGTGACTTTTTATAATATGTAATAATTTAATAGAGTTACAAGAGGTCAGACTAGTTTAAAAAGGTTCTCAATAAGAGAAAGAAAAGGTATTAACTACAGGTTAATGTTATCTATATCTCAAAATTTTCTAAATTGAAAAAAATTATTTGATAACTTTAAAATATTAAAAATGTTAAAAGTTTATTCACAATAGCAGTTCAGTCATATGAACATATTTGTTTCATTCAAAAATATTACAATAAATTAGAAAGTAAATACATGTATGTATACATTTACACTAATTTTTATCTTATTTTTATTACAATAACATTTTTGTTCACCAATTATTTTCACTATTCATTAAAATATCTAAAATGTAATACAATGAATATTTGTTAATTCGCTAGCGATTCTAATTGCCCTATATATTAGAATGGTGATATATTTTTTAGGTTAAATAACAATAAAACAAGAAAGGATGCATTACTGTTACAATTGTTTCGAATAAAACAAATAAATAAATGTTTTGTTGTTATGTACAATTACGTTTTTTGTTTTTGGTAACGAATTAAATATATGAATGTATTTTATATTTCCTGCCTTGATAATTCCAGTTAATTTTTACTTCTTATAACTACATGGAGGAAAATATTTCATAACAATCACAAAATTTTTAAAGAAACATTACTATTTGACGTAGTGAATGGTCCAAAATATTGTAATTCTTGCTAGACCACGTGTTACTAAAGTTACAATACGAATAGTAATTTTTGTGTGTAGGATCGAAATCTATATTATTGGTATAGTTTAATTTGTTATACCAATAAAAAATATACTATTAATATAATTAATTTTACACAATCGTAGTATTTATTGTATTGTACACTCACGGAAACAATTAAAGGACCACTTGATTTTATCGAAAAAATTGCTCATTTTCAGAGTAGTATCAATAGGTCAAATATGATTATTTTTTTACATATAGGATATGGAAATGGAAGGAAATTTTATATTATTTTCGAATTCAGGAGTATTTTTGTGTTATTAAACGTTTTTTTATGACCAAACCGCGGTTGAATAAAAAATAAAAAAAATTATATTTTTTTGCAATTTTGAAAGTTGCACACGGGGATGTTTAAATTTTTTTTTCAACTTTTATAATAGACATTTTTTAGGAAATTTTCTCAGTTTTAAAACGGTGTTTTCAAAAAAAAATTAACATTTTTTGGTGTTGCGATATCTGAGTTTGAATGAAAAAAGTACCAAAATGTTTTAAATGACCATAAAAAGCCTAATTTGGGTCATACAAAAAGAAAAAAAAACGAAAATTCAATCTTAAGTAATTACCTATTATCTAGTAGCATTTAAAAAATGATTCATTTTAACTTAACCCTTCAAATACGGAAAACAAAACCATGTTCGAATTTAAATAATCCTGTAAAAATGACCCTTTTTAAATCATAGTTAAAATGTTAAGAACATATTCAGAAATTAAGATCTATCAAAGAACATGAAAATTAGACATGTTACCTTCAATTTAAATAAAGGTTCTAATAAAAAACTTTTAATTTGACTGAGATATTGCTTTTTGAATTTTTTGCATACGTTTAAGACTTCACCGTACATTTTACAACAAATTTTTCTTTGAGATTTTTTTTTCGTAAAATAATCAACTTTTGAGAAATTTTATAAGAGGGTAAAAGATTTTGTATTTTGTAAAAGAATATTCTTAAATTTTTTCAGATGTTTTGTATCAATATTATGGGATCATGTTTATTGTTAATAGGGTATTTTATTAATTCAAACTCGAATACCTCTGTATCAAAAAATATGACAAACATTTTTTTAAAAGCATTTTAAAGCTGAGAAAATTGACTAAATGATGGCTATCTTGGAATTATGAAAAAAAATCAAACCTACCCGTGTGAAACTTCCATAATTGCAAAACATCAAATTTTTCAATTTTAATTCAAGTGCGTGTGATCATGAAAAATCATTCAATAACGCTTAATTAAATACTCTCGATTAGTAAAATTCAACAAATTTTCATTTAATTCAACCACTAATTAGCATAAAGTAACTGTACATTTTTTTGTGGCCACACGTAGTTGACTAAAAAAAAATGATTAATTTTTGCAATTATGGAAGTTTCACACGGGTAGGTTTGATTTTTTTTCATAATTCCAAGATAGCCATCATTTAGTCAATTTTCTCAGCTTTAAAATGCTTTTAAAAAAATGTTTGTCATATTTTTTGATACAGAGGTATTCGAGTTTGAATTAATAAAATACCCTATTAACAATAAACATGATCCCATAATATTGATACAAAACATCTGAAAAAATTTAAGAATATTCTTTTACAAAATACAAAATCTTTTACCCTCTTATAAAATTTCTCAAAAGTTGATTATTTTACGAAAAAAAAATCTCAAAGAAAAATTTGTTGTAAAATGTACGGTGAAGTCTTAAACGTATGCAAAAAATTCAAAAAGCAATATCTCAGTCAAATTAAAAGTTTTTTATTAGAACCTTTATTTAAATTGAAGGTAACATGTCTAATTTTCATGTTCTTTGATAGATCTTAATTTCTGAATATGTTCTTAACATTTTAACTATGATTTAAAAAGGGTCATTTTTACAGGATTATTTAAATTCGAACATGGTTTTGTTTTCCGTATTTGAAGGGTTAAGTTAAAATGAATCATTTTTTAAATGCTACTAGATAATAGGTAATTACTTAAGATTGAATTTTCGTTTTTTTTTCTTTTTGTATGACCCAAATTAGGCTTTTTATGGTCATTTAAAACATTTTGGTACTTTTTTCATTCAAACTCAGATATCGCAACACCAAAAAATGTTATTTTTTTTTTGAAAACACCGTTTTAAAACTGAGAAAATTTCCTAAAAAATGTCTATTATAAAAGTTGAAAAAAAAATTTAAACATCCCCGTGTGCAACTTTCAAAATTGCAAAAAAATATAATTTTTTTTATTTTTTATTCAACCGCGGTTTGGTCATAAAAAAACGTTTAATAACACAAAAATACTCCTGAATTCGAAAAGAATATAAAATTTCCTTCCATTTCCACATCCTATATGTAAAAAAATAATCATATTTGACCTATTGGCACTACTCTGAAAATGAGCAATTTTTTCGATAAAATCAAGTGGTCCTTTAATTGTTTCCGTGAGTGTATTTTAGTTGAAATCATATAGTTTGTATAGTACTTAACAATCAATTCAACTTAAGAATAATTAGTTGAATAAATCACGTAAATGATATTTAATATTTACGAATATAGTAAAAATTGCGTAGGTATTATAAAAATTACAATGGAGATTGTAGAAGTTACTCAATTGTACTCAATGTACTGTCATATTAAAACCAGTAATTTTTTTTGATACAAAATTGAAATTTTTAAAGGGCAACTGTAATTTTTATTAAAAAATCGACTCAATTTTTCTCGGTGTAATTTTGTTTTTACTTTCTTATACCAATGTATATGAAATATACATATAGTATAAGTAAGTATAGTAAACGCGATTTTTTTCGAAATCCGGTTTTTGATGGAATTATCAATTTTGACCTTCCCTGAATCCATTCTGACTATTTTCGCCATGATGTCTGTGTGTCTGTCGGTCTGTCTGTAGACGCTGTAACTCAAATACGACAAATCGTAGAAAGGTGGAATTTTATACTTAAGATTGGTTTTTGCCTGGGAAGAAAACCTCCTATTTTTGAAAACGATCATTCAACCGGAAATGGATGTTTTCCTACATCGATTTTTGAATTTTTTGAATTACACTGAAACAGTGCGAATTAGAGAAAAATGGCCAAGTTGAAAATTGTAGGTAATATTATTATCTATAATTTATGTTCTATTCATTTTTTCGAAAAAACAAATTTAATTTTTTTTTTTTTTACCAAGTATTCGTTTTTAAGTACATTTCAAATGGTTCATAACAGAGAAGAAATATCTGCCATGAGTGTCATGGGACTTTCTTATACGTATCACAGAGACTGTACGTGTTTGCCATAGGTATCATGGGTCTTTCTTATACGTAAAATTGAGAATAAACACTGTACACTCTATTTCATTTATTTTGCAGTGGTCGCCGGGTGTCTTGACGGCATGAGTCGTGATCCGTACGGTCAAATCACCCCACAACCATAAATCATAAGTGTTGAAAAAAAATTTATGGGGAATAAATTATAGATAATAACATACTCGACATTTTTGTCTTATTTCAAAAATAAATCCAAAATTTAAAAAAATGACAAGAATACACATCCGTTTTCGTCAGTAATTATGTTAAACAAAATTCGTTCTATACATAATGTTTATAATAATATATCGATAGTTTATGTCCCATTCATTTTTTTCTATCTTTTATTAGTTTGTCAGAAATATCCTGCAATAAAATAAAAATCACGTATACTGTTCACTGTCATTATTATGTATAAGAAAGTCCCGTGGCACACGGCAGATTATTTTGATATAAAATAAGGAAAATTACGCTGTAACGTGTAATCTGTAACTCAAAACCGACGAAATATAGACGCATAAAAATAATAAATATGTCTCGAACGGAAATGCCCTATTCTAAGAAAAATGTGACTACCGGAACCAGATGTTTATTTTTGTCAGTTTTAGAATTAATTTTGAAATGATTCATTAAAAGACGTTAGGGAATTATATTATCTATAATTTATGTTCTATTTATTTTTTAAACTCATATCAATAATCCAGATAGATTTTTTTACTATAAGTAGATCAAATAAATTTTAATTTCTTCATATAGTAAATAGATTTCTATTTATATATTTATAAAAATTTCTTATCGCGTTTCATATTGGCTAATATATCATTAAAACTGAACACCATAAATTATTTCTCATCTCAACTACCTACTGTCAAAATAATTCGTGAACATCTCAAATTCAGTGAAAGGGTAGCTCATATTATTTATCTCTGTAATTAAAAACCAATTAACTAAAGAAGACTTACCTAATTTCATTGTAATTAAATAAAACTGAAATAAAAAACACACAAACATACTTTCCCTTTCATTATTTAATATAATTAGTGAACCAAATATAAAATAATGATGCTCGCGAATATCATATATGTATTCTAATTTTCAACAGTTAAAGATTATGTTCTTTTACTTTCACAATTATAAATAGTACCTATAAGAGTATCTTCATTCTTTTAAATATCAACTACTATTTTTCATTGAACTAGTTTTTGCCACTTATTTTTAAGTATTTAATATGTAAGTGTTTGTATAATACATAATATCAATTTCCTTTCATTTGCGATTTTTATGGAAAGTACATATTAACCCATTACTTCCCAACTTTTTATTTCTTCGAATTTTTTCATCAAGTTCTCAATTCTTGTTGAAAATATGACCAAAAATATAAATTTAATACAAGACATAATAATTATCAGTCGCAAACTAGATTATTATCATGAGAACCCAATGTCATATTTATAGGACAGCATTTTTTTCAATGACGATAGTCTGTACCTGGATTTATTTTTGAAATTATTGATATTTTTATGCTTTATCTACACCCTCATAAGTTATATTATATATAACTTATTCGTCAAATTAAAAACGCTTTACTAAGTGAAAAAAATGTAACTATAAATGTCAACTAGCTGGAATAATTACTGTTACTTTAAAAGTGTTATAATTTGTCATTGAATAAACTTTAGAGTTCGTATTAAAAATTATTGTAAGTAGAGAGACTTAAAAAACATATTAGTAATGTAAATCAAATTAAAAACATTATTAAATCAGAGAAAAAAAATAGAAAATTTGATGTCCTATAAATAGGACACTGGGAAGTAATGGGTTAAATGCTTTTTAGATTATTGTTGACTGACAATGAGGAAAATACCGATATATTATTTTTATTATTAATGTTTTATTTTTTATATTTTTTTTATCATGACATTATTAAGACATACGTTTTTTAGGAACATAATATATTTGATAAATAAATAAAATCTTGAGTAAATTTTTTCCTAGAAATACAAGTATATAAACTTTTTTACAAATATGTATTCAGTTATCAAAATTAAATAAATAAATACACAAAACAGATAAAGTTCTTTACAGGAAGGTCAATTATGCCTCCCCCTTCCCCCCGGCAGCACTATATAAAATGTTGCAATAATATTTTTTTGTGAACTAAAAAAAATGATTTTACATCAAAATTAATTAAAATACTTTTTTTGTTCTTCAAGCAGTTTTGGTAACTATACTTAACTGAAATTATTTGAGGAGCAAAAAAAAGTCTTCAGATAGTCTGGTAAAATTTACCTTTAAAACGCCGCTCAGGGCTCCTTTTTCACTCGAGACCCGGGTCGGACTTCTTTGCCCCCCCCCCCCCCTGGCCTGTTTTTGGTTCTTTTTACCAAAAATTAGAACATGCATAGTAGTATATTAGATAACAATACATATTCTGAAAATCGTTTGTTTCTTTTATGAACCATTTTAAAAAATATTAAAAATGAACACAACAAAAAATTACAAAAAAGTTCAAAATATTTAAAAATTGACAAGGCTTAACCTAAACATCCGTTTCTGGTTTAATTTAAAAATTTAATGTTTGTAATCGACCGACTAACAGGAATTCATAATCGTTCTTTGTACCTACTCGATTCAGAGACTCTCAATTTAAATTTCAAATTTTCGTTAAATTCTCGAATTAGAATTTATTCATAAATATTATTATCATAGATACCTACTTTTATTATATTGTACATTACATGTTATTTACTTGCATGCATGCAAAAAAAAATACAAATACAGTAGAAATCGGTTATAGCTATAACGACATCGGTTAATACGGCGTATCGGTTTTAACGACTCAAAATAAAAGTCCAACTATGTATATGACCGGTTCTTTCGATGTCGTTATAACAATTTTCTACTGTATATTGAAAAATTAATACTATCCAACTAATTTCGATTCAATTAAAATGAAGCTATACAAAATAAAAGTTAATAATAATTAAAGAAAATATAAGCAAAGTCATGCTTTATTGATACACCCACGTAATCTATTCTAACTTTTATTATGTTTTAATTTCAAAGTTACAAAGCTAAAGAGATTCCCTTTAAAGCTACAAACTGTTTTAATCAAATAAAGCTTCACCCCTCGTCAAAAAACTAATTTTACTTGAAACAAGCTCTTAAATATTTTGTTACTTAATAATGTTCATTACTTTATATGCGTATAACAATTTTGGACTTAATGTTTATTATATCTTACAATGAAACGATTATTATCATTACTTTACCGAGTTAAGTACTGTAACTTTTTGTTTATCAATTATTTTTATTACTTAAATATTATACTTAATAATTTATTGATTTTTAGAGTTCCGTACTGAAAATTTAATCTATATAAATTCATTAAAAAATCAGCGATTTATTTTTGTGGACTCACTCAGCAGTGGAGCTTTACACAATAGGCAACTGCTTAGGAGCTTGAGTAAAGGAAGGCCCTCAGCTGAAGAAATAAATTAAAATAAGTATATGTATGGAAAACTTTTTGTGTTCTCTTATTAATGTTGGTTGAGACTTTTATTATATTTTTCTTCCCACATTTGCTTGAAGAGCAAAAAAAGAAAGGTCTCCAGAAATAATGAAATGAAATTTTTTAGTTACAATTTTTTTTTATTCGACAAAAAGGAGGTCCAAATATTTATTCGGCCTGAATCCTCCGATTTTTCTAACGCGCCATCGTACACACTTATTTATCATTATTAGGGATAACAGAGAAGGGAACCTTTTCAAGTCGAAAATTCGTATCGAGTTTAAACTTTGTATAGTGTTAGAGGAGGTCAAGATAAGTAAGAAAAAAATTATCATAGCTGCGGTAAAATGGTTTAAGGGGGGTGAAATACCCCTATGAAAATGTGCAAAATAATCGTATTTTTTCAAATAACTCTGAAACTAATGAAAATTTAAAAAAATCTACAATACAAAATTTTCATTATTTTTTATGCTCTTTCGAATGGCGATAGTTAAAATTCGAAAAAATTAAACCGTTAAACCTCACCTCCCACCCACATTTCATAAGTTTAATTTTTTCGAATTTTGACTATCGCCATTTAAAAGAGCATAAAAAATAATGAACATTTTGTATTATAGATATTTTTAAATTTTCATTAGTTTCAGAATTATTTGAAAAAATATGATTATTTTGCACATTTTCATAGGGGTGTTTGACCCCCTTAAACCGTTTTACCGCAGCTATGATAATTTTTTTCTTAAGGTTCCCTTGTAAGACATATCGTGTACTCAGAAACCCATGTAAAAGTTTCTATTTCCCAGCGTATTTTATAATAAAATATTTTAATTACAATGTTTTCTGTATTCTGTGCTTACTGTTTTTTATTTTAATGTAACATTTTCTGAATCAATTGTTCTCAATAGTTTGTTTTTCCGTATTTAACTTGGAGCTACCTTTTGTGTTATATTTCGTTTTGAATTGAGTAAGAAAATATGCGAGTTACTCTATAAAAGGAACCTTTGATAATGTACCTACATAGATATTATATTTTAGTATTCTATAATAGTGTATTCTTGTATTTCTGTATTTGGAGCTTTCATTTCTACGACGAATTCAATGTAAAATTTACATTTAGAAGATTTTATTTAAACCTAAAAAATGCAATATCCTTTGTTATTTACTTATTATTCTTTTTCAAACTTTAAAGGGTTGAATACAACGTTATAGAAAGGGTAAATAAGAGCGGCGGCATTTCTTGCTGGATCTAGAGAGCTTTGCTTTTAATTATTTACTTTTATTTCGGTTCGTGTACGGGTCCCGCGAGGAACCAGCATGGAGTGGGAGGGGGTAAAGTACACTCCTCCCGCGATATCACTTACTGCGTGGAAGTTTGCCATGACAATTTAGGAATATTAAGTTTTGTGGGTTGGTACCAGTGGTTCCCCTGGCGGACGAAACTACGACTGACTGAATTCAGACGCGATACATTTTTTATGTGTCAAAGCTTTTTTTTGCCTTTCCGTGAAATAAAAACCGTTTTTATACTGTGGCTTCAAATGATTATGCAACGTCCTTGCTTTTTTATAACTTGAAAATAAAATGAATTTGTCATTTCATTTTCAAATATGAAAATTACCAATGAAATTTTATACAGTTGGCAACAGTATAATCTACTCATAATTTTCTATAATCTATTACTAGTGGCACACTTTTTTTTACTATCTCAATTGCCTCAATAAAAACTCATATTTATCTGCATTATTGACAAGACGAGACCGAGACGATATCAACTTTATTTAGAAGACTCTCGTTATAAGTTACTAGCGGAATCCCGCGGCTTCGCCCGCGTAAACTTCGAAACTAATTAAACCCTCCATACGTGATAGGGGATGACATATTTCATATACAATTTTTTTATATTGATTTTAATTCATTACCTATAAAAAAAACGTAAATATCTCGGATCTTAGTTAAAATTTTTAAAAACTAACCCCTCCCCCCGTTTTTTTTTTATTTTGCTCGCCTCCATCATTATAACGTAAGCAGGTATGCAGATAAACATATCTAAATCCATCCTCGTCCCCGCCCCATGCTATTAGGGTTTGAATATCGAACATTCATTAAAATTTTACCCCCCTTCCCATTTCCATAGGGGTTGAATTTTCGTAACTGATATTTGTTTTGTAGATTACCTACTTGTGTCATGTTTCATTCGGTGAATACAAAAAAAAAAATATTTTACAAATTTTTCCACCCCCCTAACATTTTGGGAAATGCAGAAATAATTGTTTTATTATTTATATTGCAGAGTATGTTCGATAAGTTTCAATTAAATGCGAACAAAAAAAATATATATAAACTTTGACACCCTGTTTTAACCCCGTAGGGGTTGAATTTTGATAAATCCTTTCTTAGTGGGTGCTTACATCATAAAAGGAAGGCACCTACGAAATTTCACGTTTCTAGGTTCAGGGGTTTGGGCTGTACGTTGATATATGAGTGAGTGAGTGAGTGGTTAAGGACAAACTCTTTTATAGATATAGATTCTCAATATACAGGGTGATCCAACGAATGTAAAACAATAACAGTAAATCGAGGATGTTATTACCTAGTATTAGTATAAAATTTTATATGAACATGAGTCCGGAAATTCTCCATGACGGAACTACAGCCTCCTCTCTAATCCCAAAGATTAGTTTTATTTATTCTCTGGTGAATCCACTGATTGAGATATTGTTATGACATTTTAATATTAATTAGTGCTATCGATTTTTAGTCGATCAATAATTATAATAATAATATGGTGCAAATAAAGAACAAGACAATAATTAACGGGCCCGGTTAGCCCATACACCCCTGAGTTAAATTATTATATAACATTTACCTCGGGTTGCACAAAGCAAAATAATTCTCGATTAGTTGTTTTCAAAGCATTATTACGTCAATTCTAAAAAAACAAGCACGGTTATGATACATATTATAAGGTAAAAAATGGTCATATTTAGTGAATTGTTAATTTACAAATTCAGAATAAGTTTAGAATAAACATTAATCATGGATTGAAAACAACTGATTAACTAATCGTGAATTATTTTGCTTTGTGCCACCCTAGGTTAAGTAATACTAAACTGATTATCAAATATGCACATGAAGTTTTTTTTTGCTTAAAATAACACCCTCAATCCACTGTTAAAGTTTTTTACATTTAGGCCTGGTTTCTCAATATGAGTTTAAACCACATGTCCCAGTTAAACTTAAGATTAAACTATAAATTTGTTTCTCAATGTCCAGTTAAAAATTATAATTAATCTTAAGATTAACTTTTAACTGACAGATGAAAAAATTTATTTTTCTAGCCTAAATATTAACTTATTATCCAACTTCTTTTACATTCTATAGTAGCACTATATTCTTTTATTAATTCTAGTAATGTACCCTGTTCTCTTTTATTGAAAATAACCTGTTTTTATCACAATTAATATAATAATTAGAGGTTAATTTTTAATTTGACATAAAAAAAGTCTCCATTTAAACTTATATTGAGAAACAGAGTGAGGTTTAAACTGGACATTATGTTCAGTTTAAACCTAGGATGAAGATTATTTAATCTGAAGGTTAAACTCATATTGAGAAACCGGGCCTAATTGTAAATCATCCTGTATTTATAGTATTACAACTTTTAAATCATTCAAACAAATACTATACAATTTTTTATTCCATTTTATGTCTAATTTAAATGGGGGAGGGGGCTCCATAAAATAATAATATAATTAAGGTTCTGCAATTTAAAAATCATGTAAAGACTTCGCGACAAAATAAATTTTGGAACCGCTGTTCCGCATCGTTGATGATTAGGATATTAAAATATTTTATGTAAAAACAAAACAATATTTCGTCCGAGATCGAGACTTTTGTTGGTCACGTATACGAGACGAGACTGGTATAAATTTTGACTTTCTGTTGTAAAATCCGGAATGAGCCTACAACTAATACGGAATTAAAAATCATAAAAAATGTGATAAAATTCAAGCATTCAATTTTATTTTACTTCATCATATCTTTTTATAGTACCTTCGAAACTCGAGTAAATAATAACCATATATTCCAATACATGTATGTATGTTCATGTATATACATAATATTCAACTTCATGCTACAACATCAATATACATACATATAAGTAAATATCTAAAAGATATAGCGTTTAAAAAAGTTCCCTCATCTCCCTGTACCAAACTTTGTATTTATCTTAATACTGGGAACTTATCATATCATCTTCTCATACATGATATCATATCATACGTAATTCCGAAACTTGCCGCTAGGGGCGCTTACCTGATCGTATAGCTTATAGTATAGCTAAGGAAGAACGAAACTTTAGATGAAAAAAATACGTTTTTCTTTGATGTTTCTTATTTGTATTATTTTTATATCCGAAATTTAGTTTTATTGTTTTTATTGTTGCTGGAGGATATTTCAGTTTTATGCATCTTTTTTATTTTATCAAAGAATATTGACTGGAAATTCGGATAATTGAAAATTCATTTTTTTATAATATAAATTCCTACTTAACCTTTATCTTTTTTCACAATATATTGTAGTACTTCGATATTTTATCATTGTATATTTTCAGAATTAAAAAAAAAACTTTGAAAGGCTGTATCATGAGAAAGGTGTTGAGATACAGACCTGCGTTTTAAAAAAATCAACTTTTTTTTACGCCATTTTCTATATAATAAACATACTTTCAACGAAATTGAAAAAAGTAACTTTTTGGAGACTATTACATGCATTAAGAATTTTTCTTGAAAATAATTTAATAATCATACCCCCCCCCCCCCCCCCTGGCGCCTATGGGCATAACAATAAATTCAGACTGAGAACTGCATAATTTCGAGATATGACAGGACTTTTCAAAGTTATGTAACAGAGAGATTATGATGAAAATTTGAGCATATTATTTTCTTTATTTATTTACAAAGATATCTGTACATTTTCACAATGATTTGGACTCGCATTTTTAATAAAAATGGAGGAAAAAAGAGTGATTTCACATGCTCTAGAGAGAGACACATGTTGCCTTCACTTTATGCTTATCTATAGGCGCTTACCCGCACTGTTCCCCACAAAGCCAACCTCTCACCATATAGTGTCAACTTCCTTTTTAATACTTTTTTCTCCGGGCCAGTGTTGAAATTCGTATCCGACCCTGAATATAAACTTTAAAATGGATATCAGGAAATATATTCAATTTATGACTAATGGTCATACCTACTTAAAATCGCAGTTAAATTGTATTATATTTGAATAACAATAGTAAAAGCCTTGATGACATTTTGACAGTGAGTTTATTGTTTCATATCATTCGTTAATTTTATCGTTCTGTTTACCATATTTAATTATACAAGTCATCTTGTAAACAAAAACTAATATAAAATATACCCTAATTTCATTTTTATAAAACCATTACCGCCAGCAGCTTATTATTCTACTAATTGTGTTATTATTTTAATTAAGAATATCAGCCAGGGACGGTAGTTAATTCGTTTGTTTACAAAAATGGTTGGTATTTCTAAATGAATACAATATTTGTCACATTGTCACTATGAATTGAAATTATAGTTTAAAATTTATCTACAGCTAGCTTTTCTTCGGGGATTCGCCTGTATGTATTTCAAAATCGACCAATATTGGTACATTTGACCATTATACTGTAACTATAGCCTTCATTTTTGTCCTTTCCTTTCGACTGCAAGTAAAAAATAAAACAAAAATCAATAGTAAGCCCAAATTTTGTAAATAAATAAAAAAGATTATAAGAATTTCCATTCAAAATCCTAAAATTATTCACCATCTGAGCAAAGATATCGTCAAAAGAAAACCAATATATTAAACACTAGCTTTTTCCCGCAATTTCGTTCGCGAAATATATACTATAATAAGATGTATATGGTTCTGTTGGAATTTAGGTTAAATAGGAGCTGTCAGACGAAGAAGTAGAAGAAGGTTAGGCAATACAGATTTCTTTTATAGTCGATAAAACAGGTCGCACGTACAAATGTCACATACCCATTTTTTTACCTTTTTGCATGCATTTTTCGGTATAAGAAATATCCTATGTTCTTTCTATGGGTACAAGCTATCTCTCTGCCAAATTTCATCAAGTTTGGTATAATTGTTTAACCGTGAAAAGGTAATAAACAGAGAAAAATTTTAATTAACTCGCGTCTTTCTGTGCGTCTGTCTGTCCTGTCTTTAATGCTTGCTACTTTTGTAACTCATGAACCACTGAAATATAAACTTACAAAACATACTAGATATATTTATTACATTGAAAAAAACAATCGCCTATCTATTATACCCAAAAACCCAACCTGAAACAAACCGCAATTCAATTTTTGTAAAAACACCACCGGCAAGCTTTCCGTTAAACGTTTTTGTTTCGGAACAACGCATGGCCCAATCAATGTAGTTCATCTGATTATATTACGAATTCACCAAGCGTCCTTCTGGAAAGTACACACAAAACGTACAGCAGAAAAAAAAACCACCGCACTTTCTGATCAACATCGAGCTGTTAACGAAATCCTCGACGGCTGCTAAGCAAGAACCCCCTCCCTGCGGATTTCCTGCCGTTAAACCCGTCGGGACGTTATACCTGTGTGTTTTTAATATTGCCCGTTGAATTGAAATGGAAGAATTGGAGCTGATGCTTTTGTTAGTTCTTTTTTTAGACTTAAATAATAGCTATGCAGGTTTTGAATATAAATTCTGGTTTGTATTTAATCCAGAATTCAGATATCATACGTCAACATTAATAAATAATTTTAAAATCGACGAGTCTATAAATAGAACACTTATTTATCTAAATACACCAATCTAATTTTACCAATCTAAATTTATGAAAAAGTGACGTTTAAAAACGTCTTATATAAATATCATACAAGATAAAAGATATTTTGTAACATTATATATCTATGGGAAATAGCCGGCTTTCTTGATTAATTAAATGGGCACGCGATGGTATTTTGTCAAATAATAAATGTTATTTGGTAACGAACTCTAGTTGTAAAAATTTAATTACGTATTATTACGTCACGTGCTGAAAAATAATTACTTTGTTAAGATGACGCATTAACACGACATTATACAACAAAACTACAATGACGTGTTAATACGTCATTATATAACAAAAAATAAAGACGTGTTAATACGTCATTATATAAAACAATAACTACGTGTTAATACGTCATTATATAAAATAATAATAATGACGTGTTAATACGTCATTATATAAAAAAGAAATAATGACGTGTTGATACGTCATTATATAAAAATTAATAATGACGTGTTAATACCTACGTCATTGTATAAAAATTTAATAATACCGTGTAAATACGTCATTATATAAAAAATAATAACGTGTTGATACGTCATTATATAAAAAATAATAATGACGTGTTAATACTTCATTATATAAAAATTAATAATGACGTGTTGATATGTCATTATATAAAAATTAATAATGACGTGTTAATACGTCATTACACAAAAAGTAATAATGACGTGTAAATACGTCATGTTTCAAAAACTATAACAATGCCATGTATAATATCAGAATCGATCTATATATAACAATGCGGAGAATTGACAACAAATTGAATCGAGTGTGTGGCATAAAGAGTAACTTGAAGATATATCGGATTTGGTAAATATTGGAAGACACAGACGCCGTGATATATCGAATGTTCGTGATGAGGTGTGTTAGTACTCTTCACCTCCCGGCCACTTTCTCCTCACAACTGGTTTTTGTGTTCGATCTAAGGTCAGGGCCTCGCGTTTGTTGTACTGTGTTCATCAGGATGTGCATTAATGCAGCTGAATTTTTATCTGGTTTCCTGGAGTTTTTTTTTTGCACATAAAGTTTGCGTTAATTTAAGATAATTAGTTTGTGATATTTTTTAATGCATATAGGGGCAATGTACTGTTGTGAATTTATATATGTACCTACATAGTTACTTAAGTAAGACTTTTTTATGAATGGAATTTATATATTTTCTTATATTCATTTTTTTTATTATATTACTAGCTGATACCCGCGACTGCGCTCGCGTGGTGACAGGAGGTGAAATATTATATTTTATTTTGTTTTGCTTTTTATTCATTATACATAATCGCAAATATCTCGGTTTCAATGAAATTAACTGTGGTTTAAAGTTTAAATCACAAATTGAATAGAAAATAATTAAAATTATTGATAATATAGTAAATTTAGATTATATTACTTATTTTTGTATGTGTATTGAGTTAGGTAATATTTCTATGGAAAATCGAAGATTGATGCATGAAACATGACCAAAATTTTTTGTGTTTTCAATTTCATTTAAATTATGTTAATTATATAGAAAATGACGTGAAAAGTTGAAATTTTTAAACCGCAGGTCTGTATCTCAATCCGTTCTCGAGATATGGCTTCTCAAAGTTTTTAAAAAATTTTAAGAAAAATTACTGTAACATTTGAACGTGTCGTCGGATTTTATTTTTGTCGACGGATTTGGAATCAGCGTGTCAAAATCTATATAATCATATGTATAATACTTTAAAATTAGAAAAAAACATTTTTGCTAAAAATTGATATTTTTCCAAGGGGTATACCTTAAAAAAATGCCGATTTTTCACCTAATTTTTTTTGTAACATTTTTAAGTGTTATATATTTGATTATATAGATTTTAGCATGCTGATTCTAAATCCGTCGACAAAAATCAAATCCGACCACACGTTCAAAAGTTACAGCTATTTTTCTTCAAAATTTAAAAAAAATTGAAACTTTGAGAGGCCATATATCGAGAACGGATTGAGATACAGACCTGCGGTTTGAAAATTTCAACTTTTCACATCACTTTCTATAAAATAAACATACTTTAAATAAAATCTAAAATTCAAAAAAATTTAGTTATATTTCATGCATCAGTTTTCAATTTGTCATAGAAATATTAATACAAATACAAAAAACTAAGTCGAAGAAATCTATTTTGGTATTTCTAAGTCCGAGGGTTTCGGCTCGGCGATGACGAATCAGTCAGGACAAACTATTATATGTATATAGATTATCCGAATTAAACATGTAGTTCTTTTGATGATTTCTTATTTCTTTATTCCTTTCTTAACTTCCTTTTCTTATGTACATAAATATATATAAGCTGGACTCTTCGTTTTAATTTACACTAATTAAACATATTTACACTATTTTATAAGTTTATTATGTTATAAATTTTAATTACGCGCTATTTTAAACAGCTGCAAAAATATTGTATTAAAAACTATAAACATGAAGTTTTGCAAACTATCTTAAATTGTTTTGATGAAGTATCAAACATCTAATGCTAAGATATAAATAACATAATAATAAATAAAATAAATCACGTGTCCACTAAATAAATTGTACTTAGTGATAATATTGAATACAAAAATTAACTTGATTTTTTTCTAGTTGTTTTAGCGGTTATAAACGCATTTAAGTAAGAAAGTAAGAAATACAAAAATTAAATGCAACGTTAAACATTATTAAGAAAAAAAATAATAAATCGATCAATATAGTTTGTGATTGCTACATATTTCTATAATGTTATCATTTGTGACTGTTTTAAGAGAGAAACCTTGATTTTTTCATGTCATAATGAATCGAGAAATCAGTGTTGCCATTTAGAAAAACTTATATAGGGGTCGGTAAACTGCAACTCACGAGCTCTTTGGGAACGTACGTGCGACTCTGACGACCTCAAAATGAAAGTGAAATAAAAAATGTAGTTTAAAATACAGTACACTTGAGTATACACTACAAATAAATATCGAATGAAAATATTTAAAAACTACACAGGCGCATTTATTAAACTTTTAGAAACTATTTTTACTATAAAGATATAATTTATATTATTATTAATTCTTATTGTCAGTTAATTTTTTAACTTATTTAAAGGCACTTTTGTCAAAAAAGTTAACTTACCCCTGAGATAGGGCAATTAAAGCCACATTTATTTTCTTATTTAAAATTATAAAATCAAAAGTCGGTTATAGAACTGGTAAATCTTGTCTTCTGGGCATAAGCCGATAGAATGATCAAATCGATATCAATATCACCGAAGAAATCTAAAACATTGTTTTAATCATTCCCATATTTTCTATATTTCGAGATTAGTCACTTGATTTCGAAAAAACGGAGCCGAACTACTGAATTAATTATGGACTAATCAATTTATTATATTGTAATATTGATACGTCAGATCAGTGTATTGATTCTTGGTTTAACTATAAATGTACACCGAAATCACGGTACACATATTATGTATACTTTATAGATATCACAATTTTCATCAAATATGTACATATGTATGTATATCAGTTATATTTCATAACGTTGCATCAAAAACATGTAAAAGGGATAGTAAATAAATTATTCAAGCTGCAACTTTTCATATGTGCTAAAATAATATAAAAAAACGTACATGTTTTTGTTCTACAACATAATTACATTAAAAAACTCTAACAACATGAAAATACTTCCACTCTTCAGGGCACGAAAAAAAATTCACCTAAAACAAACCTGAAAATTAAAAATATAATGTAATTTAAATAAAACCGACAGCACCGAATAATTGAAGCAAGCTGTATAGAATGCGTGTGTGGGCATGCATCAGTGGCGTAACAGTGACATGTAGGCCCGTTATCCCCCCCCCCCCCTCCTATGTATAGTAAAAATAATAAATATTTAACAGGTATCAACGGAAAAACTTGTAATAAATGAAAATAGAAAAATAGTATCTTATCCGATACGAAGTATTTTAAAGACACGATGTTTTTTTTTTTCGGTGTAAATACCGCATAATAGTTCAAATATATTTCATTGTAAAAATGTGGGTGAATATAAAAAACGTAAATGTAATTTCCTAATTAAGTACGTACATTAATCCCTCTATTTACGCGTTTAATTAGTTCCATGAAAACAGCGTGTAAAAAAAATTCAATAGAAATTGCTCCATCCCTTTTTTTCTAAACTTTTTCAACAGTATACATAGGGTATAAAATTCAAAAGGTTTTGGATCTTAGTTTAGAAAATAGACAAAATTAATGCTTCACAAGAGAGACACTAGATTTCTAGAAGTCTTATCTCGTCAAAATTTAAACATTCTATATAATCTTGGTATTTTGATGTAAACATAAATCTAGACACTGTTATGCACTAATGTAACAAACCCATCACAAAATACCAACGTTTTTGATGCGCAATTTTTTTTGCGATTTTGTTAAGTACATTTTTTTATTGGAAAAAAGTAATTTGGCAATTAGTTGGTTAATTAAACACATCTTTCAATAAAATATGAAAAAACATTGTTGTTTTTATAATAATTCTCTCTTCAACCAAACCGCTAAGAGTGTTTTTGTAAAATTTTAAATGAAATTGAGTTTAAATAGCCACGAGCTATTTTCTATAATGTTATAAACTTTAGTTTGAATGAAACTGCATTACTAACTAAGTATGATATATATTTTTAAATTGTATTTTACAGGCACTAAATAATCTATACTGGTAGAAAGGATTTCTCAAACCAAGTAAACCTTGTTTTGTATATAACGAAAACAATATTTTCTTAAGATAAGCAATAATCTCTTAAACCAACTATAGTATTCTTGAACGAAGGAATAACGTAGTTGGATTAAAAGTATGTTTCTTATATTAAGAAAATATTGTTTGCGTTATATACAAAACAATGTTTTCTTGGTTCAATACAGTTTTTTTTCTGTGTACCTATAAATAATCATGTTGAAATACTCGCCTTGGTAAAATTTAAGCTTGAAGTCCCTTATAAGTTTAACGCTCGAGTATTATAAAGAATTTGATTTAGATCAACGCCTTACTAAACACTTTCTACAGGCTGTCAAATCTTTATGAATTTGGTTTGAATTTTAGACCAGTGGTAATATATTTATAACATTGTAAAGCTGCTATCTTTTCTGCTATGTACAAAAACTACCATTAATGTAACTACTTAATAATATCTATAGTCCCTCGTCGCGCCTTTCTGCCTGTGTACGATTTTTTCAATAACTACTGAACGGATTTTTTCCGGTTTTCACTAATGGGGACAGCGTTTACAAGGAAGATTTAAGTGTATATTTTGTGTAAATTTCCTGTCGGAAAAAAACAATCTTCGCGTGCGTTGCGTAAATAATTACCGATAACTGAAAACAATTTTTAATAGGTTTATTACATATTAAATTTGTATCCCTGGGTCCTATATATTTATATTACCGGACATGGAAGATTTAATAATTATTGAATTTTCAGATATGATATTAAACACGTTTCGGTTTTCATTTTCGGAGTCTGCTTCTTAATAATAATATCATTGGCTCAATTGTAAAACATAGACAACATTGTTCTCACTTTTCCCATTTGACCATCCGGGTATAATTGCACCCCTTAGTAGCATAACTGTTACGTCACTGTTGTGCTTGCTGCCCGGAGGGGTTGCCGGAGAGATTGGAACGGGGAGTATGTCCATGGGGCCCAGTAGTGCCAACCGAAGCGTGAAACGCCACTGGGGTATTCCCCTTTTCTCTCTCTTTCATGACCTACTGTGACGTTTTTGTTGTTGTGTAGATGTTTTTGTGTCGGGAATGGTTCCTTTTTGTATTTTATTGGATTTCGCCCTGGAGATAGACCCCGTAATGTTTGTTGATGAGGTGATTTTTGAATGGGCAGCAATGGGAAGATTCTGAAAGTACGGATAAGATTTAAAATTATAAAAATTCAGATATAATTATTTAAATTAGTTTTTTTTTCTTTTTTAAACATACTAAAATATACTTATTATGAAAGTACTCGGAATTTTAACGGAAATATCTCGTGATGTCTGTGTGTCTGTAAGGCGGTCTGGGAATACACTATAGGCAAACGTTGAAACATTTAAGGGGCCATACCAGTGTGAAATTTTCAAAAAATCAATTATTTTTTTGCATTTATGGGCCAGGTATAGCTGATTAGTAGTTTTTGTGGTAAATCGATAGTTAAATCTTTAAACGCGTTTTACTCGAAATGAGATTTTTAAATTTGCTGACATTGTAACTCAAAGAGCAATTATCCGATTGACTTGAAATTTAAACTGGGTACTCTTGAATATATTTACTCTACGATGACGTAGGATATTTTTAATTGGATGAAAATTGACGATTTGGCATTAAAAATACGGCGATTTTATAGGCAATAAAACATACTTTTTTTCATTACTACGCCATTTTGTTAGATTTTGATATTTTTCAAAAATCGTAGGTCATCGTACAGGAAATACCTTCCAGTTTGACGACATTTTTTCTTTTTTCAATTTCACCTACTCCATCGTCCGGAATCATGGAGGAGATTTTTTTTGGCGCCTCCGAAGTCGCTTAGATATCGATATTTTTACGTGAAAAAATTATGAAATACACGTCTAATATAACCAAATATATTCTCAATTTTCCAAAATATTTCATATTAGTATTTTTCTTCTAAAAAATTTCCGAAAATCACCCAAATTTCCAGCGTTCACACTGGTATAGCCCCTTATAAACATTAAATTTTAAAGTTAGAGTTTTGTATACAATAGATTAATTTTTTGAGATGTTTACTCTTATCATTTTTTTAATTATTCCCAATTATTTTTGAAACGGTACTTGAGAGAAATATTTTCTATAATTTATGCTCTGATCATTTTTCAGAATTTGTAGGTGTGGACAACAAATCGATCGCGACGAATATTACAAAATACTTATGGATTTTAAAATGAATAAATGGAATTTTTCTATAAGTTATTTTTAAAAATGTGCAATGAAATTCATGACACGGTAAATCGCATCATATTTTGAAAAGAAAAATAGATCGCATCAAAAATTATATGGCCATCGTTGGTGTATAGTATGCTGTAATAACTCATAAGAATTTTCCAAGCATCAAACTAGAACCTTAGCTTTGTTATATAGAACGTATTTAATGAAAATTTCAATCACATGCTGCAACTCTTTAACCTTTAGAATCTTATTTATTTCCTTTAAGTTTCATCAAAGACTTTGTAATTTGAATCCAGTATCTAATTTGTAATATTATCGGCTTTGTTGATCTTGACAATAAAATAAATACAATGTAGAAACTTAAATAACTACTCCACTAAAAAGAAAAGAAAAAATAAACAAAATTCTTTATGCTATAAACATTCCAATAAGAATCCAAAGATAATTCGATCACAAACGAAACAAAAAATCAATTTCTCCAATCGTGTTTTATTTCTTCATTCAATCACTTGTTATTTATCTAAATTGCATATTAATAAAAATAGATGGCTTTGGTATTCACGTGACATTTGCCCGTACATACATTCTCCTTGTTATTTAGAAGAAAGTATCTAGTACCAACTGTAGAAACAATAAAATTGCAATCAAACTTTCATCACTGCACGCTGCTTGCTGCAATTGTTATTTATAAATTTAACAATTCTGTAACATTCATTAGCAATGATGATATTTGATATATCTGCATGGTACATACATGGCTTAAAACAGGGGCGTAATAAGGTAGATTTGTTTTAATGGATTTTTTTTATTTAAAAAATTTAAAAGTAATTTTAGACGTCTTAGGTAGTATATACTTTTGTTTCTGATATATATTGATGGTTTTATTCCTTAACATAATAACTGTAAATGTGATTTCTCAGGAGAACAATTTGAAAGTTTGGAATTGTACTTGTTTTGTTTAGGTACCATTAAATTACCATTTATTATTTTAACGTACTTCTCAAATGGATACAAATGCCATGCAGTGGCGCACCCATGGGAGGGTGTTAATGGTCAAACCCCCCACTTCCGAATTTGTCAGTAAACATTATTTAACTTAATAATCATAAGTGGGCATTAACTCGTTAATCCGTTAATCGTTAATTAACGAAGTTAACAGAATGGTTAACGGATTAACTTTTAAGTTAACTCAAAAAAATGTTAACGCTTTTGTTAACTTCCGTTAAATTCAACTTCCGTTAACTTAGTCCGTTACAATGGTTGTTTGATATGAGAAAATACAGGTCTTCAAACATTTTGGATGGTTAACTTTTTAACGATTATCTTTAACTTTCGTTAAATTTTCGAATTTTCGGTTAACTGTAACTTCCGTTACTTTTTCGATATTTTAACGCTTTAACGGTTAACGAAGTTAACTTTTTTATTAACGGATTAACGACTAACGAAGTTAACTTTTCGATTAACTGTGCCCACCTATGTTAATAATCAACAAAATTATATAATATATTCACACAAAATTCACTCTAAAATATTATCTGGTGATCTTTATATCATAATAAACATTATTTATGGCACTCATATACCTACTATTCAATTTTTTATTATGTAATAAATTTTCAATTATGCAATAATTAATTGTTTTTATTTGCAGTTAAATTCTACAATAAAGCAAAAGTCATTAACGTGTTAATGACTTTTTGCACATAAATGTGATATTGTAAATTAATTTGGTTTTTTGTAAAAATAAAACTTTCGAAACAATACACAATAAATATATTTTATTTTAAATTCATAATACCCCACAAAAAATGTTGGGATCATTCAAAACTATTATATATAACATTTTCAAAAATGTTATAAAGTGAAAAAATCAGATTCAGTAGAAAAAATTATCAGCAATTAGTGTCATCACTGTGTCAAAAAATTCCACTCTTCTGTTTTTTCCATTTTAGTACCTACATTTTTGAAAATGAAAAAAAAATTGAATGTTTTGACTCAATGATGCACGGCTTGCTGAAAAACATCAGTTTTTCAACTGGATCTGATTTTTTCACTTTTTAACAATTTTGAAAATGCATTTAATCTAATCTCAATAGAAATGTTCAAATGATCATAACTCTTTAAAAAAAGATCGTAGAAACTTCGGCTATCTCGCGTTGTTTTCGTCTCGGTAAGCCCTTTTAAACGAGCCCTCACTCAACCCCATGTGCTATTTAAGATTTATTTATCTCCCCCCGCCCCCCGGGTATATGCAGGTGGGTGTTTTTGTGGTTTAATAATAGATTTGGTGATCCCATTGTATCTTTATAAATTTCAAACTTATATTTCAAATCATTCAAAAGTTATTTAAGTGGCCCCGAAATTTTTGAAAGCACTATATGTACATAATAATTGCTAATTTTATTATTATTGAGTTAAAATAGTTTATCAATATTTATCAGTTTCTACGTGAGGCACATTTTTTAAAAACCGTGAAAATATAGGTACATTTAAAAAAAATGTTGTGTACGGCTCTGGTTTATTTATGCATACATTGAATGCATGTTTATTAGATCAGGGAGGCTGGTGTGATGTCACAGCCAGCTGGATTATCAATATATATGTACGTATACATAACTGCAATTTGTGCAATATACAGTGAATCCAAACGTCCCTAATTGTGAAATAGCTTGTAAATTATGTCATTAGGGGGTGAATAAAAATAATAATTGTGGTCAACGCAACACGATTAAAGTTAGTGGACTGTGTGCGTGTATATATGTCTATCATTATTTATTTTTTGTTTATTGTGAGGGTAGAAAGTATCAAAACTTTTTTGGCATTAACACAAAATCTATGAAGAGTTAGTTATACATCTAGCACACTGTAAAAAAGACTTCGTTTCGAAAAATTTTGTTTTTAATTTATATTCAGAACACATGTACCTACATTTAATGGAATATTTTACTTTGTTAATTATTAAAAGTAGAAAAGTTTAATTTAATTTAAAATTTGAAATAGACAGAACGGTATATAACTATAGTAACATGTACTAATTCGCTGTAATGGCAAAGCTAGTTTTACATTATTTTGAATAAATTACACGTGAATATATTTGTTTTATACTTTTTATAGTATTTAAAAGGGTTGAAGTTTCGAATAATTAGTTTTTAATTGTGTAGAATTTCAATAAATAGAGTACTTTCGGCAAGTTCTCTCATTTATTGTGTGTTAAAAACTATATTTTTAATATCTAATTACTCAATAACCATACGTCTAATATTTTAAATAAAAATTAGTGAAATATATGAGTTAAATAAATAACATATTCAAATTTTAGACTTTCATTTTGGCTTTTTCCAAATTATAAAACGTTTAATATTAAATAGCACTTTTATATTTCCATTCGATACTTTTCAAACGTTTAAAGTCAAAATAGTCTAAGAAATAAAAAAAACTGTTATAACTGATTATTTCACTGTTTTTTTATTTTTTTTTAAATGTTTTCTTTTCTCTTAATAAGCGCTAACAACGTGAGAGTCGTATGCTTTGAAAATTAAACAATTTTCCAGTTTTCTTATTTTTAATTTTCGTTAGAAAACTAGAAATCCTCGATGCAAAAAATCTTTCAACATTCCAGATTGTAGTTTTTAATTAGTACATTCAACACTGTAGCAAAAATAGAACAAACAATTTAGAAATAACTCGTACATTTTTATAGAGATTACATATTTCGTCAACATGAAATAGCTTTTGATACGTACGAGTATTATCAAGTAGATAAAGTTAGTGAGAATGGCTACAGAACCCTATCAAGTGCATGCCCAACACGCACTCGACCGATTTTATTTTTAAATGCGTATTGTTGAGAATAATAAAAAATGATTTAAATTTAAAATAAACATTTCGTCTGCATAACTCCGCATACCACCCTAATAAAGTTATACATAGTAGAACATTATTAATTATATTTTTTTATTTGTTTCAGATATGGATTTCTTCTACCATTAGCTACAAAACTGGTAAATATTATTTTAAAGATTTCTGCCCGGTATTATGAAGAAATTTGCTCGGCAATTGACAGCTACAATGAATGATTTTATATGAATGTGCGTTTAGTACAAATCAGTGATTTAAAATAAGTAGTAACAAGTGTATAGCATTTACATTACATTTATTAACATTCCGAACGATTTGATACCTCGCAGATAGTGTACCTGCGTAGCAAATGTCTTTATAATACCAGGCATAATACAGCTATAAGGTACTTAAAAATATAGTGCGTGAAGGAGTCATAATAAAAAAGAAACTAATTGTAATAAATTAATTTTTAAACACTACAAATTTCATAGAAATTATAATAAGACTTTTCGCGGTTGTTAACTTAATATACTATTTTGTACCATACTAAATGAACAGTTAGAAATAAGTATGTATTATTTTATAATGTTTTAATAATTGTGGATCCCGTTTGTTTAATGCAAATCAAAATGATAACTAAATTAAATAATATAGAATTTTGAAGTTAACTGAATGAAATTAGGTTAGGTTAGGTAAGCATATATCTTATACATGTATTGAATCGTGTATTAAATAATTTAGCTTTCTGTTATGATACAGTTACAGGTTTTTTCCGAAGTTATCATACCAACACGGGTGTACAAAAGTACACACATCTACATTTTTTAAATGTTTTTATAAGATGTTAAATAAATGAAGTTTATTTAACTAAAGCAACTGTTTTACCCAAATATGAAAATAACACTATTAAAAAAAATGCAATATAACAGAGATCTAAATAGAAAATTTAAGAGGCTTTTGGCATGCCGAAACCGGATTTCTTGTCCAATTGGTTTCATCACGCCAGGGTTTTGAGATATTCTAACCTAAACGTCCCAAAAATGATTATATTGGAAATGTTAAAGAATTTATTATCAAGTAGGTAATTTTTTTCTAAAGTTTTCGGTCACGGTAACAAATATATAGTATTATCTTTCCTCTTTAAAATGAGTTTTAACTTTTTACTGTACGATTTTTTTAGCCGAGATGTACTAGTTTGAAGATACAATGAACTTTACTACATGTATCTTCGAAGTAGTATATTTCGGTAAAGAAAAATCGCATAGTAAAATGTAAAAAATCATTTTAAAGAGAAAAGATAGTACTATTCTAAATCATGAAAGAAAACTTCAGAAAAAATTATCTACTTACATTAGTAATAAATTCCCCAACATTGCCAAAATCGTCAATTTTGGGACTTTTAGGTTCGGATATCTAAAAAACTTGACGTGATAGAATCATTTGGGCATTCGGTTTCGGCATGACAAATACCTTCTAAATCACCTATTCAAATTTCTAAAACATTAAAATAGGAGTTAGTCGTATTAGCTTCTGAATGGCTCATTTATTTTCAGATTAATTTATATTCCTATATTTTACTTAAAATTTACATAAATGCAAATTCATATATATTTTTTGAGAACCGCTGGTGTATACAAATATCCCAGTGTTAATTCTATATTGTTATGTAAAATTTCACAGTGTGTACTTAATCTATATAAATGATTTGTTGTTAGGTATACAAGAATTACTCATTTACATTTTGTGCATTGTGCGATATTAAACCCGGCTGTATTCATCACAGATCAAATACGCATTAAAAACACATTTTCTTCACTAAATAGAATAGTGGAAATATAAACTAAATATCTGTTTGTTGTTTCTATATAATCTTTTGTTTTATTATTTAGAATTTAATAAGCTTTTAATCAACGCACATTTTCATTCGTTAGAGTACATTTGTTTTTTATGAATTACTAACGCTTTGGACCTGATGGTACTCGGGGATATAAATTTAATATGTAATAAATCTATTGGATATTGTTTTCACATTTTATGCAGCGAGACAATTTGTTTTTTTTCCTGGCTTCATGAAATGTATACAAACTATCTATAAATTATACAATTAAACCTTCCTCGTGAAATACTCTATCCATTTGTGAAAACCGGAATAAAATCCGTTTAGCAGTTACAGATAAATTCATGCAGATAGATGCGGTAAGGCATTCCCTTTGTAAATTTTTAAATTCTTGAATACCCATAAAGTTAGCTACTCTAAAAATCTATGCATGGCACCATTGATTAGATCATAGGTGTCCAACCTTTTGAACTTTGTGGGCCGCAGAGCGCAAAAAATAGCGAAAAAATTTGTTTAAGTGCCGCAGAAAAATTTGAAGACCTTTTTTTTCGTTGTTGACTTAATAAATAATATATTATTATTTATATCTCTGTATCTTTAATTTATATTTTATAAATTTATTAGAAATATAATATTTCTACTTTCACAAAAAATCTGATTTTCATATTTAACTTTTTTTTAAATCTTATGCGGGCCGCACGAACAGAGCTCGGGGGCCGCGGGTTGGACAAGCCTGGATTAGATCATCACAATCTCAATAATTATATAGATTAAATTTTTATACATTTTTATTAAAAAATATTACTTGTAAATTTTTCTTAATTAATTTACATCTTATATCATTTTTTTGTATTTTTAATAGAATAGATCAATTTTAAATTTTCTTCATACAGACCTGCCATAAATCATTTATCATATAGCTTAAACTGATTCTAGGATGTAAGACTTTCGTACATTGAAAGTCCCATTAAAATCGGTTCAGTAGTTTTCTTATCAAGTTGGAAATAAGTCAGACACAAATTTTTTAAACTATCAAAGTTGATTATATTTTCCTGAAAAATGATCCATAAAAAATAATATAATATTTTTACCTTTTCTATGATAGTCAAAATATTTAAACTGTAAAACCATATCTGCACGTAAAATATTACTAAAAGAAGCTTTATTTTTAATAAAGCAATGATAAAACTAAATAGGCCATTTTTTTCCTTTAAAAACATCTCTAAAATCCCCAGACTTCATTTCCTAAATAAATTTTTAAGATAATAATCTAAACAGACAACAAAAACGAAAATAAAAATATATGACTCCGTCCATAAAAAAATCTTTCCTTCTACTTATACACACACAAACACACACACGCACCCTTAATTTCAACTACCCCGAGTAAACAGAAATAACTTTGAAAGCAAAAAGCACCGATCTACAAAAAAGTACGTATACGTCCTCATAGAACATTATTACCAACCCCCTAAATATAAACAGTTTAAACTTGAGTCACCCTGGTCCAATAAAAATGAATAAAAAACACACCCCCTTCTCCTCACGGGGGGGAATACACCCACAGCTTCATTTATCACTTGTATGTATATATATATATTTTTTATAACATTCATCTAAGCTTTCACATGTACCTTTTATTCTACTTTATTATTCATCTTTTTCATCCCCATACATTACCCCTCATTTACTGCCCTCGTCCCCCGTTGGACTCATTTTTTCCACCGTCCCTGAGTTGTGACATTTTATCGTTTGTCAGGTTTAACGTTGTTGCTCTGTTTGTGTGTGTGTGTGTGTCTGTGTGTCTGTTGTATGTGTACATCATAAGGTATCAACCTGTCCAAATTTTTGTGAGTATATTTAAGGTTATGTTGTTTTCCCGTCATTTATTAAAATTTACAAATGAAAATAAAGATAAATATGCCAAATAAATGTCTTGATGAAAAATGTAATATCAATTATGTTTATCCATTGTTTTCTTCGTGGAAAATTTTATATTTTATTCACGTATAATGTATTCTTAAGATAGCATTATTATCAATGTCTAGATAAAATATTTTTTGGGGTGTTTAGTACAAGAAAATGTTTTAATTTATATTCTATAGAAGTATTTAATTTAGTTATGATCAAAGATATATAATTTTATTTATTGCCAGGCTCTTTTAGACGGAGAGGGGGGGGGGGAGGCAAAGATGTTTTATTCAAATAAATATTGAAACATATAAAATAGAATTCAATTTACTTTCGTTTGATAAATTCTCGACAGCAAAACAACGATTCAATCGTTCTCAATTTTTTTAAATGTAATAGGTAACTTGAGAATGTTCTTTTTATAAAAATGTTATACATGGCGTCAAAATTGGTATGAAACAAAAATGAAATTTATAGAAAATATCGAAAAATAGTGTGCTGTGAAAAAAAAACTGAATTAATAATTTTCAGTATTTATTTTATGCTATTTATTCGCTGATTTTTATTGTTTTTGAGTATTATTAATAGAATTTTAATAATTAATTCTGATTAATAAAAATTTTCTTTATCAATAATACTCAAAAACGATGAAAAAACAATGAGCAAATGGTATAAATACCACATTTTTTCAACATTTGTTTCTATTTTATGAAATTTGCATAGCACACTATTTTTCGATATTTTCTCTACAATATAATTTTGTTTTATAACAATTTTAATTTTAAACACCATGCATGTATCACAGTTTTATAAAGAGAACATTCTCAGCTATAAAATCAAATAACAATATTCCGGAAATTCCATTTAAAAAAGTTATATTTCAATATATCTCTGCAATTTGACTTTCGATTATTTTTTTTATTGACACCGATATTTTGCCTATTTTAACCCTCTTTTTCAACCTACTAGTACACTCTGGGTCAATTTGACCCTGCTTATTTTTGATCGCCTATAATTCCGCAACTACGAAACCTTTTGACTTACCAAAATTCAAAGGTTTACTTTGATTCATGGTAAATGAATTTATAAGTGTTACAAATACCTTTGAAGTATTCAACATACCTACTTAAAAAAAATCGCGAAAAATTTAAAATATCTGAGCGCTATTCACGATCAAAGTCGGTGTATGGGTCAAATTGACCCATAAGTGGCTCCGAGGGTTAACAATCTTATAGCTCTATTAAAAAACAAAGTTAGCAATGATCACTTAGTTCTCGCAAACACCTGTAGGTAATCTTTGTAGGTTATCGATAGTACATAATAATAAATTATAAATAAATTAATCATATTTTTAAATAGGTAATTTTAATATGTTTTAAATATTTTTTCTCTTAAGTATGTTTTGTAAACATTTATTAAAACAATTAACTAAACACATGTGCAATTAAAATTTAAAAGTATCGCGTGTATATGATAAAAAGTTAAATTACGTTTTAGAATTATACAGTAATTTAAATTCAATATTATTATAATTTGTTACAACTAACAAATTAATTACAATTATCAAGTAATTTATTTTTTAATTACTTTAATTTTTAATTGGTGTCAATCCAACAATTAAATTAACAAAAAACAATTGTGTTTTGGTGTAATTTGTGTTTTGTTAACAATTCTGACCTTACGTTTATTTTTAAGAAGGTAAACATTTTGTTTCTGTTGATTTTATGTTGAATTAAGATAAAATCTGATTTGTTTTGTTGAAAATTCATTGTAATTGAGTACTAATTGTAAAATTTACTAATTAAAATTTAACTCCATGTGAAAGGTATTAATATAAATATTTTGTTTAATTTTAAGAGCTTTTTAAGGTTTTGAAATAATATATAGAAAGGTTTGGAACTATTGGTTATATTTAATAGTTCGCCTACTAGAAAACAGTAAGATTCAATTGTACTATAAATATATTCTCATATACAGAGTGAGTCATATCAGGTGGAACAAATTTGAACAGTTGATTGAGAAAAATATTTTAAGCAAAAAAGTTCATATAAACATGTGTCCGGAAGCTCTTCATAAGGGAGCTACAGACTCTCAAAGATTTTGTCTAAAATTAGTTTTTATTAAATATTTTGAGAATCTTTTGACCTGAAACAGAACGATCGAGGGAAATTTTATAAATCGGAGAAAATTTTTTTAATTTAAAATTCGATCGCAAAGCTTCTCGTATCTTCGATAATAAAACAACTCATAACAAAGATATAACGCATTTTATTCATTATTGAATAAAAATCACAATTGCCATGGAAAACTAAAATATGTTTATTTTTTCCAGCCAAATCTAGAACATTCACTCGAGTGCAATATCATATTCAACTCAAGTAAGCTTTGGAAAAAAGAATGGTTGATGTTTGAAATTTTTATATTTATTAAAATTTGATGCTTATTTTGTTAATGTCGGTTTTAGGGAGAGAAACTGGGCGACCGCCCGGGATGCCAGTTCAGAATGGGCGGCGAATGGCCACTTGGAGAAAAACTTAAATAATATAATTTTTTTCTCTTTAAAAACGATAATAATTAAGTCAAATTCTCCAATACAATGTTTACAATCGTATTTCACGTAAACGGTTGATCTTATGACAAATGAACATCTTATGACATATGATACATATATTTCTGTGTAGTGTGTGTCATATTTTATGACCTTATAAAAGTAATAAACATAGGAACAAATTTAAGAATACTAGATAAAAATCAAAGGACCCACTGTCTCCATACATTCCCGGTCTATGTTAATACTAAACCGAGTATCAAATTTAATTACATTATCACAATGGGTTCTCAAAATATATAAAAACTAATTTTAGACAAAATCTGTGAGAGTTTGTAGCTCCCTTATGAAGAGCTTCCGGACACATGTTCATATGAACTTTTTGCTTTAAATATGTTTCTCAATCAACTGTATAACTTTGTTCCACTTGATATGACTCACCCTGTATAAATTCCATTTTTGTCTAGACTTTTTTCACCTTTACTTTCGGCGATATAGACAGAGGATAAAATATTTTCACGATTTTTTCAACAAAGATTTTTATAATAACAAAAACGTGTACATTTGTACATATTATAGAATTCCTCGAATCGTAACCTTTCATTTGATACCCCACTCGCCGAGATTAAATTTAAAAAAAATAGTAATCCATTTTCCCTCTTCAAAAAACAGCAGATCTTTTATAATATTATACCAAATTTTAACGATTCAGTAGCTAAACACAGTATATTCCTTTTTCCAATTTCGCTGCGAAACACTATCAAAAATTCTGCCATTTTTTACATGAAGATATAAATCAAAAAATTATTGGCAATTGGCTTAATCATAATTTATTTAATCTTCTGACATTTTATTTGTTATAACCTTTTAATAAGTTCTAAATATAAGTCCATTAAACTACACTATTAATTAAATAACAAACAACTTTAAAAACAAAATAGCATCTTGAATGTCACTCGTTTGAAATGAAGACTAGTTTGGTATTTTGACCTTTGGTACATGATACCACCACCATTTTACAATACATTACAATAAATGGAATATGTAATATATGTCAAATCTAAACCCATTCAGTCGTTCGTGTCATTGCTAGTTAGTTAGTTAGCCATTGCAGTGAAAGGTGAGCATTTCATATATAATAAAAACGTGCGCACTCTTGCAATATTCGTGTTTAACTGCTGACACTTTTTAATCCATGTCATGATGCAAATAGTATTAATATCCATGAATTATTGTTGCGAAATTTCTAAATGCATACTGTAATTTTTTATGTGACATATGATTTTTATTCAAATAACTTTCAATTTTTTGGGTTTTTAGGTAATTAGCGACATCTATCGGAAGTGGTTATTGATTTGGTTTGAACCTTGGATATTTTTATTCTTAATTTTGATCTGTTTTTAAAAAAAATTTCGGTGAATTTAGTAGAATATTTTGTCATTTATCTGATTCGCTGATAAAAACTATCGCTGGGTGCAAAGTAGGTAGTGGGGGAAACGAAATCGATCGCAGCGCACGACGTGGCCAAAAAGAACAATTATGGAGGATCATTTTTAATAGGCTCGTTTTTAACTGAAAATAGAAAGGTCAACATGGTTATATCGACACTATCATAGGCGCGAACTTTTCATTTAACCTGGGGGGGGGGGGGCGAGATTTTCATAATTTTTTTGAGGAGGGGGAATGCAAAAAATTTCCTTAAAAAAATGTGCAATATCCAACTTTCGTAATAACGACAAAAATTTCAGAAACGCAACTAATAATGTGAAAAAAAATTTTTTTTTCATCAAATTATTGTAGTTTCGATAAAAATCGATCAAACTTTAATTTGAAATAATTGAAAAGTGGACATTTATATCCCCCCCCCCCCCCCCCCCGGTAGTCGGCGCCGGTGGACACTATAGGCTATGTGCAAGGGGGTGGAGTTAGAAATAATGTCGATGCTAGTGCTCGTTGTGAGCACCATTATATTTTATTAAAATTATTTGTTTGTAAATACGCTGCGAGTAGCCACAACTTAGTATTTTTCTTGTTATAAATCTTGTAATACAAATTAACTTTTGTAGAAATTATAATACCTATACAATTCAAAATTTAAAAGAATTTTTAAAATATAAATTTTACTTTCGTTCTTAAGGGTAGATTTCACCCCTTAAACCTGTGATGTGGCACTAAATATAACAAGATCTGAAAATGTGTTTACAAGCTTTTTTCTTATCAGTTTCATTTGTAGAATTTCATAAAATATAAAAAAAACTAGCTGTGTAGCTTGTGTTTTTTATCTAAACATTTTTTCGGGGTAGGTACAAAGTAAAGTAGCATATTTCCTTCCTCAAATTGCATCCTATCTCCCTGCCAAATTTCATCAAGATCGGTTTAGTAACAAACATGCTGAGTTACTTTCGCATTTATTCTATATAACCAATTTGACTGAAAGCATTTTTCTATAAGAAATTTGCAGTAAGTATGTTACTTCAAATTAGTTCGCCAATAAGTTGACTTATCTTCTTTGCAACTTATAAATATCAAAGTTATTTATGATCTTAAATTAGTTTGTGTCTAAGATAAATCAAAACTTTGTCAATTATTTATAACATTCTTGGACTTAAACCAACTGAATTTGCATCGATATCTGTAAAATCTTTTATCCCCAATCACGATATCTGGTGTCTCCGATCATAAAATCATAAAAATAACAACATCCGAACTAAAACTAGGACAATAAAAGGAACGAGTGTATTCCCGTTTCATTCTGTTCCAAGACATCCCCGTATATATCCGTTTCACTTCCAGAAATACATTGTATTTCTGTATTTGCATATTTTGTAATACAGACCAGCGGAAAATATCTTCCCATAAATTTTACTGCACAATTTATCTCTCCTAGTCTCCACAGCAATAACAAAACGGGAACCCATATCTTCTTGATATCGGAGGGTGTGGTAAATGGATGGGTTAAGGGGGGTTGAATTGCGATGTGACTTTTCTGTAACCTAATTCGGCGGTGTAACTTTTGCCGCTTAAAAAGTTTTTTATGCACTGATTTTTATTGCGATTGTGGTGTACGAAAATTTATGCCTTTTTGTCGAATAATTGGGATTTAATTGAGATAATGTGGAAGAGGGAGGATATAAATTAGAATTAAGTGGTTCTATAAGGCCGAAGTTTATTATGTCCTTACCTATTGACAATGTACTTGTATTTTTAAAATACATCTATGCATTTTAAAATAAAATTTTTTGGGTTCTATTGTTTCTAATTATTTATAAGTTAAGTTTCGACTTAAGGCTGTTCATGCCGATTTTTCCGAAACTAAATTCTACGAGATGTCGTCACCGTAGAAAACAAAAATTATTTGCACAAGTCTAGCCCTGAGGGGAAATGCAGATACAAGTAATTCAGTGACAATTGACGATCGAATGAAAAATGGGATATTCTCGAAATTAAACAGAGATGAAGCTACAAAGGATAGAACTAGTCCTTATGTTTTTAGGCTTACATTCAATATTTTCAAATGAAAATTGCAGAATTATTATAAAATTAGAAAGCTTAAACAAATATCTATGTCGTGTTATATTTTTTTCTCCGAACTTTTCAAGAATTTTTGTTATATATTGAGTTTTATCATATCAAGAAATAAAATACACACATTTTCAGTTTTTTTATTAATATATAAAAAAATTAAATTGAAAAATTAAGTATGTCATAACATAGAAAGATTAATCTAGTTTATCACTGTATTTTTTCCTAAATGATTTATTAATACTGGTCAGAGCTGAACTTAAAATACAAAACCGTATTTTCTCTATAGTAATTCTTATGGCAATTCAAATAGCATGTTCAGCCTTAATGAATAATTGTAAATATTTTTGTTTATAGTTGTAAACAAATGCAATTTTATAAAACAAAAGGTGATATAATTTTTATAAAATACTTGACGAAGTCTAATTAGTCGCTTTTTAGTTTTTAAATGTTGTACCCCCCTCATTTAAAATTGAAAAAGGAAAGGTCATTTAACTGTTATTGGGAAAAAATTTCAACAGTGAAGATTAAAAAAAGGTTTCGGATATTTTTAACTTAATCTGTATATAGGTAGGTATTAATATTAAAATTTTTGTTTGTTAAAAATCCCCCCCCCCCCTCCCGCCAAAAAATCTAGATATCCCACTGATGCACGAAAAATGTCGAGAAATGTAGATAGGTACATGACAATTTAACCTAAATGGTTGCAAATAAAAGATTTTTATTAAGTAAAAAATAAATAACATTTGCAATCTTCTCTAAAAGCATTTCCGGCCGTTTCTACCGAAATTTTCCTAAGATATAAACTACTTAATCTAAAAATAGACACTATATATTTTTATTACACAAAGTTCATTTAATAAATAACCCCCTTATAATCTCACCAGTATTAGGAAATGATTTGCAACTATTCAGTCTCGGACCTTTTGCGAGTCTATAAACACAGCCACCGAACACATTTTCCGTAGCCGCCTAGTATGGGGCAAGGGTGGTGTATTTTTCATAACGTCCAGTGGGCCGCGGCCGAAGCACGCCCTGATATTTATATAACGCATTTACATTCATAATCTAGGCCGGCGTTGGAAAATAACAACGCGAACGTATAAATTCACAGGCCACTACGATTTATCTTCTCCGTAAGAATGAAGATTGTACAGGAATATAAAGTGTTGCATAACGACTGTATTTGGGATTTGTATTTTTACTCTTATATTGTACAGTAGGACTTCGCATTTTTGAGTAATTAATTCAATTCAACATTATTAGGATCTTATTGAAATTCTTTTATTGAGTATAAGCAAAAGTATTATGTAGAAGGTGTGATTAATATAAGAGAAAAAAAATGTTTTAAAAATAAACATATTAAGTTCCACTGGTAGACGGCAGATCCATCAAAGCCTGAAATCAGCTCGCGGAGGTCACATTTAAATCAAATTTGTAATTTTATACGCTATATCTAGTTACCGTTGTATCTGATTATGTTAGAAATCGTTTTAAATCCAGCTTTTGTTATTGCTTTCGAGAAAAATACGTCTTTGCGGTTTGTGTTTACATCTTTAGAGCATTAACCTCGACCATGTTTAACAAGTTATTAACATTTATTAGATTTTAGCTCTTTCCTAACGGATATGTAATAATTGTATTTTAATTATTACATTGAAATTGTTAATTTTAATATCTTTCATATTATCATATGTGTAAAATTATGTAGAATAAATATTTATAAAATTGTTTACAGAGTGTGCTAGTGCAGTGGTTCTCAAAGTATGCGCCGCGGCGTCTTTACAAAGGCACCGTGGAACTTTAAACTCATTTTTCCTATTATTTTAATATTAATGAGTTGTTTGATTTGTTCATTACAAGTTAGTCACGCTTTGAATAAAAAAACGGAACCATTTGAAAACCTTAGTTCAAAAAGGGTACTGGTAGTCGATAAAGCTTGGGAACCATTTTTTAGTGCATACCTATACATATCAGTCCATTTCCACACGCGTGAAGTGTCATTGCGGTTAAAATGTATTTATAAATTTAGTTTAAATTACTAAGAAACTACCTTTTTCAAGTATATGAAAATTCATGTCAGAATAACTTCGATAAAATTAAGAAGGTAGTAGGTACTTATCATGGGCGAAACCAAGGTGGTGGCCTTGACGACCATGGCCCACCCCTTGAACGAAAAATTTACTATAAAATACTTTTTTCCAGAAAATTGCACCAAAATATTATTTACAATTTTTATATCGTATCGTTTTTTTTATAGGTGATTTAAAAATCACCTATATATTGTTAATAATTTTTATAACTTATGTATGTTATCAAATTAAATGTTCACCCCCTTAGTAATTTTCTGAATCTGGTATTGATAGTTACAATTGTAAATCCAATTTTCTTCTGACACTTTTTAATGATACACGGAGAGAATATTCTTTTAAAAATTAACAGAAAATGCTGTGAACCTGAGTACGGAATCAACTTCTGAAAAAAAACTAAAAGAAAAGTCGGTAGAATTTTAAATAAAGTAAATGAAAAATACTGGTAAATTTTAACATAGTACCTATTAAAATTTATTTACTCTGAAAAAGTAATATGTACGCTATTCTTTAATTTAATTTCTTGCATATGAAAATTTCACGTACATTTTCTATAATTTTACTATGCTTCTATATTACTTTTCATATCTGGCCTATCGCCGTCATAGATACTGCTATACAGTATATTGGATTATAGTAGACGTTCTTTTAAATTTTACCATGTCGGGTGTTAAAAATTTCTAGGATCAATTTCGTCCACATGTTAAAAATGAACATAAAATTTTTTCAGTGTAGGTATAAAAAATACAGGTAATATTTTAATTAAATTATACTGAAAATGATTTAAAAATCACACAAACACGTACCACGACATTTTCCTAGCGATGTTTCACAATCCATTGCTTACCCTCAGCGGTTAGAGGCCTACCTGGCCGGTTAATATTTTATTAGAACCAACGACTCTGAATTTATTATCACAGCTAGATCTGCTCCAACTTACTTCTGACATTTCTGATTTAAAAGGTATAGACCTCGTGTACCATACACTATATTCTACATGCTTACCCCTTTCCCTCAATCTCCTTTACTGCCCCCTTTTGCGGCAGACGGTAAAGTGCACCTCGGGGATTCGATATACGTAAAAATACGTGTATAAATTTTATGACATTTCTTAAATTGAACGCAGCTCGGTGTTATGATTTTTGTGTTGTTTATGCTTTTTTATTTACGGAAAGTAAATAAACATTCTAATGTAATAAATTTTGTGCCTTTTTCTCTACATTTGGATAAAAAGGATACATTTAATTTGTGATTGTGTTGGGTTTTTATTTATTTTTTTATACAAACCAATATTTTAGTGGACTATGATTTAAATAAGGGGAAAGCTACTATCTCGATTATGTGGACTGAAAAACAATTGTTATATTAACATTGACCTATTAAATAGGGCCACTTTCACTTAAAGGGCTGGAAGTATGGCCTCCACAAATGAGGAGCTAACAGGGTCGTTGTGGAGGGAGGGATTTTTTTAGATGTTGTACAAAACGATGAAAAATTCTATTATTATTAAGATGATCTAACCTAGCTTGAAAAATGTAGATTTAAAAAACTGTATTTTAATTTTTTATAATTTTGGTGATTGGGGGGGGGGGGGGGTACTGAGATGCCTGGCATAAAAGCCCGTGATAGGATGTGGGGACTATAGCAGGAAGTACTTATTATTTAATTATTTTAATGCCAAAAATGTGACTTTTTATGTTGCAAATTATGTATTTTATTTTTATTAAAATTTCTAGAAACTCATTTTTAATTTTTGTTTATATAATATACCTGCTCTATAATTTTTCTTCTGAATTAATAAAACACAGAGTGTCAGTTTAACATGTATTTTGTATATATATATTTTCAGTGTGTTCTTTAATATTTTGTTGTGTTGATGTACAAAATAAATCAAGTGAGGTTTTTCTTCAAGTCTAAAGTATGCAAATTATATTAATTTTGTGATGAAAATTTATTTACATATTTCACGAATGTGGTTTTATACCAACATCAAATATTCCCTGTGTAATTTAAACCATAAACACATGGGCGTTGCTAGAATAATTTAAGGAGGGACATATTACGTAAATAATTAACTAACTACTGAAAAATTAAGTAAGTGTTGTTTCTTAGTCACTTAAATTTAATATATACATACATATACCTTAATCACACTGGTAGAAAGGATTTCTCAAACCAAGTAAACCTTATTTTGTATATAACGAAAACAATATTTTCTTAAGATAAGAAATAATCTCTTAAACCAACTATAGTATTCTTGAACGAAGGAATAACGTAGTTGGATTAAGAGTATGTTTCTTATATTAAGAAAATATTGTTTTCGTTATATACAAAACAAGGATTTCTTGGTCCAATACAGTTTTTTTTCTGTGCACATCAAAACAACATTTATACGTATTTCGACTTTAGAAGAAGTCCTCGTCAGGAGCCTATTAGTTCCAGACTTATATTCGAGTGACATATTGTTTTATCGTGATTAAGGTGCTCATATTTAATTTTAATAAATAAGAAACTTTTTAACAATAGTACCCCGAGTTACGGCTATTCACGTGTATTTAACTAAATTCGATTAACGGACATGATATGACTGTAACCATTGCGATATTGAACTGCGTCGTATATTTGCAATATTGATGAACCTAAAATTAAAATTAAAATCGATTACACATTTTAAATTGTATTTGAAAGATATAAAACTCATTACAATGAATTAACTAGAAAATTACAAATGATATTTATTAATATCCGTAACAAATGAATTTTTAATGTCATTGTATGTATAATATCTATATAATTATTGAAAAGGTCGTTTCAATTACTCACATCAGTAAAAACAAGTCTAATTTATTTACTATCTACCATTTATTTCTGACATAGTTGATTTTATCTTTACATTAAAACTTGATTTGTGTTCTTTTAATAATAAAATAAAACTAGATTTTAACATTTGTGCAAAAATTATAACAAAAAAACCTTGTCGATCTTTGCAAAACACGTACTTGCTAAAATTAAAACAATTTTAATCTGTTATTCGCAGTTTATTAAATGTCAACAAAGATATTTGCAGATACCTGTTTATAATGTCAGATACAATATTTATTTGTGTTGTATATATGAATAAGGAAATAAGACAAGTAATTTTAAATGTTTGACTACAGTTAAGTTAGTTAAATCGAAGTATGGTTTTTATTTTTCATTGACCATTAATCATTCTTCCACAATACATCCGTAAAACTAAAAAAAATCATCTATATTTAGACTTTAGAACATGAGAAATCAAGATACTGCGTTTCACTGAATTTGGTAATAAAAAAAATCGCTGACCCCCAATTTTTTTTAAATCGTTAAAATAAAATTAGCAAAACAAATAAAAGAAAATGTACATCAATTTTGAGAGCCTCCACGGGTCGTGATATTTTTTTTGGACAAATTTTATCAAATGATTTTTTTGGACCAGGCTTTTTTCTTTAGTTTACTTGTTTTTCTATTGCTATACGACCATTTTTGACCGAGTTATGAAGAAAACACTTTCAGCTTTCCAAAACCCTTGGAATTTTTTATGAATATTTATGTTAAATGTGGGTTTTGCTTTAATCGCGAATAACTCAATTAAAAATAGTCTTATAGAACGATACAAAAAAGCAAATTGAAGAGAAAACTCTGATCTATAAAAGTCATCCATTAGATTTGACCAAAAAAATTATTAACGCGCCTCAAAATTGATATAAATTTTGGGAAAATCAGGATGTTTTTTTATTGTCATATTCTTTTATTATAGTGCTTTTCTTGTGGGTATATAATGATTAAAAATTCACCCTTAAATGTTTTGTAGGTTTATGTAAATAACTAGACACTATCTGTACGTACACTGTGTTTGATCTCTTTTAAACGACAAAGACATAAATCTTTGTATACCTAGTTCAAGTATAGTTTATGTTCTTCTGAAGCTCTTTTTCATGTAGGTACTTACATTGTAAGTACTTACATAGTAGGTACATACATACCTGTTCTACAATAAGTAGTAAGAATAAAAAAAAGTAGTGTGTGCCTCACCCACATAAGCGCACGGTTGAAGTGAAACTTCTTTTGTTTTTATTAACCACGCGAATTAAATAAATAAAAGTAAACGTATTAAATTAAAAATCAAACGTAATTTTTTCTTATGCATCTAATTATCGCTCTCTCCCGCATAACCGATGTAAAATAACTTATACTCATGCGCTATTCATCCATATTTCTCTTATACACATACTCATCGCTCTCTCACATATATACACTCTCTTTAGTGTTTCATCTTGAAAATTTGTCGTATTTAAAACGTGTCGAGGTCATTCCAATTAACTAGCTCGCTTAAGAAGTTTTGCTTCAAAAAGTATATTACTTAAAAGCGGTAACAACAAAAATATTATAGGTACACCACACTCTTTTTTCTCACAATTTTAAAATCGAATAAAGAAGGAAAAATATACTCTTTTACACGAATTTTTTGTTCTATCACGAATATCCTCTATTTTACTATGAACGTCTTTTTTAATACAGTTTTCATTGGAACGAATCTACCGTTTAAAAAATAAATAATAAACGTGTATTTTTGAATAGATTTAAATGTTTGTTTTAACTGTATTTGGTTTGAAACGTCGATTATGAATATGTGAAAGCTAATGTAAAGATCATCGCGAAAGCTTATTGTACAGTGGAGTTACATAATTTGTGTAGGAGCATTCGTATTTTATGTCAGCGTTTTCTTATAGGTGGTCCGCGAATAAATTTAAATTTTAAGTACTTATTGTTACTTAAATTAGTTGTATAAGATGTGATATACTCGATTCTAATTTGCAGCTCGTTAAAATTCTTTAACAAAATTAATATTTGTTAGCGGTATATTAAAAATTGATTTGGAAATTCTCAGAAATTCTTACCGCAGTTTTCTTTAGAATTTTATCTAAAGAGATTGTACAGATCTATAGAAGACTTATGGCCGATATTATAAAGAATTTGCACGAGAGTAAAATCTAAGCTAACGCTATTTTTGAGGTATTAAATATAAATGACAATTCTAATGAATGGTATAGTTTATATGACTGAAATTAAAGATTTAAAAGCAGTAGTGACAAATGTACATCTTAGATTGCATAGTGTTTACATTACTATACATTTATTATCACTGCTCTAAAATTTCATAATGATTTGACACCTTGCAAATAGCGTTAGCTCTAGAGAAAATTCTTTATAATAAATACCCAACATTAACTTGGTGAAAACTTTGAATATGCAATTACAATTATTCTTTTTAAATGAAGGTAGATAGGAGGGGGTTTTACATAGCGTGACAATTTAAATCTAAACTTTAAATCAACCAGTATGTTATATAGTGTTTGTGTATGTTTAGTACCGCTGTTTTAAACACGATTCATTATCTTTATATCTTTAACACCACGCTTGGTTGAAGACAGCAGCAATTGGAGATATCAATGCTTGGTTGAGAACATTCCTTACCGGTAGAAAAAACATACGTGTTATAAAATAGGAGGAAGTCATCATTACCGACAGAGAAAAAAACAATTGTAATTTGTAATTTAAGTGGTTTATTGTAATTGATTGTTGGTAGACATTTTTTTTATAAATATATTACCCTGTTTGATTTATTTATTGAATTTATGTGATTTAAATAAATAAGTTTATTCGAAAATACAATACACGTATTTTATTATAAAAAAAGAAATAAAACTAATTTCATATAAAAATAAACTATACCAATTTGAAAACTGGTTGATGAAATTCTCTAATCTATAAATTATCTTTACACATTTAATCTTAAGTTGTTGAAATTAAAATAAACCAAAATACATGTAGTGATAACTTTTTTTACTTGTTCGATTTTTTATAATACCCAAACACTTTATTTGGGAACTCTTATTTTACAGTTATTCGAAGATTTATTTGTCGTTTAAAATACCGGTCTATGCTATAAAAATATAGAAAAATGCAGCATATTCTGAATGCTAAAAAGTCGTAACTTTTACCCAGAACCGAATAAATAACTAATATATTTATTTGCCTTGAAGTTGAACTGTATTATTAAGTTATAAATATATGTTTTATTTTTATTAAAAACAAGTATAACATGTGCAATGTGCAAACTATTATATTTTTTATGAAATTCTAATTACTATTTTTATTTTCAGATCCGTATCATTTAAACTGATTGCAGGTACGTAGTTATATACCTCTCTTTATCACACCTTATACCATTTATTATTAATCACCTTACATAATAAGATTTTCTTATAATAATACATTTTAATAAGCAAAAAATAATTAATATGTACATCGTGACCCTATTCACGTCAAAAAATCCTACTTCTTTTAATTTTAAAATGGTAACAGTCACCATTTCTGGTTTTTATAACACACATCATAAATGAAGAAAAACGAAAAAACAAAACACTATCTAAACGAGATCAGAAATGCGGTTGCAAAAAAACTGTGTACTTGGCATCCACGGGCATCCTTGATTGGTTAGAATGAGATAACAAAAAACACCCAACCAATGAGATATCGAGTTACCTGCTGCCGTTGCAATGCCATCTAGATTAATTATTATCTAAACAAGAAATGTGTATCTATATATAGCAAAATAGACTGCTCTCAAGTTCTATTCAGGGATGGGCAAATTTAACATAGTAATTTCTTTTAGAGAGTTTTATAAGAATATAAAAATATAAATTTTTTTTTTATAATTTTTTTATTATCATATAAGATTTTAACTAATTTTGAAGAAGAAAAGTTTTGTTATTTGTTACAAATATTCGTGAATATTATAGAAACAAATACCCAAAAAGTTCTACTCCGTACGAAAGTAGCGTCTTCCTTTAAATGCCAAAAAACATAAAAACCCTAAATGTTGGTCAAGGTGTAGTTTTTGGCAATTGTCTAATAAACACTATATCGGACAAAAAAAATATACGTATTAAAATTATAGATAGTAAAATATTGCATAAGAAAGGTCAAATACATTTTTGCTATAAATGCTATCTAGACAAACTAAAAGGGCGGGATCGAACGTGCCAGAAAAAATTATTTTCTTATTTGTGCAAATTTATGAAATACCTACATGTTTTTTGTTGAAAACGCACATAACATAATTGAGAACAATTTTTTTTGAAACCTTTACGATTTTTTATTCGAAAAAAAAAATAGAACTTCACAAAGGGGATGCTATTTTAGGGACACGTGACTTAAGAGGACTGGCGTAACGAGTCATGTAGCTTCTTTAGTCGTTTAATTAATTAATCCCAAAAGATTTCTTAGCGGAAGTTGGCCTGAAAAATTCTGGTATAAAATAAGAGCTAATATTAATATTCTTAACTATAAGTTTTAAGCCAAAATGGACAAAAAATGCAAATAATAAAATGGAATGTATCATGTAGGTATGCAACGATTTATAAAAAAAACTAGCTGCCCCGGCAAACGTTGTTTTGCCAAAAGATAATTTGCATGGTCTTTCTCGTGTTTGTACTCATTGACAAGAAATATGGTGTGAATATGGCTTCGATACCTCCAGGTTTAGGCCTGATGATCGCATGTACAAACGCACCAAGAGTTTTATATATTAAGACTAGCTGCCCCGGCAAACGTTGTTTTGCCAAAAGATAATTTGCATGCTCTCTCTTTCTCATTGTTATGGTGTTAAATTTGTTAGGGTTATTTTGTGTATTTTGACTATTTTGAGTATTTCGACCGATGTTTAAACGTCGTCGTGTATGCATTTTTGTATAATTTCACTATATTTTAAGAATATCAATAAACTGTATCGTAGGTTATGTTAAAAACACGTGTCCCACGTACCGAATAGATAAAATAAAATAAAATAGTAAAATTACGTAGTATACCAATTTAAATTGAAAACAATTGAATTTAAGAAATACAACAAAACATACCGATTTCAATTCGGTTATCACCAATAGATATATCATTTTTCAGTACGTAGCTATTAATATTTGATAAAAACTTTTAAACGTCAAAATCACGTCGAAATATTTTATTTTCAAGTCGTGTTTTGTTTTCATGATGTCACTGTTATTTATATAAAAACATAGTTGCCATTGAACGGTTTTTCTGATTATCGTAAATATCTCGACCCCACAGTCACCTATCGGGTTCAAAAAAATCTATAAACCTTCACGAGCACAAAACAAATATATGGTGTGAATATGGATTCGATACGTCCATTGGTTTAGGCCTGATGATTACTGGTACATACGCACCAAGAGTTGTGTATAATAAGAAATATATTTATTTTAAAAAAATCAGTGAAAAGTAGATATTTTATTAAAATACCATCAATGCATTTTTCATTCAAACATTGTCCAAACTTCAAATACGCACACTGCCTACAAACTCACTCACACACACACACACACACACACATATATCGGCACATACATGCACGTACATGTACACCTATGTGTTGGGTAATTTCACAACACAACCTTGGCATTCACAGCATACCAGTTTTATATGAGTGCTTAGCCCTAGGGCCGTCTCAACACGTCCGCCAGATTGTGTGCGTGTGTGTACCGTTATGTCTGCGTGGTCCAGCACCGCAGCATCTCTATGCAGCCGATGTTATCTCAGTGTAATGCGTATGTGATCCACGCCTAATTAGATGGATATCGTTGAAATTAGGAACTAAGTACATGATAAAAGATACTGTGGGATGAATTTTAAAATGTAATGTTTTTTTGATTTATTTGGTTTATAATTTAGTAAAAAATATGTTGGTTTGTTTTTAGGGAGACTGGGGTCAATAATCTCCGTAAGCAACGGCATTTTGATAATTATAAAATGTGTCTTCAGTGCCTTTGATAAACATAAATAATTAATCAAATCAAAAAGATGGAAATAGATTTTTTTTTGCCGGGATAATTTAAAAAAAATAATTAAGAATGCCTGATATTTTAAAGCAGTGGTTCTTAACTGGTGTTCAGCGAACGAAGCACGCGTATTTTATTAACCTCTAGAGGGCCGAAAAAGCAATATTTTGGCGCACCAGAAAATCTTCAATTTTGTTATTAGATTAAAATACCTATTCATTTTTCTAATATTATTACGTATATTTGCACTTCCAAATAAATAAAAATCGTTCACGCAAGGCAAAGAGGTAGTTTTTACCCTATTATAGGGGTTGTTTTTGAGTTTGCTGTATTTTTGACGTCAGATTTGGATTCAGCGTCGAAAAATACATCGAAAACGTATATTTGTATAATAAAAAAAGGTTATGTACTATGTACTATTTAAAATAATATTTTTTCGAATTTGAAATTTCTAACACGGGCTGTTTCCTTCCGGGCCAGAAAGCCAATTTATTGGCTCACCCCGTGATCGACACTTTGCCTATGATCAATCAATGGTATAAGATACCTTTTATATCAATTTTTTGAGGGCGAAATGCCCACTGAAATTACGGCATTCTAAAGGTTAAAATTAGTATGTACGTACATTATATCTTTAGTCGTCATCAGAAGATTTGAGCTAGAAAAAATTACGTAATTTTTTTCTAGAAATTGGTTGATTTTGATGTATAGAATGTAACGATAACTCCCCCCTTCGAAGGGTGGTGCGTTTTAAATACTTTTTTCTTTAATTTATACATAAAAATAGTTATTATTTTAAAATGTATGCGGGTGAAGCCGCGGAGAATTGCGAGTATATTTTATATTTTTTTATAAATGTAAATTTCTATGACTCCAAAAAGAAACCACGCATAATAAGTTTTGGTATAGCTTTTACTTCTAAGAAAATAATATATCAGCGTAATATTCATCTAAAAACTCCTAAATTATATTCATATGATTCGTCTTTTTAAAGCCCACACAAACTGTTTAAATAAACGAAGAGAATAACGAAGAAAGAACCATCCACAATTTCGGGAGCGATCCTGGAGCGCGCGGTTAAAATTCCATTACTCCAGAGCTTTTATTTTATCTCATACGATGGCGTGGCGTCACAAAACGTGTCGCTTTATCGGCTTTCTGCCCGACCTGGAGCCGTTACTTTTAAACACAACGTTGTACGGGAAATGCGTATAACGACATTTAGCTTACACATAATATTATCTGCTTAAATTATTAAAATAATATTCACTTAATGTAATTTACCTACATTTTGTCCATTTTTGTATTAATAACTTTTGAAGTAATGATCTTTACTTAACTTTAGACAAAATTGTAATGAGGATTCATACCTAATAATATACAATTTATGATAATAGAGATTTACCTACATTTCTATAAAAATTCAATATTTAGTGAGTAAAATAATTATTGACATAATTACGACAAAAAACGAGTGCTTTGAGTTTCAATATTTATTTTGTTTGTGCCATGTATTGCGATGTTTACACCGAAAACACAAAACAGAAACATCGTGTCTTTAAAATACTTTTTTTATTGCTTTTATGTCATAAATACACCATGTTTCTGTTTTGTTTTCTCGGTGTAAACAACGCAATACATGGCACAAAAATATAAATATTGAAGCTATATATTTAGTTATTAGTTGTATCTTAAATGTTATCCCTATCTTCATTTATTTTAAATCTGATTACAGTTTACGATAACAAAACCTGCTATGATCGGTCCATAAGCAACATTCACCCAATACTGAAGAGCTGTCTGATTACAGTATAATATTAATAAAGTTCTTAAGTTTAAAAATTTTTTTTTGTGACTTTTGAATCCAACTAGCGGGCTCGCCCCGGTTTCGCAAGAGAGTTAATATTTCACTCCATGTCACGTATGTGGGGTTGTAATTAATTTCATTAGATCTGGCGGAAAAAAATACCACGAAGGTGGGGGTTTTCGAGGAAAAAAGAATCTCCTATCTCTAATAGGAGCCGAGATATTTGATATTTTTTTCCAATTTGGTTTAGTATTATCGTCACTGCTTATTCCTTATGTTACCTAACGTAAGTAACAAATAACATACTAAAACCTGGCCAGAGAATATATCTATGATTAAGAAAAAATCACGTAAATCGGATAAGTGGTTCTAGAATTATGAGCACACAAACACACAGACAGACAGAAAGAAAGACGTTGAGCTTAATAATATATAATGAAAACTAGATAACTGGTATCTCAAAGGACCAGCTATTTTATCCCACTTAAAGAGGTGTCCCATTTACCCAGTTATAGAGGAGCAAAAATAGAAGTGACGGGACCTCAGTATGAATTCTAGTTATAGAAGTTTCCCACTTATCCAAGTCCCACTTAATCAAGTTTCACTGTATATGGAGAATAGATATTTTTACATAATCGAAAGCCCTTGTAATTAAAAAAAAAAACCGTATATTACATCAGTGACGTACATATTACATTACAAGAAATATGACAGGCAGTTGTAAGTCAATCAACACAATAAATCAAACAAACTAACATAAATAGACTAATGAGTATTCTACTTCCATTAACGATTATACGTTATATTTAAACATAATACACCTTTTACCTTAGGTTATTTTTCCTGTTTCAAGGATATTGATAAATATTTCTATAACAATGTTAAATAAATATTGAATATTAAATAGAACTAATCAATTATTATTGACTCAGCAATTTTTAAAACTGTGTCTGTTACTATTTTTTCATTTATTTTAAGTAATATTTCTTGCTTAATTATATAAAATAGATTTCCTTTACGGTCGTGTTTTTTTTAAATTGGCGTATAACCGAGCGACTAGTTACTCTAAATCAGCGTTTCTCAACCATTTTTCTCTAGTGGAATCCTTGAAATAATATTGATATTTAAGGAAACCCTTTGTTTGTTCTCATGTTGTTATTAACGCCCTTTTTCAGACCCCATATATACAAAAAATAACCCCATATTTTGACACAATTAATAATAATAATTCATTACAATTTCATGCAAAAACTTAGGGTTTTAGGGAGTTGAGAAATATTGGCCTTTACTCTTAGGCACCACATTCTATTATTAGAGTTTACTTTGTCACATATTTGACATTGTGTTACAATGAAAATCTCACTAAAATCGGTTTTGCAGTATTAGAATCACAGGCATACGATTAAGCGAAAACCCGAGGTCTCTATATAGGTGGTATGGGAGCCGAGATATCGCGGTGGAAGACAGACGGACGGACAGAAAATCGAACGTGGGTTGCGCTAAAAATTTTGAAAAATGATATTTCTGCCTTTTACCTAAGCATGGTACACACAAAAAAAAAGTATTGGACCAAGAAAATCTGGTTTTCTATATAACGAAAACGATATTTTCTTAATATAAGAAAAGTACTCTTAATACAACTACATTATTTCTTCGTCCAAGAATACTATAGTTGGTTTAAGAATATATTTCTTATCTTAAGAAAATATTGTTTTCGTTATATACAAAACAAGGTTTACTTGGCTCAAGTAAGCCTTTCTACCTGTATAGTATGGTCATTTATATTACCATTATTTTTCTACGTTCCCTAATCAAAAGACATATTGCGTATAATATTACATGAACACTTTCATCACTGCAATTCGATGAAAAGCATTGTCCCTCGTAAGATTTCTTTATTTCCCTGTCTGTAACATAATCCAGTGGCTAGTATCGTCATTTTCATGTCCGTAAAGCATCCCTTTGATGGTGCGTTTTACGACACGGCCTAAATCTACCCCCACAACACCTATCTCTAATGGTTAACACGGCACTGAGGGATACGTCTCTTTCTGTGTTTATTCTCCATACCCTTGCATCGTCATCCCTTATTTACCCTACTCCACCCTTGTTCCCGCTAACCCCTCTTTACCCGACAAACTACTGCCAAACTTCTGTAAGTCGGAAAATCACGTCCTTTTTATGTTCTGTAAGTGTGTTTACTGCTTGAATGTTTCGGTTTCTTTTGAGGTTTCAATGTAGCTGTAGATTTTATTATTATTCATTTTAAGTTACTTTTTTCTCATATATGTACTATTTTATTACTTAATTTTCTTTTTCACATTTTATTAAATTAATTTGCTTTACTTTATCATACAAATCACATATTAATTTTATTATAATTATATATTTTTACCCTATTTTACTTATCTACAGCTTATTTACCCTACAATACTATTTTACTACTCCATTATCCCCTCATTACCATATTAGAGTATATTTTACTACAGAATTATCCCTATTTACCCTACAAACTATTTTACTCCTTCGCTACCCCCTCTTTAACCTACAAACTACATTTCACTATCCCTTTCTCATGTTAGTCTCACTTTAACCCGCACTACCCTATGTTGATGGTTTGTGTAACGTGAAGTTAGTAGGTTGAAGATTTCTACAACACTGACTTTGTTTATTTGGTAACATAGTTTAATTGGTGTGTAGATAAACCCAACTTTACCTTACATACACATGTTTAAATATGCCGGAGTAATGATAATAATCTAATTTCAACATCTCAGTAGCCAATGCTACCAACTTTACAAAATACTTGTCAACACCATGACTAGTTTCGCTTACTTGTGACGTCACCATGAAGTTCTTTTCTACCATTTGATTTTTTTATTTATCTATGATTTTAACTGTCATAATAGTAAACACAAATCACAAATAATTATAATTAATATAATTAAAATCATGTGTGAAGCTTCACTATAGCAATAAATGAATAGCACAAACACAGAACACAAAATAAATCAACCACGATCAAATTTATATTATGACAGTTTGACAGCGTTGGCGACCATTTGAAATCTAGAAGGTTGAAAAGAGCTTCATGGTGACGTCACAAGGCAAGTAAGCATACCTGGTCATTTACTAACCTTGGGTCAACACCGATGTTTTAATAAACAATTGAATGAAAAATATATGCTAAAAAATTATAAAGGGCGGTGTATTTTTATAAGAGGATAGTTTGCTACAAAAATTATTATGACCTTTTCTATAGTAAATTTAAAGCCCTACAAAAAAGATTTGACACCATTTCCACGTAATATGCGTCGTTCTTGAGATATTTCGAAGAAGAAAAAATGGGATGTCAATTTCACTCTTCTCCACATATTTTTGATAATTTTTATCTACTAGCTTACTAGCTAGATCCAACTAACAATTTCATTAAAATCTATCTAGTAGTTCATGAGTTATGTGTGTTCAGATGACAGAACCACACAAAACAAAAAAAGTTTTGGCCTAAAACAGAAAATTTTGAATTCGGTTATTAAAAGTTTTCTGCTTATATTAGAGAAAAAATCACATACATCATTTAGATATGTCAAGAAGCAAAACGACTATTTATATTTAGAATAATTTGTAATTAACAAAATAAAATTAAAATGATTGTATGGAGTTTTTTATAATTATTATTTTTAAATGCTCGTTTATCCATGAAACTGCAATTTAAAATTAGAATTTTATAAAAAGATACATATAATTATAATACATTTATGTTTTATAATATTAATTTATCAAACAAATATTGTTTTATTTAAAATTAAATATTGTTTCTAATAAAAGTAATTTAAAATATGACCATATTGAATTTTATTATTGTAATAAACTTTGTTAATTATAAATTAAATTAGTTTTATAATATGATTTGAAAATAAACATTTTACATAAAAAACATATTTTTAAAACATTTATTTATATATGATATTTATAATAAACATATTTAATATCGTTGTTAATAAATAATTATTATTATTTGGAGCAATTTAGAAATGTAGAACATGGAAGCAATTATAAAATATAAAAAGGTGTTATTCGATGCAGAATTTGCTTTGAAAGTGGCATAAATTTTTGCAAATTTGCATTTCTAATTTATTTTTATTTTGTTCCAATTTTAATTATTCTATTTTTTTAAAATGGATGTAACTACCTACCATTTAAAATTTAATTTAATTTCTAAAAATTAAGGAACCACATTTTTTATGCAGTTTACCGATTGTATAATATACGTAAAAATTATGGCGATTTCACCAGAAATTTCATTTTTTTTACATATGCATATTTATATACTTTTTTTTTAAATCAGTACTTAAAAAAAGATCCATATTAAAAAATGCTGCTAAGAAAAATCAAATCAGATTATTTTTGCAAGGTATCAAATTGTTATGTTATCTACGGATTTTTTTAGTGAGACTAATTTGTTAAAATCCATAGATTATAACATAACACAAAGAGCTGTCAATTGAGGTATGCAACCTATAAGAAAAAAAATACTGAAGATAATTCTTTTATAACTGACCATTTTTTATTGATTCAACCGATCAAATGGACTGTGTTATGCACTAATGTATCAACCCACAAAACTATCTTTTATGAGTTATTTTTAATGCAGTTTCAATCAAAATAAAGTTGATAACATTATTAAAAATTGTTTGAATGGCTTTAAAATTTTTATTTTATTTATACGCCCAGTATTATCAACTTTAACTAAATGCTCCTTTAACTAACTGTCATATTATCAACAGATCCAAACATAATACATTTAATTAAATAGATTTTAAATTATCTGCAGTATTTCTTTACAACATATATTATGTCCATTTTTCATTGAGAGGCTTAAATATTGATTTAAATCACGTTTGTAATACAGCAAATTTACTTTAAAGGAGCATTTAGTGCTAAAGGAGCTTTAAATTGATAAATACGGGGCAATAATCAAATAAAAACACTATACGATTTGTAGCCCAGGCAATAGACTAAAAAAACGGTCAAACTAAGAAAAAATTCCGACCAAGCTGGATTTTGGTGGAGACTTTTATTTTGATGTCCTAAACATACACTAAAAAGTACCCTTAATTTGGATGACGGGTTTTAATTTTTAGGGGGTAAAGAGGGGCTAGGAAATAAAGCCTGGGCTATTGGTTGAAGAGAGAACGATTATGTAAACAAATATTAGAAGATGTATCTAATTAACTAACCAAATATCAAATTACTTATTTCAATAAATAGAAATACATCGAGGGGAACATTCATATTAGGTCATAAAAGCCGATAGTCTTTTACGACCGTAAAAACCGGTAAATAGGCAGTTATATGGGATTTAGTCGGACTGTTATTTTGAGTCGTTTAAACCGATATCGTTATAAGTGTTATAACCGGTTTTGATTGTATATTTTACAAAATTCTTTGCACTTGTTAAAAACGTTGATATCTCAACATGAGCTCTATATGGATTGATACAGTTCAAATAAGGTGTATTGTTATTTTTGGGATTATCCACTATCTGATATGTTCACAGTTCACACTCACTATCTGCTGTGAAGAGTAACCACTGCAAAAAAGTAATTACATTCCATTGTCGCGCACAATGTGTTTTAGCAATACATACAGAATAATCATAGTTAAATCACCTTCATGAATATTTACCATTAACTGCATTCCGCAGGTTGCAGGAAATGGCAAGAAGTCATTAACTGCATCATTTCAGTGATTCTCAAACAATTATAATCGTTACAATACCGCAATTTGACCCGGCAACCAAATGTCGAATATTTGATATACTATACTACATTATATACTTATTGTTACTGTTAATATTTTCTCACAAATCTTGCTAACGTGTACATCTTTTAAGGCTTCTGTGGTAATCTTAAAGTAGGTAATTCTAAGTTTTCTGTATTTTTTATTTACCCAACTCATTTAACGTTTTACGTCTACACACTGTAAAAAAATATTTGGTTTCGAAAAATGTTGTTTTTAATTTATGTTCAGAACATATGTATCTACATTTAATGGAATATTTTACTTTGTTAATTAATAAAAGTAAAAAAAGTTTAATTTAATTTGAAAATTGAAATAGACAGTATATAATATAGTAACAAGTACTAATTTGCTGTAATGGAAGAGCTAGTTTTTCATTAATTTGAATAAATTACACGTGAATATATTTGTTTTATAATTTTTATAGTATTTAAAAGGGTTGAAGTTACGAATAATTAGTTTTTAAAACGTCTCTATATAGTCAATTGTGTAGAATTTCAATAAATAGAACACTTTCGGCAAGTTTTCTCATTTATCGTGTGTTAAAAACTCTTATTTTCAATATCCAATTACTCAGAAACCATACGTCCAATATTTTAAATAAAAATTTGTAAAATATATGAGTTATACATAAATAACATATTAAAAGTTTAGATTTTTATCTATACATTGCTCTAATGATCGAATAACCTTGATAAACAGGGCCGTCGTCACATTTTAGCACATAAGACTTAAAATTTAACACCTTTGTGAAAAATAAACCATCCAGAAAATACGTTGCTAAAAATACAAGTTACTCATTCGATGGGGACGACTACCCCCACTATTTTTTTTATTAAAAAAAAATATATGGAATATTTAAAACTTCAAACTGTCATATAAATAACAACATAAAGATAAATAAATACTTATTTATTAACAACTATAAAATAGTTATTAACTACGACTTATGATATAGTCGATAAAAACAGGTTTTAAGTTTCGCATTTCTACGCTAGATATCTACGCCAAAAAAAATAACCTTAACACATACAAAAACAACCCTATTAGCCCATTTGGGCAAGAAGTGCAATAAGTATAAATAATATCTAAAAAAAAATAGTAACTTGGTTATATGAAAATTTATTATAGTTTAAAAAAAACACACTCTATATAAAAATTGTAGGGCGCCACTTTTTCTCCATAAAAAATTCTATATTGATATCACTGAACTACGTGTTCATAAAATTATGTACGATACATTAAATTTATGGTTATATGTATATATGCGTATATGTATTTTAAATTTGCAGTTTGAAACTTTACGTATATATCTTCTGACTAAACTATATATAATTTCTAAGGTTAGACTGTATTTCAGCAGGTTTTCTTTTATGCCAAGGAAAAGTTTATTTTTCTCACTTAGAAAACATTGAAAATTTAGTCAAAAACTTTATACAATAAAGTTACCGAAAACATTTTCCGAGTGGTACCAAAATATATCTTCAATGTTAATCAAAGTTTTGCTTGTAAAATTTTTTTATAGGTTTTTAAAAGACTTGTATTACTTTCCCGTTCACTGAACAATTTTCTCCAAGTATTTTTTCTTTTATTAATTTTAAACATATATTAAAACTGTTATACGGGGTTAGTAAAAAGAAACTACCCGACGATTTATATACGTTAGAAATAATTTATTTTCATATCCACATAATAATGATTTTATAAAACTTTTTCTACATCAATGTATTGATTACATTTGGTATACATACACTGCCGTGCAAAAGCCTTTGGACACCTGTGATTTTGAATGTAAATATACAGATTTCAGTCAATAAAAATCATGTTTACTCGCAGTCAAAATAGTAAAAAAAAACAATTTCTCGTTAGCTTAAAAAACACTGTGTACCAATACTTTCAACTTGAGTAAACCTGACCTTTCAGGTGTATAATTCAAAAATTTTCCTTAACATGGAAAATTGTAAAAGTTGTATTTAGGATATGCTAGTATTATTACAAAAGTTGTAATCATGTACTCTTATCAACATTTAAGATTTTTTATCAACTATTTTTGCAGTTTTATATTTACAATACGCAAAAAAATGAGTGTCCAAAGATTTGCACGGCAGTGTATATCAATAGACAAATATTTTTTTTCTATTTACTATCATAAAAATAACACATTTGTGTTTAAAAAAATAAGTACATTTATTTCAAAATTATTAAATAAATAACTAATAAAGTAGACAATGAAATGAAATATTAACATCAGCAAATTCCATACATATTTAATGCAAACGTCTTCAAAAACAATTATACTAGTTAGTTGAGAGCTAGAAAACCACAAAATTACAGTCACGTAGTAAAATGGAATACATAATATGATTAATGATTGTACAAAATACATACTAAACAAAAAAGTAATGACTATGTTATTAAAATAAATATTAAGTACAATAATTTTAGGCATTATTGTTTTCTAAAAATAATTATATCAAGAAATAGTATATTGTGTAGCAAGGGTTGAAACAAGACGATTTCTGACTAGGGCGAGAGTTGACTGTCCGAGCGAAGCGAGGGCTGTCATCGCACTGGTCAGAAATCGTCTTTGTTTCATCCCGTGCCACACACGCTATTTTTCATATCACATGCATCGAAACAACGAGTTTTGATTTCTGTAGCCAGTCGAAGTAAGACTATTTCAGACAAATAGCGCAGTAATATCTTATACTATTTTAATAATAAAATAATTCAGAAATAAGATTGGCTTTTGTTTATTACAAATTCGATTCTGACAGATTTAAAATTAATGAATTTGCTAGTCAGGAATAACGTTGTTTCTGCCCTAGGGCAGAAACAACGTTGTTTATTTGTTTCTGCTCGGTACAATCGCATTGGTCTGAAATTGTCTTGTTTCTACTGTCAAAACTGGGTTCAAAACTAGTTGTTTCTATGCATGTGATATGAAAAAAATATTGTGAATTTATTCTTATTCATATACACGCAGAAAAATATTTCATAACAATCATTTAATGTTTAAAGAAATGACGTATAGTAATCTAAAACTGTCCAAAATATTGTAATTCTGGCTAAGCCACGTGTTACTAAAGTTACAATACGAATAGTAATTATTGCGTGCAAGAATGAAATCTATATTATTGTTATAGTTTTAAATTGTTATACCAATAAAAAATATACTATTAATATATGTAATTAATTTTACATAATCGTAGTATTTATTGTATTGTTTTTTAATTGAAATGAAATAATTTGTATATCACTTATTGTATAGCAAATAATTCAACAAGAATAGTTAGTTGAATAAACCAAATAAACGATATTTACTAATAAGGTAACTATTACACTATTAAATAAATGTCATATTTTTTTGATCAAAGAAATTTTAACACATTTCTTTGTTAGTGTAATATCCACCTAGATAAAATTTCTTAAATTAAAAAAATATAACAGTGTAATAAGTCATCTTTTATAATATTCATAATATTTCTCTGATCATAGATAATGAAAATCTCAATATTTGATCAAATCTTTGTCAAAGATTTTTGACATATTTACACAGAAAAAAAACTGTATTAGACCAAGAAAACCTTGTTTTGTATATGATGAAAACAATATTTTCTTAATATAAGATACATACTCTTAATCCAACTACGTTATTCCTTCGTTCAAGAATACTATAGTTGGTTTAAGAGATTATTGCTTCTCTTAAGAAGAGATTATTGCTTATTATAAAAATTACAATGGAGATTGTAGAAGTTATTCAATTTACAGTAAATGTAAAAACTATAATAATATTTTTTGATACAAATTTGAAATTTTTAATCGGCAACTGTAATTTTTATAAAATAAACCTACTCCATTTTTTCCGCGTATATTTATGACAAAATCAAATAAACAATCATATTATTATTCAACTAACAAAAACAATTAAAATCGCCTTAAACCTTAGAGAACGCCTGCTGTAAGGTCATTTCCCTACATCGTATACCTGCACGATGTTCCACCTGTACAAATTAATTCAGAATTAATTCTAGAATCAAAGTTTACTAGAACCTTGTAGCTGTTCACTTGATCCTTTGGTTTTCGTCCCTCTAATAGATAATTCATAGACTTAGTGTGTAGTTGTTCAAAACTATGTAGTCTTGATATTTTGGTGGTTATTTGGCGGTCGTTTTGTTATAAACAATGTTTTTGCAAAAATCAGAAACTATATTCGTAATAGAACATTTCAATAAGTTTATGCAGTGGTTTTAAAGATTTCTCAACTTTTAATAGGGTATAAAAAATTTTTATTTATTATTTGTTATTTTTCGAATAAATCTTTTGTGTGAATTACATACATAAAAATCCATAAAAAGTTATCTTTATTACTTTGTTTTTCTGTGGCATTTTGTTTGTAAATATGTTAAGTTTTTAGTCGAGGCAAATATAGTTTAGACATTTGAAAAAGAACTTTTACAAGTACTCAGTGAATTTTTTTGCTTTTTTCAAAAGTGCTAGTACTTTACTTGTTAGAAGGAAGTATTATAGAAAAGTACTTAAAGTATTAAAGTACTTCAAGCTATTTTTAAATGTGAAGTACTTGCTAACAAGGAAAGATCCCGAGGTGTCAGACTCGGATTTTAATGAAACTTGGTAAAAATGTTCTTTGGGTAAAAATTAAGGACACCTATTTTTTTATACGTGCCCGTTTTAATATTTAGGGGGTGAAATCGGCCCTTGAAAATGAGGGTAAAATTTTTAATTTGTAAATAGCTCGTAAACCACTTAGAATAGTGACTTGTGTATAGTGTAACATTTGTTTGGTATTACAAGAGCTATAAAATAGCATTAATGTGGTACCCCCTAAATATTTTATTTGGGGGGTATAATTGACACCCCTCAATTTTTTTCAAAAATTATTATTTTTTCTTTCATAAATCAATAGAGTGTAGTATTCTGAATACAATGATATCAAATTTCAAAATAACGTGTCTTCAAACTTCGGAGATATCGGCAGTTTTGTAGTTCGCCATATACTTTATACACTGTATAAAGATACTGCATGCCGCGCCGCGCACTGGTCAAAGCTAGTGGAACATTATTCAAAGTAGTGTGGATCTATTATAAGGTGTGATATTAATTTGAAAATTCACAAATATCATTAATATGGGTTTATTTTAAATTATAAAGAGTACAAATTTTGTACTTTCTTCGCTACAGGGTATGCAACCCTTAAATTGAGAAACAATGGAATGTAGCGATTTCAAGTATTGAAAAATTGGTTTTAAAAGTATTAATATAAATTATATAAATTAGTTACACTTACCCAAATTAAATACAGTAGAAGTAAAATATTAAAGGTAAATTTTATGGTTGAAAATATTTTTGAATTCTTTTAACCATATTAATAAACACTTTGTTTGATTCTATCAACCAATACCAATTATTTAAAAAACTATTAACATATTCTCATATTTTCTTTGACTTGGGAGTGATGCGAGAGCGAGTATGACGTAAAATGTTAATTTATAAATTAGCTGGTACCTTAAGGATGCAATGAACAATTTAAAATAAAAAACAATGTGAATATTATGAATGCCTTGGCATGAATAGTTTTAAAAACAAAATTTAACTCTTTGTAATTTAAAATAAACCCATATTGATGATATTTGTGAATTTTCAAATTAATATCACAACTTATAATAGATCCATCCACACTACTTTGAAAAATGTTCCACTAGCTTTGACCGGTGCGCGGCGCGGCATGCAGTATCTTTATACAGTGTATAAAGTATATGGCGAACTACAAAACTGCCGATATCTCCGAAGTTTGAAGACACGTTATTTTGAAATTTGATATCATTGTATTCAGAATACTACAATCTATATTGATTTATGAAAGAAAAAATAATAATTTTTGAAAAAAAATTGAGGGGTGTCAATTATACCCCCCAAATAAAATATTTAGGGGGTACCACATTAATGCTATTTTATAGCTCTTGTAATACCAAACAAATGTTACACTATACACAAGTCACTATTCCAAGTGGTTTACGAGCTATTTACAAATTAAAAATTTTACCCTCATTTTCAAGGGTCGATTTCACCCCCTAAATATTAAAACGGGCACGTATAAAAAATAGGTGTCCTTAATTTTTATCCAAAGAACATTTTTACCAAGTTTCATTAAAATCCGAGTCTGACACCTCGGGATCTTTCCTTGTAAGTATAGGATACTATTCACTATTTTAAAATGTACTTGAAGAATTTTTTCAAGTATTTGAAGTATTGATTGAATTTTGATAGAAGAAGAATATTTTGTCTTATTGTTTATTTTTCCATTTAAACCGAATTTGGTGGGACTTTCATTGTTAGGTTAGAAAGCCTAATGGAGCTAGCAAAATTTGCTTGCTAGCAAGAACTCACAAATGAGTTATTAATTTTGTGATAGTATCTATGGATTTACTATGGAATTTAGAGCAGTGATACTTCAACGTATTGTACCTAATTGGCGAATCTGACCGTATAAAATAATTTTCATAATATCACCATTGTTTTAATACCGTTGGTGTTAGGTACATACATACAACGCGTGCGCGAAACTTGCCAAAGTCTTCATGAAACTCCAAGAGAACTGTCATATCAGTTTGATATGTCATATGAGAGTGCTTGCTAGCTTGCAAATTTTTCTTTATGATACTGGACATAAGACACTGGAATTCTCTATCCAGGGACGACTATTATGAGCAGTCGTTTGTCCCGATTTCAGAATACATTGAAAACTTAGTTAATTTATTTGAATACTGCGAAATCGTATAAAAATATATTTTTTAGTTTCTGCCCAATTCAACATAAAATATCCATTAAAAACAGCATAAATACATAAAAACATAAGTCCATTGTATATTTTTTTTGCAACGAATAAAATAAATATTTTATCATAAGCAATGAAACATTTACCGGTATAAAAATTAATAGAGCATTGTTGTATTTATTACTCTATCTAATAGCTCTATATGTAATATATATATGTAAGTACAATGAGTGTAATTGTAGTTTAAATACCTATTATATTCTTCAATTAATATGAATAAATTAATCGATATACTGATGTACAATGACCAGGGCCGGCAGAACAGATAAATTTGCGAGTAAAAAAGTAGGAGGAAAGTGGCAGGAAAGTTGGAGAGTTTTTTTTTCTTCATAAATATGGTTTTTGGAACATTAAAAATTATCAATAAATGCAGTTATACATATTCAAATTCAAATTTTTATTCATAAAATCTGACTCAGTTATTTCGAAGTACCTACATGAATTAATTCTTATTATAAGTCGCACGTTTACTATTTTTAATGATAAATTCTTCAAATGCTTTCCCAATTTCTAAATAACTCTAGTTAAAATCACAAATAACATAGAAAATAGTTAAAATTATTGATTATATAGTAAATTTAGATTATATTTCTTATTTTTGTGTGTGTTGAGTTAATATTTCTATAGCAAATCGAAGATTGATGCATGCAATATGACTGAAAATTGTTGAGTTTTCGATTTCATTAAAAGTGTGTTAATTATATAGAAAATTACATAAAAAGTTGAAATTTTCAAATCGCAGGCCTGTATCTCAATTCGTTCTCGAGATATTGCCTCTAAAAGTTTTAGCTTTTTCGAAATTTTGGAGAAAAATGGCTGTAACTTTTGAACGTGTGGTTGAATCTGATTTTTGTCGACGGATTTGGAATCAGCGTGTCAAAATGTATATAATGACGTATACAACATTTAAAAATTCGACAAAAAAAATTTTGTCAAAAATCGGCATTTTTTTAAGGTATACCCCTTGGAAAAATTTCAATTTTCAGAAAAAAAAATTTGTTCTACTTTTAAAGTATTATATATGTCATTATATAGATTTTGACAAGCTGATTCCAAATCTGTCGACAAAAATCAAATCCGAACACACGTTCAAAAGTCACAGCCATTTTTATCAAAAATTTTGAAAAAAACTAAAACTTTGAAAGGCCATATCTCAAGAACGGATTGAGATACAGACCTGCGGTTTGAAAATTTCAACTTTTCACATCATTTTCTATAGATTTAACATACTTTTAACGAAATCGAAAACTCAAATATTTTCAGTCAAATTTCATGCATCAATCTTTGATATGCCGTAGAAATATTAACTCAACACACACAAAAATAATAAGTAGAATCTAAATTTACTATATAGTCAATAATTTTAACTATTTTCTATGTAATTTGTGATTTAATTGGGTAATTTCATTGAAATACAAGTGGTTATATGTAACATATATAGATGAAACGCTTTTGAAGACTATTTTTATATAATTAGTAAATAAATACATCTATAGTAAAATATTTTACGATTTATTGATATTATATGTTTTAACTATTAATGTAGATATCTGACAAAACCCACTGCGTTCGTTAATTAAAAAATAATACATACTTTATTCACAGTTATAATGACTTAACTATTGACACAAAAATATAATCACCCAATTTAGAACGGTATTTCTTATACATATATTTAATATTATAATAAAACATTTTTTTACAAGAATCACAACTTTACACAAAAATAAAAAAACAACAATTGTTTATTTATATCCCCTAGTTAACAGTTACCTACTCTCTAAAACTGAATCAGTGAATAGTCACTGATGATCAGTGACTATGCCCTACTCTGCACTATGAAATAGCTAATCACTGAACAAATCAGCTGAATAGTCACTGAAAAAATCAATGTATCATCGTTACCAGGCTTCTCAATATGACCAAAATCACTAGTTGATCAGTGAGAAATGGTATTAACCACAGATTTTCAGTGAAAGAATCAGTGAATTTCTCACTGATTCAGTTTAAGAGAGTACAGTACATGTAAATGAAGGGTACACGGGAAAAAGAAGCTAATTGTAAGTCAAAAAATATAGTTTTGAGTTATCGCTGTTTTAAGATTGGTATCTTGGATACTTTTACTCTAAAAATGATATCTTTCAAATTTTATTTTACGGAATTTAGCATGTTTTCCCCTTAATACATATGTGGCTTGAAAAGTACCTAGATTTGTCACTAAATGGCGCTGTTGTCTTAATTCGACTAAAAATTGATTTAGCCTCTTTTTCCCGCGTACCCTTCAAATATAAACATTCACCGAACATAAATTTTGATTCGTTATTTTATGTATATTTTTGTTTCAATATAGGGAAATCTATAAAAATCGATCATACATCTTGTATACAGCCTTCGATAATTATTATTCTAATAAAAAACCTGTTAACAGCGTACAGGTTTCAAAGTTGTTATAATTTATATGCGTGTGTGTGTGTGTGTGTGTCCGGTATTTCCTGTTCTGCGACCAGTGCTGCTCCATTTAATGTGCATAACGCGAGCAGGATTCGAACATGTACTAGTTGGATAAAAATATCACAGACTACTGGTTTCGTTTTTTGTTTCGAGGTTGTGTAATTTTATACAATAATTTTAAACTGGTATAGTTATTATTGCATAATTTTATATGCATGTAATGCATTTACTGTAATGTATGTGCAGTTTTTATTTTATTTTTAGATACTGCATTTTTGACCGGTATAAAAAATTGTATTGATTTATTGATTTTTAAAAAGTATTGTTTTTTTTAACTTAAGTAGGTTTCATTGAAATATGGTTAAAGTTAAGAGAATTTCGTTTGTATGATTAAAAAGTTGATTACCTTAGATTTAGTTCATATATAAGTTGGTAATAAATAAAATTGGCAAAAATTTATAGTGAAATATACGTAGGTACTTTCAATTCTAAAATTTAGTTCATACATTTATTTTGTCATTGTTAATAAAATGTAAAAATGTACAAATACAATTTTGTTGTGAATGTAAAAAGAGGCGAATTTTTCATTAATATGTAAGGGTCCATAATCAGAAATATTAATTGTAAAATAGGCATGATGCCTGTAACAAAATATCATTAAATTATTATTTTAAATATTGAAATAAGTTACAAAGATTCTAAAAAAATGTTTTTATTTTTATACCTAATATAATTTTTGTTAAAATAAAAATACAAAATACAGCAATCCGCCATGTTAAATGGAACGCATCAGTAAACGCCAAAAGTGACTTTTATTTTACAATTAGACAAATATCAATTTTAGTTACTAGATTATTAGGTACATACTTTATTTAAGAATTATACTTTGGAATTAATTTTTAACACACAAATTAATTAAATTATTGTCTAACTCTGAATGTTTGATTATTGTTGACAAGATCACAACTCTGAAATGTCGCCTGCGTTTTGGCGTCAAATTAAAAATTAGTTTTAAAAGAGTAAATTTTTGCGATTAAATCTTTTTAAACATTTTTTGGAAATAGGAGACACGTAAGATCATCATAGAATAGTTTTTTAGAATCAGTCATCATGCCCATTATTGTCGAAATATTCTTTACAAGAAGTTTTATTTGTTAAAAAAAGCCCGTTACGAAAGTGTTAAACGAAATTTTCCTGAGCTTTTTTTCCCAAATTCAATATTGTACACCATTGCTATACAAATCAACATGTCCACCACACTAACCACTGATCCCAGAGGCGCTTCAATGACTGACCGTCATGTCACAACGTTATCAAAACGATAAAATAATATTCGGTGTTGATATGTCCATGGATTGGCGATTTTACCCGAAATTGACACATGTCGTTCAACATTCCTTTTTTTCCTATTGATGACGTTTGAAATGAGGTGAGGGTAGTTTTAGGGCTGTCCAGTCTCTTTATTGAATGATTTGCCCGACACGTAATCATGTTGAAATATGATTTGATATCTACCAGCCTGGAAAATTGAAAAACAAGTTAGTAATTTTAAATGAATTGGTTGGAGAATTATTGCTACATTTTTATTTTTATTTTTTAAAACTCTTAGCTGCCACTGTGGGGTACCAGGCGCCCCACATTTTTAACTTCAATAAGCTGTTTAAATTTTACAAGGTATTTAATTTTTTGTAAATATATTAAATATTATATATTCTTTTAAATAATCGATTGGAGTGCATTCTGTATAGTTCGAAGATGATACAGAAATTTTATTGAATTAAAATATTCAATAGTTTACGAGTAGTTAGTTAGCATTTTAGTGTCTGGGGTACGAGGTGACCCCAGTGTGGCAGGTATATTATTCTGGAGAAGTGGAGCAGTTAAGGATTAAATCCATTAACAACATTATACAATCTATAACATACACGTCGTAAAAAACAAGGCTTCTTAGCCCAAGTCAATTTTTGTTCTCTATACAACTACATAATATTTGAAATAAATTCAATAGGTATGATCCCATTGACTTAAAATCGGTAGTGCATGGTTCAATATAATAAACAATAAATAAAAAAAGAGACAACCCGGGAAAAATTGTAGATTTGCAGAGATCTACTCAGATCTCGACAGATCTCCATTTTGAGACAACATATTTTTCACTGGTTTTTGATCTGTGGAGACTTTCAAAGATCTACAATGACCTGCAAAGATCTAAAAGGATCCACAAAGATCTCTGAAGATCACGAATTTTCAACGTTGAAAAATCATTAATTTTCACTAAAGAAAAACACTGTATTTAAAAATGACCCACATAAAAAAATATTCATTACCTACATCCAAGAAAAAATGTTTGTAGACTTCCAATTTATTTAAAGAAAAATGTCAAGATATGTCACATCTTTCTTGTCATAATTCAGACATTTCTCAAAGGTAGTCGTAGATAACTTCATAAATAGAAGATTATTTATATAGTATATAAAGAACAAGCGTAGGATGAATGGGGTAATGATAAAGAAGGAGGGGGCAGGAGAAGGTGTAATATCTATGAGTAACGACTTTGAAGCAATGAAATTCACGTGAAGATGTTCTCTGAGGATATGCTCCGTATAAATATTGTTTTATGTAGATTTGCTTCAACGGCAATAAGAATATTATGAATATTTTATTAGATGAAATCGACCTCTCTGTTTTACGTGTATGTGTACGTGGGTGTAGATGAATGTGTGTGCGTGTAAGAGTATAATATACAGTGAGGTATCAGATTAATTTAAAACCGTTTCTAAAATTTAAATTCATTATTTTTGATAAAATATTTGATAATGTTATTTCAAAAATTACATCACCGGTTTGGCCGATAATATCATTATATACTGGTAATAATCCAATTATTCCCCCCCCCCCACCTCTGTAATTTTTCAGGATCCGCCACTGTATGTGCATGTCTCTATGTCTGTATATATGAAAGACAAAAGACAACATTTTCATTCGATAGCGGCGGCGTGCAGCGTTATGTTAGAACAGATAAAAATTCAAATTGGCACAAAATCAGATGCAGCTTGCAGACCTGTATCTGTAACGGGTTGTCATGGCAACGCGGGAGTAGAGTTCCCGACGCGAAGACGATTGTTTAAATTTGCGCAAAAAATCGTACATTGTTCATCTCGGGTTATAAAAATGTCACGGTGATAGTTTTGCAAAGACTCATGTTGCTTATATAGACCAAAGTATAAAATATGGTGACCGGAAAGAAGCCCACAGGAAAAAAGCCCATAGGAAAAATACCCACAGGAAAAAAACCCACAGGAAAAATACCCACAGAAAAAAGCCCACACGGAAAAATGCTCACGCGGAAAAATGCTCACACGGAAAAATGCTCACACGGAAAAATGCTCACACGGAAAAAAGCCCACACGGAAAAATGCTCACATGGAAAAATGCTCACACGGAAAAAAGCTCACACGGAAAAAAGCCCACACGGAAAAATGCTCACATTAAGAAATAAATAGGATACAGAATATGTTAAAAAAAATATATAGAAAATCACAAATATTTAATTTTGCTAACAAAATATTGGGGCGAATGGGGATTAATCTAGTATAAAATACGGGAATTCAATCTCCGCCTTGGTTAGGGCAATCTATTGTGGCGAAAGGGGATTAATCTAGTATAAGAAACGGGGATTCAATCTCCGCCTTGGTTAGGGCAATCTATTGGGGCGAAAGGGGATTAATCTAGTATAAAATACGAAAATTCAATCTCCGCCTTTGTTAGATTATAACCAAACCGGAGATTGAATCCTTTCTGGGAAATTATTAAGTAAATATATTTTTAGATTGAATATTTGATTGATAATGTAACAAGCTGAACAGGTATTTATATTGTAAATATATAAGGTCAATACAGTAGCTAACATACATGAAATATGTTAAACATCTGTATCCTATTTATTTCTTAATGTGAGCATTTTTCCGTGTGAGCATTTTTCCGTGTGGGCTTTTTTCCCTGTGAGCTTTTTTCCATGTGAGCATTTTTCCGTGTGAGCATTTTTCCGTGTGAGCATTTTTCCATGTGGGCTTTTTTCCGTGTGAGCATTTTTCCGTGTGAGCATTTTTCCGTGTGAGCATTTTTCCGTGTGGGCTTTTTTTTGTGGGTATTATTCCTGTGGGCTTTTTTCCTGTGGGTATTTTTCCTATGGGTTTTTTTCCTGTGGGCTTCTTTCCTAGAACCATAAAATATGTATGTAACATTTACCTGTAAGTAAAAACTGATTGATTTATTTTCATGATTATAAATAATTTCTCCAGAAGTAAAAATAAACTATTTTTGAGTGCTATATATATTTTTTATACAAGGTGGCCAGTTTCTGGAAAACCGGGGAAAGTAAGGGAATTTGGTTGGAAGTCAGGGAAAATTGCAAATTCTGCAAAAATGTTTAAATTTCATGTATGAAACCTTTTTTTAGCTTTTTTATTTAAAAAAAACAGGGAAAAACGGTAAAAATTCTCCTGGAAAACCGGGAAAAGTCAGGGAAATTTGTTCCAAAGAAATACTGGCCACCCTGTTATATTGTCTATGTATTTTAGTGAGATAGAATTTAATCAGCATGCAAATAAAATAGTTGGATGTAAACAACAAAATATAAATTGTAAGAAATCAGTTGCAATTATAGAATTTGAATATTTTAATGTTATTCTTAGCATCATTGAGCCAATTCATTTGTTTCGTTTTAATACTGGCTGTGTCTAACTAAAATGTCGACTACATTGAGCGAGTTTACTAGCTACAAGCCGGTGAGTTTAAAAGCGGGCGAGTCAGTTAGTACGATAACACACAAAACATCCCACTCGCTCAGTAGTTAACTAACTAGCAAGTTTAAACCATGTGTTGTGAATAGGAACCACCGGGATACTTGCAGCTAGTTCACTAGCAACTATGATGACACACGGCTAGTTTACTAACTAACAAGCCCACACGCCAGCGAGTAGCGAGTAAAGTAGTCCGGTTTTCAACTTTTGTAGCAGATGTAACCGACCTTAACTAACGTTATAAAAACTATTAAAACATTTAAAGAGAAAATTTTTAAGAATTCTCAAATCAGTGGTGTTTTCGAGTATTTTTTTATTATTTCAGACAGTTTATTTTTTCGTAGAATAAGATACCGTAATAAAACCAAGTTTCCATAAAAAAACAATCATTTCCGGTTAGTTCGGAAATGACAGAATATAAAAAGTGCGATATTTAAAATAGTCAGAAAAAGGACTGTACATTATACTAATCAATTCTACACAAAAAAGTGCTTTATGAAACCGCAAACTAAAAAGTTATAACTAATTATAGAAACCCATAATTTTGAGTTTTTTAATATACCTCTTAAGTCATATCGATTTTTTTATGTAGAAATACTCACCCTTTCCTTACAAATCATGTATCTTATTTAACAAAATCTGCATCTCTCATAGATACTGAGATCCCCATATTAGAAATTTTTTGTGGGACATCCTGTATATTATGCAGTATTTTACCAATATATGTACAAAAATGAATCATTTTTTAAGTGCTCAGTTCAAATTTCTTCCATAAAATATGCCCTTAGACGTAAACTACTGTTAATTCCCTTTATGATCTTTATCTAATAATTGATAGCGCCCCTAAACGCACAAACCTTGTGTTATAAAGGGGTTGTTTATTAAATATTAGAAAGGTCACACCGTTATTTAAGTTTAACGACTCAATTGAATTTAATTGTAAAATTTCGTTCCGGCATTTATATGTATGTATGATTTTTAAACATGTGTAGGAACAATTATCATGGGTACCTATTAGACAGCTGTTTGTAAATGAGAATGTAAATTCTTTTAAAATTACAGTACGTATACAATGTTTCGTTTAAATTACCTACATGAAAAATGTATATTAAATAAAAAATTAATAATATTGCTTTCTAGAATTTAATTTATTGTATATTTTGATTTGAATTACTGGATATTTGACATGCAAAAGGTTAAGTAAAAATAGCCAAGTTTATACTAGAAAATCAGGCATTAAAACACTGAAAATAATCTTTTTCTATTAAAATTTCCCGCCATAAACGCCCATTCAAAGTCACGTGGTATACGTGACGTCAGATATCAATAAACAAACTGAAACAACCCGATAGTGATTGAGTATTTTGATAGTTAAACTGTTTTATGACGACATACCACTGACAGATGAGCCAGACGCGTTTGTAATTAAATGATAAACTAGGTTAAAAATTATAATTTCAAATTAAGTTTATTATTAAAATACTGACTTATCACACGTAAAAATACCATACTTTTTAGAACATTTTATTATCAAATATTTTGTCTTCAAAAATGTGTCGGTAGAATTCGATCATTCGAAAAAAAAACTCATTTTTTGTATTGTTAAAAAAATTTTTCATGCAAAATTATTAAATATGAAACAATAAATAAATATGTGTATACATTTTTTTATTGTTGAGTATACAGAAATACAATTTTAAACTCTATTAGTCGGTCTTCGATTTTTGTATAATATATTATTACACTTTTTTCAATTCAAATTACAATGGTCTTTATCTGTGTATAAAAACAGAACGGTAAAAATCAAAAAAGATAAAATATAATAAAATGTTTGACTAGGAAATGAAGATGTCCGTTGTTGTTTCTATTGTTTTTACAATCTCTATCGGCTTATTAAAACATTTTTAAAATCATTAAAAAATGTCTTACACCCCCGTCGTTTTTATGTTGACAACTTTATAAAATGAGTGTTACATTTCCATTCTATTTTTTTTTCAACGTACCAACATTTACGGCAAAATAAACAAAAATAACAATAAACATACTGTGCTGGGAATAAGAGAGAGATAGAAAACGAAACTATAAAAAACACCGCGTCTTACTCTTGAATAAAATAAATAAATAAAAAAGTCTCACACACGAAAACCTCCTTTTTCAATAACGATCTAATGGTTTTACCTACACATTACAACACCCCCACCCTTTAGTAAGGGGTGGGGGTGTAGTTACCAACTTCCCCCTCCAACTAACTTCTTTGGCTGTTTTCTTGTACTCTTTTTCTTCCCTTCTTTTTCTTTTGCCGGTAACCTTATCTTTTTGACTATACATTTCTTCCACTGACTTTGTGAGATTTCTCTAAATATACAACATCAAACCCCCCCTTCTACGAATACAATTCTGTAGAAGTTATTTCTGTACTTAACGTGCTTCGTTTTGTTGGGTCAATTAAATAAAACAGTAACAGGCAATATTTATTGTTTTTCTGTTGTTTGATATTAACTCAATCAGTAAGGTACACGATTTAACGATTGTTAATTATTTTATGGTTTCTCTCAGAGGTACTCAAACATCCTCAATTCAAGGCACACATATTACAGTAAAATTGAACCAAATTCGGGCAATTCGAAATTTGGCTAACCCATTAACGCCTAAAAGAAAACAAAAACATGCAAAAGATTTGTTTTAATGAAATACATATTCAATATATTTAACTAAATATACAACACAAACTTTTTTTAATATTTAGAAAAAAAAAATAACAGTGTGTACTCAAGTGGGTAAATTGGGCAGATATGAAGTCTATTTTGTGTGAGACTGCTTTTCTGATATTATTTTTATTTAGATAAATTTCATTTAAAAGTCATGTTAAAAGTTATAAGTATGTATATTTAAGTTATTTTATATTATATAAGATTTGAACAAAATTCGAAATCACATGCTCTAGTTGGATAAAATATATTAGCATACCACGTACCTCTTTTCATATTATAATTATTCAGAACAATTAAAACGCGTTTAAACACTTATGAAACTAATAACGTTAACAGATTTTGTTTGTTGCACTTCTACCAACTGAAATATTGTGAATTAATATCCATAGACTAATGAATGAAATGAGGTGTACACAAATGTATACAGCGGGCGTTAATGAATTAAATTGACTAATGCCCAATATTATAAACGAGCTAACAAAAAATGCTAGATAGCAAACACTTTCAAATGGGGTACCAAATTTATATAACAGTTTCTTCGAGTTTTTAACAGATATTCGCACACCCAGGCCCCTCTTTCCCACTGGGCACTCTGGGCACGTGCCCAGGGCCCCGCGATTGATAGGGCCCCCATATCACCAAACGATAACTGATATTTACTACCGAAAAACATATTTATTTATAGAATGTGATATGCTCAAAAACATAGATTTTGAAGAAATGATTAACGCCCATCACAAATTTAGAAGGGTACCTCTTCAATCAACATAGATTTTTAAGCACTAACCTGCGAATGCTAAAAGAGTTACTTTTGTGGATTATATTGTATTATCTATTCATTTAATGTGACAGTTAAAACATAAAAATAAATCTAGAACCATGCATATCTACTTTCTTTGTCTATCTTAACAAAATAGTGCACTGTCAAGGTCATAGGGGCCCCATTATCCTAATGTGTCCAGGGCCTCCAATAGGTTAAAGACGGCCCTGCGCACACCGTTTTTACTCTGGGTTAGTAAATATATGTACTTTATATATCTTATATATCTTTGTTTTTACTTCCTATGAATAAAACTATGTCGAAAACTTCAAGAGAACTGTCATATAAGTTCATAGTATCCAATTTTACATCTCAAATATTAAATTAAACCCACAGTTCCACCCTGGTTTGTTTTTGAGATATTAGCCTAGGGCAATTAAAATTGAACAACCAGCATGTGTGCATTACAAATCATATATCGCTAAACAGTCAATAATCGTTCTATAAGGGTTAATTTAATACTTAAATTTGCAATTCAATTATTTAAAATTCTTCTCATTATGTTCGTTTATACGATCCGGTAAATTGATTAAAAAAAAGACAATCCGATTTTGTTTGTTTTTTGTTTGTGCGCATCCCTACATCGTCATGAAATTGTTTATTGTTAATAATAAAGTACATTTTGTCCTTTGTTTCCCTCCGTAATATTGCTTTTATTGTAGTGTTTATGATCACATAAAAATGTTCCGGTATAAAATTCACTTAATGTCGCACTGTGTGATATTAAATTCACGGATTTACAAAAAACTGTTGCGTTTTCAAAATAAATACGAACAAAATATGAATAGTTATTGTTTTATCTATAGAACTGGATAGGTATATTGTTTATTTGTTATTAATTTGCTCAAGTCTTTTTGAACTCGGGAGTTTAATGTATATTATAATATTAAATTGTTGACTAATATAAATATATTTTTTAGTATATTTACAAAATATTTTTTTTCTTTTGTTTTATTAATTTTATTTCTTTTAGGCTTTGTAATTATTTCATTCTTAAACCCCAGTCATTTAAAATTCAAAAAGGACGACCCTTAATTAGTCAAGGACTTTACAGAATATAAAAGAATTTTCTTTTTACTTATTTTTTAACAAACTTGAAAAAATATTTGTAAGTCTCCCTCATTTCACTTTCTTTGAATTATATTTACAACCTTTATTAAAGTATACTACATCAAATGTTCTTACATGGTAAATACGTACAGCAATCACCATTAAAAGTAAGTTTACTTACTATAAGCTATTAATATAAATCAAAAACGACTTATCAATATTCGACTATAAATAAATACTTACAAAAAATAAATATTAATGTACAGATAAGAAAAAGTTAAAAATAACAAAATAAATGTTGTCCAGTATTTTGATTATCATTTTAACTATGTTCGACTTTATAGAGCAATAATGTTCTAAGTATGAATTATTATAATTTTTTTTTGACCCCTTTCTAATTTATTAGGTCCTTTTTCGGGCCTCATTGGGTGGTACTTAAACACACTTATTTCTTAAAATTGATAACACTCATAAAATTAACTGTCATGTAAAACTTTTGTATTTGCAAACAGGCTCCTTTTGGAACGTATCTACCGCGTAAAAAGAGACACTACTGTAATAATAACACAATTATATCATGAGTCAACAAAAAAAAATCACGTGCTCTTGCTGATATAAATGTATCACATGATTTGACAGACTTTTAGCGTTTCCAAGGTGAGACATTAGTTTCATGATATTAATTATAAGTCACATGATACATGTTTCGTGATATATTTTCAAAAATCGCATATATCATGACTGTTTCCACGATCAGTTATAATTTTTCAAGATTCAAAATTATCATCGTTTAAGTTTTCACGACGAAAATTTATTTTAAAATTAAATATTAAAGAAATTCATGTCTCTAAAGTTTCACGTGTTCTTCGTGAACTAAATGTCCCGCAAGAAATTAGTAACTTCGTTACATTTCCACGGTGAATCATTATAGTTTCATGATACTAACTCACATAAGATATGTTTTGTTATAATTGTTACTGATCTTTTTGTTTCATGAGTCAAAAATATATATCGTCCCTTAGCTTACAACACCGCTCAAGTCGTTTTGACCAACTTAACAGGAGAACGAAAAAACCGTGTTTTATATAGGCTACCGGCTTGCGCGCTCTCACTATTTATTGAATTGTGGTCTCTTATTGTCCGAAACGTCTAGAATGTGATTGATAGATCGACGCGCAATGAGTAGTTCTATCCAATGGCATTAAAATGTAAAAACTGCTAATTTTTGACTTATGCGGTGTTGTTAGCTAAGTGACGATATGATAAAAATCGTGGACTCAATACGGACTTTAATGGAGAACTTCTGTTTTAGTTTACAACAATGTCGGTAAGTTTGACTCCGGTCTGTGATATTGACAGAGAGTGTTTGTAACGGGAGCAGAGTCAGCCGCCGCTAATTACTCGCGAGTAAAAGTTTCAGGTGTTAACAGCGATAGCAAACAAACACTGCGCCAAATTATAACACTTTTAATTGTATACAAACATGTGCCCGGCTTCAGTCGTGCTTTTATTGCCTTTGATTAAACTTAATACAGAATTATTATGGTTGGAAATGATATTAAAGTACAGTATACATATATATGTATACACATATACTTATACAATATTATTTGTTTAAGGGACAATTATATTTATGTAGGTATGTATATGTGTTTCATATTTACATATGTACCATATTTGCTTTGTGAATGTGAAATAATATTTTTATAGTTTCTTGTTGTTTAAATATTAAATTCGTTGGTTTATTTATTTTATAAATACAAATACAAAATGTTAATTTAGGCTTATTATATATACTTTTGTAATTTACTAAAAAATTTCTTTAGAGTCGTTTAGGTATATTTCAAAATCGGTGATTATCTTTTGAATTTTTGTAGATCTTGATTCAGAAATATCAATTGTAAATTTTCTTTAATAAGAAATTTATTTTCATATATCTTAACTAACATTAGTTTTCGTTATGCTCCTGCAGAGGACTTATTAGGTCGAAATACGTATCGAGTAAATTTCATTGTGGTTAAAGATAAAGGACAGAATACAGAATTGTCTTATTTTTCTAGAATACCTACCTGTATACATTAAGTTAATTTCTATAGTTAATGAAATTAATAACATTAAATAATTAATGACATTTTGAGAGACAATACGTAATTATATCAATCAGGAATTCATTGTAAAATAAAAATATCATAAACCTTGATTTTGTTTCTTTTATCCTGGTTTTTCATTTACTTTTATTTGAATGATGTCTCATTGTTTATTTTCATATAAAAATTTTCTCCAAAAAAATCACACTTTACGAAGGTACTAAACGTTTAATAAAACTATGTATTAATTAAAAATATTAATTAATCGCTTTTAATTCTAAACAACGATAAGCTTAAAACTCAAAATCTTAAAAATAAACAAACTAATAAAATGTTATACAAACTTCCTCTAATACGGCGCACAGTGGTCCTAAATTGAGTTCTGTCTGGTCAAAAGTATTTAAATTATATGTAGAATATTTTATTAATTTAGATAATTATGATTTTGTGGATCTTAACCCAGGTAACACCGAGCCCAATGCTCTAGTCTACATATTTAGAAAATACAAAAATTTCATGTCAGGTATACCTACATACTTATTTAGCTGTATACTATACTTGATTTATTATTGTAGCAAATTTAATTTTTAAAATTACGATCTTTTGCCCAGCTAGAAAATTAAATCGAGCCACTGTAAGATGGTGTTTGTTTTGTTAAAATATACACTTTTGAACAATTTATTTATATTAATAATTTTATCTATAGGGTTAAAGGTGTCGTCCTACATATTATCATTCATCCGAGTTATTATTCATCTAATTATTTCGTCAGGTGTATTACCTAACACACATGTTTGCATTCTTCCGTATAAGTAGAGGTGTGAGTATGAATAGAATTATAAATGTCTGAACAAAATGTGCCATTGTTTATTTGGAAACAATCACAGATTACTTCCTATAAACATGTTGAAACTTTTTATTACGGAAATACACATAATTATATAATTTTTTCTCGAATTAAGTCTTTATTAGTTCGTTTATAGGTTTTTATATTTTAGAAGACTTCTTCTTTCATTTTGGATTCCTTACTTCTATGGTTACATAGGCACATGGAAGAAAAGTCTTGTCCACCATTTCTATACGTTTTTGGGATTGTTGAATTCGAATCCGGGGTTGGTTTGACTCGGTCATGTCGCATTTCGTTTCTAACCTCAAAAAAAGTGATGAAAGTTGAAACATTAATTGAAATACATAGAAAAGAATGCGATAATATGTTTTTTTAGGGTCACTGGGTCCAAATTCGGAGTTAGTTCGCCGCATTTCATTTAACCTCAAAAAAATTATTTAAAAAAATTACAAAACTGGATATGTCGGAGAAAATTTACTTTCATATTTCCCTGTGATATCTCGTTCTTTTATTCTCGAAGGACCCATGAAGGGGTTTCCTCTTAAATGTTTAAAAAATGACTAAACGCTGAATACAAAAAAAATATATCGGGAACAGTTTTCGTTTTTTTAATAACTTTTTTGAGGTTATAAATGTAATAGTCAAACAATAACCCCGAATTTGGGCTCAAGACCCTATAAGCATATAAAGGTTTTCTTTTCTGGGCATTTTAGTTAATGTTTCAAAATCATTTTGACACATCGATTTATTGATAAATATTCTAATCAGGGTTGTGGAACCTATGACTCCGACTCCTCTATTTTTCTAATGTTCGACTTTTTACTGTACACTTTTTTTTTAATTCCGTTTTCGGGCAAAATTTTTTTGAGTGCATTCAGATGATTATGGTTCCGGCCAGAATTGAAAATTTCAAATCATTGTACTTCAAAATTCAAAACGAACAAAAAATATTAAGTGTGTAAAGAAGTAAAAACCATTATTTAATTAAAGGAATCGGAGTCGGTACTTTTTTATCAACTCCGACTCCACAACCCTGATTCTAATTATATTTTTACCACTTTTACAGCAAATTTAACAGTTATATTAGTAAATTTTTATTAAAATATGTAATCCATCATATTTTTCTTCCATTCCGGAATAGAAATCTTTAGAACACATTATTTTGCAGTTTACTTTTTCAATTATATTAATAAGTTAATAATATTTCAAGAGTTTGAAATAATCTTATTTAGTTTCTTGTTTTGCTTTACGACCGACACCAGAGTAGTTTAAATTCCACAATATAGAAATATGAATATTGTTTCTGTTGTATACACAGAGGAAAACGTACAATGATAAAAGAGGGGGGGGGGAAGAGGTAGCAATAAAAACAAAGTGTATCTTCTTAACAAGTTATAATATATAAAAACACACACACAGAATTTAACTAATCAAAATATTATAAGGAAATATGCGCAGTTCGGGTTTCTTTATCTAGTGCGTGTATTAGAGAAAGACGGGCGTACACGCTGTGGGGTAAATGGGGTACACAATATAGAGATGAAGTAATTTTAAACTTTGTAAATACAAACAGCTTTGTCTGGCGGCGTGCTAAGTTCTTCAACGAATTATAGTTGTTTATGTATTCTGCACTTTTCATTTCTCATCTCACCGTGTATGTATGAAGTTTTAACAGTCTATAGTACAGCGTCTTCATGTTGAAGTATACGCACCTCATTAAATAATTATATCTAATACATTTCAGCACTTACACAGTCATTGTGACTTATTATAAGTGCATAGTACAGCTGAGTAATCTATGTTTCTCTAAAGTGTGATATTTTAATTTGTTGACGAATAAATTAAATATAAATAATATTTTACTGTACCGATTTTTATGGGATTTTCGATCTTAAAAAGCCCATGTATCATCACGCTAATCAAATATTATTGAGCTAGCCGTTGGATCCGGTGTTATCCGGGGATATTAATTTAATTAAATATAAAATAACCATGCCTACCCATCATGCCCAACCAATATGGTGTTAATCTTAGATTTTCATAAAATTACCCACCGGAAAATTATTTAACTATTGGTGAAAACCGCATTAAAATTGGTTAAGTGGTTTTCGAGTTTACCTGAAACATAAAGAAAATAAAACTTTTATATTGATAGAGATAAGAAATATCATTTTTATTTTTATTAATACTAAAAATTCAAAATTTGTTTTATACGGTCCTGACCTAATTTTTCAGTTTTTCAAAAAATTGTTATTAATAAAATCCACTGACATTGACAGCTGTCATTTTTAAACCACGCCCATTTCAAACGTCAAAAAATAAAAACAAAATACTATTACCATGAAGTTACCTTCATGACTATTGCATTCAAAAAAATCTGTTCCTATGTTCATGCGTTACGCGACTATGGAAACTATTATATTATGTCAATTGCTACTGAACCGATTATAGTGTAATTTTCATTGTTTTACAGTATCAAATCAACAAGATGAATACTATATGTATATGTAACCGTGATGAAATTGTAGTAGCTACGTATTTAGAGCAGCCGGTCGCACGTGCATTCACTGATTTCTAAATACAGGCCTGCGAATCCACGAGAGAACCCTTTTTAAATAAATTGACTGCACTCTGATTGACCCTTATCATGTTTCCGTACTTTTTAACTTGTTACAAAACAAATTGAACAATAATCGTTGTAGTGCGAATATTTAAAGTGAAGTCAGTTTATTAAAGCGTAGGGCGGTGCCTATAATATATTCAGAATTCTACCGGTGGAATTTACAAATTCGACCTTAATTAAAAGCTCTCATTTCCATAAAGATATCTTCATATGTTTGTTGCTTTACCGTTTACTGAATTAAATTTACATTTTTACACCGTTGTTAATTCTTGATTTAGTTATGTTTTGTTAAATTGGTGAATTAATGTTAATAATTGGTTATTTTTTTCTGTTTGTTTACTTTAATTTATGTAGTGTGTATAAAATAACATTGTTAAAGATAGAAAACAATATTTCGTATATAAATATCTTTAGAAGAACTAGGAAAAATGAAATTATTTTTCTTTTTGCGTGGATGTAGACTTTTTTATGGTGAATTGAAAAAAGTATTTACTAACAACGTTATCAATATATTTATTGTTATTTTATTATGATTAAAATTATTGGGTATTAAAAGGATCGAATTTACGTTTAAGATATGCTACAGTTTAAAGTTCAAATCTAATTTAAAAAAAATGAAATTTTCCCTTTCTTACTCTAGACCAGTGGTTCTTAAACTTTGGTATAAATTAAAGTATTTTTACATTTTTATTTACCAGTAATTAATTAGTATCTAATAACCTTCTTTGTTTTTTTTTCTGTCCGGTGGATGGTCCTTGAAAAATAATTGTTCAAAAGTGGGTCCCTAAACCATATAAGTTTAAGAACCGCTGCTCTAGACTTTAGAATCTAGAGTCTAGATTCTGGATCAATTTGTAATGATCTCTGCTACTTATTTAGCTTTTGTTAAAAATATTAAAAAATCTATTCTTTAGGACTCAAAATGTTTGCATCCAAATCCGGCCTTGATAGACTAATATATCGATACAAAATATTAAAAAAAAGATCTAAAAAAGAATTCTAACGAAATATATATATTTTTTTATGTAGACTAAAAAAATAGTATCTACAAAATCGGCATATGAAAAATTTCAAACATCTTTGGAATTTCTATTAGAAACACAAAAATATGAAACATCCCTATATGCATTCATAAAAACTCAACCAAAATTCCTTGAAAAAAAAACGCCCCTTTCTCCTCCCCTTTCCTGACCGGCCTATCAACAAATCCTTGGCCTTTCTAGTATTCTTCTGTTTTCTAACAAACAAAAATCACACCAAACAAAATAATCGTATAATACGCAGTATCTGTCAGTAAAGGATCTTCCAACCGACAATGAAATCAAAGAGAATAAGAAGAAGACATTGGAATTAATATTCAATTACAAATAAGAACAAAATTTGGTCAGTTGCAAGTCGAGCCTCGCGTACTAGTGCTCGGTACCGTATATCTTTTAAATTGATTCGTTTATGTTAATTTAATTAAATTTTAACAGAGTTAGACCCACTAATTCTATCAGAAAACAGATGGCTCTTATAATAATGAAGAAGATTTCAAATAATTTTCAGATTTTTCTCTTAATAAACAAATATTTTCGTTAACACAAACAAAACGTGTACAGATTTAAGTTCCTTGAATTGTTAGCTTTTATTTGATACCCCACTCGCCGGGATTTAATTCAAAAAAAATTTTTGGTAACCAATTTGCCCCCCTCAAAAAGCACTAAAACTTAAAAAAAAATATTACCCAGGTTTGTTATTGGTCCACCATTTACCTACTATAATTCTTTTAAGAAGGCTGTGACAGAGTGACAGATATACACAGTGTTGATTCCAAAAGTGTTCCTTATTTAATTTCGGTCTGGAACATTAGAAAGTAAAGTAAGTCACCTTGTCCTCTGAACGATACACATAAAATACACCCCACCCCCCTTAAGTGTAGTACAGGGCGTCACACTGTAATATGCAGTGACCTATACGAGTTTGTTCAACTTATTTAACAGTACCGATCGATAGTTCTCTCCTACACTAGAGAAGAGTGCATACATGCGCCCGGAATGCATCTGGCGGGGCGCCCGGAAGAAGTTCCGGAGATAAAAATCAAGCTACTTGACGTGTACATTATAAAGTATGTACGTATATGCAAATTGAGTGGGAGGAGGTAAATAAATATCCTTAGTTATAAATATAGCAGACTATATTAGTATTTGTGACATACGGAAGCCATACTGATTAAATCTTCTTATTGTCGATTTTCTTATTTTCTGTGAAGTTAATTTTGACGTATTACTACGTCTTCCTCGGTGGTATTAGCAGGTAATTTCGTGAGCACCAGTGCAAGAATTTTATGCACCACACTTTGAAAGCTTATATCTCTAGAACTAGGCTATTGATTATACCGGAAAATAAGAGGTAGAAAGGAACAATTGCGATAAAGGGTTTTTATTGTTTAATATGTTTGTTTGACACCTACAGATGATAAAAACACAAAGTGCTACTAAATTCACCCTTGCGTTTTTTAGGGAGGGGTTAAACTAGTCACTTTTCAACATTTTAAGTATAACTCGAAAACTAAGCAAAATTTGACAATTTTACAAGAATGATTTTTTATAGAAAATTAAATTTCCCATCAAAATAGATGATTTGAAAAATTAAAAAAAAAATTTTATACAAGAAATATTTAAAAAAACAAATCGAAAAAATATCAAAAAGTCACAATTTTTTCAAATTTTTACTAAATTGCTCATAATTTTTTTCTAAGTAAAGATAGGTATAGGACATGCTTTGGAGAAAAAAAAGTAGAGGTGACGCCTGTCACAATATTGAGTCGAAAAACTTTTTTTGATGAAAATTGGCTGAGCTATAGTAATTCAAAGTTTACCATTTTTTGTAATTTTTTCTCAAATCGTAACATAATCCATATTATAGGCAATTGATTAGAGGTTTTTGAAAGGTTAAACGGTTTGTATTGTTTTATGTGTTTGTTTGACGCCTACAGATGATAAAATCACAAAGTGCTACCAAATTTACCTTTGCGTTTTTTAGGGGGGTTAAACTATTTACTTTTCAATGTTTTAAGTATAATCCGAAAATTAAGCGGATTTTGACAATTTTACAAGGATAATTTTTTATAGAAAATTTAATTTCCCATCAAAATGGATGATTTAAAAAATTAAAAATAAAAATTGATGCAAGAAATATTTTAAAAAATTTATAAAATATTTCTTGCATAATTTTTTTTTTTAATTTTTAAATCATCCATTTTGATGGGAAATTTAATTTTCTATAAAAAATTATCCTTGTAAAATTGTCAAAATCCGCTTAGTTTTCGGGTTATACTTAAAACATTGAAAAGTAAATAGTTTAACCCCCCTAAAAAACGCAAAGGTAAATTTGGTAGCACTTTGTGATTTTATCATCTGTAGGTGTCAAACAAACACACAAAATAATACAAACCATTTAACGTAATTGTACCTTTCAAAAACCTCTAATCAATTGCCTATAATATGGATTATGTTACGATTTGAGAAAAAATTACAAAAAATGGTAAACTTTGAATTACTATAGCTCAGCCAATTTTCATCAAAAAAAGTTTTTCGACTCAATATTGTGACAGGCGTCACCTCTACTTTTTTTTCTCCAAAGCATGTCCTATACCTATCTTTACTTAGAAAAAAATTATGAGCAATTTAGTAAAAATTTGAAAAAATTGTGATTTTTTGATATTTTTTCGATTTGTTTTTTAAATATTTCTTGTATAAATTTTTTTTTTTTAATTTTTCAAATCATCTATTTTGATGGGAAATTTAATTTTCTATAAAAAATCATTCTTGTAAAATTGTCAAATTCTGCTTAGTTTTCGAGTTATACTTAAAATGTTGAAAAGTGACTAGTTTAACCCCTCCCTAAAAAACGCAAGGGTGAATTTAGTAGCACTTTGTGTTTTTATCATCTGTAGGTGTCAAACAAACATATTAAACAATAAAAACCCTTTATCGCAATTGTTCCTTTCAAAAACCTATAATCAATAGCCTAAACTATTTATATTTAAAAAAATGTATTTTTGCTTCCTCGCAATATCGAAGATACGAGAAGCTTTGTGATCGTTTTAAAACGAGAAAAAAAATGTGTTCTCCGATTTTAAAAATTTTACCGGATCTATCCGTTTCAGGTCAAGACAAACATTTTTTGTTCCGTGTCTGTCTGTCCTCCAATCCTTGTCACACCACTTAACCGATATTAATGAAACTTGGTTGGTTGGTTGGGTCTGGTTTGAGGACGGTCCCATTTCAAAAGTATTAAAATCGTGTGTAAAGGGGAGGGGTGACATTTTTGTAGAGCATTCAATTTCTTATAATATAGATCACCTACGTTTGTTGAAAAATATTCTTTTACAAAGATTTATCTCAATTTGATTTAAAAAAATCGTCATTTGTTTTTTAAAATTAATTGCTATTTACTTTGACATATTAAATGTCATTTTGACATTTGTATTGCAGAAAAATAATGATTTTGATTGAAATTGTCAAAAAATAATAACGAGGTGCGTATAAAGAAAAATGTCGAATTAATATTTTTTATTAAAATTGTATGAAAATTAAATTGTTAAGCAATGACAGGCAGTTCAACTGAATACTTTATCGGGTTTTATTTAAATTGTTCAATAATTAACTACATTTGATGAATTTAGCACGAGGAAGCACTGTGCATTTACTTGGCAGATGTTTTATAATGGTATGAATTGTTTTGACTTTAAAACAATATAATTGAAAACTTTCGCGGTGATCATGAAGTGAACCTTGGCTTCTAGTTATAAACCGCGTCGTTTCAATTATTGATAAATAAATAAATGATAAAAAAGACTGCATTGCCATACAAAACAAAACATTTAATAATATCACAGCTAAAACTTCTCAAAACTTCAAGAACTAACTAAACTAGCAATTGGCTTAGTTAATTAAATTAGTTAAAACTATTAATAACTTTCAGCACTTTATTTTTACAAATAATATATAGAGGAAACTCAAGAGAGAGACAAAATAAAACAGAAAAGGATAAATATATAAAATGCAATGTATAACGGATGCAGTAAAAAATCACTCAACGTTTTTTATTACCTCAAATATTTTTTATCACAGCGGTGTTGTCCTTTTTGAAAACAGGCATTCTGTGTTTGTATATAAATGTATTTGATTATAATGTCCTGCATAAAAAAACACCACTACTGAATTGATGATGTACCAGTTACCATGGCAACGCATGCGGCATACTTGATTTTTCCGCAATAGAAAAATAAAACTTTGAATAAAAGTTAAGTTTATTTTATTTTTTAGTAACCTATATTGAGAAATGTAAATGTATACAAAAATAATATCAGACCATAATATCGCACATAAAATTAATATTTATAGTATACATAGAAAATTATAATTAATAAAACATTTTTAATTTGAAATTTAGTTCATTTTAATGTTTAGATACTATACATATTTTACATATGTATAATAAATATTCTAAAATAATAGGCGATACATATAAACAGGATGGTCAATTTCTGGAAAACCAGGAAAGGTCAGGGAATTTTGCTATACACGGAAAAGTCAGGGAATTTTTATAAAAATGCAAAATCACACAAATTCTCGCAAATATTTAAAGAGTGACGTTTTTTTTAGGTTTTTTATCTAAATTTTTTAAATAAAAAACAGGGGAAAACGGTAAAAATTATCCTGGAAAACCGGGAAGTCAGGGAAACTTGTTCTAGAGAAATACTAGTCACCCTGATAAAAATCAGCTCGGAGGTTTCCCATCTTTACTCTAAAATATTACACGTAAAATAATATCACATTTTGCAAGAATATTTTACTCCGGTATCATTTCAAACAATGTTGCTACATTACTATAAAACTCTGGGAAAGAAATACAATGTTGATGCTACCTTTTTAAACTATTTTTATGACATATTTCTCTGCATTTAGACAAATAATAATATGCATACACCCAGTGGTAAATTCGGAAAAATAAGAGGACCGTAACCATTATACATGGGCTTTTGCCGGGGAAGGGGGGGGGGGGGGGGGGCAAACATAACATGTAAAGATAAATCGATTAAGTACAAATTTTTAACGTATATGAAAAAAATTCTTCGATATAAATTTTCGTATTGTAGTAGCCTCGAAACAAACTGATAAATTTTAAATGTGTCAATAGTGTTTTGTTTATCAGTTTGTTTTATGCTTATGTAGATATGTAATATGACTGGAAAGATAACTTTAATAAGCAAGCGTGCGCTGATAATGATAGTTTTCGACGCACCACTTTGCTTCCAGTATTCTCTAACCTAAACATGTTTCAGTTGTTTCCATGGTTACCAACATTTCAATGTTTTTAGTACAGAGTCGGACAAGGAAGTGCGGTACACGAAAAATAGCTTATCTCTACCATAGACATAGAATGGATTGAACAATAGCCTCATAAAATTGACCACTCTTTTTAAAGAGACAAAACGAATATGTAGCCAATACTTGTCTCTTTTCTGTAGGTCTGTAAGTGGTCTGTAATGACTGCAAACCTGTGGTGTAACCAATTAGAATTCTAGAAAGAGACAGGTATTTGCTACATATTCGCTTTGTCTCTGTCACACTTTTTCGCCAGTATTTACTTCACAGTTGGATAGGGATTGCTTAGTCCATTCTATGGTTTCCAGTATTCTCTTACCTAAACATGTTTCAGTTGTTTCCATAGTTACCACTTTTAGTATAGAAAGTCGGTTTATGCTGTCAGCCAATCAGACCTCGTTAGACAAGGAAGTACGGTACTCGAGTATCATGACTTGCCTTGTGACGTCACCACGAAGTTCTTTTCAACACTCTAGATTTCAAATGGTCGCCAACGCTGTCAAACTGTCATAATATAAATTTGATCAATATTGATTTATTATTGTGTTCTGTGTCTGTGCTATTCATTTATTGTTATATTGAAGCTTCAGACATGATATTAATTATATTTATTTGCGATTTGTGTTTAATATTATACAGTTAAAATCATAGATAAATAAAAAAATCAAGAAGGTAGAAAAGAACTTCATGGTGACGTCACAAGTAAGCGAACCTAGTCATTTACTAACCTTGCTCGAGTATAAGCTATCTCTAGGGTTTTTGTGGTGGCATTTCTAAAATGCACCAATCACACGTACTTATATTTGTCCAAAGCCTACTACAATACTTCTAATTCACTCAATTCAATGGAATATGATAATATAAAATAAAAAATTATAAAAAAAAACTTTTTTAAAAACAATTTGCCTTTAAAATGCCGACTAAAAAGCTGAAAATAAAATTAGGTTCGTTCTAATTATTGCATTTTAAAAAAAGTTGATTTTGTTCATACTAGAAGAGTTAAAAAAAGTAACTTCTAGTATGAACAAAATCAACTTTTTTTAAAATGCAATAATTAGAACGAACCTAATTTTATTTTCAGCTTTTTAGTCGGCATTTTAAAGGCAAATTGTTTTTAAAAAAGTTTTTTTTTATAATTTTTTATTTTTGAGTTTTTAGTTAAACATATACAAAGAACAAAATTCAAAAAAGTTAACATACCTCCTGAATCTTTACCAACAAATAACCATTTTTAATTTCGTTTTTATATCAAGTTAGTAATGATCATTATACAATTATATTTTTTCTATAAATTAATTATCACTAAAAACACATCACGTATATGGTATGTATATTAATATTTATTGATTTTAATAGATTTCCATGTATTTCTATCGTTGTCAAATGTCAATAATACAAAATATTTTCAATTGACAGTAGTAACAGATCAAGGTAAGTAAATGACTATCATTTACTATCCTTGGTAACAGATGATATTTTTTAAAACATGTAGCTATGGAAACGGGATATTTCGATTGAAACTTAACTCTCGCTATCACTGTGTTTTCAAATTGTATTGGTATATATAGTTGATTCGTTGCTACAAACATATAAAGAAATAAATAAATAATTTATAAATAAATAAATAAATATCGCGGTGAGTTAAATAAGGCAAATTTAATAACATTTGCTTGAAAATCAGTTCTATTTCCAGCTGCAATGTTCGACAGGGGTTAATTGAAATCAATTGTACGCTATCTTACAAACGGGCAGGTATATTAAATTACAAACAATTGTACTTTAACGTCAACAGTTAAACGTGCGCTTTATTTATAATATATTCTACACACATCAGACTCCGTGGCCGCGAATCAAAACGTGCAAACTGCTGGTTAGTATTCACGATAAAACAACACCATCTACAGAGTTATCAGGTGGAATATTTTAATTAACAGATCGATGCATAACAGAGGCTGAAACTGAGAGAGATGTTTATATGTAATGTTAAAGGTAGGTATATGTTATTCAATTATATACATATTAAATTGAATTTGTACTGTAATGTTTATATTAAAAAAAAGTGGAAATTAATTGAAACCGGATGTCGTTGCTTCCTCACTGTATCTGAAAAGTACTAGAAGATTTGTGATCATTTTTAAAAGAGAAAATAATGTGCTCTTCGATTTCAATTTTTTTATTAAATCAGAAACCTTGTCTTATGCATAACTCAGCAATCTCTGAATATTTGTGTTAATATTTCTATGATAAATTGAAGTTGGGTGCTTGAAAATTACTATAAAATTTTGAATTTTAGATTTCATTTAAATTATGTTTATTTTATAGAAAATTACGTGAAAAGTTGAAATTTTCAAACCGCAGGTCTGTATCTCACTCCGTTCTCGAGATATGGCCTCTCAAAGTTTTAGTTTTTTCAAAATTTTGGAGAAAAATGGCTGTAACTCTTGAACGTGTGGTCGGATTTGATTTTTGTCGACGGATTTGGAATCAGCGTGCCAAAATCTATATAATGACATGTATAATACTTTAAAATTAGGAAAAAAAATTTTTGCTGAAAATTGAAATTTTTCCAAGGGGTATACCTTAAAAAATGTAGATTTTTGACAAAAAAATTTTTGTCGAATTTTTAAGTGTTATATACGTCATTATATAGATTTTGACATGCTGATTCCAAATCCGTTGACAAAAATCAAATCCGACCACACGTTCAAAAGTTACAGCTATTTTTCTTCAAAATTTAGAAAAACTAAAACTTTGAGAGGTCATATCTCGAGAACGGATTGAGATACAGACCTGCGGTTTGAAAATTTCAACTTTTTACGTCATTTTATATAGAATTAACATAATTTAAACGAAATCGAAAACCTAAAAATTTTCAATCAAATTACATGCGTCAATCATCGGTTTGCTATAGAAATGTTAACTCAACACACACAAAAATAAGAAATAGAATCTAAATTTACTATATAATCAATAATTTTAACTATTTTCTATGTAATTTGTGATTTAAACCAGAGTTAATTATGTATTTTCATTGGAACCAAGATATTTGCGATTTTGTATAATGAATAAAAAGCAAAACAAAATAAAGATGTAATCTTTCATCCCCTGTCACGTATGGAGTGTTGTAATTAGTTTCAAAATACATGCAAGCGAAGCCGCGGGTATCAGCTTCACATATTATATAATTAATGAGGATAACAAAATAACAACTGATGTTAGTCAAATCGAATAATGAAAAGCTTCTGCGTATACCTAGATAAAATATGTTAAGCCTTCTAGGGTTAATAAAACTTGATTTGTTGTAACTGGCTAGTTAGATGGTTTCATATAAAAATCAACAAATTCGTGTGTAAAGGGAGGTTAGTATCCCAAAATCTTTTTTTGCAGCATAATGGGGAGTTTACATTTGCTGTTTTGCTCGGCCGAATACGATACTCGGACGAGTACTCGTAAGTGTCAACACCCGTCATCTCGTAATAGTGCCAGCCCGATCGCACGCGTTCCGACTCGGCTTCAGGTCTACTTTTTCGTGCGATTGGCTTACTGGTGCGAGCAAAAAGCATGTGTAAACAGATACATCATGCTGTCAACAATGTTATTTAATTCAAATCTCGCAAGACGACAATATTATTATATTTATTATAACAATTAAAAACATTAGTAGGTGGAATGAAAATAAAACTAATGAATTTTTTCAAGAGATACGGCCTTTAAAAAATCATTGGAGATTTGTGATAGTGGATTTATCATTTACGATGTTAAAAATAAAATAATTACTTATTACAGCTTATTACATTAACTAATGTGTTTATTACCGCATCTGTAACAATTTGGTTTATAGTAGTTACATTTTGAACTGAAGTTAAAAGCAATTGAGAAACGTCAAACCAGAAAGCATGTTTATCATATTTTAATGTAGACAGAAAAGTACTAGCGCTAGTATCACCGTGCTGCTAATCGTCCGAGTGTAACAGCAAATCTAAACTCGGCATAAATAAGGAACAATTGTCAAATTATTAATAAACATGGACAAAAACATTCTTCGAAATCAAAAATAAATAATAATTAAATAAATAGCGTTGACATTTCAAAATACAACTCAAAGAAAACACTAATGAGATATTTTTTTGTATCTCTATACAAAATGTCACTTTTTTTCGCCTTCATTTACATCATATGACATAATTTTCATATTAAATTATCACCAAATGATTCAACAGAAATACAAAGCCCACAGTGTCACATTATAATCGCCTTATAAGAACCTTAACGGTGCTATTTATACCTACACAGTAACACATAATTACCAACACACCACGCCTTTGTTCTATTTAAATGTTGGTACTCACTGAAAAAAACACATTCGAATATTTAAGAACAATATATGTACACCAGCGTATACTTAAATTCATTTTTTTAATAACCCGTATTAAGCTGTATACTAAAAATCCACCAATGACAAAAATTGTATTAATTCAACACCAATAAGTACCTTTGATTTTCATTTTTATTTATAATACTAGCCAGCTGTTACCCTAAATATATAGATATTCTAGGATCTTAGGATTTCTAGCGGTGAAAGTTCCATCAAAATCGGTTCAGTTGTTACCGTGTTAAGTTGAAAAGAAACGAACAGACGAACAAAACCACATGATTTTTTTTTCGATAAACATACGTTCTTATAGTTGTAAGTTAAAAATTTGAAATGAAAAATCAGTCGAGGATAAAAAAGAAATCGCAAATCTTAAAATACAATCTTTTGTGAAAAATTTGATCATATCACGTATGTATCTTTATAAAAAATTATATATTTCAATGTTGGTATCTACCGTACACGTCAGATTTTAACTTCCTTACAATGATGGATGATTTTTTATTAAAAAAAATGTAATTTAAATAGAACATTTCCGCTTTCTATCGTGCTGGAAAATAATGAGAAAATCTTATAATATATTTTTTGTGATGAATTACTATCATTATTATAAATTGAAAAATGCGCTAGTGTTAAAAATGTTATTAGAATTGCTACTTTAGCATAAAATAGGCGCGATATTTCTCTATTAAAAAAGTGTAGGTATAGAAATCAGTATGATACACGCTTTCAATTCTTTTAAAGCACGCAAAAAGTTTACCATTATTTCTTTTATACAGGGTGTCCCAGGACTGTGTCAAAGCTCAATATTTCATTTATTATAAGAATAAGAAGAAAACTTTAAATGCAAAAGTTGCCAGGCTAGAGGAGCGGCATAATTTAAAAACAGTTACATTTATACAGAGTGTCCCATAACTGCGTTACAAACCAAAGTTATGTTTTTTTAAATACAAACTATATATTTTTATTTGATAATCTAAAAGCATTCATTTTTCTGAGTATTTTGATGTATCAAGTATGGGATTATACAGAGGGGTTTAGAAATAATGATCAATTTTGTAAGAAAATAGGAGCATTTTCAACACCTTGTAATTTTCTAATTACAACAAAAAAAAATTGTTTTCTGTTTGAAGTAGTTTTGGTATATTCTCTATTATTGCGATATTATGTCAAACATTTACAAAATTGTATTATTTGTACAGGCTGTATCAAAACACTGAACCTAGTTTTTTTCAAAATTTTCAAATGGAACACCCTATATATTTTTACATTTTCGAATTGCCTGTTCAATTCTCAACACATTTTATAAACCATGTTCTATACCTAAATCCAGCCGTTAATATTTTATTAATTTTATATTAAAATCTTAAGATTTTTTTAAAAACAATAAAACTTTATTATATTCCATAAAATAATTAAATTTTTATGTTGTTAAAGTTTGTACGTTCTATTAGTTTGTTAAATTATTTTTAAGCGAACTGTTTTATTGATTATAATAAAGTTGTATTGTTTTTATAAAACATTTTAAGATTTTAAAATAAAATTAATAACTTATTAACGGCTGGATTTAGGTATAGAACATGGTTTGTAAAATGTGTTGAGAATTGAACAGGCAATTCGAAATTGTAAAAATATATAGGGTGTTCCATTTGAAAATTTTGAAAAAAACTAGGTTCAGTGTTTTGATACATCCTGTACAAATAATACAATTTTGTAAATGTTTGACATAATATCGCAATAATAGAGAATATGCCAAAACTACTTCAAACAGAAAACAATTTTTTTTTGTTGTAATTAGAAAATTACAAGGTGTTGTAAATGTTCCCATTTTCTTACAAAATTGGTCATAATTTCTAAGCCCCTCTGTATAATCCAATAATGATATATCAAAATACTCAGAAAAATGAATGCTATTAGATTATCAAATAAAAATATATAGTTTGTATTTAAAAAAACATAACTTTGATTTGTAACACAGTTATGGGTCATCCTGTATAAATGTAACTTATTTCAAACTATGCCGATGCTCTAGCCTGACATCTTTTTCATTTAAAGTTTTCTTCTAATTCTTATAATAATATGAAATATTGAGCTTTGACACAGTCCTGGGACACCCTGTATATGAAATATGTATAATATTTTAAAATATTTAAGGATATATTTCTTATATTGTTATTCATGGCAAACAATTGAAAATTAAGGAAATATGGTAGGCATTTTGATAATTGTGGTTTTTGATACTTTTTATCGAAACCATACTACTTATCCCCCCCCTCCGACATCCCCCAAAATATTTTTAGACTTTTAAAAATTATAAAATACGAAAAATTATATTATGAAATTAATATAATTTATAATTCTGTTAAGTTGTTTATGTATTTTCACAAGATAGATTCAAAACATCGCTTGATTTAATCTTCAACAAAGCGTAGTACACCGAGATGACATAATTTAATATTCTCAAGGCTGTTGTTCATATCTGCAATGCATGTACAAATAATATTATTTCCTGTATTTACCATGCATTTCTTATTTAATTTAAAATAGAAAACATTACTTCAATATGCAAATACTAATTGTTTACATGAGGAACACTGATGAACAAAAGACGAGATATTCAAATAAAATAAAGAAACATTTTATTTTACATTTATTGAAGCATAATTAAAAATAAAATATATATTTTTATATTTGTATAAAGTGATATAGGAAATTTGAAAACATACACTGCCGTGCTAAGCACAAAAGCGGTATCTCAAAAAAAATCATAAAGTTGATTTTTATGGCATCGAATAGCTTAAAAAAATACGAATCCAATGAACTAAGCCAAATAGCGATATCTTATTTAAAACATATGAAAAAACCCTTGAAAAAGTTTTTCCTATCTCAGGTTTACCTTAAATTACTAAGAGAATTAGAGGTATATCAATAATACGTAGGCGAATAACTGTATATTTTGATACCGCCAAAATTCCCAATATAATGAAAAAAAAATCCATTTAATAAATCAAAAAAACAATCTGTAAAAGAAAAATAAAACTATTTTTTCAAAACGTTGATTTTCTCGAAACTCGCCTTTACTGAGATACCGCTTTTGTGCTTACAATTAGCACGGCAGTACATGAACCTCGCTATTCTTAGTGGATTTATTTTCTAGATGTAGTTAAAGTAGAAAGTAAGTATTTATGATCACGAATTATGGAACCCTCTGAATCTTTATATTTTTTAAATCATTCGTCAGTAATAAGAAATTACATATTTTCTCTTCAAATATAGGCTGTAAACAAATAACAATATTTAAACTGTTTCTTCTTTAAGTATACTCTATAGCAATAATCACGAACATGTGTTCTAATGTCGAAGAAAACGGGGTACAGAAGCAACTGTGCTGCTAATAACGTAGAACTACTTATATAATATACCTGTGTACGAGTTTATTGTAGAAAATATGTATTATTACTGATTAATTAGCTCAGCTATAAGTACACAATCCTATGCAAATTAACTTAACTTTTTTATACTACTGTATTCAAGTCTTAGATTAGGAAATACCATGGATACAAAACAACCAAAATTTTACGGCGGTCATCTTAAATTTAATGACAGTAAGCTGCATTATTTGAGGTTATTCGATCATTAGAGCCATGTATAGATAAAAGTCTAAAGTTTTAATATGTTATTTATAGATAACTCATATATTTTATTTCAAATATTGGACGTATAGTTTTTGAGTAATTGGATATTAAAAATAGAGTTTTTGACACACGACAAATGAGAGAACTTGCCGAAAGTGCTCTATTTATTGAAATTCTACACAGTTGGCTATATAGAGACTATTATGAATTATTCGAAACTTCAACCTTTTTAAATACATAGATACTATAAAAATTATAAAACAAATATATTCACGTGTAATTTATTCAAATTAATTAAAAACTAGCTGTGCCATTACACAAATTAGTACATGTTACTATTATATACCTTCTATTTCAATTTTCAAATTAAATTAAACTTTTTTTACTTTTCATAATTAACAAAGTAAAATATTCCATTAAATGTAGGTACATGTGTTCTGAATATAAATTAAAAACAAAATTTTATGAAACCAAATCTTTTTTTACAGTATGCTAGACGTATAACCGTAAGGTCTTTAAATCGACTACGGTTTATTACATAGATAGATGGCCATTTTTTTAATTACACATAATTTCAATATATCAAAAATGTTTATCTAAAAATAAAATGATTAAATTCCAAGCTGTAGCCGTTCAGTTTGAAGAACCTCAACTATATTTAAATATAGATATTATTTGCAAATGTCACTCTTATGAAAATGTAAAATACATTTGGCTATTTGGAAACCGACTCCCGTGCCAAATGTCCCTACATATTAAAACTATATTGCAGCGAAGAAATATTGAAACCAAAAACTTGTTTAATATTCTAAGTGCTTTATGATTTTATAACCGTCCTGTATTACAATAATAGAGCTGTTGTGTTTTTTTCATCAGAAAGTTTTTTGGCGAGTATCCAAGAAGACAAAGTAAATGTGTAAGGTATAGCTTGATAGGACGATATTAAAAAAAAGTTGTGTAAGTTTTTTGTGTTATATGAAACCTTATAATATATCAGTAGTGCACAATCTGCTACGCATTTGGACAAAATTTTGTAACCTTTTGCGAGACATCAAAATTGTTTCGGATGAAGTAAATGAAAAAAATGAAACTAGTCTTTCAGACTTCTTACAAACTGAAGCCCATTCTACCCCTGAGACCTTCAAGATTTGGTAAACTTTTTGTTTTTATCCATGTTTTTAAATCTACTTCGATTTAATTAATTTAATTTTATTAAAGTCCTACTTGACTTAGTTGCACCCAGTCTAAATCTTTGAACTTAAAAATGTGATATTTTAGGGATTTCTTCCTTTTAGGACGTAAACACCAACTAACCAGGATTTTCCAAAATTCAACTCCTTGAGAGAGGGAAAGGGTGTTTAAACAAATTATTCTTTATATATTTAGATTCATATTTTATTCAGGCCAATGAAAATTATACATATTATAATCAGGTCATTAAAATATACCCCTAGTACACTGGTAGAAAGGATTTCTCAAACCAAGTAAACCTTGTTTTGTATATAACGAAAACAATATTTTCTTAAGATAAGCAATAATCTCTTAAACCAACTATAGTATTCTTGAACGAAGGAATACCGTACTTGGATTAAGAGTATGTTTCTTATATTAAGAAAATATTGTTTTCGTTATATACAAAACAAGGATTTCTTGGTCCAAAACAGTTTTTTTTTCTGTGTAATATATAAATTAATATGTAGATTTATTTTTTTTCCGAAACCAAGACTAGACGAGATTTACCTACCTAAATATATTCTTATCTCGTCTCGTGTAAAGCCAATATTATAGACAATCGAAACCCCCAGTCGGGGGGACTGTATCTTTTAAATATCCATTAGTCATTTAGAATTCAAAACTAATAATTACTTTTTTATAAACAATTATGTTTTAAGCAGGTATCTAAAAAAATGTTATTTAATAATTTCATAGAATTAAGCAAATACAAAAAGTAAAAAAGAAGTTCGTTACACATGTATGTCCATACAAGGGCGAATACAACTTATGTAGTATATGGTACACTTAGGCCATCCGCACACGGGTCGACTGTTTTGCAACGAGAATCTCAAACCAGTTGCGCAAGCGACCGTTTGGTGACTTTGCACGTGTAGTGTAATAGCTCACCGCACACGGCGCAACTGAAACAAAACTGATTTGAAATCAGTTTCCAACTAGTCTCATGCGACTGTGCTTGCAGGTCGAATTTCAGTTTCAGTTGCGTGGTTGCATACTGTTTGAATTTTCATTATTGTAAAAATAAAGTTTATTAACAATTAAAATTATTATTATTCATTGTTTACTTATTTACTTCATTCAAAATGAATGAACAGCTAGTGAACATTAAATTCGTCGAGAAGGTGGAGAATCGTGCAGTTTTATAAAATTACAACCTATCTGGATATTCGAAAAAAGACAAAACAGAAAAAGTAAACATGACAGGTATATTGTAGCTAGATATAAAATTTATATATTTATTATATAATATTAATAACATGTTTGATTTTATTTATAATTATAATTACATACATAATAGTATTAAAATATTAAGATTCAGTCGCGCTCGTGTGCGGTGTGAGGAAATAAATCGATTGCAAACCAGTTACAAAATAGTCGCTTGCGCAACTGGTTTGAGATTCTCGTTGAAAAACAGTCGACCCGTGTGCGGATGGCCTTAAAGGTTAAAAAGTAACAATCTATCATACATTATAATTGAAATCAGAATGTATAAAGGTAATACAAATTTAATAATTAATTGTATCAATTTTTGTGGTAAAGCGGGCCTTGACATTTCTACTTATTGAAGTTTGACAACTCCTTATAAACTTCCCCCTCGACATTCAATTAAAATTAATTGCATCGAATTAAATAGTTACTATTTCTTGTGTTGCAGATGCTATGGTGCTTCCACATACTTCAAGCACTTGAAGAAGAGCTGCTTCGAGAAGGTAAGTTTTAGTTATAAATAAGTTTAGTGTATTTAGAGTAATTGAATATATTTAATTTCTGTGTTCAAAAAGTTTCTGTAGGTATCAAGAATGCTTAAGTATTCTCGAACCTTTTGAATGTCCTTTGAGTATCAAACTAAGGATTGTATCATTTCTCGTTATATGTTGATAGGATCTGTATATTTATTATTAACTATACTCAGAATATGTATGCTACAAACTTCATAAAACAAAATCTTGAATGATTTTTTATAAGTTGAACAAAATGTTTATCTAATTATTGACTAACTGAGTAACAAAGATATAAAACTAATAACCTAGTTGTGTTACGAGTGTGCTCCGCAAAAGTGCGCTCTGTAATGTCAGTGGCGTATCTTTCGGATGTTTATTAAAAATAAATAAATTAATAAATATATTGTCTTTAAAAGTAATTTAGTAATAGTTCATTAACAGAGAAACTGCTAATAAAAATTAACCTAAGTGTTATTCCATGTTCCCTACTATCTTAAAACAAAAGGATTCGTTAATCCGATTAGTGGTTTTTACGTCATTTGGACACAAGCTAACAAACAGATTTTCGACATTAAATGTTATTAGAGATAAGATTGATTATCTCAAACTGTGCGATAAATATTGATTGGACCAACTGACATTTCAAGTTATATTTCCTTAATATATGCGAAATAAATTAATATATGTGAATCTGGCGTCCTGGGTGATATTTTTTCGCCTCCCCCTGCTAGGAACGATCATAATATCTAATCAATCATTAAAAATACATTCAATTATCTAAAATCTAAGACACGATTGTAACAATAGCAAAATCAAGCTTCTACTGTATTATTATTTATAATGTCTCTCTAACCTATACTTTACCCATTTTTCATTCACTTTAAAATCAGTGATCAAATCTAACTCAAATATAAATCATAACTTTCATTCGTATAAAAATTCCCTATGTTCTACTTTTCCCCAATCTCCAAACCTATACATAACCTCACAAATACACTAGACATTAGATTAATACACATTCCTACTTAATAGAGCATGAAATTAAAGCCTTAACTAAAACAGCGTACCAACTGCTACATGTATAACTACATAGAGTGAATTTCATGCAACATTTTCCAATGATTTTTGTTTCCAAATGTCAAATAGCGTTCTTCTCATGTCTAACAACATGTATACGTAATTTTTCATGTTTCTTTACACCCATTTTGTATTGCGGTTCATTTATTTTTATACTTTATACGCAGCACACTCGATCGTATTAAATTTAATGTAAATTGCACTTATTTATTATGCTGATTTACAGTAATAGCTATTTATGTGGATTCTTAACACTCGTGTGTATAATGTTTATTACTTCTATTTACTTAAGTTCACTAAACCTCAACTAGTTCGTAATTAGATTAGGTATTTCGAAGTGTGAGTAGGTAATTTGCTATAATAAACTTAAAAGCCGTCTTTGATTCTTTTGGTACTTATTGGTTGTTTACTTTATAAGAATAATAAAAATAACCTTACTCCTATTGGGTTTCAATAAAACTCTGCCGCACTGTTTGTTTAATTCTACCCTGACAGGCACAGATGTAACTTCTCGTTTCGGGTTTTGAAACTGAAGTCCCAAATTGTATATGTGACACTCTCGTGTCCAGTATTAAAAAGGACCTAGCAAATTTGCAAGCTAGCTAGCACTCATAAATGAGGTTATTAATTTTATTATATGTAGTATCTATGCATTAGCTGTGGAATTTAGAGCAATGATTAAAACAGTGTATCAATACAGTGAACGCTTCGCATAACGAACGCTGCACACAACGAACTTTCTGTTCGTTCATTACGCGACTCACACAACGAACCTCGCTTCAAACAACGAACTGCAACGTATTTCATTTTGCCGCCCAATGCTCATACGTATCACAAAGTCGCCTGAACTTCCAAGGTCGCACGCAGTCGATACTGCATCAACGCGAGTCAGTCGTTCTTTTCTGCGCTTAACTCACGCACGTGTTTGTTTTAATAAATGTAATTTTGTGAGTTAGGATTTGACCCCGCAAGCCTCGGTAGACTCTCCTAAATCTGAGTCTGACTAAAAAATAAAAATCGAGTGTACAATCTTTTTTATGTTACAGTACCATATTTTATGCTACAGAACGAACTAAATTTTTTAACATGTATTGTTATGGGAAAACGCGTTTCACATAAGAACTTTTCCTGGAACGAATTATGTTCGCTATGCGAGGCATCACTGTATTTGAAACCAATGAATTAATAAATTAATTCGACTCCTTTTCATTCTACATGCTGAAAATCACTTGAAACTGTCCCACGATCCTCTTCAGTAAGAATGAAACCTATATACAATACTTGGAAATCATATAGTAAAATTTACCACGACAGGCCAGGTAAAACGGATAGACGAATACGTATTATACGGACAAAAGGTATTTTGACAAAAGCGTGGTGGTGGTGTCAATGAGACAGCAGAGGTAGAGACGGGAGAGTGTGGATGTTAGTACAAATCATAGCACAATTACGCACGAACGGTGCTATGGTACTGCTGTTGGTGACGGGGAGTCGAACGACGGCAGAAGCAGCAGCGCCTTTGAATCATTCATGAGATATCCGAGTGTCTGTGTGAAGAGTAATTCATACCATACCAGTATTCATCTGCGTATACATGCACATACCTACTAGGGTTGCCAACTCTTAGATTACCTAAAATACCTATAAAATATTTTTCAGATTTTTTAGATGATTTGAGCAAATAAGCCGAATTAAATATCCCACATTCTCATTTTTTTAGAAGACATTTTTTTTAATTTATGGCACCCTAGTATCCTTATGTATTTTTTTATGCATGGTTTGTCTGACAGTTTTCGAAAATATATTTAAGGTTAAAACCTTACGTATACGTCTTAAGTTAAGGTTATAACCTTAGGTTTACGTCTAGCACACTATAAAAAAGATTTGGTTTCGAAAAATTGTGTTTTTAATTTATATTCAGAACACATTTAATGGAATAGTTTACTTTGTTGATTATTAAAAGTAAAAAAAGTTTAATTAAATTTGAAAATTGAAATAGACAAAACGGTATATAATAGTAACATGAACTAATTTGCTGTAATGACAGAGCTAGTTTTTCATTATTTTGAATAAATTACACGTGAATATATTTGAATATAATTTTTATAATATTTAAAAGGGTTCAAGTTTCGAATAATTACTTTTTAAAACGTCTCTGTATAGCCAATTGTGTAGAATTTCGATAAATAGAGCACTTTCGGCAAGTTTTCTCATTTATCGTGTGTTAAAAACTATATTTTTAATAATATCCAATTATTCAAAAACCATACGTTCAATATTTTAATTAAAAATGAGTCAAATATATGAGTTATCCATAAATAACATATTAAAATTTTAAAATTTTAAGACGCATAACACGCTATCTAACATTGTTTCCAGTGTGCTCCGCAAAAATATGCTCCGTAAAGTCAGTAGCGTATCAAATGGATCTTAAAATACATATCAATTATTTTTAAAGTATTTCAGTTATTATTCATTAACAAAAAAACGTTTATTTGGAACCATCATATCTCAGACAGACCAAATCCAACTGTAATTTAAAGCAGGCTTGTCCAACCCGCGGCCCGCGGGCCGCATGCGGCCCTCGAGCACATTTCGTGCGGCCCGCATAAGATTTAATATAAAATATAAAGATTAAAAAAAAGTAAAATATGAAAATAATTAACGATATCAAGTAAAAAAAGGTCTTCAGATTTTTTGTGTTATAAAGTAGTATAGATAGTGTACATACTACAAAGATATAAATAAATTAATCATGTAAAAAAAAGGTCTTAAAATTTTTTTGCGGCCCTTAAAAAAAATTTTTTGCTATTTTTTTGCGCTCTGCGGCCCACGAGGGTCAAAAGGTTGGACACCTATGATTTAAAGCATATTATAAATTTTTAATCGATGTCGATGGGATATACAGGGTGTCCAAGATAAGCGTGCAATGCATGGGGATATCCTAAACGGTAAGAGATACAGATGTGGTTAAATGAGATGAATTATTTGTAAGAAAGGGGTGAGTATTACAACATCAAAAAATATTAATAATTTTATGTGGTTCAGGCGGTATACCCAAAAAACTGAAAATTCGGAATTTCTTTTAATGACTATAACTTTTTTGGCAAAGTAGATAGGTACTTTTTGTTTGCGGTTTCTTAAAGCACTTTTTTGAGTAGAATTGTTTGGTGTATTTAGAATTTTTATATCACTTTTAGTTTCCGAGTTACAAGCCCTAACTTTAATTTTTCTTATGGGCTGCTAAGTTGGCTATATCATATTTGAACGTGTTTTTTACTCTACTTTACAACGATATATCACATGATATACTTATTATAGAAAATAAGTCGAAGTACTAAATAAGCCATGAAAAACAAAAATTGTTAAACAAAAATCGCAATAACAACAATGAAAATAACAAATGCATATTTAAAAACAATAAACTATTACAAAAAAAGGTTTTTACTTTTTTTTAATAATAAGTATGACATGTGACATATCATTGTAAAGTAGAGTAAAAAACACGTTCGAATATGATATAGCCAACTTAGCGGCCCATAAGAAAAACTAAAGTTAGGGCTTGTAACTCGGAAACTAAAAGTGATATAAAAATTCTAAATACACTAAACAATTCTACTCAAAAAAGTGCTTTAAGAAACCGCAAACAAAAAGTACCTATCTACTTTGCCAAAAAAGTTATAGTCATTTAAAGAAATTCCGAATTTTCAGTTTTTTGGGTATACCGCCTGAACCACATAAAATTATTAATATTTTTTGATGTTGTAATACTCACCCCTTTCTTACAAATAATTCATCTCATTTAACCACATCTGTATCTCTTACCGTTTAGGATATCCCCATGCATTACACGCTTATCTTGGACACCCTGTATGTATACAATGATAATGACACTTGGAAATAAAATAGCCGCCATTAAGTTTTAGTAACAGTTTCGTATAATGAAATAAGTTGCTTATTATACATCCATAATCTTTCGTAATCTTAGCAGAAAATATCTCAAATCTATCTACCTTTATATGACATATATAGTGTACTTTAAAGAGCTTTTGTACAAAATTTTCATAATCAATAATGCTTTACATACAAGGCAGGATTTAAAGTAGGTACAAGATAATTATTGTGACAAAAACTGACTTTCAGTTATTTTCATGACCAATTTGAAATTTTAAACAGTAATAATAATTTTTGAAAGTACCTATGTTGATTGTATGAATTCTTCATCAAATAAAAAAAATCATCAGATAATTTTTCAGGTCCCTTTATAAAATATTTAAATATTTTCCATGTCAAATACTTTCCGAGTAATAAGCTGTTAATATAAATAACGATATTGCTAATTTTAAAATTTGCATGGAAAATTCATGGTAATCAAAATATCATCGCTAGCCGGCTTTTGTCCATACTTGAATTAGTATTTTGGTGCAAATATATACAATTGGCTTTCATTAATTTGCTACTCGTTAATTGACGATCTCTCGAACTACATTTTGTAAAAAGCAATGCAGTATGTGTGAACATGATTCAAAGGAATATACAATATGTATAATGAAAAATCAATACAATTTTATAAAATACTCGTACATCAGTTAAAAAAATGTGAAAATGATATTGAAGATAAAAATATTTTATCAATAATAAATTTTCATATACACGGTGCCGAAATTTAAATCGCGCTAATCATTCGCTATACTTATCTACCTTTAATTTTTCAGATTCTATATATATTTTTAATTCATCTATTTATTATTATTTAAATTGAAAAAATGTAATAATTGCAATTTCACCACCTGTACTACCTGATTCTTAATATGAAAACAAATATGCGTCTATTTCAATATTATAAGAAATTAAATATCACAATGAGTTTTAGTTATTTGAACAAAATGATCATAATTCATAAATATTTTCAAAACTGTACAATTTTGTTATAAAATTATGTTTATTTATAACACAGGTGCACAAAATAAGATTATTTTCGTTTTTGTAATTTTTTTATGATACCAAAAAATTACAGAAAAAAATATGTCAACTTTCGATCCTCCATAAGTTTCATTGACCCAATCTAACGAATACCTTTTGTAAAACAGGCTTTTCTCTTTAATTTGAATTTTTTTTGTCACTGTACGACCATTTTTGACCAAACAAATACCACATTTTTAACTTTAAATATGTCTATAACAAATTATCAAAAAAAAAATTCTTTTTTGGCAATAGAAAAAATGTCTACGTTCAGCGAGATCTTTGTTAATGCCAAAATTGTATTCAGCACCCAAAAATACGTAAATACAAAACTTTTTTTGCCGTGCTTTATATAGTACAAACCAATTAAAATACATCGATTCAGGCAAATACAAGACAAGCATTATCATGTTCAAAATGTATACTAGGATCTTTAATAAACGGAAAATCCTAGCGATTACGGTTGGCAACCCTGTCACAAACAAACTCACACACAAAAGCAAGGCCGCCGTGATCTTGGTACGACGTTCGACAGATCTGCACTCGGGATTTTCTCCATTTTCCCGCATCGTACCCCTCCCTCCTTACCCCGCGCATACCTATCCCATGTGTCTGTTTGTCTGCATTTGCACCTATTCTGTCTAAACAAGATGTTTAAATCGACTTGAGATTTTTGTTGTGGAACAATACTTTTGTTACAGCGTATACAGTATACTTTTATTCCCTGAATATTTTTCCTATGATTTTCTACATGTATGGAACTTTCTTTGGTCTTTGTACTGGATGTATATGATATTTTCACTTAGATTATTCTTGACGTTTGACCGATATTTTACAGTCTTCTTGTGGATAAGTTGTGAGACATCGATCGATAAATCAATAATACAGTTTGTTGCAACGCTTTTAGTTATTCAAAAAGTTTGGTTAACTGTGTCTGTAAATTTTATTTGAGCTAAGATTCAAAATACCATGAATTTTTTTAAAATAAATAAGAACTAACTTTTCGTTGTCGTATGATATTACTTTACGTTTTGGCTCTCATGTCGGAGTCTTCTTCAGAAGTGTTTCTGAAAACTGTTTCAGTTAGCTCTTATGGATAACGGCCGCAAAAGCCTACATAAGAAAATCAGCTGAAATAAAGGTTATTTTTTATGTATTTTTTGGCCCTAATTTTGATCACCAATTAACGAACAGAATATCAATTATTTTTTCTTCAAATTTCAATTAATATTGTCGAAAAGGCTTTTGTTTCAGTTCTTTAAGTTTAGATGCATTTGAAACAATTGCATAGTCCTTTAAAGTTGGATCAGCCTGTACACTAGTAGAAAGAATTTCTCAAATCAAGTAAACCATGTTTTGTATATAACGAAAACAATATTTTCTTAAGATAAGCAATAATCTCTTAAACCAACTATAGTATTCTTGAACGAAGGAATAACGTAGTTGGATTAAGAGTATGTTTCTTATATTAAGAAAATATTGTTTTTGTTATATACAAAACAAGGGTTTCTTGGTCCAATACAGTTTTTTTTCTGTGTATATGTGAATGTCTTTCTATCTTATAACAAATCAAATATTTCATTTCATAGTTTTAAGTGAGCCATTTAGAATCCAAAAGCGACAAACTGACTATATAAAACATACAATCGTAAAAATTTATGTTTTCCTCTACAGATCTCGATAGGAAGTTTATTGGTCAATAAATAAAATATAAAACTATCATTGATAAAATTTTAACATCAAAAACTGACGATTCAATACTAAACAAACAGAATTTTGTAATAGGGTACCGGCAATCTAGACAATGCATTTTCAACTAAATGAAATCATATACCCATTGTCCTATTTTTTTATGCAGCACCTCCCAAATCAGATTATTCACACCTCAACAATGACCTAATCGCTCAGAAACAACGCAATCGAAAAAAAAAGAACCGATGAACACCAAATAACAAACGATTTTTTTGGAAAATGTTTGATATCATCTCTAAATTGCAGAACAACAGTGTTTATTGTTTGTTCAACAAAAATATACCACAAACACTTGTGAAGTGATACTCCGGTCGAATTGGTCGCGTGGGGACGACCGAGGGGTGAATTGGCGGGGGATCGACGCCATTACACTGATTAGATAAAGTAACTGTTTTTGCCGTCGCTCGGTGTACCCATTTTTGCCCTGAATATTGATGTTTAGATAAGCAGGAATGCTTTTTGATAAAATATACTGGTTTTTAAGTGGGGTTTTGTGTTGAACTAGTATTTTTTTATTTATATTGATAAAATATATACTTATGTATATGCGTGGAAAATGTTTAGATCGATAAGAGCAAAAAAGTGTATATTATTTTTTCTACTGTATGTACTAATGTACTTTTAGTTTACTACATGGGCTATTCAAAATATTAACCTAGTGATTATTTTGTAGTATTTTTTACAGGCAATCATATAATGGATTTTGATAATATTTGGAATTTGTGTCTGTTTTTTTTCGACCTGATATGAAAACTACTAAACAAAATTTGATGGGATTTTTATAAACAATAGTTTAGGCTTTCAGATAATTGAATTAAGGCAGGCCCGTATTAATGAACATTTACAATTGATTATTTATAATAAAAATATAAAATATATAAAAGTTAATGACGAAAACTCAATGGTTTTTGTGTTGTTGATGTTCCTACAACGATGCCAGTAATTTATATTTAATACCTTATTTAGAATAGTCTAGGGGCCAGGCGGCATATTTCTCTATAACTTATAGTGTGGCTTAATTATGCTTAGTCTACCACTTTTTACCTCTGCGAAAATTTTTGTAATCGCGGATTTTTCCCCCCTCCGAAACACATGCTTTTAGTGTTGTATAGAAAATTTATAGTTATAGTATTTTTTCAAACTGTAGAAGATAATATAATCTGACGAATATGCGAGAAAAAATTTGTCCGCTAAATTTTTTGGAAAGTTTTGGCTGTCTAACCACCGTCAAAATAATAACTTCTGAAAATATGTTGATAATCAGCTGATTTTTTCAGGATTGTTTAATAAAATTATCTAAAACCCAATAGATACTTTGTCGAACAAAATATTTTTTTCCGATTTTCCAGTCCGACGCGTGGAAATCGTCGTCAAAACTCATCGCGGAGAGAAAGAAATCCGCGATTACAAAATTTTCGCAGAAGAAAAAAGGTGGTGACTAGGCATAATTAAGCCACACAAGAAGTTGTAGAGGGATATTATTCAATTGCGTCATATGCCGCCTGGCTCTCAGACTATAAGTGGGCTCTCACACCGGAGCAATATAGCAACACAGCAATAAAGTAACAACCAATTAGAAACTAGAAATATAACAACATTATATTGCTTTGGTATAAGACAATATGTCCGATTCAATGTATATTGACCGATAGCAATAATATCGCTAGTTGTAAGTTGTTAGTTACTATATTGCTATATTGCTCCGGTGTGAGAGCCCTCTAATGGATATATTTTTATAAATATTTAAAAATACACATATTTTTTTGAAAAGTAATTAACGAATCAAACATATAGTTATTTCAGATTCATTTTCGAAAACAATTGTTAACAAATAATTGAATTTAAAAAGAATAATAGTCAATAAAAAATTTATCGATCGGCAAATGTTTTTTTTTCTTCTTCATATTTCATGTGATATAAACACAGTAGGCGGCTATTATTGTGGTAAAACAAAAAAATAGCGTTTTTAATCAAAGTACAAAACGGTGGAAGGCTTCTAAACAATAAACTGGACATGAAGAATGTGTTGAAATAAATTCAACTGACATCTCACTTTACGCGCAGTTTAAAAGGGAAAATATAAAACGGACTTGTATATATATATATTATATTATTTTTTATTCGTATTTCATAAAGCTTACAAGCAAACAAACAATGCTGTGATAAATTCTGTGATTAAGATATCGTACGGAAAAATCTGTGTTGTTATATATCATTTGCCGGTATCATTCTAAAGGCGGTTTCATACGGGCTTATTTCATTTTAGGGTTGTTTCACGCATACAACATTTATATTTTTCTCTCGATATATATAAAAATGAATGTTCGTTTTTGTGTTGCTTATAGACTCGAGAATTACTTAACCGATTTTAATGCGGTTTTCGCCAATAGTTAGATTATTTTTCTGTGCATATTTATTTTTATTTTTTAAACCATCCATTTTCAATTCTCTACATGAAATTATTTTTGTAAAATTGTCAAATTCTGTTAAGTTTTCAAGTTATATTTAAAACATTGAAAAATTACCAGTTTCACCCCCCCCCCTCAAAAATGCAAGGGTGAATTTAGTAGCACTTTGTGATTTTATCATCTGTAGGTATCAAACAAGCATATAAAATAATAAACTTCCTTTAACGCAATTTTTCCTTTCTGCCTCTTATTTTCCGGTCTATTCAATAGCCTACAACTGTCAAATAAACATAATTTTACATATTTGTATAGACTTGTTATACATGACCAACTTTTGTTTTAAGTAATAGTTTCATATGTATACAATTTTTATTAATTTTTAATAAAAAATATAAAATATATTTTACACGATCGAGTTTTTATTTAAAAAAATCTGACCGTATTAAATAACATAAATGCATGCAAGTCAAGGAACGACCTTCTGACGATTTTATTCTTGTTTATTTATTTCTCAGTTCACGTCGATTTCGTTGGCCCAAAAAAACACACTACATGTATTCGGTTTCACTTACAGAACCATACAAATGTATTTCTTAGATAAGATTTAACTGAATCAAACGTTTTATGGAATATCTAGTGAATAAATAACATGTGCTACTAGAGAAAGGCGGATTCTATGTGAAAAAAATGTCACACGATAGGAAAATATATACATACATATGTATACACTGTGCATATGTGTATATACATATGTACATATGTTGTCTTTAAATATGTGCTGTTGTATATGTACCTACTTACTCAGTTTCTAAATATAGCAGGCTATTGATTATAGGTTTTTGAAAGGGACAATTGCGATAAAGGGTTTTTATTGTTTAATATGTTTGTTTAACACCTACAGATGATAAAAACACAAAGTGCTACTAAATTCACCCTTGCGTTTTTTAGGGAGGGGTTAAACTAGTCACTTTTCAACATTTTAAGTATAACTCGAAAACTAAGCAGAATTTTACAATTTTACAAGAATGATTTTTTATAGAAAATTAAATTTCCCATCAAAATAGATTAGTTGAAAAATTAAAAAAAAAATTATACAAGAAATATTTAAAAAACAAATCGAAAAAATATCAAAAAATTACAATTTTTTCAAATTTTTACTAAATTGCTTTTACATACTTACATATGTTGTCTTCAAATATGTGCTGTTGTATATGTACTTACTCAGTTTCTAAATATAGGTGTAGTGCATTTTTATCTAATAATAAAAGTTTTTCTTTTGTATTATTTATCTTATCAGTTAATTAGTAATTGTTTACATTTATAAATGTATATTTTGTTTATATTTTCGTTTTGTTATGGTCATACATAAGCAATAAATTTTGATACCTTAATAAATACAGCAATCAACGAACTCCCACTCTATCGTGTATCTCTATGATACACTGGTAGAAAGGATTTCTCAAACCAAGTAAACCTTGACCATAGACTTATAGAATGGACTGAGCAATAGCCTCATAAAACTGACCACTCTCTTGAAAGAGACAAAGCGAATGTGTAACCAATACCTGTCTCTTTTCTGTAGATCTGTAATGACTGCAAACCTGTGACATGACCAGCGTTGTAAATAATGCATTACTTTTGGTAATGCCATTACGAAAATAATGCATTATTTACAACGCTGGACGTGACCAATGAGAATTCTAGAAAGAGACAGGTATTGGCTACATATTCGCTTTGTCTCATACTTTTTCGCCACTATTTACTTCACAGTTTGATAGGAAATGCTCAGTCTATGCTATCGACTGACTGAATCACAAACCTTGGGTTGCAGAAAGCAAAATTAATCATGATTAGTTAATCAGTTGTTTTCAAACCATGATTAATGTTAATTATAAACTTAATCTCAATTTGTAAATGAACAATTCACTAACTATGATAATTTTAAAAACCTTATAAAATGTATCATTATTTTGTAGAATTGAATGATTTTAAAACATTTGATTAACTAATCGTGATTAATTTTACTTTGTGCAACCCAAGGAAAATGTCAGAAAGGGATTTTCCAGTTAACATGTCAATTGCGTGTCGAGCCTCGCGTATTAGTTACCCGTACCGTATAGTCTTTCAATTTATTAGATTATGTTTATTTAATTTTATTTTAATATATGTAGGTAAAAATCACTAGTTATATTTAATAGTTCGTATATTAGAAAACAGATGGCTTCAAATATTCAATGATTAACTAATTTTGAATTTTTTTTTAATACGTAAATGCGGTGAGTTCTGATAATTTTTTATTGATCTATCTCGGCATAGTTCAACATTCTTCGAAGGTATGGGCAAAATGTTTTTATGATTTTTTTTGTTGAACGAAGATTTTTAATATCATTCTTTGAATTATCAGTTTTTATTTGATACCCTACTCGCCGGAATTGAATTAAAAAAATGGTAATTCCCCCCCCCCCCCCCCTCAAAAAAAGAGCCAAAATCTAAAAAAAAACTTTTTTAACTCACAATCAGGTGTATTATTATTGGTCCAACATTTACTTTAAATAAGTTAGAAGGTTATAAGTTATAACAGACTAACAGTATTTTCCGTAATCGTAATAAAAGATAAGATCAAAATTTAAGTTATAGTTCAAAAAACACACCTACAAATATAATATACAATTATTTTATAATCGAAATTCCGATGTTTTTATTTTTATTTTTTTATTTACATGCTTGATATTATAAAATAAATAAATTCATATTTATATCAAAATTCATAAAAACTCGATTTCACAACACTAGAAAGAGACAGACAGCGATATGAGTATACAGTGTGTGAGATAAAAAGAGATGGACTCATGTAAAAATACACAATTTATATGATAAACGATTCCAAAAACCACAGAGAACAAAACAAATGAAGATAATATTGTTTATGTATCCAGCAATGATTAGCTACATCTAGCAACCGGTTGGATACCGCTTGCCCCCACCATACTCGTACCCCATTGGGAAATGGGGGCAAACGTACTTTGTTAAAAGGGTAGCGATATAAATTACTAACGCTTATAAAATGTACCGAAAATATTTATATATTTTAATATTTTAGTTTGAAAATTTTGTGTTGTAGCAGTTAATTGTAAGAAGGTACTTCGATTTAATGGGCTAGGTTATTATCATGTTGCAGGGCCGGAAAAGACATAAGGAAAAATTTTGTAGAGGATGATAAAATACGAAAAAAAAATTACGCCACATGTAGATGTTTATTACTTTTTTATACATACATGAAATGTACTGTATAAATAAAGTATAGTGATCACGAAAAAATTCGAACTCGAGATTTTAACGGAATTACATGTTTTGAGCGTCCCTGAATCATATACCACCATTAACTCAATGACGTCTGTGTGTGTGTGTGTGTGTGTGTCTGTGAACGCTCTACAGCCAAAACTGTAATACTTACGAACGTGGAATTTTAAACTTAAGGTTCTTTTATGCTCTAGATGTGCACCTCCTATTTTTAAAAACCATCACTAAACCGGAAACGGATGTTTACTGGTGTCAATTTTTGAACTTTTCGAATTATTTTTGAAACGGTGCACAGTAGAAAAAAATGTTTTAGATCAAAGTTGTAGATGGTACTTTTATCTATAATTTATGTTCTATCCATTTCCCCCCCCCCCCCCCCCAAATATTTGTTTTAGGAAATAATCGATTTTCTAAAAAAATTAAATTTTTCGATTTATTTTCTAAACGGTAGGTATTAGATAAAAATGTTTGAGATACAAGTTGTAGAGAATATTATTTTCTATAATTTATGTTCTATTCTTTTTTTTGTATCTTATGAATTAACCAAAAAAAAGAATAATTTTAGTTTTAATGGTTTTAATTTAAAAATGATTTGAATAATACAAAAAATCTAGTTATCTATGAAAATTTTGGCATTTATTATTAGAAGTGTCAAAATTGAAATCAAGCAAAATAAATACTTGTTAATACAATAATCACTAATCTTAATTGATTTCGTTTAATATTTAATGTCCATATTAAATAGAATGTATCAATTTCATTCACTGAAAATTATTTTTTAAGTAAAAAATTTTAAAATCAAATATTAAATTATAAAAGTAATCACATATAAATACTTCGGTGTAATGATGTATAAAAAAGTCTCGTGCCTGCCAAGGCAGTTTATTTTTTTATGAATAAAAGAGGGTGAAATAAAATTTGTGGGTAGTAAAAATGAAAAATTAAATATTTTTAATCCCCGAGTTTTATACATAAAGGCAGGGGTTATGAATTTACAATGTATATTTCTTTGTTTGTTTGTTTTTATAAATAAAATATAAAAGAAAGAATTATTGAAGTGAAACTTCTTTAGCGTGCTAGTGAATTGGAATAACCTCGACACAGATTTTTAGATGAAACCATAGGGAGATTGTGCATATGCATGAGAGAGCGATGAGTAAATGTACAAAAGAAAGATGGATGAATAGTGCATGCGTACAAGTCAGTTTACATCGGTTATGCGTTACTGTGCGATGGTTAGATTTAAAAGAGAAAAATAAATTTACCTACATTTGTTCAAAGGAATATTAATGTTTGTTTTATGGATAAAAAATGAACTAAAAATACATAATAGTGCATTATTTTTTTTAAATGGGTAAAAAAATTGTTTGAATACCATTTCCATACATATTTTTCAAAAACCCATAACGTTTAGAAGCAAAATCCGCACCAAAATCATTTCTGACTATTTTTGAATTGACGTCTTTTTATATTCAATTTATTCTTCGTCTAATTTAAATATGGATTCATTTTTCAACAGTGTTTCAGTTCCCAGTTATAACAGCTTTATGACTGTATGTAAATCTAAAGAAAAGAATAAGAAACAAAAAGTATGTAGGTAAACCGTTTACAGTAAGTACAAGAGAGATAGTTTTCCATTTGTACGGAAACAACAAAATCAAAGATTTGAATAATTCATTAGAGCAGGAAGTTTCTAGGAATGGTCAAACCGCCTTTTATTTTCTTTGTATTGAATAACATATTTCTCGTTACAGTGTATTCCAAGTTGATAAAGCCATAGGAAAATTAACATAGGGCGAATTAGAAGTGTTGTAGTAGCCTTTGGTCAAATTTAATGATATGCCATTGGTGCATTTTGAAATGCCGCCACAAAATAAATAAAATAGTCACTGGTCTTTTGTTTTCACGTTCATAATAATAATTATTGTAAAAATTGATATTTTTTGACATATCAAATCAAAAACAAAATACTAATGACTATTTTATCAAATTTTGTGGCGGCTTTTCAAAATGCACCAATGACATATCATTTTTGACCAAAGGCTACTACAACACTTCTAATTCTTCCCATGTAGTACAAAAATAGATAATTTGAACACAAAAATTCATTCATCAACGAAAGGTACATACGTATAGTTTTATACATAAACTTTAAGAAATCGTTGCGCGTAGTCGACTAAGTGGTGCAGGGGTAGTTTGGTAGGGGGTGAAAGGATTAAAAATGGGTTTTTTCATAAATAACATCAAGATGGTTTATTTTATTGAAAAATATTTCAGATGTTCTTTGTAGCTCTGCGTTAGACCTTTAATTTGTTTTTTATTTTATTCCAATACAATAAAATTGACCGAGATACGGCCGTTACAATCTGACCTGTTTATGTGCGAAGCGTGATCAATTTTTTGTCTCGTTCCCGTTTATAATTCACGCTGCTATTGCACTGATCCATCAATTTTAAAGGATATTTATATTTTTGTATCTAAATTAAATTCTCTTCACGTTGGTATCAGTAAAATTACAAAAACTTGAAAATTAAGAAAGATAAAACGGTTTAAAGGTAAACAAAAAACACAATAATTATGAAAAACTCACATTAATTTTTGACAACCTTCGAGTTGAGATAAAACCAAATTCTATTGATGAATCCATAAGATATGGTATGTGCTTTATGAAATTCATTGGAATTTTTTTTAATTCAATTATTATTCAAATTATGAGTATTAAAAGATATATGCATATGCACATCACATATTTTTATTCGCGCATATAAGAAAAATGTTATACCAAAGAATAATTTAGATTTAAAAAAAATTATTGGGGAACCTATAGGATATAATAAGTTCTTCACAAATTTCTTTGGAATTTTATAGGGAATTTACCTATGGCTTAATCAACTTGGAATACACTGTATAGAAAATAGTACACATTTTTTAATACCAGTATACTTGATTAGCAAAATAGTTTTCATAAAACCGATCATTCATTATTCCATTTCCATACTAATAAATCATATATCCCTCTAATGGGGCTTGATAAACCTAGTTAATAAAAACAAAAAAAAATCGGTACATTCTATAGAATTTTTTCCCACTTTTTTCATGCTCCACATTTTGTGTTCGGTGTGAACAAACCGTACCAAAGTGTAACAAGGAGGGGGTAGAAAAGGGGTAGGGGCTCGAGCATCATCCAACGTGAACAACAATCAGTACAGCGTTTCGATAGGAAGGGGGCACGTGGGGAAGCTTTGTGGTTTTACATAATCGTTGTACCGATTACATGTTTTTTTTGCCAGGTTTCACACGGATCGAGTAATGGGGATTTGGGTGGTTTGGTGGGGATTAAGAGGGAGTTGAAGTAGATACAGTGTGGCGATTGTGGCCGGCTAGATTTATCATACATCTCCTCCCACCTTGCTACCGTTGAGCCAGACAGTTTGAAGGATGTGATTTTTTATTTAGTTTTATTTGAGATTAAGTGTTGGATGAGTTTTCTCTTGATTTATTAGTTTCATATGCTCAACGTTTTGTCTCATATATTTTATTAATTATGACTTAACCGACTATTATTTCAACACTGTGTCTGTATGTCATAGCCTTCTAGCTATTAAACCATTTGACCAAAAAAGCTGAAATTTAGCATAATTATGGTAAAATAGACATGAGTTATAAAAATATAATTTTTAGCGCTTTTTGAGAGTGGTAAATGAGTTAAATTTTTTTTTATTGAATCAAGCGAGTGGGGTATCAAATAAGAGCTGATAATTCAAGGAATTTAAGTATGCAAATAATATTTAAATATTTTTTCAGCTAATTAAAAAAATATATATTTTGTCCTTTACCCATATCTCAGTAAAAATGATGCTACTTATGTTGATATTAATTAATGATATATGCCTACATTAAAGACCATAAAACTATTAATTTCTGTCCAATTTAAAAAAAAATCTAGTGCTCTACCTATTCCCTAACATGTGGACTGCTTTTAAAACACAGCTCAAATGTTAAAATTGTAGTCAACGATGGTTTTTATTTTAAAAACTCTTTACTAAATAATTTAAAAAATTATAATTATACATATTTTTAAATTATGTTAAATTATCAAGTAATCTGACAATTTTGCATCAATTACAAATTATTTGTATCAATCAAAAGATATTTCACCACAGAAATCAATAAATAAAATAAACGTCCTGTGTTCCTGATACAAACAACAACTTTTGAATATTACATAAAAAATATATTCATTTTTTATCCATTTACGCAATCATTTGTCAAAGTTATCAATTTTCCTACACCGTGTCTCTTTCTTTTGTAATATATAAACAATAGATCCATCTCTTTCTATATTTAAATATACAATTCAGTAACACATATGACACAAATTGCTCTTCTAAATCTCCCTAATGCGAGTTTATGTTTGGGAGATGGGGGGAGAGTATTTAAAAACGAGCTTGATAATTTAATTGAGTCATTAATGGGGTTTCACAAACAGTCATTTATAATCTCGTTTTTTTTTTGCTCGTAGATTTGAAAAAATGTTATTCTGGCAATTTATTTATATTAGCTGCGAATTATTTTAATCTGGTATTTTTGAAGCTACAATGGACTGTTTTACAAAATGATTGATCTAATTGTAAGGTATGTTTCATAGTTATGAAATAAATAATGTTATCCCTAATGCCCGGTTTCGTAATTGATAGATATCTAACAGTAAGGCCAATTAGAGTCTTTGAGAGAGAGGTGTAAAAATCATGATGTACACTAACAAGGGGGGGGGGTCATTATTAATAATGATATTTAATTTTGAAAATTGCTATATTTCAAATTATACTATTTATGTAACCAAGCGGTTAGCATAGAATTTTACTTTTTATTTTTATTTGCAATTGTTTTTTACTTTTTATTATTTTCTTATACATATTTTGCATACATCTCGTTAAAACGTTTATTTTTTTAATCCAGAAACATGCATTATCGATAATAATATTTTCTACCTAAAATATTATCCCTTGAATGTGAACTCCCCTTTTAAAATCTACTAAATTTTTTTTAAACCGAAAAAATTTAGTCTCAATATTTTTTTAAATGGATTATTTCCTAAAACATTCTAAAAAATGCCGTTTATAAAATTATGATAATACTGTTATTTTATATAAAATTTTCAAGATAAAATATTCAGCTGCTGAAATACCAAAGGATAATATTTGATTTTTCAGTCCTTTGCAGATAAATCAATTTACATTTCAAACACGAGCTGAAGGGTGGAAAAGATTTTGTTGAATTCTAAACCAATCCTATAATTTGTAAAGTAAATATTATTTTTGTTGTTCTTTTAAACGAAATATTTTTAATATAAAATGCTTTATTATTTACGACGATATTTTTCATATAAAAAATAAATATGAACAAATGCGAATAGAACTTGCGACCTTTAACGTAGACATAATGATATCACATACATATAATTAGAAATTAATGATTTTCGGATTTTTCCTTTACTCATGCTATGAAAACTTCCTTCGTGCCAAATTTCAAGATTTTACTTCCTTAAATTAGTATAGTTTCGTCAATTTTGATCTGATTTTATTGAAACTTAAAGAAAATAATTTGAAGTGTAGTACTTTCAGGATGTTAACACTATAGGGTTTGGGGCTGGTGATCAGGGGAACGGTGCGGGTAAGCGCTTGTGGATATACATAGAGTAAAGGCAAGGTGTGTCTCTCTCTGGAGCATGCGAAATCACATAAATGCGTCTCTCCCCCCCCCCCTCTCTCTCTCTCTCTCTATTTCAAACAAAACGTTGTTTCTAATCATTCTAAAAATATACGGTATCTTTGAAAATGGATAAAGAATTTATAGGTATGCTGAAATTGTCATCAAATTCTGATGAAATCACTGAAAAGTCTTGTTATATCTCGAAATTATGCAGTTCTCATAAGAATGCATGTTAATTTGTATATTTAATATCTCTTAATTAAACTGTTCCCCTAATAACCTTAAAATTTTGCAAGGATTTTTTAAATATAAATATCTTGTTATTTTCAAAGCTTCATCGAAATCTTCTTGAGAAATCAACCTGAAATTCGCATTTTTTGACTTTTACAACTAAGCAAGACCCATCCAATTCACTATATGAAACATACGACTAAAAATGCGTCACTGCAACCAGATGTTAAAAACAAATTCTTCTAAATGTCAAAAGTAGATCAATTCAATGTTTAATGGAATATAAAAAAACGGCACTGCTAAAGTCAACAACATACTGCTGTTATATTACCCTGGAAAAATCAGAATATATTAAAAGTATGTAACACATTTTATTTATCAATTTATAAGTTAAGGTTTTCTTTCTTTGCTGGTAGACTGTCGTATTTTACACCCTTCAACATGGAGCTGGGTTTTTATAATCTAGTTTAAATCGTCGTAAAATTTTTCTATCGCATCGTAAACAAGACGCCAGCTTGTGCTGTAAAATCGTGTTTGAAGATCCCAGTTTCAAATAAATTTATTTTTTCTGACGTACATCGAGTTACGTGAACGACGATAAACTAGAAAAAGAGAAGAAAAATTAAATGATTTTCTCGATATTTTATAGAAGATTGGGAATTTTTTTTGCGATTATCTTTAGAAAACATAATCACTGAAATTTTTATATAAATTCTCTTTGTATCTTTCAAAATCAATTACTATTTGAACGAAGTATTAAAATTAAAAATCATTGCGATGTAATTGCACCTATTCAACAAAGGTGGTTAATTTTATAAGAATTTTTATAAATACCTGCCTTTGATTCACCGTTTTATAAGAAAATATTAATTCACATTTTTCTTATGCAAAGAGAAAGGTCACTATAGTTTTTATAGAAAATTTTATGCTCTACAAAAAAGGTTTATAACATTTTCTCGTAACTTATACGTCGTACGTGAGATATTTAAAAAAAATGGATACCACCCCTTCCCTATTTCGATTATTTTTTATATGGGACTATGTTTCAGTGGTTCATGAGTTATAAGTATATGACAATGATTCTGGGAACAGACACACAGACAGACAGACAATTTATAAGACAACCTTTTATAAATTAAAATATTGATTTTTAGGCCGGGGGTTGCCCACAGCTGGTTTAGAGATACACAAAGTATACTGTTTATATAAAATGGTTTTAAATCAACCAAACAAACAATTGAGTAAATCGATGTTTTCGCAAATAAAGCAAAACGAACGAACTGTGAATAACTGAAATGGATTTTTTGGTAAATACGGCTCTTATATTTCAAACTCACATTCAGCCTTTTATGATTAATTCTTATTTATAAAAGGAAATGAATAAAGAACAAAGATTTTCTGAAGAATTTAAGGGATAATATCTGTATAAACCCTTAAAGATTACGAGCTTTATCTCATAATGGAATGTTGATAATCACACAAACAAACAAAGACAACAACGTGTTTTTATTTCTTTTCTTAACACATTGCCTGCATATTACTCATGCTTGATTTTTTTTAATTTGTTTAATTCGCGAGGTGATAACAGTCAAGACAGCGTGAAAATATAAAGTCTGCTTAACACACAACTTACAAAGCAGAAACACTAATTTTCGGGCTAACAAAATTTACTAGCTAGCGAGCACTCTCAATTGGGAAATCAAACTTATATGACAGTCATCTTGGAGTTATTGACAGATAGTTGCATGCAAAGTAAGTAAAAACAAAGGTATGTTGTATGTAAGTCTATTTACTAAAGTGTATTTACTAACCTTGAGTAAATATCTGTTAAAAACTCAAAGAGAACTGCCATATAAGTTTGATACCTCATTTGAGAGTGCTTACTAGCTAGCAAATTTGCTAACTCTTTTATGATATGTTTATCATTTTCTCTAACTATTGCAAGTTTCTTTGGTTTTATTATCTTATGTTAGGAAAGTTCGTAGTTTCATAACAAACCACCTTCGAAACTATTACCAAAAACGATGGCGGCCATCATTTATGGAATATCAAATTCATTGTACGTACGTTTTCCATAGACATCGATTGATTTTAAATAACATTTTAATTCTGTTTAATAAGAGAGATTAATTATGATTCCAAATAGACATTTCAATTCTTACTTAAAATTTTTTAAAAGGCAATATAAAACATTAATATTAATTAATTTTATAATTTCAAACAATTGATATTTATTTTAATTCCTGACGGTACATACGGAGTACATTTTTGCGGAGCACACCGGCTTCAACGTTAGGTAACTTGTTTATTTATAGTCCTATATATTTCTGTTGGCAATATTGGAAAGAACCACATATATAGCGTGTAAATTATTTATTGGCAGAATTCTCTTGCCAGTTCACTTATTGGATACAGTCTCATTGGACTTTATCATGTAGTGTTATTTGAAGGAGCAGGTGGTGTATCATACGCCCGTTGCAAATCTGAATGAACTTCGCGAACAAATCATTGATGCAATTTTTTATATAATTTATCAAGTGTTACGAGACATATGGCGTGAAATTGTTATCCTATGAACTATGACGTCTATGAGGAAAATAAGTAAAACTTATATTTAAAATGAACGTTTTAAGATGTTTCATTCTAATAACATAAACAACGTTAGTTATCGATCTAGACTTCTGGGTATAAACTACATAGATTTGTTCATTATATGCATATACTTATAGAATATACTGAGCATTCCTTATCCATCTGTGAAGTAAATATTGGCGAATAAGTGGGCTCTCACATTGGAGCAATATAGCAACTAGCAACTAATAACTAGCAATATTATTGATATCTGTCAATATACATTGAATCAGACATATTGTCTCACACCAAAGCAATATGATTCGCAAATGATATTGCTAGTTGCTAATTGGTTGTTACTTTATTGCTATATTGCTCCGGTGTGAGAGTTCACTAAGTGTTAGAGAGACAAAGCGATAAAGTAGCTAATATCTGCCTCTTTCTAGAATTCTAATTGGTCACGTTAAAGGTTTGCAGTCATTACAGACCTACAGAAAAAAGACAAGTTTTGGCTACTTTATCGCTTTGTCTCTTTAAAAGGAGTGCTCAATTTTGTAAGGCTATTGCTCAGTCCATTTTATAAGTCTATGGTTATCTAGTTGAGGCTTATAGCCAAAAATCACGATTAATATCATGTGAAAGCCTAAAAACTTATACAATGTTAGTTTCATCAAATTTAATTTAAAAACTACGTAGAAAATCTGATAAGACGTGATACAAAAATCAATTACGTATTTTTCGGTCGCTAATGTGTTAACATACATTTTTGTCGTGGTCACTATCTCTAAAGATTGGTCAAACTTCCATCAATCATAAGACAAACTCACAAAATGTCTGGCATGACGGATGATACGTCACATACCCATTTCCTTACCCCCATCCCCTCTACGTCTTTACCTTTCCCGTCCGTCCCGGTTTGATTTTTGTCACTTCCGAATCGAATTTGTTGGCGAGATGAGAAATGGTGCACTTGATGAAATTGTTAAGTGTGCTTGAATAATATAGTGAAAGGAAATGGACTGCTTGTGTCTCGGTTTCTTAGTGCAAACAGTGTTGTTTTATAGTATATTGTTATAGTGTTGTTGTATAGTATATTGTTAAAGTTTCTTTATTCAAATGTCTTTTTAATTTTTATATGTAGTTATATAATACTTTATATAGTGTCTATATTACTGGCTCTAAGCTGTATAAGATTTTAGTGGTTTCTAGATTTCTGCAGTGAATTCACCTTCACGTGTTGTGGTTCGTGGTTTCTAGTGTCTAGTATGTATTTCTTGGTTTATATTTTTTATAGGTACAATTTATAAAAAAATTTAAAGCTAATACTTTATAAGAAAACTATTAACTATTTGATTACATAATTACGTTTATATTGATCTAAATTTGTGTAGGGCTTCACGCCGAGACGCGATAAAACTGTTATCGGCCTCGTATACGAGACGAAACTGGCTTAAAGTACGAGACTGTCAGTTGTTGTTGTCTAATTTTAATCCTATCTTGTCTCGTGTAGAGCCGTACGTATAAATAAATATAAAATAATTTTAAAAAGCTATATTAATTAAAATAAGTGGACAACATGCTAAAAGTATGGACGTTGAAATTGCCCCCCTCCCCCCTCCTGGAATGTAACCTAACTTAGGGTAGTGCAAGCTAACGTAATTACATTTCCCACTATTTATTTTTAAATTAATAAAATTACCCCCCCCCCCCCCTGTGGATTGTAACCAAACGTATTCTAAAATTTTCTTTCAACTTTATTTAGTAAAGTTTTAAAAAAGAAAGTAATTTTCTTCCTTCAGGAAAATTTTCTGTTAATGTCCTATAGAAATATGACCAATGTATGTACAGTTTACATACATCACATTTTATTTTTTTCACTAAATAATATAGATAGATGTAGGTATATAAAAAACCAATGTTTATTTCGTAGTGACTATGCGCTACTGTAACAGCAGCTATACATGGTAAATTGCCTTCTCAGATTGTATGTAAATCATCCTTTCTCTTCTCTGTAAATATATTTTTGTCAACAGCCATTATTTTTTCTGTCATCATCCCGATTCCTTGTCCCTAGGGGACGAGGGTTTTTCCTTCTATTTTTTCCTGTTTTGGTGTTATTGTCTTGAATTCTTTATCCTAACGATATAATTAAATGTGATACATGCATGATGAATGGGTAAACATATTAAAACTTTCGCGGTCAACTCGATATATATATTTTTATAGATAGGTTTCCGTTATATGTATTTTATTATCTTTCGCTTCTGTAAATGTGACATTTGTTTTGTTTTGTTAATCATAAAAAATATTTTTATTTTTTAATATTTTATAATTTGTATCAAATAGAAATATATTAATAAAATAAATAACTAATAAACAATTTAATTTATAAAAAATTATATTTAGTTAGTTATTTATAAAGAATAGGGTAAACCTGGGATAATTTAATTGCAAAGATTGGTAAAAAAAAATAATTATAGGTATATATTATGATTTTCACATTATTAATATTTGCTTGTTCTGACAACACAAAAACTACTTAACCGATTTTAATGGGATTTTTACTGTTCGAAAGCCTTAGATCTTATAAGTAGCTTAGGCTATACTTAAATTATTAACGGCAGGCCCAAGTTAAGGAAAATTTAAAATTTATAATGATGTTATTAAAGTAATAATATGTATTGAATTTAGTCCTGTAAAATATATAAAAAAATAAATTAATTTCAAAATAAATACAAAATATTTCTATAATATTATAAATAATAGCCCTTGTTTGTCTGTCACATAACGCATGAAGTTAGCTGTACGATAATAAACAATTAAATTTTTCATATATCAAATAAATTATCAAACTATAATATTGAGGTTAGGGTGCGAAGCAGCTGGTACTTAATAGTCTTGAATTAAAAATTAATAACACAGATACTCTAGGTATAGGTACTTAAAAATATCTTAGTCTGCCCCTTATATACTGCAACATGAGAGGCACTTATAAATAATCTGCAATTAAAAAATACGTCCGTTGAACTTTGCACAATATCCTTGAAAATCTGCAAGAAATATAAGCATGCGTTTCGTATGTAAGTATACGCACAAACAAAAGAAAGGCAATGCATTCAAATGAGTTGAGCGATTATGTTCGCTTTGAAAAAAAACTTTTTATGTAAGCACATTGCACAAACATATGAACCTAGTATTTATATGTAATAAAATGTACTCTACTGAGTACTTTACTGAATGTCCTTTTTAACGTTTGAAAATTTTAGCTTCTATTCAATCAGTGGCGTAGCTAGACTTTTTAGACTTCCGTAGAAAACTAGGAACCCTTATAAAATTTTGAGATAATAAGATGAAATTTGGTATACGGTCGTAGATTGATGACCCAAAAACATAAATAATAAGATTTTTGAAAATAAACATTTTTTAGACCCCCCTTTCATAAAATGAAAAGTGTTTTCAAAAAAAAATTTTCACCTACACCATTGAGTGGGGTGTCGTTAGAAAGGTCTCCTAAAATGCAACAAAAATGTATCAGAACTTTTTGATTTTAACCCTTTAATCACGATGTATTTGCTCTCCAAAGTCGTTAAAAAAAGTGCCCCCTTCCCTCTATTTTCTAAACTATAAATTTAAAAAATCTGTAAAAATTCCAGAATGTAGCTTTTCATTAGTACTTTCACTGAAAATTATAACGAACATTGTCAAAAATATTTTGGACCCCCCTATCATAGATTGAAAAGTGAAGTCACATTTTTTTCATTTACCCCATTGAGTGGGGTGTCATTTGATAGGTCTCGTAAAATGAAATAATAAAAGCCAAATGACTTTTTGATTTTAACCCTTCGGTCACGAAAATTTTGTAAAAAAACTCTTTTTTTATAAATCGTAGTGAGAATGACTACGGAACCCTATCATGTGCGTGCCCAACAAGCACTTGCCCGTTTTATTTTAAATACGAATTATTTTAAAAGCAACGTGTTACTGTTTTTTTAATTTTTTTTTATGTAACTACGCCATAAGTTTGCAAAAATAAATAGCCTATTATTAAAAGTATACATATATGTACATATATAATATTATACGAGTGTAATAAGATTTACAGTTTTTTTTTATATTATTTAAAAAAAATAATATAAATATACATGTTTTGCTGTTTAAGAAATATTTCGCATTTTTATATTTCACTAAGAAAATTTTGAGGGGTCACATTTAATATTTTAAGAAAAGAAAAATAATTTTTAAGTACTGAATATGTTTCAAACATAAACAGTAATTGCGTGTTAATACTAGGGAGACAAAACAGCAACTCGATGTTTTTTGGTAACAAAATTTTTTAAATGTGAATTATTTTAAAAGTAATGTGTTACTATTTTATTTTTATTTGTGTAACTACGCTATAAGTTTGCAAGAATAAATACCCTATTATTAAAAGTATACATATGTATAGGTATGTACGTACATATATAATATTACTAGGGGCTGTGCCCCTGGGCGCTTCGCGCCCCAACCCCCTTTGACGCCATATTTGTATACACAAATAAGAAAATAGTTAATGTAAACTTTTTGAATTTTTATTTTTATATATTCCTGAAGTTTTTAATTTTTAATCAATTTCAATTAAAATTAATTTTTTACGTTACTTTTAAAAAATATCAATTTTAATTTTTTTTATGCAACGCCCCTGACTCATTTATTATAATTTTTTTTAGATAAATTTATATCAATCTCAAAACTAAAAAAAAAAAATCATTCAATAATTTTTTTTCAGACGCTACTGATCTATATTATAATTTTCATGTTTTTCTGAAATTTATAATTTTTGAACAATTTAAAAAAATTTAATATTTTTACAAACGTTACGAAATGTGACAGTTCCAAAAAATTTCATATATATATTTAAAACGACACCAGCCCCTGATTTAACCCCCCTTCAACAAAACGATTAAAAATTATGTTTAATTCATTTTATAAAAAAAAGCAAATTTAAATACTTCTAAAACGCCGTCCCTGGCTTAATAAGTATTAATTATAAATTTTTAGATAAACTGCATCAATTCTACAATTTTTTTTAACAAATTTGAACAAAATGAACAATTTCAATTAAAATTTAATATTTTTATAAACGTCAAAAACTATGACATATTAAAATGTCAGAAAGCACGTGGTTTTAAGAAAAATGACAGGTCTAACGTCATTTTTAATCAACCAGAGCACGTGTAAATGCTAAAAATTTCCAAACAAAACACTATGGTTCTAATTCCTTAGCCCAAATTACAGTCGGACAGATTAATGTTGGTGAATTTTTTACGTAGTGTCTCGCAAAAAAAATCATATCACAGAAACTATTGTAATGTTGTAAAAAAAATATAGCCTATAAACTGTATCAAGAATAAATCTAAATACAGTGAAAAAATGAAAAAAATCTAGTGAAACGTTTATGAATCCATAAATTTATAGTGAAAAATACAATAATTACTATAGTCATCTCTCTTGTTCGCGTACAATGACAGTTGACTCCATTTCACCGTCTCTAAATCGTAAATTACAGTCGGACAGATAAATAGTGAATTTTTTCACGTAGCGTCTCGCAAAAAAAAATCATATCACAAAAACTATTGTGATGTTGTAAAAAAAATATATCCTATAAACTGTATCAAGAATGAATCTAAATACAGTGAAAAAATGAAAAAAATCTAGTGAAACGTTTATGAATCCATAAATTTATAGTGACCGGACAGACATACAAATATATAAATAAATATATATACACAGCGTTTATATTATAGTGTGATACGGGTGTAATAAGATTTACAGGTGTGGCATATTTTTTTAAAACAAATGTAAAAAAGTTTAAATTTACATAATATTAGTTTTTAAACTAAACCGTGCTATTTTTGCAGCTGCATTAGCTTTACTACAAGTATTTTATAAAATTAACACGATAACACTCTTATGTGAAGATAAATTTAAAGTTTTAATATAATTTAAAATTCTTCCTAACTGTAACTATGTAAATTTTTTTTGAAAATAAAGACACAAGATAATTTAAAAGTTTTAATCTAATGTTAACTTCTCCTAGACTCACCCACGTAGTACGTTGTAGATTTTGTAGAGCAGCTAAAGACATGGTTGATTTTAAATTAATCTGAACGTTAGTGCTCTGCAGGACTTTGATGTCAAAATTTACGCAATTTTGAGTAGAGACGGTACCTTTCTACGTACTCTGTTAATTAAATAATAGTTTTTTGATTTTTTTTAATATTTATTTTCTTTTAAAAATCAATGAATAGAAATTAAACAATAATAATTAATGTATATGTATAGGATATTTTGTACAAAAGATTAACCTCGGGTTGCACAAAGCAAAATAATTGACGATTAGTTAATCAGTTGTTTTCAATCCATGATTAATGTTTATTCGAAACTTATTCTCAATTTGTAAATGAACAATTCACTAAATATGACAATTTTTTACCTTAAATGTATCATAATCGCGATTGTTTTGTAGAATTGACGTAATAATGCTTTGAAAACAACTGATTAACTAATCTAGAATTATTTTGCTTTATGCAACCAGAGGTAAGGGTATTAAAAGTTATATACTAAAATAAAGAAAAAGGTTTGTAAATAAGCTTGCAATTTTTAATGAACATCCTGTAGATATAAAACAATTGAATTCTACATTAAGTATGGCGGTGTATATTTTAAGCTATCGCCACATCAAAACACTAAAATTAAACCAAAAAACATCAATTTCTTACAAATATTTTTTACCTCGTTAGCCAATTTTTTTTTAAATATTGTACCACTATTGTGCTACCTTTTACTAGAGAAAAGAGTCGAAGTTAGAAAATTCTAATTTTTTGTTCTTGTAAACGCTTATCAAACCTATACATTTTTTTTAAAAATAAAGTCGAAAAAATTTTAAAGTTTTAATCGGATATAACCTTCTTCTCCAAGACTAACCGATGTTATTTTTTGTTACAGCTACACTAGACAGCCCTGTAACAGCTGAAGATCGGGCCGGTGTGTTTTTTCCTGGATGTTCCCGACTGCAGACAACAGTTCTCGGCCGCTAATCAGCCGCCGAAACGGGATAGCAAGTTTTTTCTGTAAGTGGATTACTAAGACTTGTAATTCTATATGTCTACAAAACGCTCTGCTTTCGTTTATTAACCCTTCATTGGAAACTGTTTAAATCAACCCTTCACCATCTGGTGTCACAAAGATAGAAACTGTATACGACTTATAAAAGTCAAAGGAAATCAAAATAGAAAGATGTATGTCTTGGTGATGTTTTTTTGTGTAGGCTTCCAAAAACTTAAGGTTGTTCGATCATTAGAGCAATGTATAGATAAAGGTCTAAAATTTTAATATGTTATTTATGGATAACTCATATATTTTACTAATTTTTATTTAAAATATTGGACGTATGGTTTTTGAGTAGTTGGATATTAAAAATAAAGTTTTTAACACACGATAAATGAGAGAACATGCCGAAAGTGCTCTATTTATTGAAATTTTACACAATTGGCTATATAGAGACGTTTTAAAAACTAATTATTCGAAACTTCAACCCTTTTAAATACTATAAAAAGTATAAAACAAATATATTCACGTGTTATTTATTCAAAATAATGAAAAACTAGTTCTGCCATTACGGCAAATTAGTATATGTTACTATTATATACCGTTCTGTCTATTTCAATTTTCGAATTAATTTAAACTTTTTTTACTTTTAATAATTAACAAAGTAAAATATTCTATTAAAGGTAGGTATATGTGTTCTGAATATAAATTAAAAACAAAATTTTCGAAACCAAATCTTTTTTTACAGTGTGCTAGATGTAGGTATAACCTTAAATCTATATTCAGAATAAATACTAAAATCTTCTAATCTAATTCAAATTAAAACTCGAATTATCAGTAAAAAACTATGTAGATAACTATTGTTTATGAAACCGGACATTACTGAAAAATATTTTTAGTATACTTCAATAATGTGTTTAAAATACAAATATCGTTTCAAATTTTTTAACTCTCCTGGTAGTTTCATTAATGCAAAAATTTAAGATGTGTCATATTGAATTATTTGTTTTACATACCAGCATAATTTCTATAACATATGAAACATGTCTGTACCTTTCGGCAAGGCCAAATAAGATGAGAGTAAAGACATAAAATATTCAGTGTCATTTGTTGAAACTGTACAATGTTTATTGATATGTAATGTACAAATATTTATCAATTGTTTTAACTCATCGCTTTCACTAATTGGTAATTTATTTGTTAATTCTTTAACATTCTTTATAATGCGAAATATTTGTAGGTATTTACACTTTCTAATAACAGATCAATTACTAAAAGTACCTTCGTATTTTTTATATGTGTACATGTTTTCTGGAATTGAAGATAATTATTATGAAGTAAATACCCATATTTTTTTAGTCATGCTGGTTTCGTTAACCTGAAATAGTAAAAAGTTGCATTTATTATGATAAGTCATAAAGTTACAGATCACCGTGAAAGCCTTAAATCTATTATCACCATAGGTGGGCACAGTTAATCGAAAAGTTAACTTCGTTAATCGTTAATCCGTTAATAAAAAAGTTAACTTCGTTAACCGTTAAATCGTTAAAATTCCGAAAATGTAACGGAAGTTAAAGTTAACCGAAAATTTGAAAATTTAACGAAAGTTAAAGTTCATCGTTTGAAGACCTTTTTTGCTATTTCGACAACTTTCTTATGTACTTTTCATCAAACAACCAATGTAACGGACTAAAGTTAACGGAAGTTAACAAAAGCGTTAACATTTTTTTTAGTTAACTTAAAAGTTAAGCCGTTAACCATTTTGTTAACTTCGTTAATTAACGATTAACGGATTAACGAGTTAATGCCCACCTTTGATTATCACCCATCCTTTTGCAAATTTAAAATTATTTTTATATAATCAGTATTTAATATTTTTTTATTCATACCAATTTAGGTTTGCTAATAGAAAATATATTAATAACAATTTTTACCCTCTCACCCCCAGAAAAATATCCTGACGGTACCATTGTCGCCAATATTAAATCTTAAAACAAATTCAAATTGTTTAAAATATTTGAACGTGAATATAATATCCGCACGATTATAATAATTTATAGAAGTTTTACTATACAATTTTCCACGTGTCGAATCTACGAAGTCTGATTGTATGACATATCTAACCCATTTTCATAGCTGTACGGTGTAAAGTTAATGATTAAATCAAAAGTTAATGTCTCGTGAAATTGTTGAACGCCAAGGAAGAAATGGAAGAAGAAAAATAAGTCATTGTATTCAAATTTATAAAATTTCGGATGTACTTCATGGTTACTGACTCGACGCAAAAAAAATTATAATTATTTATTATTTTTGAAGGCGTTCGTCAAATCGAAGGTTAAAATTCCAAACGTAATAATATGTTAGGTATTCTATGTGAGCACTTTATGAATTTAAAAACATTTTCTGGAATGTTTCCAAAATTCTTTTGCTAATACATTTTCCATTAACGCCCAAAAGAAAACAAAAACAAGATTTTTTTAAATGAAATTAAGTACATATTCAATATATCTAACTAAATATACAACACAAACTTTTTTTTAATATTTATAAAAAAATAATAACAGTGTGTACTCAAGCGAGTAAGTTGGGTAGATATGAAATCTATTTTGTGTGAGACTGCTTTTCTGATATCATTATTATTTAGATAAATTTCATTTAAAAATCATGTTATATGTATATTTAAGTTATTTCATATGATTTGAACAAAATTCAAAATCACATGCTCTAGTTGAATAAAATATATTAGCATACCACGTAACTTTTTTCATATAAAAATTATTCAGAACAATTGAAACACGTTTAAACACTTATGAAACTAATAACGTTAACAGATTTTGTTTGTCGTAGGGGAGAGTGGGGTACATTCGGCCATGGTTTAGTTTCGGACACCCATCATAACATTCGGAATATTTTAATTTAGCACCTAATTTTTTGTCCACAGTTGGGGTAACATGCAATCTATTATTCCCAAAAAGTGTACTGTTTATCCATCGATTTTGACGTGTATAAAAATTATTATGTTCTTTTTACAATTAACGGTAAGGTTTTATACAAATTACAACACCAAAACTTTCTAGTTATTTATTTCACTATACCATCCGTATATTTTTTTTTGTGTTTTGATATAAATGCCCTTAAAGTTTTGACATACACTGAACGTTAAAATATACACAGGTGGATTTTTTTTAAATTTTGCCTGTACTACTAAACATGGGGTACATTCAACACGCTTGGGGTGGGGTACATTTGGACACTGTCCGCCAATGAGCCAATAGATATCGGAAACTTTATTTTACTAAAATTTAATGTTAATGGCCAAATTATCTATTTTGTTGATGAAATAATAGAAAAAGTCAATTTAAATCTCCTTCAAAAGCTGGAACAGCTAGAACAGCTTCTTTATTTGTTTTTAATTATAAGTTTGGTAATCTCAATGTTAAGTAAGATTTTTTAAATATCAGAAATTTGTATGTACTAGGTACTATATTGTTTCAATATGTCTACACTGTGCCTACTTTGAAATGTCTCTAAATAAAGCTTTTCTTATGTCTAGCTGTCTATTTAGTATATGCCGAATGTACCCCATCCACAGGCCACCGGTGGGGTAATACATTCGGTCATTTTACACTTTTTTTAAAATGTGTTGGTAAAAATAAACAAATGTAAATATTAAAATTGTAAACAATGAAAATGATGTATAAATGAATATAGAAGTAGGTGATACTCAAAGTTTTACTAATAATATAATTTTTGATTTTTTATAAAGTAAAATCTAAAAAATGTCCGAATGTACCCCACTCTCCCCTACTTCTACCAACTGATTTTTAAGTAAATATTGTGAATTAATATATACAGACAGTAGCACTAATTATAAAATGAGGTGTACACAAATGTGTATGGTGAGCGTTAAAGGGTTAATTTATTTTTAAAAACGCGTCCAAATGATATCAATAATATAAACATAATTTTCAACTGCATTAAATATATTTCTTAATGGGTTAAATATCAATCTTCATCCAACTTTCACACGCTCCATATGTTAAATTATATTTTAAAACTTTAAATTAAAAAAAAAGTATAATGCATAAAAATCAAATGAAAGAAATCCGACTGTAAAAAAATCCTTAAAATGCAACTGCAGATGGCTTGAGGCTACAGACCATAACATAGAGTTTTTTCTCTCAAAAAAAAACCTATTCGTTGATGGACATGTGAAAGAAATATATTCTTTTTAAATAACTCATACAATTCTTCGAAATATTAAATTTTATTTGTTTTTGTTTTTTTTTTCGAAAAAAAGTATATCCGTTGAAGCTACAAGAAAAATATATACCTTAACGTTCTAATTAAATATTTAAAAGAAGAATGAAAAACAATACAAGGACGGTAATAAAAAAGAATCAATAATTATAATAGGGGGATATTATATCAACGAAGAGATAAAATATGAAAATCATAATGAGAAAATAATGTTCTACTCTTTGTTTTTATTTGATACTTTTTGAATCTTTAATATCCTTGTCATTAAAAAAAATGTACCAAGAAAATGGAAAAGAGGAAGAATTCTGAATATTATATTAGTAAGGTGATTAAAATATTAAATATTTAACATTTTTTAAAATAGGTACGGTAAGATGTTTATTGTGTCGCGAAAATTGTCTATTTTCTTTTAAGATAAAGTACATAAAAATTAATGTTTTATTTAAAACAAGTCGACGTAAATGGCTCGTCTTAAGGTTATGATAAAAGTCTAAAATTTTAATATGTTATTTATGGATACCTCACATATTTTAATAACTTTTATTTAAAATATTGGACGTATGGTTTTTGAGTAATTCGATATTAAAAATATAGTTTCTAATGCACATTAAATGAGAGAACTTGCCGAAAGTATAAATTAAAATTCTACACAATTGGCGATATAGAGACGTTTTAAAAACTAATTATTTCATAACTTCAACCCTTTTAAATACTATAATAATTATAAAACAAATATATTCACGTGTAATTTATTCAAACTAATGAATAACTAGCTCTGCCATTACAGTAAATTAGTTCATGTTGCTATCTAATAATTATCATAATAATTATCTCAATAAAATAAAGAAATACAGTCAATCCTCGATAACACGAACTTCGGATAGTTCGGACAAAATTTTACAAAAATAAAATTGTATTTAAAAACACGTCATCAGTCAAATGTAGGCTGAAAATGTTATATAAGTAGTGTAAGCTCTAGACACACTTATTGGTGTTATAGTAGATTTGATTTCAGACCATGAACTAGTCATTCTATTGACAATTTAAGACATGAAATACTTACATAATTGTTCGAAAGCAATATCAAAATTAATCATAAAAAAATATTGTAAATTTGAATTTTTTTTCGTACTTTTAACTTTAGATAAAATCACTTTTCATTTAGTGGTGTAACCAGGATTTTTTAAGGGGGGAGGAGGATAGATAGGCAATTGATATATAAGGTCCCCTGTTCCCCTCCCACTGGTTAACGACTGTTTTCACTCCTTTTTTCTCAATACGACGGAATTTTCGTAACTCTGAAAGACCACCACATCTTTAAGTACGAGCTATAAAAGACAAGTTGACTGTATAATTGTATAGATAAAACATTTCTTTGATCAGTCACCCAGAAACCAATTAAAATAATTCTAGTTCTGATATCAATATACTTCTGTAAAATATATTTAAATAACTTTAAAAAAAAAACTTTTATTTATTTTCTGCAGATTTAATTTGTTTTAAGGTAGTTGGTCCGTAAACATGTTTTCGTCAGATTTTGTTTAAAATGCACAATAATATTCCCTAGATTAATATCTGAAAAACAGACAATTTTTATTAAAATTGACCATCTCAAAGTCATGAAAAACGATCTCAAAGTTTATATTTTTAACACAGCTTATATGGACTAACCGTACACTAACGTAACGTTTTATTAGATAAAATTTAAACGTAGCGTCAGTTTTTCATAAAAAACTGACATGTTGTATATTTATATGAAAGAAAACAGTATACAAAAAATTGGAATTATTGACCATCCCGTTATTAAGATCTAACCAGATTTAACTACCAAACCATCACATAAATTACAGTATTGTTGACAATGTGGCAACAACGTATTCATTTGATTATAGTAACAAATACACGAAATGATGAAATAATTTTTTTACAAAATATGATAAGTGGATTGAAGGGAATTATAATCTATTTCATTAATTATTAATATATTCTGCGGTAGTTTAGATGATAAAATATAATCATTTGATAAGTAGTTAATAGTAGATAATGTACAGCGTTGCCATGATCATTTCTCTAAATTAAAAATATGTACTCATGGCCTAATGTGATCACATTATGATGGACCAACTACCTTAACGGGAATACTGTTATTTAAAAAAAATCTAAATATTATATCGAATATAAAACAGCTTATATTACTTATAATTATACCAAGAAGCCAATATTGTTAACAATAATTACCTTCACATTTTTCATCGGTTTTATTTCAAATTAAAAGACATTCACCTGCATGTACATGTACCTACATACTTATTTAAAAATGACGCACTATAGGAGGGACAGATTTTCACGGAAATCACTGTGGCGGTTTAGCGCAAGCTGAATAATAATATAATAATTTCTGTGCAATCGTTTTCATCATTATATTACGCTCTATTGTTTTCTTAAAACAAAATAACACCATACGTCTTTGTGCGTGCGTATGTATATATATTATATATGTGTGTGTGTGTGTGTGTGTGTGTGTGTGTGTGTGTGTGTGTGTGTGTGTCATTGTATGCGATAATAATCGTAATAACTCTCGGTTTCAGATAACAATTTCGTCGTCTTTGTTCAACTAATTGTTTATTTTCCTTTTGTTTGGTAACTTCTGTACCTAATTGACATAACCTATTATATAAATTATTATTGAATTGTCACCAGTATGCTGTTTCTGTCTGTTAGGGTAATCTGTATGTGCATGTATTATATTGTATTTGTTAGGGGTGTTTATTCTATATTCAATTAATCTAAATAGATTTAGAGCAGCGTTTGGCAAAATTGGGAACATGATTTATATCATTTTCGGGTAAGTGCATTTAAAAAAAATCATTTACAAAATATAGGACATATATGCACTATTTGATGTAGCTGATATTAGATTTATATTCTCCTGCTCTGATCACCCTAGGGCACCCCCTCATTTTTCCGGTAATCCATGCCAGATAGGATTTGTGGATTTTTTTAACCGCCTGTATATTTCTAAGCGAAAATAACTTAAAAATAAAACTTTATTTCACAAAACTAAAAAATATGTACTATTAACATTATTGCCACAGTTTTCATAATTTAGAAAATATATGGTGAAATATACCTTCCTATAATTCAATTTCTAATACAATTCAAATTCCATTAACCATTTTGTTGACCTCCAAAAAAATGACAACACATTTTAGTAACTACTGGTATAAAAAATAAACGGCCAGTTTTTTTTTAATTTTATATCAAATTGCATCATTTATTATGTAAAAAAAATATTTGCAGTATGAAGTATGACATTAAACAAAGGCCATTTAATAACATAAATTCAAATGAATCATGACAAAATCGTATTATAGAAGCTCTACTGTATTCTGTATTATATTTAATACATTACATATTCGAGTAACGATTACAAACAAACAAAAATAAGAATATATAATTCAAAATTTATATAGTTTTCTGGTCATGTAATTTGAAATAATAGGAATTAAATGAGACAGTGATATTGACATTTATACATGACGTCATAAACGTTTATATATGTGTGACTGTGTGTGCATGTGTGGGTGGGTGAGTGTGTGCGTGATTTTGCAGACAGAAGTTTTAATCTCGCTTTCAATTATTATTTCGTAATATGAATCTGGTTCATTTTAAAATACACATATAACAAGTTTTATATAAATTGTCTGTACAGAACAGTCGTGTAAAGTTGACCTCCTTTATTATGTCATTTATGTATGTATATCGTTTAATTATAATATTGTTTTATTCTTAAAATATAAATGATAAAAACTTGTATTATTATTTGGCTGGTATTTAAATTCACTTGCATATTTTTGATGTATTTATTGTGATTTTCTATATTTTAAAATGATTAAATATTCGCCTTATGCATTAAAAAAAGTATTAAAATTTATGTTCGATGTACAAAGTGAATACTATCTAATATACAGGATGAGTCATATAGGTGGAATAAATTTGACAGTTGATTGAGAAAAATATTTCAAGCAAAAAAGTTCTTAGGAACATGTGTCCGAAAACTCTTCGTGAGGGGACTACAGGCTCTCAAAGATGTTGTCTAAAATTAATTTTTGTTTAATATTTTGATAACCAATTGTGATATAGTAATTAAATTTGATACCCGGTTCAGTATTAACACATGTTATCAATTTCCAATATCAACTAATGATTTTTTAGACCGGGGATGTTTAAGACCAGTGGGTCCTTTGATTTTTATCTAGTAATATTCTTAAATTTTTCCTATGTTTGGTACTTTTATAAGGTCATATGACTCAAAACACATATAAAGATACTTTGTTAGTTTGACATAAGATCAACCGTTTACGAGAAATACAATAGTAAAGATAGTATTAGAGAATTTGACTTAATAATGATCATTTAAAAAAAAAGTTATACTCGAATTTAAGTTAAATTTTTCTTCATGTGACCGTCCGCCGCCCCTTTTGAATTGGCACCCCGGGCAGTCACCCAGTCTCCCTCCATAAAACCGACATTGCCGTTTTATTATACATTAACAAAATAAGCAACGAATTTTAATAAATATAAAAATTTCAAACATCAACCATTCTTTTTTCCAAAGCTTACTTGACTTTAATTTAAATTGCACTCGAGTGAATGTTCTAGTTTTAGCTGACGTCTCGGTTAAAGTTTTCCATGGCAATTGTGATTTTTATTTAATAATGAATAAAATGCGTTGTAAGTATATTTGTTATGAGTTATTTTATTATCGAAGAGAAGCTTTGCCATCGTATTTCAAATAGAAAAAAAATGTTCTCCGATTTCTTAAATTGTACTTGATCTTTCTGTTTCAGGTTAATAATCGTTTAAATTATCAAAATATTAAATAAAAACTAATTTTATGGTAAATTTTTGGGGATCTGCAGCTCCCTCACGAAGAATTTCCGGACATATGTTTAAATGAACTTTTTTTTCTTAATATAATTTTCTCAATTATGTAACTATTAAAGTTTTTTCCAACTGATATGACTCACCCAGTATAGTGCAATTAAATATTAACCCTTATTATTTTATGCACTATCGTAATCTTGATATGAGTTTGGTACATTTTAAAACGATTTTTTTCACTTTCGTTCAGTATAGTTTTAGAAATATGTAGGTATATGAAAAAACTAATGTCTGATCTCCTATATTATAAAAGAGCTAACAAATTTGAAACCTTGCAAGTATTAGTTATGTGTTAGTATCTATGGATTAGTTATGAAATTTAGAGCAGTGATACTTCAACGTATTGTAACACAGTTGGCGACTCTAACCGCATAAAATAACTTTCATAATATCACCATTGTTTTAATTCTGTTGATAGTGTTTACATACCACGCATGCGCGAAATTTGTCAAGCAGTTAATGGAACTTCAAGAGAACTGTCAAATATGTTTGAAACCTCATTTTAAAGTGCTATATTTAATCCATATGCTTCATATTTCATATTTATTAAAACACGCAACAAATATACTTTGGAATATATTAACTAATCATTATCGAAAATGTAAAAAGGGATGCCAAATTGATAGACTTGTTTTAATGTGCTCTGAATATGGTTGAAATATATAATAATGACCGCATATGCAGTAATTTGTATTATTTTTGTTCGCTGTATTTGTTGTATCAGAAAATCTACATAATTTCATATTTCAAATGAGTTTCGTAATTTAATTCGTACAAACACTGTCACACATTTATTTTCTTCTTATTTAGCTGTATACAAACTGCAAAACAGTGAACTCTAAACTGTGGTAAACCATTTTAAGTTTTTGAATTACCATTTAATTTATTTCTTACTATATAACCCAAAAAAGTGTATCTATAATTTTATTTTACCTATATAAAAATTGAAATGAATAAAATGTATCTAATTTATTACAATAACAGTGGCGTCCAACAAAAATGTTGTTCTTATTTTTCTAGCTGATTAGTAAAATTAAAAAATGCATAAGCAGTAGTGATTAGTGTACAGTGTATTTATTTCCATTGTTCTAAAATTCGGACCGAATTCATAACGATTAAAGATCTCGCAGACAGCGTATGATTTTCTTCTAGATTATTCTAGATCACGGGTCTGCAAACTATTACGATAGAAGATCCAAATCTGTATCTTACAACGATTTAAACATTTTTCGAAAGCTATACTTATATTTTTACAACGAAGGTAAATTCAAAATAATTTGATAATAAGTTGTAATATCTATAAATATATTTAATAAATAGAGAAAAAATCACAAAAAAATACATGCACTGATTTTTTTTAAGGAGATGCAAGCTCATTGCTCGTATCCATAGACGTATACATAGCATGGACCACGCATATAATGGTGTAACATTTGTTAAAAAAAATGGGAGAGAGATGCAGCGATGTTACGGATATATCGATATCTTTTTTTAAGAAAAATGTAATAGACACTTTTTTTTAAATAAGGACAAGTATATCCGTACCTAACTATATTCCATCTCTTTCTTTTGACACAACCCTGTTTTCAGCGCTGTCCATGCTCTATGTCTATGCTCGTATCAGTTTTAATCAATGCCAGCAATGAAGTTGTATTTCCTCAGAAAGTTTCTGAATGTCCGGTACACTCAACATTCTGCTGTACGACGGCATCGGTAATTCAAAAATTCCACTCAACGACGGCTAGAGGGGCACCCATCACTTAACTTTAACGTTGATTGGTGAATTTAAACGCGCAGATATTATAGTAGTTACGGTGGTATTATGGTGGGGATTGGGGAAGGACGTTCGCTAGAACTGTCAGCACATTGTAGAACAGAACGGTCGTGTAGTGAATGGTCGTGTAGCAGAACGCTGAGTATATATAACTATTAGTCTTTTAATTGAATGCACGACTCCAAGTTCGAATCAGTAATTTGACTCATTAATTTAATTTTAATGAGAATCATTATGGAAAACTATTGCTAAAACTACATTTTTTTTCTGTTTTAATTTTAATTCTTCAAAGCCGCATCTATACATATGTACCCAAAGAGACATTTTGCCCACTTCTGATCTAGACCAAATACCGGATATAATTTTAATTAAATTAATGTATTTTTTTGCTATTATCTACTATAGGACGAATAAAATAAATAAAATATTTTTGTATAAAAAAAATATTTTTACTTTTACTTATTATTATTATCTATTAAAATTCAGCTTAATAAATATATTCCGTACAACTGAACAAAAAATTCAACCTCACTGGCTTTTTTTTAAACTAATATCTCAATTTTCGACGTTAGACTTTTGTAATTATTGTCTTGACTGAATACGAATCTTTTTGATAATTTCATTCTACATTGTATGATACTTTAATAATTAAACTTGACGTTTTGACCGAAACAGGTTTTAATTTTCTTCAGAAGTGAAGTGAAGGCCAAGAAATGTTTAACGAAACGTCAAGTATAATTTAATTAAGACTGTACAAAGCAAAAAAATGCACGTGCAAATCACCTTATCATTTTACGTCAAAATCATCTACTTTACCCTTAGATTAGACCAGGGATTCCCAACGGAGTCCAATTGGAATGGCCTTTTTTGCTTTTACTTCTAGAATCTACTTAAAATTGTTAGGGGGTTTATAAAGAAAACCATTCTTTTAAAAGGAGTCTATGTAGGAAGGTTGGGAACCTCTGTTTTATAGAGTATTTTATGATTTTCCTTTTTATTTTCTTATTTTAAAGACGATATTTCTATGACAAATTGAAATTGGGTGCATGAAAATTACCATAAAATTTTGAATTTTAGATTTCGTTTAAATTATGTTTATTTTACAGAAAATGACGTGAAAAGTTGAAATTTTCAAACCGCAGGTTTGTATCTCAATCCGTTCTCGAGATATGGCCTTTCAAAGTTTTTGATTTTTGAAAATTTTGGAGAAAAATGGCTGTAACTTTTGAACATGTGGTGGGATTAGATTTTTGTCGACAGATTTGAAATCAGCGTATAAAAATCTATATAATGACATATATAATACTTTAAATTTCGACAAAATTTTTTTTGCTGAAAATCGCAATTTTTCCAAGGGGTATACCTTAAAAAATGCCGATTTTTGACAAAAATTTTTTTGTCGAAATTTAAAATATTATACGTGTCATTATATAGATTTTGACGCGCTGATTCCAAATATGTTAGCAAAAATCAAATCCGACCACGTGTTAAAAAGTTACAGCCATTTTTCTCCAAAATTTTCAAAAATCGAAAAACTTTAAAAGGCCATATCTCGAGAACGGATTGAGATACAGAACTGCGGTTTGAAAATTTCAACTTTTCACGCCATTTTCTATAAAATAAACATAATTTAAACGAAATCTAAAATTCAAAATTTTATAGTAATTTTCATGCACCAAATTTCTATTTGTCATAGAAATATCGTCTTTAAAATAAGAAAATAAAAAGAAAAATCATAAAATACCTTCCTACATAGACTCCTTTTAAAAGAATGATTTTCTTTACAGACATTTTTAAATTCTAAAAAACGTAAATAAACTACAATCTTATCGAAAAAGTACAAGTAAAAACAAAAAAAGGTCTTGCACTTTTACTTTTTCGACAAGATTATAGTATATTTATGTTTTCTAGAATATAAAATTGTAGACACCGGCGCCGACTACGGGGGGGCGAGGGGGGCGATCGCCCCCCCAGATATTATACCAGGGGGGCTTCGCCCCCCCTGTGCAGCTGAACTCTAGGTTCTTTTAAATTAAAGATACTTTTGTCAATAAGATTTTTACTTTAAAAAAAGGTGTAAATATTCAAATACTTGTCACTTGAGTAAAAATGATCACTAAAAATTTCTTCAAAAAGGAAATTAATACTAAAACATCTTTTATTTCCTTTACAAAGCTTAGTTAGATCAACAGCTTTAAAAAAAATTCTACGACTTTTTTACACTTTACTATATTTTCAGCTAAAATCGTTGTTTACGTTTCATGAGCCTCTGTAAATTAAATATAAATGTCCACTTTTCAATTATTTCAAATTATTAAAGTTTGATCGATTTTTATCGAAACTACATTAATTTGATGAAAAAAATTTTTTTTTCACATTATTAGTTGCGTTTCTGAAATTTTTGTCGTTATTACGAAAGTTGGATATTGCACATTTTTTAAGGAAATTTTTTGCAGCCCCCCCCCCCTCAAAAAAATTATGAAAATCTCGCCCCCCCAGGTTAAATGAAAAGTCGGCGCCTATGATTGTAGATTCTTAAAAATGTTATATTCTATAAAATATAATATTACTGGAGTGATAACTTAATGTTAAAAACCTGTCCCATGAGATAGTTATAGTAAAGTACCGCAAGCGCAACCTTTTTGTCTAACGAACTCTGATTGGCTGTCAGCGTTAACTCACAGCTCATAACTCTTTGTAGTAAAAATATTGGATTCATATGGTATGGTGGTAACTAAACATTTTTAGTAAAGGAGAATAGTAGGAGCAACTAATGCAGCGCCCTGAATCTATTTATATCAGACAACGCTCTTCTATTAGAGTTATCACTCCAGTAATATTCTAGCTTTAGGGATTAGACAGACGGGGTTTTATGGATACATTATATTAAATCCAGAGGGAAGGAGTCACTGTGTTAATGAATTATCTGTCAATGCTTTTAAGGGCAGTATAAAGTATACATATAATATTTATTATTAATTGATTGTATAATTAGGTATACTGATAAACGGTAACAGTTTTAGGTAAATTGTTATGACTAAAACATGGACTGAAACTGATAAGGACTTCTTATGAAGTCAAAACACGTATCGAAATCAAATAACATTGTTTTATTATGGTTATTTTAAGGTAGTTGGTCCGTAAACATGTTTTCGTCAGATTTTGTTTAAATTGCACAGGAATATTCCCTAGATTAATATCTGAAAAATAGCCCATTTTTATTAAAATTGACCATCTCAAAGTCATGAAAAATGATCTCAAAGTTTATATTTTTAACACAGCTTATATGGACTAACCGTACACCAACGTAACGTTTTATTAGATAAAATATAAACGTAGCGTCAGATGTTCATCAAAAACTGACATGTTGTATATTTATATGAAAGAAAAACAGTATACAAAAAATTGGAATTATTGACCATCCCGTTTTTAAGATTTAACCAGATTTAACTACCAAACCATCACATAAATTACAGTATTGTTGACAATGTGGCAACAACGTATTCATTTGATTATAGTAAAAAATACACGAAATAATGAAATCATTTTTTACAAAATATGATAAGTGGATTGAAGGGAATTATAATCGATTTCATTAATTATTAATATATTCTGTTGTAGTTTAGATGATAAAATATAATCATTTGACAAGTAGTTAATAGTAGATAATGTACAGCGTTGCCATGATCATTTCTCTAAATTAAAAATATGTACTCATGGCCTAATGTGATCACATTATGATGGACCAACTACCTTAAGAAACCGCAGTTTTCCGTTTTCCAGTATAAAATGTAATAAGTCCTATATATTTCCTTGTCCCAACCAAATCCTATAAATAACCTCAAAACAACAAACAATTAAAACAAAAAAGCAACAATGCTACCAATTTACACTGCACCTTGATCATTTCAAGCTCCATTATCTAAATACATTCTTACTGCTCACGTAAAGAGAACCGGGTATTTTTCGCGCTACCCCACAAGCACCCCTTTCTCCCCTCTGCCGCCTATTTTCCTGCACGTTATCAGTGTTGTTTTTCTTCCACAAACAATAAATCTAAAGCCGCGTATATACGGTAATTGGTAGCGGCGGCGGCAGTGTGTTTTATCGCCGATAATGCGGCCCGGCTGAAGGTAACTCGATCTAACACAATTAATAATAATTGGATATGATGATGTATTGTGTAGCTGGTTATAATCATATAATTAAAACTTTTATTCATTAGGCTGCTGCTGGTTGCTACTGAACATTTTCGAAACTTTTAATTACCGGGAAAATATAACATGCATGCATTCAGAGCTGGTGTACAATATTCGGTTTAGCGATGATTACAGGAAGGTTGTTGCATTTTATGGAATTATCAAGAAGGTTTTTATAAAAGTTGGTATGCCTACATTCATTTCATACTGATGTTGGTAAATTGGATTTAATTTAGTGAAGATTGCAGGGATGTTGTTGAATTTTATGGGATTATTAAGGAGGTTAATATAAAAGATGGTATACCTACATTCTTTTTATACTAATAGTAAGTTTGATTTTTTTCGGTGAAGATTACAGGGAAGTTATTGGATTTATGGGATTATCAAGGATGTTAATATAAAAGTTGTTATGCCTCCATTCATTTCATATTGATGTTGGTAAATTGGATTTGGTCTGGTGAAGATTACAGGGAAGTTGTTGAATTTTATGGGATTATCAAGTAAGTTAATATACAATTTGGTATACCTATTAATGAAATATTGGTCGGTTGAATTTAGTTTAGTGGAGATTACAGGGAAGTTGTTGGAATTCATGCAGTTATCAATGAATTTAGTTATGGGCGAATTTTAAGTACCTACAATGTTATGGTAATGCCACTAACCAACATAACGTTCGAAATTAGAACCAATCATCACTGGAATCCAAAAAATATTTAAGAAGCGATTAATAAACTCTGAAATCATTACCCAAATTGTAAACTATCTAAAACGGGAATCGATTTCTCAAAAAATCTTATCCTAAACCAAATACCACTGAAATCTAAACTGAAATTAGTCTATCAACCACTTTTGACTTAAAACAGATCCCCATTTTAATAATAAATCCAAATAAAAGCCAAATTCCTCATAAACCAAGATATCAGTTGTAATTGAAAATTTGAAAATTTCAATTAATCCTATAGGAAATTGAAAATTACAAAAAATAGTCCAAATTCGTGATTCAAATTTAAACTTTTCTACTCAGACACGTTTTAAAATTCAATTTACAACAATATATATAAAACAAATTACGAGTATGGCCGGGCATGAGTAAAAAATAAAATTCGTGAGTAATTATAAGCAAAAACATACTCAAACGTCCAACTTCACTATCAAAAACAACAAATGTTTCAATACCTCAATTTCCAAAACAATAAAGTTACACAATAAACTGAAATTAGTTCACCAACCACCGATAACTAAAAACCAAAAATCAAAATCGCAATCAGAATCAACAGAAAATCTAAATTCCCCATAAACCAAAGTATAACTTAAAATTGGAATCAACCACTACTAAAATCCAAATAACATTTTAAACACACAAGCAATTACGATCCCCTTCTATCTCCTATGTTTCCAAAACAAACACAATGGAATCAGTCCACCAACCCCGATGATTAAAAACCAAAAACCCAAATTACAATCAAAACAAAAGCCAAATTCCTAATAAACTAAAATATCAGTTGTAATTGAAAATTTGAAAATTTCAATTAATCCTATAGGAAATTGAAAATTACAAAAAATAGTCCAAATTCGTGATTCAAATTTAAACTTTTCTACTCAGACACGTTTTAAAATTCAATTTACAACAATATATATAAAACAAATTACGAGTATGGCCGGGCATGAGTAAAAAATAAAATTCGTGAGTAATTATAAGCAAAAACATACTCAAACGTCCAACTTCACTATCAAAAACAACAAATGTTTCAATACCTCAATTTCCAAAACAATAAAGTTACACAATACACTGAAATTAGTTCACCAACCACCGATAACTAAAAACCAAAAATCAAAATCGCAATCAGAATCAACAGAAAATCTAAATTCCCCATAAACCAAAGTATAACTTAAAATTGGAATCAACCACTACTAAAATCCAAATAACATTTTAAACACACAAGCAATTACGATCCCCTTCTATCTCCTATGTTTCCAAAACAAACACAATGCAATCAGTCCACCAACCCCGATGATTAAAAACCAAAAACCCAAATTACAATCAAAACAAAAGCCAAATTCCTAATAAACCAAAATATCCCTCGATATTCAAATGAATCATCACTGAAACGGCCATTACAAAAACACAGTAGGCTATGATCGACCAACGCAAAATCAAAACAAAAGCCAAATTCCTGATGAACCAAAATATCCCTCGAAATTGAAATGAATCATCACTGAAACTGCCATTACAACAAACGCACAGTAGGCTATGATCAACCAACGCAAGTGTTAAATGAAACATACACACATCACGAATTCATGGCGAGCACGTTAATCAAAACAATGTAATTCAAATCAATTTCTGCATCCACTTATTTTATTATTCCGAGAGAAACACGGCTGGGATGTTAATTGGGAATGTACTGTTGTCGATACATTCAAAATTCAAAACCAATGTATAATGAACGCGTATAATCTAAACTGGTGTTGTTTTGTTTCAACCTCGTCCCACGTTTCTTTACCCTACTCGAAATGATCAGGATGATGTTACAGGAATATGTGAGTGATTTGGGGTTTTAATCAAAAATATCGAATTGGTATTTTCTTTATTGAGATAATTAGTAATCAATCAAATGATTTAATTGGTGCACTGTGGAAGGTATTATTTTACAGATCTTTATTTGTAAAAAGCGTGTGTCTTCTACCTTATTCATTGCTTAATTTGCTCTATTTTTATAGAAGTCAATTTTTTTTTAAAGTATCTTGTAAAAATATTTACTCTTTATTTAATTATTTATCATTCAATTGTTTTTTTTTCTCGTCATTGTTCATCTGAGTAAAAATATTGATACCTATTGGGATCCGTCAGATGGGAGGAGCTTAAAAAACATGGCGCAGCTAAGGGTTTAGTTTAATTTTAAAAAATTACAAGACAGTGTCAATAGTATATATAAGTATTATAATGTACAATGTACACATATTTTAAATTCACTCATTATAATTACAGATAATATCACGCAATAACATCAAATACAATACGCATACGTTATTTATTTTTGATTGTTTACAATTTTTCAACAAACAAATCTTTTTAATACATATTTATATTATAATAAATCAATTATATATAGGAAAACTTGTAAAATTCTTTCTTGGTACTTACTGTTCTTTCATTAATTTTATTTTTGGGTGATTTAAAACATAATATTGTGATTTAATCGTAAGTTTTACTATAAACCGTAGATTCATCTGTCAGTTTTATGCTTGAGATTATTTATTTTTTCATTATTAAATTCTATTACCATAGAAACTGTACCCCCAGTCTAGTTACAAATTTTGCCACCAGATGGTGTACGTTCATTTGACGGATCCCAATACTTTATTTCATTTAAGTTTGCAGTGGTTGCCGGGTGATTTGACCGTACGAGTCATGATCCGTACGGTCAAATCACCTGGCTACCACTGCAAACTTAAATGAAATAGATTATACGTTGTTTTTTTTAGTTTTATTGGAGCAGTTTTTAATTTAGGGGTGAATTATTTTGGAACAATGTTAGGAACAACTAGCATTTTGAAATTCATCAAAAGGAGGGCTACTGAAAAAAATGTGTTTTTTTTTAAGTTTTTCTGGTGTTGTTTTTAATTTAGGGGGAAAATATAACAATGTAGTACAAGTATAGCACAATTTGACACAATTTTCAAAAAATTGAAATTCAACAAAAAAGGAGTCAACTTCACACTAGCTGATACTTCGCCTATTTAGCCGATCTTTAGCTCCATTAATAACAATAAAAAGTTAGCAATGATTACTCTGTTTTCAAATACACTCTGTATAATCAGTGTCGAATCCAAAAAGAGCTTGGAAACCCCTCCCCCCAAAATTTTTCTTCCATTTACTATTTTCGAATTTTATATTGTAGACAACATCGTTTTGAATTTTTTATATTCTGCAGTATGTGATAGTTAAAAAAAAGTATTATTTTACATTGAAAATATAAAACAATATAAATGTATTTACAATTTCTGATTTTTCCATACATAATTTTCCCCTATGAACTTTCATTTCCCCCGGAAGTAAAATATCTGGATTCAACACACTGTATAATGATTTCTTTTGATCAAATCTTACGTTTGATTACATTTTTATAGTATCGAACTCTAACTCATATTTTATAAGCTGTGTGTTTTTTTACTCTGAATTTATTTTTGTTTATTCCCTTTTCTACCATAATTAGTCATATTTTAAAAGATTTTAGAGATGAATCAGTGAAAGGGTTGGATCAAAAACATCATTTCAAAAAAACAACAAATTAATTTTACCTCATGTTTTTTTATCATAAACATAAAATCTAACTTTATATACTTACTTTATCCCCATTCTATTTCTTTTCTCTTCATAAATTTCCATCTTTTTATAAACAGATAAAATTATATAGATTGCTACGATAATACATTCCAAAATGTCAAATATAAACGTAAAAATTATACGTTTTCAGGTTTTTTCCATTTATGTACCTCATCTCATCGCAGATCGAATATGATAAACTACAAGAATTTCCTCTATGATTTTCTGCTGTCTGTTATTATTCTTTATTTTTATTTACCATCGTGCAGATAATGACATATTTCTATCATCAAATTTACACCGAATCTTCTTTCTATTTGGTCTGGGAGTTAAACTACAGCAGAAATCCTCAATATATAGTTTCAAGTTGTTGGTATACCTGTATGGTTAACGTCATCAACGTCAATCGTACCAACTTAATTATTTCCTAATTATACATATTTATGTAGTAATATCAGGTATTAAAAAGAAAGATTAAATTGATCTACTTACAACTAAAACTACTTACGTCAAATAATTTATTCTTAAAACAAGAAATACAATCTTATTCGAATAATAAAAACATAAATTATTAATTGCGATTAACACAATTTTTTATAAAACGTAATACAAATCATATACCTACTAACCATAGGTTGGCATTATCTCGTTAATCCGTTAATCGTTAATTAACGAAGTTAACAAAATGCTTAACGGATTAAGTTTTAAGTTAACTCAAAAAAATGTTAACGCTCTTGTTAACTTCCAGTAACTTTAGTCCGTTACATTGGTCGTTTGATGACAAGTACATAAGAAAGTTGTCGAAATAGCAAAAAAGGAAACTTTTAACGGTTAACTTTAACTTTCGTTAAATTTTCGGAATTTTAACGCTTTAACGATTAACGAAGTTAACTTTTTTATTAACGAATTAACGATTAACGAAGTTTACTTTTCGATTAACTGTGCCCATCTATGCTAGCTAATAAAAATCTATAAGTCTACGCACGATTTTCTCAGTGACTACTAAACCGATTTTATTCCGATTTTCACTAATGGATAGAATGTTTCAAAATGAAGCTTTAGGTGTATAATTTGTGGATATTTTGTTTATATAAAATCGGAAATATGACATATTCGCGTGCGCTAGCTGCGTAAATAGTTTAGAGCGATAAGTGAAAACAATGTTCAGTAGGTTTATTGCAGTTTAAATTTATATCCCCGGATAAAATTGGATCCAATGTGTTAGTTCATATATTTGTATTAAAAAGCTCAATGTATACTTATAACTCGAAAATTTCTTATCCGGTTTTCGTTTTTTTTTTAAATTCATAAAGATATGTTTTTTGGCTTGAATTATTTAAATCGTACACATTTTTAGTAATAACAGTTAATTGTACGCGGTCAAATCACTACGCAGACGCAACCTGCACCTAGAAACCCAAACTCATTCAAATATTAAATAACAAACTTCAATTGTTGAATTTATAAAAAAAACGATACCCCGATGTACAAATGTTGAATACCGCTGTGTTTAAGCGTTGAGAATCTGCTCGAGGTTTTCTAAGAGATCTGTCTGTTATTGATGATGCGATAGCGTGCGGGTGTGTGTGAGATGTAAGTGGGAGGGGGTATTACGTAATCGCCCTCTAACTACCACACTGAGATAGCTGTAGGGATGGAACTTTTTCATAAAATTCAGACACGACATATTTTGTTTAAAACGAAATTATTTAATATATTTAACAATAAATGCAAATCTTTAAATTACAGTGTATTTAACATATTTTCTATTTTTTCAATTTGAACACAAAAAAAATTAGTTACTCGGGAAAAAATTGTAGATCTGCAGAAATCTACTCAGATCTCGATAGATTTTGAGACAACATCATATTTTTCACTGGTTTGATCTGTGGAGACTTGCAAAGATCTACAAGGATCTACAAAGATCTCTAAAGATCGTTGTAGATCATGATAGAGATTAAAAAAGTGAAAATTCATGAATTTTCAACGTTACAATGATCTTCAGAGATCTTTGTAGATCGTTTTAGATCTTTGCAATTCTTCATAGATCAAAAACCAGTGAAAAATATGATGTCTCAAAATCTATCGAGATCTGAGTACATTTCTGCAGATCTAAAAAAAATTCCTGAGAATAGTATTATAAAAAAGTTAATTTTTTCTACTATTACTGTATTGTCTATAAATACCAAGAGGTTCCCAATATTTTTTTGCACATAAAACATCAAAAAGTTAGCTCTTATTTTTATATTTTATTTTGACAAATAACATGAAAAAAGGTCTGTGCTCTCCCCACCCCTCCCACCCCACAACTAAAGAATATTCAGGCATGTCACTATAGGTTAGTTCAAATTATAATACAACAATAATGATTAATAAATCAAAAATTCTTTATTAAAACGTAATATTTATTACTAGCGGAATCCCGCGGCTTCGCTCGCGTAAACTTCGAAACTAATTAGAACCCTCTATACGTAATAGAGGATGACATATTACATTTATATTGATTTTTATTCATTACTTATAAAAAAACGTAAATATCCCGGATCTTAGTTAAAAAAATGTAAAAACTAACCCTATGTCTACTCTCGCCATTAGGGGTTGAATATCGAATTCTTTTATTGCAGATTAAATCCATCCTAGTTCCCGTCGAACTTTCATTTTTAATTGAATATTAATTTGTCCGAATTTACTTTAATATCATGAACAGTTATTATTATTCCCATAGGGGTTGAATTTTCGTAACTGATATTTGTCTTGTAGAGTACCTACTTGTGCCATGTTTCATTCAGTGAATAAAAAAAAATATTTTACAAATTTTTCCACCCCCCTAACACCTTAGGGGTTAAATTTTGGGATATGCTGAAATAATCGTTTCATTATTTATATTTTAGAGTATGTTCGATAAGTTTCAATTAAATGCGAACAGAAAAAATATTTTTTTATATAAAATTTGACACCCTGTTTTAACCCCGTAGGGGTTGAATTTCTAAAAATCCTTTCTTAGTGGGTGCTTACATCATAAAAGGAAGCCACCTACGAAACTTCACGTTTCTAGGTCCAGGGGTTTGGGCTGTACGTTGATATATGAGTGAGTGAGTGAGTGAGTGAGTGAGTAGTTAAGGACAAACTCTTTTATAGATATAGATTACAATAATTATTACATACGCATATACCCGTTATTTAATTATTTTAACATTCAATGAATAACTTTTCTATTAATATAATACATATTAAAGAATGTGATCTCAATTTATTCATATAATATGTTTTAAATACTTACATATATAATTTTTGCCTGCAACATCTATGTTAACATAACTATACCTGCATTCATATGTAAATAAATAACTTACATATTAATTAAAAGATTCCTTATTATAATTAGTACCATAATAATAATTAATAAAAAATGCAATTATTTTACATAATAATGTTTTTATTTATATATTCCACGTATACTTTTACATGTCTTTAAGCTGACAAAGCGTTTTTTTGTCGTTTGATTTACGTTTTATTTTTTGCGGTCGACTTGTCCGAGCGGTTTTGATTTATTTATTCGAGCTGATTTACATGCAGCGGATCCGTCCAGTACGGACCAAATCGATCTGCGGAACATCTGAATTATTACACAGCGTAAATATTTCGATTCCTGTTTAAAAATTCGTTGTAACCCATATTAAATGTTTGTAAACATATACAATTTTAAGTTGAATGACTAACCAGGGCCGTATCTACCATCGAGGCGTAAGGGAGCCCGCCCCGTAACAGCATGTCGGATATTTGAGAAATAATAAAAGGGCATTAAGCTTAGCACCTGCAAAAATTGTAGAATGGGCAATAAAAAAATAGTGAGGGCCCCTCAGTCATTTGCAACCACGGGGTTCCTGAGCCTTTAGTTACGGCCCTGTAACTAACTTCAATAAATGTTTAATGAAAAAGCATTCTGTTGTAAAATTTCAAGTTGTTTTACTTCAGGATATTTATCGAAGAAATTTATCGAAAAAACTAAAATAAGATTATAAGAAGTTCCATTTAAAATCCTGAAATGTTTTGAAATGATACTGTCAAAATAAAATCAATAAATTTTAACATTGCAATTAAATGTTAAAATTGATTATATTTTAACGATATCTTCGCTCATATTATGAATGAAGGTTCTTATAATCTTTCTTTAGTTATTTACATAATTTTGACACACTCGTGATTTTTTTTACGAATCGCACAATATTTTTCCTTTTTTTATTATATAGAGAACCATTTTACTCACCGAGAAATTTCTAACGAAAATACCATAGAAGGTTTCAGAAGTTCAATCCCAAACCTGTTAAAAGTATTAAAAATGCTCTCCTGCGGAATTTCAATTTTGTCACTTAACATTTTTACGACCTTAAATAAATATGACATACAAAAAAGTTATGCAATTTTTATAAAATGCACTACATTAATCATATGTTTATATATCAAAAATTTAAAATAGTAAGGTTCTTTGCCTTTCTAGAATGACATGAATGTGGATGTATTAAGAACAGTCATGTGCGACTAATATATACTTGCGGTTTAAAAAATATCATATATGTATTAATTTTTTTAACATCTATCGAGTAAAAATACTAGAACAACTAAACCGGCGCAGTTTGTACCTAGAAAGCAAGATTCATTAAAAAAATATTCAAGGGGATTGACACCATAGAAAAATAAGAGATTTCAATGAAACTTAGTGAAAAAAAAATTATATATTAAAAATCTTTGCAAAATTTCAAGATCATTGAGAAAATAGTTTAAGATATATTAAATAAACAAATTAACATGAATTATTATGAGAACTGTATAATTTCGAGACATGACAAGACTTTTCTAAAAAATGTGACAGAGAGAATTTGATGAAAATTTGAGTTTATACATTCTTTATTCATTTACAAAGATATCTATACATTTTCAGAATGATAAGAATGATGAAAAAAAGAAAAAGATTGATTTCGCATGCTCCAGAAAGAGACACTTTATGCCTTTACTCTATGCTTATTCACAAACAACTACCCGCATCGTTCCCCTGATCACCAGCCCCGCACCCTATAGTTTCAACCTCCTTACAACATAAACAAAAGAATATTTTTCGATCCGGTTAGAAAAACCGTTACACAAAAAACAGCTTATTAATTTTATTGAATAAATTTCAACTGTTTTTCATCACTGATGTGAAAAAAAACAAAAGACAATCCACCAAAACAATTTTCACTTTTGTGAATTATTGCATTGAGATATTCGAAGCGGCAAAGAAGGCAGAAGGAAGAGAAGCCAATATCGGTTGAAATAAATGTAAATAAACATACCTTCAAATAACCCCAAAGCAAATCCAGATACAAGGGTGTGTGTTTTTCTTGGGTGTATACGGGCGCACACACAACCAATTACAGAAAGAAAACTGTTTTTCGATGGATACAGGAAAAAGCCTCTTGTTCTTCGAATTCGCGTTTGTTCTTTTTGTGAGCGGCTAAATAAAGTATGATATGATAGTAATAAAAGGTATATTATTCTATTCAAATACTGTTATTGACTGAGAAATTCAATGGCCTATTGGAAAATACTGGAATGTTGATTTGAAAAATGAAATGAACGAAAATGGATTGAATTTGTACATTTTGTTTTAACAATAAGCATAAACTACATGAGCTTTTAACCCTTTGTAGCCCCATGTGACATTTCTGTAACAAACCTCAATAACCCCGCTAATATACGTACTAAATATATTTAGTTCATTCAAATATGTGTAACACTACTGTAACATATATATACCACTCAATAACTTAGTATCAAGTAAAATTCACTGATAGCATAACCTATTGACTTACGTATTATTACGTAACTATTGGCAGTAAGGCAGGACCAGATCGGCTACTGGCCGATTTGGGTAGAAAAAAGAATACGTTGTAAGTTTCCCCAGTGTACTGGCGTTTCACAAACAATTTGCAAAAAATGCGGTGTAGCATTATGCTACAACAAACTAAATAATTGTTTCAAATCCTACATTACGACATAAGTGTTTTTTACGATTAACTCACAGTAATGTCACTCCCAAAAAAGTCAAATAAATATTTTTAAATTTCTGAAAAATACATGTTTTTTTATATGCCTAAACTTGTCTCTTTATCAACATAATTTAAATTTTTAAGATCTTGAGCTACAAAGGGTTAAAACCTGAAGATCTCCATGGTGGTCTTAAAAATGATTACTGGGGGGGGGGGATTATAAAAAAAGTGTTGTAGTTTATGGACGTTCCCCTAGATTCGACGTTTCAGTGCACTTTACAGTGGATAAAACATATTATTTGATTAGTTCAAAAACAAAATTTGATTAAATCAAATAAATATTTGTTTAATTTTGATTCCCACAAGTATCCACTCATTATTTATTGATAAATTATTGTTTTGCGTACCTATGTAATTAAAATTTTGCTTGTTTAACAATTAAAATAGTAATTACATTACCTGACAAATAAATATGCACAAATATTAAAACCATGTCACTGCACAATAAAATTAAAATAATAGGTAATAATTAACATTAATTTAATTCAAATTGTTGAACAATATAACTGCATGTCAGTTATTTACACAAGTCAAAATACACAAGAAATATAGTTGTCAAATGTACTAATTTAATTCTTCGTGAAAAGTTAAACAATTAACTTTTATTAGGTTGGTAATAACAAGCATATAATGATATAATCTAGAAAAAATAAAGATCATATCACATATTTAATTAAACCAATTGTTTAACTTTAACTCAACAATACAAGTAACCCAAATAATATTTTTTTATAAAAAGTTAATTACGGAATACATAAAAAAAATTATACATATAATAGGTAATAAATACTTCAAACTTTAAGTTAGTCATATCGACTTATGAACAGTTCGATTAATTTTATTAGGTTGGCAATAACAATACATTCTAGATATTTTAATTAAGATTATAATCAAATAATTGGCCGATATTACCCAAAGTTCTGCCGATAATATAGCTCTATATAGAAGCGTCATTTTGCATAGTTAAGCAATTTTCTGAACAATTGAACTGGAACTTTGAGTTTTATGAAAAAATGTATATTAAATGCTTTTTAGCATTTTGTTAATCGCTGACCTTTTAATATATTTTTTTATGTTGCAAATTAGATCTGGACTTGTTGGTGAAGGTCGTGACTTAGTTAGGAATTTCTTTCTCAGATTATTTAACGTTTTATTTAATATAAATATAGAAATGTTTACCTTATTTTTGAAATAAGAGATCATAAATAACCAATAAAAAATATTTTGCTAATCCTGAAGTTCCTACCCCCTTTTTATACTTTTCTTGATTCAACAATGTATGAATTTGGTTGTATATAGGCAATAAATTCATTTAGATTTTGTCTGCTTGTTTATACACCAACGATACGAATGCTACTGAACCGATTTTAATAAAGTTTTCAATGTTAACAAACCTAAAACTCTAGAATTAGTTTAGGCTTATGATAATAATTGAACTAAAAGGCAGGTCCATGTTAAGAGAAATTTACAATTGATATTTTTAACAAATTTTACTGTCACGTATTAAGAAAAATTGAATTGCCATGTTTTTAAATCAAAATCAAAAAGACGCCCGCACCGCGGGGATTTTTTTAGTATATTGTAGATCTTGGCTTTTGAGTTCACGCCGTGTCGATTTGACATGCAATGTACGACGAACCGTTATGGCCGATAGAACGACCAAATCGATGCAGCTTATACCCAAAAGACAAGATTTGCATTAAAAATAACCGCGAAAGCCTACAAACTTGTATAATAATAATGTGTAATATAAAAATAATAAAATTGAATAAGTATATTTGGTGTCAATATTTTTATTTAATTAAAAGCCAATATTTGTTTGGCAGAAGAAATATTGTCTTTTATTCGAGAAACAAACAATGCCGTGTTGTTGTTTTGTAAAGCCGAAAGAAGAGTGCATATATTCCACGTATATATCAGCATAATCTGGTAAACCTCGAGAAAATCCACCCAAGAATTTTCCGCGGGCACGTACCATTTTCATTCTGCGCGTTCTTGTGGAAAAAAGAACTAGTATTTTTTCAATTTTTCGCATACAATTCTCACATTTGTCAGAGGTTCTATATATGTTTTAAAGAGACAAAGATTGAATCTATTTATTTGGATATTTGGATATTATAATTTTTTTTATATACAGAGTGTTCGCGGGAACCGAGTTATCATTGCTAACTTTGTTATAATTGGAGCTAGAAGATCGGTTAAACGGGCAAAATATCATTATTTTTCCGGGATGAATAAAGGCGATGTCAAAAAAACAGTTGAATTTCAGAGATATATAGAAATACAACTTTTTTTTAATGGAATAACCTGTATATTATTATTGGATTTTATAGCTGAGAATGTTCTCTTTATAAAAATGTGATACATGCATGATGATAAAATTGATATAAAACAAGTTATAACAACAAATATAAAATTTCGAAAAATAGTATGATATGCAGATTTAATAAAATATATGGTGCTAGAAAAGAATTATTTTGAGATTTTTTGATATTATCATGCTATAACAGGGATTCCCAACCTTTTTGTACCCTTATAAAGCACTTACATTATAAAATATCGATATGGTGGCCTGCAACATTTATGTTTCAGAGATACTGGCAGTTTTGAACGCTTTGAGCAATTTAATTTGTATATGTTTTTTCTTCAGAAATGATGAACACTTGCTTTGATTACAAAATAATAAGTACTACTACACAAACGTTATAAAATAAAAAAACGAATCAATTTTTTGGATTATTTGATTTTCGAAATGCTTTGAAATTATACCTATACATTTTAAAGTTTCACGATTATGGAACTTTAAAAATACAAATAGTCCAATCAATTTGTATTTTTGGTCTGCATTGTTCTACAGAGTCATTTTTTTTATTTTAAAATGTTAAGGGGTGTATTCTGAGTACTACATTAAGTTGGCGTGGTCTATGACCTTGAGCGTTGTCCGCCATAAGCACGAAAACTTTAAACGTAATTATCTCGTAAACCGCTCATTCTACGATAAAATTTGTCATAACCTTTCTTATTCACCAGGGTTGAATCTACAATTTTATTCACAGGCTCAATTCTCTATTGTCAGTTGGTGACGAGATATATTGTAAAAAAGTTCACAAAAAATGATATTTTGCATTTATTTCGTAAAGTAGCGACTGTATTGAAAAAATTTAAATCACAATCTTTTAGAACTCTCAATTTTCAATATTTTTGTTATTAGATGTAATTTTGCAAAATCGATAGTGTTATAGCCCGCAAAGCATTGCAAAAACACATTTTTTCATTATATTTCAAAAACTATAATAAAACCTACATAATGTGTAATAACAAAAGTCAAGATCACAAAATTCTACACTTTTTTTGTTCAGAGAAAAAAATTTTTTTTTGTAAATAAGTAGATTCAACCCTGGTGAATAAGAAAGATTATGACAAATTTTATCGTAGAATGAGCGGTTTACGAGATAATTACGTTTAAAGTTTTCGTGCTTATGGCGGACAACGCTCAAGGTCATAGACCACGCCAACTTAATGTAGTACTCAGAATACACCCCTTAACAATTTGAATTAAAAAAAATGACTCTGTAGAACAATGTCTTACGAACTACATTTTTTTGATAATTTGATTGGACTAAAAAAAAAGAAATCGTTAAAAGTCAAAAAAATCGTTCAATAACTTTGATATTTTATATTATTTAAAAATAAATATAAAATCTCTATATTCTACAAGTAAACCAATTTCAACTGAATTTGTCGCAATATTTAAGTCCATGTGTATATGTAATATAATAAACCAGAAGTCCGTAATTTCGTTTCCGCTGTACAATACACCCGTCAAGAAACTATTATAACATTTATATTTATTATATTTTACCATACATTTTGTGCTGGAAATAAGTATATAAATAACATTTTATATAACAACAGTTCTGTGCGGCCAGTTGACAATGAGTTGACCAATCTTGTTATAGCTGCAGTGCAACATGAGCTGGGTCAACAACCAGAGACCTTCGGATAAATATTGTACACTGCCTGTTCTATGTACAAGAGTTTTAATCACATTTGTTGAAAATGAGCAATATTTCTCAAGTAAAAATATACTTTATTTTTATTCTTAGGGTAAACAGGTTTTCAAAATATAATTTAATATTATTTAGTTATTTACCTACTTAGAGATGCGTTATTATCTCATTATCTTCATAAGTAGATCCGTTTTAAACCCAATAGAGTTTTGGAGATTTTTTTTTCATAGAAATTCTTTAATTAAGTATTTGCTCCAGTGATTACTATTGAGAACTAGTGTATACGACCCTCATCCCAAAAAAAACGTTAAATTTATCACTTTCTTATACGAAATATTTATAGTATAAGTAATGTATTGTAAAGCCATTTTTTTCGAATTAGAGATTTTAATGTAAATATGTATATTTTTTTCAATGAAAAGTAATTTTAAAAATATTAAATATAAATAACTCTATACATCATATTTATCAAGATTTTTAAATTTTAAACATTACCTTTAAAATCGTTCTACATGATGATAAACTGAAATATTTAAAAGACATAGTTAAAAAATAAAATAATAAGAGCGTAAAAAGTACTTCAGAAACAAATAAACAACGTCTGGCTACAGAAATCAAAACTCGTTGTTTCAATGCATGTGATATGAAAAATAGCGTGTGTGGCACGGGATGAAACAAAGACGATTTCTGACCAGTGCGATGACAGCCCTCGCTTCGCTCGGGCAGTAAACTCTCGCCCTAGTCAGAAATCGTCTTGTTTCAACCCTTGCTACACAATATACTATTTCGTTATATACAAAACAAGATTTTCTTGGTCCAATACAGTAACCCCTATACTGTCGATCTCCTTATATTTTTTCCCAACCCAAGTTTTCCCCTCACACGCATAGTTTGCATACGAATACATATGCGCATAAAACATATAAAAATTAGATTATTGTGTGGTTATAACTTATAACGCAGATTACAAACTGTCACTTTATTTATGATTAGTCTACAAAAATCCAAAAGAACGTGGTACAGAATTGGACAATAACAATGAACAGAAAGTAACGATGCGGACTATAATGAGGTTCTACAGTATTATATTATAATAATAAAACCAATTCGTGTGTGGTCTGCATTATTATCGCATTTAAACGAACAAGGAACAAATATATCTTTTATTAAGGTTTTGTTAACCAATTTATTTTATGACGTATTCAATTAGGATGTAATCAGTTCTGGAGACAATCTCATAAAGAAAACTATTGAAATATATCGTTATCACTTGACATTATTTAGAAAATAGATTTATAAAGTGCGTCGCAAATAACGATAATAATAATAATAATAATAAATGCTTTCATGTATTCTATTTATAAATATGAACAAGTCTGTATGAAATGACGCATGTATGTAACTTATTTTAAATTTTTAAAACACAATTTAAGAAGACTCAGATTATGAATTAATATTTTAACCATACGTCATTTTAAATTCGATGATATGCTTTAACTAACAATTGAACCGTTTATAGAGAGACCTCTCTAAATGGACTGTGATTAAAAAAATGTGCAAAATCTATATCTATAAAAGAGTTTGTACTTAACCACTCACTCATATATCAACGTACAGCCCAAATCCCTGGACCAAGAAACGTGAAATTTCGTAGGTGCCTTCCTTTTATGATGTAAGCACCCACTAAGAAAGGATTTTTCGAAATTCAATCCCTACGGGGTTAAAACAGGGTGAAAAATTAGTAAAATTTTTATTTTTTTATTCACCGAATGAAACATGCACAAGTAGGTACTCTACAAGACAAATATCAGTTACGAAAATTCAACCCCTATGGGAATGAGGGAGGGGGTAAAATTTTGATATAGTTAACTTCATAATTGTTAATGATATTAAAGTGAATTCGGACAAATTAATATTTAATTAAAAATAAAAGTTCGATATTCAAGCCCTATAATAGCATGGAACGGGGACGATGATGGATTTAGATGTTTATCTGCATACCTGCTTTACTTATAAAGGTAAATTCGGGCAAAATAATCATCTATTAAAATAAAAATTTCGACATTCAACCCCTAATGGCGGGGGTGACAGGGTCTGTGTTTTTGATATGTTTATCTGCATAGTTGCTAACGTTGTAATGGTGGAGTCGGGCAAAATAGTCTGCAATAAAAAAATTCGATATTCAACCCCTAATGGCGAGAGTAGACAAGAGGTTAGTTTTTACAATTTTTAACCAAGATCCGAGATATTTACATTTTTTATAGGAAATGAATAAAAAAATGTAATATGTCATACCCTATCATGTATGGAGGGTTCTAATTACTATCGAAGCTTACGCGAGCGAAGCCGCGGGATTGCGCTAGTTAAAATATAAAATTGTTTGAAGTTTAACTATTTTTAATTTATATTTATAGCATGGGTGTAATTTTTTCATTAAAAAAACATAAAATAATCATATTCTTAAATTAGTTATGGGGAAAAGGCGAAAGGATGAATATACGTTCAAAAAGGTCATACAAAAGTATATAACATCCTAAAAATTTTCAATGTGAAAATACAGAATGTTTATTTTCTTCACCGCCGTTGCTTATACCAATAATCCCAGAAACTGAATACAGTAGAATCCGGATATAACGACTCGCAGTGTAATGTTTCCAATATCTATGCACAAGCAATACCTCTCACCGCCCCGCGTCCCGGCTTTCTCCACTCTCTTACGTATATTGATTGTTGATTAGTAAAATTACAGACTTTCTACGTTAGTAAATACATATTTAAATGCATAGATAAAGAATGTAGGTACATTGTATCTCTGATCAAACTGTAATACATTATGTATGTATGTATGTAATGTGCAAAATGTTTAAGTAAATACCTACCATTAAAGTTACTTTTTGTTAATTTTAATATTTGTTTTTATTTAAATAGAAATTAATCTAACTATGTATATTATTATTTTATAATAAATAATATTAATATGTACATGTACATATATGTATTAAAAAACAAGCTTAAATTATCCGGTAAATTGCTGAATGTCTTTAAAAAAAAGACAGAAAAACTTGGACGTTAAAAAAATTATCTGGTCGTCTAGTGCGTCGTCCGGTTAGTACGACCAAGTATCGCTGGTCCCTTGAGAGTTGTTGTATCCGGATTATTCTGTATATCCTAAAACATATTTTTAATTTTTAAATACAAAATTTTAAAGAACATACTTATACCAATAAACCCAGAACCGGATGTAAATATTAATATGTTTTTTTTTTCATGTTTACTTCTCATATACTTCGGTCACAATAAATACATAAAATCAATACAAAAATCGTGATTGTACTTAAAACAAAAAAAAGAGTCATAACCATTATCTTGAATTATTGCAGCTAAATCCATGTTAATTGATAAATAAAACCAATTATACAATCCAACAAACGTAATTAATTATGTAAACATTAACCAATACAGTTCAAAATAAACTGAAAAGGTATAATGTACTCTATGAATATATGTATTACTGAAACACGGAAATAAAGTTTAATCATTCGCTTTTATTATAGTTCCGCAATTAAAACAATTTAATAAATCATTAAGAATAATTAGCAATCGTGATTGGTCGACAGGAATTATGGGAAAATCGTATTTTTAAGGAGCTCATTTATATATTGTATAATTTGTATTGTGGTATGAATTTTCTCGATCTCGAAATGAGAACTAAACCGAAACGATACCACTTGAATTGACAGTTTGTATTTTTAAACTGCTGATCCGATTTTAGTGAAACTTGCATCAACCCGTTCCTTGAAATCTATAATAATAGTCGCGTCATTATAATATTTTGAAAAAGGTTAATTAGAGCCCTTTATATTATTGATGAAACTTGTTGGGGAAGGTGAAAGAAGTAATTTCTCATCGAATGAGTCACTTTTTTTATTGGAACATTGTTTATTTTTAAATTTGGTCGGAAAATCGGTTTTTCCAATATAGTGGGAAAACTATGGGTTGTAGAGAAAATTAAAGCATAGACGAAATATGTGCAATCAAAAATTCTATAAATTGGTGCCTGGTAGATTAAAATCCGATAATCCGTTCAAAAGTTATTGCAAAAAAACCGCTAAAAAAACGTGGAAAATTAAATTTTCTTAAATTGTTTATAATTTTTTTATTATTTATTAAAATTCATAAATAAGTGCTATAGCTGAGCAGTAGAAAGAAGATAAAATTTTACTTTCAAACTGATAATGTTTAATAAAAATATGCAGAAACAGAAGCCTATCAAAAAAATTTTTGTAAATTTTAATTATACATTTTATTTCTTATGAATAAATCTCGATAGCTGTGGAAGATAATATAATTTTTTGAAGGTATTTTTTATAATTACTGCGGCGTAAAAGACAAGATACAAAAAAGTCCTGAGAAAAAACTTCGAATTACAAACATAATTAAAAGCGATTAAAAGTACGAAGCTTTTCAAGTATAAAATTCAAAAAAAAAAAAAAATAACAGATGTTGGTTAAAAGTTTCAGAGATTTTAAATACTTTCTCTGTTGCTCTGTCTTTCTTTCTCATTTTTCCCCAATATTTCTTTATTTTATTCTACAAGGAATGAATCTTCTGATGTTATTTTCTTGATTTATTTATACTACTTTTGGTTGTAGCCATGTCGTCGTCATAACAAATATTACATACCTTTTTTATTCACACTATTTCTCTTTATAAAGGCTTCCGCGGTTACTTTTACTCGTATTTTTGCTTCCCAGCCATATAGAAGATACGAGAAGCTTTGCGATATTTATTCTCCGATTTAAAAATCTTTCCATTTCAGGTTCCTTGTTACACGCATAACTCATGAACTACTAAACCGATATTAATGAAACTTGGTTGGTGGTTTGGGTCTGGCTTGAGGACGATCCTATTTAAAAATCATTAAAATCGTGTATAAGTGGGAGGAGTGACATCTCAAATTAATTATTTTAAAATATATCTCAAGAACAACACATTTTCATGTTACGAAAAATTTAGATTTAAATTGAAATTGTTAAAAAAAACAATCAGGTGCGTATTAAGAATAATTTCGAATGAATATTTTTTTAGTAAAATCATATAAAAACTAAATGGTTAACCAATGGCAGTTTATCTGAAATAATCTGAATATCGATATTTGTTAAAATTCTTCGATAATTAACTAACTTTGTGAATTTAACACAAGGAAGCATAGTGAATTTATTTGGTGGATATTTTTACAATAGAAATTGTCCACAATATTATTCGAACGATAGAATATAAAATAACATATTCATATTATCTTACATAAAAATTGAATCCATTCTATTATATAAGATTTTTTATTCTTGTATAAATATATTTCACGTCTACTTGACCCCTTCCCCCTAAAAAATACAAGACGATATTCAATATTTATTCATCACGAAGTTTGAAAACCTCTGGTAAATAAAACGTCAGAAAAACGGAAGGGAAACAGAAGAACTACTTCCGGAAATCTAGACCATTGATTCGCATTACATAATCTTATGCAAAAAAAGATTCGAATACCAAACAGATCTCTACAGTGACCACAAGAAAAGGGGGCGGTTAAAGAGGGGGTCACTTTGCCTTAGAGAGGAAGTCTTAGAAACGTTCACCGGATGTGTGCGATGCCCCTATGACCCTTCGTTCAACCTTTACTCCCACCCAGTTCGACCGCATCGCATTCGAAGCCGACGGACAAGTGTGGTGAATAAAAATGAATTTAACGAAAGTTTTATTATGTAAAAATGGCTTCATTGCGGACAATTTTTCTGTTCGTGTCCTAAAAAGGAGTGTATTTTTGATTCTATAAATTTTTTTTATTCTAGTCATTTTTACTTTCTTACACGTATTTTTGCTTGGAGTGTTCGTCTGTCGGAAAAATATGTTTATTCTTGTCAACATTTGAATTTTTCGGATTATTTTTGAAACGGTGCGAATCATACAAAAAATGTTTATAATGTAAATTGTAGAGAATATTACTATCTATAATTTATGTATGTCTCATTCAATGAGTGTTCGTCTGTCAATATGTAGACTATTTTTAAAAACGATCTTACATACGGAAAAAGATGTTTATTCTTGTCAACATTTGAATTTTTCGGATTATTTTTTCAACGGTGCGAATTATACAAAAAATGTTTTAATGTAAAATGTAGAGAATATTACTATCTATAATTTATGTATGTCCCATTCAATGAGTGTTCGTCTGTCAATATGTAGACTATTTTTAAAAACGATCTTACAACGGGAAAAGATGTTTATTCTTGTCAATATTTGAAGTTTTCGAATTATTTTTGAAACGGTGCTAATTAGAAACGAATTTTAAAAATGAAAATTGTAGAGAATATTACCATCTATAATTTATGTTGCATTCATTTTTCTCTATCTTTTGTAAATTAGCTATATAAATATTTTTTTATATATATTACCGGCAATGTATGAAATCCGGCATTCTATAGATTTCCCAGGTATTCTATAGAATGCCTTAAATCACCAGGCAATGTATGAAATGAATTTAATTATAAACATTTTCTAGGCATTGTATAGACTAGAAATATAAACATAAATAGGGTGAACAAAATTTTGGTTCAGGCACAGATATTGGCTTACTTTAATAAAATACTAAAATATTAATTATTTATCTTACTTTATTGATATTACTTAAAACTGGCCTAATATGTTATTGAATGACTAAATGATCTCTTATATTTTTGCATGTTTTTTTTTTATTTTATCAATTTTAATTATATACTTAATATTCGTCTGAACTAATATTTTATTTTATTTATTATAATAATAAATAAAAATGATTTCATACTTTACCTGAAATCGTTAGGCATTGTATAAAATTCCTAGGAATTATATAGAATGCCTGAATTACATACTTTGCCGGTAACATATACATAAAAACATATACAGCTTTATTTAATGAAAATCATATCTACATTCGGGATCGCCAAGAGGGGGTAAAATCTGATAAAAAATATTATGCTATACAATTAGATTTGTTTTTTTACATAAGCCCCATAAAACAAGCGGTCAAAAATATTTATGCTCTTATTGTTAGTAATTTATTGATACCAAAATATAAATTATAATAAATAAACTGTTAAAATGTATATAGTTACTAAACATTATTTTTTCTTTTGTTTCAGATCACACATAAGGTTAGTAGAGTCAATTTCAAGAAAACTATAAAACACAAGAAAAGGTAAAGTGTATAATATTTATACTTAATATATACACATTAAATTTTAATATGCCCCAGAAGAAACATATGTTACAACAGTAACAGAAATAGAGAATATCATATCAGGGATAGAAAATTTAAGATTAGATACCAAGTCAAATGTTTAAACAACAAACATATGTTTTATAGTTGCTATATTTATGTGTACAAATTGGGTTAATCCCGTCAAAAATGGCGAGAAATATTATTATCAATACAATTCACAGTGTTTCATTACTCTGAATTATTTAATAGGCAATTAATTAATTTTTAATGCACGTGTGTTGTTTTCATTATTACGTTATTATTGATCAATTTCAATTGAAATTATATTATAACTATCTATTATATTAATTAATACTTGATTTTCTTACTTTAAGTAGGTTGACCCCACAAAAAGTCATAAAGATTTCAATGAAACATTAAAAATAACTAGACATTTATTTTCTTTTATATTTTAAAAATCCTAAAAAATAGTTTAACTCTTTGAAGTACCATGGGACAAAATTTGAACCACTGAAAAATAAACATTTGTGGTATGGTGGGACAAAATTCAACCCACTCAGATTTGACGTTATAGCTTTAAAGTACACCGATTTAAATTAGTCCCCACCAAAAAAAATATTTTTGATTTTTTTTGTCTTGTACCTCAAAGGCAGTGCCGGATTTACCCTATGTGATGCCCTAAGCACTAATCATGTAAAGGCCCCCTTTTTGTAATTTTGACGACCTTTTTTTTTAGTCGCTACCAAAATTTTACGCTCATCCCCCCACAAATCACTTTTATGGTGCCCCCAAAAAAGTTTATTGGTAAATCCGGCACTGCTCAAAGGTCTTTTTATAATGAAATTTCCGTACCTCAAAGAGTTAAGAGATATTAAATAAACAAATTAACATGCATTCTTATGAGAACTGCATAGTTTCGAGATATGACAGGACTTTTAGAGAATTTGATGAAAATTTGAGCTTACATTCTTTATTCATTTACAAAGATATCTATAAATTTTCAGAATGATTAGGAACCGCGTTTTTTAATTAAAAAAAAAAGACACACCTTACTTTCACTCTATGCTTATCCATAAGCGCTTACCAGCACCATTCCCCGCAAAATCAGCCCCGCACCCTATAGTGTCAACCTTCTTAACGTACTTATTTAATTATTTTACGTGTTTTCAAAATGTAACTAAACCGGATCTACCCCTCTTAATAAAATGAAGCAAACACTGGATTTTTAGTAAAAATATTAACTGAAATATCTGCCATGGTAGCCAAAAGACTTTCTTATACGTAATACTGACAGTGAACAGTGCACGTGATTCTAATTTTATTAAATAATATTTCTGACAAACTAAGAAAATATTTTAAACATAATAACTAAACCGGAAACGGATGTTTCTGATCTTATCAATTTTTGACTGTACGAATCTATATCTATAAAAGAGTTTGTCCTTAACCACTCACTCACTCACTCACTCACTCATATATCAACGTACAGCCCAAACCCCTGAACCTAGAAACGTGAAATTTCGTAGGTGCCTTCCTTTTATGATGTAAGCACCCACTAAGAAAGGATTTTTCGAAATTCAACCCCTACGGGGTTAAAACAGGGTGTCAAAGTTTATAAAAAAAATATTTTTTTTGTTCGCATTTAATTGAAACTTATCGAACATACTCTAAAATATAAATAGTGAAACTATTATTTCAGCATTTCCCAAAACTTAACCCCTAAGGTGCTAGGGGGGTGGGAAAATTTGTAAAATAATTTTTTTTTGTATTCACCGAATGAAACATGGCATAAGTAGGTACTCTAAAAGAGAAATATCAGTTACGAAAACTCAACCCCTATGGGAATAATAATAATAACTGTTCATAATATTAAAATAAATTCGGACAAATTAATATTCAATTAAAAATGAAAGTTCGACGGGGACTAGGATGGATTTAATCTGCAATAAAAGAATTTGATATTCAACCCCTAATGGCGAGAGTAGACGGGGGTTAGTTTTAAATTTTTTTTTAACTAAGATCCGGGATATTTACGTTTTTTTATAAGGAATGAATAAAAATCAATATAAAAAAAATGTAATATGTCATCCCCTATTACTTATAGAGGGTTCTAATTAGTTTCGAAGTTTACGCGAGCGAAGCCGCGGGATTCCGCTAGTTATTTATATAACGGAACGAATAAGAGAAAACGAAGATTTGTGATTCAAAGGATTAAACAACATCTCCTAAATAATGTAGAATAATATTTCTCAAAGTAATACCAATATAGACAAAATAAACCAAGGCAATTATTCGATAACATTGTACCTTTTGTACTAATTATTTAAATTGCACCAAGCCGTTCTATCGGTTATATTATTTTATAAAACAAGATAAACAAAGAAACAGCAACAGATCTAAGGAGTCAACAGAGACGGCTGATAGCTTGTTATTCCACACCTCTTCCTTCGTAAAGCCCTAAGGACTCACGGATTAAATGCTGGTCCTAATTCGATATTGAAATTGTATATTTAACTTTATCTAAACACAGTACCGGAAATGTCTCTAGCGGGATTTAGATGGGAGGAGTTAAAGGGGGGGGGGGGGTAGATTAGCGTAAAGAAGTACTAATTAACTAACTAATAAACCCTGCGTGCTGGTTACAAAATATGTATTACATTATCGTATCTATGTTTAAGTAATATTGTTATAGGTACGTCTCTTGAGAAATGTATAGTATAGGTTTTATTGGTTCCTTAAATAAAAGTTCTTATGATAGGATGGATATAATAAAATATGTATGTTTTATTTAGAATCGAAGAGTCACTTTATTTCTATGTACATAAATGTTACTTCAGATTTGAGTTATTTTGATATTAATTGTCTGGAAATTGAGTATAAAAATAAATTCTTTCACAAAAAGAACACATGCTTTTATACAAAAAATAATAAGAACTCATTTCACAACAAGTAAAAAGACTTTTAGATCACTCTAGATGTAGATATTTTAACTTTTTCTCTTTTCATCGAGATAAACAAATAAAAAGTAAGAACTCATTTCACAATAAGTAAGTACACATACTTTGAGATCACTCTGTATACATATCGCGTACTTTCGGAACAGATATACATATTTATAAATATTTTAACTTTTTCTCATTCCTTTGAGATAATCAAATAAAAACTAAGAATTAAATTCACAATAAATACACAAACTTTTAGACCACTTTGTATACAGATCGAGTAATTTTGGGTTAGTTGTGCATGTTTATATTTTAACTTTTACTCTTTACATTGAGATAAACAAATAAAAGTTAGAACTCTTTTCATAAGAAGTTCCTAAACAGACTTTTAGACCACTCTGTACACAGTTCGGATACTTTCGGAAATAAAAAGTAAAAACTAAATTCATAATAAATACACATACTTTTAGACCACTCTGTACAAATCGAGTACTTTCGGGTCAGTTGTACATGTTTATATTTTAACTTTTATTCTTTCCATTATTGAGATAAACAAATAAAAAGTTAAAACTTATTTCATAACAAGTACCTTAACAGACTTTTAGACCATCTGTACACAGTTCGGATACTTTCGGAAATAAAAAGTAAACACTAAATTCATAATAAATACACAGATTTTTAGACCACTCTGTGTACTAGATGTTTTTTTTTTAACTTTTTCTTCCTCCATCGAGATAAACAAACAAAAAGTCAGAACTCATTTCATAACAAGTACCTTAAAAGACTTTTAGACCACTCTGTACACAGTTCGGACACTTTCGGAACGGAGTCGTGCGTGTAACGATGTATTTATTCTTTAACTTTTTCTCTTTTTGTTGAGTGGAGAGCAACACAAGAGTTAGAACTTCAACTCTTCAACTTGCAGCCACGTACGACTTAAAGAGTCAGTTACTGATTTTATTATCTACAGGTTTTTGCTGTCTGTCTTCGACAATCATTAACTCAACAACTTTATACGTTTTGTAATCGTCATTGTACGAACTTCCTAGATATATATATATCGACTAACTAATAAGATTTTTTCATCGTTGAAATAAGATAGATAAATATATACGTTATTTTAGTTTTATATTGTTGATATAAAATATATTATAAAACATCTTCTTCGAAATTTATTAATAAACTATCATTTTTTTTAAAATTGAATTTAAATAAAATAAATTGAGTAATACATATTTAAAAAAAAACATTTTTGTGTCTCCTGTTTATATTAACTTGTTTTTATGAAGGTGTTGAAAAAATTGTTGCAATAATATTTCTGTTCATTGAACTTTTTTAAATTTTGACGCTTTTAATTACAATTATATATGAAATACCCTTTGATTCAATGAAAATATTATATTCGAAACAAAAATGATATTTTTCTAATTGAAATGCTAAATAAAATTGTAATTAAAACTTTCAAAATTCATTGTTCAATGAACATAAATTTTGGAATAGTGAAATTATTACTTTCGTGCTATTGAGAGAAATTATTCCATATACATTATTATACAGCTCAACGTCTGTCCGTCTGTTCTTGAGCTTATAACATGAGAACCACTTATCCGATTTACGTGTTTTTTTTTAATTGATAAATATATTCTCTGACCAGGTTTTGGGATGTATTTTGTTACGTTAGGTTACATTAGGAATAAGCAGTGACGAAAATAATAGTAAATCTATTCGGAAAAAATTAAATATCTTTCCTATGCGAGTCGGGGTTTTTTTCCTCCTAAATCCTCCATCATTTTTATTATTAACCTTCTTATGTATACTTTTCTTAATTCTTGATACATGCATAAATGATTACACGGAGAGAATATTCTTTTAAAAATTAACAGAAAATGCTGTGAACTTGAGGACAGAATCAACTTCTGAAAAAAATTAACAGAAATGTCGGTAGAATTTAAAATAAAGTAAATGAAAAATTACAATGACATACTGGTAAATTTTTACATAGTACCTATTAAAATTTATTTACTCTGAAAAAGTAATATACGCTATTCTTTAATTTAATTTCTTGCATATGAAAATTTCACGTACATTCTCTATAATTTTACTATGTTTCTATATTACTTTTCATATCTGGTCTATCGCCGTCATAGAAACTGCTATACAGTATATTAAATTGTAGACGTTCTTTTAAATTTTACCATGTCGGGTGTTAAAAATTTCAAGGATCAAAATTTTTTTCATCAATCAATGCAATTTTTTATTTTTTTCCCATTCCTACGCATCGTAAATAAATAAAAATGTTAATGAAATTTTTTCATCTGACTATTAATAACTTGTTAAAATAATTATTTATGTTTTATAATAATAAATCTCATCTTTTCACATACGGTATAAGTAGTAATTTTTGATACTGTTAGTATGAAATATTACTACGTTACCGATTAATTTTTCACAGAATGAAATTTCGTCCTCCCGTTAACATGTTTTTTATGTTAAAAATTAACATTACATTTTTTCAGTGTAGAGGTTGTACAAGATCTTAATAATATAGAAGCTATTTGCAAATTCCTCCTTCCCAAAAATTGATCTTACTTTGAATTTATCTTACGTCCTCTATTTCTTATTCGTCCTATTTTACCTAATCTCCAATATATTTCAGAAGTCCTGTCTGAGAGACACCTTTATAATAACATTAAATTAACACTTAGCTTTAGCAAGAGTTAATTTTTGAAGGCCTTCACTACAAATTGGAACATGGCGAGTATTTAGTATTCAAATAATTGTATATCCTTAGAGATTTCAACCCCCCTGTTTCTCCTTTAATGTAGATTAACATGTCTACCAAATCCTCCTTCCCCCTCTCACCAGTTTTCTAACGCCCTACTTGCCTTTGCTCTTATTCGTAAAGTCTTAACTTATTTGTAATTAAAATGAAAAAGTCGATTTCAAGACGTTGGAATTATTTTATTTATAAATTTTATATTTTAAATTGTGTTTTTGAATTAATATTCATGAGGTTTTTTTGCTTGATTAGTATTTTTAAATCGGACAATACTCTTTAATGAACTTTTCATTTTATAAATTTTATTTTGTTAAAAATATAAATTTAAATACCACCTGCATTAATTTTTCCTATTGAAAAGTTTTACAATAAATTTTTACCTGGCGCATTAACATCTTAAGGCGTCATTAAAAATACAGTCAATTTCTTTAACCTTTCAAAAACTTGACAAACTATTCGTAATATTTATTGAACAGCCATATAGCGAGTGTGGAAAATGAATCAGTATACTTGCACATTAATAATGATAAAAAAATTGCAATAAATTATTTTTTTAAATTTATTTCCCTAAAAAAAAACAGAAACAAATGAGGTACAATACAATAGAAAATTAAGACCATTGTTCAATGGGATTATTAATTTAACGATAAATATTATTGAGACCTATTCTGGTTGTAAATTCGCATTAGAAAGGGTTAATCTCACACCATTACATTTAAAATATTCCAATGCTTCCCGGGGACAATTATTTTTTATAGATAATTAAGCCGAGGTGGATTTACCGAATTGTTTCCATGTATATTTTATAATAGCAATTAAATTATTTTTATTGGTCATTTGGCTGCACATAATTCTTACCACCTTTTCGTTTCATTACTTACGACTTAAAACAGATACAAATAAAGTTGGTACCTACATACTAATATTATAAATATACGAAAGTAACTCTGTCTCTCTGCCTGTGTCTTTGTTGCGTTTTCGCGTCTAAACCACTGAACCGATCTTCATGAAATTTGGTAGGGAGATAACTCGCATCCTGAAAAAAGTGCTACTTTGTATCCTAAAAAATTTATTAAATAAAAATATGTGTGTGTGTGTGTACTTTGGTACGCGCGATATGTAATACCTTTTTGGCGTAGTGACACCTAGCGTGCAAATGTGAAACTAAAAACCTGTTTTACCGACTATCATAACATAAATCTGTATTATGTATAAAAGTCGCGTATAAGAAAATTTAAAACGTATTTTAACATAGTTAATAATCACCATTATTCTAAGTTGCGGCGCTTGCTTTGGAATGAGATCTTTTTAGTGACATGATACTACCTCCCGATTAATTTTCATCTATATAAAATATCTGTTACTGAAGGTGATGTAATTTGGAGCAGTACTGCCCTTGGGAGGGGGATAATCATTAGAATAAAATATGTAATATTTCGTTCTTATAAATTTTAATTGAACAAATTATTAAAGTAATGAAATGTATTTATAATGATTGTCTCGATGTAATATTCGTTCCTGGAGGGGGGGATTACCCCAAGGCAGTAGACTTACTATTCTGTATATTATTATTTATCTATCATAAAAATTAAATGGCCATCTTAATAATCCATATGTTTTTTAGCGTTTTTTTATTGTATAATAATTATATATTATTATTATTTAATAAGTCGATAATGCGAGGTTACATAGATTAAAATATGTTTATTATTTATTTAATTTTATAAACACTTATTAGATTTATTAATAAAAATGTTGACAAAAGTTTATTTTAAATTTAATTACGGAAAACATGTTTTCTTTTTGTTAAATGAAAATAGAGGAAATCGTAAAATTTTATTATTTCCTTTTTGTTACACATTTATGTGAACAGTAGGTCAAAGTTTTTCAAGGTTTAAAAAAACTACAATTTCATAAATACATACAAAAATAATTGTTTTTATTAAATATCTACTAAAAAAAATGTAACCAAATATTTATAATAATTAATAACTAATAAATAAGCCAACATATAAGTAAATAACGTTAAAAAGCTGTCCAAATAAGTCTAGCAACTTGATGGACAAAATACACTAAATTCAAAAATATACAGTGATGCCTCGCATAACGAACATAATTCGTTCCAGGAGCAAGTTCGTTAAACGAAAAGTTCGTTATGTGAAACGCGTTTTCCCATAACAATACATGTTAAAATTTTAATTCGTTCTGTAGCATAAAATATGGTACTGTAACATAAAAAAGATTACACACACGTTTTTTATTTTTTAGTCAGACTCAGATTTAGGAGAATCTACCAAGGCTTGCAGGGTCAAATCATCACACACAAAATAACATTTATTAAAACAAACACGTGTGTAAGTTAAACGCAGAAAAGAACGACTGACGCGCGTTGATACATGTTAATAAATTTTACATGTGTAAGTTTGAGTATCGACTGCGTGCGATCTTGGAAGTTCGCGCGACTTCGTGATACGTAGGAGCGTTCGGGCGGCAAAATGAAATACGATCCAGTACGTTGTGTAAGTCGCGTAATGAACGAACAGAAAGTTCGTTGTGCGCAGCGTTCGTTATGCGAGGCGTTCGTTGAGCGAGGCATCACTGTATATAAAAATTATTCAATTATTATGCTGACAATAAATTCATCGGTTTCTATTTTTCTTATTTTACAGAAATACGTTATTAACAAACAAAAATTGTAAGGTACACCATATGTTAAGTACCTACCTACATACATTATTAAATAATTTAATCCTAGTAAATTGCGTAACATTTTGATAACCCCTGTTCCAAAACATTAACTATTTCCCTCACGAAACAGCCACTGCGCTCTGCAAATATTGAAAACGTTTTAATTCTGCACAAGCACCTGCCACGACACACACACACACACACACACACACACACACACACACACACACACACACGATATATTAACTCACGCACACACTTATGTATGAAAAATTGCTAGAGAATTTTTGTTGATCGATGTTATATTTATGCATGATTAATTTTTTATTAGCTTCCTGAGTCGGATCGCGACGTTGAGGTGACGTGAAACCTTAGGGGAAGTGGGAGGGGGTGTAGAGGCGTGTATTAAAATTTTATAAATCACTTTCGATAGTTGATCTTAACGCTTGAAAAGAAAATATTTCCAATATCAGATCGTAGAAAAATGCGTTAGTTCTTGAGCTGTTATTATTGATTTTTCATTTTAAATGTGTTATTACTTTATTGTATTTTCGTGTACTTACATACTTATATTATACAAAATAAAATTAATTTCAGTATATGTATAATGTATAGACTATAATAGTATAATACTCCAATTTACTTTGTATTATCAAATTAACTAAAAAGTGTAGAAAAATTTAATTTCATATCAATGTAGGTAATATTAAAATTAAAACAAGATGCTTGCTTCAACTAAATAGTATCTAAATAAAATTTTATAAAGTTGTACATAAAATATTAAATTTTACTTTTACACAAAAAAACTGTATTGGACCAAGAAAATCTTGTTTTGTATATAACGAAAACAATATTTTCCTAATATAAGAAAAGTACTCATAATCCAACTACATTATTTCTTCGTCCAAGAATACTATATTTGGTTTAAGAATATATTTCTTATCTGAAGAAAATATTGTTTTCGTTATGTACAAAACAAGGTTTACTTGGCTCAAGTAAACCTTTCTACCTGTGTATATATAGGATACTAAATGAAGTCACTCCGCCGGTTTTCGACCAATTAGGGAAGCAAAAAAAATGTATTTGGAATAATTTTGAGCCAAAAATATAATTATTCGATCTAACGGTTTTGATAATCAGTTTACTGATTTTTTTAAGTTTTATAAAAAACGGAAAAGCCAATTTCGCCTATTTTCGACCAAAATATCCAGTTTTCGTGTATGTGTATTTGTGTAGGTATATGTATACTCCTAATGCGGTGTTTACACCGAGAAAACAAAACAGAAACACTGTGTTTTTTTGACAAAAAAGCAATAAACCCTATAATTTTTAAATACGAAATATTTTAAAGACACGATGTTTCTGTTTTGTTTTTTCGGTGTAAACGCCGCATAAGATATTTAAGATTTTCCAAAAATTCTTTTTTTCTATCATTACAAGTGTATCCTTTATTGCCATTTTTCGTTATTTTTAAGAATGATACGTCAAATTGTCGAAAAGAGGCACTGATCGGAAATCAAGCGAAATTACCCTTCCACGTGAAAAAAAAATACTCCAGTCCAACGTTTCTTAACCTTTTACCAGTGAAACTCTTTTTTTAAACGTTTGAAAATAATTGATTTTTTCTTATTAGACAAAGAAAATGCAAAACGCGTTACTGGAGAGAAGGGGGGTATAACTAACATTTTTCCCAGAGCCACAATTTTCTTAGTCCACCACTGTACGCCTGTGTTGCTTTTTAATTTGATAAACGACGTAAAATAATTATTTTTAAATATGGCATGTTCTTTTTTATGTTTGATTAATCTAATTCATAGTAAGAAACTAAATCTCCGTTTAAAAGTGTTTACTACTTTTTGTTTGTTACAGAATGACATTACTCATTTTTATTTCTGTTGAAATGTCGGCAATTTACATAAATATCTGCATGGTATAAACTAGAGAAATGTAATTGTCAAATTAGCATACGAAAATATAGGTTTTTATTTTGATATATAAATAAAACAACCGGCAAAGGGGGCGTCTTTAATTGCCGTATAAAATGTTCATATAATTATGTACAAATATCAACCATATTTTAACCCTTAATAAATGTTTCAAAGAAAAAAAAATATTTTTTCATGTAGTTTTTTTAAATCTTGTTATAAATGAATGTACTATTTTTCTAAAACTTTTAATGCATATTTTTCATGTGAACATATATTTTCAAAACTATACAAAACTTACATAAACAACAAAATTGTAACTTTTATCTTAGAATGTCACATATATCTAGATATTCTAGAAAACAACCATTTTATTTATTTTCATGTTATTACTTTCCTCTATTTTTTTGTACCATAGTAGGTGTATTAAATTATATTTATTTTTTAGCCTTCGTAACTTCAAAAAACTATATTCTCAGAAAATCTGTACAAAAAAAACTCCAAATTTCATATAGAGGTATTAAGTTATATAATCAAACATAAATGGCAGTTATTATTTCTTAAAAATTAATTAAATAACATGGATTTTTTTATGTTTACAAATTTTTTTTAAATATCTAATTTTGATGAAATGTGTTATAAAATTTTTATAAAAGTTTTCTGTAATACTTTTTTTCATAAAAGATTACACCCGCGCGTTCTTTTCAACGAGAATGTTAAATCTGCAATAATTATATTACGGAAATGTGCAGAAACATAATTTCCAGGAAAAGGGGGAAATTACAGCGTGTTTGAAAACAGTCAGTATTGATAAAATTACTAAAATTAGAACGAAATATGTATACTTCAGTCAGTATTAATGCGCATCGAAATTTAAAATTATAATTTTTTTATAAATCTTTAGGCTCCATCTGTACAAATTAAATATATAAGACTTTTTGAATTTATACCTGTCAAGTTTTGTATGCAAAATATTGTATTTTGGTTTCGAATAAACCGATTTTGACGAATATACTTAAGTTTGACATCATCACGTTAATCCACCAAGGAGCTGAGCAGTAGAAGGGTTCTTAAAGCGTGCATTCACAGTGAAGCCACGGGTAGAAGACTGTGTTTAATAATACATATAATATTTACGTATAGTCAGCGTTCTGTAAGACGACCATCCACAAGACGACCGTTCCGTAAGACAATGTTCTAACAATTCTATAGGACGTCTTTCCCCAACCCCCACCATAATACCATTGAGACTGCTATATTTCAGCGCGAAATTTAAATTAACACATTGACGTTAAAGTCTTCTATGTAGATTTTACACACAAAACTTGTGTTTTGGTGTGACTCAATGTAAAAAAAAAATGAAATTCAATACAAATTTTCGTTGAAATTGAAATATAATAAATAGTATAAAAAATGTGTAAGGTACATTTTGTTTTAAATTTGATAATTTGAAAACGATTTAAAAAGGAAATAACAAAAATAAATTATTGGCATATGATTGTATAGAAATCTATACATTTTTCATCCAGTATTAAAGCAACGAATAACAATTGTCTAGAGTTCAATTCTAAAAAGTCAACAAACCAGGATCTCGTTCACCAACAGCGCCATTTTTATTATTGCCTCACAACTTTTAGACGTGGTGGTGGAGCAGGTGTGGGCTCCTCTAGCCGTTGTATAGTGGAATTTTTGAATTACCGTTGCCGTCGTCTTATAGAACGAGTGTACTTTATTTTAGTAATGTAATACTTACTTTTTGAGGAGTAAATAAAAACTCTATTTATGATGTACTAACTGTATCTATGTTTCTTATTCAGTTTCAATAATGAATCAGTTGTCTTCATTTATATCTGATTCCTACATAAAATAATCATCTTCAACTGCCACTTATATCCGGTATCATAAAGGGGCTAACAAAATTTGCTAGCTAGCAAGCACTCTCAAATGAGGTATTAATTTTATGATAGTATACAGGGTGTCTAAATACCAGGGGACACCATGGGGATCTCGGAAACTATAAGAGATAGAGATTCGGTTAAATGATAGAAAAGTTACCTTTAAGAGGGAACAGTTTAATAGTGTATTTACATTTTACAAAAATTTCATAGCTTACTAGATATTAACCAAAAACCATTTTACTCCGAAATCTTTCATCGTGAATATTTCTTAAGCGACTTGAAATTTAAAAAAAAGTTTCAAATAAATGTTTTAGGGTTTAGTATTGTCTATTTAAATATATTTTTTTAATTTCCAGAAATGTCACTGTTTTTGAGATATGACACTAACATATGTTTTCTTAAATGGAAGCAATATGAAATTTTGTAATTTTTGAACAGAAGATTTTATTACCTTTTCAATGATATGCAACTTGATATACTTATTTTTCAAAATATCTCAAAAAATGATCAAAAAGTACATTTTATTTATTTAATACACTATATCATCCTAAGATGGCTATGACAATTAACAATAAGATTGAAAAACAACTGAAAATGTATTTATAAGCTTACATAACATAAATTAACTATTTTATTTATAGAAATAAAACATGTTTTTATTAATTTAACACAAAATACCAGCCAAAGATGGCTATGGTTATTAACAACAAAAAAACAATAAGCTATTTTATTTTTTTTTTAAATCATTTTTTTATTTCCAGTCAAAAATGGCTATGGCTGTCAACTATGAGATTTTTAAATCAACTGAGAAATTGTTATTTTGCCTGTTTGTAACTTATAATTATATGTGATACGTATTTGTTGATAATATTTTTTTACATTTTAAAAATGCAATATTATTCTGTTGTACCAAATAAATGGATAGGTGGAACTAACCAGCACCACGATCACCAGACATAACTTGGATTTTTTTTCATATGGGGTACCTATTGTTAAAGATAAAGTTTTTTTTTATAATTTTCCACAAAGACTGGTAAACTGTATTAAATAAAATAGCTTATTGTTTTTTTGTTGTTAATAACCATAGCCATCTTTGGCTGGTATTTTGTGTTAAATTAATAAAAACATGTTTTATTTCTATAAATAAAATAGTTAATTTATGTTATGTAAGCTTATAAATACATTTTCAGTTGTTTTTCAATCTTATTGTTAATTGTCATAGCCATCTTAGGATGATATAGTGTATTAAATAAATAAAATGTACTTTTTGATCATTTTTTGAGATATTTTGAAAAATAAGTATATCAAGTTGCATATCATTGAAAAGGTAATAAAATCTTCTGTTCAAAAATTACAAAATTTCATATTGCTTCCATTTAAGAAAACATATGTTAGTGTCATATCTCAAAAACAGTGACATTTCTGGAAATTAAAAAAATATATTTAAATAGACAATACTAAACCCTAAAACATTTATTTGAAACTTTTTTTTAAATTTCAAGTCGCTTAAGAAATATTCACGATGAAAGATTTCGGAGTAAAATGGTTTTTGGTTAATATCTAGTAAGCTATGAAATTTTTGTAAAATGTAAATACACTATTAAACTGTTCCCTCTTAAAGGTAACTTTTCTATCATTTAACCGAATCTCTATCTCTTATAGTTTCCGAGATCCCCATGGTGTCCCCTGGTATTTAGACACCCTGTATATGCATTTGCTATGGAATTTAGAGAAGTGGTACTTTAAACTTTAACATATTATATGTAACACAGTTGGCGACTCTGACCGTACAAAATAATTTTCATAATATCACCACTGAAAAAACAGCAAATATTTAAGAAAGAGTTAACTCCAAGAGAACTGTCGTATAAGTTTGATACCTCATTTGAAAGTGCTTGCTAGTTCCTTTACTATACTGGGCATTAAGGAGTCAAACCTATAAGCTATCTATCCATTAGATGGACTATATTTTGCAGTAATGTATCAACCATCACAAAGCTCATTTCGAGATTTTGACGCGCGCAAAAAATATATTTGTGATTTTGTTACATTTTATTTTATTGGAATTTTTTTTATCAAACCCCACTTGACACAACTCAAAAAATACCCTTGCCAATCGATTCGTGAATCAATCCCGAGTCCAACGAGGTACATGAAGCCATATATGAAAAAAAATTGAGGGGTGTGGGATCATAACCGGAAAAATTCCTAAAATGCACTAAACTAGAACCACAGATCTACCATTTAGCGAAAACCCGAGGTCTCTAGATGGTCAAGGGGCGGACGGACGGAAAATCGAGCATATAAACGCTATCATTTCATGGGTTGCGCTAAAAAGTAATTTGGCATTTTTGTTAAATTATAACTTAAATGCCAATGCATTAATTTATTAAACCAGGCATTAAGCTTGTACTTTTTTTTAAAATAGTGTAAACGCATCGCACCATTACACAACATTATAAAAAAATATGTCAAATACATACATTTCTCTCAATCATTTTGTATCTCTCTCCTGCACGTTTTATTTAATCGAATCGTACGAAAGATAATTTGGTCAACAATGCCCAGCGCGCCCAGCAGTTGTTTTGGATTATAACAATATAATCATACAGGTTTTTCAAGCTCTACTGCTCGCATACAATAGACATAGCTATTTTGTAAAATAAGCCACCATGAAAATAGCATGTTTAATTCAATTCAGAAAAAATTGAATTAAATACAGTTCAGTAACTCAGGCGAATTATAAAATAAAAATTGTACAATTGAGTGTGTGTATAATATTATTAATTATTGAATGTTATATTCTAGGAAAATTGTGTAAATAATATGAATCTATACTAACTGATGTATTTATTAAATTCCTGTATTTGTATTTGGAACAATTTGTTAAAAAATTATAGGTACTGTTAACTGTCCTTTATAAATTTCTAGGAAAATCAAATTATCGAAATGATCATAAATGTTTAATTGGTATTTTCAAATGAATGGTTATAGGTTAAATATAATTATATAGTAAAAAATGAATGCATATTTTGATATAGAGAAATTTAATTTACAAATAGTACAAATGGTATTACACAATAATTAGTATTTTTAATTTGACAGTTTATGTTAACAGATAAATTATGAAAATGTTTTTTACATTACAAAATAATTAGTTTTTGGAAATTATATTTTAATAATTTTAACAATTGTTATTTGTACTCACATTGAGTAATTTAATATTAATTTTGATAAATTCATCATACAGTTCTTTATAAAAAAAATAATTATAATTAATTACTTATGCCCGGTTTCACAAACGATAGATATGTAATTGTAGGTTCTAATGAAAAAACAGCAAATATTTAAGAAAGAAATAGCTGTATATGCCAGATAACTACCTCTTTATTGAAACCGAGCATTATTGTGGTAAAAAATAGATTGACTTTCATTTAATATATTATAATACTTACGTGTTAAAAGTAACATATCAAATTAAATATGGAGGGAGGCAGAAAAACTGAATGGGTTATTTATAATAATCAATACTAATATTCAAATCTATCGTTTAACAGGCTATTTAATTTAATTATATTAATAATTTTGATATAGTTTTTAGAATTTTTATTCGTATGTTTATTTGTTTCCGTCACGTAAACTACTGAACCGATTTTGGTAGGACTTTCACTGTAAAAAAGAGTAAGATCCTAGAATAAGATAATTGTTTTAAAACAGACCCGTATGAACAAAACATTGTAGCTGATATTTTCTAATTAAATACATAAAAATGTTTTGATTTTTTAAGACACTTCATATAAATGGTCTCCTTTTTAAACTGCATAAAATTTAAAAAAAATTAAGATATAAATTATTTAGTATTAATTATATTTTTGGGGGAACCAAATTTTTCATAATAATGAAGAGATAACTAGAATAACTAAATGTTACGTTAAGGGTATTTTTTTTCGTTTCTCTATATTTTATATTTCTCGAGATGACAAATTTTAACTTAAATTCTAGTAATTCTTTTTTTGAAATAATATTTTTTTATAAATATATACGTTATTAAATGACAAAAACCCTTTTTTAATTGTAATATTTTTATGACAGTTAAAATCTGAACAAATCAATGTCTTCAAATCAAAGATATACTAGTTAGGGTCTCATATACACGTACTAAAAATACGTTACAATGTTCAATGAGGCTAAAACGTTTAAAACTTAAATCTAATAGGTATTAATTCGAGTTGAAAAACGATCAATGAAAATGCGTTAATAAACTGCGGAATCTCTATTATTAGTGCGATTTAAATTGCAGACACTTAGGGTTAATAAGCAATCGATATCGGCCCATTTGGAACAATTAGAGCGAATAGTAGACAGTGTGGAGTGGTTCGGAACACGTATAACATAACTACTATTCGTGTCTCGCGTGTATTTCCGCTCTGAAGTCAGATAACACGCTCGCCCCTCCTCTGTTTCCTTCGCCCTCCCCCCACCAACACTGCCGACTCATTCCCTTGCCACCCACAAGCCCTTGGGACCAACGGACATTTGTAGTTACTTACTTAGTTCTTTGCTATCTTGTTGCTGGAGTTTTGAAATTTAAAAAAGCATGATGCTAAAAGTTTTTTTTAACCCAAGAAATTTATGTATGTGTTTGTGTTATATTTAAATTTTTGTGGGGGAAAAGGAAAAGAATAAGTTAGGGTATCGATAACTTAATTTTCTTCTTCTGAAGTTTGCAATTCTTTTTTAAAAGTGATTTTGTAAAAGTTGAAGAAAATTTGAATATCAGTGAAGATTGTAAAGTTCACAATCAGACTTTGATAGTTTCTTTACTACTTTTGTGTATCAGTTATAGCAGGCAACGTGCTACCTGTAAGTCAAGTTTTGAATAAAATTAATACTAGTTTAACTATTAATATATTTAAGTCAATATCTCTACAAATCATTCGATAGAAATAAAGCCCTAACAATCATTAAACCTATACCACTTTTAATAAAAAAAAAGACTATATAGTGTAATTATTTTTAATAATTATTTGACATATTCGCGCCCAGTATGATAAGAGATAACTAGCAAGTACTCTCAACTTAATGACAGTTCTCTTGGAGGTTCTTGAAGACTTTGACAAATTTCGCGCACGTGTTGTTTGTAAACACAAGTGTTGCCAACTGTGTTACAATAAGTTGAAGTATCACTGCTCTAAATTCCATAGCAAATCCATAGATAATATCACAAAATTAATATCTCATTTGAGAAGCACTTTAGCAAATTTTGTTACCGGACATTATAATTCCTAAATTTTGTTAAAAAATTCTTGTATGAATAATATTTTCACAACATTTTGTTTCGACTCATTCTATATGGTATTTATACATAATATGGTCTAAAAGAATAAAATTAATTATTCTTATTATTAATGTCCGGTATTATAAACGACCTAGCGAATTTGCAAGCACTCTCAAATGGGGTATCAAACTTATATGACAGTTCTCTTGTAGTTTTTAACAGATAGTTTCATACATAGGAAGTAAAAAAAGGTATCTACAGTATATTTACTAAAGTGTATTTACTAACCTTGCGTAAAAAATGGTAAAAACCAACTTACTGCGCCTGCAACTATCTGTTAAAAACTCAAAGAGAACTGTCATATAAGTTTGATATCTCATTTGAGAGTGCTTGCTAGCTTGCAAATTTGCTAGGTCCTTTATAATACCGGACATAAATGCAGAAGTTAAAAAATTGTTAGTGACAAATTTAACCTACAAATATTTATATTCTATCGACAAACATATTTAACATAGAGGTAGTTCAACTAAAATAAAATTAGATTTTTGTTTTCGCAACTGAAAACTAAGTTATTGTTAACAAATCTTATAAATTTAAAATGACGGTAATTTTTATCACGTTAAGAAACTCTTTAATAATGTTTTGACTGTTCTGAAGAAGTTTTACTATTTTTACTGTCGAAATATTACTCCCCCATCTTTCTCATATATATATATATTGACAGTTTTTGATTTTCTTTTCCGCTTCTTTCTTTTGAAGAGTTTGACACTTTTAACGTACTTATTTCAACATTAATTCAGTTACTGGAGAGCAAACTTTTGACAGATGAAACGCAAGTTAATTGTTTCTGCCTTCCATTTTTTTATAGATTAATTCTGCTGTTTTGAAATGATACAGCGACAAATGGATTCTTTTATAAAAAGTTTTGCAATTACTTTTTTCCTGGTATAATAACGCAGAGATATATTTTTTAATTTAGGTATCGAAAAGTTTTCATGTAATTTTTTTCTGCGACTTTTTGAAAATTGCTTACACGTGTGTTGATAAATACTAATTTAATATTTATTTCTTCTAAACAGACAAAGGACTTAGTATACTTTTTGTATTTTCTTAATTTCTTTTAAGTCTCTTACGTAGAATTATGTGTATAAATTCTTAAGTGCTTAATCTACAATGATATACAGGCTGCTCATCTTAAGTAGTTATTACTAGAGATAAAGACGAATTAATATTTTTCAATATATTTAAAAATTCTATTTTTGGTTTGGTTACTGATTCGGATTTAGATTTGCTAGTACAGTAAAACCTTGATAACTCGGATCTCAAAGGACCAGTTATTTTATCCCATTTAAGGAGGTGTCCCATTTACCCAGTTTCCCAGATATATTTCCAGATGTGATGAGACCTCAGTATGAATTTTAGTTAGGTATAGAAGTTTCCCACTTTTCGAATCCCACTTAGGCGGCTTTTACACTATCAAAGAAATGTGATAAAATTTCTTTGATCAAAGAAATATGACAGTGTAATATGTCAACTTTTATAATATTTACGTAATATTTACCTTCATAATATTTCTTTGATCATAGATAATGACAGTATCTTATATTTATTCAAAGTTTTTTGACGGATAAATCAAAATGGCGACTGAAAAGTGTTCGTGGACGTTTTTGGCTACGAAATTACTTATAATTTAATATATGTATGATCAAATCTTTATCAAAAATCTTTGAGATATTTATTTGATAGTGTAATAGCCGCCTTAATCATGTTTCATTATATTTGTATAATTTAGTACATATTTCATATTTGTTTTTGCGAGTAGAAAACTATTAGAAATAGTTTCATTCGGATACGGTTTCGATTTCGGAGGAAGGTGAGATTAGTTTCGGATTTTGATATATATTTTTAGGGTTTCGAAAAAACCCTATTAATCTTACTTTGTCGGCCGTCCGTCAATTAGTCAGTCCTTTTCAGTTAAAGCTAAAGAGCTCGTAAACTATACAAACATTTACTGAATTAGTAAAATAATTTTGTATCAAAGTATAAATGGCACTTCAAAATGTGTACCCAAACAATGTAATTCGACCCTATTTTTTATTTTTTTCTAAATCAAAAATGGCGCCTGCAGAAGGCTTTCAAGCAAATCCCACAAAAAAAATATAATATGACGTGTGGGGTATCAAAATGTAGTTCTGAATCAGTAGAATTTGATCATATTTTTTATTTTTATTTTACTCAAAAATGCACCAGCAAAAATATGATTTCAAATATTACTTCAAATCAAACGGCTCGAATTTTTGCTGAAAGCAAAAATAATATAATATTATATCGTCGTCCTTCAATGATTCTTGACCAACATCTTGCGGTATTTTTCAGAAACGACAAGAATAATCAATAAGTATGTTGCAACAAGAATTACATTCATAGTTCAATAATATTCATACTCATACTGTTAAAATTCCTAAATTAACTCAAATCTCAAAAAGTCCTTGGTTTAATGATTTTATTTGTGTTATGTTTTTTTAAACGTTTTTACCAACAATCCTACTTAATCTTTCGGAATGCGTCTTAGCAATAGACGACACACGATGACGTGGATGTATGTAAATCCAAGACAGCCTCGATACCGTTTTGAATGTTTGCATGTCTAACATCACGCCTACCAACTGCTCACAGCTAATTACAAGTTCGCCCAATCTCGTGTGTGATATATATTCTAAACGCATATACGCTTACTGTCAATACATATTCTGCATCGGATAGATGGCGCCAATATTTGCCTAACAAAGATCTGTGGGTGTCTGAATTCGGACAATGTTCGTGCTACAAGTACTCAATGAAAGTACTTGAAGTACAATTTTCAAATACTTGACTGTTTAATCATGTATTATGAAAAAGTAGTTTGAGTTATAAATAAGTTCGATTTTCCGTCCGTCCGTCTGTCTTCCACTGCGAGATCTCAACCCCCTGACTACCTAGAGACCTCGAGTTTTCGCTAAATGGTAGGTCTGTGGTTCTAGTTTAGCCCATTCTAGGCTTTTTCGAGTCATGACCCCCCTCTCAAAATTTTTCATATTTAACTTCATGTACCTCGTTGGACTCGGGATTGATTCACGAATCGATTGGCAAGGATATTTTTTGAGTTGTTGCCAGTGGGTTGCGCGGCAACTCATGTGTGGGTTTTGATAAATTTTTAAATGTAATCCCTCCATTTATACGGTTATTTGGTTCCATGGAACCAGCGCGTAAATGGAGTTTTTTAAGTCTTTCCATTTTTTCCAATTTTTTTCAATCGCTTAAAAATGAATCCGCGTAAATTGAGACCGCGTAAATGGGAGATTACTGTACTTAATTAAAACATCTTTTTTAAATTTCGTTATTTTTCCTGTTAGAACCTACAATTAGAAGCATTAAAGGTTTACTTAAAACAAGGGAAAATATTGAGAGTTTATTGTTTTCATCGAACAATATTGTTTTAACAAGAAACAATAATATACTACATAGGTGCCTATAATCTGTTTCATTTAAGTCTGCAATGGTTTTCAGGATATTTGACGGTAGGATTCACGATTCATACCGTTAAATCAACAGACAACCACTGCAGACTTAAATGAAACAGACTTTAGTTGGATTAAGATTATATTCTCATATTTGGATAATACTGTTTTCTGCATATACTTTTTTTAGTAAAAATATTCAAAATATAAAAAAAAACTAATTAAAAAAAAAATATTAAAAAATCCTAAAGTTAAAAAAAATCATATTTTAAATTAATTGTTACTTAAACATGGAAAGTTAATAATTATAAATAATAATTTCGATTTTATTTATTAAAAACAAACAAAAAATTAAAAAAAAAGATTAAAAAAATGCCCCTGAATTTGAGAATTTTGAAAAAACTTCTTAAACAAAAGTTGTTTCTTTTTTTCAGCAAAATACGAATATGTAAAAAAAGGAATAGGTTTCCATTTAAAAAAATGAAGTTGACCCCAAAAAGACCTTAAAAACTCCACTCAAAGTCAAAATTTTTACCTTCATTGGGTTTCCCCCTTCGAACCCTGAAACTTTTGTACCAAACATTTTTCCTGAAAAACCTTAATTTTCGAGATATTTGCTTGTCTCAATTTAAATAGACCACCCGGTATACTTATGATATAAAGATTTTCTTGGCCCAAAGCAATTGTTTTTTTCTGTACTTGTACATGTTGAAAACGTAGCTGAAATTCATATAATGTTAAATGCTTAAAGTCAAATACATTAGATTATAAAAATAAGGAAAATGAATATCTGATTCTGAATTTTATTATTCAATAATATCTGGAGGCAAAGTTATTTCAGAAATAAATATAGGAAATTGATACTTCTTTTATTTTATTAAAACTTTTTTAAGTTATATAAAATATAATATATTATGTAATAGATTACCTATAATATTATATATAAGATTATCCTTATTGTTTCTTAAAGCTCTTAGAAAAATCCTAAAAAAAATTATTTATGTAGGTACTTGTATTATACAGAAATATAAATTAAGATATTTTGTAAACAATATTTTATCGTAATTATTTAATAAAAAGTATTGTTTATTTCAAAAATAACAATTTAGATCTTATTATAAATAGAAGAACTGAAACTCTTTCTGTTTTTTTATTATTTTTATTCACAATTGAAAACAAAATTCCAACAAATACAATATTTCTGTATTTTCTATTTGTGTGGAAAAAAAAGTCAACTAAGAAAATCCTTCGGCATATTATTTTTCTTCACATGAAAAAATATTTTATGGCAAGTTTCAACTAAAAAGCAATACTCGACAAACACACACACACACATATTTTTTTCGTTCCCTTTCTTCCGGCGTTGATATTTTCCGGTTCTTTTACTTTTGAATATTCTTCAGTTCATGTATTTCTCTGAGAGAGTTTTTCTTTTTTCAGGTAATAGTTGAGAATTCGTATTGAATACATTACATAAGTGGTCATAATTTAAAAAAAGGTACCTGCGTCTTTCCTTTCTTAGATAAGTATTTTCAATTTGTACTGGATTATTTTTTATAAGATACATCATTGTTTTGAAGTATTCTGTTATGGTATTTTCTTATTTTATCAAATATATAATGATGCCAACTTATCGAATCATTTTTTATGTCGCTATACATATTACAAATGCGAAAGTAACTTTTGCCTGTTTGTTTTTTACCTTTTCGCGGCTAAACGGATGAACTGATCTTGCTGAAATTTGGCAGGGAGATAGCTTGCATCTTGATAAAGAACATATGAAAAATAAATTATATAAAATAATATATTTCCTAAAATGTTAGTATTACTGATTTATTTATTTTTTTAAACATTTATCCGAATAAATTATACAAAATATTATATTTTAATATTTATCCAAATTCGGGCAGTTTCGTGTCCCATTTCACACTTTAGATAAATTCAGGTACCCTCAGAGAATGCAAATTCTCAAAGAGAAAGTTAACCACTGTACGAAATATTCAGGGGATTCGATTCCCATCGGGTTCACAATATACCCCGTTTTGTATTGTTGTATTGGTAACACTGTTTTCCGTTCAATTGGTCCGATAAATCAGCCCCTTCACGCGCGTTATGGTGGCAGGCATGCAAATTTAATGATTTGTCGAAGGATAAGGGTGGGTTCGAACGTTAGGGTTGCTAATATATTTAATTCGCGTGAAGATGAACAGAGAATATGATTTTGGTTTAATTAATAGAAGATTCTCAATAATAATTATAATTAAATATAATAAATATTCAATGTAGTAAATGTAATTTAAATTCATTATTTATATTAATATTTTAATTACAACTACAGAAATATTTTTTCTCCCCATTTTTTCTGCCCCATCTTTACGATACATCAATTCTTTTTACTGTATACATTAGACATAGATTTCAATAGGAGATATCATTATTTTTCTCAGATAAATTCGCATACTAAAAGAAAAGTAGATTGATTAATGAATATAGCATTTGTTAATTCTAATAATAGAGAATAAAATGGAATTCTTATGCCCGTAATCATAAATGGGTTAGAAAAATTTGCTAACAAGTAAGCACTCTAAAAATGAGATATTAATTTTGTAATAGTATCTATGGATTTGCTATGGAATTTAGAGCAGTGATACTTCAACGTATTGTAACACAGTTGGTGACTCTGACCGTACAAAATAATTTTCATAATCTCACCACTGTTTTAATACCATTTGCGTATTTACATACAACACGTGCGCGAAACTTGTCAAAGTCTTCATGAAACTGCAAGAGAACTGTCATATAAGTTTAATTCCTCAGAGAATTGTAAGCTAGCAAATTTGACTGAAATGCGTAAAAAAGTGTTTTTTTTCTATTAAAAATTAATTAATTTGATAACTGGTTTAATTAATATGGATCTTGGCTTCTGGGTGTAAGTCGCGTCGAGTTGGTCATTTTACTGGCCAACGTTTCGTCACACATTGCAGTGGACATCTTCAGGGCTTACACCCAGAAACCAAGATCCATATCAAGATCACCGCGGAAGCCTGAAGACTGGTTTAATTAATGTTTTTTAAACAAATAAATACTTAATAAACCGAGGAAACTTACGCAGGTAATGCTTTTGACCCTCCCCCCCCCTCTACGTTATCTTTCCACACGTTTTCGAATCGTGAAATTTTATTAAACCCCTTCCCTAAAAAAAAAAAACTTAAGTAATGAATGGACGTTCCCTAAGAGAATTCATTTGTATTATTATTTTTTTACCTAACTTCAAACAACAGAGCAATTTATCAAATATATAATTAATGTTATTTTCGTATTTTATCCACATATCTTTCATCGAAAACATAAAATTAAAACAATTGCAACAGTTTTTCCAATTACTTGATTACAACCTAAAAACAATTGGCATTGACTGAACGTGACGAAAATTAATTTCAGCCTTCATGTGTCAACACTTCTTCTTCATCTATGTACGTATGTATTACTACCTATTGTGTCAAGGCACATCCGTTTATTATGCACTACTTCATCTATGGTTATCGCAACGATTATCTTGTTAAGGAGCATTGCATTTACTTATGCAGATTTTTTTCGCAAAAATAACCCCAATTTTGAAAATTATTATTTGAAACACGTTTTTGTATTTCTTAACATTATTGTAAAACCAATATTGTATACTGAATATTTAAATTTTATCTATATTTTTATAATGCCATCTATTCGAAATGATAACAATCTTGAATTTATAGCAGAGACATCTATTGTAAATATCGAAAACTAAATTAAGGTTCATATCTTCGATGTTTGGATATTATTTAGAATAAATTGTGTTTTTCCATTTTAAAAATCAATAAACTCAGTAAATATAAACAAATAAATTATAGCTAATATTGCTTGAAAAAACATCAATTTACATTATTAATCTGTCTATTATATTTTCAATAAACAACCAGTCTGAACACCCCTTGCTCATTTTAAAATTAAAGGGTTAAAGTGCATTCATAATAACCCTAATTAAAATTAATTACAAATATAAAACAAGCAACTAACTGTCATCATTTTAAATAATAATCCATTATATGTTAATAAAACTTTATGGTGTTTGATAAATGTACACCTTAAGCCACAAAAAGTGCAAGACAAAAATTCGATCAATAATCTAATTAGTAACCATTGTTTCTAGTTTTTAATAATTTTACAAAAAATTATTTAGATAGAACAAATTGAGTCAATTTATGATTAAATGATTCACACTAAACGATAAACAATAAAGGACTCCGCAGAATCCTTATGGGAAAGGGGTTTCGGTCAAACTCTTTGAAACTTTGGATTCTGATAGTCCTTGATGAGTAGATTAAAAGTGTCAATGGGCACTGAGTCCTAAAAACTCAAACTTTTAAGATATAGCCCTCTAAAGTTGGGGATCATGCTCGCCTTTAATTTGCAATAAAAAAATTTGTAGAACCTTAATTTTCGCACTATTTGTATGTGTTCCCAAAGACTTATATAATCGATTGTCACCATAAAAAAGTAAACTTTTAAATTCTTTAGCCAATGGCAGTACTCAAATCTTATTATTACAGTTTTTTTTATTATAAACCAATTTTTTATTATAAAACAATTGGATTTGTTTATAATTTAAAAAACCTAACAATAAGATTTAAGTGTTGTCATTTCTCAATGAATTGAAAAGTTGACTTTTTTATGGTGGCAATCGATTATAGATGTCTTTGGGAACACATACAAAAAGTTGTGCGAAAATTAAGGTTCTACAAAATTTTTTATTGCAAATTAAAGACAATCATGATATCCAACTTCAGAGGGCTATATCTTAAAAGTTTGAGTTTTTAGGACTTAGTGCCCATTGACACTTTTAATCTTCTCATCAAGGACTATCATAATCCAAAGTTTCAAAGAGTTTGACCGAAACCCCTTTCCCATAAGGATTCTGCGGGGTCTTTTGATAGCTATTTTATATTTATTAAAAATAATCAGAGAACCACAAATATTTTATAATAAAAGGTTGCCGCTTACTATCCGGGATATACAAGGAAAAACTGTATTCTTTAGGTTTCTTTGTTTTCGTGTATATACATAATATTTTCAAATGATAAAAATGATGTCATCCATAAAATATTCTTCCATTTTTGTTTGAAGTTATGTCTAATATCTCTTTTACAAAAAGTAAATATACAAATATGTGTTAATATTTTATTAATAGATAGATAATGCTTTCTTTATTATTCTTTTTTCTTTAATTTAAATCTGACGCAGTGTGTGATTATTTATTTTTTCATATAGTATATTTAGCGAGTGACAATTTCTAGATAACATTATTTCTGTACGGTTTATTAGTTTTTTATCTTTAACTACTTTAATAAACAATGATATCATGAAGGCGTATTTATAGCAGTTTGGTTTCCAGGCCCGGCAGAACAGATAAATTTCTAGTGTCTACTAAAAAAATGGGGGAAGTTGGAGAGTTTTTTTAAATATGGTTTTTGAAACATTCAAAATTATCAACAGTTTTACAAATAAAAATTCAAATTAGCTTTTTATTCATAATATTTAAGACCAAATTGAATGCTGTAAAGAGTTTTTATCTAAGTACAAGTGACGACGAAATCGTTTATTTCGATAAGGATTAATGATTTGCAGGTCATAAATAAGTCAGAATTTAAATGCTTTTCCAATCTCTGGTGGGTAATTCGACACAAGCAAATTTGTGTCTAGTACGACATACCGAAGCTTAGACTGATGCCGGCCCTGTTGGTTTCAACCATTTAATAACCATTGAAGCATGTAATTATTTATTATATATATGAACAAGAGGTCTATATAGACTGAAAATTATGTTTATATTTTTTATTATGTACCCACATGTTTTTATTTAACTGACATAGAATTTGCAAAACACTAAATTGTAACGTAATTTTAAGAAACGATTAACATTACTTAACCCTTAACTACCACTGTGGGTTACCAGGCGCCCCACATTTGTAAGCTGTTTAAATTTTACAAGGTTTTCAATTTTTTAAATATATCAAATATTTTTTTTAAATAACCGATTGGAGTGCATTCCGTATCGTTTGAAGATGATAGAGGAATTTTATTGAATTAAAATACTCAAGAGTTAGCATTTTAGTGTCTGGGGTACGAGGTAACCTCAGTGTGGCAGGTATATTATTCTGGAGAAGTGGAGCAGCTAAGGGTTGAATCCATTTTTAAGCAAAATTTTAACCCGCGCATACTCAAATTGAAATCCTCATATACAGTGGTAGAAAGGATTTCTCAAACCAAGTAAACCTTGTTTTGTATATAGCGAAAACAATATTTTCTTAAGATAAGCAATAATCTCTTAAGGGGTTAGGTGTAGTCAGAATTTTCAAGAAAACGATTTTCTTTTTTTTGCATTTTTGGAAGCTGCTACAACGGCTGAAGAACTATTATATGGCCCATTAATAGATGACTCGGTGTAAGTAATTAAATAATACATATTACTTTACGTAAATTGAGTGTAAAACTTTAAATGCGTTTTTCTCAAAACTATGTTTTTTTAACTGGTGACCACTGTAGCTCGAAAACCGCTCGGTAGATTTTAATGAAATTTATACAGCTTTTTGAAAACATGAAAAACTAGTGCCTGATCGAAGGATTTTTTTTTTAATTTCGATTTGTTATAAATAATTAACTGTTGATTTTTTTCCGAAAATCTGGAAAAAAAATTCCTGAGGCTGCCATTTTGTTAATTTAAGAAAGAAAAAAAAAGCTTCGATCAGGCACTAGATTATCTATTAATAAAACTAATTTTTTTTGTCCGATTGAATTTGGATGAATCTCCAAGGATAAGTGATGGTCACCGCAAGGAGCTTCGGTTGGAACTGGATCAACACAAACGACAAACAGCCTTTACTTTTAAAATAATTAATTTTTTTTTCTAAAATAACTGTCAAGTCAAGTCGAAACCTTATTTAATGATGCTATGTTTTTACTTTTATAAAATAAAATAATTTACTGGCAAAAAAAATTATTTAAAATTGTCAATTTTTCATGTCTCTGACTACACCTAACCCCTTAAACCAACTATAGTATTCTTGAACGAAGGAATAACGTAGTTGGATTATGAGTATGTTTCTTATATTAAGAAAATATTGTTTTCGTTCTATACAAAACAAGGTTTTCTTGGTCCAATACAGTTTTTTTTTCTGTGTATTAAAGCCTAATTTCAATTCGATACTTAAGAATTGAACCGCGGATAATACGACCGAAAGAAGATTTTGACGAGACTGTCAGGTCTTCTTATCTCATCTACGACGAATAATTGACCTTAAACACACATAAATTGAACCGCAAATAATCAAGCCCAAACCACAACAGTCCGTATATACTCAAATCTCTGTCTGTATGTATTTTCCCGGCCGCTACCAGACAATACGAAAACCCGTACTACAATTCGTCTCGCTAAAAAGATCAATTTATCATTTCGCTCACTGGAACCACGTATATATGTATGTAAGTGTGTGGTCATTACAGACATTTTTTCATCGTCTCTAGAATTAGGTCGCTGCTGTATTTATTTGATGATCGTTTAGATTTAATTTTGTCGACATGGACCAGATATTTTCTTGTGCTTACGATACGCGCAAGTTAAAAGTTTTTTGTATACGTGTTTATATTTTTTCCGTACATCATAGGTAACGGTACAGTTTCCTGAATTATCAACTATAATTTAACTTTGATGATCATGTATTAAGTAATATAATGACCGTTACTTATAAACTAGTACAAAGATATTAATTTTTTGTAGAAATTCTTCGAAAAATTGATTAAATAAATGTTGGCGTAGTTCCGAAAATAATGCCAGGTAAAACGATTATATACAGGTGGTTTCTTAAATATCTAACCTAACTCAAGACGACAATTCTTTGATATATAAATATACATAACTATTTACTAATACATGTATGTTAAATTCTTATAGATCTATAACCAGTTGTACTACTGTTATACAATACATACTTGACTGACTTGACTAAAAAGCGGAACTAAAAATGGCTATTTGTTGATGGGATGAATTTTTGAAGGTATATTTACAAATTTTTTTCTTATGTGTTATTTGAAGCATCCGTATTGAAAGTAAAATTATGCAGTCCTATTTTATATTTCTCGTAAAAAAATCTTTTCCCAAAATGTAAAAGGAACAGTCAAAATATCCCATTAAAAATTTACCAAAAAGGTTTACCTCAAACAACATATTTTAAATATTTTCAATCTCTCCCCTTTAAACTTATATCTTGAACGCGCCACTGGTCTTTAAAATATCTCAGCACTCTTATACATTTTTCATAGAATTTTATTAATCATGCTATGATATGACTCATATCGATACAATAGTCGTTCTTATGATCTTTAACAAATAAAAAGCATTATATATTTTACACAAAACGTGTCACACATGTCAACAATAAACAAGTAATTACATGTTTCTATTTTTCTTTAAATGTCAACTGAACAATTTAGGGTAGCATTATCAAGGACTTTGTAAAAGTAAAGCTACTGGAAGCAGGAAGACAACTGACATTTATTTAAAGGTTAAACAACTCTTTGTATTTGTATTAAAACAACGTGTGTGTGTCTGAAAAATTTCGATACAAATATATTGACTCGCCTATATTCATAGCTATTTGATACATTTATAAAATGATCTTATAATTGTTATAAAACTAGTCAAGGTATGTAAAGTATAAGGTAGTCTCATTACTCGGCGCGAGAGAGGGAAATACGTTATCTGCTGTGCCAAAATGAGGAGAGGGGGAATGATATCTCCAATCGCAAAAAATGTACCCTCGTAGGACGTCATCTGGGATGCCCAAGCTTATTGGTCAAAAGCTAATGAAGCAACCTGTGTATTTACTAACCTTACGTATAAGTAAGTCTTGTTTCTTCTCTACCTCATCTTGTCAAAATTTAACCTGCCTCGTCTTTCTTTCTTTCTATCTCTTTCTTTTGACACAACTCTATTTTCGAGCCACATGCTTTATCTCTATAATACCAGCAGATGTGTACCAAACTGTCAACACAAACAAACAGGTAACATTATAGATGAAGTTGGGTATTCTGTTTGATACTACTTTTGACTACATTTTACATTAGACAAATCTATTACCTCACAGCCAATTCTTGTGTCTTCACCATGTTAAATACCACTGGTATATCTCCAACTAACCAGCTACTGCAGTAACATTTTGCAAACGCTAAGTAGAGGTTGTAAGCTTTCGTTTTCTGGTCTTTACTATCTTGTTTTGTAATGTCACGAACATTTAATACCTGGGACTTATTTGCTCGTCACGAACGTTCAATTCATCAATATTTTAGCACATTCTAATCGCTCTGCTAATAGAATGTTGCCTTTTGATTAGTACTGAATAGATAATAAGTAACTTTGAGACCTTTGAACTCCGCTGGATTATGTAATGAGATTCTTGATAGAATATTGTGCTTTTTTCTATACTGGATGTCAGTCAGATTGAAGGTTCTTAAATTATATGGTAGTTTTGTATGTTACGAATTATTTTTAATTTAAAAGATAACATAATAGACAAACAATTCGATGTACAATCAGTTAAGAAGATTAGAGAGCTAGAAAAAAACATCTGCCAAGTAAATGCACAGTGCTTCCTCGTGCTAAATTCATCAAAGGTAGTTAGACATTTAATATGTCAAAGTAAATAGCAATTTTAAAAAACAAATGACGATTTTTTTAAAACAAATTGAGATAAATCTTTGTAAAGGAATATTTAACAACAAACGTATGTGATCTATATTATAGGAAATTGAATGTTTTAAAAAAAAGGTTTTATACAATTTTCACGTAACATGCGTCTTTCTTGAGATATCTTCAAATCAAAAAATAAATATTTTGGGATGTCACCCCTCCCCCTTACACACGATTTTAATACTTTTGAAATGGGTCCATCCTCAAATCAAACCCAACCAACCAACCAAGTTTCATTAATATCGGTTTAGTGGTTCATGAGTTATGCGTGTGACAAGGATTGGGGGACAGACAGACACGGAACAAAAAGTGTTTATCTTGACCTGAAACGTATAAATCAAATAATTTTTTTTAAATCGGAGAACAAATTTTTTTTCTTGTTTTAAAACGATAACAAAGCTTCTCGTATCTTCGATATTGCGAGGAAGCAAAATAGTCCAGTAAACGAAACAGTAAAAAATATGCCAAAATCCAAACTTTCAAGGGCAAGCAATATTATGGTTGATTATTATAGGTTTGGGTGCGGAGAATTCGAAAAAAATAACCCGGACTGGCGAAAAGTGGTGCAAAACCCTTAAAAATGGGGTTGAAGTGAAAAACCTCCGTTTCCAAGTGTATTTTCAATTTATCCCAAAATCTAAAGTGACAATGGAGTATTTTTTTGAATGATATTTGTTGAGGAAACTAAGATGAATCGATTGAGACCACATATACTGAATTTTATTAAAAAATACTCCTTTTAAAAGGTTTAATATAGGTAAAAATGCTTTTTTTAATGAAAATTAATAACTTTGCTTACAGTCATTCAAATGACTTGAAATTGGTCTCAAATTGTTCCCGAAATTCCAAAGAATAATGATCAACTATAATTTTAAAAAATATTATTTGTTTAACCAATGAAAATTGCTCATTTTTAAGGATAAGCGTCATAAATTTAAAATTAAAAAAATTGTATAATACTTTTTTTCATATAAATCGAGTTATATACTATGGCACATCATAAATAAAAATTCCTGCAAAAAAAACTGCAAACTCAGCCAAGCATCCCGTTATTTTCAAAACTTACAAAATCTACAATAAATACACAATAACCCCCATAAACAACAGCAATAATAACATAGTAGGCTTTGTGCAGTTATTATTTGTACAGACAAGCTAGCAATTTCATGGCTCGCTAGATTGTGGGAGATGCAACTACTAGCTATACAATAACGACCTCCGCTACTCGAGCATGGCAAGCCATGATCCACGCTGCTTCGCATTCTTATTGCAAAGATATGTTTGTCTGTATATGTGTGTAATAAATAATTAATAGATGTTCATGACCATCTTCAAGGACAACTACTTACAAGGACGGTCAATAAAATAAAACTATTCATGCATTACTTGAGACTGTCTAGATTGGTGTTCTAAAAATATACGTGATTTATGGTCTGAAAAATTTAGGTTTTTGGTACAATTTCATTTTAAAATTAGATATTTTTTTATGTTTGTAATAAATGTATTAAATGTACACTTTGTATTAATGTTAATTAAAATCACATGTGTTTTTAATTAATTCAATTTATTGTAATTATAAGTATATATGCAGTTACATATGATTTTGAATGTAGTATATTAAATATTATGACTTCAATTTTTCATGTGGCCACCGCAATACTTTTTTGATAATATTTGGTTCAAAATACTAAATTAATACTTCTTTGGCTAAGTGACATCTAACGTGCAAATGCAAAACTAAAAATCTGTTTTACCGACTATCATAACAGAAATCTGCACTATCTACACCTAACCTAACTTCATGGTGTTAAATTGTTTCACGCGCATAACTTCACAAATTAAAAAATGAATACCAGTAAATTTGTGATTTATATAGTATAGAAATATATTATTATCTTTTCAATAAAGCATTTGAATCATCAGAATATTAAGGTCAGGAAAATATATAATACATAACCTCCATAAGGTTACAAGAAATAAAAATAACTATTATTATCACGAATTGTACTTGTTTCAAATAATAATAACTACCTGAAGACGGTACCAAATAATAAAAACAATACGTGTAACCTTTTTTATAGTAATTAAAAAATGATTATTACTTTATTAAATTACTACTACGACTTTACTTGTTTACTGTATCTAATCAGTGGCGTAGACACTTGCTATAAATATACTGATAATAAGAATGTAATCTTACTTCCTGTATTTTGTGGTTTAATTGGTTTTCTTCTAATTAATTGAAACCTTATCAATTTTATTCATGCCTACTGTAATTAATTACACCTTATTATTATAGTTATTATTAAAAAATTTAACTGTTTACACGTTTTGAGGATTCCTGTGTCCGTCGGTCTGTCTAACGTTCAAACTTATATACAAACATGAAATTGAAGTTTTCATTTTTGTTTTTTTTTTTCGGAATTTTCAAGATTTTATATTTTATATTTATTTCTGTATGATAAAATAAATAATATCATGTGGTTATTTTATAGTTTTTAAAAAAATATCTCATCCCTTTTAACTTTCTTTTGTTTCTTTTCCCAAAAATAATAAAAAAACAATTTTTAAATCACTACGCCACTGTATATTAGGTGTTTTATTTACTTGTTAATGATGATGATGATTTGATTGGTTTTTTGTCCCATTATTAAATTATTAATACCTAAATCACGCATTTTGTTTCATCATAGATGATTTCATCCCAACCTTGTGATCCCAAGCTTTAAAAAATACATACCTTGTTTATCTCTACACAAAACAAATGATATCATTGTTTAGAGATCATTGCGTAAAAATGCGGATCTATTTTTAAAATTATGTATTGAATTGCGTCTTTATTTTCATATAATATACGCTGTAATAAAAAAAAGTATTTCAATCGAAGCCAAACAGACTAAACATAAAAATTGTATACAATGTAGTCTGCACTCTTATCATATCTTCAAACTAATATATCTTGACGAAAAACTGTACAGTGAAAACTAAAAGTTAATTTTAATATGGAAATATACAATTAAAAAAAGAATAAAATTACATCAATATTTAACGAAATTAGAGCACTTTTAGTAAAACTCTAAAATTTTAAAACAAATCGCCATATTTTTTAAACAGTTGAAAGTATGAAAATTCTTGTTTTATGAAACTGTACAGTGAAAACTAAAAGTTAATTTTAATATGGAAATATACAATTTAAAAAAAGAATAAAATTCCATTAATATTTAACGAAATTAGAGCACTTTTAGTAAAACTCTAAAATTTGAAAACTAGTCGCCATATTTTTTAAACAGTTGAAAGTATGAAAATTTTTGTTTTATGAAAGTTTTTTATTTTTTATGATCTTTACAAATATGTACTTTTTGATATACCATTCCATTTGATTTTACTGAGAAACGGGCATGTACCCCTCAAACTACCCCAAGGGGTGGTTTTAGGGGGTTGAAAGTATTTTCCTAAAATCTTTAGGGTCGATAAATTAAATATAGTAAATTGTTTATCGCAAAACTCTATCTTCAATAGTTTGGGCGTAAAACATATTTATTAATATACAGGATGAGTCATATCAGGTGGAACAAACATGAACAGTGTATTGAGAAAAATATTTTAAGAAAAAAAGTTCATTTAAACATGTGTCCGGAAATTTTTCATGAAGAAGCTACAGATCCCCAAAAATTATTCTTAAAGTTTAAACGATTATTGACCTGAAACAGAAAGATCAAGTGAAATTTTAGATTTTTTTCCATTTAAAATACGATCGCAAAACTCGTATGTTGGATAATAAAACAACTCATAACAAGGATACAACGCATTTTATTCATTACTGAATAAAAATCACAATTGCCATGGAAAACTAAAATAATATATTTGTCGAGACGTCAGCCAAAACTAGAACATTCACTCGAATGCAATATTAAAATCAAGTCAAGTTAGCTTTGGAAAAAAGAATGGTTGATGTTTGAAATTTTTATATTTGTTAAAATTCGTTGTTTATTTTGTTAATGTATAACAGCAATGCTGGTTTTAAGGAGGGAGACTGAGCGGGGTTCCAGTTCAGAAGGGGCGGCGGACGATCACATGTGGAGAAAAACTTATAGCTTAATTCTAATATATTTTTTTCTCTTTAAAAAACGGTCATCAATAAGTCAAATTCTTGAATATCTTTACTATCATATTTTTCGTAAACGGTTGTGGACCCACTGGCCCACACAATACACATCCCTTGTCTAAAAAATCATTAGTTGACACTGGAAATTGATAACAAATGTTAATACTAAACTGGGTATCAAATTTAATTACTGTATCGCAATGGGTTCTCAAAATATTAAATAAAAACTACATTTTGGACAAAATCTTTGAGAGTATGTAGTTCCTTCACGAAGAGTTTCCGGACACATGTTCATAAGAACTTTTTTGCTTGAAATATTTTTTACAATCAATTGACCAAGTTTGTTGCACCTGATATGACTAAAGTAAGACAAATTCAATGGGATTTATAATTGATTTATTTATTAGTATTTAAAATTACAATTTTAAGGATGGTGTTCAGCCCTTCATTGACTATTTTGGCACGTATAATAATAAGTGTCCCTTAGGTTCGATTTAACTACAAGTGTACCAAGTCATATCAAAACTGGTGAGATAATACTCACAACCACAACGTTAAATTTTTAGACAAAATTTCGAATATTTCCAAAACCCCTAATCCGATTAGCACCAAAATCAATAGGTCTGGAGTACTCACTAAGCCAAACATTTTCCCCAAAAATAATTAAAATCGGTGTATATTTACAGTAGCTATCGTGAACGAAATAAAATTTTACATCGACACACACATACACACACACGTACATAAACACAGCCGCCATATGGAAATCAACTTTTCTTTACGTTTTGAAGGTAGTACAATAAAAACCTATTTCAGCTATTTTAGCACGCTAAAAATATTCAGGATCGCCTATTCAAGTCTGCGATATAAAAATGTTATCAACATCTGCAATTATTATAAATTCATTTTTGCTGCTGTAAGCTATTATTAACTTTTTATGCTTATTAATTTGCTTAGAAAGAAAATACTGAAATATGTTTCTAATAAACATAAATAAATTTTAAATATTAATAAAATAGATTAACTTTACATTAAACCTTCGTTTTAATGTTTATTTTCATTCAATAATTTTGATATAAATTTTAAAATATTTACCACAGAATCTAAATCAAAAATGTCAACCTTATCTACACATTAAATACTTACAAACAGTCATAAATATGTTTTTAATTACTTACTAATTTAATAGAAAGTATGATACGTGTCTTAACTTAAACATTATTTTTCGTAATTAAGTACGTTTAATTTTCTGTGTCAAATTGTTATGTAACTCCAATGTCAATTAGACAGCCGCAGTCAAATAGTTTAAAAATAAATACTATTAGATGTATTGGCTTACTTTTATCTATAATTAGTCTAACATATTAATGATTAAATTAACCTGACTAACCACGCCTTTTTGTAATCTAGGCGGATATTGTGAATTTTTATATCCATATTTCCCTCATTCTTTTATTAATGCATTATTACATTCAATACAAACATTTTTGTTGTCTTAAAATTACTTTACTATCATCTATGGCAAACGATAAGAAACATTGGATTTTTTTATCTATGTTTATAGTTTTTATATGCTCAATTTTTCGTCCGTCCGTCCGTCTGTCTTCCACCGCGAGATCTCGGCCCCCTGACCACCTAGAGACCTCGAGTTTTCGCTAAATGGTAGATCTGTGACTCTAGTTTAGCCTATTTTTGGAATTTTTCCGGTCATAGCCCTCCATCCGACCACGGACAGGCATAATGTCCAATTTTCATACAAAATTTTTCATAAATGGCTTCATGTACCTCGTTGGACTCGGGATTGATTCACGAATCGATTGGCAAGGGTATTTCTTAAGTTGTGTCCATCAAGTGGGTTGCGCGGCAATGCCCACGTGTGGTTTTTGATAAATTTGTATAATTTTTTTCTGTTTGTTCAGACTTGACATAAAACTTAAAATTGTAGAATTAATTAATTTTCATCAAGTCCGTACTATAGAAATTTTACAACTTTTTTTCTAATAAAAATGTATTAAAATGAACACATTTTTAAATTCGGCGGGGAAATTCTAGTATTTTGGTAAAATCTATATTAAAATGATCTAAATGACATTAAAGATAATTTACACGATATTTTTTCAAATTTTGCAACACTAAAATGTTAGTTAATGATTAATGCATCAGATTTTTAGTAACTTTCATAGAATAAATATCTATATCACGATTCAATATGCAAAAGATGTCCGTGCTTGGGGTATTAGTGCCAATAAACTTAAAAACAAATAAAAATTGTGCAACTTCTTTACTAAAAGCAACACAGTTCACAAGAACAATAAGTAATAAGCACGTACCAAAAATACATGCACATATACATAGTATTTACATCATAAAGATTGCGTTTTGTGTTTGCATTATTGCTATATTCTATTGTATACGCCCAAATTGAATCAAATCTATTGCATAGTAATTAATATTACAAACATCAGTGTTTTAAAATTTTCACTTTCATTATATTTTATTGTATTTAGTAATCAATGTTTTGTCAATTTTTTAATAATTGACAATATTTTTTATCGGCTCTATTGAAATCATTAGGTATATGGAATAAACTTAATTTTGGTATTTTTATCTTCCAACATAAATTATGCACCAAAAATTGCATTTGGCAGGACCTTGAATAATTTCAACTGTCAAAATATTGTACATTCACTTAATATTGAGATATTTGTTTGTAGAATGAACTAGAAACGATTGCAACATGAAAAAATATAACAATTATTTTTAAGTATATGTTTAGTCAGATCTTGGAAAACAACTTTATTTCAACTAGAATATCAGTTCAAACAGCTGTTCTGTGTTTGTATGTCATCTGGTTGATTTCTTGATTTACTTAAAAATAAGAAAATGTCTTGATCTGATCTAGTCTCATACTTTTTTCTAAATATCTAAGACATAACCTATTTTAATCCCACCAATCATACCAACTCAATTTATTCAACAATGTAATATATCCGTGTTTGACAACAATGCTATGTAGTTTAAAATTCAAATATCATGCAGTCGTACCAATCTAAAACAATCCAGTCCGGTTGATCAGCCGATAATGTTGGCCTCTGTCGATATAGCAAGCAATTAAACACAGTATTCCTCTCTGTGTATTATATATATCAGGAGTGAAGTTAGCTAAACTGTCAGACCTGATTGAAATCAAATAATTAAATTGGGGAATAATGGGGGCCAATGGCGCGGTAGACTGGGTGCTTCAATTTCGAATACTTGTAACCAATATAGCCATCGATTTGTGATTATTATTCGTAGATGGTCTGATTGAACCCGATGTTTTATTGTTTCCATGTTGTTTCTGTTGTTTTTTATCGAGGTAATATTTCATATGGACGATTTATAATTTCCCGATATTAAAATGGATGAATAATGCAATTGAACGAATTTAAATTTGCTTAATATTAGTACCAATTTTTGTACTTTTCTGAAATATTATTAATATATTTATAATTATAATTTTATAATTCCAAATAATTTATATTTATTTTAAGATCAAAATGATACGCCACTGACATTACGGAGCACATTTTGTGGTGCACACTTGTAACAATGTTAGATAGCATATGTTACAAATCCTATATCTTTCGTTGTCAAAGTTAATAAATTATTATTAATCTGCATAGATCATTAATAGAGTAATATATTATAATAATAATGTATGCATGTATGCATTTTCAATCGATTTATGTGCAAGAAACTTAGCTTACATAATCAATGTAATTACTAGCCATTATTTGTATACATCTGTTATGTTTAATAAATTATAATCAATCAACATAAATCACAGAATCGACCAATTAAAAATCTTAAAGTAACGATAATATTTGTAATCGATTTTCGATATCAAAAAACATTTTTCAACTGTTAATAATGCATTCGTTATGAAGACTGTTTATTTATAAATATTTTATTGTTATGAGTACATTAATTAATTAAATTCGATAAGGTGTATTGTTGTTTTTACAGATATTGCAACAATAATAATGAATAAATGAATCTTTATACACTTTGTTTAAAGTTACAAGGATGATTGTAATTTGTATAGGTATGTTTTTTTTTCAATTAATTTTAGTCGGTTTTCTTTACATAAAATCTTTCACGATTTTGAAATATAAAAAAAAATATCTGCCAAGTAAATGCACAGTGCTTCCTCATGCTAAATTCACCAAAGGTAGTTCATTGAATAATAAGGGAATATTTCACAACAAACGTTGTGGTGACCTATATATATTATAGAAAATCGAACACTACAAAAAAGATTATATATGTCTTTCTTTCTCAAGCCAAACTCAACCAAGTTTCATTATTATCGGTTCGGTAGTTCATGAGGATTCAGTGGACAGACACACACACAGACAAACATGGAACAAAAAGTGTTTGTCTGGACCTGGAACGGGATTTAAAATTTTGAAATCGGAGAACATTTTTTTTTCTTATTTTAAAACAATCACAAAGCTTCTCGTATCTTCGATATGGCGAGGAAGCAATAGAAGAAAATTGTAATGAGAGAATCGAAAAAAATATTTTTTTAAATAAATAATAGTAATGAATTGGTTTAATTGGCTCAGTAAACCATATTTACATATTTGTCACACAAGAGTGAAATTTTATATTTAGAATAAATTTTCGTTTGGGTAAAATACCCTCTTTTTTTAATTTTTCTAATTATAACAAATGTTATAGAGAATATTATTATCTATAATTTATGTCTCATTCATTTTGTTGTATATTTTATCAGTTAGCCAGAAAGATTCAGTACATATATGTACACTGAAAAAATTTAATGTTAATTTTAACATAAAAAAACATGGTAACGGGAGGACGAAATTGATCCTAGAAATTTTTAACACCCGACATGGTAAAATTTAAAAGAACGCCTACTACAATTCGATATACTGTATAGCAGTTTCCATGACGGCGATAGGCCAGATATGAAAAGTAATATAGAAACATAGTAAAATTATAGAGAATGTACGTGAAATTTTCATATGCAAGAAATTAAATTAAAGAATAACGTATATATTACTTTTTCAGAGTAAATAAATTTTAATAGGTACTATGTTAAAATTTACCAATAGGTATTTCATTGTAATTTTTCATTTACCTTATTTTAAATTCTACCAACTTTTCTGTTAATTTTTAAAAGAATATTCTCTCCGTGTAGGTATAGTATACCAGTGGCGTAGATAGGAGGGGATTAAGGGGATCAATCCCCCCCCCCCCCCATGAGTTCAATTTTTATGATATTCATAATGAAAAATAGAGATTGATTGTATACTGTATATTCCCCTCATGAGACTGAGACTCTGTTGCAAGGGGCTAAAAAAGTAATTGGTAATGGTAAAAAAAAAGATTGTGTAGTCTATCCCCCCCCCTCCATCGCAAAAAGCTATCTACGCCACTGTAGTGTACTGCTGCCGTCTTCGATAATGGTAGATAAACAAAACTATACAGAAATGCGGCATATTTTAAATTTATCATGTAATTTATAACAATTTATAATAATATACTTACTACATAGGTAGTCTATTTAGTTACAATTTAAATTACCATATTTTGATATTTGTAATAAACGTTAAATTCGCCCGTCTGATACTAAAACATCTATTCTAGACAAGGCACATATCTTGTGTTGTTGAACATGCAATATTACCTAGCTACACAAGAAATTAGCTCTGCTTTTAGAAGATAGTTGTGTCTGCAGTCTATTTTGTACATCACGCGATTCACAAACTAGTCGATGCTCAAAAAACATCAAATACATGCTACATGTTCTGACGCCTTCGTTATAAATATACCAGAGGTCCGGAAAATGTTATATATTTATATTTAATGAAGTGGCCACCATACGACTTTAATATACTTCATGGTATATCTTAAAAACCAAATATTGGTTAGAGATTATCCATAAATGTTCTTGTCACATTCTTGTGGACTTCCTATTTAATAATTCATCATTATATTATGTACCCAATTAATTTACGATTTTAATTGATATTTTTTATTTGAAAAATTGCAATGTATAAGTAATTTAATGTCGAATATTCTCTAGCCGCCCCCTTGATGGTTACTTTTTCACGCTAAGCACTACCCCCCCCCCCACTCTTGACATGCGTAGGTAGTCAATAGAGAGCCTCTACGAAAATTTACTAGTGATGCTCTTAAAAAATAAAAAGTGCATCTAAGTATAGGTACTGTTTTTTTTTGTAAAAAGTTTTTTGTAAGTAACATCGTTTTTGCTGTTGAGCTTACATACACAGACCGACAGACAAATATTTTATTGAAATAATGGTCGTGCCCTCAAACGAGTTAATTTTAATTTCATGTGTTTTTAAAAGAGTCTATATTTAGGCAATAATAATGGTATATTGAACTATTTCTGGATGTTTTTCATAAAATTATCAAATCAATGATATTAATCTATAAAATTATAATGAAGCAATAAAATTTGATTATAAAATCAAACAAACAGTCATAGGTGGGCATTAACTCGTTAATTAACGAAGTTAACAAAATGCTTAACGGATTAACTTTTAAGTTAACTCAAAAAATGTTAACGCTTTTGTTAACTTCCGTTAAATTTAGTCCGTTGGTTGTTTGATGACAAATACACAAGAAAGTTGTCGAAAAAGCAAAAAAAAAAGGTATTCAAACATTTTAGATGGTTAACTTTTAACAGTTAACTTCCGTTACATTTTCGGAATTTTAACGCTTTAACGATTAACGAAGTTAACTTTTTTATTAACGAATTAACGATTAACAAAGTTAACTTTTCGGTGAACTGTACCCACCTATGCAAACAGTGCAATAAAAATATCTATTCACAAAAAAAAATTATTTAATTAGGTAGTGTTTTCAAAATGTAGTACCTATACGAAATTGTTTTAAGGTTAAATATTTTTCTTTATCGCTTTTTTTAAACAAAAAATAATTTTATTAAAACAATCTTTATTTAATTTCAAACTAGCTATTTTAGATAATAAACTAAATTAATTAATTGTATCAAAAATGGGTGATAAAACGGTAAAAATTATGCCTAATAAATTTGCATACTTAGAGTTTAATGAAATTTTCAATTTTATTTATTTGCATATAATTTTTTTATTCATTGATATTACTTATTCGGTATCTAAAACAAAAATAAATCATATGTATGGAAATGTTCAAAGAAAATTGAAGAAAAAAGCGTAATGATTTTTACTGAACGCCATTTATATTCTAAAATTGTAGATGTAATAAATATCTAGAGAGATGTAGAAAAAGAAATTGAAAAACTTGTAAAATGATCATCATTTGAAAACCTATAAATTATGCACTTAACGAAATTAAAATATAAACGATTACAAAAATCCAAAGAAAAAATTTATTATATTTGTGAGAAAAATTTTATATAGTCGATATACCTTATATAAAAAAAACATTTCCGGTATGTAACAACTAGTCCAACGTTTCGGTACACTTTACAGTAGTAACTTTATTCAAATGGTAGTAATATTAATATCATGAAGGGCTGATATTCAAATATAAATTTATCTGAAAGAGTTACCTTGTTGAAAACCGCTGGTTTACATTAAATAAAATACTGCATAATAAATTAAATTAGCATTTACACAGAAAATTGAAATTTTACTAATTTCAATTAAACATTTTAAATACTGCCGTATCGTTGGTTTCGTATTTTGCGCTTACACAAGCAAATCCCATGTAAATGAATGCATTAGCGATGTGCATTTCGTTGCGAAAGGGTCGAAACCCTTTTAGGAGTAATAAGGTGTTAATAAAAATCTTAATTTAGGTTCTCAACCGAATACAACCGTTAAACATGACTGGATTTTGAATAACAAAACACGATTCAGTACATATCTGAGTACGTGGAGCCATCTATCGACAAACGATTCATTTAGTTTTCAATTCGATTTTAATATATGTGCTGCCATCTATTGATTTTAAGTATTACTATATTATAAAATAGTAACAATTTAATTATAATTTGATTATCTCAAAAACTACTGGACCGATTTTGATGAAACTTTCGCTGGATTATTCCTTGAGTCCCGAAAATGAAATAAATTATATATAATCACGCCAATCATCTGGGGATTAGTAGTAAATAAAAATAAAATAATTGACACTATAGTTTATTAGTTATATTGTACTATTATTATTTTATTCATTTCAGTTGTTAACACATCAAATTATATTAGTTTTTTTCTTTGCAGGTCCGTAAAGCACTAAATCAGAATGTGGCTAGGTTCGGGCAGGCTAGCGCGTCGCGTCACACTTGCGCTGGTAGCCTGGGGACTGCTCGCAATCGGCGTGCTCCAGTTGCGCAGCACGTACACTGCGCAGTCACAGTCTACGGTGGCAGCTTCGGGATCTGTGCAGACCAGCGCGGGCGCAGACAGCACCAGCGCAGAACGGTCACCGCTCAGCAGCCGATTACTCTTGCAGCAAAGACCTGCTGCGCTGGCGGATATGCAGCGCAGTATGTCCACGGAGAATATGTTGGAGTTGACGCCCATTGTTGATAGGTAAAATAACTTTAGATTTTAAACGCAATCGAGTTTTATCAGGGGCGGACTAGACAACTGCCTCGGGCCCATAATTACTGGGGGGTCGGTTTTTTAAAAGTGGAAGCAAAAAAAAACATTAGTACGGATTTTTTTGCATGGGTACTATTATTTCTTAGTTCGCCCCTGGGTTTCACAATTCACAAACGTCATTATCTTTTATTTGAGTTAAGAACAAAATTTACTTAAAACATTTATATGTAGGTCGCCAGGTCTTTCGGAAGACCGTCTGCTAGAAGAAGTTGAAAAACGTCTTCCGAGTTTACCGATAGTTTATTGGAACAAGATGAAAAACAAACCTCTTCGTTTAAACAAAACTTGCGCTAGGTTCCCGAGCATTTACGAGCTGGAGTTTAACAACATCTATTGGCAAACTTTGCACACGACAAACGGGACGTTCCAGCTGTATGGCGCATATTACGATATAAGAAAACAGAACCGGCTTGGGCCCACTGTCAGAATTTTAGGTATGTACCATATTTATAAAGCCATTGTATATAAAACTGAATTTTTGACTTCTTATTTTGTACATTTAGTTACTTTGACATTTTGATGGTGCCCTAACTTTGAAAAAAAATAATTAAAATTAGATTTCCATTGACAATGATTTGCGTCATTCGATTGGTAACAATTTAGCGGTCACTAATCTTTGTACCAATGAAATTTAACCCTTTGCACTCCAGCCTAGTGACTCATATGGTTTTAAACTTAGAGCATATACTACTGGAGCCAGCCTTGCCGCTCGGCCGTGCGAACAAGCGTGCGAGAGAGAAAGCGTAAGAGTACTACATCCTTTCTCTCTCGCTCCGCGTGCTTATTGGTCGGCAGAGAGGGGCAAGTGCTTCCCGCGATTACCGGTACAAATCAGCACGCGGAGCGAGAGAATAAGGATGTACACTCAGCGTTCTATAATACGCCCATCCACAAGACGTCCGATCCATAAGACAATGTTCTAACAGCTCTATAGTACGCCTTTCCCCAACCCCCACCATAATACCATTGTGACAGCTATATTTCAGCGCGAAATTTAAATTAACAAATTGACGTTAGTCTTCTATGTAGTTGTAGATTTTATAAACAAAACTTGTGTTTTGGTGTGACTCAATGTGGAAAAAAAAATGAAATTCAATACAAATTTTCGTTAAAATTGAAATATAATAAATACATAATATAAAAAATGTGTAAGGTACATTTTATTTGATTTGATAATTCGAAAAAGATTAAAAAAGGAAATAACAAAAATAAACTATTGGCATATGATTGTATAGAAATCTATACATTTTTCATCCAGTATTAAAGCAACGAATAACAATTGTCTAGAGTTCAATTCTCAAAAGTCAACAAACCAGGATCTCGTTCACCAACAGCGCCATTTTTATTATTATGTATCTGTCAACTTTTAGGCGTGGTGGTGGGGGCCCCTCCAGCCGGCGTCTTGTGGAATTATTGAATTACCGATGGCTACGTATTATAGAACGCTGAGTGTAGTACTCTTACGCTTTCTCTCTCGCACGCTTGTTCGCATGGCCGAGCGGCAAGGCTAGTTCTAGTAGTATATGCTCTAAGGTTTTAATTGTAGCATTATCGGCGACAACAAATGCAAAGGGTTAAAAACCAGTGTACTTTTTGGCGCCAATCTTATTTAAATAGTCTTTATTGTTTCAATTTTAAAATTTCAACCCTTTCGCGACTCCTGGTTTTCATATGTACTACAAAGTTATTTTTATATTCATACATTTTTCGAAGAAAGTTTCTGATGGTATATTAAAGTACCACAACAAAACACTAATGGTACTTATATATACCACCACCCCTATCAACCACTTGATATTTTTTTTCGACATTTTTTAATATAAAAGATAATTTTAACATATAAAAACATAAAAAAAACACCATGTCCCCTAAAAAAAAACCGTCACGAAAAGGTTAAACAATAGCACAGACAAAAAAATTCTCAATAAAATCTGGCATACTTCTAGCACTAATAATGTGGAAAGCTAGCTTATATATTTTTATATACAATGTTCACTAATTTTTTCTAGGTATGATAAACAGAATAGAACCAACAGTAACAACTTACTGTCAGTTCTGGTTTGAAGATGGCAAAGAACCAGCTATCGTTAAAACATTTGAATACAAATACATCTGGAACAAGAAATGGGGCAACTACAAACAAGGAATATATCAACCATATCTTCTAGCTTGTCAGATACCTTCAAAGTATCATGGAACAGTACCAGCTTCGGTGTCCGTTGTTGAGAAACCTTGCGATAACGCTACGAACAATATCCGTGTCATTTATGATAAACCAAAAAAGAAAAAAGGATTTGCAGTATGCGTTAAAGGGTTAGATTTTCTCCACGATGACCTGTCAGTTAGACTTGTCGAGTGGATTGAACTTTTAGGAATACTTGGTGCAGAAAAGATATTCTTTTATGAACTGCAAGTCCATCCGAATATTAGTAAGGTCTTAAAACATTACGAAAGTCTTGACAGGTATATATTTGTATTATCTGTGGATTTTTTAAAAGAATGACAAAAATCCCTGAATAAAAATTAAAGAATAGTTTTTTTTCGTACGTTGTCCAAGTTTAATTGTATTATTAATCATAATTCAAATTTTATTATAACTTAGAGATTATTTCAAAAATTCGTTTTACAATAAACATTTAAATATTGTTATTCTTTTAAAAACATACATAACCTCAAAAATGAAAAAAAGACCAAAGTATTATAATACATGTACATTTTAAAATATATCAATTTATTACATTTTTAGAGTACAAGTCACACCTTTAACTCTGCCAGGAGGCCAACCAAACGTACCAGCATTCCAACATCTTTACCTTACAAAGAAAACTAACCATAAACGACAAAATGAAATAATCCCTTACAACGACTGTCTATACAAAAACCTCTACACATACGAATTCATTGCATTACTGGATGTAGACGAGGTGATAATGCCTTTGAACGTGGGTTCGTGGAGAGAACTTATGTACGACGCAGTTCTACCGAAAGCAAACAAGTCACATCCATTCAATACTCCAAAAGCTCCGGCTTCGTACAATGTTAGAAATGTATATTTTCTAGATGATTTGTTACATATGCATGGATGGTTTAAAGATATACCAAGGTAAAGTAACTTTTTTAATATTATTATTGCAACAATTAAAATTTAAAATATTTCTATTTTGTACCCAAGTTAAGAACCTTTTCAGAAGTGACATCTATAGTTAAAATACTGAAATTCTGTGTTTGAAATCTTCAACAATTAATTTATTTCTTTATAATTCTCTCAGATACGAATTTATTCTAAGAATAAAAAAAATTATTTAAATATTTACAGATACATGCACATGTCACAACATGTATATCGGAGCAAAAACTTTACAAAACCAAATCAGTACGTGAAATGTTTCCACGATCCAGAAAGAGTCTTAACTCTACACAACCATTTCCCGTTAGCCTGTCTAGGAGGCGCAGGGTGTCAGTCATACCCTATAGAAACAACAGATGCTCAATTACAACATTACCGAGCTGATTGCGTTAAAACATTGCGAAAGGTAACGCCTGAAATTTTTTTTTTATTTTTGTAATTTTATTTTAATTTGAAATTTTTTTGGCAGACTTGTGAACAGTTTCGTGAAAACAGTGTGATGGATACAGCGATATGGAGATTTAAAGATCAACTAATCGCACGCACAACGGCAACGTTGAAAAGTTTGGGGTTCTTTAACCTCAATTCTGAATCTACGATTAGTAGATGACAACCTGAAATGACGCGCTACGAGTGAATTAGTTCTGTGATGTTTAAATAATATCTATTATTTTGGTATTAAAATATAACAAGTATGTTTGACACACTTCTATTTTGTTAAGTTGATTAGAAAGATCATAAACGTTAAATGTAAGAAAAATTGACCAACAGATGTATACGAAAATAATTGCGTTAAATATGTGGGATTCTTTTTTTTAAATAGACAGTTAAAATCATTTTGATTTTGTAGACATATTTACATACATTATAAATAATATTTATACCATCCTTTATTAAATAGTGCTTGTACTTAATTTATTTAAGAACGGTGTACATAAAAATCATTGTAAATGTCATTATTATTATTGCAATATATCTGAACCAACTAAATGTTCGCAAACGTTTGAATTTTTTTTGTTATTACACCAAAACAAGAACAAACACTAGATATTAGTCATTTCTTCCTTGGTGTAAAAATAAAAACAGTTGGTTGAACATAACTTTGTTCATTGCATATATTTTACAAGTACTTATTACATAATTTAATATTTTTATAGTTAACTATCAGTTATTATATACATACTTGTTATGAGTTTAAAAATACCAAACATTAGACAATTGAAAAAAGACTTCTGTGATTAATTATTAAATTAATTATGAAAATTTAGTGAAAAAATGGACATTGATAAACTGATTGAAGAAGATTTTCATGACACCAAATGTTTTTGTTATTATTATTTCGTAGTTCAATTATTTATATATAATGTGATAAAAGAAAAACTGATTATAGTAACTAAAAAAGTAATAGTTATTAATAATCATTTAAAAGGACTATAGAACTAAATAAAACAGGTAACACGTTTTTTTAATACTAGTTTAAGTTAATATTCAGGCCAACGTCTCAAAAATTTCAATTATATGTTTTGACGAATATTTTACACTGTTTTATTTAGTTCTATGAAATACGGGAATAAATTATAAATACATATATATTTTTATTATGTAACTGAAGTCCAAGAGAATACTTTCGATTGAAAGTAATTGCTCAAATTTTAGATTTAAGTTTATATAATTCAATGCGCTCAATTCATTACTAAGTATGCCTCGCATAGGTTGAATTGTCACAATTAAAAATTATTACTTATCCACACTTGCTAATTATTTAGAATGACAATAGTTTTAAATCATAGGTTTTACGTTTCATCAACTTTTGCATGTTTGTTTTACAACTTTGGCATCTTTTTTTTAGTGTATTTATTAAATTAATTTTATGCATCAAATAACAATGTATTGTTATTTTGATTTTTCGACTGTAGTAATGGGAACTATACAAATATTGAATAATTTTTGAAATTATTAATATGCTCTGTATTATTTTTTTTGTATTCTTTTTAATTTTTTTCTACAGATCATATTAATAGACTTTTTTATTCCGTTAAAAATGTTATATCTCGAAAATTATTCAATTTAATGGTTATTTATTATTTGTAGATAACGGATCTTAGTTTTAATAGGCTGCTTATTTATTGTATTATATTTTTCCTCGACATGTTAAGTTAATAAGAATATATTTTAAGTCAATTGTTAATTTGCTTTCTACTGAATTATATGCAATTACATTATATTTAATAAAATATTTTTCTATTATCTGAAGGTAGCAGTAATCTAAATTAAATATTCCCACCGAAATTTCTATATTTCGTTCCAACTTAACCTAAATATATAACATTATATAATTTAAACGTTGTTAATATTTTGTGAATATATTATGCTACCTTTGTTTAAAAAGTCAGTTTATAGAAATAATACATATTTGTCCATAAAAAAATATTTAAAATTATGTATAATTTCTATGAATTGATAAAAATAATATTTGTGATAACTTTATTACAAATATTATTACGTTTAAACTGTCCTATTCAGTGCTACATATATATAAAAGTTACATATCGAACTAGTGCATTTATATATGTTGTAAAAAAAAAGATTACAAAGCAATATTGTATGTTTCTATTTACATTAAGTAACAAAGTGCCTTTTCCGTTACGTTTAACTTTACGTTTGCAACAAATTATAAGTTATTCACAGTAAATAATGAATTACAATCATATCTTTTGTAATATTAAAGTATAACCTCACTTTTTACTAAATTGTATGACACTTATTTTTTCCTAAAATATGAAAATTAAAAAAAACAGATAATATTAATTTAATGTTTTTAATGAAAATTAGTTACAAATTTTCAAAAGATATTATTGTAATTATTATATCAAATAATGTAAGTAGTCTTTAAATAAATATGTCAATAGTAATGATTTAAATATTACTCGTAAACAATTTATCCTAATAAATTTATGCTGCCAAATATGTGTGTCTTCTTTATTATAATTTAATTTATTCCCTAATAGGTATACAAAGATTAAAATTTTATGTATGATTTTTTCCACAATCACATTCTGAAAATAAAAAACAACAATTAAAAAACTAATGAAAATAAGATAGGTACCCAATGCCAATTACCTTCACTATCTGGAACCAAATAAAAAATAGCATATTTTAATCCTTCGTAAAAACATTCAATGCCAGTTCCAACAGCTAATGATATTCTTTCTGCCATACCGGGATCCGATGGACATAAACCACATCGACAATCAAACTTATGACACATAAATGTGGGGCAACCATTAGGACCTCCCCACGATGGTATTAAAAATCTCTTTAATACCTATATTTGAACAATAAAATTTTAATAAAGGTTAGGTTTTGCACGATAGCTAATAAACTTCAATAACTATAGCCTGAAGACCTGTAAAACTTCAATAACCATCCCGATTTCGTATGCTGTAATAATAAAAATACACTTACTCTTAACCAGTTCCAACCAATATCAAAAAATACTCCTTGAGTCGGATCATGGTCATGTTCTAAACTACCATAACCTAAAATACGAGACACTGGACTGTCGATTATAGAAGAAATCATATTTCAACTAAAAATTTCTTACTTTACAATTTTAGCATTCTAATGAGGTTTGGTTACGAAATGTCAAATTGATACGAAAATTTATTTTATAGGTACAAGTAACTAGATTTAAAATTTACCAAAAATTCATGATATTTATGATTTATAATGATACCTAGGTCCATTGAATGATTCATCTCGAATTTTAATCTAGAGATTTTTTGAAAATAAACTTTAATTGAAATGTATAATTAACATAAGTAATCGTAAGATTCAAAAGTAACATTAATTAACAGTGTTATAATTGAAAACAAATCATTTTTAGTAGATAATTCAGTTTTCATCAATGAGATTTTTGAGCTTGCATCTGCTGTACAAGTTCTTGAATTCTTGGGGTAATATTTTTGTTCAAACACGCATATCATCACTTACCTTCTATCCTGGATTTGTTTTTAATTATTAGTAAAGTAGAAAATCCTTGTTCGCATAAATAAGTTGTGGAAAAAAGCATAAGAAAGCGCAAAGCGATATCTCGAATTTTAATGTATGAAGTTGCTCTTTTACACTAAAACTACGCTGTCATTCAAAGTTTGAAATCTTTTGCGGACCACTGATTTAGATAGATACTAAATAGATTTGCATATGTATTTCAAAATTTAGATTAAAATTATTTTTTCCAAGAATAATACTCGTAATATAATATAATATATCTATGATGTAAATTTGATCATGTTAACAGTAAATAAAATTCTTCCAAGTAGATCGTGACTGATAAAAGAACACAGAAAAACATTTATAAAAATACAAATTATTTCATAAATTACTTTATTAATTCGTAAAGAAATGTATTTAACAATGATTTTATAACAAATATAAAATAAAAACATTTAATTAATCTTAACTGTATACTGTATCACTTTCATAAAAAAAATTAATAAACCAAAATAATTTACTTTTGTTTAGATTTTTTCTTTTCGTTTAATTCATCCAATATCTCTGGCACATACTTCATCAAATCTTCTTTTGTCATAACAAAATCATTCTCTGCCCAAATCAGTTTTAATTTTGACATCAATAAACCCATAAATTTACCACCTTTAACACCGGCTGCAGAAAGAGTATACCCATCGATAGGAAACCTTGGCATTTTCCATTCTTGTATCTGTTTTAATTTTTCTAAATCACCTCTGTATTTAAGCACTTCTAAAACGTAGTCCTTTATGTGTGTTGATTTATATTTACTGCTAAGAATTAGTTGTTGGTATGGTCTAAAATCAAAAAACAAAGCTTGGTATTTATAAATTATATATATTTAAATAATAAAAAATCACTTACAACAACGGTTTAACATGTGGTTTATCTTCACGATGTTCTACAATGAAAAAAGCTAAATCTCTTTCGAAAGCGCTAACTTTCAATCTTGCGTGCATATTTGCAACATCTTCAACGCTATTTAACAATGAAACTAGCATTGTAATCGGGTTGATTTTTACCTCAGTTGTTCGTTTTAATAAAGCATCTAATTCAGTTTCATTTGGTTTGTCCGGAAGTCCTAAACATTATATATCTAATAAAATTTTGATTATATTTTGTAAATATATTTACGAAATAAATACCTATATGTTTATGAATTCCAACATGTAACATTGTTTTTAATAATTGACCAGCAAAATTTCCTTCCAAAATTTTCCTAAATTCAGTCCAAATTCGTTCTCCTGATATTTTTTGGAGACCATTTACATTTTCACTAATTGTGTGTAATGTACTATCTTCATGATTATCTGGTCTGTCAGCTATTCGCCCGTAAAACCTTATAAATACAAATATCTAGCATAACCTTAAAATATGTAAACCTAACCTCTAATATTCATACCTGAAGTATCTTAATATTCTTAAATAATCTTCTTTTATTCTTTCATCAGGATCACCAACAAATGCAACTCGTTTTTTCTGCAAGTCTTCATAACCGTAAAAATAATCATAAACTGAACCATCTAATCCTGAAATTGAAAATCAGTGTTAAATTTTCTACTTTTATTTCCATTGTAAAAAAAAAAACAATCACCTAAAAACATTGAATTAATAGTTAAGTCACGTCTATTCGCATCTAAAAGCCAATCTCTTGTAAACTGAACTTCTGCGTGTCTACCATCTGTAACAATGTCAACTCGTAGAGTTGTTACTTCAAAGTTCATATTATCATTTATTCGAGGTGTAATGGTTCCGTGTTTTTCACCATTCATATTTATCATTCTGATTTCTTCTTTCGTAAATATTTCTTTCATTTCTTCCGGAGTAGCCGTGGTTGCAAAATCCAAGTCTTTAGGTTCAGTACCCATTAATAAGTCTCTATAATTTTTAAACATGTTGAAACTGGCTTAGATCCAATTAAAATCCTATATTTTTACCTTACAGCACCTCCTGCTATCCTGATATCATAACCATACTTTTGAAACAAATTTGTTAATGTTTCTAACTCTGGCGTGAAAATCTTTTGAAATTCTGGACTGTTCAATTTCATAATTACCGGATCCTGTCTGTATTTAGTTGATGGGTTCATTTTTGATTTTAATGTACTATTTTTGTGAGATAGCTAAAATGTCAATGTGCTCAAAAATTTGTTTTAGGTAACTATAATTTTATATTACCTTTGAATCAGTATGTAATATTTTTATTATTTTAAGAGATAACCGTTTTGAAATATGAAATAGTGATTTTAATACCATCATACCAAAATTGCACAATACGACATGTTCAATATATAATTATAATTTAATATAATTGTATTTTCATCTAGCTTTTAGGTTATATTTCATACAGTTCCACATCTGTCAAACATAATTGACAGAAACATAAACAAAACTAGAGCCTTTAACCCTAGACGGGTAGACGCGGTAGACGTCAAACTTAAGCAGGCAAGAGTCGACGTTCGTAAAATTGACTACTACTATATAATTTTTGGTTTTCTAATAAATTTATGGCAAAAAAAAGTTTTACTTTTAAAATCTTTTGATTTATGTATTTAAAAAAATACAGAAATACGAAGATTAAAATATAAGCTTAGGAATATAAGTTTACAGCAAATCGACAAACGAAAAAAAGTATCATTGGATCAAGCATTGAGATCTTTTTCACATTCACAGCATATCCTTTTACGTATATATTATGACTAATATTTACATAAGAAAGTAGACCTTCGTGAAAGATTTGATGTGATTTACCGATCTATGGCTCCCTCTAGAAAAATAGCAAACACTGACACTTGTCCTTGGCAAAGGTTGAAGATGAACTATTAAACGAGGCATATCTTCTCGCTCGGCTCCCCACCTCGTCTTGATTTCCCTGTAGAGGGCGTTGTGTAGGTGTAGTCGTAATTATTACGAACGTCTACCCGTCCAGGGTTAAGGATTTTAAAATAAAATAAATAATTTCAGTATTATTTTATTATCGCCATAGGTATAAAATCTTTCAAATTTACTTTGTTTATAAATTACTAATTACCAAACTAAATAGATTAAAATTACTTATTAATTATCATAACATAATTTTTTTAAATAATTTTAATTAAAAACTACCAATAATTAATATTAGCATTTGAACGGAACATTTCCTCTACTTTATTAACTTGTTTTTGAATATTTGTAACTGATTGTTGTATTTCTTTAACCATAGTAGTCAATTCATTTATCTTCTTTAAAATAATCTTTTGATCTCCATCAATTGAACGAATTGATTCGTTTTTATTATGTTCGGCTTCAACATCAACCATATTCAGTGAATCTCCAATATTTTCTTTATTTTCAGAAAATGACTCCTTAAAAAATATATGAAATCAAATAAAATAAATACGGTGTAGATATTAGACTTACATTTTTTTCAGCTTCTTCATCATAATTTTCTAAATTTACTGGCAAAGGTTTCATACTGGCTTCATCAAAGTTGGTTTTCCAAATCTTGGAAATAAAAATGATAAATAAGTAAATAACATCATACATATCTATTTTAATTCAAATATTTACCAAAACTTGTTTATCGATACCCCCAGAAGCAAAATTGTTTCCATCTTTTGAAAAAGCTATACAAGTAACTGGACCGTCGTGACCTTCTAAAGTGTAAATTGCCCGTCCTTCTAACAAATCTAATACCTAAAAAGTAGTTAATAAAATTATTTAATCAATATACGAACCAATTTTATCAATTATATTATAAATTTTATTTTTTAAACTTTTATATCTTACTTTAATGGTAGAATCAGCAGACGAAGATATTAAATAATTGCCAGAAGGGTGGAATGAAGTTTGTGTACAAACATCCTCGTGTATGGTGTAATGTTGTTGGAGTTTCATCGCTTTCAAATCATATATTTTAACTACACCGTTAGTTAGAGCTGCGGAGAAACAACTTCCTGATGGATGAAATTCAACACGAGTCGCATTTCCTCTTAATTCTGGGAATGTATGTATGCACTCGCAACTACTGATATCAAATAACTTAATAGTCTTATCGTCTGAACATGACAGTATAAGATCTCCGTTTGGTGAAATACGAACGCAACGGACCCAATTTGTGTGGCCAATATAAGATGAAAGGAACTTTTTTCTTTGGACATGCCACAATTTAATTGTTTTGTCATCGGATCCCGTAACAAGCTGTATAAAATAAAAATAAGTTTATATTCTTTGTTAACTTTTTATGAATTTTTTACTGTTGGAAAAAAAATGTAGTTTGAAACTGTTAAATTGTATAATCATACAAGTGTTTTTATGCAGTTGTCGGAATATTCTAACAATTAAATTAAATTGACGAACCTTTCTGCCATCAGGTGAAAAATCTAAACTTCTAATAACGTTCGTATGCGCTTTAAAGTCGGTGCTCTCTCCTTGAACAGTAGGTGTCCAAATACGTACGGTTTGGTCTCTCGACACTGATGCAAGGATATTGTCTTTGGGTGAGTATTTAGTTTCCATCACGGCGTCACTATGTGCAATAAACCTATAACATTTTAACGCTTTCTTCGTATCCCATAACATCAAAGAATTATCTTCACTACTGCTAATTAATTGTTTTCCATTTAAACTAAAGTCCAAACTTGTAACTGTATCTTTATGACCTCGAAAATGTTTGAATAGAGAAGGATCTGTAGTTTCTAATAATTTCGTCGACATTTTTAGTTTTTCGTGCAATTTCTATTTGCATTAATATTAAAAAAATATGTAGGTATAAATACATATATTATATGATTTTTAATATACGAACGACAGTTAACTACTGAGTTTTTGTTTTTAAAAACTTCAGTCTTGCCAGTACAACAAAAATTACGTGAATGACTAATATAAGTTTATACAAAAAGACTCAACTGAATGACTGAAGTGTTTAATTTAATTATGTTTTAATTAGTCAAATAAGTATGTAATATTTTCGTCAATCTGTGTTAAAATTTGGGTTTTCATTAATTAAAATAACATACAAAAATAATTTATTTCATGCGTGACCCGATCACTCGTAATCCTCGTAATCAAATATAACTAATATTATATTTTTTACCATTTAGTTTATTTTGATTAATAAATAAGAGTAAAATTGTAAATTTAAAAATTAATTGTAAATACATAATTCCATATTTATTCTGTGTGTAAATATAAATTATAATTTTTTAGATTAAAATATATTATTAATGATGATCGATAGATATATTTTATTTACGTTAATAATTAATTAAGTCTTTAGTTTAAATTAATAACCTTTATATATTAAATTAATAATTCTGAAAATTCTGCAGTATTTTTTATAATTATTCATTTTCCATTTTATTGACAAAGAAGTTCAAACGACGTTATCTAAATGTTGGTCATACTGTAATCAGCTGGTTACTGTCAAATGGAAGTACTGTAAATAATCAGAACCAAATATCCCTACAAACTCAATAAGCCATGTTATTCATCGTCGTCGTCTGTTCTTTCTTTATCTAAAAAAAACTGTGAACGCTGTCAATAATTATAATTATATAGTGGTTTATATTATTTATATAATTTATGTACTGTAGCAATTTTTAAAACAAGTGTTTTATATTTATAATAAATTTCATTAAATATTTGTCAATTGTGATCTTATAATGGAACATAATGATGAAAGTTCTTGGTTGTCTAGTTGGGAACAAATTTGCGTAAATGCTATTGAATCACAACCCGATATAGAAAATGAATATGAAAATGAACGGGAGAACTGTAGGTCGTTTCTTTTTAATCATTTTCAAGAAACAGCTAGGTCTGTGGGGCATTTATATGCAGGTAATTTTGTACAATGCCATGATGTGTTAGGATAAACCTTGAAATTTATTTTTTTCCTTTAGCAAAAAGATTACCCGATACTGATGAACCAGCTTCTTTGTGGACTCCGTTTCAGTTAGCTGCAGCTTCCGTTACAAGTTTTTATCGAGGTTTGTAGTTTTCTTTTTTGTCTGAACGTCTTATGAATAAAATTTGAGAACATTTTGAACATATGTTTTTCATCGTAGAATCTTTAGAAAGTGCCCGTCGTCTAGGAGATGCGGGTGTAGCGTTAGGTCATGCTAGACGTACACGAGATATTCTATCGTGGGCAAGAAGACACCGTCGTTCGCTTATTCGTCGTGACGATTTAATAGCGTATCTTGCAGGTATGTTTCTCAAAAAAAAATATAATTTAATATTTTTTAGTGTCATAATATAAATTATAATTGCAACAGTTTAAAACAGAAAAAGAAGAGCAGTGTACTTTAACCTTATTTCAACTCTTGACTCATAGTTAACATAGAATTACATAAATACTATACATACTACTGATGTTTATAGTAAATAATATAATTATTGAACATACATAAAATAATGATCTTTACTTAATATTTTGTTTTAAGTATAGACATCTAATTTTAGGCATAAAAAACTAATTTTTAGTGATTTTACATGAAACGTGAAAATATTTAATTATTTTTCATTCATAATTACAGGAAAAAATAGGTACTGATCTTAAAATCTGAGGTCTGGTAATCTTAGATATACATTTTATCTATGTATATGAACATATAGTTTTAAGTATGATTAATATGAAAATATATATTAAATATGTACGAATAAACAAAATTTGTTACGGCCAGATACGTTTTATATCAGGGGTCAGCAAACCTTTTGTCTAGACGGGTAAAATACAAAATTTGAAAATCGTCGAGGGCGCATATTTGACAGGTAATTAATAGGTATAAATAGGCATTAAAAAAAAAAAACAAGATTCAAATGTAAATGGTCTTAGGTATTTTATAATTTCTAAATCTTTAGTCTAGTGAGGGTGAATTAAAAATCCGCTGACCCTTTTTTTTATGATATAATTAATTACATGAGGTAATTGAGGATAATAGAAACAATCATTCTTTTTATTACAGGATTTTTCTTGTTTGAAAGTTTGAAATTATCAATTTTATTTATTTTGTTTTTTCTTGAAGAGTAACGAAGTTATAGAGGTTTGAAGTACTCAGTACACAGTAGAATAATAAATCAAAGCAGGTATGCTTGATCATACTTTTCTCTTAGACAAATTTTATTGATGTAATTTTTTTTTTCAACACTATATCCACACAATTATTTGAATTGACTGATATTTGAACAGTTTATTTTTATTTTTTTAAATAAGTACTTCATTAATTGTAAGTACATAACTAATCAAATTTAGAAAATCAATAGAAACTAAATTAATCACTAACAGAAATTAAACAGCCCTGAAATATTAAACAGGTAAGCCGCCTCCTCGGCCCCACAGAACTTCGCCACGGCCAATAGACCACGATGGGACAAACGCGGAAGCCGATCTTGATATGTTCAGGGAAGCCCTGACCGGGCGTAGGTCCCAACGTGGCACAAACTCAAGCCCGACAAGCGAACAACTGTACGCACTGGTGGCGGCCGAAATGGCACGCCACCGGAAACGGCCGGCTAGCCCCATAGACGTTAACATGGATAGCCCTACGCCACATCATAACACCAAACGACAGCGTTTCACATAGAATGTGTTCTTTTTTCTCCTTTATTTTGATATGTTTTTTTTATTTTATTTTTATTGATTTAATTTTTTTTTGCAATTGTTGAATTGACCGATGTTTATTAAATCATGTATTGATACACATGCAACCAGTAGTTTTTGTTTGTTCTTATCATTATTGAAGGACGTGCATCTTAAAGTGAATTTAATTTAGTCTTGATAAATAAATCGACACAACAAAAAAAGGTTAAAAAATTATTGTAGGTGCTAATGTCTCTTTAATAATATTAAGAAAAATGACAAAAGGCGCCATATTTTAAATGTGTTAATTAATATATGATTAAATACTGTATTAATTTATATTTGCACACTCGGACATAACTAGGAATTATTACACGGACAAACAAAATAGTAAAACATTTTATTTTGGATTGTGAGACCTACAAGTATAAAATATTTTTAACCCATTTTGATCGAGTTACATATTTTCTTAATCTTTATCAATTTTTTATAACGTTACAAATTTAAAAAAAATGCCTTCAAGTAATTTTGAAGGTATAAATAATAATACTCATGAATCATGCAATGTCAATTTTGATTTAAAAATAGTTAAAATTGATGTTTTAATGTAAATATATACATTTTAAGTAAACTCGGTCGATTTGACATTATTTTCATTATTGAAAATAATACGTAGGATAAATAATAATATTACGAAACCTAGTTAATTTATACATACATACATTTATTTAAAAATCAATTGTGTTATCAAATTTTTTCTTGTTCTGTCTTGAATCCTTTTTGAAAAAAATTAAGTAAAATCGCTGTTAGATATAATAATATTATTATAATCTATTATTATACCAGGTGGTCTATTTAAATTGAGACAAGTAAATATCTCGAAAATTACAGATTTTGAGCGAAAACATTTGGTACAGATTCAGGATTAAGAGGGGGGAAACTAATGAAAGTTAAAATTTTAATCTTGAGTGGAGGTTTTAAGGTCAACTTAATTTTTTTTAAATGGAAACCTAATTATTTTTTATAGAATCACATTCTTAAGAAAAATGGAAACAGCTTTTCTATAAAAAGTTTTTCAAGGTCAAAAATGTTATCTTCATTGGTTTCCCCCTCCTAATTCGGAATCTTTTCTAACATTTTCATTGCAAATCTTTAGTTTTTGAAATATTTACTTATCTCGATTTAAATAGACCACCTGTTATTTAAAAAAAAAAAAAAACAATTGTTCCCTGACTCATTGTAAATATTTGAAACTAATTAATTATTTTTATTGGATTTCATATTTGGACATCCGTTTTAAAATTTGTTCGGAAGTAAGTTTAAATAATGGTAGTTTTGATTATTAATGTTTTAGGTTTTTCTCATAAAATTAAGTATTGATATTTGCAAAACACAGTTTTATTTATGAATAAATAATAATTGGAAGTACAGACGATGATTAAAAAAATCGAAACGATAACATTTAAAAATTATTTGTTAGTTACTTATTAAAAATAAGATCTTAATTTAATAATGTATTTTTAAATATACATTTTGTTCTTCAGTTTATAGAATGACAGTTAAGTTTTACGTGGATATTTTTTGCAGACTGTGATTTTTATATAATAATGTGAGTTTTTAATAAAAAGATAATGAATTGAAATGAAATATATTTAATGACGTTTTTAGATCTTCTCGAAAAATGCTTGTAGTATTTTCTAAAATATATTTTTGTTTCAATTTTTGTTATGGAATACTCACATTGTTTAAAAAATTGGTTGTATTTTTCATTTATTATTAAAATATTATGTATTTGATATTTATTTGTGTCTAATTCTTTTCTCTAAATGAAACTTGTATTCATCACAAAAAAATATAGACTTGTATTTTTGTTTTTACTGATATCAAAATATGAATTAATAATAAATAAAATACTTACGATACATTAAGAAAGCAATTATTACATTTAATTCTTTTAGTGAGAAAATTAAAAAAAAAATATGCCAAACGTAAAAACATATTTATTAATTTAAATTACACAAATTTTTCGATAGTTGAAATAAAATTAAAATTTTTCTCTAAAAGAATTAAATTAAATACATAATTTTTGTTTTTATGTAAATATTTGTTCAATTTCATGACCCTTTTTTAATGTTTTGTTTGTATGATGCTATAAAATATGAAGTACTGATATAAATATATATACATATATATTATATATATATAAAAATATCAATCATAGCTTAGATTTCAGCGTATTTAAATATAAATTATGTACATATACATATAAAAATATTATCTGTATACTTATGTTATATATGTATATTAACAAATTATACACGTTTTTATATGTTAATCAATTTTAATATACCAAAAATATTTTGTCCACTTATTCCAATGTAGTTTTGTGTGTTCTATTGTTTAATTTAATGTTATCTGAATAAAACAAGTATAATTTATAACGTGACCGAGCTAAACATTGTAGTTACATTGTTGAATCGGTCATCTCTTATGCTACAAACTATATATATACTGCAATCTTTCAGATTATTCTCCTGTGAAATTACATTTTTGCAATTATGTAATTATCATTGGTATATTTTGATTTCTATTAAAAAAAAGGCTTTTGTTTCTTTTCAATTTTCATTAAACTCAGATACACGTTACATTAATCCAAAATAAATAAAATATTGCATATTCTCATGGTTTTAAAAATGAATTCATTAAAAGAATAAAAAAATCAAATTACTATATTATGACATAAGTATACCGATGGTAGTGAATGTATATATAATAAATATACATACAGTTTTCTTTGAAACAATATATAGTTAACATTAAGGATTTTTCATGTGTTATTGTTTTGTAGAATAAACGATTGTTTATATAAATATCTTGTAATCAATCTCGTATAACGTGAATTTTAATAAAATATTATATTTTTCACTGAACTATTCTTATGATTTCCTAAAACATTAATCAAGCACTTTTTTCAGATAGAGTAGAATTGGTGGCTTAATATCTCTCAAACAAACGTACAATAATTTTCACTGAAAAATAGATCTCAACTAAATAAAAAAAAATGCTTAGAGTATCAATTTCTAATATTAAACCTTCTTTCAAAAAACTTTGCTCTGCAAGACAGGCCCAAGGGAATCACTAATAATTATTAATCTTATTTTTAATTTAATATTGATAAGTTAATTATTAAATATATTGTGCAGTACTGATACAATCCTATTTATAAGTATATTATACCAGTGTAAATGTAAATGTGTATTTTATTTTTTATGTCAATGTATTTTATTGCTTTTCTTTCATTAAATTAAATAAATTTTTTAATATTTTTTCTCTATATGCGTGCCCCACAGGATCAAAAAAATCTTAACCCTGTAAATGGTTGTTTTCTAGAAGAATCAATAGGATAAATAAGCAACACAAAAATATACTAAATCAATATCGTATAACGTGAATTCTAATAAAATATATTTTTCACTGAACTATTCTTATGATTTCCTAACATTAGTCAAGCATTTTTTTCAGATAGAGTAGAATTGGTGGCTTAATATCTTTCCCTAAGGAGATCAAAAAAATCTTAACCCTGTTTTCTAGAAAAATCAATAGGATAAATAAATAACACAAAAATATACGAAACATTTTTTTTATAATTCATTTACTGACAAATAAATACAATGATTAACATTTTAAAATATCAAAAATCAATAAAACTTATTACAGAAAGACAAATCGTAAAAATACGTTTCAAAAATTTAAAAATGTAAGTTTCTGTTTGTAATATGTAATTAAGAAAAAAGACTATAAAAATGTTCCAACGATACTCGATGTAAAAAAAATTAACACGTTATATTTTTTTTGCTAAAAAAATAATTAACAATGACTATTATTATCATAAATAATTAAAACATTTTTATAATCATATAAATTAAGTCTCATGATTTTTGCATACAATCAAAAAGTGCAATGAAACAAAATATACACAAAGCTTCGTACAGATGTGCGCATTTAGCCACCTGGAAATTAAATCGCTGATTTGCAAAATCGTATAACCATTTCTGTATATCAACGAGGGAAAGCTCAAAACAAATAAGCGACATTTTGGTCAACATTGTGTAATATATACCATTAAAATCGGTATTTCAAGCTGCTTTGTATGATGTATTCAACGTAGCTTTACGATGAAAAATATACTGCTTGTATTACATTAAAACCACTATCATTTTGACTAACTTAAAAAAAAAATCCTTACAATAAGCAATGTCAAATATCACAATAGAAATTATTTCATTGAATAATGCTCAAAAAAATATATAAGAAGAAAAATGATAAAATTGCCAACAAAATATCATTTTTTCGTCCTATTGTAAAAATTAGTATAAGTCGCTTCATTGATTTCAGCTTTTCACCATTGATAATATTCTGTAAATATATTTTATAATATATTATATAAAAATTATAACCGAATAATTTTTTTTTTAATATTTGTTATTTATTTACGATTGCTTTATAAAAAAAATACGTAATAAATATCAAATTGTGTACAAAATTAAATAATCAAAATCTTGCATACACGATAATTTTATTTCCAGGCGATGTTTACGTTTAAATGACTTGAAAGTTACATATTATTATCACTAATAATAAATGCGCATATCCATAAGAAACACATCAGTTTTGCTTATTTTGTTTGAATTTAAATACCAAATTTTTATCAGTTTTTGAAAAAATATGCAAAATTGATGTTTTCCATTGACTGATTTGTACATAAACTATTTTCACATAGTGAAATAAAAATACAATATATTTTTTATAATCATATACATTGATTTTGTATTTTTTTTTTACATTCATTATTACAACAAAAAACACATATTGGCTTTTCTATGTAATATAACTGCTTTGTTTAAAATTATTTTCTCAATGTACTAATAGAATGAATATAATATTAAAAATATATTATTTTATCATTTTTACGATTATTTGGCTTATTTTTCCCCATTTAAATATTTTTTTGTTTTTCTTATTTTATGTAAATATCTTTAAAAAAAAATTCAAATATTAAAAACTGTTTGATTTTTGTATACAAAAAAAGAATGCATTATTGTTCAAAATAAAACAAAATCAATTAATATGCTTTTCTTTTTTTTTTATATAACATCGATTGACAATTTTACTTTAATCGTGAATACGTTATTAAAATATATAATTCAAGATATAGTTCTCATTTTGATTACGATCATTTCAAAATATATATTTATTTTATCTTTTTACAATTGTAAAAGTGTTTTGTGATTTTTTAATTGCTGCGATGTTTTTATTAAAATATATATACTATCTGGCGATGTAATATATTAAGATATCAGAAAAAATCAGCAGTGAAAAATACTCACTGAATACTTAATTATTAAATTCAGGGTCGGTTTTAGGGGTGGTCAACAGAGACGTAACAATAATTACTTGTGCCATTTCTCCTAAAGCCGGCTCTAATATCTTCACAAAATGTTAAAATATCGTATTTTTTCACCCCTAATCAATACATTCTTTATCACAATTTTTTTTTAATGTAATCAGGTACATATAAAAGCATATTTTTGCTTTGAATGTATTTAAGATTTAATTGGGAGATCGAATCGAGCAGCCAAGCGCGATTTACCTGCATAAAAAAACACACGTCAGTTTCGGTTTATATTTAATGATAAGGACATGATAACGTACTTACGTTTAGATTTACACTGTGTGGGCGAGTCCTGTAAGCCAATCTGCGGAGATTTGATGCTGAAACACGTTGGGTCCGGTTTAGGCAACATGTAAGGAGGCGGAGCCCTTAATGGAGTATATGGGTGAAGTGGATTCGGACAGGCCGACATTAAGTATTTCGCTGGGGAAATCAGAGAACCAGGGCTCTCTGGTAATTCAACGGTTTCCATCGGTGGAAGCTGCACTGAAAAATCCTGAAAAAAAAAAAAATTTGGTTCCATAAAATAACCAATTTAGAAAATCAATGTTGTGTCAGATATAAAAATGAATAACGTCCGGTATTTTAAAAGGACTAGCTAATTTGCAAGCTTGTTAGCACTCTCAAATGAGAGATCAAACTTATATGACAGTTCTCTTGGAGTTTTGTGATGACTTTGACAACTTTCGCGAAAGCGTTGAATGCAAACACCAACGGTATAAAAACAGTATTTTATACAGTTAGAGTCCCCAAGTGTGTTACAATACGTTGAAGTATCACTGCTCTAAATTCCATAGCTAATCCATAGATACTATAACAAAATTAATAACCTCATTTATGAGTGCTAGCTGCTTGCAAATTTGCTAGGTCCTTTATAATACCGGACATAGAACAATAAAATTAAAATTAGTCTTGTGAAACTAGTATTTTATAATATTTTTACTAGGGTATTTAAAAAGAAAATAACAACTTAATTCTACATTTTACTTAAACTATAACTTACATTAAGAAATGAAGGCGGAGTATGCCACTCTCCCCAAATTTTAGCTCCCTAAAATAAAATAAAAACAAAAATCAATATCAACCAAAACCAAATCTGCCAACAACTAATAATTACATGAGACGGTGGAGTATCAGGCTTTGGTGGTTCATACTGTCCAATATTTTTAACTTTCCACTCTAAATAGTTTTCATCCAACGTGAAATTTTTATTAGGTGTTACTTCGTTTTTCTTATCATTACCATTCTCTGCTTCTTTAGTTTGTGCAATTGAATCTATAAATAAATAATAAATATTATTAAATGCAATTTACAAAAAACAATAAAATATAACGTACTTGATAAATTCTTATTGATTGTAACGAAATATGTATTATTAGAAGTTGTTAAGGTAAATATATCCGACATTGTTTCAAATAGATTCAGCAAGTTTGTATGACCGTAAGTGTGCGGTGAAATATTTTGTCCAAAACGACGTAAATAAAGATTTTCGAATACGACAAACGGAGTTGATTCTGTTTTACAATTGATTAAAACTGAATATGATTGTGCTACGAACATGTATAAGGGCGTTAGTTCTATGAACAGTTCTGTGTTCGTCCATGTTATCTGAAAAATTAAATCATTAATTTTCATTCACTACTTTAAAGAAGAATCTCAAAACTAACCTTAATAATATCTCTGAGTTTACGAAGGATTCCAATATCACAAGAATCCGTGCCGTACTTTGTTTTGTACACCTGTTGAAGCTCAACTAGAGAAAGCATAAAACCTGGAACATCGGCCATGATACGCCATATACGCAAACCAAAAACTCTAATGTCTATCTTTTTCATTGGTTTTATCAAAACACAACCATCTTCCTTACGAACAAACTGAAATTAAAAACGTCAAATTTAAATATAACAAAATAAATTCACTTCGCTTTGATTTCCTCACCTGAACAGTTTGAAGTTTCTGGAACAATTCATCAAGAGAAGAACACCCGTAAGCAGACGCTTGCAAAGCGCAGCCGTGTTGTATTAAATATTTAGCAGCGATGTCGTTTATTGTCATGCCCTCACTGTCTCCCAATATCTCAGTTATGTGGTCTCCTAAAACCTTCAGTGACTCTGAAAGACTCAGCCGGATAAATCTTTCATCATTGTTAGAATATTCAATCTAAAATTAAACAATAATGAGACTTGACCGTATTACCAACTGCATTTTTGTTTTATTAGGTTTTTACAAAAAAAAAACAACTAATATTTAACAAAATAGACTACCTCAACAACATCTGGTATTGCCTCGAACAATTCAATCAATTTAGTAAAACCGTAATCCGAAACTCTGCACTGGTGTCCAAAATGGTGGTGATATGCAGGAACAAATCTATTAAACAACATCATACATTGTGGAGTATGACGAAGCAGTTCTACCACCTACAAGACAAATAAATTACTTTAATGAATAATCAATATTATTATTATAATCACAATATATTTTTAATTTTTAAATCAGTCTCGCTTTGTGTCATAACTAATAAACAAAACAGGAACTTTAAACAAGCTCAACCATTTTGAATATTAATTCATATCGGACTCATGTTTGTCATCATATAAATCAATATAAAAAGCTGATAACTCTTTTAGATGTGGAATGTTATGCAAGCATTAAAAGTTTGAATACCGCTGATCTAATTGAATAATATAGTATCAAATACATACTTCTGAAGCAAATCTCTTGGTTTTAGTAACCTCTTCTGGTGTCTGTTCTCTTTTTGGCAGTGAAATAATCGTATCCTCTCCAGTCCCTGTAATAACAATCGTGTTCTCTGGTAAGGCGGCCAACAGATCTGGCAGTTCGCACACACCGTAATGTGCAACATCCCAAATTTTTCCAAACACCCGTTCATAAGAGGCCGGGAAGTTTTTAACTGAGACCTGGCGTGAAACTGATGATTTCAATATGCGCATAAGATCTGCAGTAAATCGTCTGATCTGGGCACGATGTGAAAGGGTTAAGATTCGTTGATTACCCTCCCCGATAACCTATCAAAATAATACATAAATAGAGTTTTTTTCTTTTGTAAAATTATACGACTGGAACCTCATTTTGAACATGTAAAAAAATACAAACCTGTACGACATGAGGCAACGATTCAAACAAATCAATCAGTTTCATGAATCCGTAATCAGCTACGCGGCACTGGCGGCCGAAATGATGGTGATACGCTGGAATGAACTTATTAAACGAAATCTTACAATCCGGAGAAGTACGCAATAGGTCTACTAATTCACGAGAAAATAGAGCTAGCTGCATCGTTAATGGCTCTCCTGAGGATTTTGTGCCTCCAAGTCCTGATACACTGCCACTATCTATAAAAGGATTTTTAAAATGCTCAAATTTTATCAAAAAAAAAAAACAATGAGTGTGTGTACTTATGTACACGCATTAGAAGTTATATTTCTTTAGCATGATTGAAAAACAACTACGAATAATATGTATTAATTAGTTAGATTTAAACAAACATTGAATTTTCATTAAAGAAAAATACAAAAATCAATTAAACAATTAAATTTGTTACAACAAAGCAAATTTGAACAACTTGGCGATTTTTGGTCGACAATTGACAAATTATATATTACAAGTGATAATATATTAATTATGAACAATACAAAAGGGCAGATAATCTAATCTAATAAAAATACTTTTTGAAATTAATATGTATGTACTTACAATCACAATTCATTTTCAAATATGAGTAAATTTATCACACAATAAAGATACGTACTTTTTTACCGGTATAAACCATAGACTATAGTCACAAAAGAAAGAGATAGCATGCAGCAGTAAAATTAAGCAATACTCTTTACAGTTGTGTTATTTAAGTAAAAAACACAATTTCCATTTTTTATTAAGCAATACTCTTTACAGTTGTGTTATTTAAGTAAAAAACACAATTTCCATTTTTTTGATGTCATGATTACATATTTCACCGCGTAACGCTTCGTTACATTTTCATTACATAGCTTTTCATTTCTGTTACATTACTAAATTTTTACCCTCAATGTGCCTAAAGAAGTATAACTTCAATAATATTATTAATAAAATTTTACTTACCATCTGTGCTATAATCATCATGGGACGGATGTGTAGCCCAAACTATACACTTGTTTGGACCTTGATTTAACTCTACCAAAGGTACACAAGTCACTAAATGTTCTAGAGGAACTCCGGTTTCATCTATCGGCAACGGTTCTTTCATTTCTGCTTCATAGCACGCTTGCAAACTTAAAAAGAAATGACAGATCTATAAAATATATTCGACAAGAAATATAAAAATCAATAATTACCTATAAAGTGGTAAACATCCATTATGAGACATTAGAAGAGAATGGATTTTATTTGTAAACAATAGCAGACCTATTCTAATATTTGGTAATCCTTCTGTTTCTAATTCCGCCCACCCTTTCTGTGTTCCCGAAATAACATGTTTTTGGCAGTATGATATTTCAACATTCGCTTCCTAGAATGATTTAATTTTATTTATTAACACACTCAAATAATAAAAACTGATATTATTTACCTTAAAAGTAAAATTAGGGGATGGTGAATCGCTACTTAGCACTTCCTCGTTCAACATAATCGTTCTTCCTGCAGCTTCGTTAATAACACAAATATCACGAAGCCGGTAAAGTTCTGATGCACTTATGGAGGTATGATACCGAGTTTCAAACAATTCACGAAACTGAAAGAGAGGTAATTTTTTGCCAGGAATATCCTAAAATCGGACAATATTTATTTATAAAGAAACATTAGTTACGTTTTTTGAAGTAAATACCTGCAGTAAAGCTACAACTTGTGCTTTTAACTGCTGAAGATTGATGGTAGGACTGTTTGCGTATGAAATCGTCATTCGCCTCGTTCCTATTTTCTTACGTTGGAGTTTAGATATTGCGTATTGGGCAGCTTGAGCTGACGGCACCTAAAATATATAAATGAAGAGAAAAATTGATTTATAATAATAAATATTAATTACTTACCCTGACATTAGCAACAGCATTACCGTCAGATTGAATACTTAAATTTATTTGTACTACATTGACGTGTTCCCTAAACATTTGCAACAAAATCTTACGTAGGTCTTTCATATTTGTTCTGTTGTCAAGATTTGTGATGACCAGATCGACAGGCTGTGAAATACTATCTCTGCGCACTGCGCTACTTGGATGATTTTGAATTGGTTGGAATGTTGTCTGTAGAAAAATTTAAATAATTTAAGGAGTTACTCACTGAAATCATGTTAGTATTATTATTTACAGTTAATTTGCAGGATATAAAAAGGTAAAACTTTTAACATATTTTTCTGGAATTAATGTTCTCGATTTCTATCTGTGATTTCTATTCAACGAACTAACTTCAAAATTTTATCTGATACTTAATTATCTCTATGGATACTTATCATTGATATGACAACTCACAACCATCACACAACATAAGATTTTGAATTTTTTAGTTTCTTTTTCAGATGAAAAAGAACAGCTCTAAACTATCAACCAGACAACTTCCTTTTTCAATTCGTAATGGTACACTTCTAATTTTAACACTTCACTTGACAACGGTTTCAAAGAGAAAGAAAACTGTCATTTTAAATAATCATTTTTTGAAAATTAAACTACTATGTTAACTGTTAATAAGACATATGCTTTTATATACAAGGTATTTAAATTTTATTAAAATTCACCTTTGTATTGTTACAAAATTCATAACTGGCACGTCAAAGTGTAAAACTTTAAATGATTAAAAAGAATTGTTTGTTTTGATTTACCTCATTATCTTCACTGCATTCACTGGGCCCTCTGCTGCTCGACCGTGAACCGCTCTCTGGCTTTGGCAACCAGGAATGTCTGTAGGGAGTATACGGATGATTGCTTGTGCTCCTTGAACTGTTACCTCTTGAATCAGATCGGTTTCGGTTAGACATTTTCTTCGGATACTTGCCGATGTATGATTTTTCTGCAGAATCTTGTAATGGAAGAGGCAGTTGGGAATTCTGAAGCAAATTTTCTGAACGGCCTCTGATGTATCTTACTGCACTAGCGTTTTCAATATTTTCACTTGAAAACTGTATATACTGTGATATTTGATCCTAATAAAAAATATTATTAAGTTTAATTTAAAATTAATTTTTATTCTGTCAAAAATGGGTTTTAAAAGTGATTTTTGCTGGCTTCTTTTAAATATTACTCAAACAGGTATTAGATGGAGTGTACCTGCTTTGATTTATTATTCTATCATGCGTTACGTACTTTCAACCTCTAAAATATTTTCGAGACTCTAAGCTAACAATAAATTGCAAGCATATTCAAATGTGGTATCAAACCTATCTGACGGTTCCCATGAAATTTCATAAATTGTTTTACAATTTTTGCGCACACATGGTAGGTAAACACCAACGGTATTAAAACAGTGGTGATATTATGAAAATGATTTTATATGGCCAGAGAAATTAATACCCCGTTTGAAAGTGTTTGCAAATTTGTTAGCTAGTTTATAATACTACATAAAGCAAACAAAGATTGATTATTAAAAACTGCTTGCTTCCTCAATTAATCTTTCCATTGTTTTATTTATTTAGTTAGTGGTTTTTAAAAAATGGTCTGTCGAGTTAAAATAAATACCTTTTGTTCGTTAAACAACGAGTAATGTGGTACTACACTATTTTTATTATCAAATAACCAATTATCAGCGATAGCTGGAGGTAAAGCTGCTTGTGGCATTACATACTGCGTCAATTCATTTCCAAAATTGATTGGATACACACGCTGCTGGGACATTTGATCCGATTCTGTTATTGGCAGTGCTTTGCGTACTGTTGGAAAAAATATTCCAAGTTATTTATTATTGTTATTAATGATATTATAAGACAACAATCAAATAATGACGACTTTAATAAAAATACACATAATCAAGACTACGTTTGTATAAAAATAATTCAAATGTAATATTTAAACAAACCTGAAAGATGTCTTGTGGGAGATTGGGATTTATCCCAAGTCGCTACTCTCGGATAACCTACAGAGATTTTATGCCCGTAGACATCTTCACCTTCCATACGTTTTTGAGCCCTGAAAACATAAAACTCTAGTAGCGCACTATGCTTTATAAATCAACTCTACAGTGGGTAAATAATATAAAGCCAAACTAGAATACTAATCGTAACAGAAATGTATGCCACATGGGAAAATATACGGTTAAAGATATTTATACAGATATATTCCTGTTTAATTAAAAACATTAATGAAATGCTCACCATGGATTTTTGGAATAATAGGGTTTATACATCTGACGAAATACAATAAATATATATAATTATTCAAATAACTAATGCACCTGATTACAATTTTCAAAATTATCTAAAATATTACTGAACTCTAGAAAAATCAAGAACAAATCAATAAAATTTCTGCTCAAACAAGTTTCACATATATCATTGCATAATGAAAATCAATTAACAGAATGTAAATTGATTTTAATATTGCTATCTTTTTTTATTTTTTCTTACTCTTCTACATAATTTAAACCCTTCCGACTAAAATATAGAAACAATTTTTAAAAACGGCTGTATTTTAAAATCAGATAGACTTTAAGTGCATTTTATATAAAAAACATCTGCAACAACTTAAATATTAAAGTTAGATATATGATCTTTTATGTAGAACTAATTAAATTCTACAAAACGTTTTGATGTGTCTCTTAAAGTTTAGGCTAAAAAATGGGTTAAATGTCTATGACTTGCATAACTTTTTTATTCACTGCTCAGTTATTTTGAATGACAGCATGATATATGTAGGACTTTTGAGATTTCAAGAAACACTTTGGTGCAGGTTTTATCAAAACTGGTTCAGTAGTTTTCGAGATTACTTCGAACAAACCCACACACGCAAACTTTCTCTTTATATTAGTATAATTACCTAAGTCCGCAATCAAATGAAGCAAATCTTATAATTGCTTCACCTGCATCAACAGAAACGTAAACTACTCGACCTCCACAATTATCCGAGAGTTGTCTCAGACGATTCCTTAAACGTACATGATCATACCCCACAGGTAAATTATTTATCACTACTTCTACTTGTTGCTGAGTCGGTGTCGAAATCTAAGAAAAAATATATTATTATAAATAATAATCATTTACACATCTTAATAAAATATATTAAGGCAATTAAATACCTTATTTTCCCTCAACTGTGCTGAATCTGTAATAGTGGTGAACAAAAAATGTTCATTAGCGCAAGACACCAAAGCATCAGAAACACTTGCATTATGAAGTAAAATGACATGAATCCGTTTACGGTGTCTGAGATCAGACAAATCGGATGCAAAGTTAATATCGCTAGAAATAAGAATCATGGAACAAGGGAACTTGTGCGTATCAGCAAACCTTCTCATTGATTGACGTAGTTTTTCATCAGCTGCATTTTTACATGTTGAAGAAACGTGGACTAGATTAACCTGGAAGAAATTTTTTTAGGATCGTGGTTCTTTAAAAAATTTATTTTATGTTACCTGAGCATCATTCAATTCCTGTAATATATAACTATTTTCTTTTCGTACATCACAGACAACCATAAATTCTGCTTCTCTGTGCCCTTTAAAGAAAGCATCGCGTATATTTTTCACTACAGCTGATGCACTTTTGCCTTTCGGTACCTATAAATAATAAAACATAATTATATATATACGTATATATTATATACATACATATAGTAGATACATGTAAGTCATAACCTCAATTTTATGCTAACATAACATAATTGTAAACAAGCCCAATATAATTTCATTAATTATTATTAAAATAAAATTAAAAATACCTGGCAATTTTCAATATCCCAAAACACACCTATGGGATGTAATCTTTTATGTTTTCTAGTTTTGTGCCTGTATGGAGACGAACAATACTTCTCTGATGCAGAGGAGTTATTAGAATCGCTATCACATATAGAAGAATTCGTTTCTGACCTACATAGCCGCCGTGACACAGATGTCTTACTTGCTGAATTGTCTTTTTTACAAGGAACTAAAAAATCACTCGGAGTCCTGATCACAAAATCACTTTTCTTGTTATCACTACCACTTGATTCACCACAAAAATTATTATCTGAAGAATTGTCTTGCAGTCTTACGAAATCTTTGTCAATATTTAGTATTTCGTTTTCTACTTCGGTCAACGTGAATACTGTCTTCCTTTCTTTCCTTACTGCGGTTGTTTGTGTTTGGAAACCAACCAATGTTGATGTGCTCAATATTTTTAAATTCTGTGAGCTCATTTTGCTGAACAAAATTCGTCAGGTATTAAAAATAAATAAAATATGTAGAAATATCTACCTTACACACAATGGAATGATAAAATTTGCGCGTTTATATAGACTTTCGTTATCAATTACGATACGGGGATTTCTTAAATTAAACATATTCGCATTCATAACGTCATTAAATTAATAATACAATTTTTTGTCACACTGTACTAAGGTTATGTTTACCCTTTTTATTTTGCGTTACTGCGATCATTCAGATTATATTGTCGTATATGAAGTTTTGATGTAAATATTAACAAATTTTATTATATAAACTAATATTTATTGACTTTATTATAAACGCGCAATTCTGTATTGTCTTTATGAATGCAAACTATTGTTGTTTCTTTTTCTTGTGGTGTTTTTCACTTTTTATTGATGAAAATATTGGTTGGTAATCTGGGTAATCTTTTATTTTATTGGGCTCCATAGAGATATTTGGACGCCATTAAATCTGGGACTGGGAAAATCAACCAATCAAAACCCACTTTCAGAAGTTTTTCAGCATATTATGTAGATTATATAAAATTGCAACTTTTGCAACCCTTACAACGCTTGCAACCCTCACTAATAACCTCTCGTTTTTTAGTTGTCAAAATTGTCAACATGTTTAAAAAATTATTAAATATAGATTTAAAAAATGTTATAACTGTTACTAAAAGGTATAAAGCTGGACGATTTTATGATAAAAGTGAAGGTATAATTTACCCTGGATTCAGATATTATCCAAGGTATGTATTTATATTAATCTTAACCCTACTTTGTTATTTATATAATTGATTTTCTTGAATTTATTTAGATTTCCCAATGAAGAAGATGATCCAAATTTCAAACCTTCAAAATTATTTATGGTAAAAAGGGTACACCGCGTGAAAGGATGTCCATACTGGGAGAAAAATATTTTAAAACAATTAAAATTAGATGGCAATGTAAGTCTTTTTAAACCACTCTTTACGATTCTTTCTCAAATATCCACTTTCATTGTTTAGGACGTAGCAATACTTAAAAATATCCCAGAGATCAATGCTAAGTTATGGCAAATCAAACACCTTATAAAAATAACACCAATTAATTTTCTGGATGGTCTTCCAACTGAAGAAGATATCAAAGCTAATGCAACATACTTACGAGAAAATGGAGATTTTATGATTGCTAAAAAAATTGATGTTACTCCAAATCGTATTGAAGCTGTGGAAAAGTTCATAGATGATACTAAAAAATTAGATGGAAACACTCTTCGACGACAAAGTCGAATGAAATGGGTATCGGGATGGTAGAAAATATATAATAATAGTTGATATTGTAAAGTAAAATAAATAAACAAACATTTTTTAATTTAATTCTATTTATTTATTTCAATTCAAATATTTTTTTACATATTTTGATGAACCGTTAAATCTAAAAGAACAAAATAAACTTTTTTTCAGCGGACACACATCTGCATATAACTCAAACATCAGTATTTACATTGTAAACATTCTAATAAAGTTTTCCTATCTAAGTTCAACTATTTACAGTTTTATTTTCAAAAACTATTGATTAAATCTCACTATTTAGTATTATGCCGTTACTTTAAAATAATGTAAACAAATTATAATGATAATTAAAATTTATTTTTATAATTTTTAAATGTAACAGCATTAAATTTTTTTCTCTGACATGCGTTTTCTTAAAAATGTTAAAATAAAAATTAACAAGTAATTCTAATTAATGATTAATAAATAAAATGAACCTTTCTTATTATGATTTATTATTATTATGATTTTATTTTAATAAAAAAAAATTAAATCATGCATAGTATAATTTATTAAATTAGGACAATGTCATTGTATTTTACGCATATTTCCTTATAGATTTGGCCACACACTACAATAATGTATCAATACAAATATCTAGCACCAATCACAATATTTTCAACAATATTCCCTAACCACCATTTCTAATAGTCATTAATAAATAACAAATTATTTGCATTTTAAAACTATTCTATAAAAATAAATGAAAACAATCATCTAACTATATATTTTGAAACAAGTAACAAAAGTTCTAGCACTTTTGCAATACAACCATTAATTTAAAACGCAAAGTTTATTTGTAGTAAGTTTAATAACTTATTAATTAAATTCAAGATTAAAAAATTCGTATTTATATCAAACAATTTTATAAGTGTATCTATGGTTAATTGTTGTCGATTTAAAAAATTTGAAAAATTCAAATATATATTGTTGACACATTGTTACTAATAAATTATCAACTTACATGACAAATAAACTCACCATTTCTAAAATCTATCTCTTTACCAACCAACGCAAGATTAAGTAAACATATTTTCTAAAAACATCTAATAATTCCATAACTTCGTATTGAACATTCTCCTCCTTAACAACTATTTATAATGTATTTATAGATATACGCGCGCAACGTATATGTATCGGGAAGATGTCTTCACTTACCTATATAATAGTATCACTTTTTGTTTACTAATTGAGCTAGTTTTAATAGGAATGTTATCACAAAAATCGATTTTTAAACTAGGTAATTTATTATAGTTACACAGCTGGAATTTGATTGGCCGTTATACCCCTTCGTCTTCTACGTAGTTGTTTCCAAAATCTTCTGTCTAATTGTTTATCCTAAAACATGTTACAAATTAGTAGTGGATAAAGGGGGGTTTGAAGCCATCTATATCTATAATCTATCTGTACATTATTAGTATCTATGGATTTCTCTAATATCTATGGATATGGTTGAATTATGTTTCTAATTCTAAAATAAAATAAAATCTATTGGGGATTATATTTATAACTATTGTATTTTTTCTACTTTAATAATCTTATTAATTTAAATTAAATTTTTAATTAGTAAATATATTATAATCTACTATGTATTTACTTTCTAATGTAATTGGGAATCCTAGATAACGACTAAACTAGAAAAACATATACAGGGTGATTCATTTAACCTGGAATTTTGTATATCTTGAGAACTAAGCAAAATAATGAAAAATGGTTCAGACAAAAGTTATAAGGTATCTAGAGGATCAAATAATGGTGACCTGATTTTCACCTTGATATTTATTTTCATGGTCAAATGAAGGTCAACTTTGATTTTTTAAATAAGAACCTATATTTTTTATTGCATATTCGTATTATACGGGAAAAAACATGTAACTTTTGTATACAAAGTTTTTTTTTAAATGTAATTTTTTGTTTCTAACGAAATTTCTATGCACTTGCTATTTGCTTCGTAAATTTAAAATTACTAAATAATTTTACTTTTTATAAGGTCAATTAATTCCAGAACTACGCCAAAAGTAGTTTATTAATCGACTGTATAAAAAGAAAAATTATTTAGTAAATTGCAAGTGCATGGAAATTTCGTTAGAAACAAAAAATTTACATTAAAAAAAAAACTTTTCGTACAAAGGTTATATATTTTTTCTGTATAATACGAATATGCAATAAAAAATATAGATTCTCATTTAAAAAATCAAAGTTGACCTTCATTTGACCATGAAAATAAATATCAAGGTGAAATTCAAGGTCACCATTATTTGACCCTCTCGATACCTTATAACTTTTGTCTGAACCATTTTTCATTATTTTGCTTAGTTCTCGAGATATACAAAATTCCAGGTTAAATGAATCATCCTGTATATTGACTAAGTATAAACGGGTAACTATTCCAATAGCGAATACACTTTTAAAACATGTTATAATTCACCAAATAAATACCTTCATATTATGATTCTCCGAAAATAAATATTATAGAAACAATTATATTTTTTAATCGTCGTGTTTTTTGGTAACACTAACAAGTCTTACGTTTTGTCTTCTTGGTGAGAACGGCCGCTGTGAGTAAGTCTTTGATATTTCGTTTATGTCCACATTGTCGCGGGTGAAAATCTTCATCATAGTTTTCGTACTTCCTGGAGATGTTTGGACATCTGGACTGAATGTGACCTCCTTCTTTTCCCCGCTGCGTCCACTTAGAAAGTCTAACCTAAATATATGTCATATCATTTAATATCATTCAATTAGCTTTGACCTGACTGGTGATCTAATTTCATATGAAGACCAACCCAGAGAAATAATGTTCTTTTTTAGATCTTCTTAGATTAAATCTATTATTTCATATATGTGAGTTTAGCAAAGTATCAGTAATAAAGTTAACACAACGGAACTGCGTTACAAATGATATTCGTACCACAAATAAATAGGCAATGTTGTAAATCAGCGTATCTAAAACGAGCGTTAAAAAAGTGTGATATGTAAGAAGGTCTATAATTTAGGGCTTGAATTTAAATTTTATAAATACGTAAACAAATTACTAAAGAGTAATAGTACAAGATTGCCGCAAAATGTGTATGTTAGGGTACGTTCATCCGACAAAGTTTTTATCAGGTATATAGTCGAATTGTCTTCTTTGAGATGACAACTGTAAATTGTTATTTAAAGAGTACATAGAGTATAACTTACAGTCTTATGCTTTTTGATTTATGCGCTCCTCCTATGATTGGTTCAATATCTCTGCTGCTGCGTTGCTCGGCAATCATAGAAACAGTCCTCCTCGTCAAGAAACTTGCCCTCATTGTACGTGTCTGCGAGTAGAAATTTGACACTTGAACCACCTGATCTTCCTGCTGCTCTAGTATATGTCTGTAGCTCGATGCTCTTGTGAGACTTGAAGTCGTCGTACGGTTTTGTCGAGATGATAAAGGGAGCTGACTCGCCACTGGTGTCTTTGGGTCCTCCATACCACCGGTGATACGATCTGCCGACGGAGACGGAACCATCGCCTGCGACGCTGATTGTGTTGTTGTTCTCACGTTCTCCACCAGACTTGGAGCAGCAGAGGATATGTCAGCAACACCGCCAGATTCGCTGTCCTGCCGATAATATAAGTGCAGGAAAGTATTCGAATTGCAAACTACACTACAATACTTAACTTTACATGAGTACAAATTTCTAATGTATGAAAACAACAGTTTAAGTTAATTAATTACTTCTAGATAAAACTTTATAAATAGCCTTACTCTGATCGACGTTAGAAAAGCGCCAATTTAGTAATTCAATTACTTATAATTTTCAATATTAAAATAGCAAGATAAAAATCTTACAAACAAGCTTCTCAATAATATAATTTTCTAACTACTGATGAATGTAGAATTAAATTACTTAAAATTGCATAAAAATTAAAACTACATAACTAGTAAAGATCAATTTTTCCCTCTACCTGCTCAGGTGATGGTGTATTTTCTTGATGGTTTGTATCCGAGTTTTCCGTGCAACTTTCTGTATCTTCTTCTTCCAATAGAGGTTCGAGTCTTCGTCTCGGAAGCAGTCCTCTAATTGCAGCTGCAGTCATTGGAGGCGCCATCAACAAATCATCCATCATTAAGTCATCATCATCACAATTAGCCGACGAATTTGAATCTTGAGGAGACTAGAAATATCAAAAATGCATATGGTAATTGAATCAAAATTCAGTTAAACAGTAACATACCAATAAGTCGCCTTGGGAATTCGGAAAAGTTGGTAAGTCATCTAATTCCCCTCCACTTGTCGGCGTTCCCCATACTTCTTCTCCCGAAGTCGCACCTGAATTCTCATACTCTTCATCAAGTCCTCCAGAGCTCAAAGTAGCCGCATCGTTATCAGTATCGTACTTAGAAGCTATTGGTTCCGTAGGTCTTAAATATCTAACAACAATTTTCAATTAATCGATCATGTAAAACGAATATTTACTTAATTATTTTACCTATCTAAGGCAGCTCTGGAATCTTCACCCAACTTTTCAAACAACGCCATTTTTTCAGCAACAAATGAACTAGCTCTTTGCGTCCATCCAATTATTGACTGAGCAATCGGATCTTTACTGTCAGTTGTCGACGAAGTCTTATCATCTTCTTCATCAGATTCTTCTTCTTCTTCCGACGAGCTTTCTTTGTTTATATCATCAGGCGGTTCGACTAATTCATCTGAAGGGATTCTTCCTAAGCTTGACCACGTCCCATAACGTTTCAGTCCAGGGTTTTTAGGCACCATCACTAGATATGGAGGTTCATCTGTTTGAGGCGAATCGTCATCATCTTCATTATCAAAGTTATCTTGGATCTAGAATGAAATCAACAATTAAATGTTTAAATATCCAACAATCAAATTATATGTATCCAAGATATGTACGGTATAAGATAGCTTCGTAACTTCCACGAGAGGTGGAAATACGTAATTGGTTAAAAGTTACGAGTACCTACCTCTAATTTTCTTTTGGGACTACCATTAGTAGTAATATTTTGACTATTATCATTATCACAAATAAGAGGAAACTGTGATGTATCGTTATCATTTCTAGGTAAAGTATCAGGCGTTGGAGGCAGTATAGATATTTTCGGAACATCTATTGGCATGAAGGGGTCCATTCTCATTAAACTCGCAGCTGGATTTACTGCAGTCATACCCATTAACATTAAAGAACTCCATTCGTTATCATAATCATCATTTTGCGACTCTAAAAATACAATTAAAGATCATAATTGAACATGTAAATAAAATATTTAAATGTTACTTACTATTGGCACCGAATTCATTTTTTAATTGACACTCAGTTTTTGATGTAATATTATTATTTATATAGTTGGCATTGAGGTTAGGGTTGTTATTGTTTGAGGTTAGGCATGTTTTGTGACATTGGCGACAAACTGGGACTGATTCTGGTACTAAAGGACTTGATCGAACCGTTACCTTAAACAATGTACGTAATATTATAATCAAATACACATAACTCAAAAAATTAATTTACTCACTTGGCTTCCAGAAGTTGTACTTTTCGAAGGACTTCCATCACTTAATAAAATAGACTCGCATCTGCTTTCTAACGGGTTTTCTTTTACAGATCCATCAGAATTTAATAAGTTCAATTCGCGAGACCTCCTCCTCAAATCTTCTTCTGTCCAAATTTCAGGCACTTCTTCTTCGTCGGATAATACGTGGTTGTCGTTTTGTGGGTTCCCTAGTTGACCTTTAATCCACTGGGCTAAATGTATCGCACCAGCTTTGTTTGTCGAACTAGATTTACTTAACTGTCGACATTTGTGTTCGATTAGTTCGTCTAGTCGCTTTTGAGATCCTGGGTTGGAAAGTTGAGGGGAGTCCTGTAAAAGTATTTGGAGTAAAATAATATTTAAATTTAATTTTATATTCATCTTCATATCGAAGCACATTAAAGAAGACTTTATGTGCAGAAGTAAAAAATCACCCAAAGATCATCGCAAAAAATGTTCATCTTCTATCAAATTGTTTATATTAAATATATTCTCAATAACTCTCATGATAATTTAACTTTGTGTCATGCAATCAACCAAAATATATCAACAGTTATTGGAATCAATTGTAAAACTGGCATGTTAAAGTTTAAAATAATGATTAAAACAAATAGATGTGATAAGCAAAGATTGTGATAGCGGAAACTTTTAAAATGCCAGTTAACTTTTTAATGTAATCGTGCAAATCAAACAAAATCCTGTAACCAACAAACTAAATAAATTAACCATGCGTAAATTAATATAAAATCAAACCCAAAATACTGTTTTAAACAAAATTAAGCCCAGTATTAGAAAGGTGCATGTTAGTAGCTCAAATAAAAAAACAAGCGGTAATTTTATTCAAATCATTTTTTATTTAGAACTAGTTTTTTTTACAATTGCATAACAATTCAAAAGTATCTGCAAACATATATTAAAAATATTTCTTCGTTTTATTTGCTATAATAAATGCCAAATTTCTTTAATTTAATTTTGGTAGTATACTTATGAGGGTTCTAGACCAAGTATGAAATTTTAGTACTTTTGTTAAAAAAAATGTTATTGTTGTAATGTTTGTTGTGCGAGAAAAAAGTGAATATAGATTGTATATGTATAATGGTCTACAACCCGCGATACCATACTACTTTTTCAAATACATAAATAAGTGTTGTACTAATTAGTTTATATATTTAAAAAAAATATTGTACTATAAAAAAATATCGTTCTCATGTTTAAGACTTTTTGCATTTACTATACGTTTTTCACACTAAATTTTATAAGCATTTACAAATATAATCTTCAAATATGTGTGCATACTTATAGAATAAAAATCTAAGTTAAAAAATACATCTTAAAAATATATTTTAGACCATTTTTTTTTAATATCATAAGGTCGGGGAACAATTGGTTATAAAACTAATTCGGTAAAATGCACTTTAAAATTTGTTATTTTTAATAAAAAGGCTCGTTATCATTAACAGAGTGTATTTGAAAAATATTAACGAGGTATGAGTCTTATAATTCAATAAAGATGGCATTTATATCAAAATCATAAATGACAAATTTTAGGTTTGTAACTCGACTAATTGTAAATTATTTTACTTAAATTATTTACACCCTGTTCAATGCAATTATTAATTATTAACTAAATATACGTTGATTTTTCTAGAAAAATGCATAGACTAATTTATATTAAATTAAAGACACTGATTGATCTAGCAATTATACACTATATTTACATTTTAGATGATAAACATTATTTAATTAAAGAAAATACTTCATGATTTTTAAGGCCTTACGCATATTTTTAAATTTAAATTAGTGCTGTGGGGAGAAGGAGTTGGGAAGCCAAGGGATTATATAAAATAAATTTATTTCCATTATTATGATTAAAACGTCCAAAATAATTAATTGAAATAATTTTAATAACAAAAGTATTTAATTGAATTGAGAGCGAAATAATATTTAAAAAAAAGTATTGAAATCGTATTTTGTATTCTATATTTATATGCAATTTCAATAGCCATATCTTTCAATCTCAGGCATCTAGTCTTACAGCCTTACAGCAAAATATAATAGCGCTGATTTATTTAATTTTTTTACATTTATTATACACGTATTACACCGGTCGAAAATATGGGGAAAACTTGTGCGAAAAAGTCATACACGCTTATTATTTTACAATCGCACGATTATGATATGACATTATTTTTATCGGGAATAAATTCAGACGACCTCACACACAACGAATAATAATCATAACGGAATGACAAACATCAAAGTTCCAGAGAATCCGGGGGCGTAGGCTTATCTGGAAGTCCATCGAAAATATACTTATCAAATTTACTCTCAAACGAGGCAATATCCCAAGGATCATCCTCAAACCCGAGCAAAATATTAGGAGGGAACTCTTTGTATTCGTGGAGATGATTCTCTACCGATATTTCCGAAGAGGGTGTAAGAATAGCCGAAGGAGAAGTCGGCGTTTCAGGGAGGATATTCTTAGGCAACACTAAACTAGACACCGACGCAAAATGTGAAGCGAACGTTTGCGAATCTGTCTCGGAAGATTCCGACGGAGTTATGACAGCCGAAGGGGTATCGGGAGTTTTCGTAGCTACCGCGTGGTTCGAATCGAAATCAACTGGAGGTGGTGTCGGTTCAGGTATGGGTTTAGCATTGGATATGCGAACGTGAGGTTTGGGGGTGCTAGCGGCCGAACGCAAAGCCGGAGGAGGGGTTGATTGGGACGTGTTTCGCGAGTAGCTCGTGGTAGGATTGGTGATTGTTGCTGAAGTATCAAGACGCACCTTTCGTCTTCCAGTGCAGGATTCTGCTGACTGGAGTGTCACGACTGAGGAGGTTATTGGTACATCAGGCGAGTCCATCGGCGAGCTGTACGGCGTGCCACCGGTACCGGAGTGAACGTGGTAACTGCAACACAACAGTAATGTTGGAACAGTTCTACCTTCGTGCGAGTTTTGCTTACGAAATATTATTTTCAGACAGAAGATCAAAAAAACGATTGTATGTCTTTAGACTCTAATTACGTTTAAATGTAAATTATAATTGACATTTCCGAAATAAAAGTTAGTAGAAAGACTAATATCTTTATATAAAAAATACGCTTCGCGACACCCTAGTGACATTATCAACAGTTGTTATTTTTTCGAGCATGACGTTATTTGAGAATTGCTGTCCCATGTTTGGCCTAAGCCGATTCCTTTGAAGATTGTCAAAGATTGTTTAGTCGCTTGTTCGTGCAATATATAATTAAGATTATACTCACATTTGTTTCTGTAGTAAATTTTGCCACACTGCTTTCAACTCTGATGTAGGCGCTCTAAGTATTATACACCTTTTCCTAGCAGTTTTTCTTGGGGTTCTCGATAACTCTGGACCACAATGAGCCGTTGGACTTTCTGCATTCTTTCCACCGGGATCGACATTTATTCTAAATTCAGTTGCTGCAATATATCACAAATTATTATTAAATTGAAATTAATAATATATCTAAAACAATTGTACCTTTTTTTCTAATGTTAAAAAATGTATCCGTGATACTAATTAATGGTAACGGTTCTTCCGTGATGAAAAGTACACGATCTCTTGAAACTTTAGCGAATAGTAAAATGTCACTGAATAATAACGTCCAATAAGGTCTTACATTGCGTCCTTCAACTCTACTTAAATCTCCTCCAAAGATCCATTGCCGACCGGGGGTGTTTAGTATGAAAGGCTGCACAAAAATAAATATTTGTAAGTGTCCGTATAGATTAAAATATTAACGGGACACACCCCCAATCTGTTCTTTGTGACAAAAAAACAAGGTAGTCAAAAACTCAGCGTTGACAAATAATAAATAGGCTATAGTCAATGCACTTTAAATTTAACGTGTTTTTTTAAATAGCAATTTTCGCGTTTTTTTCTGAAAATCTACCTTTCTTTCAATCTTATCTGTTTTTCTGGTAGCTGATAAATGTTTAAAGAATACATAATAATTTTTTAATTAATTTATAAATTCCGACTCCGCAGAATATTGTTTAAACATAAAAAATTAACAATTTTTACATTTTCTTCTGTAGGCTTTCGTGCCCGTTGTCCATAAGAGCTAACTTTTCGGGCTATTGTCGACGTTGTCGTATTATTTCACTTGACGTTTCAACTCTCATGTGGGAGCCTTCTTCAAAAGTGATTTTGAAACTCAGAATGAGAGTCGAAACATGTGAAATAATACGACAAACAGCCCGAAAACAATTTTTATTATTTAATCGATTTTCTGTGGAGACGGAATTTATAAATTAATTTAAAAAACAAACTATAAAGACTTTATTAAAAAGTTACCAGCTATCAGAAAAGGTCATAATATATAAGAAAAAACTGGAACTATTGGGAGAAAATTAGTATTTAAAAAAAACAACGTAAAAACTGCTTTTTTAAAATACACGCTAAATTTAAAGTGCATTGAGCATAGCCTAAATATTAATTGTCAACGCTGAGTTTACAGCAACCTAATTTTTTGGTAACAAAGAATAGATTAAAGGGATGTCCCATTAATATTTCAATTTGTAGAGACCCTAATGTACCTACATAATGTACATAAAATACAAAAATCTAGCTGACATAACTTACCTTACATCTAGTAAAAACTAAACGACTTTCTAGATCCTGTATCGAAAGTAACGGTCTACCTTCTCCCGTTGGTTCCATCAAACCAGCATTAGACGTTATATCTCTATACGTTGACTAAAACAAAATCATACCAATTTACATTCAAAACCAACCATACACTTATTACCCAAAAAATACCTGTAATTCTTGCACAACCTTCGAGAGCATTTGGTAATCGTCACTATTGGATTTGGTGTTCGTCAAAACAGTCTGTAGCAATTTTAATATCTCCCTATAATGTTCTAAAGGTTTATGGATAAAGCCGGTAATGTCCGGTCTTCTCCTTGGTATCACTGGGTTGTGGAGAAACCTGACAAACTCTGAATTAGTGTTCCTAGTTTTGTTTACCAATATACAATCGGCTTTCTTTAGACCGGAGCAATATTTTTTGTAAGCAGTCGTTATTGCTGATAGCTTTTCGCTGTATATTTTCGGTATTAAGTGTAATTGGAGTTCGCCGTCTTCTAGAACGATGTTGTCTAAGATTTCTTCGTTTAAGTGTAGTATCTATAAATTATAGTTGGTATGTAGACGACAGTTGGGTAGTACAGGATCATGTGAATGTATAATTTATTGATTTTATAAATTTATTTTCAGAAATAGCGATTTTATCCAGTCAAGAATTTATTAATAAATCAAAGGATAGTTTTTTTTAATCTTGACGAAAAATAACTTATAGAATTTAATGATATCAGAAAAACAAAAATCTTTGACATTTTCAATGTCTAAAAACATTCTTTAATTTTATTCACAATCCCGTTTAAGTTGCTTAAATTAATATTAAAAAAAATAAGGACAGTTCAAATCTTGGGTACTTCGGTTTGCGTTCTAATTCCTTTTTTCAAAATTTATAGAAAAAGTTTTTCAAATCCGGTTTTTAAGATTTAATACAAAATCTCCAAATTCAGTGGTGGACTTCAAAGGTGTTTGACAGGGCTCCTTGACGAAAGAGAGCCCCGTAAGGCATATTAGAAATAATGTATGGTATAACAAAATTTTGTTAAAATGCAAAAGTCGAGTGAAGTACCCAAAAAGGCCATTCAGTTCTGCCAGATGATTTTTTTTCTCAAAAATGCAAGCGAAAAAAAAGCTCTTCTGATTTTATTTGGACAATTTTTTGGAAAAAGGGAGATAGTTAAAATTCCGCCCTTTACCCCAATCTTCCTGTCAACCACTGCCCATTTTTTTAAAATAGCCATAATAATCATGAAATCCTCAGAATATATAGGCATATCATTAATTTTTTTCTGATAATTACTTTGTCACCGATTTAAAATACGAACGAAGTAAACTAAAATATTACTTACGTCTTCTGCATTTTGGAAGAGAATTTTATGATCTGAAGGAGCCAGTAGGTCTGTTCGTTCCGCAAGAGGAGCTACAAACCTACTGACAGAGAACTGCATCGCCGTTGAGTACTGCTGTTCTCTGTGGACCAGTTGATAAAGTGCTCGTCTCTTGCAGTCTTCAGGGTTGTTGTTATTGGGATTCTGGTCAGAAAATTATTTATTTATGCGATAAATAATTACTAAAAACGTGTTATGTTTATCAATGTTATGTGGAAAACTTTTACAAATCTCCCATCCCTATAGAAATGTCATAATTATATTATGAATATAATATGAATAATGCACACATTATAATTTAAAAATTAATTCATGCTACGAGTTTAAGTTACAGATTGACACAACATGTTTCAAATTCCCTATAAGTTTTCCCTCTTTCTGAACTTTACTATTACTGTATATTGTAGATATATCTGATTCCTACAAATTAGTCGACAATAATTTTGCTTTTAAATGGAATTACCATACTACATATTGACACTTTTAACTTTGTTATATTTAGATCCTAGGAAAATGTATTTTTTGAAATGGTGAGGGGGGGGTCATCTATACCCTTAATTAATTTCAAATATCATAACTTTGAATTAGCAGAGGTTATTTCAATGAAATTTTAGAGCTGTACAATACGAGTAAAAATAGTTAAATTAAAGAAAGAATTAAAGGCAGTGACTAAGAAAATGCTTGCAAAAATTACTTTATAATTTAAATCTATGCACTAAAATAACCCCTGAGAACTAGGATTATGTGTATCAAATTTTTAAAATACCGTTTGGAACTATTAATTACTATATTTACATAATATGCTCTTTAAAAAAGTTATACAAAAATAATCGCTATATCCAATATAAATATAGTAGAAATATCCATCCCTTTTCCCTCGAAATCAATTTTTTAGCAAAATTGTTTCCCCAGAATTGTCAAATTCCCCCTAAAATAATCTCTCTGAATTTAACATTGAGTAGTAAAGACGAAAAATATGTTTTATTTTTACATTACTCTTTGAAGCTCTAATTTGCTGTTTCTTCTATTTTTCAAATGTGTCTATTTTGAAAGCTGTGCAAGTTATATTTTCCAAAAATTTCCCTTTTAATGGGCAGATATACAGTAAAGGATTTGCTAATAGACTGAGTAGACTATAACCGGAAGCAGTATATATAAAAGGTGGTATTTAAACATTAAAAAAAGAAATTATTTTTAATAGTCTCGCGCTGCTAGCATTTTAAACCTGCCACTCTTACCAAGTTTACCTAGCTGTCATTTAACTTCCTCGCACAGTACAAACTTTTAGTCGACTGATAGATTGATCAATATCGAACTGCAAAACCGATTAGTCCCTTTGGTTGGTCGTAATTGCACACACTACTGTGCGATAGTCGGTCGATAATGGTTTTCATATCTAATCACAAATCTTACGTAACTTCCATAGCCAATCACAATCCTACGTAATGACATTTCTTTAACTATCGACTGACTATACAAAACACGCCATACTGATTTCCAATCGGCCAATAGTTGCTCTTTTTTTTAAATGAAATATGAATCGGCCAGCTTTTTTAATTTTTTAGGCGTCTGATTTTTAATTGGTAGGTATATGGCCGCCTGCGTGCCAGTATGTATGGCCGCCCTTCGAGATACTAACATCAAAATTTTAAGTACGCCATAGAGCCACTAGATAGAGCAAAGATGACAACTGACAACAACACTTAACTATTTGACATTTTACTTTGTTTATATATTATTTTAACATTGTTATTTGCAAGTATTTGTTTATATTGGTAATATTATAATGTAAATATTATATTTCAACATAGATAGAGATAAGTGACAATATATTTTTTAGGCTTTTCGTTACTACTTTTTGGAACATTTTTCGATTTTAAATCGGCCGCCTGCAATGAACGCCGGTCAAGCACGGCCCTGCATTTTCATATATCTCTATGAAAAGTATGTATTTGTCCTTAATGTGCGCGGGCTCTTAATCTACACTTAAATGTATCGTATTATTAACAGAACCAAGCATATTACATTTAATTAATTGAAGAAATTTTAAATGCTTTTTCAATGCAAGTTATGTACATTTTTCTATGAGAGCCTAGCATTTAACTAAATATAATTTAAAATAATATGTATCATACTAGCGCACGAGAGTTAATATTTCACCCCCTGTCACGTATGGACGATTGTAATTAGTTTCATTCAATCCGGCGGGAAAAAGAAAAAATAACCCCCTATCTCGCATAGGAGTCGAGATATTTACGATTTTTTTGGCTTGATTTACTGTTATCGTCACTGCTTATTCCTTATGTTATTTAACGTAACAAAATATATCCTATAACCTGACCAGAGAACTTATCTCGGGTTATAAGCGCACGATCGGACAGATTTTAGTCTTTTAAAGAAGCATTTAGCGCCAAAGGAGCATTCAATTGGTTGATAATACCAGGCATAAGATACATAGCTTTAATAATCGAATAATGATAACACAAAATAATTTATTATGAATGGATATTGATGTGAGGATAATTAGGGTAAGGTGTATCATGATGAAAAAATAAAAAATGAAAAACATAAAATAATAAACAAGAACACATATATTCACAATAACACATTTATATACAAAACAAAAAATAATACGATGAACAAATAAATTAAGACTAAAGAAGTGATTACAGAAAATAAATAAGTTTAAAAAATAAATAATAAATAACAAAATAACAATAAAATGTTTTTTTGAATACAATGATTGTGCTGCGAAATGCATAGTTTTTTTTAATATAAATAATGATAAAAAAATGTACTTCACTAAAATAAATAATACAAAAATGAAAATAAATTACAATAACTAAAAACTGGACACCCAAATATATCATGACGAACAATTAGCTGCTTTTTGTAACTAAAGTTAACTGCAGAATGACATTTTTGCAATAAAAATGTGGTTACAATTTTTTCTTAAATCAGTTAAATTTTCGTCTAATTTTAGCAAAGTTACAAACACTTTTTCAATCATTTATTCCAGTTTTGCCAAATTTGAAATGATTAATACCAATAATCGAAAACCCACATTATTATTACATTATTACTATATTTATATTACGGTAATTTAAAAAAAATCTAGCTAAATATATATTAGCAACAGCTGTCAATAAGAAAAGCAAATACAAAAATAAAAATATACATATATGTGACAAATAAATATTCTTCTCTCTCTCACTCATTATTATCAATTAAAATTACGTATATCATGACTTGCTTGTTATCTATCCTTTTCTATCAGTACCTATTCTCATTTACCTATTCAATTGACTATCGCTGTTTAATAATAGTAGTTGGGTTATGGCGGTTTCGAAAAATTGAACTCTACGATGAATTAATCTTTAATTTATTAAAAAAACACTTTTTGATCAAACAAAAAAACACTAACATCGAAATAATTAGAATAGAAATTATTTGGTTCGAAATCCCCATAATCTAACTACTAATATTTTTATACACAATTACCTATTTTTAATTGTTAATAAATAACTATTATCATCCATTTCAAATTCAATCTAACTAACCTTTCCTAACAAATCCATTTCCTAACTTCAATATAAATATCATTTTCAATATTTTAAAAAACAATTTTATTTCTTCCAACCAAAAACAATATTTTATTTTTGATCTTTACAACAAAAATAATTTCAAAACTACCTAAAACTATTTTTTATTTTTTTTTCTCTACCCAAATCAGTCTTCCCATTTTATATAACGTAATTAATATATTAATTATAAATTCGTAATTATTTGATTGAGTTGCCAACATACACATTTTATTATAATCAAGATTCAAATTTTTAAATTCTACCGTTAAAAACAACAATCAAATTTTGTAATTAATTTTCATACGACACAGTTGGCAACTCTACACACAGCAAACTTCACACAATAACACCGTTACCAACCTCAGAAGTGAACGTGACTTGCGGCAAGTTCAGTCTACGTCTATTATTATAATCTGACGTCGTGTTGGTCGAGCAAGCCGTCGACGCCCGGTGAATATGCTGTGGTTGCGGCACCTGAGTATGCGGTAGTTGTTGCATCTGGGCTTGTGAAAGTTGTTGCACCTGAGACACAAGACAACTAGCCGGAGCAAGGACTCCGATAGACGCGGGAATTAGGGAACTGGTTATCCCAGAACTTGGTGTGACGATTGTCACGCTAGCGGAACGGGAACTAGAGACCAAACCGTTTTGATTGCTTGGCGTTGGCATCGATGTGTTTCGACGGAAGATTTCTAGAGTTAATTGATTACCGTAGGATCTGTAAAAAAAGAACATGCTGTTAGAACACAGAATTTGAGTATCGAAATTTCTTCTAATTGTCTTACAAGTTCTAATTGAGAACAGAATCGAAAACCGTGTAGGTACAAAATCAATCTATCGATGTTCTATAAATAAATCTGATTATGAAATATATTAAAAATCGAAGAACCAGATATTTTTTCGACCTGAGTTATAAAAATATTTATTATTCAATCGAGTGGGGCATCAAATGAAAGCTGACAATTCGAGGAATTTAGTAGTTATCTTATTTAATATGTTTTATAGTTTAGTTGTTAGGCAACGATATCTTTTTTTTAAATAACAAACGTTCCCTAGCAACTGAAATAGAACAATCAGATAAATTGGTTGCAGTTTGATGAAAATAATATTGATCTCAAGAATTGTGAGATAAAACAATGCCTATTTGAATAGTTTCAATAAAATTTCATTTGGATAGTTATATTTTGCATAAAATCTCTCACGATGGGTAAACAGTAATAAAAAAATAGTTAATTGTTAAAGTTAATTCAAGAAAACTATACATACCTAATTAAATTTAAAATATCCACTTCAGGCATCATGACAACATTTTGCTTATCGACAAAAACAATATAATCTCCCGGCAGTATCCCCGCCTTCTCGGCAGGCATCCCCTTCTCAACTCTCTCCACTCTTGGAGGATGCGTCCACACGACAGAAAATCCGAACCCCGTGTCCGGAAACTTGGTTAACTTCTTCGTAGACGTGAACGGCGTTCCTCCCGCTTTATTCCCGATAGCTTTCTTCTGGAGAGCGACTTGTGCTGCTTCGGGACCTTCTGTCGGGTCTAGTTCCAAGTACCTGAGGAATAGGTTTTCGTCGGCGACCTTTTGTTGATCGTTGAGACGTTTTTTCGATGATGCCCGTGTTAGATCGTGGGATACGAGATCTTGGGCTTCTTCCAAGGAGATTATCTCCTCCACACTCGACTGGCTGTGGTCCCCCATCATAGTTGGCGGTGGTTGGTGTTTGTTCGTTGCGATATTGTTTGACTGTTGCTGCTGATTGTTTAGATTTTCTTCTTCATTTGTTTGTTGGCACGGTGTAGCTACTGGAACGTTTTGGGTACGCCCTAATGATTGGGAGAGTAACTTGAAAGAGCCACCAATATCCTATAAAAAAAATTCAAATTAGTACAAAACCGATTATTTCCATCATACACTGTATTAATTCTTATTTTCGATCGTCAAATTCGATACAAATACAATGTCATAAGAGACACGCGTATTTATAAAAAATATCGACACATGGTCTAAAAATAACAACAATTACTTTCGAAAGGAATGCGTGCTCTGTTTTATCGACTATAATGACGCCAGTTACATATTTAAACCCTAACATACGACAATAATAAATTAAATGAAACAATTAAGGAAAAAATAAGACGGTGAGGTTGATTTAATAAAGATATCGGTAAAGAAAAAACGGAATAAGTTAAATAATAACAAATATAAGTTTTCATAAAGCAAAAAGAAAAGTCGTAAACGTCATTTCAAACATAATTTATGTGACTTTATTTGCACATTAAAATTCATTTTCATAAATGGCGTATTTCACTGATGTATTTTTAGGTTATGTTGACAACCCTGAGGTCGTAATTCATGACAAAAATTTCAACGGGTTATAAAAAAATTTAAATATCCTTTCACGGTTGAATTTTCTGTCAACTTTATTTTTTACTTGATGAGTTATGTATTGTTATATTGTTATATACATGACAGATATTTCAAAATGGCGTCTAACAATGAACCCATTGTTTTTATTTTGTTTCAGTAATTTGGAAAATGGATTAAATTGAATCAAATAAATATCGTAACAATAATGTAAAACATTTAAAAACATGTTACAACAACTGATGATAACGACAGACGGATAGGCAATGCCTTTAGTAACCATAACCTATAAATTAATCATCTTTATTATACAAGTATCACTTCTTCGAAGTGGCATGTTAAGAGTATTTCGTTATATATAAATTAATTGGTGATTAGTGTACATTACCGCTACTTTAGTAGTGGAAAGGGGTGAAAGCCATAATGTCGATAAATCAATCTTTGGTCATGTTCTCTTGAATTAGTTATGATTAAATGTTGAATTTGTCGAACAACGGTTACCAACTTTTGGCAAAATACAATTTTAATTGATTTGTAGTTTCAGAAATGGCAGCACGTATAACTTTGCAAACTTTGGAAATATTTTAGAAAATAATATTTGTTTAGAAATGTATAGAAATGAACTTGTGGAATTTTGAAGAATCACATTCCTAATATTATTATTTTTATATAAGAACTGATTTAAAAACTTTTCGTACGAATAAAAACTAGGTAAAAGAATCCTTACAAGAATAAATGTGATATTTTTATTCCAATTTCGTTTCAGGGTCAATTTAAATACTGGATCATGAATTTAGGATTGATTTATAGAAAACATAGAAAATATCATGTTGTATTATAATAAAATATTTGGCATAGAAACAAATCTAATTTTAAAAATATCTACAATTCATTGTTGTGTTTTAAATAATCGATAATGCATGCCGGTTTCTGTTTTATCGATATAAATGGCGTCATTATTAACTGTCAAATTTGCAACAATCAACAAAATTAATGAAATAAGAAAAATGTAAAAAGTAATTGTAAAAGTAGTGAATTTGAATTTTTAACAGTACATTTGTTTCCATAAATCAGAAGAAGAGATATTCAGAGCGAGAAATTGTATTGTATATACAATAAAATTCAACAGAGCGGAATCATGAACACATATGCAAATTAAGCAAAGTATCTGGACTATAAAATAATTAATTGACCAATTAATACATACCTTTTTAATAGCATGCTTGACCGCAAAAGACATACATCCTAGAAACTCACTCCTTCTGTAATAAAAAATAAAACAAATTGTTATAAAGATTTATATAGTCGTATTTATTGTAGCGGTACATTTATTAAATTATAAATCATTAAATAATAACCAAGAGAATATTATTAGTTAGAAATACTTAAATACTTTAATATCAGTAAATTTTTTTTTGCATCACTGGAAATCAATATAAAATTTTTGTCTCTTTGATAGGTATAATAAAATATTATATTATAGAAAAAAAAAACAATTTTCTTAAGTGGAATATTTCATAAATAAATCTAGTATTTTTCATTCGATCTAAGATGAAAACTACAAAAGTGAAAATGTATAATTTTCTCCTTTCCCGCAAGGGGATCATTTTAACCCTTCGCAATTCCTACCCTTTGTTATGGAGGGACACGTTTGAGGCTGGGCTTTGTTTAATATCAAAATAAACACGACTAATATTTTTAAAGATGATGATAATAAATATTAAACTCCCCCCTTTTATGTTGCTTTGAATATTTCGTTCATTAATCTCTACTTTACAAATATGATACGTTAGTATGACGCAGTAAAAGAGAATTAGAATAATATCCATTTTAAATATGGGTAGATAGAATATGAAAATTTTTATTTTTTTTGACAATATTTTTAGTACCTCTTTATATTTTTGGTTTGATTTCTATTCAAAATTATAAAAATATAATTTGTGGTTTTTTAGGTGATTTAAAGACGTTCTTGGTTTCTGGGTGTAAGTTGGTTTGCGATGAAACGTTAGAATAAGAAAACTACTTACATCCAAAAATGATCAATCACGCAGAATAGCCTATAGAGAAATGTGCCACCATGAACACGTGTTTGTATTATTGTTTTAAAAAGGGAATAACCACGTATTTAAAAATATATAGTAATCATTACAAAATTAGGCGCCATAAATTTTAATATCAATATTTATATTTTTAAAATAGAAATAGTTACTAGGACTTAATTATTTGACCATTCCTAGTTTAAAAACCAGCACTAATAACATTAAAAAAATGCTTATTTCGATTTCAGGCTTGCGCGGTTTTCATTTTAATAAAAAAAAAATTCGTAATATTTTTTTAAAATTTTAAATTAATTAATTCAAAGGCTGTTGCCACACGACCTGTTTGTTCACGCAGTATTTATCACACAAAAAATAAATATGAATACTTATGGCCAACAATTTAAATAAAATAGCTATATAGTATACACACGTCCGCACGGAGTACGTACGCTTTTATGCACCCAACTAAACCCACTACGATAAAGTATACACCTGCAGTAGGCATAAATGCCTGTTTTGGTGGCGTACTGTACCCGCGATGGGTATATTCGTTCGCTATATGCGTGTCTGCTGTAGGTACGTACCCCGTGCGGGCGCGTGTATACAAAATATAAAATAAAGATCAATATTTTTAGATGAAATATTCAATATATTTACTCAATAAGTTTCAACACAGTATTGTAAATATTTATATTTAACTGAACATACATAAGTTATATCGATATAAATTAAATTTGGTTTTCCCGTATTGATCTTTTTGAATGTTTCACATGAATATCCAATCGTGTATCGACGAAATAATAAATCATTGTTTTGTTCACATGTATTTTATAGTCAATTATTTGATTATTCAAAAACGCTTTAGGCTATTTTTAGTTGCACGAAAAATGATACATTATGAAAATCTGAAATTCATTTCCAAGATTAAATAATCGATGTATCTATTATTTGTGTACATATATAGTTATATATTATAGTACATATATGCATATATCCCTCGAATATAAGCTTATTTTTTCCATAACAATTTACCTATGCATATTGTATATGATGTATATTTGGTTGCATTTAAAATGTGGTATCTAAATAAGACCTTATTAAATTACTCACCCGCATATTAGTTAATTAAGAAAGAAAAAATAAGAAGGGGGGTACTTTAATATCTTTTGCAATTTCGAAATTTCATCTTTAGAAATTTGCATTTTTTTAAATATTGTATATCCCCAGGGAAACATTTTATCCAGCCGGTAATCCCGGTCTGGAATATTAATGCCATAAACCAATAAAAAAAAATATAATACGAAAATGCTTACATTTTTTTTCGATGTTCCAATAGAATTAGTTTTCTCGAAGAATTAAATTACAGTTCACAAAAAGTCATTAGATATTTTTTTAATCACTATAATCACAATGTTTTATGTAGTTTTGACTTATTTTAAAAAAATACGCACCAAGTTTTTCTTAAATTATTCCACTTAGTTTTTTAATAATTTCTAAAAATTGCAATAATAAAAAGTCGTGTTATACTTTCGCAGATACTGATCTTCTAATGATCTCAAATGTACTGGATGTATTCCGTTCAAAAATTAAGAGATATAGCGGAACCCCCCTCTACAATTCCGTGTACCATGAAACACATTCTAAATTATACACCCTAAAATATTACAGTACATTAAATATCATGAAATAATTATTACCTTTCCAGTTATAAAAAATCCTACACATATGATATTTAGGCAGATTAATTGAAAGTTAATTGTTTAAATTTATTTATTCATAACACCCAAAAACACTATTAATATCAAATAAAATAAAACAAGGCCTATGAATATATTTTCTTCACTTTAACACTTATTGCAATACGACGATCCGCACCACTACACACCTCAAAAGTTAAAATCTGGTATAATATATATAAAAAGCCTAACTATATTGATTCACACTCGCACTTATTAAAAAGGCCCTGTAGTGCATGCACAGCGCGGTAGGCCTCGTTCTGCACAAGAGATCAGTGTTATTTTTTTGCACAAGTATATGTGAGATAGCGCGTCCGAGTGTCGCGCCGGTCGCGATGTTTGCCCGGCCGTGTGGCGGTTAGGTCCGCAGTGAGTGCACTCTCGAGCTACCGCCGCCGGGGTGCTGCTGGTGATTCTGTAAGATAGGTTGCGCCCCGGTTGCGCAGTACCCCTGCACGCCGACAGCGCAGGGTTGGACTCGTAGAACACACGTACGCGCGCGTCCTACCAGAGGGTGCACAAATGTTCTATATACAATTGAGGGGTATGCAGCAACAAGGAGTTAACTCCAGTTTTTATAATTTGTGGGAAAATAGAAAAAACTGTTTAAAAAATGGAGAATGGTATTTATCCAATTATTTGTCACTGAACACATGTTTTGGCCAAATTTCATTGAGAAATACGTCAAATTCGGAATTCTAAAGTCAATTTTATTCTGGAGTTAACTGCTTTTTGGCCCAAATAGGTTAAATTTTCTTTTTAAAGTAAGGAAGCATTGAATAAGAATAATTAGTTTATTTCAAGAAAGAACACAGTAACGAGTGTACTAACTAAATTCTAAGCCCAAAGAGTCAGCTCCTGGAGTTAACTCCATTTTTACCCAAGCGAATGAAGCAGTTAACTTATTCTAGCGGATACATTGAGAACTATCAACGGTAGGTAACTCTTTGTTGAACCAAACGAAAGAATAATTTTTTCCCCCAAGAAACGGTTGTTAACTCTGTTTGGCCTAAAAATAGAGTTAACTCGTTGTTGCTGCAAACCCCTCAAATATAGGTACTTTATATCAGCCGTTTATTTTGATATCGACTCAAAATCGATTTTTTTAGATCGCGGATTTAGAATTTGGAGTTAATGTAGCGGAAGAATTTATCCATTTGTAGTCCGATTCGAATTATTAATCGTATGACTTCTGGAGAAACTCTGATACCTGGAAAATATTGGGATAATTGGTAAAGAGTGAGACCCATTACAATATATTATCAGAAGGTCATTGAAAAAGTCATGAATACTTTAAAATGTACTTATCAAAGTGTAAATATAAAGTAGAAAGAAAAACGAGATTCCTAGCAACTCAAATGCGTATTAAAGTATAATAGTTTTTTCAATTAAATTTTTTTAGTTGTTCAATTTTTGAAAAAAGTAATTTCAACATGCAAAACTGTTTTCACGAAATGATTGTGAGCAAAGATATCGTTAAAATAAAATCAATAATTTTTAGTAGGTATTATGAGCGTAATCCCTCGCAATATTAAATTTAATGATTTTATTTTGACATCTTTGCTCACAAATTATAAATTATTTCAGGATTTTGAATAGAATTTTTTAAATCATTTTTTAGTTATTTAGAAATATCTGGATTTCCTCTTTGATTTTTGTGTAAATTTTCAGAGAAATTTCAAAAATCTCACAATATTTCTCTTTTACTATATATTCTGTAGCGAATCTTATTGCTCATCGATATATGTTTGGATCCACTGCTATAACAATAGTGAGTTTAAAAATATGTGCAACTGTTTATACCAGTGCATCTCAAAACACATTCACAAAATCAGAGTATGTCAAACTTTTTCAATTGTGAAGAAATAATTTACTAAAAATGTGTACACCAGTGCTTCTAAATATTAAACTCTCGTAAAGTGGTATTCAAACATTGCTTATCAAAAAAATGTTCTAGTAATGAAGTAACTATTTTTATTAAATCCTTAAATATCATTTTGTCCTTCAAAATGTTTTAATTTATGAATGAAAATACATTGTATTAATTTTTGGCGAATACAGAAAAAATAAATGCACAAATTTTCGATTCAATTAATAAAAAGTCAAAACTATGAAAACTCATATAATTTTTCGCATATATTAGAAAAAAAAATCTGTAACTTTTTCACGATTTCCCTTACTGGTAGCCACCCTCAAAAAACTATGTATACTACCAGTTATTTTTCACTATTTTTACGGTTTAAATATAATTTTTTGCAAGAAAATATATTCCACAGTAACCACTTTCTTCATCCCCTACAATTCCTCAATGTACACCCCTGTCCATCTAATTTGTTGAGTCTGCTGTTCATCCTACAACAATCGACCTACTCCCACACATTCGACCTCTCTCACTCCGATACCAAACGATAGAAACAGAAATACATCCAATACTACCAACATCCCTGTAGTAGACTCCTAGAGCTCCACAAGTGACGTGGCACGCCTGAGGAGAATTCGGGTGTGTAGTAGTGGTGGGGGGAACAACTGGCAAGTAGGGGTGGGATATTACAACAGTGGTATGCAAAATATGAAGTTAACAAGAAAATTACAAAAAAATATTTAATTAATAATAATTAAATTTTTAATGAGTTACTTTAATCGATTTCGCTGTTGAATGATTAAATATTAAATACAAATTATCAGATAAAAATATATGTTGCCTTATAACTAATTGGACATAGAACTTCGTCTTCCTCGGTAGAATGTAACGAAATATGTCATACTTTGAAAGCTTATATCTCCGGATCTGATAATCGAAGAATAATAAATAATACACCAGAATATAGTTTTTATAGTCCTATTTATAATAAAATTAGTTTTAACCCTCCATCCCTCAACCCTTAAATTCAGTGGCACACAAAGTTTAAACTATCATTTAGAACAGTGGTTCCCAAAGTGGTCCCTACGGACCCCAAGGGGTCCCTGGCATCGTTCAGGGGGTCCGTGGAAAAATTAAAATCGATTTGGGGGTCCCTGAACAACGTCAGGGGGTCCGCGCATATTTTTATTAATATAGAAGTTAAAATAAATAACAATGAATAAATTACACTGGCCGACAGCCATTTTGCTGCAGGGCATAAAACAACTTTTTTAAGGGTAATTTGGACACGCTGAATCCAAAAATGACCACCATTTTTCTCAATCAGCTCTTGTTTTTGCAATATTGCAAAAAATGTTTTTTTCGATATGCAAACATTCAAATTCGTATATATATTTTTTGAATCAATGACTTTAACCAAAGATCATTCAGAATGAAGCGATGGGTCCTAATTTAACTAAAAAGCTTTAAATTCTATACATTCATAAAGTTATTCCCTTCAAAAATCATTTTTTAAATGAAAAAAAATCTATTTTTAGCAAAAATTCGGCAATTTTCAAAATTCAAAGCGCATTAACATAAACAATTTTTATACAATTTTAATGTTATTCACTAAATTCGTAGCTTTATCTATCTTCTTTATTGTGTTAAAATTTCAACGAAATCGAATAAAAATCGGCGAAGTGGTACTAAAATCAACTGCGCGGGTCAAAATTTAGTAGTTTTTCACCCAGGGTTCATGGGAAAGTTTTGACTATGAAAGGGGGTCCGTGGGCAAGTTTTGACTATGAAAAGGGGTCCGTGGGCCAAAAGAGTTTGGGAACCACTGATTTAGAACAATATTTACTAGGTACTTATAATTCAATTAGATGGGGGGGGAGTAATTTTATTACCAAGAACACCTTACGATGAAATATTTGTTTAATAATATCGAGATTAAAGTTTTTTTACCACTGTTTCACAACATCTACGGTGGATCTTTGGGAGGGGGAAAATAGTAGAAACAACATCGGTTTTTGTATAGAATGGTGGGAGAGGGTGAGAATTGGTGGGGAGCAGGAGGGGTAAGGGGGTATTGAAATATTGCTATGACAAAGAGAACGCAACGCAAATTGTGAATCTCGGCCAATGCAAATTGAAAATTACTACATGTGGAAGGCGAAAAAATATGTGTTAACACTAACTTTAGTTTTGGCTTGATGTTAATGTTGAGATATTGTAAATAATCAGGGACAGTTTTATTGCCAGGCTTTCGCGGTGATCACTACACGATCCTTTGATTTTTTTAATCAAGACTTGGCTAGTGTCCAGAAGCCCATGAACGTTACAAAATAATAGTAAAGTCTTTTATATGACATTTAACCCTTTCGACCCTGTTGGTGGCATTTCTCACCAGATATTTGCAAAGCTCTTATCTTAAAAATAAATTAATCTGTAATTTATTTTTTATAAAATATGTCGTTTCAAATAAATAAAATATATACTTGTTTTTATTTAATTTTTATCTTAATTACATACATTCCACGATTTTTTAGATTTTACACTTTTTGTTCAAAAATGTGGATGTTTCTGCAGGTACGTCAATGAATAATTGATGCAAATAAATATTTTATTCTGCATCCAGGGCTGAAAGGGTTAATAAAACGAACATAAGAAATTAATTTAAAAAAAATGTAAATATTAATTTTAATAATAACGAACACAAATGGAAAACTGCTTTTGTATGCACAAATAAAGATAAAACCTATGCAAGAAAGATAACAATAACTACAACAAAACCTTTTTTAATCCCTTACAAAAGATATTTCATGTAAAAAACAAGGTACATCATTAAAAACAAGTGGTGTATGTACAAGAAAAAAAATGAATTGCCTAAGTGGGGCTTTTGAAATGGACATATTACTTAAAGCTTTGTCGAATAAAAGGGATGTAAAGTGTTCTATACTCTTCTCTCTCTCACACACACACACATACACTGTCTCTGAAGCCAAAACGATTAAATTTTTTTATTGATTTTCTAATACTAAGTATTTATTTCAATAGTATTTAAAAAAAAATTACATATTATGTTTGTGGAATTATTCGCCAAGTCTTCTGAACTACGCATATATTATTATGATATACAAAAAAATGTATTTTCTCTATTTACCTCTCACATTTCTTTATTTCAGTTAATTATATCATTAACAAAAAGATGAAAAATCGAATAAAAATAAATTAAACTCATATATAAAAAAAGACAGAAATATATTTTAAATTACGAAACGTATAAAACAGAATGAGAAAGTCATATGTCCTATAGATACAGTTCTATTGATTTTAGATACTACCGATTGAATGGTTTTTAGATAAACCGTAGAATGTGAGGCTATTATTGGAATAACTGAAAGAAGAAAAAAGATAAGTAAACTTTATATATTTGCTATCTTGCATTAAAGTCTTCAGGTTTTTAATTGCAAGGTACAGTGACGTAGCCAATTTTTTTTTGGGAGGGGAGGGCAATTTATAGGAAAGGGTACTGTTTCAGTTATAGATATGTTATATGGCGTAACCAACTGATCCCCCACTAATTCCTGCTTTATGTATACGAATCAATGTTTATAAATCAAAAATCATTATTATATTATAACAGTTTCAGTAAAAGAGTTATAATAAAATTATAATATATTAATTGTATGTTTTCATAATAGTACGATCTACATATTTTCACAAAATCGAATCCAATACACATATCCACATTATCTCAAATTCAGAACACGCCTGCAAACAAGCGTAGTACGGGAGCTATGTAGTATACAAAGAGAGCGAAAAAGCTCCCGGAATAAATCGAAACCAACAGAGATAAACTACTAAAGCTTCTGCAACAATACGCGACAGACATATCACTCTATCCTTGTCGTACGCACGCGTATTCTCTACAACAATACGTAAGTGCATTTTGTAATTCAGATACAATGGGAAAAATGGATGCAGATTTTTGAAGGCGGCCTTGCAAAACAAAACACGATGGCCAATGCGTGCTTTATGCCGTGAATAAACGATAGAGAAATGATTCTTCCTCTTCTTCGGTGTATTGTTATTCTTTATATATAGGTCTCTTGAATTGAGGTTAGGTTTTATTGATTCGTTCGATTTTTCTGTAGATTATGTGTCACATAAAATGCTGAGTCGTTATTGAGGTATTTTTGTATCCCTTAAGAGAACCGTTTTCTTTCAACTGGTTTTATGGGAGTTAAAAATAATATTGGAAAAAGTTCACCATTTATGAATTATTACCTTTTAAGATTGTAATAAAAAGGAATATTATTCTTTTAGATTATAAAAAAAATTGAACATATGTTTCAGCTTCTTGATGAAAAAAATAGCAATATTTTAAAGCTCTGAAACTTTTGTAAACATATTCGAAATGACGACGTTAAAAAGTATTTTCAAGCCTGGAGTCCACTTTCAAATATTGCAATAATTATTTATATTATTATTTTATTTTGAGTTATATTTTCGCTTAACGTAAGGTAAAATAAGTTACTAATCTTTTCATTACTTACAGAATGGTTTTCATTTAAGCAAAGCTTGATACAATTTGATAAGTTATCTGAATTTATTTTATATTTCAAAATCGATTTATAATGAATGGATACAACGATATTAAAGTTTTTAATTCTGACACTTTAAACATTTATGTATTTAATTTTTGTCTTTTTCTGGGTCATACTTAAAATGAATACTTGATAATCTCTTTTAGATGGATCTAGAATTTTACAACTAAAAGTTTCGTTTATCAAAATTTGAACAGTCTCGACACATACATGAAATATTCTAACCCTACTCAAAATATGGAACCTTTTAAAGACCGATTTATAATTATTATTTTAAATTGAATGTATAAAATTCAACGACGATAAATTAACCTAAATATCCACGTATTTTCAGCAGCATTGTAGCAATTGATTTTCTTTGAATTCAGTGAATAGGTACATCGTCGGTACGGTCGTAAGAGGGAGGGACGGGCGTAGTACGCTAATGGTCATTTACAGCATGATAGAGTGAACGGGGTGGGGGGTAAATAGATAAATAGCCAACGTTGATCGTCGCGATTACTGGACAGTTGCGCTAATTTATACATTCCGTGTTTCTGACCCTTTTTTCAACGCGCGGCGGGGTATAGTGGGGTACTGATGGAATTTACCGGTTTTCCTGTACTATAATTTTTCATGCGTAAGAGGAAATTACCATTTGTTTCGAGTTACTGCGATCAATTTTCTAAAGTAGTTTGATACTTCCGTACTTATTGAACTATTCGGAAGCCAAAACAGATAAAATGTTCTATTTTGACAGAATTTTACTTTTCAAAAACAAAATGACATATGATTGAATTATTTGTTATTTATACCCATAGGTTCATAGGTGGGCACAGTTAATCGAAAAGTTAACTTCGTTAATCGTTAATTCTTTAATCAAAAAGTTAACTTCGTTAATCGTTAAAGCGTTGAAATTCTGAAAATTTAACGGAAGTTAAAGTTAACTTCAATTTTCTTATGTACCTACTTGTCATCAAACAACCAATGTAACGGACTAAAGTTAACGGAAGTTAACAAGAGCGTTAACATTTAAAAGTTAATCCGTTAAGCATTTTGTTAACTTCGTTAACACCTAAGCTATAAGATTTAAAACATTGTTACCAGTGTGCTCCGCAAAAATTCGCTTCGTAATGTCAGTGGCGTATCATCAAATTTGTCGATAGTTAATTAACAGAGAAACGTCTATTAAATTATAATTTTAAGCATTATTTGCATTTTATAAATTTTCAACCTTAGTTCTTGGTAATAGTTTCGTATAATTTAATGGACTATAGGTGGCTTGTTATGAATCCATTAACTTTCCTTATCTAAAATTTATGCAGTGTTAATAAAAATAAGAACGTCATTTATTTTTGTTTTTTGTTTCTTCATGAAGTCATGAAACTTTTTTTCTAAATAACAATATATGTAGATATTATTAAGTTTCTCATTAACATAATTAAGTTGCGCAAATAAATAACCTGGTCCGTACTTTCGACTAGCCCTGTATATATGTGGTAGTGGCAGGTTCTATGTATCTTATAACATATACAGGGTGATTCAGCACTGTCGTGCCAAATTTGAACACTAGATTGAAAAAAATATTTTAAGCAAAAAACTCCCAATAAACATGTGTCCGGAAATTATTCCTTAGGGAACTACAGGCTTCTAAAGATTTTACTAAAAATGAGTTTTAATTTAATATCTAGAGAACCCTTTGTGATAGAATTATGAAATTTAGTATTTGGTTTAGTAATAATAAGTGTTATCGATTTCTAATATTAACCAATTATATTTTAGACCAGGGCTGTATGGGGCCAGTGGGCCCATCGATTTTGATCTAGTAATTGTTTGTTCCTTAATTTTTTTCCTGAGTTGGTACTTTTATAAGATTATATGACACAAAATACACAAAAACATACTTTGCTTGTTTATAATAGGATAAACAGTTTTTGAGAAATATCGATGGAAAAAAAGCATGCAGAATTAACCTTAATACGGATGCTTGAAATTATAAAAAATAAATTTATATTCTTTTTCTATAATTAAAGGTAAGAATAAAGTTCATATAAATAAATCTCCTAATATGTATCCTATAAGATCTATAGCCAGTTCTATTATTGTTACATGTACTTTATTAACATGACTAAAAAACAAACTAAAAATGGCTATTTGTTGATATGGATGCATTTTCGGAAGTATATTTATATTAACTTTTTGTTTTATTTTTTATCATGAAATAAGAATATAAATTTATTTTTTATAATTTCAAACATCCGTATTAAGGTTAATTCTGCATGCATTCTTTTCCATCGATATTTCTCGAAAACTGTTTATCCTATGATAAACAAGCAAAGTAAGTTTTTGTGTATTTTGTGTTATATAATCTTATAAAAGTACCAACTCAGGAAAAAAATTAAGGAACAAACAATTACTAGATCAAAATCGATGGGCCCACTGGCCCCATACAGCCCTGGCCTAAAATATAATTGGTTAATATTAAAAATCGATAACACATATTATTACTAAACCAAATACTAAATTTCATAATTCTATCACAAAGGGTTCTCTAGATATTAAATTAAAACTCATTTTTAGTAAAATCTTTGGAAGCCTGTAGTTCCCTAAGGAATAATTTCCGGACACGTGTTTATTGGAAGTTTTTTCTTAAAATATTTTTTTCAATCTAGTGTTCAAGTTTGGCACGACAGTGCTGAATCACCCTGTATACATATATGTATATTAATATCTTTCTATATGTCGCATATATAATTCCACGCCAGCAAGTCGTGGTTTATATATTTTATGAAAAAGAAAAATCATATAATACGGTTGAACGCCGGTAGTGCCATCTATACGTGCCATAACAAAATATTTGTCTTCCTTTCTTTTCCTCAAGAGATTCGCTGGCGATATATACAATTAATAGTGTTTTCTAGGATAAAATAACATATCTGTCTTTACAGAAATGTAAATGGCTCTCTTTAACGATTTACCCAAGTTCTAAAAAAAGATTTCTTGTTTGTAAAAATAACAGAATGAAAACAAGATTTTTTTTCGTTTGACATTGACCGAATCTTGCAGTGGTGTACTATTCTTACAACAGATATATTTATATTTCATATTTTAAACTAACCTTAAAATATTTTACTACTATTGTACCTGGTACCTATCAAAAGATTTGATCTGGACCGAACCAAAGCTAAAGCTTTGATAGGGTATAAAACATATTATAAAACGCAACGTCTATCTGTCTGTCCGTTAGTGCGTTTATCACTGGAGAACCACTTATCCGATTTACGTTTTTTTTTTTTAATTCATAGATATGTTATTTGCCCAGATTTTAGTATATATTTTATTGCATTAGGTAACATGAGGAATAAGCAGTGACGATAATAGCAAATCAGTCGTATATAAGTATGCCACTATAGCGCTCTCTTTTGCATTACGTTGCCTAAACCCTTAAATATTGAACAATATAATGTGGTAAAGAACTGATTAGAGTAAAAAGATCTATATTTTTTCAACTTTATTTTTCAAAAATTCCGTAAGCTATGCAAGCGAAGCCGCGGGCACAGCTAGTTATTAATAAAAAGAGAAATAAGAGGTACAGTAGAAACTGTGCCACAACCAATAAATATTATTTATTTCGCTATATTAACTATACAAAATCGTAAATATCTCGGTCTCTATGCAAGATAAGGGGTAGATTTTCACTCAACCCTCACATCCCCGTATGATTTTCCACGCCAGATCGAATGACATCAATTACAACCCTTAATCTATGACAGGAGGCGAAATATTGAAGGTCAGTTATAAGTATAAAATCTTATGAAAATTAGTTTAATTTTTATGTTACTGTATAAGGGCAAAGGGATGGAAATTATACTATACCTATATAAGCTATATACTGCCGAGGAAGACGTAGTTCTATGTATAAAAATATTTCGGATCCGATAAAAATTTTGGGGGTTAGGATTTTCGAAATTTTTCGTAATTTAAGCAGTCTGTTATTTCAGAATAAGTTATAGTTAATTTATTTATTTCTTCAATTCAAATTTCGATGTCTTGTAACGGTATGTGTACAAACGCCCTAAGAGCTTAGTAACCGTTTAAAAACTGTTTTTTTTCGCCCGGTGTATAAATATCGTTTTCCTTTTTTCGTTCTTTCCAAACATACAATTTTCTAGACACATCTCTCTTCGATAAAACAATATAACGACTTGTCAGAAAATGATGTAGATGTAAAAAGATAATTATTTTTTTCTCCCTTGTTTATACTCCACAAGAAATCTAGTTTTCATTTTTCTTTTTTCACCCATGTTTTTTTTTACATTTGGCACTATATGTGTTACTTTATGATTTATATTTAATGGCACCAAAGTGACAATTGGATAGAATACGATGTTTACGTTTAGTTTTACAACTTAAAAAATATATATTCTGAAGGAAAAACGATTAACATTGAAGAAATTTATATTTTTAGAAAGATTAAATTTGAAAAATTTAAAAACTGATACAATTTTCAAAAATTAAAAGTTTTTTTCCGAGATAAAAATCAATTCTAAGCAGCTAGACCGACAGATAGACTCACAGACTTCATGACGAAAACAGTCAGGTCAAAATAGATATTTCCAATTTGACAAAAATCGGCATTAAAATAATGTATGCGTTTCATACATATGGTATAAGAAAGTAAAAAGTGTACTTACAATAAGTAGCTTTGAATTTTAAACGGCTTAAGTGAAAGTCAAATATTCTTAAATAAAAAAAATCTTGAAGAAAACTTGCATGGTAAGGTGAAGCGGTTTTTCAATTTCAAGAGAAAAATAAATAAATAATTTCTTCGAAGATGCTGTCGATCGACTTTTAATAGAAGACACTACATTTTAATTAGATCAATGAGCTCTTCAATATTTTGCTGAGTTGACATTTTTCTACAAGTTGTCAACTCTTAAATACATACTTGTACTCAAAAAGGTCGTCGATATAAATGTTTTCTGTATAAAAAGCAAATTTCAACCGTTGTTATTTCTTGTCGCTTGGAAAGAATAGAAAAAAGGAGAACATACGAGTTATCATAACAAGGCACGATTAAAAATGGAACAAGAAAAACGCACTAAAAAGAAAAACACGTACCTTAAATTATTTATATCACACAGAAAACCGTATATGCTTAGTATTAAAAAATTTACAGTTAACCCAGCAGTAGGCGCGAATACCTACTAACATCTCTAAGTGCTCAGTTGCTAAAATCATTAAATCAATTTGTCATCTATACTTAATATTATAAATGCGAAAGAAACTCTGTCTCTCTGTTTATTACCTTTTCACGGCTAAACTGCTGAACCGATCTTGATGAAGTTTGGCAGGAAGATAGCTTGTATATATATTGAGGAAGGATATATAATACTTTGTATCCCGAAAATTGATGAGCAAAATTAAAACTATTTTGAGGTAAGGTAAGTGTACTAACAAAATCTTTAATGAGTTTAAGTTTAGATACATTACGTCAAAATGAATTCCAGTCTTGTAAATTTTCGTAAGAAAATTTTCGGTCGCGCCTACTTCCGGGTTAGTAACATAAGAAATCCCACTTCTATAAACAGAGCCAACATGGTGTAGGGACCTTATTCTACGTGTTGCTTTTGAATTTATTGTTGACACCACTGTGCTTTCGAGTTTTACCTGTACTGTGTGGAGTGTTCTTCGTGCAAAATTTAAATTCAAATATTCGATGCTGTTTAGTGAACTTTATTTTATCTTCCGTGTGAAAAATGATTGAGTTTCAAACTTTGGAGATGGGGACGGTAATATAATGTATACTACAGTATACTGCTAGCTATCTCCAAAAAAGTTCCAGCAAATTTTGTTTTTTGATATCTGGATTTTTTTTAAGTTGGATGGTTTAAAGTTTAAAGCAGTGGAGCCAAACATGTGACCTGTTAGACCCTCAAATGTGACCCAAATAAAGTTTATTAATTAAATTAATAAAATTGACTTAAAAAAATAAAAAAGCACATTTCAATTAAAAAAAAATTTGTAAATTCATTGAAAAGAACATAAATATAAAATTTAAATGAGATTAAATTTTTCTTTTTCCTCGCAATTTTTTTGAGATACCATTGGAAAGGGGGGGGGGGGGTGACCCGCAGACTCTCTTAGACTGAATTCACTTTCATAAATGAGTTTAATACCACGTGTTAAAGTGATTTTCATCTAACTTCACAGGATGCAAAAAAAATTATTTATACACAAAAATATGAAATTAATTTTTTTATAAAATGACCATTTTTGACATAAATTTTATTTTAGTTTACTAGTTCTTTTGACTTACCTAAATTCTCTATCGCGATGCCAGACCGCAAGTTGCAACCTCCTGGACATATCTTGCTTGGAAATTTGGAACACGAATATCTGATCGAAGTGTGGTTTATTCGAATTCTTTTTGACAGCCGTCCTTTGTAACCCGGCGCCACTAGAGCTGCTGCCGCCGCTCGTTTTGACATCAACATCTCCGGAATGGGGGATAAGAGATACCTGGAGATCATCAACAAGAGTTATTAATAAAATACTTGCAAATATATCAGTAAATGTTTTTACTTTTATAACAATTATATTTCGAATTGTTTTTAAGAATTAAACACTTTTGTTTTTTTTACTGTTTTACATAGAAATAATAATTTAGTCGTTTTTATTTCTGAATGGGTTACACAGAAAAAAACTGTATTAGAACAAGAAAATCTTGTTTTGTATAAAACGAAAACAATATTTTCTTAATATAAGAAACATAGTCTTAATCCAACTACGTTATTCCTTCGTTCAAGAATACTATAGTTGGTTTAAGAGATTATTGCTTATCTTGAGAAAATATTGTTTTCGTTATATACAAAACAAGGTTTACTTGGTTTGAGAAATCCTTTCTACCAGTGTAGATAAACGTAATATAAATTAAGAGACGACCTTCTGTACAAAATAAAAATTAATTTCAGTGTTCTGAAGAAGAACACAAAAAATAAATAAATAATTTATCGCAAAAGGAGTATTACTGCAATGAAAATTTATATGTTCCCATAATATATTTTATGCGTTAGGGTATATATATCTATTTCTATATCGTCCGTTGTACTGCAGTTGTGCCAACTTAAACAATTCAGAACTTATTTCATTGTTTACTGCGTTCCGGTTGATTCCGGGAGGCCGACAGACCGGAGTTTTGATAAAGTTTTACGTCACTACAAGTTGTACGAGATAAAATAATTACATTTGTACACTAGAAAAAAGAATATCGGAAGGAATTACATATATTTTTTTCTTACATGTATTATTATTATTTTTTGTCCATATTTGAATTAAATCATTGTTTCAGATGTAGAAACATAATTTGAAAGAAAAATGATTACGTTCTAATTATTTATAATTTGAATTTTATATAAATAAAAGTATGAATATTTTTATTTACAGTGTAATATTTATTTCAAAAGAATTAAAAGAAGCTATTAAAGATTTCATAAAATTTTTATATCTATTGATTATGAACTTTTTTAGTGTTATTACAATCCATTATTTTTAATGTTATTTTTTCTAGTTTTTATTTATTGTAACATTATTTCTCTTGGATTGAAATTGATATAGATTTATGGCTGATTTTATTATAGAGATTGAATTTATTAGTGGATGGATATCTTTTAAATTGTTTCTTTGGTCAATTTACCGTCACATATTATTAGCTAACGTCCGGTATTATAGAGGAATTAAGAAATTTGCTAGCTAGCAAGTACTTTCAAATGGGGTATCAAACTTATATGACAGTTCTCTTGGAGTTTTTAATAGATAGTTTCATGCTATGAAAACTAACTTTGAGTAAAAACGATACGCCGCTTGCAAATATCTGTTAAAAAGTCAAAGAGAACTGTCATATAAATTTGGTACCCCATTTGAAAGTGTTTGCTAGCAAGAATTAAAGACAGACAATTATAAAACATCCTCAGTAATGTATGAAGAAACGTTGGCTAAATATAAGACCAAAGAATGATCATAAAAGCACATTTTGTTATTATATTAATTTATTTTAAATGTTTTCATGTACTTAAAGTAAGTTTTAATGTAACACAATGAACATAAATATGTTCCTTAATGGGAAAAGGTTAAAAGAGGAAAAATATACGATATTATTTAGGACATGTACGTGTCCAACGATATCTAGATCTGAGGTAACGAGCTACGGTCATGGCACGCGCGACCTCATACGGTCGAAAAACATATGTTATTGATTGTTAAAAACTATACCACTGTCCGTAAGAAAAACACACGATTGTTGACACAATCGCATACTGAGGTAAGAGAGGGGAGGGTAATGGAGGTAATTGACTCCCTTATTCCCTAATTGAGTTTAATGTACTTAATAATTTAATAATATAGCTTGGAATTTACCCCTCTCTCATAATGCTATGACGTTTTATAATTGAAATGATTAAAACTGTTTCTGTTGATTACATTTCTCCTCCCACAATAGACATGGTGACTAATTAAAAAAAAACTATTCTATGATGATCTTACGTGTCTCCTATTTAAAATTTAATTTGAATTTGACGCCAAAACGCTCGCAGGTGAAATTTCAGAGTTGTGACGTCACACTCCTTGTCAGCAATAATCAAACATTCAGAGTTAGACAATAATTTAATTATTTTGTGTGTTAAAAATGAATTCCAAAGTATATAAGATCTTAAATAAGGTATGTACCTAATAATCTTGTAAGAGGAATTGATATTTGTCTAAAATAAAAGTCAATCACTTTTGACGTTTACTGATGCGTGACGTCATTCGCTCTGATTAGTGTTCCATTTAACATGGCGGATTGCTGTATTTTGCATTTTTATCTAAGCAAAAATTATATTTATCTCGTTTTTAACCCATTCATTACCGCTGTACTCAATTGGGTACAGTATACAAATATTGTCTAGATTTATGTTTTTTCAAAATAAAGTATAAGTAATCATTTGGATTGTTTTACGAAAGTATATTCTATCATAAAAAAAATAAATAAGAGATTAGTGTCGTATAGATTGATTTTTATGAGGTTTCAAACTGGCGGTTTTACCGCTATGCTCAGGTAAGTACACTAATTTGTTTATAACAATAATATAAACAGTCTATATGGTGTATGTTTTCATTGTTTATGTTAGATTATATAGTGACCTATTATATACAATAAGCATTTGGATGTAATAATTATTGTATCTAGAGTTATCGGTGTCTGAACATAGGTGTACCTGTTTGAGTACAGTGGTCACTTGGCTGTAATATAATATAATATAAATATAATTTTTCGTAATCGTCAGAAATGAATCGAAAAGAATTCAATCTCCGAAATACTTTTAGAGGACATGTAGAAGCTATCGATGAAATTTTAGAAGATAGTGAGGATGATGTTGATTACGATTTAGCCATCATACCACCAGAACCTAGTGTCGTGACTGATGAAGAAGAAGGCGCAGAAGTTGATTTGGCGAGCGAAACATTACTTCAAGACATTTCGGGCACCGTCGAGAAGTGGCGTAGTAACGGGGAGGTTTTGGGGACACCCCCCCCCCTCCCACCGAAATGTTCAATGTTCTAAAAAACGTATGTTTTGAGAAATTTCAGTTCAAAATACCTTCCAAAATTTAACACATATGTAAATATCCCCCCTCCGAAACATACTAGCCCCTCCCCGAAAATTCACATTTTCCACTGCCGTCGAGATTTTTGTCAATACTAGATGTGTTAGTCCCTCTAGATCTGACGATAGTAGCGATAATGAGCTGTTATCTGCTAAAAAGCGCGACTACAGCAACCGAATAATCCTGTTTGGCAAAAGTTTCCCCCTACATATTCAGCAAGACACCACGCAAATGGCGAGGTTAAAGTTCTGAAGGAACAAGTGAAAGAATCACTAAAAAATCTTACTCCAGCGCCAATGCAAATTTTTGAATAAATAAATTTTCCAAAATTACAATAGAAATATCGGTGGTGTTGACGAACTTGACCAATCTATATCACTTTATCGAATTGCTATTCATGTGAAAAATGGTGGTGGGCAGTGGCGTAGATAGCTTTTTGCGATGGGGGGGGGGGGGGGGTATATGACAGTATTAAATTTCATAAAATTATATTTTTCATTATGAAAATCCTCTTTTATCTGGTGCAAAGTACAAAAATTGGACTCATGGGGGGGATTGACCCCCTTACCCCCCCCCCCTACCTACGCCACTGGTGGTGGGTATTGTTTACATACATGGTGGACATGAAAATTGCTAATGGTTGGCGTTTACATGTTTTATCTAGAGAAGATCCCATGGACCAATCGAAATATACCAAGATTTTATCTTACGCAAAGACCTCATAGACTATCAACTCGTCCATCGTAATCTAAAGTGGAAGGTTTGCTTCAATAAAAAAGCCATTACGATGTGTTCTTTGCCATGCTAGAATGCGTTGATCAAGTAAAAAATACAAAAAAGTACTGCCCATCGAAAAACCATCTTTTGAAAAATTTCACCTGTAAGTGACCAGTGTACCCATTTGAGTACACCCCTATAATTTCCCCAAAAAATAAAAAAAAATTTTTTTTTATGTATTATCGTATTTTTGTACTTGTATGTATTGCTAATAAAAACTCATTATCGTCATAAACATATTGGTTTGTGTTTGGTCACTAATGGGTTAATATAAAAATAAATACATTTTTTAGAATATTTTTAACCTATTTCATTATTTAAAATCATAATTTCAATGATACTTTGTTACTGCCATCACGCCTATTGTATTTTTTATACAGTGTTCTCAAATAGAATTGATGTAAAATTCATATACAAATTTTTAGAAAAAAAATACATTTTATCATAATTTTGATTAAAAAAATTATGTTAGCAGAAAAAATCACACAGAATGAAAAAAATATTTTCATAAAAATCGATCTAAATCGGCCGCAATTCTACTGTACCGGATTAACGACCGGAGCCTTACTGTACATCATAAACTGGATGGTTTGACGAGTCCCCTAGGAACACCCAGACGAGGTAATGCGAGGGTGGAGACGGGGGGGGGCAGACATAAACATGCGCCGGGGTTGGTTTAATTGTTTTATAAGCTACTTAAAAATAATAATCCATATCTCTCATCGCGTAGCACGGACAGACAGACACACACACACATAAAGTGAATTAGTTAAGTTTGTTTTAGGTTAGAGGGGTGGGGTGTGCTTTTTCTAAAAGAATATGTGTATGTATATGTATATAGAAGTAAATTAGCCACAAGTTTTGCCACAAATTCTGGCTTATATGAAGGGTGAAACTAGAATTAAGAATATTTATGGAATAAGAGAGAATTAAGCTTAAATATAGTAGGGTTATGTGTGTACATAATACTTTTTTGACTAGATTCGTATTATACATTCGTTGCTCTACAATGTTTTTTTTTTATAAAAAAAAACATTTTTTTCTCGATTATTTCCCATTATATTAATAAAATAATTAATTATATAAAAATAATTATAACAAGAATAAATTAACAATGTATCTGACTTTATTTTTTTAATTCTAATTACCTACTCCATTGCATAGGGTTTGCATTTCTTTTTTATCGACTTTAAAACCCATATATTTTTTTCAATAAATTTTATAAAATACTAAAACCGACTTTTTTAACATAAAAATAGGTTTTTAAATTTTACAAATTTTTCGAAATTATTTTCAAAAGTTTTGAATAACTACTAAAATTACAGTATTGTAAAAAAGTGGATTTTTGCAAAAAATATATATGATTCCAACCCTAATGTTCGATTTCGTTAAAATTCGAAAACAGTTTATTTTAACTGTTTTTTTTTTCAAGTCGCTTTTTGTATAAACTATAGTAGTTACTACCTTTTGGCAGTATTCCAACGATAAATCTTGAGGACAGGGTGTGGGGTAATAATGATATTATTATACACAATAAGCAACGTGTTTATTTTGTTTAAAAATATTAAAACTGAAAAAATTTTAAAAGTGGCAAATATTTCAGTACTTTTTTGAAAATAAAAAATGCTCTTTTAACTGTCAACACTTATTGCAGATTACATTTGAGGATTTTAGGAATTTTTGAAAGTAATTAAAAACATAAAATGTGCCTCAATAATGAAAAATAATGTCAAAATATACAGAATTATGTAAATTATTTAAACAATTTCAGAACAATCGAACATTGGGAAGTGGGTGAAAAATTCATTACTAAATTTTACCTTCACAGAAAAAAAACAATAGTAAAAATTAAAAAAAAATGATAAAAACTCACTTTCTTGATCTTATCACTAGTTTCATAAATGGACATTATAATGCACTAATGTATCAACCCACATAAAGCTCATTTCGAGATAACAACGTTTTTGATGCGCGCAAAAAAACTACATTTATGATAATGTTACATTTATTTTTATTTGAAATTTTTTTTTTGATGTTTGGTTGGTTAATTATGTACATATTCTATTAAAATCTAAAAAAATATTTTTTTAATCAAATTCTAATTTGAATATATTTTTGTAGGTTGATCAATTTAAAACTATTATTTAAAAAGTAACAAATTAAAAACACGGATTAACCATATCCATTACAAAAATCTAAAATCATCATAGGTGGGCACAGTTAATCGAAAAGATAACTTCGTTAAAGCGTTGAAGTTAACCAAAAATTTTACGAAAGTTAAAGTTAACCGTTACATGTTTACCATCCAAAATGTTTGAAGACCTTTTTTTTGCTATTTCGACAACTTTCTTATGTATATACTTGTCATCAAACAACTAATATAACGGACTAAAGTTAACGGAAGTTAACAAAAGCGTTAACATTTTTTTTAGTTAACTTAAAAGTTAATCCGTTAAGCATTAACTTCGTTATTTAACGATTAACGAGTTAATGCCCATCTATGAAAATCATGATATACCATTATATGTTTTTAAAGGGGGCGAGGGTAAAATTAGGTTTAAGATAAATAAAATCTACAAAATACCCGTTCACAAACACCCCTATCACCTTCTCAAATCCCGTCTATATCGATATGACGTAGAACAAATCGTACACACCCGCCGTGAGTATGTGTGTGTGTGTGTGTATATATACATGTGACCATTATGACGTCATCGGGATACATCTGCAGTGGTGGTACGATTACTGACTTTTGAAAATACGGTGCAGATAAGAGATGGGTTTATAGGGACTGCAGTGTGTTGGAGTGAGATGTACAGTGTCCGTGGTCGGATTGTGAAGGGTCGGAAAACGGGATGGAAATATCTCGAATTGAAGAAATGTGTGTTTTGTAATTGTGGAAATTTAGTGAAATTAATTATAATAAAAATGTAAATTGTTCAGTTTTAGGTAGGACAAAAATTAACTCGTTTTTAGTGATCTGTGTTTCTTAGTATAAAAAATTTAATATAGATATTAAAATATGGGTTATATTTAATTGCATTAATCAAACATAAATTTTAATACTTCGCACTTAAAATTTTATAGTATCCACTTTATACATGCATGTGAACATAAATTTTAATACTTTTTTAATTTTTTTAATGCATAAAGTAAATATGTAACCGTTTTAAAATACATATATAAAATCACAAAAATCACATTAAAAATATCAAATTTTTGAGGCGAAATGAGGTTGGTTAGTTTTTACGTAAAGTTAAAATACAGAAAATCACAAAAATCACAGTAAAAAAATAAAAAATATGTAATTTTTAAATCTGACAGGTCAATTTTAGGTTCCAGGTATTTATTTTTAGTGGAAACTATTTATTTAAAGTGATAAAATTTGTTTTAAGTTCAATATATTTGTTTAATGTTGAATAATTGATTGTTCGTATACATTATATTTGTTATAATAAGTAAAAACTATTAAATAAAAAGTGTTTATTATTACAAAAAAGTGCATTTATATTTCATATTGGATGAAAACGCGGTTATAGAAGTCGATTCATAACCTATAGATATACACATATCTATAAACATATATATAATTCAATTAAAAACGTTTTATGTTTCAGCACTTATTCTGAAATTTTGGCTGCTAGCCAAAATTCATTCAACCCTCAACTGTTTGTAAATATTTCATTTGTAAACATAATTTTCCGGAGTGTTTACCTACAGCAAATATTCAAAAAAATATATATTAAATGGTGTTCCAACTACACCATAATAAATTATATACGAGTATATCAAAAATAGATAGTCAATTGAAAATATTCTTGTTTAAAAATAAAAATGCAATAACGTATCTCTAATAAACTTTTAAAATGCCCTTTGGTAAAGAAAATATAATAAAAACCTTACCCGAAAAAGAAAAACAGAAAAATAAAACTCAGACCGTTGCCACAAGGCACGGTTTTTTCCCGCAGTAAAATTTTATGGGACATTTTCCACTACGTTGGGTCTACACTTTTCCCGCCTTGAACGTGACACCAGAGGGAAACGGGGGGTTAGGAGAAATGGCGGGTTGTTCTTTTACCCTACATTCATAACACCTATTAAGTTTGTACAATGTATTGACGAAAAAAAGACAAACATTTACATATGTATATGACTTGTCAGTATGTCTTCTAACCAAGAATATTTAATACTGGATTGTACAGATACAAATCGATTACTTATTACACTATCAAAGAAATGTAATAAAATTTCTTTGATCAAAGAAATATGACAGTGTAATATGTTAACTTTTATAATATTTACGTAATATTTACCTTCATAATATTTCTTTTATCATAGATAATGACAGTTTCTTATATTTAATCAATGTTTTTTGACGAATAAAACAAAATGGCTACCGAAAAGTGTTCGTGGACGGTTTCGGCTACAAAATTACTAATAATTTAATATATGATCAAATCTTTGACAAAGATCTTTGACATATTTATTTGATAGTGTAATAGCCGCCTTTTATGGATAATTCATATATTTTACTAATTTTTATTTAAAATATTGGAGTATGGTTTTTGAGTAATTTGATATTAAAAATAGAGTTTTTAACACACGATAAATGAGAGAACTTGCCGAAAGTGCTATTTATTGAAATTCTACACAATTTGCTATACAGAGACGTTTTTAAAAACTAATTATTCGAAACTTCAACCCTTTTAAATACTATAAAAATTATAAAACAAATATTTTCACATGTAATTTATTCAAAATAATGAAAAACTAGCTCTGCCATTACAGAAAATTAGTACATGTTACTATTACTCTATATACCGTTCTATCTATTTCAATTTTCAAATTAAATTAAACTTTTTTTTCTTTTAATAAATAACAAAGTAATATATTACATTAAATGTAGGTACATGTGTTCTGAATATATCTAAATTAAAAACAAAACTTTTCGAAACCAAATCTTTTCGTTTAAGATTATAAAGAAATGTTTCTGATATACGGCAACTGGATTAATTTTGTTAGTTCAAAACGAAATATTCGTTAATCTATTAAATACTTAATTTTTGATTTAAACGAATTGTTAAACTGATTTCCGAAATTTTCGAAATTCGTCAAAAAAACGCATTAGTATAATTGTGACTTACGATACAATGAAATTTAACTTACCTTAACATAAGCGTTGATTGGTTTTCCACTCGGTCGATAGAGGTCTCTGCACCTGATTACTGAAATAAAATAGAACAGAGCTATAAATATAAGATAACCATCGTTTCACGAATGTCCAGTAATGAAGTATAAAATGAAATTTTCAACAACATGCAAAAAGCAAAACGTTTCCATGAAGGGTTTAAAAATTGAACGATTCTTACAGAAAACTTCGCGTGATATGTCTCTATAAACATTTACATTTTTTATATTCAATTAAGGTAATTACTGAATTAAAAATATATATAACTTACCATGGACAGTCAGTTTTCCTTCTTCATATTTAATCGATAATTCTAAAACACCCCTTTCAATTAAATCTTCTTTGGACTTGACACTAGGAGTTGTAGTTTCAGCTATCCTTTCTTCTCCTACGCCGTTATCTGACCCAGAATCCGGAGAATTAAACGACAAACATCTTCTGGACTTTAATCTAGGTTCTTCAGGACAGGCAGCAACCGGTGTCCAAGCTTCACTGAAAGGTGTTTCAGTAAACAGACTTGGGTTATGTTTCAGGACACTTTCAGGTGAAGGTATTCCATTAAATAAAGTTAAACCATATTTTGGTTCTTGTTCTTCGACTGTTTTAATTTGGTGGGGGATCAAGGGAGTTCCAGGACTTGGAATTCCTTCAGGAAGTGTCAGGATTGACGTGAGTTTGTTTATTTTCTTATACCCCGGTAAGGTATCTATTGGTTTAGTATCTTCGCTTAAAATGTTATCAATCATTATTGGATCTTGGGGAGTTAAGTTGATATCACTTAAAACACATATTGGTTGTCTTTTCATTTTAAATTCTTTATCGTTAGTTTCATCTATGGTTATTATTTCGTGAGTACGATCTTTCGTTAATGAGTTATTTACATTTATACTCTTGCACGATGAGTTAGGACTAGGTATACCGTTTCTTAAAGTTAAGCAATTATTGTTTGTTAAGTTGGTAGCACCTAAACGTTTCCTTCTGACACATCTCTGACGTTTCAGATGAAAACTCGAATCTAAACTTTCCTGGCTTATGTTTTTAACTTCAACATCTTGATCGACTGTCCTTTTTCTTTTCTTGTTCTTTGAACTGATATGTATGTTTTCCAAATGCGATTCTAGACTTTGTGAATCGTCTTTTGTTTTCATATTATCAGGCGTTTTAACTTCACGTTCATTAAAATATTTATCAGGAATTAAGTTTAATTCATCTTCAGTTTTTAAACATTTCTTTGATGCAGTTGATATGTTTTTCTTTTCCTGTTCGATATTGACGAAATTTTCTTCTTGCGTTTCATTGAGTTCGTTTTGTTTTACTTGTAAAAGATCTTCAAGTTTTTCCGTTTTCTGTTCGGTAGTTTCTAAAATAGCACTAACCATTTGATCTAATGAAAGTTCATCAAAATCTGACTCATCTGAATCGTTTTTCTCGTGTTTCTCAATCTCATTTTTATAACTAATCTTACTAAATCTTAAATCGGCAAATTTACTAGTTAAAGGTGATATTAATATCTGTTCATTTTTAGCTAACTTTTGAGTATTTTTTATCGAGTACGTTCTTTCAACAATTTCATGTTTATCTTTCCTTGATAATTTAAAAGGTGTAAATTGCATTCCTACATCTTCAGGAGATGTTAAAGAAGATATTCTTTGAAGAAAATCATCAACATTATCGACTCTTGTTTTTTTATTTGGTGGGCAGATTTCAGTACCATCTCTTAATTCTCTTAAACACGAAGGGTAATTTGGTAAAGCTCCTAAACTTTGATAAGGGGTCGACATAGTGTTTTTATTTTTTATAGCTAATACACTCTGAGTAGTCCTCATTGGACATGGGGAGTATTCAATTTGAAACGTTGGTAACGTCGACGCATAAGTGTTTTGATTTTCTAACGCACCCTTGAGCGGCTTTTCTATACAAACGTTTTCTAATTTAACCATATCGTTTTCGTCTATTAAAAACTGATCATCTTGTAAATTTTCATAAGTATTCCTATCACTAAAACTATGCTGACTAACAAATTTCTCAACTTTTTCTAATTGGTTTAAAGATTCATCTAAAAATAAATTTGAAAATCTCCTATCATCTTTAATTTTTATCGATTTGTCTGTTTTTCTTTTAACTTTGGTAGTATTTTCCATATCTTCAGGAATATAATAATTTTCAGCATCTTGTTTATACCGTAGACATAATTTCTTTCGCGTAGGCGTATGACAAGATAATTTTGAAGGGGGTGTTAAACTAACTCTTAATTCTTTAGCCGCTAAATGTTTTGTTTCATGAGGTTGACTTCGACACCGTTTCTTGCCCGTAGTTTTCCTATTAGGGGGTGTATTGGTTGGAGTAATATTGCTTACATCTCTCAATGCAACCGATTCAAAACGATAATACGAAACAAGTGACTCCCGGTTTTTCAATGTTGATGTGCACTGGTTTTCCTTGTTGCGATTCGATCGTTTGCCGCTAGAGGGACAGTGACTGTGTCGTCGCTGTGGTTTGTTACCTGACTGACGCTTGTTGTGGTTCGTATCTTTGGTAAGACTGTGTCGGCGAGGTATAGTTCGTGGATCGTCCGTTATGTGGCGCAGTACGTTCGACTGGTTTGTGTTTTCTAAATTCGACTGACTGGTAGCGCTGGACTTGTGTTCTGGTGCTAGAGACGTTTTCTTGACAATAGTCCATTTCAACATTTTGCTACTCGTCCTGAAAAAATAAATAAAAAAATATATTTACTATTTTAAAATATATAAGTAATTAAATAACATAAGGGTTGGTTTCCGTACATCACCCCTTTTTGATATGCGCTATTACTCACGTAGAAAAAAACGAAATCTTAAGATGTGGGGTAAGAAAAATGGGCGGATATTATTTACCCACAAACCTCAATTAGAAAAAAAGAAACAAATAGAAATAATATATCACATGACACCCCCTAACCATTGAAAGATATGGACAATTAACTACGATATTTGTAACAGTTTTAATGTACATAGAATTAAAAGGATCTTAAGTTTTAAATAAGGGTTATTATTGTCTTTAACTTTCAACCCCCTCATCGATATGCACTATTACATAAGAAGTCACGCAGAAATCTTAAGGGGGTGAAAGACATGTAGATAGTGTAAATTATATAGTGGTTATGTAATTAAATTTAATGTATGAGGAAAGGAGAATAGTATCATGGTTATTGTTTGTTGTAGGTGGCGTTGAATATCAAGATACGTGTAAAGATAGATCTAAGATTGCTGTGAGAATTTTTTTGTGACAAAGTTGACTAGATCGGTATCTTTTTGGGAAAGTTCGTTAATAATTAAAATGTAAGTAATCGTTGAATCTAGATGGCATGGGATTCTCGCTGATATAGACAAAATAAAGATTAAATATTTTTTATTTAATTGTATGATTCGTTGGGTAGATTTTTCAAGGATTCTTTTTACTTGCTTCGAATCTAATAAAGTAAATGTATTATTTTTAAAAATTATAGAAAAAAGTTAGGTAATTCAAAATATTTTTTTTGTACTTGTGATGTAATTTGTCTCGTCTCGTACACACTACCGAGCCAGAGACGAGATCGAGACCAATTAAACGTTAATTATTGATTTAAAAATTAATATCAAAAATATATAACCGAAATTCTTCAAAAACCTAACTGGTTTTATTAAAAAGTAATTTATTCCAATGAAAAAAAATATATTCTAAATTATATCCACAACGAAATAAAAAAATTTGAAAAATTTTAACAGAAAATATTTTTTTTATAAATTAATCAAAAAAAAAAACGATTAAACATAAAAATTAAAAATTGGAAGCAATCAAAATAAACAGCATATGTTATAAAAAATAGTTAATCAACAAAACAACAGTTTGATTGATAGCTATAAACCCATTTCAGTGCAATTAAGTGAACTTATTAACTGTTAAAGTGTAAAGGGATTGGGTTTTTATCAATTTATACAACATATGGTGCGTACAAAGAATTATTCAAACAATTGACATATTGTCAGTCCAAAGATGACTACAAAAACGGATTTGAAATTGAAAAAATCAAGTAGCAGATGGAAAAAAATAAATAAATGGTACCAGGTTGTATCACTGTACAAAATAATTTATTGCAGAGGATTTTACTGGAAATGTCAAGAAGTTATATAGACTGTTCAGTAGCCAAAACGCCCCCCCCCCCCCAAATAAATCGAAAAGAATTATTAAAAACGATATTAAAAAATTAGTCCCCAATTAAAAAAAATTTTTAATGTATTTAGATTCTGTAATAGATTGTATCAGATTAAAAATAATATTCTTATTAGAAAGATCTGATACAAAATAAATAAAGTATTTTTTGGCGAGGGGGTTACTTCGTCCAAAAGCCCCAAGTGCATTTTGAGAAGAAAAAAAAATTTACACATTTTTTTGCTCTTGAAATAATTAGTTATCGAATAAACGAAGGTCTTCATGAGTTTTTTCTCACTGTTGATATTTTTTTGATTATAATACACAAAAAAATATGTATGTCATTTATAATTCCTTAGTCCACCACTGATATTTGAAGTTAAATGTGATTATTGTTACAAAAAGGGGTAGTTTTGTTCATTTATTTTCTTATACCTCATCAATTTATTAATTAATTATAATCTATATTTACTTATAGATTAAAATAAGTATGCCAGTGTAATACTTAAGTGCTACTTGTAGCTTCAAACATATAACGTACTTAAAAACATTGAACAACTATGAATTAAAGTCGGATGCCCCCTCAACGCCTTGGGCAACAGGTGACTTGCGTTAGATGATGCACAGGTGTTAACCAGTGCTGGCAACGTGAAGGAAATGAGACAGTTTCATCAATTTACCAACCCCGTGTTCGAATTATTAGAGAGCTGTTATTAAATAAAATTTATAACCTGCTAGATTATCAGTTAATGACAAGTATATGTCAAGTAATTTGTATATTGATCTTGTAAACAGCTTTATAAAAATTATTTTAAAACAATTAAAAAAATTTAATATGGAAATATTTAAATTTATCATAATTATAAATTTTTAAGAATTTTAAAAAGATGTGGTATTGAAGATAATAATGCTTGAGTTATAGAAAAGTCATTAAATCGATGATTAACTTAATTTTAATTGATACTAGTTGAATAATATTAGTGTTTAATTTTTTAAATCTCTATTTTTCAGTACCTATTTCATTTACTTGTTCAGTAAATTAAAAAATAGTTTTCTTATTTTCTATTTACTTTGTTATTTTGTCTGAATTAATCGTTTAAATAAATAATAAAAAGACAGCACCTATACCCAGAAGAACATTATATTTCAGTAGTTATACTTATAATAAACATTAGTAAATGTTTTCTTTGGACAAAAAAAAGAATTAGAAAAACTATTTGTAGATATTATTTAAATGATATATGTTTACAATTTGGGGAAGGGGGGGCTCTTACAAAAATTCTAAGCTCAAGAAAAAATAAATAATATCAAAGGGTCGAATAATATATTCGATACTAGAAATCGAAAATAAAATTTCATAACTGTGTTCTCAAAATATTAAATAAAAACTAATTTTGGCAAGCGAAACCTTTGGGGGTCTGTAGCTCCCCTTACACGTGTTCATATGAACATTTTTGCTTTAAATATTTTTCTCGATGTTCAAATTTGGTCCACTTGATATGACTCATCCTGTATATAAATACTGCCAATTTTTCTGTTATATATAAAAATAAATAATATCTTCATAACTATCCCATTATATACATTTTTATAGTTCTTTTAATTTATTTGATCAATTATTTCTTCACCTCAATTTAAAGAAATATTACTCTATTACCAAACTAATAACAATAATTCAAAAAAATATATAGTTCATCTACTCGTAAATTAATAGCCCTTTCGGCAAAAACACAAAATAGAAAAGTTAGATTAAATCAACCTGTCGAAGAACTTATAATTTAATGAGTTTGCAATAAAAAATAATACCATATGTTTTACCTATTTCTGATAAAATAATAAATTCTACGTGAAAAATAATAGCATTTCTATTGGTAACCCCATGTTTTATTTCGGCGCTGTTATTTGTAACTTTACACCACCTGCTCTTAAGGTCATTAATGTTGCAGAGTGTTGTTTATTTTTATTGTATATTATAAAACTATTATAGTTATATAAAAATAATTTAAATGGTCGTTCAAATGAAGGAAGGACATTTGTATGACCAGGAAATAGATTATTTTTATAATATTTATCCTAATCTATGCTAATGCACTGTTTAGTTTTTGATGATATCTATATATGTATGTTTTGTAATTGAACAGGTGAAGATTTAGATTTATTTTTATAATTATTTTTTATTTTGCAGTCTTCCGATAATACGAACCGATAACATAATAAAACTAGCTGTCGGATCCAATTTTACCCGGGGATATAAAATTAAACTATATAACGTATAATGCTGTGGGGTGCGATCCTTTAGGTCCACACAATCAACTTCCCAACATGGTATGACTAACAATACTTGAATACTGATTACTTATTGTTTCCATAATTAATATTACTATGTTATAGTTTGTAAATATTTTTTTTAATATGTATATGATAAATTTTAATGGAATTTATCAGAAATAAAACTCACCCTTTGTATTATGAATATTAGTTTTCTAATATCCTAATAATGTCAATAATATAATGCACATTTTTAGAAAAACTAATCTGACAGTTTGAATTTTGAATTGTGTTGTTTCCAAGGCAACATGAATTATTAGATGTATTTATTAGTATGAAATTCAAATTTTGATGGTGGTTTTCATCCCTTTAATGGCTGTTTGGACCCATATAAAAAATAAATACTGAAATACACGTTTCATTATTTGTATTGTATAGTATTTATTCTAAGTTCCGACTAAATTCGACCAAGAAAAAAAATAAAAATGAAAAAAAACACCCTTTTTACCCCCTAGGGGTTGAATTTCGAAAAATCCTTTCTTTCAGATCATATTCACGTCAAGACGCTTCGATTAGCACCCCAACGAAGTCAATAGCATTTTTTGTTCGCGAGATTTCGTCCCGGAAAAAAATGACACGACGTACGTACATACGTACGTACATACACACACACACACAGACATTTTTCTAAAAATAGTGTCAATATACTCTAATGCCCTTGAAACATGAAAATATGTTAAAATTTTTGATTTCGATTTTCGGACCAATTACAATAACTCCCTATTGGGAAGTTAAAAATATATTATTAAAATAAGTACTGTAGACCGGCTCGATAGTCTGGATCGACGCTAAAGCCTCAATTAAGGTATATATTCCCTAAACGTATAAACTTTTATTATTGTTAGTATAAAATTTACCTACAATTTAATAGTTTAATTAGATGTAAAATAAGTTTTCATCAAATGAATTCGTATTTAATGGGTATACAGGATGTTCGCGGGAACCGAGTGATCATTTCTATTAATATTATACTTGTTATAACTTGTTTTCTATCAATTTTACCATCATACATGTATTACTTTTTAACTTTATGGAAGTTGTATTGTACCTAAATAAGCGCTCTCGATTCTAGGATTAAAATCATTACTTAAGACCCGTTTTTTGTTTAGGTTTAATTAATAATTCGAATAAATAACATCAATAATTAAATAATAGGATTTTAAAAGATTTTAAAACAAGTCATAACGTTAAGTCTGACAGCCGTCTGCTTCAACTAAAATACGTAAGTAAAACAAGGACAGCGTCAACATACCCCCCCCCCCCCCCGCCTGGAAAATATTCCAGGACCGTGGGAGTCAAAAAATGAAAATACAATTTTCAACCACAAGAAACTAAAAAGTTTTCTAACTTAAATGCTTAACCTAACGCAAAAAGAAATCCTTTGTCATAGGACCCAAAAAAGGAGTACCTTGTGATATTTTTATCTTTTACATTATATGAAAAATCCTTTCGTTTTCTGAATGCTACAAAATAAAACAGTTAGTCATGTTGACAACTGAATGTCACATTTTCCTTTTGTTCCTTTATTGTCATTTAAAGAACAGCCCCCGCGTAAAATGCAAATGTGCGAGCTACTTTCTAATGCAAAAGTGTGTCTTTAACCCTTCACATAACGACTTTACCTTTATCTTCGTCACATCTATGCGTCATGTGGAACGCACGAACTAATTTTTAAAATTTACTATTTTTTTTCTACACGCACATAAATTAGAAAAAGACGCCCATCTGTTTAAGTACGACTTTTGCATTCCCCATCTCATTTTATTATTTTTATTTGAGGAATATAAATGAAACAAAGATGGGTAAATTTTCTAACATGGTTTTAGTATATTTTGTCTCTTTTTGGAACATTTTGAGGGGGTGTCTTGTCTCAGTTTTTTACTTGGCACACGACAAATTTTAAATAGTATAATAAAATGAATAAATTTATTTCATTTTGTTTCTTATTCATGAATTATAAAAGTAGGTAGCGCTAAATTATTTATGTTGAAGTAAATATGTCATATGTTTTGCAATTTTAACTTATGTTAGTTATAGATTCTAGAGTGCGTCATTTATTTATCTTTACAATAGCTTGTCCTTTTTCATCACTGCCGGGCTGAAACCCCAGGACCTAGAATGTGAATTTTCAAATGTGTCTTTTTTTTATGACGTAAGCACCCACTAAGAAAATATTTTACGAAATTCAACTCCTATGGGAGTAAAAGGATGTGTCAAAATTTTGTAAAAAATATATTTTTTTTGTATTTGTGTTAATATTTCTATGACAAATTGAAGTTTGATGCATGGAATACAACTAAAAAATTTTGAATTTTAGATTTGATTAAAAGTATGTTTATTTTATAGAAAATGAAGTGAAAAGTTGAAATTTTCAAACCGCAGGTCTGTATCTCATAACGTTCTCGAGATATGGTCTCTCAAAGTTTTAGTTTTTTCCAAAATTTTAGAGAAAAATGGTTATAACTTTTGAACGTGTGGTTGGATTTGAATTTTGTCGACAGATTTGAATTCAGCGTACCAAAATCTATATAATTACATATACAACACATAAAATTTCGACAAAAAAAAATTTGTCAAAAAACCACATTTTTTTAAGGTATACCCCTTGGAAAAATTTCAATTTGGAGCAAAAAATTTTTTTTCGATTTTTAAAGTATTGTACATGTAATTATATATATTTTGACATGCTGATTCCAAATCCGTCGACAAAATCAAATCCGACCTCACGTTCAAAAGTTACAGCGATTTTTCTCAAAAATTTTGAAAAAACTAAAACTTTGAGATGCCATATCTCGAGAACGTTATGAGATACAGACCTGTGGTATGAAAATTTAAACTTTTCACGTCATTTTCTATATAATAAACACACTTTTAACAAAATCTAAAACACAAAAAATTTCAGTCATATTTCATGCATCAATCTTCGGTTTGCCATAGAAATATTAACTCAACATACACAAAAATAAAAAGAATAATCGTAATTTACTATATAAACAATAATTATATAAATCAACTATTATGTCTATGTAATTTGTGATTTAAACCATAATTTATTAGGTAATCTCATTTGAACCGAGTTATTTGCGATTTTGTATAATGAATAAAAAAACAGTTTAAAATATCTATTGTTATTGATACTACGTATGAAAGCTTCAAAATATACAAAAAAAAAATAATTAATGAAGTTTTGAATGTTTTGATACAAAAATATAATATTATAAGTGAAGTATTTTTCAGAAAAAAAAATACGATGAATGAACAGTTTTGTAACATATATCATACACTGGTAGAAAGGATTTCTCAAACCAAGTTAACCTTGTTTTGTATAGGTATAATGAAAACAATATTTTCTTAAGATAAGCAATAGTCTCTTAAACCAACTATAGTATTCTTGAACGAAGGAATAACGTAGTTGGATTAACAGTATGTTTCTTATATTAAGAAAATAATGTTTACGTTATATACAAAACAAGGTTTTCTTGGTCCAATACAGTTTTTTTTTGTGTGTAGGTAAAATTCATTAGAAAAACTTTCCTTTACACTGTAATTTTTTTTTGCGTCGAAACAACTGCATATTTTAGATATACATAATAATCTAAAAAAGCAATTCGCCATATTTTATATCAATTTGTCAAAACCTAAAAACTGCTCATACAAAAAATAACACAATACAATTAAACTGTACAAAAGAATTAAATGGCACATGCATTTAAAAAAGAGGTGAGGGTGATGTTGTACTATAACAAATACAGTTAATAACTGACACTTAAAATTTAATAATTAACCATAATGAATGAGCGTGGTCAAACAATAATAACTAACGCGTGGTACTCAAAGGGTTAATAAACGTGTAGGGTTAAATGACCCACGGATCTCTTCGGTGACATTATGGGCTTGTGGTTACTACCAGATGGTGAAGCGTTAAGAGTTATTATTAAATGTCGGTACACTAAGTTATAATTATTGTCCTCTATTAGAATATGATGTTTTTTTTCGCATATTGGGAACATATGGTTTGATAAAAATGATGTATGTACGAAAAAAGTACGTTATTTTAAATGTTTGTTAGTTATAGAGACTGTAGGGGGCTATATGGGAATTGGAAAACTTGTAAACAAACAATTCAGAAGGCAAATTGACTAAATTCATCAAAAATCGAGATGTATTATGTTTTACCAAAAAAAATCCAAATATTTAGATTTACAATCAAATTGAAAATTTTACCACATATGTACATAGGTACAAATAATAAGTATTCTCTTAAAATTTAGTGATTGACACTCGAAGAGAACATATTTAAATATACGCCAAAAATATTCAATTTTTTTGTAAAAAAACGGTGGGTGAAAATCTCTGAAAAAAATTTTTTTTCGAGTGTTCTATCGATAAATCTTCTCAAAACAAAATTCATAAAAAAATATTAAGTGTTACAGTCACAATAAAATAAAAACCGAAAAGCACGTTTTTTTCCATATTATACCATAAATCTTTAAGTTGGCAAGCTCTAATTTTCAGGAAATTTTTCTTTTTCAACTAGAAATTGATCAGCCATATAGATTTTTTTTAAATCGTTGGAGGCAGTTTTTACATGTTTATTTGGCTATACCCTTTAATATCGAGTAAAAAAATTGCTAAAGCCTCGGAAATTTCTTTTATATCTGAAGTGATCAAAGATTGAGACAAAATAATATTTTTTCACTAGTTTCTGATCTGTGGAGACCTGCAAAGATTTGTAACGACCTACAACGATCTTTTTAGAGATCTACAAAGATCTTTAAAGATCATTGTAGATCGTTAGAAAGATTGAAACGTTGAAAATTAATGAATTTATTTTCAAGATCCTGAATTTATCAATATCATGATTTAACTTTCGTGGTCTTCATTGAAGAAAAGAAGACCAAGAAATGTTAGTCGAAACATCAAGTGGGGCAAAAATTCAACGTGGAATAAAACTCAAAAATACCATGTTTAAATAATTGAACAACAGCGAAAGTCTATGTTCAAAAAATATACATGATCAACGTTTCATTATATGTATAAAATATTTTAGAACAAATATTTTTTTAATGAAAAAAAAAAATGTTTAGAAAGAAATGTCAAATTAACAGCTTCTGGTTTAAATAAAAATCAACAACAGCATATGCTGTATTAAAAACCAATATGTCACATCGCATGTTCCAGATCGACATAAAAAGAAACGGATAAAAAAAACTTGATATAAGTTAACCAAATAAAGCAATTAATTTATTGGTTTTTGCTGATCACGCAACCCCTGAACCAGGTGGCTAAATTGTAATAAGCACCTACTACATACAGCTATATGCTAATTTATTTTTTATAGTTATACATAATAATATGGTTTTTATATAATAACATACAAATGTTGTATATTTTTATTAGTTTATTGGACATGACAGTAAGTATGGGTGTACTTTTATTTAACACTTTTTTCAGTATTATACATAAATAAATAAACATGCATTGCAGAATTAAAGTCAGTTTTTTTTCAGTATACTTAATAGTAAAAAAATCTAACTTTTTTATTATACTTTACAATATATAATGCGGTGTTTACACCGAAAAAACAAAACAGAAACACGGTGTTTTTTTGACAAAAGGGCAATAAACCCTATACATTTTTAAATACAAAGTATTTTAAAGACACGATGTTTCTGTTTTTTTTTTTTCGGTGTAAACACCGTATAGCGGATGGCTTGGGATACATCTTTATTGTAGAGAATTAATTTAAATGCTAAACTTATTAGTGAAACCAATTTTATTGTTTCAAAAAACATACCAAAAATAACCGATTTTTTTAAAACAGTCCAAAACTAAATAATAAAAAAAACTTTTACGATAAGTACATTCTGAGATAATAATTGTTCTACTAATAGATTCAGTTCAAAATTTTCATCGTAACCAATTTCTTGGTAAAATTAGCCGTTATGGAAATATTTACGGTGAAAAATCTTGTTATAGGTACCTATTATTCGTTGCGTTCCAAAAACTGCCCTTCACATTAGGCATTGAATGCGATAGTAGGCTGAGGATTACCCAAATAGTGCACGTGACAGTTTTTACGTAGAATTTCATGTCAAATCTTTAATTTCCTTAATATTTTTTTCTCCGAGCGGTAGTTCGGATGAAAAATGGGAAAAAAACTGGAATAAAATCTACTTCGGGGGTAGTTTTTTCACGTGAAAGGGGATGTTCCATCCAGGATCCAGGTGGGGACTTTTCGGGTTCTTATTCCGAACCCTTCTGAGAGTTCGCGGACAAAATATCAAAACTGTATGATTTTTTTCTTCTATTTGGCAAATTTTTATCTAAATACCATGGACTATGTTATTAGAATGCATGTAAGTTATTAATCAAAAAATAAAATTTAAAAATAATATTTTTTTAAATCACGTAAAAGTAAAGCATTTTTATCTGATACAGTTGACTAAGAATGAGTCAAGAATAACAACATATACATTTTATATTTTATGCATATGCCTATTGATATAAACAGTTAAACATTATCGTGTAATTACAAGCCTAAAATATGCAATTTGATTCAGATTAACATAAAATTCAATCTGCAAACTTTTGCGTGAGCTACAGCCATTAACATCGACTATAAAAATAATAAAAACTGCATCTGCAGTCGAAGGTGGAATATAGGAAGTGATTATGCAATAAATATATAACAGGGGGACGGGTAGGGGGTGAAAATCGTGGCGGTTAAAATTTAAATCAGTTCCTACCTCACGAACGGGTCTTTGATTTATCTCAGATTGTGGTAGCCTTGAAATGGATTCCACGGTGGAAAAAATACCAATTAACTTTTGGACAGTAAAAAATATATATAAAATATTTCAACCATGATGTAGGTGAGTATTTCTCCACTAATTGGGCAACTTGTCTCACACTAATTTTATTATTTTAATTTCATTTTCTTGTAATATTTATAAAAGATGAAAATTAATAATAAATTCTACTTGTGCGTAATATAAAAAGTTACAATAAAAATACTGTCACTTATTTAATATTATTTTGAAATCGTAAAACACAGTACCCTGGTCAGTCACCAACCCAGAATAACTGTGTCAAAATACTGAATTTCAGAAACACGTAATTAAAAATATTAAATTCACTGTCATATTATCAGAGATTAATAATTATCAAATGCAAATACCATATTTTTTTTTGTGAAATTGATGTTTATTAAAAATGAGTTACACTTTTGTCGTGAAATTCTGAGCACAGTCCCCTATGTCGTTTTTTTTAAATCTGTATTATATCGTACACGGAAAGAATATTCTTTTAAAAATTAACAGAAAATGCTGTGAACCCGAGAACAGAATCAACTTCTGAAAAAAATTAACAAAAAAGTCGGTAGAATTTAAAATAAAGTATAAATGAAAAATTACAAAGACATACTGGTAAATTTTAACATAGTACCTATTAAAATTTATTTACTCTGAGAAAGTAATATACGCTATTCTTTAATTTAATTTCTTGCATATGAAAACTTCACGTACATTCTCTATAATTTTACTATGTTTCGATATTACTGTTCATATTTGGGCTATCGCCGTCATAGAAACTGCTATACAGTATATTGAATTGTAGTAGACGTTCTTTTAAATTTTACCATGTCGGGTGTTAAAAATTTCTAGGATCAATTTCGTCCTCCCCTTAACATGTTTTTCATGTTAAAAATTAACATAAATTTTTTTCAGTGTATAATACCTACTGCAAATTGATTTGAGTTGAATGATGGACTGTTTTTGTCTAATTTTATTTTCGATATAATTATGTATTTGAATACGAAAAGGATTCATATATTTTCAATTTAATTAAAAAATATACATCGACCTGCATCGGTTCCATGATATTCAAATTAAAAAATCACCAAAACTAATTCACCCCTACATATCGCTTTACAGCAATTCGGCAATTAAAACAGACAACCGAAAATTAACTACACCATATGGCTTTACGTGTTCTAAACATGGTCAAGTCACAACGGTTGAAGGTTTCCAACCAATAACTCCTACAACAATCAAGATAATTTTATTATATTCAAAATCAGCAAAACTGAATTAAAATAAAATTTATAAATTTCAATCTTTATTATATATTAAATATCATAACACAGTTAAAATGTTTAATTGTTTCTAATATGAAATGAAGTAATACAATTTGTAATAATCTAAAATAATAACTAAATATACTCGGTAGCGTGCTATGACTAGGGATAAAAAACCGGTAAATTTATCGATAAATCACGAATAATGTATTTTTTCCCATAATACGCAGAGTAAAAAAATCTTACAATATTATATGATAGTCTAATTCATAGGTGTCCAACCTTTTGACCTTCGCGGGCCGCAGAGCGCAAAAAAAATAGCGAACAAATTTGTTAAGGGCCGCAAAAAATTTGAAGACCTTTTTTGGTTGACTTAATTAATTAATTTATATCTCTGTATCTACACTATATATACTTTATATGACAAAAAATCTGAAGACCTTTTTTTTACCTGATATCGTTTTCATATATTACTTTATATTACTTATTTTCATATATTCCTTTTTTTTTAATCTTTTGCGGGCCGCACGAAATGTGCTCAGGGCCGCATGCGGCCCGCGGGCCGCGGGTTGGACAAGCCTGGTCTAATTCATTCTTCTTTATTTTTTATAGGAATATGTTTTTTTGATTCAAAATACAAAAATACCGGTTTTCACACACAATTTTACCAAATTATCGGTAGATTTACAATCCCTAGTTATGATCGTTGGAGGTTCTAATAAAAAAAAAATTGGGTTGTATTTCAAGATTTCTTCTGCTAAAATAATTTAAATTTTATTTTTTATTATTTGCAAAAAATAATACCTAAATAGGTTTTTGAATAAATCGCGTCACCACCGATTTGGCTAAAAATTGCGATACTGACCTAACTTTTATTACAGAAACACCTTAAGATGTTCATAGCAACGTAACCATTAAAACGATGCGGCTCTTACCCAGAAAATTATTTTAATTAGCCAATAATTATAAAGCTATATAAAAGATATGCACACATATACACAAACACGGTTAAGCGAGTCACAGATCAGTTATATTCAAATTAGTTTATGTCGGTACATGTGCACTATTCCCACCTTGTATACATACATAATACGTTGTATAAATAGGTGTAACATATGTTACACTCTGAACATACCGATATTGTAAAAAAAAAATCAAAATGTTAAATGTAAAAAAAATCCGCGATGATTTTTTATACATCGAAATATTGAGTATAAATAATTGTATCTAATGGTTCTTAATTTTATTATTAGGAAAGCCTTTGTAATTAAGTCCAGTTAGTAATTTTGATAAGTTAGGTTATGAGAACTAAAAAAAATTCGCTACGTAAACAAAAATTTAAATTAGATAGGCATTTATAGAAAAAAATAAATATATAGTTTTAACTACTGAATATTTACTTGATATTTTTCTGATTCTACTGAATCAGAAAAATATCGATCTATTTCTTAAAGAACTAATTTTAATTTTATAAAATGTTATGTAACATAAAATACAGAAGATAAAAAATTGCATATATGTGTCTTACGGATTATCTTAATTTATATCAAACAACAATAAAAATATATTTGCATAATAAACTTAATTAAAGCTGACTTAACCAGATGTTTTTATCAAACGGTTTAATATTTCACGTTATCAATTTTATATTCATAAGACACATGACATTGCTGAGTACATTTGTACACACGTTATTTTTAACTTAAGTACATTGTTCATACCTGACTTAAACCAGATGTGATAGGACAAATCTTATGAATTATTTAACACTAACAACGACATATTGTACAAAACTAATTATTAACAGCAAATTGTCTTTCTGAATTAAGTGACTTAAGTAATGCTTCGGCAATTCCATAGATCATGAACCGTATTCAAATTACTTCAAAGCAAATTTACATGTATAATAATGTACTCTAGTACAATTGTCTTATAACAACGGTTCAATATCGTACTTAAGTTAGGCCAGAACTAATTTAGTCGCGTGCCATATACAATACGTACCATACTTAAGTCGTTCCACCGATCAGAAAGATATACATATTCATTATTTAACCACGCCTACTCCATGCTCCATTTTGTGTAGCATATGGATCCAAGAAAGCTCTGACCACTTGTTAAAAACAAAGACAGTTGGGGTTGTAATTAAATTTAATTTCGTGAGATTGAGATCTTGCATATCTAATGTGGTACGCCTAATAAATCACCCTGTATATTAGAACCGTGATGATAGAACATAACATATTTTAGAAGGTCCTTATATTTCTTAAATATGTTTATATTTTTGGGAAATAAATTATATTTCTATTTACAAAAAAAATGGAAAAAGTATTAATTTTATGACCCATTCATTTTTTTCTTAGCTTCAGGATGTAGATCACGTCTTATCCTCAACAAAATGCACATTAAAAAAAAATGAAAAAATTGCTGTACGATTAAAAAATTTCAAACCGTTTTAATTCATTTCATTTAGGGTTAAATCTCCCCCCAAAGCCCCAAAAGTTACAATGAACTGTGCGAAACAATTACTCCGATTTATCAACAAAATGAACAAATATTTAAGATACCTGGTATCAAATTACAAAAAAACTTGCATTTAAAAAAGGCAGGAGAAAGGGTGTTGAAGCATTCTTTTCATTTTCATAAGTCAAAGGATCATAGCAATCTTGATCTGGCTTATCATTGCAATCGATTTAGTTCCAACGACCGCCGCCAGAGTGTGAGGTGGTATGTCGCATACATTGTTACCAACCGGTTGAAGCTAAATGAGAATCGGATGGGAGGATAATAATGCAAAACAACATCTATACAAATTTGTTCAATAAAACCACTTTACGTGTATTTTATAATTTGAAAAGAACATTTTTTTACCTAGTTAACAGTATTTAGCATATAATGTAACAAGATTATTGTTGTTGGCCTCGTTTTTTTTATATTTATTTTTATTAAGGGATGTTTTAAATATTGTATTAAAATAAATACATACTTAATATTGTCAGTTATATTTTTTCAATACATGAGTTGAACTTCTATAAGATCGACATCAAGAAAAAAAAACATTAGGTATTATAAATATGAGAATATTGTGAAGTAACATAAGGGTCAGTCCGCGGTAATCAATAACAGGCTATTTAACATTAATTTTCATAAACCAAAAGAAAATTAGAAAAATGTTAGTTAATTTTCAAAATATTTCAAAAAATTTCCAAAACATTTCAAAACAGATAAGAAATAAGATGAAATCACAATAACTTAGATACTTATGAATATGTGATGATCGTGACAAACTATTAAAAGTCTTTGACAATTACATATCAAACGTGACGTTTGACCAAATTAAAAAAAAATTACCCTCACCAACAATAATGACTAAGGGTGACCGCATTTATTATAAATTTAATGAATCTATTGATGCATTTGATAAATAATTGTTATAAGTATTAGGTAATAATATTAATAAGCAATTAAATACACAAATAGTACTCTTATTGTATCCATTTATTCAACGTGTCACACCCGTCACAATGTTTGTTGAGTAATATATGATTATACAGTAATTTCAATATTTTCGCTAATATTTTGAGATTTTGAATAGTGGTTGCAAGACTTGCAATAGTTGGCGTCACACCCGTCACAGGTCATTGAACGCTGTCATTTTTTTGTAAAATAACCGTATACCTTTTATTCTTTCAATATACATGTATTACATTAAAATCTATAGAAAAATGGTAACGTCACCGCGGACTGACCCATAAGTATAACTGAAAAATAAACAAATTATAATCCTTATTAGAAAATTTAGATTATAGAAATAAATTTGAATGATACAAAATAAAATGACTCATCCTACATTTTTTGCTTATTTTTCTAGAAATTAGTCTCTGCGTCTACTGAACGAATCAAAATTGAGTACATTAATCTAGCATGATTCTCGACTTCTGGGTACAATCCACGTCTTTTTTAACATTATATTTAAGACCAATTAAACTTTTGACGAAACCGCTCAAACTTCAAAAAGAAGAGAGCAAAAAAATCTCTTACGTAAATTTCGACGATATTACAATACCAAAAGTCTCAATAATATAATTCAAAAGAAATAAAATAAAACCACCATAAAAAATCTGTATTTAATCCCTTTTCTATTTACAAATATTTTTATTTGCACATTTCCGAAAGGGTTGAATCTATATCTGATCTATTATAATACCAAATGTCTAATAAAAAAGTAATAAAATCACACCCCATTTTTACCGCATTCTTTACCTAATTTAACAACTTTTAATTTGACATGGTTGGTGACTTTTAGAGTTGAGCCAGATGCTATAAAGTTTTTTATTTGTTCTTATTTACATATTCTCATAAGCTATAACAATATTGGTATATGATAAATTTATGTACAGCATATTTGAAATTTAAATATTGTATATATTTTTTATTTATAGTATCTCAACTGCCAGTTTTATTGCTTATATTAAGGACATTTTTATGTTTTTTTATTAAAATATGAAAGGAAAACTTAAAAAAATGTATTGTGAAAATTAAAAATTTTGTCGTAACTAAACATTTTTTTATCGTTATTAGTTTAACCCTTTTTCAAAAAAAAATATATGTTGAAAAGTAAAAAAAATAATAAGCGGTATTTTTGGCGATATTGAGTTATATATATACCATTAAAATCAGTATTTCATACCGCGTCGATTGGTACATTCAATGATGAAAAATACGGCAAAAGTATTACAGAAAAACTACTGTCATTTTGACTAAATTCAAATAAACTCTTGCAATTTTATCAGATATAAAAAAAATAGTGACAAAAAATTGTAAGTATATTCATTCCACTGTAAAATTTGTTATATGTTGCTTATTTAGATTTATCTTTCCAAAATTTCAACCTATAGATGATCTACTGTATAATACTTTTATATATGGTCAGCACAAATTTCAACCCCAAGAAACTTATAAACATCAAAATATAAAATAAGTACAACATACACAAAAATATATAAATTTTCCATAGCTAGTACGCTACGTACTGATCCAACAGACAGACAACAATTTCACGAGCCATTTCAAGCGGTATGTGCCTACCCCTAAATAACCAACCGATCAAATTAGCATTAGAGGTTTTTTTTCGCGTCTCATACCGTCGTCATCTTCCGTCTTCTGGCCGGAAAGACCAGTTAGACGTGAATTTTTTTTTATCTTGTATCGAAGTAGAACCGTCTATGGGTACGAGCAGACGAAATGGACCAATGTTAGGACGATTTTACAAATAATACAGGATGGTTACAATTATCTGGAAATAATATCAATTTTCCATACCTTTTTATGTAGCACTTGTCAGTTTTCCTTATTTTAATAATTTTCTTATTAAGTATAACCTAATAATTAATATTCCTAGATTTTTCATAATTTCCCTGATATTAGAAAAATATCGCGTTATCAATAAAATATGTTGTTATATTAAATAACGTTTGATCGATTTGAATTTTGATGTTTATTTTCTGCTATGATCTTGAAATGTATTTTGCTAAATATGTTGTAATAAATATCTTCAAAATTCCTAGAAAATGCCCATGGCAATGTTTAAGGACCATGACAACAAGTTTTGCACCCAGAATCCAAGAGAAATAAAATTTAATTGTGATAATCTTAAATTTCCACTGTAAATGTGCTACGATAAGTTAGTTGAAAAGTTACAATTTTAAATTTTGTGACATTGGTTAGATTTTATTAGTTAAGGTATATTCGAGTATTGATTTTTACAAACTTCACGAAATAAAATAATTTATTTAAACAAATTAAATTTTATTAACAATCATAACGGATTTTTTGCACAAACCACCTTTTGAGAAACACGTGAAAGAATATAAAAAAAACAGCATAACACTTTATACACATATCTCTTTCCAATCCGTCAAAATCGTCAAAGAAAAAAGAACCTTAAAGACACATGACATAAGTGTGTTACACATAAAACTACCATCGTATGCAGTTGGCCATGGCAAAGAGACCCTTAAATACACGCATCATACGGTAACGCAGTAAGCCATGGAAAGAGGCTATCGCCAGGTGCCTTCGATCCAGAATTGTAAAGAAATCTAAAAACGAAGGTAACTTAACCTTATATAACTTTCCGATGAGCATATGCCCTGATTCCGTTCTACCTTCGACTTTACCCCAACTTCTTGTTAACAATAGGTGATCTGATTTTAAATAACACAATACTTACATAATATTATATACAAAATCATCAGATGGCGAATATTTCTCACGAAATAACGATATTTTTTTTTCTCTGGGCTTTCGTCCCGTACACAGCATTCGGAAGAAGATTTAATTTCCGGATCAATGGACATTCTGTGCCTTCTCATTTAGGTACAAATTATTTTCTGAACCCTGAACTACCTGATTATAATCTATAGTTAAGGTTTAAAGGTTAACTGTACGCTAAAATATCGGTGATTCAATTTTTTACGCTATTCTTCTATTATCGAATGGAAAATATGCTACATTGATTAGTATCGACAGTTTTTACAATCTATTGTTACATTTAATATATCTCCCATGCTTTCCAACGACCAGAAAAGATATACACTATCAATTTATTTATATGAAGTTGTAACATACACGGAATTGTGGGGTGTCAAAAAAATACGCCTCTTTTATAAAATATTAAAATATCTGACGAGTTCAAATCGATATATGTCAATATTTGATGGAATCAATATGATTAATGGGAAAATAATTTCATGTATACCTGAAAAATATTATTTCACCTTATATACGCATTGTCAAAATCTAAATATTATATGAAACTAAACAAATCAAATAAAAAAAAGGAAATCACGGTAATGTCGGATGGAGGGAACCTCCAGGTTTTTGTCTAAAGTTGAATTGGAGCAAGGAAAATTTCACTTGCTCTTAATAATGAAAATATTTATGTTTTCTTATAATCATTTAATGAAGATTTTTCATTTTTACATTTTGACTATGTTTTGCACTAACGTATCAGCCGATAAAGCTCATTATTGGAAAAATAATTTGGCGTTTGGTTGGTCAATAAGAAACTTCTTCTAATCAAATTTGAAAAGCATTTTTTTTTATAATCGTTATCACTTCAACAAATGGAAAATAGTTTATTTGCAGAAAGTGCTTTTTTTAAATTATAATTAAAATAATTCTTTAGTTTTTTGTAATATTGCAAAATTTATTTTGCATTCACAACTCAAAAATGATTTTTGTGTGGATTGACATAGTTAATTTATATTGATATATTTCAAACTGCAACATAATATTTTTGCCTAAATTCCAGATTCCAAAACATTGGATATCACATTTATATGGCCGGTTCCATATTACTTGCATTAAAAAATAAAATAAACAAGATATATTGCGGTTGAACCTAGAGAGCTTTATTGGTCGAACGACTTAAGTAAAATTTATTATTCTAAACAAACTTAATCAACATGCAAATCCATTCGACAAAAAAAGAATCCTCAAGCTGAAATTTACGATAGATTTTTTCTAGATCTAACGGCATAAAATAACGTATATATATGTACTTTAATTCACCTGCAGTCAAACAAACAAAAAAATAACTCACAAGGGCTTGATTAAATCGTATGCATCGTATTAAACGTTACCCACTCGACCTAGCACCAGTAGAAGCACCCGATCCAACGTGGCCTTCTACATATTAAAATTACATTTTGTTTTTATTTTATCCATCAACCCTTACTTGATAGATAAAGGTCGTACAGTCTGCAGGCCCCCTTTAATGGGAATCATCCCTTAGCAGAATAGAAAAGAAACTAGTTTCTATGAATTACGCAAAAATATTCAATTGTTTCGGTATAAGACCGTCTAGCCATCTATGAACTATTGTCTAAGACTTGTTTTGATTTCAAAGGCACATGCTAGAGTAAGATAACATATGCAAGTACATAATGTCTTCCTTGTTTTGCATACCGATTTCATTTGGTTGCAATAGTCAATTGTTTAGCAAAGCCGTCTAGCCTGGAAGTCTAATTCTGATTTAGCTCTAGAAAAAGATAGTTAAATTGTAACTGAATAGAACTGTCTTCTTTCCTAAGCAAGTTTTACATTAATACTAGAAAGAGATAAACAATCATGATCAGAATTGCCTTCCTTATTTGAAGTGCGCCTTAAATAAATCTCCTATTCAGTTTTGAAAAATAGCGTATCTACCACTTATTGTTTATGGATGTAAGCTTTGAAAAGAAGGATAAAACTATCAAAACAAATACAAAACCATAAGGATCTCTTTTATTTTGGTATTTGCGCAAACCTTAGGCAGACGATGTTTACATAGAAGACATTCATCTAATCCTTGATAAGGATTAAAAATTAGAAGAAAAAAATTACGTTGTTCAAACCACAAGCCGTAATTCATATGATTTCTAAGATTTATTTATGTATATTCAAAAAGGGGTTGTCTGGAAATGTTATTTCAATTTTTTTTCTGTATTGGCTCGTATCTCACTTTACTAGTTCTACAAGTAGATAGATACACCACTTGAACAAATTATTATTATCTATTGTAATACTATGATCGCGATTCGTGTTCATACAAACATGAAATTATTTCTATTTTATAAGCGCTGGTGTAAATCGGAATTAGATTTTAATATCGAGAGGAGGGTCAATATATATGTTCTATAGATCAATTGTAGATATTCGAGCAAGTGGAAATAGATTTTACGATCTCACCCTAAGTAATTTATATTTAAATATGAGATTTAAATATTTTATGTACCTATTTTGAAATGTGCTAAAATAAATGCAATTTTTTTTTCGAAATTCTACATTTTTCTCACGATTTACAATATTTGAAAAAAAACGTTGATCGAAGATTTAACCAAAATTTTGCCTAATTTATTTTGCTAGGCAGAATTTGTTCTCTAATTTTACAGTAGGTATTATATAAATACCAATATTAATATATTATGATATTATAATTCATAAAAAAGGGTGTAGATTTGTATCTATTGAGGTATTTAAAAAAGGTATAATGTCAAAATGAACCATAAAATTTCTTAATAATAAAATACATTGCAATAAAAATATTTTCATCCATATCTAATCGAAAGGATTCTTATACGAAACGTAATAAAAGGATGTTACAGATTTAAGCAGATAATTTGAGGTATTAGGTATTGATATTACCATAAATAGGTCGTATATTTTAATGAAAAATTATATAACTTCTATATTTTTATTCAAACTTTAACTGAAGAATTTTATAATTTGGATCAAATAATTTTGTCTTTTGTCATCTAAGCTTTAGATATTTACAATTACTAAACAAGATTTGCTGAAATCTAATATAGATGCACAAGCACAAGATATATTATGAGTAATATTTCTTAAAGTAAGATCAGTAAAAATATAAATTATTTTTATTTTACTTATCTTAAAATAAACAAATAATTCGTGGCCTAAATCAATGTCCAGTATTATAAAATGGCTAACAAAATCTATTAGCTAGCAAGCACTTTCAACGAGGTATTAATTATATTATATTTTCTATGGATTTGTTATTGAATTTAGAACAGTATTACTTAATATAACACAGTTAATGTCTCTGACCACTGACCGTACACGATAATTTTCATAATATCACCACTGTTTTAATACCATTTGTGTTTACTTACCACGCATGCGAGAAACTTGTTAACTGTTGCATGGAACTATAAGGAAATTGTCATTACCTAGATACTAATAATTCTTGTTAAATAACTAATTTTAATATCTCATTTATAATATTGGCAATAAGAGTAACTTAATCCAAAACATGCTCTGAAGTTAGCTTACCACCCACCCGCGCTACTACAAAAAGAAATAATGATTTTTTAAAGTAAAATTAAAGATAATCCCTTCACACTTAAGTTTAGCTGTACAAACGAAACGTAGAAAATATACAAATCGACCGTGAAAACGGTAAATAATAAAAATGCGCTCCTACAATAGAACGGAAGCGTTTTGTGACGATATACATAAACTACACGCCGACGTTTCTACATACATTACAGTGACAGGTAACAGGAAATGCGTATATTACTATAGCCGGATGTTTGACTGTTTTGTTGTCAATTTGAAAATATTGCATATATTCTGTACGATTTAATGTATATTTTATAGTTTTTCTTTATCATTAAGATAAAACTATATGTGAGGGTCATTATCACATGTGCATAATAACCGACGTTTCATCATACGTTGCAGTTTTGCACTTTTTATCACAAATAAAGTCATAAACTGCTATTGTAAATGTTGTAAAATACAATAACATCATCCGGAAGTCAAGTCAATTTCGTCTAAAAAAAAAACGAAGCCGGTCTTAATTTAGTAAAAAAAATTAGGTCAGTTTTAATTTAAATAATATAAGAAATCAAATTATCTCCAAAAATAGGTAAATATACTTATACATATATTTATTAGTTACCATTAAATATGTAAAAGTATAGGTATGCTATAAGTTATAAGATAAATAAAATTCAGAAAAAAATTACATTATATGTTAGAACAAGATGCCAAATATTAATTGAATCAAATGCATTCGATTTTTGCCTCATTACTTAATAAGCTATATCTATTAGATATACGAGTTAAGCCGAACGTGACCGATGTAAGCACTGTTTTTACCAGAGACTTCAATGCGTGATAAAAATCAAGAGTTCAAATTACGGTCTCATAATTCATGATTATAAATGCAAATCAGCCAAAACTAAAACCCACACGAAAAGAGAAAGAGAGTAACATTGTTACACATACATAAATCTAACTTAGAAATAATACGTAATTGTTAAATTTATATACAAATTGTAACAAAATATCTTTGAAAGCACATGTTTATAAATGTATGACCCAAATAAGAAAAGGGGTGTTACCCCGTGGGAACTGATGTCCCATCCAGGGACCCTCGGCGACCCATCGCAATATATAATGATATTGTTACCGCTCCGACGTTTCGGGACATGTTTCAGCACCGAATGACGTTTCTATTTTTCTCTCGATTCGGATACCTGTTGATGTAAGTGTATGAGAAGTTATAAATTGAAAATAAACAAAATAAAATCGGGCTCGATAGTGTTATGTTTGGAATAAACAAGTTGTAAATGTATTTAAAAGTGCCCTGAATATTTCACTCTCTACTATACCTATTGATTGTAATAAGGTATACGTTATAAAGGTACATGAGAACTTACAAATTGAATAAAAACAAATTAAAAATATGTCTGGTATCAAATTTCATTAAGAATAAATTTCGTAGGTAAGTATTTTTAAGATTACCCTTTTCTAGTAGCAACTAGCTGTCACATAAGAGTTTGATGTTTTAAAAAACGACGTCAAATATTAATTGTATTACGATAAATAAGTAGACAAATTGATAACATATTTAACCAATAATAATAAATTGTAACTGTAATATTTGTTTACTCATTATTGTAAATTAAAAAAGCATATTACATTAAGAAATATAAAGATACGGTCCCTAAATTGACTGCACTTACGTTGTAATATTTTCCTGCCCTGTTTGTTCCAGGATACGTCCTAGTTTCCCCAGTCATCCATGTCTGATTTGATGCTTACTTTAAATAAAATTAGAAAAAAAAATTTTTTTAAAAACAAGCTTTTACATATGCACTAAAAAGTAAAAAATAAGTTTTTTTTTCACAAAGTCTTCCAGAATTCGTATGACTAAAAAAGCTTGTGGCGTTCATTTAATATTTAATGTAATATTTAGAAATATAAAAAATGTCGAAAATATCAATATAGGAAAAACTACATTTTCTACTATAAATTAATATTTTCAAATCTTCCATTAAATTGCATTAATATTATGTTAAAATGCATATATGTATAATATTGTATAATGTATATATACATATCATATATGTATACATTAATATTTGGAAATCTAGATTCAAATAGGACAAAGAACCTTTTGCTAGTGTAATTTAGTATTTTAAATTCCTGGTTAATTTATCGCACATGAAAGAAATATTTAGTAATCTAGATTCAACATAGGAAAAAAGTCTTAACAGTATTTTATCTACCTTAAATTATTATTTCAAAATATTACATGAAATATTTGGAATTCTAGATTCAAAATAGAATTAAGGGCTAAGAGTTTCTCAATGGAAAAACTACATTAGCTACTTTCAATGAATATTTCGAAATATTCCATAAAATTCCATATATGTACATAATTTATATCAAATATAATATAAAATATTATATCCTGTGAATATTTTGAAATTATATTCAACCTAAATGAATGTTTTCAATTAATATTATTTAATTGTACATTAAATTCCTGGATAATTTGATATAAACTACAGGAATATTTTGGCTTCAAGATTTATCATATGAAAAAGGGCTAAGAAATACCGAAAAGAAATACTACCTTATCTATTTTATAAATTAATATTTCAAAACATTAACATACATTGAGTTTCAGGTTTATTTAGTATCAACATTACATTAATATTTGATCTACTATAGATTTTTCCAATATTGATATTTTCGACATTTTTTATATTTCTAAATATTACATTAAATATTAAATGAACGCCACAAGCTTTTTTAGTCATACGAATTCTGGAAGACTTTGTGAAAAAAAAACTTATTTTTTACTTTTTAGTGCATATGTAAAAGCTTGTTTTTAAAAAAATTTTTTTTTCTAATTTTATTTTATCCATTTTTAGTCTAAAGTTATTTATTTTTTTACTATATTATATTATATTCATTGCATCATAAGACCAGGTCCAGATAGGGGGGGGGGCTAGGAGGGCCATATGGCCCGGGTCCTGGTATCAGGGGCCTCGGCGTCCCGAAAATTATTTATACTTTACATTTTTACATTTTTTGATACTAATACTATTTTTAATAGAGATTATTTAAAAAACATAAATATACTACAAAAAAACACACCTTTTAGAAAAAGTACTTAAAAAAACCTCACGGTTTTTAATACTAAATAATATCAGGAAGAAACAAGAATTTTACTAGTACGAAAGTTGTTTGGAATGTCCTTACGTTGAAGCTCTCTCAGGGTCTGCATAAGACTAAAAACCCTTTTTACTTCCATGTTCGAAGAAATGGAAGTATTGTTATTACAATACGTCAAAAAATCGTTAGTTTTTATTTTAAAATGAACACTAAAAATTTGATTGTATATTCGCTTCTTTAGAAATGAAGCGCAGATCCAGGGGAGGGGGCATGGTGAAATGACACCCCACACAAACCTAAAAAGTAAAGCAAATTAAATAGAAAAATGCTTATTAAATATACTAAAGTAAATTTTTTTGTCTATTTCACAGACCATGACCCCCTCCTCCATTGTAAAGTTAGACTCGCGTCTCTTAGAAAAACAATACCTACCTATTTAGATCTACAAAATTACACTAACATAAATTAATTTATATTTAATATTTTTCAATAATGCCATAACAATATAATACATATACATTACATGTATGCATATAGGATGATATAATAACAATAAAATGAGATACTATAATACATATTTATGTATACATACATTTAAATGAAGAAATAAAGCTAAAACGGCTAAATCTTTTCTATATGTCAATATAATCACTACAAATAAAATTTATAATACATACCTGATATTTATATAAAATTCGATAATTTTTCAATAATTTTCTTCAATTTATAATTTATAATCTTCAATAATAATTATCATTTCTATTATTATGAATTATTTGTATTATGAGTATTATATTGCAAAATATTTTGACAAAACATAATTTAATGTTATTGTCGAAGCAAACCATGGTTACGAAATAATTTGAATTATGAAATAATACTTGATCGCGCAGGCAGGATATTTTATTATATTAGATACATCAAAAAAGACCTTATAATGAAATAACATAGCTATAAAAATGATAAAAAAGTGCATTGTCACGGAGAATACACCATATTTGAAAATTTGACGAAAATCGTACGACGGGAAGTTAGTTAAAAAACGGTCGTAAGATTTGTGTTCCGTCTCATACATAGTTACATAGCATTTGAGTTAAGTAAAAGCTTGTAAAAAAAGGATGTATTTTAATCCATTTAAAGTACATTTTTATGTCATACAATTTCCTATATAAAGTATGGTACTGTTATTTTTTAATTTAAATATTCTTTATTATAATTTCCACCGTCTTGTGGCTTAATTTATTCTTTTTGCTTAAAGGTTTCTCTACTACTTGAAAATAGTTTCATTGAGTGTAAAAATAACGATAAATAGTTGAAATAATGTCATCAAAAGATACCATCTGCTCGGGGCTTGTGTTTACCCCGTAGGCCATTATTTTACCGAGGTCCTTGAATTTTAAATTGAATTAAATCTGCACAAGAAACACTTACGAATAAAATATATTTTCTGCACAATAACAATTTCTATTTCCACTCGGGCGCGTATGCACAATTGGTATACGCTAGAAATACTAGACGTGGGACCCTCAAGGATTCGTTTTAATTCTGTGACAATCACCCCACAAAAGGAAAAGGTGTAGAAGCCTACAATTACTCTGGAGAAAGAAAGAATGTAAGTAGGATATAATGTATACGGTTTGTTGTATATCATAATTTTTACCAGGATAAAAAATAATAAATAAAATTGTATTTCAGATATGCACCCATACGTAGAATTTAATTTTGGTTGAGTGGCACTTTCTTAGTGAAAAAAAAATGTTTATAAAACAATAAATTCACTAAGGCACTGGCACCAGTATTGGACGCCTTAAGAGCAAAGTATAGGTACTGATTTTTGGGATTATTAGGGATCTTTTTGCAATTATCATAAACTCATGACACTAATAAAACAAGTAATAAGCACGTCTTTATAAATTAATAATCTGTTTTTTTAATTATATCAATTTATTTTATTTATGGTTTTTCTCCAATAATGGACAAAGTAAATCCAGTAATGGGTACTTAGTGATGGACACTTGCTAATGATTCCAAAATGATAAGTACATCGACTTTAATGTTATAAAATAAAGAATCGTAAAATTTGAAACAATGTTTTGGCAATATGATAATAGTTAATAAATAGATTACACTAATAATTAGTTCAAATATCCACCATTTTGATACCTATTGGTCGATTGTCATCAAATTAAGATGTTTTACAGTTAAGTGTCTATAGGTTATGATTTAATAATGGCAGTAATGAAATATCAACAAATATTTCTAATTTAGTACATTTAATAATTAAACAAGTATCCAACACTGAAATATTGTCCAAGATTGGTGCCAAAGTGCCAATACTTTATATTGTTTCATAAACTATTTTAATCAAACTCTTGGAGAAAACTTGAAAATGTGATAAGTAACCATTTCAACTCAACAACGCTTTAGAACATTTTAAGGTATATTATAGTATATTAGCGATCTAGATTTTCTAATCGGCGTAGCTAAAAACATAGATGAGTTGATATATAGTTCAGGAAACTTGTGTAAAAGTTCGGACAAATTCCAATAGCAATGAAATTTTCCAGGGTTTTAGAAATAGTTGTGAAGAGTATCTTCTGAAAAGTCCCCAGTCCTAAGTGTTGAGCAACCCCTGAAATTAGGATTGTAAGAAACAATTTTGAGTGTTACGATAAAAATCGTAATAGCACCTGAACGGTACATAGAACCAATTTGTAATTACATTCAAATGACGCCCCGAGTCGAAAAATGAAACTCGTTTTGACGGTATTTATCTGACAATCCTTTGATCTTCATTTAACCGCTTAAAAAAGAAGCCTGGTTTCAAAGTATAACTGGTAAAGTAAGAATAAAACTTTGAAAACGGATTTCTGAAACTGGTCTCAGCGTTTTTAGAAGTACTAAAAGTATATAGGTTTTGAAATTGTTATATATATACTACTTATGTTAAACGTTTGTTAAGAAGACTACATGGTCTAGTGGTTAACGTGCTAGCTTGTAGATCCGATGTTCACTGGTTCTAATCTTGAAGTTTTACAAAGTTAACTTTTTATTTTTATTTACAATTGTTTTTTTCATGTACATATTTCGGCTACCTCTCGTTTAATCGTAGATTTTTTAGGTAAAATATATTGTTATAGATGACATGTTTCTGGATTAATAAATACAGTGTACGTAAGTAAATTCAATGATTTGTGATGTTAAATAAAAAATAAAATTATTGTTTTAACAAATTAATTATTAAAAACATATACCTACCTATTTATTAATACATTTTTTTAGATTAGTTACGGCACTGAGGTATGGATTGCTTATAATTTCTCAGTGTACTAGCCGTAAACCGTATCTATTATTGATAATACTTATTAATGAATTAGTTATAATTTCAATAATAATAATTTCTATCATATATACTAGCATAATTTATATTTTGCATAAAAAAATCGCTAAAACTTATTTACAAAACAATGTTTATTCATCATTTAATCCCAACTTTTTGATATTTTTTTTAATTAACGAAATAAGAATAATAAAAAAATAAAATATCATGTTAAATATTAGAAAAAAAGTAATCACAAAGTTTGGATTATACTTATAAAATATGATGAATAAACATTGTATTGTAAATCATTTTTAGTGATTTTTTTATGCAAATTATAAATTATGCTAGTATACAGGATGACCCATTTTAAGTGCACACCTCTTATAACTTTTTATGGTGAAATGTTATCAAAAAACTTTTCAGATAAAAGTTACACGGTTTGGAGGGGGACATAGACGTACTCGGATGAAATTTTTTTAGGTGGTGTTTTCAGGTTGATATGAAGATCAACATCATTTTTTTAAATAGGAACCTATAGTTTTAATCAAGTAATTTTATTTTACGTGAAAAAACACGTATCTTTCATTGAAAACTTTTTTTGAAAAACTTAAACCTTTTCAAGATATCTAACAAAATAATTCGAGATTTTGAACTTTCAATATTTTTTTACTCCCAAACCATTAGGTTTAGGGAAAAAGTATAAAATACAAAAAGTGTTTATTTTGGTCTAATAAAATTTAAAAAATTATTCTAATTTTTTTTTAACAATTTTTTTTTGCTTAAATAAAATGAATTGAAAAAGTTTTAAAATTTTAAAATAAATTTTCTAATAAGTCTTATTAGATCAAAATAAACATTTTTTGTATTTGGTACTTTTTCTCTAAAGTTGATGGTTTCTTGGTAAAAAAATATTGAAAGTTCAAAATCTCGAATTATTTTGTTAGATATCTTGGAAAGGTTTAAGTTTTTCAAAAAAAGTTTTCAATGAAAGATTCGTGTTTTTTCACGTAAAATAAAATAACTTAATTAAAACTATAGGTTCCTATTTAAAAAAATGATGTTGACCTTCATATCACCCTGAAAACACTACCTAAAAAAATTTCATCCGAGTACGTCTATGTCCCCCTCCAAACCGTGTATCTTTTATCTGAAAAGTTTTTTGATAACAATTCACCATAAAAAGTTATTAGAGGTGTGCACTTAAAATGGGTCACCCTGTATATGATAAAAAATTATTATTATTGATATTATAACTAATTCATTAATAAGTATTATCAATAATAGATACGGTTTACGGCTAGTAATACCTTGAAAAAGGTTTCCTAATGATTTATGCGATTTTACCGTAAGATATTTTGAAAGAGAATCAAGAGAACCTCTTCCATAATAAATATGGAATAAACGGACAAAACTCATCTTTTTACCGTCAAACTGGATACCTTTTAACATACGAACTCCATTACTATAAATTCCGGTTTTAAAGTATCAATCTTACTTTTTATAATTTATCGCAAAATACCTTCAAAGCAGGCTTCATATTTCGACTCGGGGCAGAATTAAATTGTACACTGATCATAAGAGCATTTTTGTTTATTTGGTTTCGTTAAGTACATCTAATTTGTAGTTAAATATTAGAAGAATACTCGAAATAAGGAAGTTTGAGTAAATTCTTAGGTTTTTTTCGCATCAATTTGAGTTTAGTCTCAAAGAAAATACTCATTTTCAAATAATATTCTCTTTTAGCTTATACACTCCGTTTTATTCTTATTGCCAATTAGGTCTAATTGTGAGTACATTTCTTTTAAACAGAATAAATGTGGAAACTAAAGAAATATATATGCATATCCCATTTCATAAAGGATGTTCATCGTAAAACTAAGGTAATAATTCAAGGTTTGTTCATAAAATTTATTAATTAAATAAGATAAGGTAAATTATTGTGGGAAAACGCCAAATTTTGTGAAATAAACATCGAGATTAATTAGTAAAACCAACCCCCGTTTAGGTTATGGTCAGCTAACTATGGCTAGTTTTATTAGCTAAACAAAAATAATTAGAACGTTCACCCTAGTTATGAATTCCGTATTGTTTTATGTACTAATAACCCATTTATGAAGGTTATATAACTTAGTAATTAGGAGATTAAATCGAGAATAAGACCCTACTTACACTCAGATGCCATAACAGAACATTATAATATTTTATTATTTTCATATATCAAACAATTTTTTGTTATTTTTTGCAAAAATACTTTTATAAAATTTGTGAGAAAAAGTATAAAAGGGAAATAATACTTCAACCATATCGTTGGTATTGATTTATCCCCTATAATTTTATTAAAAACATATTATTAATATCCCCTCTCTATTATTTTATATTAACCCTTGTCTATTTTCGTTACACTCGATGATTTGAGAGAGTATTTTATATTTTCACTAACAAAGGTAGTACAATGGGTCCATGTCGAATTAATTTTTAATGGTATATAAATAACACTCGAGTTTTAAAGATTTTTATTTTAAAAATGTGATTTAAGTAATTCTAGAAATATTTATATAACTATCCGTAAAAAAGTCAGTTTGAATTTTTTTTAATATTTTTTTATTTTGGCAGTTATAAACGTATTTTATCTTATATAACTATTTTTATTATACTTTTTTTTAATAAACAATTCCGAAACCACAATAACTAACCGTATTTTTCAACGTTTATCTGTTTTACCTGACAATAAGTTTGAATTACTTTAATTTATCAAAATTTTAGTTTTTGGAAAACTCAAATCAGATTATTACATTGGAAATTAATTTAAAAAAGAAATGTACCAAAAATAAGGTTGTTCCAAAATACTATGTCGATAGACAGAATCCTTTTTTACCCACCCAGTATACTTTATATTGTAATATTTCAGCAAATAAATTAATTTGCATTTAATAATACGTTAAGCATTTTTAAATTGTCAATCTTTCGCTACTAGGGTTCCATTTTGCACATTACCATTTCATCAATAAATTAAAAGATATAACAAAACATCACCATAGTAAACAAACTAATCCCATATCTAAATCTAGTTTATTAAACTAGATAAGAGTTAATCAGAATTTAAAAATACCCCCCGCCTCTTTTCCTCATCCCCACGCATGTACATGCATTATCGTAACCCTATTAGTGACCCATGAATTTTATTTAACTAAATACACTAACAAAACATACAAAGCAAATGTCCACATTATCAAACAAAACAGTTGACAATAGGCGGCGTTGGACGACATTGCTGAATTATTATTATGTTGTATGCATGATCATGTGTGCTCTGATTCAACCCCATCTTGTGCATGATACGTTATTAAAAAATAACAACATAATAGACCCACTATGTGGTGTCCGGCCGGTCAAGCATTAAGCTCCATTAGCGCTCAACGTGGACGCGGATTGTTAACGATGTTTTTTTTTAATATTCATTGTACTTAATAAATATATTATTATGCTCGTAAATAATATTATGTAGATTTCATTGATACGTGACGTAATATATTTAACAAAAAAATAATCATTTTTAGGTATTTTTTTAATTGAATTAAATTTTTCTGATTTTTTCTAAAATTTTCGATTTCGCAATAACTGAATTCAAATTATGTAACTATGGTAATGATCTTTAACCCTCGGAGTACACACCTATTTTTTCAACCTACTAGTACACTCTGGGTCAATTTGACCCTGCTTATTTTTGATCGCCTATAATTCCGCAACTACGAAACCTTTTGACTTACCAAAATTCAAAGGTATACTTTGATTCATGGTAAATGAATTTATAAGTGTTACAAATACCTTTGAAGTATTCAACATACTTAAAAAAATCGCGAAAAATTTAAAATACCTGAGCGCTATTCACGATCAAAGTCGGTGTATGGGTCAAATTGACCCATAAGAGGCTCCGAGGGTTAAATATGTTAAATTTTTTTTCTCTCTTTTTATATTTTCAAGACGACTTTGTTTCTTGCTTTAACTAAACATTTTAAGTACCTAAGTGTACACACTTAAAAAAAATCTTCGTATGTATTTTTTGAATTGAATTATATTTTTACAATTTTTTCTAAAAATTTTCGCAATAACTGAATTAAAATTATGTAACTATGGTAACGGGTGTTTAAATATATTAAATTTTATTTTTTCTCTGTTATTATATTCAATACAACTTTGTTTCTTGCTTTAAGTAAACATTTTAAATAAGTGTACCTACATACTTAAAAAAAATCCTTAATAATTCAATAATTAAAATTAAAATATATATTAGCACCAAAAAAATAGAATTTTTCTAGTAGTACAGGGGTTATTTGAGTTCGCAGTTGTTTTTGTGCAGCTCTAAAATTTGAAATTTGCAGCTGTAAAAGTTAATTCAAATACCAAAAAAAAATTTCATCTTCACTTCAAATTTTACAGCTCTAAAATTTTGCAAAAATAACCCCTGTTTTAGTAGTATATGAATAATTTTAAAAGTCAACAAATGCAATGTATTTTTTTCATTTACCCTACTCAAAAAACGGGGGCACTTGTATCTTGTATCAAATCAATCGACTTCATAAAACGTACTGAAACCTAACCCTGTACACATATCGTCACGTTTAACCCTTTAGGCGACAATCGATATACATGTCGACAGATCTGCAATGTGCAACACGAGCAGGACCAGCGGGGATATAGGTACGGTCAGTTCCACCCCCCGAAACTGTTTAGCGAAAACAATGCGCCCATGGGTTTTCCATGTCGCTGAAAGGGTTAACAAACGCTGACACGTGGTGTTTTGCCGCGTTGTGCTCTAATATATTTTTTTTACATTGATTGAATTAATTATAGGTCATAAAAAATATGTTCGCGCATATAGTGATAAGTAAACATCTGTGAAAACTTTCAATATTACAAAGATTATTGAAAATTTGAGATGGAAAAATGCTTAATAAATTTATCGTGTTAATATAACAATATTTCCTCAATATAATAGTAAAAAAATCGATATTTTATTCATTTGAAAAATATAATCTTCATGTTTATCTAAAAATCTTTTCATTTGTCTAATTAATAAATAATTTATTACACCAACTAATGAAACTCTCAAATAGATTAAACATAATGGTTGTATTAATAAATATTTATTAGTGTGAATATTTTTTTACATCACCCTACTAGTGAAAGTGCAATTTTTGATATGGTAAATTCAGTGATGCCATTTATATAAAATATTTAAAATGTATGTTTTCAATACGAAATAAAAATTTTACCGTGATAAGAACATTGTAAGTAATAATATACATTTATCAATAAGATAAACGTGAATATTTTCATATTGGTAAAAAATTATCATATTAACAAAACAACCTCTATTGGAGCAAAATTGATGACGGATTTTTTACATTGATAACATTTTTTAACACATAGACAAATTATTTTTTTCTGTGTATACATTATTTGGTTGGTACTACTTATTTTATACTTTTTTTAAATAACTGAATAGATGCAAAATTAATTTTACGACTATTATTTTTTTATAAAAAACTGTTAAAAATGTATCGATTATATAACTGGCATTTAATATTTACATAATACCTATGGTACCTACCGAAAAGTCAGTTTTTCAACAAAAAATATACAAACAAAACATAAAGGAACGTGTGATGTGTATGTTTAGAAGTTTAGGGCTATTTGATTTTTACACTACATTTAGCGGCGTTATTTTGGACAGGACGCAACACCACCACCCTTCATTAGCAATAAATCAGCACCATAGATTAGGTACGCTCGCATGCATAAATATAACTAATTATTTCTGCGGTAATGTTGTACACCGTGCTCAAAAAATAATCCCCTTTTACATACATATGTATTTTATTCACAGTTTGCTATACAGCGGATATAGATTTGTTAAACTAATCTGTCATTTGTTATTTATTTTAAAACTTACAAAAATTAATAAATATTGAGTAGAAATTATGTTGTTTTTTTAAATAATTTAATCTATGATATTGCATTTATTTTTTTAAAGATTCTGTTATTAAAGATATGGCAAGGATTTTAGTGCCTTTTAAAAGTTTATTTCAAACTCCTTCCTTTAAAACGTACTTTTGTGATAACATTTGATTTCTAATAATTTTTTATTTCTCAATAGGCAATTGTTTTTTTTACAAATACATCAACAAATAGAAGTGTTAGCGAATATAAGGATAGATACTTTTAAATTTAATATAAACAGCATACTCTATCTCTATTTAAATTCCTCAATAGTCAACTGTTTTTTTAAACATTTGATCTAATTTTGACAATAAGCTTTTCGACATAGAAACTTTGTAACAAGCCATGGTCTAGGTACTCTAATGCCCGGTATTATCAACTAATTTAAAGCTCCTTTAGCGCTAAATGCTCCTTTAAAGTAAATTTGGTGTATTACAAACGTGATTTAAATCAATATTTAAGCTCTCAATGAAAAATAGACATAATATACGTTGTAAAGAAATACTGCAGATAATTTAAAATCTATTTAATTAAATGTATTATGATTGGATCTGTTGATAATATGACAGTTAGTTAAAGGAGCATTTAGTTAAAGTTGATAATACTGGGCGTTAGACTTTAGTATTAATTTAATTATTTAAAAATATTAACAGCATATTCTATCTCTATTTAATTTCTTCAATAGTCAACTGTTTTTTTAACATTTGATCTAATTTTGACAATAGGCTTTTCGTCATAGAAAACTTTGTAAAAACCGCAGCCTACTATAAGACTTTAGTCACGGTTTTCTTTCTACATCCAACAGTTTTAACCCTTTCACATCTGCAAATGATTATTACGACTGACCGCCGTCAATGGCCATTTCGGCATTGTCCAAGAATATTTATTGCGTACAGAGGGTAAAATTTATAGCGTCCAGAAACTGCCCATTTAGCGACCGACCGGCTATTTTACATTCACATAAGAATGCCTTGTTAATGATATTATTTAGTGTCATACTTTCTATATTATCTTATAAATATATAAGATTACAAGTACCCCCAATGAAATTTGCAAGCTCTTTAGTCTTTTATTTGCAAGTTTAAGGCTGTTGTGACAGTTAATAAAAAGTATATAAAGTTTGTTTGTTGTATAAGATTTATGTGGAAAAAAATATCATTTAATATTGTTGTTTTGTGGTATGACATTTTGGTAAATAAGTCATATGTAAATTTTATATTTTGATAATACAATGCATCATGTTGAAAAATCTCAGCGCCTGAAATTATTCACATTAGGTATGGATATTTCTCATGTATGTGTTTTTCACTAATAGAGATGCATGTATCCATATGTATATATTCCATTTACTTATATTTATACATCTATTATCTATTACAAGAAGCTTGTCCGCGGCTTCACTAGTTTTTAATAAACATATATATTATTTATTTATTTATCCTCATTTAGAGTTGAATTTTGAAATATCGCGCTATTATACTCAAGAATTTTTATTTTAATAGAAGAGTATTGTGTCTGAAATTCATTTTTATAATAAAAACAATAATAAGTATTGATGCAGATAAACGTGTTAAAATAACACCCTTTTGCCCCCTTTAGGAATTGAATTTTGGAAAATCCATTTTAGTGGGTGCTTATATCATAAAGGAAGATATTAATAAAATTTTACGTTTCTGTATCCAGGGCGTTGATGAGTCAGCCACTCAGGACTTCTCTTTTTATATAAAAATCTATACCTAGATTATAATCATTTAAAATATAAATTGTTTATTTTAGATTATAACAATATTAATGTAACTAAGATGTTGTCAAAAATGATATATGTCAAATTATATATAAATTTGAAGAATACATGTATTTTCATCGCTCTGTATCAGTTTACTATATGGATTTAACGAACAGACAACGTAATTTTACTATTTGATAAAAGCGTGCCAATAGAACGAATACTTTTATACAATACTCAACGTTTTACTAGGTATATATTACAGTAGAATCTTCACAGTTAAAAATATTTGTAACGATTATTTCCTAAATATCTGTCGGAACCTTTTTAAAAGAAAAGATCAGTATTGTTTACAAAAAAGTGTGAGCCATGTCCAATTTATCTTCACCCTGCTAATCTTTACATTTTAGGCTTAGAGTGTGTTAATAACCTTATTACTTTGTAGAAAACATACGTAAACATGGTAAAGTTTTAGTCTAAAAAGTAAAAATACCGAATACAAACATTGCCTTTGAATTCTAATGCAGTGGAAATTATCCAACACGAAAAACAACTTTGGACGGTTTTTTTAAGACAAGTGAAGTGTGTAACTGAGATTATGAATATTTTTAGCACGTTTTACTATCAAAGAAACAAATTATCCCTTCTCAGAAGCCAAAGTAAACAAGAAACTTGAAAATTTATTTATGACTAGTTACCCGTGACTTCGTCCGTGTGGAATTTGTATTTTTTTTAAATCTAATCAATTTTTCGGGGTACAAAGTAGCTTATATGTCCTTCCTTAGAATGCAAGCTATCTCCCTGCCAAATTTCATCAAGATCGGTTCAGCGGTTGACCCGTGAAAAGGTAATAAACAGATAAGCTCTTTCGCATTTATATAATATTAAATTAGTATGGATTAGTGAAATCAGATATGATAAAATATCTTTCAGAATATAGGAAAATTAAAATAGTTTCGTTTAACATATTATATAACATTCTAGCCCCGTTAAATTTGTTGCCAATTTATAAAAATACCTTCCCTCACAAACAACGGCTATAAAAACTCTGATGCTATCATGTTTTACTACGTATATTAAAATGCATATAAAATTTTACAAACACCTGTTGAAATAGAATTTGTAAATGTTAGAATCATAAAAACAACAATGACGTTAGAAAGAGACAAATTATATATCGCAAATACGAATACATTTTGTATCTTTATCTTGCGTTGAAATCACCAAACAGATAGTATTTGTAAATTGAATTAAATTTGTACATGGAAACATTTTTACCGTATAATGTTATTAGGGCAGTAAAGTGTATTAATTTTTTTATAGTTATTTAATCCTACTGTGACAAATATTATACATAATGTGCCAAAATATGTAAATAAACGGATATTATATTTTTATTTAGGAAACAATTAAGTTCATAAAATGTTCTAAAAATAATTTTTCTAATCTGTGCGTATTATGCTAACTTTCTACCTGAAATTGGGTAAGAAAATTTACCTAGTTCTCATCGAATATTACACCTTTTTGTCATTGAATAGTTTGAAATGTGTAATGTATAGCAAAACTTTAGGCAAATTAACGACCAAAACATCACCGATTATACCAAATAAAACAAAAATGCATTTTTATAATTATAATATAGATCTTTGAAAGAAAAAATATATATAGAATACGGTATTAAAAAACATATGATTTTTAACTCTATTTAAATTCATCAGCTGTTAATACTGAAGATAATTGCAGTCAAACAATTTACATTCATATGGGCCAGCCCAGAAGGTTAAATAAAAAATAAACAATATACGAAGAATGGAATTCTCAGTAAGAATTTTGTATAGTTTGCGTGCATTTAATAATTTTTTTCCGCAATTCTTTCACGACTTAGATTGCGATAACACACACATATTTTCTTCATGACAGCCCCAATTATTTGTAAGATTATCACAAACTTACACTGCAAAGTTCTCAAGAGTGCATACGACGTAATTACAGTTAATTATGTGAAAAGGGGGGGTGAGCTTTCTGCTACAATACACAACCTCTTAACCCTTCGAGTACCATCGACTCCGACCACTGTAGAGGTTCCAATTTGTATACATTTCAATATACCTATTTTCATATTGAAGTTCAATACTTCGATATAGGTACAATATAAAAATAGGTACAATAAAAAATGTCTTAAATTTTCAGTTGTTAACTACTATGTTTTATGATTAAAATTAATAACTAACTATACAATATCAAATTTTATAATGTGTAGTGCATAGATAATAGTTCATATTACAGTGGAATATTATAATCTAATGTCTTAACTAGCCCAAATAAAATGAAAACCATGCGTATTTATATTATTACGTTATATCAGTTATTATATAATAATCACGTGTCCAAATTCGTTCAAAATCAAGTGGCAGTTTTCAACATGTAAATTCGTCCAAAATCAAATCTTCAAAACTAGATGAAATCAAGTCGGTATAATGTTTCAGTTGTATTATTTTCGTGAAAGAAACGCTTAAGTCGGTGGTCTTAAGTTTGATCTGGGATTAACGCAATTCTGGACCACGTGTTTTGCAGAATCAAGCTCTTGCTTAACGACATTTCGTGCACATGTTTCACTTTTCAATAAAAGTGAGATTGAAGGGTTAAAAGAAATGAGATACGGATTTAAAAAAAATATATGCTGATAGATATATTATGTGTTTTATATAATAATATGTATTAACAAATACTGTTCTATTAGATTGATAGATTAATTAATTAGTTAGATGAATATGTATTTTGAATTATATCATATGTAAGGGTCACATGTTATATCAATTTATATTATGTAATTTATATTTTCAGATATATAAACATCTACTACTTCGTTGATATAATATTAATTTAGTTTAATAACTATGTAATTAAATATACATTATACATGACATTGTACACATACCTTTAAAAATCCTGCTATACATATATATCAGATTTGTTCTTGCATAAATTCAAAATCACTATTTTTAAAAAAGTCACTGTAACTTATATTAACAATATCCATTTTGTCCAAATGAAAACGATTCAATGATTTCCATACATACACAAACCACAACTTTCAAGTTACTATCAGTTCCACACAAAAATTATTAATTACTAATCAACAACAGTCACATAGGTATATTCAAAATTTAAATTTCCCGCACAATTTCAAACATTTAAATTTCACAACAATGGGTTTTTAAGTTTAAAATTATTGCAAATTTGTTTGTATATATTTATGACATTTTTACGTTAAAAACATAACCTTAAATATTAGTTTCGCGCCTGAATTTTTTCGATTCTACATGTCCACTTCTAACAAACTTCTTTGGACGAGTGTTTACCTGTGTAAAAGGGGAGCTAAGGTATGTGTGTTGCATTACATCCCCTCCATTACAACAAAACAAGGACGAACTTATCATGTGCGTGTACAAATATAATCCTTACTCTTTTTTCTGTTATGAATTATTGTAATGTATATTTTAGATAATGATGGAGATAGTAAAATATGCATTGTTGTATGTGGTTGTTCTTGTTTTTCATAAAGATTAGTTCAAAGTTATTTTGATATAGTATATGATTGAAAACATTGATTGTTGTAAATTTAATTGATATTTTTTTATACTTTGATACTTATAGGAATTTGATTTATTTTATATACCTACTTGTATTTTATATGCAATTTATTTATTTTAATATATTTTATTATATTATAATGATTTGTTTATTTAATATCTGTAAAATTATTAATACTTATTTTATACGATCTATCGATTTATATTTTCACTAACAATGAATATTTTTTATTTAAATTGAAAATAAATAATATGAGCCTATTTATAGATATAGGTACCTAATACATTTTTTGTTAGATGCAAATATTAAGTTTAAATATTATTTTAGATTACTTCAATTTGAAGAAGTTTGACTATATCATATATGAGTGTTAATGAACTTGAAAAATGTAATACAGGTTCCCGTTTAGGGCATCTAGTCTGGCTTGTGAGCGCCTTAAAATTAATAAAAAAAGAGGGGTTGATTACAGACGAATTCAATGAACTTTTTTAACTGACTGAACTTATTTAGCAAAAGAAATCGCAAGTAAATCATTCGCCATCATTAGTGAGAACACATATACCGTCTCTCATATATTATTATACTCCTCTCTTTTTCTACCACTATATAAAAAAAGGATTTAAAAAATTCGCGAATTTCAAAAGATTTTAATCTTAAGAAAAGGATAGAGGATATGATTTATAAAGAAATATGTATATCTGTCTTTTTCAGGGTATATGATTTGGTATTTAGAGTAATGCCGAATAAAAAATATATTAAATATGACCTTGTGGTAGGTTTTATGATTTTTGACGACCATTTTTTAGTATTCGTCACAGCGGGACGGTCTAGCAAATATTCGGGAAATAAAAATAGGTGTGGTGAGACATTTTTTACATAATAGAATGTCTGGTGAAAAAAAATCAAATAAAAAATATAAAAGTACAAAGGGTAATTGTGTAATTAAAAAAAATAATAAAATTTTAATATACAAGCAGTTAAATATTTTATTGTCAAATAATTAAATACAATTTAAAAGATTTGAGGCTTCCGCGGTGATCATTTGTTAAGAAATAGTTTTGGGTACATCGAAAATTATAACCAATATGTTAATAATATTTAAGGCAGTATATTGACTTTAACTGTTGGATAATATCAACTGCACTAATTGTAAGTTGAAATACGTTAAATAAAAAAATCGTAGAAAAAAGATGCAAATAAAATTGAAAATATAGAAAATAACGTACCAAAATAAATTATAAGTATTGACAGTTGATAGACTTTAGCATCAACATGTGGGTTAATAAACAAACATTTTTGTTATTTAATACGCTTTTTCTATAGTTTAATGTGTACTTATTGAATCTGTATATACACACATGTCCAAGTACAGGGCCGTATTTAATAAATTGTGACTTATTTAAAAAAATATATATATATATATTTTAATAACATATGTTATTTTTTCAATGACAAACTAAAGGATATTGTAGCTCGAATGTTAAATATGCTCCCCCCCCACAATTATTTATAAAAATTTATTTTGAAATTTTGAAAAGGCAAAATAAAAAATGTAATTTCTTTTTTTACCTTAGCTTAATATTTTACTCTCTGAAATTGTAAAACTAAGTTTAGGCAGTAATGTTTGCAGTTTATCCATCAATTTACATTGAGTATCTCATGAAATTTCTAAATTACAGGGCCATATGATAATTTTCGCTTTGCTTCTTTTAAAAAATTACTCGTCATTTTTCGCAATTTATTTTTCCCGTTTAGCTTAAGCTAATTCTAGGCTCTTAAATTTTCTAAAAGTTAAAGTCTCATTAAAATCGGTTCAGTAGTTTTTTAGTTGAAAAAACAAACAAATGAATTATTTTGCCGATAAAAAGATGCAAATACTGAAAAAGCTTAAAATAATTTGCATTGTACAAATAGAGTCCACACGGAGGTAATATTCTTTTAAAAATTAACAGAAAATGCTGTGAACCTGAGAACAGAATCAACTTCTGAAAAAAATTAACAGAAAAGTCGGTAGAATTTAAGATAAAGTAAATGAAAAATTACAATGACATACTGGCAAATTTTAACATAGTACCTATTAAAATTTATTTACTCTGAAAAAGTAATATACGCTATTCCTTAATTTAATTTCTTGCATATGAAAATTTCACGTACATTCTCTATAATTTTACTATATTTCTATATTACTTTTCATATCTGGCCTATCGTCGTCATATAGAAACTGCTATACAGTATATTGAATTGTATAAGTAGACGTTCTTTTAAATTTTACCATGTCGGGTGTTAAAAATTTCTAGGATCAAAATTTTTTTCATCAATCTATGCAATTTTTTTATTTTTTCCCATTCCTATGCATCGTAAATAAATAAAAATGTTAATGAAATTTTTTCATCTGACTATTAATAACTTATAATATTATAATATTAATAATATTATACGGTATAGTAATTTTTGATACTGCTGGTATGAAATATTACTTCGTTAGGTACCGATTAATTTTTCACAGAATGAAATTTCGTCCTCCCGTTAACATGTTTTTTATTTTTAAATTTTTCCAGTGCAGATATTTTAAATATGGATTTCGATTCAACTTCTTTCATCTTGACATTTTGTTTTATTTCAAGCATCAAATATTTCTAAAAACAACTCTGCATGATACAAAATACTTAACTTCAAACGCAAGCCAATTCCTAGCACGCTTATTGCGAGTATGTATACGTGCATGTCTTTGTATGTGTGTGTGTTTGTACATGCGCGTACATCTGCTTCCTCTACATCGGCACGGGACATTCAGGACGCCCGCATAACTCAGGACGACAAAACAACAATTATAATTAGAGTCCTGTGCCCTTATATGTCCAAAAGAGTACCAGCCCGTAAGCGTGCCGCAGGTCAAAAGGTCAATAACGATAAATACTATGTACACGTTTAATTCCATTAGAATAGAAGATCAAACAGACCAGCAGTTACAGTAGTGCCAATATTAAACAATTATTTTACCATTTGGAAATGGAGTTTTACTTATATCTATGATTAAAATTTCGATTGATGTAACTTTACTGTACGAAAAATATTAAAAAATCATGTCTAATGTCCGTTATCATAAAGGGGCTAATAAATGTGCTAGCTAGCAAACACTCTCAAATGAGGTATCAAATTTATATGACAGTTCTCTTGGAGTTTCATGAAGACTTTGACAAGTTTCGCGCACGCGTTGTATGTAAACATCAACAGTATTAAAACAGTGCTGATATTATGAAATTTATTTTGTACGGTCAGAGTCATCAACTGTGTTACAATAAGTTGAAGTATCACTATTCTAAATTCCATAATAAATCCATAATACTATAATAAAATTAATACCTCATTTGAGAGTGCTTGCTAGTGCTAGCTACCAAATTTTGCTGGTACCAGACGTAAGCCTCCAAAAAAATGTTGGATGTAAAACACGAATTTTAAGAGATATCGAAATTTAAAGAATACCAATTGATAGGAAAAGAAAAATTGACTAAAACTGCACCAAATACAAATATTAGATTTTTTCTTTACGCCAATTGAAATTACATATATGTTAAATTCATTATTTTGGATATACCATCATAAAATTAAAGATTGTAGTCCATTAAAATATAAGTAGTATATAAATGTTTTTTTTCTAAAATTGTTATTCAAAATATAAGATTAGACCAGGGGATCCCAACCTTTTTCCTACATTGACCCCTTTTAAAAGAATGATCCTTTACATTTTTAGATTCTAGAAAACATAAATATCTAAGTACAATCTTGTCGAAGTACCTTTTTTGCTCTTACTTGTATTTTTTCGACAAGATTGTAGTATATTTATAAATACTATGGCTAGGCCATAAAATGCACACCACTTAAACATAAAAAAATGTATTAACTTATATCAAATAAATACGGTACAGGTACAATATAATTGGTGAAACTTAAAAGGATGTTTGAAAAAAAGATTGGAGGTAATTAATATTATATAAATATATAATATGAAGTTTATCACTCATTAAGATTTTTTAGAAAATCAACAATGAATCTTGATATCAATCGATTATTACCTTTTTTTATTTAAATTTAGGATGTTTTTTAATAAAACAACAATCATTTTAATTTACAATTTTTATATAACATATTTTTTTTGTAAAATGTATAAAGTAAATAAATTAATTAATATCTAATAATAATTAAAAATATAAATACATCCACATATTGCAGCGATAACAGCTGTGTTCACCTGATGTCTAGCATTTAAAATGAAACAACAATGTAACGTTTATAGGTTATATGACGTATATAATATATTTGTTTTAAAAATGCAAACTTACCAGATTTTATCTTGATTAAAAAGATTGATTGGCTTTGAATAAAATAATTAAAATACAGCACGTATCGATGTACATTTGTACATGTATTTATATATTAATTAACACAATATAATTATTATGGAATTTGAAGTGACATATGAAGAAATAGCGCCTACTACTATTAATAAATTATAAATAGCAACTACTCTATTTGTAAAAAAATTTCTTGTCAAAATATGAATTTTTGTTTAAATAAGCTGCAAATTTCGTTACTTCTAGTTATCCAATTTTGTTGAGTTTTAATAGGGTTCTATTCTGATAATAGATGAAGTGAATTCAAAAGGATTGGTGCAAATTTATTTCGAATTGTAGCCTGTAGTTCGGCGTTTCTATTAAAAAGCGGGTTAAATCGACAAATTGAACTTTATTTATATTTTTATAACAGAAAATTAAAACCGATCAATATTAAACTAAGCAAAAATGGAGACTGTAATGTTTTCTATCAGAAAATGTAAAAATGTAAGTGAGATACTGAAGAAATTTAAGATATAATACTCATTTTATCAATTTATATACGAAAAAAAATTTTAGGACGAGAGTAGAACACACTTCCAAGCAGAGCCTGCTTGGGGTGTGCAATATATAGAGGCTCTATAAATAAAATCATTCTTTTAAAAAGGTTGGAAATTCTGCATTTGTATAATAATTTATGATTTTCCTTTTTATTTTCTTTTCTTAAAGTCGATTTTCTATGACAAATTGAAAGGTGCATGAAAATTACTATCAAATTTTGAATTTTAGATTTCGTTTAAATTATGTTCATTTTATAGAAAATGATGTGAAAAGTTGAAATTTTCAAACCGCAGTTCTGTATCTCAAAACGTTCTCGAGATATGGCTATTCAAAGTTTTCGATTATTGAATTTTTTTGAAAAAAAATGGCCGTAACTTTTGAACGTGTGGTCGGATTTGATTTTTGTCGACGGATTTGAAATCAGCGTGTCAAAATCTATATAATTACATGTATAACACTTAAAAATTCGACAAAAAAATTTTCACGAAAAATCGAAAAAATTCAAAGGGGTATACCTTAAAAAAATGTCGATTTTTGAGAAAATTTTTTTTTTTCGAATTTTAAAGTATTATACATGTCATCAAATAAATTTTGATACGCTGATTTCAAATCTGTCGACAAAAGTAGAATCCGACCACACTTACAAAAGTTATAGCCATTTTTCTCATTTTTTTTCAAAAATCGAAAACTTTGAAAGGTCATATCTCGAGAACGTTTTAAGATACAGACCTGCGGTTTGAAAATTTCAACTTTTCATGTCATTTTCTATAAAATAAACATAATTTAAACGAAATCTAAAATTCAAAATTTTATAATAATTTTCATGCATCAAATTTTAATTTTATTACAGAAATATCGACTTTACGATAAGAAAATAAAAAGGAAAATCATAAATTACTATATAAAATATTAGACGGATGTTGAAAGACAATATAAACACAAAATAAAAAATTGAATGCCCAATACTGCCCTATAAATAAGATATATACTTTTAGATCTAAAACATTACTTGGTTAAAATTGTTAAAAATAAGGATTTTATTTCTAAAATTCTTCATCCACATTGAACAGGTCAAAATTAAAGATTTAACAGCCCAATATATTTTAGAAATCAATAACGAGCCATCTAAATCATGCTAATGGGTTTAATTTATTTTTCAATATTTTATGATATTTATCAATACATACGAAGTACACCCATACCCCCCTTTGCGTCGTGGTTACGTTCCAAAAAAACACGACGCAAATTGAAACGACGCAAATTGAATTATTTAAGTTACTCTCGTTTTAATTAAAAAAAAATGAAAGTGAAAATTAGTACTAATTCAGCAGCGACGCAACATTGAAATAAACGCAAAGCGAAACGACGCAAAGCGAGGTATTGGTGTATTATTATATGTTTTGTAAATTAATTCTACATAAATATTACATAAATGCATCCAGATATCACTATCAAACACATTTTCCAAATATCCTACCCCTTAATTTTATAATTATGATAAAAAAACATCCTATTATATTAATCACAAACACGTAAAATATACGCTTTCTATTAACAATAGAGCATCTAATCCTTATTTTCCTACACATGCCTACTATTTACTGATTTTTCATTCATCGCGCGATTAAAAAAGGCTAATTTAAATATACCAAACAATTTAAATCATAGGCACCATTGAAATAAAAAAAAAAAAAAAACATTGATAGAAATCACAACCCACTGTGGTTAGATTATTGAGATACTTCATATTTCTCTATTTCCAATTTCAAGGGACGTCCTGATAGCAATCTTAGCAACTTATTAGTTTTACACAACAAACAAAGATAGAAATAGCAATTGATATGCATCACACGATTCCCTATCTCTTTTTAATTGCACTTTTAATATTGCAATAGAAATCGCAGCTACCTATGATGATTTTTATAAACAACAAAGACAACGTGATGATATTATTTGTATTTCTGTATGTTTATCTCGTTTCAACTGTTTAGGGATGTTTTGATAGGTATCACGAGATATATCAGATATCTGCGCGGGTTCTAGTCCTGCTGTGATGGACAATAATGCGGCAAAGTACGCTCAATCATTCTGTGACAGTAGAAGTGTGGCATGGAGTTGTAAAAATCAGCATATGTGCAATATAGGTACTCGTATGTTTACGGTTTTATTAGGTAATGATGACTTTGAGTTTTAAAGGAAGCTATAAAAATGATAATGGTGTTATATCTTGGATAAGATGTGTAGATTTTGTGATATGAATGATTTTATTGAATATAAATCATTAAGGATCTATATAGATCATGGTAAGGTTGATTATAAAGAATTTGGTCTAGGTATAACAAAAACTAACTGAAAACTTTCTACGAGATATTTTGAGAGAGATCGATTCACAGCTGTGTTATGTTGTCTATGGTTTTTTGCTATTAAGTTTGTACATAGACCTAATTCGTATAGACAACATTACAAAATTCGATATCCTGTAAAAAGCTTTTGGTTTGATTCAGGTCTATTTTTGCGATTAATAAGAAATTTTCAATAACCAAAAAAAAGTTTTTTATGTTATTATATTCGAAAATAACTCGTTTAAAATCTACATTTATATTATCAACTATTAGGTATTATTATTGGATTGAGAAAAACTATTTATATTATATATTTATAGTTCGCAATGTATTAAATAAAAATGTATTTTATATTTTTTTTAAATTCCATTTTATTTAATATAAGCATTTTACTAAAATAAGCTCAATATACTGCTGAGCAAATAAATCTCTAAATATTTACCAAAAATGTAAAGAACCGTTAATTAAGCTCTCCATAAAATGATCATAACACGGATCATTTAATCGTTTAATTTTTAAGATGAAATTTTGAATGGACAAACCAAAAATATACTGGAAAAAATTCAGTGCCGTATCGATAAAACAATAATTTCCAAACTAATTATTGGTAGACCAATCATGAAAAATTTCATGGCACTTTTAAAGTGACATGTCAACTCCAAATGTAAAATTTAATCAAATAAGTACTATAAATAATCCTAATGCGCCCGTGAAATTATTGGTCGGCCAGACCAAAATTTATCCGTGACCAGCAAAAATCAGCCGGCAAAAGCCCACTAACCGTTTTGTGATCGTCGCGTACCCTCCCCTTTATTGAAAAAAACTTACTTTTCAAGTACACGCATCAAGTTTTCGAGAGATACATAAGTACATACGTACGCACGCACACACAAACAATGAAGGCCAGTGTATGGGGCAAACAGGGCAAGCAAACACCTTAATATTAAAAATAATAAAAATATACACTGCAGAAATAACAACTTTTTTATAATGCAATAAAACAAAAATTATAAAAATTATGAAAACATATTTTGAGCAACTTATAATATAGTTTTAATATTAGAAATAATACGTAATTTTTTGAAAACTTATACTGTCGGAAAGACAAGATTCTATTCAGAACCCCAGATCTATTCAAATATCAAAAATCATTTAGTTTTCTAAACCCACGACTTCGTCTACGTGGAATTTTGTACTTTTTTATCTAATAAATTTTTCAGAATATAAACTAACCTATCCTATGTCCCTCCTCAAGAAGCTATCCCGATTCATGTCAAATATCATTCAAATTAGTTTAGCGGCTTGCAAATAGACAGACAGACAGACATAGTTACTTTCGCATTTATAATATAAGTATGGATTTATTATTAAACTTACATAATGATATTATTTATTACACATAATGATATAACATTTTTTCAAAACAGTGAGAGAGATGCGGTGGCATTTGAGATATATCTATTTCTTTTCCTAAAAATAATAAAATAGTAACTTCTGTTTAACTAAAGACAAATATATCCCAACTCATTTTCTATCTCTTTCTTTTAACACGGCTCTGTTTTGAGTCAGATGCGCTCAAAAATTATAAATAATTTATACAAATCATTTTAGAATGACTTATCATTCATCTTCCCCCATTCTTAACACTGTCAGTGACGCCACTGCGCAATAAACACATGTATACTATTACAATTTCGCTTCGAATGTCAATTTCTGCAGATCATTCCAGTCTCATTAATATCTTTCTTTTGTTATCGCAGCCTACGTGGATTTTTTGAATAATTGTTTATGTCCTATTGTTAGCATACACTTCGCATCTCCTGTATTATTAACAGTTACTTTTTATGAAGTTATTTTCGGGGGGTCGGTTCTCCTTTACAATGGCCAAGCACTCTTGATGTCTGGTAATTAGATCAAAGGGTAAGAGGGGGAACGTAATTAACAGCAATGTGTTTGTATACATATATTATACAGTATGGCTTCGGATGTTATTGTAATTACTTATACAAAATATTATGGTTATTACCTATATGGTTTTTAATATTTATACCAGCGTCACTTTTTTAAGATATAAGCATGGAATAGGCGAAATCATTTAGCTTAAAAAATAGTGCAAAATATGTATGGTTATAATAGAGTACGATAAATTAACCATAGTTAAAAATCAAGACCGTATTAAATTTTGGCGAGACGAAACTTCGACTGCGTCGTCTTTTTTAAGTCTCGGTTTTAAGGAATTTTTAATAATAAGTATTGATGACTATAAGATACAATGTAAACAATATTTCTTATTATACAAGATGAGTCAAATCAGGTGGAACAAACTTGAACAGTTGATGTGTCCGGAAACTCTTCGTGAGGGAATTACAGACTCTTAGAGATTTTGTCTAAAATTAGGTTTCATTTAATATTTTGAGAACACGTTGTGATACAGTAATTAAATTTGATACCCAGTTTAGTATTAATACATGTTATCAATTTCCAGTATCAACTAATGATTTTTTAGAATTTTATAAGGTTATGTGATACAAAATACATGGAAATATACTTTGTTAATTTTTCATAAGATCAACCTTTTACGAAAAATACGATAGTAAAAATAGTATTGGAGAATTTGACTTAATGATTATCCGCCGCCCATTCTGAACTGGCACCCCGGGCGGTCGCCCAGTCTTCCTACCTAAAACCAGTATTGCTGTTATATTATATAGATTAACAAAATAGGCAACGAATTTTCACAAATATAAAAATTTCAAACATCAACCATTCTTTTTTCCAAAGCTTACTTGACTTGAATTTAATATTGCACTCGAGTGAATGTTAGTTTTAGCTGATGTCTCGACTAATAAACATATTTTAGTTTTCCATGGCAATTGTGATTTTTATTCAATAATGAATAAAATGCGTTGTATCTTTGTTATGAGTTGTTTTGTTATCAAAGATAGGAGAAGCTTTGCGATTGTATTTTAAATGGAAAAAAATGTTCTTCTATTTCTAAAATTTCACTCGATCTTTCTGATTCAGGTCAATAATCGTTTGAATTCTCAAAATATTAAATAAAAATCAAATTTAGGCTAAATCTTTGGGGTTCTGTAGCTCCCTCACGAAGAATTACCGGACACATGTTTATATGAACTTTTTTTCTTAAAATATTTTTCTCAATTAACTGCAAGTTTGTTCCTTCTGATATGACTCATCCTGTATAGTAAATTAAGAAAATGTATACATAAAATTGATCCTTTTTTTGTAAAAAGATGATTATTTGCATCAGATCGAAACTTTTTTCGGTCTAGGGCACATTACTAGACCAGATCTAAAGTATTAATGAAATTTAATAAGAAAATTTAGAAGCAGATTTTTCGTATTTTTTCCATATAAAATATTAAAAAAAGATTTTATTCTGTTAAGCTGTCAGTTGTCACTCTGGGTCATTTCATAAATACAAAACTAAATAAGCTTTATTAACACATCTGTTGACGATTTGATAGGATTTTCTATAAAAAAAATGATTCCCACCCTTTTAATGTCCAATCATTGATATCACCACACCTTTTTTACAATCGAATAATTTTCTATAATGAATTCATTCATTTGTATATAACATTTACACTATTGGTACTACTGTATCAATAAATACTATTCAGACAAGAACAAATGTATTCAAAATACAATATAACAGTATGACTATTTCATTATTTGACACTCTACCCCTGTAGAAGAAAGAGGGATGCATGGTTTTACTATCTAAATCAATATTTTTATCCTTTATTACTTAATTGTTGATAATAAAATTAATTCCAATTGTTATGAATCATTGTAATTTTTCAAATAGAAACAAGTATATATTTTATCATTGATTAGTATATAACTGTCTTTGTTTAATAAAATAAAATTTTATAACTATAAGTTCAATTGTTGAAAACATTTAGCATAAAAGAGATGGAAATATGTTTTAATAGTGATTGATATATTTCTGTCTTTTATATCTTCGATAATTTAATCATTACACGTTAATAAATTGATTTTAACTTTTGAAGTGTGGTAACATTGTAATATTTTTTGTCAGCACTATTCAAATTCAATTGTTGGTTTTTTAATGTTATTATGCATAAATGACTAAATGTCAATGGGATATAAATGTATTTTAATTTTAATTCGGGGTGATCAGTCATGCTTATTAATTTTTTTTTATTGTTATTATTTATACATTTATGTGTATACTATACACCTTCACTTTTTATAATGGAAGGGTGAAAAATGCCAAAATAAGATAAAATGTATGACAGTTTTGTTTGATTTATGCACATTAGATTAATATTAATATTAAATATTAAATGGTCACAATATTTGCAAACGTTCAAATCAGAAACTTTGAAAATTCTCAAAATCAAAAACGACAAAACTATTTAACAGTAACTTTCGTCTTGGAAGAAAACCTTTCATTTTTTAAAACAATCTTACAACCAGAAACGGATGTTTAATCTTGTCAATTTTGGATTTTTTCTAATTATTTTTGAAACGATGCGAATTAGGAAAAAATAATTAGAATAAAAGTTGTAGATAACATTCTTATATATAAATTACATTCTTCACAATTTTTCTATCTTTAATTCATTCGCCAGAAATATTTTTTAATGAAACTAAAAACACTAAACACTCAGAATTACGTATAAAAAAGTCCCATGGCATCCATGGCAGCATAATTAATAATGCTTATTTAGAAAAAAATAACGAATTCTAAAAAATTTTTCACCTGACACCAAATGCAACCCATAATGTCCATATAAACAGTACTAATTTATTCGAAATTCAACCATCCATGGTCTAATAACCACCTACCATACTGTCTACAAATATCTATAATCTAGGGGTTAAAACAGTTCCCAAATCCTTTGTTACATCCACCTGAAACAAAACAAAAATCACCCAAAACAAAGATAAAAATAAAAACCCTAAAAAAATCTTTAACACAAAATAAAGATGGATATATATTTTAACATACAGGATACATATCCTGTCTCTTTTATAGCGTGGTATTAATTAACCGATATGTTAATCAATTCAGGAATTTAGAAAACAGCAGGTGTGAATATTTAATACCAAAACAGCGAAATTACAAAACAGTTAAACCGCAACATGAGCTTACACTTGACTCTTGTATAGCCCCTATCGATGGACGTAAAGATATAAGGGTGGTTTTAAAACAGCAACTGAAACACTCATTGTGTTTTTAAAAATATGAATTATTGATACAACATGCATACATAAAAATTTAACTGTCTTTTACACTGTTTAATAGCGAAAACCCTTTGAGAATAACGATGTCTGAAAAATATTACATTTTTGTAAAATGTACGCACTTATCATAGGTATATATATGTATCATATAATATACATACCTATGATAAGTGCGTACATTATAATACGTATGTATATAATATAATATGTATGTTTGTATATAATATACATTATTAAATACTGGATTATATGTAACATATAATCGTTAAATATGCCACCAAATATACACAAAATGGCCAAAATATGCAGTTATATGTAATTATTTTTGTTAACAGAAATTAAGTACTGAAATTTATGACAGCAAAAAAAAATTATGCCACGAATTTTAATAAAATTGAAATATGTTGTTAAACTTGATATACAAATAGATCTCCCATTAACAATTTACCAAAATTTTGTATAGTTTTGAATAAACAGCAGATTTTAAAAAAGTTCTTCTGCTGTTGACATTCTTTTTTTTTCATAAAAAAAGTTATTATCGCAGATATATTAAGTGACCTGCTATGATACTGAATTTATAAATAAAGACGAAAATACTCATAGCAGTAAGATAAACCAATAACATATCAGGCGGTAAAAACAAATTTTTGATTTGTTCTTGGATATTTATCCGCACCAAAATTGTAATTTCTTAGCGAGAAAGGAGCTGCTGAAAATCCTGGCCTGGGAGCCCACGACATGTAGGCCATTAATAACTATGCCAATCGCACCAAAGATACCTCGAAAAGAAAACTGACTTTTCTTAAACTTGGGAAGAAAAGTAGTTTAAAAAATGTCAAAGAATGCAGTTATATCTCAACATGCGGAAAAAAGAATCCTGAAGAATTACAGTTTTGCCTGTACATCCCGGATAGTAAGCGACAACCTATCATTATAAAATATTTTTTTACAGTCTGATGTGGTGTTTACACCGAAAGAACAAAACAGAAACATCGTGTCTTTAAGGGCAGACTAACGTATTTAAATTATTTTTTTTCCAATTTTTTTTATTCGTTGGAGACAAGAGCAAAAAGATGCATTAGACATTATGGACAATAGCAACATCCTTTATCGACCTGGCATCGATGATTCAGTGTGAGGTAAGCCGATAAAACTCGCTTATCAACGTTTTATTCTAAATTTTTAGTGTTTAAAACTTTAAAGCGTTTTTCCCACAACTAACGTTTTCAAAGTCGGTGCCCCTCATAATTCAAAAACTACTGCACCGATTCTTTTGAAATTTTGAACACTATTTCTGTACATAATTTACGAGGTAACGCTGGAGAGTTTTTTTTCAAATTTGTAAATATTTTTTATTTTATAATAAAAAACTACCCGATTTTTTTTGCAAAAATCGCGTTTTTCATTTCAAAGTGTTCCCAAAAATTTAAAAATTGAAATTTCGAAAAACCCTCCCAGCGTTACCTGGGGAAAACGATTAGCTAACTTACAAATTTTTAATTTTTTATTTCAGATGATCCAGGACCTAGTTATGAGGGACACCGTAATTCAACATTTTTCCGAGACGCCTCCAAATAATTGCCGCCATTGCCGTATTTTTCAATTTTTTTTTATGAAAATTTTACAAAATATTCTTCGAATGTTATACTTTGATGTACCATTAGTTTAAATAAATACATATTAACTGTATTGTCGGAAAAAATTCACAAAAATGTGCCTTTTTTTGTACGAATTAACGTTAGTCTGCCCTTAAAATACTTCGTATTTAAAAATGTATAGGGTTTATTGCTTTTTTGTCAAAAAAACACTGTGTTTTTTGTTTTGTTTTTCGGTGTAAACACCCCATAATACTGTAATAATGTTTGCAGATACTCAATATAAATTGATGGATAAACTACAAATATTTCAGCCTAAAATTATGGTATACAGTTTCAGAGAGTATACAAATATTTTATAATATAATTCAATTTTATCCTGGGCCAAAATTTATATATAAACGTTAAAAAATACTTTTAAATGACCCTCTTGTATGTGTTCATTACTTTTGCATATTGCAGATAGTCTTTTGTCTCGCAAGATTTTTGCATGACTAAAAACACAAACAATACAACGCAAACAGTTGAATGCATTCCGTCTTGCATTGGCCCGTACCCAACAAACAAACAGAAAAAAAACTTACATATATACATACAGTCAACTATACCCAACAATAGTAAAACCTACCTAACTCAGTGGCGACCCGCGATACTAAATTACAGGGCCCTTGATTTATGTAATTATATATTTAACATTGAATAGAATTAGCAAGTTAAATAATTACTAGTCTACTAAAATGGATAATACAGCTTCTTAAATCAACAAAATACAATTGAATTATTTACAATACATTCTAGGGCTTCTGAGTCTAGGTTTAGATGAGTCTCGTCATAACTTAAACATGTACATCTCAGTGAACCCTATACAGAAAAAATAATTTGTCTATGTTTTAAAAAATGTGATCAATGTAAAAAATCTTTTTTCTCTAAATATTGAATGTTTATTTCAGTATTAAACCAATGCATAGACGGAGAAAAGAGGAGTCGATATTTTTTGATGAAAATTAGAGTTGCCGACTACAAATTTCAATTTTGTAGGTATCTTAAAATACTTTCAGTTTTAACATGTTAAGTATAACTTCTACAATAAGCAAATTTTTACTATATTCGTAAATATCATTTATCTGATTTATTCAACTATGATAATTATTCTTAAGTTGAATTATTTGTTAAGTGCTATACAAATTATTTCATTTCAATTAAAATACTATACAATACAATACTATGATTATTTAAAATTAATTATATTAAGAATATATTTTTTATAGGTATAACCAGGGTATAACAAATTTAAATAAAATAGATTTTGATCCTGCATGCAAAAATTACTAATTGGTATTGTAACTTTAATAAGAATTACAATATTTTCGACCGTTTCTAGAATTACTAGGTATGTATACATCAAATAATAATATTTCTTTTAAAATTGAGTAATTGTTATCAAATATTTTTCTCCGTGCAAAAGACAAACATCAATTTATGTCCTTTGAAGTTAAAAATACCAGTACTGTCCAATAAACCAAATTGTAAAGTTGTAACGAATATTCGGCAACAATTCGGTATTCCGCTTATTCGGCAACGTTATTCGGCCTAAAGAAAATAAGAATATTTTTTGTCTTATAACATTACTTTTTATAAAACACAACCCCTACTGTTTTATACCTACTTGAAATATGTATTTTATTAAGTATAAAAAAAATATAAAATGTTAAAACATAAAATTGCATTCTTTCTTCTTTTTTAAGTTAATATTACCTTTACTAAAATTAAAGTAAATTAACATACATTAACGAATAGATAGAAAAAATACGGTACGGGGTACTAGTACGCGGAGCTCGACTCGCATTTGACAAATTTTGTTTTATTTGATTATCTTATATCCAACCTCTTCTACACTAGCAGTATGAAAGTATAATTGATTGAAGAATTTGGCACAAATAATTTTGTTTGTTATACTTTTAGATTTATTTGTTTTTTTCATAAAATTACACAGAAAAAAACTGTATTGGACCAAGAAAACCTTGTTTTGTATATAACAAAAACAATATTTTCTTAATATAAGAAACATACCCTTAATCCAACTACGTTATTCCTTCGTTCAAGACTACTATAGTTGGTTTAAGAGATTATTGCTTATCTTAAGAAAATATTGTTTTCGTTATATACAAAACAAGGTTTACTTAGTTTGAGAAATCCTTTCTACCAGTATAGTACAAATAAATCAGTATAGAGTTATCAAAATCATTAGTGTACAGTAAAAATTAATAAATAATAATAATAATAAAATATTTTCTGAAGTAACAGTTTCATTATAAATAATTAATAAAGTATATTAAAAAAAAAACATTATAAAAAAACTATAAAACAATTAAATACAAATTATTATAAACATACTTCAACACACTCAAAAAAAACTCAATTCTCATAAGTTTGCATTACCTAATTATTAGTAACATAAACACCCCTTTATCCCGTACACATCCAACCACTGCACATTGCATACAATATCCTCCAAGAAAACAAACACCTTTCTACTGCTTAACTCGAGCAGTACCTCTTCATTAAGCCGTCTAATAATGGGTCAGGCCCTCTCACCAAATGATACGGTAGGATTAAATCTTTCGGCTAATATCAAGGTAAACACATTATGCAGATTTCTTTCTAAAGGGTTCGCTGCTTGACAGGGGGTGGTAATTATTTGTGCAGATCTTGAAGGGATTCGAACCCAACGGGACGCAAGAAGTATTGTGAGGAATAAATTGATTGATTTTAATGCAATGGAATAAATGATATTTCGATTTTGTTTTCAATCGGTAGTCAATTGTTTGAATATGAAATATGTCTATGAATGATCATTGTTTGGTTGGATTTTTATTTATTGTTATCGGTGATGAATTGGTTAAAGAAATTAGATTCACTGAATCAGGGATTAGTATAGTATGTATTTTATAGTTGAAGAGAGATTAGGTAATTCTCTTATTCATTTTATTAATAAGGACCGTCACGTCGATTATGATATGGAAGAAAGCCTGTCAAATAAAACATTTATTTATTGAATATATTCATTTTATTAAGGATGGGGCTATTTGCACATACTACCAACTTAACTAACCTACCCTAACTTAACAACCTAACCTAATTAGGTACATAAACAGTATATGTAAATAGCCAATTGCATGCACATACGGTATGTGCAAATAACCACATTCTTTTATTAAAATGATAGCCAATTGAATGCCATCACTTTACATATTATTATATATATTATAGGTTTCTCTCGCGGCTTAGACCGCGTATATTTCGAATTGTGTGATCTTCAATGCCTCAGGATGCTCTAAACATATAGGCATCTCTCTCTACCACGCCATGTTTTTTTTATAATAAAAATTCCACTGAAAGTAAAATCGATAATCGATACAATAATTTATCCGTACGTGCACAATGTCATTGCTCAGTAGTGCTAAGCATTTTAATAGAATAGCTTGATATAGTGAAATAGTTTAAAATAATTCTAGGGCTTTGTAATAGTGATAGTTCCATCAAAATCGGTTCGGCAGTTTTCGAATTTACTCGCAAACTATAGTTATTGTAAAAAATTTCAAAATATTGAAAAAAAAAACTGTTTTAAAAATACGTATAAAATCTAGAATTGTTTGATAAATATGAATTCAGAAAAAATTAATTATTTATTAATTAAGTATGCATCGATGGATTTTTCATTTTTCTTTAGAAACATATACTGACAATGGTTGCTAGTTAGTACCAGATACAGATTTTAACAGAAAACTACTGTTCAGATTGTTACAGTTTTGTCAAATATTTGTAACGGATTTTCTATTGAGAGCAAAGATTTCTTTTGATGTGCTGCTAACAATAGGTTCTTCCTTACACAACATATTGTTGTTGAAAAGTCCTCGAAAGAACCTAAATCAAAAGTGTCTGACAACTAGCACGTGCTTTAGATCCTTGCATTGATCCTGACCGCTCAAGGATGATAATTGATTAGAGATTATACTAGTCTTCCTATTTCTAAAGGATTCAATGTCCTGTACAAGATGGAACATGTTATTTCAAGATTTTAACGTAATAAAATTTGAATTCACTTTTAATTAAAGTAGACCGTTCGACAGGTAAAGCGAATAACCCCATAATTTTTTTTGTCTATATTTCTTTTTTGATACAATTTAAATTGCAAATAAAAATAAGTAAAAAATCAATTGTAAAAAAAATTAAATCAATTATTTTTAAGGTTGACAACTTTAATGAATACACACCCCTCTTTTTACAACGCTTAAATCAAATCTGCATAAATATTAAGAAAAAATGTACAAAAAACGCGAGCAAAAAAAAGTCGCTACATATATTCCTCAGTATAATTTTTTTTACGTAACTCTGGCATAATTTAAAACGGTCTTACGTGAACCTAACTCAACATCTTTTCATGTAACATTACAAAAGAGGCCTTAGTACAACAACGGGAGAAGAAAAAAATCTCATTTTCTAAAATTTATAAGCAGTTTTTTTCATATATGCTCATACGCAAAAATGACACCAACATATAAAATAACATGTATTTACATATACGCGTCTCTTTTTATCATAAACATTCTATGCATTGAAATTTAATAAAAAGAAAGAGCACAATTGATTCTTATTGAATTACATATAACTATCTCGCTTTTTGATTCGATTCAGAAAAAGTACGTTTCTTTATTGAATTTTTTTTGATTTCATGTAAGAAAGAGACGGTCTTATGTAGTATGCTTATAGTTTTATACACCCTTCTCCTTTTAATATTTGTAATAGGAAATGAATCGTTGTCCCTTATTTTTAAGAAAATAAAAGACTTGTGGATACCAGGTCCAGGTGCTATCTTGCCCCACGACAGATTGATTTGCTATACCGAGTTCATGGGCAGATAATTCCTTCAGCTGTTTTAGATAACGGCCACGTGACGTCAGGTCTGTCAAATGAAATCATTATACACCTTATCAAAGGAGCCAATGGTATGATTATATTATCCAAGTGAACCTTGGAAACAAAACGAGTATCATCAAAGTTAGCTATGAAAAGCCGATTCTAATTACTATTAATTCGGATCCATGGCACACTTTTATAAGGCCCTTCAAAGTCGCCTAAAAGCTTGTCTATAAATAAAAAATCCAGAATTTTAGGCATTATTGTTCCTATGTGTTTATAATACGCATCTTCGAATGTTAAATTAATATACAGTCTAGTAAATGAAGTCTTTAACATTTAAAAAATATATACTAACTTCGAAATTTACTTCAACACAGGAATAATTTCAATTTTATTATAACTTCTATAGGTGCATTTATTTTGAAAAATATGACAAATAGATTATTTCTCAGCCTCATTTCATTTTACAATAGTCATTTTCTCATATTCCAATAATTTATATTAATTATAATTATTTTGACATGGTTTAAATCGATATACATTTCTAATAATAAAGACATACAAAATTTAGTTTTTGCTAATCATTGCCTTTAATAACATCGAGTACATTAGTGTTGTATTTTCTTATATGCCTATATATACGAATGTTTAGAAATCAGTGCATCAATTCCAGCGAGGGATGATTTCAACAGCTGTGACTGAATAAATATTTGCGCAAGTATCAAAAACTTTTGTTGATAAACAAACAAAACGGTTTTAAAAATTTCCTTAATCAATAACAATAAACTATTTATTAAATATAGACAGTTCTAGCCCATATGTCTGTATACTGTGTATAATAAAAATAAAATACAATTGTAGATAGATGTCACTCTTATAATAATAGAAATAATTTTTTATAATTCTATATTTTTTAAATTTTATAATGCGTTGCTTTATTTTTTTATATGTATAGGTGCCTATAAATCGTCAGTAAAAAAATATTTTTTTATCGAATAATAACATATCTAAACACTTGATTATTATTATAATCAATTATTTATTAAAATACAAAAATTAAAACTCTACCCCATACTGGACATATAATTTATTTTAACTATTTTATGTTATGTTCTCGCCGCCCCTGAATTAAAAAAATATCGTAAAATTTAATTACTTTTTATTGATTTATATGTCTAAAGATGTTTTACTATTTTTTTTCACCCCAAAACACGATAATTTCTGGAACACAGGATGGAAGCGCCGATGGCGGTATTTTTTTCACGTGTTGTGTCTCTGAAACGTTGTTTTTTTCTCTGCCCCAATCATTAAGTCCAATGACAATTATGTGGAAACATGACAAACATCAACAGCTGATAAATTAACTCAATGGAGAAACAGAGATGGGTATTCGAGACAGAACGAAAATCTGTTATCTTACATAAATATTATGTATACATATATCCACTGAAAAATATAAAAAGTTTTAATTGTGGTTACTTCAGAAAGTAAAATTATTAAATCCAGTTTTGATATTACTGAGTACGTGGTCAGTAAATTACTTTTAACTAATATAATGTGAAAACAACCGTTCATTTTGTGGTTTTATTCGCAAATAAATGTGTGAAGTTACTGCTAAAAAATAATCTTAAACTTATATCTTCGCATATATGGACCTGCCCAGATAATTCATAAAGAAACTAAATATATAAATACTACAAAATAACAGTATTATAAAAATAAGAGAACATCTCGTAGTCCCATCTCAAATAATTCGAAAATACCACATGTGTAAAGTCATAATGTTCTTATAATTTCTTAGAATCTGTTTAAATAAATTTGTATCGACTGTAAACGTATCCGAATCCTAAAATCCCACCTGCTTTGAACCCTTTACACCCAAAAAAAACGCCGTCTAACCCCTCCCTCATAAAAAATATTTGTCATAAAATATAAACACCATTAATTTTTGTTCGCGTAAACATAGCGGGGATTTGTCAAACCGTCGGAAGATTTCAAACACTAAACGAAATTTATAAATTAACTTGCTTTGAGAAAAAAAAATGCTTAATGATGTTTAGTTTTAAGTAGGTATTAAGTATTAGACTTATAGCTAAATACGTATAAGTTTTTTTTTTTAATTAACACAACAATTTTCTGTAACTCAACAATACTTTATAGATAAAAATATTAAACCTTATATGCATCCTCTGAAATTAGAAAACGCACCACTGCACCCCTCCCCCCACAACCAATATATTAATATTCATAGCTTTAAATATTATACAACAATATCGTTAACTAAAACAACAAAAATAATATTTTTTTACTAACCTTCAGACGTTTCCTCTTCGTCTGTTACAGGAGTTGACGTGCGCTCGACATGTACAAAAGACGCCCGTGTGACAGCTCCTTCACGGACCACCAGGATTGCGTTCATCCCTCAGGACCTCCCATCCAACGGTCCTGCCTCTTACATCCTGTTGAAAATTATTCCACATTTAGTCTAGTCGTTAATACATGTTTAATTAAAATCAATTATGATAAATAATCAGAATTAAATCACAGGTCATATCACAATTTATTTATCAGGTCACAGTTACATGTTACATCACTTGTCACGTCACAAAATACCGAGAGATCAACTAGAAACTAATGTCTTCATCATAAAAATATAACCATTATGCTTTGATCGGCGCGGCATTAGAAAAAGTTATATATAATAAACGAGATGAAGTAGGCGTTGGATGCGGTCGGTAATACAGGTGACGCACTGTCCCGCTGAGCAAAGAGACCGCGCGTAACGAGTAACGCGTAACGTACGTTAGCGCTAATTGTTTCTGACAGCGCTAACTCTAAAAATATACTTCACCGTGCCGATTCTATGTATAGGTTTTGTATAAGAACGGGAACAAGAAAATTCTTGAAGGTTTTTTCAGTTTGTGTCTTATTTATTGAAAGAATGAGTTCAAGATATTTATTTCGTTAAAAGAAACCGTTTCTTGATATTTAGAAACAAGAAAAACTTACCTTATCCAAAATAAGGTTCAGAATAGTTATATAATAATTATGAAAAAATATATAATTCAAATATAATAAAAATATAATTCAAATTATATACGAGCATGGGCATCCACAGAAAGGAGGTAAATGGGACACTTGTCCTCTGTATTGAATTTGTCAATTTTTTCACCAATTTTTTTGAGAAACGCGATTACCAACTGTTATTTTTAATCCCCGACCAAAAAAAGGATTATGTGTTTTGAACGTACTTTTGTCTCTAAGTAGCTCTTTATTACAATACAAAAAAACTGCTTTGCTGATTTAGATTGGATGATTTTGTATTAATACGCGCCCTGAGTGTTGTGTACCGTTATACTATAAAAATTAATTATTGCCAATAGTTAATTACGTAGATAATGGACATTCCCAAGGCGTCTTTTTGTATAGGCGTCTTTACGGAGACGTTGTATCAAATAAACTGAACATTATTAATAGCAAAAAAAGTTATTACACTTTTAACCTGATTGAGGGGGGGGGGGTAATTTTTTTTCTTCAAAATTTTACCCCCTTGAAAAACTGTGAACTTTCCTGTACACGAGAATATACCTAATTACTGAAAATATGTATGTGAGGGCTAATGGAACATTGATTTCTGCAAAGAATCTATAATGGATAAGGTGAGTTTTGCAAATGCCCAATTCATTAGTCAATTTACTAATAACGTGTTTAATAGTGCAAGAAGAAAAATAAATTACGTATTTGAAAAATATTTAAGATAGTTTGTATTTAGTAATTCTGTTATGTATTTCATGTAGGTACTAAAATAAAACTTTGTAATTAAGAATTAATGGAGCTGTAACATTTAATTAAGGGTGTTTTTTTAAGTTGACACCAAGAAAAATAATCTTGTCTATATACGAGAGACAGAAATATTGAAAGAAAGACAGACAGTAGTGTGACTGAATATTTACAACTTGCACCATATAAAATTGACGTGACTTTCGTTTGATCTAAATTTTGACGCGTAAAATTTTAAGATAAAAGAATAATTTGTACGCTTTTTAATGGTCTTAAAATATTTAGGTGTTTATATATTATCATCGTCCCATTATTCTCGTTTGAATCAAAATAAAATGTAGGATTTTAGGTTATTATTATAAAGTATATTTTTTATAAGGTAAATGTTATAATTCTAATTCCCTATCTTAATTTTATTTTATTTTTACGAGCTGTGTTGTAACCAGTATTTTTAGGAGAGGGGGTAAAATTTTGTGTGGGGGTATATATGTATGTACAGTGAAACTTGATTAAGTGGGATTTGGATAAGTGGGAAACTTATATAACTAGAATTCATACTGAGGTTCCGTCACTTCTACATTTACACCTCTATACCTGGGTAAATGGAACACCTCTTTAAGTGGGATAAAATAACTGGTCTCTTGAGATTCCAGTTATCCAGGTTTCACAGGTTTCACATTATACGATACACAGCACTGTGGGGAGGCTATCCAGGCTCCTCTGGTCTCCTGCTGGTTATTAAGTCACTGTTGATGTTTTACTGTTTTAAATAATTACAAATCCCCTAACCTTAAAAATGGTAAGAGTTTAGACCTACAAGTGTTTCAATAGCAATTATATCATCATCAGAATTTTAAAGACATATTTTATTACTATTGTTTACTAAAATATTTTTTAATCTCGATATATGCCTTTTAGACATTGCAATCAACGGATATAAAAAAAGAGGTTCTCAATTTGACTGTGGATATTTTTTACGTATGTTCGGGCATAACTCCGCCAAATACGCACCGATTTTGACTATTTTTTTTTTGTTTGAAAGAGTATATTACCGAAGTGGTCCCATATAAATTTTATCAAAATCTGACCATGGACTTACAAGAATAGGGAAAAATAAAAAACTTTTTAAGAAAAAAAACTGAAAAGTATGTAATAAGTAATAACCACATAATAAAGATACTCTGGTAATAACTAAATTTAATCATTTTTTAATTCGGTCTCATAGGTACATGCTAATAAAAAAAATGTTTAGAGAAAAAATAAATAAAACCGACTTCAAAAACTATTAAATTTAATTATCAAACACTTTTTTTAAGTCAAATATTTAATATCTCGCCTTTACTCTGAAATAATGTTCAAAAATGTATTTACTGCAAACAACAATAATTAAAATAACAAAAATTCATTATTTTTTTAAGAAATCTAAAAACCAATTCGCAATTTCTATAGAACTCGACGCTACCGTTCGCGTCGCTCGCGATTCTCTCTCCTTCTTCCTCTCACCACCGCGACGACGTCGTCAATGACAGATACAAATGTGGCGGTTAAACAGTGTTGATACCAAGGCAAGATGGATGGAATTCGGTCGCAAGATAAACAGCCGAGCTGATTGTCTCAAATTAACCGAACACACATACACCAAGAAGTGAGATGTTTTTTTTTAACTTTACTATATCTGATTTGTTGTGAAGAATTTCCTGAATTAATACAGTGATTATATATCTGGGTTTACAGATATAAGTCCTGTCTTAGTTGTCATATCTATATATATTAATGTATTGAATCATATCATTTTTATAAGGGTTTCGTATAGAAAACTAGGAACCCTTATAATTTTGCTCTTTCTGCGTCCATCCGTCTGTCTAAATTTCATAGTTCTCCCATTCTCTCATTTATATATGAAATTATGAGATTTTCTTTAAAATAAATAAAAAATTATTGAACCCCCTCCCATGGACTGAAAAGTGTACTCAATATTTTTCACTTAACTATAAATATGTATAATAACTTCAAACCTAATACCTAATATAATGCGTATTTCTTTAAAACTTTTTTAGCAGTTCGGTTTGTAAATATTTGATTTAAAAAATGCTACCATGGATGCCACGAAACTTTCTTATACGTAGTACTGAAGTAAACAGTGGATGCATTTCTAATTATTATTATTTAATATTTTTTTTAAATGATAAAAAATGGATAGAACATAAAGTGCAATGTTCGATATGGTAAATTCAAGTATTTTTTTGTATTTAAAATATGTTTTCAATACCAAACAAAATTTTTACCGTAATAAGAACATTGCTGGTAATAATATACATTTATCAATAAGATAAACGTGGATATTTTCATATTGGTAAAAAATTATCATATTAACAAACAACTTCTATCGAAGCCAAATCGATCACGGATTTTTTTACATTGATCACATTTTTTAACACATAGACAAATTATTTTTTTCTGTGTAAATTACGACATTAAATAGCCTTAAAAATCGTTTATGTTCATTCATAAAACTACTACAAAAACATACAATTTTATGTTAATTTTTAACATGAAAAACATGGGAGGACAAAATTGATCCTAGAAATTTTTAACATTCGACATGGTAAAATTTAAAAGAACGTCTATTATAATTCAATAAACTGTATAGCAGTTTCTATGACGGCGATAGGCCAGATATGAAAAGTAATATAGAAACATAGTAAAATTATAGAGAATGTACGTGAAATTTTCATATGCAAGAAATTAAATTAAAGAATAGCGTATATTACTTTTTCAGAGTAAATAAATTTTAATAGATAGTATGTTAAAATTTACCAGTATGTCATTGTAATTTTTCATTTACTTTATTTTAAATTCTACCGACTTTTCTGTTCACAGCATTTTCTGTTAATTTTTAAAAGAATATTCTCTCCGTGTAAAATAAATTAGGTAAATTTAAAATTCACCCTAATAACTTCTTCCGGATACCTAAATAAAACAGGATTTATTTGTAAAGTATGGACTCAATTATCGTAAATTTCCTCTTTCATGGCGTGCGAACAAACGGATCCAAAACACTGGAAACCAAACCAAAAATTGTCAAATTAACGCCTTTGGTCCAATTAAGAAATCATGTTTAACCACTATGGGGCAAGATTCTCACAAAAATGCATAATAGTACTTTTTTATTCTTATTATAATGTTTACAATTTTTTTAAAGAATATACATGCTTTTTGCAGTTTTTTAATTGTTGTGGAAATTCAATATCATATATGATTTTCAAGAAATCGAATAAAAGAACGCCACATTACTTTTTAGTTTTTAATTATTATTTAATTATGCACTTAATAACACGTTAAATTGAAGATATTTTATTAATTATTGTCTAATAATAATTGATACTGATATTTAACAAAATTAACTTTTTATACAAATATCCAATATAATAATAATAGTAGAAAATCCAATATCTCGTTTATTATATTATATTTTAACTCATATTTAAGAATCCCAGCACAGAAATGCAACTCAAACCTGATCAAGTTAACCATAAATATGCAAGCTTTATGTTTTGCACATGTAGAGGCGCCACCGTCTGCAAAGCAAGGATATCTTAGATCAACGATTTTTAAATGACTTAATTGTTTCTAATTGAAAGTTCTTTGAAGTTACTGTATTCCAATTTTAAAAGAAAATTAAATATGCGTATAAAAGGTCACTTACAATATCAAAAGACAAGACTTGTACCAAGAAAAATAAATATTAGCTAAGCCCTTTAGAAACCAATTTACTATAGGTACTTTAATGTTAAAGGTAAATTATATTTTTTTTTTAATTTTCTAATCCAGTTGTAAATTAAATTAAAATTTTATTTTCAAACTACTTTCAATAATTATGTTTCTGAATTGCGTGCGGGCAGGAATGTATTTCTGTAATATTTTACTAATGGCTAAGAATGCTCTATGCCTCATTGACAATATTTTGGCACATCCGCCACTGGAAGTGGTCATGGATATGGCATATGCGTCTCCACACTAAAATTAAAGGGTATATTAACTTTATATTATAGTATTCTCCAAACACAATAAATGTGGGAACTACTTTTAAAATTTAAATTTTCTACTTTGAAAAGAAATTAATTTGCGCTATTAGGGTCAAAATAATTATATTCATATTAAAAAAAATGTTTAAAAAAAAAGTAGAAAAAAATTACTTTAAAAGTGTTAGGTTAACTTACCATAATTATGCATGAATTTTTCTTTTTGCTCTTTACATATTTCATTGATAAAAAATCGGCATTTACATTTTTCTTAGGTAATGTGCAAAATAATTTTTAGAATCGCAAATTTTATTTTTCGAACTGCACACTAAAATATTCCCTGAATCCTTAATGTACTTATGTCGAAACGTTGGGTTACAACAAGAAAAACACAGATTAGTGAAAAAAATACAAAAAAACGTAAGTTTCTTGGTTTTCTGCACATTATTTTTAAATATCTTTTTTATTTTTACTTCCCTTTTTAAATATACTGTTAACTCCTATGTTTAATAAAATGGAAAACATTTTTGTAACTCTGGCACACTTGATTTATAGTTTTTGTCGCTGACAGATATGACAAGTCAATATCTTATGAATGATGTTATTTTAAATCATCTGTGGTAGGTTACCGTCCCTTTTGTCATCCCCCTGCCCTGCGGGGGTCATTACTTATATTCCCGCTAATAACTCATTTTAGTAATTTTATAGAAAATAATGAGGAGATGCGCTACATTTATGTCTTAACTATATTCATTTTAGAAATAATTTGATTCTATTTTTAATTTTTATTTTTGTATCTATGTTTTGAATAGACATTTATATTTAAAAAATAAAATCATACAGATTATATAATTATCTACCTTACATTTCGTAAATTCTGTATATAAAATATATCTGCCTTAGGAGCCACGGGAAAAATATTTTAAATTCAAATTGTTGAGTGTATTATTACCTAATTTAGCCAGAAAGATTTTTTTTACATATAATTGATTATGTACTGTTCAATCTCAATAATACGTATAAGAAAGTTCATGGTACCAATGGAAGGTACATACACAAACCAATATCTGTAATATGTATAAGAAAGTCCCATGACAATCATGGCAAATATTTCTCTGTTATGAAGTATGAACCATTTAAAATTATTTTTTTGTTAATATTTTCAAAATTTCAGACAATATTGTCTCGTCCAAATTTAAGCCATTCTCGTCTCGGTTTCGTCTCGTACAAATGTACGACACTCTCTTCTCGTTCTCGTTTCAAAACTAAGACCGTGAAAAATTTCGTCTTGGCGTGCAACTCTAAATTTCTATTCCTGTACTTAAATCTAGAAACTTAAAATCTTGATGTTCAGATGTTGAAATTTCAAAAAAATTGTTTTTGTTTTTCCAAAAATAAATAGAATTTTTTTTTATTATTATTTTCCTTGTACTTTCTATATATCCGTCTATCTATTTAGAGATTCAAAAAAAGAACATATCTATTTTTATTATAGCTCATAAAAAATATAAAACATTGAAGACAATATTAAAAGAAACAGCTATTACAATTTAAATATGATTAGTTTGATTTTCCAATATTTTCATCAACGTTTAAGGCGTGTCTTCTTCGTTGTCTTAAGCCAGAAAAGGCGGCGCGAAGAAAATATAGGCGGCGTCGAATACTCTTAAATATATTTAACATATAGATGATCAAAAAGTTCTTAGACATTGTAACAATCAATTCTCATAATAATTTTATCATTTATGAAAGTTTCAGCAAATATATATTTAATATTAAAAATAAATAAAAATGTAGAATATTGTTTATTTTTTTAAGATCAATTTCAATTATAAAATTTATAAAGGACCCCGTAGAATCCTTATGGGAAAGAGGTTTCGGTCAAACTCTTTGAAACTTTGGATTCTGATAGTCCTTGATGAGTAGATCAAAAGTGTCAATGGGCACTATGTCCAAAAAACTCAAACTTTTAAGATATAGCTCTCTAAAGTTGGGGATCATGCTCACCTTTAATTTGCAATAAAAAAATTTGTAGAACCTTAATTTTCGCACAACTATTTGTATGTGTTCCCAAAGACTTATATAATCGATTGTCACCATAAAAAAGTAAACTTTTAAATTCTTTAACCAATGGCAGTACTTAAATCTTATTATTACGTTTTTTTTATTATAAACCAATTTTTTATTATAAAATAATTGGATTTGTTTATAATTAAAAAAACGTAACAATAAGATTTAAGTGTTGTCATTTCTCAATGAATTAAAAAGTTTACTTTTTTATGGTGACAATCGATTATAGATGTCTTTGAGAACACATACAAATAGTTGTGCGAAAATTAAGGTTCTACAAATTTTTTTATTGCAAATTAAAGGCGAGCATGATCCCCAACTTTAGAGGGCTATATCATAAAAGTTTTATAAATTACACTTTATAAATTGACACTTTTAATCTACTCATCAAGGACTATCAGAATTCAAAGTTTCAAAGAGTTTGACCGAAACCCCTTTCCCATAAGGATTCTGCGGGGTCCTTTGTCCTGTTTTAGGTATAAATTTTTTTATTTCATTCAATCAATGTTATTTTTATTGTAATGAACTCATAAGGAAATTAAGGAAAATAAAATAAATAAATGGAAAATACTTCGAATAATTTTCAATAAATACTAACCATCTTCTATCCTAACCAAAACAAATTCAAAAAATCTCTAGTAGGCGTTGCCTGAAACAAATAGTGGGAGAAGATAAACATATGCATATCGAAAACAAAAACTAATTGCAACCTAAAACCAAACAAAATAACATCCCAAACAAGAAAAAGATAACACTATACGTTCATCCATAGATTCCCTTTTCCATCTCACTTCTTCGGTACCAATTTACACTTAAAGTTACTTAGAATGCTAAGTAAGATTTTCAGCTAAACTCCTTTGCTTAAAATCAGTCAGTACAATGTTGGCAAACTGTAAACATAGTTAAAATTTTAACCAATCATTCGTTTATTAAATTATCTTGTTAAATTCCTATTAGCATAGCCATTAATATTAATTTAATTCTTGTTTTTAACACAACACATACTAGATATTTAACAATTATCTTAATAATAAATGTCAACTAAGATTATATAAGTGAAATTATTTGTGCCACTGAAAAATATAGAATTTTTAAATTTTGCCAATGTTTATCTATATCGAAACTGACTGTCATTTTATTACTTATTTATTTTGATATATACTTAAAATATGTAAATAAATTATATAAAGTAATAAAAATGTTATCATATGGTAATTTAATTCTTCCTTCACAACAAACTGAAAATATATCGGGAATTCAAAATTCAGGTAACAGTGAAAGTGTCATAGTGCAAAGTGAGCAAAAACAGTACGAATATACTAAACTCAACCCCCAACAAGGGATTGCGTCGGCGAAAACTGAAAACACTAGAAGATTTTCCGTCAGTAACCTTCTTCAACTTTCTACGACGGCGAGTAACAATACTGCAAGAAGTAATTGTTGTGGCAAGAATGACGATGGTAAGAAATATATTATTTATAACTACAGTACACAGAAAAAAACTGTATTGGACCAAGAAAACCTTGTTTTGTATATAACGAAAACAATATTTTCTTAATATAAGAAACATACACTTAATCCAACTACGTTATTCCTTCGTTCAAGAATACTATAGTTGGTTTAAGAGATTATTGCTTATCTTAAGAAAATATTGTTTTCGTTATATACAAAACAAGGTTTACTTGGTTTGAGAAATCCTTTCTACCAGTGTAGAAACCGATTATAACGACATCGGTTAATACGACGTATCGGTTTTTACGACTCAAAATAAAAGTCCAACTGAATTCCATATAATTGTATTTTTGCCGCTTATACGACTATTCGCTTTTTACGACCTAATTTGACGGTCTCTTCGATGTCGTTATAACCGGTTTCTACTGTACCTATATACATTTTTATTTATAAGTAAGGTACTGGCAGAACTGGCACCAGTCTTGGACAACACCCCAGTGCTGAACATTTTTAACTTAAATGTACTGAATAAGAAATATTTGTTGATATTTGATTACTACCATTACTGTATATTAACTGTTTTTAACTGTCTTACAGCGTGATTTGATGATAATTGATCATTTTGTTTAAAAATAGTGAACAAATAATTATCGCGGTTCGTCACACTATCATAAGAAGTGTATTTTCTTATGTAAATGCTTTATATTGTTTTTAATTTTATGACTCTTTATTTTATAACGCTTGTGTTACAGTAGAATTTATCATTTTATAATCATTAACAGGTGTCCATCACTGGGTGTTCATTACTTTGTCCATTACTGGAGAAAAAACATATACAAAATAAAAGTCTCGTATCGGCCTCGAATTTTATGACAGTCTATTATCGTTCTTGTCTAGTGCAAATTGTGACTGAAACCGAGACGAAATGAAGAACAAAATTAGATAAATATCGGTCTTATGTGATTTTTTTCCATTTAATAAACAAATAAAATCCATTTTAATAAACAAATTTTTACTCATTTTTGATAATCCTTTAAAACAGAGACTCTCAAATAAATTTGATACTTTTTCGAACCGAGACGAGACAGAAGAATCATGTCTCGGCGTGCAGTCCTAATCAATATATTTTTTCGACAGTATACTCTGTTTTTTTTAATAAGTTACATATATACAAACAAGTTAATATGTATTTATGACATAAGAACTAATCATGCACCTACACCTATTTTTAAAGATTTTTTTAAAATTAATTCGAAAATTTTAAATATCCCGTAGCGCATAATTAGATAGATAATACTGAAAGTTACATCAAAATCTAAATTATGTTGCATCAAAGAAACAAAAATTTCAAAAACTGTCAATATAAATTTATTAGCAATTATATTATTAAACTAAAAAATATACTATACCCACATACAGAGCCTATTTAAAGTTTTTTATTTTATATATTAATATTAATTGAAGGGTACACGGGAAAAAGAAGCTAAGTCAATTTTTAGTCGAATTAAGATAACAGCGCCATTTAGTGGCAAATCTAGGTATCTTTCGAGCCACATATGCATTAAGGAGAAAAACTTGCTAAATTTCGTAAAATAAAATTTTAAAGATATCATTTTAAGTGTAAAAGTATACAAATACCAATCTTAAAACAGCGATAACTCAAAACTAGATTTTTTGACTTAGCTTATTTTTCCCGAGTACCCTTCAATTAAATATATTTTAAAAATCACGCTTACCAACATACAGGACCATATTTACCCATCTTGAGACCCGAGGCGTATATAAAAAAATAATTTTTTTGCTCTTCACCATCTAAAAAAGTTTTGTCTGAAGTATTATGGTGTTTTTGGTTCTTAGAGGTCGAGACCTCTCACTTCCATAATTGTCTAATTTATCTATATAGTAGGTACTATAACACGCACTGATTTTAGCTAGCGCTCTATAACTACAGTTCAGCTTATACGTACATAAATATAATAATTTATATTTATATTTTTTATAAACAGTAAAGAAATTTTTTTACATACATAAATATGCCTTATATATTATTATAAGTATAAAGGCATATAAAAATCTTTACAATTAATTTTACATTAATATACATAAATATATATATATATGTAATCATCTTCATTATACACATACACACACACACAAACGCACGCGTAACGTAGGGTCTGATATAAGACAGATAAGATCACAGACACAATCGCTACCATTGATTTGCGAGGTCGGCTTTTACGTGGTATCGGGTTACACAGAGATGTGCATCGTCCCAGCCTCCCGATATCGAAAACACGTTTGTAACAGTTACAGAAAAACGGAATCTGCGCTAATAAAAGGGACCGATTGTGCGAAATTTATACAATGAACTTAATATCGATATTCGTGTGTATACGCTAAATGAATTATTACGTAATTTCATTTCAAATTAACTACTATATTGATATTTTAATTGATTTAGAAGAAATATGAGTACATGACATAATAATAATATTATTGATATTAGTAAAGGTTTATTTATGACTTTTATTTAAATGCAATTTTTATTTATTATTAAAATCGTTTTCATTTATAACAAATATACTGCATGAAGAATTAATTATTCAACATTAAACAAATATATTGAATTTAAAACAAATTACTTTAAATAAATAGTTTCCAATAAAAATAAATATTTTGCACTAAAAAAAAAATTATAAAAAATAAAGATAAATTAGATACAATTTTCTGTTATTTCCATAAGTTTATACTAGAGTATTTCCAGTAAGAATTTCGACAGTATCGGCATTTTAGCCAAATCGGCGATTCAGTTGGACTTTTATTTTGAGTCGTATTAACCGATGTCGTTATAATCGGTTTCTACTGTATAAGTATTTAACAATTTAACCATATTGGTTAATAAAATCAGGAAATACATTTGTGAATCACAGAATTTGTAAGTTAGACTTGGCTATTAAAATCAACTACTTAGAAATCGATTCACGCCGCCCGCCGCGCCGCGCCCTCTATAAAACTCTTACTATAATGAGTGACTATTAATATGGTTTTGTATCGTTTAAAATTTAAAAAAATGTATACTGTTTATTAAAATTGTCTCGGTGCAACGGAACATTTAGGGAGGAGGGAGGGGGGGGGGGGTAACTTTTTATTACAGTTTTGTATTGAATACACGTAAAAGGCTTTTTTCAATCTTTTTAGTCTAACTCTAAAAACTTGATTAGGTATATGCTACAAAATAAAAGTATACTATTTTATATAGGTACCTATATGCACTTAAAAAATTAAAAAATTGATGGGCTTCTAAAGTAAATATTTGCGCCTCGGGTCCCTATAATGATAATGTATAATCTACCACTGGGATAGGTACCTATATAATTATTACAATAACATATATTGCAGGTCCAGCTGAATACGTATTCGGCTTACCGACTGATTTTAACTGGTCCGCAAAATTTCTAACAATTAATAAAATGTTATTTTTATTAATATATTTTTCCTTATTGTATTACTCATTAACTACTTTAAATGTGAAAAATAGAAAAAGTTTATTTACTTGATACTGTTTTAAAAATGACCAGGGAGGGGAGCTTATCCTGGGGCCTGGGGTTTTATAATCGTTAAATTAATTACTAATAGTTGACCTCAAAAAAAATCGTATGTTTCTTAGCAGAAAATGGTCCACCAAGAGTAAAAAGTGATGTTTCTTATACGAATCAAAAAAAGTTAAATGTAACTTTGATAAATAACTTAAGGAGTTCTGCATTTCCATAGAAAGATACAATCGTTTATCCAAAAAAAATAAACTAAAATTGAAATAAAAACCTATTCTACCAAGTATTTGCTGTATGACCAATTGTTGGTAACATTTAAACCGCTATATGTCACGAGTGGCGCACACTTGTGCCACTGCGATCCAAGCGGGCCGTGCATTGCGGCATAACGACGTCAACTGTCAACATATCAGCAATAACTCGACAACCGCACAGGGTATCAGTTACATAACATATACCTACACACACTGCTTGTACAGACATATTTAAACCTTTGACATTTACCGCATGTCGCCATCTATCGCCATAGTTTATGAACAATTTAGCAACTATTAAATATCATTTTAGCAAAAAAATGACGAACGTTCGGTTATTTTTAAATGCACTTCGTAGTTCATAAAGTTTGAACATGTTTTTCTGTTCAAACAATTAAGATCAAAGAATTCGACGGTGTCGACATCTCATTGTTTCATAGCCAACTAGACATCAGTTACGCATTGTCATCTAGCGTCAAATATCGTAACTACCCAACGGTAAAATTGACAAGCGTGAATACAGCAACAAAAATAATTCTAAAATAGCGCAATATATTTTTTAATATTATTAATATTTTATTCCCAAAAAATATTAACTTGGTATATTGTAAAATTTTAATTTAAATATTTCATACAGATGACGACTTCGGAAGAATGAGCAATGGAAGCTGCGAAGATAAACGTAAAAAACCAAGAAGAAATAGAACAACTTTTACTACACAACAATTAGCAGCTTTAGAAAAAGTTTTCGAACGTACACATTATCCAGATGCTTTTGTAAGAGAAGAACTTGCAGCTAGAGTATCTTTAAGCGAAGCAAGAGTTCAGGTAATAATTTTAAAACTACATTACAAACAAAAATATACATTTATCAAGTTACCTTTTCCAACAGGTTTGGTTTCAAAATCGCCGTGCGAAGTTTCGACGAAACGAACGAAGTTTATCACGACAGCAATCAAACTGCAGTTCAACAATAAGTTGTAACAATCAACACTTCAACAATAATAACAATTCAAAATCTTGTGTCTCAATCACAGAAATACCTGTCCATCCACCTTTAACACTTGGAATAAATCATTCACAATCATTACCTATCAGAAACACACCCACGGTCACATCGAATCACGGATACCATCATTCGACCGATAATTATTTGAGTCCGTGGAAAACAAATTCAAATTGTCACGATTTAAATTTAAACGTATATCCTAGTTCTGCAGGATTCGGTGCAGACGTTGGCAATACCAGTACACATTGTGCATTTCTTTCTCCGTACGCAGTTGGCACTGCCGGATTCAACAATGTGGTCGGAAATGTTTCAAATAACGCTTGTTCTTTTATGGGAAATTCTGTAGCAAATAGTATAGCTAATTTGAGATACAGAGCACATGAGTATGGGAATCCAAATCAAATATAATGTACTGTATAACTGTTACTATAGACTCAATAATAATATTGCCAAATAATTAGACTTGATTCAACAATGGAATATATGTCACATTCAAATTATAGCGGCAATTCATGTTGATTCACAAAATTTTATTAGATTTAAATGAGTGCAATATGTATTATACAAATATATTATTTATATATAATTTATTAGTTTTAATTTAATATTAAAATGAAATTATTATCATATCTTTACAACATATACATGTGTTTAAAAAATACAGGGTATAAAAATAAAGTACAATATTGTAGCAATAATAAGAATTTATTTATTTATCACTTTTACATTTTATTTAAATATAGCCATATTCACAAATATATTTTTTTCTATATATAGATATATATCGAATTTTGATGTTAGTTCAAAACATAATACAAGACGTTTTTATATTATTTTTGTCCTATTTTATTTTACGAACTAACTTATATATTGGAAGCATTTACAAGTACACGAAATGTTACAGTAGAACACATTAATATACTCTATATTGTCATGAAAATACTTTCATTATAATAATATAACAAACATTTAATAGCAAAAACAATTTTACTTTCTAAATATTTCTGATAATATAACTAATAAATAAATATATATTCCGACAGCCCTGAAATATGATCATCCAATTAAGAAATATAATTTACATTTCGTATACATTTTTTTCTTAAATATAATTTATATAAAAAAATTTACAATTTCATGGCTATCGTGTTTTATTTAAAATCTACAACGCTTAGCTTATAAACAATACTTAAAAAAATCACAGTTTTTCGGGTTTATAAATACTGGAAAAAATCATTAAACAATACATAAAAACCTGTATATCTCCGTTAATTATTCAAACAGTCACCTGAACATTCTGAACCACATTAGATCGTTCAACTTTTGACGGGACAAGATAAAAAGCTGGTGCGACATTGGTTCCGCAGGGACAACGGCAACCTAAATACATAAATATGTGAATATTTAATTATAACATATAACTTATAAAAAGTATTACCCATTATCCAGCTGAATGACCCTAATTTATTGTTGCATTTCGGACAGTATAATTTCCCTTGTGCAGTTTGACTTATGTTCTTCATCCAAGCTATTGGCTCAATGAAAAATGTTTTCGTGCAAATCGCAGTTTTTTCTTCGTCAGCTTTATCAAGGATATCATTATCAGAGTCTTCATTTTCAGAAGAATTCGATAGGCTTGATTGTTTTTTTAACTTCTGTTTTGTTTTCAACTGGATTTTTAACTCTCTATCGTAATGAGTTACTATATTTGATTGAGATGCTACGATCCTCCTTAAAAATATTTATTTTTAATGAATTTAATTTTGTATTATTAATAATAATTATACCTGCACTTTTTGCATCTGTAAACTGAAGGCTCTGGTTTCAACTGCATTATTCCAGGATCAAATTTAATTAAATCCATATAACCATGTGGTAATATCTTAACTCGTTTAACTTTATCTGCTGCTACTTTTAACCGAAAGTCTCTATATTTTGGATTGTTCTTATCAAGCACACAGTCCATAGATTCATATAACTTTAACTGAAATACAAATCCTGTGTTCGGGCAAGCGAATTTACGTTTAGATTTAACTCTGCAAAATCAAGTTTCATAAATTAGACTGTGAATTTTTTTGTATATTTAACTTACAGTTCCAATGCTTCTTCATATTTTAATATATGTTTTTTCATCATGTATGCTAATATAATTGTTGAACTACGGGATACTCCAAAATAGCTATAAAAAATTAGAAAATAAATAAATCATACACTGAAGACATTGAAAATTCAGTGTACCAGTGAACTAAAACTGTTCCTTTATCTTGCCCCTCTGAAATGAATTGATAGCTGTCTTCAAAATGACTTAAAATATCTTCTTTTGGGATATCAGTGATCTGAATAAGCTTTGTTGTTAAAAAAGCAAGATCAGTTATTCGTCGAGGTAAAGGGCATGAATCGACTGTTAAAATATGAGTAATTTTATATTTTTCCAACTCATTTTTATCTGTTGCTGCTGTGAGATTGCCTAAAATATTATGAAAACATTAATCAATAAAATGTTTTAGTTTATATTTATTAAATAAAATGCCAACCTAGCCAAAGTCTGGGTTCTATTAAATCTAAACTAACAGGACCTCCATCAAAATCATCTCTTGTAAGTATATCTCCATCTTTATGTTTCTCAATTTGGCATGCAGAATTCACAATATCGTTATTTATACTTTCCATATCAAGCGAAAAAAAATAATACAAAAATAAAACTATTTTTTTTATTTTTTTATGTGTTATAGGTTATGTGTAGTATGTCAAAATCAATAACTATCAACAGTTTGAAACAGAAATAATATTGCAACTTTAGAGTTAATCCGTTCGCGATAACTGTTGCTAATTAATAAAGTTGACAAAAATTAGCACTATTTTTTATTACAAATAAACAACTTTCAAAATAATTTTTACACGTAAATGCCTGGAATATAGACAACTGGATATACAAAAGTGTCGTACAGTTGCCTAACAAAATTCAGTGGTCCCCTTTTCTACAAACATGGCGGCCGTACAGGATAAGTCAAATAATAAAATGTTTTTAAAACATTTAAGATCGAAAGCTAATGAGTTTTTATCATCGAGAAAACATGCAAACAATTTAGTGGAAATAGTGAAACACTTTGAGGTGAGTATTTTGCAATAATATTGAAAGAAATATGAATTTTATTTAGGTTATAATTTTGGGTGTAGCTATTATACAATTAAAGTCGTCATATCAATTTACTTCATTTAATTCCTTCTGGTTTAACGTTTACAGTCCGGTTCTAATATCACGACATGCATACTTACATTAGAAATGATTTTCATGGAATTGTTAAAACGAAGAGAAATGTACGAAGAAATTATTCCTCTAAAGCCTTTAGGTAATTATACTTAAATTTGAAGAATGAATATAACATCTCTTGACAATATATGCCATTTCAGAATCTCCTGATGCTGAAAGCCAATACAAAGCTTGGCTAAGATCTGCTTATGAGCAAACCTGGGACCGTATTTTAATACATATCGAACAAGGCAAGCCTGCACACCAACTTCAAGCTTTGGCAACAGCTATGAAGTTCATACAATCTGAAGGAAGGTACCCCATAGAGACCACTGATCACCAAAACTTTTACTTTCCCATTCCTAGATTGCGAGTAAGTGCTTACAAATAACTATTACTATAACTTTCACGACGAACCACTAACATATACTAAAGACCACAAATGTGAATTCCATTTGAAACTTTATGTATGTTTACATATGGCTTACTCTAGTTTCTCAGATCATTTTCTGATATTTTCAAAACTTGACTAAAAAACTGTCCTTATATGTCTCGATTAAATTTGTTAGTGTCTCTTTTTGGATTTCAAAATGGCGGCCAATAAGTTCATGGTTCCATGTACTTTTATCTTTATAACCTAAGCGAGCCAAATTCAATTACTAAATTGATATTTTCAGGCTGTGTTAATTAAAATGCTATCATCGGACAACAGCACAATGTATTTACTGAATAAGTTTCAAGAATACACGGTTTACCGCGATATACTGTTCTACACTTGGCGATTGCTACCGCCACTGACGCCACGACTCAATCCTTGCGAAATGTACATTAGGAATTTCCTAGAACTGATAGATAAAATACCGATACCTAAGAATATTGAAGAAAATTCTCAATCTGTGATGTGTTGTGCCGTTGGTGAGTTCCTTAGTTTATTCCAGAGAATAAATAAACTATTATATAGTTTTATCTCTTGAATTATAAAATAAAACGTACTTTTTTGCTAGGAAAAACGCCGTTTGTGTTTGAAAGCAATACAGTAAAGAAGTGGATCAATAGAGTATGGAACTGCGTGATGCACTGGGAGCACACTCCCGCAACGCACAAACAACTACTAGTAGTACTTCTAGAGAGGATCTTGCCGCATTTAGATAAGCCTCTTACGCTTACAGACTTTCTTATGGATTCATTAGATATAGGTAAAATCTTATACGTTACTAGAGATAAGTTATAAAAAATATAATATTTGTAAAATCCTACATGTAACTATTTTTTCTAATTAGATTTTAATTATAATTTATTTTCCAGGTGGACCTGTTAGTCTTTTAGCACTCCAAGGAATATTCACCCTGATTCAATTGTACAATTTAGAATATCCGAACATTTTTGTAAAACTTTACTCTATGTTCGAACCTGAAATATTTCATACAAAGTTTAAAGCAAGACTGTTTTACTTATCCGATTTGTTCCTTAGTTCATCGTAAGTGACTCAATACATAAATTAAAAAAAAAAAAACTGAAATATAACGTTTATATTTTCCCATAGGCATTTACCAGAATGTTTAGTTGCTGCGTTTGCAAAACGTCTAGCTAGATTAACTCTAGTCGCGCCGTGTGAAGATATCCTAATTATATGTCTTTTCATTGGTAATTTAATTTTAAGACATCCAGGGTTGAAGAGATTGATCAACCATTCTACTGGCGGAGAAGGTAAAGAAAATAAGTATAAAACAAATAAACCATTTTGTTTTGTATTTTCTTAAAGTATAGAGTCTGTAATATATTAAATCGAAGAATGTATTTATATTTTAAAATTGTATTTTTTTAGTCACTTCAGACCCGTACATAATGGAAGAAAGTGATCCCTACAAATCCCAAGCAATGGACAGCTCTCTGTGGGAAATACAAACACTACAATCACACACTTTACCTAACATAGCAACTGCAGCAAGATTTATCAGCCAGCCTTTACCTAATGTAGAATGGGACTTGTCCAATGTTCTTGAAACTACTTCTGATGATGTAAGTGATTTGTCTCGGTGACCTTTTAAAATATTTTCATACCTATAATTTATTTTTTTGTAGATGTTTGAAAAAGAAATGAAGAAAAAAGCAAAAGAAATTATTTTAAACCATTACAAACCTCAAACGCTTGCATTTCCGAAAAATGATAAAATGTCTCAATACTGGCAACTTACTTCGTAAGAATTTAAAAATAGTTTCATACAAAACAATTACACGTTAATATTGTTTAACTGTAAAGAAATAAGCATTTAAAATACTATAAAGTACCCTTTCTCTTCTATAATAAAATTAAAATATCTGTTGGAAATAATTCAGCAGGTAGGTAAAGGTTTTTTGATAGCTCCTTAAAATTTTGTAATTACATGACAAATCTGATGTTAATTATTTCTAATGGATATAATAATCATTTTTATTAAATATAATCATGAAGTTATATTATTACATACGTAAAAAAAAAAAAAACAATTTTATAGTAATCCAAAAAAATAAAAAATGTTACAAAAAAAGAAAGGGTTCAGTGTTATAATTTTTTTTAATGTACTTACATGACTATAATTACTTTTGTTTTATAATTTTAATTAATTGCGTATATGTAAAAGCTATCTGCTTTAATATAATTTATTTTTAATTACTGGTAATATACGCTTTTTTGTTATTATGCTGTTGAAAAAACTTCATTTTGTTGTAATCAGTATATTATAAATACATTATTTTATAATAAAAATAGTTTACATTATCTGTGTTAATTTTATTTACAGCTTCCTTTAACGAATCTTTGTTATTGCTATGTATATTAATAAAGTGACCAAACGTACTCCTTTAGGGAGTTTTGAACTACTTTTTTGTGGACAGTACTCCTTTTTAAACTGTACTCTCAAACTACTCCTTTTTGTGATTTTATACTCCTTTCTACTTCCAAATACATAAAAATTACAACGATTACTATTGATTTTCATATATAAAAAATATATCGACAATTGAGGGGTATGCAGCAACAAGGAGTTAACTCCAGTTTTTATAATTTGTGGGAAAATAGAAAAAACTGTTTAAAAAATGGAGAATGTATTTAAATCGCCTTTGTCTTCGTCCAATTATTATTTGTCACCGACCACATGTTTTGACCAAATTCCATTGAGAAATTCGCAATTCTAGAGACGATTTTATTCTGGAGTTAACTCCTTTTTGACCCAAATAGTTGAAAATTATTTTCTTTTTAAAGTAAGGAAGCATTGAATAAGAACAATTTTCAAGAAAATTAGTTTATTTCAAGAAAGAACACAGTAACGAGTGTACTAACTAAATTCTAAGCCCAAAAACAAAGTCAGCTCCTGGAGTTAACTCCATTTTTACCCAAGCGAATGAAGCAGCTAACTCATTTTAGCGGATACCTTGAGAATTATCAACGGTAGGTAACTCTTTGTTGAACCAAACAAAAGAATGATTTTTTTCTCCCAAGAAACGGTTATTAACTCTGTTTGGCCTAAAAATGGAGTTAACTCGTTGTTGCTGCAAACCCCTCATTTACCATAGATCATTACAATTAAAAAAGGTCATTACAATTGGACAGTATTGCAATCGTAATGCAATACAGTAATATTCAGGTTAAATAATTAAATATACAACAATTAACATGATTAACATCAAACATTTTAAAATTACCTCCTTGGTATTTAGTTACTATGTAGGAACTTTGATTTCTTCAATTTTATGACGTAAGTACAGAAGTTCTTAAAAGTCTATCTATTAAACGTTCGAAAATTTTATATTTATTGCTTACTATCTATAAATATATAGAAAAATTAACATTTTTCTCCTTCTCCTCTTTCTTCAATAATTCTTTTGATGAAATTATTTAATAAATATTAAAACTACAAATGTTAACAATTTGAAAAGTGATAATGATTTTTAGATGCACTGATACAATACAAATATTTGACAAAAGAAAAGAAAGAACGAGTAGCCGCAAACAGCAGTAGTGGAAGAGAGGGCAAGTGACTTGAGTAGACAGATCAGACAGATATTTTAATAGGCAAAATCTTATCAATATTATTTTTTGTTAATAAAACATTAGATACTACAAAAATAAAGTGATCGTTGTTAATTTCCTTTTAAGCAAAGCTTTTTTAAAACACAAGTGTCAGTGTTCGTGAATAAATCATTAGTACATAAAGAAGGGTCTATTTGTAAAGCAAACAAATAAATTCCAGTTAATTAATATTATTAGATTGTAAATTGCATACCATACAAATATGATTACAATATAATAATCTAAATGCTACTTATCAAATTTAGTAATGTTTAAAAATAACTATGATATTTTGACTGTTGTCAAATACGTAATAAAAGAAAATAAAAGTCTGAATTAATTCTTTTTTAATAAAATTAAAAGTGTTGTTATTGAATAAATATTAACCATTTAAACATGTCTAAATCGTCACCACAATCTAATATTTTGAATAAAATATCAAAAACTCTACCAGACGATAGGCCGATTACTGCCATACAGGTGGGTAAAATATTGAGAAAAAATCATATTTTATCTTGAAACTACTTAGATTTAGTAACAAAATGACTCATTTATAACTGTAAAAGCAAGAGTCGTCGACTCTTACTTTTCATTAGACTTGGAATTCCCAGAATTAATTTCCTTATTTTTTTGTGGTTTTTTTGTAGGCAATATGTATTAACATTGCGATAAAAAGAATAACAAATGTCCAATTACGTTAACGACAGACAAACATTAAAAAAATGTATAACTTTCTCTACTGCAAAATTATCAAAATATAATAAATTTTTCATATTGATTAATCATTTATGAAAATTTATTTATTTTAATTTTTACATCAGAGACCATGAAACTTTCGATATGGTCTAATAGAAACAATAGACTTTAAAATCCAATGACTAATTATAGCGTTAAAATTGGTATATATGTTTATATATAATTTAATCTCAATTGTAAAAAAAAAACTATATTGTCTTGTAAACGTGTAAAAATCAGGGGCGGATCGTGAATTTGTAGGCCCTGGGCTAATACTACTCAGAGGCCTACTAACTTGCCATTTTCTCAAAAAACTGTTTCCTATAGTGATGTAGATTCATAGACATTTTTTTTTAATTCAGACTGGGGGTCCTTTGTATCCACGGGGCCCTGGACTGCAGCCCATAGGTAGATCCGCCCCTGGTAAAAATTGTTAAAAAAATATTGACATTCCATAAAATGCTATCTCAAACAAATAAAATATGTAATTTGTATGTTTATTATTATATAGGTGCTTTTTTTAATTAGTGATATAATCAACTATTATTTTTCCCTTTTAAGATTGTAGAACATATTGAAAAATGTCCCAGAGGTTTTTACCCTATACATAGAACTCATGATCAGGATCAAGATGCTGATTTGTGGAGAGAATCTTCATTATTTTCAAAGAAAGCAGGGCGATATTTATGTTTATCAAAAACTGAAGGTTAATATTTCTTTCTACAGTGGACTATTTCCATTGAAATTTTTTTTTCAACTGCCAATTGATTTTAGGTCTGCCCGAACATGTTATTCAAGAAATTGTCATTATAAGTGATAAAGAGACACCACCAAAAGGATACAGTTCACTTTCTAGGACTGCTGATACGGAACAAAAAGCCTGGAGAAAAAAACAAATATGTTACCGTTTAGTTCAGGACAAAAGTATTACTAAAGCAGTCACTGATATTATTATATGTAATAGGATTAAACATGCACCTTCTGGATTTAATTTTGTTGGGTTGGTACTTTCAATTTCATACTAGTAATTGAATTATTTAGAAGCCAAAATAACTAATTTTTGTTTTTATTAACAGATATAGGAAATAAATTAGTAAATGAACAAATAACTTACGTCATTTTGACTTTTGAATAGCTCAATTGCTGTTTATTTTTTAAAGTTATCATAGTTATCAACTATGTTTAAATTATAAAAATATAAATATTTCTGTTTGCAGAGAAATCCATGGTTTAACAGTCTGTTTTAAACTAGGAACAATTAACGACGAAAACAAATACATAACAAATGATACACCTTCAGTAAATTTAGGTTCACCTCCAATTCCTCCTTTAAGAGAAAGAAAGAACGGAACTCCTAACACTTCACCTTCAGTTAACTTAAGATCTCCACCGGAGAGACCACCGAAGCCTAGCCCTGGTAATAACTGTCCTTACCCACTGTTAGAGAACAGTACCCACGACTATGAGAGATTGTTAAGCACGTATAGTATTCAGCCAGTTAGGCCTGCGCCACAACCACCTGGAAATAATGATATTAAACCGAAAAGGGTCGCCCCAGAACCTCCTAATGGCTATAATACTCTTGTGGTTTATAATGGACTTGAAGGTGTACCTTTTATACTGAATTCTAAACTTATTAAAGGTCCTGATGTCGATAAGGTGAGTTTCATAATATTTATGCATGTTAAGTATTTCTTAGCTTCTGTGAGAGTTGATGTAAAATGATTTATTTTAAATTAAATTTTAGTCTCTTCCTGTGATCAACGTACGCTCAATTGCACAACTTGAAAAAGAATATAATTACGATTTCAAAGTAGAACGATGTACCTAAGCATTTTTTTCTTCCCAAACAAAACCTGCCATAGATTGATCCGATAGGACGCTATTGTTACGAAATACTTCCCAAGAGGTTGCCAAATATTATAATATATACACAGAAACTTACAGTTTATACAATAAAATATTGCTTACCGTTGTATTAAAAATAATAGTCTAGTAATATATGTTATCATCGAATTAATTCACAATGTTTTTTATCAATAAATTTTTAATTGTTGTCTTTGTGATTTTTATATTATGGTGCTCTTTTAAACTGAATTATATATTATTAATTTTGGAATTTTATGAACAGTTTTTTATAAAAAATAATTGTGAGTTGTTCAATATTATAAATCTTAATTTTACAGTATTCTAATTATCAATTATGTATTAGTTAATATCAAGAAACGCAAAGTGTCTTAAAGATTGTTGTAGAATGATATATCAAAGTAAAAATTATAGTCTCTTTAAAAAAAGTCAAAGGAAAAAAAGACTTGTTTTTGAAAGACTGTAAAATAGATTTATATCGATAAATAATTTAGAGATTAAGTAATTTTAAATTCCTTCCTTTATATGTGTTAGATGAAAATTATTTATAGGACATTTTTTAATGTTATTTTTTGTTGGTAGAGATTTTAATATAAATTTATATTTTAAAATATATCTTTGATGTATTTATTTGACATAATTTGCAGTGCAGCTAAATATACATAATAAAAGGGTTTACACCGGTGGTGCATATTACAGGTTATATATTTGCAGCGTGTGCTGTAACAAGAGCAGCATTATTTAATTTTGTTTGCTCGGTGCTGTGAAACCTGTAATATATGCTACTGATTTATATGTATGGTTTTTTATTTCTGTGCCAATATTTTATTAATACTTTGACTATTGTGCTGTTTTTTTTATTATTATTAACAACATATGTATGTATATGATGTCTAAATAGAAGTCAAAGTGTTTTATAGAAAAATATTTTTAAATTATGTATTTTTCAGTTAAGAATTATGCGATTTTAAATTATTTTTATGTTAAATTAATAAAATATTTCTAAAATATATCAGTGTTTTTATTTTATTTAACACATACAAATATTTACAGTATATATGTATATACATATAACAACAAAATTGAATATTATTTATTCAAAAATCAAATTCTACTTTTTGTAAATATTATTTTGATACTATAGGTGTCTGAAAAGTCTTGCCAAATGGTAAAATTAACTGTATTTACTGTTTTACAACAGCTGGACAGGGAAGTCAACAAACATAAGGGTATCTGATTTACCATGTGTACAGTGTCAAGATTCACGGTATGACCGATATAAATGCCATGCCATAGTCTGCAATTCTGACTTCATACCTGGTAGAACTCGATGTAGGACGTATTCAACAACCATCACTTCTGGTCACCTGTATAATTTAATATTGTAATAGCCAAGTACTTTTCAGAAAACGAAATAAAACTTAACATTTTATTAGGTACATATTTAGTTAATTTAATAGGTTGCAGCCACATATATAGTTTATACATCCAATTATATAAAATATAGCTGACCACAAGCAATATTTTGTGTATGTTTGGCTGCAGTCTTAGCTCAACATAATAACTTTCTTACCATTAATTAATTTGTTTTGTGGATTTAATAATTAATAACAGATTTCATTTTTATGACTTAACATATGCCTCTTTAAACGATACTTTCTCAAAAACGATATATCACATATTGTACACTTAAACGGACGATCTCCTGTATGTGTAGCAGAATGTATTTTCAGTTGTGATGGATACATAAAACTTCTATCACACATTCCACATTTAAAAGCACCCTTCCTAGTATGTTTGGACATGTGCGTTTGTGAACGTAAAGCAGTAGAGAATATTTTCAAACATATATTACATTTACACAAATGATTGTGTTGTTTTAGACTATCTTTAGAAAGAAGTGTTTCCAAACATATGTTGCATTCAAATGGTTTTTTAGAATGAAGTAGATTATGTTCTTCAAACTGACATATTTTATTTAATGAAGTATCACGTATCTGGCATGTACAATTTTGAATGCATTTTTTAATGGATAATTCTTCATCGGAATTTTTATATTGTTCATTTAAAGATTCATTATCATGTAATGATATATGGTAAACTTTACATTCTAATAATTGATCATTTTGATTTGTTTCATCGATAAATACCGTTTCTTTTTTTATAACTGTATCATTGGATATAAATTGTGTCTGAGTTAAAATCAAACCGTTATTATCTATTGGTCTTTCTTGTGTTTGAATTATGCGAACTTCATTTCCATCAACTTCTGTTTTTATTTCAGTTATTTCGGTATCTAATTCTTCATCGTCCACTCTTTTATATTCTGTATTTTTTATAAAATCATTTTCGTCTTCTTGTTCTACTTTAATTTGTTGCTCCATTGTATTTTATTTGTGTTTCGCTAATAAAGATTTACATTTTCATGTACACAAACTCACTCCATTCGTCATGTTTAACAATGTCAGTTGCATTTTACGATTTTATAATAAAAAAAAAGATACTTAAAATAAAATAAAAACTTCCATGTTCTCAACTAAACATACATTATATCCTCATCGACACTATACTTATTAAAAAAATCAATATGTATGTACTACTTACAAAAAGGAAAATCTTATTTCTATGAATACATATTTTGCATGAATTACACTCCTCTACAATCTGAATTGACATATGTACTTCATACACCTTTAATCAAACTTTAAAAGTAAATAAAATGTCAACTTTAACATTTTGTACTAAATCTGTAAGTCACCATATAAGTAATTACAAAAATGCATACATATTAAATAAAAAATTTACATTTAGAAATGATTTAATAAAATAAATTACATAAACCTAACCTAAAAAATTGTCATATTCATTGCAGGTATTGAACAATCGTTTTGTTTTCCAACCAATATGCCAACGCTTAGTGCACACAACATCAGCTATGGCCAAAGTACAAGCAGGCCGATACAAAATCACTCCTAAAAGAGATAAGCCATTAACTTATGAAATGGCGAATCCTCCACATTACATAGCACATCGTAAAGCTTGGAATTCATGGAATACTTGTTAGTATGAGCAGCAACAATCTATCCCCTATTTGTTATCAAATTTTATCTTTATTGTTTTAGCTAATTTAAAAGACGGACTTCGACCGGCGGAAACTGTAATAGAAGATTTATTTATAAGAAAATTCATGACAGGAACGTGGCACAGTTTATTCGTTTCAGAACTTGTTATCAAAAGACAACACAATATGATAAGGATTGCTGGTATTATCAGACAAGCTATTAGCCCCAGAAAAATGTACTTTCTTATTGGTTACTGTGAAGAACTTTTGGCTTACTGGCTGCAATGCCCAATTAAGTTAGAATTACAAACAGTAGGAAATAAAAAAGATGTCGTGTTTAAATATATTTAAACAGTTTTCTCACATGTAATTTTTTTTTAAGTTGAATAAATGTATTTATAGTTAAAAAAAATTTACTCTTTTCTAAACGGGACATCCAATTATAGGTACTTTTATTAAAAAATTAAACAAAATATTTTTTCTTTTTTATTTATCTTTTTCATTTTCTACATTACATTATTAGTTAAACAGTTTTACATAATATTGACATTTTGCTGCATTTACAGGCAGTTTTTAAGAATTACACCCTGAGTATATTTAAACATTAATTTCTATACTTCATAAGTGCATAATATACAAATTATGTATTTCAAATAATGTATATATTTATATAAAAAAATACTTTGTATGATTTACAAAAAACATCACTTTGGTATTTAATATTGCCCATTCAAGTATATAAATAATATCAGATTTTCAATTAATTAAAAATATATACGTTTAAATTACAATAATGGAAGAAAATAATAAATAAATAGGTGATTACTTTTGAAAATGACGAAAAAATATGCACATGAAAATCAGGTAATTATAAAATATACTTATTAATACAATTTACATTACACACAAATTTACTAGCATCTGAATAAATTAAATTCAAAATATCACATTATACCCCATTGCATTCTATATATACATATATCACACAATTATAAAAATACAATAATTTGCTTTATTTAATTAAAAGGTACACACACGATCTTGAAAACTGCCTGCACTGTACAGAATTCAAACCAAAGCGTTTTTTTATACTGTAATGTGAAACTGACATTTTCTTTTATGCAATCACCAATCACCAATATACTGTAGCTTAGCATATCTCTCTTACGCAATCACTGTTGAACTGTTAGTCATCACAAAATCTTAAACATTAAATGATTATTTATAATAATTACAATCAAAATCTTGTTCAAAGACCCATCTAAAATAAAAAGAGAACACAGATATAACACCTATCTACTTTGTCGGCTTTTATTATTATACTAAATTACGTAATATAATATTGTCAATATAAATAAATATCACATAATAATAGTTAACATTATAAAAAGATAATTTTTTTGTACATTCTATAAATAGAAAACTTGACAGTGCTTCAATTGTTGTCACAAAGTAGATAGACATAAGCTTTGTTTACGCGAGGCTTAACATCGATTTGTGTTTGTGTAAACGTTCCATAACATTAATTCTGTAACTTCATTGAAGTAAACAAACGCTAGTTAAGAAATTGCTGTGAATGACATTTTAACCTAAATTATGACGTATGTTATATTGTGGCAAAGTAAATTTCAATTGAACCATAACCTGTAATATTAATTGAAACGAAACTAATTGCTTGAAATAACAATTTCATTATATTACATGCTACAAACGTTTTTCGGTTAAAATTTATAAATCTGTTTTAACAGCTTTAACGTCTACACTATTTAACTGATGCTAACATCGATGTTCAGTTTCACGTAAACCTAGTCATAATAAAACAGCTAAAGAAAAATGGACAGACATAGCTTCTCCTATACACGATTTTACAATCTATATCAGTATACAGAGCTGTGTAGAATAATGGAGTGTGCTTCTGTACATTAAAATGTTTATATTCATGAAACGGTGTGCTTCAATAAAATAAATAATTTGTTTTCAATACACAGCTCAGCTCTGTTTTGAACTATAACATTGATTCGGTCTTACTATAAACATACGTAACTAATCGATAGTAATTAGGTTTATAATATTAAGTATAAATTCTATGCCTCACCACAGTACTAAAGATCACAGATTTATGAGAATCAACAAAATGAGATACAATGATTTGTTTACAAGTGTGCACCCAAAATAATCGGTTTTGTATCTCCGGTAAACATTTAAAGACAATTTACAATTTTTTTATTTTAACATTAAATTACCAACCTAAAAACAAAAACATTTTCTTTTGATTATAATTTTTTTAAACCAATCAGTACACACAAGTAAAATTTATATTAATACATTAAAGTGCAATTTATTTATTTATGTCCGTATTTAAATATTTCTACAAAGAGTATCATACATAAAAAGAGAAATATTAAACTTTACAGAATGTTTATAAAATCTGCGATCTCGTTTACTATCTAGCCGTTTTCATATTTCTTAAATACCTTTAAACCTAAAAAAAACTACACGGAGAAAAATATATTTTACAATCTATTATTCTGTTGGTAGTACGGAAGATCTATTTGATTATATTTGAATGAAAACAGCTAGATGTTTATTTAAATGTCATAAAAATCTACATTTGAATTAAGACTAACAGATGAGAAACAATTAGTTAAAAAATTATAATCTTCAAACTGCACACATTGTTTTTCTTTTTTCCAATTTCAATGGCAGTGGAATTTATTAATTTCATACAAAACATGTTCCTTATATTACAATATGAATCATTAATACAATGTCCGAAAGAAATATACAATATTTTCATCTCACAATAAAAATTAGAACACAGATTTATTCTTTTGTTACTATATATAGTTAAGTGTAAAATCGTATATTGTTTTCCGACATTACACTAATATTAGTTTACTTGTTTTCGAAAGAAATGGAGAACACATTTATTTAATATTCCTGTATTAATAAATATTTTTTAAAAGTATGTTTTTAGGTACCTATTCAAATATATACAATTTTGAACACCATAAAAATGTATTTCATTACATGTAACAATTCTTATACAGTAATATTAAATAAAAATTTTCAAGAACTATTTAGTATTCTAAGGTTAAAATTATTGATGACTATTTAAAATATTTTCTTGATTATTTAACATTGAAATTATTATCATTATTTATAATACATTCTACCTGCCATAAAAATACTTTTTGTTATGTTTGATTTGATAATTTTAATCAAATAGCACCATGTTTAGGTTATGTCAAAATATTTTCTTGAGCGCAGTTTCATGATTTTTCTATACAAAAATGTTTGTTTAAAATCTTGCTAGCATAACAAACATAATGTTGAGGTAATTTAAAAAATATATAAATAAATACCACATTGATTTGAAAATACTATTCAAACCTGACGATAAAATAAGTAAAAAAATAATCTACGAAAAAAAGGACACATGAATGATGATAAACTTGAAAATACAACACGTGGGGTTTAAAAATTACAAATGTACATCATTGAATTACAGGAAGGAAAGACTTCTTAATGAGTGAAAAGGAGGTATATGTTTAAAAAGGACAAAATTCACAACTTGCAAAAATATTTCAACTTCCGAAAACAATATTGTTTTGTAACATTTCTGTGATTTTTTTTTTATTGATTTTCTATGTTATTATACAAGTATTTAAACATTCTTTAATCTTAAAAATACATGCTATAAAAAGATTTTTTTTCCTTTTTATTTAAGTCCAAATTATGTATTTAGTAAAAGGTTTTTTGGTCATATGAAAAAATGAATGTCATTTTGATCTATACACAAATGTATATAATACTTATATATGTATGTATATAAATATGCATGTCCTTTCATGAAGTTCAGTCACGTTCTAATTTTAACCACGCATTAAAAGTAAATATCTATCATTAAAAAATACAATACACAAAAATAATACACAATATAATGCTCCTTGTAATATACATTAAATATATATATAATTAAAAAAATATTCACATTTTATTCCACGCTGATTATGTACAGTTAAAAACAAAATGTATACAAGTCAAGTTGTTAAAATAAACGCACGCATGGTTAACGTTAAAACGCAATCGCGACGAAAGGGAGGGACGAACGAAGATGTTTGTATTTCACATGAATTAGCCAGGTACTGAAGACAACGATGTTAAGATGTGTGTTCAACATTTTCAGCTACTTACATACTAATATCTTGGTGATCACTGGACACCGATAATAATATTAATCTAGTCATCTTGTTTACATGGCTGAGGTGGGTCACGAGATCGGGGCCTGCTACCTACGACCTACAACACCCCCACTGATCATTCCATTCACTGTAGGTGCCATTTCAAGCTCCACCAGCAACGGAAAGTGATCTGGAATACAGAAATACAATATAAAAGCTAATAATGGAGTGTGCTTCTATCAACACTTACCTGAAGGTACGTGTGGATGCGGACAACCAACTACTTTATTTTCTCGGAACCAGTCTTGTGATAGAGGACCTAACAAACCTAATGGAGTCATACTCTGCTTCGAATAGAAAATATAATCGATAATTCCTTTAAAATCAAACCTGAAAAACAAATTGTAATGGAATGCGCTTATATCAACACAACTATTAAGGTTGTTCCATGTCTGAATATTCATGCACAACTTACGTATAGTTAGTGTAAGGCATGATGTTCTCACTGTAGGCCGATGCCAGTTTAAAGGAATGTGTGAACTCCCCAGGCTTATCACAGCCAGAGATCTTTTGTAAACATGATTTGTAACCTAATTCCTTAAAGTCACGATGATCTGACGATACTCTACCACTAGTTAGGAATTCTATCACACCTGTAACAAATACAATATTCATTATAATAGTCCATTCAAATTATAAATATTCGGTTAGTAAAATCACCTGAGTCTGGTAATGAATTAAAATCTCCACACAGTAACAACTGAACACCATTGGGGTCAGGTTTGTGTCCAGGTCGTAAAGAATGGGAAGCTTCGTCCAATATACACCTCAACTCGTTGCTCAACATCATTGTTTGAATTAACTTGACGTCACAGTATTCTGGGTCCCAGTGGATATGTGCTGTGCATACAAGTAAAGGCTGTTCGACATGTGGCATTTCACCTTGATAAAAAACGATTTATTAACACGATTGTTGAAAACCAACTAGACAACACACTTACTATTTTCCCATGCTGCTTCGGTAGTTTTAAGTAAAGCAGCTAATCCGATATTATCTTTAGGCATCACACGATTTAACATATGGTCTGAACCATCTGCATTTGCCATGGCTAATTGGTTAAACTCAACTAAATGTTCTTTAATTAACGTAAATCTGAAAATAAAATATTTAAAATAACATGTGCTTCTACGAAATAAGAGTGGAGTGTGCTTCTGTAAAACTTAATGTAAGTATGTTCGCTATACCAGTACAAAAAAAAACTCACTTTGCTGTCCTAAAAAAGATGGCACAACCATCTACGTATTTTCTTTCGCTCTCGGCCATTGTCTTCGCTCGAGACTTGGGTGAAAATATACCGTCGTAACCATCCTGCTTGAGCTCCGGCAGAAAAAAGTTGTAAAACTGATCGGTCTCTACTTCCTGGAGGCTGACTATGTCGGCACCATAATGCCGAATCTCGTCGAGTATGCCTTTTTTTCTATACTCCCATTCCAGAGCCCAGCTGGGACAGTAGCCATACATTTGCCGTGTTGCATATTTGTCGCAAAGAACGTTGTAGCACATTACAGTAAAAATACCTGTCAAATGAAAATTAATACATATATTTTTTGGTGGATAAAAAAGTGCATCCAGTTTTATGATTAGGGTGGCCAGATCTCAGGTTTTCACCTTGAGTTTCCAGGTTTGTATATTGTTTCTTCGAGATCCGGGTTTTGCTATATCTGCTATAATTTCCCCGGATTTTTAATCTTCAAACATCCACATTATTATTTATGTATTTTAAATTTTTTTCTACATTTTTATAGAATACATTTACCAATTCTTCGTAATTTTGATATATTTTTAATTGAATGCACAAAAAAAACAGTGCCCCGTCTTTCTTTGAATACGTCCGACTTCAAATAAAAATAAATATTTCTTTATTTTTATTAAGAATGAGTAACAAATATAATTTATCAAATGCCGTTTTCCAGAAGAATACGTCGATTCTAACGCTATAAGTAATTTGGGATACCGTTGTTTCTAATTGTTCAAAGATTCTTCTATTGTTAGTTAATTACTAATTAGTACGCAATATCAGAAACCATTAATGAGTAACTAATATGTAAAATACAATTAACGAAACTGTTTCCGAGATTTTATTATTTCATCTTTAAATTCTTTAACTTATTGGTTTTCTAGTCAGAAACCAAATATTTTTAAATAGATTTTATATGAATTTTCATACGCTATTTTCAATTTTATGGCACGTGTCTATATTCAAAATTCCGATTACATAATAATTAATTAATCTTCATATTTCGTTTCGAAAAAAATAATAGTTAATAACTGGCAATCTGCAAATAAATTTCATCACATACCTAATCATTAAAAATGGTAAAAAAGTAATCGAAAATAATAAATTCAATATACGAAATTTTTAGTATTAATTATGAAATACATTTTTCTACGACCTTGCTGATAATGGAAAACTAATGAGAAAAAATATCCAACTCTAATTATAGAATTTCAATTTTAAGAAAATAATATGTTTTGACGCAGATATATCTGAAGTAAATATTTATCTATTTGTTTAGGTATATAATAATTAAATCAATATACAATAATAATAATAATAATGATAACAATCAATATTTGTATGTATTACAAATTCAAACAAAGAAAATTTCCATTTATTATAAATAATTTTTGTATTAAACTTATTAATAAATATACTATCATTAATCTTACAATGCGTTTTCCAGAGCCTAATATTTTTAAATTAGTTCATAAAGTACTATAGCTGTATAGCAGTTACGCTTATTAATTAAATAAATTATTTTGTAATCATTACAGAATTGCCATAACAATTTCATTGTTGTGTTTTATGTCAGATCAATAGTTCATACAATTTTATGTACATTTAAGAAAAATCAGATTTTATTATTAGTTTATTAGTACTTCATTTGATCAATAGAGGGGGCGGGGGGCGGGGTACTTTCGAAGGGAGTATCTCTTATAAACATACGCATAATTTACAATATATTTTTAAATTTAGTCTATAAGTGGGCATAAAAAATATTTTGTACTCACATGTCGGCCTGGATCTATTGGGTCTGGTTAGTGGAATCCAGGGCCGTTGCGGTGGATGGGGGGCAGTCACTGTAACAAAACAAATTGCAATCAATTACTGGCATTGAAAATGTATAATGAACAATGCAAATAAATAATAATGCTTAAAATTTAATTAAGTATAATCTATAATAAAAATTAATCATCTAAATAACAACTCATTATTAATTCCATGTACCTAATACGTTTGATTAGGATTCTTATAACCGAATATACATATTTATTGTTGTTGTACCGCTGATTAATTTAAACAAATACATGATTTTATTTAACTGATTGTTTTCAAATTATTAATAACATATTATGTATTAAATTATGAAAACGTTGTGGTGGGATTTAAATATATATTATTATTTTAATCTTTAATAAACTTTAATTAAATAAATTCTCCTATTGTGTGAAATCATGTCATCGAATAAATAAATACATATAATAATATGTTGTTTAATTAAAATATCTTCCTATATCAAATCATGTTGATAATATTAATATAATTATATTAAAATTGCAATGTAGTTTTAATTTGGCTGTTGGTAAAAGTTGTCTTATGTTAAATAATATATCAACATTATAAGAATAGGTACTAGATATCCGCCTAAAAAATTAAGAGCATACCGATATTAATTTCGTATAGCTAGAGATTGCAGCGCCCCCGACAAAAACTGAAAAACGCCCTTTTTTATTTTAGTCTTTTCCACCCCCTTTGTAATGAGCAAGACTTCCTCAAAAGCCATGACTGTATTAGAAAATATATTTATTTAATCTATTTCTCGAAAAAATAACAAAATTGAAGAGTTGGCCCAAACTTTGTAAATAACTAAAAAAATATAATAAAAAGCTCCATTAAAAATCCTGAAATTATTCCCTATCTGTGAGCAAATATATCGTCAAAACAAAATCAATACTTTTAAACTTTGCAAGCGTAATTCCTATCCTCGTAGTTTAAAATTTATTGATTTTATTTCGACTAATCTTCTTAAAATATTTTTTTAGTTATTTACAAATTTTTTGCTTATTTTTGCTAACTTTGTTTTAATTTTCCAATAAATTTTACGAATCTCGCAATATTTATATTTTTCTATCATATAGCGAACCTTGTTGCTCACCGAGAAATAAAATTGGAGTAAATTGTTTTGGCAGTCGAGCCTTCTTCTAAACAATACAAATTAAATAAACATAAATGATTTTATTAGTTAAGACTTAAAGCACTAATAAGAAGGGCTGTATATAAGGGTGTTTTTTTAGGCCATAGTAAATATAACTTTGTTATGAATGAACTCTCTTCTTCTTCTTCTTTCATGCTATGAATTGTGCGCGTAAAACAGAAAAAATGAATAAGAAAAGAAAAGCAAGGCTCGCTTGAAAACATGGTGAATTGTTAACACCCCCAAAAAAAAAATCTGCAAAATAACCATTTTATTAATTAAGTATTTTTGAAAATCGACAAAAAAAATGTACATTCTAAATACCGAGCCTTTAATACTCCACAGGCATAAAAAAACCCGATCCATTTAAATGACAAATCTCTTTTACAAACTATCGTTAAATAAATTAAAAAAAACTCGAAAAGGACAGATCATTGACAGCAGTAACTAATAGTACCAGCGTGTTGGCAGCAAAAACGTAAAGACCTACCACCTTCCTCGTCCGTGCGCATCCTAGAGAGCTGTGGCGGAAAAAATTGCGCGGCTCCAAGGCCAACTGCGGCGGCGTGATTACACACACATCACGGCGGTCAATGTCAAGGGCAGGCACTGTGTGTGTATGTATGTGTGTGTGTGTGTGTGTGTGTGTTACGTAACTAGGGATGGACAAATGTATACGCATACAGGAAAACATGGAAATTCGCAAGTTCAAAAATAAAATACGTACTATAAGAAAAATAAATCAATTCGTAGTTTAAAAAGTTAAAATTAGTACATTTTTTCCAAAAACTTTTTCAATGTGACATGCTCCGACTTATCTACACTTTTATTTTTCAATATTATAAAAGAACTAACAAAATTGTTAGTTAACAAGCACTTTCAACGGGGTATTAATTCCGTGATAATATCTATGGATTTGTTTCGGAATTCATATCAGTCATACTTCAACTTATTACAACACAGTTGGTAACTCTGATCATAGAAAATAATTTTCATAATATCACCGCTGTTTTAATACCGTCGGTATTAACTTAAAGCGTGTGCAAGAAACCTATCAAATACTTCATGAAACTTCAAGGAAACTATCATATAAACATATATATTATATCAAAACTAACTTTCATAATATCGGACATATAGGATGAAAATAAAATAGATACGAAAGAACAGCACCAATAGTTTTGTTTTTCATACATTTTACTTTTCATGAAATCAGTAAGTACTGTATTAACAATATCACTAAGTCTGGTCACCTTAGTAATACCCCCCCCCCCACCCTTCTCTTTAAAAAAAGTTAAAAGTATTAAAATAACAAGACAATGTAACTTGGTGTTATCGAAATTACTTAAATAGTTTGTTTTTATAGTCATTATCTTCACCCAACCCCCATTAATTTTTAGTGCAACGATAGACTAAAAGCTAGACATATTAAAAACAAGATAGTCACATGGAAATAAGTAGAAACTAAAATTAAAATTAATGTCTCCAGAATCGTGTAATATTATTATTAAGAATTAAGGCATCTACACACCATCCAATTGGCGATTAGGTCGTGCACAGGCAAGTCGGGCTGATTATTTAAACAAAACACTACTTATTATAATAACAGTACCAAATTTACCCCCACTCTACATCACTACAAATCGGCCTCACAGATTGGGTGGTGTATAAAGGACTTTATATAACGCTGAAACTGCTTTGCTAAAATCAACACACAATTTTATTCATTTGTTTTCATCGAATGCTAATTTCCTTTACTAGATAATAAAAGCATATGCTAAACAATAAATAAATCGATCGAAACTCAACTCCATTATTATTATAATAAATTACACATACCTAACTCAAATCATGACAAATATCAAACGATTTATAAAAATGATATTCAACCCCTGTTTGTATATGAATCACATATTATTAGGTACCTATATATATATCTATTTACATAATGTATAATATACATTACACATATGTACATATTATTTACATTTTTACGATGTTGGATAGACTGTTCAGAGGACATTTAGAGGATAAATTATCATTTGTTTACTTCGTGACAATGAAAAAAAAATTAAATATGTTTACAGACTTATTCCGAGAACGGAAAACGAGAAAAGTGATCACTTAACAGAAAAACGATACCTATTAATTCATCTCCAACGCAAAATTGGATACACTCGTGTAACATGCGATGAATTTTCAGTTGATATTTGTTACAACTAATTAATATTATGTGAAACGATTAAAAAAACACACCGTTTAAAATTTGGAAATGAAAAGAAAAATCCAGAAAAATAAAAAAAATTTTTTTTTTTATTTCTGACATATGAAGGCTTTACACAGAGACGAAATTTACCTCGGTTTTAAAAGATTGTCTATAATATAATTTGACACAACTCAAAAAATACCCTTGTCAATCGACTCGTGAATCAATCCCGCCGAGTCCAACGAGGTACATGAAGCCATATACGAAAAATTTTGAGGGGGGAGTCATGACCGGAAAAATTCCTAAAATGGGTTAAATTAGAACCATAGACCTACCATTTAGCGAAACCTCGAAGTCTCTAGGTGGTCAGGGGGCCGAGATTTCGCGGTGGAAGACGGACGGAAAATTTTAGGTTGCGCTAAAAATCGCACCTGACAAGACCGATTTAATTTATAAATCCAGATACGAGACTTTCCAAAACTTAATTAGTCTCCTCGTCTCGTGTAAAGCTCTACTAAATATATTACAGATACTTAAAATATTATTTTTATCGTTTTAGTAATAGATTTTTTTTTTTTGGTAACTATATAAGAACGAATTACAGAAGCTCTACTGTATACTGTACGTTATTGTCGAACACCGATGACAGATAGATCGAGTTTGTGTGTGTGTATATATTTTGGACAATGGTACTTCCGGATACGGGCAGAAAGTGGGCGCACATCCGGTACCAGCTCCCGAGCACCGCGCCACAAACCTACAAACACACTTGGCCGCCGCGCGCTCTGTTCTTTATGGCGTCTCACCGGTGCGTTATTGTTATTACTGTTCCATTGTTGCGATTTATTGACCATTGTTGGTTCTTATAATTATATTAAAAATCTCGATGTAATTATGTAATAAACATCATGCATGACCCCTAAATAAATTAACTAGATCAATTCAACGCATGAAATTAAACACAAAACAGTTGGTATTGTTCACCATTTTTTGACCAGCTCTAAATAGTTATTTATTATTATTCAAACCAAAAAAACTTTGATATTATACAGGGCGTTCGCGGGAAACGAGCGACCATTGCTAACTTTGTTATTATTGTAGCTACACAGAGAAAAAACTGTATTGGACCAAGAAAACCTTGTTTTGTATATAATGAAAACTTTCTTAATATAAGAAAAATACTCTTAATCCAACTACGTTATTCCTTCGTTCAAGAATACTATAGTTGGTTTAAGAGATTATTGCTTATCTTAAGAAAATATTGTTTTCGTTATATAGAAAACAAGGTTTACTTGGTTTGAGAAATCCTTTCTACCAGTGTAGAAGATCGGTTAAATCGGCAAAGTATCAGTATTTTTTCCGGGATGGATAATGGCGGTGTCAAAAAAACAATTGAATGTCACTCGGTTCATAAAAAAAGATGTCAGATAAATTTTTGATTTAAATTAAAAATTAAGACAAGTGCAAGCTGTACTTGTACAATTAATATTCCGTGCCATTACCCCTCCACTTAAATTATTGAAAATTTAGAAAAACGTGTAAAGACAAAAAATGTTCTTTACATCGTGAGAAATATTTTATGTCGATTTTTTTTCTTTCTAAAACCAATGGTTCAGTTATAAGGAAATAAACAATTTAATCGTTTTTAACATTTGACCGCTCTAGAATTTTTCAATCCTGATAATTTTGGTGACAAGGATCGAATAGTTTAAAAGAAAATCACCTGTGGCAGACGGACGGACAACAGTAATTCCGTAAGTGTTCCGTTTGGCACGAAACACTAAAAATCTTTAAGGTTTGAGTCATCAGATTCTACAGTAATTATAAAATATTTCAATAATTCAAAATACATAAAATACATTTCTTTTAAAATTAAATTCATGCGGTTATATAAAATTGCAAAAAAACAACAAGTATGTTCGATTTGGTTTAGGTTCACTGCTTTTAATGTCTTGTTATATAACATGTAAGAATGTCTATTACTATGTGAAGTGTACCTACATTTTTCACTGCACACGTTATTACACAAATACATATATACGTAAGTACGTACACAGATACACACATATGTATATATATAATATACCTTATGTAATAAACAAAAACAACTTTTGCACAAAACTATGAAAACGTGCCTTGAAAATAAACTCTAATTGAATTCATTTTTACAAAAAGTCACCGCATTCCCAGAAGATAATATCACAAAAAACCGTGCTTCTCAAAATGTGAAATTAACTAATACCTATCTTATTAATAAGTTTTTGTTTGTCGAGATATATTTATGAAAAAACACATCGCAAAAGTATTTAATTTCTTTTGGTTGCATTAAAAAAAATTAATAATATAATTATCATAATAATTGGTAAATTTTGACTAATAAAACGATTAAATGAACGATTATTGGCAAAAACTAGACATACGGACTGTGGTGAGTCGCATAATGCAAAAATAATCATTAGTCATCAATCGCCCGTTTACTAAAACTGATTCACGGTTAGTAAACGAACGATTTACTAACCGTCATTATATTTTGATCCACGCAATTTACAACAAACAATTAATTAAATATTTTAACTAAAATTTAAAATTCCCTTTTAAAATATTTTCCCTAAACATATAAACTTCTCTTAAAGTATGAAATATACTTCTCTTAACGTATATTTTACCTTTGGTTTCATTCCCTACCATAACCTCATATTCATAGTAGCGTCTAGTTTGAGGTTATGTTTAACTTTGAATTATTCTTGTAACTATTACATAATATTAAATTTAAAAAGTATGAAAATATCACACTCATGTACGAAGAAAATTGTTTGATATTTCTTACCACAAATATTTCCAGAAAAATTCACAAGACAAAAAAAATTCAGTTTAAATTTTGAATGCAGTAAAATAAAAAAAATGTATATTACTTTTTTTCTATAAATTTACTATAATAAAAACAATATATGTAATAAAACTGTTGTAGTGTTTTAAAAATGTGTTTAGAATAAATAATAAATTTTCAATTGTGCTTATATTTTTGTACATTCAAAATAATTAATTTAGTATAAAATTATTTGAAATATATTTTACATATAACTTTATTTTGAATCAAAAAATTTCGGCGCAATTGTATAATAATCTTCATATTATCGAGTTGTCCTTCAATTACCTATATATGGTAATTTTTCCAATAAAAATGTCTCGATGTACTATTTATATAAACAAAAAAAAAGTTATTTTATAAATATACTTTAATTTGACGTGGATTGAGTTTTTTTAACACTATCGAAGAAATACAGTGGAACTACTTTAGTACGTTTTAACGAGAAAAACGTACTAACGAAAGATTTGAACATGGGGTCTTCTGGAAGAATATAACGAGGTTTTACTGAATAATCAAATTTCTCTGATCAAAGAAATTTTATAGTGTAATTCGTCATTTATAATGTTTGTCTTCATAATATGATTATAAACATAGATATGTATTGGGCTATATTTGATCATAGTATTTGATGGAAAAAAGTATAAAATGGTATTTTTCTTATTAATTAAAAAAACAGCAATAAGCGGTTGAAAATTCAAACCTCGTTCGCACTAATCTATGAACATCCTCGCACTGATAATCAAAATACACCAAAAAAAGAAGAAAATATCTATCTTCAGATAATAACGTGATAATATTATCAAAAAAATGCGGTCAAATCTTTGTCAAAGATATTTGATATATTTATTTGTAATTATAGCTGCCTTTATCAAGTAAATACATATGTTTGAGGGTAGATGGTAAAGAATACTTTATTTAAATACCACTGGTTTAATAGATGATAAACAAAGATAACAGTACCTGGTGTCGCACGTATTTAAATGAATGTAATAATAAAAACGCATGCATCTCCTAACTTAGCCTCGTTTAGAATTCTACTCGGCTACGTGAAATCTGTCCCTTGTGAGATTTTATAACTCAGATACTACGTGAAAACAAAAACCTTATAAACATTTATAAAACTGTCACTCTCTTATTTGCATCACGACACAACAACTACTGACAACACGCCAAGGTTAATGTTTAAAAAAAAAACGTAAAAAAATGCAACAAATTTTTATCAAAATATTATCCATCTAGTACCTGATTCAGATGTGATGGAAAATTGAAAAACTCTTTGCGTGCTACGAATTAGGAAAACAGGCATGCATGTGATAATATTTGTCAATAATAATCTAAAAAATGCCAACAATTGCATTTAAAAAAATCATTTTGTATGTTGTATTTTTTGATACTCTGAATAACTAAGTTCATTTGTTTTTCTGTTAATGCCCAAACTTATGTTATAACAACAGATTATCTAAGTTTTCATTGAATTAACTATCAGAATTAGAATATGTATTGAAATTCCCACGTTGTAATTTTCTTAAGAAGTAATCAATAGTAATTTCGCTGTTAAATTGAATTGCCATATTTATTGAAACACAAAACCTTAATTAAATACCTCGAAACTCTAATACATATTATAAAATATATAACACATAAATGTTGAAATTTCCTTAATGGTGATTACCTAAAATCTATTAAATAATTAAACCCAATTAATAATATTCCATACAGAAATTTTCGTTCATATAATTTAATTTAATTTATCAATACCATATAAGCATTTATTATTCAATCATGAGTAATATAATAATTGTTTTTAAAAGGATCAGTTTATATTTTGTACTATATTTCTAGTAACAAAATCATGTTCGCATTAAATAATTATAACACCAAATTATACAACAAGTCATAACAAATAAATATAATTATAACGTGTGTTATTCATTATTGAATAAAGATCACAATTGCCATGAAAAACTAAAATATGTTTAGGTACAAAATATGTTATGAGTACAATATTAAATTCAAGTCAAGTAGGCTTTGGAAAAAAGAATGGTTGATGTTTGATATAATTTTATATTAATTAAAATGCGTTGTTTATTTTGTTAAAGAATAACAACAATGCGGGTTTTGGGGTGAGGGGGAGGCTGGATTAACGCCCGGGGTGCCAGGCCATAAGGGGCGGCTCTAGTAGAAATTATTAATTTTTAAGAAAAAATTACAGTTGTAATTTGGAACAGATAAAAATTAAAATACATAATTTTTTTAACGAAAATATTGAAAAATTGTATGGAAAGTTATATATTGAGTAGTTTAAATTCCGATGTATTATCCATATGAATCATAGAAGACAATCATATTATATTTAATATTAATTTTACTTTGTATTATTTCCAAATTATTAATAATATTTGATACTAATTTCAACAACATAAGATTACCAAAGGTAACTATAGACACGTACCCAAAATTGCATGTGATATAATTTGATTGGCACATTGTCAACTTCTTAAATAGATATTTTAATTAAAAAATTTTAAAATGTCACTGTCATATCGAAATCCTGTATATTATAAATATGGTCCTTTGAATTGACTCTAAATGAATTTTTTTAAAGACCATTAAAAAAGGTAATTACATAATGTATTTTTAAAATAGTCCGAAGAAGAAATATGGACTATTTATTTTTAAATAAAAAACTTAATAATATATTTTTAACCAAGCAAGTTCGCGTTGAAGAAATCACACTGTATATGATAGACACCCATAAATCACATACAGCATATCTGTAAAGGTGAGGAGGATTGGTACATCCTGTGCGTGCAGCACAACGGGGAAACGATAGATCTCTGCTCGATCGTTTAATATATTTATAAAAACACCCGCACAAGGTTGCGGCTATTCCTCAAGGGAGAGGAAGAAGATCCAAGTATCTACATGTTTTCACGCGAGCAGTACCTACCTACTTCTTAATGTAAGATATTACATAAACCGATCAAAAGTTAAAACGCCAATAATACACTAAATTAACGGTGGAAGAAATCAAAATACTTATTTACATTAAAAAGATCCAGAGATTTTCAGATTATGTATACATAATTGTTGTAAAAAATTGATCAAGTTTAAAAAAAATAGTACAATATAAATGACAACAGTAATAATGTCCGGTTTCTATAAATAACAGTTATCTACTTCTTCGTCAGTCCTCCTCCCCTCTTTACCAAGGGCCCTAAGTAAGTGCCTACTATGTAACGCGTCATTAGAATTGGATTTAACCAATTTGTATATTAATGTCCGACTTCACGAACGTTAGGTATCTATAGTTTACTACAGACATATGAATGTGACTAAATAGAACCTTTAACTGTCAGTATAAGATATCTTCTTAAGAAAGAGACAAATGTTTAGCAGTTTCTATATTCTCTATTGAAACTAGACATAATTGGAATAACTGATAAGATTATTTTTTAATGGAAAATATAATACATATGAAAACATATACCACCAATTTCTGATAGTAACACGATAATATGAATGATCTATTTTTGAAAAGGTCACACCAACCAAATTGGTGTGAAAAAAACCGCAATTACAATATAAATCCATCAAAGAAAGCCACGACACTCCAAATCCAATCTGGAACACCTCTAATAATTGGCAAGACGGCGACGACGACGACGCGGCCGAACAAAACACGATCTACATTTTCGATAATGCACACATACCGAAAACCCATTGTTAGAGACACAGACGAAGAAGATGCAGATAATAGGTCACCAGTACGAGTTACCGTCGTCTGTTCTCTGTAGCGGTAACACGCACAGACACACACACACACAGACAGATACACGTACACGGTGAATCAGGGCACGGAGCGGTATCATCGCGTTGAGAGAGGTACTCTCTGGTAAAAGACAATACCGATGATTACGGAGGCGATAGAGTTGGAGTCATAGCCATCTTATAGCAGCGTTTCTTGAAATGTGCTTCGGGTTGTTCAATAGACAACTTGATTTTCTTTGTTCTATGTATCATTGAACAGTAATTTTATTATTAAAGACGTGTGAGTTCAATTTTAGAAAAAAATCAGTCACGTACTTTTTGAATATTTTTAAAATCAGCATAACAATATGGCAATAATGCACAATGATAGTTGCAGGAATAAAACTTGTTTCTCATCATTTCTGGCAGGAAAACCGTTAATAAATTCAATATTGTATCATTGAATCAACTGACATATTTAACCCTTAGCTGCTCCACTTCTCCAGAATAACATACCTGCCACACTGGGGTCACCTTGTACCTCAGACACTAAAATGCTTACTACTCGTAAGATATTGAATATTTTAATTCAATAAAATTCCTCTATCATCTTCGAACGATACGAAATGCACTATATTCAAAAGAATATATAATATTTAATATACTTAAAAAATTGAAAACCTTGTAAAATTTAAACAGCTTAAATTGAAGTTGAAAAAAATGTGGGGCGCCTGGTACCCCACAGTGGCAGCTAAGGGTTAATATATTCTAATTTTTAATATTTCTAAAAATTTTCAGAATTTTTCTTTGGGTATAATATTTTCATTAAGGATGTACTGGAGGTATCTCAAAATAATGAAAAATGCATGAAAATTGATGGGAATGTTCTCAATAGCATTCTGATGCTATAAACGAAATATTAAATTGTTTGTCTACGCCGTTTAGGAAATATACTGATTTTAATTTAACATCTGTTCTTATGGAAAACTGATGTTTTTTGCCATTTTTTTGTTAAAACACATTGATAAAATAATGTCATTTTTTTAATTTTTGGGGAGCGTGTAGTACTTGATTTGTAGAACATTTATGCACAATATCATTAGTATTCACTAAACCATTTCTGAGAAAATAATTATAATACAACAAAATTTCAAATTTCGCGCTCTGCGAAAATTTTGAGTATTATATTTGGCAACGTGGCATATAACGTATTTTTTGCATGGACATAGGAATATATACAATATGTATTCCTATGTATATGTAGTTCAATTCAATCTAAGGGGCACTTATTTCATAAATCTGCCGAAATAGCCACTGAAAGGATGAAAACCATCCTCAAATTTTAAATTTTAAATACCAATAAATTCATGTTGCCATGAAAACAAAACGAAAAATTCGTTTTCTCAAAATGAATTTGACGTATAGTAATGTTAAAAAGTTAAAAATAATAATTATAATTTTCAATATTTATCGAAATAAGCAACAGGAATTAAAAAAAACACATTTCTGTTTATTAATTTAATATATATATGCATTTACTAGCAATTTTTTGTTCTTATACTATGCCAACTGCCAAAGTATATATTCATCAGACTCGAATATGTGTTACTTTTCCTACTATTGTACCTCCAGTACATCCTTAAGTATTCAATTCGTGAATCATCGATTCTCTATTGTTTTTGTTCATTTCTTAACGGTTCTAAATAATGCAACACAAAGATGATAAAAGTTCAGTTCAACTGATGGTAAAATAACAAAGTATTATGATGTGAGACATTTTAGGAAATGCTGGTTTGGACGACCTGGATTAGATGAACAAGACCGTTTCGACTGTCCTACGCTTGTGCGATATTGTTCTACAGAAATATTAATTATAATTGATGTTTTTCAAGAGTGTGTACAGAAAGACATACATATAATAGTTAAGAGCTTTGTTCGTGTATTTACTTATCATTTCGAAATATTATTATACCTTATAATGGTACAGTTGTAAATCAAACACTAAAATTACTGTTTCGATATTCATTTAACTATTTGTTTTTAACAATTTTGAACTGTTGTTACTTAACAATTGGAAAAATATGGTCCAATAATACAATAATACAAGGTCTGCTCGACAGTTCATTTGTTTTATACTGTGACGTCATTGCCAAGACATTTTCCTAATAAGAAATTTGTGGCAAACGGATTTTTTTTATTTAATTTTCGATCAATTATTTTGAAGCACAACACAATTTCTTGTCGATATAATACGTCATCGACAAGAAATTTATATAAAATGGCGACTGTCAAAATATACACAGCAGACCATTGTATTATTGGATCATGGTCCAAAACATAATTTTCAGTGTTAGGTATCAATTTTTAATTAATCTATAATAAATACTGTCGAGCCAATATTATAAAATTAAAAATCTATATTTTCATGAAATCTTTCGTTCAAACTGACTTCACTAATATTTAATACCAACAAATTAGCAAACATATCTATTATATACGAGTATCCAATACAAAGTGAAATCTTCCAAACATTATTATTGGCATAAACCCAATCGATATCCTCGTTTATAAAATAAACAAATCATGCAGCTCTACAACATCTCTTAAATAAACAATAAACAAAAACCTCATACCAACTGGCTTACATTTGATTCGAAACTGTATTTTTAACAGCAGAGAGCAGCGCTAATACAAAGAGATAATAAATAACACTTTTTTTTTAGATCAGTCACATATATCCGTTATATGCGACGATGATGATGATGATGGAATACAATACAGTGCGCGAAAATAACTCCATACACATTAATACGCAATTTTACAGTTACACGGAATAGAGGGCGGCGGCGTCATCGTATATATGCAAAAATCTAGTGTGCGTTGGACGCGGAACAACACGTGGGGGACGTGTCAACCAGAGCCCCCGTTAAAAAAGGAACTCATAGATTCTGACACATTAACCGATTAAGAATTTTTAACATTTTGATTCTAGTTCTACCAGAATTTATAGGGTGAAAAACTTGAAGAATTGTTATTTGTTATTTGTTATTTGTGTCGTTTTTTCTTAAGGGGTTAGGTGTAGTCAGAGACATGAAAAAAATGACAATTTTAAATAATTTTTTTTGCCAGTAAATTATTTTATTTTATAAAAGTAAAAACATAGCATCATTAAATAAGGTTTCGACTTGACTTGACAGAAATTTTAGAAAAAAAAATTAATAATTTTAAAAGTAATGGCTGTTTGTGTTGATCCAGTTCCAACCGAAGCTCCTTGCGGTGACCATCACTTATCCTTGGAGATTCATCCAAATTCAATCGGACAAAAAAAATTAGTTTTATTGATAGATAATCTAGTGCCTGATCGAAGCTTTTTTTTTTCTTTCTTAAATTAACAAAATGGCAGCCTCAGGAAATTTTTTTCAAGATTTTCGGGAAAAAAACCAACAGTTAATTGTTTATAACAAATCGAAATTAAAAAAAAAAATCCTTCGATCAGGCACTAGTTTTTCATGTTTTCAAAAAGCTGTATAAATTTCATTAAAATCTACCGAGCGGTTTTCGAGCTACAGTAGTCACCAGTTCAAAAAACATAGTTTTGAGAAAAACGCATTTAAAGTTTTACACTCAATTTACGTAAAGTAATATACTTATTATTAAATTACTTACACCGACTCAACTATTCCTGGGCCATAAAATAGTTCTTCAGCCGTTGTAGCAGCTTCCAAAAATGCAAAAAACAAAAATCGATTTCTTGAAAATTCTGACTACAATATAAATACCTAGTCCATTTAAAAAAGAGAAACGCAGTAGGAACTATGCCGCAACTAATAAATTTTTTTCATTATACACAAAATCGTAAATATCACTATATAGGGAGTAGATTTTCCTCTAAATCCTTTTTATAAGTCCCTAAACAAAATTCCGCCAGATGATACCAATTATACACTTCATATCTGACAGAGGCAAAATATTTAAGGTCGGCTAATTGATAACTATATGTAAAAAAATCCTGTGAAAATTAGCTTAACTTTTATATGCTACTGTATTTAAGGGTTAAGTAATAGAGGGCAAAAACTCTTTTTATTATAAATTCGTTGCGTTCGTGCTCCCGAAGTTTACGTCAAAAATGACAATGTTCGTTTTAGTTACATGCTATATTATTATTATTATTAATATACAAAAATATAATAAGATATAATTTTACTCCTAAGCAGTTTAACAATGTATATTTTTACTTTTTTAAATTATGTACAAATATAGTGCTAAGGTTATTCGATCATTAGAGCAATGTATATATAAAAGTATAAAATTTTAATATGTTATTTATGGATAGCTCATATATTTTACTAATTTTTATTTAAAATATAGGACGTATGGTTTTTGAGTAATTGGGTATTAAAAATAGAGTTTTTAACACACAAATATCGGATAGCACACAAAAAGTATACTAATACAATAAAATTTTCAAACGCTCTAGACTAGAATGTAAAACCTTACTTCTATATAACTGTAATCAGTATTATAAATGAATCAAGTTAATTAATTTCTATATTTCTTTGTTTTGCCTGGGATATTATGAGATATATTGTAGTCATGGTAAATATGAATCAGTATAGGTACATTATTTAAAGAGGGGGGTTATTTTAGAAAGTGTTGTGAAGACATTCCCTTTACAGATAGCTGCTCTTTGTTTTGCTTTTTAGTCACGATCTCTTGAAATAATTTCATACTTTACTTTATTGTAAAATAGTTGCATTATTATTAATAGCACGACAACTTAAACACATAATAAGTAATTTTATTTTACGTAAGCTAAAAATCGAATATTGTTGTTCTTAGTTTAAATTGGCAATACAATATTGTTTTTTCTCCAGCATACCAAAAATATAAAAATGACTTGAAGTAGAACAATAATATAAAAAAAGCTGCCACTGAACTTTCTTATACTTAATACATATAGAGTAAATAGTATGCCTATACGTGTTTGTTTATATATTTTTTAAATCTGACGAACTAATAAAAGATAGAAAAAAATTATAGATAATAATATTCTCCACAACTTTTATTCAATAATTTTTCTCTAATTCACAACGTTTCAAAAATATAAATTAGAAAAATTCTAAAAATTGAAAATAGTAAACTAACGTTTCCGAATGAAAGACCGTTTTCGAAAATAGGAGTTTTTCTTCCAAAACGAAAATTAATCTTAAAAATAAATTTTCATCCATCTACGATTTTTCGGATGAATTGCAGCGTCTACAGTCAGACAGATACACAGACATCATAGCGACCATTGTCAGAATAGATTCAGGTATGGTCAAAATGGATAATTCCATCAAAATCCAGAATTCGAAAAAAATAAGTATTTAATTATACTATGTAAAAAATATAAGAAAATGTATTTTTTAATACTGTGGAAAGATAGACTTAAACAGATTCACATTACCCTCTAATTCAGTGGTTCCCAACCATTCTGATGTTATTAATATTAGCAGGGACCAGAAGGTAAAACATTTTTTTTATAGATTTGAAATGAAAAAGAAAAAAAGTCTTCACATTTAATTTATATTATTTTAAAGACCTAAAAAAACAAAGGTCGTCGATAATTCAAAGTTTGAAATCTTTTATAAGGATCATTTTTTAACCCCTTGCGGACCACCGGTTGGGAACCCCTGCACTAATTAAATTAAAAACACTAGCAGCAGTATTCCTGTCAAAATAAATACCCTATCATTAAACTTTTCAATCCTACCACCATTCAATGCTAGTTTTTTATTTAAATAGACCAAAAACCTCCGGCAAAAGTGAAATCGTCAATAAAAGTTCTATACGCACCGTGTTAATATTACCAAAACAAAAGATATCGGCAAAACCGTATCGATTGTTATTCAATTACTGTCGGCAAGCTACGTGATCTTTTCCCAACTTTCCATTATTTGCATTACTTCTGCCACCGCGCCTCCCTGCTTCTTCTGCTTATGACACGCATCACGTGGGCATATTCCTCGTTACCCGTGATTTAGGGGGTCCGTGGGGCGGGAGGGAGATGTCCCCTGTTCGCCCCCGTCGCGTCGGGCACGTGTCTTTTACGAATTTGCAATTATTATTTCTACCGTCCTACAAACCGTAAGCCGTACACGTCTGAAGGTATCGCACTGAATTGAAAATTTGTACAAGTTTCTTTTTTTTATTATTGATTTGTTGTTATGAATTTTATTTGGGTTTTTTGACCCTTCAGTTACGGATATGTTTTGATCAGAATGCATTCATAGAATTAAATGACCCGCATTTGGTTCTATTGCAGTTCGACGAACCAGTAGTTTGTTGTAGATAAAACAATTAAAAAAATGTAAACAGAATTTCAAATAGTAAAAAAATAAACTAGCACATATTATAAAATGCCTTGGTATAAGTGCATAACCTAATGCGGTGTTTACACCGAAAAAACAAAACAGAAACATCGTGTCTTTAAAATACTTCGTATTTAAAAATGTATAGGGTTTATTGCATTTTTCATACGGACTGTGTCATGCAGTAATACATCAACCCACTGGCTATAAAAATTCAATTTAAATTATAATTTAACAAAAAACATCTACTGAAAAAAATCTTTGCGATTTTGTTGAAGAGAGAATGATAACAAAAAAAAATGTAACAAAATCATAAATGTATTTTTCTTTCCGTGCATCAAAAACGTTGATATCTCGAAATGGGCTACGTGTGGGTTGATACATTAGTGCATAACAGTGTTCATATATATATTATTCAAATATTCTTGTGTTTACAAAACCATGACCAGGTTACTTTCATTACAACCATGTCACTACAATATAGATTAGTTATTATAATTATGATAATTGCACAATTTTGTAAGTACTTTTCTTATCTATATTGTCCACTTTGTATACAAAATATTATAACAAATGTATATAGGTATAATATTATCTTTATTACTGCATGATTATTCATAACGATGCACTTATTATTACTTAGTTAATAAAATAATTTATTAATAACATTTGCACAATGATAAATAAAATATGTCTAATGTCGCAAAAGTGATTAATAAAAAAATCGTTACTATGTATAATGTATACATTATAATATACATAATTCTAAAATAGCTCAGTTACTCATAAATAACATAAAAAAATTATAAAATATAATAATGTCTCTTTTAGAAACTAAAAGTACTTATGTAATTAGTTAAGAAGTACTTTTCAGAAAACATTCACTTATTATTACATTTACAACGAAAATAAGTACTGAAAAACATATTTGTATAAGTATCCCATTTAACATCCGTTTTCTTATAAAAAAAACATTGACTTTCTCTACTGTCTAATGGCATATTCTTTTTCATTTTCCAAGTAGCTGGTTTTAACTTGATTACGGATTTTGCCAAGTATTGTAAGTGGAAATTATTTTTATAAAAACAAAAAACTACTTAACATTCGCGCAAAATTCTTTTGATCAGTCTGAACGTAGCACTAGATCAATGTTTCTTAACTTTTTTTTACAAACATAAAACTCATCTCAATTCGATTTTTTGCGATTGTTGAGCTTGCTTTGATCTTACAAGTTACTAAATATCCAGTGCTGTTTGGATAAATTGGAATATATTTAAGAAAGTGGCTATTTGCAAATGCAGTATGTGCAAGCAATTGGCTATTTGCACATACTGTATATGTACCAAATTAAGTTAGGTTGTTAAGTTAGAGTAGGTTAGTGTACGTTCGGTTAGTGGTAAGTCTAAATAGCCAATTGTATGCACAAACGGCATGTGTAAATAGCAAATAACCAATTAAGTGCATATATGGTATGTTCAAATAACCAATTGCTTACACATACTGCATGTGCAAATAGCCTCATCCTATATTTAAACCAAAACAAAGTTTCCTAATAATTTCTTTGGAAATCGTCATTGGCAACCGAATCAAATTTCAGTTCCAAAAATTCCTCCTGGTTATTTATTTTTTACAAGGTTCCAAACTGGATTGACAGGCACTGCATCAGAAAAACATTGCTCGAATTCCTTATGAAGCCCAACCAAATATGCTTCTTTTTTGTCTTGAAAAGCGTCCAAGCATCCCCTGAAAATCGCTTATGACTAACCGGTTGAGAAACACTGCATCAGATAAACCATCAGTTGTTTTTAATTTAAAAATTACGCAACAGAATAATTTATTTCAGACGAGTAGGCATATTTAATTAAAGACACGTATAATGTTTCAATAAAATCAAATGCGATGTTAATTTTTAATTTGGTTGCTAATTTCTTGCATCTAAATCATTTGCTCTCTTCCGCGAAGGTCAAGGGAAACATTTCAGAGTTATGACAAGTTTTTGGACATCACGTGATCTTGTTAGCTAATATAATTAGTATTTAGTTTTCTTTATTTATTAGTTTTATTTACAAATCTCGGAGTGTGTGAAATTTTGCAACCATTATAATTATATAATGCTTAGTGACATTCGAGATGATTCTCGACTTTTAGAAAAAAAAAGAAGACTTTCTATTTAATTAAGTCCTTAAACTATGAACTTACTTACTTTCAGACATAATTACATGTATTACCTAGTCATTACATACAGGATGAATAAAAAGTAAACGACATTAATTCTAAAAAATTCTAACAAACGTTTTTTGATGAATTATTTGTAACAACATAGCTATTAACCTTATTTAATATAACGTCATACTTCATATATGGCAGCGATTCTCAACCCGTGGTACGCGTACCCCTAGGGGTACGCGTTTCATGACTTGGGGGTACGCGAAAAAAAATGAGTAATGGCCAATGTTAAAAATATAACTATTTTCCTCTCGTCTCGATTCAGTTTCCCGCTGTTACGTAACTTTTCACATTAAATTATAGAATAATAAATATACAGAAGCGACACTCAACAATTTGATTTCAAATCCTTTCGAGTAGCTAAATTATCTATCAAAGAAAAAGAGAACTTAATTGATTTTTCAAATGACTCTACTTTGAAAGTCGAATTTAAAGGAAAATGTCTTATTAACTTTTGGTCACATATCAGCACCGAATATGAACAGCTTTCTGCTAAAGTGCTTAACGTTTTTTTATCATTTATAAGTACAGTGCTGGTGGAAAGAGCATTTTCTTCGTATCTCTTTATTAAAAACAAATTATACCGTAATAAGCTGAATGCAGCTCCAGATTTAAGATTGTACCTTGCATCAATCGAACCTGATTTCAAAAAACTATGTGCCTCAAAGCAAGCACAAGGATCTCACTGAATATAATAAGTTAAGTTAAAATTAATGTAAAATTGCGAATATTTAACTTTATATTTATAATAGTTTATATTTATTGTGTTTTTTTATTAAAAAATTATGTATCTATAAAAATCTTTTAGTTTTCATTAATAAACATTTTGGGCACACTCCTTGACACGTTATTGTTATTTCTTTAGTGTTAGAACAAGTTTAAAATAATAACAAGTACGAGTATTTAAATTATAAACATTTTTCTAATATAAGGGGTAGGTACAATTTAGGATAATGAACTGTCAAGGGGTACGCAAGCTAAAAAAGGTTGAGAACCGCTGATATATGGTATAAAACTGGGTGGCCAGTATTTCTCTGAAACAAATTTCCCTGACTTTTCTCGGTTTTCCGGGAGAATTTTTACCGTTTTTCCCTGTTTTTTATAATTAAAATTTTGATAAAAAGCTAAAAAATAGGTCTCATACATGAAATTTAAACATTTTTGCAGAATTTGCAATTTTCCCTGACTTCCAACCAAATCCCCTGACTTTTCCCGGTTTTCCAGAAACTGGCCACCCTGTATCAATTTCAACCCGTATTTATGTACATATATTTTAGCGTTAATCCCGTAATTTTTTTAGGTGGTACCATATAAATTTGTCATAATTTAATAATGGAATCGGAAGGTAAACAACATAATTCCTCAACGGTAATAAATGGAACAATCATATAGACACTTAAACTAAAAATACACCTTAACCACAAAATTTATGTCACTCGACACGTGTTTCGACTTCACAAGAAGTCCTCATCAGGAGCCTAACGATTCCAGACTTAGGCTCCTGATGAGGACTTCTTGTGAAGTCGAAACACGTGTCGAGTGACATAAATTTTGTGGTTAAGGTGTATTTTTAGTTTAAGTGACTAAGAAACCACAGTTTCTCCGTTTTTCAAGTAAAAAAAAAAATCATATAGACGTTAAATTTTTAATTGACACAAGGGACAAAATACGGAAATTGTTTTTTGCTGCAGTTTTTAGTCAGTTTTTTTATTTTATTCTCTATCTATCTATTGGGATATTTAAAATTTCGATATCTCTTACTACATTCAATATGTTTACGAGGCTCTTAATTATTAAAAAAAAATGTCGTTAGCGACCTTAAATAATTTTGATATTCTTAGATAAGAGAAATACTCATTTTAAGAATTTTCTTTCTTCAATTAAGGGGTTAGGTGTAGTCAGAATTTTCAAGAAATCGATTTTTGTTTTTTTGCATTTTTGGAAGCTGCTACAACAGCTGAAGAACTATTTTATGGCCCAGGAATAGTTGACTCGGTGTAAGTAATTAAATAATACATATATTACTTTACGTAAATTGAGTGTAAAACTTTAAATGCGTTTTTCTCAAAACTATGTTTTTTGAACTGGTGACCATAGTAGCTCGAAAACCGCTCGGTAGATTTTAATGAAATTTATACAGTTTTTTGAAAACATGAAAAACTAGTGCCTGATCAAAGGATTTTTGTTTTTCTTTAAATTTCGATTTGTTATAAACAATTAACTGTTGGTTTTTTCCCCGAAAATCTTGAAAAAAATTTCCTGAGGCTGCCATTTTGTTAATTTAAGAAATAAAAAAAAAGCTTCGATCAGGCACTAGATTCTCTATTAATAAAACTATTTTTTTTGTCCGATTGAATTTGGATGAATCTCCAAGGATAAGTGATGGTCACCGCAAGGAGCTTCGGTTGGAACTGGATCAACACAAACAGCCATTACTTTTAAAATTATTTTTTTTTTTTCTAAAATTTCTGTCAAGTCAAGTCGAAACCTTATTTAATGATGCTATGTTTTTACTTTTATAAAATAAAATAATTTACTGGCAAAAAAAAATTATTTAAAATTGTCATTTTTTCATGTCTCTGACTACACCTAACCCCTTAAAGATACTCATAGCAAAGAGTTCCGACATCCCGAATCGATTTTATTGATTGTAGAAGCCAAGTCCACTCACATCTGTATTTACTGATTTTATCAATCATTTTAACTATATTTTTACATACTTGCTAAAAACAATTAATTTTTGAATAAATCACATCACTGACAATTTGGCTAAAAATGGCTACGTTGTCATAACTTTTACTGGAGTATCTGTAATGTCAATCAGATTCATACATAAAAAATAAAGTCATAACTTTAAGCACGTACTATTCGTGTTTTATCCCTTACGTCAATTGAAATTTCAATCATCAATATGTATCAACTATTTTAAAATAAAAGACAAAGATCGATTACTTAATAACATGTATAATGAATCCAAACATAAATTGTAAAAAAAAAAATAATAACCAACAATCCGTTAGAAAAAAGCGACACATGATATCAATCGAAACTTCAATATATACAGGTCACAGATTTTTTTCTTGTACATATATTAATACTAAAACCTTTTTTATTATGCACGACGATAACGGTGCCCTAAACTCGATTGGAGAAATATACATACATATACACGTCGCATATTATAGTGTGTGCATTGTATATACAGATCTGCATTGAAATCTATCGGAATTACAAATTACTTGTTGCTAAGAGACCGCGCGGCACACCGCGAGAGAAAAAAAATATGAAATTTCAATTTAAAATCTATCGTACATGCAATGAGTCTTATTTGTTTGCAGTTATTTCGTAATTCGTTTTTTAATTATTATAGTGTATTGATATTTTTAATAGAAGGTCTTTTTTATAAACGAGCTATTTTTATGTATAATAAATGTCATAGATAAATATTTATTATAATAACTTGTTTGCATAGAAATAAATAAATACATTTCAATTTTGTTTTTTCTAACTTATATTATTAAAATACAGAAAATTTTATTATCTAATAAAATTTTCTATACATATAGTATTTTTTTGTAATATGTATTTAATGTTTTATGTTTGAGTATATATTATAAAGAATTTGCTCTGAATCTAATCTATCGTTTTGTTCGGGATTTTAGATCGGTGGTAATAAAATTGATGTATAGTAATTAAAATACAGTCAAAATCGGTTATAACGATATCGAGAAAGTCAGTTATATTAAGAGTTAGAATTTTCAAAAAATCAATTTTTTTTAATTTCATTTTCGTAATGTCATTACAAAGTTATAATTATATCATTATAACCGGCTTCGATTGCACTATGCATTTTGTGATGTACACTTGTCACCACTACTTTAAAATCGTTGTATGCGTTAAATATTATAAATAGTGTAAAATACGATCGATTTCGAAACTAAAATCTTTTTAGAACTATCCGGAATACAAAAATAAAAATTTTCAAAAGTTACAAAAACGATATTTTTTGCATTTTGTAATTGTAAATAAAATAAAATAAAGTTTCAGTTTATTCACAAACGTAAGCTTTCTTGAATTCCATTTTAACATTTAAAATACGCAAGAAATAATAGCTAATAGCAGTAGCAACAATCAAAGTTGGAACTCAAACTTCACAGAATTTAGCACTGTAAAGTACAATTCCCATTATAATCATTCAAATCGGCGCGTATGCTTAAATGACTACGTGCTATACGCACTACTGTATACCATTATTATTATGAAAAATATTCATTATTCTTTTGCGTAACGCATGTTGCAGCATTAAGCTACATGCGTGCGTATTCACAGCGCCAGCGTATGGAATTGCTGCTGTCATTTCGAAACAAGAATATTAAGAAAATTGAGATTAAATATGTATGTCTGCACCCGTAGCTATCGGCGCTGAATACATAAATAACACAAAAACGTAATCAAGAAAATGTTGTGCACCTTCAGCACAATATCATTTATATTCGAATAAAGTTTATTGTACAAATCATATTTTATAATTACAGTAAAACCTTCCCAACATTTAGTATACACTCGGGACCAGATAACCTCTCTAAAAGTATATTTCCCCTCCCCCCCCCACATATATACAAGTACTTTATAAAAAACGTATTCCATGTAAATTTAACTACAAAGTACTTTGCAGTTTAATTAATTATTTTTGTAGGAGCTAACTTTTCACGACTCGTCCACGTTGTCGTATTCTTATACTTGACGTTTCGACTCTCATGTCTTCAGAATGTTTCAGAATCACTTCTGAAGAAAAGTTAGCTCCTATTAACAACGGCCACGAAAGCCTATAGAAGAATAATTATTTTTGGTTTATAATTAAAAGTACGAACGTGGTATTTTTGATATAATATAAATAAAATACCCCATCTACAATATGTAAATTCCCTAAGAACCCTAACCTACAATAATAATAATAATTCATAAATCAAAACATAATTAATACAAAAAATTTTATACACAAGATTTTATCTAACAAATTCATTCAAAATCCTTAACAAAAACAAACAAATAAATTCCGATTTTTTTCATACCAACAAATAATTAACATTACGTAAGATAATAAATATTAAAACAAACTGTTTTTGTGTGTGTTCGATTATTATTATTACAGGCAACGCCTCGAATCATCATAGAGAAACATACAAAAATGAGACGTTTTCGCAAAACGAAAGGAGAAGGTGTGGCAAAACACATCTGAAACAATCTCTATATACAAGTAACCAGTATTGAATTCTTTTACAGTTTTTTTATGAATAATGTGCACGATTATAAACATTACGTATCTCTATTTATATGCATCTAGTTATTCAAGATTTGATCGCAAATATCTAAGTGATTTTTGACTTATGGAAATTATAAATAATGATTTCTTTTCATGTATCGTTTTGTTGTATATACCACAGTTAATACTTGTAATTTTGTAATGTATGTAGAAGAAACAACATCAAGTACGTATTTCTGTATACAGGGGAATAGAATATATTTTATTTTTAATGACTTTTAATATCTTATGCCTTGTTTACATGGGACGAGTACTCGGCCGAGGTATTCGTTATATTGCTCGGCCGAGCACCAGATTCTATTTAAACTATTTATTCGCTCGTTCATTTCACTCAGCCGAGTAATTGTACTCGTTCCATGTAAACAAGACATAAAAGTAATAAGGCCGCATATTATAAATTTAGGTATCTATATTTGTTTTTGTTACTAAACATTTTACTTGCATTAAGAATGTGAGGCGAATTTATGAGTCAAAGACTCTCCTCAGGCAGAAAATTAAAAATTTGGCATTTAAAAAGCCAGCACGCGATGATGTTTTGATTATTATGAATTTTTCGACAAAATTATTTGATAAATAATTGTGATGAGAGCTTTATTACTCGAACAATATTCGATATATAAAATTTAAATAAAATTAATTTCTTTCAGGATTCTTTTAATCCTTCAAGAATTTTATATCTCTGAACTCATTTCACCTAAAAATTCCGAAAAATAAATTGCTTCTTCACCATATACAAAAGATCTGAGGATCCTTGTGATTATTTCTGAAAGTTTAAAAAATTGTAATCTACATACGATTTCAAAATTTCTACTAGATCTTTCCATTTCAGGTTTAAGCAAGCCGTGTGTCTGTCCCCTAAATGCTTATCACATTCATAACCCATAAACCACTGAATAGATTTTAATAAAACTGATTTTTAGTTGAATCTGAGTATGCCGAAAATTTCATTTTTTACAAAAAGGTGCAAAAAGGTACAATCACTTGGCAGATTTTTTTTATAAAATAATTGGAAAAAAATCAAAATCGGTTTAGTGATCATTTTCAAAAATATGAGGTATACATCTACAGCAAACAAATATAAAATTCCTTGTTTGTAAGTCTCGTCGTTTTGGCAGCAGAACGTTCACAGACAGATCCAAAAACATACAGACGTCATTGGAATAATGGCTGTAAGAGATTCAGGGACCCTCAAAACGTGTAATTCCATTAAAATCTTTAATTTTTAAGTAGTATTAAAAAAAGGTAAAAAAATAGTACTGCTGGCTCAATTTTCTCAAAAATTAGATAATCATCAAAAACGCATCTCCAAATGCACCAATAATAACATTTCCAACCATGCCATCATCACCACCGCTATCAGAGCGGTTCCCAACAGTTATAATACCTATATACAACATTCTCCCGGTCACTGGGACACCAGTAGCACAGCACACTACAGATATTTATATAATTGCAACTAAAACAACAACGACATCAAGCACCAGGGCAAGACGAGATATGACTGGTGTGCGCACACACCTCAAGGGCTTGTAACTGTTGTCACCAGCAGTAATAATACTGTTGCTGCTGATGCACCGAATTACTTACGCGCTCATCAACGACTATACTCGTTTATCTGCAATTATCTTGTAGTGTACGTGCAATCTACGTATGCTATGTACTTTATGTCGTTTTATATTAATTACTATTCATCGTACGGTTTGTATTTTATTGTTTTATTATCTTTTGACCGATTTATGAAATTATGTACAGATATGGTATGTAAGATATACTCTCAGCAGCTTATAACTGCAACACAGATTTTAATAAGAGCATTCGGTCAGTCGGAATTTAAAAAAAAAATCGTTTTTGTTATGGCTTCACACGAAATGAGATGCGAGTCAGGCTCGATTTTTGGAAATAAAATTTCGAGTTTAAGTGCATATCTTTTCTCGATCTCGCTGCGTGAAAATTGAAGGTATCTGGTTTCGAAAAAAAAAACGTTCTCGTCTTTTTATAAAAAATATTTATATAATTTATAAAAAAAATTTTGAGATATAACAAATCTTTTATTTGAATCGGATATTTAATTTTTTTAAGTAATTCATCCTACAGCAAGTGTCAAGACGCTAGTTCAAAATTTGGGTATACTAAAAAGTTTAAAAAAGTACACGAAGATAGAGTAGTTACAATTCTCAATACCTCTTCTGTAAAATTTGCGAAAATGGATTTATCCAGTTTTGTTCCCCGGCTCGTCAATTATTCTTTTAAAGATTATTACCAAATAATTAGTTTTTTAAAATTATTAATAATCTTTTAAAACCGATACAAATTTTTATTTAAAATTTAAGTTAATCTCGTCTTGATCTCATTTCTTCCAAATTTAAGACACTCTCGACTCGGTCTCGTTTCGAGACCGTCAAAAAATTGAAAAAAATAAAATATGATCATTCTGAAACCCAACCAATTTAAAAAAAATTATAGAAATCAATGGAGACTTTGCAATAACCTTTTAATTTCATTAAATAGCTAAATATCTATTAAATGGCCTTCAAGATACTAAAAAAATTATGTAAAATATAGGTATCAATAGTCTTAAATATATTTTTTCGATAGTAATGAATTCTTTAACAAACAAAATTTTTAACTGATCTTAAGGACTCGATCTCGATCGAAAATTGATTTTAAATCAGAAGAACCTTCTTAGATACAGTCTCAAACCAAACCCAAATCGTAACATAAACAATTTGCTACGGTTCAAGTCCCTGAATAAATTCAAATTATAGAAAATTGGTCTTCAAATTTCCATACACTCAAAGTTCTACCGTATATACATTCACACAGGATTTATAAAAAAAATCACACAGGTAATATAACACCGTAGGTATATTGTTTACATTATACCGTTACTGTGCAGATACCGAGGGTTTAGGATGAGAGCAGTTATTAGATCGGGTGCGGTCCAAACGATGCATAACAGATCTCTGTCCCAAGGTCATGTAAAGGTTAACCGTAAGGGATAACACCTTTCTCTTCGGTAATACAATGCGCATTTATTCGTTACAGGTGTGTCAAAACAATCGATGTTTACAACGTGAAATGTTTTTTACCTAACTAAAAGATATGCGTCTTCGCGTCAACAAAACACTGTCGATAATAATTTCAAGTTCTAGTTTCTAGATGTATAATTTTTTTTGGAGCCAATAAAAAATAACTAATATTACTTGATACATTTTACTTACAGTGAGCAGATTTTGTAATCATACGGTAAGTGTATGTAGTATTTTGGAAACATTAGCACATAGTTTTTCTAACGTTTAGCACCATATAGCAATTCCATTGAAAAATATCATATAGCAGGTTTTGCATTATTTATTATGCTAGCATTATTAACTTCGTTCGCGTGGAATACAGGTTAGGTAATACAGATTTCCGTTATGATAGTTGATAAAACTAATTTTTAGTTTCACATTTGCACGCTAGATGTTTACGCCAAAAAAGTATAACCTGTTACGCGTACAAATGCCACACCCATTTTTTATCTAATACATTTTCGTGATATAAAATAGCCTATGTCCTTCCTCAGGATGCAAGCTATCTCCTTGCCAAATTTCACTAAGATCGGTTCAGCGGTTTAACCGTGAAAAGGTAACAAACATACAAACAGACACTTTCGCATCTATCCTTATTAGTATATGGATTATTAATTTTTAACAACGTTTATAAATTACCGCTAATAAATTTTAACTCCGATGACTAGAATATTATTTTCGAACAAATATAGTTTCTTATCTCACCTTAAATAATGAGTCTAATTCCAAAGGCGCCTTAGTGAAAAAAGAAATAAGTACTAACACTAAAATAAAGTCACGTTTTCTTATCAGAAAAATTAGAAACAGTAAGCCATCGAAGTGTGAAGAATACAAAAAAAACCTACCAAACTCCTACTAGGAATAGACAAGCAAAAGTGACAACTAATAGATTCTTAATTTGAATCAAAAGTAGATACAGATATCTCACTTGCAATTAGTTCCAGTGATGAAGAAACCATTCCAGATTGAAGGTAAAGAACACAGCTATCTGATTGAACGCTAAACTGGTATCATGAGATGAATTTGTTTAACAAGGGGAGTTCACACTCATGGGATGAGGGATTTCAATCAGCTTTTTTTTAGGTGGAAAATATTACTATCGATAATGCATGTTTCTGGATTAAAAAAATCAACGTTTGAACGAGATGTAGGCAACATATCTATAAAAAATAATAAAGAGTAAAAAACAAAAAGTAAAATTCCCAAACCCAGCTTGGAACCAGCGTTCACCGCGTTAGGTACATGTTAGCATGCTAACCGCTTGGCCACATAATACAGTATATTTGAAATATAACAATTTCAAAAATTATTAATATCTTTATTAATAATGCCCATGAGATTGAATGCTCGGCCATATGTGTTTTTATTTTTACTCTTATTTCACCTCCCAAAACCTGACTGAAATCCCTTATCTCATGAGTGTGAACTCCCCTTGTTAGTCAAAGTGCCAGTAAAGAATAATATGAATTACTATGTTGCAGAAATAATTAATTGTAAAAATAATAATAACAATTTGATTAAATATTCACTCTAAGTACATAAACTTATGATTTTTTTACGCAAAAATATTGTACGCAAACACCTTTGGTAAAATTGTCTTTTAGTTTTTTTTGGTAAAGGCCTAAGGTACACAACTAGTATGGATCTATTTTGAAATAGTTTAGTTATATTAAAGAAAATAAAAATTGACCCAAACTGCTAGGATATTTCAAAACCTCTTATTTTTTATTATCTCATACTCCATCAACATTCAAATCTTCATTCTAATCAGCGAAAACATTATACATTACGCTGTAATACAACTTTATTATTAAATTAATATTTAAAATATTTAAGTAGGAATTTTAAAATTCAGTGTCGAAACCCATTCTCTAATTAATTCCATCCAAACAATACCAGTCAAACAAAATTTCGTAAATCCCCCTTCATGAGAACTGCCAACCGAACAATCACGCATTATGACAGAGAGATCTGTGTTAAGTCACAGTGTTAATAATTGCAGCACACACAGTGTTAATTGTATATGTATTTTATACGAACAATGTACTTTATATAATAAAATATGTACGTGATGAAACTGAGATCTTCCTTGTGCACACTTACTGCATGTGTTTTTCTTAAACTCTTTTAGACAATAGGTAAGAGTGTAGTAACAGCAGCTTATTATTTATCAGATCAAGCGTACGAAATTATTTTTAATAGGTTTTTGTGTCGGTGTACTTGAAAAAATAATACAGAACACTGTGTCACTGATGTTCGCGTTCTTTTATTATTATTTAATGCGCAAAAAATGATCTGCTCCAATGAAAACGTCTGTTATATCTATACAGAAAGACAATAGAATACTCAGAGCTAATAACTAGGTTCGCATATTTATAAAAAGTTATTCGTTCGTTACTAGCATTATTTAAAATCTTTATACTATGTCTATTTCAAATAACCAATAAGTGGCACTTTCGTCCGTTTCCTTTTCTATTCCCCAATTAAATTTAATTACACATCTTTTTAATAGAACATGATGGTTTATAAATCCAAATACAAAATTGGGTACATGCTCTAGATTCTTTTAGAGCTGAAATCATTGTTGGATAGATACAGGTTGTCCAAGATAAGCGTGAAATTCATGGGGATTTTCTAAACGATAATGAGATGAATTATTTAATTCTACACAAAAAAGTGCTTTAAGAAACCGCAAACAAAAAGCACCTATATACTTTGAAAAAAAAGTTATTGTCATTTAAAGAAATTCCGAACTTTCAGTTTTTTTGGATATACCACCTAAACCACATAAAATTATTAATACTCACCCTTTCTTTACAAATAACTAGTTTCATTTTACCAAATCTGTATCACTTACCGTTTAGGAAATCCCCATGCATTTCACGTTTAATTTGGACATTTAAAGAAACATGTTTCATGAGATATTTGACAAATAAAAAAATCAATTACAGTTCAATAAGGAGGGGAATACAATTTATGCAAAATGCTATTTATATACCAAATCAAACAAAAAGAGAAACTTCTAAAATTACGAGTATAACAAATCAAGCAGTATGTATACAAATTCAAATGTGCTAAATTTACAAAAATATAAAAATTAAAAAAATTCTAACCATAAATTATCTAGTTATACAAAACAGTCCGCCTACATCTAAATACATATATTTACCAATACATTGCGCGTATAAAGGATGAATAAAAAGTTGATTCTACAGTTTCACTTAATAATTTTAAGAAACTTTTTTTTCATTAATTAACTACAAATTTTGACTATTTTCAATTTTTTTGTGACGCGGGTGCCATATTCTAGAATAATAATTTTTATTGTGGATCTTGGCTTCTGAGTGTAAGCCGCGTAACCCATATCAAGATCTCCGCAGAAGCCTCAAGACTTAGATAATTTTTATTATTATTATTTTTATTATATCAATAGTTAACATTTTTTATTCGCTTTATTTCTGACTACAAATGTCATACTTAGCAATAAAAATTTAAAATAATTAAATTCAAAAAATAAAATATAATTTTTTTTTTAATTATACAACTGAATTTTTTTTACATGGATGTAAAGACAATAAAAACTAACAGCCCTTAAAATGTCAATAATGTCGCAAAATAGTCAAAAAATTTAATTTTGTTTACTTTTCATTCATCCTATACACGCTTATTTGTTTATAGTAATCCCATTCTCTTTAGCTAAAGCCTACAAGTTTGATTCATAAAAACACACACACAACGCTCACACACCCACACTGTCCAAGTTAGGCGGTACATCAATTATCAAATACGGACAAAATATCTATTCAAACAATGGGAACGTGATTACCCGATTGTAATATAAATAATGGGAGGGAAAAAAGGAAAAACAATCGACTATATAGCTGAATTTGATTGTTTTACGTTTATTTTTACTTATTTTTTTGTACTTAAAATAACTGTTCATATAATGTGGTTGAGTGATTTTGTCACGTTGATTTCATGAATCATTATTTAAATAATGCTATTGAAATTGATTCTTCTAAAGAATAATTTAAGTTTTTAACATAAAACACGTGAGTTTATTTTTCCAAATATAAAATTTTAATTAAATATCTTCTAAAAAAATATTTCTAAAACTTGGTATCAGTATTACGTAGAAGAAAGTCCCATAGCTTATTGTTAGCATCCACGAAACTTTTTTTTGTTATATCTTCCAAGCTTATCAAAAATCAATTAAAAAAATCTAATTTTAACAATTTAAGAAAATTTTCATCATAATAACTGTAGTTTCAAAAAATATTCCCGATTATCTGAACTCTTAAAATATCAATTAACAATTTAAATGTCACTGTTAGATCGTTACAGCTTACATAAATCCGACATTACTACCGCTGCAACGTGACAAAGAAAGCTACTGTATAGATTTAGACACATTTCGAATGCACAAAATTCAAGGAAACGAAGACATAGGTATTGTACCTATACATATTTCATACAAGTCACGTGGGAACACTTCATAATACACACCGTCGTTGCTTTAGGGATATTTAAATCCCGCATGTTGTCAACACACTTACAGACAGAGCCTACTGTCTTTTTATTACGTAATTTATTAAAAGTTTGAATTGTAAATCGTCTTTTGTTCTTATCCATTTTATTGTTTTCGATTGTTTATTGTTTAGATGGCTGATAATTTATGTTGTAAGTTGTAATTACAACCAGTACTAATAGTTTTTTTTATAACTATTGCTGTTGAATTTGACATTTGATAAAAGAAGACCGACATCGTTTTTGATAACAGGTTCATTTAATGGAATAGGTTGTTTGTTATGAATCCGTAAACTATCCTAATCGAAGCTTGGAATGGTGAGAATAGCAAAACATAAAACTGAAACAATCGGGTTAAATAAAACAACTCCGGTTTCATCCCACGATCCAATATGTAATATTTATGCCTGTGTTTATTATCGCTGATGAACAAGATCTAGATGCTCTTGATAGGTGTACGGCGTTAATCGACCTGAGGCAATCGATTATACACGACCAAGGTTGAAAAATCCACTCGCTATGCGGAACAATACTCACATAGATAAAGCAGAAGTAACAATATGTGTGTGTAGCCGATACATTCATCATCGTGTGTACGTACCTTTTCTCTTCATCATCAGAAATGATTTTTATCCAGAGATCATTTGTCAATATGTTTTGTTTTATTTACATAGGCATCTAGATTAACTTATACCTTACCATACTATGAATTAAAAAGTAATCTCGTTGCACAAAGTAATAACAAGTAACATCGGTACGAGAGAATCGTAGTTGCCAAAACGATCGAGGTTACTTTTTGAATTTTTTTTTTTAATTTTGTTACCAAAACAAAACATTTTGAGGAGACTTTTCAGATTTGGACATTTGGGTGATTCCAACAGATCTTATAATTACGTTAGCTTAGAAATAGATTAGTGCTAATACAAGGTGGCCAGTATTTCTCTGGAACAAATTTCCCTAATTTTTCCCGGTTTTCTTGGACAATTTTTACGTTTTACCCTGGTTTTTATTTTAAATTTTGATAAAAAATCTAAAAAAGGTCACGTTTTCTTTTAAATTTTAATAGATAACTGAATTTGTGTGGTTTTTACATTTTTATAAAAAATTCCCTGACTTCCAACCAAATTCCCTGACATTTCCCTGTATAACAAAATTCCCTGACTGTTCCCTGTTTTTCAGAAACTGGCCACTCTGTAATAAGGAAAATGTTCCTAAAAATTTGATACAGTTTTAAAGATACAGATCTCCAAAGATTATTTTAAAAAATAATGCCATTTAATTCGAGCGTTACTTCCAAAACTTATTCTATAATTACTTTTCGATAGTAGTTACTTCTTCCCAATATTTTTGGATAACACATTAACAACAACCTAACTAAAAATCCACATTTCATTAGAAAAATACTACAGAAAAATCCCCATATCGATATTTAAAAACCCAAGTGTATTTTTCCTCGTTTCTAGCACACTGAAATGTTTAAATAATATGTTGCCAACATAAACTAAATTATAACACATCAATTATTTCACATAATATATCACAGGAGAGAAAAAATGTACACTGTTTTTTACTTGGTCTGACCTTGGGGGCTTCGCGGTATGAAGAATAATAACTAATAAACATTCGTCGCACAACCTGCCCATGCCTACGATATTTAATGTAGTCCATTTTTGGACAAGATTTAATCTTATCGTGAATTCTGTTTCTCTTTCGGTGAGAACAAGGTTGTATTTTAAAGCAGATTTGTCTGTGATATATGCGACCTTAAATATAATTGCAATACCTGCTGAAGATATTCTTTTTAAATTGTTTATCGAATAAAAGAATACAATATAAAGGTTTTAAAGGCTCTCCTATAATCCTTGAATATTTTTTTCACACCTCATTCATTTTCAACACAATAAAGTATACAGGATGTTGAAGCTCACTACGATAAATAGAGATTTCGGTGTGATTTTTGATTTTTCCAAATATTAGCACGTTTGTTAATATTGCGAAAAATTACTGAACACATTTTTTCTTGCAAATTCAATGCTTGATTCGAATTTACTAACAGATAGAAATTTTATCTTCGGGTTTGATTATAAACACCAATAAAATAAATTATAATATATTACATAAAACAGCATGATTTAGATTGTTTAACGACTGTATTAAATTCATTAAATCCAAGGCATGCTATTTCTTCTGTTGGTGTCTATGACCAAACTCGAGGACAAAAAATCAATATAGTAAATATTTAGATGTATCTGATATACTATTGAAATATTTAATTATATACCATATCATATGAATTAGGTTTCCGGACTAATGACCACGTTTTGTCGTATTCTTTTACTTAACGTTTCAATTGCCATATCGAAATCCTATTCAGATTTTTTTTCTGATAAACATTTCTGAAGATCGTGGACAATTTAATAGCCCAGAAACTTAGTTCGTATGCACAGCGACCACGAAAGCCTACAGAATATCAATATTAAAAAACCAAACCGTTTTTGTTGATCTGATGAAGTGATAAAAGACGACTTACCTGTAAAAAAGAGAAAAAATAATTAGTAATTTGTTGAAAAGTATTACAATTTATGTATTATGAATATGGTATGATTCATTCGATTTAACGGGGTCATACTGTATAGATATTGTTTGTGCTGCTTACCATAACCATTAGCGCCTTTCAAAAGTTATAACTAAAAGTTGAACTCAAAAACAAAATTATACAACAAAAAAGTATACATTCTTTAGAAAAAATAGGAACTTACAATAAAAGTAAAATTACAAAAATCTAGGTTGATCACGAAAATAATACCAAAATTTTCTTTTGTTCGAATCAATAAAAGTACATCAATACTGTTATTGCAGTCATGATTCTTTTAAATAAATATAAAAGTAAATTTACAAAAATTACTAGGTCGGCGACTAAATTTCGTTTTGTCATTTCGAGACGAATCGAACCAAAAACTTTTGTAATCGTTTTTACAAAACCTATGGCCCCGTAAAGTTCACAAACCCATTACTTTCAATAAACCGTTGAATCACGAAAATCGTGATGTTTCGTGGAAATAGATAAACAATTGCAGCAGGCAAATATCACAACAAAGGCGCACCCAAATAATTACATTCAATTTAATATAATTCAATACAAAAACAACACGTTCCAGCACAGTTTTTATTTATTATAATAAGTGCATATGTACATTTAATCATACACTGCATATTTGTATAATATTTTTATTAGGTGCTAAATTATAGATAATATCTACAATTCACTATAACAAACAGGAAAAATATTACCAATTCTGACTTTGAAAATTATCAAAAAATTCGTTAGATTTCTTAAATTATTTAAATTCCGAGCTTTAGTTCTTATTAGAAAAAAATTCCCTCAGAAACAAAACACTCGATACTTGAACCTATTTATGAAATTAATATAGCCCATGTGTATGACAGTTCCATTTAACTATTAAATGATTTGTAAGGAAATTTATATGCGCTGACATTAAACAATAGTAAAAAGAAGACATAGGTCTGTGACTGAAACTTTTATCTTTTCAAAATTGGACTCTACTACTTTCAAAAATATCGATTAATTTATTTTAATAATAATTGCAGAATAAATTGCTGAAGTTTCCTTGTAAAACATTTTATCTTCTGTATAGTTAATTACAATGGCTTCGGAACACATTGTTCCAGTATGTATTTCCTCACAAAAATAAATACTATCGATTCAAAAGAAGAAGAAGAAGAAGTAAAACATAAGAGCATCCGATTCCATTAATAAATTTCATCCGCGCACGCCACTGAATATATCGATGGTGATTTAGTTGGAGCGAATCTACTTAAATCAGTACGGAAAGTAGGTTTCAATGTTAGATCGTCTGTCAAGAAACGAAAACTGTATCACAGCAGAGAAACTCGTTCTCGTTGATTGGCCAACTTACGCTCGGCGATGGACCCACACAGATATAAAGCATACTCATCGCTGTCGTCGAGTTGGCTACCCTGCAGCCATCCGCGTTTCTTACATACATGTACGTAATGCACGATTTTTGTACAATTTTCAAATAATTAACTCTATGTGTTAACAGCATAAAATCATAGGTTTCCTGTGTAATTCAGTTCAGGATGACAGCAAATCCTTGGCTTTTCCAGTATCTAAAACAAAACTTATCTCCAACTTTTTTCTCGATACTATTAATTTTTTTTGATAAGTCCTGATTATTTTAACCTCTAGATTAAATGTTTTTAGATTAAAATACATCGAAAACGTATATTTGCACTTCCAAATAAATAAAAATCGTTCACGCGAGGCAAAGGGGTAGTTTTTACCCTATTATAGGGGTTATTTTTGGGTTAACTGTATTTTAGACGTCAGATTTGGATTCAGCGTCGAAAAATACATCGAAAACGTATATTTGTATAATGAAAATGTACTATTTAAAATAATATTTTTTCGAATTTCATATTTTTAACACGGGCTGTTTCCTTCCGGGCCGGAAAGCCAATATATTGGATCACCCCGTGATCGACACTTCGCCTATGATCAATCAATGACATAAGATACCTTTTATACCCGTTTTCTGAGGGCGAAATGCCCCCTGAAATCCCGGCCCTCTAAAAGTTAATAAGAAACTGATTTTCCATGTTTTCTCTGACCTATTCAAACTCTATGGTTTTTCCGGAATTTCTAGTAGTAAACAACTTTTCGGGTTTCATTCCATATTGCATACTTCCATTGTATTTGATGTTTCGTGTTTCGACCAACGTTTTGCTGCGTTCTTTAGAAGTGGAATTTAAAAACCTTGAAAATCGTGAAAGTTCATATTTTTTTCATTTATATGTCAATATATTTTTATTTTACTAACTACAACATTACGAGATTGAATGCTATTTATACTTATTTGTTTGATTTGCTAAAATAGAGCGTCTTAAATAAGGTCAGAGATGTAAAAAAAAATTTATGAATTTTGACCATTGGGATATTAATTTTCATAAATTATTTGAATAAATTTACTTATAAAATGTCTACAAACTAAATATTTGTTTCCATGAATATTAAAAAGATAACTACTATAGGTAAACTATATACCACTTTAAATAGGCTTAGTAATATGGAAACCTGTATTGGTGTGTATAAATTCAGGATTTTTATTTTAAATATTTTAAATCCTTTTTAAATATCAAACAGAATGATTACATTAACCTTTGCCTCTGTAAAAAAGAATAAATCATCAAATTCAAACACTCATGCCAATTAAAGTATCCTTTCTAATAGATGACTAAAACAACACTACAACACATTTAAACACATAAAATAATTTCAATGTTATGTACTAAAAATCACTTGTCTGGGATAAAAAGTGAATCAAACGCAGCTGGCCTTGGAACTCACCGACCAGGTGTAGTAGAATTTGCGTGTATACGAATTTTGTCAGGTTTTTTTTTATTTATTCGTTATTAGATCGGGCAAATCACAATGACTTTTACAGCGTTCTGGTAGAATTTTCTGTAGGTTCTTTTGTTTCTACATGATCTATTGTTTCTTCATTCAACCATTCAAAAGAGAAATTGTATTAAATCTATTTCCTGTTAAACGTAAAACTAACAAATCCATTTAGAACATGGTCTTGAGTGTGAAATTAAATTAAAACTACAAACAAATATCAATTTTGGTTTCAGAAAATTCTTCCAGTCTCAATACTAATTAATTGTCTTGTAGTTTTAACGCCCTCGAATTACGAAAGATGTATGTTTTCTAACCATATCACTTTTATTCCATTAAAGATGCCGAAGCATCTGTCCTCATTTCACAATATTGCCGGTGATGATGATAATAGTAGGCTAGTTGCCTTTTGTCAATACGAATAACAATTGAAACCGATGAAATTACAAAACAATGAGTATTAACGGAGAAGGCTGTGTAAGTAAATCGTTAGAACTATCAAATACGAGTACAATGAATCTATTTTGCAACTTTCAACAGCTTAGTACAAGGCAAAAGTAAGTTCCCGTAATTAGAAATGAGAAGATGACTGGGATGCATTTTCAAAGACACATTATTAATTTGAATATATGGTTTCCGGTTTGATCTTATAATTAACGAAATGATGGATGCACTTTTTCTAATACTAATTATTATGTTTTAAATTTTAACAATGGATAATTATGACATGTATTTTTAGTTAAACTATGTTTATCTTATAATCAGTTAATATTTTTGTCGCAAATTTCAGTGGACACCTTTACTGTAGACAGTAGCACGTTATCTTATGGACAAAAAGGCTAATTATCTAGGGGTTCCCACTAACAACTCTTCTATAAACACCAATAATTGTGTAAGGCGCCGACTTTTCATTTTACCCACGAAGATGAGACGTTCATAATCAGTATTGAATTCAGGCTAGATCTGGGTGCAGATAATGAATTTTTCGGCTCTCGGCTGTGATCCGACATGATTGGATATTCGCACATTTTTCATGAAAACTTCAATAACTCAGTGAAAAAAAATTCCCCATTGTTCATGAGGTCCCAAAATTCAAATTTGCCTGAGGCCCCCATAACGTGCCACTGAAACAACTTTACAGTCAAAAGTGATTATTAAAATAAAAATGTTTCTTAAAAACAGTACTCTAATATACAGGATGTCCTCGAATTGACGCATATGTTGGTATACATTTTGTTTAGTTTTGTCCTTTGGGGTTAACCCTTTGTAGCCTCATGTGACATTTCTGTAACAAACCTCAATAGTCCCACTAATATACGTACTAAATATATTTAGTTCATTCAAATATGTGTAACAGTACTGTAACATACCACTGAATAACTTAGTATCAAGTAAAATTCACAACTGGCATAACCTATTGACTTACGTATTATTACGTAAGTATTGGCAGTAAGGCAGGACCAGATCAGTTACTGGCCGATTTGGGTAAAAAAATAATATGTTGTTAGTTTCCCCAGTGTATTGACGTTTCACAAACAATTTGCGAAAAATGCGGTGTAGCATTATGCTACAACAAACAAAATAATTGTTTCAAATCCTGCCATTCGACATAAGTGTTTTTTTACGATTAACTCACAGTAATGTCACTCCCAAAAAAGTCAAATAAATAGTTAATAATAAATCTTTTAAAATTTCTGAAAAATACGTGTTTTTTTTTTATGCCTAAACTTGTCTCATTATCAACATAATTTAAATTTTTAAGATCTTGAGCTACAAATTGTTAAGCCTTGCTATTTTTTTGGTTATTACAAAAAAACTTATATTTCTTCAGGTAAAGAGTATGTTCTATTTAAATATTGTAATAGACATCTTCAACGTTATTCTAAAACTAAAAACATATTCGAAGAAATGTTAAAAAAAGAAGATTATTTGTAAATCATCGCAAAAGTAAAGTTACAAATATTTTACAAAATCTTAATACGTATGTACTTCCAATACTTTTTTACTATTTCAAGGATAACTAGATGCTACTCATATGTAACTATTTATTTGAAAAAAAATCATATACAAAATAATTCAACTCCCCCTCTCTCTCTAGAACACATCTAACATACATTTTTTTTATATAATAATAACAAAAAATTAAAGAACTCTCCCAGTCACACGTTATTACACAAAACAAGTTATTTTAATGATACAGGAGCTCACTGTGAGGTAGTACTAGCAAGGGGGAGGGGTGTGAGAGAGAAAGAGGGTATGTAGAGGTGGCTGTTGATTTAATTAGAACAAAAACTTACGTACGCATTAATAAAATGTATAAATGGGTACAAACGAAACCAGCGGCGCTCGGGTGAAAGCCTAACGAATCGACAAAGAACCGGGGCTGGCGATGGCTCTACCAGAAGTACCACAATGATAAAAATTACAGGAAACTGACATGACTAATTGTAAGTTATACTCCAATGCTCGATATTATAGGTATTGTACATAATGTGCTCTTTACTATATTGCTACTATTGGTTTCGAAATTATACAGAATTAAATAATAATTAATATATCTAATTAAAAACGAATACTTCTTTTAAAAAATTGTTTTTTCGAAAAAATGAATAGAACATAAACTATAAATAATAATATTACCTACAATTTTCAATTTGACCATTTATCTCTAATTCGCACCGTTTCAATGTAATTCGAAAAATTCAAAAATCGATTTAGGTAAACATCCGTATAAGGTTGAAAGATCGTTTTCAAAAATATGAGGTTTTCTTCTCTGACACAAATTAATTATAAGTATAAATTTCACCCTTCTACGATTTGTAGTATTTGAGTTACATTGATCGAATTTTTCTGTCTTTTTACCAGTTTGTTTGTATTGACAGTTTGGTACACACATTTGTTAAATAGTTCTGATTGATCCATTTGGAGTTATACATGGTAGTATGAACAAAAGATTTCGATAAAACTATTCGTTAGCGTCGCTTGATGAAATTCATAAAATTAACTGTCATATCGATCTAACAGGTCAAGACGATAAAAACTGATACGATTAGTGATATTTTTTGAGTCATTCTTGATACCTATCTTATTACCAATTATGAGTAGAAGTTCATGCTGATCAATTTTATTTAAGGCTAACTTTATATATTTAAAGCTAAACAATGACATGAGCTAAAAAATGTAATTAGATGTAAAAAGCCTTATTGACTCAATTTAAATTAAAAATTTCAAAAAAAATTGTAGTGTTATTTACGACCCATTAAAATTACTTCATTGATATGTTGTATTGCACATTATATTTAGAAACCATACAAATATAATATAAAAACAATAATTTCCATATTACATATAAAATATTCATACATTTCTCGTTTCACTTTATTTATTATTTAATCTGTAATTCAATTAAAAGGTAAATGTAAATAGTTGTTAGTGTCATATACATATTTACTTTTACATTATGAATCTACTAATTAATAAATTATTCCTATAGCCTGCCATAATAACAGGTTCAACATAAATTAAACATACATAGATAGATATATAAATAATTCAGTAATGTTAATAAATATTAAGTACCACTGGTTAAAGTCACAATGTTCGTGATCGTATTGCCTTGGATCCAAAAACTTTCACATCGGCTTTCCACGATGGTACATACAAACACACACAGTCTATTTGCCTTGTATACTTTCTTTCCCATAATTAAATATAATAAGTATGTGAGGCATGACTCTAAAGATAACATTTTTATTATTTTTTAAAAAAACGCTGAGAAATCAATCCACGTACTATGGAGATATCATGCTTTTTATGGTCTTTAATACCGACTATAAAATACAGTATTAATAAAATCGTTTGGTGTATAACTATAAAACAAAAATTATTTTATGCTTCTGAATTTTTTTTTTTGTTAACGACGTTTCATGCATATTTCTTTTAAACATATAATTTATTTAAATTTGCATTTCATATTTTAATTTATTTATGTACCTTATTATGTCAGACTCGTTGAATATTGCAAATATATTCTACATTTTAATAACCAAGTACCTACCTACCTTAAATTAAACAGGATATATAGCTTCCCAGAAGTATTATAGAATTTCATAAGGTATAATTTTTATATTCCGAAATATCATACATATTAAAAGGTTAAATAAAATGTGAGAACTATTAACTATAATAGTTGACAAATAGGATAGTAATTTTGTCCTGAAATAGCTATACTTATAAACATATTAAAACAAGGAAAATGCCAGTGTCAGTATTAGCAAAAAACATTTTTGTGTCCAACTAAGGAAAAAATTAAAGAATATAAAAATACAAGATAAAAAACGAAAAGCCTACTGACCCCATACACCTTTGGTTGTTGATTATCAAAATCGATTACACATTAATACTAATATCCGGTATTACAAACTCCGGTATCAAAATTATATGACAGTTCTCTTGTAGTTTTTGACAGATAAGTGCATGCGTGTTTTTTTTCCGTTTTTACTGTCCTGATTGATTCGTCACCGCCGAGCCGAAACCCCAGGACCTAGAAAGGTGAAATTTCAAGTGTGTATTCCTTTTATGACGTACGCACCCACTAAGAAGGGATTTTTCGAAAGTCAACCCCTACTGGGGTAAAAAGGGTGTCAAAGTTTGTATAAAAAAATATTTTTTGCTCTGATTTATTTGAAACTAAGCATAAATACTCATACAATATAAATAATGAAACGTGTATTTTAGCATTTTCCAAAATTCAACCCTTAAGTAATTGCATCCCCTATTGTAACTTTTTAATATTTTTTTCCGTTTTGAATTGTTAATATATGATATGTTATAGGTTTATTGCAAAATTAGATCAACGAACTTTATTATATAATGTAAGTTTAAGAATGTTTGGAAGGAAATGAAAGCATCAACCGATTTCGATGCATTTTTTTTAAATATCAAAGTAAATTTCCTCGACTTAGTTATTTTTTAATTATTATTTTTTTGTATTTGTGTTAATATTTCTATGGCAAATTGAAGTTTGATGCATGAAATACAACTAAAAAATGTTGAATTTTAGATTTGATTAAAAATATGTTAATTATATAGGAAATTACGTGAAAAGTTGAAATTTTCAAACCTCAGGTCTGTATCTCAATTCGTTCTTGAGATATGGCCTCTCAAAGTTTTAGTTTTTTCAAAATTTTGAAGAAAAATGGCTGTAACTTTTGAACGTGTAGACGGATTTGATTTTTGTCGACAGATTTGAAATCAGCGTGCCAAAATCTATATAATAACATATATAACACTTAAAAATTCGACAAAAAATTTTTTGTCAAAAATCGACATTTTTTTAAGGTATACCCCTTGGAAAAATTTCAATTTTCAGCAAAAAAAAATTTTTCGAATCTTAAATTAGTATACATGTCATTATATAGATTTTGACACGCTGATTCCAAATATGTCGACGAAAATCAAATCCGACCTCATGTTCAAAAGTTACAGCCATTTTTCTCAAATTTTTTGAAAAAACTAAAACTTTGAGAGGCCATATCTCGAGAACGGATTGAGATACAGACCTGCTGTTTGAAAATTTCAACTTTTCACGTCATTTTCTATATAATTAACACACTTTTAACAAAATCTAAAACACAAAAATTTTCAGTCATATTTCATGCATCAATCTTCGGTTTGCCATTGAAATATTAACTCAACATATACAAAAATAAGAAACAGAATCTAAATTTATTATATTATCAAAAATGTAAACTATTTTCTATATAATTTGTAATTTAAACCAGAGTTAATTAGGTAATTTCATTGGAACCGAGATATACAAAAGAAAAAATTAATATTTCACCCACTATGGAGAGTTGTAATAAGTTTCGAAATCCACGCGAGCAAAGTTTGTTTTTTTATATTCTTAAATATGCGTATACCTTATAAAAATATCCACCTAACCATAAATGCAAAAAGAACTGTTTCAAACATAGAGAGGAAAATGTACATGTATACTTCCTGATCGAAAGCTAAATATATAAAATTTTACATCAAAGGAAGAAAACCCGGTGTGTGAGAGAGACAGTAAAGACGACAAATGCATTTAAAGTTAAAACAAAAACTTTCTTCTGAATCATCGGACTTTTGACTTCATACACACGAGTGAGTCATGGGCGTTTTACAAAACACATAAAGGGAAATTCGGTCCCTATTAATCACAAAGCAATACCTACCGCATTTTTCACATTATTCAGACTTGCATTCATTCAAATATCATAACTGAACATTATGTTCTTTGTTTTTTAATTTTAATGTTGTAGTTGTTATTAATCAATATGTTTATAATAAATAAAATGCATTTAATATTTTATGTGTTGCATTTATTAATTTTAAACTATTTTTTATTTTCATATAACAATAATTAATAACACAAAAGAAATAAAAACGTTAGATAACTGTTTTTTATTAATGAATTAAAAATAAAATAACTTTTTTATTGCCTATACTATGTAGACGAATGTGTTATATTTTAATCCATGCATATTAAGAATAATTTAAAACTTTAATTGTTAAAAGGGATAATTATTAAAAAAAAGTAGGCTGCAAATAAAAAACAGATATAGTAAAATAACGAAATTGTTTATTTAGTAAAGTATTAGAAATGAGTTAAAATTACAACAATTTTATTGTAAACTATGAAAAAATCGAATTTATGCGACATAGCCCGAAATTATAACATTTTGACATACTATGGTATTTTAGTAATTGTTTGAACCAATATAAATTATGCGGTGTTTACACCGAAAAAACAAAACAGAAACATCGTGTCTTTAAAATACTTCGTATTTAAAAATATATAGGGTTTATTGCTTCTTTGTCATAAAAACAACGTGTTTCTGTTTTGTTTTCTCGGTGTAAACACCGCATTAGATTTTATGTGTTTATTTAAATTTTTGAAAATTGTTTATTTTTTTTAAATACAGTGAAACCTGGATAGCTGGAATCTCAAGGGATCAGTAGTTTTATTCCACTTAAAGAGGTATCCCATTTACCCAATTATAGAGGTGCTAATATAGAAACGACGGAACCTCAGTATGAGTTCCAGTTATAAAAGTTCCCCATTTATTCAAGTCCCACTTAATCAAGTTTCACTGTGTCAAAAAAATTAGCAATTTCTCATTATTTTATGGAATTCATAATTTTGACAAAACTAACATCGGAAAACCTAATTTTCGAAAATGAAAATTAGAATTTTCGAGATTATGTTCAAAATAAATCGGATAAGGTACTAACTTGACCTCAATTTCGGATTCAGCGCCTTAAAATACTTCGGAATACAATGATTTCCAAAAAAGTTATTTACCTTTTTTGTGTGGCTGTGTAATTTTTTTACATTTGAAAAAAAGAGTATGAAATAAACACTTAAAATTTATTTTATATCAATACAAAAATCATAAAAAGGTCTTAATTATACAGAGCTGTTAATTCTACCAATGTAGGTACAGATTATCAAAAAGAACCGTATTTTAGTTGATTTTTTTTACCACCACTTCTCCCACTTGTTTGATTTAATTATTTTCGCAAACCGTAACGGTCAGCATACAACAGCAATAAACAGTTTTCATAAATTTGTTTTGATTCAATAATATCTATAACGGCAAATACACACATACACACACACACTCATACTCTCTCTCTCACGCACACATATGCACATGCATCGAGTGACTGTATGTGTCGGACAGAGATGACGGACGGACAAGCTGCGGATGTGTGCAGATCTTGTAATTCCGATTGCCGCCGCCGGTTGATTTATCAAAAATTGGCCCACTTTAACAGATTAGCGCCGAAAACAGAACAACGGCTGTCGACCAATATGTTAACATATGAATTCAATAATACCTACTACGCTGAGATGATATCAAAAGACGAGAGAACTTAATAACGTTTATCGATATTCGTCTCATGTACGAGATATCGATTTTAAAATCCAAAAAAGAGACTGTCAGTTATAAATCTGAGACTTATTATTTTTATTAATGATATTAATGTACTTCTGATTTTAAACATTGTCTTTTTGGTGTTTCAGAACCCGACGAACGTAAGTCACATCAAGCCAATTTTTCAGGAGAGCATAGAAACTGAAAATGTTGCCTGGCTACAAAGCTATCATTTTGAATTCGAGTGTAAAAATTGATTGTTAACAAAAAAATATAACAAACTTTATCCATTATTGGTTAATTTGGAAGTAATTTTTACGTTCATCTAGCTCAAACATAGGTCACGACTTAGGCGGCTATTACACTATCAAAGAAATGTGATAAAATTTCTTTGATCAAAGAAATATGACACTGTAATATGTCAACTTTTATAATATTTACGTAATATTTACATTCAATATATTTCTTTTATCATAGATAATGACAGTTTCTTATATTTAATCAAAGTTTTTTGACGGATAAATCAAAATGGCGACTGAAAAGTGTTCGTACGAAATTACTTATAATTTAATATATGATCAAATCTTTGTCAAAGATCTTTGACATATTTATTTGATAGTGCAATAGCCGCCTTAAACTCGTAGAAGTAAATGATAAAAGGAGAATTTCTAACGGACTTTCGTTATTATCGTTCGATGCAAAATCAAAATTTACATGCAAATTTGAAGTAACCTGAAAATCGTTATTTTTGGACTTACGTTCGACTGGTTCTGGGGTAAAGAAATAAGAAATATTTTGTTTAATATTATTCTAGATAGCATAAGCTTTCACTGACTATTAAGTTCTAAATTTACATTTCGATATTTAAAATATTCAATGTTCCTATAAGTAGATATTACAATCTTTATTAATTCATTTAAAAAACATATCTGATTCAAATTGTCTATAGAATGAAAATTAACGGCTTAAAAAAACTGATCTAATGATTTTATTAAGTATAAGATTTTATAACAGTAAAACAAATTTTTAATAGATTTATTTGCAATAAAAATTTGATAATTAAAAAAAACCACACGTTTTTGATTAAGAAATAAAAATATCTTACTTTTTTATTATCATTTCACAATCCAAAGCAACTTAAATGTGACTTACAACGGTACTTACTCAAATATTTAATCATATATCTGTACAAATTATGAAACATTAAAGGTAAAATAAAACAAATAAATTCTCTATTATGAAAAATATATTTATTATTATAAAAACGCACTAAATGTAACTAAAGAAGGCATTTCTTAATCGAAACAAAAATAATTTAAATAAATCTTAAGTGTTTCCATAAAAAGTATTAAAAATGAACAGCGTGATTTTAGAAAATCAAATTTAATAATTCAAATTGTCTTTTCGGTTAGATGGAACAGAAATTCAATGGTTTTATTTATAATAAGTTAGTATAGCTTTCTAATATTGAAATAAATAAGAATTTAAATTGAGAAGCACAAATTTATGTAAAAAATGGGAAAACAAGATCTACCTAACCATAATATAAACAGACATTTTCAAATTATTATTTAAATCACTGCTATTTTAATCAAATTTCATAGAACACGTGTATAAAATATTGTTAGTAAAGCTCCCTATTTTCCACCACAAAAAATCAAATAAAAAAAATAGAAATAAAACTAAAAAAAATGTTTCCCGTACTAAAATAAAATAAAATAAAAAACAAAAAAATAACCAAATCTGTAACCAATGTAACCCCTAAAAACCTACGAAAACCCGGTTAAAAAATCAACAAAAAAAATCATGTATAATATAAATTAGGTAACAAATCCGTCGAAAAATAATGTTTGTACATCTTATTTTTATAATAAAACTATAAATAATCTAATAATAAAAAATGATAATTAATGATATTAATAAAATATGAAAAACATTGATAGGTGCATATAATGTATAAATGTATATTCAAATTATTTTAATATAAAACTGAAATTTGTTTTTGGTAAAATGAAAATATGTTAGCAGAAAACAAAATCATATAATTATGACATGTTTGAACACTAAAATTGATTACTTAAACAACAAAAAATAATTAGAAAATCAAAACAAATACAAAATTTTATTAAAAAATATTTTTTTTCTCATAATTTTAATGTTTTTATCTAAATCAAATGCATGAAAATGAATATATCACAAAAATATATATTTTAGTTTCTATCTATTCAATTATAAAGAAACAAATTTAAAAAACTACTGATACAGATTTTGATTTTTATTAAATTAATGTCATTACCAATCATACATACAGGATGTTTTAAAACTAATCACCTGTAATTTTCAAATGGATGCAATTATTGAAAAAAATAAAAATTTCATTGAAAAAAGAAGTCTGTAGTTTAATTGTGTTAAAATGAATAATCTGAATTTTCCTTTCAATAATTGCTTATTTTCAAGAGGTAAAGTGCAGCAGGGCTTAAGAGGGTTCCGTACTTAATACGGAAAACATAAAGTTAAGATCGAAACCACACTAAAAATTTATTTAAAATTATGAGTTACGTCAATCCATTTTTTGACAATAAATCTTCATAAAAATATATTTTTGTTATTTTTAACAGAACTAACGATACCTTTAGCATATTTTTCATCAATAAAATAAATTAATACACAAACATTTTATTTATACCCATTTAACGCATTTTTTTCAATAATTGCATTCATTTGAAAATAACAGCTAATAAGTTTCAACACCTTCCCGTAGGACACCCTGTACATAATTTTTCATACACATAACTATACTTCAAAATACATTCCACATTTTATAAAATGTAACATGAACATCTAATTAAAAATGAAACATTTATCGTTAACAAGGAAAAAAAGCATTTCATGATATAGTCAAATGATTACGAGGTATAATACACATAGAACATTCACTTCCTAGTGATAAAATAGAACAAGGAGTACAATTATTTCTAGTAATCACAAATATAATTGGAAATAAAACTACCGTCGTTTATGACAGCAATAATAACAAATAAAAACTGAAAGGTGATTGGCTTTTTCAACAATCAAGAGTTTAATCTCAAATTGCATTTCATTTCTTATTTGCCGGGTACACTTTTACGATAAAACATAATTTTTATATTAATACAGATAAAACACGTCTAGTTATTCTTGATATCTGTGTATGAGCCACGTATCGAGATGTGGCTTGTATCCAGAATCCAAAAATAATATACAAATTACCACAAGAATTTTTTTAAATCGAATAAACACCTTTCATATTTTTTTGTTTTTCATTTAAATCTATCAAACTTTTTCAGTTGATAGCCATAATATATGTATAAAAAATATTAAACATTTATAAAAAAAAAATCAATTTCGATTGAATTTAATCACATCAAGTATAATTCATCTTATCAAAAAATAATGATTAAAACATTGCTGGAATTCGTGTTTTGAAAAAAATATTAATATTTCCAAACAAGTACTTACACTATGCATAATAAAGCAACTGTATTTTTACAAAAATTTAACAACTGATATAAAAATATGTAATTTATAAATATTTTTTTATTTTTCACTTATCAAAATAATAATCAGTTAAAATGTTTCTAAAAATAATAACAATGCAGATGTATATAATAATCTGTAAATAGTGCTTGAACCCCATAACAAATGTTTTAATAATAATTTAATAAGCTCAAAATTAAATCAAATAAATATTGATTTTTTAAAATATAACATTTTAAATTTATTCTTCAGGATCAAACAATAGTTTACTGATATCAGCCGTATCATAAGAAATATCACAATCTAATTCAGAATTATCACTCCATTCTACATTTTTAGCATCACCCTTAACTTTGATTACAGAAGAAACACCATACACATTCGGATTAGTATCTACATTTTTCTGATCATAATTCGTCGAGAAGAACTTAATTTCTATATCCCTATGCCCGTTCAGAGATGTTACAATCTCTGTAGATATGTCCAACACTTGGGGAGAATTTGGAGCCGTGTTTGATTCGACAGAAGACACAGAAAGCTTTGAAGAAGACGGAGAAGTCGCACACTGCACAGCGCTTGTTGGATTTCCGTGCCATTCGCGTTCTCTTCGTCCAGCGCCGATAACACCTACCCTACTGCCGATGCCGTTATCTTCTTCAGAACGTGAGAAAGCCGATACAGGATCACTCCAACTCCTTCTCAAAGTCGACGCAGAGTTTTCGTTTTGTGAACAATACGCACTATCGTCCGACGAAGTATCGTATCTAGTCGAGTTAAAGAAAATATTCTCGGTTGTCGCGAGAAACGGCGAATCTACATCCCAAATCTGTCCGGAGGGATCGCACAACTTACACTGGCACGACGATATCGGTGAGCACTGATTTTGTACAAAATCATCACACCCTTTCACGTCGTCGAACACGTGAGTCAAATTAGGAATATCGGGAATGTCATCGGGAAGTTTCCGATCACTCGCGTTGATTACGTTACCGCCATGTATTTTCGGGTGGTATTGGTAGGAATACGGAATATACGGTTGTAGAGTCACTAAATTATGAATAACCTTCTCGACTTTGTTAGAGCACGCATTGTTATTACCACTATTGTTATTACTACCGTTATTATTGTCTGAATTCGACTCTTGGCTCGCATTCGAGTTAGTCGTCGCGTTCGTTTGACCGTGAACGTTCGGTTTCCGATCCTTTTTTCTACGTTTACGCGGTTTTATTATCCTCGGTAAACAGTTCTCTGAGTTATTCGAACCGGAGCTTTCATCACTCGCGACACTGATCGTATCCAAGCTAGACGCCGGGTTGGAGTTGTCTTTGGAAGACGTATCACAGTTACTGCCGCCCCTCTGTACATTGGGCTGGTTCTTTCTTTGCACACCCGGATTTCTCTGCTGGTTCCCCGGATTCTTCTTCCCGTGATATCTCCCGGAAAGAATCAATGGGGCGCCTTGAGTGTGTATCGCAAGTCTTGACAGTTGATTGTGCTGATAGTTCCCAGGAGGAAAGTTGTTCTTAGGACCTACAGGACTCCTTCTTTGAACTATTGAGATCAGAGGCATTCCTCCTGCCCACCCTTCATGACCGTGCATTGGCTGATTGTATCTTTGCTGAGGATATTCGTTAAGGACCATATTTTTCTGGGTCCTGTATAAATTAGGGTGGTGTGTTTGATACGTATTGACATGTTTACCCTTTGGAGCATTTTTAGATCGCGCCGTCGAAGATATCAGATAACTGCCAATATAACGTTCCACTTCCAAAGGACCTCCAGCCGAAGAAGGACTCATCGTCGTCCTTTCTCGTACGAAATCTATTTTGCTATTCGTTTTTTTCTTGACCGCATATGTCTCGATCAATGCAATCTATTCATGAATATTATTCATGTTAATTATGTAAAATATGCTTCTGTCTAACCATCAAAGTCCTACGGTCCAATTCCACAAAAGCAGTTCTTTATTTCTTTACTTGAGGGAGTCATTCAGAGCAGAAAATTATCTCCATCGAAGCGACACGCTCGAGTACCATGGTGACCCACAAAACTGGAGACCTCTTTCTCTGCAATCAGCCCGTCTCACTCGCACTCCCGCCGGGTTCCGCCCCCCACTAGCCCCCTACTCGCACCACGCTCGAGTGAGTACGCACACTTGATTTTTAGGAAGCCACTATATTTATTTTAAGTATGTCTCCCGAGAAAGTTATGATTTCACCGGCTGTCTTTTATTTTGTTTTTTACACACTTAATGTTGTAGTACTTCTTTTTTGTATTTCTGGTTTATTAAACTCTGTTTACACCTGGTTTACATACACTCTCGTTGTTACCTGTAAATTAGGATTATTTAGTAACGACACAATGATTCCCAAACTTTCAAATACGAACGTTTTTTTTATTATTATTTAAATACGTATTGTTAGTATAATACCATATTAACAGATTACTGTTTATGCGAGATATTTGAACGTTCGTAGATGGATGTCGAGGAAACACTGAAATACATTGTAAATTTTTGTGTTGATTACATTTTTAATAGGCAATAAAAAAAATTCAGTAACAAGGAAATAAGATAGCCATAAAATAACATTAAAACCATACGCGTTGCCATTATACATACCATAAAAATAAAACAATTTGAAGATATATAAACATTATTTCTATTATTGCAAATATAACTTAACGCATAATAGATTTTTATTATTTTCAGGAAGCGTTTATGTAATAAAAACCTAATTTCTTTTCCTACGTAAAAATTGTGAACTCTAAAAATTGCAGCTCAAAATATATATTTTTAAAAAACACTCAAAAATTTTGAAAGTAATATATTTTCAAGCGACCTCTAATTTCTAATTATTAATAATATTAAAGCTTATTTTACTTCTAGTTTTCATGATAGTACGTACATAGAAATACAAAACAGAAGGCAAAGAAAAAAGAAAAAATTATTAACCATTAGATTTTAATTGATGAAGATTTTTTTGCTTGTTTCAAATAATTAATATTTTTTTAATAATATAACTACAAGAAACCAAAAGGTTTTTAGTTATTGACAAATAGATTATACGTGACAGTTGAGATATAATTTTTTAATAGACATGTAATGAGATTCAACTTTTTAGCCGCTAAACAACCTAATTAACGTAATTACCTATCAACTGTCAATTTAACTCATAATTGTTATCTGTTTTCGACTAAAACCGTATTTTAAATTTTGTTCACAATTGTTTCGAAAGTGATTATTTTCTAGCTATTTTCTAATAATTAAAAGCATTTCGCTTGTATTTAATTACCGAGATACTAATACAGTTTTCGAGTGCAATGACATATCAAACAAAGAAGCTCGTTTACATTATTTTAATCCACTTCCCTATATTCCATCTCTGTCTAATGTAATTAGAAAACAAAGACATTTGAATCACAGGGTTTCACCATAAAACTTTTGAAATTCAAGTTATGAATTACATGTATTATACATATGTGTACATATTGAGTAAATAAACGTACTTTTTTCTTTCGTTATTCATTACTTATATAATCTTCAATATTTTTTTTTTTTTTTTGTGTATAAAAACATGCATGGTTTTGTTATATAAGTATTACTAAATATTGTATTCATGAGAATATATATTTTACACATTATTTTATTTAGAAAATCGAAATCGTACCAGTAGCTCTAAAATTATATTCTTAATAAAAAAACATTATATGATATGACATTTTCTTACAACCCAGATTAAATAATTAATAAAAATAGTTACTTTCACAAAAAAAAACCTCCCCAAAAAAACTCGCAAAAACACGTGACGAAACGTCGGGTACAAAATACCAACCGTACGCAACAGAACTGTAAATAAAACGACAGTATTACATAATAATAAACCAGTTATACGTAATGGATACACCACAAAGTCACGTTTACAATATAAAAACAAAACATAAGCAATATTTAGGTTTTCTTAATTCGATAGAGTTTTAAAATTTACTAATTATTATTTATACATCACGAATATTTAATATAAAACATATTTCTTACAGGAAAAAAAAACATTATATTTAATCATGTATTGTTCAATAACAAGATGCTATAAAACTGGATCATTAAACATTTTTATTTATCGATATTTATTACTTAATAACTAATTTTCCGTGAGTGCTTCGCTATTTCCAATCTGAATTGACCACGTATTAAAAATATGACGAAAAAGACGCCCACGAAAAACCATTTTTAAAATTTTACTGACTATAGTTTACAAACGTCAATGAAATGCAATGTTATGGTTTTCAATTCGATCAAAATTTCGTCACACATTACAGTTGACAGCTTCAGGACTCTTTAAAAAGCACTTATCAAAAGATGTCAAATGTACTGTGTGACGAAACGTTGGCATAATTGATGACCATAACAATAACAACGCTAGTTATACCGAGAATCATCTCAGACAACTTTTTACATAGTTTAGATACCATAAAATATAATATCATTGTTGCAATATTCAAATTTCAAATTGATTGACACAATAAATTTAAACTAACCAATCAGATACACATATTGATTGTTGGGTTTAAAAATGACATCGACAACAATATAACAATAATATTATTGCTGTGTGAGTCGGGCTTCCTAGTAACAAGAATTGCATCAAGTATTATTGACACGAGTTTAACTGTCTTTTGAGTAATGTTAAACAGCGACTAATTAACATAGATTGAATTTTAAAACGAACTATGACAGATCTACTGCCTGGACGATATACGAAAACAGATGGCGTTGTTCAAGTAAATAAATAAAATAATGCACACTTTTTAGATCTATTTCTTTAACGTACATTAAGTAATTTAAACATAATGGTAATAGACGTTACTTATATTTAATTTTTTGAAAGTTAAAGTTCAAGGTAAATACCTTATCTATATAAAATTCTAGGTAAATTCTAACATATTTCAATTTGTAAATATTTCAGAAGTAAATGAAGCTAACTATACTTTTTTGGCCTTAATGTTTTTTGAGCTAAATAAGTTTCTTTGGTATTATACTCCCGGTAACATTTTTTTTATATTGATAACGAATGGTCATATCTTTTAATTTCCGAACATAAAAAATATTAAAATGCTGATTATAAAAAAAAAATATTATTTTATAAATAGTAGGTACGTATCTATAACATAGGTATATTTATTTTACAATTAAACCAAGAATTCCGATAACACCTGGTCCATGTTGAACACAATAACATATTATTATATGTAATCTAAAGTTTACGAACGCGCTTGTAAAATGCTGATTAAAGTAATAAATATTATTGTACAACTGATAAATTAACTAAAAATAAACATCATTACCAAACAATTATTATATACGTTATACAGGACCGAAATGTTACCATTATTTTACTAAACAATAGAATCTAAAAAAATATATAGAAATTTCTTCCCAAAACCTAACCATTTTTTAATTAAAAATTATCAAAATACAATGACATCTAAACTTATTGTTTAAATTAATATCTTCTCTGATATTTAATAAATTGCTAGCCTTTTGGTCGTAAGAGCAATAAAAAAAATACTTTTTGTCCCATTACATTTATATAGTATTACTTTTTTGAGATTGCGAGCTCAAGCGTTGAAAAGGTGAAAATTGCTAAATAAAAACTCCTCAATATTTAACATATTAGCCACGAATATATTTAATATAATATTTAACAAAACCTTCCGTCAAAACTACCTATAAATACATATTTATTAAATGAATCCTCATTTGACAAACCTAATTAGTTTAAAATTAATTGGCAAAAACATTTCTTTGCGTATTTAGCAAACTTAAAATTAAAATTTTGTATAGTTGTGTGCAGAAACTTAGTACGAACGAAATTAATTAGTTCCTCAAATACTTCTATTAAAATAATGTAAGAACGCGAAATTTCAATATTTCATGTCACTTCTGACAGATCACACCGCAAGTTAAATAATAAAAATTCTTAAATAAAGTCATTCAAACATTTCCATATATAATTCTAAATTAGACCAACCCTGACTACTTTATTTATCCATAATAATAATTACATTCAATAAATAATATACGATAACAATAACATCAATTTTCCACACCGATAAGTTGGTACCACTGCAGCTCGCTCTGTTACATAAACTAATTTAAAACAAACAAAAAACATCACATTTCCTAGTAATTGTTTTTAAATCATCCAGAACACCGCATTATACATTTATATTGTATTGAATAATTACAATCCTATTCAGAAATATAATCGGTAAATTAGAAAACTGCATTAGCATGTCTAAACTTAGTTGATGATTTCCAACAAATTTCTAAATAATTTATAATTTCAGTCAATCGATGCTAATTAAATAAACTTTATTGAGAAACCATCAAAATTAATCGGTAAATTAGAAAACTGCAATTTTGATGAATACTAAAAAATTTCTAAATACATTTACTATCACAATCAAAATCGATCGATAAATTAGAAAACTGCATCTCAATGATTAATTTCAGAAATTAATACCCACGTAAAACATGTATCAATTACTCTATTGCCTTATTTTATCATAATAATGTAATCACTTTCCATTCAACAATCCGAAACGCCACTTATCGGAAAAAGACGATAGTATTCTGTTTTAAACAAATGCACATCAACTGTTTTTGTCACACACGTCAACAATTACCAAATGAGGTAGACAGACATACATCGACCCCGTACAAACGCATATCATTATCTTTATCAAACAAACGACACCGGTCCACGGATTTCTCACTGACAACTGCATTTTATCTTAGCTAGGTCAACAACAATCTCGCGAAATACCAACGTGCCAGCAAGCAGTGTGTGGTATTAATTGTGAAAATACAAAACTTGCAAAGCTGCAAGGTGTATTTTCATATAAGGAGGTGATTTTTAGATACATACTACATACACATGTCCTTGGATGTTCACGCAATTACATTTTCTATCCTTTTGCATTCTGTATTTGTAAATTTAATCAGTAGGTATATACGATTTCCTCTGTATTTTAAATAATATGGTAATCATGAAAATATTCGACTTCGAGATTTCAACGGAACTATACGTTTTGAGGGTCCCTGAGTCGAGTTCGACTATTATCTCAATGACGTCTATGTATCAGACAATTTGTGAACGGTGAAACTTAGAACGTTACAACTGACAACGATTAAGTTTTTGTACTGAGTACATGTGCACATCTAATTATTGAAATGTGTACCTAATAAAAAAAATAATAATAGATGTTACAGAATATGTTTTCATCAATAAAAAAAATGCCATCCAATTTTTCGATAGATACCAATATTTAAAAAAAATGTCGGTTCAGTTCGTAGTTCAGAGTTTAAGCTCACTGCTTAATTCCAAATTTTTCATTGTGAATTTTAATCGAATGGCATTTAATTTTACTAAACAAATCTTTCTGGCTAACAATAAACTAAAAGTTTTATCCAAATCATTTTTTCCAGTTCGCATTGTTTCAAAAATAAAATCGTTTCCCTAAATATAAAATACTATATTTATGTTATTTTTGCTTTTTAATTACAGCATCTAAAAGCTGACACAGACATCATGACGAAAATAGTCAGAAAGTTCAAAAGTGATATTTTCATCAAAATCTCGAATTCGAAAATTACTGGCTTAACAATATTTACTTCTCTTACTAAATGTATTTCATACGTGGCTGTATAAGAAAGTAACAAAAGTCTTATGGTATTTGGAGCAGTAATTTTATAAATAAATGAGAACTTTAGATAATCATTTCATTTTCTAATAATTAATCACTTCGAGAAGCAAATTAATAACTTGATGCAAAGAGACATTAGTATTTTTAGCTTCAGAAAAGCTTACATAAGTGACAATTTCATTTGGGTTCCTTTCATTATAATATTAAAGTAATAATTTTTGACGTCCATTTAAGGATGAAATTTTTCGTTATTGCATTTTTTTATTGCAAAACTATATAGTCTACAATTCGCTAATTTTCGCTTCACCTTATTCAGAATGTAAATTAATATGTACGTGTACAATGATTGACAGTGTTTGTAGGTGAGAAAAGGCGGTGCCTAAATTGAAGAACTTTCTAAAACACTAACATGTCTGGAGAATATTAAATTACTGATTGTTAATGCAAAAAGAGCATTTATGTAATGTATATATCAAATGATAATGTCATGATAATACTACATATGGTAATTTTTAATCTGCAGCACTCAACAACAACTAAATTGGAACGATACGTATCAAAATTTTAATAATACCGAAATGGAATCAAAATTTACTTTCGTTTAAATGTCATGAAAACAATCGAACCTCAGGGGCACTAAGTTATAGTAAAACATTTATCCAATAAGGAAATTTTTCCAACGATGTCAGTTCATAAATAATATTATATTATAGAGAATTCTGATGAAATATTTCAAAAAATTCTTAAAATATTCAAGATAGAAAATATGTTAGTTCACAGCTTTATAAGAACATACAAACGGATATCTACAAATAGAATTTTCTCTAACTCAATTTTGTTCTGTTTTTCCTCAAGTGCAAATGCAAACTATGTAAGTTCTGCTCTATAATTTCCTGTCTCTAATTTCATTGAGTATCTACATCAAAATAAATACAGTAATTTATCATATTTCAACATTCGATTTTCATAAAAATACTTGCTGTTGTAGGTTGTAGCCTGGATGACTTTCGGGAACATCTACTAAGATTACGTGGAAGGATGTTATCAAATGACATCATAGTGCATGTTTTGTCAATTCTTCCATGCATAGTTCTGATATACATACATACATATATCTGATACTTTTGTTAGCATATCGTTTTATTATGTCAGATTTTTCATTACAGCTTATCCATCTGACATGATAGCGAGATAAATGATTAATAGATTCAGTTGCCAATGTGAACTGTCGATTTTTGGTATTAAAGTACTTGATTAGTTAAGTTCTTTTTAGAAAACGAAATATTCACTATTAGTCCAGTAAACGAAACAGTAAAATATGCCAAAATCCGAACTTTTAGGGGCAAGCAATGTTATGGTTGATTATTATAGATTTGGGTGCGGAGAATTCGAACAAAATAACCCGGACTGTCAGAAAGTGGTGCAACACCCTTAAAAATGAGGTTGAACTGTGAAACCTCCGTTTCCAATTATATTTTCAATTTATCTCAAAATCTAAACCGACAATGTGGTATTTTTATGATTGATATTTGTTGAAGACACTGAGACGAATCGATTGATTCCGTTTTAATAAATGTACTTGGTCACCTAGAGTTCTAAACGATCTCATTTATTTATTTGCAAAAAATGGAATAAAACAAATCTGATATTTTACTTTAATTATTGTTGATAATGTAATGACATAAATTTTATACTCTCGAAAGAAATGAAGTTCATTTTATCTCGGTTTCGTCTCGTTTGAATTTAAGCCAATCTGGTCGTATCTCGGCGTGCAGCCCAATCCACAACAGAACTGTTGATAAATTTACTCCATTCAGTCATATGATAACAATTAAGAATCAATTGTACACCAACCAATCATGTTATCATTCACAAAAGTTTCGCAGCGTTTGTTGTAGCCTAAAGTGGTCCCATGACATATATATACACCCGATATTCACTAATATAAAACACATAATAATATAATACGTTTGATAGACAAAACACAGCGATATTCCAAGGTTAGGGCACACTACACACAGTGTCGCAACATACGTGGTAATAAATGGCAAAGGCCCCGATTTTTTCTACACCGGTCACCAATTCAATGACATTTCGATTGTTAAATTTACATACGCGTACAGGAAAAACGACGGCAGCTAATTACACCAGAGGTCGCCAAACTGATTTTATTGCGTGCAAATGCGTTTGAGTTAACGTACAAGGGCGCCAAGTCGAAGAAGCATCATTAACTTATTTTTATTACAGTTTATATGAAAGAGGTAAATATACGGAAACTAGCCCCAAATTATGTATTGACCATGGAGAAGATCAATTGATCAATCAAAAGTATGTAGATATTATCAGGAAATTATGTACCAATTTAAAATCAATAAGATGGAATATTCTTAAATCGATAATTGGCATTTTTTTAATAATGACTAAAAACGAAGTTATTTTAAAGTACATCTAGCTATTGTTTTTAATTACACGGAAAAAAGTATTTTTTGAACATAAGCAAAAATTACAACTTCGTCTTGTAAATCAAGTAAATACAAGGAAAATAAGCAGTAGATACTGTAAACATTGTAATTTTAGCTAATTTTCCTAGCACTTGGCCGGATTCATTAGTAATAACTAAAATTTACAATGCAGTGTTGTAACAATAGATGTTACTTTATATTGAAGTAATTTTTCATACCGAGATACGATTTTTTTTACATTTTTAGTACGGAAATTTTACAATAATCCCGATAATGTATTAAATACAATTTTACATTGTAAATTTAAATAAATTGGCACGTCTATTGTGAAATAATTTTTTTTTTAACTTTTTCATTAGTAAGCTTTACAATAACACACTGTAATTAATAGCATTAGCATTAATAACGTATTACTTTTGTTTGAATTACAATGCAATATTGTAAACTTTTTCTTTGTAGTTGTATTTGTAATTGGGTACTTATAATAGTATAAATAGGTTTTATTTATTTATATTTATATTTATCTCTTCAACTGTTTTAACAGTTTTATTGGCGATTTGTATTAATATATAAAACGTAATACGCAACCTCATGAAATACATTGGCTGCAAACTATAAAAATAGTGAACATAATTTTCATAATATTATAATAATTTCAACAATAATTTTCATAATAGGTGGAATTGAACATTATTTTTTCGTAGAACGTCCAAGTAATTAATATTCAAATTTTGTTTATTCAGCGAGTATTATTTTTTCTACATTTGAGTTTTTTTAATTCTTATAGGTAATATTTGTTTTACGATGCCTGTCATTTGTTTACTTTAGAAGACCGAGATTTATTATACAGTGATAAAAATTGTTTATTTTTAATTGCTGTTACAATTGAATTTTGCCCAACTCTGTGTGCAGTATATAGTAACTGATTGAACGATCGGTAAATTTTACAATGTGAGAAATCGTTTTTAGCTAATTCAAATGTCGCTCTGGAAAACTTACAATGCAGAATTGTAACTTATAACGGCTTTCAAAAAACGTACAAGTCTGTACTTGTCAGCCAGCCACTGAGTCATTCTATGATTGTCTGTTGCGGTGATTACGTGATTTTGTGCAGTTAATCAGTGATTTTGAAAAACTATACCCAAATTGTAAAAATTTGGAAGAAAAGTGGATAACCCTAAGAACGCGTTTAGTGCGATTACTACTAGACATTCGCAAACCGAAAGATCCCGACTTATCCAAGTATGTGGATAATTTTGCTAATGTCACATCATGTAAGTATCTACAGAAGATAAAATTGTTTATTCTTTGGGTTATTATTAAATAATTATTTCTACATCAAAATAGCTACATTGGATACTTTGGTATTATGGATAATACCAACATTATTTAAAAAGCCATTTGCAATACCTCCGTCAACTGCAGATGGTCCTAGACGAAAATTAAAGAACGGGTTTTCGTGGTGGAATCCGACTACCTCGGAAGTTCAACGAGGATTCTTGTTCCAGATTGAAGTGAGTACTATATCATAAGTCGATATAAAAGAATTTATATTTATTTTAAAACTATATATTCGTTCAATGTTTAAACTGGGTTTTATATAATCTAAATTTAAATTCCATAAAATATACATTACTTTTTATTTTATAATAAAATTATTTAATATACTATATACATCTAACATCCCAAATTTTTTTTTGCAGAGACTAAATGATAAAAACGAATCAATAGATCGATTGCAACGCTGGATGTTCCAACATAAAATCGCATGTCAACCACGTCCATTGTAGGACCATTGGAAGACATAAGTGAATCATATGTGAGAGTAAATGACATTTCATATAGTGTTAACAGCCCTATAGAGGCCGTATTAACAGTATTTAAAATATACTTTACACTTAATATAAAGTTTCCGCCTGAAGCGCGTGCCCCTTGGTTATTAATTCAAAAAACGTTGTTTAATATAGATACAACAGAAGATATATCTTTATCTTCTTCATTAACTGCCTTACTAGGTGATATTAAAGCTACTCAAATGTCTCTTAATTAATTTAAATTCTTATATATTTATTACAAGTGCTTTTTTATATTTATTGTTTAATAACGTTTCTTTACAATTTAAAATAATTAAAAAAATATAATTATAATCAATATGGCACACATTAGATGCTCATGCTCTACAATTTTTACTCATTATACTACTTTTAATTCACATATTAAAAGTGAAGAACATCAAAGTATAATTTCAGGTTATTTTTAATGCTTATCTAAATGCTATCAAAGATTTGATAAATTAAAATCATTTCAAGCTCATTTAAAGAAACACAACTTTGATGGACAATCAATTGAAGTAAATTGTACCGAAGCTTCTTCATTTGAATATGAAGTATATTCTGGAAATACAGAAAATAATATTTATTAAATATCTATAGAGTCCATTGTGAAATTTGAATTTTGGAAAAAATCTTTGGAGGGATGCAACTCCCTCATGAAAAATTTCCGGACATAGAATTTTTTGTTTAAAATATTTTTCTCAATTTACTGTTCAAGTTAGGCACAATAGTGCTGAATCAGCCTGTATGTAATGTAGTTTTAAAATTACTCATTTATTATTAGTTTAATAAAAGTATTTTGTATACACAATAATTATTAGTCATTTAAATTTAAGAACTTAATTAAAATTAATATAATTTGTGTAATTAAATAATTTTTCAATAATGTAATTAAAATATTTAATAATATGAAAATAAAAAAAAATATTTTTTACCATTGTAATAATGTTTCATTTTTTTATATTTTTTGTAATTTTTACCAAATTTCATTAAAATCAGGATGTGGCACCCAGGAACCTTACATGTGAGTACAAATTTCCTGTAGAAGTAAGTATTATTTCATAGTAGTATTAGTAATTTCAACAAAATGAAATTGTAATTTTTGCAAATATCAATAGTTCCACCTGTTATTTTTATGATTTAAAATTCCTATTTCTAATAAACATCTTTCGCAACGCTAACCAGTAATAAATAACGTATCCTATGTAACAAATTACAATTTTCTTTAGTAATAATCACTCTATTGCATATCTATTCATGCTGGCCGCATTACAATTTCTTACTGTGAAATATACATTTTTATTTTGTAAAACTTACTAATTTTTCTCAAGTTTGTAAATTTTACAATTTGACGGTTCGAAGCGACTTTGTAACATGCCGCACTGTAAGTTGTACTCGTATATTCAATCAATACTTACTAATTTCTTTTTTGGGTGTAGATGGATTTTTTCTATAATGATATCTTCAACTGACAGTTACTTAAGTATTATTAACTTTATAAGTCAATGATAACATTCAGAACCCCAGATACATTTAACAATTTACTCAACGTTTCTGTTGTTCCATTTATATACTAGTTTTTTTTTGCGCTGTTTTCAAGGAACATATTGACCGCATAAATGGAGGGATTGCTGTATTTATAAGTTTATTTTATAGAGAAAAATTCACACAAAGCCGACCTTTTTTTTAAGAGACGAGATTGCTTCAATATCCACAAGACGAGATCGAGACGAGTTGTAAAATTCGAAACCGAAACGAGACTTACCAAACTCTCATCTAATAAAAATTAGTAAAAATTATCAAAATAAATTACACTATTCAACAAAAAAATACTTTTGTAATATAACAGAGATCTGCATAGAAAATTTAAGAGGCTCTTGGCATGCCGAAATCGGATTTGTTGCCCAATTGGTTTTGAGATATTCTAACCTAAAATGACTATATTGGCAATGTTAAAGAATTTATTATCAAGTAGGTAAATTTTTTTTAAAGTTTTCGGTGACGGTAACAAATAGTATTATCTTTCCTCTTTAAAATGAGTTTTACCTTTTTACTGTACGATTTTTTTTAGTCGAGCTGTGGTAGTTTGAAGATATGATATTTTTGTTAATAGAGTGTAGTATAGTAGACACAATGAACTTTACTACATACTATATCTTCAAAGTAGTATATTTCGTTAAAGAAAAATTGCATAGTAAAATGTAAAAAATCATTTTAAAGAGAAAAGATAGTACTATTCGAAACCTAAAAGAAAACTTCAGAAAAAAATTATCTACTTAGTAATAAATTCCCCAACATTGCCAAAATCGTCATTTTTGGGACTTTTAGGTTCGGATATCTAAAAAACCTGACGTGATGGAATCATTTGGGCAACGAATTCGGTTTCGGCATGAAAAATACCATCTAAATCACCTATTCAAATTTCTGTGATTTTTTTTGTTGCAAAATGTTATTAAAATAATTTATATCACGTACAATAACTCAAATATAAAGAACTAGTATACTTTAAAGACATGTCTTACGCTACAAAACCCTGATAAAATCAATGATATCCACACAATCATACTTCATTAGATTCACCGGTTGAAAACTACTGTTTTAAATTAAATTTAAAAAACTCGAATCATCTTTAATCAAAACAAAGCGTAGGCATATATTTTATTGTCTCGTAAAATTAGAATATCAGCCAAAAAGAATCATAAATTTTATTGAATGAGAATTTTATTTCTACAAGGACATTTAGTCAAATAAAACAAGTTGTTTTTATTGTTTTTTATAAGATTTTACATCGATATCTTCAAATATATTTTCTTTAACTTTTCTCGTAGGCTGGGAAGATACGTGCATATAACGTTCAACGCTAATTTTTAAGAAATAATAGAACATGAGTTTAATACTGTTATTATGAATGAAAAACTTTATGTTAAATAATACAACTTTTTAAACGTTTTTTTTTTGTTTCTTTGATCAATTGAAATTTTAATATAATGTCAACAGGTACTAGTCTTTATCGAGTTGCATTAAGACATTCCAAATATTAACAAAAAGTGTGCTTTTTTAATAGAATACACAGGCAGAAAGGTTTACTTGAGCCTAGTAAACGTTGTTTTGTATATAACGAAAACAATATTTTCTTAAGATAAGAAATATATTCTTAAACCAACTATAGTATTCTTGAACGAAGAAATAATATAGTTGGATTAAGATTACTTTTCTTATATTAAGAAAATATTGTTTTCGTTATACACAAAACAAGATTTAAGCGACGACTTAAAAAAATATTAAGTTATAGCTCCTCAAATTTCGATTTTTAAGACAAGATTGTCACTTTTACAATATTGGAAATTACACACATATTTTAAATCTACTTTCCCAAAAATTTAAATTTGTTACGCAAATTCATACCTTTATAAAATAATTAAAATAAAGCGCTGATTTTTAATTTCGACATTTTTTATACCACAAAACTGCTGTACATATTAAATAAGTCGTATACGTTTTACAATTATTAATTAAACCATATGTCATTGAACAAGAAAATTTAAAACACTTACTGAATTGGCAAATTAAACTAAATCAAGTAAATCGACTAAATTCAAAACAATTAATTTTCTTCATTCTTTTAAATTGAATTACATTCTATACCAATACAATTACAATGTATTGTTTTACTTTACTTTAATTGTATATGGAAAATGTCAATTTATTTATTGACAATTGTAATGTGTTAAACTTAAACCGACCTTCCTTATATCGCAATATGTCTATTTTAAATCTATGAGACGTAAGTGTTCCATTATATATAATTTCTAAGTACACGTCACATCTAACTAACTAATATATTTCGTCAAATTGTGTATAGTCGACAATTTCAGAAACCGAAAAAATATCCCAATACAAAATTATATATTTTTCATGTTTTAGAACCACTGGTACGTGTAATGAAGACATACATTTTAATTGGTATAATTTGTTGCTATCAATATACAATATTGGAAAGTCGATAATTATTATAAATTTAATAATGCACGCAATTTCCTAAGTTTCTATGGAGAAATCATATTTGCATATATGGTAATTTTATAAAACAGAGACGGATTTTAACGTTACAATAGGGGGCGGAATGGGACACTTAACAAAAATAAAAGTAAGCCCAATTTAAAAAAAAAATCAAAAGGATTAAAAATCTAACTGAATTGATTGTTTACAAATGAAGATTCCAAAGAAAAAAAAATCTATTGCATGTTGTTTTTTACTTTTTTTAAGAAAAAATTGAGTAAAAAATGTCATTAGCTAATTATAGTAAATTATGGGTTAAAATATACATATATCACCACTATTAAAAAACATTTTTTATAAAAAACTGAAATTGAATTTATGAATACTAACAACGTTTTTTTTTGCCAATTTCAGTGCACATCATTTTAAAGTTGCCCACAATTAATAGAGATATCTAAAGATCTTATAAATCGATGATGTGAATAAAATCAAGTCATTGCTTTTACTTGACATAATTTTCTAGTAAATGCTTTTCTCTGATAAATGCTAGATTTTCAGGATTTTTTCCTAATATGCCTGGCTAGATCGTTACATCAGAGCATCTTCAATAATCACCGAATAGTTTTTTTAATTAGTTTTTCATGTTTTTTTTATTAAATAGCATTAATAATTCTTTTTTCAAAAAAATTACTTTTTTTCTGATACTGATTGAATAGCAAATACTATATTATTATTCACACCACCCAACAAAATACCCCATATCGAAATTAAAATCCGTCCCTAATTTAAATAATAAAAAAATGTAATCAACACAAAAAATTACATAACCAACACAAAAAAAATCAACAAACCTTTAAGTTGTTAAACACTAACAACCATTAAACCCAACTATTCTAACACACTTTTTTAACACAAATAAATTTCAAATCGACAAAAAATAATAGAAAAAAATTTAAATTTTTTCCACCTTATCTCAGAGGTGTTATGTTATGTTCATTTCCCCCCTTTAAATCGATAAGAAAATATCACAATTCAAGATTAAAGTCACGTAATTTCTGATTACTTTAGTTATCACTGCAAAAATTACACCACAGCAGCAAAAAAAATATGAAACTGCATCAATATTTATATGGAAATGTGTCGTACTGAAGCACGTACAATAATGGTGTTATAATTATAACAAACTTTATCACAATATTCTTTTGTTTTTAATCACGCTCACTGCGGTGTTATATTTTTTTCACACTTTATTAAAAAAAACGTAAAATATATTTCTATTTATACAGAAACGAGGTTACGTTTTAGTTGCCTTTATTTGTATTTTTACGATCTGCCACTGTTTGTTTACACACAATTTTTTTAAACAATACAATATTCAAAAACCAAAGTTGTTTTGCCACTTTCTCCAATCGAAAAAAAAGTTTACGTCAAAATAATTTAACTAACAATCGAATCACTTTCTACTTTGATTCTTGCATATATTTTTTTTTCTTCAAGAACTAATGAGTTTATAATGATCTTCTTTCCAAATTGATTCTTCGAATTTAATATTTCCTGGTCCAAAGTTTGATTCAACAATCTTCCAACTTGATACAACTTAATCTTCCAATCAATATCGATAATTTCTTCCTTACAAAAAAAACCAAAACTAATACGAAGTTGTCAACATCTTCGTCTTCTCTCACGACGTATACGTACTATATACTTCTCCTCACCAGCGACTATCAACTCGTCTTTCACTGCCGAGACAGTGCGTCACACTGACACACAACCAGCAGCTTGCCGGCAAACCAGACCCATCAGACCTGGTGGTGGTGAGAAGGAGATCCCGTACTCGCGATATAGAGAAAGACAAAACCACACGCACGTACTTGAGCGAGACAGAGACGACACACCATAATGAAATGAAGGATGTGCGCGTGTACGAGAGAGAGACGTGTACAATTTACCTACCGGCAGGTGTACGGATATTATATGATGAGGATGCAGATACGTGTATCAGGAGAACAGAAAGAGAAGAACGATGCGTTTTAGAGGTGGGGTTGTGTGTGCGTGCATGCTAGCCCACGTGCTCCGCGTGTATCATCTGTTTGTTTCGTTTAATAAACAAATCGGGAAAATAATAATAACCATAATTATGGCTATTGTCAGTCATTTTTTTTTGTATATTAATTAAATAATCGACTGGGTGGGTTCATTGATATCGAAAAAAAATGCGGATATCCTTTTCAACGAAAATAGTTTTATCGATTAAAGCAGTGATTTCCAAACTGGGAGGCGCGCCTCCTTGGTGAGGCGCGGACTAGTGTAAAGGGAGGCGCGAAATGTTTAACAGAAATTTAATTTTCATAACATCTCATTAAGGTGTATAAATAAAAAATATATAATTATAAATAAACTTTTATAACAACATTATTTTTTTATACATATACAAACTATCTGTTTCTGAAAGGGGCGTTACTGTGTAGTTTTTAACTGACTATTATTAAAAAAGCAAAACTGATAGTATTATCATAAAAAAATTCAGAGTGAAATCACTCCCCTTAAGAAGACCTAGATTTAATGAAGTTTGTGTTAATAAACAAGCATATTCATCGCATTAAAAACAAATTTTATACACAAAAAAATACACTGTATACCTTTTTAAAATATAATTTTATGAAATAAAGGGGGGGGAGAAGCACCAGAGATAAAAAATTTTTAAAGGGAGGCGTAGTTACATAAAGTTTGGAAACCACTGGATTAAAGTGATTTTATTTTCGATTCTTCTTCTTTCTTCAGGTATTCTATCAATATTTCACTGTCCGTTGCACATAACTTTTTACAAAGAACAACGAAAAACAGAATATGGCATGGACCGATCGAAGTCTTCACAAAAAAAGATATAATACTCGTATTGGCATATTCACTTCTGTGAACCAAATACACAATACGATAATTCAGAATGCGCAGTCCATGGAATATGGTATTCATTTCTATTTATAAAAAAAGGTTTTACAAAAAATCCATATCCTTTTTTGACCCGACACTAATGTACAAATATATCGTATAGCTGTATTTAAAAGTTTGTAGGTAATTTTTTAACAGAAAATGTACTTTTTTGCCGGATTCCGTTAAAGGATATATCGTGTGATGAAACCGTTTAACATTTTGTCGGTGTTAAAACTATAAATCTTTGTTTCTGTCGAGATACATTCAGCGCACGCTATTTCCCGTGAGTACCATCCGACCATTGTTGACTTATTTCAATAACAATACAACACAACAAAATCCCCAACATATACAGTAATAAATAAATGAAAGAATCAAACCATTTTTGCTGATATGGAGAAGCAACAAACACTTACCTGTAAAAAAAGAAAAAAATTATTAGTAACATATTTAAACATTTTATTAATATTTGGCGGTTGCTGACATTAAAAAAGGGACTAGGAAAATAAAATTAGCGCTCTCTATAATATAATACAGTGAGACCTGGATAACTGGAATCTCAAGGGACCAGTTATTTTATCCCATTTAACCAGCTATATTTCCAGATGTGACAGGATCTCAGTATGAATTCTAGTTATAGAAGATTCCGAAGTTAAGTCCCACTTATCCAAGTTTCACTGTAATTACTAAATAGATAGCAACTCTTGTTGCCAGGGTCATAGCCAAAGAGGTGGCATGTTGTTTTCTGCAATTTTTATCAGTTATTATGTCCGGTAATAAACGAGCTAAAAAATTACTAGCTAACAAGCGCTTTCAAATGGGGTATCAAACCTATCTGATAGTTTCCTTTAAGTTTCATGAAGTGTTTGACAAGATTCGCGTATGCGTGGCAAGTAAACACCAACGGTATTAAAACATTGATGATATTGTACAAAATATTTTGTACGGTCAGAGACGCCAACTTTGTTATAATTTCAAGTATCACTGATCTAAACTGCAAACCGAATCCGTAGATAATGACAATGAATTAATTCCAATTTAAAATTGCTTGCTAGCTAGCAACTTATGTTAACTCCGGTATTAATTATTCTTTTATGAACAAATCAAAGAACGAAACTTTAAACTGATCAAACTTCAAAACAAGACCAGGACCCCTACTTTCGAGTTATTTCGACTTGTTCTCATTCGAAATTGCTAAACTAAAACTAAAAATCACTATGTTATTTACTAGAATCTCGATTGCGTAAATTATACCGTATTCTCGAATCTCGATGCAACTTTTTTCTATAGAAATTTCGAATGAAAAATCTCGACTGCTCCTGGGCAAACGAGATTTAAAATCTCGAACGAAAAACTCGAATCGATATATTCTCGAGTGAGCTCGAGATTAAGGTAGTTGGTCCGTAAACATGTTTTCGTCAGATTTTGTTTAAATTGCACAGGAATATTCCCTAGATTAATATCTGAAAAATAGCCCATTTTTATTAAAATTGACCATCTCAAAGTCATGAAAAACGATCTCAAAGTTTGTATTTTTAACACAGCTTATATGGACTAACCGTACACTAACGTAACGTTTTATTAGATAAAATTTAAACGTAGCGTCAGATTTTCATAAAAAAACTGACATGTTGTATATTTATATGAAAGAAAACAGTATACAAAAAATTGGAATTATTGACCATTCCTTTATTAAGATTTAACTACCAAACCATCACATAAATTACAGTATTGTTGACAATGTGGCAACAACGTATTCATTTGATTATAGTAAAAAAATACACGAAATAATGAAATAATTTTTTACAAAATATGATAAGTGGATTGAAGGGAATTATAATCGATTTCATTAATTATTAATATATTCTGTGGTAGTTTAGATGATAAAATATAATCATTTGACAAGTAGTTAATAGTAGATAATGTACAGCGTTGCCATGATCATTTCTCTAAATTAAAAATATGTACTCATGGCCTAATGTGATCACATTATGATGGACCAACTACCTTAATGGGCCAGAAATATGAAATTGCCATGCAGCAATTTTCTACTAACGTTAAATGTATACAAATATTGGAAATAACATCGATTTTTCATTGTACTGAATTTAAATTTTCCAATCAGCATTAAAATATTATATCATTCAATAAAAATAGCATATTGAGCAACAAGAAAACAGCATTTTACACACACAAAAATCCTGATTCATTCAAATTCCAACCGACAACATATCATTTCTAACAAGTGAGCACCGGTCTTTTCAAAAAATGCAGGCGGATGCAGTAAAATTCGAACAAACAAAAAAATACATAATCCCAAGTACTATAAACCCAAATATGAGCTACACACACATACACACACACACACATACACACACACACACAAGTAATATTATTGTAATGGACCCGTCAGTAGGTCATCGATATTTTACAGTAGATAAACAAAGAGCTCCGCGAGAGCTGGCTACTGCCAGTTCTGGACGAGCAGTTCTCAAACTGTGTGAGCGCTAATCGCGTGACCCAGTTGTCGGTACCGCTGGACAACAATGTCTATTGTTTTTTTTTTAATACACATGATATCTATTGTGTTCGCTGAAACAATTGTAAATTTCAACATATGATAATCTTTTTAAAAAAAATGTGTGTGTGTGTGTATTTTTTTCATTCGAAACAGGGTAACCAGGTTTAAAGGTGATTCTTGGATTCAGGGTATAAGGTTATGTCTTTTTTATTTTCAACAATTCAACCAATAAAAACAGGAATAATGTTCAAATTTTATTAATAACTAACCATTTGTTTTCTTTTTGATATTGGGTCCCTCTATAAAGGTTGACAAAACGATTAATTCTTGTTTTTGAATACAATAAAACCTGCCTAGAACAGAACGCGACTGCTTTCCGTTTTTACAAGTTATTTTTTAATAAAACTTTGAATATCTTCAGTCATGGCAAGTTCATTATCAAAATTTACTAAATCTTCAGCTTCATCTAGCAGATTTCCTTGCTCAGAAAACTGCCTGTATTACGCATAATGTAATTTGTCTATATTAAGGTTATTTACGTGAACTGTTCCTGAAAAGTATTCCGTTTTCGCGTTAGGCAGTTTTCCGGTTTAGAATATTATTTTACATAGGAAAATAATTCCGTCCCGAAATTTATTTTCCATTTGTTCAGGTTTCCGGTGCAAAGAGGGTCCAGTTTAAGCAGGTATCATTGTATTTGTTTTAGAATTTTGAACAGTTGGTGACTGACCGTACAAGATATTTTTCACAAATATCACCACTGTTTTAAAACCGTTCTATTTCACTTACATGCACCAAACTGTCAATAAACGTCATGGAATTCCTAGAAAACTACCATATAAGTTTGGTACCTCGTTTCAAAGAGCTTATTAGCTAACAAATTTTAGTTACTTCTTTAGTTAACTAATCTAACGGTCATTATAAATAAGATATCTCTTTTAGACAGAAACAGATAGCAGTTGCTGTATAGCTACATAAAATATGCTACATGACTACTTCTTTATTGAAATCCGATACAAATGTATGAAAAAAATATTGCCACCATATTGGTTTTCATTCTACTAGCGTAGACAGCAAAAAAATATACTGATTTTACGTTCAGTAAATCTGATCTTTTTAATTATATATATCTAAATATACCCAACTATTGATTGACTTCTGAATGTAGGCAATGTTTTTTTTGTCTTAGTATTTTCTTCACCAAGTTCTAAAGATGCAATGTGCAATGAATCGTTCAAAAATATCACGACCGAGTCATACAAAACCAAGAATCATCAAAGGAAATCTTTAAGATACATATCTAGCTACTTAAGTCAAACAAAGACTAAAAATAAACATACTAGCTTTCTTTACACAAACATGGACAGATAGAAGACAAAAAAAAACAATGCATCGTACGATCGAGGTAAGCTATGGCATCATATGTCAACAATATAATATATAACAAACTTTCTACCGTGAGTGGAACAAAGACAAATGATTCGGCACGGTAAATGGTTAGACGGAAATAGACAACGCGTAGTAAAATGAAGTGAACTTGAACCCGGACGTGAACGGCGTGAAGTTCGTAGGGCATCAATAATGATATTGTGTGATCAACAATTGGTTCGATCAGGGGTGCCAATGTTCAACTAGAATTTCCGAAAATAACTGTCCTCATTTCTACTATTATTCATTCTGAATGAAATGAAAAATAGCTAAGCAATTTCTTTTAAAGTGATTTTTGGAGTGCTTTCCTTCGACGTCCAATTTATTAAACTATTACAATGCATAACTAATTGTGATCAATATTTAAATTTAATTAATGAACTAAGAAATCTTACACCCAGTAACCTAGAACAAACGATCTACAACAAAAGTAGTTCATCTTGAAAATTTCTCCATTCGTGAAATCTACAAAACGCCTTCCTCTTCACAAACTTTCGAACGATTTTTAACACTTACTACTAAATTATAATATCAGTTAAAATGTGTCACAGTCTAGAAACAATGTATGCACATATATAATCTTACAGAAGATCATGCTAGAATTTTTCTGTATTTAACAGTAAATAAAAAAAACAGTAACGAATTATTATAGCGTAAAAACCATTCAGCAAATTATTCTATAATCAGTTAGTTGTGTTATATGATATTAAATGCTTAATAAATAACTAAATCATAACCTAGAGAACGCAGAAAATAACGTTATAAAAAATACGGTGTATAAGAGGTAGATTATATAAACTTAATAAACGCCTATACCTTTTCAACTTCAAATTGATACTAAACAATTTCAAATTGAGACTAAATAATTTTAAATTGGGAATAATCAATTTCAAATTGGGAATGATCAATTTTATATTGGTTAAGTTTAAAAACTTGTATTAAAATTGATTTAGGAATTGAAATACCACATATCCAGTGGTGAAGACAGTAAATATGACTCAAACTGAGTTTCGATTGCAACGGCTAAAAAATATTGAATGAAAAAATATCACAAAAATTATATTTACTAATTATACCCGACATTTCGCTCATATTCAAAAGTTTTACCTAAAACATTTCGATTTTTTAACTCTTAGCTGCCAATGTGGGGTACCAGGCGCCCATTATTGAATTAAAATATTCAATAGCTTACGAGTAATTAGCATTTTAGTGTCTGGGGTACGAGGTGACCCCAGTGTGGCAGGTATGTTATTCTAGAGATGTGAAGCAGTTAAGGGTTAATATTGATATTACTACCTCTAATCGATTAACTTTTTTGGATTTAGTCAAAAACTTATCGGAATGAGGACCCTAAAATTATTTTACGGGGGGGGGGTAATTATAGCTTATGTTCTTTTTATTTACTGTTTAAACTAAGACCACTTGATTTATACCCAAAACCCAGAATTAATTAAAATGTTTTATCTCGAAAGACAAAACTACAGCATCCCGTATTTTTCATAGAGTTAAATAACATATAACAATAAGAATTTCTATCTATACACTTCCCCATTTCCACTTTGACAATGACCCAAAAAAATTATCAGACCAAATAAAGAACAAAATTACAATAACCTTTAAACTTTAATTGAAATATTACGTCTATGACAGGTACAATAGAAAATTCTATAATTTATTTATCGAATTATTCAATTAATTACGCGTATTTGGATCTATGTCCCTATTCGGCAATTGGCATTGGCCCAAAATGGTACAACAGTATCTGGGTTATCACTTATCTAAATAAATATTGGAGATACTTTTGCAGATAAATATTAGCACTAAAAAGTATGATAATTAAATTAGAAATTAATTTATAATACACTTTCTTATCCGTTGGTATTAAAAAAAAACAATATCTTTAAATTTTATAGCCAAAAATATAAATTAAAACATTAATTGAATTTATCATTTGAAAGTTTCTCAATTTGCTTAATTAGGTTTTTTGACATTTGCATTATTCACAATATTTTATTTGATTCCGAAAAAATAATGAAAAAGGAAAACAATTTCTTCTTCTTTAATATTCACAGCGCAATTTTAATAATCCTTAACCTACCCCAGCACCCACTAATCAAAAATACAACTAAATATCAACGACCTCTTTTACACCCGACCTAACCGAAAACAAGTAACATATATATATCATAACTATGCCACGTCCCAATTTCTCCAGCCCTGACAGTGACCCCAAAAACAACTGTCCCACACACAGACGACAATGGACCGGTGGCAGGTCAGAACCCCTACACACGACTTTCTTCCAAATAAAAAATACTAGTTTTGTTTTTGTTTGTTTGTTTTTTTCTGAGGAGCAAACACGTACGAAAAAAAAAACAGGTCATCGATCAGGAAACAAGGGGCAACTCATCGATGACTATCTACAAAACAATCAAGTAGGCAGAATAACAAAAACGTATACAATGTAGGAAACAGTGGCTCGAAAAATGTATGTATTATTTCTAAAACCTAATAGTTGACATTCATTTTTAACGTCCTTTATTGCAATGACGAATTTTCACTATAAATATTCACGTTTTAAGGACATCTTACCGCCCGATTTCCCACCATACACCCCTAACTATATTTTTAGAACTATGTAGGCATGTAAAAGTACCTATATAAAAAAATTGTCCACTGATATCTCAAAAACGGAACAACAGAATTAACGCGGTTTGTTTTCATCTGACATTGATATGATTAGTTTTTCAACAGAACGTTGCATTTGAAAAAAAAAGTAGTATGCCATTTAATTTTTCTAATGATGAAAATAAAAATTCATCAAAAACGAATCAATTAAGCACAACTGCTTAACTACTGTCTGTAAATATAAAGAAAATGATTTAAAAAAAAAAACAATGAATCAGAATAAGACAGATAGTTCCGTTTCAACGAGATCTAAAAAAATTTGAATTATTTAAAAGAGCGGGAAAATCTTAGACTAATCATACTATCAATTTATTTATATCAGGGATTCCCAACAGAGTTCAAGTGGAACCCTTGGGAATCGATGGAAGTTTAAATGTTGGGAAGGGAACCCTTGATTTATATGTTCGAAATTTATATGAAAAACTAAAAAAAAAATATGTACCTACAATTTTGAAAACATTCAACACTACCTATATAAAATTAAAATTTCTTTATCATAAAAATTAAATTAACAATACTTATGTCCAGTATTATCAACTAATTTAAAGCTCCTTTAGCACTAAATGCTCCTTTAAAGTAAATTTGCTGTATTACAAACGTGATTTAAATCAATATTCAAGCTTTCAATGAAAAATGGACATAATATATGTTGTAAAGAAATACTGCAGATAATTTAAAATCTATTTAATTAAATGTACTATGCTTGGATCTGTTGATAATATGACAGTTAGTTAAAGGAGCATTTAGTTAAACTTGATAATACTGGGCGTTAGTTTATTATAAATAATTAAATTATACATTTCTAATAAAGAAAAATATTGATTAACCAATATTATTCTTGCAGGATCCTAAAAACCACATCCATTATACGAGTAACACCAAAATCTACTAACCCCTAGGCTAGAAATCAGTTCACAATCAATCAATGAAATACAAAATTGAACACACACTAGTAAATGTAAAATTACCAGCTACAAAAGCAGGGCAGCTGGTGCTGGCTGCACTCTTTACTACCATAATAATATATTAATTATAATAAACGCCGTGCGCGTTTTCTACCATCTACCTACTATATAGTACTATACAAGTGAAATCGAGAACTCTGAAAGCCAGCAGCAGTCGTACTGGCGACTATGATATTGTTGTATTAATATCAGTTTTCGGAATACATCTGTCGTTGTTTCCGTACATTTGTGACTCATTTTTTGTGCCTGTTTTTTTTCTTCAACAACCGGTTCAGTTCTATTTGGGTTACTAATCGATATTCATCCAAATTCTAATAATGCAAATGTGTATTCGTTAATTTTTATTTTATTTCCGATACATAATAGTTAGGAACATAAATTAAATGCATTTTGTTTATTTGTGAATAAATTCATAAAATATATACCGCCACCTGTCCTGATAAGCACAGAGGCAAACTCCCATTCAATATTTGTGTCCTTGTTATTTCATGCTACAAAAATTTATCGGAGCTACCGTTCAATTAGGACAATGAAAAAAATAGTTAACACCGGTCAAATATTCACTTAAATGGTTCAAAATGATCTAGCCCCGATGTGCCCCTATTTACCTAAATCCGTTGTACTTATTATAAGATCAAGTAATATAAATGTTGATGACTTGCTTATTTTTAAAAAAGTAAATGTCAAAAAAGCCTAACAGTCAAAACCAGTCTACAAATTACCATTTGGAAATAATAACTCTGAAGGAATAAAGAATACTGAAATTATAAGTACCTAATCAATAAAACTTCGTCCGCGTGAAATTTTTATATATTATTTTCTAATCAATTTTTCAGGATACAAAGTAACTGTTTCCTTCCTCAGAATGCAAGCTATCTTCCTGCCAAATTTCATCAAAATCGGTTAAGCGGTTAAGCCGTGAAAAAATAACAAACAGACAGACAGAGTTACATTCGTATTTATAATATTAGTATGGATATAAATTATGAAAGATGATTTTCCAATTTCCCCAATATGGCTTTGCGATAATCAAGGTTGAAAAAAAATCTAGAGCACTGTGATCGTTATTCAAATCAAACGAGATTTTTCCAATGCTTGTTGGTCAACTAATAATGAATCCTACTATTATATCCTTACTAAAGGTCTTTTGTAAAAAAAAACCCTGAAGGTAATTCAATGCTTTCGATTTTTAATTATATAGCAATTATTACAAATAATAATTAAACAATAATGCCCAAGAGAAAAAGAAAGAATCAATGAAAAATTATTTCTAAAATAAATTAAATATTTAGAAACAATATAGATTATTCAACTATTAATCGAATTATCGATTTTTTGTGAAGAAAGTAACTTTTTTTTAAACAGCTTGCAAAGTCAAGGAAAGTCTCCAGAGTACCCAACTTATATCCGGTATTATAAAGGGGCTAGCAATTTTGCAAGCTAGCTAGCACTCACAAACGAGGTTATTAATTTTGTGATAGTATCTATGGATTTGCTACGGAATTTAGAGCAGTGATACTTCAACGTATTGTAACACAGTTGGCGACTCTGGTCGTATAAAATAATTTTCATTGTATCACCACTGTTTTAATACCGTTGGTGTTTACATACAACGCGAGCACAAAAGTTGTCAAAGTCATCAGAAAACTCCAAGAGAACTGTCATATAAGTTTGATACCTCATGTGAGAGTGTTAACTAGCTTGCAAATTTGCTAGCCCCTTTATAATACCGGACATTAAAGTTTTCAAATTTTGGTACTTTATAGACTGTCCAAACTGAATATAAACGGTGCATATTACAGCTTTTAAAACTCACATGTAAGGGTAAAAATTTATTTTTTAATTTTACAAATATTTTAAGGCGTGATTTCCACCCTTAAATATTATTTTTAAAGAGTCCATTAATAACCAAAAATTGAAGCAAGGATCGGTAAAGTAAACTCCGCAAATATCTTCATTGTTAGATGTACTAATATTAATGTTAGCAAACCTATTAACTACATCTCAATTTCTTCTCAATAAAATGTAAAAAAAACATCCAATTGCATTCTATAATTTGTTTTGACCGTTCACCTGACGAATACAATAGAGAATACACAACAAAGAATGCGTCGCAAATCAATCGGTAATCGTGCGATTTTGTTGCCGAAACTTTAGGTAAAAAACAAACTGTCTTACGGAACCGTCTGGGCTATTCGATTTATCTATCACAACCGATGGACGGTATTATATAGAAAAGTATATGTATAAATAAAGCATTGTTTGATCCATCAGTTTTTATGACAATGTCCAAATTTCTTTGAATTTTTTTTATTCCTTATCAACAAACTTAAATCCACTTTTAAACTCAAAACATTATTCATGACGTCAATAACAAAGTATCATTGAAATTATGATTTTAAATAATGAAATAGGTGAAAAAGATTCAAAAAATGTATTTATTTTTATATTAAAAGCAAGATTAATATAATTTTTGCTAAAATAAAAATCCAAAGCAATCCGCTTCCATGTTAAATGGAACACCAATCAGAGCGAATGACATCACGCATCAGTAAACGTCAAAAGTGATTGACTTTTATTTTAGACAAATATCAATTCCTTTTACAAGATTATTAGGTACTTATATACTTTTAAATTCATTTTTAACACACAAAATAATTAAATTGTTGTCTAACTCTGAATGTTTGATTATTGTTGACAAGGAGTGTAACGTCACAACTCTAAAATGTCATCTGCGAGCGTTTTGACATCAAATTCAAAACTAGTTTTAAAAAAGTCAATTTTTGCGATTAAACTTTTATTTTCTACAGAAATAAGTTTTTTTTTTGGAAATAGGAGATACGTAAGATCATCATAGAATATTTTTTTTTAAATTAGTCATCATGCCTATTGTTGGAACAAGACGAGCACGACGAACATTGTGAACACAACGTTCTTTTGTTTCGCTGAAAATTTATCGGCTCTTTCGTAGTAAAATGGTCAGTCAAATCAATACGTATACCTAAATATTTTTCATTTTCTATAAAATATTTGAGTCATTGCAATCCACAGTAAACAACTAATCAAAACAAACATTCGAAACAATCAATGTTTTTTATAAACATAATTACAATTTGAATACATATAAAATACAAACGTCATCCACAATTTAAAAATCAGAAAACCATTTAAAATGGAATTATTCGCTTTACCATCAGAAAATCACACATATGATTTTCCATTAACGTTGATTTTATGTAATTATTCTAAAGTTAAATACATGGATGATTTATCAAATATAAACGATTGTTAAATGATAGCTTACACTCAGGAATAAATAGCCATTTAAATAACCAATACGTTAAGAGTAATTTACCCCGAGCAGAGATGACGGTTAGGTAGATATTTTAATTAATTCATCATGACCAACTGATTTTCAGTCGAGAAAAATTAGAAATATCCTTTAAACTTCTCTATGAAAATCTGAATACACTGCATGAAAACTTAACATAATTTTTTTATTAATTTAACATAAATAATAATAAAAAAACATCTGCCAAGTATATACAATGTGTTTACTCGTGTTAAATTCACCTAATTGTAAGATATAAAATTATAAGTTAATAAAATATTTATATGAACTGCCAATTTTTATAATATAAGTACCTACAATTTTATTTTAAAATATTAGTTCGCGACTGATTATTTTAAAAAATGCCGATTTTTAAAAACAAATTGAGATAAATCATTGTAAAGGAATATTTTACAAGAATCGTTACGGTGGCCTATTTTATAGAAAATTGAATGCTCTACAAAAAAGAGTATATAAAATTTTCACGTAAAATGTATCGTTCTTGAGATATCTTGAAAAATAACTAATTTGGGGTGTCATTCCTCTTCCTTACAAACGATTTTTGGAGAACTTTTTTTTTTCATTTTAAAACGATCCCAAAGTTTCTCGTATCTTCTATATGTAGCGAAGAAACAATCATTTTTTATGAATTAAATAATATTTTCTACAAAAAAATCTTCAGCATAACACCGTCCAAATACATTATTTTTATTGTTTTTAATGAAACCGAGATTTCGTGAGAATCTTTTGATTAAAATGCAGCTTCCTTACAAGAAGAACACCGTGAAAAATCACAAACATTTCTATATTTAAAAGATCTGCTGACAATTCGATATTACTTAATTTGAATTAACGAAAAAGTTCAAAACACACGTTATAAATAAAATTAAAAAATATAACAATTCTGAAATTAAATTACACTTTTTCTCTAATTTGATCGAAAATTACATTTACCAATAAAAATTGAGTTGTTTTGATACTAAATCAATTAACACGATGAGGAATGTAATGGTTTTACATGAAGTTTATTAAAATAGGTAATTTTATCGTTTTAAAGGAATAAATTAAATAAAGTCACTTTAATTAACCTAACTGTCAATTAGTTATAACAATAAATTTTAATACATAATAATTCAGCAGCCAAAATATATCGAATGAATAAGCAGTACTAGTTGTTCTAGTTTTTGTAGATTGCAAAGGAAGGTTTTTGTTTTTGTAAGCTATTATGAATATTTAAAATACCGTTTTAGAAAAAATAATTATAGTGAGTGATTCAAAAGTAACTTTCCTATTTTTAGTAATTGAATATATTAATTATTATCATGAACAGTGGCGCGTTGTAGCTACATGGGGCCCCAGGCAAATTTTAATTTGAATTCAGACTATTATTTTTCAAGATGAATTTGTTGGGATTTTTTTATTGAATACGGCCATTTTTCTCCAAAAGTTTGAAAAAACTGAAATTTTGAGTGGTCATATTTCGAGAACGGTTTGAGATACAGATCTACAGTTTGAAATTTTAAACTTTTCACGACATCATCTATACAAAATCAAAAACATAAAAAAGTCAGATTTGCTTGCTTAAATTTTTTCATAGAAATATCAACTCAAATATATTTTAAAACTTCTTTTATAACATAATATACCCATATTAAATTGTGTCACGAGCGTGAATAAAAAAATACAATTCGTAAATTACTGTGAACAAAAATTACTCACACGCCCAATTTAACCAAAATGATACCGAAATTTGTTCAATTTGTAGAAACTCATGAAGTAAATAAAACGGGCAAGTGCGTGTTGGGCACGCACATGATAGGGTTCCGTAGTCATTCTCACTACGATTTATAAAAAGTATTTTTCAAAATTTTCGTGACTGAAGGGTTAAAATCAAAAAGTCATTTGACTTTTACTATTGCATTTTAGGAGACCTATCAAATGACACCCCACTCAATGGGGTAAATGAAAAAAATGTGAGTTCACTTTTCAATCTATGAAAAGGGGGTCCAAAATATTTTTGGCAATGTTCGTTATAATTTTCAGTAAAAGTACTAATTAAAAGCTACATTCTGAATTTTTTCAGATTTTTTGAATCGATAGTTTAGAAAATAGAGGGGGGGACGCTCTGACAACGACATTAAAAAGCAAATATATCGCGACTGAAGGGTTAAAATCAAAAAGTTATTTGACGTTTTTTATTGCATTTTACGAGACCTATTAAATGACACCCCACTCAATAGGGTAAGTGGGAAAAAAATGTAAGTTCAATTTTCAGTCTATGAAAGGGGGGTCCAAAATATTTTTGACAATGTTCGTTATAATTTTCAGTGAAAGTACTAATTAAAATCTACGTTCTGGAATTTTTTCAGATTTTTTTAATTGATAGTTTAGAAAATAGAGGGGGGTGGGGCGCTTTTTTTAATGACTTTGGAGAAAAAATACATCGTGATCGAAGGGTTAAAATTTAAAATTTCTGTTACATTTTTTGTTGCATTTTAGGAGACCTTTCTAACGACACCCCACTCAATGGTGTAGGTGAAATTTTTTGTTTGAAAACACTTTTCATTTTATGAAAGGGGGGTCTAAAAAAATTTTATTTTCAAAAATCTTATCATTTCTGTGTTTGGGTCATCAATCTACGACCGTATACCAAATTTCATCTTATTATGACAAAATTTTTCAGGACGGACGGACGGACATGGAGAAACTATAAGGGTTCCTAGTTTTGTACGGAACCCTAAAAACGACAGTTTTAGCTGAAAATTTCAATAATTTTAAACCAAAAAAATGTTTCCGAATAAAAAATGTATGAATTCAACAACACTTATTTATGAATTTCGGAAATCCGAGATTTCCCATAGTTTTGCCATATAGTAAATATTATTATAAAAACTAGAACTGGTCGCCTTAACTTCTGAACGGTTCACACACAGCAATTATCTAAATTATACCGCGTTACATATTATATTAATAACGGTATTAAAATAAATAATAATCATGCAAATAATTTCTAAAATCGCCGACCAAATAATGCCGATACAATCAATCTTTTGCACAATTTCCTCTGTCAACTGAAAACGGACAGAGAGAGATAAAGACAGTAACAATCAGCAACAAAAAAAAACAGTTAGACGCTGGGCAGTGTGTTTCCTGTAGATGATGCCCACATCCTAGCGTGCTCTGGAAACATAGAATGCGGGCACAGCCGCCTTTGCATCGACACGTTCACCGGTCGGAATATAGCTGCGGGTAAACTGTACGTACTGTACTGTTCACATATAACTATGTCACTTTTGATTGTTGGGGGATATTGTCAGATTAACAAACAGTCATTATTTTTACTTTATAGTACTTTATTTATACAACCCATGATATTTTTAGCTTTTCTTTGTTTTCTGGTTGTATACCATTTATATGATTTTTTCTATCCAATTATATGAATCAATACTATTATTAATCCTTTACAACAATAAACTAAGTACTATAATAATTTAATAAACACGGCATATTTAAATCAGTGGTACCACCATCGAGAAAAAAATAATTTTTATGTTATATTCAATTTCACTATGAATGAAAAAAATCTACACTTCACAGTTATGCAGCGAACTTATGACGTAGAAACAAATAATCGTGAGCAATTAAACAAAATGGGTTTAGTAAAAATAACGGGCCCGCCCTAAAACCCGTTCAACTCATTTTTACAAACATAATGCAGCCATCTCACTTTATTACACATTATACGTAATATCTATCACTCGTTTTAAATTTCGTTTGCCTTAAATAATATATAATTATATTATTTATTATGTGATTAAGTGATATTATGTTTAACGAATTCAGAAACACTCAAATATAAATACATGCTTTATTGTATTTTTGCTAAATATTGATCCAGTACATTCAAAAATATTTTCGTATCTCAAATTTAATAAATGGACTTAGTCGTTTATGTTTCTGAACGACGCATATTTAAGAATGCATTCTAAGATTTTATAATATATGTAAATCGATGGTTTTTGTCAAAATATAGTAACTGACACTTTGACCATTTTTTTATAAATATTCTGATTTAATTTGTGTTTTTTCCTTTAATCCCTTCATGAAATCTGCATTCAAAAAGATAAAAGAAATACGTTGAAATAGAGGGTAATGTTTGTTCAGATATTACGTTACAATCTAAATCCATAAAAACAAATACATACACAATGAATAAAATAATAAATTCATTTTTTAAACTAAATCAGCGGTTGCAAAACTTATTTTTTTGTCGCGGAACACACATGATTTTTTTTAAATTGTGGAACCCTAACCTTAGGTAATCATATTTATATTAGACTAGGTGGGCCCGCGCGGCTTCGCTCGCGTGGACTACGAAATTATTGTTTAGGATTTAAAAAATATATAGTTGATTATTTAAACTGCCCAGCGTATTATTACGAATAATGTTATTGTACCTATATACTTATTTCACGTTATTTTCTAAACCAAAAGACCAAATTGGATTCTGTAAAAGGCAAATTATATCTACAACATTAAGTACTTATGACGATGAAATCATTTATTTCGATAAGTTTTGCAGGTCATAAGTCCATGTAAACAGAACCCAAATATTTTATGTTTTCTTTGTAACATAAAAAAGCAGTCATTGTGGCTTAAATATAAAAGTTAGACATATGGTGTCATATTAGACATATGACTTTATTGTAGGACTTTTCATTCTACATAATTTTTTAATACATTATTTTGTTCTATATTCAACGGTTTAGGCAGCGTATTGCAAAACAGCGCACCGACGGCAATTTTTTTTCCGACTTGATTTACTATTATCGTCACTGCTTAGTTGTTATGTAACCTAACGTAACAAAATATAGTCTATAACCTGGCCAGAGAATGTACCTATGAATTAAAAAAGAAACCACGTAAATCGGATAAGGGGTTCTCGAGTGATAAGCGCACTAACGGACAGACAGACAGAGAGACGCTTTATATATATTAAATATTAAGGATAGGCACATATTCATGTGAAAGTAACCTAATTAAGTTATATATTGTTATTTAAATATTGGAAAAATAGGTAAAGCAACACCAAAACAATGTGAAAACCACTTTGGGAAAGCTGAACTAAATCAAAAACATTTTCAAAACTGCTGGTTTGTTTACGCCGCACTGGCGCTGAGGGGGTGGGCGTCACAATGGACGCCGGTCTCTGTGGCACGCAACAATGGCTGGGTGCGGCCCGCGACATCACGGGTCAACGCTTTTCACTCACAACCATATAAATCTGTCTATTTTAAGATTAGCTGCTGATCTTCGCGACGTTAATTATTGCTCCAGGTGCATCAAGTCGACACTCCCGATGTTGTTTCTTATGTATCAAGTTGGCATCCCCAATAAAATAGCATCTTTTGTTTTTAGTACGTATAGTAATAAGACATACTTTATCAATGTATACGGTTTCTATATAAAAAGTTTAAGTGGCAATTATACTCAAGAGGAATATGACAAAACGTTAACTGCATTTTTTTTTACAGAAGAGCAAATATACTGAATCAGTTAGTATAGCGGCTTATTGAAAGTAATATTTTTTTAGGTGGAATAATATAAAAAAAATATAAAAATGTGGTTACCTGACACTCGCAAAATGTGCGCAGTATTATTATGATGTGAAATTAATATAAAAAAAAACTCGTTTTCTAAAAAATGTCAGATATTATCAGAATGTTGACGATATGCTAAATAACTGCTAGTTTATAGAAGCCGGGCATAGTATTTCGATTACATACCTTTAATTATAAACACTGGCGTCGCTAGAAAGAAAAGACGCTCCGAGTGACACCCGTCTCCATAGGTTGGCACAGTTAATCGTTAATCCGTTAATAAAAAAGTTAACTTCGTTAACCGTTAAAATTCCGATAATGTAACGGAAGTTAAAGTTAACCGAAAATTCGAAAATTTAACGAAAGTTAAAGTTAATCGTTAAAAAGTTAACCATCTAAAATGTTTGAAGACCTTTTTTTACTATTTCGACAACTTTCTTATGTACTTTTCATCAAACAACGAATGTTACGGACTAAAGTTAACGTAAGTTAAATTTAACGGAAGTTAACATAAGCGTTAACATTTTTTTGAGTTAACTTAAAAGTTAATCCGTTAACCATTTTGTTAACTTCGTTTATTAACGATTAACGGATTAACGAGTTAATGCCCACCTATGCCCGTCTCATATGTCAAAAAATAAAACCTTTAATCGTTAATGGTTTATGAAAGCTATTTTTTTAGTCATTGAAAGGGCCCCGCAATATCCTTATGGGAAACTGACTTCCACTAAATTGATTGAATTTTTGATATGTTGCGTATTTTGTCCCTCTGATCAAATGTCTCAATCGGCAGAAACTCACAAAGCTTCAAGATTTTGAGATACAGTTGGCTAAAGTTATAATTATTATACATTTTAGATGCATTCATTTGGATTAAAGCTGCCTCACTTTTTATGTTGTAGTGGTTGAGAGGTTTGAAAATACCTCTAATTTTCACAAGCAATTGATTGAAATATATTATCATGTTTCTGAAACGTCTACACTCAGCACTCTACTATACGACCATCCACTACACGACCGCTCCGTTAGGGAGCGTTCAAGTATTACGTAACGCAATTTTTGGAGATTTTTGACCCCCCCCCTCCCCCCATGTAACGCGCCGTAACGTTTTTCTGTACCCCCTCCCCCTCACCCTAGTTTTTACCTAAAAACTGTTACGTAACGCGTAGTTCAAAATGTACACATTTCACGACTTTATTTACATTACAATTCAAGCTACATACAAGCTTACTCAAAATAAAAAGAACAAAATGTATTATTATTTTTAATTACACAGAAAATCGAACAAACTCATTAGAAATATCAGTAGGTACCTACATTATAGTGAAAATATCTTACATTATCATCATTTACAACATTGTACATAATGTAATAGCTTATACACAAATTGCGTGGGACGTAAATAATCTAACAAAGACACACACACAAACACACTCATACACACACGCACGAATATACTCCCTTCACTTGTTATAGGTATAGAAAGAAAACATTACAAATATTCGCACCTCTATGAATCAGGCCATGTTAAATCGCATGCAATGTTCGAATAAACATAACACGTCCAGTGATAGCATTCCATACATTTGATATTTTTTAAAACAAAGCCGCGGCTATGCAGACGCTTGTTCCGCTATCCTAGTTGTTTATTTCGCTTCTAGTTTAGTTAATAAAATAATTAACTGTTTCTACAAGAATCGCGTAAGGAAATAAAATATTTTCAGGGTGGCCAGTATTTCTCTGGAACAAATTTCCCCGACTTTTTCCGGTTTTCCAGGGGAATTTTTACGTTTTTCCCTGTTTTTTATTTAAAATTTAGATAAAAACCTAAAAAAAAAGTCACATGTTTTCTTTTAAATTTAAATAGATAGCTGTTTAAATATTTGCGAGAATTTGTGTAGTTTTTGCATTTTTATAAAAAATTCCCTGACTTCCAACCAAATTCCCTGACTTTTCCCTGGCATTTCCCTGTATAGCAAAATTCCCTGACTTTTCCCGGTTTTCCAGAAACTGGCCACCCTGATTTTGCTCTGCGATAATTAATTGTTCCTCGCTTTTTTTCTGTCGATCGGTAATTCTCGTTAATTTCCGTTACCAAGTTTCCTTGTATATTTAAAAAAAATAGGTGAACTGAATGGGCATCTGTATAGCACCCTCTAGCAGCACTGCTAGAAGAGAGAGGTAAACAACTAGAAGAGCAGAATGGCGTATATATGGCCTCATTTTAATACAATATTTGATTTTAAATTACAAACCGTAATAATATGGCAAATCTTGTACAAATTGGATGTTGTATTATCTAAAAATATATCCCTTTTAGCAGCATATACTAACATAGTATTACTAAAAATAACCCACAAAAGTAGTTACAACTTTTTCTGTTAAACGATTGTTGCTAAAAATTAATCAGAACTTTTGAGTCATATTCGTCAAAATATCGGTGTTGAAGATATTCATGATTACTTTAAGTATAACAATAAATTGCCACAAAAAAATAACAATAATTCAAAACACATATTAATCAAATTATACAGGGTGGCCAGTAGGTATTTCTCTGGAACACATTTCCCTGACTTTTCCCGGTTTTCCCGGAGAATTTTTACCGTTTTTATAATTAATATTTTAGATACAAAAGCTAAAAAAAAAAAAAAAAAGGTCTCATACATAAAAAATTAATATTTTTGCAGAAATTGCATTTTTCCCTGACTTCCAACCAAATTCCCTGACTTTTCCCGGTTTTCCAGGAGAATAGCAAAATTCCCTGACTTTTCCCGGTTTTCCAGAAACTGGCCACCCTGTTATACACGCATTTAACGGTTTAAGTTCGCCGTTTTAACGTGGCCGCGTTAAGGAGTGCCGAATAAAACAGGTACATTTAAGAATTATACAAAAATAGCGTTTATTTTTTAATGATCTTCTAGTTAACCTTCAATATGAATTATTACTTGTAGTTTAGGTATCAAAGAAAGCGCTTTAATCCTTATACGACAATAATTTTTAATCCATATCATTTTTTACGGCGGCGCCAATGAAGACATATTTAATATTCATTGTTGAAAAATACATAAATTATTGTATTCGTAATTTATAGTTTGTTTTCAATTTTTTTACATTTATACTGTAAGTACTTTGTGTCAATATTTCCAATTAATGGATGTTAAAAAAAAGTTAAATTCTATGTATTATTTATTGTTGAAATAATTTATTAAATGATTTATTAAAATTACCACTAGTAGTGCCATCTATTAATAAAGAAACAAAAGTTCCTAACTACTGCCACCTATCATCATCTATGTCAACTATAAATATGTAACAATGAATTGTAAATTTCACTAACAATTAAATCTAACACATATAATTAATTATAGATTATTCTTTATTTACATGAATGTTCAATATTTGTTAATTCACATAATAATAAATTTTTAAATATAATAAGAATTCAACAATGAAAATCATCCTCGATGAAATTTAAGAAAAAAAAACTGTAAGACTCACCCTGCAGGTTGTCAAGCATGTAAGTGAGCAACTTGTGCGTCCCGTTGTTATCGTTGTACAATGACATGATCTCCTTGTTGAGCGGGTTACCGTGTAGACCCAATACGTGCAAATGGAACAGTTTCCCCAGCTCGTACGGCAAGACACGAAGATGATTGTTGTTTAAAAGCAACTCCCTGCAACCAAAATAAAATGTTGTAATCATCAATAATAATAGCAATAACATACTCTTGATCCCAGAATATATTATAATTCTATAAAAGGCATTTGTAGCATCCATTTATTACATAAGGATGATTTTTGAAATTTTTTACCCCTCTCTACCCCTTTGTTAAGATTTGTAAGTGTTAGGTGACACACCCGTTAGTTTAAAATGTTTAACATGGTTTCAACTAACACATTTTAAAATAATAAATTAGAAAAAACTCCTGTGTAAGTATCGCTTTGTAACTAACTAAACTTGTACTCATTGTCGAAAATAAATAAAAAAACAATATCATAATTATATTGCCTCTAATATATTATATTAATAAGTACCCAACTTTTACATAAACTTTTATGTTTGATACATTATGTACAAAATCGAAAGTCTAAATTTATATTCATATATTTAGTTTATTCTTATGATTTAATTATCTTATTTAAATGAAAACGTATTTATTTTATTATACAATTATTAGGAAAGAATGATTCCAATTTATTTACCAAGTATCTCTATTAAAACTTATTAATTTATTGAAATATAAAATTAACTTACAATTCAAGAAGGCTCGATTCAAAAATTATAATATCTAATAAAAACTATTCGAACATCGTAACCTGATTAAAACAATATTTCTACCTTTTAATCAAATGAATCAGTCTATTAAAAAATGTATAAATAAACCAGTGTCGTATTAAAGCAAAATTAAAAGTTGGTTTTCAATTTTAAAAATGCATATATTTCTATTATTTATACTTTATACAAATCTCATATTTAAATTAAGTATAAATAACATAAAATATTAATAAATACGTTTTGCAAAGTAGATTAAAACGTTTCATCATTTTAAAAAATTTCAATACATCTCTGTTCTTCTGTATAAAAATGTTTAAAGAACATAAAATCATAATAATAAACATTTACGTATGATAAATAAAAAAGATAATAGATTATTGACAGTACGTAGATTAAAACATTGAATTGTTTTAAAGACAAAACAATCATTTCAAGAAAATGAAATGTTTAAAATAACATTCCTTATAAAATTTAAATTCACACTACCCGAAACTGTATAAATTCAAAACAACTGTGTCACTGATGTAAGTATTCAAAAAAAAAATACGATCTCTTTTTCCACGGATATTTTTATGCAGATTTGAAGTTACGCAATGCAATATTTCATGTAAATTCAGGGATTTTCCATTTTTAATGTAATATTAAATGAAAACTAACAAATCAAGGAATTTAAATAACTATGTAAATGTTTTATTATTAAAATATTCATTTAACAATAATTCACATTAGTTCACAAATGATGTTGAGTTGTGTTTTCAAATAGTGACAATAATTCTGATGAAAAAATATGAAAAATATAGATACTTTTCAATAAAATTGAAAAATAAACGTAAGTTATTTTAAGTTTTATATCAATTTCTTTCAAATTTTTAAACTAATTTTCTTATTTTTTTAATTTTGGCCTATTTTAATTAATTGATTTGGTTTAACATGTACAGGATGACCAGTATTTCTCTGGAATAAATTTCCCTGACTTTTCCCGCTTTTCCAAGAGAATTTTTATCGTTTTTCCTTGTTTTTTATTTAAAATTTAGACAAAAACCTAAAAAAAAAGGGTCACTCTTTAAATATTTGCGAGAATTTGTGTGATTTTGCATTTTTATAAAAAAATTCCCTGACTTTTCCTTGTATAGCAAAATTCCCTGACTTTTCCCGGTTTTCCAGAAACTGGCCACCCTTACGTACTTAGAAATTATGGAACGTATCCCTAATTTTTGCAGTGTAAGCAATATTTTCTTGTGTACAATTTTTTATATATGGTTTTTTGCAGAACGTATCTACTGCGTAAAAAGAGACCTTACTGTATTATATAATATTTTAAAGTATATTTAATATGCTATCTTGCAAAAAGTCACAAATTCAGGTAAAATAGTATAAACTTAAAGATGATTTTTCATAAGAGCAATATGATTTAAAGAAGAATTAGAATAAAGATATAACCAAACTAATTTCAGTATTTTCAATTATTCAACTTAAGTTACTTTTAAAGCGTATCGATGGTGGAAAGCTAAAACCAAATAAGCAAAATTTTGGGTGATATTTAGTTACATTATATATTATTTAAATCAGTATTTCGAACCGCATTAAAAAGTAGATATCAACCTTATTGAAGTTATACAATATTCGCTGGGTGCGTGACCCCAGCGCCATCTAACGGTACAACTTACGGTGGCTCTTTTGAGAAAATAAACATGTATTGGATGTTAAATAGTTATTGAAAAAATAAAATCAACTTGAAAAAAATTTTTTTTCAATGTGAAATGTGATATATTACACAGAGTGAATATTAAATTAAAAATTTTTCCGTGGGTCAGCTAAAAACAGTAAGTAAAATAAATACAACAACTAAAACAAGTCTCAATAAGTAAGTAAGGTTAAGACATCTGTCAAGATGTTTATTTAATTTTGCAGATAAAAAATGGAATTGGTGTTGAGAACGGGTTTTCAATCTATCACACATAATATTATATCATTGTTTGTATTGTTATAAACTTTATTTTAATTGTTTTAATATTTCAGATTAATGAGACACGATTTGTGACAGATGTCAAGTGTGATTGTGTTTATTAAATTGTAAAATTATTATAATTAATTAAATTATTACTCCGTTTTCTTACACGATATACACATGTATATGATATTAATACGGTTGTAGGTTATAGTATTACTTACTTTTGCCTTTTAACAGCAGTTATCCATTTTTTTCGCTGATTTAATTTCCACTTGGCAACCGGAAACTTATAAAATTTACAATTATTATTTCTACTAGTATTTTTGCAATCGACTACACAACAACTTTGATGACCCATTTTATTTTATTTATTTAATTAAAACTGATACACGTGTTATTTTTATGGTCATAAATAATAAAAAGCCACCCGTAGTTCTGTATTGTCCGCAGCGGGCGCTGACATCACTTTTGTATCCCCCACTATGCCTTACGCACCTAGCGAATACATATTATATAAATAATAATTTATATGTACCTGAGGTAGATGAGATCGCCTAATTCAGCCGGTAGTGAGCGCAGCTTGTTACTGGATACATCCAGTGAGCGCAGGTTGGCCAGACGACATATGTCTGGCGGAAGTCGCTGGAGGCAGTTATCATTCAGGTACAGTGACGTTAAGTGTTGGAGCTGCCACAGATTTGGACTCAAGTTGCGAATAGTACCTGTTATCTCAAGTTCCTACAACGGCAAAGAAAATATACATTAGTATAACTGAACAAAATTGTTAGAACTATCAAATCATTTGCTTAATGCAATATTTCAGTGTTCTGAAGTGATGTCTGTGAATAAATTTACCTCCCAGTATGATTTCTTCCCAGTCTGAGCATCTTCTGGAGACATAATTTTATGCCTCCGGCGTGGATTATTATTTTCGAATTTATCTTTATAGTTGTTGCGTGTTGACATGATATAACCTAAAATCATTTATAATTTCTTCAATTACTGCTAGTGTATAAGTACTTTAAAACCTAAGTTATTATTTAAAATATATAAATTAATATTTAAAGTATAAAAAAAGATATGACAAATATGGATTTTATATTTCAAATAAGCTGTCATTTACAAAGCCTACTTTAAAGAATAAAAAATACAATTGTTTAAAACTTTATTGAACAAAAAGTTTTTGGTTTTGACTTGAAAATATTTTAAGGATTTATTAATCATTAAATGAGTTATTTTTCAGCCCAATGGTTAAATTTGGCCACAGAACGTAATAAAAATGTGTGGTGTTATTAAAAAGCCAGTTAAAGTTGCCAAATATAAATTTGTTGACGTTAAAATTGATAGCATTTATGATGACAATATAAATATAAAATCTAACCTATGTGGCATGAAAAATTTGCCTTCACCTACTTACGCGGCATATTTCAAATAAAACACAATCTCGTGAGTAGCTAAGCAACTACGGCAGGCAGAACGATGATCTATTTATATGAGTAATATTTGTAAAATACAAATAAAAACAACATAATATTGCCAGATGCAGTCAATGTCTTCCTAAGGCCATTCATGCATAATATTATGGTTGGTACAGGACAAGCGGATTATTTACACCGTAGTATTGGTCGTATCGCGCACAACAAGATAACAGACTAATTAATAACAAAATGCAAACAGACCTTCATCTACCTCCAATCTAGCTTATAACTGTTGGATACTTAGTTTTTGTATAAACTTAGGTAAACACCAAATTGTCATACACGATCCATCCATTTATCAACTGGGCATCGTTATAGAAAGCACTCTCAAATACGATTGGTCAAAAAAGTTCCTTTTAAAAAATGTGCGTGATCACTCATATCTCGGTGTTTAACTCTTTCTTTGCCATTAATAAGTAAGAAACAATATAAAAAATATCCGTACGGCCCATTTTTTTATTTTCCCTAAATTGCAAAAGAACACTATTTATATAAAATTATTTTGCAAAATCATTCTAGTTTGTTTTATTTATTTCGAAATAAAAAACAAATATAAATACATCTAATGCATCTATTTACAAAATATTTCATGCACAAACAAGTTAATTAACTGCTTCTATTTTTTCTTCTTCAATATCTTCTTTATTTACTTCATTTTTCTTATTACTAGTAGATATTATATATTTTTCATAGTCAACTTTAAATTTCTCTGACGATGGCTCTGATACAAGCACACATCTAAAAAGAAAGACAAAAATAATTAATCATCAAATATATATTTTTAAAGTTAAACATAATACCTTGTTATAAAAGGGCCCGCTCTTTTAGGTTTAACACTATTTATATCTTCTATCAGAGCTTTAAAATTTTCTTCTAAGTATTTGGTTTCCATATCCAACTAGAAAAAAAATTTGAAAATAAAATAATACATTTAAGACCAAAAATATTGTTATCATACATTGCCAATAATTGTTTCTATAATTCCAAAATCCTGTTCATGTTCATCTTTAATAGCAGAATATTTAATCCCAGTTAAATATTTCTTTACAAGTACTGCCAAATCCATGCCGAGGGTTTCAGATTTAGGATTAGGGAATTTTTTCTTCATTAATCCACGAACGGATACTAATTCTGGTAAAATATTTGGATGTGCCACGACATACTGAAAATCTTGCAGAAGTAAATCTCCATTCTGAATATCTTTTATCAATTCTGAACCTCCTACTAATGTTGCTCCGGATTTAGTGGCTAAATCTTGACTTTCCCGATCTTTGGCAAATGCTAGAACAGTTCTTTCTTCTCCGTGTTCAAAAGGATGAGGAATTCCTGCTATTCGATGAAAATTGTCCATATATCGGTTCTGTAAAATTTAAAATTAAATTTACAATCTCAACGATATCTTGATAGTAATTTTTTTATTTTTAAAGCAAAATTAGTTTACCTTCTTTTCTGCAGTCATATCAAGTTCTATTATAGCCTTTAAAGGCGCATCAGGCCTATTATAGATAGTTGGATGATGAGTTTCTCTGTGACATTGAACTGCATCAGTAAAACTGTATAATTGCCACTGATAATACTTAGCGACCCAAACGTTATCTATAGCTACACGCTTCCAGCTATCATCTACCCGTTTCTTAGCACGTAATAAATCTAACCTAAAGAATACCATTTATTAAGTAAGAGTAAAGCTAGGAAATGAAATTAATAAACTTACTTATCTTTATTTCTTAAGTTATGTGGTATGAATCCCACTTTTTTAATTTCAACTTTAACCTTCTTTTTTCTCGCTTTTTCGCGTGTACCTTTACGTGCTGCAAAATTTCTTACTTGTAAAGATAATTCAGAATTTCGAAATAGAATACTGTTATTTATTTTACAGAAAATATTTAATGATTTAAACATGTTCGAAACCTAGAATAAATTTTATATAACCTATTAAAAACCGCATTAAAAATTATTTGAACTTATAATCAAATAAAAAAAGGTATTGTTTTTAAAAACTTGATAACGTTCAAATTTACCTTTACTAATAGATGTATATAGCAGAATTTTATTAAAAATTAAATGTTTATTATAAAAATGACATAAATGCAACTTCAAAAGACGCTTTTGGAAAACATTCAGAAAAATACTCTGGAAAAGACAAAGATGAGGTATGTAAATATAAATTAGTGTAACAAAGAAACAACTATATAAAAATTACAATAAAAATATATTTATTTACTCGATAGAAAATTTCTGATATAAAAATCACAATCAATATTATTATAAATTATAAGAATATAAAAAATCACAATAAATTAACAAACACTGATATCACTTTAAATTAACATTAAGCCATTTCATTTGTAAAATTAACATCACTTTAAATTAATATTATGCCTTTTCATGTGCGTGCTTAATGATCCGGATTGTGAATATTTATTTCCACAAATTTTGCAAACAAACGGTTTTTCTCCAGTATGCGTTCTTAAGTGAGTTTTCAGAATGTAAGGACTAACAAATCTCTTGTCGCATTGCGTACATCGATATGGTTTTTGCCCAGTATGTCCCATTGTGTGTACCCTCAAAGCGCTGTGTGCAAAAAATGTTTTTGGGCAAACCTGTAAAAAACATAAATTTGAACAAAAAAAGTATAAAAATTGTGAAATTGTGTCTGTCATTTTAAAGTACTACAACAAATCATACTACAAGATTGTATCTCCTATACATCATTCTTAACACATTCGTTGCCAAACAAATTAGATGAAAAATAATTAGTAAATTTGTTTTCAGTTTTAAATTAACTTTTAAGGCATCTATACAACACTCAATTTGATATCCAATCTGCAGGAGCAACTTGCAGGATTCCTGCTATAACAGTACCCAATTTACCCCCACCCCCCCACCTTTTAAATCAGCCATGTAAATTGAATGGTGTTTAGATTTTCTGTGTTCAATTGTCAATATATTTATCAATAAAACAAATAAGATTTTTGTATACAAAAAACAATTTTCTGCATTGTGTCGTTTTGATTTCGAAATGGCTCAATTAACAGTTATTGGCATACAAACCTTACAAGCATATCTTCTTTCACCTGTGTGATATCTGATATGTATATCAAGGTCACCTTTCTGTAGAAAACATCGTCCACATGTCGGACATGAATACGGTTTCTGACCTAAATGTCTTCGTAGATGAATTGTTAATTGACTTCTACCTAAGAATAAAAAAAAAATGTTTTTTTTCCATTTTTATGTTATTTATCATTTTAGCATTCCAAATTATTTTTAATAAATAATTTGGAATAATAAATAATTTGGAACATCAATAAAACAATAGATTAGTCATACTTGCAAATGCATTGTCGCACTGGTTGCATCTAAAAGGTTTCTCGCCAGAATGGGTTCTCATGTGTACCGTCAAGGCTTCACTGGTTGTCGTCCCTTTCCCACACACTGAACATACATACGGTTTCTCTCCTGTATGAGTTCTCATGTGAACCGTTAACTGGAAAGACTAAAAAAACAAATATTTGTACTTAAACCTCTATGTAAAATTGGTGAAATTAAAAATACATTTATTATTAAAATCAAATTGTTTTAGTGCATGTTACTATACTTACTTGAGTAAAATATTTTTCACATATCCCACATTTATATTTCTTCTCTTCATGTGTCAACATATGCTTTGTTAAACTACTTGGCATATAGAACGTTTTTCCACAAGCTTCGCATGTCAACGGTCTTTCACCTGTATGTTTTCGTGTATGTACTTCAAGCCAACTTTTATTACAAAATCTGCCCAAAAATTGGTTGTTAGACTTTAAATTAATTATTACTATCTAATAACTTAATACAATTTATATTAACAATACTCTTATCTTTATTTCATATACAAATATTTTTTCCGTGTAAACTTTGTTTATATCTAAAATAGCCCACCTTTTCCCACACACATTACACATATGTTTCTTTTCATATATTCTTTTCTTTCCTTGATGTTGTTCAATGATATGTTTTTTAAGTGTTTGCTGTTCAAGAAATTTTTTATAACAGATTTCACATTGGAATGGTTTATTTTTCATTGCTCTTCGTTCTCTAACTGTTTCATCTCTGTTAGCTGCATGAGTTCTCATATGCCTCTTAAGTAAAGATAAAACAGAGAATGGTTTTGAACAAACCACGCAAGTATGACCGCAAGTATGATTTAATAATTTCCATTCAGCTAAAAACAATTTCAGTTTGATCACTTTCAATTTTTATAATTGATTGTATTTATATAAGCAATCTACGAACCTTTAAATGTTTTTTTACACACGTTACAAACAAGTTCTTTTGGTTTCTTTTGTTCAGAATTTTCAACACCATCCGATGTAATTTTCATTTCCCTTTCCCAAATTTTTGTTTCAGCTTGATCATTTTCTAGTTTCTCCTTTATACATTCAGATGTTAACCATGTTGAAATATCACCTGAAATATATCTGTTATTATAATATATTGAAAAGTTAATGCGAGATTGCGAGTATATATACGTACCATCGTCTTTAACATTATCAATGAGATTATTTAAAGATACATCATTCAAACTCGATTCGCTTTCTATGTCTAATACTGACTGATCGTTTATAGATTTAGATAATATTGTAGGAGTACTTAGATCTATAGAAAACTTGTTCTCTAATTCCAACTTCAATAAACATTCTTTCAATACTGTTTCTGACTTTTCACACAATTGTTTGAAACTGTAACATCGATTTACTTGTTGTAAACACTGCATACATATGTTAGAAGGAAGTTTATCGTGTTCAGAAACCTGTAAAATTGTACAATTTTAATTTAGTTGTATTTACATAATATAATGTATTTCTTACATGTACAGAAGCACACTCCATTAACATTTTGGGCACTGAAGCTTCGAAAATGTTTTTTAATTTAACCTTTTTAACTAAACAAATGCGACATATTTCATTAAACACATCTACAGATATTTCATTCATTGTTTAAATTATATCTATAACATTATATATTAAAGACAACTTTTTTCAGATCAAAAACACTAGCTTAATTAAAATTGTAATGCGATTTCCTTGATCGAATATCCATTGTTTTGATCGATATAAAAGTCTTAAAATATACATTGGCCTGAAATATCTTGTTTTATACACAATAAAATAAATGTTATTAGTGTTAAACTGTTTTATTGAATATTTAAAATATAACCTACAGTAAAACATATAATGTATATTTTGATCAATATCTGTTTAACATAAACAAATATTGATATCAAAACAATATATTACAAATTTAAAAAAATATGTATAGTATATATAGATAAACATCTACCCTCAATCATACGATACTGTTAATATGAACCTTACATTAATTATAAAAGATTTACAAACACATTAGTAAACACATAATTATAAAAAAACAAATTAACTGTATCGCAAACATGAGAACAGATAAGCATAGAGAACAATTGAAAAATCAAGCGATTCTTAACACTTTAAATATTGCTAATAATATTCACACTATTTTAATTTTTAAAGGGCGAATCTATGATTATCGAATTATAATTAGTTAAAAATAATTTGTAAGTAGTAAACATCATTTTTTAAATGAAGAAACATAAATTATATAATATATAAAGTGTAATATTTCAAAATAACTTATATTTAAAGTATTAAGAACTAATCCATTGTTGTTTCATCTGAATAGTGATGCATATATCAGTTTTTCCAAAAGTTAGGGTTCATCATTAATCTTCTCTCAAAGTTATTATACCACGTTTGGAGATGAGACATAGGGACGTAACTTTCTGTAGGATTTGGAACCATCTGTGATTGAGTAATTGCAAAACTACCTAAGTAATTGCAAAGATTTTCAAGCATCTTTTGTCCAAATGATAAGTAGCTACTTGTTAAAGAGGACTGTGGTTGTTCCGGTACATTCGATACAGGTTCTTGAAATAAAAGATATAATATAATTTTGTGTCATAATTTGTGTTTATTTATAACCAATACATACCTATTGAAATACCAATTTGTGCATTATGGCTTATTGGTTGTTGCCCAAATGTTCCCATATTACTATCATCGTTTATTTCATGCAGTTTTTTTAAAGAAGATATTTTAAATATCGCAGATGGTTTGCCATTTGAAATGTGACCTAAAAATTGCCAGTTTGGAGGGGCTGTTGGATCAGGCCAGCTGAAATAAACTATAGAGAAAGAAATAAGAAAATAATTTATTAAAAACAAAAAATATTCATACCAAGCCCTGCCATCCCTTCTGGTAATGGTATGACACCAGTTAAAAATACTACTACGTGATTAATATTATCAGCATCAGGTATCGTTACAAGAAATTTATTCTCTTCAATCCGTTGAAAATTCGTTTGAACCTGAAAGTTTTTTTTTTATTGTTTTTAAATATTTTTTTTAATGTTAATTATTGTTAATACGTACTAGTCGGCTAGAAACTATTAATCCCAGCATAGTCATTGGTAATTACTGTTTATTACGTTAGGACAATACACAAAAAATATTCGATAAATAAACTTATGTATAAAATAATTCCAAATGAAATTTTGTGCTTTTTACACCGCAGTTAGTACCTAAACATAACCTCAAATGTCCCTTAATATTCCAGAAGTTCCAGAATATACTAGAAAATTTATATTGGAATAGTTGGCAATAGTTTCTCAATGTTGGTATGTATGAGAAGATGCAGTATCGATTGGGAACGCGGTAATTTAAATTTATATTATTAAAATATGTACCTACTTATAAAATTTTTAATATACATAATTTAGTATTGCTTGAATGATTTGTTTACAAATTAAATTAATAAAAATTATATCAATTTCTTTTACTTTGAAGAATTTTTATTAAAATCTTAATCAATTAAATACGACATATTTGTATGTCGTATCTCTATACGTATTGCATTATATAATATATTTTAATTAGTTTATAATATTACTTTCTAAAAATATAAATGTTTAAATAAAAAAATTAATCACGCATTTGGAAAACATAATATAAGTGGTCTAAATTAAAACATAAGAAGATTCATAAATGAGTTAGAGAAAGAAAGGAATATAAAAGAAATTTTCGAAAGGAACATCAACGCAATTTCTTTTTCTTCTAATTTTTATGTCACGTTGAATTGCAAACATATTTTTAGTTGTAAAAAAGTCATAGTTTATCTTTAATAATTTCATAATGTCAAAAAAGAAAGTAAGTAAGAAAAATCAAAACTTTGACGACGATTTTGAAGATAAGCCCAAAATTCAATCAAAAAAAGATGCAGGTGATAATATAACCTCTAAAGCACAAAAAGGTAAAGCTGTAAAAAAAGGTAAAGGCAAAAAAGATGATGATGACTGGAGTGATAACGAAAACGGTAAAGTTAATAATAAAGTATTAGAAGATAGCGATGACGACTTCAAATCAAAACCCGCTGCTAAAAAAGTACAGAAAAAAGGTTAGTGTTGCACTCTTTTAAAATGATATTATTTTAATACATCACATATTTTTAGCAAAAGGTAAAAAGAAAGTTCAGTCCGACTCTGAAAATGAAGATGAAAATGATGATAAACCCGCTGCTAAAAAAGTACAGAAAAAAGGTAAGTGTTACATCCTCTTTTAAAATGATATTTTAATAAATTGCATATTTTTAGCAAAAGGTAAAAAGAAAGCTCAATCTGATTCTGAAAATGAAGTTGATGAAAATGATGATAGATCTGTAAGTAGTTATGGAGATAAATCAAATAAGAGTAAACCATCAACGGCAAAAAATGTTAAGAAAAAGAAAGGTAAAAATAAAAAGGACGATTGGTCTGACAATGATAGTGATAAAGAATTAAAAATTCCTGAATCTGATGAAGAAAACGTCAAACCTATTTCTAAAAAAGATAAAAAGAAAGGAAAGAAGAAAGATGAATCCGATGAAGAAATGATTGAAGAAGTAAAACCTGTATCAAAGAAAGATAAAAAGAAGAACAAGAAGAAAGATGATTCGGATGATGAAATGAGTGAAGAAGAAGAAAAACCTTTATCGAAGAAAGGTAAGAAGAAAAATGAATCAGATGAATCAGAAGAAGACATTAGTAAAGGAGAAGAAGTAAAACCTGTATTGAAGAAAGATAAAAAGAAAGGTAAGAAAAAAGATGAATCAGATGAAGAAATAAGTGAAGAAGAAATAAAGCCTGTTACGAAGAAAGATAAAAAGAAAATCAAGAAGAAAGATGTCTCAGATGATGAATTGAGTGAAGAAGAAATAAAACCTGTATCGAAGATAGATGAATCAGATGAAGAAAAGAGTGAAGAGGAAATAAAGCCTGTATCAAAGAAAGATAAAAAGAAAGAAAAGGAGAAAAAAGAATCAGATGAAGAATTGATTGAAGAAGAAAAAGATGAAGTAATACCAGTTTTAAATGAAAATACAATTGTAATTGAAAAGAAAGAAGATATTAAAGAAGATCCCATTCCTGAAGTAGGCACAAAAACAAATAAGAAGAAAAAAGAAACTGTAGAAAAAAATAAAAAGAATAAAACAAGTAAAACCAATAAAAATACAAAGGTTGAAAGTAATTCAAACGATATTGACAAAAAATTAGAAGAAAAAATGTCAGAATTAGATATACAAGATGAAACAGTAGATGAAGAAAAAATTGAAGAAGAAGGAAATAAAATTGAAGCAGAACTTCCTAAAGAAGAAGAAAAGAAACTAACACATAAGGAAAAGAAAAAGTTAAAGAAACAACAAGAATATGACAAACAGGTGGAGACAATGATGAAAAAAGGAGGACAAGGGCATTCAGACTTGGACAGTAATTTCACTGTATCTCAGTCGCAGAAAAGTGCTGGACAAATGGCAGCACTTGAAAATGCAGTCGACATTAAAATTGAGAACTTCAGTATTGCTGCAAAAGGAAATGATCTTTTTGTGAATGCGACTTTACTTATCGCTAATGGTCGTAGATACGGTTTAGTTGGACCAAACGGGTAAATATAAATTAAAATTAGGGGTGAGTTAGGTTTTTTAAAATGTCTTCCAATTTTTAGGCATGGCAAGACTACATTACTACGTCATATTGCTCAACGAGCCTTTGCCATTCCTCCAAATATTGATATTTTGTATTGTGAACAAGAAATAGTCGCTGATGATTTAAGTGCAGTTGAATCTGTATTGAAAGCAGATGTTAAACGGACTGAATTGCTAAAGGAATGTAAAGATCTTGAAACAGAAGTTGAAAAGGGAAATTTAAAAGTTCAAGATAGATTAAATGAGGTGTGTATAATTTATTTTCACTGTTGATTAAAAAATAATTATATTTTTTTTTAAGGTTTATGCAGAGCTAAAAGCAATCGGTGCTGATTCTGCTGAGCCAAGAGCTAGGAGAATCCTTGCTGGTTTAGGGTTCTCTAAAGAGATGCAAAATCGCGCTACTAAAAACTTTTCCGGTGGTTGGAGAATGCGTGTTTCATTAGCCAGGGCACTGTACATCGAACCTACATTGTTGTTACTTGATGAACCTACAAATCATTTAGATTTAAATGCTGTGATTTGGCTTGATAAGTATGTTTAAAAAAAATTATGGAAGATGTTTTTGCCATTTTGTAATTATAAAATATATTTTAGCTATCTCCAAGCATGGAAAAAAACTTTGCTTATTGTTTCTCACGACCAGTCTTTCTTGGATAATGTATGTAATGAAGTAATACACTTAGATCAACAGAAACTGTATTATTACAAGGGAAACTACTCAATGTTTAAGAAAATGTATGTACAAAAGAAAAAGGAAATGGTGAAGGAATATGAAAAACAAGAAAAGAGGATAAAAGAATTAAAATCGCACGGGCAATCAAAAAAACAAGCTGTTAGTTGTAATATTTTTGTAACACATTATTATTTGTTCATGTTTTATTTATTATCTTTAGGAAAAGAAACAAAAAGAAGCTTTGACAAGAAAACAAGAGAAGAACAGAAGTAAAATGCAAAAGCAGGAAGATGATAATGGACCGACAGAATTATTACAACGTCCTAAAGAATATGTAGTTAAATTTTCATTTCCAGATCCTCCGCCGTTACAACCACCTATTTTGGGTTTACATAGTATGTTTCTTCTTTTTTTTTCAATTATTAAATATATGTATATTGGATAAAAATTTAAATGTTTTTTATAGATGTTAATTTCAACTATTCTGGTCAAAAACCATTATTCATTAAAGTTGATTTTGGTATTGACTTAAACTCAAGAGTTGCCATAGTGGGACCAAACGGTGTTGGAAAATCAACATTTTTGAAACTTCTAACTGCTGATTTGACTCCAACACAAGGAGATTTGATCAAAAATCATCGCTTGGTAATTTTTCAATATTTTGTTTATTGGCATTGTTTTAATTCTAATTTTTCTTATAGCGTATTGGAAGGTTTGATCAACATTCTGGTGAACATTTGACAGCTGAAGAAACGCCTGCAGAGTATCTAATGAGACTTTTCGATCTTCCATATGAAAAAGCTAGAAAGCAACTAGGAACTTTTGGATTAAGTAGTCACGCTCATACAATAAAAATGAAAGATCTTTCAGGAGGGCAAAAAGCACGTGTCGCCTTAGCTGAATTATGTTTGAATGCGCCTGATGTAGTTATATTGGTAAGTCTAAAAAGTAAACCTTAGTTATACATTTTTTTACATATTCCTTTAATTTTCAGGATGAACCGACAAATAATCTTGATATCGAGTCAATTGATGCGTTAGCAGATGCAATAAACGATTATAAAGGTGGAGTTATTATTGTATCTCACGACGAAAGACTTATCCGTGAAACAGAATGCGCTCTGTATGTAATAGAAGATCAAACAATCTATGAAGTTGATGGAGACTTTGATGACTATAGAAAAGAGTTACTTGATAGCCTGGGTGAAGTTATTAACAGTCCAAGTATAGCGGCAAATGCTGCTGTTGCGCAATAATATCAAATTTTTAGAGTATTGTTTATTTTGTATTTATTATACACGGAAATAAAATTATTATTTAATATAATTTATTTTATTTATCATAATCTTTCGTAAAGATATATAATATATTTCACAGGTTTTAAAATAGTAATTTTCAAAGATAATTATAATTATTAACTTCCGTAAATAAGATTTGGATTATATAATCATATATTAATATGCATATTTAATGCATGATAGTACATAATATATATGATAAAATTATCGTGATAATTTCGAACATTGATTCTTTGGATTCTTTATTTAAATTGTTTTGAAATCACTGTACAAGAACATTAAAAAAATTAAAGTTTTCATATTTAGACACTCGGGACTCGTGGCGCTAGTTCACTTGCTTACCGACAAAAGGCGATAATATACGAGCGAATGAACTGACAAATCGGTTGATGACGTCAGATTGAAAGTATGTCCTCCATTGCCGAAAGTTTGAGATTTTATTAGAAAAAAGTCGAATTTTATGTTAGTTCCGCGAATTTTGTTATAATAAACTACAAATGTAAGTAGTTATCATTACTATATTGAATGCTTTTAAGGAATGGTTTTCTATATCGATTAATTATTAGTGTGAAATCGACCGTATAGGAAACCACACCCCTCCTGCTTTTATTTTTATACCTTTTAAATCGATAATACATGTAATGTTATAGATATTCTTTACTTTTATTTAATTTTTGTTCAATTATAATATGTATTAGTATACGAGAAAGGTATTAAATAAAAAGTGTGTATGTTATTTTGGCTATCAAAACCAATTAATGTTTGCTATTCAAGCCATTCTAATTTGCATTTAAAATAAACTAGAAACTTAAAATAGAATTTAAATAAATGTAATGTTTTATTTATCAAAGAGAAAATATTCCTGGTAAATAGATATTTTTACAATTTTTATGTGGCATTTCGACCTTTGTATTTGATTATCAGGTATTTTTTTATCAACATTAACAAAAAATTCGATAATAGAGTTATTTAATTTAATACTTTCTAAGATAAAAAATATTATAATAAGAATGACATAATCTCTAGATTATTTTATGATTAATTTTGTTACATGTGTATTTGTATTCCAAAAACATTTCCTATACATATTTCAACTGCAGTAACTATACAGTAACTGCAGTAGTTCTGCAAAACAGTTACCATGTCCTTATTTATATTTAATAGACAGTTATGCTAGAAGTTTATTTGGCTGACTGCCAAGCATACTGTAGTATTCCAGTGAACACAAAACAATGCGGCATTATTTTTTAGTAATATGACATAATGTTATAATTTATACAATATGTTATGCTCAGATTTATAATAATTATAAAATAAAATAAGCATATTTTAATAGTATGTATGAAATATATCTATATATAAATACACGCAGTTTTTAAATTAATATTTATATGAAGTATTCAATTAACAGGAGCGATTATTTTATTAGCAAATACCGTAGATTCATTTTTTATTCTCCCCTTTCCCCATCCCCAAAAATTTTTATATTCATCTATTAATCAATAAAATAATATTTTCCCGAAATTGCATTTTTGTTAAATAAAATGTTTGAGTACCTCTGGTTGACATGTTAAGATACACACCCATGTTAATTTGTTCAATTTATAGATAGATGTGATATCATTCTAACTTGTATACTTAATAATGAGTTAATAGTGTTCATCCTTTTAAAAGAACTATGTTTAGGTGTGGTTTTTATTGATAATTTTTTTTAAATTGTGAAATAACATTATTTTGAGTATTTTAATTTATTTATTTTCAGATAAATCCAAAGTTGCATAGTAGACGATAAAACTTTTTTTTACTTAATTTTTTTTTATAAATTTTAACAATACGAAAATAAATTGAAGAAAATAACAAGATGGAGCAAATAACTCCGAAGGAGGTGAAAATCCTGGAGACGGCAGAGGACATCCAGGAAAGGCGTGAACAAGTTCTTAACCGTTATAGTAACTTTAAAACTGATGCGAGAGCAAAACGTGAAAAACTAGAAGATTCCCGTCGATTCCAGTATTTCAAACGAGATGCTGATGAACTTGAAAGTTGGATCAATGAGAAACTACAAGCTGCTTCTGATGAGAGCTACAAAGACCCGACTAATTTACAGGTAATTAAAATAGTAACAATTGATAAAGTTAATTTATGAAATAATAATTCCTATTGGATAATGAATATGGTGTATTAAAATTAGAACTGTAAAAATGTTTAGGAATTTACGTGTACAGAGGATTATTGAATTTTGTGTGTATTTTTCTCAGGCTAAAATTCAAAAACATCAAGCTTTCGAAGCAGAAGTTTCAGCTCATAGCAATGCTATCGTAGCTTTGGATAACACCGGACAGGAAATGATCAATAACAGCCATTTTGCTTCTGAGACAATCAGACGTCGTCTGGGTAAATTTCTTCAATTTTAATTATACTTTCTGGAAAAAGAAAGTGATATAAGTTTTAATAATTGTTTAATTTTTTAGAGGAATTACACCGTCTCTGGGAGCTTCTTCTCTCTAAACTCGCTGAAAAAGGAATGAAGCTTCAACAAGCTCTTGTTTTGGTTCAGTTTATTCGTCATTACGATGATGTTATTTTCTGGATCAACGATAAGGGCACTCTTTTAACTTCTGATGAGTTTGGTCATGACTTGGAACATGTTGAGGTCTTGCAACGTAAATATGATGAATTCCAGAAAGATATGGCATCACAGGAAAACCGTGTGACTGAAGTAAATGAAATGGCTGATAATTTGTTATTAGAGGGACATCCGGAAAGAGATGCTATTACTTCAAGAAAAATTGTAAGTTCTTTTACAGAAATAATAAAAATATAGATTTTAATTCTAATTCTTAATTTTCAATAGAAACTGAATGAAGCTTGGCAGCGTTTAAAACAAATGTCAACTTTGAGACAAGAGAAACTATTCGGAGCTCACGAAATTCAACGTTTTAATCGTGATGCCGATGAGACAGTTGCCTGGATTTCAGAGAAGGATGCTGTTCTGTCTTCTGATGATAATGGCCGTGACTTGGCCAGTGTTCAAGCTTTACAGGTAAATAACGATTGTTGAAATGTTGGTGTGTTATTTTTCAGTTTGTTTTTTGTTTTTTATACCAGTTATATTTTGTTTGATTTATTTATTTTTTAAATTGTTTGTTATTTGTATTTTATTATTATTTATTTTTAAAGGCTGTGATGATAAAAGGATTTAATGAACAGAATATATCTGTTATGAACAGAAAGAAACTGAAATGTTTTTCAATAGTATTTTATTTTTATTTCATTAAATAATTATGTATTTTTATTATTTGATTAAACGTTTTCGTGAATTTTTTTGTTGATAGCGCAAACATGAAGGCATGGAGAGAGATTTGGCTGCCCTTGAAGATAGAGTTTCGACACTTGGAGCTGAAGCCGACAGATTATGTGGAATACACGGTGACAATGCAGATCAAATTCGGTCAAAACATGCCGAAATTGCAGCGTACTGGCAAAATCTAACAACTAAGGCTAAAGTAAATATTACTTATTAATAAAAAATAACTATAAGATTACATAATAATTTTGATTTAAAATTTGAATATTAAATAATTTTAATTTTTTTAGGAACGCCGTCAAAAATTAGATGAATCATACTTCTTACATCGTTTCTTGGCTGATTTCCGTGATCTTGTTTCATGGATCAACCATATGAAAGCTATAATCCAAGCTGATGAGTTAGCTAAAGATGTTGCCGGGGCTGAAGCCTTATTAGAACGTCACCAAGAACATCGCAGCGAGATCGATGCAAGAGAAGATAGCTTCTTGTTAGCTGCTGAAGCTGGAAAACAGCTTGTCGAGCGTGAACATTATGCAGCTGATGAAGTCAATGAGAAATTGGCAGCTCTCGCTTCAGAGAAACAGTCCCTATTGCACATCTGGGAAGAGAGAAGAATTCTTTATGAGCAGTGCATGGATCTGCAGTTGTTCTATCGTGATACTGAACAGGCTGATACCTGGATGGCTAAACAAGAAGTGAGTATTTTAAATATTAAAATATAGGAAGATTTACATTCTGTATTTACTATTCAATATTCAATCAATTATAAATATTGAGTCTATAGAAATAAATTATATATTTTTTAGTCGTTTTTGGCAAATGAAGATCTTGGAGATTCACTTGACTCTGTTGAAGCTTTAATCAAGAAACACGAAGATTTTGAAAAGAGTTTAGTCGCCCAAGAAGAAAAAATCAAGGCACTGGATGAATTCGCTACAAAATTAATCGAGTTGCAACATTATGCTGCTGATGATGTCGCCCAACGTAGAGCTATGGTAAATACTGACATATTTATACATTTCTGGTATATTTATTAATATTGATATATATTTTAGCTCTTAGAACGTCGTTCAAACTTAAAAGAACGTTCAAACCTTCGCCGTATCACTCTAGAAGATTCAAACCGCCTGCAACAATTCGAACGAGATTGCGATGAAACTAAAGGGTGGATCAATGAGAAACTCAAGTTTGCGAACGATGATAGCTACCTAGATCCGACTAACTTGAATGGGAAAGTACAAAAACACCAGAACTTCGAGCAAGAGCTGAATGCTAACAAGACACGTATTGAAGATATCACTTCAACTGGCCAGGAATTGATTGAAGCTGATCATTATGCAGCAGGTAATGATAACATGATAATATAATAAAAATCATACTAATAGATTTTTATTTAATTTTTTCATAGAACGCATCCAATCACGCATGAACGAAATAGTAACACTCTGGGAGAAACTTGAACAAGCAACCGATAAGAAAGGCAGCAAGCTTCAAGAAGCAAGCCAACAACAACAGTTTAACCGTACAGTTGAAGATGTAGAACTATGGTTATCAGAAGTTGAAGGTCAGCTTATGTCTGAAGATTATGGCAAGGACTTGACATCTGTACAGAACTTACAGAAGAAACACATGCTTCTTGAGGCAGATGTGGGCTCGCATGCTGATAGAATGGAAGGTATCCGGACTGCAACAGAACAGTTTGTTACTAAAGGGCATTTCGATGCTGATAGTATTGCAGCTAAACAACAAGCTCTTGGAGATAGATATTCTGCATTGGCTAAACCGATGGCCGTGCGTAGACAGAGGTTGAGTGATTCTTTGGATGTCCAGAAACTGTTCCGTAATGTGGAAGATGAGGAAGCATGGATTAGAGAAAAAGAACCGGTAGCTGCAAGTACTAACAGGTATATTTATAACTTTTAGTGAATTTATTTCTTATAAGTATTATCAACATCGATTATAATTAAAACTTTTTAGGGGTCGTGATTTAATTGGTGTGCAAAACCTAATGAAGAAACACAGTGCTGTTCTTGCCGAAATCAATAACCACGAGTCCCGCACTCAAGCTGTCATACAGTCAGGTCAAAAAATGATCGATGACGAACATTTTGCTGCAGATGAAATAAAAACACGATGTGGAACACTTCAAGGGCACTGGAATCAACTCAAAGAGAAAGCTTTGCAGCGTAAACAAGATCTTGAAGATTCCCTTCAAGCTCATCAGTACTTTGCCGATGCAAATGATGCTGAATCATGGATGAAGGAAAAAGAACCGATTGTCAGTTCTCAGGATTATGGAAAAGATGAAGATTCATCGGAAGCTCTTCTGAAAAAACACGAAGCTCTTGTTAGTGACCTCGAAGCTTTTGGAAATACTATTCAGGCTTTGAAAGATCAAGCCCAATCTTGCAGGGTAAGTTTAATAAATATAAAGCTAACATTTTAATTAAAAAGAATGTTAAAAGTATTATATTAATTAATATTTTACAGCAACAAGAAACTCCAGTTGTCGACGTTACAGGCAAAGAATGTGTAGTTGCTCTTTACGATTATACTGAAAAATCACCACGTGAAGTTTCCATGAAAAAGGGAGACGTATTGACATTACTGAATTCAAACAATAAGGTAAATATTATTATCATTCAAATTTATTATTATTTGGTAGTTATTGAATTCAATTGATTCATGATTGTGTAAATGTTCCCTAACATTAATTCTGTAACTGAAGTTAAACCTTACTAAATGTGATTTTAAACTGCATTTAGTAAAGGCATGCTAGTTAAGAAATATACATAAAATGAGTGATTCTGGGAAAGTGAATCGGAATTGAGCCATAACCTGTAATTTCAACAATCTCAAAAGTGCTGTTGTACATTACTTAACAGGCATTAACAAACTATTGTTAACACCAATGATTAGCTTTGCGTAAACCTAGTCATTGATATTTAAATGAATACTCATATTTATTTATGAAATGTATTTTGTCCTTGAAACCTTGAAAGGTTAAATATATGCCCTCATATTTTACTAATATTGTCTAATTATAAAATATAAAATTAGTTTTACATTAAAAAAAACTATCAATAATCTTTATTAGTATTTTTTTTAAATTTACTTTACAAATAAATCGTTATGTTTTTCAAAGAAGTTTCAAATTTAAAGTGCCAATACTCTATTTTATTTTTATATACAAACAAACATAAAGTATTTACTTGCATATATATTTGCCAATAAAATTCATTTATAGAAAAATCTACTTATATATGTTACATAAACGATCAGGAAGAGAAAGATAAATATAATAAAAATAAAATGAGATGATGATAGTTGTTTTTTTATTTGTTTTGGTGATACACATTTTTTAGCACGTAAAGTTTAGGTAATAATGGTTGTCCTTGGTGTTATTGCATATTTTATTTTATCAGCTGTTATTTGATAAAATAATGATAGTTGGGTTTTGGTTTTTATTTGTGGAATGTACAAAATTTGTTTATTTGTTGAAAATTAAAATTAAAAATGTGAGTATATAATAATATAATTAATAAATATTTTTGGCATTTTTGTGTCATTCTAAAGTCAAAATGACTAACTTAATTTTTATTAATGAATTAACTTTTAGAAGAAAATGAAATAAAGTGCTTTAAAAATTCACAGAATATTTAAAAAAAAATCATATTGGTGATAGAAAAAATTACTCTGGATTGATTTTTTAATTACTTAATCTCCAGGTTTCTAGGCGTAAAAAATTAAATTCTATTTTATCCAAATTTTAGGATTGGTGGAAGGTGGAAGTCAATGATCGTCAAGGTTTCGTACCGGCCGCTTACGTCAAGAAACTTGAAGCTGGATTGTCTGCTTCACAGCAGAGCCTTGCAGACGGTAGTAGCATTGCTGCAAGACAGGCTCAAATACAAGCCCAATATGATAGACTGCTTTCTAATGCAAGAGATCGTCAAAATAGATTAAATGAAACAGTCAAGGCTTACGTTTTGGTTAGAGAAGCTGCGGAACTTTCAACCTGGATTAAAGATAAGGAAAATCACGCTCAAGTACAAGATGTCGGAGAAGATCTTGAACAAGTTGAAGTAATGCAAAAGAAATTCGATGATTTCCAAGCTGACCTCAAAGCAAACGAAGTACGTTTAGCTGAAATGAATGAAATCGCAATGCAACTTGTGTCGTTAGGAAAGACCGAAGCAGCTTTGAAAATCCAAACACAAATTGAGGTTAGTTTCAACATTTGTTTTCGTTGCTAAATACGATGTTTAATTGTTTATTTTTTTTTAGGATTTGAATCAAAAATGGACATCTCTTCAACAACTTAGTGCAGAACGTGCAACACAACTTGGATCAGCTCATGAAGTACAACGTTTTCACCGTGATGTTGATGAAACTAAAGATTGGATCCAAGAGAAAGATGATGCACTCAACAACGAAGATCTTGGTAAAGATTTGCGCAGTGTGCAAGCCCTACAACGTAAACATGAAGGTTTAGAAAGAGATCTGGCTGCTTTGGGTGATAAGGTAAAAACATTTTTAACTTGGTTTTAAAAACAGAATTATAAATTATAATTTTGAATTACAGATTCGTCAGTTAGATGAAACCGCCACACGTCTAATGCAGACTCACTCCGATAGTGCTGAAACAACTTACAGTAAGCAGAGAGAAATCAATGAGGAATGGGCGCAACTTACAGCTAAAGCTGCAACTCGTAAAGAACGCTTGTTAGACTCGTACGATCTTCAGAGGTTCCTTGCTGACTACAGAGACCTCATGGCTTGGATTAACTCGATGGTGGCTCTAGTAACTAGCGATGAATTAGCTCAAGACGTTACAGGGGCTGAGGCACTTCTAGAAAGACATCAGGTATAAATTTTTGTTTGTGTTACAAAGTTTAAGTGAATTTTTTTGGTTTCGTTCAGAAGTGCATCGTTTATTTTTTCTTTTTATAGAATCAAAGAGCTGAAATTGATGCCCATTATGGCATTGTCCCTCAGGTACAAAATCGTAACGTAAAAAAAGAGTTTTGTAAAGTACTCTTCTAACATCGTAGCATGTAAAATTTTTGTTGTACTTACTATCTTAAAACATGTGTCTTTGAAATTCTGAATTTTATGTTATCACAATAGAATATCATTTATCTGAAATATTATATTAGTTTAAAAATTATTTGACGTTTAATTAAAACAGATAAACATATTGAAGTCTTTTAATATTTCTCAGTAAAAGATCTTCTATTGTTTTGTAATTAAATAAATTCAGAATTTCAATATTTTTCATATGGTAAATTTGTACTTTGCACCATTTTCCAAATAACATTTATTACTGTATTCGAGAGTGACTAATAGCAATAGTGTGTTCTTTGGATATTGTGTAACATCATAATAACTAAAACTAATTTTACTTTTAAAAATACAGGAACACAGGACAGAAATCGATGCAAGAGCTGGTACATTCCAAGCTTTCGAAATGTTCGGAAGACAGTTGCTTCAATCTGGACATTACGCCAGTGTTGAAATTCAAGAGAAACTTGATTCAATGAATGAAGCAAGAGAAGAATTAGAAAAGTAAGTGAAATGTTTTTAATTCTTATTCTGACACAGTTAGTTACATAATATTCAAATGGGTATTAAAACAATTTTATTAGGGCTTGGATTGCTCGCCGTTTACAACTGGACCAAAATTTGGAATTGCAATTGTTCTACCGTGATTGTGAACAAGCTGAGAACTGGATGTCATCTCGTGAAGCTTTCCTGGCTTCAGAAGAAGTTGATTCTAAGGGAGATAATGTAGAAGCTTTGATCAAAAAACATGAAGATTTCGATAAAGCAATCAACGCACATGTAAGTAACTTTTAATTCCACTTTTTATTAATCTGCTAATTTTTGTAAAGTTAGTCATTTTGATTTTGACAATTGTTTTATTCTTATGTAACCAGGAAGAGAAGATTGCCCAGCTTCAAACTCTGGCTAATCAGCTGATTTCTGCTGACCATTATGCAGCAAAACCAATCGATGATAAGCGCAAACAAGTATTAGAACGTTGGGGACATTTGAAAGACGCTCTTATTGATAAACGTTCAAAACTCGGGGAATCACAAACTCTCCAACAATTCTCACGTGATGCTGATGAAATGGAAAACTGGATTGCAGAAAAATTACAACTCGCTACTGAAGAGAGCTACAAGGATCCAGCAAATATCCAATCTAAACATCAAAAACATCAAGCGTTCGAGGCTGAGCTTGCTGCTAATGCAGACAGAATTCAATCCGTTCTTGCAATGGGAACAAACCTTATAGATAAACATCAATGTGCTGGATCTGAAGATGCTGTTCAAGCTCGTTTGGCTTCGATTGCAGACCAGTGGGAGTTCCTCACGCAAAAAACAACTGAGAAGTCTTTGAAACTTAAAGAAGCTAATAAACAACGCACTTACATTGCTGCTGTCAAAGATCTTGACTTCTGGTTAGGTGAAGTTGAGAGTCTTTTGACTAGTGAAGATGCAGGAAAAGATTTAGCTTCTGTACAAAATCTGATGAAGAAACACCAGTTAGTTGAAGCCGATATACAAGCTCACGAGGACAGAATTAAAGATATGAATGCACAAGCTGATTCTTTGATTGAAAGTGGACAGTTTGATACAGCTAGCATTCAAGAGAAACGACAATCAATTAATGAGAGATATGAACGTATTAGAAATCTTGCTGCTCATCGTCAAGCTAGATTGAATGAAGCTAATACTTTGCATCAGTTCTTCAGAGATATTGCTGATGAAGAATCATGGATCAAGTAAGTTATTTTTGTTAAGAATTGATTTATTATTTTGATTCCATATAAGATCTTATTATAACCATACTTTTTTTCAGAGAAAAGAAACTTTTGGTTGGTTCAGATGATTATGGTAGAGATTTAACTGGAGTACAAAATTTGAAGAGAAAACATAAGCGTTTAGATACAGAATTGGCATCTCATGAACCAGCAATTCAGGCAGTGCAAGAAGCTGGTGAAAAACTTATGGATGTGTCAAATCTTGGAGTCCCAGAAATTGAACAACGTTTGAATGCTTTGAATCTGGCTTGGGGTGAACTTAAACAACTAGCTGCTACTCGAGGTCAGAAATTAGATGAGTCTTTGACTTACCAACAGTTCTTGACGAAGGTGGAAGAAGAAGAAGCCTGGATAAGGTAAACCGATAATTTTTATTGATGTGATTTCAATAGTTCATAAAAATAATACTTTTATTTTATTTTTTTAGCGAAAAACAACAACTCCTCTCTGTCGAAGACTACGGTGACACAATGGCAGCTGTCCAAGGCCTGCTTAAGAAACACGATGCATTCGAAACCGACCTAGCAGCTCACCGTGACCGTTGTGAGGACATCTGTTCTGCTGGAGAAAAACTGACTGCAGCCGGTAACCACCATGCCGACAGCATCAGCCTGCGGTGCGAACAGCTCCGTGACAGGCTTGACAAGTTAGCCTCTCTCGCAGCCAGACGTAAGGCACGTCTCACAGACAATGCAGCATACTTGCAATTCATGTGGAAGGCTGATGTTGTTGAGTCGTGGATCGCTGACAAGGAAACACATGTGAGGAGCGAGGAGTTCGGAAGGGATTTATCTACAGTTCAAACTCTGTTGACTAAACAGGAGACATTCGATGCAGGTATAGTTGGGTTTTAAATATTTTATTAATCTTTCATTTCAAGTTTTTACAAATTTTTTTTTTATTTCAGGCCTCCACGCGTTTGAACATGAAGGTATTCAAAACATCACTCTTCTAAAAGATCAACTGATAGCTGCTAACCATGACCAAACCCCAGCTATACTTAAACGCCATGCTGACGTCATTGCTAGGTTCGTATTAAAAATAGTACAACAATCAAACGTAACTTAACAAAATTATATTTAATTTCAGGTGGCAAAAACTGTTGGCTGATTCTGATGCTCGCAAACAACGTCTTCTCCGCATGCAAGAACAGTTCCGTCAAATTGAAGAACTATATCTAACGTTTGCAAAGAAAGCATCAGCTTTCAACTCATGGTTTGAGAATGCTGAAGAAGATTTGACAGATCCTGTCCGTTGCAACTCTCTTGAAGAAATTCGGGCACTCCGTGAAGCCCATTCTCAGTTCCAATTGTCTTTGTCGTCAGCTCAAGCTGATTTTGAGGCCCTCGCTGCTTTGGATCGTCAAATTAAATCATTTAATGTTGGACCTAACCCATACACTTGGTTTACAATGGAAGCCCTTGAGGATACTTGGCGTAATTTACAGAAGATTATTGGTGAAAGAGATATGGAGTTGGCTAAGGAAGCACAGAGACAAGAAGAAAACGATAAACTGAGGAAAGATTTTGCTAAATATTCTAATAACTTCCATCAATGGTTGACAGAAACACGGTAAGAAATTTATTTAATTAAAAGAGAATCATTATTTATATTAGTAATCTAAAAATGCATATTTAATTTTGTATTACAGATATAGGATCCTAGGCTGGGATGGGTATAAAAATATTTATTAAATGGATTGAAAAGTGTTATATTTTATTATTAATAAAACTAACCTTAATATGTGTATATAAAATATTAACTGATATGAAATTTTACTAACTAAATATAATTTAAAAATCATATTTTTTGTGTTTGTTAACACTAATTCAAATTTTTATTTTACAAAAATCGTAATTAAATAATTATAACTAATATGAAATTATGAATGAAAATATTATGAATCATAACCAAAATTCATGAAACACTAATCTAAATTTATAAATAATTTAACTGTTTTATTTGCATCAATTTTGTTTACAAAGATTTTAAACTGCATTTATAACCATACAACAATTTTTTGTACAGCACATCTATGATGGAAGGATCCGGTTCACTTGAACAACAACTGGAAGCCACAAAACGTAAAGCAGCTGAAGTACGAGCACGCCGTGCCGATTTGAAAAAGATAGAAGACCTAGGCGCCATACTTGAAGAACATCTAATTCTCGATAACCGCTACACCGAGCATTCTACTGTAGGCCTGGCGCAACAGTGGGATCAGTTAGACCAGCTTGGAATGAGAATGCAGCATAACTTAGAGCAACAGATTCAAGCTAGAAACCAATCGGGTAAGTTAAATAGAAAGGGAAACGTGGTTTAACTATTTGTACACGTATTAATTTAAATGTTTTTATAGGTGTCAGTGAAGACGCATTGAAAGAATTCTCAATGATGTTCAAACACTTCGACAAAGACAAATCAGGCAAATTAAATCACCAAGAATTCAAATCTTGTCTTCGAGCGTTAGGTTATGATCTACCTATGGTTGAAGAGGGACAATCCGATCCAGAATTTGAAGCCATCCTTGGTAAGTCTTAAAATTAATAAATCAGTTAATGAATGTTTTTTTTTATCGATAATTTTTTATTTAGATGTTCTCGATCCAAATCGTGACGGTTATGTATCTCTGAAGGACTATATGATGTTCATGATAAGCAAAGAAACAGAGAACGTTCAAAGCTCGGAAGAAATAGAAAACGCCTTCAAAGCAATCACGGCTGGAGATCGGCCGTATGTTACAAAAGAAGAACTATATGCCGTAAGTACTAAAACATTTGAATATATTATTAATTTGTTCTGAATATATCTTTAACATTTATGTTGTCTATGGATTTTAACAAGGTATTTTACACAGACAACAAAACAGACTTTAATTTTACATTGGAGTAATTATTTATAATAATGAAAATTGATTTGAAAAAATTAATCAAAATAATTTTAATTTCAGAATCTCACCAAAGAGATGGCGGATTATTGTGTGGCGAGAATGAAACCGTATACGGAGCCGAAAACAGAAAGATCTATTGCGGGAGCCTTGGATTATATAGAATTCACACGAACTCTATTTCAGAATTAATTAGAATCACTGTGCTTTCTTAGTTTATAGCTTCCGTTTAAAAAGAATTATATTTAAAAATAGCTTGCATATACAGAAAAATAATATATCTAAAGTTGATGATTATTATATATCGTATTTAAATGTGAAGATTTTATCTAATTATTATATGCATTTAAAATTATTTTTTTAATATAGGTTTTTGCTATTGTATTATTGTTATAATATATACTGTGCAACTATTATTAATTGGTGTATTGTATTCTATGCAAAATCACTCTCTAAATAAAGTTTGCTTTAAAATTATTATATTCTTATTTTTTATTATTCTACCCAACAATCCGTTCAATGAAATTGATAACTAGCTTGATTATTGGTAGTATGGATTTATCAAACCAGCATCTATATAATGAAACTGTTGACAGAAACTACCTTCAAGATTTACAACTAAAGATAATTACAAACAAGCAAAAATAGAATATAATAATAATTTTTACATATGAATAATATTTTTTGCTACGTCAGTTTCACTATATTTTTATTTTTAAACTTGGATATTTTAATAAAAGCAGTAGAATTAGTAATAAAATAAATGTATTTCATACATGATATTTTAAATACAAAACTTAAATGTACAGTTTTACTGTTACAAAAATATATTAAAATTCATTTACACAATAAATAAATATTTTCAACTTATAAATAGGTACAACTAATAATTATACAAAACTTATTTATCAGAAGAAAACTCAAAATCACTAATAATTAAATCTAGATCATTTGGATATGAAACACTGGTTTCTTTTTGTTTGTTTAATTTATCAGACATAACTGGGGTTTTACTATCATTTAAATTACTCTTATATCCATCAAAAACGGAACTTGAAATACTCGTTGAGTCGCCATCTGTGTTAATATCATTAGTTTTTACAACTTTAGGGAGCTCTTGTACTTTTTGCACTGCAACTTTATCCAACTCAATTATTTTATTTTGTTTGTGATCTAACTTTTGTACTTCTTTTGTTGCTGCTTGATTTTCACTGTAAATATAATAATAATCGTAAAGATTAGTTTGTGTTTTATAATTAAATAAAATAATAAATACCTTTCAGTTTCCCAATCAGAGTTTGAATCAGACTTTTTCGAGTCCAAATTAAATAAAACCTTTTTCTTTGATAAAGATTTTAACGAATCAGCCGGTTTTAATAAACCATGTGGTGTTTTTTGTAATACTTTTACTTCATTACTTTCAACTGTGTTTTTCTGTACATCGGTACTTTTTGAAACTGACTGTGGATATTTAAAGAAATCATTTTTAACTGATTCCGAACTTGTTTCTTCGTAATCTTGTCTGTTTTCTATAAAATCCTCGGAATCTGTCAACGAATCATTATACATAGATTTCTTTTTATCATCAGTCATAATATTTTTATCAATATCTTCACCGCTTTTTATTTTAAATACATCGTTATAAATTTTATTCACAGTTTCACTATGAGTATTTTTTTGTTCAAGCTGTTTCTCATTTGTTTTTTCAACAGTAAGTTTATAATATCTGTTCACAGTTTCTGGAATACTCCGATCTGGTTTTAATACTGATAATACTTTAGATTTCATTTTTACAATACTGTCATTGAACTTGGCCAGTTTTGGACTTCCCTCGATTTTTCTTATTGGTGTCGAAGTCATAGGTTTAGGTTTTGGAGACTCTTGCTTCTTTATTTCAGAATGAGGAGTTAGATTTTTATCTATCTGCGATATTAATTGTTTCCTAATTTCAAAATATTCAGGGTGCGTCTAAAAAAATTAAATTGTTTAAAATATATATTATATTTATTGGCAAGAAATCTTACTTTAGCTTGAAGTTTTTGCACATGTTTCAAATAACTATTTTGTTGACGAAATGTATCGAAAGGTAATGTTTTCCATTCAGGATTTACTCCAATTTTACTCAAGTTTTGGTACAACAACTTTTCAACTGTTTTTCTAAATTCAAGCAACATTTTTGGGTCGTTTCTCAAACTGCAAATAAAAGTAAAATATTTATTTTGTAACAGTAAAAATAAATATTTATTTAAATTACTTTAATATGTTTTCATGTAGAAACTTATGACTTTTTGGTTTTACAATTTTATTTTCCACAACTTCACTTTCTGATGTTGAAAATTCTTGCCCAAAAAATCGTTCACTTGATTTCATCATGTTTTTGTTTTTAAAAATAACTGTATCGTTTGAACTTGTTCTATTCTTTAATTCTTCTACTACGCTTTTATATGAATCCTTAACATTGGTTTTATTTTTTGTCTCTACTACTTCCTCAGAAATTTCAGTTTGAATTGATTCTTCCGTTGAATCATTTTGCATATTTTTTTTAGTTGGTTTTACGCTATTTTTAGAGGTAACCTTACTCTTGGTTTTTGTTTTATTTTGTTTTACTTTGGTGATTACAGATTCATCTGAAGAATCGTCCAAAATTATTTTATTTTCATTTGCACTTTTTCTACGACTCATTCTATTTTTCACCCGACTATTATTTGGAACGACAGGTATTGACTCGATTTTACTTTTTATAGTTTCTAAATCAACATGTTTTTGATTTTTTTCACTCAAAGTAATTTCACTCGTATCAGAATTATTTTCGATATCAATTTTGTTAACGTTCGCTTGTTTTTCTACAATGTTATTTTCTGTATTATTTTCAACAGTTAATCTATTTTCATTTATTTCAAATACACCATCGTTTTTAATTTTTTTAATAGTTTGTACTAAACTTTCTGATTTTTCTAATTCAGAATCAAAATAAAAACTATGTTGAGTTGTAAGATTACGTCTTACTGCTGGTTTTGGAATTATATCAGTTTTTTTTTCTTCAATCTCTAGCAGTCGTTCACGCCATATTTGCTCTTGATTTTTTAGTTGCTGTTCAATTTTATCTGTTATTTGTTTTAACTATAAAATAAAATACATATAAATACATGAAAAAAACTAAGTTTTAAAATAAATTTACCTTTTCATCTAAATTATTTTCTCCTGGTTCAGATAATTTACCAACTTCTTTTGTATCATTTTGTAATAGTTTCAATTTCAATTGCTGAATATCCGAATTTACATTATCTTTTATTTGATCAAGTTTTGCAGTAAATTCTTTCTGTTCTCCTTCTTTCCATTTCCTTAATTCTTCTTTAATTGATTCCAACTGATTTCCAACATCGTTTATCAAGTTACACTGGATACTCATATCTTTCGCTTCATTTTTATTTTCTTTACTCAAATTATCATTTATTTGTTTTTGTTCAGATGAATGATTGTCTGGAAAATCCCGATCCCATATAGAATTGTAAGTATCCTTTTTAATGTCTGTTTCATTTTTTTGTAGCGAATTTGTTTTTAAAATTCGTTCTGTATTGTTCAACCGTTCTTTTAACTGTTTTATTTCAAGATGTAAACGTTCTGTTTCAGATTTATAAATTTCGTGTTTAGGAGATTCATTTTGTTCGAGATTTATAGTAAAATGCCTACGTTTTTCATGAGATTCTAAATACTCTTTATTGATAAACTGTTTGTTACACTTTATGCACTTAAATACATTTTTATTTGAGTATGGTTCAGAGAACAGATTTTGCAACTCGCTTACTTGTTTTTTATATTTATTTAAACTTTTTTCTTTCTTTGATAATTTTCGATGCAATTCTTCTATTTCCTTAACATGAAAATAATTTAAAGTTATTAAAAATACATAAATATTTTTAATTATTTTACAGTAAAGACATACCTCTGCAGTTTCAGAATTATTTTTTTGAAGCTGACAAAATCCTTGATCAACATAATGTAAACAAAATAGCAAATATTCAATTGCTAACTGCGCTAAGTAAAATATTTTAAGAAATTTTGAATCTAAGATTTTTGTTTCTTCACTTTGTAAATTGTAATTTATAACATCATTGAAATGTCTTTCAATAGCCCGAACATCATTATTGGTTACAACTTTATCTATATCTACTAAACCTAAAAACATGATATAATTTAATTTTAATATGAAAGGTGATTTATAAAATAGTATAACATACCTATCGAGTTCCAATCAATCAAAATATTAGGTTTATCTGTAACAAATTTAAAGCCTAATTCTTTAGCTAATCTTGGATAATCATGATTCCATCGGTATGAAATACGACAAGACATTATATTTTGTAAATAATATATCCTTTAATAAATAATATCGCTCTTAAATGTTAAATTCATGTGTCAAACAAACATATTTTAATTCAAATATAAAATGTCAAAATGCAAGGTTAGTAAATAAACAGGTTGTACCATCAGCTTGTCAAAATCAAGACAGGAGAGGGAGAACTACGTCATTTCGGGTGCCCAATCATAACAAATCGCTGTCTTTGTATGGTAGTTGTAGTTAAAGTGTTCATAGTTTTTTTTAATATTTTGATTTTGAGCGATTTTAAATAAACAAGACTTGTTGTTTAAGGTATATATGTAGCCACTAATTTATGTTATTTATTTAAAATATCTTTACACTACAATATGTATAATAATAAGTAACATAATTTAAATTGTGACTTTGTGACGACTTGATGCGACTATATAGATCGAAAAAAAGGCGAAGGTACTGTTAGTACATATCAATATTTATGTAAAAATAATTCGAAATAGGCAAAAGAATAAAATCACTTAAACTAATAATAAGAATAAAATGATAACTTTCCTATGGATCCAATAATACAAAAGGAATTGATCAGAAAGTGTCATCGTAGAGACAAATGGAATGCTGATCACAAACGTACCTTTATGTAGCAAGCATTTTAAACCAGATGATCTTGAAGATGAATTGCAGGTTAATTTATTAAACCTACAACCAAAAAAACTGAAAAAGAATGGTAAGGAGTTATACAATTAAAAGTGAAAAGATTTATTTTAACACGTATTAAACAAAAAATTGCAGATCTTGAGAATAACAAGAAGATTGTAGAGCTAAACATTTCTAAATTAGAACAACAAATAAAAAATTATCAGGCTGGATTCGAGGATCAAGTAAGTCGCCTTTAAGAATATTTTAACGCCAAATCAAGTTGAAATTGCTTTAGGAAAGAAATCTAAAACTCATTAGACAACGGATAAGTATAAGTAATCTAAAGCTTTTACTCTGAGGATACTTCAGTAAACACTTAATTTATTTAAGGGAAACTTTATATTATCCTCTACGAGACTTAACAACATTGCAACGGTGGGCTGTATAAATTTAAGAAGTGGAATTCTATATGATGTATTAAATTACGTATTATGGATACTACAGGTCTAACAAACACCATTAATATGATATTCAAGAAATAAAACAAAATAGTTCATTAATTTATTTCCTCAATAATGTTTATTTTATTAATAAAGTGTTTTTTTTTTTAATTTTAAAATGATTTTTCTTAAACCCCACGACCATGTCCTAGGATGTATCTTTCCGATGAACAGGATTTACCTGTATTTAATATATATAGGTACATAATAATAAATGTACTTCAGTAAAAAAATGTCTCAAAGTGCTCTCGTTATACACAAAATAATTATTGACTTCTAACTCCATTTTTTAATTTTTATGAAGATATATCTTGTATTTAACAACTAGTATGTGTAATACATGATCGTTTGTAATACTTTGTGCTTCTGTGATAAACAATATTTATTTTTATGTCCAGAAATTCGAAATAATACGGAAGACAACGTTCAATGAATATGTATATTTGCAATACATTTTATTCTATTACATTTGAATGTCACCCTGTGTGACGTATTTCCCGCGCGGGCGCTGATTGGTCAAAAGCGATGGTACAACCTGTATATTTACTAACCTTGGTCAAAATGTTTGTTTTCGTTTTATACAGTGAAGTTGTTAGCGGAAATTTTTCTCGTTTGCTATTGGTCAATATTTTTTTATCATCAAGGTCATTGAGAATTGCGGTGGGGGCGGTGGGGGTATGTACAATTTATTATTCTGTGCGCACATGAGGGAATTTTTATTTTACATACATATGTATGTAATTTTTTAAAATAATAAACATTTTTAATTATATAATAATTATTACATGTTTAATTAAAATATCAATCTTATTAACTAATGATATACCTAATTAAAAATTAGAGATTTTAAACATGACACAAATTAATATATTGGTTGCCAATTCCAAATATTCTTTTATAATTACTTACATATTTGGAAAAAATTAATAAATAATTAAACAAAATGTATATTGTTCTAAAGGGTTCTAATAATTACTTCTCAAATGAAAATATTGTAGCATTTCGTTTCAAAAATACCTATCAAGTTAAAACAAGTGGATGTTTATAAAATGATAATATAAATAATACAGGAAAAAATAAGTTTAAGAACTTACAAACATGTTTTTATTAAATTATATCTATGATAAGTGCCCTTATCAATTTGTCAGAAATCAACAGGAAATAACTTGCAATATATATTCTACAAGAAATAAGTTAAAATTTGCGTTATTTCTCTAGAAAAATGCGTTCATTTATACGGATCTTATGAAGCAATTGTGATCATACTTACTATAAATTTAGAAAAATTTAATTAATGGTAAGATTTAATTATTATATTAATATAAAATTAAATATATCCTTACACTATTATTACATTTTATAGGTAATTTTTTAAGATATCTGAAGCATAACCTAAATTGTTTAAAATGATTGTAGTAGACAAAAGTTCTTTATATGAGAACATTTTGAAAGATATCAGACTGAATCCACTGTTTTTAGATAATTGGCATAAATTAAAATACATCAAATTAGACATCGCACAAGTCAAACAATTATTTTCAGTAATTCCAATAAACGATGAGAATTTCACAGGTAAACGAAAAAAACGAAAAATTAAGTTTTTAAGAAAGTTTTTGGTTGCCATGTATAGAAATCTTACATTTAAAGAAATTTCAAAACAAATACCAATGTTTCTCGGGACTCCTACAACCAAAATAAATGTTCATAGAGCGATAAGATATATGGTAGATAACAAATCTAGTTTAGTAAATTTATCTCATCCAGTATTAGGAACGTTGGATCAATATTTTTATGAAAACGGAATGATACAGCGACAAAATATCACAGATTATTGTACCGATATTATAAATACATATGAAGATTTCAATGCTTTAATGTGTTCTATGAAAGTATTTATTTCGGGTATAGGATTATTAGAAAATGTACATAAAGATATAAGAAGATATTTTGATGAATATAAAGCATTTACCGAAAAACATGAAAGAGATTTATACAGTGCTTTAGATAATTTTAAATCAGAATTGGCCCGAGAAGAAAATTCATATTTACATCAATTTTGGATAAGAACTGTAGTTGATAGAGCATTAGAAAGTGATTTTGTAGAAAAACTAAAGGAACAAGAATATATATATAAATTGTATACTGATTATCATGATGAAATGAACAAAAAATATGATTGGAAAAACTGTTGTAGAAATATGAATGTGTTTGAAGATTACTGCCAAAATATTGAAGAGAAAGGAATCTTTTCTGAAAGTTGTAGGGAGTTATTAGCTTACGTTTACAATGTCAATATTAGAGTATATGTTATAGATGATACAGATAATTATTCTAAACTTGATGATCATAATCCAGCATCACAAAATGTTTGCTATGTCTTAAGAAGCGATAATAGATTTCTTCAACTGGCTATCGATGAAGATTATTATAATTTAGAAGTTGAACGTGAAAAAAGAGACAAAATATTTGAGAAAATTTTAATGGAAATAGAAGTATTGAAAACATTGCAAGATATCGATGATTATTCAAAAAATGACTGTTTTATATTAGATGATGCCAATTTAAGAAATGATTTATATTCAAGTAGAATAGACACCTACCGATTTAATGAAGAAAATGATATATTTAAACTTTTAGTGTATCTTGAAAATGCAAGAGTAAGAGGAGATATGAGAAAGTACTTAGAGAAACTTACGTCTCAATTTCTTGGCCATAATGGAATTATACACTTTTTACGTAGAGCTTTCTTCAGAGAAAATGTGCAAATTTCTGGTTACGAGCTACAATATTTTATTAATTTAATTATGATTTCGCGTGTATACAATAGAAATACTTGGTTTGTTTATGATTGGCTTATGAATACAAATCCTCAAAAAAATTGGATCGTCGAAATGTTTTTATTTAGTTTAGAAAATTATTTTAAGAAGCAGTTACCAGAAAAAGTTAAATGGAGAGATTATTTAGATAAAATAGAAAACAAATATTATATATTTTTAATCACAATTAGGTTGCAAAATGAAATCATAACAATTGAATACATAGATAAACTGTTTCATCACTTAAGTAATGCGTCAACCGAGAACATAAAAACTGAGTTACTTAAAACCGATTTATCTGATTGGATGAATAAACTAGAAAACAATTCTTTTTCAACTGAAAAATACATTCAATATCATCAAATACAATCATTAATGGAGGGATATTATGAAGAAAATGTACTCAAGTTATTTAATGCAAATAAAAATCCGTATTTATTCCTTTCAATCATAAGAGAAAATATACCATTGGATATAAGTTGTGTTAAAATATGTGCCTTTATATTTAGTTGTTTATTAGAAGAAGAAAATATAGATGTATCTGAAGTTTCTATAAAAGTGCACAAAGAAGACGGTACAGATGAAATTATAACTACGACAGTAGCCGAAGATGAAGAGAGTCTTCTAATTAATCTTCATCTCAAACACAATCGTTTTCTTGTAAGAAATAAAAAGAAAAATAATGTATTAAAATTAAACTGCCTATATAATTGTTTACCAGTTGAAATACGCTTAAATATAACTGAAGAAAAATTTGTTAATAAGTTAATTAAATCTATAGAATCAAGTGAACAAGTAAGATATTTTATTCGAAAGAAGTCAAATCTATAAGTATATTGTGATATAAATTTATGAATGTTATGTTAATGATATTATTGAAAAAAATTTATGATTGTTTTATAATCTTAATGAAATATATTTTCTCTTTTGTTAATGAATATATGCATAATTTTTGTTTTATTTATTTTCCCAGTACAGCATATTGAGAACATCAAACTTTATAACTTTTGTAAAAATTTAAATTTTATTACAAACATGAAGCTAGATCCAAAACATCTTTTTTAGTAATGTTACCATAGCTACCATTATAAAGTACATAAAATAAGAACATAACAAGAATACAAAATATATAAAATACGTTCCTAATTTCATACGTATATGTGTCAAGAACCGAAGAAAGGTAAATAAAATAAAAACAAAAATATATAGAATTACAACACCTATCGCATTCAATTAAAGCAAAATTACTAGAGAATGCAATGTTGAATAAAACGCGAACCTATGATTTGAGTAACTATCGAATTTTATAACCTTTTTAAAAAAAGGTCAGATAAAAATAACAGAATGGATTTGGATGAAGAAAAACAAGATTGCTGCATCTGTGATCAAAAAATATATCAAAGAAATGGATATTCCGTAAATCAGTGTGTTCTACCTCACAGCGGTTCACTTCTCGGTAATGTAATCAGACGAATAGCGAGAATAAAAATCAATGAAAAATTGCTTCTGTGTGTGCAGTGTTATGATTTATTTGAACGATTAGATTTATCAGAACATACCATATCTGTCTTACGGACTCAAATCACAGATCAACTTACAAACAAGTACGGAAATGATGTTTCGTACCAAAATTTTATTGATATTGCATGTCAGACCGAAGAACTGCTTTATACAGTTAAAGATGACGTAGTAACAGAATCAATTAAAGTAGAAGAACCCGAGGGTTTGGATGATGTCGAACAGTCTGAATCTGCCGAAGCCAAAAAGACACATTCGTTTTCTTGCAAAGTGTGCAGTGTGTCGTTTCGGAAGTCGGCCGAGTTAAAAAAACACATGAAGAAACATAAAAGTGAAGTTAAAACATTCGAGTGCGAATTTTGTCAGAATATTTATCTGTCTAAAGCCGGTCTACAATGGCACATAAATCATAAACATAACGATGACAACACTGAAAACAATGAAAGTAATGAGCAAAATGAAAATGAGATTGAGAATGAGAATGAGAAAGAACAAGAACAACCTTCCGAAGATATCGATCCTTCTTTTGTGTTGGAGTGCAATATTAAAGTGGAAAAATTAGAAGAAGAAGATCTCCTTGTTGGAAATGTTGAAGGTACATTCTTTACAAAATTATAATGATTGCCAAGAACCTGACTAATTAGAAATAATTATAATCAAAAGTGTATTTATTTTTGTTTTGTCAACCTATTTGAAAATTTATTTACTAACATAAGATATTTATATAACCATTACTAAAGTTAAGTTTTTTAACTTGTTTCAAAATACTTGATACTTGCAATTTTTTCCAGAAGTACAAAATGATAATTCTGAATACAATAGTGAAACGAGCAAATCAAAAGCAACCGATTCAAAACCTAAGAGAAAACGTGGTCGGCCTTCAAAGAGACACATAAAACTAGAAACCGATGAATCGGAAAGCGCAGAAAAGAAGTCACGAGACAGTGAAAACTCTAACAATTATGATGAGACAACAGAAGATGAAGATTACGAACCGAGATCACATCCTGTTAAACCTAAACGTGGTCGACCAAGAAAAGATGATTTAGATTTTAATGTAAAGCCATATATTTATCCTTGTTCTCAATGTCCAAAAATGTGGAGAACGAAATCTGAATTGAAAATACATATGGTCTCACATAGTGATGTTAGGGCTCACGTTTGTGATGTAAGTTTTTTAAATATTTGTTTATTATATCAGTATGCTTATTTTTCTCAGTTAAAAGGAAATAAAATTATTATATATGAATAAAAAATGTGAAAATTTTAATAGATTTGCGGTCAGGCATATAAGAAACGAGCTGCGCTAGATATTCACCTCGGAATGCACCAGGGAATCAACCCATTCACTTGTGAGACTTGCGGGAAAGTCTTTACTCAGAAAGGGGCCCTCACCCGTCATTTACCCATCCACACAGGCGAAGCTAATTACCAGGTGAATAATAAATATTTTTAATTATTATCTATTATATTTAAGTTGTTTTTTAATATGAAAGTAGTTTTTTGTTCTTACACAATGAAATTTTTTTTTCTTATACTAATTATTTTCTCAGTGTGACCTTTGTGGAAAACGATTTATCCACCACACTTCATTCAGCATGCACGTCCTGTCGCATTCTGGACTCAAGGCATACAAGTGTGACATTTGTGGCCTCGGCCTGATGTCTACGTCTCACCTCAAACGCCATCTCAGAGCCCACTCAGGTGAAAAGAAGTACGGGTGTTCTCAGTGTGGCAAAAGGTTTGCGGAGAGATACAATCTGGCAGCACACGAGCGACTTCACTTCTCCCCTGGCGGCTCAAGCAGAAAGAAAATACACACATGTCCATTGTGTGGGGACTCGTTCCAACGCAGACAGAAGCTAGAGGAGCATCTTGCGAGCAGCCATAACAAGATACTCGATACAGAAGAGAACAGGAAATGGGCCGGGACGGTATTAAACAGTCTGCAATCTTGGAACCCTGCGGCTGCCGTTGGGAATATATCTGTCGTCAACGAAGGCACGTGTTCTCAGTCGAGCGATTCGCCGCCTGTCAATCTGTCCAACAACTCAGAGATGGCAGATGCGGTCGAGATAGGGTTAGCACAACAAACAAATGTGACGTAGAGTTTGCCGATTTGTTTTAGCATGTTGCTAACGGTGAAACAAAGGAAGAAGTAATTGTTGTCTCTAATTCAATGTACTTTATTATTAAAAAATAACAATCGTGTGAAAAAAAGGAGCACATCGCATATCTGGTATTGATATAGAAACCAGAATAATTCACGGTGACAACATAGCTAACCCGTTGGAAACATGTTAATTCGAAGTAAGATTTGAAATATGGCATATGTATATATAAAATTCATTAATTATCAATTGTACTTTCTATATTTGAAAAATGGTTACTGGAATGTGTTTTAATTCAGTAAAATATCTTCCATTTTATTTGTACTAAATTTGTTTTAAGTTTTTGCATATTTAGTATTTTTGATTTATATCGTGAATGTTATAAATATATGCCATCATTGAATAAGGATTATTATCATACTCTTTATGAAATGACGCCATTAGAATATCTGTATTATAGCTTTACATAACAATTATTAAAGAGAAGTTTTTCAGGAAAAGGTAGAATTGTTTATTAGATGCATAGCATCTGTCATGTGTTGATTCAAAATAGTTATATAATTGAGTTCATAGTTATATAATGCAGTGTTATCAAATTTCATTCATTCATTTCTACAATGAAAATCAAAAGAATTAAATTTGGTAACAGTGCTCTTTTATGTATATTCATATAAACGATTATTTAATATAAATAACCCTTAACCGGTAATGTGAATTTTTTATGCATGGTCTGTGAGATTGGTAATTTTAGTGACAGAAGAAAGAGACATTTATGCATGACTATTTCAATTTATTTTGATAAATTGTATAATTTATGGTAAGGAATGATAAAATACAAAAAAATAATCACAGCGTGTACCAATGCATTACAGAATGCAGTAACATAAAGAGAACTAATTACACTTGATATTATAAGAATAGGCAATGTGAAGAAGCTGCAAATCGGGTGGGGAGTAGGGTCCAGTAGAGTGAGAATTAGGTGGAGTTACAGGCTTATTTTGGAAATACCAAAAATGTATAAAAGATGCAGTCTTACAGACCGGTTAAGGGTTAAAAATGATAACCAATAATAATTATTTTGAACAAACAATTTTTTGGTATTACATACATATTTACATAATACCATAAATAGCGCTGTATAACCATTTACAAAAGTTATAAATTTTTTATATTATATTGTATAGTATCAAGTAATTCTTAATAATGTAGGTTAAGTGTTTATAAATGATGAATTGTAAAGAAAATGATAATATGGTTATTTGACAATTTTTAGTTATTTTTTTTTTTTAAGTATGTAAAAACGTTAAATATTTGTACACAGCACATTAGAGATACTTAGAACGAAAACGTAATTAATGTGATTAAAAATTATAATTTTGAAGATATTCAAAATGATTTTTTTAAAGATGTATGTAATTTCTTTTTAACAGTTTGAATTTTTGACACAGTACTTTTGATAAATCGGTTGTGCTAATTTATTTATTTATTTAATTATATGTTGACCTTGTTGAAAAGTATTTTAAATATATATATTTTATTACAAAACGTGTATCTTTATAAAAATCATTTGACGATTATTTTTTATTTTATTTTATTATGACAGAGTTACAAAACAATTATTTTAGTACAATGTGCCGATATTGTTGGTTGTATTTTGAAGTTATTTTAAATACCAACAACAGAATTGTTAATTAGTTTATTATTTAGTATTACATATTATTATGTACTATTATTATTAATATTATATTTTATATTCTAATCGTAGTTTTCTTGTGTTGAAACTGTATAGAATTAAATGATTGTGTTTTCTTTTTTAATTATTTTATTATCAATAAAATATCTTAAATATATTTATGAAAATTAATTTATTTACACAAATAAAAGTATACAATTGTAAATTTATTACAAATTTGTTATGGCAGTTAAGTCATTTAGATATAATAAAAATTATAAAATAACATTAAAAGTCAGAAAATTATTATTATAAGTAGAATCGCAGTAAAAACAAATTTAATTGTATACACCTTGCAATTAATTTGTTAAAAAATATGGAATTTAAAGAGTATTAGAAATCATCTTTTATTTTTTCCTTACATATTAATAAAATACCTAAAACTAATTTAATTTTAATTCATTTAAAACAACTTTTATACATATATACAAATTAAAAACATTTTCTGATATCATTACGTATAATAATGAAATATTTTTTACGTTGTTTTTTAATTTTTACAAGAATTCGAGGATATTTTATTCAAAATTTATAACCACAAATAAATAAAAAATACATCTTATAAATTATTTAAAAAAAGTAAATAAAATATTAAACTGATTGTTCTGCATTTACACATTTCACTTTGATTGATTCACCAAAATCAATCTTATAAACATTTAATCATCAAAAATAATCGATAGTTTTTCATTTATTTACTTCTGTTGAATCTATACAGGGTGATTCAGCACTGTCGTGCCAAACTTAAACCATAGATTGAGAAAAATATTTTAAGTAAAAAACTTCCAATAAACATGTGTCCGGAAATTTTTGGTTAGGGAACTACAGCCCACCAAAGATTTTCATCAAAATGAGTTTTTATTTAATATCTGGATAACCCTTTGTGATAAAATTATGAAATTTGGTATTCTGTTTAGTAATAATAAGTGTTATCGATTTCTCATATTAAACAATTATAATTTAGACCAGGGATGTATGGGGCCTATGGGCCCATCAATTTTTATGTAGTATTTTTTGTTCTTTAATTTTTTTATAAAGTTGGGTACTTATTTAAGGTTATATGACACAAAATACGTAAAAATATACTTTGCTTATTTGTCATAGGATAAACCGTTTTCGAGTAATATCGATAGAAAAGAAAGCATGCAGAATTTAACTTAGTACGGATGCTCCAAATTACAAAAAAAAAAATTATATTCTTGTTCTATGATTAAAGGTAGGAAAAAAAGTTCATATAAAGAAACCTCCTAATATGAATCCTCTAAGATCTATAGCCAGTTGTAATACTGTATTATGTACTTTAATAATTTGACTAAAAAACGAAACTAAAAATGGCTATTTGTTGATAAGGATGCATTTATTGAGGTATACTTATGTTAACTTTTTGTCTTAATTTTTATCATAGAACAAGAATATAAATTTATTATTTGTAATTTGAAGCATCCGTATTAAGTTAAATTCTGCATGATTTCTTTTCCATCGATATTCCTCGAAAACGGTTTATCCTATGACAAATAAGTAAAGTATGTTTTTGTGTATTTTGTATAATATAACCTTAAATAAGTGCCCAACTTTATAAAAATATTAAAGAACAAAAAATACTACATAAAAATTGATGGGCCCACTGACCCCATACATCTCTAGTCTAAATTATAACTAGTTAATATGAGTAATCGATAACACTTATTATTACTAAACAGAATACCAAATTTCATAATTTTATCACAAAGGGTTCTCTAGATATTAAATAAAAACTCATTTTTAGTAAAATCTTTGGAGGCCTGTAGTTCCCTCACGAAAAATTTCCGGACACATGTTGATTAGAAGTTTTTTGCTTAAAATATTTTTCTTAATCTACGGTTTAAGTTTGGCACGACAGTGCTGAATCACCCTGTATATAAAATATATAAAAATATTTTTTAATAATTGACTACATTTTAAACTAAAATTTTATGACGTATACACAAAAAATAATTTCAATTTGAATGAATTATCCTGGTCGATCAACCAAAGTGAACTGTGCAAATACGACTTTATATGTATAATGATAAATTATTTCATTATAATTTAATATTATCACATTATGTTTTAATGTAAACATTAACAATTTACAGTGTTTATATACAGTCAAATTAAAACACAACTACTTGTGTTTAACTGTATAATTATATTATCATATATTAACGACTATTTGACTCACTGTTTTAACATTTTTTTTAGATAAGTAACTAGATAATCTTAGCTAAGGTAAGTTATAACATTTTAATATTTGGTGTAGTCTGTCAGATAAGAACGTAACCGGGAAAACTTATAAACGAATAAGTAGAAATTATCGTCCTCTAAGTAAGACTCGGTTATTTAATACTAATAAAAATATCACTGAAACGCAATGAATAAACCGCTTGAAAATATGAAAATACATATTGCAATTTAGAGAACGTATTTCATTTCCAATGAAACCTCTCTGGGCATGAAATATAATTGTTGCATGCTTGGGGCTGTTGGGATTTAACGGAAAAATACCTGGAAAATTAAATGTGATACTTGACAACGGCAGTGTTTAATCTACTTATTTTTTTTTAAGTATGCCAGTAATGTTTTTATTAGACAGGTTGTATTTTTAATTCTCGATAATGCAAAGAACTAACAGAAACACAAAACGAGCCATTTGTTTAGTTAATTAATATATGATATTATGTTCCAAATAAGTGACATATAAATATAGACCTACCTACCTATTTAAATTTTATGGCATTTATAATTAAGTCTCTACATTTACTAACATTCAAATGCTTAAACTAAAAAAATAATTATATATTATACAAAACATCTTCATTTTTTGGTATTGTTTTTAAAATATTGCTAATTATTCACAATAAAATTGGATTATTAAAATTATATATAATTGGTATAAAAAAGTCAATAATAAAAAATATCAGAGAATGAAATAACATATTGCACAAACTATTGAATATATTAGGTCAGTATTTTTCTGTATAAATAAAATTCATTCATTTTGCGAGGTCAATCAAACAGAGGTATTCAAAAAGTGGACTATTTTAAATATTCCGAGATAAATTACTAATTATATAAGAGAGTGCATCTAAAATTAATAATAACTATTATAACAGGCTCCCATGGTGATCTCCTAATGATTTTTGACTTTGCAATATTATATTCTGCCTAACATTTCATCACATAATGCAGTGGACGTCTTAAATAATGCGGCTTATACCCGGAAGCCAAGAATCACATAACTATCTACAATATTTCAGTACAACCCTTGCAGTGAAAACTTAAATAAATTTAAAGCATTTTTGTTTATCGTGCGGAATCCTAGTTTTAAATAAAATAGAATCTGCTCTGTATTGCGTATTTAGTAAAGGCGTATAACCAAAGACCTGAAAGAAAAATATTTTAAATAAAATCAATATTAAAATAAAATAAAATAAATTGCTTACCTGTGTAAAGAAATTTATACACTTATGTCTTTCTTGGAAATGAGTATCGTCTTCTGAAAGCGAAACCGGACAACCAGGACATCGGAAAGTCCACCTGGACGTTACTTTGACAGGTGGTTTTCTCGTCAAATGTGATACGAGAAAATTCATCGCTATATCTTCACAGTTCATGTACTCGTCGACTTTATCTCTAATAGCTTGCGGTAACCAATGCCAGTACATGTACATATAGTATTTATGTACAAATGCTGCCCCTGTAATAAATTTTATTTATTAAACCGTCTCGAAGTGATTTTATTTTTTATTTCTATATTTGTAACTTCATAAATACCTGTAAGAACCATGCTAAATTCACAACTGTAGTTTGAGTTATAGAGCCAACTATCTTGGTAATTTAAATCCCATGCATGAAACCTTCCTGGAAATCCTACGATGCGATCTCTGTGCTCACGCCAAACACGGAACCCGAATATTATCTCATCGTGACGTAAATGTGCATCATCGTCAACAGACAGAACAGCTTCTGTTTCTATTATGTCCAGTGGTAAGAAACGGTTGTTTAAACTGTTCCTAGTAGCTTTGATCACCTAAGAAGTATGTTACAATTTAATTAATTTAATCAAAATTTGGTCTCTATTTCAGTTGATTATTACATGAAAACAAAATTAAAACACGCCAGGCATCAATTATTTTAGAATAGAAGAAATTCAAATTGTTTTGTTTCACATATTTTATGAATGTAACTAAGAAATTCTGATATTTCCTTTCTCCAACAAGATTAACAACCCTCCAGTCTGAATTTATTAACCCTTTAAATTTTATCCGAATCCTATTGAATAGACTTTTGTCTCAAATTCTGAAGATTATTATAAACACAGCACTGACTAACCAAACACAAAAAAATCGCGATTTATTTTTCATGGATAATATAATTGGACTATTTCATGACTTTTCATAAAATCTTTGTTCGCACTTATTAATGGGTTAAAATTATTGTCTATTAATATTAATTTATAATATTAGTATTATTTTTTTTATTCAGACAGTTATTATTTGGTGAAATACAAATTTGACAAAAACGATGTATAGAACCTTTTTGGTAAAGGATGTAATTTGCTTCAATTTTGTAGATTACTTTTAAATTTAAAAGAAAGTTTATGTTTTAAAGTGATGTTATTATTTTCTACTTACTGACACAGGGACTCCTATATCAGGCCACCTTAGATCTTCTAGAGGAGGTTTGGGTGAATTCCAAATAACTACAACCCTATTTAAATAAGGTAAGCTCTTAAGTCTTCCGATGGAATTTATAAGTACTTGTTCTCTCTCATATGTTAATATGACCACAGTGAACTGCTCTCTAGGGTTGTTTCCTCCTAGAGATTCACAAAATTCCTTGCCTGCACCACCGGCCCCTTTACCAATAGGTCTGAATCCCATTTCCGAGCCTATACGAAAGTAATATTTTTATATATGTATATTAATTAAGATCATAATTTTCTAACTATTTTAAGAGTCTTAATATCCAAAATCTAATAATATTATATTTTAATACGTACCAATAAATTTAGCATCAGAAGGAAGCAAAGTGTCAAAAGGTCTCTGAGGATAGAGCCTGAATGGATCGCCCCAGTCATTCCAAATTTCATGTTTATGCAAAGCTGAAACTGTGTAATTTCTTTTGAAAGCTGGACTGGCATAAGGAGGCTCAATAGGCCCAAGACTTTCTTCCGGTTCAGAATCTTGTACTATTGCATCAGTTTTGAGTGGAATAAAACTAGAATTGAATACACTAATTGCTGCGATATCGTCTATAGGTTTTGCCGGTATTCCTAACCGGTCTCTCAAAATAGCTACTATTACATCAACTGTATTTTGCACAGAACTTAAATAATTCTCCCAGATAAATCTACCTTGCCGGCGCAAAGACAGAAGATCAGCATCAGAAACTGTACGAAGCAAAAAATGCAGTTCAGTTATACGTGCTTTGGGCACAAAAATACAAGCCCGTTTCCAATCTATAACTTCAGAATAACTCAATTCAATCTGATCACCTCCTAAGACCACAGGAATAGCTCCAGAACGCAAAGCTTCATACAACCTGGCCTGTAAAAGTGTCGTCGAGATTAAATCTGGTGGATTCGGAGCAAGAATCAGGGCAAATGTAGATTCACGTAGTAGAGCTCTACGTAAACTGTCTGTTCCACAAAGACTCCAGTCTCCTATGCTAGCAGAAGTTCCTTTTTCTTCACTTGCAGGTACACATTCAAATCGGAAGTCAAATTTATCTGAAGTAGGTCCCCTTGCCATTTCACGAAGATGTTCGAGAATAAAAGAATCTAAATTTTCATCATCACGGAACTCGTTTTCATCATCAGGATAATAAGGACTTGTGCCATGGTTTGTAAACTTTTCTGCAATAGGTTTTGTCTCACCTTGGAATGATAAGAGATATTTTCTTCGTGCTGGTAGCATTGATGGGCTCTCCTGCCAAACATCACCCCCGGGGGGTCCGAGAATCGGAGGTACAATTACATCAAAGCGTTTTCTGTATATCGAACGAGAAAAACTCGATTGAATCAGAATAGCTCGTCCTGTATTGACTCCAGTAAATGCATCTCCTGATCCTATAGATAAGTCTCGCCGAGCTAGATTCAATAAAACATGATTTCTTCCATCCCCGCCCCAGTACGGTAAGTCATAGAGCGCTTTGGAATCGACAATTTTACGAGTAGAATTTTTAAATCCATTTGAAACAAGTGCTTCTCCTACTAAAACTAAAAACACGCAAGCATTTTTTGGTTCACGTATAAAATGTGGATTGTAGCCTAAAGTTTGTTTCAATGTCATTTTTAGAAAGCCATCTATATCCAGTCCAGGAAGAACGATAGGATATAAATCTGGGTCATACAAATAAACAGGAAACCCTGATGTCAAAGAACATCTCGAATAGTCAAAGCAGTTGTGCATAGAACACTCACGGCTAAGCCGAGATCCTATGGGATTTAGTAACAGTGGAATCGAGTCTGCTAGAAGCTGTCTAGGCAATGCGAGTTCAGGGGTATTTCTCTGTAAAGCTTCACGATATGAAACTTGTGCTTGCTCTACAGAGATTTTCAATCTGTCCAAGTCGGTCTGTTGACGTGTCAGTTCTTGTTTCAGGGCATCGATTTTTTGAGTGTGTGCCGTAATATCACTCTGCAATTTTTGACGTTTAGCTTCAAGATCTCTCAATTCTGCAGAGACAGAATTTTTTATTCTAAATAATTCTTCTATACGTATCCTTAAATCAGACGCTTTTAAAGCACTGTAATCGTCAAAATTTTCATAATGTGAGTGTGATATACTGTTACTAATATTTACAGAATGCTCTACTCTTGATAAATAGTAGTGAAAAATCAAAGGTCCCAAAAACAAAACAATAGTTACGGTTACTATAATACGTGATAGCCTAACATTTTTGCAGCAATGAAGGCAAGAGTCACTCATAATTTGATTATAAACCATTTTCGTATGATTTCGCAAAATCAAGTGTGATTTTTAGTCATGATTTCGAAATTTATTTGTAGACTGCCCCTAAAACAAACAAATAGGTACATAGTTAACAATAATAATTTAAAAATATTTACTTTTATATACAATTTACATACTTAAAAAATATATATTTTTAAAGCTTTTTCGATATAGCACAATATTATAACGTACATTTTGATAAACTGTATGATTTATATAAATAAAATATATATTTATTACTAATCATTTTTTAAACGTCAACTTTTGATTAAAAATATTATGATGTATACAAAGTTAGCGACCAGGGTTGCCAGCTTAGAAACTAAAATCCCTTTGAAATTTTTTTTCTATCGTATCTATGGGCAACTTAGAGCATATACTACTGGAGCCAGCCTTGCCGCTCGGCCGTGCGAACAAATCTCTCGATTTCGTAACCGCTTGATTTCGTAACAGGGCTATCTTTATTGTGAGGGCGTGCGCTGGTTAAGATTTTTAAAAATCGACGAACCACTTCATATGTATGTATGTACCTATTGGATTTTAATAATAAACAATCAATTGGTATAATTATTTATTTTATTATTATAAATATATGTTTAACATGTAAATAACTTCAACAATGGTGTAAACACATTTGTATTTGTCACCAATAAATAGCTATTCAGCACCCAGTAATTGAGAAAAGAATCAAATGGAATGAAATACCATTCTGTTTTATTCCGGAATCTGAACGTAAAAGATATAGCAAATTTTCAATCTGAATGATGTTTACCGGATTCTCAAACTTTGCTAAGCCTCACTTAAGTTTATACGGTGCAAACGGGCATTATTATTTCAAGACAAGTATTTTCATATTTAGATGCATCTATTCTTAGTTTTGTATTAAATGTATCAATATAAATACATAAAGGTGGTATTCTCGGTCTTGCTTTAGCTACTGTAACTGCTTTATGCAGTGTTGCCATTGTAATTTTACAATATTCTATATGAAGCTCTTGTAAACATGGACACTGTTCTAAAAGTGCTATTGCACCTCTGTCTGTAACATTATTACAACCTAATACATTAACGTGAGTTAGTTTTCCATTACTTGCCAGACTTTCTAGTACTTCATCATTTATTATCTGTGAAAAAAATTAGATTATCTATTATTTCATTTATATTTAATTAATTTGAAAACAAAAAAAAAGAAATTGAAAACTCTACCTGTTCTAATCCTTCCATATTGATCTTCTTTAATTCTGGTAGCTCTGCCAATCGCATGATCCCTTTACTCGTTACGGGGGAATAATTGATATGTTCAAATTGTATATTTTCCAATAAATGGCAATTCTCTGCCATGATAGCCACTGTATTGTCAGTAATTGAATTACGCACATCTAAATGCAATGACTGGAGATTTTTTAAAATACCTATATCGCATAACTCTTCAGTATCATATCTTCTACATTTAATTCTTAAATGTTCTATTTGAGGAACTGTTTTGACAAGATCATTTATTCTCAAATATTTTCTTGTGCAAAGATAAAAGTTTTTTAAATGTTTAACTTTGTTTAAATTTCTAATTATATAATCGTTCTCTATATGATCACAGTACTGTATATAAATAGATTCCACTTTTTCATTAAGTTTATCAAAGTTAGGTTTGTTCAATGTAACTATAGAATATAATAATAGAGACTTTAATTTTGGTTGAGAAATAAAAATGTTTTCTAATTGTTCATCAGAAATGTTTACAGAATCTAACTTTAGTTCTGTAAGAGAATGAAGTTTTTCACATAGCTTTTCAACTCCTCCATCTGTTACACTACAACCTGCAAAGATATTATTGAAGTTAAACTTCTCATTTGGTTTTGAGATGAAAAGAAATAAAATAATAACACCAAAGTGGTGGAGGATTAGTTAGTATGTTAATTTGTACTCGTCAGTCTGAGAGATTACCCAGTAATTGAGAAAAGAATCAAACGGAATGAAATACCATTCCGTTTTATTCCGTAATCTGAATGTAAAATATATAACAAATTTTCAGTCTGAATGACGTTTACCGAATTCAAACAGGTTGGCAGCACTGCAAAACTTTTTCAGACTGCTTGGACGTAATAAACAATAATTGAACGTAATGAAATTATTGGCGGTGAATACAGAATTTTACAGAAACTGGAATTAAACGTTAAAATTTGATTCCTTATTTACTTAATTTTATATTAATACAGATTTTAGAATATGTAAAATAATTAAATCTATACAATTGTACATTTTACGTGTATTTATATTTACATTTTCTTCTTACGATTTATTCAATGTTATTTTAGAAAAGTATTTATCTATCCATTTATAGTTAAGCTGCGATAATATAACTAGCTGTTAGTAGCCTTCTAGTAAAGTAGTGTGAACCCAAAGCAGCCACTGCTTGCTGCTTGTGTGACTGCGGTCTAACTATATTGTTTTGTGTGTGTAAACTTTAAAACATACCTTTTAATGATAAACAGTTGAGGGAGTCACAATATTGAGCAATCAATTCAAGTACATTATTGTCATATACATGTGCAATGGATAGAGTCTTAAGGTTTGTACTATTGCATAGCTTCAAAGGAGGTTCTAATATAGGCTTGTAAAATGAGCAGTATTGAGGTACACGTATTCCTACACCAAGTTTTTGTGTATATTTCCATAACTGACGACATAATCTATGCCAACGTTTACAAACTAACTCAACATTAACTCTCTCCTTGAAAGTCAATAGTTCAAGTATGTGCAGCAAACTGTCATCATTCAATATATCTATGCTTACTTCTGACATGAGCTGTAAAATGTATACGTAATTCAGTACAATAATATAACAGATATTAACCTATCTCTTGGGGGGATCATGACTCCGTGATGACCCCTTTATTTAATTTGCTTTGATTTTATATTTTTTTTCTGAAACAATATACATTATTCTAAACAACCGGTGTATATCAGCCGTATTCATAATCGTTCCTTATCTCAAGGGCTCCTCAGATATTTAAGCCTTCCTCAAGGAAGGTAGCGACCTGCCTTGAGATATAAGGAGCCTTGGTTGTCAAGGAAGGTTTATGAAACGTAAATAGAGTAACAAGGGATCCTTATTCCTCAAGATAGAACTATGAATACGGCTGTATATCTCTGTTCAACTCTGTTGACATATTTCGCTCATTAGCATGCAACAGCATGCAATGTATTTGTTTTGTTTACCTTTTTATTATGACAAATACCGAGGTTATGTTTACTAAAACTGTTGTATTTCAATTAATAATTACTTCGAAAAGATAATTTTCTGTTTATTAATCAGAATAATTATTTAATTATGTACCTGTGTTATGTACAATACTTTTTTCGGTTTTATATTTATTGTTCTGTGGTTTTATTAACATACACTCACCCCACTCACCGCTTGAATTACCGTCGTTGTTGGTAATTCAACCGCTTGAATTGCCGACGTCGAGAGGGGCCCCCAAAACCGTGCCAACCTCAACGTTGATTGGTGAATTTAAATTTCGCGCAGAAATAGCAATCACGGTAGTATTATGGAGGGGATAGGAGAAGGTCGGCAAATCACGCGTTTGGCCCGTCGGTAAATCAAGCTGTCGGTAAATCAAAGATCGGTAAATCGCGAGATGAGTGTACAATTTTATTTGTTTATTTTACATTGGTAGCACTTCCGTCGCTGGCTGTCGCCAACTTACCTGTTGAATTACAATTGCAGAATTTATAAAGATTTTCCATTATTGAATTTAGTTACTATATACATATTTCGATGGCGTTTGCTAATGAAAATTGGTCAAAATTTGTGGAAGATCAAGAGAATATATTAGCCAATAAGGTAAATAATTATACATAACCTTAAATATGCCGCATTTAAAATGTTTAAAACCAATTCTATGATTTTGTTTGGAAATAAAATAACATATATGTACATATTTTCAGTTGGAGATTTCTAGCAATGACACAAATTCAAAAAGAGATCTTCCGAATGAAGATGCTCCAGAAAAGTTCAGTCCTGCCGAAGCTAGCCTTTTACAAAAAATTATTCGCAAAGGTTTAGTAGAAAACAAAAATGATATTGAAGTGCAAAGAAAAGATCCTGCTTCACCTCTGTATTCTGTTAAAACATTTGAAGCACTGCGGCTGTAAGTTAATCAATAATATTTAGATACAAAAATTTTAATTATGTATACAAATTTCAGAAAACCAAATTTACTTAAAGGAGTTTATGCAATGGGATTTAATGCACCGTCAAAAATACAAGAAACTGCATTACCTACATTATTAGCAGATCCTCCTCAAAATATGATAGCGCAGTCACAATCGGGGACTGGAAAAACAGCTGCGTTCACATTAGCAATGTTAAGCCGTGTCGATGCAACAAAAGATTATCCACAGGTATTTTTTGTTTATCTTAAATCCAGGCAAATTTAAAAAACTTTATAAAATATTACATTTTTTAATTAAAAAAATAAAAATAGCACCCAAGCTCTGATTGTAATAGTTAAAATTTAAAATAATTATAATTACCTATTGTTTAAATTATACTTCCATAAAATGCTAATCATAATAATCTCCTTTAGTAATTTATTTTACAATTTCAGGTATTGTGCCTGTCGCCAACATACGAATTAGCTATCCAAACAGGAGAAGTTGCAATAAAAATGTCTCAATATTGTCCTGAAATTAGAATGAAATATGCTGTACGTGGAGAAGAAGGTAAATGCAAATTCAATTATTTGTTAAATATAAAGTTGTGTCTGACATAGGACATTCTAAACTATGTAGGAGTAAATTGTAATTTATGATTTTTTTACAGTTGATCGTAGAAGTCAGTTAACGGATCATATTATAATCGGAACACCAGGAAAAGTTCTGGATTGGGGTGTTAAATTTCGAGTTTTTGATTTATCTAAAATAACTGTCTTCGTGTTAGATGAAGCTGATGTTATGATTGCAACGCAAGGTCATCAAGATCAGTGTATTCGTATACAAAAGTGCCTTTCGAAAAATTGCCAGATGATGTTTTTCTCAGCCACGTACGACCAAGATGTTATGGATTTTGCAGAAGTTATTGTTCCAAATCCGTTGATTATTAGATTGCTGAGAGAACAAGAGAGCCTCGACAATATTAAACAATACTATGTTAAATGTAAAAATCAACAAGAGAAATACATGGCTGTTACAAATATTTATGGAGTTATAGGGATTGGACAAGCGATTATTTTTTGTCATGTAATTATTATATTTTTAGGAATGTGGATTTTACAACTGACTAATGTTTACATTTTTAGACCAGAAGAACGGCACAATGGTTAGCCGAAAAGATGACTGCTGATGGACATGCCGTTTCTGTATTAACCGGTGATTTAGCTGTAGAACAAAGAATTGCAGTGTTAGATCGTTTCCGAGCTGCTAAAGAAAAAGTATTAATTACAACCAATGTAATGGCAAGAGGTAATGGGTACATTTATTTACTTATAGTATCGATGTCTCAGAAAAACCTAATTTCACCAATGGCATTTTTATTGAATACGTAGATATTTCTGTTACTATATAGTTGCATTATTTTAGGAATTGATGTTGAACAAGTAACTATTGTTGTTAATTTTGATATGCCGATGGATGTAAACAGACAAGCTGATTGTGAAACGTATTTACACAGAATAGGACGCACAGGTCGATTTGGAAAAGCTGGAATAGCGATAAATTTAATAGACTCACCAGAAGCAATGGCAATTTGCAAAACAATTGAAGGGCATTTTGGAAAGAAGATAAGTTATTTGGATGCTGAAGATTCTGATGAAATAGAAAAAATCGGTGTTTAATTTAAAATTATTTATTTATAAGTTTTATTGATTATTTATATGATTCTAGTGCTATAATTAATTAATAATGTATTGATGTACTTTTGCTTTCATTTTATTTTGGTTCTTATAATTATATTTCATTAATCTCTCCGTACTTTTACGTTATTAATTTTGAAAACTCTAAACTAGTGTTTTCCAACCATTAATGTTATTAACTAAATATACATATTGAAACCGAAAATCTTTTAAATTTTAAGATTAGCTAACGTACATGTACTTTAAAATAAATAAATTTCATACAGAAATACCTATATTATCTACATTTATGACCTTCAAAAACAGTTGTAAAACTAGACTATCTCTAACATATCTTTCTGTCACAATTCAATGCTTAAGAAATATGTTTTGCAACAAAATAGAATTTTTCTAGTTATGCCAGGCGCCAAATATTTTGGAATGGATTTTTTTTGTTTTCGTAATATGGTTTTTTAATATCATTAAGAAATTCTGAAGGGACGAGTCAATTTTTGTTAATTTTGGATCTTTCTTTTAGCTTTACGGCAAAATCAGTTGTAAATAAAATTAAAACTAATTAAACTATAAAAAAGGCTCTGTACAAATGTTTCATCCGATTTGTAATTCATCGAATAATGATCATCTAAATTTATTTAAATTACTGTGCAATAGATGGTGATTATTCAGCGAAGTACGAATCCTTTATGTATAAATAATTTATTTGAAAAATATCTAGTTTTACTGTAAGTTGAAAGGAAACCGAAAAATCAGTGAAAACTAATTTTTGTCCCTTTGACACATTGGAGGTGACAAAATCTGGATTTTTTAAAATTATTTCTGAATTTTGTAAATTTTTCTGACTTTGCTTCTGCCCTAATAATCAAAGATGACTTATTTCTTAATTTTTTCCTTGTTTGATAAAAATATTAAACGTTATATTTAATCATGGATACTTGAGGGGGGAGAGGGGGGTGAACTCTTGCTGTGAATATTTATACCAATTTAGTTGAAAGGAAATATGCAATGTGAGATAAATGTTAACTACAACAAAGTCTTTTACAATTTGTAATTTGATATTATTTTGTATTAGCGTATTGCTTGAATGTTGATAAAGAAGAAGGTTTGATTAAAAAAATAGAAATAAATATATTTTTTAAGTTAATTACAGTGTCATACCAATCTTTATTGAATTATGTTTAATTTTGTACATATATATTAGTTGTGAATTTCTTACTAGAATATTATTTTTCAGATAAGAAATGTTAAATGTTTCATATACAGTTTTTTGTATTTTAAGACATGAATAAATTAAAAAAATAATTTTTACATTGATTTGTTTTAAATTTTATCTACTAATTAATATTAAAACCCGTTCACGTTTTTAAAAAATACTTGGGGCCTAAAAAATCTCATTACGTCTCTGACTAGTAAACTTTGAAATTAACATAACCTCAAATTGCAATAAACAACCAATCCGACAAATATACTTGTTGACAGTTATCGTGGGTATACTTTATTATTTATTATTATTCGAATAGTAGAATATTAATTTATTAAAAATGTCACTACCGAGTAATAGTGCGACAACTCAAGCTAATTCTCAACCATCAAGCAGTGCAGAAAGTCCCACAAAACCAATGTCTTTTCAAGATAATATACATCATTTTCAGCAACGAAAGAGAGAAGTTTTTAATTATAATCTTAATGAAAAATTACTTAAGTTAGCCCCATATTCTAGTTGTCAGGTAAAACATAATTCATATTGTATTCGTAACTTATAATTGATATTGAAAATTATATCTGTAGGCTGAGAATTGTCAACCACAATGTAATGGTTGGAAAAAACCAATGCAAGCTCAAAACGATGTGAGGAAATTTGAAGACCCATGTAGATGTTGTACACATTCATTACGTAAGTTATTGGAAGTATTAAAAAAAATTTTTTGTGTTATAATAATTACAGACAGCTCGGTGTAGTAATGTGCGGGGCCCTGGGTAGCTGAACAAACAAGGCCTCTAACTCACCACTAATATAAATAAATAAATGCTTATTTTCAGTTAATAAATATTTATTAATAATAATTTTGAATTTTTTAAATATTTATTGAAACTTTATTTTGTGGGGTCTCGGGGCAGCTGTCCAGTTTACCCTGCTGAAATCCAGCTCTGCAACACTTTTAATACTTAAAATAGATTTAATTGTAAACATTTTTCAGGGCATCACATATCGCATTTGGAATCTCATGGAGAAAATGAATTAAATGCGTTGTTAGGAATGGTTGTAGATTTGGAGAATATAATAACACATCTTCATCGTGAAAGATATTACGATACAAAGAAAATTTATGAATATTTGTACAGGGTAACAATAATAACAATATTTATTATAAAATTTATCTTTAAATGTTTTATTAAATTTGATTATTTTAGTTATTACGTACATCGATTATGAAAATTACAAGACCGGTGGTAATGGATTCGCTGGGACAACCACCTTTTGAGCAACCATCAATAGCAAAAGCTACGCATAATTTTGTTTTACATAAATATAGTCACTTTGCACAAGATGAACTAAAAATGATGTATGATTTGGCTAAAATGTTCATACATTGTCTCAATCATTGGGAATTAGAGAGTTCTAGTGTTAAAAAGAATCTTACCACACCAGATGAAATTTCAGCATACAAAATTAATTATATGAGGTAAAATTAATAATAAAACATTCAGTGTAATGAACGTGAGATAATTTAGTATTTTTTCGTCTATGAGATACCAAATAACAGTTGTTGTTTCTCTATTTTGTTTCATAATTCATAAAATTACTTATTGTATTTACAGGTGGCTAATTTTCTGTCGAGTTCCAACATTTTGTGATTCACTGCCACATTATGATACAACGTTAGTTTTCGGTCGTACTTTATTGAGAGCTGTTTACAAATCAGTCTGTAGAGAAATGTTGACAAAATATCAAAGGGAACAAGGTAGAATGCCAGCTGAATGTCGAGTTCTTGCTCTAACTCACTTTCCACGTTTTATTAGTTTATTTGAGAAAGAAGTTTTTTCAAATAACTCTCCTATTTGGGATCCTGAATTCAAACAGGCATTACCTAGTCATTTACAAGCCCATATCGAAAGTAATAGATTAAAAGGTAATTAATATTGTAAAAGATTTGCAAAACTCTATATTAAAGTTTTATGTTCTACATTTAAAAAAATCTAAATTAAAAATATAAACTTTTCACTTATTTTATTAGCTCAACAACAAAAAGCAGGTGAATTTGAAAAATTGAATCCAACTGAAAAAGAAGGATACACAACTATAAAAATCAGTGAAGGTAGAACGTCACAGAAAAGAGCAAGTGAAGTATTAATTAAAACCGATGCTAAAAAATTACAAACCGAGGAAGACCCGTTATTAGAAATTAATGATGAGACCGTCGCAGAAGTTGTTGCAGTAATAAACGATCCTAAATACATGGCTGGTCCTGATGTAAGTATATTGTTTATCAGTGTATTTATAATTTTAATAAAATATAATAATTTATTTGTTTAGACTGTTTTTGAAGAAAGTATCTTAGGATATGAAACAACAAAACGTGAAGAACTAAATGGCAAAAAAGAGTTCCATATCATCAGTAATAGTTTGACAGAGAATGTTTCAAAGAAAACTATGCTTTGGCTTATCGGCTTACATAGTGTTTTATCACATCAGTTACCAAGAATGCCTAAGGATTATATAAGCCAGCTTGTTTTTGATCCGTAAGTGTATTTTTATAAATAAAAGTATAATCAATTTCTGTTTTTATTTTTAAATATTTTGAAATGATTACTTACAGTAAACATAAATCGTTAGTTCTGATCGAAGACGATCGGCCAATTGGAGGAATATGTTTTCGTATGTTTCCCACGCAAGGATTTACAGAAATAGTATTTTGTGCAGTTACTGGCAACAGACAAGTGAAAGGTTATGGAACACATATGATGAACCACCTAAAAGATTATCATATTAGTAAAAATATATTAAATTTCTTGACATTCGCAGACACATTTGCTACAGGTAAAAAAACAATTCTTTATAATACAGTGGAAACTTGGTTTTATAAAAAAATTATTTGCAATAATCTGAATGATTTCTACTATACAATACTTGAATAAAACTTAATATTTTGAGTTTTCTAAAATTAGCTATTATTGTTTATTTGAACTAAATTTGTTTTCAATATTTATAGGATATTTTCGTAAGCAAGGTTTTTCGACTGATATTAAAATGCCTGCAGATATGTACCAAGGCTATATAAAAGAGTATGAAGGAGCTAATTTAATGCATTGTGAACTTAATCCAAAAATTATATACACGCAGTTTAGTTCAGTAATCCGTAAACAAAAAGAGGTAATATTACCTACAGTTTTATTTGAATATTATCTGTTTAACAGTTATTTTATTTATACTGATTACTTTTTAGATCCTAAAACTATTAATAAGGAAACAACAAGAACATATGTCCCGTGAACACCCGGGTCTGGTTTGTTTCAAAGAAGGTGTTCGAGGTATCCCATTAGAAGCAATTCCAGGTATCCGTGCTGCGGGCTGGAAACCCCCACCGAGAATGACACGAGGTGCAGGTCTTGAAGAATGTAATGGTGTTGAAAAGTTATACGAAGTTCTGAAAGGTGTCCTAGGTTCGGTAAGTATTGTATATTATGATTTACATTCAATTGTTGGTTTTAAAATTTTTAAACTTTTATAAAATATACTTTTTTGCAAATTGTATTGGCATGAGTAAATGTATATATTAACTTTTTAATTTAAGGTAACTAAGTATCATCATGCTTGGCCGTTTGTGAAACCTGTCAAAAAAGATGAAGTACCCGATTATTATGATCACATTAAATTTCCTATGGGTAAGCGTTATAAAAATTGCTTTCTGCAATATATTTATATACAATAATGTATTGTTATTTTTAGATCTTCAAACTATGGGTGAAAGATTAGAGAAACGTTATTATGTTACAAGACGTTTATTCATTGCTGATATGAAAAGAATATTTACAAATTGTAGGTTATACAATGCTCCTGACACACAGTATTACAAATGTGCCAATTTAACGGAAAAATATTTTCAAACCCGAATGAATGAAGTTGGATTGTGGGATAAATAAATTATAAATAATAAATGAAATTACACTCACGCACAAAAAGATATAAGTTTGGTAAAACTGCAATAACTTTAAATAATAACCAACATTTTTGACTTAAAATTTTTACTCTAAACTTTGACACAATCATCAAAGGAAAAAAAGAGAATCACCAGTAAAGAGAATATATAAAATTAGTAAGTTAGCAGACCAAACGTTATAATTGATTCCAAAGAATGGACTCTTTGTAAAAAATCAATAAGGTTTCTGTTTTGTGGTTTAGAATGTAGTGTACATCTAAAGTAGTAGATCGTGAGACTATACAAAACGTAAAATTACGTTTCCTGCCAATAACGTGTTAGCTGCAGATTTTTGTTATATCTGATCAAGTTATTCAATATTCATTGATAAGTTTTTTTTTATAACGTAATGGTATTTTTATAATAGAAATTAATTAATTTTATAACGTAAAAGTTAAAATTTATTACGTTAATTGTAATAAAATAATTTTTCTGAGTTATATTTTAAATAGTTATTCAATCTCTGCTAAATAGTTTACATCAGGGGTTCATAAACTTTTCTGTTCAGAATAAAAACTTGGACTCCCAAGATTTGATATTTGGGAGGGGTTTTATGACGATTTTTTGACATATAATATTACTGGCCATTTTGACTTAATTGATTAAATCACCATTCTCAGTTCTGACTCAGTATCCGATAATATTTTGAGCATACATCGCCTTCTAAATTTCTGACAGTTAAAATTAAATCGTAATCATGTTCGTACCCTTGATTTATAATTATAAACCCCTGGTCTACATGTTCTCTACACTACACCAAAATGTAGATCTTTATTGATGTATAAACATACATTACAGAGATAGATTCAGGTCCGGATTTAGAAATTTGCCGCCCCTAGGCAGTTGCGAAAATTGTCGCCCCCCTTTAAATGGTAGAATAAGTTTGGTACGAAAAGTTTAAAATTTTTAGGTTTTTTATGTAAAGTTTTTTTTACAAATTTCCGCCAAAATTTGGCGCCCCTTAATTTTTGCCGCTCTAGGTATGTGCCTACACTGCCTGCATAGTAAATCCGGGCCTGGATAGTAGTGGATAGATTGATTATTCATTATTGTATACCAAGGAAATAAAAATAAATATACAAATTGTATAGAAAATATATTTTAAGATTTTTTTTTTTGGTATTTTTTTGAAGTAAATATTTATTGTATTATATTAAATCTGATTCTAATTTTTAATAAAAATCAAGACAATTAATTTCTTTTATTTTTCTAGAATTTCAGAATTAGTTTTATGTACATCATGAGCTAAGTTAAATAATTCTTAGATAGTTAAGTAAGTAATTAGATATGAATTATTTTTGTTTTAAAATTTCATAAATCAAATTTCATATTGCAATTAATTAATTACAATTTTACTTTCAAATTTCCATTATTGGGAAGTTTTAAAAAATAATAATTAAAATAATAATAATACTACGAAGGGTATTAAGAGAAATTGCGTTTTAAAGGCGAAAAATTATTAAAAACCGATACGGAATAAATATTTTTGATATTGGTATACAGTGGCGTAGCTATTGGTTGACAAAACCCCACTGGGGGCGCCGAGCTTTTTTACCGGAGGTGCATCGACCTCTAATTATGCCACTGTGAATAATATATTCTACACTTCATGATTCTACATAAATATTAAGAAAATATTTCCTTCTCAGGTTACCAACAAATTATATTAAAAAATCAAACTCAAAATTCAAAACAACCGTGACATTTATATAGTATTTTTAAGACCCCTGGCTTATTATAAGTATGAAATGAGCTGCACATCAAGTATTCACACTTGTTGATAGTTGTACAAAAAGAATGTTGTGAACTTTTTATTACTTTTTTTTTATTTATTTACTCTGAAAGTATAATATTTTTTATATAAACAATTTGTAGATAAATCTCCTGTAGATGTTATTTGTTTAAATTTGTTACTACATTAGTGTTAATTGTGTATAATACGTTTTTACTAAAGTTTTTTGTTCGTTTTTAAGACTGATTATGGTAAGTTAGTTTTACTTTTTTTTTATTTCTATTCTCATTTTAAGATAATTTCCTGTTATAATGATTAATTAATTTTCATTATGATCTGTACATGTACTATTTACATGCTAAGCATTCTTTTTTAATTCATGAATTTATCAGAATACTTCACGATAACTAGTATTTCAAAACAATAGAAAATAATAAACGACTCAAGTAGGTAATATGATTAAATGATTATTAACGATTTCGTGAGTCATACAGTTAAATGGTTTTATTGTTTTAGTTGTACGACAATCAAATATAAATTTATTAATTTATGCTTATAACTTATAACCAAAAAAATCTATAAAACTTATTTAAGTACATTATTTGAGTAGTTATAAATGTAGATACTACTTCCTACTTACATACATAAGTACAAATATTTAATTAATACAATACAAATTGTTATTAATGGGTAAATTAATTATACATTTTTACTATAACCTACAGATATATTTAAATTTTAAATTAAAAATGTATTAATTAAATAACACATTATAAGTTACTTAACTTTTTTGGACAAAAATAAAACAACCAATTATTAAAATTTGCGTAGTTAACTTTTGTCAAACAGTTGGGTAATTACTCTTTTATCCTTTTAAGGTCGGTCCACTATTGTGGAGTGTTCTTAGAATTATATACATTCATATGTTATTTCTTGACGTATATGAATAAGTTTTTACCTGCTTCTTTTTAAGAACACATTACTTCATGTACCATCAATGTTCGTATTTTTTGTTCTCTTCACACTGTACAGGTGATGTGGATGAGTTATTATTAATTTTACATTCAAAATAATTTTGAACATACAATTAAACATTTTTAAAGTAAAAATACGGCACATATTTAGTATACCGGTGAACAAAAAAATCTGTATACGGTGACTACAGTACTTTGGAAGTATACATCACATATAAACTTAGGAAACATCTTAAAATATTCACCCTATAGTCTAGTATTGATTATAATTAAAGTTTAAAATCAATTCGATAAACAGTTATTTAGCAAAGTACGTTAATAAAAACACCTGTAGGTATCTGAAGAGCAAGTGGAATCATTTTTTAGATACTCAATCGTTTAAACTTGACTTTATTTGTTTATTCTACCTGAAAATTTAATGCATTCAAATAATAATTATTGTAAAAATTATAATTGCTGAATAAAAAAATATATTAATTACCTACACCATAATGTTTTTGTTTAATTTTATTTAAAAAACTGTAATTATAAAACGGTTTATTGAATTGATTTGAAATTCTTCATGAGAGACTATATATAAATAATGAACATTTTAAGCATTGGCAAATAACACAACGTTGAAACGTCAACCTGAGAATTCAAATTGTGTAAATGAATGAGCCTGGCACGATATATTTAGTGGTTTTTATACGAAAAGTATTTGAGTAGTACCTATATATATACGTACCTAATAAAAAAAACTACTTATGCCCGGTATTATAAAGAAATTGCATGCAAGCAAATTTGTTTCCATGCAAATTTGCGATTTGCAAACGCTATCTACTAGGAGTCAAATGTAAAAAATATATCAAGACAATTTGACTCCTAGTAGATAGCGTTTGCAAATCGCAAATTTGCATGGAAACAAATTGCTTGCATGCAATTTCTTTATAATACCGGGCATTAAAGTGGTAAAGAATGAGAGAACCACGTTAAATGTTTTGAGGTAAACTATAACTAAAACCGTGATTTTATGGATTGTAAAATTCCTGACAAAAAATTATTTATTTATCTATAAATATATAAAATCGGGATCAAATGAAGTAAAGCGTGAGTGAATGAGACGCAACGAACTAACTTACCTAACTTACAATAAGGGTGAGCGTAAACTTTCATAGAAATTTGTTCAGAAATTTCATAAGCCACAAAATTAGTGAAGTTTATTTTGATGGTGTGAGCGCAACTACAAGAAATTTTTTGTCAACTTTTATAAAATTATAGTAGAACCTCGATTATCCGGACTAAATAGGGATTAGGATGGTTCGGATGACGAAAAATCTGGATAATCGTGAGGAAAAAGATCTAGTATGGATAATTTTTATACTCTTTTAAACTGAATCAGTGAGAATTCCACTGGTTCCTTCAGTGAACGTAAAAGTCACTGAAAATCAGTAATGTACGAATATACCAGTTCTCACTGATCATCCAGTGATTTTGGCCATATTTACAATGATCCACTGATTTGTTCAGTGACTACCTACTGAAAATTATGTTAAAATTATCTATTTTGTACAATCCAAATAATATGTTTTATTTTAATTATTTTAAATATGGTATATGTATCAATTTTTATTACTTATCTGTAATTTAATATTTCTAAAATTAAATACGCAAATTCTTTATAAGTATATACTTTTTCAATAAAATACCTACCTGCTTTTGTTAGAGAACTTCTGCTTCATCTTATCGTATCTTATGTGTCTGATAACAGGAATACGATGTAAATATTTAACTTACTGATAATAATTACATATATACTTGGTACGCAATATTTGATCTGGGTATATTAATTATTATTTTATAGTCGCAATTTCTTTATATTGTTCATATGGCATAGATGTATAAGTACCTATTTAATTAAATTACAATCTTACAATTAATGACTTCTTCATTGACGTGATTTTCTGGGATTGTTAACAGTTTATCTCCCGCAATTACCACCAGGGTTGGCTTACTAAAAATGTTTAAACCCTGACAGTGGCGGACTAAGGAAGATTGGTACTCCCCACCTCCTAATTAAAAAAAAATGATTACGTAATTATTGGGCGCACCCTTATACAAATATTCAAATTTGGTCTAATTTTCTTCTTACGTTACATCATGTCTATTATCTACAGTGAAATGTGGTTAAGTGGGAAACTTCTATAACTAGAATGCATACTGAGGTCCCGTCACTTCTACTTTTAAACCTGTATAACTGGATAAATGGGACACCTTTTGAGGTGGGATAAAATAACTGGTCCCTTGAGATTCCAGTTATTCAGGTTCCACTGTATATACCATAAAGGCAGTCCCTGAGAAAGCTTCAATGAGACCCTGGCCAACCCTCATTTTGAGGGGCCCATACTGCCCTCCCCCCGAGCATAAGAACATTTCAAACAAATTTCAAACTAATAAAATTTTTATAACTTCCTGATATTATTTTAGTATTAAAAATCAGGGGGTTTTTAAGAAAATTTTCCTTTTTTGGTTTTCTACTTGTACTTTTTCTACAAGGTGTATCTTTTATGTATTATATTTCTGTTTTTTTTTTTAAATAACCCCTTTTAAAAATTGTATATGTATGAAAAAAATATGTAATAATGTAAAATAGAAATAATTTTCAGGGCGTCGGGGCCCCTGAGACAGCGGACCCGGGCCATATGGCCCTCCTAGCCCCCCCCCCCCTCTATGTGGGCCTGCATATAGGTATATTTACTTACTAATAGAAGCTCTCCTGTATAATTTTATTGATAAACAAATGCACACATATGTTGGTGAAATAAACAATATCTTTGTTTAAATATTGATAGAAAGGGTGAAGTGCATCGGAAACATGGGTGTACTATTTTTAAATTAACAGTTTGTTTAAATGACTAACGGTCTGACAACCTTACACAAAAAGGTACCATTTGTTCGTGTATTTATTTATCGAATGAGTTTTTTATAGCCGAGTTTAATGTGTCAAACAATATAATGAACAATTATGAAATTAGAACTAAAATAGAGTTACAGGTGCGTACATACTGTACATATAATAAGGGGTAAAAAAATAAATAAAATTTTTACTCTCCTAATTTAACAATCGATATAAAATTCGGTTAAAATTTATATACGATACCTATTTTTGATAATGAAAAATATAATACAAAATTAATTAATTAATTAATGGGTAGGTATAATATGTATTTTTAGATTTCCAAAATTTTTGTGGTTCACATAGCTGTTATTAAATGAATACGAATTTGTCAATATTTAATTAGAACACTGAAAAAATAATTTCTAACAAAATCCCACTACACATGTGACTTTATATGCACACGTGCACGCACACATTCATTATAAACATAAAACAGGGGCGGTCTAGTAAGGTTAAGGTGCTCCGCCATTTATTAAAAACTATTAAACACGAATAATTGAATGATATTAACAGTAATGCTTGTTGGTAGACCTTTTGTAAAATAGTATAAAATAATATTTTAATAATGAAAATTATCATCGACATTTTAATGGAAATATCCAATTTCAGCAAGCTAGCACGAATTCTCAAATGAGGTATGAAACTTATATGACAGTTCTCTTGAAGTTTTCTGAAGACTTTGACAAGTTTCGCGTACGCGTTGTATGTAAAATTATTTAATACGGTCAGAGACGCCTAACTGCTCTAACTTCCATAGCAAATCCACAGAAATTATCACAAAATTAATACCTCATTTGTGAGTGCTTGCTAGCTAGCAAATTTTGCTAGCTTGGAAGTAATACTAGGAGTACATTTCGAATTATTTATATTTTGAAAATTTAGATATTTGATAAATGAAAAATAATTACATTTTTTATTTTTAATTCTTATTGCAACAATGATCCACTGATTTGTTCAGTGATTGTCCACTGATTAGCAGTGATTATCCACTGATTCGTAATATCCTACTTTTCACTATTTCGCAATGCAGAGTAGAGCATAGTCACTGATAAATCAGTGATTACTCACTGATTCAGTTTTAGCAGGGTGACCAGTTTCTGGAAAACCGGTAAAAGTCAGGGAATTTTGCTATACAGAGAAAAGTCAGGGAACTTGGCTGGAAGTCAGGTAATTTTTTATAAAAATGCAAAAACCACAAAAAATCTAAAATTCTCGCAAATATTTAAACATGTGACCTTTTTTAGATTTTTTATCCAAATTTTAAATAAAAAACACAGGGAAAAACGTAAAAATTCTCCTGGAAAACCGGGAAAAGTCAGGGAAATTTGTTTCAGAGAAATACTGGCCACCCTGTTTAAAGACTGTAGAAAAATATGCACTGATTTCGCATTTACTTTATGTACCATACATATAATATACCTATACATAGGTACTATCAAGTATTCATAAAGTTTAGTCAATTTTTATTTCACTTAATCTATCCCTGAAGTCGGCTTAGTCAATCGCGTACTAAAATATAAATATTTATATTTTATTATACAGCACGTTTCGGTTCTTATGAACCGCCCGCGTCTATTATCTATGTACAACTTTTTATCTATGTATTCGTCATAGAGTTCAAAGAATAGAATACCAGTTGTATTACCTTCAAAGAACATATCACGATAGAGATGTATTTTAGCTTTCAGTTATATTTTATTTTAAATTAAGACATAAATATGTATGAATGTTATATTGGAATAGGATGGGCTACTACCGAGTACATGAGAAACTTGTATGTACTACTGAAGAAAATGTATATACTTATTAATTTCAGTACTTTTGAATTTTAAATACGGTTTATAAGTTTACAAAGAGTAATATATAATATATAGGAAGCAATTTTAATTCGCCACCCATCCTTTGCTAGCTCTCCCCAACTCCTTAAGTTGATCCCTCTTTTAAGTTTGGGGCCTCATTTGTCTATACTGTATAACGCGCCACTGCTAAGCCATTTTTTAGAACTGTACTGTAGACTTTACGGCGGAAAATTTTCTAAATAACAAATGTTTCATACAAAAGTTTTATGGTTCTGAGAGCACTAAATATTGGGGTGACCTTGATGAGTTTTCAGGTTGAACTTTTCTTTTTCAAATCTAAATCCATATTTTTTGTTACAGACTCGTATTTTACGAAGAAAAATAAACAACTTTTGTCTGAAACATTTTTTTCTGAAAATGATACGTAGCGAACCAACATAAATTTCTGGATTTGTTCTTTTTTTAATTTTGTTATTTTGGAAATAACCGCTGGGAAGTCTTTAAAAAAACACCCGATAGACATATAACTATATAATACTATCTAATATAGTAATAGATTGATATTACATGTACAAAACAACAAGTAATTTGTCTGCTTTTAAACATTTTAGTTAACAGTGTTTTTTTTTTATTATTATCTATTACTAGCATCTTTGAAACAGGTTTCCCAGTGGCGGATTTAGCAAACGCGAACCCTCAAGCGTAAAATACATGAATTTTTACTGCACTGAATTTTATCGACCAATGGCATATATACATAGATAACTAACTAAAAAAATGAGAGATTCGGGAATTCCTCATTTTAAAGAAATTTTTTAAAAGTTTTTTTTTTATAGTTTGCGAAAAGTATCACTTTTGACGTAGAGTACCTATGTCTTCTCTAGCGGTACTAGGGAGTAACCTCAGGAGCACGAATGCAACTAAATATGTCATACTTTGAAGCTTATACCTCCGTAACTAATGATCATAGAACAATTAATAAAAAACCAATAGATAGCTTATTTAGTCTCATTTAAAATAAAAACCCTCCATACCTCAACCTTTAAATACAGTAGCATAAAAAAGTAAAGCTAATTTTAATCAGAATTTGTATGCATAATTGCAGTATTTTTCTATATATTCTCTATTACGATATATTTATTACGAGAAAAATAGTTCTTATTGTAGTTCGATGTTTTTTTTTCAAGAAACTATTTTTTAACCTAGATTTTTAATATAATAATAATTGTCTAGCCAGCATTATAATCGAATAAAATTTGTTCCTATGTATGTTTATCATAAGTAAAAAATGTTTCAGTAGCACTGATTTGAATTGAGGTTTCATCTCATTTCCTCAAGCCAGTAAAAGTGGATGACATAACGGAAGAAAAAAATTAATTACACTTATAAATTATTTGTGTTTATATCAATGTTTGTTTCGCAAAACATAATTAAGAGAAATCGTTGCAGGTTTTTAACTAATTATTGATAATTGCCACTGTGCCATAACAGGTTATCTAGTGGTTTATACAAAAACTATGACATACTGAATTCTTTTAACAGTTTCAAATGTTGAACCACAATATTGTTGGAAATATCGAGATGAACAAAATTATGAATATTTTCTTATTATTATTTATTCTTTTTTTAAAGAAACAACTTATATTCAGATATCTAGACCTATCCAGATAACACAGGGCCATAAAAAGAAAATTCTCTTCCTGAGGGAAGACGATTGTATTTCTATGTATTTTTGTGTTCTAAAATTGAACACGAAGTCCATTTTCCTAGATCCTGGATCAGTTTTGAATTTTAAAGGACTCAAGTTGAGCTGTCTGATTGGGAACCCCCCAATACTTAAGCCGGGTGTTAATTGGCCTAAGTTGATTTTTTTGATTTGAAACCTTTATATTCCATGACATTCCTATTCAACCCTATAATACCTGCATTTTATAGCAAAACATTCTAAAATACTAAACATTGATCAGAATTTCGTGTTCAGTTTTGTCTTCCCCTTTTGTGACCCTGTGTAATAAAATGTACAAATGTATACATAATTTTATTTTTGAAGTTTATTAGATTTATTCTTCTTCCCATTATTAGAATCATCGATAGTATATTTAATAAAGTTCTTGTGAGGTGGTAGCTTTTCTGCAGGAACTCCTGTGAACACTTGGTTCTTGGATATTGCTGATGCTTCAGAAGAAATTAGACTTGACGCATTAGATTGTTCACCGATATATTGTTTGCTGTTATCTCCATCCATGAAGTTCAAATGTTTAGCTTTTGAAGATTGAGATGTCACAGATATTGTCATATTTGAAACTGTTAACAAATCTTTTTGTTCATTTTGTACAAGAGTTTCTGTTAGTTTCTTCTTTTTCATAAATGCTCCTTTACTCTGAAATGTAAAATGTACAATTAAAATACAAAGTAGATACATTCAAAGAAATTTATTGCCAGCTGAAGAAGGTTTGATATTTATAGGTAGAATAAATCTGGAAATATTTTACAAAATAATGTTAAGAGAGATGACTGCAAGATAAGAATAAGAATCAAAATATGCTCTTTACAGTTTTATAATAAGTGGTACTTGTACGAATTATTTATATATATACCTTTTTCCAAACTTGCGTCTCCAATGCATCGGTTTTTACTTTCTTTTCTACAGGTTTTATATTTGCTTCTGAAGTCTCAAACGTCCCTATAGCGCCTAGATTTACTTCTGTGTCACTTATTTCTGTTAAAAAATATAAAAAATAAAAATGCTAAATTCTCTTGCTATTGACTTTTTTTTGATACATATTGCATATGTATTAAATAATTCTTTTAAATTTAATATTGTTATTGTGCATCAGGGCTCTAACACCGGCCCGGACAAAATGCGATGGACTGATCCATATAAATCTTACTCTGAATTAATTGTTATGCCCATAGACCCCGACTCCGGAATGGGGGCAATCGCCAATCTCGACATGATTGAGCGATTATTTTTTATTTACAACTTTTTACGTATTTATCCTAACGTAACAATCAATTTTTATCAAATATAATTTTACTCAAAATTCTACACTGCCGTGCAAAAGTCTTTGGGTAATCATTTTTTTGCGTATTTTAATTATAAAACTGCAAAAATGGTTGATAAAAAATCTTAAATGTTGATAAGAGTTGGTACTTAATTAAAACTTTTGTAATAATCCTAGCATATTCAAAATACTGCATTTACAATTTTCCATGTTAAGGAAAATTTTCGAATTATATGCCTGAAAGGTCAGGTTTACTCAAGTTGAAACTATTGATGCACATGTGTCTTTCTAGCTAACGAGATTTTTTTTTACTATTTTGACTGCGAGTAAACATATTCTTTTCGCTATTTTGGGGATTTTTATTGATTGAAATCTGCATATTTACATTCGCAGGTGTTGAAAGATTTTTGCACGTCAATGTATACAATCTCGAGTCTGGATTCGTTGAACCCCCCAAAAACTGACATTTTTTTTTAATACTTACGAACACTTGAAGATGTATTTCTGCTAATATCATTTACAAAAGACATTCGTCGTTCAACACAAATGTTTTGTCTTTCTGCCCAAGAATCAACGGGAGATGGTTTTATTGGTGTGTCTGGCATCCAAGAAGGGTTACCAGCAATCTTGGCTTCTCCAGGATCTTTGTCGAAGAACTCCATTTCGAAAAGTGATTTAATAGCTATATGGAAACAGTTCACATGAAACTTAACGCATTCCCTTTCCATTTCTTTTTGGTAACAAATATCTAATACGTTTTTAATCAAGATTTCACGAACTTCGAATACAATAAGATCGTTTTCATCGGCTTCTAACATCTCCTTCCATTTTACTTCTGCTGTTGGTTTGGATTTTGCAGATACTGTGCTTTTGGTTAGGTCTTTTGTTCTTTTACTCATTTTTGTGGATCCCTGGTTGTTAGTAAAATATAATTAATTGTTGTATTCAGAGGCGGATTAAATGTTGACGCCCCTCTAGCGGCCATAGATTAAAAATTATGACAAAAATTATGGACTACACAAATACACACAAATACAAATTTTCTGACATTCAGCTTGACCCCCCCCTCCACTGTTATGTAACTTTTCATATTAAATATAACAATGAAATTTCGAAATTCAAATATTTTCTAATTGTTGCATCTATATTTTGTTTATTAAAAATTATCACATCATCTTTTTGTGCACACAAGAATCTTTTTATATTGTGTAAATAGGTGCATAGGTAGTAGGTACTTACTGATACAATTATTTTCTTGTTATTTTTAAAAAATTTCGCGCGCGCGACCCTTTGTAACCTCGCGCCCTAGGCACGTGCCTAGTTTGCCTTATGAATAATCCGCCTTTGGTTGTATTCAATTTTGTTAGAAATAACCCTGTTATCTCGAACATTTTAGAAAAAGATTTTTATTCAAATCCAAAAGAAAAATTATTTGGTGTATTTTTGTAAAGGCTATGTATTTATCATTAATTATTATTTATACATCGTTATTTATTTACATATAAATTCTTTTAATACGTTTCGTTTTTAAAATAATTTTAATTTGCTATGCAATAACATTATTTATGTGAATCGAAGCATACAATTTTATCTTATAATTAAACTTTACTATCGAGACTTTCGAACCAATCATTTCAATATACACTTTTATGATATTAGATAAGTGAGTACATGTAGTATGAATTAGTCTCTATAATTAACACATTGAGGTTCGATTTTTTTCAAGGTCGATTTAAAATTCTACTGATTCCCAGTATTGTGTAAGAATTTTTCCAAGTAAAGTTAAAAGTGAACTATTATTTACTAGGTATCGATTGTGTTTGGCATTTGTATAATATTTTCATTAGATTTTTCTAATATAAAAAAAAAATCCAGATAATTAATCGTATATTTTATCGAAATTTAATATAACATCTGTCATTGCAATCATGCCTGTGATAATAATTTCAAAAACGAATTTGACAGTTCGTAAATGATTTATAATATCATAATTCAACAAATAAATTTGCCCGTGTTTATGTTATTGCATCGATGCAATATTTACAATGAGAAATAATAATTAAATCGTACTTGCCAAGGATTAATTTGCGAATTCCCTGTAATCAGAGATTAGAACAAAACATACAAAATTCACACAGATAACTGGATTTTGTAAATCGATATTAGCGAGAGATGATAATGTATTTTATATGATTTTATTATTGGATAACCCGGTTTAGATATGTTATAAATAATTAGATTACTTGTTGATTTTAAAGTCGAATATCTTTTCAACGGTTCACTCTATTTTGATGAAATTTAGGTTTAATATCAATTGAGCGTATAATGTAGTTCCCAAAATTGCAAGGTTGAATTCGTTGTTTTTTTCCGAAGATTTGGGTTCTTCTTCGAAGAGTTGTACCCTTAAGGGGTTAGGTGTAGTCAGAGACACGAAAAAATGACAATTTTAAATAATTTTTTTTTGCCAGTAAATTATTTTATTTTATAAAAGTAAAAACATAGCATCATTAAATAAGGTTTCGACTTGACTTGACAGAAATTTTAGAAAAAAAAAATTAATAATTTAAAAAGTAATGGCTGTTTGTGTTGATCCAGTTTCAACCGAAGCTCCTTGCGGTGACCATCACGTATCCTTGGAGATTCATCCAAATTCAATCGAACAAAAAAAATAGTTTTATTAATAGATAATCTAGTGCCTGATCGAAGCTTTTTTTTCTTTCTTAAATTAACAAAATGGCAGCCTCAGGAAATTTTTTTCCAGATTTTCGGGAAAAAACCAACAGTTAATTGTTTATAACAAATCTAAATTAAAAAAAAAAATCCTTCGATCAGGCACTAGTTTTTCATGTTTTCAAAAAGCTGTATAAATTTCATTAAAATCTATTGAGCGGTTTTCGAGCTACAGTGGTCACCAGTTCAAAAAACATAGTTTTGAGAAAAACGCATTTAAAGTTTTACACTCAATTTACGTAAAGTAATACGTATTATTTAATTACTTACACAGAGTCATCTATTAATGGGCCATGTAATAGTTCTTCAGCCGTTGTAGCAGCTTCCAAAAATGCAAAAAAAAGAAAATAGATTTCTTGAAAATTCTGACTACACCTAACCCCTTAAAAGTTATAAGCAATGTTTAAAATACATTTTTTTATGTCACAGACACACAGACTTACGTAATCAGTAACTACTTTGTTGTGATTTACTATTAATTAACCCCAACTTTTAAATCAATTAATAAACAATGTCTATTTTGAGCCGCGGCTATCTGGGCCCCTATTCTCAAGTTCGTTCAACTTTTTCTCATTCGGGATTACTAAACTAAAACTAAAAGTCACTATGTTATTTACTAGAATCTCGATTGTGTAAATTATACCGTATTCTCGAATCTCGATGCGACTTTTTTTTCTAGAAATATCGAATGAAAAATCTCGACTGCTCCTGGGCATGCGAGATTTAAAATCTCGAACGAAAAAACGAATCGATATATTTTCGACTCAGTTCGAAAATAGGGGCCCTGCTTTTACAGTATATTGATTATTGGTGGATTCAAGAGACAATTTCTTATTTTTTTATTATAGCACAATTTTTCGAAAAAACATTTAAAAAAATTGTAAGTAAAAACTCTTATTACATTCAATGTTAAGGGGGTTTTCAAAATTGTAGAGTAGTTGATACTTTAAAGGTGAATTATGGTTTGAATTCGATATATTTACTGTTCGGTTTATTGTTCAGGTTCAACGATATAACAATTTGGGCTAAAAATTCAAGCGATTTCATTTTGTCATTTAATCCGGTCTCGTCAACAAGAGGCGATTACTTTTTATTGCGTGTAGACCTACAGATTGTTGAACAAACATAGTTGAATGAATGTCCATAACATAATATTTATACACTTTTTACATTTGTATTAATGACAAAAACTGCTGTAACCCATTATGTGTTCATGTCGTACGTGTCTATCTGTATGAACCGAGTCACGTCTCGCTTATTAAACATTGGTTTGTTACTGATCACAGCACGCGTGCGGTTTGCCGACTTACGTCAACTCAGTATCACTGTCAAACGTATGTGGCGCACTAGTCGCGCTAAAAACAACAATAGCCGACATTATGTTTAAATCTTAACAATGAAAAACAAAATCACATCATGCGGACTTTGATTGTTGAAATTCTTATACGTAATAAAGTTTAATTGTTGTGAAAGTGTTGATTTGATTGTTGTGAAATGTTTTTAACAACAAATTGTTAGTTCAAGTGAGGTTAAGTTATTGTTGGGAAAGAAGATAATTAGTTAAGTGATGATAGAAGATTAAATTGAGCTAATGGTTTACTGAGTGCAATATTTGGAAATAAAATAGTGTAAGTTTAAATATATTTTAATTGATATATTGAATACATACATATTTTAAATATGTTAAATTGAGCGACTTATATTTTTCTTTCGTGCTTTTATGATTAGCCTCTATTTAAACCACTGTCTGTCTGTTGGTTACTTGTCTGCATGGTGTAGGCTGGTAAATTCATCATAATTTTTTGAGTGACCAACGTCTGTACATTTGAAATGCTTGTACTTTGAAATATATTATAAAATTATTGAATACGTATATTAATTACCATATCTAAATATCGAACTGTTATAAGAATAAATTAAAATTTCACTTACAAAGAATATACTTTTCCAATTATTATTAGTATTTCATAGGCTATCTAATATAAGAGATCTGTATAAATATATTTTGAATTCTAAAAATGATGAAATTTCATGATTTTGCTTATGTACGCTGAAATATATAAATAATAAAACACGTCTATAAAAAAATCAAAAGAGGAGAAAAATCGGTACATTGCACGATTATACCGGAACGACCTTCCTTATGTAAGTGCAATTATATAATAATCATGGAAACATGTCTCTGAACACATGACAAAAATATTATGGTACCTACCTATACTAAATTACACGTTGTGAAATTGTGGGAATTTTTATAACAAACACACGAAATATATTGCGTTTTTTTAGTAATTAAATAATAAAGTATAATCTAAGCTCTACTTTGATCTTTCTTAATTGATAATTAATAATTATTCATAATGAATTTATTTTAAATTATTGCTAACATTATTATAGTGTTATCAATGTTTTTGTTTTTACAACTTGATACTTAGTTTTTTGTTTATTGTTTTATAATACAAATCAGTGCAGTACTTGAATTAGTTATCAGTGCCACATTAAATTCAGAATATTTTATATTCTACAGTCGATATTAGTTCATAGAAAATATGATAGTTGATAAATTTGCCCAAAATATTTTTTTTAATTTTCAGAAAGCTTGTGAATTTTATATTTGCATAATGAAAACTTTCAGAACTTATGAACAAATAAGTAATTGACTACATGTTATATCATACTGTGAGAATTTTGTACAAAAAATGAAATCACGATGTAGTAATTAGAATTGTATTATAAAAATGTTTTCTGTGAACTGTCGTGTCTTGGGTTTTATTCACATTAATGCAAGATTTGCTAAACGGTGCAGTTAAAACAATATTTAAATGAAATTGTTAGATTTTTGCATTTACTGGAAAATAGAGATTCTGTAGATTTTTAGTCACCAAAACTAGAAATATCGGTATCTTAACTACACTCAAACAATATAATTTGACATGTGCTTCGACTTGATAAGAAATCCTCATCAGGAGCCTAATATTTTCAATCTGAAAAAATCGTAAAAATCTAAAATCTGGAAGCTTTCGATTGAAAGCTTGAATTAATACAAAATAAAATTATCCTAATTATATGGCTTCCGATTCATTGTTATCCAAAATATATTGAATTTAAATTGGAAATTATTTTAGCAAGTAGAGATTCAAAATATTTTTAATGATCGTTATGTGACTATTTTATCAAAAATGTAGATTATTTGAATTTTGCCTATTTTTGATATATTTAAATATTTTTTTTATAGAACTTATTTTTAATTAAAAGTCGTTTAAAAGCTGTTTTTATAATAATTTAATGATTGACAACATTTATTTAGAATTGACCGTTTGATTTTGACTCGACACGTTTAATAAAATGTCTGGTCTTTTCGAAACTAGAATTCAATTATTTTTATAGAAGCAACAAGTCATGCTAGTTTGCACTAACCTGAGTAACGGTGCAATTGGATATTAAAAAATCAGATCAACATTATCTTGATAATAAAAAAAGAATTAGTTTTGGTCGAAAAGTGACCTTGCACAATATTTACACTTTTAAGAATCCGGAAATCAAGTTGTTAGTTAAAGGGGAAAAGCCACTGTGACAAAAAAAAGATTTTTTATGCATTTTCTTAAATTGTACATATTCAAAAATATGTAAAACGAAAATTAAGTTAAAATTCCAAAAATTGTCTGAGTTACAGTCAATTAAGTGAGGCCAGATAGCACGGCCGGTTATGACCCTCAGAAAATTTTATAGGTGTTTTTCTCGAAATGGCTTTTTTCGACCTGGTTCCAGCGATTCCTCAAAGATTAAAGAACCGATTTAATTTTTAATTTTATTTTTCGTTATTGCAGTGGCTAACTCTGTCCGTAGCCGATTTTTTTAAAATTTCAAACCGTAATTTTTTGAAAAAAATTAAATAAATAAAAACGGTTACATTCAACGATAGCTACATATTGATAAAAAAAATCCGATAAACCCATACCGAAATTTCGATGGAACCATGATGAAAAATATTTTTTTTTGATCATCACATCGAGGCTCATAACATTGTAAATGTTTAATATTTTTCAATAAAATTTGGTTTTGAATAAGTTGAATATATACTTAACCCATTTAGACCTGAAACTATTTTTTTAAATTTTTGCATTTTTTCGTGAATGTGATTTAGTGGGTATTTGAAAATTAACAAAAAATATTTGTTTGTCTGGTGTACCGTATATCTTCTTAATATATATAAATTACGTGTCACGTTGTTCCTCCGCGATGGACTTCTAAACTACTTAACCGATTTTAATCAAATTTGTACACCGTGTGCAGTTTGATCCAACTTGAAAGATACCTTACATCTCAATTTATGATCGCAATATTATTTTATTGCAAATTATTTGTCTTTATCTGTTAGCTCTGGTGACATCTGTTGACTGGATTGAGTAAGTATTCAATAGATGGCGCTATGTCAAACTTCCAAACGTTTCATATAACCTACAATTTTACCACATGTTGCTAAAGTATAGGTTAACCACAGCAACGCGTGGCCGGGTCAGCTAGTAGGTACATATATATAAAATGCCCGCTACCGATCCTAAAATAATTAGTTATACCTGTAAAAAAAAACAACAAACATTGGCAATTTTTTTGACCCATCACAGTGGCTTTCCCCCTTAAATATAAGTCTATTTGTCTGTCAAAAAAAATCTAAAAAAAATAAATTGGTTAAATTGATTCGCTATATTATTTTATTTGTTATTAATCGATTAAACACAAGCATTGGTTATTCTATTAGACAAAAATAAAAGGTATTTATAAAATTATTATTTGGTGTTGTATTCTTTCATTTCTTTTAATTGGTCGGTCAATTCGATCAGATACGTTTTCAGTTGTATTAAATAAATAATAGATTACAGTAATTTATTTTTATTGTTCTTTATTAGATCGAAATATAGTTCATAATTCTTTTATCAATTTATTCGTATGATGTCAATGTTTTTTTAAAACAGTTTACATTCTTTATCATTTATTAATTAATCTGTTTTGATATTTTTTAATTTATATTATACAAATTGTTTTTTATTTTATAAACCAAATTAAGTAATTGCGCATTTTTAATCAACTCACTTTGCAAAATTTTTAAATCGAAAGGAAAAATCAATTGATTTTGTTCTGGGATCTTTCTCAATGGGTGCAAAACAGGATTTTCTTAATTAACCCTTTGAGTCCTGATTTTTAAAATAGACGCTAGGAAATAATTTATAAATAGGTGGTTCCAGTGCGAAGCTACTAGGACTCAAAGGGTTAAACATATCAATAAATAAATCATCCAAATACATATAAAGAAAACAAAAGTCTATTATAACAGAGTGGCCAGTTTCTGGAAAACCGGGAAAAGTCATGGAATTCTGCTATACAGAGAAATTTTTTTATAAAAATGCAAAAACCACACAAATTCTCGCAAATATTTAAACATGTTTTTTTTAGGTTTTTTATCTAAATTTTAAATAAAAAACACAGGGCAACAGGTTTTACAGAACGTAAAAATTCTTCTGGGAAACCGGGAAAAGTCATGGAAATTTGTTCCAGAGAATTACTGGCTAGCCTGTATAAAGGACTCATTTTTAGGGTTCCGTAGAAAACTAGGAACCCTTATAGTTTCTCCATGTCCGTCCGTCTTCAAAAATTTTGAGATAATAAGATGAAATTTGGTATACGGTCGTAGATTAATGACCCAAAAACAAAAATGATAAGATTTTTGAAAATAAAAATTTTTTAGACCCCCCTTTCATAAAATGAAAAGTGTTTTCAAAAAATAATTTTCACCTACACCATTGAGTGGGGTGTCGTTAGAAAGGTCTCCTAAAATGCAACAAAAAATGTATCAGAACTTTTTGATTTTAACCCTTTAATCACGATGTATTTGCTCTCCAAAGTCGTTAAAAAAGCGTCCCCCCCCCTCTATTTTCTGAACTATCAATTTAAAAAATCTGAAAAAATTCCAGAATGTAGCTTTTAATTAGTACTTTCACTGAAAATTATAACGAACATTCTCAAAAATATTTTGAACCCCCCTTCTATAGACTGAAAAGTGAACTCTCATTTTTATCCCCACTTACCCCATTGAGTGGGGTGTCATTTAATAGGTCTCCTAAAATGCAATAAAAAACGTCAAATAACTTTTTTATTTTAACCCTTCAGTCGCGATATATTTGCTTTTTAATGTCACTGTCAGAGCGTCCCCCCCTCTATTTTCTAAACTATCGATTCAAAAAATCTGAAAAAAATTCAGAATGTAGATTTTAGTTAGTACTTTCACAGAAAATTATAACGAACATTGTCAAAAATATTTTGGACCCCCTTTTCATAGATTGAAAAGTGAACTCACATTTTTTTTATTTACTCCATTGAGTGGGGTGTCATTTGATAGGTCTCCTAAAATGCAATAATAAAAGTCAAATGACTTTTTGATTTTAACCCTTCAGTCACGAAAATTTTTAAAAATACTTTTTTTATAAATCGTAGTGAGAATGACTACGGAACCCTATCATGTGCGTGCCCAACACGTACTTGCCCGTTTTTTTTTAGTTATTTATTTAATTTTTTTACGGAGGCAAGCTAAAAAACATTATCATCAGCCATTTTTTACAGTTTATGGAAGAAATTAATAGTGCTAAAAAATATTACGGTATAATAGAAGAAATCTATCTATTTTTTGGCCCGCCGGTAATTTTTTTTAGAATGTGGTCCGCGATTATCAAAAGGTTGCCGACCTATGTTATATAATATAATTAACATTACGTAACTCATAAAACAATAATTATCATAAATCGCGAGTTGTGACTATCAAAATAATAATATACAACATAAAATCGATCTTCACCTTAAATGTTTCTGATAAACATGACAGGTATTTTATCAGGACAAATATGTTTATATTTGCTGGTGATAAATTTATTGACGATTAAAATAAAATTGAATTAATCATTACAATAATGTTAATTTTATACAAAATAAATGAGTTTAGTAGAAATAAATTAATATGAAATATTTGCATTTAAATTTTGTTGATTATGGGTTAATATTTGAATATATGATGCAATTTATTAATTAAATTCTTTATTATGTTAAATATAAAATATCACTTTTGCGGTTGAAAATTAATAAAATAAAATTTTAAAAATAAATAAAAGTTTAAAATAGATGACCTTCTTCTTAATCTTATTTTATAATAACAATTATTATTATTTGAGATATAAATGTACAGCTGTTTTATAAATAAAAAAATGCAATATGAGCCATATTAGAAAAAAAAGTTATTTAAATTCAAAATTATATCTTCGTGAATTGCGCGTTGGGTATCATTACAATAAAATATTCACATACCTACTTGTTGATTATTTTGTATTTAAATGTAAAAGTATTGTATTCAAATGGAAATTACTGTCTCGTGCAATTATTATATGCTTGTGTATTTTTTTTTTACATTAAAAAACAATTAATGATGCTATATGTAAATTGGTTAAGTGTTCTTTAAATACATTTAAAAAAATTGTCAAGTACAAGTAAATTCTAGTGCACAGAACAAGTTCTAGTGTCTCGTACCGTTAAGTTTTTCAATTTATTCGATTGTTTTATTATGAATTGCACTTTTGAACACTATACAGTTTCTGGAAAACCAGGAAAAGTCAAAGAATTTGATTGGAAGTCAGGGAATTTTTTATAAAAATGCAAAAACCACATAAATTCTCCAAAATATTTAAACATGTGACTTTTTATTTTTTTTTAAGTTTTTTATCTAAATTTTAAATAAAAAAACACAGGGAAAAATTCTCCTGGGAAACCGGGAAATTTGTTCCAGAGAAATACTGGCCATCCTGTAGATAACACAAATTCTATTGAAAAATGATTTTAAACCTTTAAACTTTAGTGTAGTTTGAACTAATTAAAAATATATAGTGCAATTAGTAGCAGCATGGACACTACATCTTATCGGATTTTCTGCGGGACCCTCTCCTGCTAAGAAACTGAAAATATTTTTTTGAAGATGACAAAAAAAATTTTTTTTGGCTCGTTCGGTCAGGTCTCCAGGTTAGAACCCTATCCCCCCTGTACAATGCATTTTTCATTTGTATTATGTAGGTTATAATTTTGAATTATTTTTGAAAAAAAAAAAAACGGATGCTTATTGTCTTTTGATCTTGGCATTATTATACATGTTACTTTTTTTTAAATTTTTATCACAATTACGTTCAGAATTTTGGGCAGGGGACGAAATAGGTATATATATTTTTTGAAAATTTGTTCGAATATTTACTAAAGAATGTTTACATATTTTAAAAATTGACAGTTGACAGCTGTCAACTGTCAATTCTTAAAATCTTACATCGGATTTGAATTCAGCGACCTCGAAAACATAAAGTAAGATTTTTAGGATTTTATCGATTTTTGACAGCTATTTGACAGCTGTCAACTGTCAATTTTTAAAATCTGACATCAGATTTGAATTCAGCGACCTCGAAAACATAAACCCAGACATTGAAAATAACAATATAAACCATTTAAAGCTCTCTAAAGACTTTGCGAATAAGTTAATCTGTGATGGAGCTTTAAAACTTTAAAGCTCCGTAGCGGCCAAAGAATTGAATTCTGAGCTTTGTACCCATTAGGACTTTTGCTTAGAACACCGATATCTAGAACATATCAAAAATCCAGACATTTTGACCGAAACCCAATATCCATAAGATTATTGCGGGGTTCTTTCTTGAATTGCATAGAATGGGTAATTTTTTCGGGTTTCCGATCCCCTCTCCTTAAAAAAACGTTAAAAAACTTCAAACTTACTCTAATTATGCAAAATCTCCGTTTTCTAGGTCAAATATAGGTTCCGATATTTTTGAATTCAGTGTTTTCTTATAATTCTTATACTGTTTGTTATTTTTCATATTTGTTAATTTTAATATATTGTTAACCTACGTCATTATAGTTACTTTTCGATACAAAACATATGTAGGTACGTAATGTTTATAAATATATACAACATTGGTATAACATATTATGAAAGTAAGCATAAATAAATGTATATCATTATTACTTATTATAACATACATGCTAGAGTTATAAATTATTTCTACCTTGAAATCTTTACACATCGATGTTTGTTGGTACACCTGTGCCTAGGCCCTGATATCGACGCTATCAGCTAGATAATTATGTGTACATTTGAGTTATCAACATACTTTTTTGTAAAATTCTACTTAAAATATTAATGGTTACACAGTTTGATGAAAGTTTGCTATATGTTTAAAAAATTAGTTATTGATTAAATTCTATTCTATACTTTATAGGATGCACGAAGTAGAATTTCGTTAGTGACAAAAATACTATTTTTATATCTAGGGGCCCCATCAGAAAGTGATTTTTATTTTAGTATTGAAATTGTTATAATAAACAGGATTAATTATAATGAACTGATAAATGATCTTGGCTTCTGAATATAATCCACGTCGATTTGGTTTTTGGCAACGTTGGCCGTTAATACGACCAAATTGACATCACCGCGGAAGCCTCAAGTGAGAAGTTAGCACCACAAGTTTTAAAATAATTTTTAAAATGGAGACTTGGAGACCACTCAAAGATGTCTAAGTTCTGGAGGAGGTACTCTAATATTTTGAAATGGAGGTCTTTCAATTTAATAATTTAATTTTTCAAAACTAACTTTGCTAATTAAGTAAATAAAGTAGTGCTAAAATATTGTTTTAGCGTTTCTTTTATTGTCATAATAAAATGAAATTGAAAACGTTCTCTATAATTTTTTTCCTGATACACCTCCCCCTCTCGAATTCTATTATTCTTTGGGCCCCATGAAGGTATGAAGGCCATTGAATGGCATCTCTGTTGTAGGTGACAAAAGCTGAATATGACAAATGTAAAGCAGTTCATTTTGAAATTAGGTCATGAAATTGTAACATTCTTACTAATTGATGTAAATTGTATTTTTTTAAAAGTTTCATAGATATGATGATTTAAGTAGTATCTGTGCTTTACTATATGCATGTATCTAAATACTGATTTTGCAGAAGATCAGATTTAAAAAACAAGAATAGACGATGCATTATGACAACCCATATTATTTACTAGCTGATACGATGGATTTAGAAATGAATAACAACTGTCCATACGTGACAGGGGGTGAAATATAAAATTTTTCTTTTGTATTTCTTTTTATTCATTATACAAAATCGCAAATATCTTGGTTTCAATGAAATTACCTAATTAACTCTGGTTTGAATCACTAATTACATAGAAAATAGTTAAAATTATTGATAATATAGTAAATTTAGATTCTACTTTTTATTTTTGTATGTGTTGAGTTAATATTTCTATGGCAAACCGAAGATTGATGCATGAAATATGACTAAAAAATTTTGTGATTTAAATTTCGTTAAAAGAGTGGTAATTATATAGAAAATGATGTGAAAAGTTGAAATTTCTTAACCGCAGGTCTGTATTTCATAGCGTTCTCGAGATATGGTCTCTCAAAGTTTTAGTTTTTTCAAAATTTTGGAGAAAAATGGCTGTAACTTTTGAACGTGTGATCGGATTTGATTTATGTCGACAGATTTGGAATCAGCATGCCAAAATCTATATAATGACGTGTATAATACTTTAAAATTCGAAAAAAAATTTTTTTACTGAAAATTGAAATTTTTCCAAGGGGTATACCTTAAAAAATGCCGATTTTTGACCAAATTTTTTTTGTCGAATTTTTAAGTGTTATATAAGTATTTATATAGATTTTGACATGCTGATTTCAAATCGGTCGACAAAAATCAAATCCGACCACACGTTCAAAAGTTACAGCCATTTTTCTCAAAAATTTTGAAAAAACTAAAACTTTGAGAGGCCATATCTCGAGAACGTTATAAGATACAGACCTGCGGTATGAAAATTTCAACTTTTCACGTCATTTTCTATAAAATAAACATACTTTTAATCAAATCTAAAATTAAAAATTTTTTAGTTGTATTTCATGCATCAAACTTCAATTTGTCATAGAAATGTTAACACAAATACAAAAAAATAATAATTAAAAAATAACTAAGACGAGGAAATTACTTTGATATTTAAAAAAATGCATAGAAATCGGTTTATGCATCCATTTCCTTCGAAACATTATATATTTCAGTTCGTTGATCTAATTTTGTAATAAACCTATCACATATTAATAATTCAAAACGGAAAAAATATTAGATTATTAATTTGATAGGAGCCTTACGAGTACAGCTCTGAAAATTCAACCCCTAAGAAAGTTACAAAGGGGGATTGACTACACATTTAAAGTTACATTTTTAAACCGCAAAAAAGCCTTATTTTTATAACTTTGAAATATTCTACAAGAAAATTCTATTAGATTTACTCGAGAAAAAATAAAGAGATCTGAAAAAGTATCTGTAGATCTATACGTATAGAACTTCTTATATCAACGTAGATCTACACAGGTGTACGTAGATCTTTGCAGATGTACAGAGATGCATATACATTATACATGTATATTATAAACCAAATATATATAAACCTTTTTGCGAAATTAGATCTAATTTGATAAACGTAGTTTTTTTTCCCAGGTTGCTATTAATATATTAAAATTATATATTTTTTGATAGATATAACTATTTAAAATTATTTTTATTTCCTCTTGATGAATTTTTGAATACGCGTCTGTTAGCAACACTGCTATTGTAATTATAATCAGATAGGGATAGAATGTAAACAAAAATTACCATAAATCTTCTAAATATATACATAATAGTGTACACACAAGCCTATAGGAAATTTATTTCGAGAGTTGAAGGGGTTATGTACTCTAAATATACAAACCGGAAACTGAAATTACCGGAAATATTAATATCGATTAAAATTACATCCGTTCTGTAATAATTTATCGCATCAACCCTAAAAAAATTAATTAATATTTTAACGAAAAATTATTTTACTTTTTGAATTTCGTTCAACGTAAATTTTATTTTTTCTTAATATTATACCAGCATGAGCATGCAGTACTAAAAATGACAAAAAACTTTCATGGGTGACACGGGACTTTATTATACGCTGTACGGTGTGTAGGTATCTTTTTTGGTAGAAAAATGATTAGAACATTAATTATAGATAATAATATTCGCTACATTTTTTATCAAAAACATTGTTTTCTTGTTCGTACCGTTAAAACATAAAAATGATAAGAATAAACATCCGTTTTGCAAGATCATTTTTCAAAATAAAAGGTATTACAGCATCTACAGATACGCAGACCGACAGACATCATGGCGAATATTGGTATTTTAATCAAAATTAAGAATACTTATTAGGGTGATTCATTTCCGCAAAACATTTTTTTTCAAGGTCCTCAAGCAAAATTTTAATCTACATATAGAAAAAAAAATTCTCACCAAGATTGAGCTCTTAATTCCTATTTTAAGTACTTGCAATTTAAATATGAAGTTTTCCCATTTAAAATGCATGTAAATTTTTTTTTTTAAATTTCTAATGCTTAGACACCTTTTATCATATTGGGAATCGGTTTGATGTACCTTAGGGAAATTTCACGCTCTTTAAAATTGCCTTAGTGGTTTTTTCTGTAACTCTCACTGGTTCGCCAGTAGGAGTCATCTAAATACACTTTTTTTTAGTAAACCGCAAAAATTAGGAAGAAAAAAGAGCTGACTCGTAAAAAATAGTTTTTTTTTTACCAATATTTAATGAATTTACAGCCATTTTTAGGCCTTAAAACGCAAGAAATTGATATATACTAACTAATAATGCTGCATTATTAGTTAGTATTTAGATGACTCCTACTGGCGAACCAGTGTGAGTTACAGAAAAAAACACTAAGGCAATTTTAAAGAGCGTGAAATTTCCCGTAAGGTTCATCAAACCGATTCCCAATATGATAAAAGATGTCTAAACATTAGAAATTTGAAAAAAAAAATTTTTTTACATGCATTTTAAATGGGAAAACTTCATATTTAAATTGCAAGTACTTAAAATAAGAATTAAGAGCTCAATCTTGGTGAGAATTTTTTTTTCTATATGTAGATTAAAATTTTGCTTGAGGACCTTGAAAAAAAAATGTTTTGCGGAAATGAATCACTCTAATGAGCATGCAGTACTAAAAATGACAAAAAACTTTCATGGGTGACACGGGACTTTCTTATACGCTGTACGCTGTGTAGGTACTTGCTTCTAAAAAAATCTTTTTTGGTAGAAAAATGATTAGAACATTAATTATAGATAATAATATTCGCTACATTTTTTATCAAAAACATTGTTTTCTTATTCGTACCGTTAAAACATAAAAATGATAAGAATAAATATCCGTTTTGCAAGATCATTTTTCAAAATAGCATCTACAGATACGCAGACCGACAGACATCATGGCGAATATTGGTATTTTAATCAAAATTAAGAATACTTATACAATTTAAACTATATTCGTATAAGAAAGTAAAAATACTAGGTAACATAAGATAAAAAAAACATATACATAATTACATCAGAAATATGCATATTGTGCGGTCAGTTAGTATATTTTACATTTTATAATCATTATGCAATTCATTTGATATCTTCAAGGACGCATGAGGGAATATTTTAACGCCATATTCTATTTCACACGTAAAATAAATAGCTTTACATTTCAAAGAAATGGTATCAGCTATATGATTAGTGCAATGTATGCAAAAATATTATTATTATTATTGTAAGGTTTTTATAACGATAAATAATATTATGTTACTGTGCAGATATTAAGTATTATTTATTTTTAACTATGTTTAATATTTTACTTTCTTATTAGACCACGATATTTAACCATGTAGAGTATTGTAGAGCATAGACCAAAATTTATAAGGGAAAAATCAATCACAATACGAGAAAGTTTATAAAAAATTAAAACATACAATTTTTGTTCATTAAAAATTGAAAAATGCATAAAAAGTTCTAATTAGTGTTAAACAAAGTCAATATCAACTTAATGATGATATTTTTTATTTAATTTTTAACTAAATTGGCGCCGCTCGATTTATTTTTCGAGCCACGCAAAAAAAAAATAATTTTGACGCGGGCACTCGTGCGTTTCTCACGCCTAAACTAAAAAAAATAAGACATATGCCCTCGTTGACTTTTTTGTAGAGAATTTTGTGATCTACAAAAAGGTCCTTAGGTATTTTATCGTATAATTGCTTCAGTATTTCTCGCTGCGTAGGCCTGAAAGGTAAAAAATGTTATTATTGAAACATTGATCATTGTTTTTAAATTGTTTAAACAATTTTCGCAACCTTTCCTATAAACACAACTGTTCTTCATCATAAATAAATTTGCATCAACTATTTTACTTTTAGAATTAAAGCAAGTGATTTTCGTAATTACACTGTATGTAAATAGCTGTTACTCGCGACTCCAATCGCGTAGAATTTTTATTTATTTTTATCTAATCAACTTTTCGGAATACAAAGCAGCCTATGTCCTTCCTCAGAATGCAAGCTATCTCCCTGCCAAGTTTCATTTAGATCGGTTCAGTGGTTTAGCCGTGAAAATGTAATAAACAGACAGACGGATATCGTTACTTTCGCATGTACAATATTAGTATGAATATGTTACACAAACTTGTCTTAAATCAATAATAAATAATATTAAATAAACAAAGAACTGCATTTCGAGTACCTATGTGTTTAGTTCATTAATATTTTTCACTGAAATTTACAACGCATTGAATTATTTACCGTCTCGAAGAAGACAAAAAAACTTGAAGATAACAGTACATTAATGGTATGTTACATGGAAATGTTTGAGACCACTGTTCTTGCGGACTGAAACTGGATACACACTGATGACAGACGACGATGTTTGTATATTTATCTGTGATAAGCCGCTTTACCATATAAAGACAACGCGGGTTTTTTTTTAGATCGACTTTTTTCCTGATGACTTTTTTTATTAACCCCTTTCTTGTCGAATGCTGGCAATTATTGGCACTTTTGTGATGTTACGTTATTCTATGCGATTTTACGGGAAACTAAATTAATACAGTAGAACATCAATGTAACGAACCTATCTGATATATTTGTATTTCGTTGATTAAAATGAAAATTTTATGTGAATTGAAATTTTTAATTTTTATCATAATAGGTTAGGAAAACAGAAACCTCTCAAATTTAAGGAAATAAATCAATAATATGAGGCATATCACTTATATTATCAATAGTCAATATGTAAAAAAATGTAGATAATAAATATTTTTAAATGTTCAAACAAAATTTTTACATTTATGATTTATACACATATTTTTATTTTAAAGCAGAAACGAATAAGATCTTTAACCCTTAGCTGCCACTGTGGGGTACCAGGCGTCAATTTTTTATATGTATTAAATATTATATACATATTTTTTTAAATAACCGATTGGAGTGTATTCCGTATCGTCCGAAGATGATAAAGGAATTTTATTGAATTAAAATATTTAATAGCTTACGAGTAGTTAGCTTTTTAGTGTCTGGGGTACGAGATGACCCCAGTGTGCCAGATATATTATTCTGGAGAGGTGGAGCAGCTAAGGGTTAAAAATGCATAAAAGTCTTAAAAATATTATACGTTAATTGATTATTTTAAATTATAGTCAAAATGAGTTCAGGTACGCTCAAAATGTATTTTTTATTTAGAAAAAAATTCATGATCACAATACCTACTTCCTTATATTATTGATGTATATGAAAGTAAAAATCAGTTACATTATTATATGTATCATTCATTACTGGATATTATAAAATAAAACTTTTACTTCCTAGAATATTGTTTTACTTTCTGCTTGCAAAAACTAAACATAATGCTAAGTAATTAAAAAAATATCCGTGCATGAATAGTAAAAAAAGATCTAAAATATAAATGTTATTATTAACATATCTGTAAATGTAATTATATTATAGAAAGTCAAATATACTATTTACTATGGTATGAATTATGATGTATATGGGATACAATTGTTGTTATCATAAAACATAATACAAGATTCTAAAAAAAAAACTTTTTAAGAAAAAAATAAAACCGACTTTAAAAAAGCCCTAAAAATACTAAAAAAAAATGGAACTGTCTCCTATGCCGGCGCCGGCAACGTGAATATAATGTGAATCGTTGCCGGCACTCGTTTATGTCACAGGTATCTGGGTTTCCGAATTTTATATTTGATTATTATTTATTGTGTTTTGTTTTTTGTAAACAAATTTGAATAAAATTTTCTTTTGAATAAAGACGACGTACATTGACGTACATTTTCTACTGAAAATTAACTAGAATTCTAATAATTTCGAGGTAAGTGAATTTAAAATTTAAAATAAGAAATTCAGTACCTATATTCACGTTATGATTTATTTGTAGATGTTAAAAATTGGAAATAGATTCAATAGCTTTGAACATCTCAATTTAAAGCTTAAGGAATATGAGCAATTGGTTTTTTACAATTAGTGGATACGAGACAGCAGAACATTAAAAATTCAATCTCGTAGATTTCCAGATAGTGTAGCAGCACATGTTTGAGTTGATATGGAGAATAGGGGTACAAGCTGTCACTACTGTCAAAAATTTCGTACTTTGAATAGAGTTGACACCCCGTAAGACCAGATTCATTTATTCAAAAATGTAATTTGACGTTTATTGATGTTATATCTATGTAATTCAAATTATTTTTTGTATTTTTATATTAAATTCATAAAATGTTGAAAAGAAGTATATTTTTAATTTATTTGCATATTATTTTAGATCATTTAAAATAAAAATTAAAACATAATAGTACGTGTCTTTGAAAGAAGGTGTATATGGGGCGAAGCCTCAAACATAATAGTAAACACAACATTCTAACTCAACAATTATAATTACTATTCTGTTTTTTAAGGAATTTAGGAGGCATAAGATATAATTCAATTGATATAATGTTCATATAGAGAGGTGTGGTAACAACCGTCTAATTAATATACTATCATTAAATATTAATAAAAAATTACAAATATCATTATTTATTTAATTATATTACTCATTGAATGCTAACAAAATTAGAGAATCTAGAAAAAAAATATTAATGAAGGTTTTTATTCCTTCAATACACAACAGTAGGTAAGTACACATGTACCTCATTAAATATAAATTCGAAAATTTCATTATTTGTAAAGTCATCTAGCGGCAAAAATTCATATCAACTGCCGGCAACGTGAATTGTTGCCGGCGCCGGCAACGTAGTACGTCCCAAAAAAAATATAATAATTTTTATATTTTTCATTATTAAAAAGTTTTTTTATTGGCTTGGAGATGACTTAAAAAACTTTAAATTTAATTGCTAAGTATATGTATACTTTTCAATATTTTTTGGGTTTCTTGTAAGTCAGTATTATTTTTTTCTTAAATTTTTCCCTTTTGAATGGCATATATCATTGATATCCATGGTCAAATTTGAATAAAATTTATATTGCGCCACATCGGAAGTATACTCTCTAAAACAAACAAAAATTGTCCAAATCAATGCATATTTCTCGGAGTTATGCTCCAATATACATAAAAAATATTTAGAACCGAATTGAGAATATTGCTCCTTTTTGAAGTCGCTTAAAAAATCTAAAATATAAATAATATTAATATTTAAAATGGAATTTTAGTATTTCAGTAATTTTATTAGTTGTGAATAATGCTCATAATATGAGTCAAAATTGAATTAAAACTTAATAATCATGTATATTCATATAAAGACCTTTAGTCACTGTTTATTGCAATTAACAAGTTTTGTGTGAGATTTCAGTATGTTTTATAAATAAACATGTTAAATGAAAATAAAGTATAGTAGTTTAGAAAGAATTTTAATAAAAATAAACAGACTCATTAATTACATTATTAATTCGTTTTCATTATAAAAAACCTGTTATTTTATACATATATTATGTATTTACATGGATTGATGATTTGGTTTTTATATTACATATTAAAATTATTTAAAGTGACCACCGTATGACATTATTGTAGAAAATTCATGATAATATCAGAAGAAAACAAAATTTAAAGTTTTCTTCATACGACTATTTATCTTTCGTTTAATTATTTGTTAATTTCTGAAATTAAAGAATATTAAATGGTATTAAACTGTATTTCAGGATAAAGTAAACGATTATAATATTAGTACAGTTATATATTTTTTCTTTGAATTTATAATATCATGGTTTTAACATTTTTACTATTTTTGCGTGATAGGGTTTACCATAAATAAATGTATGTTATTTATATTATCTAAAATAAAATACTATATTGCCTTGTCATTGCTATAATGCTTTTCAGTAGCGTACGTTTCTTATAATAATTAGTAATAATTATTGAATAGAAGTACAATATAATTATTATATTATGTTCAAAGCATTACTTCATTAAGTGAATTCCCTTTTCCTTATTAATCATTTTAAAATATGTAAAATGAAACCAGTTTTGAAATTATTTTTTTATATATAAAATCAATATTTTTTTTAACATGGGATAATGAATCTACTTGTCTTCTTTTAAACGAGTTTTCCTTAAAAAATAAAAATTATATTTTCTTTTGCAATTGTCTTTAAAATTTAGTAACATCGTATAAAGAGGAGGCGTAGAAAATTAAAAAAATCATTTTACGTAATGCACAAAATTTGTATAACGGGTTAAAAAGGGAATTTAATGAATTCTCGTGTACGCACGCCACTGATGTCCTTGTATTTTAATGGCTGTTTGAAATTCGTCTGTACAGTTAATTCAGTGCCCTCACAATATACTCATTGTATTTTGTTTGTTGTTACATATTTACTTTTTGTTCATGTGTTGTAAAAAATGCAATACTATCCAGTCGATATTATGAATGTTGTTTGTATTCTTATTAAGTGATTAATGAAAATTGCACATAATCTTTCCTTATAAGGTTTCTCAGAAATAAAAATAATTTTGGTTACCTATTTCAGAGCAGAAAAAAACTTATGTCCAAAAAATGCCGTAAAAAATTCAGTTGTATAAACACAAAAAATTTATTCTAATTCGAAATTCAGTACCTTTAAGGCTGAACATGCTATTTGAATTGCCATAAGAATTACTATAGAGAAATTACGGTTTTGTATTTTAAGTGCAGCTCTGACCAGTATTAATAAATAATTTAGGAAAAAATACAGTGGTAAACTAGATTAATTTTTCTGTTATGACATACTTAATTTTTTAATTTATTTTTTTTATATATTAATAAAAAAAATCTGAAAATGTGTGTATTTTTCTTGATATGATAAAACTCAATATATAACAAAAATTCTTAAAAAATACGGAGAAAAAATATACCACGACATAGATATTTGTTTAAGATTTCTAATTTTATAATAATTCTGCAATTTTCATTTGAAAATATTGAATGTAAGCCTAAAAACATAAGAACTAGTTCTATCCTTTGTAGCTTCATCTCTGTTTAATTTCGAGAATATCCCATTTTTCATTCGATCGTCAATTGTCACTGAATTACTTGTATCTGTCATTTCCCCTCAGGGCTAGACTTGTGCAAATAATTTTTGTTTTCTACGGTGGCGACATCTCGTAGAATTTAGTTTCGGAAAAATCGGCATGAACAACCTTAATGTATTATATTTATTAATATTTTTAATTTAATTTGTAAAATATTTCTTTCAATATAAATAAGATACTAAAAAACTTTTCTGTTTCAGGCTTCCACAACGTTCTTCCTATTCTTAACCCAGGATGACTACTGCAATGTCCGTAAAACTAGCAACACCCGATACTTACGAAAACAAAACAGAAAGTACTAACAACGCGATCGAACGAACTGTAACGACAACTACTGAAACTAGAAGTACTTACAAATCCGAACTAATCGTCAGTGTCGAAGAAGGGTTCAAATTCAATGATATCGAAACGAAAAGTAACCAAAATATAACAGAAAATACGCACAACATCACTGAATCAAAAAATAATCAAAAAGAGTTGCAAATTGAAAATAGTGATGAAATAGAAAATTCGGCAGCTATAAATACCGACACTGAAACGATAAGTAATCAAGAAGACGCCGCAGCTAAATGTAACATTACTGAAGATAAAAACAATGAAGAAACAGTAAAAACATCACCAGCTTATATACAGAGTAATCAAGATGTGCTACAAGACGTTGCTGTTGCATCTTGCATCACAGAAGAAATACAAAATAAAGAAAAAGTAGAAACACCGGCAGCTTCATGCGATATAATTGAAATAAACAGTAATCAAGAAAATATTGTTGTGGCATCTAATATATCTGAAATTAAAACCAGTGAAGAAATAGTTGAAACTTCTTGCAATACTATAGAAACAAAAGCAGAAATAAATAGTAGTGTTGATAAAGAGAGTGAAATTAAACCTGATAATTGTAATATAACTGTCAATGGTCGTGAAATAATAAGTGTTAATCAAAAAGAAAATAAAAATTTAGACATTTCAGTGTGTGTAAATAAAAAGCAAAATGAAAATGTCAGTATTAAAAAAGAGCAGCTTGAAAATTGTCAAATTGATGTTGAAAATATAGGTGATAATGTCAATATAAAATTAAACCAGAGTGTAAATACAGATAAAAAGTGTAAAAACTGTGATAAGTTAGTTTGTGAATGTCAATCAGGAAACGATAATAATAAAATAAATAAAAATTTACGATCGGTGAAATTCTCGGAATCTGACGAGGAAAATATAATTTGTAATGAGAATGAAGTTCCTGTAGATTCCGATATTGTGGAAGAAAATGGTAACAGTGATGTTTTTTTATGTCCTAGAATAGTAGAAAATCCGAATAGCCCTAAACCGTTGAAAGGGATTTTAAAGAAGACTAGATATTCTAGTTCAGATTCTGCACCAGGAGAATTTTCCCCAACATCTGCAATTAAAACAAGGTTTGAAGTTATTGAAGTAGATGAAATAAGTGGATTTAAATTTGAAGGAATTATTGTAAAAAACGATGAAGTAGATAAATGTTCGGATGTAAAAGAAACAATTCCAGTAATAACAGAATTAGACGTCGAAAATTGTAATAAAAAAGATACTGAATCGGAACCTGTACTAAACAAAGAAGACTTGAAGCCAATTGAGTCTCCTTTAATTAACAACACAAGTGAAGTAAATAAAGAAGAGGTTAATACAAATTCTGTAAAAACTGTAGACGATCAGAAAAAACCCAAACATACAAATTCTGATATAAAAAATAGACTAGAAGAAAGCCAGTCAAAAATTTCAAAACTTCAGCAAAGCCTTCCAACAAAATTAAGTCCAGGTGCTGTAGAGTCTTTAAAAATTAAATATTCTCCACGCAGCTTTGGATATCCAAAAATCCCACCTAAACCTCAAATTACACCTAGACAAATTCGACAAATTCCAGTCAAAGCACCAATCCCTGCTGTTAGAACTAACATACCGAAAAAGAAACAGGAAACTGAAAAAGCTGTAACTGTTTCAAAAAATAAAACCGAAAGTGAACAGTTGAGAGCAAATATCTTAAAATCTAGTAGAATACCTGTACCAGAGGTACCTAAACGATCTCCCTCGACTGTTTTACGAACAGTAAATAATGATACAGAACTTAAAGAAAATACAAAAGTAAAAAATAAAGATAAAACTGAATCAACTGTAAATAAAGTCATAGTTAATACAGAAGATTATATTGACAAAAAGACTGAATTAATTCCAAAAACATTCCAAAGAACAGAACAAAATTTTGGTAATAAGAACATTTCGTTTGAAGATACCAAGAAGACCGTTGAATCAAACGTAGTTAATAGTGATAATAATAGTAAAGTTGAAACTAACACGGATTTAAATGCTAATAATATAATTAAAACGAATGAAATTAAGCCCGACATAAAAGACACCAAGAAACCTCCAATCAAAGAAAAGCCAGTATTACAAATCAAGCCTTTTATAGTACAGGCAGTTCTTAAAAAGCAAAATGAAATCATTAAAGAAGAATCTAACAAAGTAACACAACCTGAAAAGAACGGCAAAGAAGAAGACTCAGAATTACCAAAAGAAATCAATACTTCTGATGAATATGATAGTGAAATCGATTTAGAAGAGTTAAAAAAAATCGATGGTTACGCCGCATTAATACAAAAACTCAATATGGATGACAATAAAAAGATTAAGAAACGAAGTAATAGTTTTAAAAAATTATTTTCTTCTGGATTATTTGGATTATCAAAAGATAAGAATAAAAATGAAACGGATGCTAAGAAAACTAATAAAGTTGCAAATAAGAAATGTGTAGAAAATAAATTCCAATCACAAAATCTCCAAAACGAAGGACAGTATTTTAGCAGAAATGTGCCTGAAAGACATACAGTTGGCCATTATCCCGTGAAGTTATATAGAAACCATTCAAATGAACAAACATGTTCTTACAATGTGCAAGAAGGGAAATATTGTCCTAATGCATCATATAGCTGTGCTAGAATGGAACAACCAGATAGACGGTATATACAATACAGAGAAAATGAATTTACAATAACACAAGATCCTAAATTAGGTAGAGATGAATGTACCGAAGCATGCAAAAATAATTTGATTTCAAAACAAAGATGTCAAGATTACATTTGCATGGACAACAGAAGATATCCATTAAAGAATAAAGAGCAACCAATAACAAAACCTGGTTTTATAAAACCAATTAATCGATACATAGATAATAGTTCTTCTTCTAGTACGTTAACGTCAGATAATTATGAAAATCAACGACAGATTGGATATAGTGACACAAGTGAATCATATTCGTCTAAAAATCAAAACAAAAAAACAAATAGAACATTAGAAAAAGTCAAAGTTAATCGTAATTCACCTAATCCTCTTGAATTATATGTTCATGAAAAGGAACACGCCCGTGATCCAGAATTAATTAGACCAAAAGCAATCATACCTATTAATACAGAAAGACCGTTGCCTAACCCATATCGCAACACAAGTAATAGTGATAAGTCTTTAGTAGAATCATACTACGGTACAGTTTATCCTGAAACACCGAAAACGGATGTATCTGAAGAAAGTTCCTCAAGATATGATTACCAGTCAAGTGAATGTTCCTCAACTAGTTCAAGAACACCAAATAATAGTGGCTACTATAGTAAACAAGATATCGAGAATAAAGATTTGCAGCATAGATATGATGTACCTCCTACAGTACATTCAGTTGTTTATTACCAGAAGCCTGAACAACAACTTGATCAAAATGTAGGTATAAAACCAGTTGTTAGAAATGTGTATGATGTACCACCACCACGTGAAAACATAAATTCTAATGAAAAACAAAATAGACAAGAAGTTAGTAGATATGATGTTCCACCAGCTACAAATAGTTTATATTATTATCATGATATATCAAAAAGAAACGAAAAACGAGCAGAATCTTTAAACGTTCAAGATGTTGGTAAATCTGTCAGTCGATATGATGTACCACCGCCTGTAAATGTTAATTACGAAAGTCATTTGAGGAAGGCAAATATTCAACGATCTATGTCGGCTGCTTCACAATTAAAACGCAATGATAATGATATCATGAAGAATCGTTATGACGTACCGCCATCAAAGGATGTTTATTACCATGATCGACTTCAAAAACCAGATCGTCGTAGAACAGTATCTCCTGTTGGTCAAAGAGGTATACACTTAGATGATTACGAAATGAAAATTAAAAACAGGTATGATGTTCCACCGTCTTCGAAAGATATAACTCGGGAAAAACAAGTAGATACATCTAATGCTTCAAGTGGTAATATTATTCAGGAAGTTTTTGTAAGAAAAACCGTAAATGAAAATGAAAATCATACTTACGATGATGTTCCGTTAGAAAATCATTACGGGACTGTTTACAATGGTCCTATACCTGTTAATGCTAGTGTAAAAATAACTAAAACTCCTGCAATCAGTCCAAAGAAGACATATGCAATACATGAAAAGTTACGAGCTAGAAATTTATCACCCATACAACGACAAAAACTTGACTTTAAGAGTTTTGGAAAAGAAGAAAAACGCGATAACTTTAATACAGAAGATAGTAAAAGAGAATTAGAAATTAAAGAACAGATAAATAATCCAAGGAGTAATGATAATCAAATACAAGAAATAAGAGTTAAAAAAGTTACAAAAAATGAAACGCCAAGTCACCAGAAACTAGAAATTGAATTAGACTATCCAGAAAATAATTACAATGAACTGAGGAATGATGATAAAATGTCTCCTAGAAAAAATGTAGAACATGAAGTTTCTCAAAACACATATAATCATAACGCAAATGTGTCAACTAATTATCAATATACTGCATCACCAGTTTCTGAAAACATTAAACAAACATCACGAATTCCAAATCAACCCACTGCACAATCACCTTCTAAAAAAAGAGATAATCTAGAAATAACTGAAGTTAAAAGAACCCCGCCTAATATGACAAACTCAAAAGAAGTTTTAAATATATCTCCTACACGGAAAAGTGACAATTCATCTATTAAAAGTAGAAGTAGTATTTCAAGCCCAATACCTAGAAACATAGATTCTCCATTAAATATACAAACTACATCACCTGTTTCTTTCCGTGGATCAAGATCTTCAGTAGACTCTCCAAGATCTCCATCAATCAATAGATCACAATTATCGCCAGAAAAATTAAAAAACTTGCAAAATGTAGAAGCGTACTGTAGAAGTCAGATGCAAAAAGATATGGCTCTTCAAACAGTTAATTATCGTTCAAATATTGAATTGATTAATCAACAGGCATCTAAGAGGAATTCTTTACAGTCTCCAGAAAGAAATTATGAAGCACAAATAAAGGCTCAATCTCTAAATAGAACGAATTCTTATAATTTCTCTGGCAGTTCTATGCAAAGTCAAGCTTTAAATTCCTCAAATCGTTATTCAGGTTCTGAAAGTACGTTAGGTAGAATTTCTGTTGATCCACAAAGAAATTTTAAAAACGTTCCAACTCCTGTGCTGGTTGCAGGTAACCAATCGATGGAAAATTATACTGGTAATGTTAATAGAATCCAAAAATTACAACCTGAAGATCGAAACGTTGAAGTCAACCAAAATATCAAAATAAAAAATAACTCTTCATCTGATATAAATATCGATAAAAATATAGAAACAGAGAAGAAACCGCCACTTTCTCCTCAGAAGATACAAAACTTAAGAAACGTTGAGGCATTTTACTGGCAAAGAATTCGTGCTATGAAAGAACAAGAAGAAAATGAAATACGAAGACATCAGTTGCTATTACAGCGATATCCTGGACAGTTTTACGATGATTTACGTTACACTCAAAGAATGTCAAGATCACGAAGCGAATCACCTAATTATTTTGTTAGAAGTGCACCAAGAAGTATGAGTTTGCCTAGAGGAGTTGTTTATAATCCAAACACACAAATGAATAGTTCACCAGCTTCAATACAAAGAAAACAAAATGTAACACCAAATGTTCAAAATGTTTTAGTGCAACAACAAAATCAAAATAATACTGATAAAAATCGACAAGTCATTTTACCTTCTGATGATCCGTATGGTTACATAAGAAGGGAAGTATCAAGAAATACACAACATTCATCTCATATGTTAAATTTTGATCCAAATTCAAATAAAGAAGATACCGCTGCATCACCAAATGATTTTAGTAACCCTGAATATGGTTATATACGACAGAATACAGGCCAGTTTGTTCGCGGGGGCTATCAACGAAGTACAATCGGCCCAATAAATACTCAGCAAGGGCCACATCCAAAAACTAACGTAGTTTCAGATGTTATATACGAGAATTATTTTCCCGATGTTCAATTAAGACGAAATTTTGACCCTAACGGAGGCTACGCGCCTATTTTTAAAAGAGGCAGTTTACAAGGAACTTCACCACAAGCAATGTACTATTACCAACAATCTAAGAAAGTTAGTTTTTCTACTGGAACTTCTACAGAGGAAAGTCCGTCTTGGCCTTCAAAGAATGGATTCGTTCAAAGTCCACCATCCAGAAGAAATAGAGCCGAAAGTTCAGTTAGTGATAATGTATTTTTACCGGCTGATTCAACCGAGCAAACAAATCCAGAGAAAATAGTCGGCGATTCAAGTTTCAAAGATTTAGATCAAGGCAGACAAACAAGCACCCCTTTAAATACTTACCAGTCTGAACCTGTTTATGGGAAAACTATCCAGAAACAGGTTTATACTCAAACAGAAAATGATTCTGGTGGTGGCCAGGTTTATGGTCAGATTAAAAAAAATAACGTAAACTACGACGATTCAAGAAGATCTCGTTTTAGTTTTGACCAAACCCAGGTGAATCGATATCAATTAGTTGCTAATATGCGTCGTAACCAAGCAAACAGCGATCCTAGATACTACCAAGGTATTAGCAAGACAGATATGCTGATCACCAGAGCATTGATAGCTAATGGATCAAGAAGTTCTCCAGTTGTACAAAACAATGGTGATTATATAATCCCAAATGCTGATACTCCAACTAGACCACTTCCTCCTGTACCAAGAAAGAATTTACTAGTGACCAAGGGTGTGACCAAGACTGGAAAGAATGCTGGAGCTTCCGAATCTGAGAGCGGGTCGGAAGCTGGTGAAGTCCAGAAGATCCTACGTACGAATTCGCAGCATGCACCTCTGAGGAGAGAGAATTCAGCACCGATCTTCAATAGAGGTAAGATATTTTTTTTAATTATCTGTATAACTATTTAATGCGAAAAAGAAAAATAATATAATGAAAAGTATTTATAGATAATAGTAATAATAATAATTTATTACGTAAGTATAATAATAGGTACATAAAATTATACATTTAAAAAATATAATTACATTAATTTCTATATTCGATCCTTATTTCAATGATAACTATTTATAATTCGCATATTTTAAATAGCTTATTGTTTAAGGCATACTAAAAATATAATCAAATAATACTACAATACTATAAACTTTATTAGATTCATAAAAGAAATTTTATTGATAGTTTAAGTTATAAATAAACGTTATATTTATAAAATATACTCATTTGTATATAATATTTAAATAATTTGAATACATATAATGTAAATAATAATATATTTTTTTAATATCTACTTCTTAAGCAAAGGTTAATGCTTTGGTACATGCATAAGAAATATTTCAAATAACCCAGCTACCTACACTTTTATTGAAATTTCTTGGAAACGTAACACCCACGAATAACGAGGGATAAATGTATATAGTCATATGAAAACTCGTGAAAAACCTCGTGTTAGGAAAATTTAACCTTAAATTGTGGCAACCCTGAGAATGTTTCGCCCAGACTCTGTGCAATGTGTATATCGATTTTATCATCTCTCTCTTGCGAACACTGTCGCCAATTCACTACCCGATACACCGGTCCTTTTCTCACTGGGATTGTGACGTCATGGATGCTGTGGTCCTGTCATAGAGGGCGTAATCGTCGTCCTCAAGGCCTACCTTGTGAATATACACTTATTAATAGAATGTATTTGATAGTTCGAATTGTTTTTGAGCTTATAGTAGTGAATCTTTGCCGGTTCCGCGATATTTAGTAGTTGTGTATGGGCGGTTCGGGTTCAAAGTGAAATAATACACAAATATTACAACGAAATCGGTTTATTTTGGGCGTGAAAAATGACAGACAGTCCCATAAAATATGGTGTGGTTTAAATATTTTGTAAACTGGGTAAAAATAAATAATTATTTTGTTTTATTTGAAAATTATTTGTTCATTAGGTACTAAATTATTGTTTTATATTAAACTTATTATTATTTTGTTAATTTATTTTATGATAAATGTATTTAGAAGTGGTTAGGTGTCAAGAGCAGGTATAATTCATTGATTATTATTTTACATTGAATTAAATAGAAAAGTGATGCATGAAATTAAGATGAAACACAAATATTATTTATATTTTATATTACATATCTCATTACTAAAATTAAACTGACATTGCTAATTTTCATAAAACATTTATAAATCATTGATCATTTAAAACTAAATTTAAATCAAATTTCAGTGCATTTAAATTTTCTTTAAAAAATAATTTAATAAATAGTTCCTTTAAATTTCACCAAGGTATTTATTTGTTATGCAACTTATCATCTTTATATTTTTATTATAATTAATTCTTAGGATAAAATAGTTCAATGACCGTTATCTAAGAGCTTAGCAAATATGCATCAGTGGTACTCAAAATGTTTCAAACAAGCACCATAATTTGTTGTAATTAAAAACAAGTAACTGAACATTGATAGATTTCTTTAATTGGTCTGATTGTTTTTTATATAACAAAACTATTTCAGACATATACATTTTTGTAAAATTTAAATGCTAATTTCTTTGATAAATTTTAGAAACCACTGGTGTACGTGACGTAGGTAATATCATTAGTCAGTACTATGACAACCCTATGAATTATTTTGTGATTTCGTTATTGTTAACGTAGAGATTAATTATTTAAGTTTGGGCGATGAGGAATTAATTTCTAACGATTCCATTACTACTCATTAATTGCAATAGCTCATCTAACGGGTGGTGGGTTTTGGATAAATAAAGAACTCTCTTTTTATTGGCTAAAGTACTAAAGTGTTGAAAACTTAAACTACCAATCAATCCCAGGGACTCGAATCGTAACGGTTTCTTTTTCCGGGTCGCCATTTTTGAATTAAGGTAGTTCGGTTACCGGTACAGGTCATACAGTTCAAACTGATAATAATATAATGTGATATTTAAATACAAATTAATACATGCAGTGGCGTAGATAGCATTTTGCGATGGGGGGGATGAAGACCTTTTTTTAGTCATTGCCAATTTTGAAGACCCCTGTTTCAATCTCATGGGGGGGATATGACAGTATTAAATCATCTTTTATATGGTCGAAAGTAAAAAAAATGGGCTCATGGGGGGATTGATCCCCTTCATCCCCCCCCCTATCTACGCCACTGAATACATGTACATTGAATTGATATAAATTAAGTATTTTATAGTTTACAAAAGAACTTAATAACTTATGTAGGTACTTACTAATTTAATTAAATAATATGGGGTATGTCATATCATTTATTTATGAATGGCTTGTGTATCATTTTTATTCGTTTGTTTTTAAATTGAAATCAAATAAATTATTTAATGTTTTTAAAGGAGATATTCAGGAGAAATAATATAGGGAAATTTTATTTTATTATATTTCTTCTTGAATATCTATGTATCTATTAGATAAGGCGTGGTTTATATTTATTCTAAAGTTGGAATGCAATTTCTTTTTTAGTGATTCGCAAATGGGGTGTTCTATATGACCTGGTTAAAGGGGTGTTGTGTATTTTTAAATTAAACGTTTCGTTATTACACAAATAGTAAATAATGTAATGCACTAAATTTAGAGGACATAGATATATGTATAAAATCATAGAAGAGTACTTTTCGATTAGGAGTTTCGTTTGAAAATTTTTGGGAACCACTGTTCTAGATTTTTTTCTATAGTTACGTAATACTTTAAAAAATGATTGAAATAAATCCTTACAGCGTCTATTCATTCATTATGAACAAAATTACTTATGTACAGGTAGATTGACAAAATTTATTTTGAAGCGATTTTTTGTTTGTTTTAGAGCCACTGTTTAACTTATTATTGACTTTTATTCATCATTTTAGTACAGTGGTTGTTATTTTTTTTGTATGTTATTTGTGGCATTCCAATACTCTTTTTATATCAATATTTTTTTTTATCCATTAAAGACCAAAAATCTGGGATTATCTTAAATTAGTGCACTGATTTTTTTTTACATAAAATATCGTCAAATTTAATATTCCGTACTTGAAAACTACTGCTTTTATGCAGTGAAATTTTTTTTTCATCAAATAAATTTATCAAAATCAGAAATATTTGTAAATATGGAAATAAGTGACATAATTAAAGTTGCCATTTTTTTAGATTATTCTTAAAAATATGTCATTTCAATTTTTGCTTCCTCGCAATATCGAAGATACTAGAAGCTTTGTGATCGTTTTAAATTGAGAAAAAAAAAATGTTCTCCGATTTTTTTTATACTCCATGATCATTTCAGAAACCAAAGAGTTTTTAGTTCACAAAATGAACAGTTTAAAGAATTGACTTACTGTTTTACTAGAGAAGAATTAAATATGAAATGTACTTATGTACAATTTATGTATAGTAATCCCTCGATTTACACAGATTTACTTTAACGTGGTTGTAAAAGTTTGGAAAAATAGGGTGAAAAGATTCAAAAGAACACAACGTAATGAAGTAATTTCTATTGCTCCATTTACACGTTGTTCATGGAACCAATTAATCGCGTAAATGGAGGGATTACTATACTTACCTTACTTATCAAGTATTCAAAATTGGTACGAATATTCTCTAATAATACCCTAACATAAAAAATCAATTATTTCATTATAAAAAGCAATTAAAGTGTAAACAGTTAAACTGTTTTGGGGTATGTCAGCAAAAAGGGGTTGTAGAAATTAATAACTTAATAATTAACCACTTTGATTTTTCTAAAAACTCAATTTCTTTCTCTATTTAAAATAATTTAAAAAATATTCTTGTTAATATTTTTTTCTTGTGCATATTTCTATATTTTCCACTGTTTTAGAATCACTGCATTAAAGAACGTAGAGATGAAATAAATTTCCAATAAAGTATTTTGATCTATTACCATAGCTTTCAAGTCCAACATTCATGAATGGATATTTGGTTTTTCTCTTTATAAAACGGCGCACTCCTCAACTCGGAAGATTCATATCGAGCTTTAAAATCTATGTATATTTAAAAGATTTTAAAGTTATTGAAATTTATGTGTTCTTATTTCTGAACGTAGTTTCTGTAATTGTTTTTGGTATTTTATGTATCTATATATAATACTTGATGAAAAAAATATCATATACCGGATATTTAAAATAACATGTTATAAGTTTTTATTTCGAAAAGTTAGCTGTTTACAGAAAACTTTACAGACAAAAGTTACTCAATTCAGAGGGAGGGGGGTGGGGGGGGGGGGTAATATCATGATAGGTACTTTTTTATTGTCGGGTGTTATTTATAGTTTTTTAATGGTAACTTTGTTTTTCTATATGACAATCTGTATTTTTGTTTTAAGGATCTCATTTTACGTAAAAAATAAACTATTTTAAGTTGTTTTTATTTTATTTTTTGCGTTTTAGTAAACTTTTCGAAATTTGTAATATTTTATTTTGAAAATCCGCTAAAAATAATTAAATTAATTTAATGGTTCGTTCAGTCTCGGTTAAAAATAAATAAATAAATAAAAAGCGTCCTAATAACCATAAAAATAACAACAAATATATTTTTAAAAAGATTCTCAATATACATAAAAAGCTGTCTAAAGGAACCTGTCGGTTCCAAAAACATAAACCTTTTAATAAAAAAATACATACCTATATTAACGATTTTTGTAATTCATAATTAATTGTGTACCCATGGTACATTGTATACCAGGAGCGGCCAATTTCGACAATTATTTCCTGAATATATAATTATTCTATTTAAAATTCACCACAATCGATTAAGGGACCATACCAGTGTGAAATTTTCAAAAAATCAATTTTTTTTTTGCCTTTTTGGAGAGTTTATAGTTTCAATAATATTCTGTGAAAATTTCAAGTCCGTATCTTTAATACTCTCTAAACAGCAGCCTTCTAAAGAGCGACCGCTCGCAGATATAAAATGCCCAGGAGCTGACGTTAAATGCGTTTTCTCGAAATGAAATTTTTCAAATTTGCTGACATTGTAACTCAAAGAGCAATTATCCGATTTACTTGAAATTTGAACTGAGTATTATTGAATATATTTACTCTACGATGAACTAGGATATTTTTGATTGGATGAAAATTGACGATTTGGCATTAAAAATACAACCATTTTATAGGCAAGAAAACTATGTCATTTTGTTAGATTTTGATATTTTTCGAAAATCTTAGTTCATCGTACAGGAAATACCTTCCAGATTAACGACATTATTCCATTTTTCAATTTCAACTACTCCATCGTCCGGAATCATGGCCGCAGTGGAGGAGATTTTTTTTTTGGCGCCACCGAAGACAGCGATATCGCTTAGATATCGATATTTTTACGTGAAAAAATTATGTAATACGCCTCTAATAAAGCTAAATATATTCTCAATTTTCCAAAATATTTTATTGAGTATTTTTCTTCCAAAAAATTTCCGAAAATCACCCAAATTTCCAGCGCTCACACTGGTATAGGCCCTTAAATACCTAGCAGAGATCGACTGGTAGATTGAATTCGACTTGTTGGCCACGCTTGTTATGTATAAATACTTCTTCTTTAATCTAAACTTATAAAATAAAAAGTAATATTTCGGATATAAAATAATAATAATTAAAATATATTTGTTACTCTAAAAATAAACTTTTAATTTAATTAAAATTTATTATATTTACCCAGATTATGAAAATAACTCACTGATTAAAAAAAGTGGCCATAATAACTTAATAAATGGCGATAGTTTTATTTACATAAATAATTAAAAAAAGACAGTAGATAGACAAAATGTTAATACGTTGGAAGAGTAAAGATAAAGACAAGGGGAGTGAGAAACCCCCAACACAGAAGTCTAATTCTTCTGGGGGGTCGAAGAAAAAACGAAAGTTCGGTCGAGATGGAGGTAAGTGTATAAATTATTGAAAAAAATGTTTTTAACTGATAATAATACCTTTAGTTAATCAATTTATACCCACCTTAATTAATTACCTAAAATTAAGTATGCTATTATAAGTTTTGTTTAATTAAGATGCTGAAATATCGAATTAATTAATTCAAACAGATAGATTTTAAAATGACTTCCAAGTATTTTTAGAGTTTCGTAGAAAACTAGGAACCCGTTCGTCCGTCTTGAAAAATTTTGACATAATAAGATGAAATTTGGTGTACGGTCGTAGATTGATGACCCAAAAACAGAAATGATAAGATTTAAAAACAAAAATTTTGTAGACCCCTTTTCATAAAATGAAGTGTTTAAAAAAAATCTCACCTACCCCATTGAGTGGGGTGTCGTTAGAAAGGTCTCCTAAAACGCAACAAGAAATGTATTATACTTTTTGATTTTAACCCTTCAATCACAACGTATTTGCTCTACAAAGTCATTAGAAAAGCGTCCTCACCCTATATTATCTAAACCAGAGGTTCCCAATCTTTTTAATATGTTGTACCGGTGTGTAGCAGAAAATATGGTGACGTACCGGTAGATAAATGTTTTTGGAAAAGAGTCCTAATTTTTTTTCTCGTAAATTTTCAAGTAATGACCTTTTTTCGTTATTTGTTTCTCTCGGAAATTTTGACAAAAAAAAACAACTTTAGCCCTACAATAAAACGTAATTATACTAAAAACAATTTAATTCACAAATATTTTTATTACACTATTTTTTTTATAAATGTATATAACCCCTCTCCCCCCATTCCCATAAACGTTGAATTTTTGTAACTGATATTTGTGTATATTAAATTGTATCATATAATATATAGATATAATAATAATTTTGGTTATTGTATGATAATAATTAATTAATGTGAAGGATGCGCCTGTAAACTTTTTACAAGAGTAGAAATATCTGGTTCAATTTTGGTCAATAAGGCGAAGATCAGACTCAATACTAAGCAATGATCGGTATTTGTTTTTCATCGCTGTCATTGCAGAAAATCCAGTTTCACATAAGTATGTAGTATTGAAGGGCATTACAAATTTGAAAGCATAGCAAGAAAGTTCTGGATATTCTGTACGAATACAAAGCCAAAACGATAGTAAGCTGGTGGTGCTCTGAAATTTTAATTTCAAGCCAACGTCACTTATTAGATCGATGAAGGACTGTTTCACAATTACATAAATGTGAAGGGACTGCATTATTTTACGCAAACTATTGTTTTCATTATTATTTCATTCCCTTATCGCGTACCGGTAACTCGTCATACGCGTACCGGTACCGGTACGCGTACCACAGTTTGGGAACGTCTGATCTAAACTATCAATTAAAAAAATTCCAGAATGTAGCTTTTAATGAGTACTTTCACTGAAAATTATAACGAACATTGTCAAAAATATGTTGGATCCCCTTTCATAGACTGAAAAGTGAACTCACATTTTTTTTTCATTTACCCCATTGAGTGGGGTGTCATTTGATAGGTCTCCTAAAATACTATAATAAAAGTGAAATGACTTAGATTTTAATCCTTCAGTCACGAAAATTTTGAAATAAATATTTTTTTTATAAATCGTAGTGAGAATGACTACGGAACCCTATCATGTGCGTGTCCAACACGCACTTGCCCGTTTTATTTTACGTTTTAATTTTTTCTCGTATCAGGAAATCATAAGGTGGACATATTTTTTTTGCTAACAATGATCAGTATTCTGTTATAAATATATTCCCAATAGAAATACGCCACAGAAGCTATTGATATTGAAATTTGGAAGATAAATTTACAACATGTTGTTCGAGAAAAGGTAGCTTCGATTTCTTTAAGGTGAAGGTTTTATTTTTGTCGTTCAAGTTTATACGAATTTGTTTTTGCCCTTTGTAAATGTAAATATGAACATGTCTTTTCAACTAATAATAATGTTTATATTTAGCTTATTTTAGTGTTGAAATATAAAATATATTATTTGAATTTGAAGCTAATATACCAATGGATTTCATATCGGATCTAATAAAATTTGGGACAATAGGTTATAAAATTAAAATTGAGATACCATGAATTTTTTTTAAATAATCTTGATTTAGTGAACTTATTAAAGAGGAAAAAAGTCCAGTAAATTTTTTTAATATTAATTGTACTTTTCGAGATAATCGAGATTTTATTTATCGGAAAGGGGTCATAAAACGTGTTTCCAAAAACATTTCTCTTGATTCTACATTCTCTACAATTTGCAGCTAAAATATAGGCTAAATACCAAATTAAAATACAGCACATCGATTTTTCAGAGAATGAGTTTCAAATACAGTTTGTAATCACGTTAATTAGTTAGCGTAAAACAAATTAATACATTAAAAAAACTAGATGAAATGAAAATATCGTAAAATATATTGCGCAGTGAGAAGTTGGCCACAAGTAATATTTTACAGTGCTGGGGGTATAATCCTCGTCCAATTTAGATGAAATTAGTGTTTTATTATAAGCTGCGGAAGGTTCTTAAGAGTTAAGAGCAACATAACTTGAAGTTTTTTTATGACAAGCTATTAAAACAAAATATCTCTTCATACATACATTGAATAGATAAAAGTTACTATATTTTAAATTTACTTTTAATTGGTACATTAATGTTGAACTTTTTTAGTGGTGGTAAAATGGCTAATTATAATTACAAAATTTGTAAAAAAATAAGGTACTGGCACCAACGCTTTTAGAGCAAAGTATATTGTTTTTTTGGAATTGATGGGCAGTCTTCAGTTTTTTATTTTGCATATAGCGGAGTGAGTGGGCTCACACACATTCTGCCCCGGGGCCCCCGAGCTTGTAATTTGTATTTTTATATAAAAATAATTTTTATTTTTTCGAAGTCAAATAATTTTTATACATTTATCTAAAAAAAACCAACAATTATAAATTTATCTTAATACGGGCCTGTCATTAGGTATACATTGCTTATTTAGCGTAAACAAATTCTAGGATCTTAAACTCTCAAACAGTAAAAGTTTCATCAAATTCGGTTCAGTAGTTTTCTTGTCGAAACAGACTTAAAAAAAACGACGTATAGGTTCAAAAATTCAAAATATTTCAATTACACAGACAGAATTATAATAAAAAATATAAATAAATAATTAAATTATTTAGTAAAATTTTTGGGACAGCGGGATTTTTTTTTATAAAAAAAAAAACAAACTTTTTTAATAAAAACAATTGAATATTTCTATTAATTCATTGAATTTAACATTCACTGAGGACTCATCATAAAGGAACTATGAAAAAAATGTGACAACCCACCCCGTTTTCCATTGCGAAAATGATTTTCCATACGGTGTTTCCGGTCTGTCACAACTTCCGGTAAACTGATACTCGAACACCTCGTGTTCGATAGGCAATGGCACGGTGACCTAAAAACGTACCCCTATCTAATTTACCGTATGCATTAATGAGGGGATGAGCTACCACCAAATTAAGTGTAAAGAGTCTATATAAACATATTAGTAGCCTTTACTTTTACGCAAGATTAATATTTTTATTCAATATTGTTTTAATATACATACATAGCTGATATAAAATATTATATTAGAATGATTAAATGCTTGCACTGTCAAATGTCAATTGATAGGCTCATATATATACAAACACAAACTTTAAAAACATAAAAATAACTTTTCCTGTTTGGCGATATTACTCTGAAACAATAAATAACAAAAATTTCAGATTGGTTTTATACAGTTTAGTATTATGTATTATAATTTCAAATCATTTTTGATGATTCGTTTAGTAGTTACAGCCTTTTAAGTAAGGTGCATATAAAAACACCAGTATTCGAAGAGCAAGTGGGCTAACTTACTAGGTCGATGATGCAATTGTTTTTTATTCACAAAATTGAAAGAACAGCTTCCTGATCATTTATATTTTAATCATATTCGAATGATTTCGAAACGTTGGTATCAATATAAAAGCTACCATTAGTAGGGTCTTTCTTATACGTAATACTGAGAGTGAACAGTACCTACACGTGTTCTTCCGGTGAATTGAAAGTATAGAAAAAAATTAATAGAATATAAATTATAGATAATAATAATCTGTACTACTTTTATCCAAAACATTTTTAAAATTTGCACCATTTCAAAAATAATTCCAAAAAAGAATTGTTTTTAGTTGAAAGATCATTTTTGAAAAAGGAGGATTTTTTCGAAACGAAAACTAATTTTAAATATAAAATTTCACCCTTATATGATATTGAGATTCAACATTGCGAAAAAAATATTGGATGCATGTATAAGAAAGTAAAAAGTTAATTTAATAGTTCTAAATATGCAACTGTCATAAAGTAAAATAAAGTTAGTAAAATAAAAGTTTGTAAAAATAAATTAAATAGAAGAAATTGAAGAACGAAATAAGTATTTACTTCCAAATTCTATCAAATATTTATTTAACCCTCGGAGTACACACCTATTTTTTCAACCTACTAGTACACTCTGGGTCAATTTGACCCTGCTTACTTTTTGATCGCCTATAATTCCGCAACTATGAAACCTTTTGACTTACCAAAATTCAAAGGTATACTTTGACTCATGGTAAATGAATTTATAAGTGTTACAAATACCTTTGAAGTATTCAACATACTTAAAAAAAATCGCGAAAAATGTAAAATACCTGAGCGCTATTCACAATCAAAGTCGGTGTATGGGTCAAATTGACGCACAAGAGGCTCCGAGGGTTCATTATATGATTATAATTATTAATATCTATTAAGATCAATTATAATATTTTAAGTTGCATAATTGTATCACTAGATAAAATTTACCTCTATATAAATTTCCATGTATGTAAGATTTCTATTATACGTAGATACTACTTTTTCTATTAAACAATTGTGGTAAAAACTAGATGAAAAAAAAGAATATTGTTTGCATCCTGAATTCCTTGTAAACATTACAATCAGTATCATAATTTTTCATTTAGCAGTTTCAGAAGACGACAGATAGTACTATTTATACACCATAATAACTTTAACAAACTTTACAGAATAAGATGTTTATGAAAACTTGCACAAACTGATGTAATAATGTTTGCCTGAGTGATTTTATATTTAATATTTTTGATGTCTTCTATATTTTCATGTCAGTTAATAAAAATGCGGTTTTAGATTTATGAAATTTTCTCTACAATATGTAGGTATACTAAATAACTTATCAAACGCCTTTAAACTGGTATAATAATTCACATTTAGTTCTACTACTGTCAATGTACATAAAAATGCTTTATCCATTTGTGATTTCGTATTTCAAACAGCCCAAAAATTAGCATTTTAAATCATGAAAAGCCATTTTCTAAAGTACGAGTACATATCCTATTACTTTTTTTGTTTCATCAGATTCAGATTATCCGATCATCTGAGCAAAATATAAATTAAAGTCTAAAATTTAATATGTTATTTATGGATAACTCATATATTTTACTATTTTTTATTTAAAATATTGGACGTATGGTTTTTGAGTAATTGGATATTAAAAATAGAGTTTTTAACACACGATAAATGAGAGTTGCCGAAAGTGCTCTATTTATTGAAATTCTACACAATTGGCTATATAGAGACGTTTAAAATTAATTATTCGAAACTACAACCCTTTTGAATACCTACTATAAAAATTATAAAACAAATATATTCACGTGTAATTTATTCAAAATAATAAAAAACTTGCTCTGCCATTACAGCAAACGAGTACATATTACTATTAGTCCAGAGCATTTAGACGAAAAATAGCTGTATCTAGGAAAAAATTCGCATAGAGCTGAATTTTTGTATACACTTTCTGTTTGTCTTTATACATAAGATGCCAAAAGTCCCCATCGATCCCTTGTGAGCATACTTTTTTATAGCCCTCAAAAGGTGCTAATAATTAGTTTTATGTAAATATCTCTGTATTTATAGATTTTACGATAGTGAAAGTTAATAACAATGGGAAGCCTAGAAAATTCTCTACAAAAAAGGTTATTTATAGTTTTTCATACGAACTATAATTTTCACGGAAACTGGATGCAAAGGTGACTACTTAAGCAAATACTACTAACGCAAGAAATGTAGAATTTTTTACTAATGTAAATAATATGCCGAATGTGCGAGGTTTCAAATTTTGTCAATAGTTAGAGTATACCAACATGTGTATTTCCTGAAAACTCCCTAGCAAAGAAGGCCCCGGAACACCCCCATCGAAGGCCCCAAATTTTCGTTATTTACGGATTTTGTGAACAGCTGTATCTAGTGAACGGAATGTCCGATCAACATCTTTTTTCACATTTTAGACAGATAATTTAATCTTCTACAACCTTTTTATTAATATTTTATCCAAAGTAAATTGTATGTCTTTCAAAATTTCGGTGAAACTAAAAAAATATTTTTTTTTAAGAAAAATTTTAAGTTTGGTCGCCATTTTGAAAACAATTCGTTAATTTTCAGTTAAAATACTATCAAAATGTTTGTGAAAAAATATTTTACTGTCTATATTTATTTTACGATATTGATCGGACATTCCGTTCATTAGATACAGACTGTTTATAAAATCCTTATAAAAACGATATTTTGGGCTCTTCGATGAGAGTGTTCCAGGTCCTACTTTTCTAGGGAGTTTGCAGAAAATATACATCTCGGTATGTTTTAACTACTGACAAAATTTGGCACCTCACACATTTGTCATAATATTTACAATAGCCAAAAAGTATATATTATAATAATTTAATATAGGAATGAATTTTTATTAAAAATTTTTTGGGAATTTTTTTACAAAAAAGTATGAAACTTTTTACTATAGATTTTTTGTATTTACTTTTATATAAGTTTAGACAAACTATACAAATTAAAAAATAAAAATAAATAAATAATTTTTACGCTTGTACAGGAACCACGTACAACGTGAAAAAAACGTCTCCAAATGATTGTCATGATTTCAGCTTTTCTGTTCATCCGAAAAAACAAAACCAATAACTTTCTTTATCTATATAAGTGTGGCTATAGTGGGTGGAAAAAAATTAAAAAAAAATTGAAAATTAAAAAAATGGCGGCGTTTAGAAAAGTGTCTATAGAATTTTCGTTACTGTTTTATACAATCTATCGTTGCCCATAAAACAAAAGTATTTGATTTACTCAATTCTGTTACCGATAGTAATACCTTGTGTACACAGAAAATTTGAAGTCAATCGGTTCAGTAGATCTTGAGTTATTATGGCAGCCAATTTCAGTTTTCAGTTTCGAGAAAAACGCGTTCAAAGTTTACGTATAGTTGGCTATTCAATGTTATATATCTTTTTCAATCTACTATAACTTCGTCAATTTTGGGAATTTGTTTATAGGATTTTGTACATATCTTCTTTGAACCCCTATTTATTAATAAAATGCAAAAAAATAAAATCTTTTTATTACATTTTTAGACTTGAATACCCCCAATAAAACGTGAAAACAATTACTTGTACGAAAAAAGGTATTAGATCTTTGTTGTAGATAATTTTCTTATCTTTATATTTGATAATAACTATTTTAGTCATAGAACCAATATATACAGAGATATCTAGCTAAAACTAATTGTTAGCACCTTTTGTGGGCTGTAAAAAAGTATGCTCACAGGGGATCGATGGGGACTTTTGGTAACTTATTTATAAAGACAAAATGAAGGTGTATACAAAAATTCAGCTCTATGCGAATTTATTCCTAGTGAAAATCTAAAGTTACTGGACTATATTATATACCGTTCTGTCTATTTCAATATTCAAATTAAATTAATTTTTTTTTTACATTTAATAACTAACAAAGTAAAATATTTCATTAAATGTAGATACATGTGTTCTGAATATAAATTAAAAACAATTTTTTTCGAAACCAAATCTTTTTTACAGTGCAATAAACTAATAGACGTATAAAAATAAAGAAGAAAAACTAATATTATTTTTATTTGAATTGTATTTAAAAAATTGACGTGTTAAAACTTTAGAAATGAATGTAATATTTTTATTTTAAAATAACTATGTTTTTTTTCTTGTTTCAGGTAAGAAAAATACACATAATGGATACTGAAGAAAACGTTTTGAAAAGTGTAGTGAGTTGTGTCCAGTTTGTAATTTACTTCACTTAAGTTTATGGTTGATGTGAGAAAATTCCTCTCATAAATTTCATTTTATTCTATTCCTCTTAAATTTAAAATAACTGCCCACATGTGGTAGACGGTACAAAGTAAAAAAAATGTTTAAAACAAAAATTACTCTTTATTATAAACTTATAAAGAGCTTATATTCTGAAAGAGTTCAAAGATCTATCTATAAAATGGACTCGCAGTAATTGGGTATTTTTTTGCATAGGTACTAGTGTCCAATTATCGAAGTTGTCCGATTATAGATCACTACCACCAACCTCTTATACTTTTTTCGAACGTAGTATTCCGTAATTATGCAACTTGTTATTGTTTACAATAATTAATAATCTGCGTCAACAAAGTCCGATTAGATGGGAGCCCTATTACTTACCCCAGTGTATTTATACCTTTTCAATTCTTACATAGGTTCATAGGACGTACTAATTTTGGTATCAGAGTAGTTAATGTCATCTTTGACAATAAACATTGTATCTCGCATTAAATATGTAAAATATGCTTATGAAATATTAATTTTCTAAGTGTACCTACTTGGCGTTTTGGCTTCTGAACGACTAAATTATTCATTACTTCATTAGTTCCAAACTTTTGTGCTCCTCTGCATGAGTATCACATTATTATATAATATATGCTAAATGGTATAGCTCAAAAATAATGACTATTTTCGGTAGTACATGAGATATTTCTATTCTTTATTTGTTTTTAACTCGTGACGAGGAAAAGAATAAAATTCCTGAGAGAAATTTCCTTACCTCAATGGTACAATTGGTCTAATAATTCAATTTTTTTCAAAATTTACAAAAATATTCATATTTATTTTTTACCATTTAATTTTTGTAAAAATTTCAAATAATAGAAAAGGGGTACACATATCAACTGTGCCGCAGTCAGTAACGTAGAGCTACGTCTATTATCACTTTTTGATTGTAAAACATGTGGATAATATTAATAATGATAAAGGTAGCCAACCTTTATCATTAAGGTGTAAATATTCTATGAAAATTAGTTCAACATTTTTTAAGCTATTGTATTTAAGGTTTTAGGATACCGGATTTTTATAAATGGAACTACATATATTCGATATCTCTTAACGTTTTATTTATTACTTTACGAAGCTTTTAAAGTACTTTTATTTGTACTCCTGAGGTTACCTCCTAGTACCATCGGGAAAGACGTAGTTCTATGTCAGAAATTGCAAATAGGTGCTTCTATTTGATAGTAGAGTTCAGATATATTAATTCTTTAAATTTTGAATGAATTGAAAATACAGCTTATAAATATTTGTCTTCCATTATGCGAATTATGTTGGCCCAGAATTTACTGCTAATGTCTTTAGGTAATGATCCCATATCGAGGTCTGCACGGTCTAAAATTTTTAAAATTTGTCCACCCCAAATTGATCAATTTTTTGTCAATATTTTCATACTTATACGAGTATAATACGAATTAAAAAGTTAATTCAGAACTTCTTAATTATTTATCATATTAATTTTATTATATGTTAAGTATTTTACATTTACGTTGTGGAAGTTTTGAGTTTACTTCAATTTATTATACAGTATACATATATTATTTATGTAAAAATCAATTTCATCCCCAATTTTTAAAAGTTACTTGAATTGTTATAATATGCAGACCTCCAGCGCTATTTTGGTTACTTATTTATATCCTATATGTGATTATTTTGAAGCAGTTTATAGACGTTCTTAAACTGTTATTTTTAATATTTTGTATTATTATTATATATATATTTAGTTGTTTTACCTAGTACAGGTACGAATCCAGTATAAGGGAAGTAATTTCTACAATTAATATTAACTTTTAAAGGACTGTGTGATGTAAAATATATTTTTGTTGGTCGATTAAGTTTTTAGAATAGAAAAAAATTAGTATCCATTAATTGTTAATATTACAAATTGCATTGTTGTATTTTTTTTTACTTTTGACTATATTTTTAGCTATTTTTAGTTGGATTTGTCTCCGTATTTACAAAAAAAAATATTACGCTTGATTTTTTACGCATTTTCATTTAGTCATTTTAATATCAGTAGTCTAAGTAAGTCATAAAAATAAGAAAATAATGTTAGCTGTAAAATTTATATTTTGATGCTTTTTTTCTTCGAAATTTTGTATAATTTTAATCATATAAAAGCTTCAATTTCTTATATTTTTTGGTTCTTTTGTATATTTTAAATGAAAGACTTTGGAACGTATTCATTTTATAGTAAAAGTAAAATACGTAAAAGTATTTTTAATTTATTATTTATTTTTTTAATTTATGTATGCAAACTTGTAATTTTTTTGTTTTCTTTTATTTTAAATAAATAATTATAATTACAATTTTTGTTTTTTATTTAAATAAACGTGAAAGTATCTTCATTTAAGGTAAGGATAATTCTAACATTATTTTCTTATTTTGAAAAATTATTTATTTATGTATGTATCAAAAATGGAGTAGGGTTGATCTTTGTCTCCAAAAAGTAGTTAGAAAGTTGGTCGTTAATGGATTGATATAATAATATACAAGCAGGCCTAGATGGGGGGGGGGGGGGCTAGGAGGCTATATGGCGCTGATCTCCTGTGTCTCGAGGGCTCCAGCGCCTTGAAAATTATTTGTATTTTACATATTTTTTGATACTTATACTATTTTTAACAGAGGTTATTTAAAAAACATAAATATACTACAAAAAGATACACCTTGTGTTAAGTAGAATGCAAAAAAATGATTTAAAAAAAAAACCTGATTTTTAATACTAATATAATATCAGAAAATTATTAGAATTTTACCATTGCAGTACGAAATTGGTTTGGTATGTCCTTATGCTCGGTGGGGAGGGGGGCATCCCCCCCCCCCCCAAAATGTGGGTAGACCCGGGCCCCGTTGAAGCTCTCAGGGCCTGTATACAAGTACAAATAAATTTTGGTAACATGACAATTTATGTATTCGTGAATAATTGACTATGGAGCAAGTTCAAAATCCACTGTCAATATAGATGCTTTAGGAGAAATAATGGCATTACAGGGAATATCGATAAATAATCGTGTAGATACCTACCTACTAGAGAGACCTCAAATTCAGAATAGATATTTATGTAATATATAGATTTATTATAGCCCTGACAACAGTGGTGGATTTTACACCAAAGTCTGCTTTTTCAGATTAAATGTCAATTTTTTATATTTTACACACGCAATTGTTGCAGTGGTATATCTAGGATTTTCGTAAAGGAGGCAGGGGATTTTTTTTGAGGGCTGTTGATTTAACAAAAATAATATAATCATCTTGTATCTCGCCGGTATAAAAAATACAGCGGGTGGAGCAGACCCCCCGTGGTTACGCCACTGAATTGTTGCAAGAACGTAAACTTTGTAGATATTAGGGAGGGGGTGGAGATTATTGTAATATTAATTTTATGTTATTGCGGTTCGCTATCTGTCATAAAAAATAAACCGCACTGTGGGTTTTATATTTTTGAAATTCGCGCGTCATCACAGTTTTATCATATTGTATATGTTAAATTAATTTTAAATATGTCGTAATATTTGGTATATACTATAATCATACTGGCGTAAAACAACTTAACAATTAACCAGTAAATTACCAAGTGATTGGTGACAATGTGATTTCTATAATTGTCTCTCACCGTTGAACTGTAGGTACAAATAGTCCTAGACAAACATGCAATTAAAAATCTTTTTCTACATAATATTGTTATTTGTTTATTAGTTTTCTTCTGGGGAGTGTTTAAAGAAATATTGTTGCTTTAATATTTTCAGTTGATGAAAACTCATCAGGTCGCATATTATTTATGGAAGTACTTTTTCTAACAATAAGTTTGAGTATAGTATATGCATTTTCATATATTAAAAAATACCAAAAACAAAGTAGTTAGGAGGATCTAAAAATGCAAATTAGAAACAAAATAAAACAAATTAGTATTCTAGGTTTTTAATTTATTTAATAATTTTAAATTTTAACCCAAAAGCGAACATTATTTTTTCTGTTAGAACTTTAATAAATTCGCAGAACACTTAACGTCTAGAAGCTAGAAGTTATTATACACTTAAAACAATGTGTTGATGTCATATATACAAAATATTTAGTAAATCAGTGATTCCCAAAATGTGGTGATCCGCGATAAAATGTTATGATAAATACGAAATATTATAATACCTACTTTGATCCTCATAAAGTACATGGGCTCACAAAAAAGTTATATGTTTTTATATATGTACGTATTTTTGAGGGTGATTAAATCGAATTTTGATAGTAAAAAAGCTCGTTGACTTTTAAATTCGTCAAAAAATTACAAAATATAGAATTTTTTTATCAATTTTGAAAGCCTCACGGACCATGATAACTTTTGTTGACCAAATCTCCAATGAATAACTTATTTAGATAATTTTTTGTATCACTACAACCATTTTTCGCTGAGTTAACTAAAGGTAGATTTGGGAAAGTTGAAAGTTTTTCTTCATAAAAATGGCCCTACAGCGATACAAAAAAGCAAATTAAAGATAATAGTCTCTGATCTACAAAAGTCATTAATTACATTTGATAAAAAAATTTATCTTTGCCCATGGAGACTCCAAATAGATTTACCTAAATTTTCAATTTTTGACAACAGCGGAAAATTTTGGGGAGTCAGCGAATTATTTTATTGTTAGATTCGTTTTTAGCATCTTTCAATAAGTTAAAAATACAATCAGGTTAAAAGTACAATACTTTTTGTCGGACTTTGTTATTTAAAAAATAAAATGAAAACGGTAAAATCGATATCTACAAAGGATTTGTGCAAGTTATAAGTTTGGGAAACACTGCAGTATAGTATAGTCTGTGTAGTAGATACTTCTCTGAAGTATGCGGATAAAGATAGTAAAGAAGAAGATATAAACTGGATGACAAAGTGCAACAAAAATAAATAAATCAGAAGGAACGCTTCGTGGTTGTTGAGAATAAAAAATCTAGACTTATTTGTAAAATGCTTAGGCAGCATTTATCTAGCTCAATGGTCACAAAGGATTTTAGGGGGGCTCTGGAATGTTGGACCCATGAAGAATTATGATTTTTAGTAAAGTTATTTATTATATTTGGCGTGATTTGAGGAAATGTTACTAAAATGATCAAATGTAGCTTTTTAACTTATTCATTTGATACATGATTTTACTCATTTGGTGAACATTAATGTGATTTTCCGCTATAACGTTTTTCAATTTGTTCAACAGAAGGTGCTCTTGTCAACTTAACCTACCCTCTCTTATACGGTCTGCAATTCGCTTCTTAGCAGATTTTTTTTGTCTTGATGCTATAAAAATTAATTTTTAAAGGTACCCAAATAAATTTTAACATTTTCTCGAAAACTCGTAAAGTGAGAAAATACAAGGGTGTAGTATATCACGTACATGCTTTACAAATAGTGAAGCGAGAGTGCGTTATTTGCTCTCTCTCTCTCTCACACTTCACAACATTTAATTAACATTCTCTCGCATCACTATTTCCACGTACGTGATTCACTACCCCGGTGTATTCTTACATTGATACAAGGTGAAATAGCATCCGCGAGAAAACCTTGTAACACTGGGAAAAATTTATCTATGATACCTATGTCGGGTATCATAATGGTGCTATCAAAATTTGCTAGCTAGCAAGCACTCTCAAATGAGGTTTTAATTTTGCGATAGTATCTATGGATTTGTTATGTAATTTAGAGCAGTGATACTTCAATGTATTTATCACAGTTGGCGACTCTGACCGTGTAAAATAATTTTCATAATATCTCCAGTTTTAATACCATTGGTGTTTACATACACCGCGTTCGCGAAACTTGTCAAAGTTTTCATGAAACTCGAAAAAAACTGTTTGATACCTCATTTGAGAGTATTTGCTAGCTAGCAAATTTGCTAGCTCCTTTATGTAACCGGATATTAATGTAAATGTTTTGCCTTGAGGTATTTTGAAGTGTCACGTAAAATGAAACTAAAAATAAAAACTATGTTAAAATATAATTTAATTATATGAATGTAATAACTAAAGAATAACAACCAAACGCAGTTTTCACTTATGCTTAGGTAATTTTCGTAAACACATTTTTCGCAATGTCAGACAAGGACAGAAAATGTAACATATTAAGATCGTGTTGTATGTGAGAGAGATAGAACGTAGGCGTGCTTAGAATCCTAAATGACGCTCACCCCGTGGCTGTCCTAAAACACCTGACTCTGAAAGGGGGAAATAAATATAAGAGTGGGAGTTGCTACCTGGTAGGAACCTGGGGCTACGGGTATGAGGGTAGATTTAGGTCGTGGGTTTGATCTCGGGAATAAGGCCATAAAGTTACATACTCTTGTTTTTGTTGTAAATGTCGATTTTTGTATTTCTTTGAAATTACGTTATTTTTACTTCCTCTTATTAATAACCTTACCTATCCATATATACAATCTTTACATAGTTTTTATATATCTGAACTTTACATTGTATGTGATCTCAACGAAATTTTATTCTGGTTTGCGTTAAATTTTTCTTTACTGTTTATACAGTTATATCGTTCTATGTTGCATATATTACTTCCGGCTTCCGAGATCCCAAATAATAATTTAGCGAAAGTGGTTTTTGAAATCATTGAGGATAATCAAATTTAGCACTTTTTATTACAATAATTAGTGTTTTTAAGTTCGTGTGCTTAATGTTAAAAAATATACTTATTAGAGATAATAATATCTTTTGCTACATAATCTATTTGTTTCTAGCTATGTAATAAAGGTATAGGGAATGTTATATAGATATTAGAATTATTGTGTAGCAAAAAGGTTTTTTTAATTTGTAAAGTGGATAAAAACTGCTGAAAATTTTGACAATTCCATTGGAAATTTTCCTCTGGTGCGGAAGTAAAAACAAGATTAGTGTTTTTAGTAGAAAAATATTGTGCCCTCGAGTGTACTTGTTTTTTTTTTACAAAATATCATACGTTACCTTTAAATATAAATGTTTTGGTTGATCCCAAGGGTGTCGAAAAGAAGGGAGGAATCGAGAATTTTACCCTAACTCGATTTTTAGTTGACCAGTGTTTAATAAGTTAAAGTACCTACACATTTTATTTAAATAAATATGTTTCTCATTCAACAAATCTTTAAAAAATAATGTTCCCTTATAAACTTCTCTGGTTGGAGCTATGGTTTTTCCCTTTGTAAAAAAAATACAAAAAACAACCCATCTGATATGAATAATTGAAAAAAGCTTTTTTTACTTTGTGCATTTCACAGTAATTCACAATTAATTAATATTTTGGATTAACGTTTAATCATCGTCTGTATAAAATCAGTTTATAAACATAATAATATTGTTATTATCGCGGATTGAAAATACAAGAACGATATATGTAAATGTATCGTTATAATAAATAATATTGTATAATGTTCTGCTACAACGATATAATATTTATATTGATTGACACATGTATTTATTGTGTCAAATAAATGAATTTTCTTTGCATTCGAAAACACTCTGACGGTTTAACCACTGTTTTGTTCCTATTGAACATGTGTTTCACCTTTATTTAACTTACTTTTCAAAATTCTAAATATTTAATATTGTAAATTTGTGTGCCTTCGTATTCCGAACACATATTCCCATCTACCTCCGATAAAATGGCTGGAATATATATCCCACTCTTTTTACACCACCTTCTGAACATATATTCATAAATATTTTATACACTGTCGATCCTGCGCTGTCCTACATGCAACAATAGCTCTATCTCACTTGGTAACGTGATAGATGCTTATATATCGTGCTCTTTTATTTGGCATTTCAATGTTTGCTTTGAGCCAACAGGCCCCTGTGCTATAGGCAACCAGTCTTACGTATAAGTTTACTGGTTGCATACCGGAAAAGCTGAAAAAATATATATTTCGTTTTTTTATGGTTTTAAACGAATTAAATTTTTATTGCAATGTGGATACATCATATTAGTTTAATTAAATATTCTAATTCGGATCGTTTTAATGTCAATAATAATTTAGTGCAATTTGAGTGAACTTTTATAATAATCTGTGTTTAAAATATACAAACATTATAATATGAGTGTAATTCAATTTGTGATAATATTTATATTTTTATAATTAATTTACGATTAATTATAATTTCTTTAATTTACTTTTAGTAATAATTTTACTATATTAATGTTTAGAAATATTTTACTCCAATATCTGGTATAATCTAAATAAAATTCATGTGTTAAAAGATATTTTTAGATTGTTATTTGCAAAAAATCAATTTATACCTACAGTTAATATTGCAGTCTCACGAAAGTAGTGAATTTTAAAAGCACGTAAATCATTTATCTGAATAAATAAAAAAATAACCATTACGTTCACAAAACTTTCTTATACACATAAAAAAGAAATTGAAATAATTTGAATCAGATATAAATAAAATTAATAGTTCTGTACAACAATCATTTATTAATAAATTTAATAAATTGTACAAAATGTTATTTTTTTAACATCGAAAAATTGTTAATTTTCAAAATTGTGTTGAAATAGTTTAAGACTAGGCCATAGGTGGGCACAGTTAATCGAAAAGTTAACTTCGTTAATCGTTAATCCGTTAATTAAAAAAGTTAACTTCGTTAACCGTTAAAGCGTTAAAATTCTGAAAATGTAACGGAAGTTAAAGTTAACCGAAAATTCGAAATTTTAACGAAAGTTAAAGTTAATCGTTAAAAAGTTAATCATTCAAAATGTTTTAAAACCTTTTTTTGCTATTTCGACAACTTTCTTATGTACTTTTCATCAAACAACCAATGTAACGGACTAAAGTTAACCGAATTTAACAAAGACGTTAACATTTTTTTGAGTTAACATAAAAGTTAATCCGTTAACCATTTTGTTAACTTCGTTAATTACGAATTAACGGATTTACGAGTTAATGCCCACCTATGATTTATATATATAAATATATGGATAGATATATAACCGCACTTATTATCAGAAGGAAAAGTAACGTTCGTGAGCGATGTTCCACGTTAAAATTACTTCTATTTATTTTTTCGTCACGCGTGTTCAGTATAACGAGTTTTTTTCCTTTTGCACGCTTTCAGAATTGCGCGTGTAGATTGATGAATTCACTGAAATATTTTATGAAAAACTGAATATAGTGTAGATATCATATTCATTGAAATTTTGACAACTCACAAACCAAAACGAAAAACTCAGTTTTTTTTCAATTGCGAGTCGAGTATTGCGTATTAGTGTCTCGTACCATATAGTTTTTCAATTGATTCGAATATATATTAATTTTACTTGCATTTGTGAACACTATAGATAACCAAACATATAATTGTAAATCAGTATTATTGAGTTGAAATTGTTGAAATTTTTTATAAAATCAAGAACCAATTTATATTTTAAAATTTATATTTAATATTTGTTAATACATTATAATTTTGAAAAATACTTAAGTGCAGTGAGTACTGGTAATTTTCTTTTGATTTTGGCATCATTATACCTTTTTCCAATTTTTTTCAGATTTTTCTCATTACTTTCAGATTCTTTTTTTCTGAAAATTTGTCAAACGAAAATTTTATTTATTACACAATTTTTTTTAGGTCAAATAGTTTAATAGCTAGAAGTCTGTGACAGATAGTGTCCCTTTTTTGAACACTTAAATTAAAATTTGACTAAAGCTCATACTGCAAAAATGTAAATGAACTTAAAATGGAAAAATAAATAATTAATTAGGGCAGTCTCTTTTGATAATATTCAATATTGAATTTTCTTTAATATTAAGAAAGTATGTAGGTACCTTCATAATTAGTAGAAATGCAAACAGGTGAATTCTGAGTTTTGATAATAATGATTTTAATTTTATATTTACATTATAACTGAATTTATATTCTTAAATTAAATAAGTTTTTATTGCGAACAAATTGAATTTATTTATTATAGTAAGAAAAATTGGGAGCATCCCTGGGGGAATTAAAAACGGCACATTTGATAGATTGTCCTATTGATTTGTTGTAATATATTTTATTCTATTAAACAGCACTCACGTTATTTTCGAAATTCACCTTATTTAGAGATATACAAAACATATTTATTTGAAATATGTATGTGTATTATTGATAATAATTAAACAATGCTTTAAAACTGGGGAGTTGTTTTAAGAAATTTATATTTATGATTAAAAATAGTTTATAAATTAAATATGAAACGATATTTTTATTATTTTAAATCTGTTTTTTATCATGAAAAATTAATTCTTTGTTAAGGGGCTATACCAGTGTGAACGCTGGAAATTTGGGTAATTTTCGGAAATTTTTTGGAAGAAAAATACTCAATTAAATATTTTGGAAAATTGAGAATATATTTAGCTATATTAGAGGTGTATTCCATAATTTTTTCACGTAAAAATATCGATATCCAAGCGACTTATACGCTGTCTTCGGAAGTATGAAAAATGTCTGTTTTCTTGCCTATAAAATGGTCGTATTTTTAATGCCAAATCGTCATTTTTCATCCAATCAAAAATATCCTAGTTCATCGTGGAGTAAATATGTATATTCATGAGTACTCAGTTCAAATTTCAAGTAAATCGGATAATTGCTCTTTGAGTTACAATGTGAGCAAATTTGAAAAATCTCATTTCGAGAAAAACGCATTTAACGTCAGCTCCTGGGCATTTCATATCTGCGAGCGGTCGCTCTTTAGAAGGCTGCTGTTTAGAAAGTATTAGAGATACGTCCTTGAAATTTTCACAGAATATTCTTGAAACTATAAACTCTCCAAAAAGGCAAAAACAAATTAATTGATTTTTTTAAAATTTCACACTGGTATGGCCCCTTAAATGAATTAATTTAATTATATAATGAAATAAATATTCTATTGCCGATTTTGATGAAGTACCTTTGGTGGTAAGAACCTTCTTTATATGCATGGTCTGCGTACATGATTCCCTGTTTCTACTGAAGTAAAATGTTTAAATTATAAAGATATTCCATTAAATATTAAAAAAACAACTTCTTTAACATTATAAAAAGGTACATGGTGAAATTGAGGCCTGGATATTTATGTAAAAATTTACTGTACATAATGTCAGTAACCAAACACTCTATTTTGGTCAATTTTCATAGGGACTTACCTAGCCAGGTACAATAGATATGTATATGTAAACACAATGAGCAAAAGAGGAACTCAACATGGATATTAAACGATTAATAGCTTCATTAATAGTAATGGAACCGTAATTAATATACATATACTTTCCTGACCCTTAACATTTATCTAGTAAGTATTTTTGCTGCTAGGGAGACCACACGAAATATAAATTGTTGTTGTGTTTTCTAGTTGACATTTATTTTTCTCCAGTCCAGAGTACAATTTTCTTTTCGTTAACATCTTTGAGGATGATTTATGTATTTTCCTCAGTATTATTTTCTTTCTCTTAAACAAACCACGTACATGTAAAGTGGAGGCAAACGTATTGGCTACAGAAGATGTCGATAATAACAGTTTCTGTCGACAGATGTCATTGTGATTTATGTTTACAATTTTTCTTTTTGTTTTTATAATATCATATATTGGTTCTTAACTTCTTAGTGATAGCCGCGTCTTCTTAATTGTATCTTTAGTTAATATTTAAACAGGAAATGTAAATATATAGAAACATTTGACAAACTTTAATTGATAAGACAAGTAAGGTAAATATTGGACGTTTAAAACATGAAAAAATCGTCTTCAAATTAACCCTGTGTCATAGACTTCTAACAACTGAACCGTTTAACCTAGAAAGTTGAGATTTTGTATAATTATAGTAAATAGTAAACTAACAAAAAAACTGAGTTATAAAAATCAAATATTACGTTTTTATGCGATTTTTGATAGCGGCAAATGGGTTACCAATTTTTTTTATCTATATCTCCGAAATAAATAGTCAGAAAAAACTGAAAAAAGTTCGACACGTACTAGACAATTTTTTATTTTTTTATAGTTCACTATAAATATGGGAATTTATGTAGGTACTTCAAAATATCATAAATTCTTCTCTGTTAGTAATTAGTATCACCTATATATCCCAAATATTAACTAATAGATTTTTTTTATCGAAAAGTCTGTCTTAAATGTTCATGGTGAAAAATAGCGATGATATATTTTATTAAAAACTAATGGGCTAGACCGGCTCTGTATTTATTTACAAGAAGTTTCGTTTAAGGAAGTTTATAGCCACATTCAAAGAGATTTATTAATTTTATTGTTGATTTATATGAGACATTTTTTATCTTAGATTTATTTTTATAAGACGTTTGTTATTTTTAACGTATATTATTTATTTTTTTGTCGTTTTACGAATTTTTATGAATAAGTATTTTATATGTTTTCTATATTTTTAAATACCATATTATATCTTGGAGAGCTCTACATGAAACCGTTTTCATATTCTGTTTATTTTATAAAAAAATGATTTTTAACAGAAATGTGTATAAGAAAGTCCTGATCTATCAATAAATATATTAGTTTAATTTTATCTTTTATCCTGCAAAAATTAAGCTGATCTCCTCTTACACGAAAAATTTCATTCTTGTATGAATTTTTTTCTTAAAATATGTGTTTTTTCCATTTACCTATAGTATGGTGTACTTACATTTTTTTTGAAAATGTCGCCTATCTTATATAGATTTCGTTTTAATATGGCATATTAAATAAATTATGACACTCCGTCCATTAGAAATTATTTTATCGAGCCATATTTTTTGCACTATATATGCATTAAACACAAAAATACAAATTAAATAATAAAGAAACGAGATTTTTAAAATTAACTTGTGGTAGGGTTAAATATAATAAGGGTTAAATATATCATCAATAAATATATAATAAAACCAAGAAATAAAATTATTTAATTATATTTCATCTCATCTTTTAAGCAATAACGTCTCGCCTGAATTCAAGTTAATCTCACCTATTTTCTTTTTATGTTTATCAATACTTTTATACTTATTTGCTTTTTCCACTATCCGGGTACCGAGTTTTTTTTTTTAAATAATAATACGTTTTTCTTCTGAGCAATATTTTTATGATCTTTATACACATTATATAAAGATTTACTTGAACTCCTGTTGTTTTAATAAAATAATATTTCTTGCGTCTCAGATATAAAAGACCTATTACTTATTTCCAAGTCAGTAAGAGTTAAATCGATTTTCCTAGTTAATATCCAGCCATCCCTGTAAAACAAAAGATTCCGTATTTTTTTTATATAATGGAAACTTAAAGTTTATACTATAGTATATTTCATTTAAGTTTGCAGTGGTGGAGTTTAGATGGTACTATTCACACAGGAACTATGTATTCTGTAACCCATGGAAAAGTTTTTTCACTAGAAATTTATGAAATCTTAAACCTTTCAGTGAATTTTTCAAGTTTCACTGTATTTAGATTCATCCTTCATACAGAGTATAGGCTAAATTTTATTATTAACACATTTATAGTTTTTATACTGTGATTTTTTTATGTGGCAAAACGGGAAATAAATCACATTTTAATTTATTAATGAATATTGTATACATGGTCTTCGCGGGAACCGAGTGATCATTGCTAACTTTGTTATTATTGGAGCTAGAAGATCGGTTAAATGGGCAAAGTATCAGTATTTTTTCCGGGATGAATAATGGCGGTGTCAAAAAAACAATTAAATGTCGAATTTCAGAGATATATTGAAATATAACATTTTTTTAAATGGAATACACTGTATATTATTATTGAATTTTATATCTGAGGATGTTCTCTTTATAAAAGTTTAATACATATATGATGGTAAAATTGATAGAAAACAAGTTATAAAATTAATAGAAAATATCGAAAATCAGTGTGCTATGAAGTTTTAATAAATTGAGAACAAATGATTAAAACATTTAAAACAATAGTTTAAGGTTTTTATGTCATTTGTTTGCAAATTTGAAATGTTTTTGATTTTAAGTGATAACGAAAAAAATTATTTATTATAATTAGCTATATTTTTTATGAATAATGCTCAAAAATGTTAAAAATCTGCGAAATAAGGCACAAATATCTGAAATTATTGTTTTAATTTTTTTTATCATTTGTTTGAATTTTATTAAATCTTCATAGCACACTATTTTTCGATATTTTCTATTAATTTTATACTTGTCATAACTTGTTTTCTATCAATTTTACCATCATACATGTATTACACTTTTATAAAGAGAACATCCTCAGTTACAAAATTCAATAATAATATACAGGTTGTTCCATTTAAAAAAATGTTATATTTAAATATATCTCTGAAATTTGACATTCATTTGTTTTTTTGACAACGCCATTATTCATCCCGGAAAAATACTGATACTTTGCCCATTTAACCGATCATCTAGCTCCAATAATAACAATGTTAGCAATGATCACTCGGTTCCCGCGAACACCGTGTATACACAATAGTGTTTTTTTCTTGATGTCAGACCTGCCACTTTTTCAAAACCACGTGCTTTTTGACATATCTGAACTGTCATATAACTTTTAATTTAATTTGCAAGAAATAAAACTCACCTTTGTGTTTTTCTTATATCCTAATTTTAAATGTATTGCATTAGTGAAAATTGTGTTATTGTAAATCTGTCTGGCGTTTTGACCAATCAGGAGCGAATACTATATTTCCTATGCTAGCTATATACCGCTGCAAACTTAAATGAAACAGACTATAGATATGTTTTAAATACTTTTAATTAACGTTCTTTCTCATATACATGTATTAATTCCTCTTTTCATTTTTATTAAATTTTCATAATTAACGCGAAGTTATCAGAATGGAGATCACCCGGTGGTGTTTTTTGTTAGAACAGTAAATTGTAATTTATATAAGGTTTTAGCGTAATGGAAACAAGGGATTATTATGGAAGTAAATTTAGTGAAATAAAGACTTTATGTGATGTGTAATATTTTATTTAAAGAGATAACATTTTTAGATAAGTGTATCAAATAAATGAATATAAATTATATGTGATATTTCTGACAAAGAAGTTGTTTGAATGGTTATAAAAAAGGAAAGCAGTCTTGTAAAGTTTTTAAGGAAGTACAAAATGTTTGTTTGGAGGCATTGCGTTTCGTTAGATGGTATGTATACATATTGTATGTTATTTTCTAAACATACAGGGTGCCCAGTTTACAAATTCAAAAATTTCAAAACAATTTTTATTTTTTTTTAAAATAAAATACATTTTTAAATTTGACACCACTTCTGTACAAACAAGAAATGATGAAAAATTTTTTTTAACTAGTGCGAAATAAATAATATTTTCTGTTTTTAATCAACACACTCTACTATTTTTTATAATATAAAAGGTAATTTTGGTGTCTATCTTAAACTGGACATCTTGTATATGGAGACTTATTAACTTATTATTTATTATGTATTAAAAAAAAAACACAAAATAATTTTATTGAAAGTGTAATTATGAAGCACTGAATCTTTAATACTTAGCTTAATTTTATTTATAATTTGTAATATTATACAGATTGAGTCATATCAACTAGAACAGTTGATTAAAAAAAATATTTCAAGCAAAAAAGTTCATATGAACATGTGTCCGGAAACTCTTCGCGAGGGAACTACAGACTCTCACAGATTTTCTCTAAAATTAGTTTTTATTTAATATTTTGAGATCCCATTGTGATACAGTAATTAAATTTGATACCCAGTTTAGTATTAACATTTGTTATCATTTTCCAATATCAGCTAATGATTTTTTAGACCAGGGATATGTGGGGCCAGTGGGTCCTTTGATTTGTATCAGTAATAATCATAAATTTTTCCTATGTTTAGCACTTTTATAAGGTCATATAATACAAAATACATAGAAATATACTTTGTTAATTTGTCATAAGATCAACCGTTTATGAAAAATATGATAGTAAAGATAGTATTAAAGTATTTGACTTAATGATGATCGTTTTTTAAAGAGAAAAAAAAATATACTGGAATTTAAGTTAAGTTTTTCTCCATGTGACCGTCTGCTGCTTCTTCTGAACTGGCACCCCGGGCGGTCGCCCAGTCTCCCTTCCTAAAACCAGCATTGCTTTATACATTAACAAAATAAACAACGAATTTTAACAAATATATAAAAATTTCAAACATCAGCCATTCTTTTTTCCAAAGCTTACCTGATTTGAATTTAATATTCCGCTCGAGTGAATGTTCCAGTTTTCGCTGACGTCTCGACTAATAAATATATTTCAGTTTTCCATGGCAATTGTGATTTTTATCCCATAATTAATAAAATGCGTTGTATCTTTGTTATGAGTTGTTGTATTATTGAAGATACGAGAAGTTTTGCGATCGTATTTTAAATGGGAAAAAAAATTCTCCAATTTCTAAAATTTCACTCGATCTTTCTGTTTCAGGCTAAATCTTTGGGGATCTGTAGCTCCCTTACGAAGAATTTCTGGACACATGTTTATATGAACTTTTTTTCTTAAAATATTTTTCTCAATATACACTGTTCAAGTTTGTTCCACCTGATATGACTCACCCTGTATAATAATAAAAATGAAACTAAAACTTATAAACTATTTATTTCATAACTTAAAATAATCACGAAAATGGAGCTTCACACGAGACAATATCAGATTTAGTTTCGTCTCGTCTCGTTTCGCCAAGTTTAATTTTTGTTGATATAAATTATTTAATTTTAATTTAAACATATGATCAATAAATCTAACCATGATGTAAAAAAATGAATTAAACTTATACTGTCTCGTTAAAATTTAAGTCAATTTTGTAAATGAGTCCAAGAAAAATCTCGTCTAAGCATATATGAAGCTTTAAATAAGAATATATTCGGAAGGATGAGTTTTTATTTATCACATCAATAATAAAAACTAGAGCAAAATTTTGACAAGTGTTTGGATTTAGCAAAAAAAAAACTGACTCCGAGTATTTCTGACTCCAAAACCCTGCTTAAACTACTATTCTAGACGTGTTGGCTTCTAAAAACCTCAACATTACTCAAGTTGGAATGAAATCATCAATTTTACTGTTTTCTGCTTTAAAATGATTTTTATCTACAGGTATAAACACTATGTTCAAAAGGGTAAATTTAAATTGCATTTAAAGCAATGTGTTAAAGATTTTTCATGGATTTTAAGTTAACGAATTCTTCTTGGATTCAAGAGAAAAGAAACCTTTCACATGTAATATACACCACCAAGGGCACTATATCTTTTCTTCCACGAGCGTCTTTCGGTCTTCTTTATCACAAAGTTCGCGCGATTGAACTTTAACTAGTGGAGATGGTGCTCATAGGCGTATATAGAAAACGTTAGCCTTCGGGCAAGGGTGGATTTCATATTTAGAAAGCAGTAATGGTAGATAGAGGAATATAAATTTTATATTTACGCTTTTTATATTGACAATTTGATATATTTCTGTTTTCGCATCAATCGAGAATGGCTGGACATTAAAATTTTGAGGAAATATTAAAAATTGTAGGTCGGTCCTTTATGTCCAATTTACGTATTCTCCAAAAAAAGTTTTATATAATCGTAACAAAATTTAAATAAATCGTTCAAATATGAATGGTCAAAAAGTAGTTTTAATTATAATAATTTTAAGTACAACAATTAGATTCTAATATATAATATATATTATTTGTTATTAATATGAAATACTCGTTAAAATTACGAAATGATATAATTATTTCTAGGCAAAAAATGAGCCAATTCCAATCCATTGTAGTTATGGTAAAAATGGCGAATATAAATAAATAAATAAACGGATTAAAGCTTGGACAAGGATATAGGTCTAATAACACATTACCTAGCATTGTTACATATTGCTCCACAAAAAATCGCTCCACGAACAGTGCCGGATTTACCCAATGTGATGCCCTAAGCGCTAATCATCTAAATACCCCCATTTGTAATACTGATGACCTTTTTTTCTTAGACGTTGCCAAAATGCTGAAGACCTTTTTTTTAAGTCATCACCTACATTTTCATTACCATTTTTCTCTATTGACTGCAATATTACGCTGATGCCCCCAAAAATCACTGGTGCCCTCAGGCATCGGGTGTCCTAAGCAGTTGCTTCTTTTGCTTATTGGTAAATTCGGCACTGTCCACGAATCATTGGCGTAACATATGGATTTTAAAATAAATATGATTTGTTTTGAATTATAAAATGAATTAACAATAAATGTTTTATATTGTCTTTAAGGGTATTTCAGTGATAATTGATTAACAGAGAAACGAATTATCATATTTCGATAATATGTCACCAAAGTGACATATAATTAAAGATGGCCACCGTCAAATTTTGGTAGCAGTTTCATATGCGGACTAACATTGGTTGTTATAGGTATATCCATAGTAGTTTCTAATCTTAGGCTTAAAGATTGAAATATTTACTTTTCAGTGATTTATCTAAATTGAAATTAAAGTTCTTTTCTGCAAAATTTTGGAAAAAATTGATATTTAATTAAAATTGAGACTCTCGACGAGATTTATTAATAAAGATGATATCATCTCGGTCTCTTTAAATTTAAAATTTAAGTCAGTCTCGTCTCACCGTGCAGTCTGTGGTGCAACCCTATTCTTAATATTTTCTCCTCCTAATAACTTTTCTTAATACGCCACAAGAGTGCGGTGCTATCTGCTGTAGCCAAGTCCAACTAAAGAAACCCCGATCAAATCAAAGTCCTAGAAATGGGTCATCCTCCTTTGTATATCTGTCTTACTTCGTCCTACTTCCCGGATTGTTTTTCGTTTTGTTGTAGCTAGGAGATACACACATAAAAGGAGATATTAGACAACCGTTTAAGGCAACAATTACAATTGGAAATGCTTGTGCAGAAGAGTACGATTGTTCTTTTCTTTAATGAACATTAGATTGATTAACTGCTCGGTTTTGTGACAAGTTTTAGTTTTTTTTATTGATTTTTTTTTGTAATACGGTCAGTTTAGGTTAAGATTTTACAACTACCTATAAGAGTTAGAGAAGGTATTGAAAAAAAAACATTAAAACTGCTCCATGTTTTAGCTTACAAAATTAAACAATAAAAAAAAAATTGTAATTAGTTATAACATTTATTGATCTGGCTGAGGGGCTAAGCCTGTTGGCCAATTAAATAAAAATAAAAACATTTATTCTTACAGTTGTTATTCACCTAACATCTTAATTAAAATTGCAACAGAATTGCACGTACTTATACAGTCAATATTGATACTCATTATTAATGTATAGAAATTGTAACAATTGTATTATTTATTTATTTATTTATTGTATTTACTGTTGTATTATGATACTCAATTATTTGAATGAAGCAATGTTGTACTTTATTATAAAATATGTAAATGAGTTTTGTGTACAATCGACCGAGTAATTTTGTTTTCTATAACATTATTATTTATTAAATATCTACTATAATAATGAAACATGCGTTTTAATTAAATCAAAAAAAGTAGTATAGTATTTTACCCGAAAATATTGAATTTTAGATTTCGTTAAAATTATGTTTATTTTATAGAAAATGATGTGAAAAGTTCAAATTTTCAAACCGCAGATCTGTATCTCATAACGTTCTCGAGATATGGCCTTTCAAAGTTTCAGTTTTTTGAAAATTTTGGAAAAAAATGGATGTTACTTTTGAACGTGTTGTCGGATTTGATTTTTGTCGACGGATTTGAAATCAGCGTGCCAAAATCTATATAATGACATGTATAATATTTGGAAATTCGACAAAAAATTTTTCGTGAAAAATCGAAAAAAATCAAAGGGGTATACCTTAAAAAAATGTCGATTTTTGACCAAACATTTTTTGTCGAGTTTCTAAGTATTAAACATGTCATTATATAGATTTTGGCACGCTGATTTCAAATCTGCCAACGAAAATCAATTCCGACCACACGTTCAAAAGTTACGCCTATTTTTTTCCAAAATTTTGAAAAATCTGAAACTTTGAAAGGCCATATTTCGAGAACGTTATGAAATACAGACCTGCGGTTTGAAAATTTGAACTTTTCAGATCATTTTCTATAAAATAAACATAATTTTAACGAAATCTAAAATTCAAAATTTTCGGGTAAAATTTCATGCATCAAAATTAATTAATTATTAGATATACTTTTATTGTTTTTAGGTTTTTTATAAAAAAAAAGTTTTTTTTATTACATTGAACATTCAGTGTAAAATATTCCGCATCGAATTTAACTTGACCTCGTACAAATTCAGCATTTGTGGCCGTCAGCTATAATTCAATAATTTTGATATAGGTAATTATCTGATGGAAAATTTGTTAGGTAGAGTGTGTAAAACTTATAAAGCACGGAAACCGTGCTTTATATAAATTATAAAATTTTTATCTTTCTTCGATTTATTTTGTTCTTCGTAAAACTGCAGTTTTTGAGAGCGTAATAAATTATCATTTATGGGTTTACAAAACATTAAAAAAAATGAATTATAAGTAATATTTCATTTTTCTTTTTTTTACAAAATCTTTTCTTCACATGTCCACAATTCAAAATTTAAAGAAACATAAAGAGAATATTAATATCCGTGAACATTTTTTCATAATTACAAGTTGATATCAGGTGGAGCAAACTTGAATAGTGTATTGAGAAAAATATTTTAAGAAAAAAGTTCGGAAATTCACGAGGTAGCTACAGATCCCTGACGATTTAGCCTTAAATTAGATTTTATTTAATATCCTTAAAATTTTAACGATTAATGACCTGAAACAAAATACGTTTGCAAAACTTCTCGTATCTTCGATAATAAAACAACTCACAAAAGATACAATGCATTTTATTCATTATTGAATAAAAATCACAATATCCATGGAAAACTAAAATATGATTGTTAATCAGCCAAAACTATACTCTATTTCATTTAAGTTTGCAGTGGTTGCCGGGTGATTTGACCGTAGGAGTCGTGATCTGTACGGTCAAATCACCCGGCAACCACTGCAAACTTAAATGAAATAGAATATAGAACATTCACTCGAGTGCAATATTAAATTCAAGTCAAGTAAGCTTTGGAAAAAAGAATGGTTGATGTTTGAAATTTTTATATTTGTTAAAATTCGTTGTTTATTTTGTTAATGTATAACAGCAATGCTGGTTTTAAGGAGGAAGACTGGGCGACCGCCCGGGGTTCCAGTTTAGAAGGGGCGGCGGACGGTTGCATGGAGAAAAACTTAACTTAATACTAGTATTTTTTTTTTCAAATTTAATTACTGTATCGCAATGGGTTCTCAAAATATTAAATAAAAACTAATTTTAGACAAAATCTTTGAGAGTCTGTAGCTCGCTCACGAAAAGTTTCCGGATACATGTTCACAAGAACGTTTTTTCTTGAAATATCTTCCTTAATCAATTGACCAAGTTTGTTCTACCTGATATGGCTCATCCTGTATACATATATTCAGAACATCTAGAACTAAAAAAAGCTAGTTATAAACAGTAAACATCTAAAGTGGCTTTATTTCGCAGGATAACAATGAAAGCACAGAAAATTAACTAGGAGATTAACGAAATGTTTTTCTTTTTTAATTACACTTACGATCTAATCACACTGGCACATTTAAATAACTTTCTTTGTGTATATATTTCTTACCTTTAATGTCGTTTTTAATTTTTGAGTTTTTATGGCAATAAAAACTCGGTTTAGTTTAATGCATATTAAGTTATTAAATATATATTTTAAAATATTTAATATTTGGGATAGAGGGCGATTAATAATTCTTATTGTTAGTTACGTCTTATTGTTAATTACTGTTTATTGTTTATATATCTTTTTTTAGCAAAAACTCTGAAAGTGCGTTTAAACGTTCTTCAGTATTTCAGTTTAAAATCTATTCAAAGCTTAAGGTTATCTTACTATTGAATTGTCCCTCGACAAGATTTGGCTTTCTCTAAAACCTTTGCACTTGTCAAAAGTGGTTGATCGACTTCTTGAGTTATTGCTGAATAGTAATTTAGTCATGGTGTAGGCTTTAGAAATACAGGATGGCGAAAAAGTCGGTTATTGATTTTAATAATGTAGGAATCGATTATCTCGATAAAGTTAGATGGTTATTTAAAACATTTATCTTGAGTTAATTACTTATTACCGTGCAACAATATATCAAATTTGATGATACTGGTACTGTATGCAGTTAATGTCAAGTGAAGAGAACGGGCCTGTAAAATGAAAAAAACAATTCTTGTTGCCGAAAATAGAGATCGTCAAGTCGAAAACGTTTGGGAATTGGGCTTTGCTCGCTAGAGAAATTTTCAATTCAACTTGAAATTCAGCTAAATCCTGAAGACGATATTTAGCACTTTCAATATTGTCATTGCCATTTTAAAAATAATTTTTGGATTTCTAAAAGAGTGGCTGTATGGATAAGTAAAATATACTATTCTGGAGAACTGTCACTAAAGTTCAAAGGGCAAATATGAAAAATTAAAAAACCTGTTAAAATCTCCTTGAATTTTCAAAAGGTTTATAATAATTTGTTTTTAAGATAAAATTTAAAAACAATCTTTTTTGACGTTCAATTATGAAAATCAGTAACCAATTTTCTCGCCACTCTGTACATGTATGAATAAAACACAAGCTATTTTACTTTCTTATACCTATGTATATGAAATATACATATAGTATAAGTAAGTATAGTAATCGCGATTGTGTGTCTGTCTGTCGGTCTGTCTGTCTGTAGACGCTGTAACTCAAATACGACAAATCGTAGAAAGGTGGAATTTTATACTTAAGATTGATTTTTGCCTGGGAAGAAAACCTCCTATTTTTGAAAACGATCATTCAACCGGAAACGGATGTTTACCTACATCGATTTTTGAATTTTTCGAATTACACTGAAACAGTGCGAGTTAGAGAAAAATGACAAAGTTGAAAATTGTAGGTAATATTATTATCTATAATTTATGTTCTATTCATTTTTTCGAAAAAAAAACAAATTTAATTTTTTTTTTTACCAAGTGTTCGTTTTTAAGTACATTTCAAATGGTTCATAACAGAGAAGAAATATCTGCCATGAGTGTCATGGGACTTTCTTATACGTATCACAGAGACTGTACGTGTTTGCCATATGTATCATGGGTCTTTCTTATACGTAAAATTGAGAATAAACACTGTACACTCTATTTCATTTATTTTGCAGTGGTCGCCGGGTGACATGACGGTATGAGTCGTGATCCGTACGGTCAAATCACCCGACAACCAGTAAAATTACATGAGTAAACATCCGTTTCCATCTTATTGTTAGTAATTATGTTAAACAAAATTCGTTCGATACATAATTTATAAAATGATATTTCTATAGTTTATGTCTCATTCATTTTACTCTATCTTTTATTAGTTTGTCAGAAATATCCTTCACTAAAATAAAAATCACGTACACTGTTCACTGTCATTATTACGTATAAGAAAGTCCTGTGGCACACGGCAGATTATTTCTAGTAAACATGATCAGACTTAGGTCCGGTATTATAAAGGACTTAGCAAATTTGCAAGCTGGATATAGCACTCTTAAATGAGGTATCAAACTTATATGACAGTTCTCTTGAAGTTATTTGATGATTTTGATAATTTTCGCGCACGCGTTTTATGTAAACACCAACGGTATTAAAACAGTGGTGATATTATGAAAATTATTTTATACGGTCAGAGTCGCCAACTATGTTACAATACGTTGAAGTTGAAGTATCACTGCTCTAAATTCCGTAGCAAATCCATAGATACTATCACAAAATGATTAACCTCATTTGTGAGTGCTAGCTAGCTTGCAAATTTGCTAGTCCCTTTATAATACCGGACATTAGAGTAAATTCTTAAACTTAAAAAATCTTCAGTAAAAGTACCTCGTCTTGAAATGTCGGTTACAGTAGTTTTACGCACGCCACTGCGTGAGTACTAGGACACTTTTTGCGTTCTTGTGAATAATTTACTAAGAAATATGCCCAGAATTGGATGCGAAGTGTCGCGTACGGTGTTTTTACTGTCACCCTTGCTATCTAAACTGGCTAATAAATTTTTATTATAATAAGTTACCGGGCTTTAAAAAGGTACACCGTGTTAAAATTTAATCACACAAATGTGCACTTGATGCTTTTAGTGCATGGTGGCCAGTGGTGTAGAAACTGGATTTTTAGTTATTTTAATGATCACTATAATTTCAGTTACATAAATTATCCAAAAATAACGAAAAAATTATATTAATGAAAATTTGATTGTATTCACAATTTTCATTAAAACATATTTAATTGAAATTCTGTGGAATCATCTGTAGAAAAAATATTTTTTTTAATTTAATTATTTTATAATCTGCATCAATTCTAAGAAATTCAGTTTAATTTTTCTGGGTCAAAATGAGCATCTCTCATCTTTCTATATTTATATTTTTGTTCGTGCAACAGTTTCTTTTTATTTGTATAAAGAAGACATAACAACAACTTTTTGTTAAAAAGGTTTTTGTAGATTCTTTACAAAGACTTACACATTTTATTTCCAATAAGTTTTCTGGTTGTTTTAGTTGTCGCTTTGGCTGATGTTAGGAATTTTGGATCAGTTCGTGTTTATATGTATAAAATGTACCTATATATTTTCAGGCTTTGTCATTGATCATTTTGATTTGTTACAAATTGTGTTTTTGAACGGTTTTGTAATTAAAAATTCGAATGAAATTTTACGTAATTGTGTTTTTTTATATAGGTGATAGATTATTCCTTGTCCGATTTTATTTACGAACAAATAAAAAATATGCATTCAAACGTTGTAGTAAATTGTAGTAATCCACTTTTTAATTCATTATATTTTCAGAATAGACTTATAAAATGGACTGAGCAATAGCCTTACAAAAATGACCACTCTCTTTAAAGACACAAAACGAATATGTAGCCAATTCCTGTCTCTTTTCTGTAGGTCTGTAATGACTGCAAACCTGAGACGTGACCAATTAGAATTCTAGAAAGAGACAGGTATTGACTACAAATTCGCTTTGTCTCTGTCACACTTTTTCGCCAGTATTTAGTTCACGGTTGGATAGGAAATGCTCAGTCCATTCTATATAAGTCTATGATTTTAAGTCTACATAAACAAAAGAAATCTGATTAATTTCATATTTTTAAATGTTACATAGAAATTTTTTTTTCAAGTATGGATAGATAAAAAAAAGTTTAACATCCATTTATAGCAATGTGAATCGTGATGAAAATATCTATTAAATCCATGCAAAGTTCTTACTCGTGTAACAACAATAGTAAAACTTGTACAATTACATTTAGAAGTTTTGCATAATGTGTGGAATAATGTAAAACGACCATGATTTATCTAGTTTGGGAAACTGTTTGAAATAGAAAGATTATAGAGACCTTTGGAAACTATAAACTGAGATACTACTTAATATTATCATTGATTGGGAACGCCTATGTTTTGTATTATATTTATCGCTAGTAGGAATCCTAATTATGTGGTAGGATTTTTTTAGTATTTGTGTTTTTTGAGAATTAATCTTGAATGCTTTAAAAATTATATTTGAAGTAATTGATAACTTTTTTTTACACTTTACACTTTCTAGATAAAAGTTGTTTATTTTTTTTCTGTAAAATACTAAATGTACCTATGTAATGTAGCCCTATAAGAGACCTTTAAAATTTTACTCAATTTCAAATTTTTTACATCTATTGGGTTTCTCTCTTCTAACCCTGAAACTATTGTACCAAACATTTTCCCTAAAAAACCTTAGGTTTCGAGATATTTGTTCGTCTCAATTTATTAAATAGACCACTCGGTATATGCAAATATGCATTTGACACAGTTTTTTTTCACCCCCTTTCACTAAATCTAGTGCATAATGGAGTATCTGGTAAGAATTTGAATGTTTTTCTAAAGTTACAAGTGATTCCGAGGACTTCGGTTTTCGGAACTCCAGCCGTAATCGGATTACAAAGCAAAAAAAATGCAAATTTCCTTGTAAAAGCGCTCAAATTCGGCTTTTTTAGATTTAATTTAAATTTCCAAATTAGTTTTGTTTTTAACTTATCATTTTTACTGCCTATTTTTTTTAGATATTATGATCCCTTATTTTTTTTAATTAATTGACCCAAAAAATATTGCTAGTCCGGCACTGTAAATAGGTATATTATTAAATTTTTAATATATCCAACAGCGTTTTTCAAATCCTCTTTACTCCACCTAATTTCAAAAATAAATATTATGGTTATTACATCTTACAAAAAAAGAAGATAATAATAAAAAAAATCTTGTTCTTATTTATTTCTTCATCTCTTTTCATTTAAAAAGGAATTAAAGCAATCGCATCAAAACCTGTCAAAACAGTTGGGTTGTGTTTCGCTATGAAGTACAGTTTTTCCTCTTACTTAGATTCCTCGCCCTCTGTGTGAGTTAGAAGACAAACGAAAAGCTGCAAGGGGATTTTCATAAACTTGAGCGATGTTTGCCAGAAAGTTTACTTGTGAAACTTTGATGAAATAATTGGCCTACGGCGAATAATTTGTCTTTTATTCTAAATCCTGGATTACCGAATTTGGAATTGTGAACGCATAGTTTCATATTATCTCTATGTATATAATATTTGTATCAAAACAATAAAGGATACTAAAGATTTGTTTGTAGTTGTAATATTTATTAAATTAACATTAAACAATGAATTTTATTTTGCAAAAAAATTAAAATAATATTTTTACCTTTGTGTAGACGAGCATATTTTACTGTTAAGTAAAAAAAATATACAATTTATTTATGCACACACATAGCTACAAAGCTAATTGAAGCTACCTCTTTTTGGTATGTTTTTTATTTTATTTTTCACTTTGAATACATATTTCAGTACTTTTTGCATAGAAATTAAACAGCTTTAAATAAATACTTAATACTTTTATACAGGTAATAAAGTGTGCATTAGAAAAAGCTTTTAATTATTGTGGTATTTATTTTTGTAAATGTGCAAAATGAAAAATTTATCTTTGAAGAATAATATCCACGATTAATTAATTTTTTATTGCATTAATAACTAAACGGGAAATTATTAATAATAACACAGAGCTATAAAAAAAGGTTTCGTACTCTTAACCGGGCTATGTTTTTCTATTGTATTTTTGTGTACTGAATATGTATTTAACCCTTAGCTGATCCACTTCTCCAGAATAACATAACATCCTGCCACACTGGGGTCACCTCGTACCCCAGACACTAAAATGCTAACTACTCGTAAGCTATTGAATATTTTAATTCAATAAAAATGCTCTATCATCTTCGAACGATACGGAATACAATCCAATCGGTTATTTAAAAGAATATATAATAATTAATATATTTAAAATGTTTTAAACCTTGTAAAATTTAAACAGCTTACATTGAAGTTGAAACAATGTGGGGCGCCTTGGTACCCCATAGTGACAGCTAAAAGGGTTAAAAAATGATATCGTCAAAAAACTGCAAAAATAAAAAGAGAACCTCCAGGGATCATGATATTTTTTTGGCTAAATCTAATGAATGACTTGTAGATCAGACTTCACTTTTCAATTTCTCTTTCCGCATCGCTGTGTTCCAATCAAAGAAAAAAAACACACTTTTAACTTTGAACGCCTACAACTAGGGAACAAATGATCGTAAAAAATCCTAGGGTAAGTTTGGAAATCTGAAAGTCTTTTCGTTATAACTCGATCAAAAGTGTTCGCACAATGATACAAAAAAAGCAAATTGAAGAGAAAAATGTAACCTAAAAAAGTCATTCATGAGATGTGGACAAAAAATGTATCATGACCCGAGGAGTCTTTCAATATTTTATATAATTTGAGAATAGTGATTTTTTTATAGTCAAATTCGCTTCAATACCCAAAATACATAGTCCGGTTAAGGGTAATACTATACAACCTTTTTTGCGAGGCTCTATAACTTTTCAATTTTAATATAAACGTTCATGTTAATTTAATTCTCGATAGTTAAAGTTTGCCTTTTATAGTTATATGAGTGTTTCCTCTAGTTTCAACAAAAACATTATGTACATAATTAATGTATGCAAATCTTGTTAGGCAATTATTAAACTCTAGTGCACTGAACAACCTATACGAACGTAGAAAATTTCTATTTGATCAATTTAAAGTTTACTTCAATTATCAATTAACATTTTATACTCTTTACTGTTGAAGGAACAAATGAGAAGTGGACCGAGAAAGAGAGTTGATTAATTCGCTAGCAGAGAGTTAGTTAATATTGAGCAAACTAGATTTCCAAATAACATTAAGCTAGTTTACCAGTCACTGACTAGCCATTCCGTGTTTCGCGATCTTTATAAAAGTTAAGTGAAAGACGAAACAAGATTATCTGTCAGCTTTGATGAACTAAAACATGATGGTGGAACTTTGGTTTCAAACGTAACTAGATACTAAGGATTATACTGAAATGATTTGTAAACAAATTGGCTAGAAACTATTTTGTGGGTATTAATCAAGCAGTTAATATTTTAACATTTTTGGATAGAAACCATTTTATTATGAATTTACACCATTTAAAATTCATATGTCTTTTAGTACTTTTTACTAGAATTCTCTCTGTTAACTAACTTCACAAATTTCAGATGCCATAAGCTTTTGTTTTTTATTATGAACTTACACCATTTAAAGTTAATATGTGTTTTAGTACTTTTTACTTGAACTTCTCTCAGTTAACAACTTCACAAATTGCAGATGCTTTAAGCTTTTGTTTCTTACTGAATAGTAATTTCGTACAGGAAAGTGCATACTCAAATATTCCTCTATTTTTACAAATGTTTTCGACCCTGAACATAAACTGTATAAACAGGAAGACTAAATTGCATAGGGAAATACTTCCGATGAACTTATTCGATATGCATAATTCTGAAATAGATATCTGACATTTTAATACAGTTTTATGCATTTCAAACAAGTTTCTCGAGGGAATTTTTCCCAAACAATTGAGAAGAGCATGTTCTTGCTTCTACAGTGTACGTTTGAGGATAAAGTATATCATATTTGCAAGGGTAGAAGAATTTTGAAGACCTGAATGAAAATTACAGAAAATGCATATCTATCTTAAAGTCAATGTATTTGCCTGAATTGCAACTAAAAAAAATGCCCAAATTAGCTTCAGTTTCGAAAAATCAATGCATAATGAAAATTATACAAAAAAAAAGAAATAAGGTAAACCAATGTTATTGAAATAATAATCTTAAGTGACATCATAGAAACCACAAAATTCGATCGATATTTAGACAATTATGGACTAAAAATATTGACAAAATATTCGGTCGAAATGTCAAAAACGATTGAGTATAACCTCAAAATAAAATTAACCCACAAGTGTCAATACAATAGTTAAAATAAAAAATAAATTTTATTTTTGAAAAAGTATGTTCTTCACTAATAAAATTAGATGCAATAATATGATGGAACATTTTTTAGACAATTTTGATGATTTTATAAAGATTTTGTTCTTAAGCACATAAAATATTTTTGCAGGGTACTGAATTTTGTTATGTTGTCTATGGATTTGATTACACTGTAGAAATATAGCTACTTTTACTCTTTTAATAGAATTCTCTACTCTGATATGAAATATCAGCAAATGTATACTTTACTGTTATGAAACTTTGTTACCCAAAAATTCACTACTTAGTACAGTGATTCCTCGCATAACGAACGCCTCACATAACGAACGCTGCACCCAACGAACTTTCTGTTCGTTCATTACGTGACTCACACAACGAACCTCGCTTCACACAACGAACTGCATCGTATTTCATTTTTCCGCCCGAACGCTCCTACATATCACGAAGTCGCCCGAACTTCCAAGGTCGCACGCAGTCGATGCTCAAACTTGCACGGAGATGCATCAACGCGCGTTAGTCGTTCTTTTCTGCGCTTAACTCACACACGTGTTTGTTTTAATAAATGTAATTTTGTGTGTGAGGATTCGACCCGGCAAACCTCGGTAGACTCTCCTAAATCTGCGTCTGACTAAAAAATAAAAAAACGTGTGTACAATCTTTTTTATGTTACAGTACCATATTTTATGCTACAGAACGAATTAAAAATTTTAACATGTATTGTTATGGGCAAACGCGTTTCATATAACGAACTTTTCGCATAACGAACTTGCTCCTTGAACGAATTATGTCGTTATGCGAGGCACTACTGTACTTATATATCTGTACAAAATATTAGCCCTGACCCCTGCATTACCTATACACGTACATACCCCCCAATACTAACACAAGGTACGCTAACGCGCCACTGCGCACGCGTCGATATTTCCGCGTCAGTGTGCGTGTGTGTGTGTACATGCTAGAGCGCATACTCCCACACACACACATATACACACGCAAGTTCACACATAAACACACGCACAGCGCGTCTGTTTCGTGTAACGCCCTCTTTCTAATGACGTACGGAGTTCAGTATCTTGAATGCCTCAGACAAAGATGGATGCAACGCCACTGCTTCCGTATCCGTATTGAGTGCCGGGCGGTGTGTGTGTGTATGTGTGTGCGAGTGTGTGCGTGCGTTTAAAAAAATATATTTATTTGTTTTTAATCTATGGATACGGCGTAATCAAAAGCATGTGGTGTTTATAGTAGTGGGACGATAACGAAGAATTTGTTAAAATTCGTTTTTGTGTTAATTTGGATTTAGTATTGTTGAAAGTATAACTAATAAATTTCTTTGTTGTTGATTTAGTGATATTTAATTAAAATATTGTGTTTTTGGAACCATTTTATAATTTAGTGTTCAAATTTTATACCATAATTAATTAATTTTAATAACAATATAAAACGATGTGTTTGGTTTTTAAAGGAAGAATTCATATAATTATGGATAACGTAATTTCAATTCAAACACATAATATGAATTTTAATTGTTATTTTAAAACATGATTTGATTATTTTAAATTGATTGTTGAAATTATAAAAGCGGTTATAATCTATGGTTATCTTATTTCAAATACATGCGATTACAAAATTTATTCATTTAAGTTTGGTGTTTTGAATTTGATTTTTTTTAAATTCATGCAGATTATAGTAAAATGACAATTATAATATTTAATTATCATTAAATAGTTCGAATTGAAGCATTATTCTTTGAATAAAATTGTAAGTTCTGTTTAATATATAAGTTGTCCTTCCTGTTCCCATAAAAATATTCGAATGAAACTTTTCGAGTAAGTATGAAAGTACCGAAATGTTATATCAGTTACTATATTGGGGTCTTGTCTCGTAAAACTGACATTTATGTCAGTACATGAGAACATAACTTACATCAAATATATGAATGTATAGTATATAGTAGCTAGATAACTGTAAGACATATACTTACCTAAACTATTAATTAACACAATATGTAGTATAGAGTTATTCATTCACTTTTCAATATTTACTTATCAATATATTACTTATTCATTTATTTATTTGTAAGTACATATCTGTATCTTAAATGATTTCTCTTATGTTCGCAAAACTATGTACTAGAAATGTTAATTTTAAAAGATGTTATGGTATACTAGATCCTAGGTCCTAGATCATTAGACGCCCGCCACATGCTCGCTTATTGTATTTTATTTTATGTGAGGCTACATCTGGCATTTTTAAAATTTTTGTTTTAAATATAATTATTTAAAAACGGTTCCTTATGGTGGATATTGGGTGTTCATTTTTTATCAAAAAAACTTCGTAACAATAGATTAGGGGTAATAGATATTGTCCTATCTATAGAAACATACAATCAAATATGTTATTAAAAAAAAGTCAAGGAAGTTGATGAGATGAAAAAAAAACTAATCTAAAGCACAGAAACATTCACTCAGTTCTTAATTATTTCTATTGTCTCTTTACGGAAAAACTTATTTCAACTTTTATTCTTGTAATGTAGTTTTGATGCGAGGAGAAAAACAGCAATCTGTAAAAAATATTTCTGTGTTTTTTTCTTCTTAGTGTTTATAATAAAGAAGTTGTACATTGTTTTTAATCGTTTTTCTATGGAAAATACATTTTATTTTATTTTGATACGATTAATTTTTTGTTTCCGTGCTGAAATCGGAAATAGGAAAACGGTGTCTTACAGTCTGTTTGTCTGTTTGTCACAGCCTTCTAATTATTGAACCATTTAATCTAGATAACTGATATTTTACTTATTGGTGGACCAATAACGAACCTGAATAATAAAAATTAAATTTTAAGTTTTAGGCGCTTTTTGAAAGGGGGAAAATGGGTCGCCATTTTTTTAATTCATTAAATGTTCTACCATTATTAAAATTTCCATTTAACAAATTAAAAACAAAGTATTGAAAACAATCTGAATTGATTGGGAAACATATACATAGGCCCAGCCGAGATCAATAAAAAATTATCAGTTCTCACCACATTTACGTATTAAAAAAGACAAATCAAAATTGCTTAATTAATTATTACAAACTGTTATCTAATAGACGAATTATTATACTGGTTCTTAATTTTGATTAATTTAATTTAAATTAGCATAATCGAATTAAAAAACTGTAATGTACGGGACACTAATACGCGAGGTTTGATTCGCACTTAACAAATATTAATTTAAAATGTTATATTTTGAAATTATTTTCTTGTTTATAAAAAGTAACGTGGAATGAAAAACAAACAATAATTTATATGTATCTAATCATGAATTAAATATCAAATTTAATTAAGTTTTTATCTTGTGCAATATTTGTTTCGACTGTCATGAGTATCTTTTTAAATGGAATTGGAATTATGAAAAAGAAATAGAGCTGTTAAATCAAAATAACGTTGGTGAAGCAAATTTAGACTTACCCACAGAGAAAAATGTAGCCGATTTTTAAATAAAATATTGTAACTTTAGTAACACGTGGTCTAGCGAAGAATGACAATATTTTGGACCGTTTCAAGATTACTACATCAAATATTAATATTTATTTAAAAATTGAGTGATTGTTATGAAATATTTTACTCCGTGCTTATGTTACAGTACGATTTGAAAGTAGATAATAAAAACAAATAGTTGTAAGTTGTAGATGTGTTAAGGTAATTCGATCAGTGCCATAGAATATACTACGCTAATGGAAAATTAAACTATTTTTTATGCAACATATAGAAAATATATGAATATCTAAAAATGTCTTTTTTATTTACTCGTATCATAAGATTATCCGTCATTTGATTTTTAAACAATTATACTATTAAATATTTAAAAAGTTCATTATTTGACTCTATTTGTTTTCAACTCAAAATAAATCTGGCAACATTGTACCGTTAGTTTTAAAAACAAAGAATCGCTGTCAGTTTTAATCATAGACATATAGTACTGGATAACGTGATCCACATTTACAAATATATGATACAGATCGCGCTGTCTAGTACTATATGTCTATGGTTTACATAGAATTATGAGAATTATATTTAATAAACATACATAAGTACATGAAAAATGTACTTTTTTCGTTTTTCAATAATAAAAATACGTTATAAATTAAAAATATATAATATAATTTCATTTTATTATATAGCATTTTAAATATGCGGACATAGAATATGTAAATCATTTTGTAAGTGTTGTTATTTGTCTTTTCTTTATCTACGGTTTTGAATGCAATGTTGTCAGATTGTGATGTTAATTAAAATCAAATATGAATGATAATGACTAGAGATGAAACGGATATCCGGTAACTATCCGGTATCCGGCCTATCCGGCCTTATTTTGTTATCCGGCTTAGTACCGGATAGTAACGCATTATCCGGCCGGATACCGGATATTTAAAAATTACAATTTTTGATTTAAAAACTGCAAGAAAAAAATATTTGTGAGGCAAATAATAAGAAATTGACTTGTAAAATAACGAATTTTATTAAAATAAGAAATTCAATCACAACCAAATTTCAATTTTCTTCCCTTGATAGAAGAAAAAGAAGGGAAATAATTAACTACTCATTAATTTTGATTTTTAATTAATACTTCACAACACAATTTACTACTATCTATACTCTGTTTCAGGCTTGTCCAACCCGCGGACCGCGGGCCGCATGCGGCCCCCGAGCACTTTTCGTGCGGCCCGCACTAGATTAAAAAAAGTGAAATATGAAAATCAGATTTTTTCAAAGTATATAGAAATATAATATTTCTAATAAATCTATAAAATATAAATTATAGTTACAGAGATATAAATACTTATATAAATTAATTAAGTAAACAACGAAAAAAAAGGTCTTCAAATTTTTTTGCGGCCCTTAACAAATTTGTTCGCTATTTTTTTGCGCTCTACGGCCCACAAAGCTCAAAAGGTTGGACACCTATGCTCTATTTCATTTAAGAATGCAGTGGTTGCCGGGGTTTTGACGGTACGAATCGTGAATTTTACCGTCAAAACAGGCCGGATATTCGGCCGCTGAATATCCGGCCATCCGGCCTTATAGCTCACCGGATATTCGGTATTCGGTATCCGGCCAAAACACTATCCGTTTCATCTCTAATAATGACATATACAATTTGTCTGATTTTTAAATCAATATTTATCACGAACTAAACGGTAAAAGTACTTTTTTTTATTTTTGACATAATCTGTTATATTCAATAAATCTATTATTTAGTTTTTTAAACTGTTGTCTAATTTATTTAATCCGATATATGCAAATACATGCAGTTGCCGGTATGATTCGCCATATCTCCCATGTTAAAATTACTAACTTTGATAATTAATTTCTTTTAAACTGTACGGTAGATCTTTTTCAAATTGCAAATATCAACGCATTGAATGTTGTTTTATGTCATACATTAAATTCACATTTATATCTAATAACTCGTCTAGTGATCGAATGACCTTAAATCAAAGAATAAAAAGGTTCATGTAGAATAACCCTGTCTTAAACATCTGTAAATTAAAGCACACTATCAATATTTTCAACACGCACGAAAAAAGAGTAAAAAAGAACATAAAAAGACAACAATTCCTTCACTTAATTTTTCAGCCAGATATCGAGGAGAGAAAAAATCCGTTGTATTACAACGAAAATGCTTAACAGTGTTATCTAAAAATAGACGAAAAGAGATAGCAATGTGCGTACGGTTGTATATCAAAGAATGATAGAAAAACCACTATTCTATAGGAGTAATAAAACTACCAATAAACAAGGATAATGTTATCTATTTTGACGTGCAATAAAATGGAACATATTGATGCGACGAAACTTAAATAAACTGGTCAAAGGAGGCGCTTCCAGCACGTGTTATTGTTGATACATTAGCTCCGGAATATTTACTCTTGCTTGGTGTCAGAGAAAGAGATAGATCTAATAAAAAATCTTTCAATACGATGAGGATGTTTAGTTTAGATGAAGGGTAATTTTATATGCCCTTTTATTTACTAGGTCATTTGTATACAGGCTGTAGTAGAATTTTGTGCTACTTTACATATAGGAAAATAAAAGTTTTTTCGACACCTACAAATATTTTTGTTCTGCTGTTCATATAGTATTTTCTTTGAAATTTAAAGTTTGTTGCGATTTTTTGATGTTGAAGAAAAGTTAGAAACTCATTGTTTATATAAAAAATAAATATATATTACTTGTGTATATACAGGATGGATTAAAAATGTATCAAGTAAAATATAATTTATAACAAAAATCTTTAGTACCTATTTAAACGCCTAACACTAACGTTTTTAATGATGGAATATCTAATCTTCGGATTTTTTAGTCTCAAAGGGCTGCAAGTACCAAATTATTTGTCAAAGTGATTATAATACCTAAAATTAGACTACAGTAAATATTTTAACTTCCAATTTAACCAGTCTTTTATTTCTAACAGCCTTGTAAATCTCCAAATGAAGCAATCAACCCAGTATTTAGAACCTTACTTTTGACTGATTGGTCAACTTGGAAATTAACATGGCTGCTAAAAATAACAGACTTTGATGAAATTGGTTATCAACTGTAACTGTGGGTTCTCTAGAACAAATTTTTTGGAAGGCTGTAGCTCCCTTAAGAAGAATTTCTGGACACAACGTTTTTTACTTAAAATAACGTCCTCGATCTACTGTTAATTTTTTTACACTATAGTTGTAAATCATCCTGTATAAGGTACAAAGAATGCGTTTGTGTGAAACATCCCTTATTAATAGTTTATTAGGTTCAGTACCTATACATATTTACTCTAGTACAAAGTAAACGAATGAGATGGATCTTTACATGACAAGGATAGACATATTCGATGGGGTTGATATACGTAGCATATATATATATATAATAAAATGTTATCAACTAACTAAGTAATATTGATTTTTTCTGCTATCGCCATTGTGATCTACCTAATGTACTTCCTATAATTTATTCTCTATGTTTTATGTATTCACTGACAGATTGAGGTCAGTCATAAGCAAATGTTAACACCTTAATGTACGATGAAGTTTAGTACTCTTTTAATTACATTCAAGAGCTTCCAAACATTTCCAATAAAAATAGATAATTTTCCTATTGGCCACTTGTGTACATAACAAATCAATATAAATATGATTAGTGACAAAGAAGTCGTTGATGCTAAATAAAGCAAATTGTGGTTAATACATTTTTAAATTAAACGTAAAATAACGTTTTATCTGTAACTTTATTAAAACGTTAACAGTTGGAGAAATACTGGTTTAGAGCAAGGAAGAGAAATTAAATTATAATCAAATGAAATTTTCCGCAGAAGAAAATCAACCGACTACGTCGAATAATCTGATTACGGGACCGGGAAAAGGAAATAACAAAAAAAAATACATAGAAACACAACTCGAAAAATAAACTCAACATTGCCTACTGTAAGCCATTTTTAGCTGTTTACTGTTACGGATACGATAAAAATCTTACAACCCTCATTATTATTATTCTAATAATTTTGTATTAAATAATTTATATTGTGCGTAATGAATTTTGCAAATTAGTTTGATGTTAAAATGATCTATTTAATGGTAAAAAATATCAATACAGTCAAGTCTTCTTATGCGAGGCCATATAGTTTATCCAAAATCGAGTGGGGTGTCAAATGAAAGCTCACATCAGTTCAAGGAATTTAAAAATGTTGTCATTAAATTAAAAAGAAAAAGTGAAATATTGTAAAAGTGAAAAAATCTTCAAAAAATTGGAAAAACCCATGCTGAGCCCACGAGAAAATTATCAGTATTCATCGAACTTTTGTATTTTTTTTTCTATTTTTTGTAATTTCAACTGTAGTAAAATTTTAAATCCAATTGTAGATTGTAGTTAAGTTTGTTATGTCGTGTAATTAAATGTAAATAATTATATTTAAGGCATTCTGTTTTCTTTTTTTATACGATTTTTCGTTTATTTTAATTAATTGCTTTGGTTTTATGCAGTTTTAAAAATTACGAAACATATCAAGGTTAGTAAATACACAGGTTGCCTTATGAGATTTTGACCAATCAGTTTGGGCACCCTAAATGACGTCATCCGAGGCTACACATGTTATGTTTGGACACATCATTCCCTCTCTCCTCATTTTGGCACCCCAGATGATGTATTTCCCTCTCTTGAGCTGAGCCATGAGGCTACCTTATACTTTACATACCTTGGAAACATATCCCTAATTTTACAATGTAAGCTATGCCTATTTGTGTACGATTTTTTATATGAGGTTTTCTGTAGAATGTATCCATGATACAAGGTATGTTGTTGATATTATAACAGTCGCCATGTTATATAAATTTCTTGTCGATGACGTATTACATCGACAAGAAATTCATGTGTGTTGTTCTTCAAAGTAATGATGTATTCGTCATTTATTTATTTACATTCCGTTTATCACAAATTCCTTATCAGAAAAATTTCTTGGCGATGACGTCACAGTATAAAACAAATAAACTGATCAGCAAACCTTATATTATTGGATCATGGAACGTATCTATCGCATAAAAAGAGACTTTACTGTACTTATCTACATATTAGATAGAAAGTTACAAAATGTATTTAAGATAGTAACGATTATGTACGTACGTATATATTTGTTTTGCATGTTTTTACAATTTTCCATGAATCAACGACAAAAATCATATTATGTGTATCTTTTGTTGCATAAGCACCGTGGTTATTATATAATATTTAATATAGCCCATTATGTAATGCGTCCGGAATCAGCAGAAAGTTATCTCGTCAGTGCGTGTTAATTTTCTCGCAATATAAGCAACATTTATACATGACGCTAAAACATTCTCTTCAGATCAGCGGATAATCATGCTGTTAATCAGCCACCTCGCACAAATTGTGTGTTTTTCTGTTAATATCTCGGTTAGATTGTGGGCAGTTGGTTGGAAAAAAATAGGGATAGTAAATCAGACATTTAAAATCTAGTAAGCTTTGAAAAAATAATTATGATTGTCATTCAATATAGTCCAGTGCCAAAGCCTTTTTGGGGAAAAAAAATTCTCTACAGGCTGGCGATAGTGGGAATCGTTGCTAATAATGATAACAAATTTACACCGTATTACATTTTTTTAAAGTAAATGATCCTTTTATTAAATTGAATATATTTTATTTTTGTATTTTAATACAAAAATTTCATGATTAGTACAAAATTTTTAGAGTGATTGAAAAATAAAATTGCGTTTTTTACAAATCGCTATTTTTGTTTTTTCTAATTTTTCACAAAATTTTTTAATGTAAAGGTATTTAATTTTTTTATCTATCTTAAAGTATAACTCAAGACGAAAAAAATGAGTTCTCTAAAAGTTAAAACATCGAAAATTTCTACGATCAATTTTTCGATTGAAAAATTTTTTTCGAAAAACGTTAATATTTCAAGAAATATTTAACTTTGATATTCCGGACAGGTCGGTAAAATTAAGGGACTTCAAAACATACATTTTATGAAAATTTCAAGTATTTCGGCATAAAAAACTCGAAAATTAAAAAAAAAAAACGGTTTTTTGCTATTATCTCGAAAATTTTGAGGTTATGTTGTAAATTGGTTTGAAACAAAATTGTAGATTTATTTATTATCTACAACTTTACTGTAGACCATTTTTCGATAGGAAGTCATACTTCGTCGAAAATCGCAAAAAACCGTTTTCGACCCTTAAAAACTACCCCCCTTCGAAACCGCTTCATGTGCAAGGGTGCATTTATTTTTCCTCTTTTTGTAATCATTTTTAGCAACGATTCCCACTATCGCCAGCCTGTAAAGAATTTTTCTGTTTTTTAGCTTCAAAAAGTCGGATTGGCACTGGACTAATAATTCAATCATTGTACTTTAAATTTAAAAATTGTCAAATGCGAGTTGAGTCTCGCTTATTAATGTCCCGTACCGTATTTATTTTTAATAATAATTATATTTAAAATGTATGTATAACGAAGATTTTTCCCACTATAGTTAGTGAAGATAGGGGACGAAATATTTTGACGATATTTAAACCAAGATTTTAATAATGATATTTAAATTACATGAACTTTCATTTGATTTGATACCTCACTTGCCGGAATCGAAAAAAACTCATTTTTATAAGCGCCAAATACTTAAAATTAATCAAATTTATTTTTGGTCTACCTTTTATTATAATTATGCTAAAATTCAGCTTTCTACGTCACACAGTTGAAAACAGACAGTGACAGAAAAACAGATACAGTGTTAATTTCATAAGTGTTCCTTTTTTTCTAATTTTGATACGGAATACAAAAAATAAAAAATAATTTTATGAACTTGGTTAAATTTTGTTTAAAAATTATTTTTGAACTACTACAAAAAATACTATAAAATCATATTAAAAGAGTATACCTCCTTTTTTACTTTACTATTTAATTCCTAATAGATGATTTCTAATTGCCAAATTTCAATTTCATACTAAAATATAAGTGAATTTAAGCATTATAGTATTATGTTATTTTATAATACGTTCCGGTTATAATGCACACAATATATGTATGTATGTAGGTACCTATATAGCGGCTGAAATTAGGGTGATGCAAAAATAGTACTTGCCTCTGAAGCAATATTCTAAAGAGAGCTAGTTTAAAAAGTGTAATTTATTCATAATTGAATATTGTACAGTATGATTTGCAAGTAATATTAGCCTTACTACTGTCTAGATATGATATAAAAAGTCAAAATGAATTCAAAGAAGGGAAAATATTATATTTGCGTATAAGAAAGTAAAAGGTTATAATATGACCTTTGTAGATGGAAGTTTATAGGAATAAAATAAAAAGTTATGGTATGTATTTTTACGGAATAATAACTAAATAACAGTTTTTTTAAACTAGATATAGGAAATAACAAAATATAAATATCGTTATTTGAAAAGTTTCTAGGGATTTTCGAGATATGTTATTCTTGTACTGAAAGGGTATACTGTTATATTAAATATTAAATAATGAATAATTTGAATGTTAAAATTAATAATATTGATCACAAAATACTTTTCAAATTCAAAAATAAAAACACAAAAATTCTTATAAAAAATATAAAAAATCTAGAAAAAATTGTACCCATATTTTATGTTGCCAATAGATATCGAGTCGTTTTAACTAACCGTTTAAAAAAATATGATATGGAATTTGACACATTTATTTATTAGTACTTATTATTATCTTTTGCTATTATAAAATGTAAAATAAACGTTTTTTGAAGAAGATTGAAGATATTATAATTTATATAAGTAGATAATCTAAATTATTAATAATTACATACAAACAGAATCGTATAAAGTTGCATCACAAAACCAGATCATAAACTTTAATTAATTAAATTCAGTACAACATAACATCACAAGGAGAAAAGGAGTTTAACTCCCAATCCCCCTTGTATACAAATCATAAGTTTCAAACCATAATTAACTTATTTTATATTTCTTTGTTTTAAGTATGAAAGCTGTATAAAAAGATTAAAATTAGTCTAAAAGGGCATGGCACAATTAATAAAAAATATTCCCTTGATATTTTTTGCGATACGTTTTCATATTATTGTTTGTTTATTATCTTATTTACATATTAGCTGGAAAAAACTTTTCGTAGCCTGAAAATATATTTATAAATATAATAAATAACAAAAAAACTTTTTTTACTTAATTTAGAACTATATTTTATCCGCGATAATCAGATAATACTCAGGAGACCGGCTTCTCTGAAGACGTAGACACTACTTTTTATGGTAGCACTTTATATTTGGTATTATGTAACAATGAAAAACTTACAAAAATCGGTTTAGTAGTGATTCACTTATTTTACATAGCTTATTCATTTTTTTGCTCAGTTCTTTGATGGAGTGGTTTTTGTTTAAAAGTTATTTGTAAAATGAGTAAAAAAGCTAAAAAAACGAACATATTTTAAAATTAAAAATCTCAAATTAATTTTTGTAAGAAAAAAATAGCATTTTTATTTGAAACAATTCGAATCGTTTAAAACAGTTTTGGCAGGTTGTAATTTAATGTTATTATCATAGATTAAAAACATAAATTCCATTTTTCTGAATAATAATTAGTGCTATGCGGTTGATGTTATTTTAGTGCATTTTTCTATTTTTCCAGTCTGGTTAGCTAATGTAAACCAGGCGCTGTGAGCTCTTGTCTATTTTAGTAATTTATCTTCGTTTACTCACGTTCTTAGGACGTGCTATTATTTGCTTTTCTTTTCTTTAGCCTACATAACATAATTGGTTCTATTTGGTTTTGCCTTCTTTTACTTTTTATTTTGAAAGTGATATTTTGTGTTTTAGTGGACTTTTTTTATTATATTTATTTATATTATTAATTAATATTATTCGATGGTGTTATATAAATGTAACTGTTTTGTCCAGAAATCATCATTAATTTAAAAATATTTCTCAAATGAATACAAAAAATTGAATGAAGTGTTTATCAGAAAATGGTCAAAACGAAAGTTATTTTGTCGTGACTTTACACCAGGGGTTCCCAATATTTTTTCCACATAGACCCTTTTTGAAAGAATGATTTTCTTTATAGACCCCTTGATGTAAAACATCTTTTGACATTTGACATCTTGTTGATAAAGTGCAAGCAAAAAAAATTCCTTCCTTAGACAGCCAAATTATTTATTATCATCTTTTGGAAGAATACTAAAGTTTTAGAAAATATCAAATAACTATTATTAATAATAGTAAATAAAACCCCCTTAGTCTATCTAGTATTCATTGTTTATTATTATTATTTACTTTCCAGTGTTTGTAGAGGTTTTTTAAATTGCTTTTATTAATTTTTTATAAGTTTTTATTTTTTTCCTTTTTGTGTGACGTATCTAAGAAGTCCATGGTAAAATTTTGATAAAATTTATATGGGGCTCCCTCGGGAGTACATTCTTTAAAAAATCGTCAAAACTAGTGAATGTTTGTCAGAGTTATATTCGAACGAAGTCGGTTAAAAACTATAATATTTTTTTATCTACTTTAATCAACATTTTTGGAATGTTCAATGTAACCTGTACTGTTCCTAGTATGGATAGGTACACATGGGAAAAATGATAATTTAACAAAAAGTATTGTGTGTTATTAAACAATGTATGCATATACAACAATGTGCACTGTACAGGATGTTCTGTATTTAGTTTCTATAGGTATATTGAATTACTTAATTCAATACATTGTTTACTTTTTTTGCATTGAATGATATTAGTAAGGTTTCTATTAAAACGTTAATTTAAAGGGTTAAATATATGTATGCCCATATATTTATATATCTATGTACATTGCTAATCGATTAAGTATTGATACTTAATATCAGAAGTTATAAAAAAACCTCTATACAAACTATGTTTTTTTTTACGTATTGGTTCAAATTACTTCAAATATAACTGTCGAATTGACATTTAAATCCGCGATAGGTACTCAGTATAGTGCAAATAATTTTTTAAAGAACTCCGCATAAAAGCAAAGGCTTTGAATTGCATAGTTCAAAGTGTGCTGATCAAAAGTTTTAATGGTTGGAGGTAACCTACAAAAACCCATAATTTCTGCTCTAGGGGACACCGAACTATTTTATATTTATTTTTATCTCATAAAGTAAAGGATCAACTTTTAGAAAAATTTGCAAAGAGTAAAAACTGTTTAGAAACAGCCAAATAATGCAAAATTTCAAAATATTTGTACTTTGTGTAATTCTCTCATGTTTTACTCTTTGATTTTTTTAAAAATAATCGTTCCTTTAAGATATAAAAATACATTAAATAAAATGAAGCAGAAATTATGAATACAATTTTTTTAACTAAAATCAAAATCCATTACTTTAGTTCGAGGTACTTAAATTTTGTTTAATTTCAGCAATTTTTCTTAAAATAAATACTATTATTACAAAATAGGCATCACAACTACCCTTTTAAAATAGGCCTTAAAGTTTACCCATCTAGATTTAAACCGAATCCTTTTAAAAATTCCTCACCCCTTTTTTCGGCAAGGTCAATATTTTTTCTCGTAGGAAAATATATGAGCAACGCCCATGTTCAAAGCTTATAAATATACTTTGCTATGTTGCGATAGGTCCTACGGCACTGTGTGATATCCCATCACGTCTTTTTATTTCATTTTGATTCTACAAAAATCTAAAATGTTATACTAAATTGAATACCGGTATTGTGGAACGAAAAAATAATTTAAAAAAGAAAACATATTCTCCAATAAAGTACAGTAATGTAGGTTGATACAGTCGACATTATTTGATTTTAGTCTACTTCTACATAATGAAATTTCATCTTAAAAACTTCATGCAATATTTCAAAATTTAATATACGCGTAAAAAATCAGTAAAATTTTAGCATAATATACTAACGAAATATCAAAATATAGAAGCGAATATAAAAAAACAAACGCAAAGTAAACGAAACAGGAAAGATAAAGAGAGAGTGTAAATTTAACAAATGATATGTATATTTGTTCTTTACTGTAGCTGTTATGTTTACTTTTAGGTTTAAATGAATTTATCACAGAAGGAGATAGACATTGCGAAAATAATATTTTTTTCTTCTACATCGACTCCCTTTTTTGCTTGTTTCAAAATACATATGCAGAGTAGTGACATAATAGAGAAACTGTTTACTTGGTCCATTGTTTAGTGTTTCTTTCACCTACGTTTATTTAAAAATCAAATCTTTTATAGGTATATTTGTATTAGAAAATATTAATTATAATTTTTTCTTAATACTTGCCTCTGACACTTATATTATTTCTGATCCTAGGCTTTCTCACAGTGAAAGTTCCATAAAAATTCGTACAGTAATTTTCAAGTCAAGTCGGAAAAAACAAATAGACAAAAAATCTAAAAACCTTCATAATGGATTACATAACCTATACAGGGTGTTTTATATCGACCGAATTGTTTACCTAAAAGGTCCATCAAACTTTTTTTCGTAGGACTAGTACTTTTTGAGATAATCGTGGTTTTAACGTGTCCCCTAATCGGAACTACATATAAGTAAAAGGAGCTTGAGAAACTAGAAAACTGCTGCCAATCTGAAAATTCACTTCAGAAGAATACTGAAAATGTAAAATCATGTGTTTTTAGCACAAGTATTTAGAATTTTGAAAGAATATCAGTTTTACCCTTTCTGTTTTAAGTAAGAGCTAAAAACAGAAGTAGAACACACACACCTCAAAATAATAGTTCCGATCATTGAACACGTTTTAATGACTTATTTTCGACGCATAAAAGCTCAATTATCTCTAAAAGTACAAGTGCTACAAAAAAAGTTTATTGGACCTTTTATAAAGCTTATTCAATGATGAATCTTGTGGTATGCTAATTTTTTTATTTGAAAACAACCTACAGATTTATATATTCGTTTTGGTTATAATTTACAATTCTAAAAAGGTTGTACAGATCATGTGCGTAATTTATAATTAGTACGTATACTACTAATAAAAAGGTTTTATTTAAAGTAATAATATCAAGGTTCACATTCCCATGTTTCTACTGTATGTAGTATGTAGTGCCGACTATAAAAGTGTCTGAGTAGGAACTTAGAAGCAATTTATAGACATATAACTGGACAATAAATCGTCTACAAGATTTTGCTTTATCTGCTATAGTTTTATTTCATTCACGTTTTCGACCGGGATCCAAAACTCAATTACCAGCTTATTGTTTGAGCCCCGATTGGTGTGTGATTCCCGAACACTCCGTGTCTCTCTCTCATTCTATTGTTTCTCTTTTCTTGTAATCACTACGGGTTAACCATTATTGGATTGGCAACATATGTATGTATCGGTATTTATTTTTATCTCTTCTAAATTTTAATTATTTATTTGTACATTGAAAGATTTTAGGCAATTGGTTTTAATTTTTTAGATAGCATTGATTGTACATATAAACCCTAATTTAAAAAATGTATTCTAGAATTAACGTTAATCACAGTTAAATTTAAAACTTTTTTGTCTTTAATCAAAGAATAAAATCTTTGGTTAGTTATGCAACGCGGTTAGTAAACATTAGGGTGATTCATTTCCGCAAAACATTTTTTTTTCAAGGTGCTCAAGCAAAATTTTAATCTACATATAGAAAAAAAAAATTCTCACCAAGATTGAGTTCTTAATTCCTATTTTAAGTACTTGCAATTTAAATATGAAGTTTTCCCATTTAAAATGCATGTAAACATTTTTTTTTTCAAATTTCTAATGCTTAGACACCTTTTATCATATTGGGAATCGGTTTGATGAACCTTACAGGAAATTTCACGCTCTTTAAAATTGCCTTAGTGTTTTTTTCTGTAACTCACACTGGTTCGCCAGTAGGAGTCATCTAAATACTAACTAATAATGCAGCATTATTAGTTAGTATTTATCAATTTCTTGCGTTTTAAGGCCTAAAAATGGCTGTAAATTCATTAAATATTGGTAAAAAAAAACTATTTTTTACGAGTCAGCTCTTTTTTTCTCCCTAATTTTTGCGGTTTGCGAAAAAAAATGGAAAAAAAATTTATTCCAAAAACTGTATTTAGATGACTCCTACTGGCGAACCAGTGTGAGTTACAGAAAAAAACACTAAGGCAATTTTAAAGAGCGTGAAATTTCCCGTAAGGTCCATCAAACCGATTCCCAATATGATAAAAGGTGTCTAAGCATTAGAAATTTGAAAAAAAAAAAATTTTTTTTACATGCATTTAAAATGGGAAAACTTCATATTTAAATTGCAAGTACTTAAAATAGGAATTAAGAGCTCAATCTTGGTGAGAATTTTTTTTTCTATATGTAAATTAAAATTTTGCTTGAGCACCTTGAAAAAAAATATATTTTGCGGAAATGAATCACCCTAGTAAACATACAATTTACTAATCATAATTTTTTGCTTTTAGCAAATCACCACTATTTTTTTTAATTTTGAAATACTGTTTTAGTTCACTAACTCCATACCTCTTTTTCTCCTATACGAGTATACTAGACCGCAATCCCCATGAGAAACTATATTCACAACTCTTAACTATATATAGTTACTGTCTAGGGATTTTTCATACACTGTGTTGGTAGAGAAGCATTTCATATACTTAACAAAATACGAGACAAAGATAAACAATACGTTGATGTATACAGAACGTATATTGTTATCTTTGTTTAGTAACTACAAATGTTCTTTTAGTTTGTTGTTTACTATTATTATATTATCTGCATACAGGGTTGTTTCTGTGTAAACATACCTAGCTTATTTTGATAATAATTTATAATAATATCGTTACATAGTTTGTGAAAATGTAGTAATAAAAATCTAATTTTGACTGGTTAACAAAAAAAGTAGAAATACTTTTGTAATTAAAAAAAATATATTTTTTTTAATCTGAATGATACGCCATTGACTTTAAGGAGCACATTTTTACGGAGCACACTAGTAACAATGTTATAGTTTGCATCCTACATCTTTTCTTTTTTACGAGCACACGTTTACTACTGTCACAACATTTTAGGGGGGCACTCTAGACTTTAGGCATAAACATCATAGGTATGATTTATGCTTGTGAAGACTTCATACAGAGACACATATTTTACAAAAATATTGAAAAACTTCCCTCTGAATCCTTTTTTATGAAAAAAGCCTCCCTTTGTTTTAACATAATATATATTTTTAAAGAAAAGGTCTGACATTTCAAAGCAGTGTCTATGGTACGCCATCTATATTAATATAAACACCAAGGTATATAAATATAGAGGTATGGCAATGCGGTCGTTGACCAATCAGCGGTGGCGCGGGAATTGACGTCACTGGCGTACATATTCAAATGTTATAAAAATGTATAATTGCAAAAACATTCTTTAATTTATTATTGTTTTCGTATTTTTTGACATTTTAACAATACATACAATCACAGAAGTACAAATTTAATATTACAAAATTATAAAAAGCTGTTAACACGATAAACCCAGTTTTTGTATTGCCAACTTAAAACAGTAAAAGTAATGCTTCTCGAATACACCAAATTGTCTGTGACAGCTTTTTATGATTTTGTAATATTGAATTTGTACTTCTGTGATTGTATGTATTGTTAAAATGTCAAAAAATACGAAACAATAATAAATTAAAGAATGTTTTTGCAATTATACATTTTTATAACATTTGAATATGTACGCCAGTGACGTCAATTCCCGCGCCACCGCTGATTGGTCAACGACCGCATTGCCATACCTCTATATTTATATACCTTGTATAAACACTACTTCTTTTAACCCATTAGGTACAGTGCTCCCAGCGCCGAATTTAACTTTTTGGCGCCCTAGGTTTTTATAGTGAACAGTGCCCTTGAGGCGACATTTTACACTTACGTACTATTTATTATTATTATTGGTAATAAAATAACATATCAGTTGCTAGAAATTATTGTTTTCACCTCGATTTACAATTTTTTCTATAAGTTTTTATTATAATTCTTATCATTAAAAAAGTCCTGTGCAAACATATAATTTTGAATCAGAATTCTAATAACTGAAATAGTTTTAAGTAGGAAAAAAGAAATATCTTTTTGTAGTGCCCCTTCTGGGGTGCCTACTACACTCGTCGCTCCGAACAACGACAACAACGTAGGCATCGGTAATTCAAAATCTCCTTACAACGTCAGCTAGAGGGCACCCACCACTTTAACGTTAATTGGTGAATTCAAATTTCGCGCAGAAATGTAGCAGTCACGGTAGTATTGTGGTAGGGATAGGGGAAGGTCGTTATATGGAGCGGTTGGTCAGTCGTTTCTCGGAGCGTATATTAATAGGACGGTCGTCGTTTAGAGATTTGAGTGTATGCTTTATTATAAATCCATCATTGAGTGCACTTAAGATCGTCCTATAATAAATTTTATTGATTTTTTTATTCGTCAGACAAAAATAGAATGTTTTATATGGGAATTTTTAAAATAAATGTTTAAATATTTGATGGAGACATGAATGTATACTTGTATACTCCACGAAAAAATTAACGGTGTCCTTTTTTCTCTTTGAAAAAAAGATAATATTCAAAGCTCTGTAAATTATCATAATGAGATCGTTAAAAATATTTTTTAATGCTTGAAATCTTCACTTTTTAAAGAGTTGAGTTTTATCTATATCTTTTAGAGATACATAATGATCATAAATTAAGGTAAATCGGAAAGTTTTTTTGTCATGGGAACGTGTACATTATATTAAAACAGTGGTTTCTAACCTTTTTGGAGTCGCGGAACATTTATTAAAACAAAAAAAATCAATAATGTTTATTTAATACATTTTAAGACGATACAGTACGTAAAATTAAAATATTTTTTTTATAAATAATTGAATTATGATTATTATGAGTGGAGAAACTTTTTAAAAAAATTTTTTTTTGTTGAAAAACTATAAGAAACAACCCCAAAAATGCAGGAATTCACCACAATTTTTTTAAAATGTATTTCAAAACACGCAGTTTTGAAACAATTTTATCTGTTATTTAGCATTTTAAATCGAGAAAAGTACAAATATATTTGCCTATTAAATATTATCAAATTATGTACCTACCTACTTTTTTTCTTGTTAGACTTTAATTCCGATTTTCCACCGAATTTAAAAGAATAGTGTGAAAAAGGCTTTAGTTTGTGTTATGAAAACAATTAGTGGTTTCACACAAAAATACGTATACTAACATTAACATTACATAATGAATCCACCCTTATCAATACATGTAAAAGTTCAATATTTTTAATGAACTTATCCAAGTAACAAACCAAACATTCGTGTTATTAGAGCGCCACTTACATGTATAAAATAATGTAAAACTTCAAGTACGATTGTCCGATAATAGATGGCGACATGTGTGTGCGATAAAAATAGAAAAAAATAATATCTTGTGTATTTACATCATTTACATGCAATTGAATGAAAAAATTTGCAAACACTTCGAACGAGGTACCATACTTGTAATATGACAGATATATTACATGGATGTTAGGCTATAATATTATATAACATATTTACACTCCCTTCTCCCCCCGAAATTTTTGGAGCCAAAAAAATCCTGAATTTGGAGCTCAGAGCCAGTACCAACTCTTTTTTTTACCCTTTTATTAAATGTCAGTTCTTCTGAGAGTTCATATAGATGTCAAATTCTTGAAATATTGTATTTATATTTATTTCAAAGTAAAATGTCGAATCATTTTCTATAATACTTTCAATTTACGAATTAAATATACACGATCAACAATCAATTTAAAAATAATCTATAAAACATTCTTTCATAAATAAAATCACATAAATGTATTATAACATAACAATATTAATTATTTTTTAGATATTTTTCTAACTAATAATAAACTAATTGTAAGAACAATTTAATAATACAAAATGTCTAAAAACAATCAACTAACATCATTAACTGCGACCAAAAATGTTCTTTATTAAATATATTTACAAAACTGTCAATAGTAAATTAATATATTCGTTTTTATAACAAGCATTCCGTCCTTAATATTATAATAATTATACAATGGTGCTAAGATACTTAATAAAATTTCGGTGACATATGATTAGTATTTAAATAAATAAATAAAATATATTTAAAAAAATGTGTTCTACTTGTAGTAATTGCTGTCATAACGATGATGAAATTGTACCAGATTCAGATGATTGTTCAGGTATATAATTATAATATTAAATTATTTAAATCCTCGTAAACTGACGTTTAATATAATTATTTAAAATTATTTTCTGCAGTATATCTTTGCATTTTACCATCTTCAGAATCGAGTTCAGGTACTATTTTATTTTTATTTTTTATTTATTTTGTTGTCTTGTTGTTGTAAAACCCTAAACATTTAATTTAAATAAAAAAAATGTTTAATCAAATAATATTTGATTTAATTGAAAAATTAAGTGTTCATTATAGTTACAATTTACCTATTTATTTTCATATCGGAAATGTAATTTCAAATCTTTTTTCTGTTTCTAATTTCAATATTTATATTATATTGCAAATAATTTCGTATTATACAGGCTGTTAACGGGAACCGAGTGATTATTGCAATATTTTTTATTAATTTTACCACCATGCATGTAATACATTAAATACCAATAATAAAATACAAGGTATTCCATTTAAAAAAATTGTATATCAATATATCTATTAAATTCGACATTCAATTGTTTTTTTGACACCGCCATTATTCATCCTGGAAAAAACTGATACTTTGTTCATTTAACCGATCTTCTAACTCCAATAATAACAAAGTTAACAATGATCACTCGGTTCCCGCAAGCACCCTGTATATAAAAGTAATTTTTTAGAAGAAATAAATCCAAAAACTCTTAGGGAGTTGGTAATCTTTAGTTTTAAGTTTAATTTTGTTTTTAAAATATTGGGTTGTTGATCAAATATGATTTTAAATAGATAGAATATAAAATCTTAAAATATATATTAAAAAAATGATTGCTCAGCATGATAATTTCAAATATTTTTAAACAAGTTTCTAAAAATGTGAAGTTCAGTGTAACATAACAATCGATAAAATTATTTGTGTTTTTTTTTTCTTTTTGGTGTCAAGTGTGTGTTTTAATTTTCTTTTTCAAAATTCAATGTAATCTTTTTTGTTACAGAAGAGGAATGGAATCCTGATGGAAAAGGACGAAATGCTTCAAGTGAGTCAGGTATTTTAATGTTTTACATGTGAAAGTATTCGATGTTTTAACATTTTATCATATAAAATACCTTTGATTGACTTCTATCAGCATTTATTCCTTTCTTTTACAAATTACCTTTTACTGAAATTTAAATGAGTGGTTTAACTTTAGAGGAGGCATAAATTATTATATGTTTCCACTGTTTTATTTAACTTTCATTTAGAGCATTCAACACCTTTCTGTGAAGCACGTCCGTCGAGAAATTTTACATATATGTACTTAAAATTGATATTAGAAAACTTTTATTTAGATGAGTAATATGTAATATTCAAATATAAATATGTGTGTTCATATTTCACTTATATGCCTTATTTTACGTACAGTGTTGGTTCCAGGGGGTGCTGGGGAACTTGGGAATTTTCATTTTTCTTTTTAAACTCTCTGGATTCAACGTCATGTCCAAAAATCTTTAGTGAAAATATTTTTCACTATGTAGTAAATTAAGTGCGGTTAAATTATAAGCAATATTCGATAAATGACTTAAGAACATTAAAAAATAAACTACAAGTCAACTTTTTTGTCAAATGAACATTAAGAATCAATAAAAAGAGTAAACTTTTAAAGTGTCCTCTGCTATTTAAATTACTTCTTGAAAATAAACTTTGTGAATTGTTCAGTGATTTTGAAATATATGAAGCGTGTTGATTCGAAAATTTAATTCAACTCAACATATTATACAAGTTTATAAAAGGTTACTGTTGAACTTTTACTTTAGATTCTTATCATCAATTTATTGGAAAAGTTTTTCGTAAGTTACCGCCTTGAAAGTGTCGCTCGCGTCGACTAGCGGTCAGACAGCGAACTAGTATTGATTAACACACAGAGCCATCTATCGTGTGATAATGGCGCTACTGTTTTTTATAATTGATTTTAATCGAGCTATGTATGTGGTCGTTTGAGATAATTATGTTTCCTCGTATTGTTGATATTAACATTATGAACGACACGGACTTATTGCAATATATAATTAGTAGTAATATATAATTATTATATATTATATATATATATATATATTATTATATATTATATAAGGTTTTATAATATTTTTGATATTATGGATAAATAATAGCAGTGAGTACGTTCTATAGAATTATTAGACTGACTATTTTACTAAACTAAATTCGATACTGGACAGATGTGAATTGGTCATCTTGCCGTGCATGGTTCCTCTTAAACATTATACAATATGTTAAAAATGTGAATGGATATGATCTTGAAAATATAATAGAAGTTCAAATATTATTACAGTATGCAACTAAAATTTACGTTTAGGTATACTTTATATTATACATATTGAGTGAAACCTCGTTTATACGTTTTTGAAAAACGTACTAACGAAATATTTTAAGTTTGGGTCTTAAATGCCGGAACCTAGAAATAAAAACGAACTACACTAGAAACCGGTTATAACGACATCGAAGGGATCGGTCATATTGGTCGTAAAATGCGGATAGTCGTAATAACCGGTAAAAATGCAGTTGGACTTTTATTTTGAGTCGTTGAAACCGATACGTCGTATTAATCGATGTCGTTATAACCGGTTTCTACTGTATAGCGAAAAACGTACCCATTGTATATTAATTGAAAATCAATTATTATATGAATCGAATGCTGAAGAAATTATTGGCAGATTCACACAATCATCTAGTGATTTTTTTTTACCTATTAATGTGTAAAAAGTTTAACTAGCAAATTAAAAAAAATATTCATCATTTATTTATAAAATAATATAATAAAAATGTATAATAATCTGTTCTTACATTTTAATATTTAATATTGAGAAAAAAAAATATCTTGTAAAAATTTTAATTGTAATTTTTTTTTTTTTTGGGAACATATATTTTTATTCCCAGTACGCCACTGATACTGCTGATATTACTTTTAAAATTAAAACATTTTTTATGTCATTAAGAAATTTATACTTGTATGATTTTTTGCTTCCTCGCAATATCGAAGATACGAGAAGCTTTGTTATCGTTTTAAAACGAGAAAAAAAATTTGTTCTCCGATTTTTAAAATTTTACCGGATATATCCGTTTCAGGTCAAGACAAACACTTTTTGTTCCGTGTCTGTCTGTCTGTGTGTCTGTGTGTGTGTGTGTCTGTGTGTCTGTCCCCCAATCCTTGTCACACGCTTAACTCATGAACCACTAAACCGATATTGATGAAACTTGGTTGGTTGGTTGGGTCTGCCTTGAGGACGGTCCCATTTCAAAATAATTAAAATTGTGTGTGAGGGGGAGGGGTGACACCCAAAAAGATTTATTTTTTGAAGATATCTCAAGAAAGAGACATGTTACGTGAACATTTTATAGAACCTTTTTTGTAGAGCATTCAATTCTCTATAATATAGGTCACCTACTTTTGTTGTAAAATATTCCCTTACAAAGATCTATCTCAATTTGACTTAAGAAAATCGTCATTTGTTTTTTTAAAACTGCTATTTACTTTGACATATTAAATGTCACTTTGACGTTTTAAATGTCATTTTGACATTCGTATAGCAGAAAAATTATGATTTTGATTGAAATTATCAAAAAATTCAAAATATACGACATAATAACCAGGCGCGTATTAAGAAAAATGTCAAATTAATTTTTTTTATTAATATCGTATGAAAATTAAATGGTTAACCAATGACAGGCAGTTCATCTGAATACTTTATCGGTTTTTATTTAAATTGTTCAATAATTAACTACCTTTGATGAATTTAGCACGAGGAAGCACCGTGCATTTACAAGGCAGAGTATTTACTGATAACTTTGTTATTAATTTTTTATTATCATTGAAATTACTTGTCCAATTATTTTTATTAATTGCGAAGGGGCAGGCATATAAAATAATTATTATGTACTAAATTATAATTTACAATTCAATTAAAACAACAGAAAACTCGTTAATAACTAATTAACAAATTCTGTTTGGTCGTTATTGTTTTTACTCCACCTTGTCACCCTAGTGATTTTTCACCCTACGGTATGTAGACATATTGATGATATGATGTAGTCGTCCCCTCTTCACGACCCTTCATAACTATGTACCCATCCCACAATCCTTGTCTGCCCTTCACACACCCACACATATTCTATGAATGACACGTGTAGTTGTGGGAGATATTTTTAAGGGAGAGATTTCTTGACGAAAAAAAATACACGAAGATGTGATATGGGTGGGATGGACATATATGATGGATAATAAGAAAAGTGTACTGTTTACAAGAAGGTTAGGTTAGGTTAGTTAGGTATTTTACCACCCACATTAACAAAGCTTATACATATACGTTTTTGTATACATATACAGGTTGGGGCATTTATCTTGAGACAAAATAATATCTCGGTTGGACTCGATTATTTCGAAAAAAGTTTCAGACAAAAATTGAAGGGCACCAAAGGGGGCATTGGAAGGTCTATATTACGACTTCCGGTCTAGACAGGAATTCGCTTTTTAGCGAATTTTTCGAAGAAAAATATAGCTATTGCTATCACCATCATGACGCAACTTCGGAAAAAAAACTATATATCTTTATCAAACTTGATCTCGAGATCACGAAAATGAGGTTCGTTAAAAACTTTATGTATATATATATATATACATATGTTTTATGTTTTGGAATCCTCTCAATAAAACAAAATTATTGTGTCTTTTGTGATTTTTCGGTATAAGGTACCGTTTGGTTGATATTTTAAAAACAAAAAAAATATTGTAGAGATTGTAAACTCAGAATGCCGAGTTCGAGTCCCGATGTGGAACTTTTTTTTTACAAGTTTTTTATTTTATTTTTTTGTTTATTATGTAGAGTAAAAAGTTAATAATCAATAAAAAAATTAAAAAATTTCAAAGCCAACTTTTTTTTACACATTTAATTATTTTTTATTTTATTTTTTTATCAAATAAATTTCGCTTACCGCGGTGGTTGCGCGGACAGAATATTTAAAATGGAAATGCCCAGTTCCTACCACGGATTTCGATTGAAAAAGGAAAAATAAATACTTTTTGTTCTTATTATTTTTTCGATTTAACCCTTATTTAACCCATAAAATGAAATGAAATTTCTTCAGATTTCTGAAGATTTTTATGATTTGCTGAAGACTGAAGGATGTAGGAGCGATTATGACCCCGGATTCATGTTCAGGAGGCCAAAATACTTTGAATACCATATGTCACATTCAAAAACAAAATAATTGTTTAATTCAATAGGGAACTTAAAGGGAAATAATTAGAATCCTATGTTAAATGAGATTCTGTTTATGGCCAAAATATGGGTTAAATAGAAAAAATGATAAGAACAAAAAGTATTTATTTTTCGTTTTTCAATCGAAATCCGTGGTAAAAAATGGTCATTTCCATTTAAAAAAGGGAATTCCGGTCAAAAAACATCACTTCCGGTCTAGACTGGAAGTCGTAGTATGGACCTTTCAATGGCCCCTTCGGTACCCTACATTTTTTGTCTGAAACTTTTTTCAAAATAATCGAGTCCAACCTAGATATTATTTTGTCTCAAGATAAATGCCCCAGCCTGTATACAGGCGAATAAATAATAAAATTTATAATAAAAAAATCCCTAAAAAAATTTTTGGTTAGTTTTTTACTACAATTGTATTTGTTTAATTAACACCTTGTATTGTAATTATATCATTTATTAAAAGGTATTTTTAATTTTCTTTAGATCCGTGTAAGAAAATTATGCAGTAGAATTTCAAGAAAAATCATGTTGAAAATTAGATTAACATTTTTTTTTTTAGAAATTAACACATTACGAAATTAGTTATGATTAAATCTTACCAATTGAACCGTTTATATTGAAACTGAAGTCAGAAAAAAATTAAATTAACAGTAGATAAAACTTAGCATAAAACGCAAAATTTTAAATATCTCACAAAAACAAACAAAAAATGGACATACTCCTTTAAAAAAAACGATATTTATTAAGACTTTTTCTCAAAAAGTTTACTTTGCACCCGTATAATATTTTTACATGGATTTAAAGAGAATAAGAAAAACCAACTAACTAATGGTACAATAAAAAAACATAGGATGCTATTTAAAACCATATTGATGACGTCATATGTCTGAAATTCTAAAGAATGATTTAACCATAGACATAGATCATGTACATAGTGTGCATTTGATTTAAAAATCGAGTCTTCACAAAAAAGAGATAGAGCGTATTATGGATCTATACTTATCTTTATTTAAACACGAGTGTAAAAAATATCGTGCTGTTTGGGTTATATTTCTATCTTCACTTTTGTGAACCAAATGTCTATGGATCTAACATATTTTTTTAGTTTGTTTAAAAAAATATTATCAAACTAAAATTGTTAGTGAGTTTTATTCATCCTGTATATACAGCATATTAGGTATATATCTAACAGAACAGGTAGGAGCGCGGTACATATGTATTTGCAAATTGGGATCGATATTTGCGTGGGTATGTTGGTTACATTTTCTCTAATGATATGTCTCAAGTTTACTACAACGTGAACAAAGTACATTTTACGTATGTTCGTACTTCTACATCAAAGTTGTGTGAGAGAAGGGCTTTAAAAGCGAGATACAATAAAGCTAACTACACCTCTAAAGCTTTTTAAATATTGTATGTGATTATGGGAATATAAATATATAATGGTGTCTTAAGTGCTCTATCTTAAAGTTGCTTGCCCATTTAAAAGTTTATGACATTTTTTGTTGGATATAACAACGTCTTTCTAATGAGGCTTTCATCGATAAAAAGTTAATTTAATAATTAAAAATTTTTTTAACAGTATGCATTTTAGATAAAAATTATGAATTTCGAAGGATCCTAACACAGATACTGTATTTAAGTTAATTTAATAATAATTCTTTCTATATTTTAAGACAAAGAAGTTTAATTTTTTTAGTTATGCAAAGGCAGGAAAAAAAATTAAAAGTAAATTTTTTAAATATGCCCTATTTTAAAATGTAAAAATAAATTAAATTTAATAATAAAATTAAATTTTTTTCAGCTCAGTAATAAAAAAAAAATCATATTTTTTTTAACTAAAGCATTTTTTTCATGAACTTCCCTGAACTTCCGAAATAAATACTTCACGTCTAGAATTAGCCATACATAATAACAATAAGATCAAAATTGAAAATTTTAAAATCTCGAAAGGTCGTTCAAAGAACCCCGCACTAAACATGGAAATTGGTTCTCGGTCAAATCGACTGAAGTTATACTTCATGCCATTCTGATCAAGTCTTATCATTTTCCAGTTAAAATAAGTCTATAAAGTACGCAATTATCGATTTTTAAAATGATTCCTAACTCTGTAACTCCGAATCTATTAATTTTTTAACTTTCTACCCATGGAGATTTTTGATCAGAATGACATGAAGTATAACATACTACAATTTCAGTCAATTTGACCGAGAACCAATTTCAATAAGTTTAGTACGGGGTTCTTTTATCAAAAATACAAAAAATCTGATATAGAATTCGGTTTCAAATTTGAATTTATTCGAATATTTTTTTACAACGTCACAGAAAAAAAAACAACTTGTTATAGTTGTAAGGCCCTTGACGAATGCCCGGCACTGGCTATGCCACAAGGGCGGTGAATGTGATTGTGTCATAACACTGACTGTCATTATTGATTTGTTCTCACTTTACAGGAATCTCACAACCGGTGTGTGCAAGTTTTAGGGGATTGCGAACTAGGTATCTTTTTCTTTTTGCCACACATGTCTTACTCCCATTTTCTTCGACTACTTTTACCAATATTTAATCATATATTGTATCATATTACTTTGTTATACCCATGTATATGAAATATATTACATATACACTGCCGTGCAAAAGTCTTTAGACACTAATTTTTTTGCGTATTGTAAATATAAAATTACAAAAATGGTTGACTTAAATGTTGATAAGAGTACTTAATTACAACTTTTGTAAAAATCCTAGCATATCTAAAATACAGCATTTACAATTTTCCATGTTAAGGAAAATTTTAAATTATATGCCTGAAAGGTCAGGTTTACTCAAGTTGAAAATATTGACGCACAGTGTCTTTCAAGCTAACGAGAAATTGTTTTTTTTACTATTTTGACTACGTATTTTGGGTATTTTTATTGACTGAAATCTGTATATTAACATTCAAAATCACAGGTGTCCAAGGACTTTTGCACGACAGTGTAGTTTATATAAGTATTGTATTTTTTTAAAGTAATTTAACTAAGGATTACATTGGATATATAAATTTATTAAAAAACAGACATGTTTTGAATTAAAATAAAAATATAGAAATTTTATAAAATGCTCTCACGAAATATATTTTACATTATGCATATTACATACTCTTGAACTTTCCAAGTAGATTATTTTCGTATTTCGCAGAGTTTCAAAGGTAATTAAGAATTATACGTTGACATTTCTTATTCGTATATAATATTTCGTCATTTTGAATACAAATTTCTTCTGTACCTAACTACAAAGTCGACTGAATTTTTGTATACACTTGTTAGTAAATTTTATGATTTACATTACCTAATATTAATTCGTGTACTTTTGTACCTATCATTAATCATAACATATAATTATTAAGCTAGAATTTGAAACGTAGATGAAGCATTTAAAGATGATTTCTATACTATTCGAGCAATATTTTCTCTTTATTTTTACATTTAGTACATTTTAAACTGGGTATACATATATTTAAGGTATTTCTCAGAAAAATAAAAAAAATCGATGGTAAGCCCGAACTTTGCAAATAACTAAAAAACAGATTAAAAGAAGCCCCATTAGAGATATCAAAACAAAATTAATAAATTTTACTATTACGAGCGTAATCCCTATTAGTTATTTACAAAATTTGGCCTTTTTCTTTAATTTTTTTAATTTTCCGTTTCACAAATCGCACAATATTTATCTTTTTTTGACATATAGCAAACCATTTTGCTCACGAATAAACACATTTTAATAGATTATTGTCAATAGTGTAGATCAGTGTTTCTAAAACTATGGTCCATAGACACCCGCGAATACATGAAAATCATAAGCAATAAATCATTGACTGATAACTATAAGTGTATTTTTACAGGAGTTTGCGAGTTTATAGTTTCGTAACTACTGGTATGGTCTACATACATATATAACCCGATAAACGTGACTTTTTAACGGAGTCAGAGTAACTACTTCACATTTTTTTGGATGATAGAAAGTGGATAAAGAACACTTGAAAAAAGGACACTCTATACTCTAGCACGTTCATCCCCGATCGATATTAAATGGGATACACATTGTATGTCTTTCCTACTGGAGACATTGTCCGCCTTTATGTAAAATTTACGAATCGACCGTAATTTTCTATTAAAAATAACGGTTTCTTTTGTTTGACGGTTTTCTTGGTACCGTATACATATAATATGTTGTAGGCACGTGAATTTAATATTTATAAAGTACTAGAAGAAATGCAATTTGCGTTGGGTTTAAAAATTAATCATGTATACTTATGAATAACTAAAGTGAAGCTTACTTACATAGATATGTCGAATATTTTACGTAGAGGCAAGTGTCGATAGGTATATATGTTTAGTATCCCAAATTGATATATTTATGAAAATTTATTATAAAGGACCCCGCAGAATCCTTATGGGAAAGGGGTTTCGGTCAAACTCTTTGAATCTTTGGATTCTGATAGTCCTTGATGAGTAGATTAAAAGTGTCAATGGGCACTAAGTCCTAAAAACTCAAACTTTTAAGATATAGCCCTCTAAAGTTGGGGATCATGCTCGCCTTTAATTTATAATAAAAATTTTTGTAGAACCTTAATTTTTGCACAACTATTTGTATGTGTTCCCAAAGACTTATATAATCGATTGCCACCATAAAAAAGTAAACTTTTAAATTCTTTAGCCAATGGCAGTAATTAAATCTTATTATTACGTTTTTTTTTTATTATAAACCAATTTTTTATTATAAAACAATTGGATTTGTTTATAATTAAAAAAAACGTAACAATAAGATTTAACTGTTGTCATTTCACAATGAATTGAAAAGTTAACTTTTTTATGGTGGCAATCGATTATAGATGTCTTTTAGAACACATACAAAAAGTTGTGCGAAAATTAAGGTTCTACAAATTTTTTTATGCAAATTAGACAATCACGATCCCCAACTTCAGAGGGCTATATCTTAAAAGTTTGAGTTGCCCATTGACACTTTTGATCTACTCATCAAGGACTATCATAATCCAAAGTTTCAAAGAGTTTGACCGAAACTCCTTTCCCATAAGGATTCTGCGGGGTCCTTTATAACATTACTAAAAAAATCATCTAAACATCTGCAGTTTTTCAGATTTAATAAAAATGTGCCAGATTACTTTTCTTCGTATTAAGGGTGTCGATGTTCTGGTCTACAAAAATCATTCATTAGATTTGATTTAAAAAATTTATTATAACCCGTGGTGGCTCTCAAAATTGATGTAAGTTTTCTATTATTTTTGCTTTTAAATTTTATGACAATAGTAAATTCGGCCACTACACTCTATTTCTGAGTTAAATTTCAAATTTTTACGTCGAATAGTTCCAGGAAAAATCGCCTTTGACAGACGGACGGACGGAGTGTTTCCATAAATGTTCTGTTTTTCACGGAATACAAAGAAACATCGTATTTGCTTGTTTGTCGTAATATGAACAATATAATATCTGAAAGAACATTGCTACCTCTATGTTTTGTAATTAAATTCTTCACCCTGTACATCTCAAAAACATGTCCATGAAATATATAGATTTCCTTGCTTGTTTCCTCTCTTGAATAAGCCGTTTTAGCTTCCGAATAGTTAACATGTTGTAACTAACGCAGCTAATAACGAGAACTGCTTAGATTGAACTCTACCAATCTTGTTCTGATGCACCCCACGTTCTTGTTTTATTTGTAAACATGTAAACACAACGTAACACAACCCAGTCGTCTTAACACAATTCTCCATTGACAGAATAAACAGGAATTAACAAAAACAGTACTGCCTTACAACAGGCATACATGTCGTGTTATGTAAATATTAAGAACCCTCCTTCTCTTCATGCGATCCTGGCTTCCTAGTCTGTTGTTTTCGAGTTTTGAGATGTTTGTAATGATGGCTTGTTTGTTAATAGTAGTCAGCTATATTAATAAATTATTATAGCACACAATACACAATAGTATTGTAAAGAAGATATAACTTTGGGAAATGTTAGTTTGGATAGGGTAACCACAAATATTTAATAGGTCAGAGAAATTCTAGAAGTAAAGGAATATTACTAATCTAATGGCTTCCAATACCGATCGATATACCTTCTCAAATGTTAATTAGTAAAATAAATGACAGCCTAGAAAATCATAATTTCTTAACATTAAATAAAGATATTTTATTTTATACGGACAATTATTTTAATAGGAATACGTATAAATCATAAATAAATTAAATGTTTAATACATTTTTTAAAAGATATAAAGGAAGTAATTACATATATATTCATTATTAATTTTTTTATGAATATTATTTTTATACGTTTTAAAATTACTCAGATAGAAAGTTTTTCCTCCAATGTAAATCTACTCATTTTTTGGAAGTGATTGTATTGATACAGAATGAAATTACGGGGAAGAGAGGTTACTATTGAATTAAAAGAATAAAATATTATCTATATTTTTATATTGAATTAAATATTGTAAATACCGATATTTTCGAAATTGGAAATCCTGATTGGAAGCTATAACGAATTAACAGCATGTCAAGTTTTTGTTGTCAATAAAAAAAATCTTTTCAAAGGAAAACGAACTGCTTGTCAGACACAGGAGGAAAAGTCAGGGATGTTATTTTAACGAATTTTCTGGGAAATATTTGTATGGAGTACGCAGAAAAAATAATGCTTCAAAAACTAGTAAGCTTGGAATTCATCACATTATGGTACTAATTAAAAATTATTCGAGTGAAATTTTACACGCTGTGCATGGTAAAAATTACAATGACAGAATAATATACTATGAGTGAAAACTACTTCAATTTATAACAAAATTTATCCAAGGAAATTGAAAACTATAAGTAAAGGAAATAGTTAGCTGTATAGTAAAAGTTAATATTTTTATACATAAGTAAAAATTTAATGTTAACTGATTATAATATCAGTGTGGGCATTACTGGACATAACTTAAACTGAGTTGAGTATTTACTGCAGTTGAAGCTAAAATTACATTCCTGATTTGTTATACAATTTTTAATATCTCCAGCTTACATTTAGAAGAAAAATATACATATGTATGACCAGTATTATATTAGCTTCCAGTCAACGCTATCTATACTAGGTATTAAATATGAATGACAACCGCTTACAGATTCAGCGAAAGAAATCGAACATGTAAAAATCAGTGACTTAAAATAAGTGCTGCCAAGTGTACCTCATAACATGCATAGCATTTACATAACTATACATTTATTATATGTAATATGCTTTAAAATATCGAGCTAATCCATAAAAAATTGACACCTAGTAGATAACATTAGCTGGAAAATAATTTACTTTTGCACTCTAGCAAATTCTTTATAATATCGGGGAATGGAATAATAATTCTACTACCCAAATGAATGTGATAATTATCGCTTGAAATTATTTATCGTTGTAAATATGATATGAAACTGACAGTTTATTTCAATTATTTAAACACCACTAATAATTTTTACGGTTAGTGCAACGGTAATTACGTAGATAATTAATCAGACCGAAAACAATTCAACTAGTAATTAAATACAACTGTTGATTGAAAATATATAGTAACACCCTTTCATTTAAACATTCGTATGCAGATACGCCCGTTTGTGGGGGTGGGATTGATAGAGGTGATTCTTTTCAAACAGAGCCGGACGTATTTCTGTATAAACTAGTAATTTAGAATCATTTTAGTGTTGATTAAAGGTATGTTTGGATTAATTATTTAAAGTGATTCCATTTGAAAGTGTTTGCATCCGATTTGTGATGAGTATAATAGTTAAATCAGGGGAAATGAAGGTTCAAAATCAATTTTAAATGTCATTTTTAACTGTTATTTTTTAATCTAGTTGAAATTAGTTCCTTTAAGAAACCTTAAAAATTTTGAATTAGGTTTTATATTTTTATATAGAAAATGTTTCTTCTGCCTTGTTTCAAAAATAGTAATTAAAAACTTTAGATAAATCAACAGCGGTTTCCACTATATAGTGCAAATTGTTTTTAGTACAGAAAGTTATGACCTGTCAGCTCACGCTGTCATCCAATGAGATAGAAAGTAATATTTTATCTCTATGGATAAATCAGTGGCCAGTTTATGGAAAACCGGAAAAAGTCAGGGAATTTGGTTGGAAGTTAAGGAATTTTTATAAAAATGCAAAATCACATAAATTCTCGCCAATATTTAAAGAGTGTCGTTTTTTTATTTTATTAAGGGTTTATTTAAGGGTTTTCCTGGAAAACCGGGAAAAGTCAGGGAAATTTGTTCCAGAGAAATACTGTTCACCCTGTAGTGTCTGTGTATCAGGTTGCAATACTACTATCTTTTATTACCCACTCCTCAAATATTGTAACTAACTTCCTTAATTATTTGATAGATTAGTATAGAAGTTCAAGACTAAATAAAAATTTCCAATTATAACTGAATACAGATCTGTATTATTTTCTCACATACACACACCTATAATATTGAATACGTCTCTTTCAAAAACCCAATCAACATGCCCATGTGATTGGAATCAAATGTAAAGTAAGGCTCGCAGTCGGATTTAGTTTAAGTTCTTACATGCACACATTTATGTAAACTACGTTGGCCGTACGTCGTAACTAACACACGGTTATATCCACCCTCTCATTTTGTTGACACTCATACATTTATACGAATAGGGGGCGTTTGGTATAAGATATTTTAGTTTTAGTTACTATCATATTTGTTCAATACGGTTCCAGTATTCAAATTCAAATTTCAAAAATAAATAAAATTATTAAAACGTCAGACCTCCATACCCTATCTTCTTCTAATGAATCTTAACTTCGTCCCTAATATATAACTTTTATGAATAGATCGGTTCATGTTAATTAAAATTATTAAATTCAAGCTTACTTACTTATTAATTAATGTAAGACTATATTCAATTATAGGAATTTGATGTAAAATCGTTACTCATTAGTCACTAGACGTCTTATACGCTTACACAATTACCCCTTAATTGATGCAACGTAATAGTTTAATTATCCTTAATCAGATTAATCACAATCACTAATCAATAACACAACCATTATTATTCTCGCATGACACCCGCATCTTATCGTGGGATTCCTGGGCCAGGATTTTTGAAGACCCGCTTCCTGCTACGAAATTTAATGTTCGGTATCATAGCATAATTTGCTCGCTAGAAAGCACTCTCACAGGAGGTTTTAATTTTGTGATAATATCTATCGATTTACTATGGAATTTTTAGCAGTGAAACTTAAACGTATTGTAACACAGTTGGCGACTCTAGTCGTACAAAATAATTTTCATAATGTCACCACTATTTTAATACCGTTGGTGTTTACATACAACGCGTGCGCGAAACTTGTCAGAGTCTTCATACACTCAAATCTCTGAACGACGACCGTCCTATTAACGTACGCTCCGAGAAACGATTGGCCAACCGCTCCATGTAACGACATTTCCCTATCCTCACTACAATACTACCGTGACTGCTATATTTCTGCGCGAAATTTAAATTCACCAATTAACGTTAAAGGTGGTGGGTGCCCCTCTAGCTGTCGTTGTTAGGAGATTTTGAATTACCGATGCCATTGCTATTCGGAGGGACGAGTGTAAAAGCTTAAAATAACTGTCGTATAAATTTGATACCTCATTTGAGAGTGCTTGCTAGCTAGCAAATTCGCTTGCCTCTCTTTGCTCCGGACCCCCAGACTAGAGCCCTGTCATTGTAATTGAAAATTAAGTTAATCAATCCCTTTATTGCATGATCCCTCCCTTAAATAATTAGTTATTGATGTGACTTTTTATTAGCTGGTTACTTTGGAGAAGTTCTACAGTAGATATATACATTAAATAACAATGTAAATATTAATTCAAGATAATATGTAGCTTAGTGGTAACATTTCCGTTATTTAAGCCATTTCTGGTTCTTTAATTGGACATCTGTGATCGCTGCGTGGTCATAAACACCTTTTATCCTTTACACACGCAATGTAATAAAGAAGTTAAGGGACAAACATTATCTCTTTTCATAATGGCCACATAAAGATTTACTGCTTGTAGTATTTTGCGATAATGTGAACAATGCGATACGAACCAAAAATATAAAGATATTGAATGTTATGTGTAAAGGTTCAAAATCAAAAGATGGTGAGATGTACTATCTCTTAACAATATCTTAATTTATTTGTATAATATTATATTTTGATTGTGAATTTATAATTAGCTTATTGTTATTTTATTTAAATTTTATTTATCGCTTCCATTCAGCTTTTTAAAAACGTATATTCGACAGTGCCGTAACTAGAAGCTCGGGGGGCCTGGGGTAGAATGTGTGTTAGGGGACCCTCGCTGAAAACTTTTTCCATTGTTACCTCAGTACCTTTCACTGGTGTTAATTATAATGATCTTCTTTAGTCATATTAGCAGCACTGCCCCGCTGCCCCAGCGGTAGTTACGGCGCTGAAATTCGATAAAGAAACTATTTCTGTTTATTGTTGGCAACTGGTCTTATCAACTGTTTCAAGAAAAACGATAAAGCTTGTGCAACCAGTGGAAAAAATAGCCTTATTTTAGATATACGAATGATTAAAAAAAAGAAATGAGGAGAAGCTCTAAAAAATATTTTTTTTATTTTTTTTTCTGTGAAGTTATTTTTTGTAATTCATATTTTTCTTCTATTCGTAGACGTACTAACGTGATTTGAGTTTATCGGATAATTATCGAATAATTTCAAAATTTTGCTATTCGTTTTTGTTAAATTTCAAACGCTATCTACAGGGTATCGATTTATTATGAATTTGATTTAAATTTTATAGCGGAGATAATGAATTTATTATAATATTAAGCTACTATTCGTTCTATACACCGACCACCGCTGCTTTTTAGATGGATTATTTATTTTTACCGTTTATGCACTACATTATTATAATAAAAATGTTTAGTCTTAACCAAATTCTTTATGATATCGGAATACTGGATTGTTTTGCAATTACAGCTACACAATTTTAACTTGGTCAGATTAAACTTGAATCACATCAGTGGGAGAATCTGAATTTGACTAAATTCAATTTATTTTTAATATAAAAAAGAAAAAATGCGATTTTTAGCTAAAATTAAAATGAAATATTTAAATAAAAGAAATTATGTAGCCGGAATAAAAAGAATTCTTAACACATTTTTAGAACTACTGAAATATACAGAAAGCATTTGTTTTCGCAAGTCTCGATTTATCCGGTCGTCATCAAACTATGTCATTGGTTTATTGTTTCTTTTGACAATGAGATATTTTCGGTGATAAACAGTTCAGATATATGTATCATGTCGAAAAAATATACGATATATTTTCCTGTGTTCATTAAACATGTTTTCCATCAAACTGGCAAAACAGCAAATGTTTTCTGTTTTGCCAGTTTGCCGGAAAACGGACCTTATATGTACATGCATAAAATACATACATATATTCCGAATCTTTCATATAAAATTTATTTTCTTATAAATATTTTTGACTGATTATTTTTATAGAAGAAAATAAATAAATCGAAAAAAATATTAATGTTCGTTAACGTCATGAGACAACTCAAAACAAACATGTTTATGGAAGACATGCCCTCCCCCCCAAATGAGGGCTAACAAGGCTCTAGTAGAGAAACCTGGAATAAGGAGGGGATGATGTGACAAGTCATCAAGCTTTTTTTCGCGATAAGATGTGGGAGCCTTTATGGAGGAATTAAATAGTTAATCATTTCGTTTAATCCATATTGTGTTTATTCCATATTTTCTATTTCAATGAATGAATTGCATTCTGAGAGACTTTAAATTATAATACGAAGAAATTACGTATAAAAGTTAGTGACGATTAAAATATTTTTCATAATTTATTTGGTGCATATACACAGAAAAAAAACTGTATTGGACCAAGAAAACCTTGTTTTGTATATAACGAAAACAATATTTTCTTAATATAAGAAACATACTCTTAATCCAACTACGTTATTCCTTCGTTCAAAAATACTATAGTTGGTTTAAGAGATATATATATCTAGAGATATACAGGGTGTCCAAGATAAGCGTGCAATGCATGGGGATATCCTAAACGGTAAGAGATACAGATGTGGTTAAATGAGATGAATTATTTGTAAGAAAGGGGTGAGTATTACAACATCAAAAAATATTAATAATTTTATGTGGTTCAGGCGGTATACCCAAAAAACTGAAAATTCAGAATTTCTTTAAATGACTATAACTTTTTTGGCAAAGTAGATAGGTACTTTTTGTTTGCAGTTTCTTAAAGCACTTTTTTGAGTAGAATTATTTGGTGTATTTAGAATTTTTATATCACTTTTAGTTTCCGAGTTACAAGCCCTAACTTTAGTTTTTCTTATGGGCCGCCAAGTTGGCTATATCATATTTGAACGTGTTTTTTACTCTACTTTACAACGATATGTCACATGACATACTTATTGTAGAAAATAAGTTGAAGTACTAAATATTGGTGATATTTATAAAGTATTTTATTACAAACATTTAAGTAAGCCATGAAAAACAAAAATTGCTAAACAAAAATCGCAATAACAACAATGAAAATAACAAATGCATATTTAAAAACAATAAACTATTACAAAAAAAGCTTTTGACTTTTTTTTAATAATAAGTATGACATGTGACATATCATTGTAAAGTAGAGTAAAAAACACGTTCGAATATGATATAGCCAACTTGGCGGCCCATAAGAAAAATTAAAGTTAGGGCTTGTAACTCGGAAACTAAAAGTGATATAAAAATTCTAAATACACCAAACAATTCTACTCAAAAAAGTGCTTTAAGAAACCGCAAACAAAAAGTACCTATCTACTTTGCCAAAAAAGTTATAGTCATTTAAAGAAATTCCGAATTTTCAGTTTTTTGGGTTTACCGCCTGAACCACATAAAATTATTAATATTTTTTTTGTTGTAATACTCACCCCTTTCTTACAAATAATTCATCTCATTTAACCACATCTGTATCTCTTACCGTTTAGGATATCCCCATGCATTGCACGCTTATCTTGGACACCCGGTATATATAAATATATAGAGATATATATATAAATATATCTTGATAAATTAATAAACTTCTCAAGCTAAAGACACTTACGATGAAATAGGTACCTATGCAATTGACAAAGAGATTTTCTTATAACATTACAAATACACTAGACTCGCTATTCCGGTTCTTGCTAGTCCGGCATCTCAATAGTCCGGGGTATCCCTACCGCGATGGCTTACGTTACATTCATTAATCCGGCCTTGCTACTTAAACAGCTGCCTCGATGAATCTTATTTTTTTAGGAATTCGACAATTTTATGAATATCATTCACCAAATTGCTTAAGGACCTGAGTGTACATATATAAAATCAAACTTTCCCAAGAACAAAATAATGCATATCTTTTCACGACACACGTCATCCACACGCCAAGCACAGAGCCGTGCACGTACGTCGCAGCTAGTGCCACACAGAGGCGGCGCGGCGTCACAACCATACCGCGTCGTCGCGCGCGCAATCCGCCCGCCGCCGCCGCGCTCTCAGTCAGTCATAGCCCACACACACACAGACACACGCACGCCCATGTGCGAATAAATCGTTACGCACACGTACATACGTACACACAGACACGAGGACGTCCGTGTTATTAAAAGAACTACTCGCTGTGTGTATCTGTGCTTAATTTGCGATAGATTTGTCACGGGAACATGTTCTAGTACGTTTTGTGATGAAATAGTGAAAATCACTGTGCTTTTGTTTTATATATGCATATATTAAATATTTGTGGAAGGTTTATAAATATAATATAGCATGTCTATTATATTTATGTAAATAAAAAATAGTGGATGACAAAGTGAAGTTTTGTATTGCACTTTAAATCGATGTAATATAATTTAAGTGTCAGTGTTTTTTAGGTTAGTTTTATTTTTCTTTTATTGTGAATTGTGATAGAATATGATTGATTTAACTCTTCGTTTATAAGCCGGGTTAATTGTTTTACGCTTTCTTTTTATGAATACAAGAAAACTGGATAAAATATTTAAGTCGTGACTTATTTAATAGTTTAGTTATCCGTCACCTATATTAAAATAATTATGTCATAGTTAAAATTGTCAAAACTCTCAAGAAAAATTTATCATTTAAAAGTATACATAATTCCAGCAGTTTGAAATTTCGCTAATTCCAGTGTAAGGATATAATATATACATATATGTAAGTATTAAACATTATACTATTAAAGAATTTAATTTTTTTTTATATTTATGGCGAAATGCAGTGGCGTGTTACACAGTAGACAAATAAGGAAACTGTGTTTCGGTAGGGTTACCAGAAGCTTAAGGTGTGAAAAAAGGATTAGTTCATTAAAAAAGAGGACAAATAAAAAAGTGTATGTCGAATTAGATTTTTAAACCTTTTTATTTTTTTGATTTTTATTTCAAATGCCATTGAAAATATAAAAATAAATACCTTTTTTACGTAGGTAAACTTCTTAAAAACCCCGGACACATTTGAAAAATCCCTCCGGACGCCCTTAAAAAGAGGACAGTGTCCGGAGAAAAGAGGACGGATGGCAACCCTATCTATAGGGCTCTGAGTTAGGGGGAGGGGTTTGGTGAAACGATGTTGGTCTTGTTTTTTTTTGTCTTGAATCTCAATACAAAAACAATTTATTATTTTGTTTTGCCTCGAACCGTCATAACGCGCCACTAGCATTATGTGTATGGGCATGTATAAAAACATGAAAAATAGTTTTATAATAAAATTTTCAGTATTATTTGTGACAGTGTTTTAAACATGAATGAAATAAAATAAAATAAGGAATTGTTTTATATGAAAATTAAACCGGCGCGGCGTGGGCGCGGCAATATCTCTTCACTTTATGATATCCATGTCTGCCGTAAGAATTTTTGATGCTCTATGTAACTTGTACACAAAAAATACATTTATCACAGAAATATTTGATTTTTTTTATATGAACATAAAGTTACTTTTTCGCAATTTTGAGTTTACTAAAAACATAGTTATAAATCCCGTGCAAATAAATAAATTCTGTGAATGCTCTTCAAATTATGAAATTCCAATGAAATTTTTTTCTCAATTTTCGGATACAAGATACAATCCGGGATAATTTTGAATCCAAACAAAAAATACAGTAACGGAAAAAATAGACAAAGAATTACAGTTTTTCCCTGTACATCCCGGATCATAAGTGACAACCTATTATTATAAAATAATAATTTTTACTCTTTGAAACTATAATAATATAATTTAAGGATGTATTGTTTGCAGTTTATCCATCAATTTATATTGAGTATCTGCAAACATTATTACAGTTTATTTAGATTGTAAAAAATAATTTATAATGATAGCTTGTCGCTTTACTATCAGGGATCCAGGAAAAACTGTAATTCTTCAGGTTCTTTTTTTTCCGTGTAGTTTTATCCTTTCAGAATTTCGCGGGCACCGTTAAGAATAACTAATTCTAAAATTTAAAACTAGACTTGCATACTTTAAATTTCACAGAGCATTGATTTATTGGATACTGTCTGCATATCATCATACATGGTTATATTATATATCACGCTAGAACGTTGTAAGTTACAACCGCATCGCGCTTAGATTATTCCGAGGCATGCCTACATCCATTTTTAGTAAAGGGTTGTGAAGTTGTGATATGTAAATTGACTTGAATATTGATATAATTTTTACGAACAATCATTTAATGAAGTATGAATTTGTTTATTTTATCAGAATTTAAAATATTGATCAGACTGTAGCAGGAATGAATTAATATAAAATACTAGCTGCCCCGGCCACGCGTTGCTGTGGTTAACTTTAAATTGTAGGTTATATGAAACGTTTGGAAGTTTGACATAGCGCCATCTATTGAATACTTACTCAATCCAGTCAACAGATGTCACCATCTGTTAGAATCGTTTGGAGGTAACAGATAATTGAGACCGTCAAATAATAGACAAATAATTTGCAATAAAATAATATTGCGATCATAAATTGAGATGTAAGGTATCCTATCTTTCAAGTTGGATCAAACTGCACACGGTGTACAAATTTGATTAAAATCGGTTAAGTAGTTTAGGAGTCCATCGCGGAGGAACAACGTGACACGTAATTTATATATATTAAGAAGATAATTTATATATATTAAGATAATATGAATTTAATTTATACTTCAGTCTAAGTAACACGTGGCCGGCTATGGTAACACCAAAAATTGAAAAAGTAAAATTAACTGTATTTCGTTTACTACAAAATAAATTTAACCTATACTGTACCCTCAGCAACATGTGGTGGTTATGCTATTAAATTGTAGGTTAGTTTGACGTAGCGCCATCTATTGAATACTTACTCAATTCAGTCAACAGATGTCACCATCTGTTAGAATATGTACGGCAGTGACGTCAACAACGCTGATTGGTCAACGACCGCATTGCCATACCTCTATATTTATATACCTTGATTGAGACCGTCAAATAATAGACAAATAATTAAAATAATATTGCGATCATAAATTGAGATGTAAGCTATCCTATCTTTCAAGTTGGATCAAACTGCACACGATGTACAAATTTTGTACGTTGTCCTGCCTTAACTATGAATATTGAATTCGTTTACTACAAAAAAAATGAAAGTGTCAGTCGAAAACTAACAGCGTTAGAAGTGAAACTTTTTTTTATTACGGAATGCAAAAACTGTCAAAGAGGAAATAGACAGAAAATGTACTATAACCATAGAAGGCTTTACAGCCCCCCACCACCTCCCCGTAAAAAAAGCGGGAACTCTCTTTAAAAAAGGGGGAGGGAGGGGGGGTGCAACCCCCCTCCCTTTCCCATAGGAAGCTTTACAGCCCCCCACCACCACCACCGTAAAAAATGGGAACTCTCTTTAAAAAATGGTCTATGGGAAATGGGGGGGCAAACCCCCCCAATTCCCATAGACCCTCCCCCCTTTTCCCATAGGAAGCTTTACAGCCCCCCACCACCACCACCGAAAAAAAATGGGAACTCTCTTTAAAAAATGGTCTATGGAAATGGGGGGGGTTGCCCCCCCCATTTCCCATAAACCCTCCCCCCTTTTCCCATAGGAAGCTTTACAGCCCCCCACCACCACCACCGTAAAAAAATGGGAACTCTCTAAAAAAAAGGGGGGGGGGGAGCAAACCCCCCCCCCCATTTTCTATAAGAGGCATCCTATGTTTCAAGTTGGATCAAACTGCACACGGTGTACAAATTTGATTAAAATCGGTTAAGTAGTTTAGGAGTCCATAGCGGAGGAACATGTGACACGTAATTTATATATATTAGATTTATATTTATCGAATATTAAAAAAAGGCATTTAACATGTATACGTACAAAACAAATAAACTCAAAACCGACGAGTAGTGCTACTTCATATGGAAAATTACGCTTTTATAAAAAAAATACCTGCAAATTTTAATATCGTAAGCTTCGCTTACCGATAGTAAATAAAGTTGTATATGACTTGTTTATAAAAAAAGTTATACAAACAAAAATGTTTGAGCATTTTTTACATCACATTATATTTTTCAACACGATCTTTGATGTTATTGCATCATCTTTTGGCATACATTTTATTTGACTTTTATATCGATTAAAAATAAATTTAACCAACCTTTGTGGCTAACTCAAGATTTTTATAATTAACAAAGTGGACATTATTTAATAAATCTTATGTCCTATTTCACAGGGTGACCAGTTTCTGGAAAACCGGGAAAAGTCAGAGAAGTTGGCTATACAGGGAAAAGTCTGGGAATTAGGTTGGAAGTCAGGGAATTTTTATAAAACTGCAAAATCACACAAATTCTTGCAAATATGTAAATAGTGAAATTTTTTTTTATGTTTTTTGTCTAAATTTTTTAAATAAAAAACAGGGGAAAACGGTAAAAATTCTCCTGGAAAACTGGGAAAAGTCAGGAAAATTTGTTCCAGAGAAATACTGGTCATCCTGTTTCAGTAATGAGCAACCTATTTAGCTCAGCGTGTCAGAATTTTGAAAAAAACTAACTTAACTCGGGTGCCGTGTCATATCTGAAAAAATCAATAAAATAGTTATTTTTTGTACTATTTATTGAGTTTTATTATTAAAAAGCAAAAACAAATAATGGTTTACATTAATTACTTTTTTGCGACGCGTATCACCCAAAATGTTTTGGCGTGTCATAGGTTGTCCATCACTGTCCTAATTTATTAAATCTATATATATTATAAAATTAAGTTTCTTGCCGCGTCTGTTTTTCTCAGTAACTACTGGACGGATTTCATTCTGGTTTTCACTAATAAAGTGTTTCATGAGGAAGGTTTACGTATATAATTTATAGATATTAAACCGGGTAACACTGGTTACTTATTTAATAAATCTTATTCCGCATTTTATTAAAATTGATGTTATATATTATTTTTTGATAACTCGTTCGTTTTGGTTTCTAAACGACTTATTTATTACTATGCGAATTACTTTATGCAAAAATTACATAATTGAACAATTTTCATTGAAAACAATAGAATAAAAAGGATATTAATATGAAAATTAACAGCGCATGACAAATTGTATGCAAGTATATCGTATATATACATATATATTATTTGTTTGCATGCAAATGAAGACAATATAATATCACGCCGTGTTTTATAATCTAACAAATACAGTAGATAGGCATATATATCATTGTCGTTCAATAAAAAAAATAATTTTGTATAAAATGTTAAAAATATTACAAATTTGTAAATTACAGGTTTTGTTTAATTTTATTAAGAGGAGGGGCAGGAAGGCGGTAGAGAGGGAATATTAGAGCCAATTTGAATCCATTTTTAATTGATATTCATACTGAAATAATTTAATTTTCAGATAATGTCGTTCAAATCAATAGAAATTATATTAACTTTAATTGCAAGTATAGAGAAACACGCGGTTAGCATCTCGGTTTTCGTAACTAAAGTTTCGTCTTAAATTTTACAGCCGACCGTGTCGTTTCGTAAAAATTAAAATTTATCTCGTACACTTGACTTATATTGGTCTTTTGTGAATTTTTGTTTAATATTTTTTTCCATTTTTATGTAATAACATTTTTTTAAACATATTAAAAACTTCTATCGAGACTCTTGGCAACACTTATAAATAAAATTGATATCGTCTCGACCTCGTCTACTCTTAGTTTGCCAATCTCGTCTCGATGTAAAGCTGTAAAATATAGATAGAATAAATGCCTTTATTTTGTTATTATAAACTTAAGTATTATACTGTTTTATGTACAGTAGAAAGTTAATGATCTGGATTAAAGGGGTATAGGAAGTACAAAGTAATATTTATACTTTAATAAGTAATATAATAAATTAGTTTAATATATGTGGTTATCATGGGTGGGCATTAACTCGTTAATCCGTTAATCGTTAATTAACGAAGTTAACTAAATGCTTAACGGATTAACTCAAACTAATGTTAATGTTTTTATTAACTTCCGTTTATTTTAGTCCGTGACAAATACATAAGAAAGTTGTCGAAAAAGCAAAAAAAAGGTCTTCAAACATTTTGGATGGTTAACGGTTAACTTTAACTTCCGTTACATTTTCGGTTAACTTTAACTTCCGTTACATTTTCGGAATTTTAACGCTTTAACGGTTAACGAAGTTAACTTTTTTATTAACGAATTAACGATTAACGAAGTTAACTGTGCCCACCAATGGTGGTTATTCATTTCGTATGTAACTATTGATATTATAAACGTATAATGTTACCTATATTTAATAAAATATTTTTTTATTTTTGGATATAAGCTACTAAAGTTTCATTTATTCAGATTATAGAGTTTCAACAAGTGGGATCTCCGCTCAAGAATTCTATTATTTTATTATATATTTACCGTTGAATTTGTGAACATTTTTCAAATCAAGATAACGGTAATGTATGTTTAAGCGTCTCTGAATTCATTTTCGCCGTTTTCAACAGTATAATAGTACCTAATACGACCATGAAATTTCATATTTAAGATTTTTTACGTTGCAATAATCGTTTATACGGAAGAGGTACTTTACTCTGAAGCTTTTTTATGTATCGTCCGTAACCATATAGAACGATAACTATCGCGGGAATTAGTATACAATATTGCTAACGATTAGTAATTGACTCCTTGACCAACTATATTATGTAGTTAGATCGAAATTAAGGTCGAGATCAGTTGAAACAATTAGTATTTGTTAGTTTAAAAACAATAAATACATACAACATATACAATACTGCAATTCGATCATTAAATTTATAATTTTTATGTCATTTATCAGGATATTTATCAAGGGGTCTATGATAAATTTTTATGTTTTAGAATTTTGAATTGCAAAATCCGTTTTTTTTTTGCTTTTAATATTTAACGATATATAATTGCTTGTAGTATTTGCTATTTATTGTTTGTACTTTTTCGACAAGATTGTAGAATATTTATGTTTTTCTATAATCTAAAAATGTAAGGGAGTCTATAAAGAAAGAGGGGTCTATATAAAAAAAGGCTGAGAACCTCTGATTTTTATAGAAGTTTATGATTTTCCTTTTTATTTTCTTATCTTAAAGTCAATATTTCTATGACAAATTGAAATTTGGTTCATGAATATCACTATAAACTTTTGAATTTTAGATTTCGTTTAAATTATGTTTATTTTATAGAAAACGACGTCGAAATTTTCAAACCGCAATTCTGTATCTCATCACATTCTCGAGATATGACCTTTCAAAGTTTTCGATTTTTCAAAATTTTGGAGAAAATGACCGTAACTTTCGAACGTGTGGTCGGATTTGATTTTTGTCGACGGATTGGAAATCAGCATATCAAAATCTATCTGATGACATGTATAATACTTTGAAATTTGCAAAAAAAAATTTTGGTCAAAAATCGACATTTTTTTAAGGTATACCTCTTGGAATTTTTTTTTGGTCGAATTTTGAAGTGTTATACATGTTATTGTACAGATTTTGACATGCTGATTTCAAATCCGTCGACAAAAATCAGATCCGACCACACGTTCAAAAGTTACGGTCATTTTTCTTCAAAATTTTCAAAAATCGAAAACTTCAAAAGGCCATATCTCGAGAACGTTTTGAGATACAGACTTGCGGTTTGAAAATTTCAACTTTTCACGTTATTTTCTATAAAATAAACATAATTTAAACGAAATCTAAAATTCAAAATTTTATAGTAATTCTCATGCACCAAATATCAATTTGTCATAAAAATATTGACTTTAAGATAAGAAAATAAAAAGGAAAATCATAAATTGTTAGAGGATTTATAAAGAAAATCATTATTTTAAAAGGGGTCTGTGTTGGAAAAAGATTGGGAACCCCTGGTGTAGTACAATGACAGTTTTAGCATACCTAGACGTAAGTGACACTATTGCCGATGGCGCTAGTCTTAAATTAGGTAAACAAAAATCAACAAATCGTTAGCAAAAATCATTTAATCCACTCGAGAAAATTGATGTTTTACAAACATACTCGTACATTATTATTCACAGTTTACGCTGTGTGTTGATTGTGAGATAAAAAAAGTCCAAATCGAATCAAATGAACTATCGTGATTTCAAATTTTGTAATTTCATTTAATGGTACAAGAGCAACAGGGCTATAAAGAAAAATAATTAAAAACATTGGCCCATATAAATTAGTGCTTAATATAGAGCAGTGTTTAATGGTGTGACGTATAGTGTCAAAGCAACAGGGTCGTAGGAATTAGTTTTTAACATAAAGATTTGTTTTAAAAATTATTATACTAGGTATTCTATTTTAATATGACCGAGTTTTTCTCTATGTTACCAGTTTATGTTGATAGTTTGGTACACATGATTTATTAAATAGCAAATGCTGGGTTCTGATTGGTCTATTTGGAGATAATAAATCTGAGGGTTAATGAATTCATATTAAGAGGGATGGCCACTGTGACGGGTCAAAAAATTGTCAATGTTTGGGAATTTTTTTCACAGATATTACTAATTATTTTTGAATCAGGTAAAGGACATTTTATTAAGTATATATTCAACTTATTTAATATCAATTTTTATTGAAAAATATTAAATATTTACAAAGTTATGAGCCTCGATGTGAAAAAAAAAAATTCTCTATGGTCGACTCGAAATTTCGAGAAGGGTTATATGAAAAAATAAATAAAAATTTTATCAATATCTATATGAATGTAGATAGGTATCGTTGCACGTAGCCGTTTTCTTTTATTTTATTTTTTCACAAAATGGCGATCGTTTGAATTTTTTTTTATGTTTAAGACCTATTTTTTTTAATTAGAGCGGTTTTAAAAATAGTCATTATTAAAATTTCAAAAATCGGCTACTATTAGCTATACGTGCAACGATAGCTAATACAATTACGAAAATTATTTAAAAAAAAATTGAAATCGGTTCATTAGTCTTTGAGGAATCGTGTCGACCAGGTGTGTGGCATTTGTACGCGCGAAGATTTTACTTTTTTTGCATATATATACTATTTAGCGTTCAAATGTGAATCTAAAAATCTGTTTTATCGACAATACCATACAGAAATCTGTATTATTTATCTAACCTAACAGCATGTTGTTGTTTTTACTAACCTAAATTCCACACGAGCGAATTCATTCTCTGATATTAACGGGATTAAATAATACCTATTACAATTCGAATACATGTACACATTGCATACCTACATATGTAAAATGCCTGATGTAATAATACGTTTGTTTCTAAATTCGATAGCAGAACTACGTTTATACTCGTACATATCTATATGTATTTTCCCGGATTATTGTGAAATAAAGTTCGGATCGCTTTTTCCATCAGCAGACTGCGGTTAACGCTCCGGCATAGTACGCCCGGAGTTTGGAATCTGGGGAATGTATGACATGTGCGCATACTTAACGTGTCTAGATATCTCCTGATATGTGTTTACCTATTTTTAGATAATGACAGTGTAAATGGGTTGTGCTTTATTTTTAGTACAGCGAATCAAAATTGTCAGAACAGGGGTGTGGATGTAATGATTTAATGCGATTATTTTTAGCGATTGTTTATAAATTTTTAAAGTGAATGTATATTGCGTTGTACATAGGGCTGTACATGAGATGAGACGAGAGTTTGATAAATTTCGGAACTAAAATCTCGTATCGATCTCGCCTCATATAAAAAAAAACAAGTAACCGAGAGGGTTTATTATTATGTGATAAACATTTTTCTACTTAAAATGTAACCAATTTTATATTTTTTGCTGTAATTATTCATTTAATTATTCATTATTAATATCAAATTACTAATTATTAATATTCTTTTAAAACTTCTTGTCTTAATTTAAGGTACATGTCTTTTTATAACTCAAAAACGACAGTAAATAGAAGGGTGAAATTTTATATTTAGAATAAATTTTCTTTAAGGAAGAAAACCTTATATTTTTGAAAATGATTATACAACCGGAAACGGATGTATTGAATGATTTTCAACACAACCCTGAATGAAACTGTGTACATGTCATATGTATTACACAAATTACCAATATGTTTTTTTGAATATGTTTTTCTATGACTATTGACTGGTATGTTTATTTATTGATCAGTTTTAAAAGCAATACGTGGGTTATTGGATGGTTAATGTTTTATTTTAATTTGTAGTTTCGAATAGTTTTTAATGTAGGTGCATTTTTGATTTTTCGGTTTGGTAATATATCCTATGAATTACTTCAATTTTTATTTTAGGCATATGTGTATGTATGTATACCGGGTGTCCCAGATAACTTTTCCAGCATGGGGATCTCAGTATCTATAAGAGATACAGCTTTGGTTAAATGAGATGAATTATTTGTATGAAAGGGGTGAGTATTATTACACAAAAAAATATTCATAATTCTATGTGGTTTAGATGGTATACCAAAAAAACTGAAAATTTGGAATTTCTTTAAATGGCTATAACTTTTTTGTTAAAGTAGATAGGTACTTTTTGTTTGCGGTTTCTTAAAGCACTTTTTTGTGTAGAATTGATTGGTGTATTTAAAATATTTATATCACTTTTGGTTTCCGAGTTACAAGCTCTAACTTTAGTTTTTCTTATGGGCCACTTAGTTGAATATATCATATTTGAACGTGTTTTTTACTCTACTTTACAACGGTATGTCACTTGCCATATTTATTATCGAAAAAAAGTCGAAATACTAAATATCAGTGATATTTATGAAGTATTTTATTACAAACTTTTAAGTGAGCCATGAAAAACAAAAATTGTAAACAAAAATCACAATAACAACAATAAAAATAAAAAATGAATATTTGAAACAATGAACTATTTGAAAAAAATATATTATAATTTTTTTTTCGATAATAAATATGGCAAGTGACACATCGTTGTAAAGTTGTGTAAAAAACACGTTCAAATATGCCATAGCCAACTTAGCGGCCCATAAGAAAAACTGAAGTTAGGGCTCGTATCTCGGAAACTAAAAGTGATAGTTAAAATCTAAATACACCAATCAATTCTACACAAAAAAGGGCTTTGAGATACCGCAAATTAAAAGTACCTATCTACTTTAACAAAAAAGTTATAGCCATTTAAAGAAATTCCAAATTTTCAGTTTTTTGGGTATACCGCCTAAACCACATAGAATTATGAATATTTTTTGGTGTAATAATACTCACCCCTTTCATACATATAATTCATCTCATTTAACCAAACCTGTATCTCTTATAGATACTGAAATCCCCATGCTGGAAAAGTTATCTGGGACACCCGGTATATGAGCATTTGTTGTTTAAATGAGATATAATATTATTTTTCGACTTCAATGGCTAGAATTAATTAGTTAAAATTATTTGTAAAACGTTTGAACAATTTTGTTATTTTTGAATTCTGTAAATATTTTTAGTGAGCAATTCCACCTGAGTGTATAATATAATGAATAATTCATTAGGCATATAAACTGTTTATAATTTATGAAATTCGCTCCATATACGCCACTATGTTGAAAATTTGTAGCTACTGAAATATACAAGCGGAATATACCCAAACAAACTTCTAGCTGGAACCAAGTTGTAGCGTTAAATCAGGCGTATACAACTCACGTCACATACTTTATTGTTTGTGGTCTACGTTCTACGATGTAGCCGATCTAGCGAACTGCGAATTTTTGATTGCTTTTTAGGTGATGAAATTCTTCTGACATAGTTTAACCTTATATACAAATTACTGATTTGTTTTACTACACTGGTAGAAAGGATTTCTCAAACCAAGTAAACCTTGTTTTGTATATAACGAAAACAATATTTTCTTAAGATAAGCAATAATCTCTTAAACCAACTATAGTATTTTTTAACGAAGGAATAACGTAGTTGGATTAAGAGTATGTGTCTTATATTAAGAAAATATTGTTTTCGTTATATACAAAACAAGGTTTTCTTGGTCCAATACAGTTTTTTTTTCTGTGTAATTGTATTACGTTATATTTTTTGGAAACATAAACATGAATCGTTATATTTTATTAATTATTTATCCATACTAGTCCATATTAATAATATAAATACGAAAGAACCTATGTCTGTTTGTTATCTTGTCATGGATAAACTGCTAAACCGATTTTGATGAAATTTGGCAAGGAGAGCTTGCATCCCAAAAAGAACATATATGCTTCTTTGTATTTCGAAAAAATTATTAGATAAAAAATGTGTGTGTGACATTTGTACCTGCGATAGGTTATACTTTTTTGGCGTAGACATCTAGCGTGCAAATGTGAAACTAAAAACCTGTTTTAACGACTATATCATAACAGAAATTGTAAATTCCACACGGACGAAGTCGCGAGTAAGATTAGTTTAGTTTAGCGTTTAATATAGCGTATTTATAAAAATTGATATGGATATGAATATATACTCGTATGAAGGTATAAATGGGTATTACAAAAATATTGTATATATTTTTTCCGTGTCCAAATTCAGGGCAACATTTTTCAATAAATTATTTTTGCTTTGCCGAAATATTTAACTGGATTATGATCAATTTTCTGTCGTTATTATAAAACTGTCTATATGACGGATTATTATAATTATGAAATAATTTGACATGGATACTTATAAGCTTATGTCAACATAAATTTCAAATACAGATACTGGGTGTTCAAAATAAAGTTTCAAAAAAGTATAACCGAAAAAATGTTGTTTTAAATCAAAAGTATAATAATTTTTTTTTCTCTCAACTTATACAAATTGCATTCGGATAGAAAAAAATGTTCCGAGCAAAAGATTATTATTTTTTTAACTTAAAATCAGATCTTTAAAACAAAAATTTACATTCTTTAAAAAAATTACCATTAAAAAAAACGTGAAAAACCCATAAAAACATAATTAATAGTATATTGTGTAGCAAGGGTTGAAACAAGACGATTTCTGACGAGGGCGAGAGTTGACTGCCCGAGCGAAGCGAGGGCTGTCATCGCCCTGGTCTGAAATCGTCTTTGTTTCATCCCGTGCCACACACGCTATTTTTCATATCACATGTAATGAAACAACGAGTTTTGATTTCTGTAGCCAGTCGAAGTAAGACTATTTCAGACAAATAGCGCAGTAATATCTTATACTATTTTAATAATAGAATAATTCAGAAATAAGATTGGCTTTTGTTTATTACAAATGCGATTCTGACAGACTTGAAATAAATTTTTGCCCGGCACAGTCGCATTGGTCTGAAATTGTCTTGTTTCGACTGGCAAAACAGGGTTCAAAACTAGTTGTTTCAATGCATGTGATATGAAAATATATATTTTAAATACTTTTAGTATTGTCTGTTTCAAACCGAGTAACATTTGTATAATAAGTTTTTCTGTAAAGAGTTTACTTTTCGAAGTAAACATTTCGTAATAATACAACAGTTTCTTATAGCTTTATTCGATTTAATATAGTACAGTAAAGATTTTATTTACATTAACTACTCGTGTCTGAAAAACATCGATCCAGTGTCGAACTGGAGGGGTGGGGGGAGGTGCAAGAGATGCCAAAATGAGGTAGAAGATAGTCACAAATTGCAGGAGTGCATAAAAGTAATTTTTACGGGATGCCTTCGACCTAACAACGAAAAAATCTTTCACTTGCAAAAAACATTCCGACCTTACTAAACTTAAACATTAATAAAATATTTTTTTTTTTTTTTTTTTTTTTTTTTTTTTTTTTTTTTTTTTTTTTTTTTTTTTTACTTGAAAAACGGAGAAACTGTGGTTTCTTAGTCACTTAAACTAAAAATACACCTTAACCACAAAATTTATGTCACTCGACACGTGTTTCGACTTCACAAGAAGTCCTCATCAGGAGCCTAACGATTCCAGACAGTCTGGAATCGTTAGGCTCCTGATGAGGACTTCTTGTGAAGTCGAAACACGTGTCGAGTGACATAAATTTTGTGGTTAAGGTGTATTTTTAGTTTAAGTGATTAATAAAATAAATAAATTATTAATCTAAATTTTTACGACAAACAAAAAGTTACAATTTGCCGACCTGTAAAGTATATACGAACGTTGAAAATCTATTAAATTTATAATACAATACATCTTGTATAAAATAATATATATAGTGTATTTTCTTGCACGACCTGTACACTGTACACGTTAAGTTTTCAACTACGATGAAACATGTTGCGAGGGATCGAACGAAGGGTGAGCTTAATAAGCTATAAGAAATATTAAGTCATCCTTTGTGAGGGTTGCAGTATATTAAATTAATTATTCTTTAGTTAATTTATAGTTGAGGGTACCGCGCATATGTTCTTTGTACTTGACAACAGGATAAAATTATCTGCATAATTTTGAAATACTTTGAGCTTTATGTTGTCTTGTACTTTGTGATATACATGCACTGCGTTTCTGTAAATTAGTTTAAAATAATCATGTAGTTCTGAAAACGAAAATGATACATTTTATTTTGTACTAGATTTATTTGACAGTTGTCATCGTGTATGTTGAGATAATATTGTAAAAAAAAACTCCTTAAATTCAATCGATTTTGCGTGATTTGTACTTTCGTATTAAAAAAGAAAAAACGATAACGAATATTTGATAGTTGGAGGGCAAATTTTTTTTATAGTTTTTGTTAAATTAACCAAAAGGAACGGCCTGCTAGGATAGTAGGGTTTTTTCTTCTTGGTAAGACTATTTTGTCCTAAAAATAAATACTAAAATCGGTTAATTTTAGTATTTAAACAAGTTCTTAAAATTGACGACTGAAAATCGCGTTTACTCTTATTAATTTATGTTCAATTAAACTAAGCTCAATTATTGGTGAAAATAGAACGTGTTTTATTTTTTTGTTAATTTCTTGGTAATTTCTGGCGAATTTAACGTTCGCTCACTAAGATATTAACAGTACAAAATTACTGCTTTGGTAATTTGTGCCAAAGATGATTTTGTGTTAATTTATTAATTATTATTCTGTGTATTTTGTTTATAAACAAGGAAAGAGTTTATTTAAGGTTTTATTATTCTGTTTTCGTTTTATACATTATAAATGATCTACATATGTTTGTTTTACTGATTAAGTCAAAAAAAATTGCAAATGCTCCATAGCATTTTGGGACCATTAAAATTGTTCAGAAATTGACTTAGATACTTAAAATCGGTGACAAAATTAGAATCATGTAACAAAAACACAGTTAGGAAATACCAAAACAATATTTTTTGCAGCCATACATTTTATGAAAACTAATTTTGGTCAAAATGGCCAATTTTCTCTCACATAACAGATGTAATGAAGTAAAATAAAAAAAACCGTGTGCTCATCTGGTAAATTACATTCGAAGTATTATTTTTTATTTCATTTTGATGTTATCTACATCAGCAAGGGACTATTCAAATCATTGTTATTGAGCGACCGAGCCATTTCGACAAGGAAATATTGATTTGGCCAGTTGTCTACCTACTCGAGAGCAAAACAAGTGGGCCGATGTTTATTTTAACGTACGTAATTAATTCTACCTTTGATGTCTTTGGCAAAAAAAAACGATCATCGTTAATCATATTTATTTTATAGAGGAAATTTAATTAAATATTTTTATTTTGTAAACGTATTCACATTATAATGCCATTTTCTGCTAGTTGTATAATAATTATTAAATGTAACGCTTAATTAAACCAGTTATCGTTTCATTGTATGTATATGATATTTAAATAATTGGTTTATTGTATTTATTTTTTATAATAATAGATACATATTTAGTTATCTTTTTTCTATTAAATAACTTTCTGGAGAAGAAATATCAAATATCCCATTTTATTTAAAATTACGCTACTAAAAAGACATTTATTTATACTTAACAAGAAATAGGTATTGAATGTTTATTTAAAAAATCAGGAACAAAAATTATATTTCCTAAAAAAATGTGTGCACAGTAATTTTCAGATTTAGTACCATTTTTACGAATTTGTGTTCCCTACGGGGCTGGGGGTGGATGGCTATGCAGACTAATTCCCAAAAGACCCTTCCACACTATCATCTTTCTACCACCCGTTGAACAAATGCTACACTAATATAAAAGCTAACGACTAGGTACACAAACCAGTATTAAATTCAAAACAAAATATGAGGGAATAAACCAAAGATACACAAAACATATGCATTTATTTTGATAAAATCTAAAACGTTATAAAAGTACTTTGTAACTAGCCACATTATAAACGTTTCTTCAGTTACTTCACGTATATTAAACTCTATGAATTGTCTCCAGATAACATTTCATAGAAAATGGAGTACGAAGGAAAACAAACAAGCACATTTTATGTTTACAATTACTTGGGATAGTAGTGGGTTGTATATTTTAGTTGAGAAAGAGGAGAGGTATATTGTCTTTGAGTTTTACAGACGTTGGTGATGATGATGGTGATAATATGAAGGAAGGAAAAATCAGGGGTGAACACTGAACAATGAGTTATAGAAATAAACACAACATGTTTTGTATTCTATTCCAATTTTGTTCTGGCATCAATAATATTGAACAGGTCAACATTTTTGCTGCTGACAATGAAACATGAATAGCGTGCTAAAACTAATCCCGTTTCCAATATATAGCTCAATTAACTTAGGTTCGCAAAATATTTTAACTCAAAGTACTACAGATAGGGTTGCCATCCGTCTTCTTTTCCCCGGACACTGTCCTCTTTTTAAGGGCATCCGGGGGGATTTTTCAAACGTGGACAGGGTTTTTAAGAAGTTCATCTACGTAAAAAAGGTCGTCAAAATTAGTAACCGTCATGGAAGCATAAAACAAACAGAGCTAGCACAGTACAGTCAAAGTACTTGAATTAAAAGTACTAAGAGCTAAGTAAGTGAAATATATCAAGTAATTTTTGCTTTTTTCAATTGTACTTGAAGTAAGTACTTGCTAAATTCATGTATTACGTTCAAAAAGTATTTAAAAGCATTAAGTACTTTTTACCATTTTCAAATGTACTTAAAGTACCTACCAGAAAGTATTTGAAGTACTTTTTCAAATATTTTACTTGGGAGTATTAACAGGTCTAGGCTTAAATAATATTTATGATAAGTAGAAAATAATTAAGAGCCGGTACTGTAGAGAAGGTAGTGCGTATTGAACTATGAAATAAACTACGGAAATGAGACCGGAGGAACACGAACAATGTAACCAGGAAAATGTTGTGCAGTCTGTCTGGAGATTATAATTGTTGCGCCCGTTACATGGTTATTTAGATAATTAAAATATAAGTGCACTCTTAAATTTCCACGAGGCAAAAATGTTTAAGAATAAAGAAGACAATTTTACAGAGTTGAAGATTTTTCATATTTATGTGACTCGTTTATTATCTCAAATTTTAATTTTGGAAATTTTTGTTAAGTTTGAGATATAAAAAGTTCGATTGCCAAAAAAATGTATTACTGTTTGCATAGGTGGGCATTAACTCGTTAATCCGTTAGTCGTTAATTAACGAAGTTAACAAAATGCGTAACGGATTAACTTTTAAGTTAACTCAAAAAAATGTTAACGCTTTTATTAACTTCCGTTAACTTTAGCCCCTTACATTGGTTATTTGATAATAAGTACATAAGAAAGTTGTAACGGTTAACTTTAACGTTAAATTTTCTGTTAACTTTAACTTCCGTTAAATTTTCGGAACTTTAATGCTTTAACGATTAACGAAGTTAACTTTTTTTTAACGGATAAACGATTAACGAAGTTAACTTTTCTATTAATTGTGCCCACCTATGACTGTTTGATTGAAAATGAAATTTGAACAAAATGGCCGTCATCATGTTTTGGTAACAATTACGTATAATGGCCTAGGCTGCTTGTTATGTGTCCGTAAACTTTCCTAATCTAAAATTTAAACAGTAAAAGTTAAAAAAATGAAGATTAATACCTACTGGATCTTAGTTTTATCCATTTTTATCAAAAGTAATAAATCAATTATTATTTATGTATAAAAGAAAGAATTTCACTTTGTTAAATAAGTGCTCACCAATTTAACATTTATAAAAACAAACGAGAGGGTTGGCCAACTTGATCTTTTTAATATTCATTTTATTACGTGCTGATAAATTGATTTAAAGTGCCTGAGATCACGTGACTTTTAACCTAAACCATTCAACTGTTCGTTTGGTAAATGATTCATGCCCGCTCTACCGGGGATTAGGTAAATTAAATAAATCTTTATTATTTTAATATAGCTACCACATGCCTGCTTCTAGATACAAGGTTTTATAACTATCTCTATAAATAGGGTTTGGATATAAACTAACCTTTTTATGAGTTCAAACTTACTTCAAAAAAATTAATCGTGTTTTAGATAGTTGTAAAGTTTTTTCATATGGATTTAAAAACAAATTAATTAAAATATTTTTTATGATTTTGTTATTTTTGGATTTCGTTTCATTTTTATTTTTTATTTAATTTTAAATAATTCAGAACCAAAGCTCATGGAATTTTAACAGTATATGGTTTAATAAAAGCAATTTTTAAAATAATATTTTTACTGAGAAATATTAATTAATGTTGCCTCTTCATATTACATAATTATTTATTTGTATATAGGAAGTATTTATTTACAACAAATTTATTTCCAACGAGGGGATAGAAATAATATTAAATTCTCGTATCAGGAAAACATGAAAAACGATGGAAAACTTTTAAAAGTTTGTTAAATAGATAAAAAATGTGTACAAAAACTTAAAGAAAAGTTATCTGAATAAATACAAGTTAAAAAATAAAATAAACTGACATCGACAATTTTAACATTCGTAATATACGAGATAGAAATAAAAAATCACATATCGTTAGATTGATATATTTTTTTAAATTTCTGTACCAGAATTTCAAGGCCAATATTTTTTTATTAACACAGTTATTTGTTAGATAAATGAGTAAGATCTATATGAATTTTTTTCTTACACCAGAACCGTACTGGAAATATTGTCTCAATTATTCTTAGGCTGGTCATCGTTAAGCTGACTTATTATTTTAACGGAAAATGAAAATCTATCCTGACTATTTTCACCATGATGTCTGTTTGTTGGTCTGTAGATGCTGTAATTAACTCAAAAAGACAAACCATAGAAGGGTGAAATTTTATACAATTTTTTTTAAATATTTTCGTCTGGGAAGAAAACTTCGTATTTTTTAAGAAGATCTCAAAACCGAAAACGGATGTTAATTTTTCTCATTTTTGAATTTTTTAAATTGTTTTTGAAAGTGGGCAAAAAAAGCTTTGATAGATGAAAATTGTAGAGAATATTATTATCTATATATAATTTATGTCCTATTCATTTTTTCTATTTTTTATCAGTTATCTATAAAAATTTCTTTATATTATAAGTACAGTCCCGTGACTTTTTTTCTAGAATAGTAAAGTAAGAATGATATTGATCCAACATAGCATTAACTCTTGTACTGCTTTGTCGAGTTATATAATATATGTACTATCTTTTTAGCGAGTACATCATTCCTTATTATATTTTTATTTATTTCTATTCTAGACGATTACGCGAAACTTGGCAGCCATCACTGACACACTTCTGTTCTAATAAATACCGCGATATAATAATATACTCTGAATGAAACGATATTTATATTTCCATCCTATTTTCTTTAGTTCTAATTATGTTACATTAACCATATTAATAGATTTAAAAAGCAACTGCCTGCGACGTCATAACAGCTGCTAGTCTATTGCTAACAATAAGACCACTTGATTATTATAATATGTAAAATTGTAATGTTATTTTACACAATTGTAAGAAATATATAGTATATACATCTACTAATTTGTAGATATGTAGATGTCACATGCGAGTGAAGGATACTTAACTATCAACATGTCACATTATCCGGTCGAATAGAGGTTAAATCATGCATGAATAAAGTTAGCGACACGGATAAGACTATACGTATGGTTCATTGTATTTTCAGTTTGACAATGTTATGTATAAATACGTTTATTTTAAGTATATGAGTAAGAAACATTAGTATTTTTGCATATCGCACGCTCGAAACTCTAATTGCGTTTATATAATGTCCGGCAATAACTTTTTATAAAAAGGAGCGAACAAGTTCTTTCGACGGAGTATTAATTCTGGAATTTGTTTTGGAATTTAGATCTGTAATATACTTCAATTTACAATAACACAGTTGGTAACTCTGACAGTACAACTGTGTACGCCGAGACAATTTCTGTAGCAGAAACTGTAGCATTCGGTTATAAGATTCATATGTATCAACATTATTTTAATACTGTTGGTGTTTTACTTACTACGCTTGCGTGAAACTTGTCAAACACTTCAAAAACTTCAACGGAACTGTAATATAGGTTTGATACCCCGGGAAAAATTGTAGATATGCAGAGATCTACTCAGATCTCGACAGATCTCCATTTTGAGACATTATTTTTTTCACTGGTTTTTGATCTAAAACGATGTACAACGATTTACAAAGATCTCTGAAAATCATTGTAACGTTGAAAATTAATGACTTTTTAATGTCTTAATCTTGATCACGATCTACAACGATCTTTAGAGATCTTTATAGATCGTTTTAGATCTTTATAAGTCATTGTAGATCATTGCAAGTCTCCACAGATCAAAAACCAGTGAAAGATAAGTTGTCTCAAAATGGAAATCTGTCGAGATCTGAGTAGATCTCTGCAGATCTACAAATTTTCCCAGGACTCTATTTGAAAGTGCTTGTTAGCTAACAATTTTTGATTACTTTATAGGCAAACTGCAAAAAAGTAACATTTATTATTTTTATTTTATATATCTAGTGGCCTGCCTTCGGCTTCGCTCGTGGTATTTTCATTTTTACACGAACATTAATATAATTTATAAGATCTAATACCGTTTATACTGTTAATCTGGAACAATTTTTTACCCTTATTAGAGTAAAACTTTGGAAAATCATGATGTACATGTATTTTAAATTTATCAAAATGGATTCTACTGTTTATAAAATTGGTTATGTTACCTTTTAAAGTTCACAACACAAATATTTATAATCGACAATAATTTTGTCTTTTTGTTTTTACAGGCGGTGGTCCGGGATCAGGTGGAGGAGATAGTTTGGGCCCCCGCGGTGGTCCTGGTTCTGGTGGAGATATCAGGGCCGGACCTAGAGGGGGAACACGGCTGACACGTAACAGGGACGATCCCAGACGCCACACGCTGTCTGGTGACCAGCACGGATACGGCCCTGGCGGTGCAGGGCTGCATCAAGGAGGAGTGCTTGCTCGAACCATGGACTTAGAGGTGAGATTTAGGCCCAGTTTCTCAATATGAGTTTAAACTTAAGATTACGTTTATCAGTTAATCTTCACCCTAGATATGAACCTCACTCAAAATGTATTTGTTGACATAAATTGTAAACAATCAAAAATAAATAATGTTTCGTATTATCCAACTTCTTTTACATTCTATAGTAGCACTATATTCTTTTATTAATTCTAGTAATGTACCCTGTTCTCTTTTACTGAAATTAACTCGTTTTTTATCACATTTAATATAATAATTTCAGGTTAAGTTTTAGTTTGACACATGAAGGTTTGACATAAAAGCCGCCATTTAAACTTATATTGAGTGAGGTTCATATCTAGGGTGAAGATTAACTGATAAACGTTAATCTGAAGTTTAAACTCATATTGAGAAACCGGGCCTTAGTGATAGAGTTAGTAAAAAAATAATTTATTGTTTATTTTAAAATGTATAGTTAAATTATTCTCTTTATAATTTAATTATTTTAACTTTAATAGTTATTTATGTTAAATTAATATTAATATTTTAAATAGGCTTCTTTAATGATATGTTTGACAGATTAGTATGCAGAATATAATTTATAAATTATTTTAATTTAAATGAATTATCACGGTTTATTTTAGTGTTAATTTATTAGTTGCGCTAAAAATAGATCTAGAATTATGTTGCGCTATGATAATATATATTCAAACAAGAGAATACACATTTATTTATTAAATAGAAAATTATTAATATCATTATAATGAATAGAAATAAAAAATTGTTGAATTTATTAAAACACAAAAATATATATTTTAACTAGCTGATCAGTCTCGGTGTTACTTGGGACTTAAATCGTCTTTTGTTTTATTTTATAAATTTATTTAATGTTCCTGCTTACCATGTACATATCTTAGTGGCCAAGAACTGTAAAATCTAGGGAAAATACTTAATTTTATTAAAAAAAACTTTATTCAAATCGGTTCATTAGTTTTCTTTCTGGAAGCGAAAATAGTTAGAAATAAAAACAGATTATTTTAAACAGTAGATCTATTGGGTAGGTTAAGAATTATTTAAATAGATAATTATGTTTTATTATATTATATACAAATAAACAGTAACTACTATTCTTATGTAAATATCTGTAAACATGTGTATTATAAACGACATTAGAATTGGGTAATTACATTTTGCGGTATTTATTTTTAGATCTTGTGTACAGAATTCATGATGTCACACCAATTAAATAATTATTCAGTTGAAACGTGTGGAATATATAAACGCATAGACACTATGATCACTATAAACAAGGTTAACCAATATATCATTTATTGGATAATAAATAACTCAGATTTGATCAGTTTATAACTATAATAAAATTTGTATGTAGTTAATTTTTCAACGTGCAAAATACATATTTAGAGAATCGTGTATAAGGTGGGAAATAACACAGATTTACCATTTTTTTGTAAAATATTGGGGGGGGGGGGGTAGACAGTAGACACGTACTAACGAGAAAAACGTACTAACGAAATATTTCAACATGGAGTCTTATAGCAACACGTACTAACGGAGTTCTACTATATTTACCAAGATATGCGATGATCGGCTCATCAGCAACTTCCCAATCCTTCTTATATTCGTGCCAAAATAAAAAAAATAAATAATAATAAATAAATAACACAAAAATACGACACAAACAACAAAAATCTATACAAATGCTGAGTTGTCGGACTAGAAGTGATTCTGCCGACAAATAATTCGTTAAGAGACAAAAAAAAGTATTGATAACTCAAATGTCGTGAATTCGTTGCTGATAAACAGGCATTTTAAATCCGCCAAGAATGTTTTGAAATTTATTTTAAAAATAAAAACCAAATGGTTCGTTTATGTAATTGGGTAGTTACTCTTTATAGACCTTTTGGATTCAGAACCTACCAGTAAATTGGCCCACATGGTCTTCGGATACAGGTAGTTTATTTAAAAGGCTGTAACTACTAAAAGATTCATCAAAATAATTTTCTACTAAACCTTATCACAAATATTTAATAGGACATATATCACTGTATTCGTTGCGAAAACAATAAATAAAAATGTATTTATTGAATTAGATGTTATTTGAAAATTACTGATAGTTACTTAGTTAATGCTGATAATTTAAATAATAGAAGTAACTATATCAGTCATAAAGGTCTAATTGGTACTTGTAATATTTATATATGTATTACATACATTATAATAAATTCTTCGATAAAATTTTTAAAAACAATTAAAAAATAATCAGCACTCCAGAAAAAAAGCAAAGAGTAGACTGAATTAAATAATTGATTTTGTTGACATTGATATAATTGTATGGAAATTAAATTCAACATTTCATTTGGATGCTTTTTTCAGATAACTGGTAAATGGTACGCAAATTTAATTAAAAACTTACCTTTTACAAAGTCCTAATTAAAAATACGTTCCGTTAGAAATGGTGTAATAAAATTATCATTTTTATATTCCTCCATAAAAGAAACGAGAAAAATTTTATATTTTGTTCCGATTTCCTTCAAGAATGATACGGAATTTAAATGGGCTTTAAAGAGGTTTAAAATTGAATATACGACACTTGACAGTTTTTTTTTTATTTTTAATTCTTTTATTTTTGAACTATATTATTCAGACATTTAACAAATATTTCTTTGAAGAATGCTGTCTCTCATAAAAATTTAAACAGTATTTTCGAATCTGTAATATAAACGCTTACTTACAATATGAAGAATGAATAGCATTTTTACTAGTAGATATATTGTAATACTCATAGGTGGGCACAGTTAATCGAAAAGTTAACTTCGTTAATCGTTAATCCGTTAATAAAAAAGTTAACTTCGTTAATCGATAAAGCGTTAAAATTCCGAAAATGTAACGGAAGTTAAAGTTAACCGAAAATACCGAAAATGTAACGGAAGTCAAAGTTAACCGTTAAAAGTTAACCATCCAAAATGTTTGAAGACCTTTTTTTTGCTTTTTCGACAACTTTCTTATATATTTGTCATCAAACAACCAATGTAACGGACTAAAGTTAACGGAAGTTAACAAAAACGTTAACATTTTTTTGAGTTAACTTAAAAGTTAATCCGTTAACCATTTTGTTAACTTCGTTAATTAACGATTAACGGATTAACGAGTTAATGCCCACCTATGGTAATACTATACCATATTATGGGCTACATAATAATTTCAAATTTTCAAATTGCTCTCCTGAAAATGACACAAGGACATGTTTTATTTAATTTTTTTCTATATTTAAATTATATGTTATATATTCATTAAAATTAACTCCTAAATACCACAGAGAAAATTCCATTTAGTCTTGAGAAGCTCCAAATATTTGATAAGCTTCTATTTTAAAAGAGCTTTATAAAAAACATTTCGAATATTATAAGTGTTTCATATACAAGAAAACTTCGCTAATTATACACCTATTTAATTCTTTTTGAAGTATGATGATTTATTCCTTCAAATAAAATATATCCTTTGATATTAAAATAAAATAAATTATATACAAAAATAAACAGATGAAAAATTACAATGTTTTTTGTTCCTTGGATTAAAATATTATATTAAGTAATTAAAAGAATTACAATTATTAATGAAGTTGGAACAAAGAAAGAAAGTGCTGTTTTAATATTCTCTTTTTAATTTTAAAAGTTAATTTATATGAATGAAAAGTTTTATGAAAAGAAAAACATATTTATTATCAGGTTCAAGTAGGATGACTTTTTAATTACCAGAAAAGTTTTAAGAACTTAATTATTAATATTTTCAAGGATATAAAAAATGATCCATCTTTTTGTACATATATAAGTATCCTTCGAATAGATTTTTTTTGTCAAACCCTAGTTTTATATTTTCCTAGTTTTTATTAAGTTAAACAACTTATTTCCGTACTGTTATGTTAGTGTACTATCACTAGAAATGTTTGAGTGCATCAGTTCTAAAATATCAGTGAAATAAACATCTTGAATTCGAATTTATTATAAAATAATAAACAAGTTTTCAGTGTTTTGTATTGGGTTTTCATAATATTCCACAAAGTGTTAAAAAAATATGTTTCTATTTTTACGTTTTAAAAAATTGTTGGTTCAAATATGATGGCTGTCAACGCACCGAAACAAATTGTAGCGTATGGCAGTGTTACCAATAGACAGATTTCACAATTATCTGAAGATATAGTGCCAATCCAGGGGCACAAACCTTTACATATAAATATTTTACTTCGTGCGGATAAAATGATGTACAATCAAAAGGTAAACAAACTGTTTTCTTTTTTTAGATTAGATAGATTATTTTCCATCATTTTGTCGAAGAATAAATAAATAAAATAGTATCAAAAACAATCGTATGACAAAAATGGTACAAATAATTGTAAAAAAATTCCCAGGGCAGATTTGGAAAGCTGAAAGTCTTTTCTTTATTACTCGGTCAAAAATGGTCGTACAGCGATACAAAAAAAGCAAATTGAAGAGAAAATGCTGATCATAACAGTATCATTATATTTAGTGAAAATAATTTATCACGGTTTGTGGACGCTCTCAAAATTGATATAACAGTATGGCCAATTTTGCTATACAGGGAAAAGTCAGGGAATTTGGTTGGAAGTCAGGTAATTTTTTATAAAAATGCAAAAACCACACAAATTCTCGCAAATATTTAAACAGTTATCTATTAAAATTTAAAAGAAAACATGTGACCCTTTTTTAGATTTTTTATCTAAATTTTAAATAAAAAAAAGGAAAAACGGTAAAAAATTTCCTGAAAAACCAAATTTGTTCCAGAGAATTACTGGCCAACCTGTATATGTACATTTTTTTAACAATCTTTTGACAATTGCAATTGCCAAAAGATAGTTTGGTGGGTCAGCAAGGTTTATTATTATCAAATTAATTTTTAGCACCCAAAAATACGTATGAAAAATTTGTGGGGTTCTGTAATTTTTCACCTGTTGCATTTTAATGCTAAAATATTCAATAACTACGTGGCAAGTATGGAAGAATGAATTAAAAAATACATCAACAAGTTATATGTATTTTCAGTTTCGAAGAAGTATCCTCTGTGGAATATAAATATGAAATTAGTTAACTGATGCTTATTTTTTCTGTCCCATCAAGTTTTGTAAATTCAAGTATACTTTATATTCAACACATGTAAAAACAGTAAAAATTAATGTCTACCATAAAACGTCCCGACTAATTAGAAACACATTAACTCTTTCCCAAATTAACATTTTGTGTGATGACGAGAACTAAATGGAAAATCAACAAGTTAAACATCTATTTTGGTATTTTACTAAATAAAATTATAAATAAGTTAAATTAAAATAAATAAATACTTACCTATTATAGTTATAGATTTTGTAAGTTTTTTTAAATTTAATTTAAAGTTATTGCGTTATTTGTAACTATTATTTATTATAACAAAAAGTAAGTGTTTAAAAATTATTACACATGTTTACACTTTATAACTGCCTGTTTCGAAACATAAATAAAAGAAAAATAAACACATGTTATCATAAAATATATTTTATCAATGGAGCAAAACTACATCACAAATCACACATAATATAGATAGTAAGCTACCATATAATGTACACTCCCTAGTTTGAACATAGGCGAGGGGGTCAACATACCAATGGGGGAATGAAAAGGTTTGTTATGCGTGTTGCCTACTATACATATTAACGGTTTTATTTTTCAATTTCAAATACATAAAGGCCATAAAGGGAAAAAAAGACAATAATAACCAACTTTAACAAAGTTATTGATATATTTATATTATTTCGAATTTTATAATAACAATTACAAATTATAACATATTCATTAAAATATACACTCTTTAAATCACACTAACACAAATAATAAGTCTTCGAAAATAATGTCTTTCAAAACACATAATGTCTTTAAAATGTTTAAAATATAAAACACAGCACAAGTAAAATAGCTGTCAAGCTTACAAACACTAGACAGACACTACATAGTTACTTATAACCACAGAATAATAAATAAATAACACATAATATAAATAAACAGATACATATTTCTAACATACAAAACTGGCTAATTCTGTGACTGGCTAATAAACAAAATAACCTCTGAACATTGCTTCGATTGCTTCTGTTTTCATTTAAAATACAGACAGGTTAACCAACATAGATGATGAAAATTACTAAAGCGTGAACTTCCCTTGCCCCACTCGTATTTACAGGAGTTGCAAATGATTGCCATAAGAGCTGCTTATCTATATTATGTGTGATTTGTGAACTACATCAACTTTATTTATTTTAATAACATAGAAAACATTCATCTAGAGCAGGGGTTCTAAAACTTATTTTGTCGTGGAAGCTTTACATGATTGGTTTTCTTAAAAAATAAGAAATCATTTATTCTGAAGTGAGATATCAAAATACGCGTCTTATTGAGCTGATTTAAAAAATATTTACTTATGTCTTTTAAAAATTATTCACCCGTGAAAAGTGGTGAATTTTGAAGAAACGTGCGTTTGAAATTAATCAATGGAAAAATTGAGAACATTTGTGAAAATATGTGTCATACCAGGAAAAATACACAGAAAAAAAACTGTATTGGACCAAGAAAACCTTGTTTTGTATATAACGAAAACAATATTTTCTTAATATAAGAAACATACTCTTAATCCAACTACGTTATTCCTTCGTTCAAGAATACTATAGTTGGTTTAAGAGATTATTGCTTATCTTAAGAAAATATTGTTTTCGTTATATACAAAACAAGGTTTACTTGATTTGAGAAATCCTTTCTACCAGTGTAGTTGCGTTCATATCGGTCAAAATTTACTATTATATTATTGTTATTAATATAATTTTTATATTATGTACATTGCTGACATTTTTTTACATATATTGTGTAAAGTAAAAATCAATTTTAAATTCAGTGCACCTTTGAATCTATATCTTGTTATGCTAAATCAATGTTACTAACAATGTTGTCAATTACCTGAACTACCATTAAGGAAACAATTCAATACGAAACATACTGTTTTACTCTAACAAGGACTTGGTAGGGTTTCAAACAACTATGTATTTATTGAAACTAATGAGAGTTAGTGTATAATTTCTTGATAAATTAGAAATATGAACTTGGTTATGAACCCACACCAGGATTTTCGATTATATCTATATTAAATCTCCGCTCTTTTGTATAATCAGTTAAAAGATGCAGCTTTGTTGCAATGCAGTCATTCGGTTCGTGATCAGTTTATTGGAAAGGGGAAATACGAAAAAGAGAAAATCTTTTACAACCTCGCTTGTTCTAATACAATCTTCATAACCGGATATGACAGCAAAACGCTTCCGTCGTGGAACGAAGCAATTAGCTCCCGGTCTCCGGAATGAATTCTGTTTAATATCAAACGTCAATATTTGATTTCAAAAATAACGTAAAAAGATTTTTAGTATGGGTAGTTTGACATCAGAACCGTATCTAGAGCGAAATGACATTTGAAGATGTAGGTTTTATAGAAAATAACTTATTAAATTTATTTAAGAATGTATAGATAAAAAAAATACCTTCCGAATAAGATTTTTTATTTTCTTCGAAATGGTGTTGAATAAAACCAAAGGAAAGATATAGGACTCATAACACACTACTTAGCATTTTTACAATAGGCATAATGCCAGTAAGAAAGTATCATTGATAATGAAATAGATTTAAAAGATTCTAAAAAATGTATTCATTTTTATATTAAAAGCGAGATTAATATAATTTTTGCTAAAATAAAAATGCAAAATACAGCAATCCACCATGTTAAATCAAACACCAATCAGCGAGAATGACGTCACGCATCAGTAAACGTCAAAGTGATTGACTTTTATTTTAGACAAATATCAATTCCTCTTACAAGATTATTAGGTACATACCTCTTATTTAAGAACTTATATACTTTGGAATTCATTGTTAACACACAAAATAATTAAATGACTGAATATTTGATTATTGTTGACAAAGAGTGTGACGTCACAACTCTGAAATGTAACCTGCGAGCGTTTTGGCGTCAAATTCAAAATTAGTTTTAAAAAAGTGAATTTTTGTGATTAAACTTTTATTTTCTGCAGAAATAAGTATTTTTTTGGAAATAGGAGACACGTAAGTTCATCATAGAATAGTTTTTTTTAAATAATTCATCGTGTCTATTACTCTCCGCAAAAAATCACTCAATCAACTCATCGGTGCGTCGTATAATTTAGTTTTTAAAATAAATTGTTCGGAATTACAAATTAATTAATAAAGACCAAATTCAATTTAAAGCATATCTGCATATAATGACATTTGATAAAGATTTTATAACCGTTTCGTATATAGCCTAAGGTTGGTTTTTATGTATCCTTATGTCCAGTATTATAAACGACCAAGCAAATTTGCAAGATTGCTAACACTCTCACAAGAGATACCAAACTTATATGACAGTTCTGTTGAAGTTTTTTGATGACTTTGACAGATTTCGCGCAAGCGTTGTATGTAAAAACCAACGGTATTAAAACAGTTGTGCTATTATGGAAATTATTTTATACGGTCAGACTCGCCATCTGTGTTACAATACGTTGAAGTGTCACTGCTCTAAATTCCATTACTAATCCATAGATACTATAACAAAATTAATAACCTCATGTATCGAGTGCTTGCTAGCTTGCAAATTTTGCTAGGTCGTTTATAATACCGGACATTAATCTTTTATAACATAACCTGATATTAATAAAGAGTATATTACTAGTGGCTAAAATCTTTGTAGTTCTATGCGCAGGGCAACCTCGGCAGAGGGTACCCAGGCCCTGGGTCCAATGCCATGCTGTTTGACGACGACCCTGGTATCATGTCGGAGGTGGAGACTAGCTCCACGGGGTTCAGGAGAGGAGGAAAACAGCGCAGCTCCCTCCCGGTCGTCCGAACTCCGAGCAAGACGTTAGAACGGCCGCTGGGTAAGTTTTATTGTTTTTTCTTTATGTTACATGTTGTTTAGGGTTGTAAAGTTGACCCCGGTGCAACTGTTTTGGGATTTAAGGTGTGTGAAATATAGGCTGTATTACACAGTATAAAATAATTCTGGATAAAAAATTGGATGTGTTTTTTTCTCTCTTAAGGCCTGTTTGTGATCTTTCGAATTACTTGGAAGTTACAGAAGTCATTCTCGAAGGTTGCACGAGATTTTATTATTGTTTTCATTAGTATCGTTGATAATTCAACATAATCTGAAAAAAAACAACTTTAATTTTCATTTCGATATAAAATGATATTATTTACGCTTTAGTATCCTTCAATATTCTATTATAATGTTACTTTAATTTTGTTCACATTGTCAGAGAAAATATACCTGATAACAAAGCAGGCTGTGTAATAATGAGAAAATAAATCATAATCCTTTCCGCTCACATATTTTGCTTTCAACCTCGTCAAACTGCGTTAAAGGGATTCATAGAGATTAAAAGAAGCTAATATTATGTATGTATTTGTTGTAAAATACTTGTATGTATATTGGTGTGTGTCAATTGATAAACAGTTACATTTTTGTCGGGTATAATCTATACCAAAATTTTTCCGAAAGGTATCAAATTTAAATGATAATTGTATTTATTAATGATTCAACTCATACATGCTAAATATAAATCAATAATCTAAAAGCGATAGTGATTTGTGTACACCACAGACAGCAGATTTGTATAATTTTTATGCTTTAAAAATCCAAACCATATTTATAACAATTTGATACCCTGTAGAATGCGTTTTGTTTGGGTTGATCTAGACCTTATTCTTTATAATACTGGGTATAAAAATTTATTTACCGCGATGTTCCTTTATATGAATTCAAAATTCCACTTTTTAAATTTAATTTGCTGATATTTTTTTGTCAAATTAATAAAGGAAGAACACCACTGTGATGAATCGCAAAATTTATTTTCTTAATCTTTGTGGATGTAACTATCGTTAAGCGAAGCCTTATTTTTAAATTGACTTTTGATAATTTTTTGTTCATTCAAGGAACTTTAAAAATTTTGAAAAACGTGTGTTCAAATCTTTGCATAAACTAGTTTGAAAATAGTCTTTCGAGAAAAACGCAATTGAAAGTTTTAATACATTTATTTATCAAAAATAAGAATTTTTTACTTACTGTAACTTACTGTAAATTTTTTGAAAGTATTTTTGAATGCATATGTATTAAGAAAATATTTTAAAAACAACGATTTTTTACCCATTATAGTGGTATTCCCCCCTCGTTATAATATAATAAATAATATAAGACAGTATTTCATATAATATTTCGAATGTACTCAATGTTTATCATAAATATTTTATTCTTATTTTATTTTTCAGGGTTGGTGTTCCTGCAATATCGAAACGAAACAAAACGAGCTCTTCTGCCGAACGAAATAACGTCAATTGATACTGTGAAGGCCCTATTTGTCAGGTCTTTCCCTAAACAACTCACAATGGAGTATCTAGATTCACCCCACGTGAAAATTTATATACACGATTCGAATAAGGACATGTTTTATGAACTAGAAGATTTAAGGTTTGTTTCTTTTAGTACGGTCTTCAATACAGCATGTTATAAAGGATTTGTCTCTTTTGTTATTTGAATGAAATATATTCAACTTTTATTCATTATTTGTATGTATTTCTTAATTTAGAGTTTATATTTTTAATTATTAAAAAATAATTTATTTTATCAATTATTTTATATGCCATTTTACAGAATTACCATATTTTGCTATACAGAGATACAAATTCGGTTAAAAGAAATTAAATGTTTGTACGAGAGAGATAGAGTGTTGTTATATGAAAACTTGTGTATTTGTAATAAATTTTATTTATTTTTGAGGACCAACTTTGTGCTCAAAATGGAAAAGGGCTTGTAATTCAAAAATTAAACTTGGTATACAGATTTTTAAAGCATCATTAAATTCTACAGAAAAAGTGCCGCAATAAATTAATGTCAAAAACAGTCTATCTACTTTGGAAAACAAGTTATGGCAAGATAAAAATCATATATATAATAAGACTATATCGCGCATTCTCCATATGAGTACTGAAGTAAACATGTGTCACAGACTAAGTGATAGCATTATTGGGAAAAGATATATCCGTCCTTTAAGTTAGGAAAGCCATTACAGCGCATGTCTAAGAATTCCATGCTAAATTCAAAATATAATTAATATGGAAAACGTCAGAAACGTCAATACAACCAATAGTGTTCCAGTATTTCAGAGAACATGCGCATATCATACCGTCCTATTTATCATTTTCTATCGCTCAGTGTTGGCGACACACTCTCTCTTTCTATGCTCAGTATATTCTATTATATGTATATGATAAAAATCTTGTCTTGAAATTTTGAGTGTAGTTTATTTTGAATATTTTTATTTTCTTAATACTTCTATCTCTCTCTTACAATTATTTGGTATCAATTCATCAGGTTATACAATTTAAAAATATTTAGAAAATATTACCACAAAATCGTTAATATAAAAAAAGTTGAAAATATTCAAAAACTTTTGATACGACCTGTTCTGTATACAATATATAGATATTTGAGAAGAAAGACGTACGTTCTTTTCAGATCTCATCTCCGCGACATCCGGGATAGATCCGTGCTGCGACTGTTCGAGTCTACCGATGTTTCTGGGGGGTTACCTGGAGCTGGCACCGGAATAGCGGCGGGGCTGGGTGGACACTTTGAGGATCAGAGTTACTTCTCTGAACCAGAGTTCGATTCGGAGTTTCAACACCAGCACATACATAAAAGCAAGGTAAGAAATCACAGCTACTGAATTAACATATCCTTTTTGTTCTTTGTTTATTTTCTCCACAATTTCATATTCGAATTTAGATGGATATTATAGAAAAACTAATATTGAAAAGGAGTAAATGTAAGCATAGGTAATTATAAAAAATATATTTTTATTATAAAATCTTATATTAGTAAAAGTTAAAACAAATAATACCTACTTTACAAACAATAATAAAGTAAACAAAAATCTTAAAAATATACAAAAATAATAATACATTTGGTAACATACGTTTCGTTCGTTACGTATAAAAGAGTAAAAAAAATAGATTCAGTTCAAACCACTTTAAAATTCATCACCAAAATCTATTAAACTCGTCGCCTGCGTTTCAGTTACTCATTAAAATTCATATCTTGCTAATAAGTTATCGATTTTTCTCCCTAATTCACTTTATCACGTTCAGTACCAATAGACCGGAGTTTTAATTAGAAATATTTACATTCAGGAACGGCTGGAGTGTAGAATGCTCCTGAAAACAGTTTTTTAGGTACTGTTCTCCATCCGAATACTAAAGCTTTAGCGAAAGGTTCTTCCGCACATCCGGAACATACGGCCATAACTGCTTTGACTTCAGCTTCCGCCGGTTCTCTTTCATCGCTAGCTTTTTGTGCTTGTAAAACTGGCTCGTTTTCTCCGATTCCGGCAAGACCGTTCAACAAAAATGGACTATCAAAGCTTGCTAATTGCGAATCTTCGAATAATGTACCTCCAGCTAAAAATATTCCCCTTTTTGAATGTTTGCTCTCATCAGCTACAAGCTCTTTTTGATTTGTATATTTTTTATCACCGCGTTTTGTTCTTTCAGCTTGTCTTTTAGGCTCCTTATTGGGATCATTTCGTTTAGTTAACTTATGTTCTTTCAAAGTACTCGTGTTTTGTTCTTCTTCACGTTTTGTACGTTCTAAATCTTCTAAAGTTATCTTCTTATCATCGGTAACTTCTTTTTTATCTTTGTTGTTTCGTTTGAATAATTGATGACCTCCTAAATTAGCCGAGTCGATATATTGTATATTAGCTGGATTATTTTGTGAGATGAAAGTAACTGGACCGTTTTGTCTGAATTCTGGAGGAAGACTAGGTCCAACATTTTGTGGAAGACCAATTCCATTACCACTAGGTAAAATACCATTTCCGCTTGGCAAAATTCCGTTATTCAATTGTGATGATATCAATTGTTCACTTACTAATCTTCCCAAGAATTGACCATTTTGATATTGGGCGTTCAATGGTTGGCCGTTAAACTGGGATGGAACTAGCTGAGGTGTTGGTTGCTGATTTGGTTGACCTCCGGCGAAATTAAAACCAAAGTTGGTATTGATTTGTCCTGCGGTAAGAAGTGGGTGTTGGGGTAAAACTGGACGATTGATTGGTCTTGGTGTTGTCGTGGTTGTAGTCACACCTTCGTGGAGGAATTTGTGAGCGTGGTGATGTTTATGATCCTTGTGGGCTTTTCCTGCCGTTAGGGCAACTTTGTAAAGTTGGAACATTGTTATTTCGCCAAGCATTCCTCCTGATCCTAAATAGCAAACAAATATTTATTATTTAGAAATCATGTGAGATGTGACATATAAAGAAAGTTATATAATTGATTGGTGTATATTTATAAACGAAAAAATGAATTTGTATTCTTTCTAAAATGTGACAAAAGTTAGAAAGTTGACAATTTATTTATATTAATTATATTTAACATTATAATAAGTGTAAGGATTTATAGATCGCATGTATATAAACAAGAAATTTTACTTCTCAATTTAAAATTTGTTCGCACATAAAGAGAGACCTTTGTAGACGAGTTTTGCTTTGAAACAAGATATTTTCTAACGATATTTACCTTTAGGGGCATTATGCCCTTCCTGGAAACCTCCCCCGAGCTGCGACTGTTCTTGTCCGGTTATGAAAATGCCTCCCGCAGGAATTTTATGTCCAACCAACTGTAATAAAAACCAATGATCTATAAAATGCATTCCCTGTTCCCGGTGACATATTATTATTAGATATAGTAGAATGAGTATTACAATTTATAATGGGCATTAAATTAACATTTTTTAAAAACTTCGTAGAATTATAATTGCATATCAAAAATGTTTTTATTTACGAGTCTATAGTGCTTAATGAAGTTCTAAAATAGAAGTTATTGGATGATTTTGTAAGATAAGATAACAAATATTTTTAAAGTATTTTAAAAATACTTTTTAACACTGTATTATTTTAAAAATAAAAAAATGGAAATTCTGGGCCAGATCTGAATAAATACTGTGTAATTTATTTATTTATGCAATAGATATAAAGTTGTTAAACAGTTTTTATGACTTTATTTTGCATTATTAATATAATGAAATATAAACCGTAACGGTTACGTGTTACAATAATATGTATTTTTGATTTGTGTGCGCATAAGGTGATGTTTTTTTTCGTATAAAAGCTTTCACAATTATTAATAAAAAATATAGTTTATTATATGCTTCAGTAAAAAAATGTTTCAATTTCGACAGTTGAAATGACTAATGTAGAAAGTATTTTGCAAGCAATGATTTAAATGATAAGTAGATTGAAACGTTGAAGTGCATACATTTAAATTAAAAATATTTTACTTTTAATGAGAAAAATTAATAATTTAAAAAATATATTTCAATCTTATATCTTCTTTAAGGTATTTTTCGGATGGCAATATAGTTTGCTACAAAATAAAAAATAATGCACGATTCGTGAAATTTTTCGGAAAAAATCAAGAATTACCCCAAATTTTGTAAATAAGTAAAAAAAGGTTATTAGAAGCTTCGTTCAAAATTTCAAAAGGATACTGTCAAAATAAAATCATTGCAAGTATAGGGATTACACTTGCAATACTAAAATGTATTGATTTTATTTTGACGATGGTGAATCATTTCAGAATTTTAAAAGTTATTTACAAAAGTGAAGCTTATTCTTGATTTTCTATGTTTTTCCGAGAAATATTTTAATTGTTAATCTACTTACTCTATTGTGGAATCCTCTTCCAACACGTTCGGCATTAACCCAAAGCTGCCATTCTCCTGTTTTCCCGTTCCAACTGAAGCACGAGTGATACCAGCGGTTTAATCTGATTGGATAATTAAGTCGGAAGAACGTATGTCCGTGAATAGACATGCTGAAGTAACTCGATCTATCCGTATTTGAAATCCATCCCAACAAAGCTCTGGGTTGTCCATCCACTGTAAGAATCACAAATGTCTTGAATTGGAAAACCTTTTTGGGTTATGTTATTGTTTATTATTTAATTAAAACCATTTCATATACATATTGACGTGAGTATATCTCATTATAAACAAGTACAGCAAGTATTAAAAAGAGAAATTTAATTGGCGATTTTTTACGAAAATGACTTAACTATGTGAGTTGAAACAAAAACAATGTTTATGTTTATTTTATCCTTCTTTTGATGACTTGTAAAAATACTTTTTATGATATTTGACAGTATTTTCTAGTACTTATTACATATTGTTGTAAAACTGTTTGTATACTGACAAATAACTAAATTTGAATCAAAAGATGAGATAACCTAATAAGTTTACTTAAACAAAATTCAACATATTTGTATGTTTCATCAGCTTGATCAGTGAATTTGAAGTTTTTTAAAGAAATTTTTATAACTTTTGAAAAGTCAGTGGATCATTAATTAAAATTAAATAAAAAAAATTACTAACCTGCATATGAGAACAATGGATGATCATTCGAATGATTTGTGAACTTAGACCACATACATAAAGTGAATTCCTTCAATTCTGGCATTGGATGTTTATACTGGATATACTGGAAGTATAAATCTTGTACAAAGCCAACTTTGTAAAGGCTGCATTGATCATCATGTCCTAACGAAGCCGGCGATTCCCCTAGACCTTCCGACCCTAGATCAGATCCTAATAGGAGCGGTGATGAACTTGGTCCAAAACCATGACTGTCTGAGATTGGTGGATAGTTTCCGTGATAACTTACGGATGTGTGGAGGGGAAGGCCGGATTTGGGAGCGTAAGATTCACCAGAGTGAATCACAGGTTGCCAACCACCTGCTGAATTGGAATTGGGGAATAGGAATAAGGATAAAATTGATATGAGGATAGGGCAAAAATGGATTTTTGTGTGGTACCCCATTTTGGTATATGGTTTTACGTATTACGTTCACTTATCCTTTTTGTTGTTGAGTTCTAGTTGCACATACTGTAAAAAAAAGATTTTCATTAATAATACCATTAAAATTCTTTTCTTAAAAATAATAGTTTTTGACCGATCATTACATAACATTAGTTTAAATGTAGCATTTATTTTTACTATTTATTCTTAGCAAAAACTATTTCCATTAGTAATATGAGTGGAATAAGTGTTCGCTTATACAAGCGAGTAATTGCTGAAAAAAGAATATTTTGCTTAAGTTCAAAAATTTGTATTAATAAAATCATTTGTTTTTTTATTCACCTAAACGTAAGCACTTAAAACTTAAGCTAAAACTTTGACTAGACATTATTCACATCACAACAATTTTACTTCAGCATTACCAAACTCTGTAGGTATAAGTATAATAAGTTCCGCATTATAGTGGTATTTTTTCAACAGGTTGTCAGACCCTAAACTGGTCTGAAAGTAGGTCCCTCAATCGAGTTATACCACCACAAATATCCAGTGCTTCCTATATAAAATAAACGCACATATATGCGATAAAAAGTTTCCAATCCACTGATCTACATCTTTCAAAATAGATAAATTGTGTTTCTATATTAGACTGTACAGTTATATAACACAATAACCATTGATCAAATATATTGACTAACGAGAAATTCTATTAAAGGATAAGTGGATTTTGAACATCCGTGTACTGTTAATTTATTTATGCTTTTCATGGTAATACTGCTATTTGTTTTGTGGTTAATTTTGTGGTATTTAGTTGAAAATATATTTCGAAAGTTGTATATTATTGGCTCGTGATAAAATATATATTATAGGTAAAATTTATTATTAGTGTAGTCTTTTTTTTCTGAAGTTTTCTTTCATGATTTCGAATAGTACTATATTTTCTGTTTAAAATGATTTTTTACATTTTACTATGCGATTTTTCTTTACCGAAATATACTACTTCGAAGATATATGTAGTAAAGTTCATTGTATCTACTATACTACACTCTATTAACAAAAATATCATATCTTCAAACTAGTAAGTACATCTCGGCTAAAAAAATCATACAGTAGAAAGTTAAAACTCATTTTAAAGAGGAAAGATAATACTATTTGTTACCGTGACCGAAAACTTTAGAAAAAAATTACCTACTTGATAATAAATTCTTTAACATTGCCAATATAGTCATTTTTGGGACTTTTAGGTTAGAATATCTCAAAACCCTGACGTGATGAAACCAATTGGGCAACAAATTCGGCTTCGGCATGCCAAAAGCCTCCTAAATTTTCTATTCAGATCTTTGTTATATTACAAAAGTAATTTTTTATTGAATAGTGTTATTAGTATAGTATTTCGCATACTTCAAATTTTATTTATATTCTATGAATTATTTTAAACTAACAGTTACATATATATCTTTTTAAATTAATTCAATTATTTCAACTGTCAATGAACCGATTCTAAAACTGATTTATTCACTTAAGTTACTTTCGAATTTATCGTCAACAAAAAAAAGGATAAGAAGCAAAATCTGCTGACAAACAAAAAATAAAAAAGCTTGCAGCCAGTTTCATCATCGCAACGAGATCAGAGTTGTCAGAAACTGTTATGTTCACTATGATCCACTTTCTTATGTAATCTCATTCCATCACAGACACACACACACACACACACATTTATATGCGTACGTAAAAGTCGTGATGTACTGAATAAAAGTTCATCTGGTGGACAACTTTCAATGATACTCTACCTATTTGTTGCATGTACCTACCTACATTATGCAATTTTAGTTCATGTAAATATATTAAATGATTTGATCGTGTATTTGTATTTTTGTTATTTATTTTTTATAGTGGATAATAACAAGTTTATTATCTCATTAATTCAGAAATGATGACTTACTAATTTTTATTACATAATGCAATAATTGTAATCTTTATATAATAAATCTTTGCACAGGTAATAAACTGTCGAAATATGTCCTACATAAAAACAGTATACTACATCTTTTTGTGGTAGTTATGTATATTTAAAGAGTTTGATTAGGTACTATTTTGTGGAATCAATTATTGTTTATCCAGAAATGGATAATGGTTCTTAAAAGCCAATGGTGTGAGCATTTCTTTGATATCTCCTCTCTTTTATGAGATACTCGTAAGAGACACGATTCAAATTTTGAATGATATTATAAGTAAAAATGCACATTGTATTATTATATACAGTTGACCCCGAAAGAAAGTGTTTAATAAATGTTTTTTTTAATTAATGAACCACCAGTTTCTACCTTGTTTAATTTTTGTTAGGGAAGTCTGTACAGTGGTACAATATAATTTTATACTATGCTACTTTTTGACTTATAATATTATTCAACATCTTATTCAATCTTGTCTCTATCTCTTAAATCACTTAAATGTGAGGAGATATTGAAAAAATATTTGACACAACTTGTATATTTCAAAAAATATGAAAGTCCATAAGTTTCTGGAGTATTTGGAAGCTAATTACTCTAAAATAATGAATGAAATGTTTAAAACAGGGCAAATTACTAATTTTTCGAAAACAAATTATTAAATGAATATGAGAAGTAAACGATAATTTATAAAACAATAGTCTTATAATGACACGACAGCAAGATGGAAACAACTTAATGTCATTAACAGTAGTACTGCCCATCACAGCCTGCTATTTCTAATTACAAATAACAGACTGGATTGCATCCGAGCCGCGTTGCTTAGCAACATGCAAATATACATTACACATACATACATAGTTACACGTATACGTAGAATCGCTAATTCCAAGCAAGTTTTAGCGTAAATTAACATCAAGTGTTTTGAACAGTGTTATGCTAATAGGTTGGTATCCGTGGTTGTGTATTGCGGTGTGAATATAGCGTAACATGCATATGGTGCCGTAGTTAACTTTAGATTATTTTTTATTTCTTGTAGAGATTTAATGTTTTTGGAAGTAACTTTTTGTGATGCTTGTGGGATATTTTAATTTTGAATTAAATAGTAGTTTTTGCAACTTTATGAGTAATAATTCATAGCAATGAAATGAATAAAAAACGAATCGATTCGTCCATTGAAAAGATTCTTTAAAATAAACGAAACATGTTTAATACACAAAGAGAATTATTCGCGGAAGGGGGGGGGGTGACACTTGCTCCTCCCCATTTCTAGATATGAACTAACCTAACATAATCTAATATAACGTAAATGAAACATGTTATTTTAAAAAATGTGAAGTATATTCATATAATATTTTATCATATAATTTTATTTATGAAAAGAAAAACGCCTCTTACATTAGTGAACTAAATTTCCAAGCTGTTGACCACATTGTCATATTTTCGTACTTGACTTTTCAACTCTCTCGACTCTTCTTCAGAAGTATTACTGAAACACTTTTGAAGAAGTCTCCAACATGAGAGCTGTAACGTCAAGTAAGAAAACACGACAATGCGGATAACAGCCCATTAAACTTAGCTCATATTGACGGCAACTAAAGTCTTCAGAAGAAAATTTTTAGGTTATTTGTTTTATAAGATCCCTTAGAAAATACATTACATCGTAAAAAACATTATCTAAATAAAGAACAAATTGCATTTATTTATATACAGATTCCTGTATAACGCTATACCGTTTTATATTCTTGCATTTCAAGCAACTGTAAATAGTATTTGTACTATTCACACTCAAGCGCACATATATCTGTATATCTAAATGGTATTTCTGCAAAGTAGTAACGACGAAACTGCATCCGAGAAACTATTTGCTGAAACACATTTGGTTCTAGTTACATTGCATCGAGACCGGTCTCGTTGTGCGGCAACGGGATTTTACAAAAGAATCGTCATATTTCATTCATGAACCGGTTGTCTGTAATACGGAAATGGAATGCAGACTTCCTTTACATAATGCTCTGTTATTCTATCTCCTCTATTTGATGCCAGGAACGCAATAAGGTTCATTTAACATATATTACCCGTTTGTATCTAAATCAAAGTGCTTTCAGTTCAGTAATTTGGTTTTAAATTTGTGGTTTTATCGTTCAAAAATAGTCATTTCCTTACTAATTGAATATTCAATATAAGATTATTATATTATTTTTACTCAAAATTAAAGTACTTTTTCAATAAAATTTCTTATTTTCGAAGGATGAAACTTGTAGGAAATGTTATCTACTATTCGAATTTAATGGTATTTTTACAATATTGAATGTTTTTTATAACCGCACGCAGTTGACTCAAAAAATAATATTTTTTTAGAAAATCTTGTCAGCCTTAAAACGTATTGAAATTTGGGGAAAGATAAAGCATCGACATGCAAAACTATCAAAATTGCAAAAAATCAAATTTTCTAATTTTTTTTAGACAACTGCGTGTATATTCATAAAAAAACAGCCAATAACATAAAAACATCCCTGAATTCGAAAATTAGATCAAATTCTTTCACTTTTCATCCTTTGTATGTCCAAAAATCGTCATATTTAATCTAACGACAATTCTTCAAAAATTAGTAATACTTTAGAAAAAAAACATACTGTTCTTGCTGATTTTTTTTATAAAAAAACATCTTCATTATAAATATCGGATACTGTCATTCAAACTGAAATCGTACAAACTAAAATACAATCAAGAAAACCCTTCTACAAGTGAGAGCTAGACAAAGTTTCAGAAAATATCCTTTTTCCATTAATATGAGTTTAAATCAGAACAAAAGGTACAAAAAGTACATATTTCAAGCTTCAAAATGCTTTTTGAATTGTCGTTTTGCTATTTAATGACGTAGATTCGTCACAGATAGTAGTTTAATATAATTAAAGAGAGTTGTAGATCCGTCGTTAATCGAGGTACTACTTTATCATTATTAATAAAAATTCTATAATATTATAAATATTTTCATTTGCTACATTCTCTTATAAAAGATTTCATTTCATTTTGTTTGTCTATGGATTTTAACAAGCAGAACAATACAAAACAAATCCATAGACAGCATAGAGATTTTGATTTGATTCTGCTTGCAAGCAAGTTGTTTATAATATTTCTTATTTCGCTTTGTTAGTATACTTATAAAAGTGAAGAAATCTTATTAAAAACATCATAATATTTACTCATGCTGTGATTGCAATTAAGAGTTTATGTAAGAATATTTCTTGTATTTTTATCCGTCTGGAGTAAAAAGTACCATTGACAGCTTGTAACTATGTAAAGAAATTAAGAAAGTAATCTATGTAGTTGTTTTGCCATAACATCAGAAAATATCACTACCATATACACAATTAATAATTAATAAGAGTTGGAAATTGAATTCTGAATATCGATAAATGTTTGTATATAGAGTAAAACTTACTAGGGCTGCATGACAAACGAAACCACTTGAATTTTAACGAGACTATATCAACTTTATTTTTTCGTATCGTATTGTGTGCAACCTTAGTCAATAAAATACTATATTTTATATAACTTTTATTCGTAAAGTTTTAATATCTTTTAACAAATAAATGGGCGCCTCAAAATGGTAAAAATATTACTTACACCACTATGGTTTTAAGACGCTCAAATGTATCATAGTTTTGTCATTTTATAATAAATTGATTTAAAGAGGTTTGAATCATAAGTGTAATAATAATTTTTTTAGTTTTTAACTATTAAAAAGTTAAAAAAAAGTAAGTTTTTTAACAAAAATTATCTTAAAGGGGATAGTCACTGTGACGGGTCAAAAAATTGTCAATGTTTGGGAATTTTTTTCACAGATATAACTAATTATTTTTTTGATTTAGATAAAGGACGTTTTATTATGTATATATTCAATTTATTTAATATCAATTTTTATTGAAAAATATTTTAAATATTTACAAAGTTATGAGCCTCGATGTGACGACCAAAAAAAATATTTGTCTCTATGGTTCACTCGAAATTTCGAGAAGGGTTATATGAAAAAAATAAATAAAATTTTTATCAATATCTATATAAATGTAGCTATCGTTGCACGTAACCGTTTTTTTTTTTTAATTTTCTTTTTCACAAAATGGCGATCGTTTGAATTTTTTTTTTCATTTTGAGACCTATTTTTTTATTAGAGCGGTTTTAAAAAAATAGTAATTATCGAAATTTCAAAAATCGACTACGTGCAACGATAGCTACTACAATTACGAAAATTATTTAAAAAAAATTGAAATCGATTCATTGAGGAATGCTTTTGTTATGTCATAACCGGCCGCGCTACCTCCTCTCACTAAATTGACTGTAACTCCATCAATTTTCGGAATTTAAACTCAATTTTTTGTATACATATTTATGAATATGTATACTTTAAAAAAATATAAGAAAAAAAAATTTTTTTTTCCGTTACAGTGGCTTTCCCCTTTATATTACAAACGGTTTAAAGAGCTTCTATTTGTGTTTCATTAATTTCTTATACATATTTATGTATATCATTAAAACCTTGGGTGTAATCTATATTACATACACGACATTACATACACTGTGTAATGTAATTAAATAAAACGCCAAATATGCGAACAACTTACATAAACGAACTCGAAAGCAAATAAATGAGATGTGTTTAACTTGTCTACATTTCAAATGACTACAGCAGAGATTGGATAGCTTTAAATTTGTCTTTCAATGAAATATTTCAAGACTCGATGCACTTTATGATTAAATTTATTGACATTGAATGCGATGTTTGAGAATTTAAACTAATTTTGGAGAAAGCATTACCTATTTAATTTGAATGATGATATTTTCAATTTATAGATAAATCAAATTTAAATTACCTATTTAATTTAATTATAAACTGCTGAACATTATTTTATAGCAAACCCGTCACTTTTCATTCGATTTCTTGATATCAATGAGATTCTAGTACATATTACTGAATGCACTATCAGTAGAATACGATAATTTTGTATCATGCGGGTAAGGGGTGGAAAGGGAAACTAATAATTTAACCAAAAACGAATTGTTACATAATCTTTTATTTTAATATTTAAGAGAAAAGCACCATTGCCCCTGGTAACCCTCTTCGTTTTTAGGGTTCCGTAGAAAACTAGAAACCCTTATAGTTTCTCCATGTCCGTCCGTCTTCAAAAATTTTGAGATAATAAGATGAAATTTGGTATACGGTCGTAGATTAATGTCCCAAAAACAAAAATGATAAGATTTTTGAAAATAAAATTTTTTTAGACCCCCCTTTCATAAAATGAAAAGTGTTTTCAAAAAATAATTTTCACCTACACCATTGAGTGGGTTGTCGTTAGAAAGGTCTCCTAAAATGCAACAAAAAATGTATTCGAGTTTTTTTATTTTAACCCTTTAATCACGATGTATTTGCTCTCCAAAGTCGTTAAAAAAGCGCCCCCCCCCCCCTCTATTTTCTGAACTCTCAATTTAAAAATCTGAAAAAATTCCAGAATGTAGCTTTTAATTAGTACTTTCACTGAAAATTATAACGAACATTCTCAAAAATATTTTGAACCCCCCTTCTATAGACTGAAAAGTGAATTTTTTTTATTTTTCCCCACTTACCCCATTGAGTGGGGTGTCATTTAATAGGTCTCCTAAAATGCAATAAAAAACGTCAAATAACTTTTTGATTTTAACCCTTTAGTCGCGATATATTTGCTTTTTAATGTCACTGTCAGAGCGTCCCCCCCCCCTCTATTTTCTAAACTATCGATTCAAAAAATCTGAAAAAAATTCAGAATGTAGCTTTTAATTAGTACTTTCACAGAAAATTATAACGAACATTGTCAAAAATATTTTGGACCCCCTTTTCATAGATTGAAAAGTGAACTCACATTTTTTTCATTTACCCCATTGAGTGGGGTGTCATTTGATAGGTCTCATAAAATGCAATAATAAAAGTCAAATGACTTTTTGATTTTAACCCTTCAGTCACGAAAATTTTGAAAAATACTTTTTTTATAAATCGTAGTGAGAATGACTACGGAACCCTATCATGTGCGTGCCCAACACGTACTTGCCCGTTTTATTTTATGTTAAACAACTAGAATTATGCATTTTCCTAAAAAAAATATAAAAAAATCAAATACCTGTAACTTGGGTGAAATTGATCACAATTAAGTTTTTCAAAATATAAATGAAAGCATGAAATCTCTATATTAAGGATCCTTAAGAAAAATACATCCTCATGTATATGTTAAAAAATTACAACCAGTAAAAGGTTCACCGAAATATATAGAAAAAAATTACACTCTGCGAAATTTTTTGGTGCTTCTTTTGACCTATGACTTTTAAGATAATAAAAATAAAATATTTTGAAAGATTCTCAAAGTAAAGATATCAAGCTTTAGTTTTCTGTTTGAGAAATTTCATTATGATATTTTTTTCCAATGTTACCACTATTTGAATACTGCTCAATATTTTTTTAAAGAAAATATATCCCTCCTCCAAAACCGTTCTGCATTAAACACAGTTGTGAAAATCTCCCCCCCCCCAGGTAAATAAAAAGTAAGCATTTATGTACATACTATAAACATATAATTTGTCTAAAAAATGAACTATATATTATAAATTAAAATGTTGCATTAAAAATAAATGTTTGAATTATAAAAACTGTACCTAATTACAAACGGCTATGTATGTATACTATACATGTAGAAGCCGTATGTGTGATAGTTTTTACTAATTTCTCTGTGACGTGCGATTATACTTTCGACAAAATACAATCACAGATTCCAGTCGCAGTTCTTTACGATGTTTTTATAATTGCGCTCTTCTCCCATTGTGCATTTCAATGGCATAGCTCTGAACTCAAAGAGAAAATACTGCATTCTTCGTGCTTTTTTCCGCAGATTTATATTTACAGTTTAACTAAAATGGTGTCTGCTGTTCAAATCGACGAATTTTACTTTTTGTTGAAGTTCTATTTGAGATTAATGATGATCTTTCAGGATAGAAAAAAATTTGTAAAAAAGCATATTTTAAAAATAACTTTAAAATCAATTGTTTAGATTCTCATACAATTCTGGCTCGGGCTATATTATGGTGATACTATAATGTATTTTGTTTTATGGAAAGACTATATACAATAGTATAGTAAGAGAAGACTTTGTGAAATACATGTAAAATGTAAGTACAAGTGAGGTTAAGTTACAAAAATAATAATGATCAAAATATATTTAAATTGTGCACATGTTATCGAATACTGTTTAGAAAAAATATGAAGAAAAACAATAATCAAAATGTTGTTAAATGTAGGAGAGAGGAGAGATTTATATAGCATTGAATTATGTAAAAATGTAACTTGGAATCGTTGAAAGCACATTTTTATTCTGTAAGCCATGCAGTCACTAAGGACTTCTTTATTTATATAGATAGATTAAAAATAATAAATTAATTTTTATTAAAACAATCATTTAGTGTTCTTTATTAATTAAATAATATTATTAAAATTTTGAAATATTGGCAAACTAACTCAAAACATAATTTCTAACACATTTCAAGTAATTTTCAAAGAAATTGATAATCTATATATTACTAAACGTTTTGATCTAATTGTCTATACTCTTGAAAAAATCCTATGTACTACCACACATTTTTTGTTATTGATATATACTCAACATTCTGCTATACGACGGCATCGGTAATTCAAAAATTCCACTACACGACGGCTAAAGGGGCACCCATCACCACGCCGACTTTAACGTTGATGGGTGAATTTAAACGCGCAGAAATATAGCAGTCACGGCGGTATTATAGTGGGGATGGGGGAAGGACGATGGTTAGAACTGTCGGCACATTGTGTAATGGAGCGGTCGTGTAGTGGATGGTCGTATAGCAGAGTGCTGAGTAATATGTACACTCAGTACTTTGCATGTGTGCATATTATATATAATACTATATTAAATATGTTTTTCAAATAAATTATAAATAAACATACCTACCACGAATAACTAATTAAAATATTAATAGTATAAAACTCGATGCTATTATTGCAGTGGATACTAGTTAAATGTTTAAATAATTTCATACAATACCAACATTCTATATTCTGCAAGAGAGAAGCGTATTAAATAGTAATTACAGTATTTACTACATGGAATAATAATAGTTAATACCGATGCAATGTATACTTCCTTCCTTATTTACAACTGTCAATGCTTTATAAGTATTTTATAATGCAATAGGATGGGTTTACTATTATTGATTGAATAAAATCAACTTTCTTATAAACGATATGGGATGTTTTATTTATTTATTATAATTATATACGGGTGTCCAAGATAAGCGTGCAATGCATGGGGATATCCTAAACGGTAAGAGATACAGATGTGGTTAAATGAGATGAATTATTTGTAAGAAAGGGGTGAGTATTACAACATCAAAAAATATTAATAATTTTATGTGGTTCAGGCGGTATACCAAAAAAACTGAAAATTCGGAATTTCTTTAAATGACTATAACTTTTTTGGCAAAGTAGATAGGTACTTTTTGTTTACGGTTTCTTAAAGCACTTTTTTGTTTAAAATTGTTTGGTGTATTCGGAATTTTTATATCACTTTTAGTTTCCGAGTTACAAGCCCTAACTTTAGTTTTTCTTATGGGCCGCCAAGTTGGCTATATCATATTTGAACGTGTTTTTTACTCTACTTTACAACGATATGTCACATGACATACTTATTATAGAAAATAAGTCGAAGTACTAAATACTGGTGATATTTATAAAGTATTTTATTACAAACATTTAAGTAAGCCATGAAAAACAAAAATTGTTAAACAAAAATCGCAATAACAACAATGAAAATAACAAATGCATATTTAAAAACAATAAACTATTACAAAAAAAAGGTTTTTACTTTTTTTTAATAATAAGTATGACATGTGACATATCATTGTAAAGTAGAGTAAAAAACAAGTTCGAATATGATATAGCCAACTTGGCGGCCCATAAGAAAAACTAAAGTTAGGGCTTGTAACTCGGAAACTAAAAGTGATATAAAAATTCTGAATACACCAAACAATTCTAAACAAAAAAGTGCTTTAAGAAACCGTAAACAAAAAGTACCTATCTACTTTGCCAAAAAAGTTATAGTTATTTAAAGAAATTCCGAATTTTCAGTTTTTTGGGTAAACCGCCTGAACCACATAAAATTATTAATAATTTTTGATGTTGTAATACTCACCCCTTTCTTACAAATAATTCATCTCATTTAACCACATCTGTATCTCTTATCGTTTAGGATATCCCCATGCATTGCACGCTTATCTTGGACACCCTGTATTTTGATCTTACTTTCATTTTTTAAAGTGCGTATATTGTACATACCTATATTATTGTAATTTCAAATATATGTTATTTAAACTGTTTAATTTAAAGCTACTGTATAAGTTTGGCACGCCAATTTTGAATTATTAAATTTTTGGCTTCTTTCACTTTTCTGAAATGTCTCAAGGAGTAGTGGGAAACGATAAAAAATTGAATCAAAGGTTCAAAAACTAGAAATTATCAGCTTTAAAATGTGTTTCAGAACATCAAAATCCATTCAATTTTTACAAAGATACAGCTGTTTAAAGAAAAATTTAAAAAATCAAATGCATTTTATGCGTTAATATTCGATTGCTTGGTGGCACGGGTTAAAAATATCCAATCACTTTAAAATTTTGTATACATTATTTTTTTCGTACCTTTAAGAAGTTTGGGGGGGTGATCTTAAAGACATTCGAAAATAAGTAAATTAAGGGCCACCCTAATAAATATACAGAATCTTAAGACCTAAATAACTTATTCTAGAAAACACAATCAAGAATATCAATATTTCTATTAGACGTATTGATCAATGAATGCATAATTAAATAATCTGAACTAACCAAGTATCGATGTTCTAAAATTGTAAAATATCATAAATAAAAAATGGAGTTAGAAATGAATCGCGCTGTAACTTTTTAATATTAATTAACACGAAACTACCAATTTATTAAGCTGATATGAAAATGTAATTAAAATTAATTGAATAATAACTTAATTCATTAAAATTAAAACGGACACAATTTTGTTGGAAACAATAGTTTATTTTCACTTTACAATTAAATAAAATGAATAAATTAAAACTTGTTCAGTACGAGTACCGTGAATTTAATAAGAACTATTAAAAAGTTAATCAAATCAGTCACACAGATTATTTACATTAATTTCTCTCAATAAATTGTCTGCAGGAACAAAAATAATATTGATAAATAAATAAAGAAACAATTGTTTGCTAGTTTTCTTTAAAATCATTTACTTTTTGCCCCCTCCCACCTCTCCACCTTAAAAAGAATAATTTAGCGTATTCATAAAGTGATACATGAGCGGAGAATTTTGGGAAACACTATATAAATTGCAAATGTTATAACAATTTTTTTATTAATTTACTTTAAAATCATTTACTTTTTGCCCCCTCCCACCTCTCCGCCGAAAAAATAATAATTTAGCGTATTCATAAAGTGATACATGAGCGGAAAATTTTGGGAAACACTGTATAAATGGCAAGTGTTATAACAATTTTTTATTAATTTACTTTAAAATCATTTACTTTTTGCCCCTCCCACCTCTCCGCCGTAAAAAGAATAATTTAGCGTATTCATAAAGTGATACATGAGCGGAGAAATTTGGGAAACACTGTATTAAATGGCAAGTGTTATAAGATCCAGTGTAGTCTAACAGCGGAAATAAATAAGAGTTATTTACAATCAAAATTTAAAATGCCATTTATACGAATTAAATGCAAATAAAATTAATAGTTCGTTAGTTATTAATAAGGACGTTAATTAATTATTATATGATTAATCTGTCTATTATTTTCAACCCTGCGTTTATTGTATACCAGGGGTAGCCAACAAGTTGATAAATAAAAAATAATAATTTCTATAAGCATTTTTCAATAAAGAGCAACAAAATTCATATATCAGCAGTATCTGATATAAAAATACCTAGTAACCAGTAAATGAAAGATAATTAACTAACTACAGTAACTAGAAACCGGTTATAACGACATGGAAGGGACTGGTCGTCGTAAAAAACGGATAGTCGTAATAACCGGTAAAAATGGGAAAATATGGGATCCAGTTGCACTTTTATTTTGAGTCGTTAAAACCGATACGTCGTATTAACCGATGCCATTATAACCGGTTTCTACTGTATTATGTTTTCTATTGACTAACATTTTTTATTCTAATTTACTCAAGACAATACTTTTAACTAGAAACCAAGATTTGAATCTATCAGATAGACATTTTTAAGATTTTTAAGATTTGAAATAAATCTTGGTTTCTGGATATAAGATTTGGTCGTTCTATCGATCAATGTTTCTTCGTACATTTCAATGTAGGTAATGTGTGACGAAACGTCGGCTGATAGAACGATCAAACTGCAACTGTTTATATTCAGAAGGATCTATTAGATGATTTTGTATAAAATTTAGGAATACAAATAAAATGACTTAATTAAAACTTACGTTTAATTAACTATCACATGCGATATGATCCAGCTCTTATGTCCAATAATAACAATAACACAATAGAGAAAGCACGAGTATCACGTGTGTTCTTTCACAGATATATCGTGTTTTGTTAACACTGTAACCCGACAGACACAACTGACATAATGATTTCTCTTCGGATGTAAGTAAACTTTTTACTCAAGTCTCCCTACCTTAGATCCGCGGAACTTTTTCCAATAGTGAATGTTCTCTTAAAATATTGTATTATTGCAATATATTTTGTTATGGAGTATGTATAAGATTTATGTGTTTAAAATAGGGGGGATGGTATTTTTTGACCCTTCTTTAAACTACTTTTTACGCTTGCTTTAATTTTATTGGAATAAATTAAATTTGATTTATTATGTAATATTTAGTTCAATTATTATTTTTTAAGTGAACACATTTTATTACTATTAATAATATTTGATGATAATGATATGATTTCCCTAGTAGACTCTTTTGGCAACTGCCTAGGGTCTCGAGGTAAGGGGAAGCTTGAACTGGCAAAAGGAGCTCAGTTTTTATTCTTTAACCCTCGGAGTACACACCTATTTTTTCAATCTACTAGTACACTCTGGGTCAATTTGACCCTGCTTACTTTTTGATCGCCTATAATTCCGTAACTACGAAACCTTTTGACTTACAAAAATTCAAAGGTATACTTTGACTCATGGTAAATGAATTTATAAGTGTTACAAATACCTTTGAAGTATTCAACATACTTAAAAAAAATCGCGAAAAATGTAAAATACCTGAGTGCTATTCACGATCAAAGTCGGTGTATGGGTCAAATTGACCTACAAGAGGCTCCGAGGGTTAAACAACTCGGATAACTATACACACTTAAATTGTTTGTAGAACAAAAAAGGTCTTCAGGCTTTGTGATGAGAAAAAATTCTCTAATTTTGTTTATAGGTACCTACATACATTTTTGAAAATACATCTTCTCAGTTTTGGATTTTTTACATTTCAATTATAGTCAATATATCATTTGGTTCATAACCCTGGTAATATTTAATTGATGCAACATACGTGTTACAATATTTTATAATAAATGTTTTCAATAGGTTATTTTTCCGATTATGAAGAAAGTGGAAATTTTATTTCAAATAACGCACACGCACCATAAACGATGATGATTATATTTTTTTCATTAAATGTTACAAAAGATATTTCATAACTCAATTTTGTTTCACTAAAAATGATTACTTATGAATCATTGCAAGAATATCCTACTTAAATTAGACAAAAAAAAATCAAGCGAAATCGTCGGCGTAAATTTTTATGATGCATAAATTTAACCTTTTCATCGACATTTTGCTTGTAATTAGTATTTGATAAAATTTTATTTTTAATAAATAATTTTCCTAACGATTTTGTGCTTTGAAAATTTGCATTTTGTCTTGCTGGTAACATTTAAGATATCATAAAGGAGCTTAAAGCAAAGTATCAAACTTATATGACAGTTCTCTTGGAGTTTCATGAAGACTTTGATAAGTTGTGGGGTATTAAAACAGTGGTAATATTATGAAAATTATTTTATACGATCAGAGTCGCCAACTGTATTTACAATACGTTGAAGTATCACTACTCTAAATTCCAAAGCAAATCTATAGATACTATCACAAAATTAATACCTCAGAGTGCTTGTAAGCTAGCAAATTTTGCTAGCCCCTTTAAGTTACCGGACATATGTAAATGTGTGAAAAAAAGACGTTATAATATAAATATGTACCTATTTATATTATTTTAAATTCTAAAGAGGGTATCATAACCCCATATTATATTTTAATGAATATCAATATATTATGTTTTAATATCTTTTAAGTATTCGTGCAGAGAAAGGTATATTGACTAAACAATATAGATTTAAAATGTTATAAACATTTATGAAATAAACTTCATGCTGTGTTAATTTTTACGAATGATTCACTTTACATTTTTTTCTATAATTAATCTTTCACTAATATATTTAATTTATTCAAAAAAATGAAAGGTACAAATTTTTATACATTGCAAAGAAAGCTGATTGTAATAACAATACAGTAGTTAGATATACTTTAATTTTTTTCATTAGATCTCGCTTTTGTTAAAAATTTATTATTATCACTGACATCACTTTTTAACCATCCATTAATATTTCTTGGCTTCTGGGCATACTAGTACTTTTATATGTATCGTGAAACCATTATAACAAAAAGTTATGGTCATTTTAAATATTGCATATTGAAATATGCAAAAATATGACTTTTAATAATTAAAAATTAATTTCTAAAATATTGTAAGAAATTCATGAATTAATTTTAATTTTTTAAGGTTCGACTGTTAAAAATGCAAAACCAAAACGTACACTGAACCGCTATAATTCAGTGCATTGTGAACCGAAACCGAATTAAAATCGTTAACAGTTCGCAGATTTGATTATAATAAAATTGCATATATTATAACTATTCGAATTGATTAATTTAATGTTAATGAAGCTAGAATATTACATACACATAAATACAAAAGTGTTTTAATCAATTTAACCGAATCAACATTATATCGTCAGTAAACACTTAAACAGTCCTTTTGAAGAAAATGGTAATTATTTCCAAAATTTATAGCAATTAATTATAATTTATGTGATTTGTATTTCCTCTTGTAGAAACCGGAATGAAAATGTTTGAAAATTTTCTCGTTATTTTTTTTCTGTGCTACTATAAAATGCTTGACTTGACATTTAATTTATTATTTTTTGATTTTATGTTCTTGTTTTGACTACCCGAGAAAATGATCTTGATCTGTATTTTGAAACAAAATCACATTTGTTCACTGGTTTTTGGTCTGTGAAGACCTGCAAAGATTTACAACGATCTATATAAAGATCTCTGAAGATCATTATAAATTAATTAATTTTCAACGTTTCAATCTCTATGATCTTTAGAGATCTTTGTAGATCTTTGCAGGTCTCCACAGACCAAAAACCAGTGAAAAAATATGATGTGAAATATGAAAAGAAGGTATTCTTTGAAAGTTTTTTTTTTTATATTTGAGTAAAGCCCAACTAAAATGTTAAAAATATAATTTCTCTCATTGTAAAAGGACATGCAGAATATGGTTTAATTTTATAAGAGGTATAAGCAAGGGCGCCAACTTGATCTATTCCAGAGAGTGAAAGATTTGTTTTGGTAGTATTTGATAAATGGAAAATCTATCAAACATTCTTGTTTTTGATTATAGATCAATTTATCTACATTTTCTAATAAAATTTTCAAAACATTTTTTTATAACGATTCTTTAAACAATTTGTTTTGCAGAAAACATTTTTATTAAATTAAAATTTTAGTGATGCATTTAACTCAACATTAATAAATTAGTACATAACAGTGTCCTTATATTAAAAAAAGAAATTAGATAAAATTGTTTACTTAAAAAAAGCAGGGGAAACCTATGCCTATACACTCCCTATTCCTACTTGCATAATTTAAACATTTTTTGTTAATTTACTCTTCAAATAAAAAAATAAATAAAAATTAAGTGTATCTCATACGATACTTAATTTTATTTTTGTTCATTATACCTAATTCATTTTGACTTCTGAAAAGCTTTGTCAAACATTTAGATAGTCTCAAAGATTTCAAAACAGAATTACCCACTAGTCATGATGAAGCAAGATGTGAATGTACTGTTCAAGATCAATTATTTATTTATTATACAAATGTTATTATTTAATATCCTATTTATCAGATTTAGTTATGCTCGAGTTAACACTAGTGTTAATTATGTCTTTGTGTCTTCAGTTCAGTAAAAGAATACACCAGTACTTTACAGTACCTTTCATTTGACCTTCAAAGATTTCATTGTCAAGCTTTGTTATTTATTTTATTTACATATTATATATCGTTGTTTTTTTGTTTAAAGTGATGTTTTCTTATGGGTATTAAATTAATTCTACCAATGGTTAAAAAAAGTAGTTATCCTTCGGATTGAACTTAAAATTATTTGTATTATTTTAAATAATTTTGATGAATTGTAAATTATATCGAAAACATCGATTTAATGAAACTTTATTTTTTGTTTAAAAGTATTATAAAGAATTTGCTCTCAAGCTAACGCTACGGTTATAATGAATGATATGATTTATATGAATGACCTTGACGCTTGTTCGTTTAGTTTAAAAGCAGTGGTGACAAGAGTATGTACACTACAAAATGCATATATCATTTACGTTATTATACATTTATTTCCACAACTCTAAAATTCCGAGCAAATTCATAACGATTTGACACCTCGCAGGTAAAATAGCGTAACTTACAATTAGCTTCTGTTCTAGAGGTTAATACCCGACATTATAGTTGTAAATCGGTTTGATTTTTTATTTATTTTGTAACAAAAAGCTCTATAAATTTTAACACCAAACGTTTTAAAATAATTTTATACATAGATAATTATTGAATGTAAATAACTGATCAGTTACTCTTAAGTATATGAGTTTGAGCTGCAAACGGAACGAGACAATCTCTTGTCTCGTGGAAAATGAAGTCATCTTGTCGTGAAAAGTTTTAGGCCGGTCTCGTCTGGTATTTTTATTATTAAAGCCTGTTACAAACCAGGGAAAACTGTCAATCAAACGATTCTATGGAATTTCATTTGATTTCTTTTTTTGTATTAACTAATATATCGTCACTTGATGCGTATACTAACTAGTATAATATTTAGTAACATGTGTATGAGAAATAAAGTAACCAGTGCGTTAAAAAACAATTAAAATAATTAATTATGTTTACTCAAATATGAAATTTGTTATTTTAAGTAATTAAAGATTATGTGTGATATAGTTTTTAAATTAGAGGTATGAAAATCCATTCTTAATTAATTAATTATCGAAGTTAAAAACTTTCATAAATAGCACGTAATTACTTAAAGATTTCTAACATCTATTTAAAAAAGAGGAGCTTAAAATCATCATATTTATTATCAACAATACAACAAGAGCACAAACTAATGTTTTTTTTTTAGACTGGGGTAATGCAAAATTTATTTATTTTTTAATAAATAAGGACGAATTTTTCTAACTGTTATTTTTCTTAACTGTTATTTCGTTTCGATCTTATTTCGTAGAAATGTTTGCTATCTCGTCTCGGTCTCGTATCGTTACGTAAATAAAAAAGTTGGTCTCGTCTCGTAGACGTGGCTGAGACGAAACGAATGGTATCGTTTCGACGTGTAGCCTATAATACCTTCCTTAAAGTGTGTGCTATTTGTTTACAGAAAGAAGTTCTGAATTAACACAGTTAATTTTTTATTTTGTAACTACTGTATTTTCGAATTTCAAATGTAGATTTTAATCTTTTCTAATAAGAAAATAATTCATTAACATAAACATTACTTGCGTGTCACAATAAATGGTTATTTATTAATTAAAAACAATTTACAAATATGTAGACAAGTGTATGAAAAGAAAAAGTGCGTATTTAGGTAATAATATTAATAATGTAAATTATTTCAGTTTATTGTTTTTACTTTTTTTTAAATACCTTCCGTGTGTTTTAATTTTAATTCAACATGACATGCTTTTTTTCCTAATATCACAATTATAATTACTTTTTGTTTATTCTAAAAATGATTTTAAGTAAAATTTTTTGACACCATATCCGGGGGCTTTGAATTACTGGTGTGACGATATTAAAAATTTTTTCAGTTCATCAATTTTTGTACATATTTATTTAGTATTTTTTTTTTCAAATTCCTCATCGATTTGTTGTCTCTATACGCATAATTATACAAATATTTTTGTATCTATTGGTTCTATGATTAAAATTGTTATTATATTATGTTATATTATGTATATAAGATTAGAAAATAACCTACAAGAAAGATCTTATATCTTTTTTTGTACACATAAAAAAACTGTATTGGACCAAGAAAACTTTGTTTTGTATATAACGAAAACAATATTTTCTTAATATAAGAAACATACTCTTAATCCAACTACGTTATTCCTTCGTTCAAGAATACTATAGTTGGGTTAAGAGATTATTGCTTATCTTAAGAAAATACTGTTTTCGTTATATACAAAACAAGGTTTACTTGGTTTGAGAAATCATTTCTACCAGTGTACAAGTAATCATTTTCACATATTAAGGCTTTTAATCTATAGGTTGATTCAGGACTGGCATTCTAAATTTTAACAGTGGATCGAGGCAGTTATTTTAACCCTTAGCTGCTCCACTTTTCCAGAATAACATACCTACCACACTGGGGTCACCTCGTACCCCAGTGACTAAAATGCTAAATACTCGTAAGATATTGAATATTTTAATTCAATAAAATTCTTCTATCATCTTTGAACGATACGGAAATCATTCCAATCGGTTATTTAAAAAGATATATAATATTTAATATATTTAAAAAATTGAAAACCTTGTATAATTTAAACAGTTTTTATTTTAATATTTTTAAAAAATTGAAAACTTTGTAAAATTTAAACAGCTTACATTGACGTTGAAAAAATGTGGGGCGCATGGTACCCCACAGTGACAGCAAAGGGTTAACAGGGTGGCCAGTTTATGAAAACCGGGAAATGTCAGGGAAAAGTCAGGGAATTTGGTTGAAGTCAGGGAATTTTTTGTAAAAATGCAAAAATCATAAAAATTTACGCAAATATTTAAACAGCTATCTATTAAAATTTAAATATAAACATGCAAAATTTTCAAAAAACTTCTATTTTTAACACAAAATTATGTTTTATCGCGTGATCTATTTTTAGTAAATGTACCACACTCACACTTTAAGCAAAGGTTCATTTGTTGATGTATATATTAATGATTTTTAACAGTGATGATATTAATTTATTACGTGATTTGTTACCGAAAATAATATTTTTATTAAACACAATTTTGTGAAATTTGATTTTAAGGGGACACCTAAAAATAGCCTGTTTTCAATACTTGGTCAAAAATTAACCAATTTTAAATCTTTTTTCTGAATTAATGAAAATTTCATTCTTCAACATATTTTCACTTTTTGACGTTTTTATATAATTTAAAAAATAAAACAAAAATGCTTATCTTAACACATGACATGAAGAGAATTTATGTAAAAAATTTAATTATAAAATAACCATTTTGTAGAGAATTTTGATACTTTGAAATCAGTATATTGGATATAAAATATTAAAGTTCGTTTTTAAAGTTCTGTATTCTTCAATATAACATGTAAAATATGCTTGAATTCTTTTTCTAATAAAAAAAACAGGGATAAATGTAAAAATTCTTCTGGAAAACCGAGAAAAGTCAGGGAAATTTGTTCCAGAGAAATACTAGCCACCCTGGTTAAACAAAAAAATATATTATTCAAATTTAATTTAGATCAATTTTCAAATTACCAAAAAAAATTTCCTAATATAAAAATAAGCACGAATATATTTGTATATATGTATGTCTAAAATAACATTTAAATATATCTTTAATATGAGCATATGTATTGCAGTTAAATTCTATTCCCTGTATTATTTTCTCTACCGAATCGACAGGTACGAAAACTATAAAACTAAATTCCATTTAAAATCAATCAAACCAATCCATTAAACAAACCAGCAATGTGAATGAATATTTCACATTATCTATAATTTCATCTTACGTATGTGATATAACATCGACATATGTGTATGTATGTAGTAGTGTGGTTCTTTTAAACTTGAATATTGTAATTTTATACTTTCACTCTGAACCATTAAAAATTCAATTTGCATAAATGAGATAACACAATATGTTCCTACTACGTTACAATGGGATATATTGTACTATTGTAAAGTATACTTAATGTATATAGTTTTGGTAATACCTTACTACAGATGTAGATAATGGGTTTTTAATTTTTATTCTTAAATTTGTATTACATTGTATGTATTATTTAATTGTTTCTGAACTTAATGAGTGAGCCAAGAGTTACGAGTATATATCTTTGAGTGTATGGGCATCGTGATTGTCTTCTGCCTTGATTGCACCATGGCACGTCTAGTCCTACATGTAATCTTTGTTTAGTTTGGTTTTGTAACGTTTTTTAATGGTTGTAAATACGTGTATTAATAGAGTTATATGTTTGAGTGTATGTGTTCCAGGACTGTATTCTGCCTTGATTTCCCCAAGGCACGTCTAGTCACCCATGTAATCCTTGTTTGGTTTGGTTTTGTAGGGTTTTTTACTGGTTGTACATTGTACATATATAAAAATATTGGAAAAAAATAAGAACTTAGAATATAGCTAAGTACAACACCGTCAAGAAGTTAGCGCGGACTTGTATCTGAAATTGCTCCAACTCTAAAAAAATTTAAACAAAAGTTATTAACTATACAAAAAAAAACAAAAAATCCTAAAATGACATTTTTCAAAAACCAATCGTTTTTCGTAATATTTCTTATGGTCAAACAATTGCTCCCAAATTGCTCCAAATTGCTCTCTACTTAGTTTTTCAAAATTATCAATATTTTTAAGTCAAAATTTAAATTTAACTTTAATTGTTGTAAAACAGCATTAAAAAGTATGCAATATGGCAATGTTTTGTATTGTTGGAGTAATTTCAGTTTGGGATTTTGATATGTTGTTTGGGTACGTACAAGGCATATTTTATAAAAAAAAATGGTGATTGCCCCTCGAGTACAACATAATGTTTTTTAATTTTTAAAATTTTATTGATTTTTTTTTCTGGTTTACTATGTACAGAGGACCATAATAAAATTACCTCTGATGAGTCATAAGTACCTCTATAATATAGCACAAGCACCATCAAATTCGATTGATGGATTATAAAAAAAATTTTTTTTTTGAAAATCAAAAAAAAAATTTTTTTCGAAAACTACATATTTTTGGAAGCTAATATTTGGTCAGGTTGAATATTACATAGAATGTGACTTTCAAAAAAATAATCAGCCAAATCCATGCAAAGGCCGATTTTGCATGCTTACCCGGCTACAGCCTTTAAATTTAAATTTTGACTTCAAAATATTGATAATTTTGAAAAACTAAGTACAGAGTAATTTGGAGCAATTAGGGAGCAATTTATTGACCATAAGAATTATTACAAAAAACGATTCGTTTTTGAAAAATACCATATAACAATTATTTTTTTGTTTAGTTAATAACTAAGTCCGCGCTAACTTCCTGACGGTAAGAACTACCCAAAAAATTTAAAATAATTTTATGTCAAAATTACCAAATGACCCTGCACAAAAGCAATGGGGTTTTCCTTAATTTTGGTTCAGGAAATTAAAATTTAAAGTGTGCTAAAAGATGGTTCAAAAGTGTGTTAATCAAATGTTCGCAGCCTACAAAAAGCCCATAATTTCCGCTCCAGAAGGCGCCTAAATATTTTATATTTTATTTTTATCTCTACTTTTAGAAAAATTTTCAAACAATAAAAAGTGCTTAAAATTAGCAAAATAATTTATTTTTAGTACTTTATGTGACATTTTTTCATATTTTTTATTTAGGTGCAAGCTAATTGCAATTAACACTTTCTATTGCACTTTATTTTATTCATGTATAAGAAAATGTTACATATTTACAAATAAAAATCTTTTAAATTACGTATACTGATTATTTATTACATTGAAAAAAGTTAATACAGTTTAAATTGGATGTTATATAATATTATTGCAATGTACTTATGCAGATATTTAAATGAATCGACTAAAAAATTTGAACTAAATTTCATAGCTTTTAACAATTAACTTTTTCTTCCCGTTTCTGACATTACTGCAGTAGAAATCGACAACAAAATATGTACAAGTAAACCACATTTTATTTATCATTATTATTACATTTTTCACCAAAAACAATACGTGGGATGATTATTAAATTAATAATATAAAACCTGGATTATTAAAATTTTTGGAGTATAATTATTTTGTGTAGGTAGGTACCTACTAAAAACGAAAAAAAAGGAAAAAAACGATAATCACATAATAATTCTATAAATGTATGAACAGTATAATTTTGTCGACAAACACAAATTAAAATTCAACATTATTAACATTTCCCCCTCTTTTAATATAATTACAGTTAATTGTCTGCATCAGTTTTAATCAACTGTATAGAGTTCTGTAAATACTGCCTCCCCCCTTTTAGTTGATTCCATTAGCACAAGACATACCCTTCTAACATAAAAATTATTTTTAATAGTTTTAATTGTCTTAGATATCATACAAACAAACGACAATGCTAAAAGAGATATAACAATAATATAATTTCTTTTTTTACTTATGTGCATAGAGACGAAATATACAGGGTGTAAATTTTATTTAAGTTGGTACAACGAAATATTTCGAATAATGGATTTTAGACAAAAAATTATTAGAGTATGTATAGTTTTGAATGGGGAATAAAATGTTTATGTTGGTTTATTATTACACCATTGTATTTTATCATTAAAAACAAACAATTATTGTGTAGAAATTTTTTTATCGAAATTTTTAATGACATTATCTAAATAAATAGACAAAAAGTACTTATTTATATGAGACAAGTTTTTAAAGATTTTTTTTTATAGATGGTATTTAAAAAAGTACGATAACAAAATGTTTTAGATAAAATTTGTTTGTTTTCATTCATAGAATATGATGGTACCTACAAAAAAATATAGGTTCGAATTAAAAAAAAAAACAAACTATATGACCTTTAATAAAATTGAAATCATCCAACAAATTATAAATTAACTGTGCTATTTTGCCCCCTCTTCGAAACCATACAACTTTTATAAATAGCTCTCGAAATAATTTTTTGTGTCGAATAAAATTTTCACACTTCTACATTAATTTATTATAAAATAGTGAAAATAAGTAAAAAAGGTAATTTGTATATATAACTTATAAGTAAAGTTCTTTGTATTTTTATATTCTTAAAAAAATATGACTTAGCAATTCAAAAACCAAAATTAATAACTATTTTGTCAATTTTCTAATTTTTCTTTCTTTTCTTATTTTCCAAAAAAGGTTTTATGTACATACGTATATTTTATTTTTATTATATTTCATACAACAACAAAATCTCGAATAAGAGTCGAGATATTTACGATTTTTACTATTAAATACTTTATTTAGTATTCTCTTCATTGCTTATTCCTTATATTCCTTAATGTAACAAAATATATACTAAAACTTGACCAGAGTACATATCTACGACTTAATAAAAATACACAAATCGGATAAGTGGTTCCCGAGTGACAAGCGCTCGAACGGACAGGCAGACACAGAGATGTTGCGTTTTATATTCATATATTATAGATTAAATATTAGCAAAATGAGCATATAATAAAAAAAATCCATTTCCTGGTTTAATTAGGTTAGATTTAAAACTTCAAACCAGTCAATAAATTCTTGGAATATTCTAGAATCTTATTAACTTCTATTAACATGACATGTTTAATTGCTAAGAGTACCGTACCGTAAATGTGCATTATTATTACATTTAACAGCACATATTGCGTTGATTTTTATAAGAAAAGTGTCTCAATCATTACAAAATATGTTGTCTAAGAACGGAAAGTGTTACAAGACGTGTTACAGTTACCCAGTTGTTAGTAAATTTCTTGTACATATTTTCCTTTTGGAAACTCATTATAAACGATCTGAATTTTACAAATTAATTAATAAAGCTCGTATGAAAATTATAGAAATATTTTTTTCCAGCTACTTTATAAAATATCCTTCGGTTTCGTATAACTTTCTTTTCTTATCATAGTTATTATTATTGGAAAACTAGTGGTTATCAATAGCTTTATTTTATACATATAAAAAAAAGATAAAAAAAACAATATTATAACGGTCAATTAAAATATTGCATCATAAATATTTAAACTAAAATATAAGACCTCTTTAAATATTTGGTGCAAAAAAAAACAGATTTCTACAGGCTGTCCCGGAAATCAGGAACAATAAGGAAAAATAATTGTTAAAAAATGTATGACATAATCATTTTAATGTCCGTCGTTTTACCCACTTACAACACAATAAAAAAAGAACTTTTTTTATTTAAAGTTTTGGCATTAGGATGGACCCCATACAGCTATAACTGAAATAGAACTTCTAATGGGTATACTGTGAATATTGTCACATTTTCGGATATCTTGTGTTACGATTACGATATGCTTACATTAAAAAAAGTATTTCCTATGATATTTTAAATTTATTGTATCTGTATATATAAATTAACATTTTTTTCCTTTTGTTTCAGGTAAGCCAAATGTTGCAGTTGTTTGTGTAAGATTGTATATTAGTAAGTACATTTTATAATGTCTAATTTTTTTTTAACTTCTTAAACTTCTTATGAAAATAAAAATTAGCTGTCGATAATTTACTGAAGTATAGTTGGTAGGTAACTCTGGCCGTACAATATATTTTTCATATCACATGCATAGAAACAACTAGTTTTGAACCCTGTTTTGACAGTCGAAACAAGACAATTTCAGACCAATGCGATTGTACCGAGCAGAAACAAAGAAACAACGTTGTTTCTGCCCGACACATTCATTTATTTATTATTTATTTCAAGTCTGTCAGAATCGCATTTGTAATAAACAAAAGCGGATCTTATTTCTGAATTATTCTATTATTAAAATAGTATAAGATATTACTGCGCTATTTGTCTGAAATAGTCTTACTTCGACTGGCTACAGAAATCAAAACTCGTTGTTTCAATGCATGTGATATGAAAAATAGCGTGTGTGGCACGGGATGAAACAAAGACGATTTCAGACCAGGGCGATGACAGCCCTCGCTTCGCTCGGGCAGTCAACTCTTGCCCTCGTCAGAAATCGTCTTGTTTCACCCCTTGCTACACAATATACTATTTCATATCAATATAAATCGAATTTATAACGGAAACAAATTTTTAATACGATAAGAAATCTTGTTTCCATATCTGGTTGTAATTATTTATGATCACATAATTATGTTTACCAATAATATGACAAACACTAAGTACGTAATTATGTAATAATATGAACTAATCAATCTATGTATGTATCTATGACAAATATCCGCTTTACTTATTTTTTCCATTGCATTGGAAGGAAATATTTAGTTTCTCAATCTTTTCCCTTCGAGCTTAGAACTTATTGAAAACTCATATACCAATCATATACCAATAATTAATATTTACCTTCCTATAAGATAGTTTAATTTCCATTAGAATTAAAATAGAAGTAAAAGGAAGAATATAAATTTTTTTCTGTGAAATCCAATACAGGTAAATATTTAATTACTACGTTCATCTGATAATTGTACATCCACAAAATTAAATGTAATGAATATATTATGTGTTGTAAAATACACGTAAATGGTCAATGACGACAAAATAATACATTAAACGTAATTTATAGTCTATACCATTTTTTAATAATAATATAAAAAAACTTCGAAATCAGATCACATTTTACTTTCTCCAAAATAAAAGTTTGGTTGTTAATCTTATTACCGGTACAAAAACGTATGTATGTAACTTGTTATGTTTTTATATTTCTCATATATTACAGGGACGTATTGAGGTATTTTTTAATTTTATGGATAATTTATGTTCATGTCTAAGAAATGTAAGGTTATCATGTTATTTTCGGAACAGATGTATTATATATTTAGAACATAAAGAAAATTGTTATGATTGTGTCAGAGAATTATTTTACATTTTTGCTATAGGTACATAGGAATTAAAGTATCTATGAATTTAATATGGAATTTAGAGCAGTGATACTTCAACATATTGTAACAGAGTTGGCGAATCTAAACATACAAAATAATCTTCATAATATCACCACTGTTTTAATACCGTTGGTGTTTACATACAACTAATGCGCGAAACTTGTTAAAGTCTTCATGAAATTCCAAGAGAACTGTCATGTAAGTTTGACAGCTCCTTTATAATTCCGGACAAATTTTTATAATAAATCTCAAGTTAATTCACTTTAACCGTTACTGATTGTGAGTTTTTACAATTTTAATTTGTTCTTATAGAAAATTTCAAAATTGTAGAATGTAGAGCAACCAAAAATACTGAAGCAATAGTACCAGTTGTTCTAGCTTCTTTTATGCGTTTGATTTCTGAACAAACAGAGAAAGGTTTTTACAAAATCTCGTTTACAACATCGTTTTAGAGAAATTAATTATAACGTAAGGCAATTTAAAAGAGAACTTGAATTCAGTATGCTGCATATTCAATGTCAATACAATTTTTAACAAACTTTTCCATAGAGTGCCCCCCCCCCAAGCTTCTATATATTTGTACACATTACACCAGCAATTCACAGTATGGTAGATCTTCGACTGCTCAGCCTTTAGATGGATTAGTATTAAGTTATCTAGCCGTAATTATTTCTAGGGTGTTAGGCTTTCCAAAAGTGAAAATCTCATCAAAATCAGCTAAAAGAAACAAATCAACAGACGCATAAAAACTCTAAAACAATGAGTAAACTCAAAAAGTTTCAAATATGTACATTGTAACCACAGATTGTATATACCGAGTGTTCACAATAAAACGTTACAAATTTTTATTTCAAAAAGTAAGCTATTTGCAAAAAAACCTTTTCAGTTTGGGGAGGGGGGAGATATCATGATGTTTTTTGTGAATATTTTTTTAAATGGCAATTTTTATATTTTTTTTTACTAAAACGCAGTGAATTTATTGTTTTCATCAGACCAAATTAATTTAAGGAGATTGACACTATAGAAAAATAATAGAGATTGCGATGAAAATAACAAGACATTCATATTTAAAAAATCCTTGCAAAATTTCAAGGTCATAGTTTAAGAGATATTGATATGGTAGGATTTTTCGAAGTGATGTGACAGAGAGAATTTCATAAACATTTGATATCTGTAAATTTTCAGAATGATTAGGAACCGCGTTTTTTAAATTATAAAATTAAGTGTGTGAAAAAAAAGAGAGAAACACATCTATGTGATTTCACATGCTCCAGAGAGAAACTCACCTTGCCTCCACTCTATACTTATCCACAGGCGCTTACCCGCACCGTTCCCCGCAAAGCCAACCTCCTTAAAGAGAAAGAAGAATATACAAATTGGATTAAAATTGCATTCTAATGTTAAGAAAATATTGTTTTCGATATACAGATTGTCTTACCCCAATGCGTTTTTTTTCTCTGTGTAACCTTTTATTTTGGACACCCGGTATATTATTTGTATGTTTTTTTAGGTAGGTATGAAGAGCACATACATATGTCAGATATTGTATCTCCTATGATGCATAATTAAGAGTATTCTTGTACAGATATTTATTTCTAAAATAAATCCATGTGCCTTCTCTCTATAAGAGAACCATTGTGACAAGAGTTAATTAGGTAGGAACATTCACATATTCCACCATCCGTATAATAATAATCTTCTCTCACTTGTACTCTTATAATAAATGCAGGTGTTCTAATCTGGCCTGTTATCAAGTTTGTTCTATTAATGTTATTATGTGTCGTGTACGTTGTTATTATGAAATTGTCTCCGCAGCGCTTTCGACAACGCCTGTGGTGAAAGTCACCTCCTTCTCTCTCTCTAGTCTATGGTCATTGTCACTTTCATCCGAGGTCGCTACTGCTGGTATTATGTGCTTCCAATCTGTTTACACGGAAATAGAGTACTACCGTTATTTTTTTGCAGTATTAATATTTAATAATATGCAATGTAAGATAATAATAATTGATATTGGGTTGTATTCGATCAGTGGCGTGTGGGTTATTAAATATATTATTTTTTTATTGTTATTTTCATTTGACAGTTCAATACAAATATTAAGTTGTGGTAATAATTTAATGTGTAACCAATATTTTTTTTTATTCATATGTTAAAACAATATATAAGAAAGAGAAGGGGGGAGAGTAAAATGAAATAAAAAAGGATCAGGAGAAACTGTATACATAATTTTTGAACTAGTAGACGGGCAGTGTTGGTATATTTCTAATCACTTGTTCATTAAGATCAAAATGATGAAAATGTAAATAATTTTTTTAATAAAAAAAAACTGCGAGATTATAATGGTTCTTATATATTTTTTCTAAAAATTTTGGGATTGCAATACTGAACTGGCTTTTTCAGAGCAATCCAGATGATTTAACATGAAAGGCTTGAAACTGTTCTCTTTATTCCTTATCTTCCAATATGAGACAGATCTTGCTTTATTTTTGATGATATTATACATGAAAGTTGTATTTTTATTAACTAAACTAAGAAGTCATTATAATTTTTTCTTCTGTAGGCTTTCGTGGCCGTTGCTCATAAGAACTATCTTCTTCAGAAGTGTTTCTGAAACGGTTTCAGAATTTTAGAAACACTTCTGGAGAAGACTACGACATGAGAATCAAAACGTCAAGGAAAACAATATGACAACGTGGACAACAGCCCGAAAAGTTAGCCTTTAATATAATATTAATCATATTTCAATAAGTACCTATATATGATACCCAACCAGTGTCGCATTATGAAATTTATAAGTTCTATAGGTAGATTATACATTCGGGGCGTTATTTCAAAAAAAAAAATCACGAATAATTTTAAATAAATTATAAAAAAAATGTTTTATCATAACAATGCCTAAAAACTTTTTTTTTGTGCTTTCACATACATTTTTTTACTTTTATTTATATAGCAACCCCCCCCCCCCCATTTTATCACGAGGCTCTATAGACAGTTGTCTATAAAGTGTCAACGCGTTACTTTACCCAACAATACATATTTCTATAATACTTAAAAAGGTAATCATTACTGCGACAAAAGTAATGTGAGATTTTCATTTATAAATCATACAGACTGTATCAATTTCAATTTATTTATTATTAAATATGATTATGGAAGATATTGATACACTAATACTATTTTTCATTATTTATTAACAGCACGTGCGCCCATAGTGCACCTGTTACGAAATCCAAGGTGTAGAAAATAATAGGAAATCCATATTCATAACTTTCATTCTGGTATTTATTATACATATCTCTGTCCTGCATATCTGTTGCACAAATGTGTTCATTTTAATCTACTAAAAGAAATTTATTACAAGATGGAATTAAGTCATGTTTACCAGTTTTTAATAACGATTTTATTTGTGTATTATGTATATTGAATTTCTTTTTTGATATTTTTGTACCATATGGTACTTTCGATTTTACATTATAAAAATGCTAAAACTTTATTGATCACACTTTTTTTTCTGTTTTGTAAATCTGATAATGTATACAAAATATGCACAAAAATAACGTATACTAATTATTACGGTAGTATTCTATCAAATACAGTGTACTCTCGATTATTCGGATTGAGGATTATCCGTGCTTAAAATATATTTTTTTAAATTCATTATTCTTTTATGAATATGCGTCTGTTTTGAAATATGAAACATTATTTTATTTAGTTTTTTGATCCACGATTTTAAAAGTTATATTTCGATATCTTAATGTTATTAGGAATTTATCACAAATAAATATCTACTAAAAATTGCAGTCATGCGTCTAAATGTTTAATTTGGAGCATATTTAATTTAGATACGCCTCTGTTAACGTCTATTTTAATATGTGTATTACGTAAGGAATTTCACTCAATAATCAATTGAACAATGGATTGCAGAAAGAAAGGTTTGGTCTATAATTGCATATTATAAATCAATGATTTTGGCATATAATTATTTCTAGAGATTGGTTTTTACTTATTTCATATGTGAAGTTCGTTAATGATTCTCTATTATTTTATTATTTTAATTGAACTTTCAAAAAATGATTTATTTATAATAATTAGAACTATCCCAATTAATTCGAGAATCGCTGAACCGATTTCAATGCGGTTTTCACAATTTTTCTGAGCATGTTCGTACCTATTAATATTTTATGGAAACCTAAGATTTAACAAAATACTAAAAGAAATCTTTATTAAGTCGTGTTTTCTTTCCATGATGATACAACAAAGAAATTTTATTTTTATATAAAAACATAGTAAGCCATGGAAGAAAGATTTCTTTAATTACGGTTTGAATCATGGGTTTGATTTTGTGGATATTAACCCGGGTAATATCGGGTCCAATACACCAGTTGTATATAAATACTCATAACTAGTCATAACTATGAGTATTTATATACAGATATTAATGAGAACTGAACTTATTTTTAATTTGTTATTTGAATAGAAGTAAAAATAAATTAAAAATTGACAGATATATATTTTATTTAACATTATTTTATTTTAATAAAGCATTCTAAATATTCGTTAGAGTCAGTAGAATCAGTATTGTAAACATTTATTTATTTGTATTTAATGCTTGCATAATTATTGTTTAAAGATCATGATCGAATATAACCTAAATAATCGATATCTTTTAAAAGTAAATAAAACTAAATGACACTTGATATTTATATAAATAGTTGCTCGAGATATACCTTAAAGAAAGTCGTTGACATTAAGTGTAATGATGACATAGATTTTTATAAAAAATAAAGCACAATTGGAACTAGATCAACTTATATAATATTTTCTTAAATATCATGTTTCGTTCAACCTTTAGGTATTTATTTCTCGGTTTATGTTACTAGGTTTTATCAAATTTATTTAAAATTAACGAATTGTTATAGTTAAAAGGTCTAGCCGAATAAGCATGTAAAAAGTCCCTAATAGTTAAGATGTAAGTAATATGTTTATCATCCAAAAATACTGTGATTATCTGCAAATAACTGATTTTTCGAAAATAAAAATTATAATATATAATTAAGTCATATTTTGGCATACCCAACATTGGTGGCATTTTTTACATGCCTATTTGGTTAGGCCCTTTGAATGAGGTGCATACTATAAACATATTTAATGATAAATTGATATTTACAATATAAGAAATTATTACATTTGAAATATCTGATATTAAAAAATTCTTCAAATTCTTTTCGAAATTTTTGTTTGATAATTGTCTCAATAGAAATACCATTCTAATATCAAAATTCCCTAATTATTCTGGTTGCGTGAGTGTCAATTAGAAAATATGAAATTTATCAGCAAAAAATAAACAACATTCTAGTTTTAATTCGTACATTAAAAAAGAATGTGTGTAACGGTGAAAGCGATTTGATTCAGATGCATTAAATCGAGCAAAGACGTGGGTGATCTTTATATAACATCCTTTTTGGGCTCTTAGCTTAATATGAACTAATTTCCAGTATTTTTACAGTACAATAAGACCGTAACATATGTTTCCAGATATTGATTTACCTACAGTTTTTGTAGAATTCAAAGAAATAGAGGATTCATATTAAACATTAAAGAAAACGCGTATTTTTTCTATTGTCAACAAAAAATCTGATTTACCACGTGATCTAATTAGTGTTATTAATTTATTTTTGAGATTTGTTATTGAGGATATTATAAATTGTTTTTATGTTATTTTTTAAATTGGATAATTAATTTTGTGAAATTTGACTCTGATGATTTATTTTACTTATTCGTTTAATTCAAAATCGTTTTTTTATAAGAAAACGTTGCGAAGTATAACTCAGCGGTTTTGAAGACAGCCTTTAAAGGGATGATAACTGTGCTGTAAAATCAGGGAAAACTTAAAAATTCACCTGGAATTCTGGGAAAAGTCAGGGAAATTTGTTCCAGAGAAAGAGTGGTTACTCCGTTTTTGATTTAGCTTAAAACTGATTTATTATTATTGAGTCAAGTTGAGTTGGTCAAACTCATAATACATAGTTTCGAGGTAATTTGTTGTGAACCATTTACTAGGAAAGTAGCGCCATCTGTTGTCGGGCCGTTAATGACGAGATTTGACTCATTACAGCTTCCAATAAATATGTGTCTATAGTCTGTTTCAGCAGTAGTTCTGTTAGCAGTAGTTGCTGGGGGTTGACGGTACCATTGAGTAAAGAATAACAAGAGAATCAACGTAATGCATTTTGTTGAAGCGAGGACGCGGTTCCGGGCACCAGGTGGCAGCACCAAAGCCATCTAGCGGCCGGAACTTGAATTACTAACTTAGCCGGGATACAAAATTATCTGTCCCGCACCCCGCACTTGACAGCTGTCATTGTATAAGCCCCGCCCTTACCCAAACCAACATTATAATTTATTGTTATTTTCTACTCGCGTCGATGCACGGTTTTTGTTCTATTTCACACGTTGTGATTAGTACTAAAATTTTATTTTTTAATTAGTAAATGATTGATACACGCATATTAATTAATTATCTAAAATATAAGAAATAATTCGACGATCATGGAAACTTTTAAAAGTTACATACATATTAGTCCAATCAAATTATCAAAAAAATGTAGTTCGTAAGACATTGTTCTACAGAGTCATTTTTTTTTAATTCAAATTGTTAAGGGGTGTAATCTGAGTACTACATTAAGTTGGCGTGGTCTATGACCTTGAGCGTTGTCCGCCATAAGCACGAAAACTTTAAACGTAATTATCTCGTAAACCGCTCATTCTACGATATAATTTGTCATAAACTTTCTTATTCACCAGGGTTGAATCTACAATTTTATTCACAGGCTCAATTCTCTATTGTCAGTTGGTGACGGGATATATTGTAAAAAAAGTTCACAAAAAATGATTGTTTGCATTTATTTCGTAAAAAAGCGATTGTATTGAAAAAATTTAAATCACAATCTTGTAGAACTCTCAATTTGCAATATTTTTGTTATTCGATGCCATTTTGCAAAATCGATAGTTTACGTGTTATAGCCCGCAAAGCATTGCAAAAACACATATTTTCATTATATTGCAAAAACTATAATAAAACCTACAAAATGTGTAATAACAAAAGTCAAGATCACAAAATTCTACACTTTTTTTGTTCAGAGAAATTTTTTTTTTTTTTTTGTAAATAAAACAAATTTTTAACGAAAAAAAGTTTTTTTTTTCATTAAACAAAGAAAGTGTAAAATTTTATTATCTACACTTTTGTCATTACACATTTTGTAGGTTTTATTATAGTTTTTGAAATATAATGAAAAAATGTGTTTTTGCAATGCTTTGCGGGCTATAACACGCAAACTATCGATTTTGCAAAATGGCATCGAATAACAAAAATATTGCAAATTGAGAGTTCTACAAGATTGTGATTTAAATTTTTTCAATACAATCGCTTTTTTACGAAATAAATGCAAACAATCATTTTTTGTGAACTTTTTTACAATATATCTCGTCACCAACTGACAATAGAGAATTGAGCCTGTGAATAAAATTGTAGATTCAACCCTGGTGAATAAGAAAGGTTATTCGGCCACCGAATATTCGGCGACACTTAGTACATTTCGTGGGCGTATTTGTTTCATTTGCGAGTAGGTCGTGTCACATTAATAATCATTATTGACGAAAATTTTAAGTCAATAATGATTAATTTCATTAATTATTATTATTTTTGATAAAAATAAAATATTTATTTTTTTGTAATTTTATGGATAACATTTATTTTACCAAATAACAAAAAAAGAAGACAAAAGTTTCGAAAACTTAAAAAAGAGGACAAAAAAAGACACATTTTCTATAGAGGACACTTGGCCAAAATAGAGGACTGTCCTCTTCAAAATAGGACAGATGGTCACCTTAATATAATACACTGTATATCTTAAAAAATATCACTGTTTGTTCGTGAAAAGCTTTACGAAATGGCACCATTTAATAAAAAAATCACCTATTTCGGGAATATAATAAAATTTGTAGTGAAGACAATAAACTGGCAGTTTGTTTGTTGTGTAACAGCAAGATCTGTGTAACAATAAACGCAAAAAAAATCCATTCATCATAACTTACACCACTGATAGATTTTAAGTATTAAATATGCTGATTTTTTGTAAAAAAAAATTGTGAGTAATATTTATTATGTGCTTTTTTCACGATTTGGTATTCGGTATTCGGCCGAATATTGAGAACTATTCGACCGAATACCGAATAGTAAAAAAAGTAGCCGAATAGGCCGAATACCGAATAGTAGCCGAATATTCGTGGCATCTCTACTCCATATCATACAAAATTGACATTTTCAGAAAAAATATTTCAGACAAGTAACTTATTTTCCCTAGTTAATTACGAATCTGTAACAAAAAAGATGGGTTTACATTTGAAAAAGAACCTAAAAAAACCCATAATGGTGACCTTTTCAAGGTCAACACATGTTGTCAATATTTAGCCCCCTCAAATCCATGAAACTTTTGTCTGACAAATTTTCTCTGAAAATTCGTTATTTTGGAAATAATCCGCTGGGAAGTCTTTAAAAAATTGTTTTGTTAAAGTGCTGTGAATATAAAAAGATCCACGAAAATTAATTTTGACCTGATTTTTTTAAACTAAAATATGTTACATAAAAAAAATGCCCCCCCAACTCCCCCCCTAAATACAATTCTGGCTACGCCCATGATCAACGGGCACCATGGTGTCCGCGGGTATAGGGTTGAGGACCACTTTAACCTAAAGTAAATAAATATCATATATTAATATCTCTTCTAACACATAATTTGTATTGTTTACAGTTGAAATTGATTCTGCGCATATATGTATGCAGTACAGTGGCGTACGCAGAATTGTGTCATGGGGGGGGGGTCAGTTTTCAAAGAGAAAAAAAAATTCCTTTTTGAAATTGGTAATGACTAAAAAAAAAAAAGGTCTCCAAAATAAATGTTGCAAATATTGGTTTAAAAATAAAGATTACAGATGTCATGGGGGGGGGGGTTCTAACCCCCCCTAACACCCCCCTGCGTACGCCACTGATGCAGTATAGGTTTTTTGGAATCTTAGGCTTTCGATCATTGAAAGTCTTTTCAAAATCGGTTTAGTAGTTTTTTTACGTCAAGCCAAAAGAAACAAACAGACAAGAATTTTTAAAAACCATAAAAAATATAAAAATATAAAAAATCACACCTGAATTTGTCAATATTTATTATTTCATTTATCAATAAATTATGAAAGCTAAAAATTAAAAATAGTTACAATAAATAGACCCAGGACCGTAACTAGAAGCTTGTGGGCCCGGGGCAGTTATGTGTGAGGGCCCCCCCGCTATACCTATGCAAAATAAAATCTGAATACCTTTTTTTCGTTAACGCCTAACTATTTGTGCATCTTATTAATTGTAACCTTTTTTACACTGCTGTGGAGGGCCCCTATGCTCGGGGTCCTCGGAGCCCCGGAGGTAGTTACGGCGCTGAATAGACCCCCCCCCCCTCCCATTTTTTTCTAGATGCGCCACTGACATACAGTGTAATATTCCAAAAATAAACATTATACTAGGTCAAAAGATTTTCAAACTTTGAGGAATATAAATAATGATAATAATAATATGTGCCTATAATAGGTAATTGTACGATCTAATTTTTAAAACAAAATTATTTTGTATAATATGTATGTATAATGACTTAATTTTTATTTAATATTAAGTTCATATCGATACCTAATCAAATTAAAATCGTAAAAATTTCAAACTTAATTATCATACCAATTTTAAAACAAGATCATGAAATAATAAATGCAACAATATAATTGTATTTGCCGTTCATCATTACTTATAAGAAAAGAGATAATACATAACGAATAGAATATGCCGTCGATGCCGTGTTTAGATTTAGTTTGGCGGCTTAACAAAAAACGACCTTGAGACACTAGTGTGTTTAAAACACTCATAAATTATTTCAGATAAGGCGGGGCTTAAATTTTAAGAATCTTAAAATTTAGCGGTGTTAAAAACCAAAAAAAGAATTAATCTTTTCTCCAATAGGTACCAGCACTTCCTGGTGTCCAAAAAGTGCATGGTTCATATACCTACTGCGTTTCAAGTCTCCCATATACGTTGTTTCTCTTGTTATTCTTTACTCAATGACGGTACGAATCGTGAATCGTACCGTCAAATCCCCAGCAATCACTGTAAACTTAAAAGTAAAACAGTCTATATGAATCCATAGAAAAATTGGTTTTAAAAAAATTTGGACTTGATCCACTTTAGTTCTGAACGCCTCATATCTACATATAATATGTTTCATCGAACAAATTATCATAGGATACTTTGACCCCACTCTTCTTACATATCTACACAAAATTATCATTTTAATAAATGTTTTTTATTAATTTATATAAATAATATTTTACATGATACTGAATTTGATTTATCTTCTATAAGAATCATTAGTAAAAGTAAAAGTTTTCTTTATTGTGAAAATAATTTTTTTTTTCGGGAATGTAGTTCAATAAAATAATTGACAAAATAGTACAAAATAATAATTTAATAGTTTTTCAAAATAAAATATAATAACAATTATAAAATTAACAATAACTATATATTAGTAGAACACATTTTATTATTAGTAAATACCTATATCTATCAGGTAATTTATATAAATTATAATATAAACAAGCAATTGACTTTTTAAATTACTTGGAGTACCTATATTACTTTGACAGAAAATTACATACCAACATATGTATTTTATGTACAAGCAAGTAATATTAATTTCTGCCGAAATTCCATGCATGCAAAATATGCATTACATTGATTAGACTATATCGACGCTTGTTATGAAGACAAACACGTTTTATTTCTCTTACAAAAACTACCACTAAACCTTTCTAACCAATAAAACTTGCATTTTTTAATTTTCACCACGAAACTAGCACGTATAATATTTCACCACGAAAAGTAACACATTTTATTTTCACGAAAATTATCATATTATACTTATCATTAGTTTTCACATGTTATTTTTCGTTAAATATGTTCGACGTGTTATAAGTTTCCGTGATAATATTTCAAACGTGCTAGTCTTCGTAAGAAGTGTCATTATAAACAAAAATAATTTGTTTATTTTAAACAGAAATCCACAAAAATATTAATTTAATTTTTATTCAAACAATAGCAATTTCCTAGAGAAAATTAAAAATTACCACACACAGGTTGTGCAGGTTTTATGATAGCCCCACCAAAAACTCTCACATTAGTTTTAGTCCAACTAATCAAAACCGAAGGTCCAGATAATGGTGCACCTCTACCCAAGAAACAATGACCATAACCAAGCTTAACCAACTGAAGACCTTTGGGTTTAACTCTTTTCTGAAAATATCCAAATCTCAATTCATTATTTACATGTCTATTAATTCTTGTAACATTTTCTGTTTCTATCAGTTCTTCTTTTTGGTTCATTTTTGGAGTTTCTTGAGTTGGTATATACTTTGGAAAGTTTTCTCCCTTGACTTCTAAATGGGGTTTAATTTTCGTCGCTTCGTTTGTTATTCTTTTAGATCTTGTTGATTTTGTTTCATCCTTGTAATTTTCTACATTACGTATATGCCTTCTTAAGACTAACCTAACTCGATTTTCTGGATAACTTAAGTATCTTGTATCATCGTTATGGTAATTTGTTCTTCTTAAATAATTCATGTTATTAAAGAGAGGAGGATATGGAAATTTGTTTATGTTATCGTTATAGAAGAAAGAATTTTTGATACTGCTTGGAAGTGGTCTAAAATTGGTTGGGAATTTACTCTTGTAATGGTTGATATTTTGACTAATATCTGTGGCTGATTCAAGAACCATATTGAAACCAAATATTAATCCTTCGATACCGTCTTCTAGTCCTTTATCAAAGTCTGTGTATTCTTGACCTACGACAAGATCTCCATGTGGGGGAAGTATAAGGCCTTGTAACTGAAACAAATAAATTGTATTTTTATTGTATTTTGTAATAAACATCCCAAGCTTATGGGTGTATTTTTAGTCTCCATTTCAAGTTCTACCGATTTTCCCAAACAAGTGGCAAAGTAAAATAAAGGTAACTAAAAATCAAAAATCATTATAACTAGTTTCAGTCTCCATATTTTTTATTTTCTAATTTGAATTATCTTCTTTTTTTCTTATGTCTGTTACTTATTCTACAAATTCATCGGTGCATGTAAAATTATAGAGACCGTATTATATTGTATTTTATTCTAATTGAATCGGTTTTAATTTTGTCTGATCTATGTTATTTTCTAGCATAGATGTGAAAGCAGTTGCAGAAGTAAAAGGTATTTTATTTTTATCAACAACGACACAACAATCTAAATCCAAATTAAAGCATTTACTCTGTCCAATGTCATTAAGGGGTAATTTTATAAAATTACTAGTAATTTTCATCGTACATTGAAGACAATAATGATACGTTACAGTTCAAATTAACTGTTATCGTTCTAGAAAGGTGTCTTATGAATTCTTCTTAATATAAGAATTTGTGGTTTATCTTGTTATAAATCTCTTAAAATGGTAGGTATTTTAATATTCCTATAAATAACTGCTTATCTTTATATATAAAAAGTTATTGTCCTTTTTTCTTTTGCTTTATAATTATTTGTTGATAAATATTTATATGCTTTGAAGATAGTTAAATGTGTACCTTTCTAATTGATATTGAGTATAATTATTGTATGTATATGTAGGTACTTAAAATGTAGAAAATGAAACTTGACGAAGGTACTGCAAATAATTACAAACTACTATAGTCTGTCTATAGTACATAATTAAGTTGTGGTTTGTTTTACTCTCCAATGCCAGTATAAACTGAGTGTTCCATTTTATTATTTTTTGAATTGAAACTTCTTTAACGAGACTATTGGATTGGAATAACCTTGACAGATTTTAAAATTCAACAGGTTTTAAAGATGAAACGTTAAAAAGAGTTGCATATGCGTGAGTATGGTAGATGTATATACGTCAGTTATGAGAGAGAGATGAGTAAATGTATAAGAAAAAGATGGATGAATGCGTACAAGTGTCATGCTATTTATTTTGTATACGGTTTTTGTGTTAAAATAATACGAAAATATTAATATTTATATGTATGTCTTTTCTATTTTGACTGTGTCTATAAAACCTTTAATTCTAAATTCATCAAGCTTCATATTAAGTGGTTATATACAGTTAGAATTTTCAAAAAATCGATTTTTTTTATTTAATTTTCGTAATGTACATACATACATCATACATATATTTAAGTACACACACAGAAAATTTCAAGCGATTATTTTCGAAATTACATATTTCGCATATTTGTAAAGACGTCTCATAGCGTTTGAATGTAGGAGGCCGGAGCGGCAGCGCGTTTTTCTCAAATCTGTGTTTTTAAAGTCGGTAACCAAGATTTCTCGGAAACGGCTGAACCGATCAGTCTAAAATCTTAACACAAGTTAAACATTTTAAGGTCAAAAATCGATTTTTTTTTTGCCGCCATTTTGTCGATAAAATTTGTTTTGCTTATTCCTTCGACTAAGTACAAGATTATACATTACTTTAACGAAATCCGTTTGGGTTTTTTTATTTTAAACGATCCAGTCCAGAGATATCGTGGTCACCGCAAGGCGCCTTTTTTGAGAGGACCTCCTGGAGAACAGCTGTAGCAGCTTTCGAAATTATTATTTTTACAAATAAAAAATGTTAAAATACAATTAAAAGTTACCATAATATGTGTACAAATTTTTACATTAATAAATTTAAAAGTCTTCTCTTCAAAAAATTCTTTAAAAAACCATTTTTTTGGCGCTCTGGCTGTATATAACCCCTCAATGTTTTTTATGCATTTTGGAAGATTTGACAATAATCTATAAATTTACATATGTTAGAAGTGGAAGAAATTTATTTTAATTATATAGAAAACTGATAATTTTCCTTGTATATTATTTATACAAAAATATAGTTAATGTAAAAATAGATCGGCAATAGATAATGTCTTTTAAATCTTACTTTCAATTAAGGACAAAGTTTCCAAATAAAATATATATTGTATAAAACATGGTCTTGGCGATTTTCTTTTTGCAAGCATTTATTTATACCTTCAGCAGAAACATTATCAGTCTTTTTAAATACCCACTTTATTCATGAGAGAACGTTGAATATCGAAACAAACTCATACAAGTCTGCATCTTAAAAGCAAACACTTTTAAAGTCTATTCACATCGCACAAGGCACGTAAAGGTGTATTTAAGGAGATCTGCGAGACGAAGAAGGATGTACATAGAAATGTAATTCCATCTTACTCTTTTATACGCCTTCTAATCAAATCATTGATTATATCAACGGTGTATTTAAGAAGATCTGCGAGAAGAAGAAGGATGTATAGAGAATATGTACTATTAATGTAATTCCATCTTACTCTTTCATACGTCTTCTAATCAAATCATTGATTATATCAACAATGTTTTAAATATCGCTAAGGAAGTGTAAAGTGATATTGAGAAGAATATGTTTTCTTTCCCCTAACTTGAGATACGCAGTATCAAATCAGGATTGTGGTGATGTTATTTTTAATGTTTGGGTATTGAGGTTCGTAACTTTTTACGGTTAAGGCTTTTGAACAGAAATTATGCTAGAGTGGTTTTGACTCATATTAATAATTTTTATTTTATAGTATTGCAGGCATTTGGTATTTTAAATGCACATAACATTTGATTAAAGATAGTGACATTTAAGCTATGGTAATTAACAGAATTATCATGGGGCATTTTCTAAGATAGATGTGGTGACGTTTTAAAGCTGTGTTATTTACAAAGGCTTTAGTTTCTATTTTTATTTGCAAAATAACTGTCTTTCATTGTTGGATATGTATATTAATAAAAATAAGAATATGATAAAGGGTATATAAATATTGTATAATTTTATATAATACTAGCAGATTTCGACATTAATTACAACTTTCCATACGTGACAGGAGGTGAAATATTAAAAAAATAGTACTTATTTCTTTTTATTCATTATATAAAATCGCAAATATCTCGGTTCCCGTGAAATTACCTAATTAACTCTAGTTTAAATCACAAATTACATAGAAAATAGTTAAATTATTGATATAGTAAATCTAGATTCTACTTCTTATTTTTGTGTGTGTTGTGTTAATATTTCTATGGCAAATCGAAGATTGATGCATGAAATAGGACTGAAAAATTTAGTGTTTTAGATTTCGTTAAAAGTAAGTCAATTATATAGAAAATGACGTAAAAAGTTGAAATTTTCAAACCGCAGGTCTGTATCTCAATCCGTTCTCGAGATATGGCCTATCAAAGATTCAGTTTTTTCAAAATTTTGAAGAAAAAAGGCTGTAACTTTTGAACGTGTTGTCGGATTTCATTTTTGTTGACAGATTTGGAATCAGCGTGCCAAAATCGATATAATAACATATATAACACTCAAAAATTTGCCAAAAAATGTTTGGTCAAAAATCGGCATTTTTTAAGGTATACCCCTTGGAAAAATTTCAATTTTCAGAAAAAATTTTTTTTTCTAATTTTAAATTATTATACATGTCATTATATAGATTTTGATACGCTGATTCCAAATTCGTCGACAAAAATCAAATCCGACCACACGTTCAAAAGTTACAGCCTTTTTCTCAAAATTTTTGAAAAAAACTAAAACTTTTAGAGGCCATATCTCGAAAACGTTGATAGATACAGACCTGCGGTTTGAAAATTTCAACTTTTCGCGTCATTTTATATAAAATAAACATACTTTTAATCAAATCTAAAATTCAATTTTTTTTAGTTAAATTTCATGCATCAAACGCATATTAACACAAATACAAAAAAAATAAGAATTAAAAAATAACTAATTGTAAGTCGAGGAAATCTACTTTGGTATTTAAAAAAAATGCATAGAAATCGGTTGATACTTCCATTTCCTTCGAAACATTCTTAAATTTACCTTATATATTTGAGTTCATTGATCTAATTTTGCAATAAGCCTATCGCATATCATATATTAACAATTCAAAACGAAAAAGAATTAAAAAAGGGAGATATGATAGGAGCCTTACGAGAAGAGCTCTGGTTACAGAAAATTCCATCCCTAAGGAGTTGCATAGGGGGGTGCAACACTCTCTTTATGAGAGTACTTCTGCTAACAATAAGTTTCAAATAAATCCAAGTAAAACATATACTTATTTTTTTATATTAAACATACCTTTTCATTTTGTTCCATATGAATTAATTTCCCATTCAAATACAATGCTGCATTGCCACTAATTGAAGACCACGATTGACATATGTGGTACCACTGGTTCTCACGTAAGTTTACTGGCACTCTAAGTACAGGTACTTCACGTAGAGCTAAGTTTATGTCTTTACCAAACGGTGATATCCATGCCCGTATATATCTTGTCTCTTCATGTTCTAAAAGTTAGAAACTTCGTTAGATATTAATTAATACTAATTATTCTAATTTAATTGAAGCTTGGGATAAGTTAATTATCAGTTTTTTTGTGAGTTTTGTCACGCGAGAATATTTATTAAGGTATTCACGGTAGATTATATTAATATGATGTACATATTATAACATAGAGCAGGGTTCCTCAAACTATGGCACGTCGATCCTCGTGGGAGAGAATTTTTAACAAGAAATACGTGAATTAATAAAAAAAATAATTTGTATTTTTTTATTTAATCAATTTTTGGAATACAAAGTAGCCTATGTCATTCCTGCGAGGACGCAAGCTATTCCCCTGCATAATTTCATCAAGATCAGTTCAACAACGGTTTAGCCGTGAAAAGGTTACAAAAAGACAGACAGAGTTAATTTTGCATTTATAATAGTATGGATTATGGATTGCTTAATTAACTTTAGACCAAAGTTTGAAGAACACTGGTATAGACTAGTGTAGAGAATATTAAAGTTTACAGTGTCACTGCATAAAATGCAATTTAATAAAAGTGCCGAGCGTGGTTAAAAACAACCCCGAATTGAAATATTCCGGAGCGACGAACCGGAAACGGTCAAAGAGATGTGGCTTCCGCCTTTGTCCCATGTCAAATATTTTATAAAAAATCATATATCCTTATGTTGGTTTTTGCACTGTATTATCCTGTTTTAGCATCTTTTTGTTTTGTTTTAACATTTTTTTCCTCTGGTTATTTCGTTTTATGTCATTGTTTTTTGTCGACGTACTGTTTTATTTATATACACAATTTAAATTTTTTCCTTTCCTTTTTTATTAAATATTTTATATGTGTTCGTTTAACATTGTTTGGAATTTATTCAAATGATTTATGAGCATCGTTATGTGTAACTTTTATGTACTTTATTTTTCAAAATATCTTACAATTAAACATTTTATAAATGAACAATCATTTTTATAGTTTTTATTAATAATTTAAAAAATAATGTATTTATAAACGCTACTTAAAAAGTAAAACATGTTATCATTTTTCTAATAAACTTGAACTTACCTGAATAAGATAATAATGGATGAGAATGTGTCAAATTTGAACTCTGAACCCAAATGCAGAACGTGAAGTCAGCTAATGAAGGTATTTCAGTGATGTAACGTAGAAACTACAAATAAAAATAATATTAATAACAACAATTATCCACACGCAAAATCTAAACTGAAAGAAAAATGGATTCTGAAAAATAATATTAAAAAAATAATTGCAATTAATTTTATTTTATTTTGTTATTCGGCAACAAATTAATTTTTATTTCATTGGTGACGTTTTAAATATTTAAAATCTTTTTTTGGTAGTTAAAAATATAATATATCCAAATAAAATGCGTCTATTGATTTCGAAACACGTCCAATAAAAAAAGTATGTATAACAATATACCAATTTTTTTTCTTAAATTTTCATTGTGCCTTCATTACCTTTGTATATTTTCTCGACCATGTGTGTAGAAAGTTACTTACAATTCCATTCAAATCTTCTAGTAAACTATTTTGCATATCTAGATAAAAACTTAAATACTGTTCATGCATATCTAATTAATGTTTACAAATTAATCGCTTTATAAAAATGATTTATTGCTATTAAAAAAAAAGTTTATTGACTTAATAGCGTACTTAAGTTTTCAACGGAAACATTCAATAGAATGTAATAATTTTATACACGCCCAATTAGTTTAAAAACTTTTTATTCTGTTGAGGTATGATAGTTTTTAATAAAAATATATAATCCTTCGAACCGGATTTGAACCAGTGACCTATGGATATCTGCTACTAAGTTTTCACCAACTACAGTCCACCGCTCTACCAACTGAGCTATCGAAGGTATACATTAAAGAAAGGAACAGTGATTGATATAAAAGAAAAAAATCTAAATTAAAAGCTCAAAAAAAATAATTCCTTCGAACCGGATTTGAACCAGTGACCTATGGATTTCTGCTACTAAGTTTTCACCATCTACAGTCCACCGCTCTACCAACTGAGCTATCGAAGGTATACATTTAAGAAAGGAACATTGCTTGATATAAACTAAAAAAATCTAAATTAAAAACTCAATAAAAAGAATTCCTTCGAACCGGATTTGAACCAGTGACCTATGGATATCTGCTACTAAGTTTTCACCATCTACAGTCCACCGCTCTACCAACTGAGCTATCGAAGGTATACATTTAAGAAAGGAATAGTACTTGATATAAAATAAAAAAATCTAAATTAAAAGCTCAACAAAAAGAATTCCTTCGAACCGGATTTGAACCAGTGACCTATGGATTTCTGCTACTAAGTTTTCACCAACTACAGTCCACCGCTCTACCAACTGAGCTATCGAAGGTACATTCGAAAGTAACTGTTTCATTGCACATACAGAAAAATACACATATATTTCGAACTATTTTGAGAAAATCTCATACTTCTTATATCTTCTTTATAAATATATTTTTAGTTATTGTTTCCATTTCAACATACGAGTATAACAACATTTTTGTATGGCATGCTATATAATGATTCTTTTGTACATTAATCAAAATAACTACTTCTTCCTGTAAATTACTTTTCTATCATAATATATGAGTATATAATAGAAAAAGACCGACTTAAATTAAACGTGTTTTTCATCTGTAACTGTGTGTACGTGAATTATTTTTGCGACTTTGCCAATAAATGTAAAATCTGATATATTTTAAACTATATTTCAGAAAAATGGACTTCTGTCATTTTAAATAGTCCAAATACTAATAGCGCATTCAGAAATATTTCAAGAATAATATTTTGACTTGAAATAGGACCCCACAAGTTGGCTTAGTTTTTGATATGTTGAGATTTGGCTAGTTTTTGAAGGTCGACATTTAACATGGTAGAATTTTCAACAAGGAAAGTAATAGAAAACTTTAGTTTTTTATAAACCATTACATGTTAAATGTCGACCTTCTAGGGCTTGTAGTGCAACAACTAGCCATAACAGAGGTAGTGCTCACAATCAGAAATACATTTGTTCAGAATTTTGCCAATTTGGCCATGAATAGTTTTCCATTTATCTTGTGTGCAGCATCTTTTAATTTTTACGAAATATTTTATGCTTGTATAAAAATTAAGTAATTCATATGATGAATGTTTGCTATCTTTCCTCGTTATTTAAAAATGCTTTCTCTAATGAAACCTAGACGATTATATGCAAATATTTCAATCTGATTTATCTGTAACGTTTACTTTCTTCTGATACCATCATATAAGTATGGTACCGCCTTTATTAAAGGTCACTAAATGTGTAACATTACAAAATACGCCTCTTTAATTTCACTTACTCCGTTTCTCAATAACAATTACTTGTTTTTGAATATGTGAGGTACATTTTATGTAAGAAAGTGTAGGTTAAAATGTCACTTGTTATTTTACCTTTTCGATTGCGAAAATACGCATTTTTTCGTGATGTGAAATTGGATAAGGATATTATATATCTTACGACATAAAAGATTTTTTTTATTTTACTCCTATTAGTGTGAATTGGATTCGCAGATTCTGTGATTCGTAGCAGTTTTCAAAAATTTTGTTTATTTATCAGTATTTTACATAATAGCAAATCGATCCATAAAAAATTATATAAAAAAATAAAACAAAATTTTTACGTAATATAGCTGTCATTGAAATGAATTTAATGCATTTTATTTTCTCTGTTGAAGTAATACATTTCTAAATGTATATCCAATTTAACACTTCACTTATTATGTCAGACTTAATTTTTCACAACCCAGCGAATATTAGGCGTAACAAATGAGAGGGTTGCAGCAATTATGCTCTATATGAGAAATATAGTATTTTTTAATTTGTTTCAAAATATCTTATTGGATTTTCGAGTCTCTGTTTTTTCCAATTTTACACGAAAACTACTGTACCGATTTTGATAAGACTTTCACTGTTAAAAATACTATGATTAGTTTAGATCAGGGGTTCCCAACCTTTTTCCTACATCGGCCCTTTTAAAAGAATGATTTTCATTAAACCCACTTACATTTTTAGATTCTATAAAAGTACAAGTGCAGATGCAAAACCTGATATGTGTGTTTGAAAAGATTTCTAGCAAAATTGCATAAACTGTTTTTGCAGCTTCTAGGTAAAATATCCTTATGCCTTTTTCATGAGTCTGGATCCAAAACCTGTCATATTTTTTTTCTTGTCTCAATTCGATACAAAATGTATTACTTTTATTAAAATAATTTTTATGTTAGTTCACCAAAAATATAGCAATTTCTGTAACCGACTTAATCTTTCAAATTTAATTTTAAGAGATTTCTGTCGGATTTTCAGCCCAATTTATTATAATACTTGTAGCCTGAGACGAGTAGAATCCAAAGATACAAAAACCTCAAAATCTTAAAATATGTGGATAGCAGGTTTTGCATCTGGACAACTCAAGTAGAAAACAAAAAAATAAATACTATCGACCCCCAAGGGATCCACTTAGACCCCGTTATGAATCTCTAGTTTAGATTATATGATAATTGATTAACGCAGGTCTATATCATGGAAAATTTACAATTTTTTTGTTGTAGTTAATCTACCTAATGTTACATTTAATTGTGTACTTTTGAAAAAAATTTGTCGATACTTAAGAAAAAGTGTGGTGTCCTTTACGTGATCCCTATTAGTGGAATTCTAGTATACAATATATTTAAGAATTTATGTACATACATTGTATTTCTTTATCGTTATCTGAAGCCGGACAAATTTCGTAATATGATACCTGTAAACATACATCTTATTTAATCTATTAAAAGATAAAACACTATTATCTATATTCGGTTTTTTTAATGACTGCAAAATTAATTAATACTACGTATAGTTTAGTTTGTTTGATCAAAATCTGAATTTATTAGAAAGTAATATCGACTTATTAAGACAATTTATTCTGACACTTAATCAATATTAGTGATAAAAAATGAGTTTACTTTTAAAAGTATAAAAGTCCGTGCAACTTAGGAAATACATATTTATATTAGGTAGATACTTCCTTAAATGTCTTTCTCTTTACAAGTCTACATATACAGACAGTTGTATTAAAAAACAATTTAACAACATTCAGTTTGATCTCGTCAATAAAATTGTAAATCTGCACGATTTCAATGTCTTATAGATATCATTCAATCATTTGTACTATGGCATGAATGTTGATTAATTTTTGTTTGAAAGTGTTTATCAAAAGAACGGCATAAAAAAATTTAAAAGTAAATTTCACGAATAAATTGTGTCCCCTTAATCTTTGTCACACGTATAACTCATCGACCGCTAAACGGATTTTAATAAAACTTGGTTTGTTAATTCGGTCTAGTTAGTCGATGGTCCCATATAAAAATCATCAAAATCGGGTAGAAGGTAGAATGATGTATACCATTTTTGTATTTTCAAAATATCTCGACTCATATAATTGTATAGAATGCTTTTTGTAAAACTATTTTAAGAAAAAAAGTTCATATAAACATGTGTCTGGAAATTCTTCATGAGGGAGCTACCGATCCGCAAATATTTAGCCTAAAATTAGTTTTTATTTAATATTCTTAAAATTTAAACAATTATTAACCTGAAACAGAAAGTTCAAGTGAAATTTTAGAAATTGGAGAATTTTTTTCCCCATTTAAAATACGATCGCAAAACTTCTCGTATCTTCGATAATAAAATAATCTTAACAAAGACACAACGCATTTTATTCATTATTGAATAAAAATCACAATTGCCATGGAAAACTATTAATCAGCCAAAACTAGAACATTCAATCGAGTGCAATATTAAATTCAAGTCAAGTAAGCTTTGGAAAAAAGAATGGTTGATGTTTGAAATTTTTATATTTGTTAAAATTCGTTATTTATTTTGTTAATGTATAACAGCACTGCTGGTTTTAAGGAGGAAGATTGGGCAACCACCTGGGGTGCCAGTTCAGAAGGGGCGACGGACGGTCACATGGAGAAAAACTTAATTCTAGTATTTTTTTTTCTTTAAAAAACGGTCATCATTAAGTCAAATTCTTGAAAATATTTACTATCATATTTTTCGTAAATGGTTGAGGACCTACTGGCCCCACACATCCCTTGCCTAAAAAATCAATAGTTGATACTGGAAATTGATTTCTATATCACAATGGGTTCTCGAAAGATTAAATAAAAACTTATTTTAGACAAAATCTTTCAGAGTCTGTAGTTCCCTCACGAAGAGTTTCCGGACACATGTTCATAAAAACTTTTTTGCTTGAAATAATATGTTTCTCAATCAACTGACCAAGTTCGTTCCACCTGATATAATAATTTTATAATAATATAATAAACCTGTATAATAAAAAAAAAGAAAATAAATGTTAAAAATTAAAAAAAATCAAGAATACCTAATAAATTAGAGTGGGAAATTCGCGATAACAAAAATTTTCGCAGAGGAAAAAAGTGGTAGAGTAGGCATAATTAAGTCACATAAGAAGTTATAGAGGGATTTTATTTAATTACGTCACATGGCGCCTCACCCCTAGACTAATACCTAGGTGGGGATTATTTTCACATTGCTAAAATTTATCGATTTTATTTTGACGATATATTTGCTGACATGAATGGAGCTAATTATAGAATTTTTTTAGTTATTTACAAAATTTGGAGATTCTTGACTTTTTTTTATTTTTTCGAAAAATTCCTTAAATGTGTTATAATATTTTAAATCCATTAATATATTATTATGTATAGTAATTAGATGCAGTTACGTGATATGTAAAAGTAAAATGCATAATCTTGACCTAGACAATGTTGCTTTCATTGTGTTGAATATCATGTTCGAGGTTATATTTTTGTATTTTGCATTTTCCTATGAATGTGTAAAATATTGTATTTATTTATATACATGTATATTTTATTCTTACACCTACAAGCTAGACACTGAAGACAAAATATATCAAAACAATATATTCTTAATTATAAGTTTATATTAAATGTTTTCTCCTTAATAAATTTTATTAATTGATGAATTATGCAAATATGCAATGAAAATCAGATAAGTTTTTTTTTTTTTTTAAATCGAAAAAGTATTAAAAATAATTTTCTTCCGGAAGAAAATAGTTGACACTTACATACTGCATCATAAAAATATTCAAAATTACTGTCATTTGAGTCCCTGTGCTGTTGTAAGCTAACGTTTAATCCATCTGTACACAGCATAAAAAACAGTCCCTCCCCATGTCTGTCTGTCTGTGCACGATTTTCTCTGTAAGGACAGAATGAATTTTATTCCGGTTTTCACTAATGCACTATGGGCCAGGATACCCTGTTCTGTGGCCAAAAGTCTACTTTAGAATCTGAGGAAACGAATTAGATCACTGCATTCAGCATTAGTTGAAGTAGTTATTGTGAAAATTTCATGTTGATTAATCAATTCTTGTTCAAATGACAGTGGCTCAAAGTCGAAAAATGTATACAAAAATGTAATGTTACTGTCGTTCGTAAAATACAATATTTATTGCAAATTCATAAATTCCAAACCGTATGTTTGGATTTTTTCATTCGTTGAAGTTCAAAAATAATTTTAAATGTCACAGGAATGCGTTATTTTCAGCTTTACTTAAGTATAACCACATTTTTAGTGTATAAAAATAAGATTTGTCAACATAGTACCTGCTGCCGAATGCAAATACCACAAGATACCACCTTGTATTAAGTAATGAGACTCACAAATGTCTTCTCTAGGATGTTCACTTCAGCCTAGATTTGCCCCTTTTTGCCCGTTTTCATTTGCTTGGCTGTGAACCCCTTCTAAACGTTATGCAAGATTGATACATATAAAATTTTACATAGATATACTAATGTATAAAATTATAGTTGATTCAGGATTGGTGTCTCAAACTTTAATACTAGATTGAGGATGTTATTTTAAGCAAAAAATTTCATATGAACATGTATCCGAAAATTCTTCGTGGGGGAGTTAAAGCCCCTTAAAAATTATACCCCCAACTAGTTTTCATTCATTATCTGGATATCCCATTATGGTAAAGTTATGAAAATTGGTAGAATGCTTATTACTGATAAGTTTTATCCATTTTCAATATAAACCAATTATTATTTAGACCAGAGGTGTATTTGAATACATTTATTAAAATTTCAATAAAATTGACTTTTTGTAAAAATTACAATTTTATATTAAAAAATAAATATTGTCAGCTAGTATAAGAAAAATAATATAGTTATAGAAGAAATGAATCTACGGAGTGATTTCAAACATAAAATTTATAATTTTTTTTTTTATAAAATATCAATTAAATGTTACATATTATTTATTCGATCCGACATTTCGTATTTTATATTTTTGTAAAAAATTGAAATCAATCTCCCAAAAAACACTTATAAAATTAATTTTATTTAAATCGGATAACTTTTAAAATATATTGGTCGCCATTTTGGATCTGCTATTTTGAATTTTGAAGTTTTTGTAAAAAAATTGAAAAAAATGTCACAAAGAACCCTTATAAAATGAATTTTATTTAAATTGGATAATTTTTTTAATATATTAGTCGCCACATTGGATCCGCCATTTTGAATTTTTAAATTTTTATAAAAGATTTAAAAATAGTGTCAAAAAACCCTTCTAAAATAATTTTTATTTAAATTGGATAACTTTGAAAATATATAATATATTGGTCGCCATATTGGATCCGCCATTTTGAATTTTTTAATTTTCATAAAAAAATTTAAATCAGCGTCCAAAAAAACCCTTATAAAATGAATTTTAATTAAATCGGATAACTCCTCGACTTTTGACCACAGAACAGGGTATCCTGGCCCATAGTGTAATGGATAGAATGTTTCATGAGGAAGCTTCACGTCTATAATTCATGACAATTTGATGTTTTCATAAAATCGAATAAATCAATCATCGGAAAGGTTAGCGAAATGTGAAAACAGTTATGTTTAATAGGTTTATCGCAGATCAAATTTATATCCTCAGAAAACACTCGGTCCAACGCACTAGTTTATAATTCCGGACATGTATAATAGGGTCCGGATGTACCAACTTGTATGTGTACATTAAATCAACATTGCACTAATGACCTTGTGATTGACCGCCGTAAGTTAAATACAAATGATACAATATGGTTAACGTTGTGCAGGAACCACTACTTATACACATACAAACACAGAAACAAGTGCAACACGCACAACATTCTGGTGTTTTGTAGGTTAATTATACTACATCGACATATGTTTTGCGCGTATTCGAATCGCATCTTTTACTTGAACGATCAGGGTCGGAGTAATTGGAAAATTATTTGAGATTAAAATCTTTGCTGTTATATGCGACTGAACGTTATCTGAATAAATCTTAACAACTTTTATAGATTTTTTTGTTTCGCGTGCCGAGTGACATTGCTAAATTAGCGTAATCAATTTAACCATAACCGTGAAAGGAACGCTCTCTTTTTAGACAGTATTTTTTTAAATAAAACTTGAGTTGCCAGCAGGGCTGTGGAGTCGGTACAAAAACCTACGACTCTGACTCCTTTATTTTTCTAATGTTCGACTCCAACTCCGATTCCGACTCTTTAATGTACAATATTTTATTTTTTTTTAATTCCGTTTTCGGGCAAATTTTTTTAAGTGAATTCCAGTGATTCTGGTTCCGGCCAGAATTGAAAATTTCAAATCATTGTACTTCAAAATTCAAAACGAACAAAAAATATTAAGTGTGTAAAAAAGTAAAAACCATTATTTAATTAAAGGAATCGGAGTCGGTACCTACCTTTTTACCGACTCCGACTCCACATAAAATTACTAAAACTCCGACTCCGACTCCACAGCCCTGATTGCCAGACGTCCCCCGCTTCAAATTAGCTAGTCTCGCTCAAAAATTATTCGATACCTTAATCTTAATGCTTAATGATTCGTGTGTAATCCGAATACACAATCATTACCTTTTTACTCAACAGCAAAAAAATATATGGGAATATTTTAAGAAAAACAGAAAAAAATCAAGATTATTTATCAACCCTTCCCCGCAAACTTTCTAATAAATTATTGATTGTTTTTGTCCCCCCCCCCTCCTCACGTTAACAATGTCACGCCGGAACATTTTATAAATCTGGCAACGTGGCAACCCTAAATACTATTATTAATTTAAATTAATTAAATTGAATTTAATGACAATAATAAAATATTTAACTGGAATTGTTTAATTTTATGGTATTGTTTATGAAATAGGGGCTAATTTCACTTTTTTATATCAGTCGAAGTCTTACAATTGCATTTATAAATCGTACATTACAAAAAAAAATATCTAAATCATCAAATTAATAAAATATTTTCAAATGCACCTCTGTCCATAATTTGTATTTAAAATTAACGTTTTTCGCATGCGTGTACTGTAAATTCAAGTACCTACATAAGCTGGATTATAATAATAATAAATTATGGATACCTATATTAAATCAATCGTGGCTGATATTTTTTTTCTCACATCTCGTTCTCTCACTATAAATGCATGTACTATATATCTTGTTTTATGGTATAATAACAGATATATCATACAAATTTTTGAACGTAGACTTTCACGATGTTGACCACGAGATGTTGGTCGAAACGTTAAGTAATGTTAAACCCAAAAATCAAGAATTAATACACTGTCGTACAAAAGTGTTTGGACACTCATTTTTTTGCGTATTGTACTTATAAAACTGCAAAAAATATTGATAAAAAATCTAAATGTTGATAAGAGTACTTAATTACAACTGTTGTAATAATCTTAGCATATCTAAAATCCAGCATTTACAATTTTCCATGTAAAGGAAAATATATGCCTGAAAGGTCAGGTTTATTCAAGCACAGTGTCTTTCAAGCTAACGAGAAATTGTTTTTTTACTATTTTGACTGCGAGTAAACATATTCTTTTCGCTATTTTGAGGATTTTTATTGACTGAAATCTGTATAATTACATTCCAAATCGCAGGTATCCAAAGACTTTTGAACGGCAGTGTACATTTCATACAAATGTTTCCATGAATTGATATTATTTATTTAAAGTTAATTTTCTTATTCAATTAATTGAATTAATATAGAGCACTTAATAACAACTATAAATTGATGAAATGTATTATTATTAATTTACTGAAAAGGTGGCATTAGATAGTACCTGGTTGAACTTCAGAGAAATCTGCAGAATAATTATTGATTAATAATTAATATATTTTACCTCTAGCACCAGTCATGCGTTGTTCGCAGACAAATATGAATGCGTTAGTATATACGAACATAGATGGGATTATTGCATTACGAGGACAAACATTCGGTATTCTTTCATGAATGCGAATTATTTCCTTCTGAAGTTAATTAACAATCATACATGTAAATGTGATATGTGGAACAGGGTGAATACCAAAATCGGCTTTTTAGCATGATGAATTTATTAATGCCGTGTTGATACCTGTATCTACCAACCGCAGGAATAAAAGCAGCATTTAATTTGTTTATTTATTTCTAGGATACCCTATTGTCTTTTCTAATTCTCTTATAAGCTACCATTAAAATCTTCGCTACGTCTTTACTATTTACACTATTCATCATGGATATTTAATCAAACGTGAATAAAAATTAATTTAATGTTTATTTTGGATAATTACTTTTCCTGATTCAACTGTTTAAATTGTTCACTTTCAGAAATTAATCCATAATGAACAATGTACGTATACTGAACTCAATCTTTGTCATTGCTTCCTTGAAGTCAGTGATACCAACCTCCTCTAAACTAAACTGTATAATGAGTTTTCTTACCTGTATGTATCCGACTTGAGTCAAAGCTATTTTGTGCATATTCAATCCGTAATTGTTTGTTTGTGGTGGAGGAAAATGGCTGATGCCGATCCCATTCGAGAAGTTTAATATTAAACAACATATTGATAGTATGTATATTCGTGTGTGATTTAGGATTTCCATTTTTCTGAAACACATTATTATGTAACTGTAGTTATTAACAATTGAAAAATTGATCCTTTTGTAAAATTATGTAGGTATTAAATAAAATTTTGCTTGGTGTAAGAGTTTTCAGCAAAATGATAATCGTTTTACTGTAATGCAATCAGTGTATTTTTTCCATAGAGCTACAAGTATTGTGAAAATACCTTTATGTGCAGCATTAAATACTGATTTTAATATATAACTCAATATCTTCCGAATCGTCGATTATAGCTTCCCACCGTCGATATACAGGTTGTAAAATTTAACTACGGTGCATAGGGATGTCAATGATAGTTCAGATATATACAAATATTTGCTGTCCTCTTAATAATATGACAAACAAAATAATACATTTTTTCTTGTAATTTTTTTAACTGATTCCAAATTAGTACTATTACTTTTAAATTTACCTTTTGACATGCATGGGTGTACGCAGGGTGGGGGTAGGAAATGGGGAATTTCCCCCCTGGGATACGGTCTAAATGGGTTGTATTAAAAATATTCTGACAAGATTGTACCCTCTTTGAGTGGTATACTATATATCCAAGTATAAAGCAATATTAATTTTAAAAGTATTTGATAATTTGTTGGTTATGAAGAGCAAAAAAAGTTCTATCAGTTTTTTAGGTACTTTTTCTGTTAATTCTTCCCCTTCCCTTGGAATTTTGTACAAATAAACGTCACTACTTATAATAAATTCAATTTATGTTATATAAATACTTAATAATGAAACTGTAAATTGTAAAATTTCTTCCCAAAATTGTCATTCAAAAGAATTAATATAAACAGAACATTTCCCTATTTTACGAAAAGTTTTATAACTCAAGAGATGTACATTTCAATTTTTGTATACATATATAATTTAATTCCGAATCTTTTAGGGAAACAGTTTAAGACAATTAGTGAGCAGAAAACATTTGTTTCTAATTCGTTTATTTCCTTGTTTAGGCTCACTTTCTAAACAGATGAAAAAACAAACTTGAAATAAATGAATGAATAAATGAATCAGTCAGTTGTAAAAAGAGGTAATTTATTTCATTGTCTTAACTTGTAAAGGAGATGTTAATTAGGTATCCCCTCTCTCTTTAATTTTATTGTTTGGTGTACATTATTTATAGTTTAGATCAGTGTTTCACAAAATGTACACAGTACAAATTAAAGTTTTTCCCTGTTCATTCCAGATAGTAAGCGACAACCTATTATTATTATTATAAAATATTTTTTTACCCTCTGAAACTGTAATAATATAATTTTAGGCTGTAATGTTTGCAGTATCTGCAAACATTATTACAGTGTCAGATTGTAAAAATATTTTATAATGACATGTTGTCGTTTACTATCTAGGATATACAGGAAAAACTGTAATTCTTCATGTTTCTTTTTTTTTCGTTTAATACTTGTAGGAGGCGGTGAGTTTTCTACGAAGAACTCATCTCAACGGTTAATTAATTTAAATAAAATTAAATCGAATATTTGAACTACATTTCTAAATTTTTGTTCTCTACAATACTTAATTATGTGTTTTTACGTGCTTTGAAATAGAATGTAAATAAAGTAATACAAAACAGATGTTTTGTACTACCGAGTTTTTTCCCCAAAAATAAGTCTGCAATGAGTAATGAGGTCAAGTTTGAATAAACTATGAATATAAATATCATCCCTTATATTTGGAATTTAGACATATCGAGCTCTAACCGCCGAATTATCGTGAGTGACAACTTCATAAAAAGTTAGAAAGATAAAAAAAATAGATTTTTTTATTTTCTTCGCAAAATCTCAATAAGTTTGGTCCTAGTGATTAGTTTAAATTTTTTAATACATGTTGTTGACAAGAAGAACTCGAGGTATTGATATCGTAGTTGCCAAGAATTACCATTTATTCTTCAATAAAGTACCTAACGAAATATATTTCCAAATAATACCTTCCCTTTTCTTGTAATTTACGATAATTCGGAGGTCGGGGTTCGATATACAGTGGCTCGTTCAGAGGGGGTTAGGGAATTAAAAGAGGAACCTAAGAGATAGTTATGTTTTAAGGAAATGGGAGTTGAAGATGCGATTTAATTGAATGAAAAGCAAAAAAAAACTCTCGCATATAAAAAAGAATTAAATATATACTTTTTTTAAATGGGACCCCAATATTTTAAATTATTCAACCTATAGCCCTTAACCACCATAACGCACCACTGATGATAAATAAACAATGTTATATTAATTCCTAATAATAATTAAAGTTAGGTTAAAATTAAGGCATTCATAAACCAAAACGACTAACTATATTTGTTTGTTAATTTTCGAACCTATAATTAGATAAAATACCTGTTTATTTTAGTGGAATAAGTACTCATCATTAATCTTAATCTTCTTATAAAATTAACTTTCTATACTTTTTCCATCATTTATTTTGTTAGTCGCTTTGTCTTCTTAATTAAAACTTTGAAATATTAACAACTTACTTACAAAAAAAAATAAAAAAACAAAAGTAGAGCGGTCAAAAAAAGTGAAATTAAAAATAATTAAAATCAGAAGTGATAAATTAAAAATAAAAGTGGCCGATTTATTAACAAAAGGAAGCCAAAATGAAAACTTACGTATATCATAAACACATTATTTAATTATTATTAAATAGAATCCTATAACTCTTGCTGTACAATGTGCACTTTTTAACTTTAATTATCCTCTTCCACTATTTATTTAAATTTAAAACATAAATTCACTATTCACACATAAATCACTCTGAGATCAATTAAAGGATTACAGTATATTTAATTACTTCAAGTTTTATAACACAATTACGTCAACCTGACTGATAAACAATAGTACATTAAAGTGACTCTACAACGCCGGACAGTTAAGTCATACTGAGATACATTGAGTGTGAGGTTATGTCTTAAGTAGAGCACTGAACCAGCGATGTGTGACTGCTTACGACGCGTCAAGCCACTTGTAAGTGATGCAGTCCTACTTTAAACAAACTGCTCAGGTTTTATATGTGGATTTTGTGCGTGCGAGAGAAGGGTTGAAGATTTTTTACAGTTCATTTGTCTTTATGTATTTCATTTTTATTTCCACACATATTTGGTATAAACAAGTGGGAAGATTAAGAAATCTGTGACATAAAACAGAGTTGCAGTACATGTACTTAAATGCACTTTTAAAAGACTCCTGTAGATGCCCGCTGCAATGTGTGATGAAACGTTGACCGATAACACAACCAAATTGGCACGGCTTACATTCAGAAGCCAAGAACCGAATTTGAATGCTATAAGAGCAAAAAAACTATCAATTTCTGATATTAGATATCTATCGGCAAAATTCTGAATTTTTGAAGTGAAGAGAATTCAAAGGTCAAAATTTACTCTTATTTTTTATTTGGCTCCCAAAATCAGAGCTTGTTGCCCAATTATTCTTTGTAATATAATACTAATAGAAAGTGAGTTTATATTTAAAAAGATTTTGCAGTTTTTAAATTGATTTTGCATAGAAAATTCGTGATAATTAAAATATCGTCGCGGAGCAAACTAATTACTCAAGAAGGCAGTTACCGACGCCTGCTTTATAAAATTGTTTTTAACTAAACTAAATCTTTTCAAAGGAATTGTTAGTATGGTAGGTAATAGGGTCGTAAAATCGTGCCCGAGATAAAGTCAGATTCTGATTGTACTACCTTCAAAACGTAAAGAAAAGTGGTATTCTGTGCATATTTTTGTCTGTAGAATAGTCTTCCAATCACGATAATTTCTGTAAAAATAGTGTTTCCTTAATCGTTAAGACTTATCTTATGAGTGCAAGTAATCCAATTAATCTTTCATGAATTTATAAAGCACTAGTAGTATCGCCTCTGGTCGAAATTCGACCTTTATTTTATTTCCCTTAATGGCAACGTGACTTTTTTTTGTGAGCACATCTATGGCACAGTACCTGATATAAGTTTTATTCCTCCCTTTTTATAATAAATACAGTAGAAACCGGTTATAACAATATCGAAGGGACCGGTGATATTAGGCCATAAAAGCAGATAGTCGTAATAACCGATAAAAATGCAATTATATGGGATTCAGTTGGACTTTTATTTTGAGTCGTTAAAACCGGTTTCTACTGTACAAAAAATATGTAGGTACGACTATTTTTGATGTTCACGTATTAATATACCGGGTGTCCCAGATAACTTTTCCAGCATGGGGATCTCAGTATCTATAAGAGATACAGGTTTGGTTAAATGAGATGAATTATTTGTAAGAAAGGGGTGAGTATTACTACATAAAAAAATATTCATAATTCTATGTGGTTTAGGCGGTATACCCAAAAAACTGAAAATTCGGAATTTCTTTAAATGGCTATAACTTTTTGTCAAAGTAGATAGGTATTTTTTGTAGACGGGTTTTCAAAGCACTTTTTTGTGTAGAATCGATTGGTGTATTTAGATTTTTTATATCACTTTTAGTTTCCGAGTTATGAGCCCTAACTTTAGTTTTTCTTATGGACCACTAAGTTGGCTATGGCATATTTGAACGTGTTTTTTTACTCTACTTTACAACGATATATCGCATGCCATAGGTACTTATTGTAAAAAAAATTATAATGTATTATTTTTTTAAAGTTAATTGTTTTCAAATAGTCATTTGTTATTTTGATTGTTGTTATTGTGATTTTTGTTTTTCATGGCTCACTTAAATGTTTGTAATAAAATACTTAATAAATATCACTGGCATTTAGTACATCGACTTATTTTCGATAATAAGTATGGCATGTGACATATCGTTGTAAAGTAGAGAAAAAAACACGTTCAAATATGCCATAGCCAACTTAGTGACCCATAAGAAAAACTAAAGTGTATAGATTATTTTTATTTATTTTTTAAGGAAGCTTCTTATGCATTATAACCTCAAATTGTTTTCCTTAATTTATCGTATTAAAAACATTCTGACTGGAAAAAACTTTTAGTTTATTGTATATTCTTAGATTTATAAACGTACGTACTGATTTTTTACTTGCATGCAGAAAAAGAAAAGAATGAAAATTATAATTGAAGATACAACAAATAATTACATAAAAGTTATGTATGAGATAAAAAAAGTTCTGGAATTTATTAGTTAACTTCTTCCATGTCAGTAGACAGAATTAGAGTAGAACGAGCTTCTATTTAAGACAATATACAATATGATATCATAATTTATTTGCGTGATCTTAACGTTTTGAATCTTATATCGAAGTCTGAAATGATTCTAAAATTTCATAATTAATAAAAAAATATATAATACAATTTAGAAATGGAAACCTTTTTTTTAATTTTTAAACTGCAAAAGTAAAAGTTTGGCTTTATATCATATTTTTATATGAATTGGTTACATTCTTTTTCGATCGATATGTTATTAACACATATACTATCACTTGAAGACAGATGCAATAAGTATTTTGTATTAATATAATATAAGTGCGATTTTTGAAAGTATTAAATATGCACGTTGACATACATGTAAAAAAAATTAGGTCATATTAATGTGAATATCTTTTACGTATTATATAACGTAACATTCTAATAATCGCAGTGTGCATATGAAATATTATAGGTGCCAATACATATTATAAGCGGGTTGGGTTTAAAAGGGGAAGGTGTAAGAAAAATTCACCATTGTCTTCGAAATAATTTGTTTGTAAGTTTAGCATAAAACTTGACAAGCCTTTTCATCTTAAATTCAAGGTGGATGAAAATTCATTTAAAGATGTTTGGATACCACTAAATTATTTTTATTTTATACTAGGATCTTTCACCTAAAAATTTCTGATCTATTCCAGGGGTTCCCAACCTTTTTCCTACATCGGCCCATTTTAAAAGAATAATTTTCTAGATTTTAGAAAACATAAATATATTACAATCTTGATGAAAAATTACAAGTAGAATGCAATAAAAGATATTTGCAATTTAACTATAAAGTATAGATAAATATAGTCGAAAAAAAGGAAATTTAAAACAGATAATAATTTATTATCGCCCCCTAATAATCCCCTAGAATACTATAGACCCTTTTTAAATTTCCATAGACCCCCACGGAGTTCACTTGGACCTCGTTGTGTATCCCTAATCTAGACAGTCAAACTTTCCTGGATTTAACAATATTTATTTTATACGTCAATAATTTACAGTCATGGTAAACGATAATACATACATTTTAACGTAGTCTGCACCAAAGTGATCTCAGTTTACTTGTACTTCTCTACCTTAATTGGTTAAAATGCTACCATGTATACATAGGTGGGCATTAACTCGTTAATCCGTTAATCGTTAATTAACGAAGTTAACAAAATGCTTAACGGATTAACTTTTAAGTTAACTCAAGAAAAGGTTAACGCTTTTGTTAACTTCCGTTAACTTTAGTCATTTACATTGGTTGTTTGATGACAAGAACATAAGAAAGTTGTCGAAATAACAAAAAAAAGTCTTCAAACATTTTGGATGGTTAACTTTTAACGGTTAACTTTAACTTTCGTTAAATTTTCAATTAACTTTAACTTCTGTTAAATTTTCGGAATTTTAACGCTTTAACGATTAACGAAGTTAACTTTTTTATTAACGATTTAACGATTAACGAAGTTAACTTTTCGATTAACTGTGCCCACCTATGTATGTATACTAAAATTTCACTAGGTATCCAGGAATTATTATTTTAGTCTGCAGTTCTGAAATTGAAATGTGCAGTCCTAAAATTTATTATCTGTGCAGTGCTCAAGAAAAGTCATACAATTGCACCTCAAACTGTGCAGTTTTAAAATTTCCATAAAGGAATCCCGACCACTATCTGCCATCTGCAATAAAGCTCTGTTTTTTTTTAGTATTTGTAAAATATGTATGTATGTATATTCCATAGGGCATGCTACAATTCCACAAAATCCCATATCTTGTTATCAACTAGCATTGGACAAAAAGTCACAAATAAAAAATATAATCCACAGGTTTTCCAAGAATTCATTGTTTTCTAGGAATGAAAATAATAAATACAGTACATTTTCAATAAACACATACTTTATAACTTAATTGCATCGTTTAAGTAAGTGTCCAATTAAATAAAACATCTAACGGTAAATACTTTTAATATTTTTAGGTTATTGTATAAACATTTTCTGTGGACAAAATCTAGATCACTTCATATGTCGTTTAATGATATTTCAGTGAAAACGTAATTGGCCTCTAAAATAATTATTCATTAGGTCGTATTTTTAAAATAGGTTCATGCATAATATAATTAATTATATACACAATATTAAGTATTTTATTACTTGATGACGAAATGTAATTGTCTTCTTTAAATATACACACATCATACATAATTTGTCTGTAGTAGGAATTAAGTCTCATTAAATATTAATCCAAAACAACATATGTTGAATTGTTGATTGTTTTGATAATTCCACTATTTGCAAGGTCCAAGGAATCCAAAATGCTGTGTGATATATTTTGTTCAACCTAAAAAATAATGATACAACTAAATAGAGTACTGATACGAACGAATAATTATATTAGTTTTTGTTTACAATTTAATTATATGGAATATTCACTCATATATTCTAAAAATATAACAAAAAGTGTATGTTTGTCTTATCATCAACCTACAAGTCATTCTTATCACACTTGTGTAGGTAATAGTGGCAACACATATATGTGTGATTATTTACATACAAAATATATTATCTTTAAGTTATACATAGGTGATCCAGTTCATAGCTAATGATAACCTGGGGCAACAATTTAAGTTGCATTATATACCAAATCGTATTACTTTCGAATGTGCCTTCGATAGCTCAGTTGGTAGAGCGGTGGACTGTAGATGGTGAAAACTAAGTAGCAGAAATCCATAGGTCACTGGTTCAAATCCGGTTCGAAGGAATTTTTTTATTATTGAGCTTTTAATTTAGTTTTTTATTTTATATCAAGCACTGTTCCTTTCATAAATGTATACCTTCGATAGCTCAGTTGGTAGAGCGGTGGACTGTAGTTGGTGAAAACTTAGTAGCAGAAATCCATAGGTCACTGGTTCAAATCCGGTTCGAAGGAATTTTTTTATTATTGAGCTTTTAATTTGGTTTTTTAATTTATATCAAGCAATGTTCCTTTCTTACATGTATACCTTCGATAGCTCAGTTGGTAGAGCGGTGGACTGTAGTTGGTGAAAACTTAGTAGCAGAAATCCATAGGTCACTGGTTCAAATCCGGTTCGAAGGAATTCTTTTTATTGAGCTTTTAATTTAGTTTTTTATTTTATATCAAGCACTGTTCCTTTCATAAATGTATACCTTCGATAGCTCAGTTGGTAGAGCGGTGGACTGTAGTTGGTGAAAACTTAGTAGCAGAAATCCATAGGTCACTGGTTCAAATCCGGTTCGAAGGAATTCTTTTTATTGAGCTTTTAATTTAGTTTTTTATTTTATATCAAGCACTGTTCCTTTCATAAATGTATACCTTCGATAGCTCAGTTGGTAGAGCGGTGGACTGTAGTTGGTGAAAACTTAGTAGCAGAAATCCATAGGTCACTGGTTCAAATCCGGTTCGAAGGAATTCTTTTTATTGAGCTTTTAATTTAGTTTTTTATTTTATATCAAGCACTGTTCCTTTCATAAATGTATACCTTCGATAGCTCAGTTGGTAGAGCGGTGGACTGTAGTTGGTGAAAACTTAGTAGCAGAAATCCATAGGTCACTGGTTCAAATCCGGTTCGAAGGAATTCTTTTTATTGAGCTTTTAATTTAGTTTTTTATTTTATATCAAGCACTGTTCCTTTCATAAATGTATACCTTCGATAGCTCAGTTGGTAGAGCGGTGGACTGTAGTTGGTGAAAACTTAGTAGCAGAAATCCATAGGTCACTGGTTCAAATCCGGTTCGAAGGAATTCTTTTTATTGAGCTTTTAATTTAGTTTTTTTATTTTATATCAAGCACTGTTCCTTTCATAAATTTATACCTTCGATAGCTCAGTTGGTAGAGCGGTGGACTGTAGTTGGTGAAAACTTAGTAGCAGAAATCCATAGGTCACTGGTTCAAATCCGGTTCGAAGGAATTCTTTTTATTGAGCTTTTAATTTAGTTTTTTATTTTATATCAAGCACTGTTCCTTTCATAAATGTATACCTTCGATAGCTCAGTTGGTAGAGCGGTGGACTGTAGATGGTGAAAACTTGTAGCAGAAATCCATAGGTCACTGGTTCAAATCCGGTTCGAAGGAATACATTTTTTTAATTTCACATTCTGAATTATTTTTTAACAGTCTCCTCGATCATATTTAGTACTTTTTATTATCAAATATAGTTTTAATTGTGTTATTTTGAAAGATAACTTGGCATAATGCAATAATGAATTTTATAATAATTATTTAAACTATACCAGAAAGACTCAGGGGTGTGCTCGCCAGTTTTTGCAGTCAGTATACAACATACAAACTGTATTATCCAACGCATATACTGGTTACAATAAAATGAAAATCAATAATTTATTCGTCAAGAAATATTATCAACAAATTAATTTTATTTTGATTTACAGATGCTTTTATTAAAGCAGGGTGACCAGTTTCTGGAAAACCGGGAAAAGTCAGGGAATTTGGTTGGAAGTCAGGGATTTTTTATAAAAATGCAAAAACTACAGAAATTCTCTCAAATATTTAAACATGTAACCTTTTTTGGGTTTTTTAATCTAAATTTTAAATAAAAAACACAGGGAAAAACGTAAAAATTCTCCTGGGAAACCGGGAAAAGTCAGGGAAATTTGTTCCAGAGAAATACTGGCCAGCCTGTAAAGGCAATGTTAATTTCTATTTGCTCATTTGAAAAATGTGGAAATTTGATATATTATAACAAGTTGAATAATGTACATATAATAAGTTTAGAAAGTGTGTATCTTCTTCATGATTTTTCTTGTACTTAGTAAAGGAATTATTGACATTGGTGGGTAATTTATATTAACTCTCAGATGTCAGCATTTTTACTCAATAATACAATTAGAAATCTGGTCGTTAAACTTCTATTTTTTGCTGTGTTATTCTTGAAAATGCTGTTTTTAGAATATTAAATATGTATGTAACTATTGATTGCTTATTTTTAATATGAAGGAGTGGGGTGGGGGGTATATATTTAATACCAAAACAATATTTTCATGTTCAATTTCACCAAATGAGATTTTTACATTAAAATAATAATGATTTGCTTATTTTTGCTGGTTTTAATGATTTTATTTTAATTGCACGTTTATAATTTTTATTCTATATAATTTATCTAGGTTCATTTTTTTTTTTTGAAGAATTGGCAAGTATAACACTTTTAAAGGTCCTCAAGTAAAATTGAACAAACATTGATCAATTTTAAGTACCTATTTAAAATTGATTAATAAATTGACAAGTGTAATACAAGCCTTAAAAAAGGTTGAGTTTTATTGTAATTCTTTTAAATTATGTACATATAATTACAATTTGTTAAAAACAATACAACAAATGTATATATACCTATAATAATGATTTCATAAAAACCTATAGTTACATAATAAAATAAAAATAAATGTGAGTTTCGTATAAAATAATAAAAACAAACAAAAATGTATTTTACGAGTAAATAAACAATACCCAATACAATTTCCTTCGCCACAAATCAAATTTTTCACAATCGCAGTAATAATAATAATGTGAATTTTCGATCTGTATCGCGAAAAACATATCTACTGAAGAAAGAAATAAATTAAAGTGAAAGTAGCACGTTTTCTGGTTGTTATTTCGCTGACATTGCGTGATACAAACCAGTCATTCTAAATTAGCAGAGAACTTGAACAAAATGTACATGTTTACCCCGTTACTAATTAATTAGTGAAGCCAATCGTTTGCATTAAAAAATATTTTTGTATTAAATATTCTCCCTTGTGTACTGTAATTTATTTTTACGTCAATATTATGATCATGAAAAATTAGAATGGTGAAGTAAGGTAAATGCAAACAAAATCGCTAATATTGTTTTTACATACCTTGCTGATTTTGACTAATTTTTACCCATTACTGGGGCGGATTGAATATCTATTATACTATTACACACAAAAAACTGTATTGGACGAAGAAAATCTTGTTTTGTATATAATGAAAACAATATTTTCTTAATATAAAAAAAGTATCCTTAATCCAACTATATTATTTCTTCTTCCAAGAATACTATAGTTGGTTTAAGAATATATTTCTTATCTTAAGAAAATATTGTTTTCGTTATATACAAAACAAGGTATACTTGGTTCAAGTAAACCTTTCTACCTGTGTATAACAGGTACAATGTACAATTACATTTCTAAATATTTTAATAAGTAAACAATATTGCTGCGGTATCATTTTTCAGTGTTTTGGATTTTTTTACATTCTTTTAATTAATTTAAGTGAATATTGTGTTTATATTAAAATACATTAGTGCTGTAACTGGCGGCCCGTGGGTAGTACCTTACCCGCGAAAGATAAAGAAAAATAACTTTTTACTCAAATTAATTTACTCTGTATTTTATCTCACTAAATATTTTTGTAAACGCATTTTGTTTCAATTCTCATCCTTCAAAGTTTACAAATAAAAATATTTATGTTTACAAAATAAACAACTGTTTTTCGATGTAGTAATGTAGGAATATTCTTATGATATATTAGATATTGGACAATGCTGACAATGATTATACGTCAGGGCCCCTACATCTTACATCATATTACGGGCCCCTATACTGGGAATTGTTGGCGGCGAACCCCCCAAGAAAGATTTTTTTTTAGTAAATTTGATTGACCTTTTTTTAAGGTTATTAAATAAGACAAAAATGTCATAGAAATGTTAACATGACTTTTTTAATTTTAGTCAATGATTTTTTTTTTGCCCGCGGCACCGGGCCCTAGGACTAAAGTCCTATCACTCCACTCCATGTTAGGGCTCTGCCCTTGGTTATACTGCATTACTTGTTGAATAGAATTATATAGAAACCGCAATGAAATATTAACCTTTCCAAAGTATTTTAAAAATATATTTTTAAAATAAATTTATTTTGTTTACAGTCGAGTTCAAAGGCAGCTCCTCCATACTATATCGGCAGTACCGGATCTTTACCGAGAGGAGGGCCATTGTTAAGGACCTACTCTCCAGCAGTTGGAGCTCCTGTCCCAGCAGATAGAATTAAGACTTTACCGGGTCAAACAGGTAATAATTTTTAATATTGTAAATCATTTAAAAATATGATCGAACAAATGTCTGAAAAAAGTTCTGACTTGAATAAAATTAGTATTGCTTTTGTTTTTTGATTTTTTAAATGTACTGCAGCGCGCGTACCAGGGGGAACGCCCCTTTAAGGTTTAAATATTTGTTGTATTTTTTTATTTAAAAATTAATTAATTTTGTGCACCATCGAGAAAAAAATATTTGAATTTTTGTTTTGATTACAAACTTATTCCAAAGTTTCATTTTTAAAATTCGAAACAATTTTTTCTGATTGTTTGAAATACCGTCCTTTTATTATTTTGTATATTTTTATTTATTTTTTACATTCATTTAAATATTCAGCGCCCTTAATCGAAAAATCATGAATACGCACTTGTTAAAAAAATTCCTGAGTTTCTTTATATGTATATGGCAGTGAACATAGAACAATCTTGAAAATGCCCACTGCAATATGAAATGAAACAATGGTTAAAGATTAAAGATACAATCAAGAATATGATTTTCATTTTTTTCATATTCAGAAACTATCTAATAATAAAGTAGTTTATAAAAAAATATTTATTTATGCATAAAACAACACTTTAACTTTTTTCAGCATTTCTATTAAAATAATTCATTTAAAACAAATAATCTTAACCCTTTCTGTATTATAATTTACTCTTAATTAATTAAAATAGTAAATTATGAGTGTAGGCAACTCCATTAACACCGAAGTAAATCCGGTTGTCAATAAATTTCATAAACGACTTTACTCTTTTGTTAATCGGGTTACCTATACACGCATATTTTAAAGTTGAAATATAAATTATGCCAAATAATACACATAGAATGTTTTGCATGCAACCCTTGTATATGCTTTTATAATGTTACCCGTGTACATATCCGTAATTAAAATTAGTGGTTGTGAAAGGATGTAGGATGGTTTTATTTATGTATATGATCTTTTATTTTGTTTATATAAGGTTGATTCATAAACAAAGTTGATAACTAGAAGTGTTTTTCAACTAACTTTAAACTTATATTTTAATTATAATGACGTTAATATTCATTCATTAGCATAGGTGGGCATTAACTCGTTAATCCGTTAATCATTAATTAACGAAGTTAACAAAATGGTTAACGGATTAACTTTAAAGTCAACTCAAAAAAATGTTAACGCTTTTGTTAACTTCCGTTAATTTTAGTCCGTTACATTGGTTGTTTGATGAAAATAATATAACAAAAATTGCCGAAATAGCTAAAAAAAAGGTCTACAAACATTTTGGATGGTTAACTTTTTAACGGATTAACTTTAACTTTCGTTAAATTTTCGAATTTTCGGTTAACTTTAACTTCCGTTACATTTTCGGAATTTTAACACCTTAACGGTTAACAAAGTTAACTTTTCGATTAACTGTGTCCACCTACGTTCATTAGTTATTTTGTATATTTTAAATTAAGTCACTTATTTTTATGTCATTATTTAAGGGGGTATTCTTTTTTATATGTCCGAAAAATGGGTCTTTTTTGTCTTTAGTCTTTTTGATGATAACCTAGAAAAATTATTTTAAAAATAATTTTTTTGCACAATACATGAAAAAAAATCACGTCACATTAACTCCCCAAAAAAAAATCTTTTTAAGGAGGTTGACAGTTGACACTATAGGTTGCTGGGCTGGTGACACGGGGAACTGTGCGGGTAAGCGCCTGTGAATAAGCATAGAGTAAAGGCAAGGTGTGTCTCTCTCTGGTGCATGCGAAATCACATAGATACGTCTGTCTCTCTTTTTTTCACACATTTATAATTTTTTATAAAAAAAATCGCAATTCCTAATTATTCTGAAAATTTATAGATATATTTGTAAATGAATAAAGAATGTATCAAATTGTCAGTCACATCACTTTGAAAAGTCCTGCCATGTCTCGAAATTATGCATTTCTCATAAGAATGCATATTAATTTGTTTATGTATTATCTTTCAAACTATTTTTCTAATGACCTTGAAATTTTGTAAGGATTTTTTAAATATAAATGTCTTGTTATTTTCAAAGTTTCATCGAAATCTCTTTGTTATTTTCTTTGGTGTCAACCTCCTTAATAGTACACGTCACCATATGTATTAATTTTTTAATTTTAATTTTCAATCAGCCTGTATAAACAAAATACATTGAGTGTGAACAAGGACGAATCCAGAGGGATAATGATAGTCATCCCTTCCTTTAATTACACAAGTATAAATAGCATTCACTCTAAACAACATAGCTGGATCTGCTCATATGTCAGTGTATCTAAAATATCAAAAATTTACATAGACTGGAAACTAAAAAGTAACACTTATTTTTACATTTATTAAATCGTTTAATCGTTTCCATTCTATGTAAATTAATTTGTAATTTTTATGTCTAAATGTTAGTATTGTTAGAACCACAATTTTTATTTACATTAACTAACCCTTAATATTCCTACTTGGCTTTTGTAGAAATTGCAATCTATCAGAAATATCCATTTTAGATATTAGTATAAATACAATATCTTTAAATAGATATGATAATTTATATTGGGTGTTCGAAATAAAACGTTATGAATTTTTATTACAAAAAGTAAGCTGTTGACAGAAAAATGTTTTTAAGGGACATTATCATTTTTTTTTTCATTCGTGGGTGTATTGTATGTTTTTTTTCATGAAAACTTGTTTCAAATATCTCAATTTACGTGAAAAAATAATAAAATATTGCCCAAAACATTTTTTCCAAGGCGACTTTGTCAATAAAAAAAAGTACTTCAACTAAAAAACACTTTGTTACTTTTTTGTGAACAAAATTATTTCTGTTATATTTTTTCTCTAAATTAATGGAAAAATGTTTCTTATTTTTTCACGTAGAATTCAAAACAAAACCCTTAAAACAAAAATATAGGTCCTCATTAAAAAAGAAAATGATATTTCCCTCTCTAAAATGAGTAAATTTTGTCTGAAAACTTACATCTTGCTTTTTAAAATAAAAAAATACGTTTTATTTAACATCCAGTGTACATAAACGCCGACATCTAAAAATTAAAGGGATAAATTTTCCAGTTGCACTTAAATCAACTGATTTAAAAAAGTATAATTTTTTTCACAATTTTATTCGTAGATGTTTTTTTTTTAATTTTTATAATATTTAATATTAAATGATACCAAAAATCATTAAAAAGGAAACTTTTTCCTATACTTAAACGGCGTTTATGATTATTTATTGATACTGTAATAAAGTACTTGTATGTAGTACATTTCAGAATAAACATCCCAGCCGTTGATATCTGCTTTAAAAGAGTTTGAAAGAATATTAATTAACCACTCAAGTACTACAACTAGAGATCGAAAATCGTGCTCTACTCAATAATGAACTAGATAAAGTGGGTTTCTTCTGTAGGCTTTCGTGACCGTAATGCCGTAGTTCATATGAACTAGGTTTCCGGGCTTGTGTTCATATTATCGTATTTTTTACATTAAATTTTTACCTTCATGTCGGAATCTTCTTCAAAAGTAATTCTGATATAAAAAAAAGGTTTAAAATTAATAATAAGTATTTATTCTGAAACATACTATGTACAAATACATATGCCTCATAAGGGCGTTTCAATTTGGCAAAACTATAAAATATTGATTTTTTTTTTAATTAATTAAAGATTAAAAATTAGTTATTAATAAGTTTGTTACTTTGAAATACCTGCATGAGGCATATGCCCCTTCCTTAATATGTGCTTATATATAGGTACATATAGTAGGCTTAGAGAAGGTGTATAAGAGAAGGGAAGGAGTTAACTCCTATTTTTTATTTATAATAATAAATGTCCCCTCTTGTGCACCTTCTGGCTACGCCCGTGCTGCATAACATAAATAATGCCACAGATATAAACCAACTAACGAAAACTAACAAACTAATTATTGAATCATTTTTTTAACAATATTAATTAAATTTACAATTATTTAAAAAACAAATGACTTTGTTCGGTAAAGGTTCTACTACTCCTACAACTGTAGCCCCTCCTCCCAAGCCGGTGCGCACAGGGGTGTACTCTGGGTCAGGTACAGGGCCGCCGCCCCCGCCTCTCCCAGGGCGGTACACCCCATTCCTGTCACAGGCTGAATTAAGACATACGTCGTATAATTCTCTGTATAGTATACCAGGTGGGTTATAGCGTTTATAACTCACCTTTTAGTTTTATGTTTTGGAATATTCAATTCTTGATTTTTTTTCATATTTTTTTACACAATCAGTGGCGTAACTGGCAAAAAGCCAGGGGCTCATGACAAATATTCAGTAAAGTTTTTTTGGTCACCTTATTTCCTTAGTGACTAATTAAATGAATGTCCCATTTTAATAATTTGCCAGGGTCCTAAATTAGTAGTTACGCTACTGTACACAACTGTATTTTTGTAGATGATTTTTTTCCGATCATTTTTGTCTATTTTACACATTGTTAAGAAAAAAAAAGAATTATTTTGTATAAACGTAAATTAAACGTTAAATGACATTTTTTGTACCTATTTATTGATATTTTTTTAGCTGATCATATGAGGCCCTAAGTTATAAAAATATGGGAGCCTTAGTCTGCCTTAGTATATAAATCAAATCATCAAATTTAAAAAATCGTTAGTGTGCTGAAACTTGACGATCAAATAAATTTATCTTAAAACATGATTCGATTTTCAAGATTTTTTTATCGAAAACCATCTTTAGTGCTCTAAATGTTATACTCTTAATGGATAATAGACAATGATTAAAAAATCATAGGATATCACGGATTGTTTTGTATCAGAGTCCATTCAATTAAAAATGTTTAGAACCACTGCAGTTAACACTGGCAAATTTGAGGAGAACTTTTGATTTTTAAAATGAGTTTGTGATGACAGCAACTGTCTATTAAAAAAGTTAAGATTTCAAAGCCTTTTTAGCCTAATAGTAAATCTAGTACAATGAAAATTCTCTAAGTAATAGAATATTTTTTTATTGAATCATTAATTTTTTTATCTAAATGTCAAATTCCAAGAATTGAATATTCTCATTTATTTTAATTTATTTATTTTGATATATTTATTTTCTTAACTTATTAATTTTATGTTTTTACATTTAAAATATTGGCATTGGATTACTAACAAAAAGAGGGTAATTGTTCATTTTTAATTTAAGAGGTAGAAATTATTTACTTGAAATACAACGTCGTGCCAATGCATGTGTAGATGGGGTACTAAAATGTTAGGACTTCAAATTATATAACATTTAGTAAGTATTGGTAGGCATACAAATTTATACATTGCAGGTTATTTGGCATCCTATATACATTTATTTATTTTATCTAATTGAAATCGTCTTCTGTGGTATTGTTTAAATAACTGTAAGAGAATGAATATATCATATGTTTTGATGTTTTTCTGTCGCCAATTCACATGTTTATTTATATTTTAATTTATTTTTGTTGTGACTTTTTTTTGGTTGTGTTAAGAAAAATATTTATAAAATGATTTGGCTGAAGAAAACTATTTAATTTAGTGTGTATTTATTGACCCTATACCATTACTCTTTAAGAGTTTATGCTACTTTGGAGAGACGAAAAAGAAGCGAACTTTTATAAATGTATTGTAACACAACTATTTTATAAATGAAAGAAATGCTTAGGGAATCGTTAATACCTAGATATTTACATCAAAAAGTTATCCAAAAAATGTTTTAAAATATCTAATTTATCAACTGAATTTTAATTTTTTATGACTCATAGTTTTGTGTAATATTGAGACTTAAACTATGTGCTACAGATATTCAATAAATGATTCTTTTTTTGATAAAACAATTACGTAACAATAAATTGTTTTATTTCAACATCTTTTTCCCCTCTCCATGTTAGTTTACCCCGTTAATTAATGTGGTATGTTAATGTAGTCTGTAAAATTTAGATGGTGTTGGAATAGTATCAAATGTAACATTTTTAGTTTTTCCCTTTAATTCGTGCTATGTTATTTTTTTATATACTTCTATCATCATATATTAGGATTGTTTATGTAGATAACAAATTGTTTTCTATATTATTTTATAGAGTGTTAAAATTATAGGTTTCATACCATAACGAAAACTTGAAAATATGAATGGAATAATTTAATTAAAATTATGAATTGTAATTATAGATGGTTATATGTCATCGCCTGAACGAGGTTCCAGAGGTCAATATGAAGATCCATATTACTCACAATATGGTCCTAGATCAGGCTCAATCACACCGGTCATAGATGAAGAAGCGAGGTGTGTAATCGATTATATTAATTTATTGATTTTGCTATTTAATCCGTTGAGCAATAAAGTTTTGTTGATTATATATGGAGATCATTTATGTTAAGTTAATTTAATATTAACACTGCTTGCCATATAATGTAGCCACGAGGAACAATATATATTTCAGAGTTAATTTATCAATTTAATATATGTTTTAATATAAAATGGTCTTCATATTTTATTATTTTTAATAAGTTTGCAAAGCTTTCTATTGTATTCACAATATTTTCAAATTTCCTTAAAATGATTTACATTTTAATTTTGTCAAAGATGTAAAACCGTATTATAGGTACAATTTTTTTCTTCATTATTTTTGTTCTTAAATAAACATATATTACTTAAATTAATTTCCATTTTTACGAAGAATAAAAATTGTGATTTAAATCAAGAAATACGAATGATTTGAATTTTTAAAATAAATCGGATCAAACCAAGCTAATTAAAAATAATATTGATGTATAATACCTTAACCTCCAAATATTTCTACTGTAATTTTATTATTTATTCATTAGAAGAATTTGAATTACAATGTAATCATAATTAATATGTGTAATTGTTCCCGTGTAATATTTAAGCTTAAGACCATTTCTTATGGTCTTTTATTTTATAATCGCTTACAAAAATTATTTATCAATAATTAAATAAAATGTTACTTTTATATCTTTGACAATAAAAGCCGATTCTGATTTTATAAATTACTGCACCACATCTACTAATAGTAACACGTTTTGGGTTGTTTTTGGGGGGTATCGACAGCGATACTGAGCTGTTAGACGAATCGTACTCGCTGTACGGGGTAAAGCTTCCCCCCGGGGGGCCCAGAGCCGTCCCTGCACCACGATCACAATTTCCTGTTCCGGCTGCTGTGCCGTATGACGTCACACGGTATTGTCTGCACGCACTCTATCTTTTCTCTACAATATGCATCGTGTATATAAAGTAAAGAGCGGAAAGTCTATAGACACAAACAGTTATAGTCAAAATAGTAGCGGGGCGGGGGGGACTATTCAATTTTTTTACACTTTTAGAATTATAGTCCAGTCTACAGGATCTGACATTGGCATAAGAGCTAGAAAACTGCAGTTTGCACATGCATAGCTGTTTCAGTACCCCCCCTATGCTATATTTTTTATGCGGTTTAAACACTCCTATTACGACTGGAAAGAAATCTAAATGTCTACAGATTTTTCAATCTTCTGTACAATGTATCTATCATCCAAAAACAAGTCGTGCATGAGCATCAGTGGCAGTTAATGGAAACTTACTTCAAAGTTATAGTAATAACTAACTATAGATTTTGTCGCCATTGTATAGCTTAATGTTCCGGTAGCTTCACCTTTACCTACCGCTGAAAAGCATGTTTCTGTGTTATTTAAATAATGCATTTGAAAAAAATATATAGGTATCATTGTTCCTGAAATTTAAATTTAATTTTATAACTTTAATAAATGCATGCTCATCGTAAAATGCTCCAAAATTTTAATGTGGTAAGAATATAATGATAAAAAAATAATAATAACTAACATTAAAATAAAATAAGTAGACGAATGATGTATAAAAATATATAAAAGATGTCTGTTTTTTAATATATTATTTATATCAATTTTAACAACCATTCTATGTCAAAAGAAAAATCTTATAACTCTCATAAGCAGTCAATAAAATAACATTATGCCAAACATGTTTCACGGACCCCCGGTAAAAGTTGTAGAAATATATATTATTCTGGTGGTTTAGTTTTGATTTTACTTTGACATTTTCTTGTGTTTGAGTTGAATTTCTATGAAAAGTTAAAATTTAAACCATGAAATTTGACGGAATTTTTTTGTGTTTTCGATTTGGTCAAAAGTGTGTTTATTGTATAGAAAATGATGCGAAAAGTTGAAATTTTCAAACCGCATGTCTGTATCTCAAATCGTTTTTGAGTTATAGCCTCTTAAAGTTTTTTTTTTCAAAATTTTTGAGAAAAATGGTCGTAACTTTTGAACGTGTTGTCGGATTTCATTTTTGTTGACAGATTTGGAATCAGCATGTCAAAATCTATATAATGACATGTGTAAAACTTTAAAATTAGAAAAAAAATTTTTTGTTGAAAATCGAGATTTTTCCAAGGGGTATACCTTAAAAAAATGTCGATTTTCGTCAAAAATTTTTTTGTCAAATTTTCAAGTATTATACATGTCATTATATAGAATTTGACATGCTGATTTCAAATATGTCAACAAAAATCAAATCCGACTACATGTTCAAAAGTTACGACCATTTTTCTCCAAAATTAAAAAAAAACTAAAACTTTAAAAGGCCATAGCTCGAGAACGTTGATAGATACAGACCTGCGCTTTGAAAATTTCAACTTTACACGTCATTTTCTATATAATAAACACATTTTTAATGAAATCTAAAATTAAAAAAAAAAATTGTTGTTTTTCATGCATCAATCTTGTTTCACGGGCCCCCAACAAAAGTTCAGCGCACCCTAGTTTAAGAATCACTGCCCTTTTACATTCATAGATACTGTGTAATATTTTTTTGTAAAATTGATAATAAAAAAATCTGGTAAATATAATGTTTATATTAAAAAACTACATACATCTTTTAGTAAGCACGATATTCTCAATGCAAATAAATAATCAAATTACTTGAAACAAAAAAATAGGCATGATTATTATTATAAGAAACTTATTATTACTTTTTAAAATATTCGATTTAATTCGACCCTAAAATTTTAGTACAAAAAAAAAAAAGAACGGAGGCATATTGATATTTCGGATATTCATGATTAGCACTAATGACCGATTGTTCAAAATGAGGTACTGAGTACAATATAATGTTAATCAATATGTATTTTGCAGTAAATGTGCAAATATTTACAAAAAAAGCCTCCAAAACTCACCCCTACTTTGCTTTATTTGACAGTAGCATAATCCATTGATAGTTGTTATTGTTTCTACTTATACACAACGAAAAATGTGAAACCATTGAATATAAAAATAATTGTAATGGTTAAACAGAACCAAAAACTAAAAGAATTATGTCCGGTATTATAAAGGACCTAGCAAATTTGCAAGCTTGCAAGCACTCTCAAATGGGGTATCAAACTTATATGACAGTTCTTTTGAAGTTTTTGACAGATAGTTTCATACATAGGAAGTAAAAAAAAGGTATGTAAAGTATATTTACTAACCTTGGGTAAAAAATGGTAAAAACCAACTTACTGCGTCTGCAACTATCTGTTAAAAACTCAAAGAGAACTGTCATATAAGTTTGATATATCATTTGAGAGTGCTTGCTAGCTTGCTTTGCTAGGTCGTTTATAATACCGGACATTAATATATTTTTTAATGTTTAGAATTCGAGTTGAACATATGGAAAGACAACTCGCTAATCTTACTGGTCTAGTTCAAAAGGCTTTGACACAGGCTCCAAGTACTCCTAGAGATTTCCTGACGGTTCCTGGAGGAAGAGATAATTTCAGATCAGGTAACATTTTTCAAAATATTATTATCACTCGTTAAAATAGAAAAATATAGTTACACGCAAAATATAGCAGCATGTTTAGAAATTCTTCTGAATTGCAATTATTATTTAAATTTTTACTGAAATTTTCAGAATAAAACAATAACAATAATTGTCTTCAATTTCAAAATGTCGTGTTCATCAGATTGTAAAATTTTATTTTGTAGGCATTTATAATAAAATTAGTCTTTCAGAAGCTAAAACGAATAACTGATTTTATGTTTTATAAAGAAAACATATCTTTTTTTTTAAATTACGAAAATTACTAAAAAATGTTAATTCGTTTTCGCTATGAAACTCATAATATATAAATTACAATTCTTTATGAAGTTGTTAAACAAATTCGTAAAATTTTATTCTTAATGTAAAAATATAAAAAAAACCTGTATATTATAAAATTATCAATATCATTTATCAAATTATTTAAGCAATGAATTATAAACTAAAGTCATTTGCATAATTAGTGTGTTCATGTGCATATAGAGAGGGTAGATTTGTTTCTCTGTCTATTCGACCATTTATAATAGTTAAAAAATCATTATATTAATATTTTTAAATAAGTATATTTTAATGAAAATTACTTTATTTTAACCGAATGTTTTTATAAATTGTCGAATATTTTCACCGATCTGCTTTTATACATATTTAAGTAGAAATGTTTTCTATAGAAATACACAAAATTATAAAATTTCCTATAAAATTTCGCTGCCATTATATTGGGAAATATTTCATAATATATTACACTCTATGGTAGATTGCATTAAGCAAAAATAATATCGGTTAGTAAACCGACCGTTAACTATCCATGATTAACATTATTCATGGTTAGTAAACAAACTTTTTACTAACCGTAATTCCGGCTCTATTTTTTTAATAAAATGATATTTAATTCTAATTAATTTATAAATCAAAAATTATTTACTTATTAAAATCATTTAAGCAATCATATCCTTAAGTTGTAGATCCTAATATACCATAAGTAAAAAAATAGGTATATTGCACACCTTTATTAAGTATACTATTTAGATTCCGTCAGAAGCCAAAATTATTAAGCCCACTTTGTTGAATACTATCTACAAACATTGTTATCATTTTATTATTTGGAATTTGGTCTATATCAAAACCTAACCAAACGCTATCTGCACGGTGTCAAATTTAATTGACAGTTATACGGTATTTATTAATTATTTATCTCAGCACATGTCAGCAGTCTAAAAAAATTGGTGTTTGGTGTAGATACCTAATAAAAATGATATGTAGCAACTTTATATTATATTAAATTGATTATCACTGTTCGAAAGTCGAAACTATATTCATACCGATTTGGCACCCTGTAGAAATATTTAAATAAAAAGAAAAAACAAATCGACAAAAGAAGACTTGATCAAATTGGCTTCTGAACCCTTAATTTATCCTCCTCTCTTATTTTAGATAGATATCTATTAAATGCAAAATAAAACTAAATAATTCACCAGTATTTCTTGGTAGAAATCTCACAAATTAAGGTACCTACCCACTTGTTTCTTTTCTTCACTTATGTACATATTTTATAATGGCAGTATAACATACGTACTATATATATACTTTTGTCTCTGAATACAAATGTACTGCGCTGAAATGCGGGCACCCTGTAGACGCGATAGCACTTTGTTCAGCTTTTAACTCCACTGTGTTGTATGTTTTTCTAACAGCGGAAGATTTTGATAAACATTCAATTTGTAGTACTGCATCATTGCCAGGTTAGTACACATTTTCTTAGGTTTTTTTAAACCAAATAATAGGCAAATACAGTTGGATTTGTTATATCGATATTAATTATTTCAGTATCTGAAAAATCAATTAACTGAAACTTTAAAAGATTTTTCACATTACCGTTTTAACAGTGGCGTCGTTAGGGAGGGTGACACTCGAATGGAAATCATAGTATCCTCCCCCGTGTAAATTTTTAGCGACAGAAAAAATAATTGTTTTTAATAAATCGGGTGATTATCGCCCCTTAGATCCAATGACCAAAAATAACCGAAAAAGTGGGAAATAGGTTTTATTTTTTAACATATAAGACGGATGCCACTCTCTTGAATGTGACACCCGTGCCCCTCCCCCTTTCTAGTGACGCCACTGCGTTTTAGGATTTCGTAAGTACAGGTACCTACTAAGCACAACAAAAAAACCGCAAGAAAAAAATAGTTATAAGTTATTACAGTAAAATTTTTCAATAGTTTACTTTGCAATACTTATTTTTGTTTTAATATGTATGCTCCATTTGAAATTATAATGTTAACCTTTGAACCAGTACTTACCGACATAAATAAGAAGGGGCTGGAGCATATTAAATTACTGTTTTGAGCTCCTTACTGGTGCCATTTTATAGTTAAACATATTGGTTGACTCTACTGATAAAACTTTTACCAGTAAAAAAATAATTAAAATTCGTAAATTAGTGAATCAGCCAAAATACAAAAAATGAGTTTTTTAAGTTTCCTTATTTTTCTAAATTAATTATTTTATTTACGTTTTAATGACAACTGTATTTGCAAAACAATAAACGAAATTTAATAATTTCGTTAAAATGTAAAATTATTAACTATTTTAAAAATATAAATTCAAATGCACGTTATAATTAACAAACTAATTCATTTTTGTGCATAATTTTGAATAAATAATAATATGTAACAATACTACGATTTTTTCAAATTAACTTTAAAAAAAAATGTTTTTCAAAATATATTAAAGTATACCTACAGTTTCCACAACTTAATTATTTTATATTTTCAATTATATACTTCAGCGTTTCTCAAACTTTTGAATCAAACTTTATAATTAAACATTTTTTAATTTTATTTATTTAATATAACTTTACTAATCAGTGGTCTTTAAACTTTAAACAATTAATAAAAGTTTAGAACTAATTACATAATAATATGTATACAAATTATAATAGAAAATGGCATTAATTCTGATGAAAATAGATCATTCAAGTTTGAGGAATTATTGTATGTAAAAAAATTATTTTCTTCTTTAAAAAATATATACTAAATTCAAATATAAAATCTACTATTACAGCACATATTTCTAATGAATGTTCAATTGGCATGTTGTTGCATTTTGATTTATAATTGGCAAAACATTTAGTATTATATTTATTTATAAATTATTAGCTGAAAAACCATATTTATATATCATATTTTTACGTCAATCAATTTTGACAGATGAGACTTACACTAAGGCACCAAAACTCGGCAAAACAGGCTGTCGTAAGTGAAGATATTACATTTAGGCATGCTTCTTCTTATCAATTTATTTATTTCATGGTCTTAACGCTGTACATATTGTTTAAATAAAAATTTCTTTATTTTGGTTCTTAGAATTATCATATTTGAGGATTCCTGAAAAATGAAATAAATATGATAGCAAGGTTTTCATCATCTAAAAAAAAATAATAATTTATATCAACTTATTCGTAATTTATTTAAATAATCAGAGCTACATAAATGAAATTTTCGTACTACATATTATTATCTATAATAAACATTGTTCCTTTTGTAATGTAACCCAGTAATGGAAAAAGTAATCAAACTTTGACGTTTCATTCCGGTTTCTGTAAAATTCCGTATTCACTCCATATTGCCAACCTATTTTTTAGTTGTCAATTTTCATTATTGATTCCGTCTGAATCCGGTAGGTAAATGTCATTCAGATTGAAAATTTGTTATGTCTTATATTACGTTCTATATTCAGATTCCGAAATAAAACAGAATGGTATTTCATTCCATTTGATTCTTTTATCAATTACTGGGATGTACATACATTAATATTGTACCCCTCCCTGCCATAAAATATTTTTATATACCTACCAAATCTTTAATAGAATAATCTGGCTCTATGTACTTGATTAATAAATAATTGTGAACCTCCTTATTAAATGAACCATTTAATTTAAATTATTATTGATCTCCCTCTGCCTTATTAATTTCTGTCTCGTCTTGCTTATGCATGTTACAACTATATATTCTGTCCTTAAAAAACATATATGTTCATATACGAGTATATGCTATTTTTCTTTTTATTTCTTTTTGTTTCATGTAACGTGAAAATGATTTATTTTAACAAATCAAAATATGTATATTAATTAATTATTAAATATTGAAAATTCAAAACTTATGTATTATAGCGTCCCCTACATGGCAAAATAAGGGATGAATATGTATTTTATATTTATTGATCTACAATATACATATTTTGTGTTGTGTAAATAAGTTTTGCACATAAATTATGTTATTGTCTATAAATAAATATTTATTTTGTCTTGACTATAGAACTATAATATAACTGGAAGAATAACTGCTGCTATCCTTCCTACTACTCAAACTAAAAACATTAGTCCTTCCAAATAATTATTTGGATCCAGTTTTTAGATATTGAATGAACATTTCAGTTATATTCTATTTCTATCACCTCTATAACTTAATCCAATTTTAACTTCACTTTTTTAAAATTCTTTTATTCTAAAAATATAAGTTTAGAATATATTATTTACAATTACAAAATAATTAATTATAAATTTTTAGTGGTATTATTTTTACTAAAGCTGCACCTTATCATTAAACAGTCAACTGATACACTTCAGATAGATTATTAAAAATAATTTACAATAATATCACGTGTAATTTTTATTTGATAAATTGTGTGTAGATAATTCATGATTTTTTTTCAATAAATTTTTTTTTTTTTAAGTTTGTAACTCATAATAATGCCACAAATTACTCCTAAGGTAGTTATGTCTCCCAAAACATAATTTTATAGATGATTTACTTAAGTTATAACCAATTTTTTTTAATTTTCCTATGTATTCATGGGGCCTTAATTAATAATAATTAGTTAAAGTTTCAAGAATTTTAAAGAATTTCGGGTTAGTGAGCATTTAGCTATTGAATTTTGAACTAATGAACTTAAAACAAATAAATTTCAGACCAATGAACTTTAGGCTGAGGAATTTTGGGCTAATGAACTTCAGGCTAATTAATTTATGGCTAAGGAATTTTGAGCTAATGATCTTCAGGTTGAAGAATTTGAGGATAATGAGCTTTGGGCTAAATAATTTTAGGCTAATGAATTTCGGGCTAAGGAATTTGGGGATAATGAACATCGAGGTAATTAATATAATCTGACATAACTACCTTAATCACCCAATACTTTCAACCGACTAGTTCTTGTATGTATTTAATTACATATTCTTTAAAAACACATTTCAAATATACAATATTAATGCACAGTTACGTTTGTTTCTTAACCCCTTCTTAATTTGCTTCATCATTGATATTATATAATAAACAGAACTAGCAATATTTTGTGTTTACAGATAAAAGCGTCTCGTTTGAGAAATCTGTTTCGTTCAGCGATGAACCTCCTGATATGAATTCTCCAAAGCAGCACTCGCCACAGCATACAGGTGATCCGTTGTATACTATACATGAATTGTAAACTTGCTGATAATCTAAAAACTACACTATATTTGCACGTGTGTTAGTGTGAATTTTGCATTCATAAAGAATATTTTAACATACATTTTTAATATGGTGTATCCTGAATTTTTTTTAATGATTATATAAATATTTCTTAATTATTTTTATAATAATTCAGTTTGTTCAACTATTGTTATTATTTTACTATTATATAACAAGTTTAATTCTATTTAAAATTTTAGCATTTTTGCTAAAAATTTCAGTATGCATTTATTATTTTTTATGGATGCTTCCTCAATATAATTTTTATATTACGTTCCGTACTAATGTTTTATTTTACTTACTTTATAATACTTTCTTATTTTATTTCTATAAAAACACAGGATGGGTCAAAACGTTAATATATTCTTCTGACAGAATCTTCATACTTTGTTTATATTTTAATTATTTCTCAAATTATACAAATTGAATCTGTTTTTATTATTTCTTTATAATAACATTATTGATAATAATGTTTATTGATTTATTTTTGCTCATCTTGTGTAATTATAATTATTTTAGTATTTTATGCATGGTACTGCTTTCTTAAAAAAAATTAAATCGCAGTAGATTTTGAAAAGATTAGTTTTGTTTATTTTATTTTTCAATATTATACAAAGTGAGGAAAAAATACTGGATCCCTGAAAAAAAAAATAATTTGAGTTTTTAATTATTTCCGGTCTTAATATTTTCATCATACATTGAATATTGTTTATTTTTATTTTACATAAAAAAGATTTTGCAATAAAAACAATACAACTTTCCATTAAAATTTAAAAAAAATTACATTGACTGATCATATCAAGATCATCCTAAAGTTACGTGAAAAGTCTTAAACCCTAAAACTTTAACTACTAACATTTTTCTCTATTATTTAATCCCTTCAATTTATTTCGGGTTTTTACCATTTTTCCTCATTGTGTATATAATAATATACATATAATATCATAAATATATATTTTTAGAGATATTTGTTATATACATATTAAATATATAATTTTATTTTTAAGAGAAAAATATTTTAATTAATATTAAAATAATAATATATAAATAAATTCTTTCAGTTGTTGTTTTATTAATATTCTATTTTTCTAATTGTGACTAATAACATTTGATGGCACTTTGTAACATTTTTATTATAAAAATAACAATGTTTAATCACAATTATTTTGAGGTGCGGAAAATAGTTTTGCTCTGAAAGTATAAATATGGCACTGGATACATGAAATGTTAAAATTCAATTAAGTTTTTAAATATTATATATTTGAGTGATACTAGTCTGTCTTGAATGTATATTTTATCTTTGCTTTATTAAAAACTATGATTTTCAGTGTGTATTTTATGTGCTTACACATAAAACATAACTTTTATTTTGGCTATGAAAATATATTGTTTAAGTTAAACTATATTTTTCATGTAATGAATAAATATATTGATTTAAAGCATGAATGTAATATATTTGTATTTACTTTACCTTATTGGCATGTTCTATGACAAGGGTCAACAACCTTTTTTAATTTATAAATAACATAACGCTATAATTATTAAAATTGAATGATGTAACAAATATAAATACTATTAGAAATTAAGTAAATAATCAACAAACAAAAATTTTACACGCCAATAAAGAGTGTCGATCCTTGTTATATTTATCAGTATTTATAGTTCCTTTTCTTTCTTAGTATTATCTCAGATGATATGTAAATAATACACAAATTTTACATTTAAATATAATTTATTAGATATTAATTACATTATCAATTTTTCTTTGCTAAATAATTTATATTTATATACTTGTTTCACATACTTTATATTACTATTTTTTATTTTATTTTCTACTTATATAAAAGTCTTAAATCCCTTTTATGCATTCCTTTTTCTACTGTCTATCATGTGTGATAAAAAAATTAATTCTGAAAGTACGTATCTTATTTAGTTTCTTTTATTAAACAAAATACAGAAGAAGAAAAATAATTCGTTATTTAATTAGATTGTTTAGTATTCTGTAGAATATATATTATATTATGCATGTATATTTAATTTATCTATTTTTATCTAACTGGTTTTTCATTGGTTGATGCTTGCGTAGCGGACACTAAACCTCCAAAACCAGCTATTAAATCATCTACATTACCAAGAACATCTTCACAAGGTGAGCGATTTTTATTTTCATATTCTTCCATTAAAACCTTTTACAACTATAATAATATTAAATAATATACAAATGCATGAAAATATAATTAAATTTCATGCTTTTAATTTAATTGTTTAATAACAAAACATTCTTTCACTATAATAAATTGTTAATTCAAACAACTACATTAAAAACATAACTGATTCTTCCAAGATTTTGTTTTTAATCAACAGAAAAAATATGATTATATTTTACCATATCCTGATCACATAATTTAATTATGAAATATTAATAAACATCCTTTAAACTAAAAGACATCCGTAATAAAACAGAACGAGATAGACTTAAACCAGCGCCTCCACCGAAACCAGCTGCTTTGACGGCAGTACAATATGAAGCTGGTAGAAACATCTACAGGGACTTGCAACTCACACCCGAGATGTACAACCAGTTAAGAGGACTGCAGAAAAAAGCCAAGGATTTACGGGCAGAGGTGCGAAATTTACGCAGAATGTCTCAGGCACAAGCCCATTCAGTCAGGGAAACGATCAGAGATACATTTATCAAAATACGCACAATGTTGATTGTTGGAGGCGAACAAGCATGGCAAGCAGGTAATTTGTTTTAATATTTATTATCACATTTAAAAGAAGGAACAAAACCATTTTAATTTCTTCGTGAATTTTAGTAGGAATTTTTTATAAGTATGTGCACAATCTTCATGATGTGCACCAATATCATCAGATTTTTAAATTACACAACCATAATAAATTTTACATTTTAAATCATATAATATCCTATAATATAGCATGAAATTGATAACCTTAAAATATAAATGTTATTTATTTTATAATTAGGAATTGATCATGAAAAAGTACGACTGAATAGAGAAGAAGATCTTTATAAACAAGAAATGTTGCGTTTAGAAAAAGATTTGACTGAGTTGGAATCAACTGTTGAAGAACTTAGAGGAAATGTGATCAACAGAAAGACTCGTGTTAATATGTCTGATGTTGAAAATATGGCACTAATTCTGAGCAAAAGTTCAAAAACTGTAGCTGATTTAAAAGTCAGGTAAACCATAACATTGCACTTTTTTATTTTCTTATATTATACCTATATATACCTATATGTATTAATAAAATTAATCGTACTTATATTACAAAGTTTTGCAGGATAATGAAATTTTTCAAAATCATAATTTTGGCTGCTTTGAGTGTCCATTCCATTATTATTTATGTTATAGATTTTATAAAGATTCGTTTTTCACAACAATCATTCAATGTTAGTTATCAATTTAAAAAAGTTTTGTTTATCTATTAATATTTTAAACTTAAATTTCCCTCTCCAGCCAACATGATAAATCTAGATGTACATATTTATTTATTTAAATTTAGATTAAATATGTTTTTAAAATTTTAATTTAGATTTCCAAACTTGCAAGAAGGTTTAAAAGGATTGTTGACAAGTGAAATGGAAAAAGCAATGCGTGAAGAGAAATTCTTAAAAGAAGAACCGGAGAGATTAGAAAGTGCATTACGTCGCTGTAAAAAACTAACTGGAACTCTTGTCACATTGAAACGGTAAATATTTTAAATACTAAATATGTACATATATTAATAATTAATTATTATCAAATAATTGATTATTATTTTATGTTATTAATAATGTCAAAATTATTTCTCTTTGCCAATATTATTATGAACATTATAAATAGTAATAAAAATACCCTTTTAGGGTATGCTAATAATTTTTGTATAGTGCATCTGTTAGAATAGTCATAATTTAGAGAATTGTTTGTGATATTAAAAATTGGTTATATTTTATAACCTAAATCTTAGATCATATAATTGTAGTGTATTATAAGCCAAGTATAGCCATTGATTCATGGCCAAATTCCTTTCCTTGTATTTCTGGTCAGCTGATTGATTATATATAAATTCTACAGTATGCATATGACCGACATGGCCCTAGCGGATTCCTTAGCAAGTATAGATTTTATTTAGTTATTTGTTATTAATATGAATTGGCTTCTGAGTAAGTTTTGCTTTCTGGATTTTATGATCAGAAGTCAACAAGCATCCAAGGATCACAGCCTAAAACCTTAACATAATAAAAATATAAAATTTCAATAATAATTAGATTCATTAAGGTACTTATATGTTATACGCCCGTCACTATGCCCTTGATGCACTCGCACTTACTACCTAACAAAGTGGGTCTAATATGATAATGGTGAGCGTGCAACATAGTACGTTAATTAAAAATAATAGTGAAAAATAAATTAATAATTTTTTTATTTTTCTCAACTCAATAGACAAGTAAAGTATGTAGTATGTAGGTATTATTTTTCAACATGAAAACACACACTTTCTTTAATTGAAATTTAAAACTTACATAATGAGAAATACTTTTGGTATTGAACAAATTTTTGATATGGAATCCAAACTCAAAATATTGATGAGCGCAAAAATGAAAATAAAAGAAATTATTTTTTCCATTTTGATTTATAAAAATTGAAACTGAATTTTACAGTTTCTCTCCATATTTTCTCCTTGTTTTTATAATTCAACAATTAACTCAGTATCAAATATACAAACAGGAAATATTTTTCATTACATTCAATTTTTTCTATACAGCTTGGCTAGTGTACAAGAGCAACGACTGCCATGTTCAAACAGTACTCCACCAGAAGGCAGACTGTCTCCTACTGCAGATGAAACTCCACCAATAACACCTACAACTGCTCAACACGGAAAGGTAACACAGACTATCATATTGTTATTCACATTCTGTAGCTTTGTGCCTGTACCCTAGCACGCGATTGATGTCGTTTTATGATTTTCTTCATCATAGTTTTTCTCTTCTATTTTATGTCAAATATAATTCGGTTGATGTTTTTATCAAGTTAAATAAAATAGACTGTTATTTGCATTGCAACAGTGATTTTTAATACATACGGCCATTTAACTCTTCGTTACAGAAATATCATCATTTCTAGATTCACATTTTTCCCCCCACATCTTAAAAATTGTCTTAACTTGGTTAAAATATAGTATAATAAACAATTAAAATTTTAAAACACATATTTTTTTCATCAGAAATTATCACGAAACTACAAATACCACCACAATTCTATGTATTGATAATTTAATAGTTAAATGGCCTCTAATTCTAATTCTCTTAATCTTCTGTTGCAGTTTGAATATGTTTATAATTCTATTTATTTCACTGAATTATATTTGAATACCAATTTATTGACTCTATTCATGTTTCACATGCTAAAAGGGGATTAATTGGCAGAACATTTTATATCATATCATAAATCAAATAATAAATAACAAATATATAAATGAATCATGTTAAAACACTTTGAGATTGATATAACAAAAATAATTATAATAATTAAAAATTACGGAACATTAATAATGTATTTTATTGTAATACATTTTCAATAATATAATTATCAAAGTGTTAAATAACATATGATAAATGCTATTTAGTTAATTGTAAAAATTATATAATAGCAATAAGAAATAGCATTTTTAATCTTTTATTACATTGAGTTTATTATAATAAAGAAAATGTAATCATAAAAAAATATCTAATCACCAAAACTAATAACACACATTTAAAAAATATGCCATTTGTTATTGACATGATTTTGCTAGTATGTACTTTGCGTTATTAATGTTAACTTTCTTACTAAACTCAATGTATTGTTTTAAATCATCACATGAAACATTTATGTACCATTTATCATCATTACCACCATTCATTAGACATCCATTATTCAATAATAATTAATTTTTGATAGTTTATTTTACAAAAGACTTTGAAGTTACTTTTTATTTTAATAATCTACTGTATATTCAGTCGAATTTAACAATTTTAATTGTGTTCAAAAGTAATTTTAGTTTCTTTTGTAAAAAAACATTTTTTTTTTAATTTTCAATAATTAAGTTTATAGTAATACAAATGAAAACAGACTCAAACAAAAAATTATAAATATTTTTTTGTGTTAAAAGAATGTTTTTTGTATTACTGTAATCTTAAATATCTCCAATTGGCTGAATTTATAGAAATTATGTGTAATAGATTAATGAATTTTCATTGGTTTATTAATTAAAAAATCAGAAATCATTCTATTTAAGCAGTAAAAAAGACGATATGTACGTATAACTTCTATTTATTTATTTATAATTATTATAAACATTTCCAATGTAATCTAATTGGCTAAAAATGTTAATCTTTAGTCTGCCAAATCTTCTAGTACGCATCATGTTTATTTTAATTCAAATTTATTTTACCGCAAAATTTTTTACCCAGGCACATTTTCCAAAAAACTGCACTGTTTCAAAACATGCCTGAACAAAACTCACCAAATTTTACGTTAAAAGCAATTTTTATTTTAATGTTATCACTTACCTAAAATGTTATTAGTTCACAAAGAAATATTTTATAGATTAAATTTCTAGATAGACAAAATGGAAATTTCATCGATGTCCCTAGGTAATAAATGATTGAAACCTATATTAACATCTCGATAACATCATATTTCTCAAAAATACCAAATGAAGTTGTTGATAGTTAGCAATATTACAATGTCTACGAAAATCAAATACTAAGAGGTGTTAATATATTAATAAAAAATATTATATTGTACAAGCTAGCATATTTATTTAATTATACAACAAATCTATAAAATGAATTATATTTGGGACATTCATGAAATAAAATGTATAAATATATAATATTTATTTCCTTAATGTTAGATGTATTTTTAATTTCTCCTTTGCTAGAATGTTATATGGACCCTTCAATGTTGTTTATTTGTATTTTTATATTTTATTTTAGAAGACTACAAATTATTAAAATATTGAAGCAAATTTCATTTTATAAAAAATAAAAATAAAAAAAATTCTATCAATAACTTCAACAACAAAACTTTACAATTAAATGCATATATAACATATACCATGGTTGTAATTATTAATAATATTAGTCTGTTAAGTTACAGCTATATTTATGCTACTTAATAATTTTATTTAGTATTTTTGTCATTCATTACATTTTTGTGTTTTTCTATCCAAGGTTTTGAAAGAGATTTTTTTTAAATGAATAATTAATTTTTGCAAGTAACATTTATGATATATTCATATTAATAATAAATATAAAGATTACACAATATATACATTTATATTATAATAATATATTTATAACTACTGTGAATTGATTAAATATTGTAAAAAAAAATAATTTGAAGTTTGCTTCACATTGTCTTCGAATGTTACTAACTTTTAACCCGACCCAAATAATAATATTATCCGTTATTAAATCGGTATTATACTTTCTATGGTAACAAAATATATTATCTTATTGTTCAGTACGGCTGGAAATGGAGCTCAAACTTCAAGGAAGCCATAACTTCTCACGAGTAAAACAATTCTTCGTTTTTCAATAATGCTTGCATTTTTTCTCTGATCTCTTTTATTGAATCGTACGTGAAATGATGTTCATGAAATGTTAAATCACATTTTGGCTTGCAATGAGAATTGTTATTCTCTCAAGATATTGTTTTGGCCAGTTTAATACGTGCTCTTGCACGTTTAGTTCTTGTAGTTTTTTGGGCTTCCTTATCATTAAAAATATGTTAATTCAAGATGTTTTTATTAAACAAGTTTAATGATTTTTAATAAAATGTGGTTTTTAATAAAAATATCACTGATCAATAAATATGAAATATATTTTTTGTTTAATGTCACTGAATAATATACTACTAAAAAATGTTAAAAGTTATATGTATACCTTAACCACAATAAAACAATATCTGATGAAGATTTCTTGTGAAATTGAAGTACATGTTGGGTGACGTTAAGTAGTTTTGTTAAGTTTTACCGGACTCATTAAAAGTTTATATTTGATATTTTAAATCAATGGTGTGCCAATTGAATTTAAATTCAGTATATGTATATATTTTACTCACAAATACAGTTATATCGTCTTTAATTAACATAGTCGTTGATAAGTTAAAAAAGAAAATTTAAATAAATATAAATTAATTGTTTTCGCATTAGATTAAACTGGCCATAGAAAAAAGTTGTTCATGCTTTAAATTTTCCTTATAGTAAGGTTCCATTGGAAATGTTTAAGAAAAGGCAATCATCAATAATGCGTTATAAAGATTTCTATTTTACATATCCATGCACACCGTATTAAAAACCAAACAGTATCCTTATAGTGTTCATTATGCCAATTGGAAAATATTTTTAACAACGTTAGAAGTTATATATTTTTTTATAACTATTAAAATTGTGTTTTAATAATAAAAAGCACATATTATTTGTATTGATTTTAACACTTTACCGGTTGTTTTAAACATTTTTTTACACATTAATTATTAATAATTTTATTTGTAATAAATATGATTAGGATAGTAACTGATCAATAATTGATATGTTTTTGGAAAATAAGGTGTTATTAATATTTGCATGTTATATTGTTGTAAACTTATTTAAAATTAGCGTATTCTAAAAAAGCTGTTATGAAGGAAGAATAATTTTAACGTTGTTAAAACCATAAAATTCTTGTGTATCAATTTTAACAAATGATTTGGTAGGTTCTTTGACTTATTTTAATTTGAGTAGAGCTTTTTGTATGTAGTTAATATAATTGTTGAATGCAAGTACATTATAATCATTTTTATATTTTGTTTACATTTTATTTTTCAGTGCTAAATTGGCTTATGCATGTAAAAGTTATCATTATTATTGCCCAAAATATGCTTCACTGTAAATTTTTTTTTGTTATTTTCATAAAATATATTTTTTAAGCATTTTTATCAGTAAATAATAAATATATATAGTAATAGAATAACTATAAAATAAATAAGATTTAAATAATTATAATTTTTGTTTATCCAGTGTTTTGGTTTTTTATATTTTGGTACATATTTTTAAAAAAATTGTACTTGCATATCTTCAGTAGTTAATTTTTGAGATCTATTTCTTGTAGAAAAATCTACTGCCGTAGACCAAATTTTTCAAACCTTACTATGAGGAGAAACTATTATACTGCATGATTTTTATATGTATACAATTTAGATTTCTTATGTATCTAAATCTTATAATTTATTTAACTCCTTTTTACTGAAACTATTTTTGGCTAATACTTTCATTTTTACTTCAAACTTTTTCAATTTTCAGATATTGCATGTTTTTCTTTACAATGTATTCAATTATAATTATAACAAATATTTATATGCAGAATTAGCATGGTATTTCATTTTCAAATTTAAAGGTATTATTTACAGGTTCGTCTTTTTATGAAATACATACATTTATTTTATCATATTATTTCGCTACAATTTATTTTATTGACAAAATGTAGTTTGCCTAAAATACAAAATCAATATTCAACCTATCAGATTTTAACAAATGATTGAAAAATTTATTTCAATATTTTCTACAGCTTCCCTTCCCCCCCCCCCCCCCCCCCAAAAATAAAAGTAAAGTCTAAAGAATTCATCAATTGATAGGTTTGTGATTTAATATCAGTGAAATATAAATGTTTTTGTCTTAATATTTCATTTCTTATATAAGTTAAATATAACAATAGAAAGTTACTAATAATTACATAAAAAGTAACTAAAATAATTTCACCAATAGTCCTGAATCATCTACCTACATGTATGTATATTATTTATAATAGTATCAATTCATAAATCTTTGGATGTCACTGATGATGTAAATTGAAAAATAATTTTAGGTAATCTATATTTTAAGGGTTTTATTGGTGTAGGAATGTTAAAAATATTACGAAAGTAGTATATACTGTAATCTGTAATGGTTTATAAATAATTGTTCAGATTTATTTAATTAAATAACAATAAACGTTATTCAAATCTGTATTTTAGAAATATGGTGCCTATATTAAAATTAAGAAGGTAATTTTCAAGCATATTTTTTTTTAATTTGTATAACCAAATTATTAAAAAAATATTGTATATACTACTTACAGGATATAAAATTTATTATTGTTTTGATTGGCCTGTTAATATAATTATCATTTTCAGTTTAAAACCATTGTTGAATTTTGTATATATAAAAATTTAAACTATGACATGCGAGAAATAAATTTTTGATGTTAGATTACATGTTTTGTGTGAGTTGTGAATAAAATCAACAGTAAATATAATAGTTCTGTTTACATTATATGAGAATTAATTTCTTTTGTTATAATTCAGTGTTAAATAGAGAAATATTTGTTAATCATCTACATTTTTATATAAAAATGCATTTCGCCTTCTTTGGTGCAGAATTGTATGCATTTTCATTACTTCATATTTTGATGTACTTAATTTAACATCTACTTTGAGTAATGCTATCTTTATATTACTTTGCGAAATATAATTTTCATTATTTTTACTTATGATGGTATCTAATTTAGATATCGTTTTCATATCTTTCTTTAAAATTAATATCTTGCTTAACTCAAATATTCATAAAAAAATATTAAATAAAATACTAATTATTTACGTATTGAAATTAACTAATTAATCACAATAAATACTTTGCTTTGTGAAAAGAAAGTTTGTACCACGTGTAATAGTAAATTTAAAAACAACCTGTATTAATTAACTAAAATATATTATGTGTGATATTGACATTCATTTTATAAAGTAATACATTTTAAGTCAATTAAACAAATAAAACCTAACGGGACATGATGTTTGATATGCATGAATAACCAATAAAACGAAACAATGATCTCGCATGTCATAACCTGTCATCTACAAATGAATTAATTTATTTAATATGATTACCAGTCCAACAACATGGGTGCGCTCGGCATCGGGGGAGACAGCTCCATCGTCTCCGCCCCAGAACCCGCCCAGCGTCCGGAGAACGCACTCGATGCTCTGCTAGACGAGTTGCAGACGTTCTCGCGTCCCCACGACAGTCGTAAAGGCAGTGTCGACTCGCACAGTGACTCTCAGAGTCTGACCGTCAACACAACGGGGCTGCGCAGATTACATTCATACCCCAGTGGTTCCGACACAGACAACAGTCCTCCCATACAGCCCGTGCAGCCTGCGCCCCGAACAGTCATACCTGGAAACAAGCCCCCGTTGCCCGAACGGAACGCAGAACTGATCCAAGCAGTTGCAAATCGCAGAGTGCCCCCTCCCCCACCGCCGAGAACTAGTTCTAGATCCCCGTTAGCTTCTCCGACATCTTCGCTGAGCCCAGGCTTGCCGCCGAGGGCTCCAATCAACTTGACACACATACAGAATGTTCAGAACATGACACAACAGCAAGAGAAATCTCAGACGGCCCAATCTCAATTCGAACAGGCAAGAGAAAATCTAGGACTCAACACTTTACGTAGGAATGTCCCTGGTAGATCAAGTTTGAAAGAAAAAGCACAAACACTTCCTAGAAACATTGGTTCAAACTTGACAGTTCAGACTCACAATTTGACTGATGTTGGTTTGCAGGGAACTATGTTATCAGCATCAAATAGTAGCAGCTGTGAATCTGTTAACTCACAAGAAGGCAACAAGAAAAGTAACAGACAAGAGCAATTAGAATTAAGGCATCAAGAGCTGCTCAAGAAACAGAAAGCTTTACAAGAGCAATATGCAAGATTACAGCAGCTACAACGAGGGAACAATGCATTGACAGTGGTGCCACCTACGCCAGATTTACTACTTAAGAAGACTGGAAGTGAGTCTAATCTATTACAGAAGATGGGATTGAATTTGACAACCACGGGTTCTTTGACACATCTAGCTAACACCGGTAGCAGTTCAAGCAACCCAGTAACGGCTAGCGAAGGAACAAATACCACTTCTTCAAGTACTACAACGAGTAAAGTGTATGAGACAGACATTCTGTGACCGTTTTTATTTGTTGTGTCGCGTAGGCTAGGTTAGATTAGATACCAGTACGAATCTTGTGAAGCCCATAGAACAGTAAAAGTAAATATTATAATGTCACGGTGCTATTATTAATATCTTTTGTTACTGACTTAGGAAAATCTTCTATTGCTAATGATATTACATCAATATGAAAAAGAATACACTGATACCAATCAAAAATCGAATGCTTTTGTCAAAAGGTCTCAAAATATCTTATTTCATATCTGAAATTAATTATGAATTCAAATACAAATATATATACATATTCCAAATCTTTAATATTAAGATGTGTGCCCACTACATATACTTGTTTTCCATATAAGACACATATATTTTTCAAAAAGGGACCATTGATCAAAAATTAAACTTAAAAAAATTCATTATAAATTAATATAATCAACATTATTCAACAATCTAGAAAATGTGTATACATATTAAGTATATTGTACAGTTACATGTTCGGAACTGGGGAAATATACAACTAAATATTTGTATTCAAATTAGAAATTAATGAAATAATATTATAAATATAAAAAATCAAAATATTAAATTCTAATGAGCTTGAAACTTATAAAGTAAAGCATAATGCACATATTTAATTATAAAAATCAAAAAATGTGTAATTATACATTTAAAAAAATCAATGAATTTACTTTTGTTCTGTGATACTTTCTGAGTTTTTTTTTTTTCATTATGCCCAGGAAAAAAACGATCAGACCCAATTGGATCCAAATTTTTTCAGATCTGTAAAATGGTTATCCAATTGGATCTGAACGGATCCAATCAGATCTGAAAAACGATCAGACCCAATTAGATCCAAATTTTTTCAGATCTGTAAAATGGTTATCCAATTGGATCTGAACGGATCCAATCAGATCTGATATTAGCGGGCAATTTTCAGATCTAATTAGATCTGATTGGATCTAATTTGATATGATTGGATCCAATTTTATCTGGTCAGATTCAATTGGATCTGAAAATTGGCCGTTTTATCGTACCTTTATACAAACTGGAAACATGCTTCTTTGGTGAGAGGTAATTTGCGATTTTTTGGATCCAATCAGATCAGTTTGGATCCAATTGGATCAAAAATCGGATATAAAATTTTTTCATCAAAATCGGCATCAGATCTGATCAGATCCGTAATTTGGCCCTATCAGATCTGATTAGATCAAATTTCGCATCTGCTCTGATACAATTAGATCTGATTGCTTTTTTCTGGGTGTATATAAGAAATAAATAATACAATTTCATTGCTATGCAATTAAATAATTTTATTTACAAATTTACACAGAAATATCAGATCTGATGTGATTATTACATTTTATTCAGATATTAAAATATTTTGTACCGTTTGATTATTGTAAATTTTTTTTTTTTTAAAACTTAATTTTCATAATATATTGGATTCAACTGAAAGTAAACATAAGTAAGATAATATACTTTTAATAGAAATATAATTATTAATATTAGTACAGTGACATAATACTGCTCATAAAACTAATCATAAACCATCTAACAATTTTAGTATCAATGTGAAAAGTAAATAATTTTTATATCAATTAATTAAATTAAAATCAGATAATTTTTCAAATTGAACTTATAAATTTTGGCAAAAGTGTATTCTAATCTACGAAACATAAATTTGCATTAATTTAATCTACGTTTTTAATAAAGACTTAAAACAAAAAAAAAATAATTATTATCTGGTTTTAAATTAACAATCTTTAATTACCATTTACAATCTCCAATATTACAGTATTGTAGTATTTATACATGTTGATATGATATAAATAGTTTGATTAGAATTTATATCGTGTATATTATATCGAAATTATCCTATTTATTATGTTTTGTACTTACTGTTTATAAGCTTTAGATTTTATGATATTGTTTATACTATGATGCAAAGGTGCATTATTATGGCCTAGATTAGTGAAGGAATTTATTAGAATTGAGTCACTTTTTATTTTTTACTAATATTTTTATGAACAACATAGCAGAAACGTATTGGTTATAACATTAAGGTAACAGCATACTTATTTATTTTATTTATATTTTGTGAATTTTTAACATGATCATACACAAAAGAAGTAGGTAAATCTTATATAACGTTATATGAATGTTCAATGTCTTTAAAAGTAACATAACATTGAAAAATAAATCTACTGTGTTGTTTATAAAATATTGGATAAAATGTTGTTTCATATTTTGTAAGGTTTTATCACCAATTTTTCAATAAGTTACAAAAAAAATACATGCTAACACTATAGAAAATTATAAAGATACATGTATAGCAATCGGAAAGTTATTTAATGTTATAAAACTAAAATGATTGTTGTATGTTCTTGAATTTAACTTGGTAATATTGTAAATAATTTCATTGTTGTTAATCATATAACCAAAAGGAAACATTTATATGTAAATTAATTTTTATTATTTAGTTGTATATTATATTAAAAGTATTATTTTTTGTTCCTTATATACTTATACAGACAATATATATTTTCATTTATATAGAACAGTGTTTCCCAATCTTTTCTTTTAACTTAATTCAACCACGAAAGAGATAATATAATAATAATATTATGATTTTTGTATGTATTTAGAATCAATTTAAAATTTTTTATTACATAAATGAAAAAACTTACACACGGATTAAAATATGTGTATACTTTCAATTATTTCACATTTATTTATTCATTGTTTATTGAAATTTTTACAATTATCTGGATAGGAAACACTGGTGTAAAGAATGAATCAAATCATAACAATTTATAATAAATTGTTTATTTTTTATGCATATGTGTGTGTATAAAAATAATATGAAACCAGTGCTTTTTTTTTTAAATATATTAAGTAGTACGCTTATCAAAATAGAATTTTTCACTATATTTTTATAAATTTTCACATGAAGGTGATCATGAGCTATATAAGATACTGTTTTGTTTACAAAAAGATGTTGTCAAACAAAACTTGAATAATATATTCAAAATAAGTAGGTATTATATTACGTTTACGTCGTCAGCACTTATATTTAATATTAAGTGGTACGCGTACTTCTTTACACACGCCAAAAAAAAGCTCTGATGAATATTCGAATTGATAGATTAATTGAGTTATTGTATATTGTTTGAATTGAAGATACTATTAATCTTTAGCATACTTAATAAAATTGCAATTATTTAGTTTTTTTTTTGTAACCGCTGATAGTAACTGTAAAATTATAGATGCATAAAAATTAAATAAAAGCATTTTTGTTTATTAAAATATTTCTATAAATTTGGCTTATATATAAATAATTTATAATTAAATCCCAGTGTTGAATATTATGCTAAAGTTTAATAAATGTTTTAAAAAATTATTTTTATACATTCATATAACTTTATACATACTTTTCTTAGATCAAATCATACCATAAAAATACATGTTAGCTAGAAATATGCACTAATATGACAGATATAATGCTCAAGAACTATGATATAGTAGTTAAGACATTAAGTTTTTTAAGCAAGATTGTCACATTAGCTTATACATATGCACATGGATATATTCTGGCTTATTTTCGTACATATACTTAGTACTAATTCTTATTTAAAATCTACAAAATCAAATTATAACTGACGGACTCATATTATTATTTAAATATAATGATATCAAGAAAGTATGACATTAAGATCATGATGAAATGACATTAGTAGAGTGACAAAAAATGTATGATAAAATCTCACTTTTCTGATAAAAAATGTTTTTTTTTTGTTGTATATCATTTATAGATAAAAATAGATAAAATATTTCAGATTTAGAAATACATAATTTTAAATGTATATTACCATTTGGTAAAGTGAGATTTTCTTATGTTATTTTAAGGGAGGTAATTCTTTGCTACAAATACTCTAAAATCGTTTATCAAATATTTTTATATTTTACATACAAATTGATAACTTTTCTAGTAAATTTTTATTTTCTTAAAAATTATTTCAAAATATTGTATTTCTTGTAAGTGATATAAAATATAAGCACTACAATTTACGAACTATAATGTGCCAAAAGTACTGGAAATCATTTTATATTGTCGACAATAAACACCAAAGCAAATTATATCACTTACAAATATATTCAGCAGTGTACTTAACTTTTATGTGCAGGGACCCAAGTTTGGTTCACGAGTCTTACATGTTTTGAAACAAATGAATTGTGAAATACATTTTTGTAGTTACCTACTTGTATTACAAAATATATTACATTTCAATTCAGGCAGCTAAATTTGGGTCGTAATCCATAATTAAGTTAAGTAACCCTGTCTTAATAACGAAATTTACATATACGTTAAAAAATCTAAAATAATTATTATTTTAGATAGATAGTGTTTTTCATATGGCCAAATCTTAGAAACAAGAAAATAACTGGAAGTAAAAATTGTTCATGCAAATTTTATTATTATGTATATGTATTTATTTTAATATGTAATATAAAAAATGAAAGTGTCATTGATTTTATTATAAATAAATGTTTTTCTTCTTGAATTTATTTTCACTTTCACGTGAGAAAACATTGTTATATATTCACCTCACATGTGTAACCGATGTAAACAGTTATGAGTAAAATTAATAAAAAAAATGTGCCAAAATGTTTATTTTGTAATATTAATCCTACTTTTCATTAGATACAGTTGCAATGATTAATTTATCAAAATTTTTCGTAAATGTATAAATATACGTTTGAAGTAAAAAGAATTTATTTTAACTATCCCCTCTCAGGTTAATTTATTTTTTGTTTTTTTCAAAACTGTAAAGGTTAGCGTGAAGTATACCGTATACCATCATATTAAAATTCAGACCACATCGATAAGGAATTCACAATATGAATTTGTACATTATATTTTAAAACTTTTAATTTGAAATAATATAATTATATTATATATTTAAATTACGTACAACCTGAATGTTCTTATTTGAAATAAATAATAATACATATATTACAAATTAATAATTTTTTTCGAGTACGGTCCTGTTTGAAGTACATTACCACAGTATATTAGTGTCAAATTTATTTTTTGTATATAAAGTAAACGGTAGGTAAATACATTTTAAATAAATTAATTATACGTTTAAGGTATTACTTTTTTAATATCAATGTACAAATTAAATAGGTAATACGTTGTTAATTCGTGTGAGATCTGTGGCGTGTCCATAATATTGATTACGAAATACGGTTCTGTCCATGCATTTTGTATGCTATTATTTCTAGTATTGTGTTTTTAATATTCAAAATAAAAATGGAAGAAATACATTTAGAAATTACTTGTCGTGTCTGTATGGCAGAAAATAAGGAAATGCGATCCATATTTGTTCCGGATGAAACGCTGGGAACAAATATTCATTTATCTGAAATGATTATGGCATACGCTTCTGTACAGGTAAATAAAAGCTTACACTTTTCAATAAACCGTTAAAATTTACATTACACTTCATTTCTATATTATAGATAACATTAGGAGATGGATTACCCGAACAAATTTGTTTAGAATGTGCCAGTCAAGTAAGCAAGACGTATTCTTTCAAACAACAGTGTGAAAGATCTGATGCCACACTTAGAGAAAAACTTGGTCTAGAAAAGTTAATTTTACCCAAAGAGGAGGCTGTTTCAAATTTAACACAGGATACAGATTTTGATTCAGAAGAAATTGTAATCAAACCAGAAATATTAGATGACGATGACTCAGATACAAACATAATAGAAACTTACGAGCCAGACCCAAGTATACTCGCCGAAGTAGAGGAACTAGCTAAAAAATTAAAATTTAAAACCGACAAACCACTAGATGATGAGATTGAGGAAGAAGAAGATGAAGAGGAAGGTGATGATCCAACATACGGAGTTAAAAAACGTCACAAGTGTCTCGTCTGCAAAAAGATATTTAACCGGGCCAGTCACTTGAGTCGACATATGAAAATTCACAATACTCAAAAACCATATGCCTGTCCAGTGTGCAAAAAAAGATTTTCGAGAAACGATCACTTACTTAGACACGAAATTGTACATACGGCAAATTTAGATGCAAAAAAATCTGATGATGAAGATGTCAAACTCAACTGCACAATTTGTGAGAAAGTGTTTAATAAAAAAGAAAGCCTGGCATCTCACATGCGAATTCACAATGGGACTCACAAAAGTAAAGTACTGTCATGTAACGTGTGCACTAAAAAGTTCAAGAAGCCGAGTCAACTTACGAGGCATATTAAAATACATGCTTCCGTTAAACCTCATATTTGTCAGTTATGTGATAAAGGTTTTGCACGAGGCGAGCAGTTAATAAATCATATGAATGTCCATTCAGGTAGTAATTCTTTGAATTAAATATGTATTTATGTTTCTGATTCTTGAATTCTTTCATTTAGGTATAAAACCACACGTTTGTGAAATTTGCACAAAAGGATTCAACCAGATAAGTAACCTGAAAGATCACATGCGGACGCACAACGGTGAGAAACCATTCCTCTGCAGCACCTGTGGCAAAGGTTTTAATCAGCTTGGTAACTTACGACAACACACCGTCCGACACAGCGGGATCAAAGCACATCTGTGTAACATATGTGGTAACGGATTTGCTAGTAAAGGTAAGCGCTTTCATAACTCTTATTTATTTACTTTTATACCACTATTAGCATAGTATTGTTATTATATACTATATACTGTGTTAAGTACTATATTTAAACCAATCAGTGCTGCCTTATGAATCCCAAGTCACAGAAATTTTATGGGCCCCCTTTTGTGTCTTATTAATCAAAATTAGAATAGAATAGAACAAAATTTTTACATTTTACAGACAGAGTATTTCATTTATATTTTACAGAAAAGTAACTAAATTAACTGGGCTTTAATTTAAATTATTATAAAAAACCTAACCTGATATTTTATTTACTTCAGGTGAGCTGGGGGCACATCTGCGCAAGCACACGGGCGCCCGTCCGTACGTGTGCGATGTATGTAACCACGGATTCACAACGTCGAGCTCGCTGACGAAACACAAACGGATCCATAGCGGCGAGAAGCCATACGAATGCGATGTGTGCCGGATGCGATTTTCACGTAGTGGCATCCTCGCACGTCACAAACGCACGCACACCGGCGAGAAGCCCTACGTCTGCAAGTTCTGTTCCAAGGCATTCTCGCAGTCGAACGATCTAAGTTCGCATCTCAGGATACATACAGGTACCAAATTTATTTATATATATTTATAGCTTGAAACTATGAAGCCCTCCATATATACTTTTGGCCTCCAATTTTTTATTTGTGTTAAGATAACATTTTTAAATTAATTGGTATATAAAATAACCTGACACTGAAAGATGTAAAAAAAGTAAATTGTGTGGTACTTCTCTGGGAAAAAATTAGATGTATTTCAACTTGTGATAAATACTGCATATACAAGTAATACGTGTGGCTGCAGCCTTAATGTCATTTATGTAAAACAACTGATATATTATTTATTCTTTAATCATTCAAGATGTGAAGAAAGTTTTTTTTTCTTAACATTATATTTTAAAAATTACTGATGACAACACTATTTTATTCCCATGTGAAAAATATGAAAATTTGACATAGTGTTATACTTACATAGTTAGTAAAAGTCAATAAAAATGGCGTTAATATTCTTCAGTTAACAACAAATGTATGTTAACGTATAGCCGGTCATAAGTTTTGTGGAGCTGAAATAAAATTTTAAAATTAAAAATATATATTGAACTCCTGAGCGTTTATTATTTTGACTAAATTTCATGTATGATTTCTACGATTTTATTAGTATAAGAAGGAAACATTGAATAAAAAACAATGTTTTTATTCAGCATGAGGATGAAATCCAATGTATGGACTAAAATTTACTACCTATGCTACACACTCTGTACTGCCCTTTTGCAGGCTCTGTGTTCTTATATCTAAGTCTCAGGCAAACCTTACATACTTATCTGGTCCTCACAGCGAAAGTATTAATGATATGCGTGAACATTATTAATGTTATTACATAACAATAATATAAACTGTGATATGGCAGTTACCAAAATAATGACATGTTTAATTTCCTCAATTCTTAGATTACTTTACTATTACTATTATTGGCATTGTTCAGGTGAAAAGCCGTACATATGTGATGTGTGCGGCCAGGCATTCCGACAAAGTTCTGCACTGAAGACACATAAGAAGGTTCACATGGACCGTACGACATTAATGGAAAGCCGAGCAGCAGCGCTGGCACTAGTACAAACAGCTTTGCTTAATACAACTTTACCTTGAACTTAAAAAGTGACCTTTGGGAAATACTTTTTTTGTAAAAATTTTCATATCGCTGTACCTATATTTATTATTATTTTAACTTTAATAGTTCCGTTAAGTTTTTGGAATAATATTAAAAATGTAGGTCTAGGTTCTAATAATATCTGTGAATAATAAAAAAGAATAAGTTTGAATTTAATGAAATAATGATGTTTATAATTATTAATGTATTTAAAAAAAAAAGATAGGTATGAATTTTGGATGAAAATTAAGAGTTGGTTATTTTCATGCGAATGACTAGGTAATTAGATAATGTAGTAAAACTAAAGAACATGTCATGTTACATCACATAAAATAAACATGTCAAGGTACAATGAATAGGGTTTCATTACTTAAGCAGCTTTAATCTTTCCAATTAATTATATATATATTTTATATAAAATAAGCTTAACGTTTTTATCATATGTTATCAGTAGTGTAAATAGAGTCCACAAGTAAGGGCTCCGAAATATTGAAGGCCCTGAACCAACCAAATCACATCCTACTAGTGTAGATAACATTGGGTTGGATTTAGTAAATAATTTCTCGAGAAAGAGATACCTCATATATATATATATTTTGTTATGGGCAGGAGAAGGAAGGGGTATAGTTACACCACTGATTAATATAAACTCTATTCTAGTGACTTGACATGTCATTCTGTCGTGTTCTTTTAGCTGGTTATTTATTTTAAATAAAACCTAATGAACTTATTCTTGATTGTTATTCAATATTTTTCAAAATAATAGGATTTAAGTATTAAAAATATTATGTTAATTTATTTAATATGTATCGATGTATGTATCTTTTTCATTTGGATTTTACGGTTGCAATATTTGTGCTTATTTGATGTTTCATGTTTGTATCCAGTGTAAGTATTGTTTTTGTCGGAAATAGTTTTTAAATCATTTATGACTGAAGCGGCGTTTTCCACCAAACAGAAACAAGTTTTATTTAAAAAATAAAATCAATACTAAACAGTTGCTATTTTGTTTTTGTTTCACGATTTCTTAGACACCTTTTGATCTTTTCGCTTGGAGATAGAAACTTGAAGCTTTTGATAGAAACATGAACAAAACAGAGCAAACAACTGTTCTTTATTTTTAAGAAAGTTTCTGTTTTGTTTTGCTTTTGTCTGTTTGATGAAAAACGACCTTAATATTTCATTCTTCTCAATTGACATTATTTTATTTAATATGTAAGAAAATATAGCAAACAACTGTTCTTTATTTTTAGAAAGTTTCTGTTTTGTTTTGCTTTTGTCTGTTTGATGAAAAACGACCTTAATATTTCATTCTTCTCAATTGACATTATTTTATTTAATATGTAAGAAAATATAGTTTTAATTGATTTTAATTTAAAAATTGAATGGTATTGAGTTTATAGTTAGGTGACAGGTGCATTTTTTTAGAAGAACCAATTTAAAATAAAATTCATAAAGAATATTTTTTTCACTTAAATCCTAAATATGTAATGATAATTGTAAAATATTTATATTATATTCGGAGAAATTTCATATTTTTACCAAATTTGCTTTACTTATTTATAATAATTATTTTACATTTAGATATAAATAGTTAAGTAGGAAATTTTTAATTTGTAAAATAAAACTTCGGAAATCGTATTTTTTTGTGAGTTGTAATATATTTAATTATGACTTGTTTTTAATAATATAGCTTTAATTGATGTTCTATAATATTTAAATAATTTTTTATTACATCTTGGAGCTATATTATTGAATAAAATAGTTGTATGAATAATATTAAATTAGGGAATAAAATTTAATATTCCTATACTTCAGTTAAATATAAAATTAATTTTTTGTTATTTTAATATTTAAATATCTGAAGGATATATTTACCTGATTTTTAAATACTAAAAAGGATGAATCATGTTCTAAAATTTAGTGATAATTTTTATAATGAATATATTCATTTATTTTATAGTAATGGAGAGTATAATCACTTATTTGAAATGTTGAGATTAAAAATTAATATTTCTATATATCTAGATTTTTGTGTAAATTCTAAAAATCCTTAAAATTTGAAAATATCTTATTTCTAGATTAATTTAATTAAGTAAATATCTTACTGTAAGTTTTTAATTTTGATTATAATTTTATTCATATAACTACTGCTAAATATACCGTTATTATATTACTTTGAGTTAAAATGTAAATAATTGCACTGTAAATATATATTAAATAAGACCAAAAGGGTAAAGTATATATAAATATATATATATGTATATGTTAGTTCACTTAGATATACATTTAACAAATCATTATTTAATAATTATAATTAGTGTAAAGTACAACATTGATAGTTAATGAATTTATTTTATTAAATGGAATTCATTGATGGAATATTTTCAAAAATATATAAATTATTTGAACATTATTTTTTTATTTCAATGGTTGGAATAATGTTCTTCAACGATTTTACAAAAAAAACATTTGTATTAAAAAAATAACAGTCAAGCACAGTGCTTCCTCGTGCTAAATTCACCAAAGGTACATAATTAATTATCAAAAAAATTGTAATAAACATCGATAAAATATCCAGATTAACATTTAATTCTTATACAATTTTAATTAATTAATTCAAAATTTTTCTTAATACGCGTATTTTATTTTATTTTTTGACAATTTCAATCTAAATTTAAATTTTTCTGCTACTTATACAAAAATCAAAATGACTATTAATATGTCAAAGTTAGTATCAGTTGAATAAAACAAATAATGATTTTTTAAGCAAATGAAGATAAATCTTCGAAAGGGAATATTTTACTACTATAGTCTGTTTCATTTAAGTTTGCAGTGGTTGCCGGGGTATTTGGTGGTATGATTCATGATTCATACCATCAAATCCCCAGGCAATTACTACAAACTTAAATGAAATAGACTATAAGTTGTTGCGACCTATTTTATAGAAAATCGAATGCTCTACAAAAAAATAATTCACATAACGTGTCGTTCTTGAGATATCTTAAAAAAATAACTGTTTTGGGATGTCACTCCTTCCCCTTACACATAATTTTAATGTTTTTTAAATGGGACCATCTTTAAGCAATCAAGTTTCATTAATATCGGTTCAGTGGTTCATGAGTTATGCGTGTGACAAGGATTCAGGGGACAGACAGACAGACACACACAGGCAAATAGACAGACACAAAACAAAATGTGTTTATCTTGATCATGTGAAAAATTTAAATTCGGAAAACAATTTTTTTCTCATTTAAAAACAAAGCTTCACATATATTCGATATAGCGAGGAAGTAATAAAACTGTGTAATAATATTAAGGAGGGAGTCTTATTTTAAAGTCTAAAATTATTAATCATTAATATGATGAAGATTTTAATAACAATTGTAAAATGTTTTTATTTTCAAATTGTAAAGATAATAATTATATGTATATTTGAATGTATTCCATTATATAAAATTAATTAATGTTTTTGTTTACTTTCAACTTATTGAAATGAAATTAATAAATCAAAAACATTGTAACAATACATGTTCTATGTAAGTATATAATGGTCATGTTTTGTGAATACAATTTTTAACAATTACCTTCATGAGTTAAGCCAAAATGACTAAGACCACTTAACGATTTAGAAAATCAATGTTTATATATAACGCATTAATATATTTCTCACTTTAATTTATTATTGGTTTTTTGGAAAGTACTTTGGCTAATCAACAAATTGATTGACTCATGTATTAATTAATAATATTACATACACGTATAACCCGTTTTTCAATATTTCAGTATAAATATTTTCATTGTTTCAGTTTGTTTCATTAATGCAAAATGAAGTCTGTGTGTATCGGTAAATGATTTTTAAATGTTAAAAACGTGACCATTACATTTATGTAAAAATACCCACAACATTTATGTGTATTTAAAAATCATATTTCAATATTAATTATGGTTTATTTTTATAATTTGAACATTTAAGTTAATTATACCATTCATTTTGGATACATTCTATTGCAATTTTGAATAGTTTGGGTTGATTTTTTATGGCTGGCTAATTCTTTATCTAATATTTTTAATTTTTACTGGCAAAGTTGAAAGAGTTTCTTATAACAATAATAATTTTAACTACATAGAACCTCTGGGCAGCTATCTAGTTTGTGTTTGCTTCATTCAGCACTGAAAATAACTTTTTCTAAAATCATTTTCTATTTAAAAAGATAAAAAACTATGTGCGTCGCATATTTTTCTTTCAATGTTGCATACGCATTTATTAAATTCAATAAAATATTTTATTAAATAAATCCTGAATATATTAATTAACTTATTATAACAGATTATAAAATTATGCCTAGTTTTACAAAGGAATTGACTAAAATTTTTTAGCTTGCAAGCACTTCAATTTGAATATCAAACTTATTATGACAGTTCCATAAAATTTATTAATGTTTAATGCATGTGCAATAAGTAAAAAACAATAAACTTAAATTCGTAGTGAAAAACACAGAAGTGTTTGACGCTAATAAATTTTATTCAATTTCTGTGTAATATCGGGCACTAGTTATAATTTTTATTACGGTGTTGTATATGTATACATTATACATAAATACACTTATATTAGTTGAATATTAAATTACAGGATAAAGAATTCAGTATTGTTAATACAATATAATATTACAAAATACTGTGTATTAAAAAAATCATTGAAAGTTATGTTTTTGATACAAAACTTTAAAATTTACGTATAAATGGTATATCCAATAATAAACAATCAATATTTCGAAATGTTATATAATTTCTTTAAATATTTTTATAGAAAGGTAACTTTAAATATGTTTTTAGTCATTATAGTCAGGGAATGGTTAACTTGTATAATAATTTGTATTATTTATTAGCATCTATGATAAATGTTAGGTTATGTTATACAAAAATTGTAATGATTTGTAAAAGTAAAGTGATTTTGTAAAATATCTACATGTCTTAATTTTTATTAAATTTTATTTTACTCTTGATTTGTTTTATTTTCTATAAAATATATTTTCTATCGCCGAAACGCCAGCGCGATGCGTTTCTCTAAAATGCCAAGCCACAGTGACTCAAAGTAAAGAACAAAATGTGTCGAACAGAGCGAGAGAAAGCAAGTTTGTAATCACACTATGTATGTAGTTATATTACCTACAAACGTTTATTTAAAAGATGATTCATAATCAGTACAAATTGTGATGTTAAAAAACTATGCTTTGTTTAATAAATTAAGGAAGTACATATAATTAAAATGGTTAAAAACAAAAAAAGAACTTGATTTCGTTTCTTACTCAAAGAAGATGGGTCAAAGAAAAGATGTAAGTAGTTAGAAATTACAAATTTTTATTTTATTTTTAAATTCTGTTGTATCAATATTTTTATGTATTCGTATATTATGTAATTTGAAAAACAAAATTTGTTTTTAATTTTTTATACCCTTTACCTAATATTTTTTTATTTAATTTAATTGATTGGATCATTTAACAGAAAAATCTGTTAGTTATAAACTGTCCGTTTTAAAACCATGATTAACGTTAACCACGGTTATAACAGATGGCAAAAAACGATTAATAAATCGTCCGATAACTAACCACGATTCAGTTTAATATAAACGATAACCATGGCGTAAAATAGACGTGATTTTTGTTTGTTTTACGAAACCCCCACTTTCATGATTTAATTTCATTCAAATACTAAAAAAAATACAAATTCTGTGTCCATTAGTGCAGTAATTGATGAATTTATATTCGTTTATTTCGGGCTCGCTATATGTAAATAAAGAAAAGAAAATGTAAATATTATCTTATAGATACACTCCATAATTAAAAGAGTAAAAAAAGGTCTTTATGCATTGTACTGATTTTTTAACAACTTTTTTAATGGGGCTCCTAAATATTTATACTGCCTGGATTTCTTCACTTTCATAACGCAGTAGTAGTACTACTGCTGGAGAGGGCTCAAAATTATCGTTTGTGCTTGGTGTCACATTTTCTTTGATGGGCTCTACCTTTACCTACATATATACATATTAAGAAGATCGGCAATACCAGTTTGTATTTTAAAATCTAATACGTTGAAATTTAATATCTGTCGGTCAATTCATCGTAAGCACTAAACGCCAGTTTAACAATTTTCATGTTGTGGTAGGTCAGGTTGGATTACTGACTTTTATGTGTTTCTGTGACGCATACATGTACAACGTATGCATTCATACATAAATACTAGTGATGTAACGAATATTCGCATTCGCATTCGCGAATATTCGCACATTTTTAAACATTCGTATTCGCATTCGCATTCGCATTAGCACATTTTTGAACATTCGTATTCGCATTCGCATTCGCGAATATTCGCACATTTTTAAACATTTGTATTCGCATTCGCATTCGCATTAGCACATTTTTGAACATTCGTATTCGCATTCGCATTCGCAGGTAAAGTTGCGAATATTTTTGCGAATATAATATAATGTATTAACAAATAAAAATATATATTTTAATCAGAAGACCGTTTTTTTTTTTTTTTTTAGCTTTTTTTTCAAAACGTCAATATTCGCATTCGCATTCGCGAATATCGACCAGTCAATATTCACATTCGCATTCGCAAATATCGACAGCTAATATTCGCAATCGCATTCGCATTCGCGAATGTTTAAAATCATACATTCGTTACATCTCTAATAAATACATATCTATATACTTACCTTACACTTTTATTTGTCTAGGCCGCAAATTATACGAAATCGGTATTAAATTTATGTATCTATGTATATTATTGTAGGTATAGGTAATATTATTTAAATCAGTATTTAACACATATTTCAAATTTGAGTGTTTATACCTCGGGAACTATATATAATTTTAAGGTTGAGATGTTGAGAAGCTGAAAAAATAAGTAAACTATGCTTTTTCTTTGCATTATACCTATTGTTTATCTTTATATTTTTCCTTTTTTTTGTAGGTCTAAACCCTATTAATCTTGAAAGAGAAATTAGCTTTTATATTAAATGCATATCTAAACGAAAGTTATATTTTAATATTTTCTTAATATTAAAATTAAATAAGTAAAATAATATAAAAATGGACTGAAAAATATAAAAACTAAAACACTTCGTAATACTTATAAATAAAATTCAAATGTGCTAAATCAGGGGTTCCCAACAATTTTTGCACGTAGACCCCTCTTGAAGGAATGATAAAGTCTTAGACCCCTCCTGTAATTATTTGTGAATTAAAAATTTTAAATTACCTTTTTTCGAATTTCATAATGTACAAATTTCCCTTAGACCCCCTATAGACCCTTTTCAAACTTCCATAGACCTTCAAGGGGTCCACATAGACCACGTTGGGAAACCCTGTGATAAACGATAACGAGGTGGCTTCATCATTTCCGAAATTAAGACAATCTTCTTTTGAGTCCGAAAATAAATTCGACCTGGGGACCTAATATAAACAGATGGGACTAACCTATACTGTAGCGTAGGGTCGCCATCTACCCGGAGAACTATAAAAATATTTCTTGTTGTAATTGAAGACCATGTTTTTCGTTGCTTCTATATATTCCACAATATTGCATCTTTTACTAATTTTGATACCTTTTTTTCGTTGCTAACCAAGGCAATGCTATTTGTACACAATTTTACACCCCCAAACCTGGCTCCCTCGACGGGGAGCAGTTTCACCAACCCCTAGTTATGGCACTGAGATTAGCATTTAATAATAAATACCTACATTTAAAAATCCAATTGGTAGTAAATATAATGTATCTATTTATAAAGGTTTTTAAAGTTTATGTATTATAAATTCTATTGTTCATAACATAACATATTTATTTATATCCATTCATTTAAAAATAAACTTCTACCCACACGTTGCAAACTGTCTAAAGCAGATAAAAAGTATACCTACATATTTTCTCCTGGAAATATTTAAATTGTTTTTCTTCATCGAAGGAAATGATTTCTGTGCCATTTCATATATAACACAAACAATAACAAACGTTTTATTTATATTTACACAATTAATTAATTAGTGTACATATAATAAAGTTGTGTATTATTTTTTATACAGGTGTCCTGTAAGTCAGAACTCATAGGGAAAAATAACGGGTCACTGTATTGTATCATAATAATTAACTATGCAAGGTTTGTATAATCTATCAAAAAGAAATCGAGACGGGGTTGACTTAAATTAGGGGTTCCCAACCTTTTCCCTACATAGACCCCCTTACATTTTTAAATTCTAGAAAATATAAATATATGTATTATAAGTACAAGTAAAAAGCAAAAAAAAGGTAATTGCAATTACCTATATATAAATAAATAGACCACCAAATGGAATATTATAAACCCTTTTTAAACTTCTTTCGACCCCAAGGGGTCCACCTGAATTTTTTTTAAGTTTGTTAAAACTTTCGCATTACAAATGTGATGATTTAAAATTTGTATATTATTAACTCGAATTTCTCGACGATCTTATGTTGATTTAAAACATTGAGCTAAAAAAGTTTTAAAACTTTAATATGGATAGTACTAAAAAAGATAAAAATTCAAATAATATTGATTGATACAGTTATTGCAAATTTAATGAACATTATAAAGATGCGACAATATAGAACTTATTCTTTCAACAGTGAAAGTCTTATGTAAATCGGTTCAAAAGTTTTGTATGAAATAAATTAACCGCTTATATTTTCAATATTTCGAAGGCAATCGAAGGTCAAAATTCGATTCTGTTTATTTTATACTTGTATACAAAATTCACGCAAATTAAAAGTACATTGACATTGATTTTAACGACATTGTTTTTCTACCTTTCCCAATAAAATAAGTTTTTATTTACTACCCTATTGTTTTCCGTTAATCGAACGATAACGTTGATTTGTTAAAGTTAATTACGAAATACAGTTAGTAATTATTTATAAATATGTTATACTAGTCGTTATAAATAGATTTTTACTATCAAAAATAGCTAAATAGCATTCTTACAGCTGATATGGGTTAATAACATAAGAATGATGAATAAAAATAAATTCATTTTAAAATCAAATCTTTAAGCCGTGGCAAATAAGACAGCGCTGTAACACCGCCGTGCGTACCTCGAAAATTCAAACCGTGTAAACTGTAAATTTACAAAATGATATTTTAGTCAGTATCACATTTTAGCGCGGTGAAGTTACAGCGCTATCTAATTTGTCAAGTAAATTTATGAAAATTAAAGTATTTAATGGATATCGATTTCTCGATTTTTAATTAACAGCTCATTGCTATAAAAAATTTTTTAATGTATTTTTGTATTTACTATTTGATAATTTGATTTTTTTATAATTCTTATTAATTATTGGATCGGAGTAATAAATAAATAAATGAAACGAAACTGAAGATTTTCAAATGTGATGTTAATGTACTTAGATATTTACAAGGGTAGTTAAGCTAATACTTACCTGATAAATACCACGTGTAATACTATGGATAGTTTACGTTCAATGCAATAATAATGTGAATCATACAACATTGTTACACGTGTTATTATGTCATTTTTTATCAAACTATTTACTATGATTGGTGTACGTTTAAATGTATTTAAATACAAATTGGAATGTTCTAAACAGCAGTATTAAGAAAATTTGTGAAACAGAAAATTATATTTATAATTATTACTGTAGTTCTATTAACCATATATGGGTATTTATTTTTACTGAAAATTAAATTTTAATAAAATTTTGAGAACCCCTGACTTAAAATTATTTTTTGCGTAAAATATATAATATGAAGATATTTTTGGAGTTCATTATTTTGTCCAGGCAACATCCTTCGAGAATAAGAGTTGAACAAAATTATGGAACTGTTCTTAAGATACCTGGTTAATCTTTAAAAAATATAATTAAAACATATCTGAACGAAATTTTTAACATTGTAAGCATAATTATTATTTACACCACTCAAAAATAATAAATTAGCAACGCCACCACTGGTGTGTAAAATTTGATTAATATAATGTTTATAATATTGTGATTTTGAACATTTAAACGTGCCGATCTAAATATAACAAAACTCAATTTATTTTAAAAAGTTATTAATTAACTCTTCTTTATAATGATGAATACAAGCTTTAACAATCATGCAAAAGTTTACATAAACGATCGGCTTTTGTGTATACGTACTTTCCATTCTCATTGACGAAGTTAAATTAAATCAACAATGTGTAGAACGAACAATAACACGTGAACTTGTTGTAAACGCCATCTTTTATGTACATATATCTAATGTCTAGTTCAGGGGTACGAAACACTTTTATATACAAGGGCGTAATTATAAATTAAAAAAATCGTTTGGATACCTTAAACAAATATAAAAGTTAACTATTTATATAAAAATTTATACAAATTTTGCCGCGCAACCCACTTGGACACAACAAAATACCCTTGCCAATCGATTCGTGAATCAATCCCGAGTCCAACGAGGTACATGAAGCCATATATGAAAAATTTTGAGGAGGGAGGGGGTCATGACCGGAAAAATTCCTAAAATGGGCTAAACTAGAACCACATACCTACCATTTAGCGAAAATCCGAGGTTTCTAGGTTGTCAGGGAGCCGAGATCTCGCGATGGAACACAGACGGACGGAAAATCGAGTATATAAGCGCTACAACAGCTGATGGGTTGCGCTAAAAAGTATGTATAATGACTAATCTGAAGGTTGTTTGATTTATAGTTTCAAAGTCCTATGCCACAGAAATATATTTTTTACGGAACTTCTTCGTGAGGGAGCTACAGGCCCCAATGAGGTTTTAATTAATAATTGGAAAACCCATTGTGATACAGTAATGAAATTTGATACCCAGTTTAGTATTAATACATGTTATCGATTTCCAGTATCAACTAATGGTTATTTAAACTAAAGATGTATGGGGTCGGTGGGCTCTTTGATTTTAATCTAGCATTATTTTGCTATTTATTTTTTCCTATGTTTGATACTTTTATAAGGTTATATGCCACAAAATATATATACAGAAACATACGTATTGCAGAATTTGACTTAATATTACGGATGCTCCAAACAAAATATTCTTATTATTCTTGTTTTATGATTAATAAAAGTGGATAATAGTTTATACGGTAATCTATCGATTTTTTAGTATTATCCTTTTTTCACAGATCCCATACGCCACGTGTTATACGATTAACATGTATTATACCTTTCTCCATTCCCCGCACCTCCCTCGCGAATTTATTTCTATATATAATGATAGTAGGTGTATCTACAGATATGTGCTCCCGATGATAATAATAATAATAGCTTGCTCGTGTCGAATGACAGATCCGTAACGAATAGGATGTAACTAGACATTCTAGAAATGCATTTTTTTTTCGAAAAATCCAGAACCAAAGCGACTATAAGAACTAACTTTTCGGGTTGTTGTCCACGTTGTCGTATTGTTTTCCTCAACGTTTCGACTCTCATGTCGGAGTCTTTTTCGAAACGTCAAGAAACATAAAACGACAACGTGAACAACAGTTCGAAAAATTAGTTCTTATGGACAACGGCCACGGAAGCCTTATACAGAACAAAGTGACATAGGTGGAAGTCGGAATATTATACTTAAATCTCAATACTCAAATTGTTTTTTTCAATAACGGTAAATAGAATAATAAAAAAAAATTCTAAAGTTTTTAATATTTTGAAAATATGAAAATACAAATAAATATGTTTGAAATACAGAAGAATTTAATCTATTCTAGATCAAAATTGCGGCTCTTCATGGTATTCTTTAAGAAGTATTGATGACTGATATACTTGAGCACTATAACCAACACGGATTTTAGATCAATTGTTTCTACATAAATACATTTTTTATAAAAATATGAACCATATAGCTATCATTTTAATTTGATACCCTACAGAATCTTCCAGACATCTATACTAAATAACACTAGGTATTAAACTATGTTCTGCAAAATACTAGTATCGTAAAGTCATTATAATATGGAAATGCACAGTTAATCGAAAAGTTAGCTTCGTTAATAAAAAAGTAACTTCGTTAATCGTTAAAGCTTTAAAATTCCGAAATTTAACGGAAGTTAAAGTTAACCGAAAAAACGGAAGTTAAAGTTAACCGTTAAAAGTTAACTATCCAAAATGTTTGAAGACCTTTTTTTTGCTATTTCGACAACTTTCTTATGTATTTGTCATCAAACAACCAATGTAACGGACTAAAGTTAACGGAAGTTAAAAAAAGCGTTAACATTTTTTTAAGTTAACTTAAAAGTTAATCCGTTAAGCATTTTGTTAACTTCGTTAATTAACGATTAACGGATTAACGAGTTAATGCCCACCTATGAATATGGATGATTTTTGAAGAATTGTTATTTATAATTTGGAAAATTTTACGAAATGATAATGCATTCACGATAAGAGACGCACGTGAACAAAATAAACTCAGTGAAAACGTGACGATAGAATCTAGAGTGCACCATATGCATATCTGATTACAGTTATTATTGAACGAATTTACATAATAGTCGATTCTCTATATACATATGTAAAGTCATCAAAAGTGAACGAAACATCAAAATATTAATTGCAGAAAAGTATTAACACTAGACACTATGACTATAGAGTATAATATTACAGACACCTTAGTCATTAGATAGATCATTGAACTCTGTCTGTATATACACGCGAAAAAAGAAGCCTGAAGAATTACAGTTCTTTTCTGTATAGTAAGCGACAACTAATCATTATAAAATATTTTTTTACAATCTTTTTGTAATAATGTTTGCAGATACTCAATATAAATTGATGGATAAATTGCAAACATTACAGCCTAAAATTATCTTGTTATAGTTTCAGAGAGTAAAAAATATTTTATAGGTTGACTGTAATTTTTTAGATTTTTTTCCGTGTATAATGTAAATACTTTTTTGAGTATATATTATTGTTTTATAAGCAATATAATCCATATTGATAGGGAGTTCCAATTAGCTTTGTAAGGATTTAGGGGAGGGGGGGGGGTCGTAAAACCTTTCAAATCCTTCCGTGAAGTTGGATCAAAAATTTTGAAAAGCATTTGATATGGTTTTTAAAATTTGTATTCGACTTTTTACAAATGTTGAGGTTTCCGCGGTGAGCTTGATAGAAATATTGGTTTCTGGGTATAAACCGCGTCTTTGTGTTCTCGGCTGTTAAATATTAATTTCCAGACCTTCCTTACTTATTATCAGAAAACATTACATATACAATAATTCAATGTGATATTTATTTATCAATAAATAACATAATATAATATATTTTTACATTTATACACATTTTGTTCAATTTCTAAAGAAATTACGTTATAGAGGATTTTCTACAATAGGGTCAGTCCGCGGTGACGGTCGTGACATTTCAACTCGGATTGGAGTTCATAATTTCTAAATAATACTAGTAAATAACATGGTTTTACCTTTTTTCTGTAGATCTTAATGCAATACATGTATATTGAAAGAATAAAAAGTCTACAATTATTTTACAAAAAAATTGTCAGCGTTCAAAGCTCTGTGACGGTTGTGACGCCAACTATTGCAAGTTTTGCAACCTCTATCCAAAAACCCGAAAGTTTAGCGAAAATATTGAAGTTACTTTATAATTATCATACTTTAATATGTTACGAATAAATTATTTTTTAGTTACACAAGAGCATCAGGTAAATACGTAATCTATTTAACTGGTTATTACCCAATAAACATTGTGACGGTTGTGACAGAAAATTGTGACGGTCGTGACACGTTGAATAAAAGGATACAATAAGAGTACTATTTGTGTGTTTAATTGCTTATTGATATTATGAACTAATACTTATAACAATTATTTATCAAATACATCAATAGATTCATTAAATTTATAATAAATGCGGTTACCCTTAGTCATTATTGTTGGTGAGGGTAATTTTTTTTTAATTCGGTCAAATGTCACGTTTGATATGTAATTGTCAAAGACTTTTAATAGTTTGCCACGAGCGTCACTTATTGCCAAGTAAGTTATTGCGATTTCACATTATTTGTTCTTTTTCGAAAAAATATTTTTTTTAATTTTCTTTTGGTTTATGAAAATTGATGTTAAATAGCCTGTTAATTTTATATTTTAGTATTCATTTTTGTAAAATATTTTTTTAACTATCTGGTATCGATTACCGCGGACTGACCCAATAGGTACCTATAAACATATAGAATACTTATTTTCAATATAATTTTTCAAACATCCCCAAGCCAAGTTTTAACTATTTTCAAACCCCCTCAGCAAACCCAAATACCTTATGTTCGATATCAAAAATTGTGTAGTATTTATTAAAGAATGGATCACCTAATATCCATTCATCAGTTGTTTTAGAAAACTTAAAATGAAGATTGGATCCAATCTAAAAATAAATTATGTTATTACAGTTATTTTGAGCTATATATGAAGCTATATGTGTATTATGAGCTATCTTTGGAAAGAGGGTGATCTAATTTTATAAAATTTTCAATGAAAAATGTCTGTCACATGTCCGATATTATAAAGAATTTTATCTGAAGCAAAAACTATCTGCAGCGTATTAAATATGACAACCCATTGACAGTTATAATGATACCGTTTATGGCAGTTATAATCAATGATATGGTTAATATGAATGACTTTGACGTATCATGCGAAAGTACTTCTTAAAATACATAATTTTTACAATATTATTCATTTATTACCTCTAGTCTAAAACCTCGAAAAATTCATAACGATTTTACATCCCACAAATAATATTTTTGGGGTAGGTACAAGTTAGCCACATCATTTATACTAAAAATTTAGAGATTACTTATAATATATTAACGGAATTATTTCCAAAAATTTTATATAAAATGCAAAGCTTAAATTTCGTATTTATTGTACCTAAGTAAATAAAATGTATAGAAACATATTTACGATATACAGGGTGTCCCAGGACTGTGTCAAAGCTCAATATTTCATTTATTATAAGAATTGGAAGACAACTTTAAATGCAAAAGTTGTCAGGCTAGAGGAGCGGCATGATTTGAAAATAGTTACATTTATACAGGATGACCCATAACTACGTTACAAATCAAAGTTATGTTTTTAAAGTGAAACTTTTATTACATCGTCTCAAAATTTTTCGTCTGTGTGTTGCATGTCGCTCGGCCGCGGAGTAGGGGTAAATACGTCAGAGCCATAGACATAAAGAAATGGACAGTGCATCTGACTCGAAAAAAGAGCCGTGTCAAATGAAAGAGACAGAAATTGTTTGGTTGTTATAAATATAGAATTTATTAGAATTATTAGAACTTTTTGCTGGTGCATGTTGTTGTTTATGGATTTATTTCAATTTTGAGTGCTTGAATTTATTATTCCGAAAATTTTTAGTTAAATGTCTATAATGTGAAAAAAAGTTTCACTTTTACCGTGGTTTCATAAAACCACACAATCCTTTTTTTAAATACAAACTATATATTTTTATTTGATAATCTAAAAGCATTCATTTTTCTGAGTATTTTGATGTATCAAGTATGAGATTATACAGAGGGGTTTAGAAATAATGACCAATTGTGTAAGAAAATAGGAACATTTTCAACACTTTGTAATTTTCTAATTACAACAAAAAAAAATTGTTCTCTACTGAAAGTAGTTTTGGTATATTCTCTATTATTGCGATATTACGTTAAACACTTACAGAATTGTATTATTTGTACAGGGTGTATCAAAACACTGAACCTAGTTTTTTTCAAAATTTTCAAATGAAACACCCTATATATTTTTACATTTTCGAATTGCCTGTTCAATTCTCAACACATTTTATAAACCATGTTCTATACCTAAATCCAGCCGTTAATAAGTTGTTAATTTTATTTTAAAATCTTAAGATGTTTTATAAAAACAATACAACTTTATTATAATCAATAAAACAGTTCGCTTAAAAATAATTTAACAAACTAATAGAGCTTACAAACTTTAACAACATAAAAATTTAATTACTTTATGGAATATAATAAAGTTGTATTGTTTGTGAAATCCAAATAAGTCAATGTGTATACAAATAGGCCTACACGAATTGTAAAATTTGGAAAATGTTCACGGGGACCTGTCAATTTTGATATAATCATATCATACGCATCAGAAGGAACAGATATATAGGCAGATCCTGCCTCAAGTTTTACTGATACATTTGTGGCCAATTCATCGTCACCTATTTGAAATGATTTTGCTTTAAACATGTATTCTGTATCACTGGTCATGTTAATCAAACTTAATCCTCCTTTGTACAAATGATTATCAATTCCTAAAACTAAATAACCATCTTTAGGGTAATTATATCTGAAATATCAATTAAATATGTTTGTCTACATTCTACAACATGATCTTCTTTAATCTGTGACATATACAAAATAACCAAATTCTGAAATATTTCGATTGATAGTATATTTATGTTTTCTAGAATGTAAAATGTAAGGGGGCCTATAAAGAAAAATATTTAAAAAGGGTCTCTGTAGGAAATGGTTGGAAACCTTTGATTTATATAGTAATTTATGATTTTTATTTTTATTTTTTTATGTCTATATTTCTATGACAAATTGGTGCACGAAAATTACTCTAAAATTTTGACATTTAGATTTCGTTTTTATTATGTTAATTTAATAGAAAATGACGTGAAAAGTTGAAATTTTCAAATCGCAGGTCTGTATTTCAAGATGTTCTCGAGATGTGGCCTTTCAAAATTTTCGATTTTTTAATATTTTAGAGAAAAATGGCCGTAACTTTTGAACGTGTGGTTGGATTTGATTTTTGTCGATGGATTTGAAGTCAGCGTACCTAAATCTATACAGTGACATGTATAACACTTTCAATTCAACAAAAAAAATTTCGCGAAAAAATGAAAAAATTCCAAAAAAAAATTTCGATTTTTGACCAAATTTTTTTTGTTCGAATTTTAAAGTATTATACATGTCATCAGAGAGATTTTGATACACTGATTTCAAATCCGTTGACAAAAATCAAATCCGACCACTAGTCCAATCAATTTGTATTTTTGGTCTGCATTGTTCTACAGAGTCATTTTTTTTTGTTTTAAAATGTTAAGGGGTGTATTCTGAGTACTACATTAAGTTGGCGTGGTCTATGACCTTGAGCGTTGTCCGCCATAAGCACGAAAACTTTAAACGTAATTATCTCGTAAACCGCTCATTCTACGATAAAATTTGTCATAACCTTTCTTATTCACCAGGGTTGAATCAACAATTTTATTCACAGGCTCAATTCTCTATTGTCAGTTGGTGACGAGATATATTGTAAAAAAGTTCACAAAAAATGATTTTTTGCATTTATTTCGTAAAAAAGCGATTGTATTGAAAAAATTTAAATCACAATCTTTTAGAACTCTCAATTTGCAATATTTTTGTTATTAGATGCCATTTTGCAAAATCGATAGTTTGCGTGTTATAGCCCGCAAAGCATTGCAAAAACACATTTTTTCATTATATTTCAAAAACTATAATAAAACCTACAAAATGTGTAATAACAAAAGTCAAGATCACAAAATTCTACACTTTTTTGTACAGAGAAAAAAATATTTTTTTTGTAAATAAACAAAAAAAAATTTTTAACGAAAAAAAGTTTTTTTTTTCTTTAGACAAAGAAAGTGTAAAATTTTATTATCTACACTTTAGTCATTACACATTTTGTAGGTTTTATTATAGTTTTTGAAATATAATGAAAAAATGTGTTTTTGCAATGCTTTGCGGGCTATAACACGCAAACTATCGATTTTGCAAAATGGCATCTAATAACAAAAATATTGCAAATTGAGAGTTCTAAAAGATTGTGATTTAAATTTTTTCAATACAATCGCTTCTTTACGAAATAATTGCAAAAAATCATTTTTTGTGAACTTTTTTACAATATATCTCGTCACCAATTGACAATAGAGAATTGAGCCTGTGAATAAAATTGTTGATTCAACCCCGGTGAATAAGAAAGGTTATGACAAATTTTATCGTAGAATGAGCGGTTTACGAGATAATTACGTTTAAAGTTTTCGTGCTTATGGCGGACAACGCTCAAGGTCATAGACCACGCCAACTTAATATAGTACTCAGAATACACCCCTTAACAATTTGAATTAAAAAAAATGACTCTGTAGAACAATGTCTTACGAACTACATTTTTTTGATAATTTGATTGGACTACACACGTCCAAAAGTTACGATCATTTTTCTCTAAAATTTTAAAAAATCGAAAACTTTGAAAGGCTATATCTCGAGAACGTTTTGATATACAGAACTGCGGTTTGAAAATTTCAACTTTTCACGCCATTTTCTATAAAATAAACATAATTTAAACGAAATCTAAAATTCAAAATTTTATAGTAATTTTCATGCACCAAATATCAATTTTTCATAGAAATATCGACTTTAAGATAAGAAAATAATAAAGAAAATCATAAATTACTATAAAATCAAAAAAAGGCCATTGCAATTACATATCGATTAATATAATATAATTGAAAATCAAAAACAAGGACATTGCAATTAAAAATTTTTAAACAGAAAAATTTATTATAGACCATTTTTAATCTTCCATAGACCTCCAGAGAGATCACCGAGACCTCTTTGGGAATCCCTATCCTAGAAAGTCAACTTTTAGAAAAAATTGCAATGAAATTTTTTTAGCTTTTTGTTTGGTACTTTTTTATATAATTAATTAAAAATAATTCTTACAATCTCAGAGAGAAAAGTTTTTTAGCAGGAATAGTTTGGTTGAATATAAGCATAATGTAATGGTGTACCAAGTTTGGCATTCGATAATAGACCCAAGCCAAACATACCTTCCATACCAGGGTAGTACATATTATCATTGGTTAATGAATTCAATAAGTTGATGTTTTTGAATTATTTGATAAGAAAATAAACCTACTTTGTTTTGAATTTTAGTTGAAAATATTTGTTTTTTGATCAGAAAATCATTGTATTTATGGAATTCAAAATGTAAATAACTTGACTAAAACTAAACAGATTTGAAAAAATCAAAAAGCACCGTATTTAGAATGAAATAACCTTTCAAATGAGGTATTACTTACCCTATCATGATATTTAAAATTTTAAGGGTTGTGCTCATAGCGCTGAGGGTTGAAAAGATTCTTGCATAAATTTTATAGCAAAAGATGTTCCCCTTGAAAGCAAAATCGTCGTGTTCGAGCTTTTTTCAAAATCTTATTTTAAATGTCTAAAAGCGCGCCCGTTTCGTTTTACTTGGGCCACCCTATATAGAAAAGTCATCAACGATTATACAATTTATTTGTTGCATTTACATAAGTCACTACATGTAGATCTTAATGAATGATGACTTTACGAAACATACCAAATTAATACTTATAGATATACAATTAATTGATATTGAAATATAATACTACAATAAAAAACTTAAAAAATAAAAATAAAACTGACGTAAAAAAACCCTAAAAATAATAAAAATTATAATTTTTAACAGTTTTTGATGTCAGTTTTATTTTTTTCTTACATAAAATGTTTTTTAGGCTTGGCACCGACTTCAATAACTGTTAAATTTAATTATTATATACTTTTCAGTATTTCTTTTAAAATCGCTTTTAATTTTTCTCTTTTGAGTATCTTTGTATCCAGTTTTCTGATAATTTCAAACGAAAAATAGGTATATATGTTTTGTTGAATTGAGAACCATATCTTTTTTTGAAGTTGTTAAAAAACTCCGTTCAAATAATAACATAAAGTAATTCAATATGATTTTTATTTATCAATAACATACAATATATTTTTGACATTTTTGAATAATTTATTCCATTTCTTATTTTGTAATAGATGTAGACATACAGTGTGTTAAGTAAGACCGTGTACGGAATTATCGCAGTTAGTAAGTTATACAAACCTAAATCTTTTTTCATTAGGTTCATATAGCGCTTTGATGAAAAAATTTCAGTCCATGTCGATTTTTTGAAAATAATGTCACGATCAGTTTTTCCTCATTTTTGACCATTTTCCCTACTGAAGCACGATCTGGAAAGTCGTCGACATTTTTCAACTCTTTAAACCGATTCACCCACTTCTAAACAAATGCCTTCGACTTTTTAATGTAATTGGCCGCCACTGCATTAGACATTTTTGGCGCTTTTGGGTATGTGCAAAACACGGCTTCAAAACGTTTAGCGTACACGTCACTCAAATCGCGGTTTCTGTGTTTTGCTGACAAAAGATCGACATAGACTAAAATATTTTCATCAAAGCGCAATAGGCAGGGGTACCTTGAACCTAATGAAAAAAGATTTAGGTTTGTATAACTTACTGACTGCGAGTAATGAGTAACGCCGTACACGCTCTTACTTAACACACTGTATAGGGATTTTCTATGAGTTATTTAACTATTTTTTTCAATAAGCACTCCCTAACGTGGTTTTAACTGTTTTTAAACCCCCTCGGCAAATCCGAATTTCATGTGCTCAATATCAAAAATTGTGTAGTATTTATTAAAGAATGGTTCACCTAATATCCATTCTGCATCATTTGATTCAGAAAACATAATATGAAGATGGGATCCATTCTAAAAATTAATTATACCCACTCACAATTAGTTTTTACATTTAATATTTCTACAAATAACATTTATAGAAACATATTTACCATTATTGTGTAATCCAAATAAGTCAATGTAAGTACTTTTAGGTCTACATTAATAATAAAATCAGGAAAATTTTCACGTGGACCTGTTAATTCTGCAATAATCATACTATACACATTAGGAGGGACAGATATATAGGCAGAATCTGAATCGAGTTTCATTAATATGTTTGTTTCCAATTCATCATCACCTATTTGTAATGATTGTGCTTGAAACATGTATTCCTTATCACTGGCCATGTCAACCAAATTTATTCCTCCTTTGTACAAATGATCATCAATTCCAAAAACTAAATAACCATCTTTGGGATAATTATATCTGAAATATCAATCAAATGAATCTAAAACACATCTCCTTGTTTACAATAAGATTTTCTTATATGTGTAAACCAGTCCAGTAATTGAGAAAAGAATCAACGGAATGAAATTCCATTCTGTTTTATTCAGGAAACTGAACGTAAAATATATAGTAAAGTTTCAATTTGACTGACGTTTACCGGATTCAGACGGTTATCAATTTTCATTATTGATTCCTATTGGTTGGCAGCACTGCAAAACTTCTTCAGATTGCTTGGACGTAATAAACAATAATTGAACGAAATTATTGGCGGTGAATACGGAATTTTACAGAAACCGGAATGAAACGTCAAAATTTATTTGTTTTTGATTACTTTTTCAATTACTGGGAGGGCTTGAGATCTGAAGATTAAATCTTTCTAACTTTAAATCTGAGAACGAGCACGATGACGATGAGAACATGTAGGTATCGTTCTAGCAAGGATTGAATCGTAGTAAAATTGTAATATATTATACTCGACCGAATGAACGCAGGAGCGAAACCTAAACCAGCCTATGGGGATTAAATCCTCGAGCGATTCAGTCAGAAGAAATTTTTACTGAATCGCTGTAAAACTGTAAACACATTGAAAGCTACTTCTCAAATATTTTTATATACATAAATCCACATGTGTGTATATGATATATACATACATATATGTATATGTAGATCTATACAAATGATGAGACACGATTAAGTTTTGGTATGTCTCGTTACATATTTTACAACGGATAGTATCATTTAAACAAAATTTAAGACACTGTAATTTTATTCACGAGACAGAGACATTTGATTTCATGCGATGTTCATATATTTTTTGTGTATAGGTATATGAAAAAACTCATTTATTTTACTTCCAATAATTCACTCAATTTTACCCTACGATAATTATTATAGAATCATACAAAAACACTCGTTTTGTGAAGATTTAAGTTAATGAGACCGGGAAAAGTCTCGTCTTGACGCTAAGCACTAACTTATTTAGTTATTATTTAATTAAGTATAGTTCTTACAGTCTTAGAGAGAAAAGTTTCTTAGGAGGGGTAGTTTTGTTGAATATTGCATAATGTAATGGTGTGTTCAGTAAGCCTAATAATGTATAATGTACTGGTGATGGTTCATTAATTTTGGCATTCGATTTTAGACCCAAGCCAAGCATTCCTTCCATCTCAGGGAAGTTTATAGTATCATTCTTTAATTCTATGTATTCCCCTAATAGAAAAAATTGCCAGTCGACAGTAAATCCACCAATCTGTAAATAAATTAAATTAAAATAATATTATTGAAGGGTTCGAATGAATATTTATTGATAAAAATATTTTTTTTAACCCTGAAAAGTAACTAACTTTGTGATATGAGCGTAATGTTAAAATTGAAAGGAGCTTATTTTTTAAAATTCTTTCTTTAGTTATTTAAATATAGGCTTGCTCTTGATTTTTGTTTTAATTTTCTGAGAAATTTCACAAATCGTGCAATATTTCTCTTTTCTATTATATCTAAATAATGAACCTTGTTGCTCATCGAAAAATACCTTAGTAAAGGTTCGTCCTTTAATATCGTAATGTTTTTTACGAATCCATACATAAAGTGAGAGAGAAACACGGTGTTTTTATGACAACAAAGCAATAAACCCTATACATTTTTAAATACGGGGTATTTTAAAGACACGATATTTCTGTTTTGTTTTTTCGGTGTAAACACCGCATAATAACTATACGTACTTGAAAACTTTCGAAAGCTTTACGTCCATGCACAGTCATATATTTATAATGAACAGTAGAAATTGTAAAAGAAGTATATCTTCTAAATGTTGTTGATCTTGGTGCAATAAATTTACTTCTAGTTTCATCATCTAAAAGTAATAAAAAGTTTCCAGAAAGGCTGTAGCCGGGTAAGCATGCAAAATCGGCCTTTGCATGGATTTGGCTGATTATTTTTTTGAAAGTCACATTCTATGTAACATTCAACCTGACCAAATATTAGCTTCCAAAAATTTGTAGTTTTCGAAAAAAAAATTTTTTTTGATTTTCAAAAAAAATTTTTTTTTTGATAATCCATCAATCGAATTTGATGGTGCTTGTGGTATATTATAGAGGTACTTATGACTCATCAGAGGTAATTTTATTATGGTCCTCTGTACATGGTAAACCAGAAAAAAAAATTAATAAAATTTAAAAAATTAAAAAGCACTATGTTGTTTTCGGGGGGCAATCACCATTTTTTTATAAAATATACCTTGTACGTACCCAAACAACATATCAAAATCCCAAACTGATATGAAGGGTATAACATACTCGTATAAATTCGCATATGGTCGTATTGGCGCGGCGCGCGCGTGACGCGGGTGGACTATATGAAGTGCAAGTGTCTTAATACTTTTAAAACATCTCTAATTTGTTGCTAAACAACAGGGCTGAACTAGCCTGGAGAGATCCGGGGAATTTGAAGGGGCCCATGGCCTGACAAAGATAAAATATAGAGGCCGTAGCCGGAAATGTATGGGAACTGCCATTGAATCAATTATGCTAATTTTTTCTCATAGTTTGCTTTTTAGAAACATAAAATCGCCTCAGATCGCTTTTGAAATGTTATAATCGTCTTTAGTAGCAATAAATCACATTGCCGCTGCGAACTAACGACTCTTATTGTATAATAAGTTACAGATAGGATTTTTTTTTTCAAAATAAAAATGTTCTTAGAAAAACATAAAAATTTTGAAGCACAAATACTATTAGAGCGATTTTATGTTTTTTAAAAAGCAACATATGAGAAAAAATTAGCATAATTGATTCAATGGCGGTTCTCATACATTCCCGGCTACGGCCTCTATATTTTATCTTTGTCAGGCCATGGGCCCCTTCAAATTCCCCGGATCTCTCCAGGCTAGTTCAGCCCTGTTGTTTAGCAACAAATTAGAGATGTTTTAAAAGTATTAAGACACTTGCACTTCATATAGTCCACCCGCGTCACGCGCGCGCCGCGCCAATACGACCATATGCGAATTTATACGAGTATGTTATACCCTTCATATCAGTTTGGGATTTTGATATGTTGTTTGGGTACGTACAAGGTATATTTTATAAAAAAATGGTGATTGCCCCCCGAAAACAACATAGTGCTTTTTAATTTTTTAAATTTTATTAATTTTTTTTTCTGGTTTACTATGTACAGAGGACCATAATAAAATTACCTCTGATGAGTCATAAGTACCTCTATAATATACCACAAGCACCATCAAATTCGATTGATGGATTATCAAAAAAAAAATTTTTTTTGAAAATCAAAAAAAAATTTTTTTTCGAAAACTACAAATTTTTGGAAGCTAATATTTGGTCAGGTTGAATGTTACATAGAATGTGACTTTCAAAAAAATAATCAACCAAATCCATGCAAAGGCCGATTTTGCATGCTTACCCGGCTACAGCCTTTGAGTATCATAAATATTTGATACTATACATATTATTATACTGACCACAGAAAGTACCATTATTACATTCTGAACCTAAAACCCATAAATCTGATGACTTAATGTCAACAAATACTGTAAAATTTTCTTTTGGATTTCCAAATTCAATATTAGTCGTGTAATATGTCTATATAAAGAAATAATAATTTTGTATTAATTAAATAATGTTATATGACAAAAGCTTACCTCAGAACTGGTCGTAGACCTTAATTTTCGACGTAAAGGTATTCTGAAAAACAAATTAGGTACAGCTAATAGATATTATTTATTTTTCATATAAACGTTTCGTTGGAACACTATCCCCCAGTTTTATCAAATTATGTTATTGGTACCGGCCATGTAAATATCCAAATGAATCAAACAGAACCATGGTTCCCAAATTAAGGTCTTTCAACAGGAAAAAATTTTAGGTCTTTCAACAGGAAAAAATTATTAAAATAATTTCAAATCAAAAATTTTAATTCATAAATATGTATATTTTCTTTACTCGTTGTTCGAGTTCTATCAACCCCCGTCTATGTAGGGGCAATGATTAGAACCCAGCATTGTTATTTAAATAAGATGAAAAGCTGTGTACATAAACAATATGGAAACAAGATTAAAGAAATCAGGCATATGTCTATCTGTCTGTTACAGCTTTATAGGTACTGAACCATTTGACAACAAACCTGTAGGTATGACCAAATATGAGTTTTCACATTAGAATTAATGCAAGTGTTTACATAGGAATCTTCATAACGTTACTGACCTATCTGTTCTAATAAAAACTTTACCTTAACTTTGTATTGTTAGCGTAAATAGAAGAAATAATAGCCAAAAATATAAATATTCGAAACATCTTAACTTGTATATATGTATGTACGTAGTAGGTGTTTAGCTTATATATTAATCACAGTTAATGGTAAAAGTCTTACGATTGAAATATAATAATTTATCTATTTTTAAATAATTATAGAAACCTATTACTTATAAAGCAATAACTAATACTATTAATTAAGTATAAGAATATAATGAACAAACTAATATTAAGTGATAAGATATTGGATTTTATTATATTTTGCAACAAAAAATATTAATAATTACCACTGGAATGACTAGTGTCCAATTTAATAAAATTATGTCGTTAAAACAAATTTTAATATAAGTACTAAATTTTAAAATCTTGAACTGTTATTTTCAGTTTATTATATTTTATTATAAATACTTTATACCGGGTGGTCTATTTAAATTGAGACAAGCAAATATTTCGAAAATTAAGGTTTTTCAGGGAAAATGTTTGGTACAAAAGTTTCAGGGTAAGATGGAGGAAAAACAATGGAGATAAAAATTTTTACTTTGAGTGGAGTTTTTAAGGTCTTTTTGGGGTCAACTTCATTTTTTTAATGGAAACCTATTTCTTTTTTTACATATTCGTATATAAGAAGTGTTTTTAAAATCCTCATATTCAGGGGCATTTCTTAAATCTATTTTTTAAATTTTTTGTTTGTTTTTATTAAAAAAATCGAATTTATTATTTATAATTATTAACTATGCATGTTTAAGTAACAATTAAATTTAAAAAATGATTTTTTTCGAGATATTTGCATGTCTCAATTTAAATAGACCACCCTGTATAGCATACTTATTAATCCAATTTTACAACAATTAAAGTGAGAAATTTAAAATCAACTTTTGACTTAAAAATATTGATAATTTTGAAAAACTAAGTAGAGGGCATTTTGGAGCAATTGATTGACCATAAGAATTATTGCAAAAAAACGATTAGTTTTTGAAAAATACCACATAACAATTATTTTTTTTGTTTAGTTAAAACTTTTGTTGAAATACTTTTAGAGTTGGAGCAGTTTTAGATACATGAGGAGCAATTTTTTAACCTATACAAAACATTGCTATACCGGGTGGTCTATTTAAATTGAGATAAGCAAATATTTCGAAAATAAAGGTTTTTCAGGGAAAATGTTGGGTACAAAAGTTTCAGGGTTAGATGGAAGAAAAACAATGGAGGTAAAAATTTTTACTTTGAGTGGAGTTTTTAAGGTCTTTTTGGGGTCAACTTCATTTTTTTTAATGGAAACCTATTTCTTTTTTTACATATTCGTATATAATTCGTACATATTCTTATATAAGAAGTGTTTTTAAAATCCTCAAATTCAGGGGCATTTCTTAAATCTTTTTTTTAAATTTTTTGTTTGTTTTTATTAAAAAAATCGAATTTATTATTTATAATTATTAATTAAATTTAAAAAATGATTTTTTTAATATTAGGATTTAAAAAAAATATTTTTTTATATTTTGAATATTTTTACTAAAAAAATATAGGTTAATATTGAGGATTTTGAAAAAAATTTTTAGACAAAAGATGTTTCTTTTTGTCTGTAAGATACGAATATGTAAAAAAAGAAATATGTTTCCATTTAAAAAAATGAAGTTGACCCCAAAATAACCTTAAAACCTTCACTCAAAATCAAAAATTTTACCTCCATTGGTTTTCCCCCTTTTAATTCAGAAACTTTTGAACCAAACATTTTCCCTGAAAAACCTTAATTTTCGAAATATTTGCATGTCTCAATTTAAATAGACCACCCGGTATAGCTCTTAAAATAAAAATCAGCATAAACACAAACTAATTTATTTTATTTTCTTCTGTAGGCTTTCGTGGCCGTTGTCCACAGTAGCTAACTTTTCGGGCTGTTGTCCACGTTCTCTTGTTTTCAAACTTGACGTTTCGACTCTCATGTCGGAGTCTTCTTCAGATGTGATTCTGAAACTGCAGAATCACTTCTGAACAGCCCGAAAAGTTAGCTACTATAATTTATTATAATTGGCGCTAAAATGGTGACATGTGCCTAAAATACATATATACATATAATATAGATTAGGTATCAATAATTTGGCTCAAATTAGAGGAGGCAACTTATGAACGAAACTGTTTATCCTTACACATTTTGCATGGCCCCTATACTATTCAACACTCCAGAAGGGGAAACGTGCCCCTTCCTGGTTATACCCCTTTATCGTGATCAGTTTTCTTTTTATCTCTGTAAATATTTTTCAAAGACGTTTCGACTTATTATAATAAGCCCATCCTGTTGTTATTATTTAAGTTCTTCTGCTGCTAAATATTAATTCCCAAATCTGTCTCAATTTATCAAAAAACATCACACATGTATAAAGTCAATCAATATGATATTTATTTATCAATAATTTACATATATTTATGACATTTTTGAACATTTTATTCCATTTCTAAATATTTTTTTAACATATCAGTTATTTAATTCTTATTTTCAATAAGCACTTCTTAACGAAGTTTTAACTGTTTTTAAACCCCCTCAGCAAATCCGAATTTCATGTTTTCAAGATCAAAAATTGTGTAGTATTTATTAAATAATGGTTCACCTAATACCCATTCATTAGTTGCTTTAGAAATCTTAATATGAAGTTTGGATGCATTCTAAAAATAAATTATGTTATTATCGGGTGTTCTAATTAAAATTTTTGGAATTTAAGCTACATAAAGAAAAAATTGTCAGACAAAAGTTTACTCGGTAAGCGGTAGTAGCATTATATTTTGTATTTGTAAATGGTTTTGATGTTTTTTTTTTAATGGTAACATTTTTTAAATAAGATCTTATATTTTTATTTTGTGGATCTTTTTTTCAAATATAATTAGATCATTAAAATGAATACATAGGTTGAGAAACATATTTACCATATATGTGTATTCCAAATAAGTCAATGTTAGTACTTTTTGGTCTGCATTAATAATAAAATTCGGAAAATTTTCACGTGGACTTGTCAAATGTGGAATAATCAATTCATATATGTTAGGAGGAACAGCAATATAGGCAGAATCTGTATCAAGTTTCATTGATATGTTTCTGGCCAATTCAGCGTCACCTATTTGTAATGATTCTGCTTTAAACATGTATTCCTTATCACTGGCCATGCTAATCCAATTAATTTCTCCTTTGTACAAATGGTCATCAATACCAAAAACCAAATAACCATCTTTAGGATAATTATATCTAAAATACCAATTTAATAAATCTAAAAAAATCTGATTGTCTACAAAACGATACACTCGTTTCGTCAAGATTTATGTTGGTTTCATCTTGATTGATGAGACAAGACCGGGAAAATTATCGTTTAAACGTAAAATAGGTTTAGCCCGATTTTCATCAAATTTTGTGAACACACGTTTTTTGCGAGTTTTCCAACCGATAAACCTGCATAGATGGGCACAGTTAACCGAAAAGTTAACTTCGTTAAACGTTAATTCATTAATAAAAAAGTTTACTTCGTTAATCGTTAAAGCCTTAACCGAAAACACCGAAAATGTAACGGAAGTTAACCGTTAAAAGTTAACCATCCAAAATGTTTGAAGAACTTTTTTTTTTTTGCTTTTTCGACAACTTTCTTATGTATTTGTCATCAAACCACCAATGTAACGGACTAAAGTTAACGGAAGTTAACAAAAACGTTAACATTTTTTTGAGTTAACTTAAAAGTTAATCCGTTAAGTATTTTGTTAACTTCGTTAATTAACGATTGACGGATTAACGAGTTAATGCCCACCTATGCAAACCTGATAATAATACAGATAACATATTATGCGATCAACTAGAAAGTAGAAAGAGAGGGAATGTGTTTTTCGGTTAGTTTTCGTTACGGCCTTAACGCTTTTAACAGTATCTTCATATTTTCAAAACAGATTCCTTGCATAGCTCCCAAAAAATATTTAAAAAGTGATCACCCACATATGTAAACGCACGGTGAAGTTAAACTTCTTAGAACGTACCTATCGTGAAAAAACAGAATTAGGTGTATTCACGCATATCGTCGTTTATCAAACAACACCGCTCAAGTCATTTTGACCAACTTTACAGGAGAGCGAAAAAACCGTGTATGTTTTATATAGGCTACCGGTTTGCGCGCTGTCACTATTTTATGAATTCTGGTCTCTTATTGTCCGAAACGTCTAGAATGTGATTGGTAGATCGACGCGCAATGAGTAGCTCTATCCAATGACATTAAAATGTAAAAACCGCTAATTTTCGACTTGAGCGGTGTTGTTAAATAAGCGACGATATGCCACACTCTCCTTAGCTTTTCATCTTTAAAACTTAATTGTCGAATCTGTCAATGCCCTTCCAATTCACTAGTATTGTTAAAAAAGTTTCACTTCAAAAAAATATTTATTTTGAGGCTGATATGTCTAATTATTTGCAAAAATCGGCCTGGACTTATTTTACGTAAGTGCGGTGTTAATTATTTAGTTAGTTTTTAATTAAATTTATTATTTTAAACATAATTCTTACAGTCTCAGAGAAAAAACTCTTTTAGGTGGATTAATTTTGCTGTATATTGCATAATGTAATGGTTCACCGAGTTTAGCATTCGATATAAGACCCAAACCAAGCATACCTTCCAAACCAGGGTAGAATGTATTATCATTATATAAAATTACGTAATCCGCCATTAGAAAACATTGCGAATCAATATTAAAACCTCCAAACTGCAAATTAATGAAATAAAAACATTATTATATAATAAAGTGGCTGGACTGTACGAAATATTTCTAATTTCAGTTTAAAGAGGTTGGTTCAAGTTTCTGATGGGCGTATTATTTTCAAATATTCAAAATTTCACTGCCCGCACTCGCAGCTTTAGTTCCAGCTGAATTAAGTTATTTGGCTTTTTAGCCTTGTTTCACACATACGCGGTTCCATTCGGTTCGGTTCGTTTTCGGTTTCAGCCGAAAACGAATCAAACCCTTTCACATATACACGGTTCTCATACGGTTCATATTAGGTTTTATTTTTTCCGTAAACTCAGTAGTTATCATGGAGAGAAAGCAAGTTGTTGCCATGTTATTTCTCTATAAAAAAATTAAAAAATGAAGGAGGAATACTAGAATTCATTGCGAGCATCCTCGTCACTTTACAGCAGGAATTTGGAGCATTCTACACTATTTTCCCGAAGCTAAAGAGCATGAAGACGATCCACATCAACATCTAGAAAACCGCTCATTTTATTAGAAACTCCGCGACAAAACTTAAAAAAAAGTAACACTCGTTATCAAGTTAAAACCGAAACTAAACCGAGTATGTGTGAACGCGTTCATTGCTTTGTGTTCCCTGGACACGAATTGAAACCTGATGAAATCTGTCTGTGTGGAGGGAGTATTCAGTTCTGTACGGTTTCTATTAGGTACCGAATACAAACTGAATCATCGTTTCACACTTGTCGGCAGCGACCGAAAACGAACCGAACCGAATGAAACCGTATATGTGTGAAATAGGCCTTAGGGGCTCTATACATTAGTTGTAACATATGTAGGTAACATAGCTTTTTTCTAAATTCGACCCTAATGTTTGAAATATTTAATATACATACTTGAAATGATTCACTAGCATGTCGTCCATATGCAGATAGATATTTATAATCAAAAATAATACTTTCTGATAGTGGATCTGTTGTAATTATTTTAAATGTTGATGATATTTCTTCATAAAATTTATTTCTGATTGGATTTTCTAAATTAAATAAACAAAATTATAAAACTGAGTATCTTATGAATATTTGACACAAACAGTGGCGTAGCTAGGGGTTGACAAAACAGACTTTAAAATAGGGTAGAAGAGCATTATGAGAATTAAAAAGTGATACCTATGAGGGTGCAAAATTAGTTTTAGGACGAAAAAAATTACAAAAAATCATCAATATAACTAAGAGAGCCTTTTTCAGTTTTCACGATCTTTAGCTACTCCAATGTGTATATATATATTATACTAATTACCACAGAAAGTTCCAACTGTACAACGATAACTTAAAATCCACAAATCTGATTTTTTTATACCTACAGCTACTGTAAAATTTTGTTTCGGACTTCCTAGTTGAATATTAGTTGTGTAATAAGTCTAAAAAAACAATAATTTGATATCAATTAAATAATCATTTTATTTGACGAAAACTTACCTCATAATTCGTAAGCGGAGATTTTACTTTTCTATTTAAAGGTATTCTAAAAAACAAATTGTATGGCTAATAGATATCAGTCGCGTAGATAGGGGGGGATTAAGGGGATCAATCCCCCCATGAGTCAATTTTTTTTACTTTGCACCAGAGAAAAGATGATTTTCATAATGAAAAATATAACTTCACCCCCCCCCCTCCCATCGAAAAAAGCTATCTACGCCACTGATGGATATTATTTTATTTTTGACATAAAAAGACACTGTCTGTCTATCGAATTATTAAATATATAATAATATAACATCGGATATTAGTAGATACCTATACTACTTATACGCGTTTGACATTTTTTTCTTTTGAGTAATGTAGATATATATTAAAAAAGATTCATATCCCATATATCTAGGTAAAAAATTTCATTTTTCAAAATTATTGTTAACTGCAATTGCACTTTTCTAATGGAGTTTTTCCCGTTACCTTATTGCATCTGTATCGACCTGTAATTTATTATTTTTTTAATATACCTTACCTTAACTTTGTATTGTTAGCGTAAATAGAAGAAATAATAACCAAAAATATGAATATTCGAAACATCTTTGCTTGTTTAGAAATACACACGTAGCAATTATGGGTTTTATTCTAATCACAGTTGAAAAATTATTTATCTATTTCTAAATACTTATAGGTAATTATCTATTCCTATTACATTACATATAAAATATTAATCAGTATTATTAATTATAGAAATATAATGAACAAAATATCATTAGGTGGTATCAAATTCAATTTTATTATATTTTTAATAATTATTATATAATTAATTATTATTAATAATTACTATGTACCTATTAATTAATACTGGAATGACTAGAGCATTGTTTTTAAATGTTTTGCAAAAAATATGTTTAAAACAATTTTTGATGTAGGTACTAAATTTAAAAAAATTAAATTGTTATTTTTTATTATAAATACTTTATGTACCTACCTCTTAAAATAAAAATCAACATAAACACGGACTTAATAAAAACCATGAATTATTGTACTTTCCATTAATTAGCGGAAAATAGAGTGGGGGGGGGCTCTCTATTGCGCCACTGTAACGTGGTCAGTCGTAAAACTTTTTAAATAACAGTTAACTTTAAAATGAGTTAATTATATTTGTTTTATATTTAATTAAATTGTGTATATATTTTAATAATAAACAATATACACAAATTATGCATTTATGAAAATTTCCAATTAAACACGAAATCTACCTTGCTGCGCAATTATTTAAAGTTGGCGTAGCATTTAGAAAAATAATACGCAAACGAAAAATCATCTACGTTGCAATGTGGTTGCAAAACTGTTGTATTGCGCTGGTCTGGTGTCTGTAGTTCGGGGAAGTTTTAATATATCCAATTAATAATAACATTAATAAAAAATGTATATGAAGTATGCAGACTGTAGGTTTATATTAAAAAGGAGAGAAAACATTGGAATAATCTCAACTGCACAAGTCATCATATTATAACAAAACAATTACTTTTACTCAATGTTAATGACAGTTTGTCAATTTTAAGAGAAATATAAAAACACTAGCGGAATCCCGCGGCTTCGCTCGCGTAAACTTCGAAACTAATTAGAACCCTCCATACGTGATAGGGGATCACATATTACATTTTTTTATATTGATTTATATTCATTAGTTAAACATTGTAAAAATTAACCGCCTGTCTACCCTCGCCATTAGGGGTTGAATATCGAATTTTTTATTGCAGATTATTTTGCCCGACTCCACCATTATAACGTAAGCAGCTATACAGATAAACATATCAAAAACATAGACCCTGTCTGTCCCCGCCATTAGGGGTTGAATATCGAAAATTTTATTTGAATAGAACCATTTTATTTAATAATAAACCATTTTGCCCGAATTTACCTTTATAAGTAAAGCAGGTATGCAGATAAACATATCTAAATCCATCCTCGCCCCCGTCCCATGCTATTAGGGCTTGAATATCGAACTTTTATTTTTAATTGATTAATTTATCCGAATTTACTTTAATATCATGAACAATAATTATTTATATCAAAATTTTACCCCCCCTCCCATTCTTATAGGGGTTAAATTTTCTTGTAGAGTACCTACTTGTGCCATGTTTCATTCGGTGAATAAAAAAATGAAAAATTATTTTACAAATTTTTCCAACCCCCCTAACACCTAAGAGGTTAAATTTTGGAAAATGCTGAAATAATTGTTTCATTATTTAATATTGCAGAGTATGTTCGATAAGTTTTAATTATATGCGAACAAAAAAAATATTTTTTTATATAAACTTTGACACCCTGTTTTAACCCCGTAGGGGTTGAATTTCGAAAAATCCTTTCTTAGTGGGTGCTTGCATCATAAAAGGAAGGCACCTACGAAAATTCACGTTTCTAAGTCCAGGGGTTTGGGCTGTACGTTGATATATGAGTGAGTGAGTGAGTGAGTGAGTGAGTGGTTAAGGACAAACTCTTTTATATATATAGATTTATCTAAACCCACACGTGGGTATTGCCGCGCAACCCACTTGATGGACACAACTCAAAAATACCCTTGCCAATCGATTCGTGAATCAATCCCGAGTCCAACGAGGTATGAAGCCATATATGAAAAATTTTGTATGAAAAATTGACATTATGCCTGTCCGGATGGAGGGTCATGACCGGAAAAATTCCTAAAATGGGCTAAACTAGAACCACATACTTACTATTTATCGAAAACTCGAAGTCTCTAGGTGGTCAGGGGGCCGAGTTCTCGCGGTGGAAGACAAACGGACGGACGGAAAATCGAGCATATAAGCGCCATCATCTTTGGTGGCGGTTGCGCTAAAACATTCAAAAGAACACCATATATTTTAACTTATTCTTGCCTTTTTCAGAGACAACATGCTTTATCAAATTTTATAGCAAAAAAATGTCAGTTTGTAATTAAAAATACATTTTTGATCTATTTCCGGAGAAACCGGAAGTCGGATTAAAATGACAATTTTAAAATCGAACCAACACAAAAATTAATTGCTCCAAACAATATATTTTTCATACGGCTGTTTTTGAGATAATTCAGTTTATAGATTACCAAACAGACAGACACACAGACTTTTTTATTTTGTATTATGAAAATTATCAGTTTAATAACCCAGAAATCGAATTAAAAAGGTATACCACTTTTCGGTACCTATATCATATATCGGACCAATGCCAAAGAAAAACCGGATAAGCAGACATACATTTTTTTGAACCGCAGGAGTCTTGTATCTAATGTCAAGAATAAAAAAAATTGAGTAAATAATTTTAACTAATCAAATCCAATACTTAACCATCTGTCTTTATAGGTACAAATATCATAAATGATGAAATGCAGACCAAACATTGTCTATAAAAATATACAAATTGTATTACTGTATATTGTATTATTATACAAAGAAAACTTTTATCCTGCAAATACATTTGACATTATAAACATCAGTGATAGAAAGTAGTACGGGTATGATCAACTTTCACATGTTCAAACATTCGTTTTACAAACATGTGTTCGGTGTTATGTAAATTATTCGATGAAACGAGATACAGTAGACAACCTAATTTGATATTATGATTAACTTTTATGTTTTCTATGTATTTTTAGTAAATTCGAGTCACATTATTTGTTAAATGGATGATTTAATTAATTATCTATACAAAGTTTAATAACAAAACAATAATGTAAATTATACATAATATTATAGGGGAAATTGTAAAGTTTCTATACATGAGCTATACATATAATTATAACCTGGGTACCCAGGGTGAAATATTAGTTGTGTAAGTTTTTTCTTTAATTAAATAAAATAAAAATGTTTACTTACTTGTAGTGACACAACCTAAGAAAATATTTGATGAGTCAAAAAGGTCCTTAATATTTAAATATTAATAATGATATTATTTTTGCATACTTATTTTGATACCCGGGTTGCCATGGGTGCCACGGAACTTTCTTATACGTAATACTGAAAATCAGGGCCGGATTTAGAAATTTGCCGCCCCTAGGCAGTTGCGAAAATTGCCGCCCTTTTCATTGAATAAAAATAATAAAAGTGAAGATTTTTTATAAATGACTTTTTTTTAGTCAAGTCAAAATTTTATTACTTTAAAAATCTGAAGACATTTTTTTTAGGATCTCAACTCAAAATTTTATCAATCTAAATTTGAAAAAAAAATTTCTAGGTTCTCAGATAAAAATTTTACCAAAACTTTTTTTCACGCTCAAATCTGCCGCCCCTAAATTTTTGCCGCTATAGGCACGTGCCTACATTGCCTGCATGGAAAATCCGGGCCTGCTGAAAATAAACAGTGCACATGCATCTATTTATATAAAATGCTTATTTCTGACTAACTGATTAAGGATAGAAAATAGACATAAATTATAGATAGCAATATTCTTCTCAACTTTTACATAAAAAACGTTATTTTCTAACTCGCACCGTTCCAGAAAAAATATATATATTTTTTAAATTGATACGAGTAAAAAAATAGGATGTTTGTTATCTTGAAGAAAATTCATCGCAAATATACACTTTTACCCTTCTCTTTATTGTAATTTTTTAAATTACAATGTTGACAGACCGACAGGTAGACGAAAAATGAAAAAAGTCAGAATGGATTCATAAAAAAATTGTCAAGACATACAGCAGTGTATGCCATAAGGGTTCCGAAGTATATACTACGTGGACTGTTTAGAGCCATTTACAGGTGCATATTTGAGTTAAAAATAAATATAGAAATATGATCATATTCTATTAATTCAGATCTACATTTTGACACCCCACAAGCCTAGATATGAAAATAAAAAAAATTCCATGACGCCCCTTCCTATTTTTTTCAAAATTTGAAATGATATTGTTGATTTTAGTATTTGTCGTTACTAGTATTATAAAAACCCCATTACCAATTTTTTTATCAGATTTTTTGAGTCAGTATTTACCGAGCTAGAGACAGACGGGTGGACAAATTTTTGTTTACTTGAAGCCCCCTGCAGGCGCCATTTTTAATTTGGAAAAAAATAAAAAATAGTGTCATATTCTACTCACTGAGATCTACATTTCGACACCCCACATGCCCAGATAAAAAAATAAAAATAAAAAAATGTATGACACCCCTCCCTATTTCTCCAAAATTTGAAATGATATTGGTGACTTTAGTATTTGTCGTTGGTAGTCTCACCAAAGCCTCATTACCTAATTTTTTTCAGATTTTTCGAGTCAGTAGTTACCGAGTTAGAGGGGGGGGGGGTGGACATATTTTTTTTTGCTTGGAGCCCCCTGTAGGCGCCATTTTTGATTTATAAAAAAACTAAAAAATACTGTCATATTTTACTCACTGAGATCTACATTTCGACACCCCACATGCCCAGATAAAAAAATAAAAATAAAAAAATGTATGACACCCCTCCCTATTTCTCCAAAATTTGAAATGATATTGGTGACTTTAGTATTTGTCGTTGGTAGTCTCACCAAAGCCTCATTACCTAATTTTTTTCAGATTTTTCGAGTCAGTAGTTACCGAGTTAGAGGGGGGGGGGGTGGACATATTTTTTTTTGCTTGGAGCCCCCTGTAGGCGCCATTTTTGATTTATAAAAAAACTAAAAAATACTGTCATATTTTACTCACTGAGATCTACATTTCGACACCCCACATGCCCAGATAAAAAAATAAAAATAAAAAAATGTATGACACCCCTCCCTATTTCTCCAAAATTTGAAATGATATTGGTGACTTTAGTATTTGTCGTTGGTAGTCTCACCAAAGCCTCATTACCTAATTTTTTCAGATTTTTCGAGTCAGTAGTTACTGAGTTAGAGGGGGGGGGGGGTGGACAATTTTTTTTTGCTTGGAGCCCCCTGTAGGCGCCATTTTTGATTTATAAAAAAAATAAAAAATACTGTCATATTTTACTCACTGAGATCTACATTTCGACACCCCACATGCCCAGATAAAAAAATAAAAAAAATAAAATGTACGACACCCCTCCCTATTTCTCCAAAATTTGAAATGATATTGGTGACTAGTATTTGTCGTTGGTAGTCTCACCAAAGCCTCATTACCTAATTTTTTTCAGATTTTTCGAGCCAGTAGTTACCGAGTTAGAGGGGGGGGGGCAGACAAAATTATTGCTTGGAGCCCCCTGTAGGCGCCATTTTCAATTTAAAAAATAAATAAAAAATAGTGTCATATTCTACTCAGTGAGATCTACATTTTGACATCCCACACGACTTGGAATACATTTTTTTTGGTTTTTTGAATTTGCTTTAAAGCCCCCTGTAGGCGCCATTTTTGATTTATAAAAAAATAAGAATAAGGATCAAATTACACTAGCTTGGTTACACATTTTGATGTGCCACTTGCCTTGGTATAAAAAAAATATTTTTTTTTGCTGTCTTTAGCTTCTTAGCACCCCCCCCCCCCCTAAATAATATTTTTCAAAAATATTTGTACATATTTTACTAGAGGGTGTCATTTTACATATTCAGTAAAAATTTCAAAGTTCTAGCTTATATAGTTTACGAGCTATTGAGCTTTGAGTGAAAAGAACTAACGGACGGACGGACGGACGGACGACAAAGTGAGATTAATAGGGTTTCTTCGGAACCCTAAAAAAAGAAGAAAAAAAATGGTAGGTACGTTTTTTATATTGTTAATATTAAAAAATGTTTCAATGCTCTACGCTTTACCCCTGGGCTCCACTACACAATCTAAAATAGGCCACTAAGAATATTTGTGTCAGTAATTGTTTTTAAACAAAACTAAAATAATAAATGAAATTATTTATATTATAACCGTTTCATTAAATTAATAACAGAACGTCAATAACATTCCTTTCACTTTACAATTATAGTTGTAGTCAGTGTTAAATACATAGAGAATTCTAGCTGAAGTCTCGAGGAGAAAAAATGTGATGCAGGGCTTTTTTTTTTAAAATGTAACACGGTGAAATGGCATTCCGGCACCTTTTTTCATGACATAGGAAAAGCTGCTTTTTTAATTTTTATTTTTATTTATTTTGTGAGTTCCGGCTCCTTTAAAAAAAAAAAAACCCCGTTTATATTTATGTACAATGTACATGTATAACGCCCAAATACGGGCAATTCCAGTTAAACATTTCACAAAAAACTAGTAGGGGAGACCGGGGGAATGGCGCCATACGGGGTTATGCCGCCATCCTATGTAAACAGCAAACGATAGGTGGTGGGGAGGTCGCGATAAGTGCTGCACTCTAGCAAGCAACAGGAAAAACTGTCTCGGTATCGTCATAGTTCTTACTAAAAGTATGTGTTTTTTATTTCGTAAAATATTGTTTTTTAGTGTTTCGAACTAATTTCTGACTTATATATAAATCAAGGTAAGTATCTTTCTTTGTTAATTTATTAACAAAAATTAATTATTATTATTTGTTAATTTCTATAAAAAGTTTAAGGATGTATGGCAGGTATCTCATTTCACCGAGAAATGGTTTAAATTTGGAGGAGTTATTCTTTAATAAAACTTACGTACCCACACAAAATTTCAGAAGGTTCTACTACATAGTTTGAGAGTAATTAATTTTTTAAAATTAAAGAAATTAACATGGGCTCTTATGGCAGAATGATGTATTGACGGTTAAATTTTAATAAAACACATGGTTCAAGCACCGAGAAAAATTTGAAATTTTCACAACACGTCACTTACATATTTAGCAATAAGTTTCATAAAAAATTTCATACTCTTTCAGACCTAAATTCCGAGAAAAAAAAAAATTATTACTGAAAAATATTGAAAAAAAAATAAAAATGGCGTTCTTAAATGTAATGATTTGTTTTATTACATAGTTTTCCATATATTAAAGCATATAAACTACTAATATTATTGTTTTCGTTGCATTTGTATATTCTACGTATGTTCTAAACAATGTTATTTAATAATATTTGAATTTCTGTCATTTATAATAATAAAATGATTCTTTTGTTTTTAAATCTGACAGATAAATTCAGAATAAAATTTTTTCATGTAATCAACACAAATATAAATTTTTTGACTAAAATTGTAAAATAACAGTTCAAAAATGGGAAATGAGGTTTTAAACATAAGTACTAATATTGTTTAAGTAGTTTATAAACGAATTTGACTTTCCTACAAGCATTTAAAGTGAATAATTCATAATTTGATTTTGATCGTCCATTGCATCTAAATTTACATTATTGTTGACTCAGACTGTACGTACCATACATCCTTAACTGCTGTTCATTACTTCCAATTTTATCTCAAGCTCACTGATTATAATTTGCAAGAGGATGGCGTTATACCCCCGAAGGCGTGACGGAATTACCCCGGTACCGGGATAATCACGCGATTGTATAAATTTTTTGAAAACTTCTTTTTAAATAACTTAAAACCCCATTTAAGCTATGTTTACGTATTTGTGCAATGCGTAAGAAACAGTTAAACTAAATAGTCTCATTATTTCATGTGTTAAGTTACTTTACATTATAGAAAAAATCATTTTTCCTTAAGGTGGCGCGATTCCCCCGGTCTCCCCTAGTAAATAAATATAATTTAAACAAAATTTTCATAAAATGGCGAATTTTCAATTATTCGTATATTATTTTATAATATTAATTATTAACATCGACAATAAATAAAAATCATATTAATAGGGGGAAGTCCCTTCAACACCCGACACCCCTTGCCCTTTGGAATCTACACCGGTCACGTTTATTTTTTGTATATCTAGTAAATAATAAATACATTATAATTTAATAATTAACTACTGACATTTGAAGATAGTACTATTCCCAAAGCGATTTAAAAAAAGTGATTCAGAAACCAAAGAGATTAACTATATACATAAAAATAAATGTTTAAGATAAATCGGGGAAAAAAATTATAAATTACTTTAAATTATGAAAAGTAAAAAAAAATTACAAGAAAAAAAATTAAAATTAAAAATAGATATTTTGGGTTTTGAAGGACTAATTGAGTAACAATATAATCGATTTGTCTTAATTTAGCATACCTTGACTGTTTTCTAAGGTAGACAGTCGAAGCCGGTCGGAACTAGCCGAACGCTGCCGTAATTTTCACGTGTTTATCTGCGTGAATTTCTTATACGACAAATACAAACAATAATGCAGTCTACTTTTACCGAATCAGTTGAACTAAAAGTATGGTGTTCTTAGGAAAATACATAGTGCAAATAAGGACCAAAAGGTGAAAATTAAATGTGATTTTGACAATTAGTGTGCAAAAAATATATACGTAAATATACATACGTAAAGTAAACGGTGAGTGAATTTCAAATAATTTTCGGTGTTTTTGCTATAATATAATATTTATATTATGTTAGTGTATTTAATATTTCGATTTTCATAATTTTATGGATTCAATTCATTCTATTTAAATATTTTCAAACATTCAATAGTTTAAATTTTTACTTAATACCAACTTAAAAACTACATTCTTAAATTTTAAATTTAATTGTTGAAAATATGTTGTGTTGAAATAATATATATCTGCTTAAATATAATGTATTCTTATTAATTCTTATCAATTTAGTATCATAGTTATTGTCAATTGTGAAATTTGTAATATTAAAAATGCCCGGTTTGTGAATTATTATTTATTTATTTTTTATATGCATGGACTAACCAACTGAGTTTTAATGTCATCACTTTTCAATTAACATAAATAAATAAAACATTTTTGACCATTTATAAAATTAAATTTAAAAAGTATACCAACACGTGTAAAATATCGTGATGGAAAAATATTAATTTGAATAATGACATGAAGAGGGGGTATAAAATAGTTTTTTTCATGGTTACATTCATTGAAGTAATGGTATACTCAACACGAATACCACTTTTACTTTATTTAATTTATTTTATTTTACACGAATTAACTTAGTTTTGAATAAGTATATTTTCTAAAATTAAAATGATGTACTTAGTATGGTTTTAAACTTAATATTGAGATTTTTAAATGTAATATTATGTTTAATTGGTGTTTGCATACTTGGTAATATATTAAATATGTTTAAGTTGGTTTATTGAAGTACATAGGTGCTATTGTTGGGAACCGGTTTCGATATTTGAAAAGATCATATTAATATCATCTATATTTAAAAATTATTCGTTTATTTGCTATTTATATATGCTTTTATGGTTAATGTATGCCCCAAATTTACTTTTTAAGTGATATGAAAATTAAATTTCATTTAAAAAAAGGTAATTGTTTTCTGATTTCTTCGATAGGTTTACAATAAGTCGCTTGTACCAATGTGATTATGAAAATGGATTTTCAAATAAATAATTAGTTCGATGTGACTTTCCTTTGAAGCAAACATATATGGACGGTTAATTTTTCATGCTGTCTTTCATTACTTTCCATTAATTATAAAATAACACAATTCCAGTACTGCCAAGATTAACCGTTAGCATATGTTTTCAATTAATCTGCATTCAAATGTTTGCCTGTCAATAATAAATATACTGTATTTGATACTCCTAGTCTTGGCTTCTGAGTTTAAGTTAAGTATACTGTAAGCCTTGTTTCACACATACGCGGTTCCATTCGGTTCGGTTTGTTTTCGGTTTCAGCCGAAAACGAATCAAACCCTTTCACACATACACGGTTCTCATACGGTTCATATTAGGTTTTATTTTTTTCCGTAAACTCAGTAGTTATCATGGAGAGAAAGCATGTTGTTGCCATGTTGTTTCTCTATAAAAAAATTTAAAAAATAAAGAGAAATACTAGAATTCATTGCAAGCACCCTCTCATCACTTTACAGCAGGAATTTGGAGCATTCTACACTATTTTCCTGAAGTTAAAGAGCATGAAGGCGATCCACATCAACATCTAGAAAACCGCTCATTTTATTAGAAAATCCGCGACAAAACTTAAAAAAAATAACACTCGCTATCAGGTTAAAACTGAAACTAAACCGAGTATGTGTGAACGCGTTCATTGCTTTGTGTTCCCTGGACACGAATTGGAACCTGATGAAATCTGTCCGTGTGGAGGGAGTATTCAGTTCTGTACGGTTTCTATTAGGTGCCGAATACAAACTGAATCATCGTTTCACACTTGTCGACAGCGACCGAAAACGAACCGAACCGAATGAAACCGTATATGTGTGAAATAGGCCTAATTGTGATCAAAATGATTTCCTAATATTTTCATAACTAAAAAAAAAATTAACGTAAATTGTATTTTATATTTTGGGCAACCGAACAAGAGTGTAGATGGGGGGGGGGGGGGTATATAATATTTAATTAACGGAGTGTATCCTAAGTACTAATAAAAATCTAAATTATCATTGGATAATGTAAAATACTCTGTTTTCTATAACTGTGAAAAAACTTTTTAGCTCTGAAACATGTGATTCATTACTTGGCCTAGAAAATATAAGGCACTAAAATTCCAGGTTACAAAAATATCAATATTTAAAAGTTATAAAAATTAGGTTTTGTTTTTCACCACGAGGCCAGTATTAAGGGCCAAATTTTGGCACTATCCTTTTAAAAAAAAGTCTTATTTTGTATCTATTTAGTTTAAAAGAATAATACTTACTGTTACATACTATATTTTTCCATGTCAAGATTATTTTTTATATTATGTTATATCAGATTACACAAAATTAATCTCAATTTTTCTGTAATGTGATATATTTCGTATTATCTTTCGGAAGACCTTGGTGACAGTTTTGTCAGGTTCCTATGTAGAGCAATGACATAAAAATATATCAAATTGAACCTTATATTAGATAATACCTATACGTACTTTTTATTTCATTTCTGTATATAATTTCATCATATTTGTCATAAAAGGCAGTATGAGATTCAGCTAGATTCTATAATTTATTTGTAAAAAAGCTTATCCGTGTGTATTTTATAAACTATTCTGACCTACGAAATCGTACTCAAGATAAATATTAAGGATAATAAATTAAAAAAAAATCATATAGTTTTTTATACATTGCCGAGCCCAGAGACACAAACTGCGGGTAAAAACAATTGTAAAAATCCATATCCGAAATCATTTCTGAAATAATTTCATATCCGAAATCGAAACCAGGATAAAAACTACCCTTATTCGTATCCGAAAAAAAGACCGTGAAAAAATATCTTTATCTGTATTTTTCTGTCATAATCACACTCCTAGTCAATTTGTGCTTAGTATAACTGCTCAGCTACTTGATGGAATAATGTGATAATTTTTAACTTAAATTTATTTCTAGGGTTTTACACTTTCTAATATTAAAAGTCGCATTTAAATTGGAACTAAACATAAACAGAAAAAAAAATAAAAAATTATTATTTTGACTTAATTATAATTACATACGGATTCAAAAAGCTAGAAATATTTATTTACATTAGACAGCCTGCAGATTTGAATAAGACCTACCTATATTATAGCAATTTGTTTTATTTTCTGATAAATATATTAATTTATAAGTTTACCAAAAGCCCATATTTTATTTTGTGTGCTAAAATGTTTATTTTGGATTTAACATGTGCCACACAAAATCAAAGCTAGCATATTTAATTCAGGAAACAAAAAAAGTTTATGTACATATTATTGCATCATTGTAGTATAATACTTGACTTAAATATTATATGTACTACATAAATTACATTGAGCACGTGGATCAAGAACGTGGTATATTAGCGTGCAACTTAAGTAATATTAGAATGACTATCCATATTCAATCGAAATATCTTATTTTGGATATCAGTAATAACTTAGAATTAAGTGGAATTTTGTTTGTAATGGGGTCAATATGGCTACTGGCTTATAACAGTTTAAATTCTTGGTTTGTATACAGCAAATTGAGCCGGAAAGGGTGACTGTGAAAGAAAAGATAGCAGGTTAATGAGTAAACCTACGTACACAGGTAGAAAGGTTTACTTGAGCCAAGTAAACCTTGTTTTGTATATAACGAAAACAATAAGATAAGAAATATATTCTTAAACCAACTATAGTATTCTTGGACAAAGAAATAATGTAGTTGGATTAAGAGTACTTTTCTTATATTAAGAACATATTATTTTCGTTGTATATAAAACAAGATTTTCTTGGTCCAATACAGTTTTTTTGTGTATACAAAAGAGGAGCGCGCTTATTTCAGTTTTCGCTTAGAGCGCAGCGACTTTTCGTTACGTCTCTTTCGAAGAAATTTCATATTTTGTAAACATCATATCTAATTAATTAATTGTAATGTAAGATATATATGGTGGTTTTAATTAGTAAATTATATTAACATACTAATAAACACATTTAGTAAATAATTTCATACTTTGTACACAATTTCTATAGCAATTCGATTAATTTCAAATATAGAGTTAGATCAAATACATAAATACTCTAGTTTTCTTTATCGCAGGAATTGTTATATAACTGACAATTTCTTAGAATCATGGGGGATATTATTCCATCCAACCTTGAATATTTATATTATGACTATATTATTGTTTGTTTCTCGAATAATATAGGCTTTACAATCGGTGTTTTTTTTTCCTATAAATATTAATATTTTTAAACTGTTTTTTTTATGTATAATGTACGAGTATAGTAGCCGTTGTTTACTACAGGTCGATTGCTACGAATATTTAATACATTTTTTTGGATTTTAGAGTAACATTTTTTTCTATATAAGCTTTTTTAATAATATGCTACAAAAAATTAAAAAATAAGTAAAGAAATATAAATCTCATCCCATAAGTTGTCCATTTGAATATATTTTAAGTTTGTTTTTCAAACCAGCTTAATTTAACGTTAACGTGGAATAAAATATGGAATTAGTTGTAATCAAAAATAATTTTTTGGTCAGGTTTTTTTGATCTTTAAAATATGCTAGAAATAGGTATACTTAGAAATTACTTAAAAATACAAGACTTTTAAAAAAAGATGCCGAAACTCACTTCTTGTTAAGCTTTTTACTAAAGAAAGTTATATCCAGGTATCATTTAAATTAAATTGAAGGCAGCTTTCCCTATGCTACGAAAAAAAAGTACCGGAACACCGTTCCAATACGTTATATGACAAAAAAGCCCTGCTTGTATATGTAGGTACAAGGTACAATGTACATATAGGTCGGTTAAATGGGCAAAGTACCTATATCAATATTAAAAAAAAAACAAATATGTTTTTCAAAATATACATATCTAAAATTCGATGTTCAATTGTTTTTCTAACAATTATTCCTTCTGGAAAAAATACTAATATTTTGTCGACCTCCTAACTTCAATAATAACAAAGTTAGCAATGAACACTCGGTTTCTGCGAACACCCCTATCGTAATTCATCAATGTAATATACAATACAATAAACAACTAACTTTTAATATACATGTGTTTAAACATATGTTGTAATGAACTATCTAATAAATGATACCCTACATAGGTGATAGAACAAACTTATCACACATCGCCAACTTGTTAGGTTTCATGAAAGTTCATCAGCATGCTCACTTTCCTATAATACGATAATATTCTCGTCGATGGCCCTCGCACATGCGTCGCGCCCCCCGACCCTGTGCTTCACATCATCACGTTTGTTCCCCGGGTCTATTGCATAAGTCGAGACAACGTGACGATTCCTGTTATAATTTGTTATGTTTTTGCAAAGAATATTTACATGAGATTTGGTTATAGCGGATTTACAGAATCGCGGAAAAGTCGTTTATTTAATTTAAATAAACATGTTTCTCTTAAGTTGAGTATTAATTTCAAATATTACATAACGGTTTGTTTGTATTGAATTTACAGAGTTGTGGAAAATTAGCTTGATAAGTTTATTTTGTTTTTAGTTATTGATTATCGATTATTGATGTTTTGATTGATCAGGCGTCAAGTAATATAAGTATTATAAGCTATAGCGTTTCTGAATTTTATATCTACAAATAAAAACTATCTAAAAATTAAAAACCTTATAGTATAATAACATTTTATTTATACATAATTAATGTAATACGTATTTATTTATTTATTGATTTTGCAACTATATCTGCTGTAAGTGCATTAATTAATTGCTGTCAAATATATGGTCAGAAATTATATTTAAATTTCAGTATGACAATTGTAAATGAGGTGGTTATATTTCTTGATTTCAAAAAAGGATTATAAAAAGTTGACATTTATTAAAAAATGTTGTACCTACCTGTCTATGTAAAAAGACATTTTTTAATAAATAGGAAGTGTTATTATGTTAATAGAAGTAGAATGTTATAAATCGTCAATTTATGTAAAATTATTTATACATACATACACTTGTTTTCATGATTAGCTCAATATATTGAGAGATGGGAATGATGGGATAGTAAAAAACATGGCCTGCTTACTGTACATATTTGTATTTTTCTTTTGAGGTGGGAGAAGAATTTAATAACAGAATTTAGTGACAACTAAATTAGTGACTATACAATATAAATTTATAATAATAGACTGGTAACTAATATTGAATTTAAATTAATATCGGCCCATAATTTGACTATATTAGAACCTTCGTAAAATTCATTTTTGCTTGGGATCAATTTCTTTATAATAATCTTTATTATATATAATATATACGATGTATATTTTATGCACTTTTCAGGAAAAACGCTTAAAATGTCCTCAACCCTTATCACTAAAAGGATCACTGAAATCTGAAAAAAAACATGAAGGAATTTTTTTTTTCCTTTCACGTTTTTCAAAATTTTCAATAGTTTAAGTTGAGGGCTGATGGCACGGAACACTAATTATGCAAGTATTGCTTGCACTTGTCTGATTTATTTATTTATTTAAACACAAAAGATTAAAAAAAAAAACATGGAAATAAATTTGTTTCCAATTTGAATTTTATTTCTTCAAGCATCGAATTATTTTTCGATTTTTGATGGTTAGCAAATTCGCTACTTTTATATTTCTTCTTTTTCTTAATGCTGGCTTAACCTTTTTAGACAGCTTCTTCGTGGTTGAGCTATATATTTACGTAATTTTAACCTATTTAAATACATATATAAATATTATTCATGTTTATAAGAGGTCGACAAAATGTATAGATTGATTTATATGTTTATAAGCAGTCAAAAATAGAGCGGTGCAAAATTTGAACTTCTTATCACTTTGTTTGCAATTCTATCATGGTCGATATTTTTTCTTATCTAAATTTAAAAATAGGTTTATTTATTGTTTACAGACTCGTGGCGGAACTTAAAATTACCTCTCCTCCCCACGGCATAATTTTTTATTTAAAATTCTTCCTGGATTTTAAATTTGACAAATCTCTAACCAATTTTTTTTTGTTTTCGCTTCAATTCCTAATATAAAGAAATTATGCAAATGTTTTTCGCTTGTTGAATTACATAAATAATTTTATATTATCTTAAATTTTGAAAATGATCTTTCCGCCGTTGCCATGGTGATGGATAGCGTGAAGAACAAGGGTAAAGAAAGGGCCTTATCAAAAACTGAAACAGTCAATAGTCGCTGATTATCGGTAGATCACTGATAATTAGTGAACAGTCGCTGAACAAATCAGTGGATCATTGTTAATATGGACTAAATCACTGGTTGATCAGTGAAAATTGTAGTCAGTGGAAAACTCAATGATTCAGTTTAAAACAGCCGACAAAAATGAACGAGACCTCCTATAATTCTGCCCCCCCCCCCCCCTCCTGGCTTGAGCAAAAATCACTGACGCGACCTATACTTCTACAACAAACTAATGCAGAATAAAATGATAGCTAAAATCGATAATTATCAAAAGCGATGAAAACTAACAGAAATAAAATAAGAGCACATTTAGCGCCCGGTCAGTACACAGCCTGCTGCGTGTAAACCGGCTTTAATAAACGTGCATATTTGTTACGTGTTGTGGCAGTGTTTGAACACGATTCATCAGCAACGGCGGATTGCAGTCATGTGCGCTGCAATGTGACTCCGGCAAGGCCGAATTTGTGGTCCTATTCCCTCCCAATTTATTTGATGATGCTTTCATTCGGCATGATTAATACGTACGGTATTTTTATTACTTAAGTGTATTAGTGTCAATTAGGTTTTGAATTTTTATATTTAGATTGGTCTAGTTCAGTATGGAATAATAAAAAAATACTTTTACAAAAAAGTTGCCAAAATATTTTAATGGCAATGAAAAAGTGATTGATAAGATGAATAAATATTTATTGGCATGGGAGAATTTTGGGTGACTTATTATCGATTTTAAATTGAAATAGAAGTAATTTTATAGATAAAATATGACAGGTGACAGCTGTTAATGCCGCAGTAAACTTTAGAAAGTACACGTTTTTCTACGAAATAGAGTCTATATGAATCTGATGTCAGAATAAAAATTTGACAGTTAACAGTTGCCGATAACGTTAAAGTTTACCTGAAAAAAAATCAACTATGTATAGGTATATTAGAATTTTTTATACCGCTGAATAATGTCATGTTACAATACAAATTTTTGATTTATCTTCCATAAAGGCGTAGGGGGAGTTCGTCTCGGGGCTCCAAACTGACAAATAATTATTATTATTTAATTTTAAAGCATTTACTCAATAACTTTCGTTATTGATCTATTCAAAATTTTGTTTCCTCTTCAAGCCCTTCAAATAAAAAATCTATCACTAGCTTTCCTGATATTCAGAAAGCATAAAAAAAATTCTTAAAGTTTTTCATTAGGGATCTAAAATCTTAAGCAGTTTTTGAATTCAGTGTTTTTCAATTCGATGTTTTTCCACAAATCGTCAATATTTATATATTGTACAGTCAATTTCAATAACCTATTTGAATAGTACTAGCGTCTTTTTAAAAGAGAGGTTTTGTATACATACTTATTACAAATCCAATATTGTATTAAATTCCTAAGGAAAACTGACAGCAAAAAAAAATTAAATAACGCTAATTTTAACTAAATCGTTCAGCATAATACAGCTATACCAGTAGATATAAGTAACATTCTTGAAAAAAAATGAAAATAATAATTTGTGCCTCACAGACGCATAATCGTTAATTATGAATTTTTTTCACTTCGAGAACAAAGAGTTAAATATAATCATTGACTTCAAGGTACACTGAACACATAATTCATATAGTTCCAAATTTTTTATCCTAAATATGTAGACTGTGTGAAATGGCCCGCAATACATGTTGACCTTGCAATAGCGAAAGATCCTTATAGTATTGTTCACATTAGTAATCAATAACTGATCGAATTTTAAATTCTTGTTTGTCCAATTTACAAAACATGGGTGTTGAACTTTTTAAAATAAATTAACCCTTCTAATTTAAAAATTCTTTTTAATTTTAATCAGTTGAATTCAGCAAAAAATTATAATTGTTTCGACCGAAGATTTGCTAAAAATATTTGACTAATGCCCGGTATTATAAAGAATTTGTTCGCCAGTTAACTCTATCTGCTAGGTGTCAAATTGTTATGAAATTTAAAATTTCGATATTTTAAAGCAGTGGTTAAAAAATGTATAGTCATGTAACTAATATGCATTTTATGAAGTACACTTGGCAGCACTTATTTTAAGTCGTTGATTTCTACTTATCGCGCATGCGTCAAGGTTATCCTATATACGATTTTATTCGTTACATCTGTGAGTGGTTGTCATTTATACTTAATACCTAGTAGATAGCGTTAGCTGGAAGCTAATTCGCTTTTGCATTCAAGTAAATTATTTATAATACCGGGCATAGAAGTAATTTTGATTTTGATATTTATTTTCTTATTTTGAGTGCTAATCATAAACTATTAGTTGATCATACAGACACTTTTTTCTATAGGCTTTTGTGACCGTTGTCCATAAGAGTAACTTTTCGGACTGTTGTTCACGTTATCGTATTATTACATTTTACGTTTCGACTCGATGTCGGAGTTTTCTTCAGAAGTGATTCAGTTTAAGTGTTATAATACGACAACGTGGACAACATACATACACTACCTTTTAGTATTATCTATACTACTATATTACTATATATAATGTTTAACTTATTTTTAAATCACAATTAAAGCACATTGGGCGCATAAAATAGCTATTGTACTTAATCAGCTCATTACTTATAAACAGTACGTCAAAAGATTATACCCAGCATCTTTACATATAAAACATTAAACAAATAAATAATCACAAATCCCTGACGCATTGCGCGTGACGTCATATACTCCTGTCTGTATTCTAAATTAATCGAATTAACTCCACACTCGCGGAATATATTCTCACGTCAAATCACATGTGCCGATCGTGTACAACACAACATTGTTTCGTCTGATGAAAGGGGTATGTTCTCTATATATCGTGTACACGTACACCAAAATGCGTCATTGCCGGTATTGTTGAGTTTACTACAATTGGTATTAGTTGCCAGTGGCGTCTTGGAAGTTATATCATTAGGGGTTGTTTTTATTTTGCTACATCGAATCGACTCGGATTAATATCTTATTTTTTTTACGTGGAGTTTTATTATTAGTGGCAATTTTCTTATAGCAAACAACAGACAAAAACAATGGTTATGATATCAAGTATATACAAATTCCTTAGCCATAAAAATTGTAAGAGCTTAGACTTGTACACGTGTTTCAATAGCAATACTATCATCATCAAAGTCCTAAAGACGCTGATGGTCTCTGATGAAGATAGCATTGCTATTGAAAAACGTGTAAGTCTAAACTCATTTAATTTTTATGGTTAGAGGATTTGTAGATATTTGATATGAAAAGTGTCTTGAATAGGAAACTGGAATGAAGGAGCTTTTTTTTATTCACTTGTTCTATGTATCACAGTTAAAAGTGTAGTACGTAACTGATATCTTTACATTGGGCTTTTTTGGGGTCTTTTTATAATTCGCTTGTACATTTTTTTATCTCTGGTTCTATTTATTAGTCAGATTGCAAAAAAATAAAATTAATTTTCTTTTTTATAAATTCTCCTACAAAATTAAAATACTTGTAACTTTATTACATAACCTAAAAAATAAAGTAAAAATTTACGTATTTTTTTATAACTGAACCAAAAGTTAATTGATTTAATAATATTTTAGTTAAATAGACGTCTTATGGCCATAAATAAGTATACCATTTTTGTTTTAAATAACTGCATTTAAAAAATATTGAGTTCTTTATAATCTGTGGGGAAAAAATGATAGATGGACAGTTTTTAAATGTAGATTTTTTTATATATTTAAACTACACAGCACTACAGAAAATTCTAGTGCCCGTCTTGTTTATGTATTTGCATTATTTCATGAGGGTTTAATAAATCTGATTTTTTTGCGTTTCTGGGTTTGATTTTTTTTTTCAAAGTTATTTTTTGTTCAATATTATTGATTTTAGCATATAGGTACATAAATTACTTTTAAAAACAATAAACGTTATACGAACAATGCCTATATGATTTTATTTAACCAAAACGACCAGTTATCATTACTGGTCGTTTAATGAAGAGGTGGTGTAGAAAAAAGGATCAGTTAGAGGTTTCGCTGTATATTGTCTATCGTTTCAAAATATACAAACACGTCAGAACGCCTACATTTATTCTAATTAAATTTATAGAATTATAATAGATATCGGAAAATTATCAATGAACATATAGTAACAACAGCTGTTAATACTTCTGTTTGCTTAAAACCGATCAGGCAACGGTAGCTTGATCGCGTCAATCATTTTCCAACCAATTCTATCGAGAAACAGTGGCGTCTCTTGTATTTATCAAAAATTCAAATGTAGCTTGATAAAAAATGTATGCCCGGTATTTTTAGCCAATTTAATGCTCTTTTACCACTAAATGCTCATTTAAAGTAGATTTGGTGAATTTCTAACGTGATTTAAATGACATATGATATAGGGGTACATATATTTAAAATAATCATATTTAGTAAAATGTTAGGCTCTCATAGAAAAATGTGCATAATATGCGATAAAAAAACATAGTATAGGTACATGTAACTAATTATGCTTAGTTCTGTTAAATGAAGATTTAAGTTAAATGACAGTTAAAGGAGTAAAAATCACTTTCGTAGGGTTGCAAGAAACTGTCAGTATTCTTTTACAAAAAAATATTATTATTTTATCGATATTTTTTTTTCTATGTACTATAATAAATTTTACCTGTCTTATTTTAAAGATATTTATGTTTACAAAGGGGTGCAAATATATATACAGTAAGTATATACTACATATACATATAGTACTGTATCTACCCCCACCCCCGCCCCTTTCAAACCTATGCGATTTTTGTATTAACAAATGGACAATTCAAAAACTAAAACGCCTGTCAAACCCATATATTTTCTTTAAAAATCTAAAACAAAACATTTTTTTCAATAAACCATGAGAGCATGACACCAAAAATATTGTCATCGGTGTATTTTGTAGATTATTAAAAATATAATTATAAAAGTGTTAAAAATGTTATGTTCATATATAAGTAGATAGATACATATATTGAAGGTTAAACAAAGCACCATAACAAACTCCCCATGTTTACAAAAACAACCCCAGAGACATAGTTCAGAAAAAGTTATAAATAAACATCCTGAAGGACATCAAGGTTTTGTATCTTTCGCGATGTTACGTGATAAGATTTGCCGGCGTAATCACGCTCCAAAACAACGTGATCCCTGTGGTATTGAACGTTTGTTTTAAATTCTACCGTTAAATATATAAGGGTTATATACACTTTTCAATACCTAGTTCAATAGTAAATGTTCAATATTATAATTGTTGTTAACGTGATTTGTTTATAATCTTATAATAAATGCTAGCTGTTACCCGCAACTTCGCCCGCGTGAATTTTTTTTTAATTTAAAGTAGCCTTTGTACTTTCTCCAGATGAAAGTTATCCCTCTGCCAAATTTCATTATGATCGGTGCAGTAGTTTAGACACGAAAAGGTAGTAGATAGACAGAGAAACTTATATTATAATTTATAATATTAATAATAAATTATCATATTAATGTTATATATTCTGTTATAATATTACCTAATTATAGTATGGATAGTTAAAAACATTATATGAAAATATACTTAATTTTTATTTTAACCCCCGGATGCGAGATTTTCATCGGTATTAAATATAGGTATTATGTAATACACTCAAAAGATTAATTAAGGGATCAAAATATTCAAAAAATAAATAATTACTTTAAAGTTTGAAATCTCTCCTTTCTAAAACTTTTCACAGATTTAATTTTTAATTATTATTCGCAAATATATAGATTTTTAAAACAAACATTTTTTTTGCAAATTTTGAAAAGTTGTTTGGAGTTAAACATTTTTAGGGAAGTGTAGAATTTTATTTTCAAAATGCTTTTAAAAAATTTCATTTTCAGTTTTTTTTTTCACAATTTTATCTTAATTCAATTATAAAGCAACATTTCTAAGAAATTCTACCAGTTATATTTAGATTTTGCTATGAATTGTTGATACTACATTGAGATTTAATATTATTATAAAAAATACTTTACTATAGAGTAAAATAGTCTGAACTGAATAAAATTATATTTTCCACACACGTGTAGTGACTTTTGTTTGTTCGTTGACGCTATAGATTAATATACCAGATGAATGTAGTACGTGATAATGGCTCTATAACGAATGGCGGAAGCAGGCAATGTGCGTAGTTCAGAAATGGGTTTTGAATTATAGAGTAAAAAAACGTAAAATAAGATTTTTATAAAACAGCAAAAGAGGAATTTAGCATGATAGGACAAGGTGTCATTAAAAAAAATTACAATAGGCGTCCGCGTCGGTATTATTGTGGTCACATTTTATCCCATGGTCTCCACAAAGAGGCCTGGTATGGCGAGTCAACGATTTTTTTTGCCGTCGTAAAAAAATACTCAGGGGACCCGTAGAAAAACCTGGCCCGGGGGACCGCGATACGATGCGAGGGTCATGAATTGTCCTTTGAATTTTTATCAATTTTCCCCATCCCAATGTTCAAATAAAAATTACATAAAAAATGATTACACTTTTTATTCTCGGTATTATTAAGATTTTTTTGATTTTACCAAAACCTTTCAACAAGGTTGTGTTTTGTGGTCTATGAATTTCATCTAGATAGAAACTAAAGTCTTGTAGGTATTTAAACGCACTTTTTTAAATCAATTCACTAAACATTTGATCGCATGCAATTTGTACACTCGAATATAAATTTTAATATTTTACTTAAAAAATTAATCGTTTGCATTGAATGATCCCATTGATGTTTTATAATTTTTAATGTGTTTTTTTGATGATTATTACATATTTTTAATATATTATTGTAATTTTTGTGATTTTCTATATTTTATTCTAACGAAAACTAAACAACCTCATTTCGCCCCAATAGATTGCCCTAACCAAGGACAGTTAACGTGTATATTATTAGAGCATCAATTTTATTTTGAATAACTAGGTATGTATTATATATACCTGATTTTTAACCATTGTGGCGTCATACCGGCATATTCTTCAATACGAGTTAAAACTTACATTAATGCAAAGTATTAAAAATGTTCGAGTGTACAGAGCGCATACTATCCAATTTTTAGTGCAAAGTATTAAAATGTATGTTTAAGTGAACAAAATGCGTACTATAAAATTTTTAGTGCAAAGTATTAAAATTTATGTTTGAGTGTACAAACTCGAAAGTAAATCGCTAATATCCTCATAAAAGCTGCTAATCGCATTATTAATTATTACAAACCATTTTATTATATACAATTATTTCTGTTTTATCAACCATTTCTGTCGGGCTGATAAAAGCCACCCATTTTAAACCACCCCATTCTTATTTTACTTTGAATTTACACTTATATAATGTTTTCAACTAGGTATTTAATTTTACGAAATATTTTTCAACAAATAAAGATCCTTAGCATTCGTTTTAAAAATAACTTGTTATAATTTTCTTACATAATAAGCATCTGTTGTTGTGTATAGGCAGGGAGGAGTTAATATAAAAATGTTAAATAACGTGGGGGGTGGTTGTATTTATAGACAACCTTCATTAGGAGGAGTTATACTTATTATTATTCGTTTACTTTTTATTACTTGAAGTAGGTACTAAATTAAATTAAAATTTTAATTATATGCCTCATTGAAAATTATTTATAGATTGAAATTACACGTTGTATTATTCGATAATATTTTATTCATATAAGGCTCTAACCATAGGGATGCGAGAAGTGCCCTCGCACCTGGGCATTTATTATATGCAAAAATTTGGCTACTGATAATATCTTTTTTGAGTTTTTATCAACTTTTTTTTAAATTCAATTGTATTATTAATTAAATAATATTAAATTAATTAGAGCGGTGATATTGTTTTTACCCCTGGGCGGCTAACAGCCTAGGAACGACCCTGCCCGCGGCAATGTAGATGTCATATCAGCTCTCCTAGTTGTTTACCTCGCTTCTAGTTGTGTAAACAAAGTAATGCTAATCTGTATTGATATCGTTTCTAGTATAGACATATAGTATAGATCGCGCATTCTGTATTAACATAATGGTGTAACATTTGTTCAAAAAGTGAAAGAGAGATGCGGCAGTGTTACGGATATATCTATCTCTTTTTTTTAAGAAAAATGTAATAGAAACTACTGTTTAAATAAGAACAAGTATATCCGTTACTATATTCCATCTCTTTCTTTTGACACGGCTCTGTTTTCGAATCAGATATCTATGTCTATATTTTCTAACTTTTTTGAGTTTAGAAATTGATCATTTATGCCCGATTTCTTCTATCTATGTTACCAGTTTGTTTGTGTTGCCAGCATAGGTGGGCACAGTTAATCGAAAAGTTAACTTCGTTAATCGTTAATCCGTTAATAAAAAAGTTAACTTCGTTAACCGTTAAAGCGTTAAAATTCCGAAAAAGTAACGGAAGTTACAGTTAACCGAAAATTCGAAAATTTAACGAAAGTTAAAGTTAATCGTTAAAAAGTTAACCATCCAAAATGTTTGAAGACCTTTTTTTTTTTTTTTTTTTGCTTTTTCGACTTTCTTATGTATTTTTCATATCAAACAACCATTGTAACGGACTAAGTTAACGGAAGTTAACAAAAGCGTTAACCTTTTTTTGAGTTAACATAAAAGTTTATCCGTTAGCCATTTTGTTAACTTCGTTAATTAACGATTAACGGATTAACGAGTTAATGCCCACCTATGGTTGCCAGTTTGATAAACATCTGTTAAATAACAACTTCTGGGTTCTGATTGGTCTATTTGGAGATTTAAATGGATGTTAGAAATAACAGACTTTGATAAAACTGGGGGGTTAATGTAAATTTTCATTACCACGATATTTTAAGAAGATTTAATTAATTTTCGTACAAAAGTTTTACCGCAATAATTAACCCTTATTTTGAAATTTGTTTGGGTACATTCCAAAACAGCAGCTGAGAGATCTTTAGTTGAATCTTCTTTAATAACAAAATTTTATATTGTGCTAAAACTAACAATGCAATATTATAATTTATAATAGTTACAAGGTAATTCATATCTATTTTCATTATACAGAGATAGACAGACTTATAAGTGCGTTCTTTCTGTCTATATCGCACTTAATGTGAATGACCAATATAATGCCTGACCTAGATAATGTGTTGAATGTTGTCCTAGGTTATGGATGCGATTGTTTATGTGAATATTATATGTATTATATTTAATTTTATCGAAAGTGGTAGTATTTTTTTGAAAAATTGTTTGAACATTTTCTGTTGACAAAATGTGCAGTGTGATGGATTTTTTTGTAAATGTAAGTTATTACTAGACAATTATTGTTCGTTAATTAAATACAATTAAATTCGCAGAAGTAGTCAAATTATAATATATCTTTTTTAAATTAATCTTAATTTGTCCTTTCCATTATAAAAGTGAGATTGGTTTTTCTTTAAGTTTTGATGTAAAAAAATCGTATTTTATATTTATTCGATAAAAAAACTATCATATATTTACAAATTGTCAAACGTTTAACATACACGGAAACCTGAAGAATTACAGTTTTTTCCTGTACATCCCGGATAGTAAGCGATAACCTATCATTATAAAATATTTTTACAGTCTGAAGCTGTAATAATGTTTGCAGATACTCAATATAAATTGATGGGTAAATTGCAAACATTACAACCTAAAATTATCTTATTACCGTTTCAGAGAGTAAAAAAATATTTTATAATAATAGGTTGTCGCTAACTATCCGGGATATACAGGGAAAAGTTGCAATTCTTTAGGTTTCTTTTTCCGTCTATAACAATTGAATTTCTTTCTTGAAAAAAAGATTAGATACATAATTATTTTTATTAGCAAATAATCTATTGATATGATACACATATTTAGGCTTGTGATAAATGACAAATTGATACATATTAATTAATTTAAATTATACATATAGTAATATTATTTTCAATGGAATAAATTATATATATTATATATATATGTATATTAAAAAATATTTGGGTTCAAGGATACCAGAGTGCATTGAACATTGCACTGTAATAAAATACACAAGGTTGTGTATTTTAAGTATAGACATGGTAATTAGATATATTATTATGTAACTGATATAGAATAAGGTATCATACAACATCTTATTGACACTAGCAAGGCCGGATATGAACTCAAATACCGGCCCAAGCAAAAACTAATAGACCTGTCCTAATAAATAAAATAAAGACGTCAACAACTGGGTCTAATTTTTATTTATTTAATTTTAATAAATTGATTTTGGGTGCATAAAATATTACCCCAAATTTAATTTTGTTAAAAGTATGTTTATTATGTAGAAATTGGCGTAAAATGTTGAAATTTTTAAACCAATATAATATGGTCTCTCAAAGTCGCACATCATTTTAAAATAATTATAATAATCAATAAGAAAATGACAAAAAGTATTACTCGTTTGAGCAACTGAGCAGAGATAAACATATCTTAATTAACTCAATTTAAATGTAGAAATTTCCAATTGATGAGATTTTTATTTGTGCACAAATGTTTCATAATAAAATAAAGCGCTTGGAGATAACAAATTAAATATTAAGTAAAATCTGACATATGCATTATTGTATGTAAATAAATTGCATTATTTATTTAAACTTTCGCAATTTTGTATAATATCATTTCCTGTTATTATCGGCATAAATAAAAACTGCGTAAATCAAGATAATTCAATAAGATCCTACATCCGTATTTGATTAATATTATTAAGTCTATATTTAATTTTCATCGATTTTTAAGACTCCTGAATCGATTTTATTAGGATTTTCATCGATATACGCGTTAAGAGTTAAATAAAAAGAATACTAAATACCGAATATTCCTTTTCTATTACGATTCTTATTCTAAACTTCAAGAGTATAGTATAATACATATTATATTGGTGTAATTTATGTGTATATATTGTATAATACCTTATAATTAACCATACCATATATAGTTTTCGGGTTACATATACTACTATTGTATATTATTTGCCCTTTGTTTGTTTGTTTTGTTTTGTTAAATATGCGTAGGACCATCTAGCCTGTGCTATAATTATCACAATTAACATTATATATGCATATGTTAGTTTTAGAATAGTTCATTTCATGTCACACACAGATATATTAATATTATATTCTAATAATATACGAATTCTATAGAAAAGGGGTTGAAATGGACAGATACTTTAGTCTCATACTATAGTTTTGAACATTAAAAAATAACTTTTTATATTAATATCGTATCAAGTGGTCCAAATGGCTTAAATTTCTTAATACTCGCGATGTATAAATCTACATATTTCTTAAAGGGAATGTCGCGATAAAAAAAAAACTCAAAATTGTCGTAGATTTTAGACCGAGTAAAATCTCGACTCGGACTTATCTAAAAAATACGAATTTTTAATTTTAGTACAATTTTGAGTTAAATTCAAGTAAAATGCAGTTATAAATTATTGTGTAAGAAACATAAAAAAATTAATTTTTTACACGAGACATGAAGTCATTTTCGTCTTGATCTCGTCTAAGCCACGTGTACGAAATGACTTCAAACACGAGACGAGACTGTCACTTGTAAAACCCGAGACCGAAGCGAGACTTCAGTTCTAAAAAAATAAAATATCATCGGAATTAAAAATGTTATCATAGGATACCGTTATCTAAAAATTTCAAGAACCACTGCGATGGAGAAACCTTATGCATTGTACCCATTGCTACTGACAATACGCCTCTGCAAACAAAAACAAGTATCGCTATAATTAACGAGTTATAATTGATAGCTAAAAATACCATTTATGGGTTACACAACCCTTAGCGGGAGATACAGTGGATTGTTAACAGGTCTATATTGTTCTGACATTGAGTTACCGAGATAGTTACGTATATAAGGGTATAGGTATTATTACTATGTAACATCACCTACATGAAGCTTTTGGTTGATAGTTAAATGCGAATCATTAATTTAAAGTAAATCTATAACAATATAATTGCAATAACTGATTAAGCATTATAAAGGTATTTTTTGGCTTCTTTAGAACATCGCCATGGTTCTTTGCAGTTTATAGTATTTTTAATATAATTTAATTATCATTCACACTCCATTTATTTTGTTGGATCTCACGATGGTGGAGGAGGTGGTCACGTAATTTTTTTTTGTATTTAATTTGTTTTTTAATATTTTTTAAATACAGTAGCATTTCGTAATACCGGTGCAATTGAGATAGGATCCTTGCAGTCAAGTGAAAACCTCCGGTAAGTGATTAAGGCTTTTTTTGTGCCTCGCAAGTACCTGGAAGTAAAACTATACGTAGGTACTATGTACTAATTATTAATATACCGAATTTCTGTTTTTACACGGTTTTGAAATAGCACAATCGATAGCAATAAAAATTATTTTTTTTAAATTACTAAGGTACATGAGGCAAATAAGGCCCAGAGTTTAATAAGGCCCATGTAAAAAAAATCGTTTACAATAGTTTGATTGGTCTGGATTTTTATATTGTAAAGGTGCAATTTTAGTTTAAGTAGACATAGAAGCCGCGCTATATATTCGATAATTCTGCATTTGTTGCGAGAGATGGTGGCAAAATCACAATTTTATAAAAACAAAAACAAACAAAAGCGTAAGTTTTGTTTAAAAAATGTATATATTTTCTGTTTATTTGTTCAGGTAAATAGTTCGATCTTTATGGTGCAAGTTGATTTCTGATGTTTTATAAATTGTTGCGGACAATGAGTATATATTTTTTACTATAGTATCTTAGGGGTAATAAGGCCCACCAAATTTAAGTTTGGGCTTTTTAATAGTTATTACAAAAAAATAAATATTTTCAATGTGGATTTTGGACATCTTCGGAGCTCTTTTTCTAGAAGATCTTTAGTTCAATGTGTGTCGAAGCGTCAGCCAAAAGCCATTAGATTCACACTAAGAATCTAGTGTGCAAAAACCTCAAAAAGATTTTCGATATGTATGTACTTATAATTTTAAAGACTTGAAAACAGCTAGAATAAGAAATTGTAACATATTAATAGTAGTTTTTTTTTCAATGTTACGTCCGTCCATGGCTAAATAATACCTAATTTCGTTTATTTCATTATCTATATCAAATGGAGCCCCAAAAGTACGGCTGTACCCCTAGTTCCCCTTGTCGCCTGTACCTATGTATATAGTAGTGATGTAACGAATGTATGATTTTAAATATTTGCGAATGCGAATATTAGCTGTCGATATTCGCAAATACGAATATTGATTTTTTGGTAAAAAGCTAAAAAAAAAGGTTTTCTAAATAAAATAGATTAAAAAACGATTAATACATCATAGTATTAATAAATAATATTCGCAACTTTACCTGCGAATGCGAATATTCGTTACATCACTCAATAACAATATTCGTTACATCATTCGTTACATAGACATTATAGATGATTTAAACGCCTCCATTTTTTCAGTGGTTTACCCCCCCCCCCCCCCCCCCCGGTTAAAACTTTTTTCTGAATTTTTAATTTTATAAAAAATAAATAAATAATAAATTCTTTAACACAATATTAATTGTTTTATGTATTATATTGTTTCAGCTTTACAATGGAGTCTGAATCAGGAACTCACAAAGTGTCTGATTCTGGATACTCCAACAGCTGTAGTAACAGCCAATCCCAAAGAAGGTGAGTTGAATTTAAAAGTAAAACATTTCCCATTCTAATTTTACAGATTTATTCATTAAAAGCATAAATTGAGTTTTCCAAAAACTGATCAAAGATATTTATTTTTGTAGTTTTTGAAAATGAATTTATTCTCACAAAAGCATCATATTTTATACATGTGAAGAATTATGTAATTATAATTTATTTTATTATTAATTTCAGTGGAAGTTCTAAGTCAAGAAATAGTGGAAGTAATTCTAGCCGTAGTAGTGGATACTGTGGTCATCCTTCAACTGTTGCAAGCAGGTTAGATAAAATTTTCTTATTTTATTGTAGATTAAAATCAAATATTTGTTGTAAAATAAATGTTCTTAAATGTATTAAACATTAACGAAGGAGTTATAGACAATCCAAAATATTATGAACAATAATCGCTGAAACAGTTAAAATAATTCTATTGCAAATAAGTTATTTATTTATATGTGCTATATAAAATAATTTTATATTTGTTTCTAGTTACAATTCATAACATTTGGAACCAACTGTTCGTTACATTTATGTAGATGATGAATCCAGGGCCGGGCCGGATTGTTTTCCAGTAGTAGTTTTGAAATTGTTTTTCTTCATTACAAAATGTAAACGTTTTTTCCATAGTTTGACATCAGAAGAAATACGACATTTCAAAAGATTTTACAAGTCTCACATGTTGGGGACGAGCGAAGTGACCAGATTTAAAAGAAAAATACCAAAGACCAGAACTTTACATAGACAGTTCACTTCCCCTTTCATTTTTAATATTGAGTGCAACCAACAAAAGTAAGCTTAGTCTTCGATTGATTCTGGGTTTCCTGGTGTAATCTGGCATCTCTTTGAATCTCTGTATCACTGTTTTATCACAGATTGCGGTGGACATTTTTAGAGATCTTTGAAAGTACTGTCTGTACATAACTAAAAGTTTGAACTGAGCTTTTCAAGATTCCTGAAGATGCATTCCGTAATGTGTGATAAAACTTTGGCATCGATGTTTGAAGAGACTCAACATATATTCAGAAGCCCAGATTCATTCAGTAATCAATGTGGAAGCCTCAAATATCGAATTCTTATAGTTGTAGACAATTCAGTTTAAAAGTTTATCAATTGACCAGTGTAGGAAAAGAATATAATATCTAATATGTTTTATAGAAATTAAAAAATCTTATGATATGTACATCATTTGTAAGTTACAACCAATAAAGTCACCACAAAAAGGAAAGCCTGCAAATAATTTTTTTTTCAGTAAAAATAAATAATAGTTCAAATATTATTAATTATATATTATAATATCAATATATAGAGTTAAATTGTCTCCAGTATCGCATCACACTATTAATTTAAATATAATAAGTATAATTAAACTCCATTTTCATTCATGTCCAATGTCATTTGCACATCCTAGAAAACCCACTGGCTTAAATTGTAATTTATTTATACGGATTAAGTAGGCAACTAAAATATTTTATTTGTTAAAATATAATAGATATTCCATTTCTCTGTTGGCAAACTCCATTTATGAAGCAGTTGTTTATTTCATTAAATGTATAACTAAAAAACTGATGTTCGATTTACAGTGCGGATGTGACCCCACAGCAGATAAAACGCAACAAAGACAAAGATCACAAGAAGAAAAAACTTAAACCCAGCACAAACAATGCTCCAGCGGTTACGTCGACCGATATAACCAATGTCGACATCACACTTGTCCAACCTAAAACTCCTGGTTCTACAGAAGTTTGTACGTACTTTTGTATAAAAGAATAATTTTAATTCAGCAGCTGTGATTTTGTTTCTTTCATAAATAAAATTCTAGTCATTAATTGTTTATTATCATGTTTTACAGCAAAAACGGACCCACAAGATTCTATAGGATGTGTTCTGCCCGATCAAATGGCACCAACATTACCTACAACATCTGAGGTTTCTTTACAACAAGCAGTGTTGACACCACAAGCATCGCCACACATAGCGTCAGTTGGTGAGTACATTCTTAATTTCATTAATATTTATAATAGTGAGCAGTAAACTGACTCTTAAAAGCTTATTATTTAATGTACTGATTGTTTCATTAGCTGAATCAACAACACCCGATGCTACCGTTGTGCAGAATTGGCCTGTATCAGGTATTCAGCCTGCGATAGGAAGTTGCGGAGACACGACAATCAGTGGTTGTGATGTAGCCGTTGGATCAGACACAGCTGTAGCTGCTAATACTCCCACTTTGATCGATCAAGCAGTCACCAAGGGCAGTGTCAAAGCCAGTATTAAAAGTGGAGTTAGACCTGTGTGTAAAAAAGAGGTACGATTAAAGATTAATTTTTCTTGTATTGTTATTATTTTTTTTTATCTGATCATTTCATTATAGTGAAATTTTTATCCTTCAAATACATACTTTTTGATACTTGAAGTACCTACATTTAAAAATAGTAAAAAGTATTTGATACTTCAAGTACTTGTGACAGCTCTTAATTAAATTCATTCTTGTATTTGAAAATTTACATAATATTTAATAGTATTAAAAAAAGATTTAAAAAATAATATAATGATTTTCGGGTACTAACATTATAAATTAATGTTTCAAATTTAAATAAACATTGATTTAATTACTGCAGGACGGGTTCTGTTGTGTAATATCGATGTTGGACGGAGTGGTTCTGTACACAACACCAAGCTTAACAAGTGTGTTGGGTTTCCCACAAGATATGTGGATCGGCAGGTCTTTTATAGACTTTGTGTATATAAAGGATCGAGAGACCTTTGCATCAAGTATAACTTCAGGGGTTGCTGTGCCTTTAGCTGAATCAGCTGGTCTGTGTAAAGGTAATACGGGAATATTTTATACAATTTTTTGACTTGTTTTCATTTTTTTAAATTATTATTTCGAGTTAGTTGAAAATATTAAGCATGAAAATATTTTGAACTTATAGTTTATAAGGGAAGGTCAGCAAGGTTATCTCTTATATTAGAATGATAATTATAAATTAAAGATATTGTTTTGCACAATGATTATTTAGGATTCAGTACAATTTTTGTTTTATCATTTATCTTTGTTATAGTTTAGTTGTTTTTAATTAATTAGTTAAGAATAAAATAAAGCTGACATATGGCGGCATTCAAATACAATATATTTATTTTATAAAAACTGTATAAATTATAACTGCCTTCAAATTATTTTTGTTACGTTATGTTATATTTTATTTTTCAGTGTTTGTGTTTTCTAATCAACTATATGCATTTTATTTAATTTAATATACCTTTTCAGAATTTAAGAAGTCATTATATGTTTCACTGAGACGATATCGAGGATTGAAGTCGACTGGTTTTGGAGTGACTGAAAAATCAGTTTCGTACCAACCATTCCATTTAGCTTTAACTTTTCGTCAAGTAACAGATGGAACTGACATTCCAGCAAGTTCAGATCACGGGAAAGGAATGTTCTTGGTTATAGCAGCTATGCCGATTGTATCTCCTTATAAAGGTAAACTTATTTATAAATTGCAAAAGACGAGTGAGTTTTTTGCCTTGGAAAAAAAATGAAAAGGTTAATTATTGTTAAAAATTAAAAGATAATGGATTTTTTTTATTCTAGTACCTGATGAAACAAGACTATCTTCAAGATTTTGTATGCGACATTCTGCGACATGTGAAATAGTAAACGTAGAATCAGATGTTGTTCATAATTTAGGCTTTTTACCTCAAGATATGGTAGGACGATCAATTTTTGACTTTTATCATCCAGAAGATCTTCCTTTAATTAAGGAAGTGTACGAAAATGGTATGTTTTTTTTTCATTATGTATTACACTTTTTTGGATTCTGTCTTTTGTTGATAAATATTTAAAAATATTTTTGTATATTTATTATTTACAGTGGTTGAAAAAGCACAAGTCACTGGATCAGTGTATCGTGGTAAACCCTATCGATTTACTGTACAAAATGGTGGCTATGCTATTATAGAAACAGATTGGAGTTGTTTCGTTAATCCATGGACTAGAAAATTAGAGTTTGTTATTGGGCACCATCGAGTATTACAGGTAAATATTATTTTTTTAAATAATCATCGCTAGGTAAGTAAAAATGAATAATTATTAATGATTTTAAATTATTTAAAGGGTCCGAGTAATCCAAATATTTTTGATACCCCTTGCGAAAATAACACAAGTCAGATTTCTGAAGAAGTATTAAAAGAAAGTAAACTTATTCAACAAGAAATACAGTTCTTATTGAAAATGGAATTACCTAAACCCAACGAGTCAGCTAAACAAGTAGTTTCTAGAAGATGTAAAGATTTGGCATCATTTATGGAAACCTTAATGGATGATGTGGAAAAACCTACATTGAAATTAGATTTACCACAAGAAAACGACCCCAGTTTATCGGTAAATACATATTTTGACTGTCTAAATCTAAACATTGTTTTCAATACTAATTTAAATCATTTTTCAGGAACGTGATTCAGTAATGCTTGGAGAAATTTCACCCCATCATGATTACTATGACAGCAAGTCGTCAACAGAAACACCACCTAGCTATAACCAACTCAATTATAATGAAAACTTACAACGGTTTTTTGAAAGTAAGCCAGTTACGACCATTCCAGATGAGAGTAGCGATAAGGCTGGAGCGAATACAACTGATACAGACCAGGAAGGAAAGAGTAACACACAGGATCCTAGTTGCAGGTGACTAAACATGTGTTTTAATTGTTAATAAATTAATTAAAAATCGCACTTGTTTAAAATTAGCTGTTCAACGGCCAAAGTTATTAAATTTCTAATTTTGATACAGAAGTATTTTGCCGTACTCATATTTAAGCTTCTAAACACTTAATGTAATTGTAGCTGGTACCCTCACTTCAGAGAAGGCTGCTATATCGGCGTACCAGCTGCTGATTAAATACATATACGTACGATTTATTTATGTAATAGTTAAATTTAATTTTTGTAATATTTTAATATATATTTTGTAGAAAATATTTATCGCCAATACAAGGAGGTAGCGGTGAATCTGGAAGTGGAAGTGCAGGAAACTTGAGTTCTGGGAGTAATATAAATATGGATAGTGGAAACACCAGTGGTACCAACTCTCAAGATTCTTATAAACCACCTACATTAACCGAAGAGTTGCTAATAAAGTGTGTATTATTTTAAATATATTTTTGTTTACAAACTTAAGCAATTGATAAAAACTAAATATTGAAGTATTAAAAAACTAATAAATTACGTGAGTAAGAGAAATATGTAGACTATATTTTATTGTCTATGTAGTACAATACTGGCTTGAATTATTTTATATTATTTTTGCAGGTTCATAAAATCATTGATTCATGACCATATAACTTTAAAATCATACAAACTAAAAAATATAAAAAATACTAAATTTTCTGACTGTACATGTCGATATAACTATTTTGTTACTGTTAGAAAAATGGAGAATATACGTCTTAAATCATAAAGATGGGTTTTAATATTATTTATATTTATGACAGACACAATGAAGATATGGAAAAAATTATGGTCAAACGCCATAGAGAGCAACGATCAAGCAGTAGAGGAGAACGAGAAGCAATGAAAATAAAAGCTCTGCATAGATCTGGATATCCATACAATAAATTCAATGCTCAGGTAAATATATTTTATTTATTTTTTATAAGTGACATTTATTTTATACCGTTGGTATTATTTTTTTTAGATAACATCGGGGCATGGTGTAAAACGCAGTGGGTCCCATTCATGGGAAGGAGATGGTCACAAGCAATCAAAACATCATCACATGCAACAAAGGCCTCATGAAAATACAGTTCATACACATCAAGTCATACAGCAGAACGTTAAACCAGTTCAACAGCATTCTAACATGGTATCAAATAATGCAGACAAGTTTTTCCAACCTCCTGTAAGTATTTCAAAAATTGTTTTATGTAAATGTGATATCTTCAAAAAAATTTATGAAGACTATTATACAGTGGAACTTTGTTAGTATGTTTTTAAAGGCACTGAAAGAAAAACATGTACTAATGAAAAAAATATAATAATGAAATATTTTAACAAGTGGTCTTGACCTAAAAATAAAAACGTAATAAAGCATAACTTACAAAAGAGGACCTTTTTCATTGTTGTGTTAATTCATTGTTGTCATACAGTCACTAATTTTCTACATGCTTTTTTGTTTCTTGTTATATAATTAAATTATTTATTTCAGGTCAATAACATGAATCTATGGCCACCATTTTCTGTGACTGTAACATCACCATCTACGACATATACAAATCCTGGCTTTGCAACGGGAATGATACCTATTTATTACATTCCTACTCAGACTGGACAGCTTCCACATGAGCACCCAGGGCCTCCTATGCAACAATATACAAGTATGTTAACATAGAAATATTACATTTAATGTTTTGTATTGCTTTGATTTTAAATTTAGTCAGTTTAACAATTAACTTTAACTTCAGTGCCATGTATGCCGGGTATGATGTACAATCCCCTCTTTGGTACACCACCTATGATGTATTCTCCAATGATGATACAACCAGTCGCAATGCCTGTAACATCGACTGCTACGCAGAGACCTGCTGTAAATAACAATAACACTACCCTCCAGTCAACACCGGGAGGTTCGAACACATTCATTCCCAAGCACAAGCATTGTTCGAGTGAAGCCAAAGCTCAGAGACCTGCTAGTCAGGCGACATCTGTTAAAGCTGAACCTGGTAGTGCATTGGGTAGCATCGCATCAGCCAGTGTTGTTAATCGGGTATGTTTAAAATTTGTTTTTGTATTTATTTTGTTTGTATACACTAATATATTTTGATATTATATGCTTGTTAACCTCTTAATTATATCTTCAAATAGACTGTGTTAACGTAACCTAGAATACTGTTCAAGGGTTAATAATCAATAGTTTATAGACATACGAGATTTATAATATTTTTAATTTTTTTTTAAATCGATCTTAAAAATATTAAAAGGTTAACAAATGAATATATGTATCTCTCAAAGTTTTATTTACTTTTTTTAAATTTAATTATTTATGGTCTGTTAAAGTGCTTGTCAAGATTTAAATAAGAAAAGTTTGATAAGTTTGTCTATTAAAAAATTTTGAGAGATGCTATTGAATATTTTTTACGAGGCTATACTTAAATAGCCTCATCGTCATAAGCACTTGGTGTAATTGCAGGCCATGTCAGAATGTTCGAAAAGAGATTTGGGCGTGCAGTCAGTTTGTTCCCCTGGTTCACCGCGCGTCAGCTTGCCTGACCAAGAAGCCGTCGTTGTTGAAAACACGCTCGTACCTCCCCCGGCAAAGGTCTAAACGCTACGTTTCACTTTATCTATATATTATATTACACGGAGTTGCCATTTAGATACAATATTATTGTATTATAGAATGTCTAGAATAACTAGTTAATTTCCAGTTAGGCAGAAGCAGTACTGCCAAGAAGAAATATGATTGGCGTCGCCAGTTTATTTCATTTTTATAATTAGTTCAATATCATATATCAGTAAAAGTATATTTTCTACATTGGTAATTTTTTTTTAAATAACAAATAAATAGCTTTTAAAATTTTATTTTTGTTTCGAAATTTTCTTGAATGTGTACTTTTAGCTTTTTAGCACTTCTGGAAGTGGGTGAACAGTATGATCCAGCTTTATCCAGGTGTTTACTTCAAGAAACTGTCAACTGATAACTGGTTTTTCTGAATAAATTGTAGTTAAAATTGGTTTTGAATATAAAAAAATATATTTATTTTTAATGAGAATATCTGCAAAATACATAATGAATAATCAGAATTTGATTATTATTAGATAATTTTCATAGTCATAGTCTATTCGTTACGACCATGTAAACAAAATTTTGATTACATTTTATAGTCTGTAAATAATGTTATAAAAATGTATTTTTTAACTTTATTGCTATGAAAAATAAAATATATTGTTTTTATTAAAAATAAGTATATGTAGCTAAACAATTTTTATTTGATATTATTTGGCAACTCTGGTTTATATCGATTTAAATTATTCTATTGTGCTATATATGTGATGGTATTGATATTCTTAAATCACGTAATGTATTTTATTATATATTTTTAGCCAGCGCCAAAGACACCAGAAAAAACTGCAAATACAAGTTTTGAAGATGAAGAAAGTAGTTATTCATCTTTTTATTCATCTTCATTTTTGAAAACAGATCCTTCAGTATCTAATGATGAGACTGAAAAGAAAACGCTATCAAATAGTTTTGAGGTAATTTAATTTCCAAACACAATTTTACCATTTTTCGGTAGACGTATGTTTTCATTTGTATTTAATATTATTATTTAATTGCAGGAAACAAGATGGAAAAAACCAAAATCTGATCCTCCCAAAAGAAAATCAACACCTCCATGGTTAGAAACAGTAACCGTTACGCCTGAATTAGTATTTAAATATCAACTTGCCGTCAAAAATATTGGTGATATATTAGAAGCTGATCTCATGTCCCTCAAAGAAATAGATCAAGTAATTATACTTTTTATTAATTCATTATTTACTAATTAGTTGCATTGTTTGTTTCTTGACGTTTATTTATTTTATTTTTTTAATTACAGCCAGTTATGGTGAATGAACAATTAAACCAACTTTACCTCGATTTAGAGTTAGAAGGCTTGTCTGCGAAACTGACGCTAGAAGATGGCATTACGTCCAGCAGCAGTAGTGGCGAGGAGGCTGTCGCTTATAGAAAGGTACATATTCTATTTTATGAATTATGAAATAAACATGCATACATAAATAACATACAATAAATAGATAATTTTGAAAGCAAATTTTATATATACAACAGTTAATGTTCAAACTATAATTAGTTCCTTTAATAATTCAACTTTTAAGAAATTATATTATTGATATTTAAGTATTTAATACATAAGAACACTTCTAATATCCGATATAATAGGTACTGTACATATTCTAAATATTATTTTAAAGGTTGTTGTTTAAAACATGAATATTAAATTTATACATTATAAAATTTGTTATTTGATTTTAACTTTTTATAGAAAAACGATTACACATTTTTGGTGCTATTAAAAGGAATTTTAACTATCAAAAATAAAAGTATCTAATACAGAAATAACAAAATTAGTTATATGTACTATCGCATACAAATATAAATATACACTTCTAAGTTTAATTTCATTTGGCAGAGATTTTAAAGAGAAAGATAACCAACATTGGACTTTTTTAAAAACATTAGCTACAAACTGGTCAGTTACTTTTGCATGTGATAGTACATACTCATATATACATTTTTGTATTGAGGAGTGTTTTTATTTGTTAAATTGTTCAATTTTTCAAAAATATTATAATAAGATTTTAGTTTTAATGTTTATTTTGGTTAAAAATGATGATCATAAAATGACATTTGCTTTTGAAAAAAGTTCAGGCCAATTAAAAAATTAATCTTTTAACTATTCCCGTTATCTACATTAATATCTTCTGAGAATAAATTAACAAGTACATTATAAGATTTAAAACTATTAAAATCAAGTAGAATTTGGGAATATTTATTCAGTAAAAGGTTAATGATATTTACAAAACAAAATGAATTTACTAATGTAAAGAATATTTTATTTTAGACAATTTATGGCATGGTAAGTAAATTTTACAGTATTTTCAAAATTTTTTGGTGTGTTGAAAAGGGTTTTTAATCTAGGTAAGTGACTGTTATTTAGTTAATGTTGCAATTCAGCACATTGTAATTAATTTTGTTTTCGTAAAACTGTGCCATGAAAAATTTAAAATAAATAAGTGTTAAAAAAATTAAACGTAGGTATACGTATATGGATTTGATCAGAGATATTGATCGATCAACTAGGATTGACAAAGTTATAAAATTTAAAACTATATATAGTATTTATGATATTGTGTTAGTCGACAACAAAAAGATATTTGATTAAATTCACAATAGTTATACGGAAGACGTTTCAATTATTAAAAAAAAAAAATTTGGTATTGCGTTACGACTTTTAAGAGCATTATATTGTGTTCCAACTTAAAAAAAGCTTGTGTTTATACAAGGTGAAATATTAAAATGAAATGGCATCGATAATGCGTATCATTATATAAAACAATTTTTTGTGTTTGATTTTTATTTAAAATTTCATGGTTTACCCTCAACCTTATATAATAATAATTAATTTAATTGTTTTGGATAATAAATATTCCAAAATAATTTAAATTATATCTTAAATTATAAATAAACATTTTTTTAACTACAGTAATTTCATTTACGTAACTTTTCATTAATAATTGGTCCTAGAATTTTAATTATACTAACGACGCTTTTATAACTTCCAGTGTAATTTGTCTGGTAAGTGATAGCATTTATGTAGGCAAAATACAGTAAAGGTTCCCATATACAGAATGTGGCATTATTATAGGACCAAGCATTTATTAATGTAACTATTTATTGTATCATAAATATTCTATGTTACATATTTGAACTTTTATGATATAATTAATAGTCATATAAATTGATGCCTGATCCCATTATAATGCCATACCTTGTATGATAATTTATTTATTTATATATTTGTTTCTACTGTTCTTTATGTTATTTTTAACACGTATGCAAACAAGGCGGTATATATCAATAATTTTTTAAATTGTAATAGAACATGACAGTAAATGCAGACAAGAAACGCATAAAAAATACTTGTTAGTGCTTAAATGTTTCCCGATAAAATGATTATTTTATTTTGCTCTGTCCTATAAATATGATCTATTATTATTCAAATAGTTTGGTATTAGCAAGTGCAGGAATAAAAGTAATTTTTTTAAAGTTCTGCTGTCCGTCAACATATTATTGTAACAGTAGAAGCAAAAAGCATGTTATTTTATTTATTTATTTATTTTTCCTTTATGCTTTACAATTTTACACATAGTATTTCACTTTTAAGACTGCAAATAACTATCTTGAGAATTCAAAATATAAATGAATGAGCCTGGCATTGTAGCTATTATAGTATCTTGTTTTGATACTGGTTTAAGTGCTAGACTTATATTCAGGCTTTAAGTTTAAACGATAAAATTAAATTGCATTTTATTTAGATTGGTTACCAATAATATAATATAGGCTAAATGGTATTTTTGTTTCTTTTTTATTTTGACAATCGATCTTTCATTTACATTGAAAGATAATGGGTAAAAATTAATGAAGAATAAAACCAGAGATGAAAGCTTAGGTCGTTTATTTTGAAGCAGACTGCATATAATTTGTTTTTGTAATTACCTCAATTACTATTATGTGTAAGAACTAATTTGGTTTCAGTTCTTGTTTACAGTACAAAATAATTAAAAAATATATTTTGTTTTAAAAACGATAAAGATAAAAATGTTCAAATAAGATCATATATATATTGGACTATTAATAGTTTAACATATGATAAGATTATAGCAATTTAATATTAATTATAGTTTATTAAAAAAGGAAAAGTAAATATTTGACAAACTTGAACAAAATTTGTTATTTCTGGATACACTGACAATGAGTTAAAAAATTATTTAAAATAAATTTTGAAGAACAACTTTTTAAATTTTTAATTATAATTATTCTTATTCTATTGAGAATATACCCCACTTTGCATAGAGGATGTGTTTTTGAAAAAATTGATTAATATTTAAAAAAGTTTGATGTATACTTAAAGTTGTTAATGAATGCGTTAAATAATTTTTTGAAGTTCATTTTATTTATTTTATTTTTCTAATGAAGTAATCAATTTTTTATGTCATGAGCTCACAAAAGAGTTATTTTTTATATATATTTTTAATAGCGATTCTCAAATAGTCATGAAAATAAACAATATAGAAAATAAATAAAATTTCTTTAAATTGTGATTTCTATAATAGCTCAATAGATTAAAAAAAATCTATTGATTACTTCATTACTATTCCAGTTTTATTCCTTTTTAGTTATATCAAAAATACCCTTACACAAGACTTTTGTCGGATATCCCTGCCTATATAGGTACAGAACTAACTCATTTTTCTTGCAGAGATCTAAGAAGCGACGGTCATACAGTCAACTAGTAATGATTTATGAAGAAAACGCCCCATTACCTCCTCCAGAAAAATAAGTCTTGCATTATTTGTCAGATTTTTTAAAGGGGGAAACAAAAATAATATATAAACATATATACTTTTGTTATACATTGCTTGTTATTTTGGAGCCAAACAGCTGGAAACTGCTTGACATTTTGGAGTCAACGAGCTGAGAACAGCAGTACAAGATCATCCGAAGAAATACTCGCAATAATATCATCTGGAAATTTTTCGACTTGCAGTGTATACTAATGCATAAATACATTTGACTTGAAGGGCTTTTGTCCTTCACCACCCCCCTTTTGTGGTCATGTGATTTGAATGACACAAGTCCATTTTGTTTGTGATCTTTTGATAGATTATTATATACAATTTTTATTTTTTATTAACACTTAGATATTAATATTTTTTATTGTTATATTCATTATTAATTTTTGCTGCCATTTTTTTAATGTTTAATTTAAGTACCTAATGTAAATTGTTAAATTTTTATTTTTAATTATGTATTTTCATTTGAAATATATTTTATTTATTGAAATTTTAGAAAGGGGGAATATGAAGTAAAATAATATTATATATATGTTCATTAGTTAGATTATTATTGTCTGGAATTGAATATATGTGATGGTTTTGGCGTTATAAAAAATGTACAAAAAAGTGTTAAGTATTTGTTAGAAAATATTCGTTAATTGATGAGTGTATTAACTAATATAGATAATTTAAAGCATATTTAATATAAATAAGTTATCAATAATGTGTCTTGAATATATTACATATATGTCAATATTCAATATATAAATTATTTTACTTATTGTTAGTCTTCAATTAAGAAAAATTAAATATTGAAGGATTCCCCAAATCGGTTAAAAATGTTAAAATCAACATATTTTTATACGAGAGTATCTTGTATATATAGATTTGTTTTGATATAAAATTTATATACAATTAGTGATTATAAAGCCTTTTTATAAAAATGTTATCAAACATAATACTTTTTTAAATTTTTAAAATAAATTAAATTTAAATATAGATATAATAATATTGAAAAATATTAAATGAGAATATGTTTTTAAAGTGTGAAATTATTTTTAAGCCTAAAAAGAGCTAGTAAATATATATCTGGCGATTATATAATTATAATATAAATATATTTATTGATGAATAAATAAATATAATTTTATTATTATTTAAAGTTTTCTGAGTACAAATATAATTAAGGTATACTTAATTTGACAAATAAATATATAAGACAAGAATGGTAATAAAATGATATTTATTTCTTTAATAACCATTGAATGTTATGGATCATTTTATATAATCAGATATTAAAAATTATTAAAGGGAACTAAAGTATAAAACTATTTATTTTTGATTAAAAAATATTTATTAATGTTTGTAATTTTTTATTCTAAATATTTATTAATATTTGTATTGTGATTGAATGTGATTTTTATTTTATAATATTTATATTAAAAAATCATTTAAGACATACATGGGCTATGGGAACGGGAACTTATATGCCATTTAATTCTATGTCTGGGGGTAATCGTTATACATCTTCAGTTAAAATTTCATGTTTCTAGCTTATATAGTTTACGACATATTTTGCTATGACTGACAAACGACAAAATGAGATTAATAGCGTTTAATCCTTAACAATACCAACTGCTGAAATTTTCAGACAAAAAAATTAGTTGATTTAATGAAATTGGTAAACAGACATACAAAATGCTAATAAAAGATTTTTGTTGATTTATAAATGTTTGCTCATGTATGTAAGTATATTATATATATATTTTGTTAAATATATTATACTGCCAAGTCTTTTTTATTTTTGTAAAAAGAAAATTTTTAATACAATACATATATAGAAAATTATAAGTATTTAGAGGGTCCATATATTTAACGTCAATCTTTTACACACTGCCCAGGAAAAAATAACTTAGATCTACGTAGATCTATGTTGATTGAGTCATAAATATCTTGTGGCTACGTGCGTAAAAATTGGCTGCCTATTGTAAAAGATAAAAATTTTAGATTTTTTTAATTAAAAAAAAAAATTTTCTGTGTGTTATTTAGATAGAAAAAAAATCAAAATTTAGAAATTAATGAATTTTTTATAATTGTAATAAAAAATAGGTTGCTGATTCTTGATTTATAACATTTATAATAATAAATGGTCACTGTATGTAATATTTACATCATTATTATTTTAACTATTTGAATCTCAGAATATATTTTACTGGTTTAAGAAATAAGGATTGAATAATTAAGCATAACTAAAAATTGACAATTGTAAAAAATCCGCAGATAAAAATTATTGTGAATACGAGTCTAGTAAAAATTACTACAAATGATATTAATATAATTTTATATTAAATAATAAACATAACTCACAGGCATATTAATGACATTTTCAAAACTCTCACGAGCTTAAGTTTTTTACTTAATATACATTATACATTTAGTGAAAATTTTTTCACATAAGTTTTTTAAATATATTAATTTTAATATATAGTAACTATCAATGTATAAAAACTAAACTAAACTAGTATATATAATTATTATTTTGTAAAGGTGTATGTTTATTAATTTTAGTTGCATATCTATATATAGTTGTAATATAATTTAATTGAAATTATTTAGTTACGTTTCTCCATTTCAGAATAATTTTTATCTAACAATAAGATAATTGTTCTGTTGAGATATAGGCCAGGAGCCCAGTCAGAAAAATTACGAAATTCAGAAATAATTCTGATATTTTCCCCACATGTAATAGTTCATTAGAGTGTCACTAAGAAATCCATTGGGTTAATGTCACCTCACTGAGATGGGGATGGGACAAAAATCAGTTTTTGCGTTTTTAAAATCATAGTTAATTAAATTCTCTACAAAAAAAGTTGTATACATATTTTTATGTCTGAATTTATTAAAATTGAAATAGTATTTTAATGAAGACATAATTGTAATAAAGAAGATCAATACTATTGAAGTACGAATCTGACGAAAAATATATATAGAACCTTTTACATAGAGAAATTAAGTAACTACATAATTATTTTTGCCGGAAAGTTGAAAAAAGCGTATAAATTTAAAAAAAATTAATTTTTGTTCCTAACTTCAGGATTTCTTAATAATACTCTAAAGAATTCAAAATACACAGCGGCGCCTGGTCTAATATATACATAATTAAATATGATTAATTAAATTGCATTGTTGGTGGCTTACCTTTAAGTGAAGATCAGCATAAATTAGATGAATTTGGAATTTTCTCATATCTGCTTTGATAATGTAGTGTCGAGTGTAGATTATGTCAAACATTTCTGTCTGATCTAAAGCTAAACTACCATACATGTCACGTGAAACTAGGTCGTCAATAAATGTTACTGTAATGTAAATTTTAAAAATATTACAAAATCGTTAAACATTTCATAGCGGGACCATTCTTTTTTTGCTGTAATTTGAATCAGGAAGTAATCAATAAAATATTTTTCATAAAAATTATTTGATTAAATAAAATATTATTGGATAAAATGATAACTTTCTTTTTTTGGGTCTAAATATTTAAATGATGGTATACTATATTCGTATACATTTATAAACCAATATTACATTAAGACAAAACCCTTGAAATTCTTGTGTACATTGACTTGTCACTTTTTTTAAAAATGTCGGAACCTAAAAAAAAAATTAATGTCTAATAAATATTACTATATTTATTAAACAATAACATTTTATTAGTATTAAGAATTGTGTAAAATAAAAATATATAATAAGTATTTATGACCCGTTAGAGAGCTCTCATCATCTCTGAGTAAAGTTCATTGGTGTAAATAATCCTGATTCAAAGTATAGCTAATAAAGTAAAAATATATAGTATACGTTTACAGTATTTTTTTATTATAAAAGCACCAAAGCATTGTAAATTTTTCAGTTTTTTGTAAACATATTTATATACATATTTGTAAATATTGTATTTCTACTTTCTAATTTTGATAAAATAATTGCTGCATTTTAAATTGACTGTTTTTGCAATTGTTTAATTTATGTGGCATTGTATAATTTTTTGTCGAATAAATAAGTATTAAATAAAATGTTTTTTTGTTATAACGTAACTGCGTAAGTCTATCGATCCACAGGTTATATAATTTAATTTGGTTCTCTGTCAAAAATATTTGCCCGGCCTTGGGATAAAGTAAAGAAAAAAACGCTTTACATTTGCATCTACCTACTTCTGCTATACAGGGGCTTACATTAGAATTAATTATCATTACTAAAAATAAAGTTAAATATTTTCTAAAACTATTTGTTATAATTATTATATTGTAATAAATAGCTTTTAAATTTATTAATTTTTGTGTTTCCAGGAAGTCCCATAATATATTTTTTTTAAGAAACTGATAGATCTAATCGTGAATCAATCAAAATTGTCTTCAAAAGTTTTAATTGAAAAAAGTATGTGGTCTACTATTGTATATGTATGCATTAGGTCTATACCATTAAAATCTATTGTAAAATTAATATTATTTATTAATTAACAAGTTATTTTTTATTTACAATAACGTTATTAAAATACGTGAAACACTAACTATTTATAGAAAATTATAAAAAGTATATTATGATTAATTAAACTGCATAAATTTCTTTTATATCATTAAGAAAACCTTCAAACAAATCTTGATTTTTGTTTTTGATGCGCCACCATTGCTCAGCTAAATAAGAAGACAATAGTTCTAATTTTTTCCCATGCATTTTTTTTACAGTTTTAAGTTTTAATGGACCCCATAAATTTTCATTTTTCTGAGAATGATTGACTATTTTATGTACGTATCCAATTTGATCAAGTCCCCTGTAGGCTAACCATTCATCAGAATGAATTTCAGTGCCAATTTCTATTTCATCACAAATGATTTTGTGTAGTGTGGTTTTGTCTCTTTTATCAACAATAAAATATCGAGCTTCGGTTATATAATTATCCTCGTTAAGACACATACCAAATACCCAAGGTCCTTCAATTCTCTGACCATAGTTTCTTGCAATAACTACATTTTCTTCACTATCACTTACGTTCTCTGGATTCAACGTCTCTGCTGGTTGATGATTTTCCATTTTTTTGCATAACAAAAACTCATCTACTTGTAAAACTGTCCCATTTCCACCCATTTTGACCCTTTTCCTAAACAAACAAACAGGAATATCCTGGCATAAATTCATCCAATCGGAAATGGTATGAGTTCCTCGTCCTGTTAATACTCTAATGGTATGTTGAGGAATTTGATGGCACCAATAATAAGTCAATTCTAGGATTTGAGCTAAAGACAAATCGCTGTTACATTTGCCATTTTTGTCTTTATATGTAAAAAACGTGCTTTTTTGCCTAACAGATTGTGTTTTTTGACACCCTTTCTTCTTACATCTAATGACAATTCGTTCTTTATTTCTATCTTTTCTAGTATAAAATTTTGTACCTGATCCACAGGAATGACAATGTGGTAGTTCCTCATTTGTTGGAAGTAGACCCTTCATCTTCAGGAACTGTACTGTTGTTTCTTCTGTTTGAATTATAGCATAAAATTCTGTAGCTAACATAATTGATCGTTGCAATGTTTAATAAAAACGTGTTAGTTATGAAAAAATATTTTAAAGATAAAAAATTCGACGTGCGGTCTACCATCATATTTACACTAAAGTAGCGGTCTACTATTTATGTACAGTGCCAGATTTGAAACATTTGGAGCCCTAGGCATTTAAATAAGTGGTGGAATCTTATTTACCAAATATTTAAATAAATGGTATACTTATTTTACTTATGTGCTTCGTTAATGGTATAATATGATAATATGTTGCAGTTTCTGGGCAGTTGATGCTATATTTATTATTATGAGCTATACTTTACGTACTCTTATTAAATTTCATTATACACCTCTGTTCTATAAATGTCATATTGACGTTTGTTTACATTTACAATAAATAGCGTTATTATAAGTGTTATACCACTTTATTTTTATTGAGAAAATGGCTATTTACGACAATAAACACTGGTTACTTTCTCACATTCGCAATTCTTTCATTTCTACAGATGATACAGGTAATAGATTTAAATTATAATTTAAGGTTATGTTTTGATTTATTTTTATTATAATTAAAAATTAACACAGGTAACTGCGAGACAATAATGGCCAATGAAGATTTTCCTAAACAGTTAGCTAGACAATCAGAATTTGATACATACCCTGGTTTTGATGATAGTAGTGAGGAAGATGACATCGATTTACAAGAATCATATGACATTCAATACAACTATTTGGATAATCATTCATATCGGCAAAGATCTAACACTGTACAATATTTAGAAAGAATGAACAATGCTCGTAAAAAAGCAGCAAAAACAAAAAACATAAAATGGGAATCATGTCCGACAATATTGTCAGAAGAAGAGCGTGCAGAAGTATTTAAGAAAAAAGAATTGTCTTGTGCCAAAGAAAAACCCAAGAAAAATTCAATGTTTTCTGATTTGATAGAGAAGACTGCAAATATTCCAAATAATCCTTTCATTGAATATTCAAAATTTGATGGTAATGCAAGATTAGATCTTCAAACAAAAAAATATAAAATATTTATGACAATGTTACCTGAAAATGAACGTAACTATCCGTTATCAATTTGTATAGTTTCTACTGCTAAAATAAAAGATTTAATAGGACTTATATGTTTAAAATACAGGTATCTAAAAATTTGTTTTATCAATGTAATTTATTGTTAATGTAATAATTATAATTTTTAGTATGATTCGTCAGAATTATCAATTCAAATCTATTTTACAATATGGTCTATATATAATAGAAGATGACGGTGAAGTGGATAGAGATTTTCCTGCATTAGATTCAAATGAATGTGTCGCAAAATTTGGTTTTACTACACTAGGATTGGTTGAACATAAACATAAAAAAAGTATTAGTTTTGAATCTGGCGATGTTATGATTACCAAAGAATTATCTTCTGACACCTTAGATGGAAAAAGTGATAAAGTATTAGGTATGAAATATTTGAAATTATGTAGAATAATAAAATTTACGAATATGCAACTGTCAATACATATATAATTAATTATGTTGTTTAAAATTTAGGTACTAAAAGTAAAGTTGAAATATTACAAAATCCTGAAGATTTAGTAAGAATTAGAGACCATACTACAGCTATGAAGGCACCATTGTATCAGTCGTATAGGGTTTTAATTATAAATAAAGTACGAGCGAAAACTGAAGTTAATCTTGGAATAAGTGGCGACAAAATTGAAGTAGATCCTGTACAACAAAAGAACTCTAAATTTTGGGTTCGTCAGAAAGCTGTTAGTTATTCAATAGACAGTATCGCTTCTTGTGAAATAATCGAAACTAAAAGTAGCAGAGCTGTCTTCAGATTGGTGTACAGTTCAGTTTATGGAAATTCTACATTACCGACTGCAGAATTGTCAACGATGTTAGGTAAGAGCGGTAAGATAATTTTTATAATATATCTTGTAGAATGTAGACCATTGAGGTTTTTCACAAATAGGAAAAATATGTAACAATTGATTATTTTTCATTTAGGTTTTTCTAATTCATCTACATTACAACATTCTCCGAGTTTTAAAAATCATGACTTTGAAGCTCATCAGGCAACAGCAGAAGAAATTGTACAGAAAATCAATCATATATTAGATATAAAGTCAAGTGCAAGCAGAAAAGAATATTTAACTGCTAAGGAACGAAAATTACATCGACGGAGAAGTTTCCATTTAGGGAATAAATGAAGTAATTGTATTGTATATATTATTGTTGTGTAAATTATATTTATTTTACTTCTAATTTATATAAAATTTAAATAAAACACTTTAAATATATTTAATAGTTATTTGTCAATTATCACAGTGACTCACAAACAACCCGGAAAAAAAATCTAGATAGATCTCTGTAAACCAAAATTCGGGATGGAACTTGCAACAGTCTTACCTATTATAATCATAAATATCAAAGTACATAACTACACACACTTATATTTTTTTCTCGGGAACTATCTCATTAAATAATTTTCTTTTGAAAGGATGGATGAATGTAGGAATATAAGATTTAATACGAAAGAAAAAAATATTTTTATTTTATATTTTATTGAAATTATAATGATGTATTTATGAAATAAATATTTACATGATTCGATGAAGTTACATACTTAATTTTATATAGATTATCAATATAAATAAACTAAAATTTAAAATTTATTTGATCTCTGAATATTGTTAGCTGCTTAAAAGTTAAATTAAATTTGCATATATAGACAGTTTAACCAAGATCTACTATTTGTATTCATTTTTGTGTGCACTATATATTAATAGTCCGTTACTGCATCAATTTAAATAAATAATTTAACCCATGTTCCTTACTAAAAAAATCATAGACCAAGGTTCTACTGTTTTCATAAAGACAGGATCTTTGTAATTTATACAAATTAAATTTATTGTAATGTTTGTTACATTTAAATAAAACAATATTCAGCGATCCTTATTTTGTATTCCCAAAAACCTAATCCCAGCAGGTAAAATACATTTTAAGCTTACTTATCACATATATAAAACTAATTTTAATTATATAAAAATAAAAAAAATTATTTAAGTACGTTAAAAATACTGCACCACTTTCGGTAAATTATTTGTAATCTCTATTCGAGTTAATCGGTAAGGGTTTTAGTAACTCAAAAGAAAGAACAAATATCAAAATAAAAACTTAATTATAATTATAACTTACTACTGTCTTTAGTGTGATACATCAAAATCACATTTACGGATGGAATATTTGCAGTCTTTTTATTAAATGTTAGTATACGTATAAATAACTAGCATTCTAAATTTTAAACAATAGAAAAGAAATTCTTAAAAAATATTTTTCTTTACTACTGTTTTCTTTTTGTATATTAAAATTACATCAATGTTTTTCTTGGTGATAACCACTTCTTCATAAAGTAGCAAAATATTGTACTTAAATATAAAAGAATCATTAACGCACAAGTTACTCCTAAGAAAAGAACTGATGACTTTGTAGGGCATGGTTCGATAATTGTTACAGTTTCTGCAAAAGAAGAAATTTGGTATTAAATTATGTGTTCAAACATATATTTTTCTCAATTAAAATATTTTGTGATTTATTTTGAAATACCTTTTCCAAAATCTGCACTTGCAGGTCCACTTTTTAAGAATTCAGATTGTTTATTATCATCTCCAAAGTCAAGTACAAGAATTTCTTGACTTAAAGTCATATCTTCTTCTTTTTCTTCAGATGTCTCGTTGGATGCAATTGACCTCTTCCTTCTACCCCATGATTCAACTGAATCATGACCCCATTCACAAACAGCCTGAAATAATAGTTATTAGATATTAATGTATACATAAATAATAATTAGTTTAATAAAAATATTTGATTAAAAAATCACTCACTGGTTCACAAGGTCCAAGACAATATTTAACATTACATTGGAATATTACACCATAGGATTCTGTGAATCTGAAAGCTTCGTAGATACTTTGCAATGCGTTGCCGTCAGGTGTGAAAGCAGGGAAGATTGTTGGGTCTACTGGACAGCCTTCATCATCAATGATTTGGAATGTACTCTTAGAATCTTTAGCCATTGCTACACAACTTCTTGCAAAGATACCGTAAGGCGCTGAAATTAAAATTATAAAATCATAGTAACAATTCAAAGAAAATTGAGTAATTTACTTCCAAAGATACTTACTGTCTTCTGGTATTTCAATTCTAAATGTAAGTTTATCTCCAATACGAACGGTTTCAACTTCACGGTTTCTGGCGTCCAAAATACGGATTCTCGGTGGAGGCGCTTCAGGAGCAGATGTGATGCTAATCATTTCTGGATCACTGCAAATAAAAAAGTAGGAAAATATATTCTTTTCTTAAATCATGTTTGTTGTTTCATTTCCATTAAGAAAAAATTGTTGATACAGTATTTGATTATTTATGTATTAAATATAAAATAATGCGTTAAATATAGCCATATTAAATATAACAAATGGATGAGATCTCGACCCAAGTTTTGGCAACCTGTGATCAGTTCAAGTATAAAATCAAAGTTTATTGAATTATTGGCCATTATACCTATAAATAAGAAGGTAAAAAGCTAGACACGCAGTAGTAAAGATGCTTATTCTAATCATACACGATTGGTTACAAATTTAACTGACTAAAAATAATGTAACCAGATTTATTTTATGAGACTTATTGCACAATTCTGTTACTAGTTACCCCACAGTTCATTAATAATAATAAAGTATAATAAATTCTTGCTAATTCATAGTTAAACCGGATATTAGCTAATCTGGATCAATGGGACGGATGGATGTATGACATATTATTAAGATATTTTTAGATATATATTTAATTTCAATGTTTATTAAAAATATAGACTCAGTTGAATTACAAATAAATTAACAGACTCCACATTTACATTTAATTAAATAAATATGTATTTAATTATAATTTAGCACTATCTATATCAGCGCTGTCAAACTAAAGGCCCAAGAATAAAACCACTTTTTTCTAGCAAGATGGAGTAATAGTTTCCCTGACTCTTGTGGCCCATTAAAAGTTTACAAAATTGGCCTGTGGCTTAGTAAAAGTTAGACAGCGCTGATCTATATCATTAAAATTTCCATTTAATTGTGTTCTTTGTCATTTAGTGCAATTTTTCACTTCATTAATCTGGGTTTCCACATAATCCAGATCGATGATCTCTCCCCCAATTAATTTGAATCAATGAGGTTTTACTGTATTTTAAAATAATCTTACCGGATTGGCATCATCCCAAAAGTTATATTTCTTGAAGACATATCGTAAGTACATTTAACTTTGTATATTTTATCAGCTTTGGTCATAACAACGCTATGATGTTGCAATACAACTGTGTTAGTGTAGGTTCCGCTCTGGAAAAAGAAAAAAATGTCAGTTTAATATTTTTGTTTGTTATATGAATAGATTTTTTATATTGCACTACTTACAATTGATTTTGTATTACAATCTTGTCCACTCATCGTGAGATCTAATCTGAACAGATCACTATTGATAACATCAATGTTACAGGTTTCAGATCTTCCCAAAGCATAAATTCTTCCATTGAAAGGTTTGTTTGTTCTAATTTGTACAGCAATTCTAGTATCTTTGCAATTTACTCTTACTGAAATATTAGATACAAACATTAGATTAGTATGATAAGTTGTCAAAATTTATTATCAACTTACCGTCATAGCAAGTTCCAGTTTTGTCACAGTTTACATCGGTTCTTGATAAATTACTTAAAGGAACTTCAGTGGTATCAAAAACAACTGGTAGTGTGTCAGATGGGCTTACAATCGATCCTGAAAAATAAAGTAAATATAATTTTTTTTGATAACTGTTAGTATACACAAAAAATAAACTCGTGTAGTTACGAGTTTATGAGAATTTATAAATAAAATCAATTTAACTCACGTTCACAAACATTTTCCGCATAAGTTCCGATCCTATCACCAATATCAATCAATGGACGTTCAGCATTAAGATAAGCACTGGGTCCATCTGGAAGAACTCTGTGATCAAGATGGAACAATTTGCAGTTGTATTGAGATCCCTGAGGTGGTCCTTTGTACAGGTAAGATCGGCACAAGAATTCGTTTTCAATTTCGCATGATAATCGGCAAGCTGATTCACTGTTTACCTATGAAAGAGATAATGCTTTTATATATTTAACTGCATTTTTTTATAATTATAGTTGGTTAATTTTTTTCAGTTATTTACTTGTAATTCTTTGTCAGTATAATAATGTACGCCGGCATAGCTAGCGACACGTTCTTCAGGAACTCCTACTCTAGGAGGTTGGAAAACTCTTTTAGATCCTGTTCCGCAAGCTTGGTTTGCTTTGAGACAAAGATTCTCAAAGTAATCAACTCCTTGAGCATCCACTAACTGCACGTAAGCACCGGTGGCTCGTCTATCAGACTCACTTAACTGACATTGCATTGATACGTAGTTGTATTCGGCTGAACGACATGTGAAGCGATGCTGGAAAAATTAAATTATTTTTTACATTTAATTTGACAAAGATTTAAAATATGTTCCAGTAATCAAATAGATACAAAAATTAATGAATTGACTAAAAGTAGAATTAATTAACTTGGAATTAATAAAAAATATTCAAATAGTGTCCTCTTTAGAAATAGAATTGGTCTGCACACAAAAAAAACTGTATTGGACCAAGAAAATCTTGTTTTGTACACTCACCGGCACAATTAACCGCCCACCCAGTTTTTGTCGATTATTTCAAATATTAGTTTATATTTATAAAACTTATGGCAGTTATACAATTTCTAGGATTGAAAGAGATTTAAAAACCAATATTTGGACAATTATTTTTATTATTTTTTACATCAACAACAAAAAAAGCATAAATTGCTAAAAATTCACCTTAAACATCACTTATTCTAAAGTCCATAAATCTAAATTTTTACAATATTTATCAACTTTTAATAGGTCGTATTGCCTCCTCTGGCTCTAATAACCTCTTGTATGCGATTAGGAAGCCCATCCATGATGTCCTGGATATCAGATTGTGGGATGTTTTCCCATTCTTCCAAAATTGCATATTTTAGCTCACGAAAGTTAGTGGGTGTGGGTGTACGACCTCGAACACGTTTTTTTATGTTGTCCCATACATCTTCAATTGGGTTGAGATCTGGACTGCAGGCTGGTCATCGTAATTTTCGGATGCCAACTGCATCCAGATACTCCGTAACGAATCTGGCGACGTGTGGGCGGGCGTTGTCTTGCATCAAAATGAAATCGACTTCAATAAATGGTGTAAATGGGACAATATGGCCTTCTAACACATCTTCCAGGTATCTTTGTGCATTTATTTCACCCCTTTCGAAAATAACTAAGTCCGTACGGGCTTCATAAGAAATCTCGCCCCATAGCATAATCGAGCCGCATCTGATTCTCACTGTTTCCACTATCGTACAGGGAGCAAACCGTTCATTGGTGCATCTGTACACACGCTGACGTCCATTTGGACCTCTCAACGAGATTCTTGTCTCATCTGTGAAGATAACACTCTTTCATTGTTCGATCGTCCATTCTGCGTGTTCTCGAGCGAAACGAAGACGGTCTCTTCTGTGCCGTGGGAGAAGTTGTGGGGCACGAGCTGGTCTAAAAGCCCTCAAATTTCTTTCTGCCAACCTTCTTCTCACTGTCCTTTCACACACATCCACATTTCTCACCTCAAATAGTCTATTACGTGCCTCAACCGCTGTTGTGAATCGATTTCTCAGTACATTACTGATGATAAATCGATCATCGCGATCCGTAGTGCTCCTTCTTCGACCTTGTCCTGGTCTCCACGTATAAGAACCAGTTTCCCGAAACCGTCCTACAGCATCTCTTACAGTTATTCGCGGCGCACCGAGCACACGAGCCACATAGCGTTGGCTGAACCCTTCTTCGATAAGAACCACAGCTCTAGTTACTCCAGCTGCGTCTAATGGCATTTTGATACTTAATTTTCTTCAAAAAATGAATTAACACTAGTACTGTTGAACCTCAGCAAGAATAAAATAATTTGCAGCGAAAATTAACCAATACGTAAAAAAGCCCTACGTCGACCAAATTCTTCAAATCGACAACCATATAAACAAAACAGAAAATATAGCCATTACCTATCATTATTAATTACATAAACATCCCAATTATCATGTGCCATAACTATCGATAAGTTTTGTCTACATAAATAAACACGGGAACACTTAAAAAGGGTGGGCGGTTAATTGTGCCGGTGAGTGTATATAACGAAAACAATATTTTCTTAATATAAGTAAAAAGTACTCTTAATCCAACTACATTATTTCTTCGTTCAAGAATACTATTGGTTTAAGAATATATTTCTTATCTTAAGAAAATATTGTTTTCGTTATATACAAAACAAGGTTTACTTGGCTCAAGTAAACCTTTCTACCTATGTGGAAAAATATTATACGAAAAACTTTGAGGTAAAACTATTAGTGGTTACGGGCGCGGGGGCAAGGGGGTCTAGCCCCCTTACATTACCAGTGGGGTCAGTTGGTTAGTTTATTTAATATAATACACAAGACTAAAAGTGCGTACCAATTTTTTTTAGATTATGAATTTAGAATTCGAATGTTTTGTTTCCCATTTTACGAATTGACTCATAAAGGCGGGAAATACCTGTAAAGATAATACAAATAACAACTCACTTCGTTGAGACAGGCCGCCAAACAGGCCTCTTTGGTCGATGTGAAAATATGAGCGTTATCGAGTCCACGAATCATTTTGTTCGGCACGCGCTCGAACGCCCACGGCCTGGTGCACACGTTCTCGCTACGAATCTGTAGCTTCGTCATGTAGTACATGTTGACGCTGCGCTGAGCCGTGGCCGTTGGGTTGTTCGCCGACGTCTCGTTCTGCAACTGGCACAGTGACTCTTGCATCGGAGTTAACGGGTTCACGACGAAACTAGACAGTAATCCGTAAAATTGTTAGATATGTTTATTTAAAAAAAAAACGTATTTTCTGAATGCATTTCGAAATCAATGAATATTTGTACGACTGGTTGTTCTAAACACGCAGATATTACATATCCCTTCAACAATGCTTAGATTTGACCCGATGTAACAATGAAAATCCCATTATTTTTTACACATTTATACACAAATTATTTATACTATAATTGTCCCCTTAGGCGGATCTACCCTATCTTTGCTTAGATGTTAAATAGTTAAGTTTTCGAATAACATAAATAGATTTTGTCTAAAAAAAATTGTAACTCCAAGCATTCTTTTAAAAATTGTAAAAAAATATTTTTTTGTATGTATGTATATTTTAAAAATTCATAAATCTGCGAAAAAAATTAGAGAGATTTGAATATTGCCTATTTTTTCTATGAATATTTTGATGCCTTAATTATTTTGACGAGTGTAGGCATAGTACTATCTTTTATAAAGTTAATACAGTAGAAACCGGTTATAACGACATCGGTTAATACGGCGTATTGGTTTTAACGACTCAAAATAAAAGTCCAACTTAATCCCAGATAATTGCATTTTGACCGGTTATTACGACTATCCGCTAACCTTATATGACCGGTCCCTTCGATGTTGTTATAACCGGTTTCTACTGTATTAATATTTTTAAGCATCACCGCTCCGGGTATCACTCTGAATTTAACGCTGATGAAAATCCTGATGGGTAAAATGTACCTATGCTCTATACACGTTTAATGTTTAATGCCATTGTTAAATCATGCTAAACAAATGATATAACTAAATTACCTAAATGCAACGGCTTGGCAATCGGGTTCTTCCTTACACCATCCTTGGCATTCGTAGAACGATAAGTTTTTTACAGTGTAGTACGTCGTCCCTCGGTAATCGTAGTCTGTTAATTTTTCAAATGCTATTTTACCTGAAATGAAAAGAAAAAATAATAATTAATATAATACTTCTCATTTTTTTACAAATAGTACATATTTTTTTGGCCATAGGTATTACAAAATATCTGTTTATTTGAATGATTCGGGTTTCATTGCAATTTAGGGCTGTATGCTGAGGTAAGACTTTTGTCGGTCTCAAAACGAGATCGAGACGAGATTAGTTTGAATTCGGACGAGACGATGTTTTACTATACATTTTCCTTTTCTTATTTTATTTTATTTTTTGGAGGGGGGGAATATGGATCAAAAACCCTAATCAATAGATATGGAGTACTCATTGACAAAAAAATTCCCCAAAAATAATTCAAATCGGTGCATTTTTGCAATAGTTATCGTGAACGAAAGAAAATTTTACATCCGGACACACAGACACACACAGCCGTCATGCGGAAATCAACAATCGGAATCTACTCTTATTTATATCTCGGACACGATTTTTCGACGGTATTATAATACTTCCATTTCTTTCAGAACAAGGAAGTAAAAATGGTTCGGTATAGTTTTATTTTTTTCATTATTTGATTAGTAGGTATAAAATGTTATATCAACTTTTGAAATAATTACTAAAATTACGATGTTCTATTTATAATTCATAAATAAATTTTAACTGTGTAACCCACATAACCAATAAAAATAACTTATTATAACAGATAATTTATTTTTAATTATAAAATGATCAGTAATCAACGTAATGAATATAGCAATAAAAATGTTTTATATCGGTAATTATAAAATATTAATTAATTTTCAAACTACAACATGACAAAATAAGATATTTTATTGATAATAAAATTTAAAATATGTTTATGGCACTAAATGAAGTCATTTATTAACTACTGTATTTTAATTGGGACCCTCCTTAGAGACATTAAAATTTGCCAAAGTTATCGTGTACAAATTAGTAGATAAATACAAAGATAATAAGCATAACTGTAATTAAACAAGTTTTTAAATAAGAAAAAGTAATACCATATACAGTTTGCTTCAAAATAATTTGTATTAATATTTACTACTTTAATTTATTTAGTTAAAAGACAGCGATAAATCAGATACTTCATACTGTGAAACTAGAGTATTCATAGCAAAAATAATATTTTTCTGAGCGTAGGTTAAAAAGTGGATTTACACCAAATAGACAAAATTAGTATTTAAAAATGTGTGTAATTTTTGTTTAAATTGCTCTGAGTTAATCGGTGCATGATTTTAAGACATAAAGTTTATATAAACAGGTCCGTTTTCGCATTATTTTTGATATACAAGATTTTTATTATTCATTTTTATTAATTAATCAGTAATTGATATTAATAATTTAGTTGTTAAATAATTATTTCAATAAAAAGTGTAGAATACTTTAAGTGTAAAAATATTTTATTGTCACGTACAGATAATTGTTCTTTAATTTTTATTGAAAAACAGTTCAATATACGAAAAAAAGTCAGAAGATCTTTTTTATCACATTTTCATTCAAAATAGGTGACATTACTGGACGCCACTGGTTGAAACTGAAATTTGTTTTTTACAAAAGATGTACCTATCTCTACACAAACTTTTTTGTTTTTAGATCCCATCATTCTTCCATAAGACCCCATGTTAAAATATTTCGTTAGCAAGTTTGTCCTATTAGTACGTGTTTTCCCTCCAAACAACATATTAACGAAGTTCCACTGTATAAACATGAAAATAAGCCAACTTACCGGTTACTATACTGAGATGACAGATTGCTAGCAATGCAATCGTATGCAAACACCAAACGGGAATCTTCATTTTGGATTCGGTATTTCTGGAACAAACAAAATTATTTTATTAGTTAAGTGATCATTATTAAAAAAAATTATGTCTACTTTTTCAAATTTGATTATAATAAACAATAACATTTTCTATGACTGGCCCATTTACAAATTCTCTATTTTTTGTTGCGTTCCTGTGAACTTAATATAAAACTGCCGGTAGTGCTGTACTAATTGTAAGACATGCTCAAGATGCAAAAAACGATATTATATAAATTGTTTTTTAGCCAATGCCTATGTCGCGAGGCCCCTTGTCTTCAAGAGGTCCCTAGGTAACGCCTCATGCATTGTTCATAAGAATGGCTCGGGTAGCCAACACGTTATGAGCAAAAAATAAATAAATAACGACCATAATAAAACTAAGTAACAATCAGTTTGAAATACGTTTTATTGGGTTTATTTAATCATAATATTATGTTTGATGGTTATATGAGAGCAATTGTGTAGAAAATGTTGAATCTATAATTAATTAATTTAAGTACCTATACAAGAGAATACATATATAATCAATATATACACGTTATTGCAAGTCTGACATATGTATCATATCCTCAAACAAATTCATTTAATTCAATGTTAAAGTTTCTGCATAAAAAAAAAACAAAAATTTAAACAAATGAGCAAAACTAAACAAATCAATCTAGATAGCTCTGATTGGTTTTACACTGTTAGCGAGCGGTAGTGGCGGTGCTCGTTCGAGCCTGAACTCGGGTGTACGGTTTCTCGTTCCAATTAACCGCCCCGTTGGCGTGGAGTCCGCACTCTCAGTGCACCACCACCAACGTAATGATCATTACCCGGTAATTAACACCGACATGAGTATACCGGGTGTCCCAGATAACTTTTCCAGCATGGGGATCTCAGTATCTATAAGAGATACGGGTTCGGTTAAATGAGATGAATTATTTGTAAGAAAGGGGTGAGTATTACTACACAAAAAAATATTCATAATTCTATTTGGTTTAGGCGGTATACCCAAAAAACTGAAAATTCGGAATTTCTTTAAATGGCTATAACTTTTTTGTCAAAGTAGATAGGTATTTTTTGTAGACGGTTTCTAAAGCACCTTTTTGAGTAGAATCGATTGGTGTATTTAGATTTTTTATATCACTTTTAGTTTCCGAGTTACGAGCTCTAACTTTAGTTTTTCTTATGGGCCACTAAGTTGGCTATGGCATATTTGAACGTGTTTTTTACTCTACTTTACAACGATATGTCACTTGCCATACTTATTGTCGAAAAAAAATTATAATGTATTTTTTTAAATAGTTAATTGTTTTCAAATAGTCATTTGTTATTTTGATTGTTGTTATTGTGATTTTTGTTTACACTTTTTGTTTTTCATGGCTCACTTAAAAGTTTGTAATAAAATACTTAATAAATATCGCTAGTATTTAGTACATCGACTTATTTTCGAAAATAAATGTGGCAAGTGACATATCGTTGTAAAGTAGAGTAAAAAACACGTTCAAATATGCCATAGCCAACTTAGTGGCCCATAAGAAAAACTAAAGTTAGAGCTCGTAACTCGGAAACTAAAAGTGATATAAAAAATCTAAATACACCAATCGATTCTACTCAAAAAGGTGCTTTGAGAAACCGTCTACAAAAAATACCTATCTACTTTGACAAAAAAGTTATAGCCATTTAAAGAATTTCCGAATTTTCAGTTTTTTGGGTATACCGCCTAAACCACATAGAATTATGAATATTTTTTTATGTAGTAATACTTACCCCTTTCTTACAAATAATTCATCTCATTTAACCGAACCCGTATGTCTTATAGATACTGAGATCCCCATGCTGGAAAAGTTATCTGGGACACCCGGTATACGCCAGTGTTTCTCTTTTGGGATTGTCAACTGTTCACACAGAAATTTGCATACATGTATTCTAATTTATGAATGCATATTTCATGCCGAGTTTTAAAAAGAAATATTGTTAGGTACCCGTGACTTTATCTGCGTATAATTAGTGTTTTTTTTGAAGCTGTACTTCTTTAGACGCGTTCCCATGCAACAGAAACAATTTAACACCATGAAGTTAGGTTAGATATAGATAATACAGATTTATGTTATGATAGTCGGTAAAACTGATTTTTAGTGTTGCGTTTGCACGCTAGATGTCACTACGCCAAAGAAGCATAATTTCTAATGCTCGTACATAAGTACCCTATTAAATTTCAACAAATAGACAGTGTTATTTTCACATTTATAATTTTAGTATGAATTTGTTCGACTCAATGTCTTTGCAAATCTATTTAATAGAGGAAACAGCTCATGTGAGACAAATTTAGAATTATTATACACAAAAGTTTATTGCGAGTTCAGACAACAAGTATACAACATATATACTAGTTAATTACAACATATATAATTATATAATATTTCTTGTTAATAGTGTTGTATCGTACCTAATAACGCTACCATATCTATTATTACTTAATGATAACTATAAAAAAAGTTTCTATAATTCTGCTCATGTGCATTGTTATTTAAATCAGATGGAATTGTTATTTTATTGTTAATTTGACTGTCTATAAATAGTTTTGGATTTCTTAACATCTATGGTCCGTTTTTAATAATCAAGATTTCGTTCTACATATATTGTAATGGGTAATTAGGTGTAAATTAAAAAAACTAAAAAAATGTATCATTGTTAATTAAAAATGCATTGCCCCGAAGACAGTTAAACGTTATTAGAGTGAAACAGTGTTAAATTAATATTTTCAAGTGGCTGATTTAGATAACATTGTCAAGACTGAATTTGCAAAAATATGTGTGACCTACCGAAAAATTAGTTTTAGATCTTTTATATTGATTATTTTTTACCAAGAAACATACAAAAAGTAAACTGCAACTATAATATTTAAAAAACAATTAAATATTTGAGCTGATCAGTTGATTTTAAGTAAAATCAGCATTTACTAGAAAATCAATGGAAAAAATAAAAAATAAAATTTGTATGTCACAAGTATGCCAATTAGGGAGTATTTTCACCTTGAGGACTAAGGGTTAATATAGGGTCTGGAATGAGTTAATATTATCAGTTTTTTAGATTTTAGATAACATTTTTCGGGATCCATTTGTTAGTGAAAAATGAATTTCTTAAATACAATTTGATACATTTCCTATGACCCACTGAAGGATCAGAAGCCATAGATTAAGGAATACTTTTCTTAATTTTATACACAGGTATAAAATTGACTGAGGCCAAAATATATAATGAAAACAATATTATAAGCAATATTGTCGAACGAAAACAATAATATATTTGATTTAAGAGTATATTTTTATATTATGCCAACGTTTCTACCTGTGTAAGTAATTAATAATATACATTATATAGAAACGAAATATTTATTATCGTATCTTGATCAGGTCATTGAAGTTCAATTGAAAGTAATATACAGAAGGTACTATTTTTTTTACTGTTTGTTGATTTTTCGCTGACTCACCAAGATCACCCATTATATCATTTTAATTGGAATATTTCACAATTCTAAAAAACAATTTTTAAACGAAATAAATCACAAATCTAAAAATGGAAAAATAGGTATGGATTGAGATAGTATATTCTGTTTTCGACTAAGATCAATGAACTTGAAATAATCAAGACATTTGATGTAATAGATTTTTTCTCTATTGTATCATTCAGTTGAAAGAAGTATCTTTCACGGTTGCATGACATCGTTAAAAAATCATACTGTGGTGTTGCATCTGTACAAAGAAAAATATTTTTTTATAAAAATACAATTCAATGAATATAAAAATCGATTAAATAATACCCCAATGGAAGCCAGTTACTAGATGTGAGGGATTTTTAAAATTCGTATAAAAAACTTTGATTTGATCATAATAATAAAAATTTAATATAAATTCACATTTTGAGATAATTCGAGGAAAAAATTTAAAATACTTTCGTAAATCTTTCAAATGTATAAGAAAAAATATTTCTTAGAGTTTATCGAATTATTATTCCAATGGAAGCCAGTTACTAGATGTGAGGGATTTTTAAAATTCGTATAAAAAACTTTGATTTGATCATAATAATAAAATTTAATATAAATTCACATTTTGAGATAATTCGAGGAAAAAATTTAAAATACTTTCGTAAATCTTTCAAATGTATAAGAAAAAATATTTCTTAGAGTTTATCGTTCTATTAACATTATACCGGGTGTCCCAGATAATTTTTCCAGCATGGGTGATCTCAGTATCTATAAGAGATACAGGTTTGGTTAAATGAGATGAATTATTTGTAAGAAAGGGGTGAGTATTATTACATCAAAAAATATTCAAAATTCTATGTGGTTTAGGCGGTATACCGAAAAAACTGAAAATTCGGATTTTCTTTAAATGGCTATAACTTTTTTAGATAGGTACTTTTTGTAGGTGGTTTCTTAACGCACTTTTTATGAAAAATTGATTGGTGTATTTAGATTTTTTTTATATCACTTTTAGTTTACGAGTTACGAGCCCTAACTTTAGTTTGTCTTATGGGCCACTTAATTGACTATAGCATATTTGAACGTGTTTTTTACTCTACTTTACAACGATATGTCACTTGCTATACTTATTAATAATTCATCTCATTTAACCAAACCTGTATCTCTTATAGATACTGAGATCCTCATGCTGGAAAAGTTATCTGGGACACCCGGTATATAAAAAAATTTGAATCCCTATGTATCGTAGTACATTTCTATACCCTGTTTATTAATTTAAACAAATTTATATCTGCTTTAAAATTCTGTCATTATTTATTACATACTTGACCTGATAATATTTCAAGCTGAATAGTATTTCTCCCAAAATTTATTTAAATCCAACTATTTAACTTCTTCAGTTCACAAATCATATTAAACTGAATATTTACAAACATCCACTCACAAATGATGTTTACAAGACCAAAAGACGTTATTAACATACACCCTCTTACAACCCGGTCATTATTCTTAATCCCCGCATCTCATTACAATAATTTTCCCATTAAACAAGCTCCCAGCCATCGTGGATCGAGATTGCGCTGCAATTTCCAACGCACGCTGGATTAACATATCTGATCTGAACCAATGTAAACATATTTCTAGCGCTGCACAATTTTATGAAATCAGTGTTTGACCGTACACGTTATATTGCATTTTCGTATCTTTGCATCGGGTGTAATGATAGTTTAGGAAGTGAGAATTTTTGTGTGGGATTATTATTTATTTTTCTATTATTAAATTAGCGAGTAGCATAGAGTTCTATATGTACAATGTACATATCTATTATCTTGTTCGAAGATAAATATGGTCTTTTAGTTGTATATTTATCTCGATAGTCATCTACAAATATACTATATAGCATATGTAGGTACTAGGTACATATAATAAAATTGATTTTTTTAATTTACATAACTATATAATTTGTACATTGTACATAAATAATAAAATGTAAATTGTACATCATTATAATTTAGATGAAAAATTGTTTTTTATGCCATATTTAAGTAGGTACTTAAATAATTTGAATTGTGAGTAATATAAATATCATCTTTTTTTAATTATTTTTACCTTCAGACTGTTTTTGATATAGTTATTGTCCTTTTTAATCAAGTAATTTTGAAGTCAATATTAAAACTATATTAAGACGAAGTTGACAATACTAACAATAAGAAAGAAGTAATTAACATGCTACCTATTATTATTAAATCATCATTGTTAAAAAGTGTTTAAAAAGTATGAATTAACTTACTTATTGTTAGAATGACACAAAAATATATTTAAGTAAGTATATAAGTAACTAAAATAGAAGCTAGTAGCATATTTTGAAGTTTTGACATTATACATAGGAAAAGGAAGTCTTTTTGGTAATAATTTATTGATCAGGTGTCCCATCGTATATATGAATAAGAATATTATATCTATTTTAACTGAAGATACGTATTTTTATATAACTTATAAGTAATACCCAATTAGATACTGGGATATTTTGAATTTAACGAATGTTTTTCTTGATACTGACTTGATTCACTTGTAGCATACGAATGTAAGATATTGATAAACAATTATTTGTATTTTTTGTGAAAAATTTGGGGTGGAATATATTTGTAACGAAATTAATAATTGTATCTGCCCATATAAAAAAAAATTCACTGATTTTTCACGATTATTTTGATAACGATAATCAATTATTAAAACCCTAAATATTAGTATTGTTTATGTTTATTTAAATTGATAAATGTTTTAAAATATATTTCGAATATACATTAACATAGCATGCAAATATAACTAATATAAATATTTGATCAAAATCTTTGCATTTGCAATATTTATGATTGTTCTATAATAAATAATTTATAATTTTGTTTATTATCAAATATGCAATATTCATTTACTCGATTCAGAACTACTGCCTTAATAATAATGTTTGATGAAAACGCTTCATACATAATTTCTATGACTCTATTTGTATGCAAACTCTATACAGTACTGTCCTCAATTACGTGAAAATCATATTTAAATGTAGGTATGTATGTATTTACAGTGGCGTAGGTAGGTGTACTGAAATATAGTTGAGTTAATTATATTATAAATAAAATTTAAGTAGATATCTTTAAGATGTTGTTATAGAAGGTATTTATTTTTATTGGAAAATGTAATTTGGTGTTTTATTTGTTAATATGATAGATTTTCCAATAAAAGCTGAAAAATATATTATTTTTATTTTTTATAACCATTCTCTTTTCGACCTAACTGAAAAGAGTTCTTTACAGAAAATGTTTTTGTAAAATTATAATTTAAATGACTTTTAAATAAATATTAGTTATTTATTTGGAATGAAACTGTATTCATAACTCAAAAATGATATTTGTGAGTTAACTCAATAGTTTACAACTTTACACCATACATAAAAATGGCATCTAATTAAAGGTAAAATGTAGTTTCAAAAAAGATTTGAAATTAGGTTGCTGAAATGGTTAGTACTATTTGATTGTTCTTTAAAGAATTTACAATTTTATTATTTACAAAAATGTCTTCTTGATTTCGCCCGTCGGTCTTTCAAAATCGGTGAATGTCCGAGCAACTGGTTGCTCTAAAAATAATTTTTCCTGAATACAATCTGGCCGTAAATGCATTTATCATAATGTTTTAATTAATTCAATTTTTTGGACTTTATACAGTCATACCATCATACCAAAAAGAGATATAAGTGTAGTTTTCATGTAAAAGCAGAACAAAAAAAATTGTACAGACTTCAGAAATATAGCCTACATATTTATAAAGTATTGATTATAATTTTGCAAAGAGTGGGTAGCATCCCGTTTGTTCTGTATGAGTTTTTATAACACGTTTGAGATATTTCCAATTTAAATATAAATTAAATTTTATTATATCATTTTTCCTCCCTATCTTCAATTAATTTTTTACAAAAAGTGCGTGAGCCTTTTCAACAATATTCAACAAAAATCGAGCAGATATTTTATAACTACTCGGTTTCATTATAATACAATTATATAAACATTACATGAAAACACCTTTTTCGTATCAACACTTTCCCAGATCTCTTAACATAAGCTGTGTTTTTTCTACCGACTAAAAACTTGATAATCTTGTTATTAGCTGTAGGTACTCGCACAATGCACTTATCTAGTATCTGCACAATAAAAAGTTTCTGGTTAGTACATTATTTATCTAATGACCAAGACATTATTACCAACTGTAAAATGTAATTTCTGTAATGTTCACCTACTTTTAGCAAACGATGTGTGGAGAGAATATGTACGGATTTTTCTTTTCTGATTAGTTTCCTGTTTTATGTGTCTGTTTATTAGTTATATAGATAGATTATGTGTGATATAACATTTTATGTGTTTACAATAATTGGTCTAGTTATGGAATTATATAGTTCAAGTGAAATCGAGTAAATTAAAGTTACATAATAATATATACATAATAACATTAAGGGGACACCTAAAAAATAGCCTGTTTTCAAATGCTTGTAACTTGGTCAAATATTAACTTTTTTATTCTCAAATAGAGCAAATTTACTCTACTTTATGATGGTCTAATTCGTTCCTCAACATCTTTTCATTTTTTAACTTTTTTTGTTATTTAATAAATTTAAAAAAACTGAATATTTTGAAACTTGACGCGGAGTGCATTTATGTAGAAAATGAAATTTTAAACTAATCTTTTTGTAGAGAATTTCAATACCTTGAAATATTAAGTTTTTTTCAAAATTTATTAAATAACATAAAAAGTTGAAAAATGAAAAGATGCTGAGGAACGAAATAGACCATCATAAAGTAGAGTAAATTTTCTCTATTTGAGAAAAAAAAAGTTTTGAAAAAATTTAATTTTTGACCAAGTTACAAGCATTTGAAAAGAGGCTATTTTTAGGTGTCTCCTTAATTAACGTGTAGAGTGTATTATAATAAATATAAAATAATTTCCGATATTTCGTGAATGTACCTTAATTATAGCCCAATGTATAAGAATAAAACCTATTTTTCGGTGTTAAAGATATCAAGTTAGATAGAAATAGATGCCATCACTAATGTAAGTTAGTTACGGCATTTGTTAGTGACAACAGTTTTTTTTTTAAATTCGATGCTTGAGTGGTTTTTCATTTCATAATCGGGTCCCATTTACCGAGAATTATGAAGTAAAGTTTCGAAAATTTTAAGACTTAATTATTTTTTATGCTTTTTGTAAAACGGTGCATATAATCATCACTAGTTTGGGTTTCTGCGATAGGGTATATGGGCCGTGGTACATATCAATGTATATAGAGCCCATGCAGGGAAGAATTTTTGTTAGGAAAAATTGCCAAATTTTGTAATATTTATTATAAAAGTTCTGAAGCGTATGAAGGTAAACAAAACTACGTTTTTCGTAAATACTTGTATCAAAATGATTGATTTTACGAAAAAAAGATAAATGAAATGTGGTAGGTATTTTCGAAAACTAGTTTTGTTATATAAAAGTAAATTAAGGTAGGTTCTACAGTAATCTGATAATTAAAATTTAGCAAAGTATTGAAATCTTGCATGACTTGCCTATACCAATACTTTTATGAAACGTGAGCCTTTTCGAAATAAAATCTTTTGTATTTACTTTTTTTTCAGCAAATATTTAATCCGTGTCTGAGTGTAAGAAAAACTCTTTGATGTAATATAAATTCAACACTACCAAATTAAGTTAGTCCTCTGAATTAACACACGAACCGGTTGGTTCCAGTTATTCACGCATGTCCAATAAATCTGTTTAAAAGTTTGACAATCGCGTCACCTGTAGCGCAGCAGTATTTTTTTTGCGAGTATCGGGCTTCCTCTTGCGCTGCTGTCTGTCATTCCTGAATGAGCTCAGAACGGTACTTGCTGTGGCCGGTCGTGCGGTACGCAACTGTAAACCGTGCATCGTACATTCACATACCGATATTGTACTACACATGATATGAGCTTCAGATGCCAATGTAACTAATAAAGTTGAGAGATACATACAAATAAAATAATTATAAAAAACCTATTAAACTCTTTACATAGTGTCGAACATGTCAGATATTATTATGAGAGGATTGATAGATAAGTTTAATAGACTACACAGAAAAAAAACTGTATTGAACCAAGAAAACCTTGTTTTGTATATAACGAAAACAATATTTTCTTAATATAAGAAACATACTCTTAATCCAACTATGTTATTCATTCGTTCAAGAATACTATAGTTGGTTTAAGAGATTATTGCTTATCTTAAGAAAATATTAATTGTTTTCGTAATATACAAAACAATGTTTACGTGGTTTGAGATATCCTTTCTACCAGTGTATTAGAAATCAAATTGAATCTATCTAATATTACCAGTTAGATTTTTATTTAATGTGTAGTAGTAACGCGTATAGCTTTTTGTTTTTGAAATTTTTGATGGGTAACTGCAGTATTTTTAAAGGTATTTTTATTGAATATCAACGAAAAAAGAGACCTAAAGAAATACAGTTTCTCCCTGTACATCCCAGATAGTAAGCGACAATTTATTATTATAAAATATTTTTTATTATCTGAAACTGTATAATAATATAATTTAGGTTGTGATGTTTGCAGTGTTTATCCATCAATTTATATTGGGTATCTTCAAACATTATTGCAGTTTCAGACTGTAAAAAATATTTTATAATGATAGGTTGTCGCTTACTATCCGGAATGTACATACAGGAAAAAAAACTGTAATTCTTCAGGTTTCTTTTTTCCCGTGTCCATGGTCCTTTAATAATATTTTGTTTGGTAATTATTATTTATTAAATATAAGGATGATTTTTTTTTAATAAAACGCATTCCATGTACTTATATAAATAGGGTGAGTCGGGAGGAATCTGTAATATTCCAGGAATGTATTGTACACGTGAAAATAATAATAAAAAACCCAAATTTCGTTATCCGATTTTCATTTGTTTTTAAGTTATAGCGTATCAACCAAATTTCATACATAATTACTAAAACTTAACAATTCTTATAATAAATGTTCAAAGATACCGCCATTCACATGTTTTCGAGCCTGGAACATAGCATACTACTTTATCCATTATTAGTACTTCAATAATTACTGAAATTTCTTTAATTTTTAATTACGCTATAACTTAAAAACAAATGAAAATCGGATAACAAAATTTTAGTTTTTTGTTATTATTTTCACGTGTACAATACATTCCTGGAGTATTACAGATTCCTCCCGACTCACCCTGTACATGTATATAAAGATATTAATGTTTATATTTTGTGTCCTTTACAAATTGTTCAATTTTAATTAAAATTTTTTTATGTTTGCTAAAAATAACATACATAATTGATTAAAAAAAATCGCGTCACTGTCAATTTGGCTAAAAATGGCGACGCTGTCATAACAGGAGTACAGGAGTATCTTTAGGGCACACCTCATTGTGATATTAAAAAAATAATAAGAAACAAAATTTGCTGTATAGATAAGTTATTATTAGATAAGTTAAATATATAAAAAAAATTATAATGATTTGAATAAGTATATGTATAATATGTTGTATTATGGTGCTCCCTGTCATTTCTTTCGGAATTTGAAAAATATTATATCCATTAAAAACCGGAATTAGTCATTTATATCATTATAACAAATGACAGTGTGAAATAATGTTACTAATTATTCTGATAATGAGATTTAAATAGTTCTACTATTGAGAACATAATTCCACATTGATGTACAATAATTATAACTACAAAAGAAACAACCACTATTATAATGTATGTAGTATTCTTAACGTTTTATCTATGTACTTTCTACAATAAAAATATAGGCATAGACCTTTATTTTAATTTCTATATTATATTTGATTATTGTTTTTCGATAATATATTTCACCCGTATAAATTATAATAAAGCATATTTTCTTTATTATCAGGTGTCACTTTTACATTTTAAACATATACAGGTAGATCTGTTTTAATAATCATTATATTGACACAGATATACATAGAAATTAGTAAAATAAAAGTAGGCACATATCATTAATAGCAGTTATTAAAGACATGTAAGTACCTAGTTATTATATTAATGACGATTTTTATTTCAGAAATATTTTTTTATAACTTTAATATGGATCAGAATAGGGACAATTTCTGTCAAGCATTAACTTCTATATAACGTATCTGTCGGTAAAGGAGAACATCCAGTTGACATCAAAATCTATAATTATTACTATCAAACTTTGATAAATATCATAGACATAGAAACATGGACTGCTCATTTTGTATTACCGTATAAAATGTGGTTCATATAAGTGAAGATAGAGATGCAACCCAACCGATACTATATGTTTTTTACACTCATTTTTAAATAAATATAAATATAGACCTAATATACGTTCTATCTATTTTTTGTGAAGACTCGATTTATGAAACAGATGCACAAAAGTATACCCTATTCTATTTCTTGAATAAAATTAATAATGTGTATATGTGATGTGCTGGTAAGGGCAGGTAATATCAGAGGTCAAACGAGTTGAATGACAGAAATTCTTCTGTATCTGATTCGGGTCATCTTTATTATAATGGTTGAAGAAGACAGAGTGTTTTTTATGCTTGTGAATAAAAATAAATAATATAATTTATATGTAGGTACTAGGTACAGTAAAATATAATATGTACATAAGTGTACTCGTATATGCAAATAAGTATATTTTATATAAGTATGTGATAAAAATTAATGAGGGAACGTATAGTAAGTTAAGTACATGAGTTACTTGGAATTAATTATAAAAAATGCAACTACTAAGAATCATGCAACTTAATTAATGTTTTAGGAAGAAATAAATCAATAGATTTGTCTTAATATTTCCTCATTTCGAGAAGTTTTTAACATACATATTTTACAGCAGATTATTTATATCAAAATAACGGTCGGAATTAAATTAAGTTTATATCTGAAATTCCTTATGAATTTGAGGTCAAAAAAGTAGACTATGAAATTTAAAAGTGCACAAGTTCTTTCATTATACGTATTAATAAAAAACAACTTTATTTATTTTTTAAAACGTATACAAAATTAATAAAAAAACAAACTAAAAATCTTGCTCACAATAAAAATGAAATCAAGTAAAATTGTTACTGTGGACGTGTTAACAATTCGGAATCCAATTTTACACCAATTATATTTTTTATTGGATACCTCACGTACAATAAAAGAGTTACAGGGTCATCACACAAGAAACAAAATTGCAAGATTTTCGTGACTGTTTTTGTGGAGGTTTTAAAAAAAACGGCCCTCCATGATCGAAATATGCGATATTGTTTTTAAGAACAAATATATGTTCAACCATTTATTAGAAAATAACCTCTGAACCTGGATTTAACAAACAAAACTATGCATTTTTTTTACTTTGGCTCATAAATTTTTAATTGAATGATGTAGGACCTTGTATGGCTAATTAAGCCGTAATATAATTAAAAAGAATTGAAATACGGCCGATTTAGCCGCTCCTCACCACTACTTTTTTGCCATAACCATTTATTGAAATTATTATTTAAGAATAATATTCGTTATATTAATAATAATATTTTTTCTTTATTTTGTATTAGAGTAGGAAAATATTCAAATTAAAAAAAATCGTTGTCAATAAAAAAAGTGTGTATTTCTATGTTAACTGCATGTTAAAAAAGTGTCAAGTGCAAGTAGAGCCTCGTGTATTAGTGTCCCGTACCGTATAGTTTATCAATTTATTTCATTATGTAAGAAACACTTAATTTGTGATCTTGGCGTCATTTTATAACATACTAGCAGATTCCCGTGACTTCGCTCCCGTTAATTTCGAAACTTATTACAACCTTCCATACGTGATAGGGAATGACATATTACATTTTCTTATATCGTTTTTTATTCATTACTTATAAAACACCGTAAATATCTCGGATCTTAGTTAAAAATAGCAAAAGCCCACCCCCTGAGTATTTATGATAAGTTTCAATTAAATACGAACAAAAAAAAATTTTTTTATACAAACTTTGAAACCCCGTTTTAACCCCGTTGGGGTTGTATTTCCAAAAATCTTTTCTTAGTGGATGCTAACATCATAAAAGGAAGGCACCTACGAAATTTCACGTTTTTAGGTCCAGGGGTTTGGGCTGTACGTTGATATATGAGTGAGTGAGTGGTTAAGGACAAATTCTTTTATAGATATAGATTATCTTATGTATTTTTATGATTTTTTTCGAAAAATTTATAAACAAGGATTTTAATAATAAAAAATAATTACATCTTTCAATTCTTTGAATTTCAAACTTTCATTTTATACCCCACTGGATCGACTCTAATTGTTATTTTTTCAAATTTCTGTACAAAACACAAGTAATAAACAAATTCATAATTATACATATTATGTACATATTTGTATTGAAAAAGTATAGTTTATTATATATTTTTCTAAATTATTCTAATGAAAACTATGTTTCAACAATAGATATATGTAATTGTATGTAAATTCTATTAGTACGTATTTCCAATTCACTGAATGCATAGCCAATAATATAAATATGCAAACAATATAATGTTGACTTTTTCCGCGAACATTAAATCAATTTGCATAAACTGTTCCCGCATGGAAATTTGAATATTTTTCGCATACGATCTATGTCGTAGCCGTGGTGGTACGTTTTTTAGGTTTGTATTAATTACAGGTACCTATGAACAGTTATATGTTTAATAATAAGTTATGTATATGTAATTATTAGATATTGATGAATTGCCCGGCGAAAAACGGATAGCACCTGTTGGTGGTCTATTTGTGTTTGTGAACTCATTTGAGTACTAACTGTATGTATGTAAATGATGAAAAGGGGCTGATTGGGTGATTGAATGTTATTGTTAAAAAATTATTTGTTCTGTATTATTTTTGTCATATTATTATTTTTATATTTTCCACTATATTTTACTTAATATAATTTATAAAGCCGAGACGAAATATTTATCTGCTTCGTTTGTTACTTTACTGTTTCTCAAATTACGTTTTTTCGAAAAAATAAAATCAAAAACATTTAAAAAAAAAGTGAAAGATTTTTTATTTTTTTGTACGTAGAATCAAGCCCTTAAAATAAAAATTTTGATTCTCATTAAAAAAAAAACACAAAATTAAAAATCATCATGATATTGCCCTCTCTAAAGTTTAAAATTCAGACTGAATAACTTTTGTTTAATTTTTTTTCCTGGAGGCAGTTTAATTTTCAAAATAAAAATTCGTAACATTTTATTTGGAACTTCCTGTATATAAACATAAATGTTTAAACAAACCATTTTTTTTAAATCATTTATGTTAAAATATTTAAAAATAGATAAAATAATTCTCGTAATAAAAGAACTAACACGATTCTATTTAAAATTTATTCCATATTTAATTAATACGCTATATCACGCAATAAATAAATAAAATATAATGCAATTATATCTTTAAAATATTTTTTATCGGCATTATTATATCATGTAGTTTAAAATGCAATTACAACACATATTCATGCATGTTAAACATTTCTCCCACACATAACAACAATACAAATTCAAAAATAGATCCATCGTTTACCGTTTAATTACTATCGTTATAATTACTGTTCCCGGTAAAGACAATGGGCCGAGATCAGGTCTGAGCTATTGTTTTTGCTACATAGGTCACGTAGGAGATCCAGCAGGCTATGGAAATGGTTGGTAGGAGCAAGTTCAAGTCCATGATCGAGTATGCCGTGAACGTGGTGTTAACGTTAGTTAATACCATGTATTAAAAGTTTTTTATGTTATTAATTAAATAGTATATTCGATAAATTTTTATTTACTAAAGAAGTGTTTTATAAGGCTTTTATTTGAGGCACTTATGTGCGATATTATAAAGAATTTGGTTTAGAATATACGTAGGTACTAACTGTACTAAATATATATGTTAGTAATTACATATTATTTTTTTTTACATAAAAAATAAAATTAAAATCGGATGAGAAATTGGTCGTAAAAAGATAAATATATTATGTAGATATAATGGTATATTTCTTGCACTGATGAAGATTATAATATGTAAAGAAAACATTGCCGTATCAGCGGGTGGTAACTTATACTCATATAATTTTACGGTTGTTGTTTTTTGACACCAACAGGTGTCTCTGCAGATAATGATATTTGTAACAGGAAATGTGGTAGTATAAAACTTTATTAATTTGTTTATTTATCGATAAAATCTTCACATTACCGGAAATGGATAATATAAATCAATACCGTATGAAGATCTCTTATTAATTTTTTACGTACCTATACAATTAATTATGTGTAATAATAAATAAATTATAATGTATATCACACTGATTTAAATTTATGGTTTAATTTTTGATAGAAATAACAGTGACTTACATACTTAAATATTCGAAAAGAATAATTATTTAAAGAATACATAATAAATAATGTTTTTTGGCAATAAAACACATAATTTCATTAATAAATAAGAATCTCAGGGGGGGGGGGGGGGGTAGAAAATTCTGAGGAAGAGAGGATAAAATTTGATATTTTACCTATATTAAATTAAACTAAATATGTATATTTTAAAGACAATACATCACTCGATATGTCTTTCGACTTCATAAGAAATCATCATTAGAAGTCTTATGGTTTCAGACTGTCCATTAGTCTAGAACCGTTAAAATCTTGATGTGGAATTCTTATGAAGTCGAAACAGGTATCGAGTGACATTGATTCAGTAACTAAGAATTACATTCCAATGATTTTCAATAGTTCTATAATTGTTTTTTTTACTTTCTTATACCAATGTATATGAAATATACATATAGTATAAGTAAGTATAGTAAACGCGATTTTTTTCGAAATCCGGTTTTTGATGGAATTATCAATTTTGACCTTCCCTGAATCCATACTGACTATTTTCGCCATGATGTCTGTGTGTCTGTCGGTCTGTCGGTCTGTCTGTCTGTCTGTCTGTCTGTCTGTCTGTCTGTCTGTAGACGCTGTAACTCAAATACGACAAATCGTAGAAAGGTGGAATTTTATACTTAAGATTGATTTTTGCCTGGGAAGAAAACCTCCTATTTTTGAAAACGATCATTCAACCGGAAACGGATGTTTACCTACATCGATTTTTGAATTTTTCGAATTACACTGAAACAGTGCGAATTAGAGAAAAATGACAATGTTGAAAATTGTAGGTAATATTATTATCTATAATTTATGTTCTATTCATTTTTTCGAAAAAACAAATTTAATTTTTTTTTTTTTTTTACTAAGTATTCGATTTTAAGTACATTTCAAATGGTTCATAACAGAGAAGAAATATCTGCCATGAGTGTCATGGGACTTTCTTATACGTATTACAGAGACTGTACGTGTTTGCTATAGGTATCATGGGTCTTTCTTATACATAATATTGAGAATAAACACTGTACACTCTATTTTATTTAGTTTGCAGTGGTCGCCCGGTGACATGACGGTATGAGTCGTGATCCGTACGGTCAAATCACCAGACAACCAGTATAGATTATTTTAAATAATGATTTTTAAAAAATTATTTCTGGCTAAATCATAAGTGTTGGAAAAAAATGTATGGGGAATTAATTATAGATAATAACATACTCGACATTTTTTATCTAAAACATTTTTGTCTTATTTCAAAAAATTCAAAAAATTACAAGAGTAACCATCCGTTTCCGGTTTAGTGATCATTTTAAAAATAAGGTGGTTGTCTTCCCAGATGAAAGATTATTATAAATATAAAATTACACCCTTCCATCATCAGTCGTTTAGGAGTTATGGTATTTTTACTTTCTTATACCAATGTATATGAAATATACATACAGTATAAGTAAGTATAGTAAACGCGATTTTTTTCGAAATCCGGTTTTTGATGGAATTATCAATTTTGACCTTCCCTGAATCCATACTGACTATTTTCGCCATGATGTCTGTGTGTCTGTCTGTCTGTGTGTCTGTCTGTCTGTCTGTCTGTCTGTCTGTCTGTCTGTAGACGCTGTAACTCAAATACGACAAATCGTAGAAAGGTGGAATTTTATACTTAAGATTGATTTTTGCCTGGGAAGAAAACCTCCTATTTTTGAAAACGATCATTCAACCGGAAACGGATGTTTACCTACATCGATTTTTGAATTTTTCGAATTAAACTGAAACAGTGCGAATTAGAGAAAAATGGCCAAGTTGAAAATTGTAGGTAATATTATTATCTATAATTTTATCACGTACACTGTTTACTGTCATTATTATGTATAAGAAAGTCCTGTGGCACACGGCAGATTATTTTAAATTGCAATAATATATTTTGACCATTATCTCGCTGAGTGGTAAAGCCCCCTCTTTGATTCAACACTGCAGTAGATTAGTAAGAACATCTAATGTCATATGGAGTTTAGTCATTACCATAATATCGAACGAAATTATAAATATTAAAATTTCATTTGGTTAATTCTCCCGAACATCATTAAAAATAAGTAATATGTGTACAATTTTGAAATATTTACTCCCTTAACTACGTTGACATGGTGCGTGTTCGTTATACAAACTTCCGTTAGAGGCAGGACATTCGCATTTCGTTTGATAACGTCAAGTCTGTGCTACAACGACATCATTATTTTTGATTTTTATTGTGGTTTCTTGAAGCGTAATAGTAACAGTATGGTGTTTTGGGGTCACCAAGGCATAAAATACAATCTCCGGCATGCAACTCGCTGATATGATCTAATAAAATTTGTAAGGACATCCCAGAAATAGAATATGTCGTGTTACTAGGGTAGTTTATTTATACTGGAAGCGATTTGACAAGATGAAAATCGTAAATAACAGCAGTAAACAAAAAAAGAATTTAGAAATTTCATTTGCTGTGAATTTATGTGCGTATAAAAATGTAATAGGATTTTGAAAATGTTTTTATTTAGTATTAATCTATTAAATAATATTATATATTGTCAACCTAGATAAAATATTTAAATTTTCTAGAGGGAAAAGGGGTTAGGATCAGTGAGAGACTTACAGCCCCTTAAAAATTAGTATTAAAAATTGTTAATATCAACAAATAATTACTAAGCGAATTTGGTGCGCCCCACTTTAAATCAAAATACTGTTTAAAGCTCACCAGTCCCGACTAAGGACTCTTTGGTTTCTTAAAGATTAAGTATTTATGAAGCCATTTAAGAAGAAATTTCTAATCTTTCCATTTTTTCTTTATTAAAACCTAATTTTTCTGTACTAAGAGTTGTAAAGGCTAACCGGACCAAATTTTTATCATGCATTTTTTTTGTTATTTTTTACCCCACACATCCCTGTTTTTAATAATGATTGATTGATATTGAAAAGCGATAGTACTCATTAATAGTTAACTAATAATCAAATTTTATAATTTTATTGCAAGACTTTCAGACACATGTTCCTCTAAAGTTTTTTTTGTTTAAAATAGCATCCTCAATCTATCGTTCATTCCATGTAAATCTGCCTGTATAATTTTTTGTTTGTTTATTAATTGAAACTATCAAACTCTTCACTTCCTAGTTCAAGTAACTACTTATTATATAATTTACACCCACATAATACTGATATGTAGGTACATATTACAAAGAGACGACGTGGAAGACAACGGCACGCACAAATTCTGCATCATCTCGGTCTATTAGTTGGCCGGAGGACGTGCATTGCGATGCAGCTGAGGAGTTATGTGCAACGGCTAATCGCAGACAGCCATGTGTATGGTTCAACGACATCACGTGGCCTTGGTTTCCACGGATTCCTAGATCGCGTTATATGCTATCTATTATATATCGACTAGGTGTATACATTCTATTGTTTGCGTTTGATGTGTAAGATTTTCGTAACGTTTAACTTCAGGGCGGTTAGGAGATGTGGGAATAATTCGTGATTGACCAAATTCTTGTGAGGTATTGTATGGAGTATAAAAGGTAACTGTGTATATAGGAAATTTGTTAAAATAGAAAACCGAAAAGTTTTGTTCAAAATTTAAGTTTTATATTTTGATAGGCAATTTAATTTTTGAAGGTGATACTTTTTAAATCAAATTATTGTTAAAATTTAATTAAAATAAACCCATTACATTAAACTACAAAAAAGTCTTACTGTTTTATTTCTTTGATGTTATATTGCAGACTATAGGCATGACAAAACTGTATATTGTAACGCACAATATTGTTTAAAACTGCTAATTTATTGATTTTGCCGTGCAAAATTGTTTTGAAATATTATTAAACAATAATATAGAATTTGATCCAATGCATTTTTTTGTGTAATGATTCGCACCAAATGACTTGGATGTCAGGTACAAATTTCCCTCAAGTTTGCGATCGAACCCCAAAGAAGTAATTATCTGAAAGGAAGACCGACAAGCAATAAAATAAGAACATTATTATATAACATATCTACACAAAAAATTTTAACTAATCTAAATATAGTAACAGGAAACTAAATTAATTTTAAAACTAATTAGAAATAATAAAAATAACTGTTTCAGTTTGTGTGGGAATTCTTCAAGACCAGATACTTGCAACAATTTTTACAAGTAGCCTAAAGTCTGTTTATTAGATAATAATATACATATAATGTTTGCTGTACAGTAAATTGAAATTATAAATATTCATCTAAATGCCTCTGGCGAATGAAACAAAAAAACGTTCTTATACATAAGATTGATTATGATATTATTGTAACAAAATGACTGTAATGATGCTTTTAAAAGATATAATAATATATGAAATGTTATAAGTTATCTTGATATTTATTATCATTGATTAAATTATAATATAATATTGTAGAGGGGAGTAAACAAGGTACTTGTCTCTTTCTGGTTTCGTGTAAATTGATACAATACTGTATTGTCTAATTATTTGCCTTTATTTCTGCGCGAAATTTAAATTCACCAATCAACGTTGAGGTTGGCACAGTGGTGGGGGCCCCTCTTGACGTCGTCAAATCAAGCGGTTGAATTACCAACAACGTCGGTAATACAAGCGATGAGTGTATATAAAATAAAAGGTTATTATTTAAAAAAATAAACTATATTTGCGGTTTTTGGTATTTTAATTGATTTCATAAGGAAGTAGTTGTTTTATTAGTAACATAAGTTCACGAGAATTATAAAAAAGTCGCCAATCAATCCAAAAAACAACGCGTTCAAGACCTTATAATGTTAAGTTATAATGTTTATTTTTCAGATTTTTACAAAATTTACTGTCTTTGTTATTTACAGTCACGTTTGTTGACTGATAACAAACGAACCAAGACCCTAATATATTTGTCTATTACATTCTTCTCCTTCAAGTACCAAACGTTTGTTCTAACAGTATTGTTTCCACATTTTGAGACTATTGAAGAACACGTCTTCGCCACTTGAATATTGCTTATTTATAACACGTTTTCACATATTTTCTCATTTTATTGTTTTAAACAAATATATTTATAGACCTTCTGTATCTGTATTATATGTATACATAGTTTGCTATATTTTACGATGATAACGCCATGTGTATACGATGCGAAATTGTGCAAAATGGAAATTTATGATTTGGATATTATTGTAGATGTAATGCTAAATCATTATATAAGACCAGCGTTTCCCAAAGTGTGTTCCACGGAAACATTCTTGACTCACGTGTTTTTTGATATTGCTTTTATTATTTTAACTATACGTTTGAATCTCATATTAAAGCATATGCCATATGCGGTATACAATGGTTGTATTTTGCTTGTGTGTTAAGTAAGAGCGCTTACGGCGTTACTCGCAGTCAGTAAGTTATAGTACAAACCTAAATCTTTTTTCATTAGGTTCAAAGTACCTCCGCCTATTGCGCTTTGATGAAAAAATTTCAGTCTATGTAGATCTTTTGTTAGAGAAATACAGAAACCACGATTTGAGTGACGTGTACGCGAAATTTTTTGAAACCGTGTTTTTTGCACGCACCCAAAAGGACAAAAAATGTCTTATGCAGCGGTGGCAAAGTACATTAAAAAGTCGAAGGCATTTGTTTAGAAGTGGGTGAATCGGTTTAAAGATTTGAAAAATGTCGGCGACTTTCCAGATCGTGCTTCAGTAGGGAAAATGGCTAAAAATGAGGAAAAACTGATCGTAACATTGTTTTAAAAAAATCGACATGGACTGAAACTGAAATTTTTGAACTTAAAAAGATTTAGGTTTGTATAACTTACCGACTGCGAGTAATGTCATATGTCATACACGGTCTTACTTAATTAACACACTACATGCCCCTAATTGTTAATACCGTCAAATGTTATTAAATAAAACATATTTTGGAGAGTTTATAACACAAGTCATCACTTTTTTTTATAAGAGCTTAATATTATTCTTATACAAGCAGGTCCGTTATATCAATAATATTCCTTACCCTAAATTCAAGTATCAAATACACAAAATATCAAATAACCCAAACATAAATTATAATAAAAATATCATACAGACAACATTAAGTGCACTAAACATTTTAAAATTACACCTTCAACTACAAATATGTACATATATAATATAAGAATTTATGACTGTTGCATTCTTCAGCCTTTTTAGAAAAAAAATCATCAAACAAATATATGTCAGGAGTACCACACTAAAGCGAGAAAAAACTTAATCAAATATTCATTCTTCAAATATAGATGAATATTTTTAAAATAAATACCGTTAGGTTAAAAAAACACACTTAAATGTCTGTCTGTACGTGATATGTAAATATTTGTTACCTTGTCTGTTGTGATATGAGATGTTATATGACTATCTTTATTTAGTTATGTTAATATTTGCAGTCTAGATGAAATATTTTTTAAGTAAAAGCAACATTATAACTGTTCTAGGACGATGGCTTTGAAAAAATTTACATAATATTTGGTGTAATAAATTTTAATGAGTGCATTTTAAAACATATGTTGTTTTAATTATTTGATGTATTAAGGATTGTTTATTGTTATTTAGTTTTAAATTGTTTTTAGTGGGAATATTTAGTATGGGTAAAGTATAACGGTTATATTATAAATGGCAGCTTAATATCATTAAATTTATAATTATTACTGAAATTTTAAATCCTAGTTTTGTTATTTGAATCAGTTCGTCCATTATGAAATAAAAATTATGAACATTTTACTGTAAAATGAAAAAAATTATTTTACTTATTTAAATTTTTTTGTATCTTTATTTCTATGTTTGTTATCGCTAATCTCAAAAATGTATTGAACTGATTTGGATGCAAATTTTACCATGACAGAGAGATAATCAATAAAGAAAAATATAACATAAGCCAAAAAAAATTTCGTTTAGATTCCATATAATGTGATTGTTGATAAAAAAACATGGAATGAGTAGCAAAATAAGTACTCAATTATTTAGTAGCCTTAAGAGCTATTTTTTCAGGCTGTTGTCCATCTAATTTGACGTTTCAACTCTTGTCGGAATCTCCTTCAGTTTCAGAATAATAATAATAATAATAATAATAATCTTTATTCTGTGAAACTGGCATTTACAGTTGTAGAATGCGTCAATACATTGCAAATAATAAAATATAGTTAAAATTAAATTTATAGTTAAGAATTAAAAAATTATTTAGGTGTTAAACATTAAATGTTAAAATTTAAAAGAGAATTAAAATTGTTGCATATTTAGGATCCTCCTAGGCAAATTCATTTTGCATTAAAATATTCTAACAAGCTATCAATCAGGTATTTTTTAATAATTATATATTGAAGAAGACTCCGACATGAGAGTCAAAACGTCAAAAAATAAAATAAAAATAATACGACAACGTGGCCAACAGCCCAAAAAGAAAGCTCTTATGGACAACGGCCACGAAAGCCTACAGTAATAAAAATACTTTTGGTGACATTCCGACATCCATCCATAGTAACTGTTTTTTTTTGTGTATAGTTAAAATACGCCCAATTGATGTTTGATATAAAAATATGCTCAGTTCACTGAAAAACAAAATCCAGGAAACAGTTTACATAGCTATATAATTAAAATAAAAAATCTTCATATAATTTGCAACAGTTTAAAATGAATTAAAATCTCTACAAAAAAATGTATAATGATAGATCATCTTCATCAGATGTAATTAATTATTGCTTTCAAATATTAAAAATACCGTGTGGGGTATCCGGAAAAGGTTTTATCAAAAAAACAAAACGTGCCTGATGTAATCAAATTAGTGCGAAATTATAAGTTTCTTTAAAACTCACTTTCGGTTTCGACCACGCAAAAAATTGGAAGAGTAATAAAAATAGCATGTTAACGTCTTGATTTTAAGATTAGTTTTAATAAAATATATTATTTATTACTGCTGGAAACACCATCGGTGTTATTATAAATAAATGAGAGTTTCTAATTGTATACAATTTTATATTGATCATCATAGGTACCCCTAATTATAATGTAGGTACAAGTAAAAAAGTACATACCTTCATATATTAATAATTCATCGCCAGAAATAAACTAAAAAAATGGTACAATTCAAAATTGATCTTTTCGCGATAAGTTACTCAATATTTTAAATAATTTAAATTTATATTTGTGCCTAAGATTGGTTTAATGCTGGAATGGGCTAAGAAAATTAAAATGGATTTTAACATAATTAAGGGGCCATACCAGTGTGAAATTAAAAAAAAAAATCAATTAATTTTTTTTGCCTTTTTGGAGAGTTTATAGTTTCAAGAATATTCTGTGAAAATTTCATGGCCGTATCTCTAATACTCTCTAAACAGCAGCCTTCTAAAGAGCGACCGCTCGCAGATATGAAATGGCCAGGAGCTGACGTTAAGGGGCCATACTAGTGTGAAATTTTCAAAAAAATCATTTTTTTTCCTTTTTGGAGAGTTTATAGTTTCAAGAATATTCTGTGAAAATTTCATGGCCGTATCTCTAATACTCTCTAAACAGCAGCCTTCTAAAGAGCGACCACTCGCAGATATCAAATGCCCAGAAGCTGACGTTAAATGCGTTTTTCTCGAAATGAGATTTTTCAAATTTGCTCACATTGTAACTCAAAGAGCAATTATCCGATTTACTTGAAATTTGAACTGAGTACTCTTGAATATATTTACTCTACGATGAACTAGGATATTTTTGATTGGATGAATCATTTTATAGGCAAGAAAACAGACTTTTTTTTCATAACTATGCCATTTTGTTAGATTTTGATATTTTTCGAAAATCTTAGTTCAATTTACAGGAAATACCTTTCAGTTTAACGACATTATTCCATTTTTCAATTTCAACTATTCCATCGTCCGGAATCATGGCCGCAGTGGAGGAGATTTTTTTTGGCGCCTCCGAAGACAGAGCATAAGTCGCATAGATATCGATATTTTTACGTGAAAAAATTATGGAATACACCTCTAATATAGCTAAATATATTCTCAATTTTCCAAAATATTTCATTGAGTATTTTTCTTCCAAAAAATTTCCGAAAATCACCCAAATTTCCTGCGTTCACACTGGTATAATAGCCCCTTAAGCAGTCCATTGCGAAACAAATGAAGCGCTTTTTTGTTAGAGTTCCGAAAAAAATTATAGGAACTCTTTTAGTTTTGCTCTGTCCGACTATCTGTCTTTAAAAAAAGACTTTTCTGCGCTTGCTACTGTAACTTTTCACCCAGAAACCGAGAATCATTATTTGTTATAAATAAATAGTCGTATATTAATATTTAATCATTATGAAGTGAAAATTTTTAAATTAATTTTTTGTTTTTGTTCTCTTAGTGATACGATCACATAATGAAAGAAATAAAGTAAAAAATGTATATGATCCATCATAAAATAAAATAGAACCATTAAATAACATCTTCTGATGGTATATCAATAAATCAACGGCGATAAAAAACGAAAATCACATTAAAAGAGCGGTAAAAATCTAATAACATAACAGTTTGAGTGCATTATCATATTAAAAAATAAATCAACTGACAGTTATTTGAAAACAAATCGACATACGGCTAAGCTTCACACCATACACTTAATAATCGCATATAACAGTAATGAAGAGCACATTATTAACATCTGATGGTCCATCATTATGATTTATAGATACATTATGTGTTTAGGCACTCATTGGTCATATGTTTTAGCGCACATGAGCAATACGAAGATTTGTATAATTATGTATAGGAAAATTGCAACACACAACTGTTGTTATATTATTGTAGATGGCGCTTCATGAGATTGAGATATATTCTTATAAGATAGTTGGCTGTGGAAATGTTGTTATATTGTTGTAGATGGCGCTTCATGAGATTGAGATATGTATATTCTAATAAGATGGTTAGTTGGCTGTGGATGTGTTGTTATAATGTTGTGTGATTATGGAAATGATAGTGGAAGGGTTTTCACACGTATTTTGTTAGATAATGCAAGGGAAAAAGAATGGCGTCAGATGTCTGCAATTTACCTTTTGTGTAGATTGAGTGGTCGTTTTCTTAACGGGGGGAGTAGGCAGGGGCGTTTGAAGGAAAATTCCCATGAGAGTTGTGAATAAATTCATAAAAAAAACTTAGGTTAGATTAGTATAATAATGTAACAGATTTTTTGGTATCTACGAAATTTTCATATTCCCGGCATTACTTATATATACTTATCATTTTTATACATACATGAAATGTACTGTATAAATAAAGTATAGTGATCACGAAAAAATCCTAACTTGAGATTTTAACGGAATTACACGTTTTGAGGGTCCCTGAATTATAAACAACCATTATCCCAATTACGTCTCTGTGTGTGTGTGTGTGTGTGTGTGTGTGTGTGTGTGTGTGTGTGTGTGTGTGTGTGTGTGTGTGTGTGTGTGTGTGTGTGTGTGTGTGTGTGTGTGTGTGTGTGTGTACGCTCTTTAGCCAAAACGGTAAGACTTAGAAACATGAAATTTTAAACTTAAGGTTCATGTTTAATTACAATTTATTAAATTTAAGCAGCAATACCAACCATAAGAGAAATTATATAGAATAAATAACAAAATAGAAAATGAAAACTTTAAATAAAATCTATTCTTGTTTAAGATCAAAATTCATAGAATAATAATTTGTAATTAATACAAAATCATCCAAACCTGCAAAAATTTGCAAAGTTCTGTAAAAATAACAGTTGATAATCATGAAAAAAAAATGCTGGACAATAGAATGTTTTATTTTCAACAATAAATTGATCTAAAAATTGATAAGTATAAATGCGATTTTCAGTCTAAAATTGTAGAAAATTGATGTGCAATATAGATTTTTTGTTAAGTCATATTGCAGGGGGGACAAGTGCTCCATTTGCCCCTTTTCTTGGGAGTTTGTATAGTATAGACTAACACTAATAGTAAAAATCCGTATTCGAATTAAGAAAAATTAAAAACAAGAAAAAAATATCCCTAAAACCCTAATTTTAGTTATTTTTCATTACAAAATAAGCTTGCGTCAGCGCCTCTAATTTAACAGTGCCCAAAGTCGGAACTGTTAAAAGCTTACAAAGAACAGCTATCTTCCGGTTATAAATAAATGCTAGGCAATATGTTTTTTTCGTGTAGTTTAACAGAACGTGGCACGAAGTTAACTGTTTTGTAAGGACTATCGGTGTGTGACCCCAACAATGAATTCGTATTTCCTTTTTACTAATTCATGAGATTCAGAGAGCTGAAGACAAATTGCACAGAAAAACGTTTTCACACGTCTGTTATTTAGACTGTAATACAATTCAGACAGTATATTTATACCACTATTATATAATTTTAGCGTGTAGAAAAGAAGCTGTAATTTATTTTGAATTACATTTTTGATATTTGTATAAAATGTTGGTTCACATCGTCACTAAGTTGTAAATTATAATAGTATACTGAATATATACTGAATTAAAATTGTTTACTTATTTTAAATAGATTAATTTTCTTTACTTCAAATACCCCCTCCCTCCCCCCTAATACAGTGTAGGCTAATAAAAATTTATAAGACATCAATAATAAAACTATAAGCACACAAATTATTATTCTGCTATGAAAAGTTATTCGAAAAAATAAAAGAATGCATGAATACGCGTTCTTACTATCTTAAACTTTTTTTCTCACTGACACAAAGTCGAAATGTATTTTCAAATTACTATTCTACGATATAATTCCTCAGTCAAGAATGAAACTATTTTTAGAAAACATCGAATAACATAACATAGCTGTTATGAATAACAAATAAGTTTACATAGATATATGAATAAATTTTATTCCTTCATTAGTTATTCAATTCTCACCAAAACAGATTTAAATATTCACTTAAAACTTTATATGCTTATTCATTGTAAACACTTACATTTACAAGAAGGTATGAAAAGTTGTAAACATTCCTTTAAATAACAGTAAGTATTGTTGTAATAATACCTAGTATTGTTAAATAATCTATTATACTAAAAATATAGCTAACTTATTGTGGGAAAGTGAAGCTACATAGTTCTAAAAAACTGTTATTTTTAAACCAGTTATAAATTAAAGTATGATATCTTATTGCTAAATATGAAAAAAAATACTTGCATATTTTATATTTAAACGTGTTCCTTTCTTAATTTGGAAGTTGATAAGTCTTGTCCGCGGCTTCAACCGAGTAGAATTCATTTTTTTGAGTATCAGAAAATCCTTAGTGAGAGCTTAAGACACTGGTTTAATTTCATGTTTCTAGGTTTAGGGGTTTAGGCTGTGCGTTGATGAGCCAAAGAGTGAACGAGGATAAATTTCATTAAATTTTAAGATTCTGTGTTAATTATTTTTTTATTTGATGAAGTGCAAATTATTAAAATTACATCAAAATTTGATCGCGTTCTAATAGTATTTAAAAAATATAAAATATCAATAATTTTTGAATTAATAGCATGCCTGAAGAGAGTACAATTATTATAATAGCTGTATTAAAATAATTGTTTTACAATCAAGTAAGACCCGACCATAATAAACTTGATTTTAATTTTAAACTGAAAGTGAAAACCAGTACTACAACTACAATTATTATATAAAGTCGTTATAAAACAATAATAACAATGATTACACGTGTTCTTTTCATCTCGTTTGAATCTAGTGTAAGTATAATATATGATTCATTCTTTGTGCAGTTCATTTTTCAAAAACACTTTCAATTATTTTTATAATAATTTTTTTTTACACTTACCTATTTATGTAATGAAGAGATCAAATTGACTAATTTGTCACCAATCTGCAAATAAAAATGATCAATGTAAGTATAATTGTTATAACAGATATCAAATAACAAAGTACAATGTAATAATCAGAACCTGAATTAAAATATGATTTGGGTTCGGTTAGGCTTCAGGTTCCCTTATGTTTCGGGTTCCTGTTATAATAAGAAATTTTTCAAAATAAAATTCATTGTTATTATTATAACAGTACTGAGTAAAGATTTTCAAAATATTACTGAAATTATCAATATTTGTTTTATTTATATTCAGAATCAAATATAAATCTAATTAATATTGACCTATTAAACTCTTCAGTGAAATTTGCGGTTGTAAAACATGATGGTGGTGAATGGGACCAACTACTAATATAGATTTAAAATATTGACATTCTTTAATTGTGTTTACTTAGACAGAATATCTTAATTGAATTAATTACGGACAGAATCTGCCAAGTAATGTGTACTCAGCGTCCCGTTACTTGATTAAAAGTATTTCTATTAGCCCGTCTCATTTGCATTCCACAGCTAACTGACCCAAAACATACACACATATGTACATGGCCGTCCGTAGATAAATTTTCAATGGGAGTGGGGAATCTCATTTGTTACCCTTTATATATCTAGTTTTTCAAATAAAATGTCTGATTAAATAATACATCCTTATGTATTATAAAATGCAACGTCTCTCTATTTGTCTGTCTGTCCGTTACTGCGCTTATCATTATGGAACCACTTATACGATTTACGTGATTTTTTTTAAATCATAGATATGTTCTTTGCCCAGGTTTTACTATATTTTTTTATTACGTTAGGTTATATTAGGAATAAAAGTGACGATAATACTAAATCAAGTCGAAAAAAAGTTTGCCGCCAGCGCGCTCTTTCGTAATACGTTAAAAAATAACATAAAACTACGTGTATTGTCATTAAATGTAAAATCTTATGAAAAATATCTTAATATGTTTACTACTGTATTTAGCTGTTAAATGATGAAAAGTTAAACTATCTATTGGCTTTTTATTTATTGCTCTACGCTTATTAGTTCAGGAGATAAAAGCTTTCAAAGTATGACATATTTCGTTACATTCGTGTTCCCTGATACTCAATTAGTTAAAAATCTACAGAAGTAGTTGGTAAACCTGTATGACAAACAAACGTGAATATAACTGAATATGTAATTATGTTTATTGACTAACAGGGCGTAATGCATTAGGTATATTGTTTCAATCAGTCTGATATGAATAGACTTCATTTACATGCTGTACATGCGCCTTGTGTGCTGATACATAGCTGATAAAAATAATACAATTATAGTCACGGAAGAGTATCGATTAAAAAAATGTGTATAGACTATACCTAGTAAATGTTGGTCATCATATAGGTGTGGTGATAAATGATGTTATGAATAGTTCACTTGTTTGTACAGGGGTGAAATATTAACGGGAAGGGTATATCGGGCTGAAGTACGGTGCCTTAGAAGTTTAGGTACAACAAATTGGGCTGCGATTTGTTATATTTTAAGTGGAATAATGGATCATGACTCATGACCTACTAAATCTTTTAGAATACGTATTTGTAGGAGTATTTAGGTTTAATTTTTAATGGTTATTACGAATATGGAAATGAGTCATTTATAAATGCTTTGTTGTTTTTTTTAATGATATTTACCGTTAGTATTAAAATACTATCGATTTTTCATGCGCACAAGCGTTTCAGTTTAATTTTTTTTTTAATTTTTGGCGAAAATTTGACTTTTATCACTGATTATTGTTCAATTAAATAGTTTTTTTTAATTTCTAAAGATAATTTGTTAACATTTTAAATCCAGCAATAACAATATATAGTTGATTTCCTATAATTATTAGGTACACAGAAAAAATATACTGTAAGAATTACAATTTTTTCTATCTATTCTGGAAAGTAAGCAAAACCCAATATTTTACTCTCTGAAACTAATAATGTAATATTAGGTTGTAATGTTTCCCTTTAATTTAGAAACCTCATGAGATACTCAATATATATTGATGAATAAACAATATTTTTTAGATTTTCTAATTTATAATTTATACTAGCTGGACTAGGCACTTGACAAAAACTCGACTCTAAATCAGGGTCTGGCTGGCTTACATGTAAAAACAGTCCTGCTAATAAAATTCGGAAGCTAAAACAATTAAAAAAAATTTGTCAAGACATACACCAGTGTATGCCATAAGGGTTCCGAAGTATATACTACGTGGACTGTTTAGAGCAATTTACAGGTGCATATTTGAGTTAAAAATAAATATAAAAAATAGGATCATATTCTATTAATTCAGATCTACATTTTGACACCCCAAAAGCCTAGATATGAAACTAAAAAAAATTCCATGACGCCCATTTCTATTTTTCAAAATTTGAAATGATATTGTTGATTTTAGTATTTGTCGTTACTAGTATTATAAAAACCCCATTACCAATTTTTTTTCAGATTTTTTGAGTCAGTATTTACCGAGCTAGAGAGGGGTGGACAAATTTTTGTTTACTTGAAGCCCCCTGTAGGTGCCATTTTTGATTTATAAAAAAAATAAAAAATACTGTCATATTCTACTCATTGAGATCTACATTTCGACACCCCACATGCCCAGATAAAAAAATAAAAATAAAAAAATGTATGACACCCCTCCCTTTTTCTCCAAAATTTGAAATGATATTGGTGACTTTAGTATTTGTCGTTGGTAGTCTCACTAAAGCCTCGATACCTAATTTTTTTCAGATTTTTCGAGTCAGTAGTTACCGAGTTAGAGGGGGGGGGGGGGGTGGACAAATTTTTTTTTGCTTGGAGCCCCCTATAGGCGCCATTTTTGATTTATAAAAAAAATAAAAAATACTGTCATATTCTACTCACTGAGATCTACATTTCGACACCACACATGCCCAGATAAAAAAATAAAAATAAAAAAATGTATGACACCCCTCCCTTTTTCTGCAAAATTTGAAATGATATTGGTGACTTTAGTATTTGTCGTTGGTAGTCTCACCAAAGTCTCATTACCTAATTTTTTTCAGATTTTTCGAGTCAGTAGTTACCGAGTTAGAGGGGGGGGGGGGGTGGACAAATTTTTTTTTGCTTGGAGCCCCCTGTAGGCGCCATTTTTGATTTATAAAAAAAATAAAAAATACTGTCATATTCTACTCACTGAGATCTACATTTCGACACCCCACATGCCCAGATAAAAAAAAAAAAAAAAAAAAAAAAAAATGTATGACACCCCTCCCTTTTTCTCCAAAATTTGAAATGATATTGGTGACTTTAGTATTTGTCGTTGGTAGTCTCACCAAAGCCTTATTATTATTATTACCTAATTTTGTTCAGATTTTTCGAGCCAGTAGTTACCGACTTAGAGGGGGGGGGGGGACAATTTTTTTTTTGCTTGGAGCCCCCTGTAGGCGCCATTTTTGATTTATAAAAAAAATAAAAAATACTGTCATATTCTACTCACTGAGATCTACATTTTGACATCCCACACGACTTGGAATACATTTTTTTTGGTTTTTTGAATTTGCTTTAAAGCCCCCTGTAGGCGCCATTTTTGATTTATAAAAAAATAAGAATAAGGATCAAATTACACTAGCTTGGTTACACATTTTGATGTGCCACTTGCCTTGGTATAAAAATAAATTTTTTTTTTGGGTGTCTTTAGCTTCTTAGCATCCCCCCTAAAAAAATATTTTTCGAAAATATTTGTACATATTTTACTAGAGGGTGTTATTTTACATATTCTGTCAAAATTTCAAGGTTCTAGCTTATATAGTTTACGAGCTATTGAGCTTAGAGTGATTAGGACGGACGGACGGACGGACGGACGACAAAGTGAGATTAATAGGGTTTCTTCGGAACCCTAAAAAGTGTTATTTACTCTATGAGCAGACAAAAATGTTTAGTTATATTTAAAAGCAAGAGATAAATTATTGTTTTCATTCAAAAATATTATATATTATTAAAGAGAAACAATCAAAAGCAGTGTGATTACAAATATTAAACAATTAATTATCTTTTAATATTAAGAAAAAAATGTTATTTTTTGACTCAATACATTTTTTTCTGTGCAAGGTATCGTAATTATATATTAGTTCTTTTTTGTTTCAGAACCGTTCACATATTGGCAAGTTAGACAGGTCTATTTGTAAGTAATAATACTTCAATTCATTGTTTTAATGGAGCCAATAAATAACAATGCAACATCGTATATAATAATCAACCTATTAAAAACGGTGTACAAATTTTAACGAGGTGCCATTTACAAAAAAAAACCTTAGTAAGATTGTTTTCTAAATGTTCAATGGACTAGCATGATTGAACTGATTTTGGTTTAACAGTTAGATCAATTATCTTTTTCACAATTCAAGCTGAGACGAAAGTAACATGCGATGTTTTTTCTTTATACACGAATCCAACAATGTATCTTTTTTGTAATGAATAAATGTAACTGTAAATGATATGTTGTGTTGATGTCTGAATAAATACAATTGTTGTTTGTAAAGTTATTATAATTTTTAATTATTCTTAACTTGTGATCAGTCGTGTGAGGCGCAGAGCAATGTATTTATGAATGAATAAACCATTATGAATTCTTGTTATATCAGAATGAGATAATTTTTTATTAGCTTGATCCGTCACTTCCTAAAATTGTAAGCAAATCTTACAGCTCACTCTTTACCCATTTCTAATTGTCGTAAAGATTTGAAACTTTGGAAACTTATGAAATTCTGGTGACACTACAATAATTATATTGTACCACCAAGCTTCTTTGATTATATAGGTATATAGGATGGCCCTAACCCCATCGCGTTTGGTCTCATTTGACTTGTCTCAATGAATTTTTTTTTATAATTCTATTTTTTTAATGTAAGGCACGTATTATACTTATCAAATTTTAAAATCTTATTTAATTTTTAATTATTAATTTTAAGCTCAATTTATTTATTGATGAAAATAAAACAAGTTCAGTTTTTTTTTAATTTGCTAATTTGTACTGATTTGGATTTTTTTTGTTAATAATTATATTTTTTTGAGCATATTGTTCTGAAATAGGATATTAACGACGTTTTGTTATTCTGTTTTGCTTCTTTTTTATTCTATGTGTATATAGAATATCTAAGATAGTTTTTTCGTTAAAGTAAAAAATGAAATGTTTAATACAAGCATTAAGCATGTGTAAAATGCAATATTTTGACGATAACTTTGAATAACATTTTATCACATATATTACAGTGTACATGTTTAGGGCTTATTTATAGACCAAAATAACGCGTTTTTTTTAACCAAAGATCGTATACCAATACATCGAGAATAGTTTATGATTGACATAACCTAAAATTCAAACAGAAATGCATGTACGTATTTTATTTGTATAAACCTCAAACCAAAAATAAAAAAAAGTGCTCAAATGTATTTACAAAGCCACTAAGGTGTGAAGAAATACAAATGTTATCATTACCTACATATATACTAGAATTGTGGTATCATTTACTGTAATTGACGAAAATTTGTTCTCGTTATTTATTTTCTTGTTTGTATAATGTTTTCTGTGATTTTTTTTGGAAATGGAATTTGACAAAATATCAATTATGATTTTTAAAATTTAAGTAGATCTTGCTAATAATACTTAAAGGAGAGTCGTGAGGTTCAAAAATTGTTTAACTTATTATCTTTTTATTTGAGCTTGAAGTCTTGGCATTTTAGGACGCCGCGCCGACCGCGCTGGCCGCTTCGACCGCCAGACACGCAATACTGATGTGTGTATATTATTTTCAAGGTTAAAAAAACACACATCAGTATTGCGTGTCTGGCGGTCGAAGCGGCCAGCGCGGTCGGCGCGGCGTCCTAAAATGCCAAGACTTGAATCAAAAAGAATTGTGTTTTATAATAATTTCTGAGACTTATGCGATTACTCTAAAATTTGCTGTAAATAATTGATAATATAAGACATAAAAAACTTTAACTTTTAAATTTATTATCATCATGAACATTTCAGATAAAAATGTTTAAAATTCCTGCATATATGTAATTACTAACATGATATAAAGAAAGATGTTATTCTTTAATGAATAGAAAAAAAACAGTTGTAAAATTACTAATGGAGATAATAGTATTATTATCTATAGTTATTTGTATAGAACTGATTTTGGTGTTAATTATGTCTAGATAATACGAACTTCTCCGGCTTGATTTATACAACTGTTATTTTTCCTTACAATTAGAATGACATGCAGCTGCTATTTATATAATTCATACACATATGTACGCATATTATTGATTTAACGGTAAATAATGAACTGAGAGAGTAACCGAAAAATATTATTGATACCTTACTCGATTAATAACAAATATAAATAAACTATGGCGAAAAAGAATATAATCTATATTTATTAATGTACTATTATGATATGTATCTATATAATCAATTATTTAATTGCAACGATGATACTAATCATACCGAAGAAGAAATATAACTCTTTACATGCAAGCTTAATTAAGTTATATGTATACACATTAATTAAAATATTGTTAAGAGAAAAATCTGATATTAATAATACATATAAGTACGGCATATGTACTAGCACATATGTTAATTTAACACAGACAATGCGTTATATACAGAATGTATGATTATCTGCAATTATAAATGTGTGTAAGTACAGTACATTAGGAAACATTAAGAGTAAATAACATTGGTATAAAAAGTCAATAACACTGTGTACAAGTAAAACCGCAATATACTATATAATCATTGTAGCATCCGCGAATCGAGTAGAAAAAAAGTTAAGCGGGAAAAACAGTCATAAATAATAATAATATTATTTTTGTTACCGGTTGTAAATTGAAAATGAATTTAATGTATTTTTTTAGTATTGTTATTGTACTTTTTGTTTGTGATTTAAAATAAAGATTGTATGTTTAACTCAAAATAATTTTATGTGCGGTATCATAAAGGAGTTAGCATATTAGCAAGCTAGCAAGTATTTTTAAATGAGGTATCAAACCAATGTGACAGTTTTCTTGGTGTTTCATGAAGACTTTGACTAGTTTCACGTACGCGTTGTAAGTAAACACCAACGGTATTAAAACTGTTACCAACTGTATTACAATCAGTTGAGGTGTAGCAAATTCATAGATACTGTCACAAAATTAATACCTAATTTGAGAGTGCTTGCTAGACTGCAAATTTTGCTACCCCCTTTATGATATCGGACATTAGACTTTAAGAATATGATAATAATGTTTATTTTATAATTGCATATTCGTTGAAAATTCGTTAACAAATATTAATAAATATTACTTATAAAATTATGAAATATATAATCATAAAAAAACATAGGTAAATTTGTTTTTTATAAACAATTAAAAACCAAAATTTTGTACGGAAAAATATTCAAACTGTATAAAATTTTAAAAAAAGCTCCAAAAGCTTTAATTGTGACCCGACTTTACAATAATTTTTAAGAATTTTTCAGATTCATTTTTCGGGCGGCTATCATGAAGGCACAAAGGCCTAAGTTTTTCAACATGACCTTTCAAAATCTCAATTTTTTTTTTATAAAAATGATTTTTTGTTAATTTTTTCTCAAATATCAATAATCAATAAATTCTATGCTATTTTTATTTTATTTAATTGTTAATTTTGGACACTCTAATGCGGTGTTTACACCGAAAAAACAAAACAGAAATATCTTTTTAAAATACTTCGTATTTAAAAATGTATAGGGCTTAATGCTTTTTTGTCAAAAAAACACCGTGTTTCTGTTTTGTTTTCTCAGTGTAAACACCGCATAAGAAAATTCCTTAAAAAACCGTTCATTTTCGATACGTTCAGATAGATGTGACCTCTGAAGTACAAATACAAGAAATAATAAAAAAAACATATTAGAAAAGCATAAAAAGTTAAATGATATACCTATAAAAATTACTTTTAGTTATTTCAAAATGAGTCACAAAAAAACATTGATGTAATATAGGAAGTGTATAATGTAAACAAAAATAAAATAGCAAAAAATAACCAGTTCAGTCACACGTAAAGGGGCTTATCAAGTCTGCTAATGTACTCAGGTAAGTATAGTCTACATAAAAACCCGATCGTGTAATAAAATGAACTCGCGTGAACTTCCAAGGACGTTGTATATATATAATTAGTTTATTTATAGAAAGCAATGAACTTGCAAACGCATCTTTTGTACTTGAATTTTTTGCACTTTTTATCATGGACAAGTTATTTCACATAGACGCCTTTTCTCGTAATTTTAGTTTTTATACTAAAAATAATATAAAACCCATAATTTATTATCAAAATTATTATTAATTTTTGAAGATGTAGGTAACAGAAAAAATCCAATACTAACAATAAGAAACGAAGAAAAATATTTCTTAACAATCACTCAATTTCTAAAGAAAGATTATTATTTGACGTGGTAACCTTTGAACGGTCCAAAATTTTTGCATGCAGAATCGAAATCTATATTATTAGTATAGTTCAATTTGTTATATCAATAAAAAATATACTATTAATATAATTAATTTTATACAATCGTAGTGTTTATTATATTGCTTTTTACTTTTTAATAAAAATTTAGGTATCGAATAGAAAAATGTATTAATTATTGAAATGAATAATTTGTATAACATTAAAAAAAAACTGATATTTACGAATATAGTCAAAATTCCGTGTTATAAAAATTAAATCAGCGTTTATCAGAAAATGGTCAAAATATATCAGTTATCATGGTATAGTCATATTATAACTGTAATATATTCATCAAATAAACGCTGTCTATGTGAACTATCTTTTAAAGCCATATTTCAACATTTTGTTTAACATCTTCATTATATCATCTAATGATTAGTTGTACAAGCATGCATAATAAATATTGTGTTTCTTTGTAGATGTTTTTCGCGTTTCCAGGAAGTGTAAAAAGCTTTAGTAATGGATTTGTATTCTAATCATTTATAAAAACTTTTTTCTAATCAAGTAAAAGCTATTTAAAATAAATTGAGTTTTCAGAACTATTCCAGTTATTTAAAAGATATAAAACCTTTATTTATAAAAAAAATCATTTAATTTATAAAATAATGTTCAGTATTATAAATAATATAATTTGTTAGAGAGAAAAAGTTAGGTTAATGCTATCTGCGAGGTATTAAATATAAATTACTAATTAACTACGTGTTAAGTAGAAATCAGCGATTTTAAAAGCACTGGTGACAAATGTACAACATAAAATGCATAGATTTCACATAACTATACATTTATTACCACTGCTCTAAAATCCTGAGCATATTCATAAATGTTTAACATCTCACAGATAACGTTAGCGTTTGCTCTCTCTACTTTATTTATATAAAGATATTTATACAAATTAATTCAAGTAATAAGTATATAATAACACCATATTTTGACGTATGTTAACTAGCATACTAGCATGCTAAAGAAACACCAAAAGGTAGATAAACATATTTCAAATTCAAACATTTATCATATTATGTATTTTCAATTAGTTTATACATACGTTTGTAAACATATCTTATGGAAAATTAAGTTCAAGAGATATTTATCATCGTAGGGATTGGAAAAAAATCAGAAGTCTTAAAACAAATACAATGCTCAATCAAATATAGATTAAAAAAAAGATATACGAATATATAAACATAAATTTTTTCGATCAGTTTTTTTCCTATTGCCCTGATATTTAATTATAATAAAAATAAAAACAAAATGAACGATTATAACTTATAACTTTCTGTTCAAAATAAGTAGAAAAAAAAACAATTGCAACGAGTTGAGAACTGCTGTGATAGGTAATAATTTTCAACCATGCATATTCTAACACCCAGTTTTGTCGGTCTCTCCATGAAATTACCTTCCAGTATAATTATTTCTGACCGTTGATGAATAATGAGACTAGGGGTGGTTTTTTATTTTCTATCTTTGTCTCCACGTTACGGTATTTGATTTCTGGTTAGTCTGTGATTTATAGACATAGATAATTCATCGCTAGATTTAATAGATTACAAAGATTAGTCTCAGATTTGTACAAGTTTGTCAGATAAATTAATATCGCTGACAGGCGAAAATGTGTTATTATTACTTCGGGATTTGATATGTTTTTTGACGTTTGGAGTAATAACTGGAATTTCGGTTCTAATGAAATTTAGTTTGTGTATGAAATATATTATATTAAAACTTAATTAGGTACTTTGATTCAGTGGTGCACTTAAAAAAATCGGTGGGGGGGGGGGTAAATTTTTATTTGTAATTATATGTATTTTTTATATATGTATGTGTCAAAATTATTAAATTAAAAAATGCATATTGACCAATTCGTGAGAGAGAAAGGGGGGGACGTATTTTGCAAGTTCGGTTAAAATCATAAAATAAGACCGTAAAAAGCATTCTATAGCTCAAAAACCATTTTAAAGCTTGGAGCTTTAGTTTATAATTTATAACTATTTTAGATTTTTTTCTATTATACCTCCCAAAACTTTTTCCTACCCTTGGTTTAGAGTATTCGAACATTCACCGAATTTGAAATACACAATACTGAAGCCGCAGTTAAATACTAGTAAATAATACAATAATTCTCGGCTAATATAAACACACATTTTATCTATGTATATTTAATGTGAGGTAGGTATTGATAAAATGCATTATGTGGGTAATGGCATACATAAATAATAAATTTCAATGAATGAAGCGAACGTAGAAAAAAAATGTTGATGGCAGCATGAGAGAAAAACAAAGACGTATTTTTAGCTTGAGTTGCTAATGGACAGGTCTAGCGCATTGCGAGTAAGATATTAATTAGAATCATTTGTATGCTTTTATCTTGGAACATCCTGTCTATGTTGAGATTTTTTACTACGGTGAAGCTATGAATGAAATATTTGATAAATAATGTCCGATAATTGCTTAGACTCAGTGGTGGTTCGTAAAGATATTATACGGTATTTATGAACATTAATTTATAGCAGCGGAAGTAGGTGTTTATTATAAATTGCCAAAATAATTCCTTATTAATTTATTAATCTGGTTTACGATAATGTTCATTCCATGTATGTACATATAGTTAGATTGAATCTATAGATACTCATATATAGTAAAAGTTTTGACAGCCCGATTCGATTTCTGATTGATTGAAGTAGCCAAGTCGTATTTTCTGATTTTATCAATCAATATCATGAAATATACTACGTGTTATTACATAATGTTGTTAGAAATAATAAATAATACAAACATATAAATGCATTTTTGAATTAATCGTTCCACCGCCGGTTTGATTAAAAATGGCAACGCTGTCATAACTCTTATTGGAGCATATCTAATTGAATCTGTTTCTAGCGACCCGTCCGCGGCTTCATCGAAGATATTTTCATTTATATATAATTTATAAAATCTAATACCATGTGCGTACTGTTAATCTAGAAAATTTTATAGTTAATTACCTATGAAACTGACTCATTTTGATTGCTTTAGATACGTTACTTTAGAAGTTATGAGATAATCTTTGTTGTAAGAACTACTCTGAAGGAAATTTTTTAAACATCCTGTAACTCAGAGGGTGTTAAAGATAGACCCCCACTTCCCGCACAATTTCTTACTCACAATGAGTCAGGGAATCAGCTCCTAAAATATCTGTATCCCAAACCGGACCAACCTGTTAATAAAATATTATTTATAAAATTACTTGCAAGGAAGAGATTGAAACTTAAAAAAAAGCGATGTGTAAATTATAAATAGAAAACCGCAAATGTGTTAATAAAAAAACTATATGCGAGCCACTGAATGCGGCAAAACTATGAATGAAATATTTGATAGATAATATCTTTGACCTATGTGGTAATGTAGATATTCAGTTTTTTGTACAGTTATTCAGAATGGTCGAAATTGATTTTATTTAACTATATTTATAGATTCTAATACTAGCATATTTCATGTATTGAATTCTCTGTAAAAAACTTTGTTGAATTATTGAAATAAAAACATAATTTTTATGTTTATAGCATCAAGCTGAAATAATATAAATTATATATGACTATAATTGTAAGACCCAGTATTAAAAAATATGCTGTCGAACAAATTAACAAAATATTTTTGCAAAGTAATACAGAAAAAGTTAATTGTCAAATTCCATAGATAACATACCAAACTTCAATTGTATTACAAATACCATGTTGAAAGATTTTGGTTGGTTTTTGGTTGAGACCGAATTCTTTATAAAACAAGTAAGAGAGTTAAACAAACATAAAAAGATAGAATATAATTGGAGTGATAACTCAACGGTAGGATGAGTGCAGAAACAGAAAACATAGAGTTCAGTACCCTCTTAGAGCAGATAGTTGTAATTGGCTGACGGTGTATATTGACAGCTCTATATTATCTTTTCTAAAAACATTTGATATAGAGTTAACTAAAGAAATACTTTAGTGTCTATCTCTTTTTGATTGTGCTGAACTAGTGCAATTATTGCATTAGCTCTAATTGAATTTTTATGCATAAACAAAATTAAAAGATTCGCTATATGCTAGAGAAAAAACAAGAAATATTACGCGGCTCGTGTAATTTCTGGGAAAATTAAAATAACCTTTCTGAGTAAGACCAAGTTTTGTAAATAACTATAAATAGATTATAAAAAGCTCCACCTGTGATCAAATATATCATCAAAATGAAATCAATAAATTTAACGTTACGAGTAAAAAGATTATGCTCGAAATGTTGAAATTGATTGTACTTTAACGATATCTTTGCTTATCATTAAAAGATTTTGAAGAGAGCTTCTTATAATCTTTTACTTTCTTATACCCATGTATGAATATGAAATATAAATAAGTATTTTTAGTTATTTACAAAATTTGGCTTGTTCATGAATTTTTTTAATTTTCCTCGATATACCTCAAATTGGATAACAATTACTGGGCTATTAATTTTGAGTAGATGTAAGTATAACTTAAAAAAATATAAAGACCAGTGTATAGGCTATATCGCGTGTTATATAGGAAATGTACTGTTACAAAATGTAATTACCTATTAACAGATTATACTTTTAAACATCTATTCATAAAAAAAATGTTTCGTTTGTTGACTTATCGTAGGGGACGAAAAAAATGTTGACCATTACAAGGTGTATATTTGTATACCATATATTTCATTCCAAAAAGCGACCGTTTCACCGCGCCGCTTTTAAAATACGAAACGCACGTTGCACTCACTTGGATTGAATTACATATAATATATAAAAGCGGCGAAAAACCTTCCCGTGCGTTTGTAGTCTAGAATATGATATTCTGTATTTGGCAAGATTTTTTCATCTGGAACATTCAATTTTAATTTTTTTTATTGTTTGTGGAAGTTTCAGATTGAAATAAAGTTTGCAAAGTAGTTAGTGTGATATAAAAAAAGCTATGTGATATATTATTCAATAGGAGAGCTTTAGGGTCGATCTAAATTATTGATCTGGTCTCACTCCAATCAAATATTTAATAAACAATAAACAATCAAATCATTCACACTACACAGGTAGAAAGGTTTACTTGAACCAAGTAAACCTTGTTTTGTATGTATAACGAAAACAATATTTTCTTAAGATAAGAAATATATTCTTAAACCAACTATAGTATTTTTAGACGAAGAAATAATGTAGTTGGATTAAGAGTACTTTTCTTAGATTAATAAAATATTGTTTTCGTTATATACAAAACAGGGGTTGAGGAATTGAAGTAAGTAATCTAACCGGCTATAAACGCCGTGCGATGAAAGAAACTTTAATACCGGGGGTATAGCTGAGCCTAGCACTAAAGCACAGCTGTACCCAAGACCGATGGGTACCATCTACGGTTAGATAGATGGTATGTGATCTTAGATTGCATCCTTCACGAGGTGGCCCTGTTGAAACTAAACCCAGCGGATCTAGACTGGGAAGTCGATAAACATCCCCCCAGCCCAGCTGTCGTGTCGTGGCTAAGGGCCTACACTGGGGCAAACGGCGCCGGCTGCTGACTAACCTAGTTATCGAAGCAGTCGAAAAATCCTGCATCTTCCTGGCCTGTGGTCATGTTTCGCAGGATAGGCGGATGTGGGGGGGTCTTGGCTTAATCGCCCGGACCAAGAGGAGTTAACCTCAATAAAAAATCCTAAATCTCACGGTAGGAGGCCAGGCCAAAGGGATGCGTGACTGTCTAGAAGATCAGTACCTACTGGTTATCCCTTGGGGCACCGGGCGCACCCCATTGTATACAGCCATTATTTTTAACTAGTTCATACTCGTGGGAATAAACATGGATAAAGAACAACCAGAAACAAAAAAACTATCCCCCATGGAGATATCTGAGGCAGACGAAAGTCAAACCTCAGTAACCTCCAAGGAGGAAAAAATAGAAGAAATAGGGGCAAACCCCTCGGGAACACAAACCGAGGTAAAATCCCCTCCAAAATCAAAACCTGAGGGACGCATCTCAGGGGCACAACGCCGCAGGATGGCAATAGAGGCGGCAACAGCAAGAGGGGAGCCCATAAGGCCAAGGAAACCTAGGGCAAACCGTCAACGGAAGCCACTGGAGACAGGAAAAGACCCAGCTGATCCAAGGAAAAGAACCCGTACTGATGGGAGTACACCATCACCATCAGTACAAAGGGCAGCGAAGAAGATCAGAGAAGGGGACGATAGGACAAAACCCAGTACCTCGGTACAGGGGCAGTCCTATAGTCAAACAATATCTGCCATAAAGATGGCAGTAGCTCTGCAAACCTATCCTGAGGGCAAACTAACCCCAGAGCAGGCTAAGCAGATACAACAGTCCCTCACAAGAGAAATTTTCAAATGTGAGGCAGGTACTGGACCACAATTCACAAACAGCTACGCACATGGCGGCGTACTGTTTGTGTCTTGTGCAAACAGGAATGCGAAAGAGTGGCTGGAAGGTAAGCTACCACAACTCCAGCTGTGGGAGGGGGCCAACCTCCGAGTAGGAGAGGCCAAGGATCTTATCAAAACCTCTAAGGTGGTTGTGTGGATACCCACCGACCTAGTGGAGGCTAATGATCCACCCAAGATCCTCCAGCTGCTGGAAACGCAGAACAAAAACCTGGCAACAGGGGAATGGCGGATCATATCCACCAGAAAAGAATCGCAAGGTACTACCCTGGTCCTTGCGATAAACGAGAGTTCTCTGAAGGAGCTGAGCAAGGTAGGGTTTAAAGCCTATCTAGGATTGTCTCAGCTAACCTTCAGAGTCTCAAAAAAAACGGAAGAGAAGACAGAAGATGCTGCAGGTACTTCAAGTAAACCTGCAGCACAATAAGGCAGCTTCGGCTGCCTTCTGTCAATACTTTTCTTCGGAAAGTATAGACGTAGCCTTGATCCAAGAGCCCTGGCTGTTCAGGGGAAAGGTATCAGGCTTAGGAACCACCAAGGGTAAACTAATATATAACAGGAACCTTGGAAACGTAAGATCATGCATACTTGTCAGGGAAGAACTTCATGTTTTAAAACTGACAAATTTCTGTTGTAGGGATCTAGCTGCCGGTAGTATAAAAATTCAAACGGAAGGAAACCTGAAGGAAATAATAATAGCCTCGGTATATCTTCCGTTTGACTCGCCAAATCCGCCACCATCGGAGGAAATGCAGAAGCTAGTGGACCACTGCAGGCAATCAAACCTGCAGCTACTAGCTGGTATTGACTCCAATGCACATCATGCAGCATGGAGTAGCAGCAACAACAACAAAAGGGGTGAGTACCTATTTGATTATATTATTTCTAACGATTTAGACCTTCTAAATCGAGGTAATAAACCAACTTTTATAACAAAAACTCGAAAAGAAGTTATTGATATAACAGTAGCAACCTCCCGTATAAGCTCTCAGATTACTCGATGGCATGTGTCAGAAGAACCGTCGCTCTCGGACCATAGATATATCCGAATGGAAATCAAAGACATTGATAAGCCAGCCTCGGAATATCGAAATCCGAAAAACACGGACTGGGAGAAATACAAACAGGACCTACAACTAAACTTAATTAACGTAAAAAATGAAATTAAGGATAGTATGGATATAGAATTAACCTCTGTTCAATTACAGGAGGCCATTGTAGATTCATACTATAACAACTGCCGGGTTGTGCGTAGATCCACAAAAAGAGAAGTATGTTGGTGGAACACAAATCTGGCAGAACAAAGAAAAAGCACACGCAAGTTGTTCAACAAAGCGAAAAAAAACAGGAAGATGGGATGAATACTACCTCTCCCTGACGGAATATAATAAACAAATCCGTAAAGCCAAAAGAGATTCCTGGAGGAACTTCTGCCAAGAAGTTGAAAACACCTCTGAGGCAGCAAGACTCCAGAAAATTCTGGCCAAGGATCCTGTAGAACCAATTGGGACAATATTGAAACCAAATGGCAAATACACAGAAACGGGCAAGGAAACCTTGGAGTTACTACTTCAAGTACACCTGCCAAACTCAAATGTAGCATTACCTGCAGATGAAAACCAGCTTGATTTTGTAAACCCCATTATCAGGGCAACAAAAAGAGACTGGCAAACTGCAAACAAAACAATAACCCACAATACAACCGAGTGGGCTATAGATTCATTCAAACCATACAAAGCGCCTGGTCCTGATGGAATTATACCCGTGCTGTTACAGCAAGGGAAATCCATCATAATGCCAAAACTTTGTAGACTTCTAAGAGCAAGCCTAGCAACGGGATACATTCCCACAGCATGGAAGCAATCTAGAATTGTCTTTATACCAAAACCTGGAAGAGACCACTCTCAGGCGAAGGCATATAGACCCATCACTTTAACATCTTTTATGCTAAAAGTGATGGAAAAACTGATAGGAAGACACATAAGGGAAAGCTTACCGAAAGGAAGCCTTTTCCATCCCCACCAACATGCCTATCAAGTGGGGAAAGCATGTGAAACAGCACTTCACCAACTAGTGGGAAAAATTGAGAGTGCAATCAACCAACAGGAAATTGCACTAGCGGCCTTTATAGACATCGAAGGAGCTTTTGATCATACCTCCTTCGAGTCAATGATAGCCGCAGTGAGAAATCGTGGAATAGAAGACACCATATGTAGGTGGATCAGTAAGATGTTACACGACAGAAAAATACAATCAACTGTATCTAGTGAGACGATGGAGATAGTAGCTGCCAAAGGATGTCCGCAAGGGGGGGTATTATCACCTCTACTGTGGAACCTAGTGGTAGATGAACTCCTAGTCAAACTAAATGAACAGGGCTACTATACCCAGGGGTATGCTGATGATTTAGTAATACTAATCCAGGGAAAGTTTGACGACACAGTCTCAAGGCTCATGCAAAGAGCTCTTGAAGTTGTGGAAACATGGTGTGCCAAGGAGAACTTAAGCGTAAATCCACAAAAAACGGCACTGATACCATTTACAAGACGAAGAAAATTGGATGGGCTTAGACTACCAAATTTCTTCAATGAACAATTACAAGTGAGTCAGGAGGCTAAATATCTGGGTATAATCCTAGATTCAAAGCTAACCTGGAAATCACAGATACAAAAAACCGTAAACAAAGGAAAAACAATTCTTATGGCAACAAAGCGAGCACTGGGTAAATCCTGGGGACTTAAACCAAGCATGGTATACTGGCTATACACAGCAGTGGTGAGACCCATGATTACCTATGGATCGCTGGTATGGTGGCCGAAAGTTGAACAAAGACAAGCCAAACTGGAGCTATCTAAAATCCAGAGACTTGCCTGCGTCTGCATCACGGGAGCGATGAGAACCACCCCAACTGCAGCTATGGAAACCCTGTTAAGCCTGCCTCCCCTAGATATTATTATCAAAGGAGAGGCGAGGATGGCGGCGTACAGGCTGGAAATCAACGGGAATTGGCAAACCACTACCAACCCTGGACATACCAGGATAACGGTATCCATCACAGACCCATTATTAGAAATGAGAAGTGATGTAATGCCAATAAGGCACAACTTTAATAAACCCTTTAACATCCAGCTAGACTGGAATGAGGGGCTAGTACAAAGACGCAGTCAGGAGGGCAAACTTGTATGGTATACAGATGGATCCAAAACTGACAGCGGCACTGGTGCTGGAATATATGGGGAGTCCCCTCAGTTTAATGCATATGCATCTCTGGGGAAATGTGCCACAATATTCCAAGCAGAAACTCATGCAATAGATGTTTGCATGCAGGAGAATATACACAGGAACTATCAAGGTAAAGATATCCTTGTTCTGACAGATAGTCAAGCTGCACTGAAAGCCTTGGCTAGTTATCAGTTCAACTCAAAACTGGTCTGGGATTGCCTACAAAACCTCACTACCCTGGCAAACCACAATAGGGTAACCGTTATGTGGGTGCCAGGACATAGAGGGATAGCAGGTAATGAAAAAGCAGATGCTCTGGCAAAAAAGGGCTCAAAAACAACATTTACAGGCCCTGAACCAGTATTTGGAATTACCAAAAACACTATTCGCAGCTGGCTAGCTGATTGGACAAAAAGACAACATCAAAACCACTGGAATAATGTAGAAGGTCAAAAACATAGCAAAACCATGCTAAATAAACCATCCAGGAAATTAACGGATGAAATACTAAAACTAAGTAGACAACAAATTAGGCTAGTGACAGGTATGATAACCGGTCACTGTAACCTACGAAAACACATGCACACAATGGGAATCTATGACGAAGAACCCATCTGCAGACTATGTAATGAAGAGGACGAAACAGCCTCCCATATCATATTCGACTGTGAAGCTCTTGCTCAATGGAGACACACACTCCTAGCAGGAGAAAACTATCGAGAAGCTCTAACAAGAGAAAACTTGGTGGAAAGGATGTTAAACCTGATAAGAACGGTAAACCTTTTCACTGAATGAGTGAATTGATGAAGAACACAATAAGCCAAAGGCTGCAGTGTTAGAGGCATCTAACCCTCATCATCAATCACAACCTAATCTAATCTAATCTAATCTATATACAAAACAAGATTTTCTTGGTCCAATACAGTTTTTTGTGTGTGTATAGGTAACGCTCAGATCTCGGTCCAATCACGCTCTAATACAGTCAATATTCTATGCTGAATATTAGACTGGAGCGAGACCGGATCGAGACCGACTAGCTAGTCTAGATCGACCCTTACTATACTAAACGTTAAAAAATGATTGCAACAGTTGCTAAAAACCGCAAAAATTTAATGTAGCAAGTAATATTACAAATTTTTATTGTCTTCTGAAAAATGTTATATACATGTATCTGTGACATAGCAGATTTTGTACTTAAAACGATGATACATTGACTACATTAGGGATGAGAAGCTACATAATTATTTGTCTGAAGAAACGAAATAAAAATGGTTACAAAAGAAGTTAAACAATTAGTTAGTCTCACGGTTTAAGGGTTTCAAAAGGTAATCATTTTAAAATATAAGAAAAAAAGTACAATGCATTCTTCTAAGCAAGCGTCTTTCAATTTCAAGGTCTACTTTGATCAAAAAATTGTTCGGAGAACTAGTTTAAAATGCAGTCTACAGCAAAGAATGCAACTAAACATTTTTTTTATGATTTGTTTGCCAAGTGCAGATCTATAAAAACGACTTTTGTTGTTTTAAAACCAACCGGTGCTGGCCAAGTGAATTCACTTGACTGAATGCAAAATTGTGTCAGATTTATGTTTTCCGGCTTAATACATAGTACATAAAAAATTCACACAGTTTAAAATGCGTGTGTTTTTTTTATTTGTATAATAAAAAATACGTGGGAACTATGTATATTAATATGAATTATTTCAGTCCAAAAATAAATAAAGCATATTTAAGAATATAAAAGATTTTTATTTTATATATAATAGGTGCACGTACTGTTATATTATTTAATACTCAATGCTTACATAACATATATTTTTTTAATAGGAGATAAATGATGCATGGGGTTTTCAGATTTTTATTTTATTTTAGTAGATATACTTTGCTGGTTATGGCTCATAGAGTAATACGTTTTCTACAGAACGAGTTAATTAACAATTTTAATACGTAAAGAGTGTTCTTTCAGTACTTTAATATTTATGCCCGGTTTCACGAACAATAGGAATATACGTATAACAGCTTAAACATTTAACTATGGATTTAACCGATCAGAAGCTTTAACTGATTTAAAAGAGATATATTTTATTCAGGAACTATAGCGTATGCTAGATATATTTTCTATGTAAACTGGATATTAAAGAAAATTTGTATGCTTTTATATGTGAAAAAATAGCATTGATATGGCGGAATTCATAAGTATGTTGAAAAAATTGTAAATAGTCCCTGTATAGAATAATGATAGATATACATATATCACCTTTTGATTTTAGTTACGCCTTACAATGGGGATACATGTGGTGGATCGTATCCTTGCAAATTACACCAAATTTACAGAATATATAGGTAAATAGATATAGTGTTATCAAAAGTAAATCTAATACTTATATTTTTAATTTCGATTTGTTGTAAAAACACGGTGTTCGTATTTTGTTAGTTTGGTGTTAAACAGACATTTATGTTTTTTTTTATAAAAAGTTGCTGATATTTTTGCGGTGAAATGATATAGAGAGTACTAAAAATATTAACTGAAGATTTTTATTTTTTATTTATATCAATTATTATTAAAAAAAAAAAGAATTTGATTTTATCACAACAATAAATTAATTAAAAGATATATATTGTATGGTCTTTTACACAAAACTGACAAAACATCGAATTTCTGTTTTGTCACTTCGGTGTAAAAAAGAACTTGTTAACATTAACAAAACTTGAGATTGCTAAATATGTTTTTTTTTGTAACTTTTATTCCTTCTTGAAAATTTTTATTTTATACACAGAAAAACTTTTTTAAGACACTTGTTAACATTTTTAACAATCACTAAAATTAATTGTAAAATAATACAACACTCACCTATTTAAAAACTTCAGGAGCAAAAAGTTCAAAAATATTCAACACAATCTACACAAATTGCACATAAAAACACAAAACGCACCAAGAACAACCCCGAATTTTTTATATAAATAAAATTTTACAGTATCTGACACTACGTAAAGTCACTAATTATAAAAGAAAATGACATCCCATCATGAATGGTACCGGCATCCAAATGAATATATATTTTCGTATTCACGGTACTTATATCTGTTCTCAGGCCGTTGGCTTAAGTCATAGGAACGAGACAGAATGATTTTACTCTATAAACTTAACTTAATTCAACGAGTGATAGAAAAAGAGAGAATATCGTTTTACCGTTCGATTGTATAAGCTATCTGTTTTTATTTTGAACAGATCGTACTTAACTTAAGTCAATTGTATATGAAACAAAGACACGAGATAGAAACTGTGTTGTACTTTGTATATATTTCTTTTTTTAATATGAATATACTAAAATTTATTGTATACAACTAAACTATGAGATTTGACTTAAGTAAGCTTTAAAGAAGAAAGAGAAGGTAAATAGAGGTTCTATGTGTTAGTATAACTTCATCTTTTGTTATTAAAAGTATATGAATTAAACTCAACAAAAATTGCATTGAGTATATTAGAAAGAGATACAATATGTTGGTTTTGAGTTAAAACTTATATACCAGTACTTTTAATTCTGTACTATATGACTTAAAATTAGTGCAAGAAAGAGATGAGTATACCTTTTTCAACTGAATCGTCAATAGTCTATATTCTTTGATAAAAACCGTAGCAAAATAATTAAAATCTTAACATGTATTCATTAAAGTGAGCTGGGTATTGGGCATATGTATGAGTAGAGTATACACCAGTCTTTGTTTATCATAACATAGATGCATGTTTTGGTACAGGTGACATACTGTAAGTACTGTTAACTTTTCTGCGTGAATATGTATGTGTGTATGTATTTGTGTGTGTTGAATCGTTGAACACATTGCGTATGTTTTTATTTGAAAAATAAGATACATGTTCGTACCGGTGTTTTCGTTTGTTTACATAATTACGGTGTATGTATGTATATTATTTCAACGACTGTCAAAATAGGTTTTCTTTATTACCTTACCAACGAGTTGTACTAATTTGTTTATAAAAATGGGAACGAAGGTTATACATATATTCAGGCCCGGATTTACCATGCCGGTAGTGTAGGCACGTGCCTAGAGCGGCAAAAATTAAAGGGCGGGAAATTTTGACGGAAACTTTGAAAAAAAGGTTACCGATATCAAAAACTTTAACTTTTTTAATTTTGAAAAACTTCTCGTACCACACGGAGGGGGTGGCAATTTTCGCAACTGCCTAGGGGCGGCAAATTTTTAAATCCGGGCCTGCATATATTAAGAACGTTTTAGAGTGTTTAGAATTAAATAGGCCTTAGACAACAATTAACTAACCTAATGTTTGATAGATTCTTTTGTAGCTGAGGTCTATTAACTATTTTTGCGACTTATGTCTCATTACCCAAAAATGATTACGAAACTATTTTAAAAATACATGTGAGATATTATCATTAAATCTAGAGCTATGCATATTGCATATACTTAAGCACTTTAATAAAAGTATCTCTTTAGTTACAAATAAATGTACTTAAGTACCTCAGTCAGAACAAATATTTGGGTTCCCCATTTTTTGCTGGAGTGCAAAAAAAAGTAATCAAACATAAATACATTTTTTGGTTCTTTTCTCAGATTGAAGCCCCACCCCCCTTTCATTGGGGCCTGTAAAATCATAATTTTAAGTAAAATTAATTCAGAAAGTACTTATGTTTGCCGTTTTTTGGCAAAATAAATTGTATACCTTATATTTGATTAAAACTATTGTTTGTAATAAAAAGTATATCGATAAATTCACATTTTACAAAGTAATTTCCAATCTTTGTATCTATCTGAAATATCGTTAGTGCGATTGACAGTTGTGTTATGTTGTTTTATATATTTGTACAAAGTATTTTCAATCAGTGCGCAATTCACAGACAACATAATCTCTTTACTTCTTCAAGAGATTGGAATTCGCTTTTGCTGAATATTATTTTCTTTGTAACACCGAGAGTAACATTAGCAAGAATATATATTCCGACTGATACAAACATAATTGTAAAATATATACAGAAGGGTTCTATCTTGGGTTCTATCCATCAACGTCGAAAAATTTATAAAATTAATACAACAGAGATAGCTGTGAGATATTTCGTTTCACGAGGTTGTAATTATTTCATTTGCAAATATGTGATATTACACTTGTCGCTTCGAATAACGTAGGCATCGGTAATTCAAAATCTTCTAACAACGTCAGCTAGAGGGGCACCCGCCACCGTGCCGACTTTAACGTTAGTTGGTGAATTTAAATTTCACGCAAAACAGTCACGGTAGTACTGTGGTAGGGATAGGGGAAGGTCGTCACATGGAGCGTTAGGCCATTCGTATCTCGGAGCGTATGTTAATAGGATGGTCGTCGTTTAGAGATTTGAGTGTATAATATTATTCCCCCTACCACTATAACTATTCATAAATAACCCAAATTTTTTTTACAAATCTCTTAATTGACCAAAAGCTACAAGTTTAGTAAAATGAATCGATATTAATTTCGATTTCGCCCCACGAGAAAAAAACCATGCGACATTCATCCCGCAAAAACCTTGGTTTCAACGATTAATTTATTGTATAAGCAAACATTTATTTGATAAACGCATACTTATTATATGATATTATAACTAAAAGTAAAAAAATAATACAGTAACTCATCGGTATTGAAATGATCTTGTCTTAAGAAAAATTCTATAAAATAAATATATTTTATCGTTTTGCAAATAGGTTTCTGAAAGAGTTGAAAATATAAAAGATGCAAATAAAGTATCACGCGCTAACATTTTTCAAATCCTGACATAAGTATGCATTTTTGCATTTTACATACCTACATATATTTATTTACCATCGAGCACAAACAGGTTCCTACGCAGTCTGCGCTAGTTTTGTAGTGAACTCATTGATATATCGCGTGCCATAAACACACAGATTACTTATACCTTATCTGGTGTAAATAGATACAAAACAGACCTACATCCATCCAGTTATATAAGATATATATGAATAATATCTCATTACAACACGTGACTTATTTATCTATTTCTCATAATTTTCTTGAATAGTGTGAATCGATTCAATTTTAATTTAAGAATTTAATTTTAAACAAAAAAATATCACTTGCTACAAATAAAAGTGTATCTATTTCCGGTAAAACCGGAAGGCGTATTAAAAGGACATTTAAATATGTCTTAAGGTTTCCGCTGTAATTTTGATATGGATATTGGCTTCTGGATGTAAACCGCGTCAATTTGGTCGTGTTATCGGCCAACGTTTCGTCACACATTGCAGTGGACATCTTCAGAGCTCTTCTATATAAAAATGCATTTTTAGAGAGATAATACGATCAAATTGACGCGGCTTATACCCAGAAAGCAGAATTCGTAAATTTCAGTAGTTTCATCCATTCCATTTTAAAATCATTCAGCTAGTTTGCCGGACAGACACATAGATCGCCGTTTTTTAGATTTAGAAGTCTTAAAGCTTCTTTTCTTTACACTTAAAATGGCGGCCTGAAACCAAAGAAGAAGGAGAGGGGGTAAAGATTAATGTTTTTTTAAATAATAAAAAAAAAACAGTAACTTTTAATCTGCCTTACAATTCCCAACTGGCAAAACGCGCCATTGACTGTATTATTATAAATAAATGCTAATATTTGTAAGTTTCAGGGTGAAGGACCTTTCTGAATACGCACCTGGAACAAATAATGTATTTCACGCGTTGTGATTTCAAATAAGATGACAGTTATTGAAGATTCTAACGCGTCTGCCGCTAGGTGGCACTGAGCATGAAAAGTACACATTTTCGGTGCTTTTCATGGTCTACTTTGATAAACTGAAACCGTTAATAACAACTTATCAAATACAGTATTTAAATAATTACATATATTACGGATTGTGTTAAAGAATGAATGGTAAAACTGTAATTTATTAATAATAACTATTTTAAGTAGTTTTTATATTGTATGCTATAGTTTTCTTTTATTATATACCTAGTTGTTTGTAAAGGTGACAAACTATTTTAATCAATTTATATACTTAAAAATCTAAGAACTTTGAAAGTCAATGGCAAAAATGTTTCTGACAAAAGTTGAAAGAATTAAAGTGTCAGATGATGCTATCAAAATAGTTTTTGATAAAGGTTTTTCAAGAAGGCAAAATTTTTACTCGGAAATAAACAGCTTTAGAGAAAAAGTATAAAAAAGTTTATTTTGATCTATTGAAACTTAGAAGATTATTCAAAATTAAATTTTTTTCCTAAAATTGTTGAATATCGAGTAAACAATAAAAAGTCTCGGTCATAACAACGAAGTTTTTTTCACAGAGAATACGATTATGCGATAAAAAATAATGGCTCCCTTTTAAAGAAGAATATGACCACTGTATGACCTTCTGATCCCACCAAAAATTGTTTTAATAGCTCCATCTAGTATACTTTATTTACTATTATTTATTTATTCGAAATATTTTTTCTATCTTAAATTGTTTTCAAAATATTAGCATGTGGCGATTAAAATGTATTAAAATAGTTAAGACTCCAGTACGACTTGGTAACATTCCGACATCCGCCTGCATACACCAGCTATTTATATGTACCTATATACAACAAAACTAAGAATTGATAGAATAATACTTTGCATACATATTAATAATTCCATTTGATCGTGATATTTTATGCCCATATGGCGTCAGTTGTTAGATTGGAGTTATTTCATTTCCTCTTTATTGACCTTGCGAAGTAAAATTACTCTTACTGTACGCGATGCTCAAACATGTTCAATGTACTTACAGCAATTCCATGTCGTAAATATGCAAATCATAACTGTAAGAACATCTCCTGGTGGTAACCGAAAGTTCAATTACTTTAATGGCAGTTTTTTTTTATGGGATTCTACTTTTATTCTCTGTGAAATTTAAAATTTTTACGGTAGTTTTTACGTATATCTAAAATCTAACTGTTAGTGTTTCTAATTAAAATTTGAGGAATTATGATAGAAATAGAATGCTTTTTGTATATACAAGTGTTCATAGATGAGTTGGATTTCAATTTTTTTTTCTAAAAATCGATTTCGATAAAATATCGATATGTTTTTTAATTAATAAATAAAAATGTAAGGAGCTACAAAAGTAGCTAAACTTATCAAGATCAGATGTCATCACAATCACATTTTCATATTTAAGGATTTTTTGAAGAGCATTTTCTTTATTCATCTGTTTCTCTCCATTTATTCAACCATAGGAACCGACTTTTATAAATTTTAGTGGTGGCAAGACCAGAAATTTTCATAAATATGTTTGTCGTTGATTTTCCTTCAAGCCCATGTATTTGGTAATCATAAATGGCTTTACCAACTTAAAAATAAAACTGAAGAAATAATACATTTTGGTATAAAAAGGATCGTATTTTATATTTCACTATACTACATGTAAAAAAAATTGTAAAAGTTTAAACGTAGAAAAATTATCGCAAGTTTTTCTGCGTAGATGGTGCCTATGTCTTCAGCAATCTTAAATGTCTGTACTCTCAAGAGCCGAGTCGTGAAAATCTTATAGCTGATCTCATTGACTGTAAACAATGTGGAAAATTGGCTTTTTTTTGTAAAGTAAACAATAGAAAATAACCGAGTGGAATTTTCATATTTATTATTTTTATTATACCTAGTATGTGTACGTATAATATATAATACCACATTTGTTAATATAACAAATAGAATTCATTATCTGAATATGCGGTGTCATATGAATTAAATTAACAATCACATAGAATCTGTATATTTACAGTTATTAAAAAATTAAAATAGTTTAAATTAAGTAATACTGTACATATAGTATATTATAAATACACTTATATATATACTTATTTCGTACAATACTTCTATAAGAGAATTTTATTAATATTTATATCAGTTTTTTTGCGTGAATTTATAGACGTGAAGCACAATAAAATATAAAATTAAATAGTTTTTAACACGTAATAAAAAATGTTTTGTGTAAATTATATTACAGTTAAATATAGTTCGTAGTCAAAGACACCGGCGCCGACTACGGGGGGGGGGGGGGGGGGCGAGGGGGGCGATCGCCCCCCCAGATATTATACCAGGGGGGCTTCGCCCTCCCTGTGCAGCTGAACTCTAGTTTCTTTAAAATTAAAGATACTTTTGTCAATAAGATTTTTACTTTAAAAAAAGGTGTAAATATTCAAATTCTTGTCACTTGAGTAAAAATGATCACTAAAAATTTCTTCAAAAAGGAAATTAATACTAAAACATCTTTTATTTCCTTTACAAAGCTTAGTTAGATCAACAGCTTTAAAAAAAAATTCTACAACTTTTCTACACTTTACTATATTTTTTGCTAAAATCGTCGTTTACGTTTCATGAGCCTCTGTAAATTAAATAGAAATGTCCACTTTTCAATTATTTCAAATAATTAAAGTTTGATCGATTTTTAGCGAAACTATAATTTTAGGAAATTTTTTTTTTTTTTTTCACATTATTAGTTGCGCTTCTGAAATTTTTGTCGTTATTACGAAAGTTGGATATTGCATATTTTTAAAGGAAATTTTTTGCACCCCCCCCCTCAAAATAATTATGAAAATCTCGCCCCCCCAGGTTAAATGAAAAGTCGGCGCCTATGGTCAAAGAAGAAACGTATGTTTAAAATATTAATATAAATTCAAGTACCTACATACTGTTGTGTATATAAATTAATTTTAGATGAAGAGTGAATTTGATTTCATTTAAACTTTTTTATTTTATTTTAAGACATAATTTTAATAACATGCGCTGTTTTGAATGTAAGAACATATGTTAAAACGAAATAAATGTTATATTTTATCATCTTAAGTGTGGATCATGGCTTCTGGATGTGAACCGCGTCGATTGGATCGTGTTATCGGTTAACGTTTCGTTACATATTACAGTGGACATCTTCAGGGCTCTTCTAAAAAGTTTTTTTAGAATAGCTTGAAGATGTCGTCCACTACAATGTGATGGAATGTTTGCCGATGATACGAACAAATCAACTCAGCTTATACCCAGAAGCCAAGATCCATATCAAGATCACCGCGGAAGCCTCAAAACTTATTATCTTAAGGATTATTATTAAGTTGAAATAAATGATGTATGCAATAATAATAAAATTTAAGATAAATATTTTGATAAAGTTCCAATTAAAACATGATGTTTTTTTTAAATACAATAAATTTATTCGATAACAATATTTGAAATAATAATAATTATATTCTATAAGCGGAACTCGTGCTAAACTCTCAGCGCCTCTTTTTATTAGTCGTATAAAAAATTATCTTGGGTTAATTTATAAGCGATTCCGTCGCAGATATCGGTGATTAAGTATGACTCCCTTTCTACGCTATTACCTCACGCAAATGCCTATTATGGCTTGGATGTTAGCTGTACTCGTGTCTTGAATGAAAAACTGGAGTTAAAAATAAAATGTATTACGAGTACTTGATTATAAAAAAAAACTTAAAATAACCTATTTAATATTCTGAAAAGTTGTCGTACGTTGTTCGACAGATCAATACAATTTTTTAAGCTGTTAGTGTTAATGTTGAACAAGGTGTATATTTTTGGCGACACAAGAAGAATCGGGAAGTTGTTAATGGGTTGATCATAGCAGACCTTGATAAGATATCCGAGATATTGATTTTTGTCATGTAGAAATATACCCAGTATTATCAACTAATTTAATGATCCTTTAGCGCTAAAAGCTTCTTTAAAGTAGATTTGGTATATTACCAACGTCATCTTCCTTTTATGACGTAGGTCCCCACTAAGAAAGGAGTTGTACTCCCTTTTGTTACTTTATTAGGGGTTGAATATTCAGAGCTGTACTCGTAAAGCTCATATCAAATATAGATTTTTAATTTTTATTCGTTTTGGATTGTTAATATAATGCGATAGGCTTATTGCAAAATTAGATCAACGAACTCAAATATATACCTAATGTATGTTTAAGAATGTTTCGAAGGAAATATTCACCGATTTCTATGCATTTTTTTAAATATCAAAGTAGATTTTACGACAAATTGAAGCTTGATGCATGAAATACAACAAAAAATTTTAGATTTGTTTAAAAAATTGTTTATTTTATAGAAAATGACGTGAAAAGTTGAAATTTTCAAACCGCAGGTCTGTATATCAAATCGTTCTCAAAATATGGCCTTTCAAAGTTTTTGTTTTTTCAAAAATTTGGAGAATAATGATCGTAACTTTTGAACATGTAGTTAGATTTGATTTTTGTCGACAGATTTGAAATCAGCGTGCCAAAATCTATATAATTACACATACAACACTCAAAAATTCAATTTTTTTTTATCAAAAATCGGCATTTTTTTAAAGGTATACCCCTTGGAAAAATTTCAATTTTCTGCAAAAAAATTTTTTCTAATTTTAAAGTAATATACATGTCATTGTATAGATTTTGATACACTGATTCCAAATCTGTCGACAAAAATCAAATCCGACTGCACGTTTAAATGTTACAGCCATTTTTCTCTAAAATTTTGAAAAAACTAAAACTTTGAGAGGCCATATCTCGAGAACGTTATGAGATACAGACCTGCGGTTTGAAAATTTCAACTTTTCACGTTATTTTCTATATAATAAACACACTTTTAAGGAAAGCGAAAACAAATAAATTCGATAATATTTCATGCATCAATCTTCGTTAGCCAAAGAAATATTAATTCATCACACACAAAAATAAGTAGTAGAATCTAAATTTACTTTATATAATAAATAATTTTTAACTATTTACTATGAAATTTTTGATTTAAACCAGAGTTAATTAGATAATTTCATTGGAACCGAGATATTTGCGATTTTGTATAATGAATAAAAAGCAATACAAAATAAAAATTTAATATTTCACCCCCTGGCACGTATGGAGAGTTGTAATTAGTTTCAAAATCCACGTTATTAAGCCGCGGGTATCAGCTAGTACGATATAAAATTAAAATGTAGATTTAAACTAAATGATAGTTAAATGAACATTTAGTTAAACTTGGTCTTTTTCCGGTTTTCAATTATTTGTATCTTTTTTCATTCATCGTTTCTTTCCACATTCTAGCTTATTATTCTGAAAAAAAACACCTGAATTCGTTTATTTTATTAAACCTTTTTCTGTATAGGTATACTATGTATTTTTAGTTTGTATAAAAATGCTGAAGGCATTACATTATTATTTTTATTGTATGTGTAATGTTACGGAAAATTATTCATTAAACAAAAAAAAGTATGTTCTTTTAAGTCGCGCATCTTTATATTTTTGAATGAAATTTTAAATTGAAATGCGCATCCGAGAAAATCTTATAAAAACGTTTTGCTAAACTCTATTCACGTGAAATATCGTCCTTTAGCGAGCAAACATGTTTACGGTATCGGGTTTTATATATTAATTTTCTGTTTATTTGCATCATATTAAATTGTGTACCTCGTTTGGCAAGCTTATGGAAATATAAATACAAATGTATATTCCAAGAGAAATTCTATATGATTTTATTAAAAAATTGTGGTTGCATTTAATATTTTCTTTTTACCAATAAATTATTCAGGTTTATTACATATATCTATGTACTACTAATTTCTTATCTCAATGTGAGACTATCCCAAATATAACTAAATTATTCGGTCATTAAAAGTATGAAACAAATATCTCACTGTTTTTTTTAATTATGCAAGAGAGGAAAAATGGTATGAACATGATATAATGAAACTATTCGTTAATATTTTCGAAAATAATTGAATTTTTTTGAGTTTTTAATGCAGAATCGTGCTTCGGTCCTTAAGAACCCCTTAATGTTTAAAAAAAAAACAAAGATCAAGATACTTGTTTTATGCTTTAAGACTTTAAGCAATTGGAATATGAAACCTCTCAAAACTTATATTTCTTCTCTACCTCCATATGTAATAAAAGTCTTTCCATACAAAATGAAAACAATAAAATTATATTTGAACTATTTTTGATTTAAATTAAAAGCTAGTATGAATAATATGTGAATTAATTTTATCTATACTTATGCGATACCAATAAAAAATAGTTACAAAGTATATTAAAATTTAAAAAAAATGGGCAAATAAGACAGCGCTGCAGTATTGCCGCTTCTTCGAGAATCCAAATCGTATAGATAAATTAGTTTGTCTTTTAGCCACCACCGTCGATAGTAGTAATAGTGGTTGAAATGTCAGGCTCATTCATTTACACGATTTTGATTCCTAAGTTCGAAGCAGCGTTACTACGGCGCTGTCTTATTTGCCAAGCGTAATATTTAATTTAGTTAAGTAAATATACATCTGAAAAATTAATGCATGTATGTATAATTGAGTTTATTAAAATGCTACCCTTATAAAAGAACAAGTAAAATAACAGTAACAAATTACACTGTCATTTTCTATGACCACATTCGGTTAAATTCAATAAGCAATAATCAAATATTATCCAATAACTACCTACTGCCAATGCACCTGTACATAACAAAAAACCGAATGCACGAATCAGATATATATCATCGTTAAACAAACACAGTATCAAATACATGAGGCGGGCCGGATCAAACGGATACCACAAAAACTATTGTACAGCGTACCAGTGGCTAGGCTTGTGCTAGTGTGTGTTCTGTACGTACGTGCGTTGGAAAGGTTGTTTCATACGAACATTAAAAAAAAAAACTTTATCCACGTTGTAATACAGATTTCTGTTTAATTTACACGCTAGATGTCTACGCCAAAAAAGTAAAATATATGACAAAAACGTTATACAAAGTAGCCGATGTTCTTCTTCAGGATGCAGGTTATCTCCCTGCCAAATTTCATCAAGATCGGTTTAGCAGTTTAGCCATGAAAAGAGAACAAACAATTTTGCATTTATAATATTATTATGGATAGTTTCAACGAATATTATCGTGCTAGATACAACCCCTGCAATGTACGGGATGTTTCTTATGTTTAAAACCCTTTAATATTTTTTTATAAAGATTGAAGAATCTAAAAAAGTCAAAATACAAGTCCAGTTTAAAAAAATATACATAAAGCCTACATTTTGATACTCCATATGCCTAGATACAGTGGTAGATTTACACATTTTCCGCCAGTAGGCTATACAAATTTTGCCGCCCCTACCGACCTCTACAATTCGATACCCTAGTTCACAATCATATTAATTACAATTTTTTTGTCAATAAAATTGTAACTTTATGATTTGTGCACTGTCGTCCTAATTACACCACCTTTGGCCCCAAATATGCCGTCCTAGACTCCAGCCTACTCAGTCTGCTGGTAAATCCACCAGTGCCTATAGATATAAAAAAGCTTTATTTCTATACCCCCTTCCTCCCCTTGAAAAGCATTGCAAAAACATAGACATTAGGTTATTATATGTGCATAATATAAATTATTGTTCACAATGTTATGATGATAAATAATAGACGATGGTTATATTTAGATCTCATAACTACGTGAAGAACATATTTAAGATTTCGCAGCTATTGTTTCCAAAGGTAAATACATTAAAATCATTATTCAGAAATGTAAAACGAAACAAAGAAACATGGGCAATACTTTGTTATATGTAAATTCAAAATATGAAGTGAATAACCCTTAGATAAATCATAAAAATTAACCTTCTAAACGTAAAACTTTTTATGTACAAAAAATGCAGATGGTATAAAAAATGATTATGTCTATATAACAAAGCCTATATATGTGCCTATAGTTTTCAAGAGACCGTGTAAAATGGCTTTATTGATATAATATGTTTTCAAACATGCTATTATTATACCTAAAATAATTTGGCTATAAAAACAAACTAAACTGATGTCATTACGGTGTTCGCTTTTATACCCTCCGGACAATTTTTTTCTTATATTTCATTCATGGTGTTTCATATCGGCATTGTTATATTTGTATAATACATACATGTATTTACTATGTTTAAAATTAATCTTCTGAATATGATATGTTAGAAGCCGTTTCAAAGCTTTAGTATTGTGCTTTAGAAAACGTGCTTTGCCTTTTTTAATGTAGGCAAAATATCATTCAAAAACATTTGATGCTATTTTATCTCATGCATATACAAAATGTGCACTCGTTTAAATATTAAAATGTATTCTATGGTAAACTGTATAAAGTTCTAGAAACATAAATAATCATGGTTAGTTAATTGTCCATTTTCAAAACACGACTAATGTTAATATTGAACTGAATTCTCAAACGTTTTTACTTAATGTAATTTGTAATCCAATATTATAGTTATCAATTTTAAGGTAATTGGCATTTGACCAACATATTTATTAATTTTCTATTTTTTTAAACTATACATGATCAATATTTATTTTTCATTTTTCCATTTACTTAAAGATAATATATATACATAGTTTGTTAGTTTTTGAAATGAATGTAAACTGTGTCATTTTGGTGTTATCTTGAACAATATTTCGTCACCTAATACAGTTATGCGTTATCTAATGGACAAAAAGGGCAATTGCTTTGGTCCCCCTCCTCCACCAAGAGGGGATCAAATTTCGATTTTTCATAGAAATATCAACTCAAATACATTTTCAAATTTGATTTAAAACATCAGCCTGGACGTGAGAAAAAAATACAATTCGTGAGTAAAAATTACTCACATGTCTAACTTAATTCAGGATGGTACCGAAATTTCTTTAATTTGTAGAAGCTCATGAAGTTCAAACGACGGTTTTAACTGAAAAAGTCAGTAAATTGGAAAGAAAGTCGTAGAAAAACTCAGTACTGTACAAAGAGCACCAAAATTTCAATTTTCTCGGAGCCCCATGAAGCTATAACGCACTGATCCAATATAGCAGCGGTTCTTAAACTAGGGTCCGCCAAACTTTTACGGGGGTCCGTGAAACATTTTTGGCAAAAAATTAATATATGTACCTAAAGTACCTATAATTTCTATTTATTTGTGATTAAATTATTATTTAACGGCTTTTTTTGTTTTTCTATCAGGGATGGGGGTCCCTGAAAAATAATTATTCAAAAAGGGGTCCCTAGACCACAAAGGCTTAAGAACCGCTGCAATACAGGATTCATTGAAATAATGAATATCAAATTATTTTTAGTTGAAGAGTTTTTAGAAAAATATTGATTGGTAACATTTCTTGTACTTGATTTAAAAAATCAATCTTTTGATTTAAAAAAAAAATTTAAAATATAAAAAGAACTTAACGGAATTTGAAACCAGGAAATTTTTACATACAAGATAACAGTACATGAATTTAAGTACCTACTAATTTAACAAACTATTTTGCTATGACTATCATAAACATCCACGAATCTTTCTACAAATTTCTTATTAAATTCGCAAATTCCGATGCACTCGAGGGTCTATACACCTCGACATATGGCAAGTGTACGCAGTAATATTCACTGCTGTTGGTATAACAGTACAAGTAACGTGTAACTCAATCTATTCATCTCAACTAACTGTAACGTCTCATCATGAATCAAACATAGTCTTGACTTGTGGTACAATACTAATAACACGCAACTACTGTTTGATTGTATTGTATGTATCTGGTTGTAATCGGATTGAGAATTTAATTGAGAAATAAAGGTGGTACGTAGGGCTTCACAGAGTTATAGACTGAAACTAAATATTTATTTTATACATGGTGTCCCATTTTAATCTATCACCCCCTTAATTTTTTTAATCTATCAATTAAATCAAAAAATGCTTCAAATAAAAGTTGTTTGATTTTGGAGGGGACCCAAAATGGCGTTATTATTTTTTTATTTTTTGGACGTCTTCATGGTCAATTAGGGCCAACTTTTTTTTTCAAATGGAAACCTATATTTTTTATTACGGTATCTTATTGTTTGGAAAAAACAAGCAGCTTTTGTTTTAAATAACTTTTTTGTATAACTTCATTTGTTTTAAATATTTAACAAAATAATTTTAGATTTTCACTAATTTTTTACTCGAAACCCATTAACTTTAGAAGAAAAGTGTAAAAAACCAAAAATGTTTGTTTAAATCTGATATAACTAGGAGAATGATTTCAGATTTTTTTTAATTTAATTTTTTTTTGCTTTAATATTTTGAAGAGCAAAAGTTAAAAAAAATCCTGATATAATTTTCCTAGTTATATTAGATTAAAATAAACATTTTTTTATTTTCACACATTTCCTCTAAAGTTAATGGGTTCGAATAAAAAATTAGTGAAAATCTAAATTCTAAAATTATTTTGTTAAATATTTAAGCCATACAAAAAATTATTTAAAACAAAAGCTGCTTGTTTTTTCCAAACAATAAGATACCGTACTAAAAAATATAGGTTTCCATTTGAAAAAAAAAGTTGGCCCTATTTGACCATGAAGGCGTCCAAAAAATAAAAAAATAAAAACGCTATTTTGGGCCCCCCTCAAAATCAAACAACTTTTATTTGAAACATTTTTTGATTTAATTGATAGATAAAAAATTAGGGGGGTGATAGATTAAAATGGGACAACCTGTACATTTGCTTCATTGCCGGTTTATTTTGTATTGAAATGAGAACGACTTAAATATTTATTGAGTTTGAAGACAGTATGCTCCGAATACACTTCGAAAAGTCAGCGACATCTTAGAATAAGAAACGTCTGTTCAATTGTAATTTAAAGCATATAAATACAAATTAAGTGACTGCTATCAATTTTGGTTAAAGTTTCGTATATTAGACTAGGTGGATTGTTATGTATCAATAAGCTTTCTTAATCTTAGGCAGAACAAAATAGTCGGTTGTAAAATCCAGACATTGAAATATGTTTATTTCAACCATAAGAATAACTGAATCAATAATTAAAACAAATTATAACATTCCAGACATTCTTAGATTGCTTATTAAATTATAATAGAAATATTATCTAGTTGAAAACTTAAAAAGTTAAACATTGTATACGTGACAGAAAGAATATGAAAAATGTTTAATATAAAATTATTAATACTAAAAAACTTTCAAATTAATAGTACATTTTTATTAATATGCTTAAATTGCTTCATTCATACTCTATAACAAAAAAGTGTTCCAGACTTCATTAATGGTATAAAAAAACGAAAGAATGGATTTAATAGAAAATGAAGAAAAGTTTATAAATTATTTTAAACGGCAAGAAAGTTGCAGCGTCAAAAACGATTTAAGCGAAATTAAGTAACACGAAATGAATCTCTTTAAGGTTTTTTTCTTTCATATTTTGTTCAGAAATAATACATTAAAATGTTTTAGATTTTTGTGGTGATTTAATTTGCATTATCATGGTATTAATAATACGTTATTAAGAGATATAAATTATAAAAAATACCATTTGGTATAATCTGTTGAAAATGTTGAAATATTTATTTATTCATAATATAAAACAAAGTCCCTCTATCTGTCTGTCTGCACGTCTTTCTCTGTAACTACTGAACGGATTTTAATCTAATTTAAGGAGGCTTAGGTCTATAATTTGTGGATATATTTTTTTGCGTAATTGTTAGAGATAAGCGAAAACCATGTTCAGATAGGTTTATTATAGATTAAACTTATATCCCCGGGTAACACTAAGTCCAATGTGCTAGTTTATTATAAAAACAAACTAAATCGGTAGTAAAAAAATTAGCTATATAAATTGCAAACTGCAAAAAGGGGTAATAATATGAACGCTTTCAATTTTTTAATGAGAAATAATTTCCAGTTTTAAAAGGATTTTTTTCAATAATCACGAGTTTTCCTTGAGATGAGAATGATTTAAATTTTAACAAGATGTGACGGAAACGAGACTGACTTAAATCAATAGACTTATTATGAGCCCGCGAAAAAGAATAATATGATTTATAATATTTATTGATAAAAAATGGTGTTGAATTTTACTGAAGACTGAAATTTGACTTGGAATGGTATCTTATTTTGATTATTAGAATATACCATTAAAAACAACATCTTTTAAAAATTTCAACCTATTACAATATTTATAGTTAATTTTTTTACTAATAATTCAGTGTTCCAATAAAACATCTCCATTAATAAATTATTTTCGTACCGCCTTGTCACTACAGCAACAAAGTGTACAAGAGTTGTGATTGACGTGTGCAATAAAAGTGAATGTCGCGATGTGGTGTGCCGTTGTGTGCGGCCGCGGCGTGTCGGTCGGTGCTTGTTAGATAAGCCACAGCTCGAACCGGAACCGAACCGATCTGTCCCACGTCGAGTATGACGATACTAACTGTACCCTAAACAAAATACACAAATACATGTCCAAAAAATGTAATTGAATATGTAAGTAGATTTTGTCTTTGACAAAAAAATATCGAGTCATTTCATTTATAAACATTAAAAAAAATTGATTTTGATGAAAGTTTACTCGGTATTTTATGGCCACTTGACCTTCTCAAGATATAAAGATTTCTTCAATTGTCCAATTGTCTTAATTTTTGGCGTAACTCACGAAGTGGTAGCGCTTATATGCTCGATTTTCCGTCCGTCCGTCTGTCTTCGACCGTGAGATCTCGACCCCCTGACCACCTAGAGACCTCGGATTTTCATTAAATAGTAGGTCTGGAGTTCTAGTTTAACCCATTTTAGAAATTTTTTCGGTCATGACACTCCATCCGGCCACAGACAGGCACAATGTCAATTTTTCATATATGGCGTTATGTATATCGTTGGACTCGGGATTGATTCACAAATCGATTGGCAAGGGTATTTTTTGAGTTGTGTCCAAGAAGTGGGTTGTGTCAACACCCACGTAGGGGTTTTGATAAATTTTTCAACTAGCTATAACACGCGTTCTGAAAGTTTAAACTGTCTAGTTTCGAATGATGTAGCTCAATTTGAAGTATAAGTTATTTTTATTGTTTGGTGCATGAAACTTTCAATTTTTTATTGCCGAATTATCGTAAGTGACATAACATAAATTTTATAAAAAGGTTTTTGTGTTTTCTGATAAGTTAGCTATTAGATAAAATTGTTATATACAGTCGAAATCGGTTATAACGACATCGAAGTGACCAGTCATATTAGGTCACAAAAGTCGATAATCGTAAAAACCAATATGTTGTAATAACCGATGTCGTTATAACCGGTTTCGACTGAATTTATCTATATTAATTTTAGTATGTGTGTGATAATATATGTATTAGTACATTATAATTAAATAATTTCACATCGATAGTACATTTTAGGACATGCATACACGCCACTGCCATAATTATTTCAGCGAGATGTACCTAATTATATAACAATTCCTGTTGAACTTTAGCTAATTCCATTGTTGCAGTTATTCGGTACCTTGTGTACCAACTGCTAAACACACACCAACAATGTCAATTGTGTATTTCGCGCACATTAAAATGCGATCTATGTCCGTGAGAAACCAAAACCGTAATATATGTATGTAATTTGTGTTCATCTGCATTGTTTATTAGTATTGTTTGATCATTTTACAGCTAACTTACGTTTAAATAATGCAATTATATTAAATATTATTATTTCATACCTCGTTAGATCATTAAAAACAAAATAGATAAATATTCGTTTCGAGGATATTGTTTTTAAATTAGATATTTCCTTCCGGAAGCCATTAGCTCTACTACTTCCATATAATAAAAGTGAATACTTAAATATGTCCAAGTAATTTAAATTTATGGCTATTTAATATGAACTATAAACGTAGGTGAGAAAACAATAAAAACATTTCTATATTTAATTATTGACCAATAAATTTGAAAACATGTTTGAATCTATTGATGCTTTTATAACATACAAGCATGTATCTGTTTTATTGACTGTTTATTAAGTGCGATTAAAACTACTTGTCGATAAGGTTGCAATACTAGAATCAAAATTAAGAAATCTATCAAAATTTAGCGACGCGATGCTTTTTAATCCAAACTTGTGTCCCCAGTTCTTAATTCCAACTATATTAACATTTAATATTTGTCAGGGGTTTCCGCAGAAAAAGAGGTGGGATGGAGCGGGTAAGCTTGTAGACAAATATTTTGCGTCAATAAATTTTTAGGTTATAATTCTTTCACAGGTACATTGCAGAATATAGTATTGCATCAAGAAGAAGATTTGCCTCATTTGCTCCTATCTGTGGATGCCCATGATAGTAATAATCATATATATCTTCCGAAGCATCCAGATCATGTAACCATTTGAAACTGGTTATTATCGATAGGAATATCATTTGAAACAATATCTAAAAAATCCGTACGTATAATATAATAAAACGACAAAAAAACGTTTCGTAATTACAATGACATAAACGCTTACGGCTGGAAGAGGAAGCTTTGACTGATATCAATGCAAGAAGAGGAGGTGTTTCCGTTATGTTATTAGATAGAGTTGATTCCCGCTCGAGGAAAACGCGTGATCTGTGGCGGCGTAGGTTTCCGACGCATAAACGTATCTAATTATATTTATGTAACTGCATATTTAATTGTCATACGTTATATCATACTACGAATGTAATATGTATGACAGATGATGTTAAAAATTCTGATGTTTAAATTTTTCTAATTTGGTGTTCTGGGAAACAAATGCATATTTCATTAAACACGTCCATATTCATCAACTAGTTTTGATAGGATATGTCAGTTAGTTAAAATTTTCTTATTATCATGATACCAAATTTCTGTGAAACCAATTCAAAAAGATTATTCAAATCGATTTTGAAATTAGTTTTTTTGTTACGTAAAACTAATAATAAAAAAAATTAACCCCTTTATGACGATTTGAGTTACAACGTTTACATACTGACACACAGACACCCAGATATCATGGCGAATATAATCAGAACGAATTCAGGGAAATTTTCAAAGCTTTGTACTACTCGTAGGCTATATTTGTTTCATATTTTTCTCAAATGTTGTACATGGAATTTGCAACTTTCTGTTGATACGTCTAAATAATAAATTATGATAAACGACTTATTTGAATGACGCTTCTACTTGTACATATTCTCTGGGGTACATAGGGTTGGGAACCTCTGGTTTAAGGAATGAGCAAGGTAGAGGAAGGGGTCGGTTTGATAAGTTATTATGTATAATGTATGTGGGTACTAAAATGTCACTGTTCGATATAAAAAGAAGTGAATACCATCCAATTAAATTGGAAAATGTTTTTTGCAAATAAATAATGTAGGTATATAAAAAAATCGTACAGATTCATTGTTCAAGGGTGGCTTAACAACTCTTCTCCATTAAATATATTGCATATTTTTTATAAAGTTATTTGTGTACAATATTAAAATTCAGAACATAAGTAGAAACGGGAGGAAATAACAAAATGTTATCTGGAATTAAATCTGTCAACTGTTGAATTTCTTCAACAAATGCTGTCATATACAGTGACCTCACCCAAGCTGACCCAAACTCATCACGGGCAGTATTACACTATAAAAGAATTTTTATAAAATATATTTCTGTAAGGAATTCATTGTGATGAAAATCTTACAAATCTTTGTTAAAATAAATACAAAGAGAAATAAAGAATAAAATATGAGACGCTATTTTTAAAAGTATTATAGGTAGGTATAGGTTTTAGTTACGAACTAATGTGTTTTTTTACTATAAAAATATACGAAAGTTAACACATTTCTGTTGTCCTGCTTAATGAGAATTATATCGACCATATTATATTACACGAAAAAAATTGTATAGCAAAAAATACCTAGAAGTCGCTGTGGCGAATATGAAAATAAGCACCTCAATCTTTTTTTTCGTTTTCACGTCGTTTTTTGCGCCTTGACTTTTGCGTACCTCTTTTATAAGTGAAAACTTTTTTTCTTTACCATGTAACCAGGCCCGGATTTACCATGCAGGCAGTGTAGGCACGTGCCTAGAGTGGCAAAAATTTAGGGGCTCCAAATTTTAGCGAAAAAAAGGTATTTTCACACTTTCTTTTTTATAACTGATAAAATTTTAACATGAAAACCTAAAAAAGGTCATTGATATGAAAAACCTTTACTTTTTATTTTTATTCAATCAAAAAGGGCGGCAATTTTCGCAACTGCCCACGGGCGGCAAACTTCAAAATCCGGCCCTGCATGTAACTACCCTGAAGCTAGTTTCCCCAACTCCAGCTTCGCTATTGAATTAACTATACTAGTTTTATGCCAGTATTATGGGAAAAATTGTAATGGACATTGAAATTTTTATATTAAAATGTGTATAGTAAAATGTTAAGTGTATGTACATTAATTTTACAGCATATTTGTCTAATAATAATGAAATATTTTATAACAAATGTTTCCCCAGTGTGACATGATCCCTAAACATATTTGAACTACTTATTCAACGAATACCCTACAAAGATAGCAATCACCAAAACCGGTAAACTACAAGCAATTGTCTTTAGCCATTCATCTTTCAAATGTCACCTCGCGTTTCTGTGACAACAATAAACTCTAGTTCCTCTTTCCCGCCACACCACGCCGCGGAAAGACAGACATACACTGTCATCGTGTGCGGAGTCACGTGAATAGAGGATTAGCAACACCGAATCCCGAGTTCCGTTACCTGGAATCGTTTTTCTTCTACTTCCTCTCTAATACTGTTGCGAATTTTATGTGACAGTTATTGGAGAAAATGATGAGACTAAGCTATATCTGTGTATGTGAATTGAAATAATCTCATAACTATTCATGCTGATTCAATTTTATTTCGTCACACATTGAATGGATTGTACTTTTTAACGAATTTATTAAAAGTTCTATTCAAAAAATTCAATCACCCAATTTATTTAAAAAAATAGATATTTTCTATTGTTAAAAATTTACAGGGGATGACATCCAATGTGCAAAAAACAAAACCTGGGTGGGGTGATACTCGACTTCCACTCGGGTGTCACCCTCCTTTAGCGACGCTAGTGCATAGATAGGTGAAAATGTACACTTTGTAACAATTTTCAATTTTGGAATTTTTCGTATAATTTTTGAAATTGTGAGCCCCCTAAAAGTTAAAAAATCGAAAATTTCTACGATCAATTTTTCGATTGAAATAATTTCATTTTTTTCGGAAAACGTTAATATTTCAGATAATATTTAACTTTGAAATTCCGAACAGATCGGTAAAATTAAAGGACTTCAAAGCATACATTTCATGAAAAATTAAAGTATTTTGAAGTTTTTTTTATATAAAAACTCAAAAATTCAAAAAAAACGGTATTTCGCCATTATCTCGGAAAATTTGAGGTTATGTTGTAAATTGGTTTGAAACAAAATTGTAGATTTATTTTTTATCTACAACTTTACTGTAGACCATTTTTCGATAGAAAGTCGTACTTCGCCGGAAATCGCAAAAAAATATTTTCAGCCCTTAAAAACCACCCTCCTTCGAAACTGCTACATGTGCAGAGGTGCATTTTTCCCCCTCTTTTTGTAATCATCTTTAGCAACGATTCCCACCATCGCTATCCTGTAGAGAATTTTCCTGTTTTTTCGCTTCAAAAAGTCGGATTGGCACTGGACTATAATATGCAGAAAAAAATATTTTAGATAAAAATTGTAGACAAAATTATTATCTATAATTTATGTTCTATTATTTTTTTCATGAGGTACCAATGTCAGCTTTTATAGGTTATAAACAATTTCTGATTTGAATGGATTTAGAAGAGTATTTTAATACATTGAAAACTGAAAAAAATATTTCTATATAAACTATAAATGAGGTAGTACAGAACATTAACTTAATATGTAAAAGTTATATTTTGTTTTGTATTTTTAAACAATACATTTTCATTTTATTCCACGTACAATTCACGAGACAAGTTGAAAAAGTTGAGCGGTATTTAAGTCCCATGACAATAATAGAGCACAGACGTTACGGTTTTTTGCTAAAACTGTATAAAGGTGATGATAATGACTGAAACCAGGAAGTTTTGCTCCCGTGGTTTGTTTAATTTTAATTTAATTTTTCAAGACCCTTGAGCGTGTTGTTTTACTGTTGCTTGTAATTGTTACTTAAAATTGTTCTCTTTTATTTTATCGTACTGAAAATTTTAAATTAAATGAAAATAATTAAAACTAAGTATTTTACTTGACAGTATCTTAATTAAAAATTATTTTATTTATAACAGGGTAGCTACTTTATTAATAAATATGTCCTTTAGTACATTCTATTATTGTAGTTTCTTATTTGAATTTTTAAACATTTTTATTTAGATTTTTTATTTTATCTATGAAAATAAATTTCTTTGGTTTGAGAAATGGTAGAAATTTATAAATTATATTGTACTTTAAAAAAGAATGTTACAAAACATGACTTTTGAAAAACGTATTTGTTAGTTGAAATGAATATAATTTGGAAACTGAAAATAGCAACCAACGAAATATTACATCTATTTTTTGTTACACCTAAATGTGTCACCGAGCTTATGGGAAAGTAGCAATAAAACTGAAAAATTACACAAAGGGTGACACGTGAAAGTATTTTAATAAAATTTTCATATAACCATACGAAACTTTTTTTTAGTTTTTATTTGTTTTAAGCTTGAAGTTAAAGGTTAAATGCTCGTCTTTGAAATTTAAATCTTACGTTATTATTATAAATAAACACATATAATAAAAACTACAAACGAGTACTTATTATTTTTTTATATGAACAAAATATATGCATATAAATATTATTATAAATGGCAAACGTCGTAAAAAAAACATTACAATATTTTTCATTCAAATAAATGAACAATCATTTCTGTAAAAAAATTAATGCGAATAATAAAAAAACTATGACCTATTCTGCATATGACCTTAGCTATTTAACCAATATTTTGAGAACAAATGATCAAATATTTATTTGATAAGAAAAGGTAACTGTAAAGATGACATAATATTTATATTATTTTTTAATATAATTTAATAACAGAAATTTTAAAAGTATTCATAAACATATCATATTATAAAACCAGTGGCGCCTGGTATAATAAATTAATAGAATTAAAATTAACTTATATTAAATTTTATATGATACTTAAAATACAAGATTAAAAATAATCCGATTAAAGAAAATAATATTATGGTAGAAATTAAATTTTATTAATGTTACTGCTTAATATAGCGGAGAGTCAACCCCGGGGCTCCCTCCTGTGAACTATTGCTTTCGGTATACGTTATAAAATAAAATTCAATATTTATCAAAAATGGCTATACTCAAAGCAATGTAATTCTGTACCTATATGTATTTTCATTTAAATAATGCAAGGATTACAAAATTTAATGTTTTCCCAATTTTGAGAGTGTTAAAAAAATGCATATTTATTTGGACCATATTCAGCTTTAAAATTACTTTTTTTATATTTTTTCTGTATTTATTTTTGAGTTATTTAAATGTACATACACAAAAATGCAAAATTAACGGATCACTAATAATTTTCTATATTTTTAGGTATTTTTAAATAGCTGGATCTCCGCGAAAAATAGTCGTAAGCTTAACCTTCTAGTTTTTGAATTATTTACTGTAAATTTTATTATCTTTCAGAGTAACCTCTTTTCTTAAGATGAAGCGTCAAAAAAATTTAAATTAATTTTAAGAAGCTCCAAAAGACTTGAGAATTTTTGTTTTGTAATTTTAAAATTTCTTTCAAAATGTCAATGTTTATTTTTAATAAAAAAAATAACTTTTTTTAAATTTCAATGCGCTAAGATGAGGAAGAAACAACAAAGTTTTCAACGCAAATTACTTATTATAATTAAAAATGGTCGTACAGTAAAACCAAAAAAATCAAATTGAAGAGAAAAGTCTGATCTATAAATATTATTTATTATATTTGTTAAAAAAATGTACCACGGCCCACAGAGGCTCTCAAAATTGTTTTAATTTGTTGCAAATATTTTTTCGGCGCATCATCAAAAAAATAGTTTATCTAAACAATATTTTCTACAATTAACGAGAAAACAAGAACTCTAGCTATAATAAACAGTTTTTTTAAACTTTTCTTCGACCATTTTTCGCAGAGATCCAATGATTTAAAAATATTGAAAATTATTAATGATCCGTTAATTTTGCGTTTAAGTGTATTTAAAAATATACATTAAGCACCTCTAATTTATTCAATGGAATCATATCGTATGAAAAATATTTTATATCAACAAACATTGTTTATTTTTTAATAAGTCATTAAATAAATATTATGATGTAAAAAAACCTAATGCCCGGTATTATAAAGAAATTGCATGCAAGCAATTTGTTTCCATGCAAATTTGCGATTTGCAAATGCTATCTACTAGGAGTCAAATTGTCTTGATATTTTAAAGCTACAATCTGTGATTGGTTGTCATTTACATTTGACTCATAGTAGATAGCGTTTGTAAATCGCAAATTTGCATGGAAACAAATTTGCTTGCATGCAATTTCTTTATAATACCGGGCATAAAAGTTTTTTTTTGAAAACAGTTATAAAAATTAATAAGCTTTTAATATATGTATGAAATTTTTGCAACTATTAATTACTGGGGTAGTAAATTATAATACATAAGTCATCTTATGTAGAAGCAAATATAAATTATTAGCACTTATTATAGCTGCCACTGATAGGTTGTTTATGTATATAGCCATAGGAATAGATAAACAATTCGTAAAACATGTTTTAATATAAAAAACTTCCAAAGTAGCTTAAATTAATAAAAAAACAAGTTTCAAAATCATTAAGATAATATAGTTATCCAACTGGCGAACTTTTTTTGGTTAAATTTAAGTGGAATTTTAACTTGTCATATTTTATAAATGTTTATGTCCATATTTAATAAGCGCGCTATAATTTAAAATCATATTTTTATTTAATTTTTTAAATAGTAAAATATTTAAATACTTGAAGCTATCTCAGGTTTAAAGTTTTATCTAAATTTGAATTTTGTTTTCGTATTTATTTTACTATAAAAATTGTATTCATTACTAGATAAAATATTTGTAATAAAATTGTTAAGTGATGTATAATTTTATTATATGTATGTATACTTATATTAAAGATTGATATTTATTATATTACTATGAAATATTTATGTGAAAAATATGTAATTCTCAGTTCATTGCACTAAGAAGATATGCATACATAATTTTTATTTTTGTATTAATTTAATTTATAGATTAAACTATATTCTCACTAAACATTTTTCATTTTCTTAATCTGTTACTAGTATCAGTGATGAATACAGAGATTCAACACGAAATTGGACTCAGAGGAATGAAGATTGATACGATATTTATATTGCGATGTAAAAATTATTATTTTTAACTAGGCTAATTTTATTTCACCAACTGTCATAAAAAAAACAAATAAATATATAATTAAGTACAATACAGGGTGAATCATATTAGGTGGTTCAAACTTGAACAGTTAATTGAGAAAAATATTTAAAAAAAGTTCATATAAACATGTGTCCGGAAATTCTTCGTGAGGGAGCTACAGATCCCCAGATATTTAGCATAAATTATGCTAAAATTATTTAGTATCTTAATAATTTAATCGATTGTTAACCTGAAACAAAAAGAACAAGTGCATTTTAAGAAATTGGAGAACATTTTATTCCTATTTGTAATACGATCGCAAAGCTTCTCGTATCTTCGATAATAAAACAATTCATAACAAAATATACAACGCATTTTATTCATTATTGAATAAAAATCACAAGTGCCATGGAAAACTAAATTAATCCAGATGTCAGCTAAATCTAGAACATTCACTCGAGTGCAATATTAAATTAAAATCAAGTAAGCTTTGGAAAAAAGAATGGTTGATGTTTGAAATTTTAATATTTGTTAAAATTTGTTGTTTATTTTGTTAATGTATAATAAAACAGCAATGGAGGGAAACTGGGCGACCGCCCGGGGTGCCAATTCAGAAGGGGCGGCGGACGGCCACATGAAGAAAAACTTAGATTAAATTCGAATATAACTTTTTTTTAAATCATCATCATTAAGTCAAATTCTCTAATACTATCTTTACTATCGTATTTCTCATAAACGGTTGATTTTATGACAAATTAACAAAGTATAATTAAATGTATTTTGTGTCATATGACCTTATAAGAGTACCAAACATAGGAAAAAATTAATAATAATACTAGATAAAAATCAAAGGACCCACTGGTTTAAAAAATCATATAAGATACTGGAAATTGATTACATGTGTTAATATGGGATTCGGTCGGAACTTTTATTTTGAGTCGTTAAAACCGATATGTTGTTACAATCGGTTTATAGTTTTATGTTAGATATTTTAAGATATGATATTAATGTTGTATTAAACGATATAACGGATTTCGACTATATATGTTCTCATACAGTGAAAACTAAAGAACGTAAATAAAAAAGCTAATTGAATAAATTTGATTCAAATCAAACGTTTAGAAAACAATTGAATTGTAATATAAAATGAAATTAGAATACATAATTTGCCAACTTCACTTCAATCCGCTGTATCGATTTACTCGAATATTCCTGGACAATATGCAGTTTATAGAAATGCAATTATAACTTTATAGAACTTGGACTGAATTGATAATATTATACAAAATTTATAACACGACTTGCATTTCGCTCTATAGTTTTAACTTACGAAGTTAAAATGAATTTGTACCCGTATATGCACAATAAACTAGATCAAAATTAATTTTAGTTTTTGTGTCGGTACATTAGCTATTTAATAATAGGTTTAGGATAAGTAATATTAGGAAACCTACTATTAAAATGTACTAATTGTGTTTGTATATTAAATATTCCATAAATGAATATAATCAATTAATTTTTGAATAAACCCTGGCCATCTAAAATATTATAAGTACAGTAATGATTATAATAAAAATAATTATAATTATAACTTCTTTTCTAGTTTCATATAATTAATCAACATTACCTTATTATAAAAATATTATTTTATATAATATACTAGCTGACTCGGCCACGCGTTGCTGTGGCTGACGTTTTTGTCATATTACATTGTTGTAAACTATTTACAAACTATTTAAAAAGGGGGTGGGGGGGGGTTCGCCCCCCCCATTTCCCAAAGGAGGCTTTACAGTCCCCCACCACCATCACCGTAAAAAAGTGGGAACTCTATTTTAAAAAGGGGGGGCGAAAAAGGGGGGGGGGCAACCCCCCCTCTTTCCCATAGGAAGCTTTACAGCCCCCCACCACCACCACCGTAAAAAGGGGAACTCTCTTTAAAAAAAGGGGGGGGGGGCAAAGCCCCCCCCCATTTCCCATAAGAAGCTTCCTATGTTTCAAGTTGGATCAAACTGCACACGGTGTACAAATTTGATTAAAATCGGTTAAGTAGTTTAGGAGTCCATAGCGAAGGAACATGTGACACGTAATTTATATATATTAAGATTACCAATAAATAAAACAACTAATTGTCTAAACGTCAAAGATTTAATAAGCAAGGAAACGTAGCGAGCTTTCGATTCACAGAATCATCGTCAGGCTATTTAATTAAAGGGGAGAATGCGAGAACGGTGTCTTTATCTCAACAATATTCATTAGCTACGGAATTGTTTTGAATTAAATAAATGTTTTTAATTAAATAGCCTGACGATGATTCTGTGAATCGAAAGCTCGCTACGTTTCCTTGCTTATTAAATCTTTGACGTTTAGACAATTAGTTGTTTTATTTATTATATTTTAACGTCACTACTAGTATATTTTTATTAAGATTACCTATACTATATTTTTGCATTAAAAAAAATAAAATGCGAACAAACATAAATAATCAGCTAAGCTAGAGTATAAAATTTTCCCATTAAAGAGAATTAAAAAAAAAAAAATAGTTATCCCTTTATGAAAATCACCTATTCTTCATAATTTAATCGATTAATATACTATTAAAAATTACACCGTTTTATTGCAAAAAATAAAGAATCAACCTTCCAAGATTAGTTTGGGCGTAAAAATGTATTGCCTTTAATTGAGGATTAAAATAAATTAATTCATGCTAATCGGTATTTGCTATCCATATGAAACATTAAAAAAATTACAGTAGCTGACTAGGGGGGAGGTCCGCCCCGGGCTACAAGTGGTAGGAGGGTTCTGTGGGGGGATCTAGAAAATGTATGGTATAAGAACATTTCGAGTTGAAATTTTAAAGTCGGGTGAAGAGCAATTTTTTTTCAAATTGGGTGGACATTTTTTTTAAACTTTTTTCTCAAAATATGAATGTATATATAATATATCAAAACGTGTCAAGGGAGAAGAGGGGCAAAGGCAAAGTAAATATTCCATTTCAGCCTCAACCTTTCTTAGTCCACCACTGGAACTTTGTAGCATTCAATACGAAAAATTTGTTACCATCTTTTTTTAATTTACTTCGGTCAGAGTTACAATGATTGAAAATTTACGCTTTCAAACCTGGATTTTTACTAAGCAAAATGAATTATTTTTTGTATTAATTATTCATTGGAGTTAAAACATCCTCATTAATTTTGAACTCTTTTTTTAGGTGTAAAAACTATGAAATCGTGGTAAATGCTATTACTAGGTCTTTAAGATAAAAATTAAATAAAAACAAGTATATTTTTCAGGGTCTAGGACAATTCAGCGCCGCCGTTTCAGCGCCGCCATTTCATCACCGCCGATTCAGCGCCAGGACAATTCATCGCCGGCCGTTTCATCACCGGCCGTTTCAGCGCCAGAACCAGTAAATTAAATGAATGTAAGGATGTTCGTCGGTTACTGTATATTTGTTTGTTTGTTTTAAATTGTCCTAAAGCTATTCAGAGTATTTAAAAACAATCACGTAAATAATTCAAATCTATTTTGTGATTTTTTTCTTCAAAACAAATAAAAATACTCTTTTAAAGAATAAAATAGACAAATTTAGATTTTGTCAGTGCAACGGTATGTTTCAAATCTTATTTAAAACATAAATCTGTAATGGTAAATATGATATTTAATAATAAAATTATTGTTTCTGAATAGTTTTAGGACAATTTAAAACAAACAAAAAAATATACAGTAACCGACGAACATCTTTACATTCATTTAATTTACTGGTTTTGGCGCTGAAACGGCCGGTGATGAAACGACCGGCGATGAACTGTCCTGTCGCTGAATCGGCGGTGATGAAATGGCGGCGCTGAAACGGCGGCGCTGAATTGTCCCATTCCGTATTTTTCATTTATTTGAAACGATATATTTTATAAAAAACAAATTACAGACCAATTTATTTAAGATAAGAGCTCTGCAAATATCCGGTGACAAATGCCAAAAGGGTTAAGATAGTCGTATGTTATACTGCTAACTGCTACGCCATGTGTATTTGGCTATTAGAGAATTTTAAATTGAAAACATACATAGTATTCCAATTTTCCAATCTATTAAACACTAAAGTAAAATTACACAACCAATTAATACTAATATTTCAATAACAATACCTCAACTATTATCATCTAAACTGCAAACATCTGCAATAACACACGGTCACAGTCTGTGCGATTCATTCCTGATAAACACGCCTCCAATCAATGAAGCATGTCGGTGAAGTAATGTATAATGTTCTATTAATATTCCCCAAGGGAAGAGAATTCTGGTTTACCGTTCGTACCTGTACACAGTAGCTGCATACCTAATTTATTTGTGTTTATTGGAATCTGAACATGTTAATATGCAAGAATAATGATCTTTGCTAGATGATTACAAGAGGAATGTTTAGAAGTTATCTCAGTTGTACATCGATTTTATTTTATTTAAAAGCAAGCACTTGGTTAAGGAAGAATGTAAGTAAGGAAAGATAGACAGGCAAACCTGTAATGGGGAAAAAGCCAAGAGAAGATAAAAACAAAACACTACTGTGATGGATAAAAAAATTATTTAGTACGGGACATTAGTACCCACTATTTGACTCGCACTTGACATTTTGATCTATTTTATGCTAATGTTTACCATATTGTATAACTGTGAAGAATAATTTAGATATTTTATAATTGACAAATGTATGAAATCTGTAATGATTTACAAAAATGCTTAATAAATAAATAAATAAATAATTTTACACATCAGTCTAAATATAATGGATATGAAAACTAGACGGTATGTTATTTGAATTATATGTTCAAATCCTAAAAACATATATTAATGTTATTATATGATCTATATATAGCCTTTTAATAGATTTGGATTCTACGAAGCTCAGTGAATAATAGTGTGTAAAGATTATATTACATGTTATTCACCGTATTTCATGGAATCTAAATTTAATTTTGAATTTATAATAAATCGAGATCTCTCAATTCCCGGAAAGCTTTAAAACAATTCCCGGAGGATATTTGCCTCAAGCTAATGCCATATCCCAAAACTCCTCAAGGAGTTATCTGATATCTGTCAGTTAATAGTAAATGAGTTCTACAAAACGTGCAGCACTTTCATGTCAATTGATTAGATGAATGATACATGCAGAAACTGATTGCCATCATTAATTTAATGAAGTGTTAAACATTTCCGTTTCATAATTATTCTATTATGTAAGACAGGGATTGCAATACTGTCAAAGAAACAATCTGCAGAAAAAACAAGTGCAGGGAATTTTGCAGTCCTCATCAGTGGTTCTTAAACTATGTTGTGACCTTTCGGTAGAAAATGTTGATAAAGGTAAGTTAATATTCGTATAATTTTGCAATACCAAAGATTTGTTTATAGTTTTCTATTTAGAAAAAAGGGTAAAAGGGCCGCCAATAAAAAGAGCTTAAGTATCTGTGATCTATAGACATACATAATTATATATTATACATTTATAAATATACATGTTTATAATATGAAAAAAGAGATTCTAAAAACGTTATACTGACAATTAATATTTTTTGAAAAATATCTTTACTTGTCTAAGAGGGCACCATTCAAGAATGGAAGTTATCACCGTGTATGTTAAGGCAGTTTAATAAATACACAATTTTGTTTTAAATCAGTATTTTTTAAACTAGATCTATTAATTGTAACATATAAAATTTAATGCAATTACAATGAAACTTGATTAAGTGGAACTTGGATAAGTGGGAAACTTCTATAACTAGAATTTACACTGATATCCCGTTACTTCTACATTGGCATCTCTATAACTGGATAAATGGGACATCTCTTTAAGTGGGATAAAATAACATGTCCCTTGAGATTCCAGTTATCCAAGTATCTCTGTATTTTGTATTCTAATAAAAATGTGTGTTCACCATTTAATAGTTAACTCAGATTGGGTACCGCTGGTTTAAAGTGTTTAAGTGCATGGGTACAGAAATGTATGCACATTGTACATAATGTACATTATCAAGGGCAGTTCTAGCTCTCAAATTAAATTAATTAATTAGTGATATACATTGTGATGGTACATATATGCAAATTAATACGTGCAAATGCACTTATGTGTGTACGTACATATATACATATAAAACTTCCTATGAAAAAAGGCGACATATGTAAATAAATTAAAGCTTTATATATAAACCTTCATATTTATATCTAAAAAATTGATTCATTAAAAAATATACGAACCTAACGCAGCGTTTCTCAACCTTTTAGCACTTGCGACCCAATTTTCAATCACAATTCTCATCGCGCCCCCCTCCCCCCCACACAAATTTTCACTGAAAAATAGATCTCATCTTAATATAAAAAAATGTTTAGAGTGTCAATTTCTAAAATTAAACCTTCATTCAAAAAACTTTGCTCTGCAAGACAGGCCCAAGGGAGTCACTAATAATAATCTTGTGTTAAATTTAATATTGATATGTTAAATATTAAATACATTGTGCAGTACTGATACAATCCTATTTATAAGTGTATTATATCAGTGTAAATGTAAACGTGTATTTTATTTTTTATTATGTCAGAATGTATTTTATTGCTTTTCTTTCAGTAAATTAAATACATTTTTAATAATATGTTTTTTCGTTTTTTTCTCGATATGCTCGCGCCCCCCATTCAGTTTTATCACGCCCCCCTAGGGGGGCGCGCCCCACAGGTTGAGAATCGCTGACCTAACGTCTAATGAACGTTTAATTCAGTTATTTATGCAATAATATATAGCATGTGATTAAAAATGCAAATATGAGTATTGTTATAACTTAGATATACATATATACATTTCTATAGTATATTTAATTTATAACAGTATTTGTATCATTATATTAATAATTATTAACCATTATATGTATTATATTTGTATACATATAGGTATGGTATATATATGCACTTACAATAATATAGATATTAATATATTATAATGTAAATGTATATCTTGTATACGTATGTATATAGGATGACTAAAATTAATACAAACATTTAAAACCTGTGTGAAGTTAACCCTCCTTTTGTTGAAATTCAAAATTTTGAAAGTTGTGTTAAATTGTACTAGTTGTTCTTAATATTGTTTCAAAACATCAATACTTTAAGATCATTTTTCGGCCCCCCAGAACAAAAAAATTTAATACAAATATAATTTTTTGAAATTTATGAAATAGTTATTTATAAAATAAATAATAATTTATAAATAATTAAATTATTTATAAAATAAAAACAATCATATCCAAACTGTGTTTATAGATATACTATTCTGTAGGTACCTAACGTCGATTTGGCGCTAGTTTGACCCTCTATACACGAAATTTAATTAATTGTTTGAATTTAAAAGCTTTATTTACAATTTCTCAGATAAAAACTACACTAATAAAATTAAACAAATCGGTAAAATTGGTAAAAAATGTATTTTTTGTTCTGAGGGGCCGAAAAATTATTTTAGAGTATTAATGTTTTGGAACAATGCTAGAAAAAAGTAGCAAAATTTAGCACAACTTTAAAAAAATTGAAATACAACAAAACCACCGAAAGAACACACTTTATACGCTAAGAACAATACTCCTTACCCTGTATAATTGTATGTACATAAGTACACATATACCTATGCTCCTTCAAATCGTAATAACCATATACATATGTATATATGTACATAAATTATGCATAAATATACATTTGTGTAGATATGTAGATGCTTGCGTCAATAATTTAGTATAAATTTAATAACTGCTGATTTGCTCGAGTGATCACAGGTAATGAGAAAATCATAATATGTTTATATCTTTTTGTTAGAACAAGTTCACCATTTATTTGTACATATAGAGATATTAAGGATCTCGCAAGTGGATCACGTATGTTATATGAACTCAAATACAAACAAATACGTGCGTATATAATAATTCAAATATGTACATGAATGTTCTTTGATAATTGGGAGGAATCTCTGTTTAATTTAGTTAATGTATTTATATATTACGGTAAATATATTTAAGGTTTTGAGAAAATGGTTAGAACATAAATTAGAGATAATATTAATCTGCATAAATTTTACTTGAATTGTTTTTGTTATAGGAAAAATAAACATAATTTGAAAATTTTAAAATAGTTATCGGATTTTTTCCCTCAAGGTGTCCTTTCATGTGTCGCTCGTCGTTGCGATATATCTAGTCACGTGATCGATTTTGAATGCTAGCCATTGGTCAGCGACAAGTGAAAAAACTCAATATGGTTGAGCTCATACTAGTTGTCGCTAGAAATCACGTGACACCTAATGTTTTGACATTTTGTGTATTCTTGTTTGTTTTGTGAGTTTTCGTCTTTACGAATAGTATAATGAATTCGGAAGAGGTAGAGATAAATATCAATAAACATTCTTAAAAAACATTGACTTACTTCAAAAATATTTAAGCTTAGCTAGCATTCAAAATTCAAAATTGGTCACGTGACAAGATTTATCGCAGCGACGAGCGACACATGAAAAGCCACCTTCAGAATATGACTAATTTTGAAAAGACTTATGTCCGGTATCATAAAGGGGCTAGCTAAATTTGCTAGTTAGCAAGCACTCTCAAATTAGGTATTAATTTTGTGAGAGTATTTTAGAGTAGTGATACTTCAATGTATGTTGTAATACAGTACAAAATAATTTTCATAATATCACCACTGTTTTAACATCGTTGGTGTTTACATATAACGCGTGCGTGAAACTTGTCAAAGTTTTCATGAAACTCAAAGAGAACTGTCATATAAGTTTGATACAACATTTGAGAGGGCTGGTTAGCTAGAAAATTTACTAGTTCCTTTATGATAATGGACGTAACATTTTCCTCACCTATATTTAGTTATTTTTGAGTTGCTGCAGGCAAATCAATATCGTGATGAAAATATTCCAAATTGGTAGAGCTAAGATAAATATGGATATTTCCAGGTTCTTATAAGGCAAATATTATTTATTATTTGTATCATTTATTTAAATTTATTAATATAACAGTAATGAGTAGCTCGTGGTATTTTTCTCGAGTATTTTTTGGCTCGCGGTCGTCTGTGTATTTTTATTTTTACAAATGTTAATTTATTTTTGTGTTAAAAATTAAAATAAATCTGATCTAACCAAAAATAAATACTTATCAATACGCTACATCTAAGTAAAAAAAATGCAGGTATGTGGCTTGAATCGAGTATTTGATTTGATTGCTCATTACTTCCATAAAACATCAGATACTATAATAATAGACGTTATATTTTTAATAATCGTTCAACTTGCTTGGTTTCACATAGAATAAATTAAACATAAATGTTCAAAGGCAAACAGATAAACTATTGTTATATTTGGACTATTGTTTTGACGGGTTACTAAACTAGATAATTTCAGGTTATTATCGAAAACTCAGTTAGCTGTGAGGATATATTTGTATATAAATTATAGGGTACCCAAAGCTGTTATCATAATATTAATATTGTATATAAATTTTAATCTCATTTGCGAATGTTATTTGAAATAACAAATCATTTGAAAGATTTTAATATTAATTTAAACCATACCTTTCATGAAAGGGTTTTATAACAATTATTGCAAATATTATTTCAATGGAAATTAATTAAACAAGATTATTAATTTGTCACTAAAGTATCTATTTATTAAATAAACGTATTTAACAAAACTATTGGTAGTAGTACAAGACCATGATGGAAATAAATTAATTAATTAAATTAAAAACCTACATTAGCCAAAGTGCGAGCACAAACTTGTTAAGGTTATTATTACATTATGATCACTTCCGACCTCCATTATTATATACAAGCTCAATGATACCATATTTATTGTATTATCACCATAATTGCATAATTTTCAAATCGATACAATTAGAAGTGGAAGAAAAGTGAGTTGTAAAGGTGCCTTTTCATGTGACGCTCGACGCTGCATCAAATCTAGTCACGTGACCGATTTTGAATTTTGGAATTTTAGCTGTCAACTACTGTTTGACGTTTAAGTGTTAAACAACCAATAAATTACGTTCAGTTATTAAAAATTGATTTGCATTTCATTATACTATTCGTAAAGACGTAAACTCACAAAACAAACAAGAATACACAAACACGTGATTTCTAGCGTCAAGCAGTATGAGCTCAACCATGTTGAACTTTTTTCATTTGTCGCTGACCAATAGCAAGCATTCAAAATCAGTCACGTGACTAGATTTGACGCAGCGTCGAGAGTCACATGAAAAGGCACCTTAATATTTGCTTAGGTACAATATTAGGAAGGTACTTGTATGAATTTGAAAAAAAGGAACGTTTAAATAAATGTTAATTTAATGATACCTTTATGAAAATAACAGGGACATATAAGTACACTTTAAAGTTTATAGTTTCAATTCGCTTTCCTAAGGCATAACATTTTTGCAGTTTTCATTTTATGATATAAGACCATCGATATTTAAGATCACTACGTGATTACCTCTCTTGTGTTTTTATCTTTATTACCACGTACGCAATATAATAAACATTGGTAAATGTTATAACCGCGAATCTAAATTTGTTCCGGTCGAATGGTTGCAGATAAATCAGTTGATCGTTTCCATGTTTTTGTATTTTTGCTACGGCGATACCAGTTATCTTCTCTTTCTCTCTCTTTAGTGGGCAGATAACAGATGTCGCGTACAATCTAACGGACTTTGTGGTTCTCTATTCAAACAATCGATGACATTTTAACACAATTATTATGCATGTATGAGTATTATGTACCTACATATTAAACAATATATGGCTTATACATATATAAATACTGTGAAGTAACTGTATAATATATCTATTTATATGGCACTCAGTTACCAATGCGACTAAAAATAACTTCACTTTTGTTGATTTGTTAAATTTTATATAGGTACTAAAGATCATTTGATATCTTCTTTTAAAATAAGTGAAATTATTGTTATTATGTAGTTTATTTTAATAAATCAGAAGTTGCTGCATAATTTACCGTAATAATTATAATTTACTTGATATGAGAGAAGACGAAACTAGGTTTAGTCTTGTCTCGGATGTATAAACAATATACCTATATAGTATAGTTTCGTTAAGGTTTCGATTTCACAGTCTGATTTATATATATTTTTAGATAAAATCTTAACTTGATACATCTAAATATTCTTTTAATTTACACATGTTGTGATAAATATTATTTAAATTGTATCTCAGTAGTCGAAAAAGTAATCAAAATGAATCTAATTTTGACGTTTCATTCCGGTTTCTGTAAAATTCCTTATTCACCGTCAATAATTTCATTAAGTTCAATTATTGTTTATTACATCCAATCAGTCTGAAAAAGTTTGCAGCGCTGCCAATCTATTTGTTAGTTGCCAATTTTCATTATTGATTCCGTCTGAATCCGGTAAACATCATTTAGATTGAACGTAAAAGATATAGCAAATTTTCAGATTCCGGAATAAAACAGAATGGTATTTCATACCGTTTGATTCTTTTCTCAATTACTGGGATCTTACAATCATTTTTTTTATTATTAAGTTTTGATATATCTACATTTAACTATTTTATTTATAGTAAATGAGTTATACTTATCTTAAAAAATCTGACCGCACAAATAAAAATCGGTCACTGCTACCAACCAAAAAAACTTTTGACCAAACAAAATATTTACAATTGCTGAGATCATCAGTATAAAATAAATATGACATCGATAAATTAAATGTGGTACACTTTTTGTTCGTAACTGTACTCGGTTATGTCATCTCTACCTAACTAACGCACATACGGTGGTTATACAGAGTCTCTGCTAAGTTGATAATAGCACGTTCTGGCAAAGCGCCACAGGTTATTATATGAATAAATTTAAATAATTAATTAATATCTGTGAGAAAAATATACATTCGGACATCATTCGTTTACCAATTTGATTAAAATTTGTATAAATCTTTATCATGACAAATTGATACTTGTTAAATTATATAGAATCAATAAATTAGTTGCCAATAATATGTTATATTATACATACTTTAGGATTTTAATTTGTACATTTAGGATTTACTGACTACCTATCGTAGAAAAACTGAATAAGATTTATTGGATTCAGAATACTGTATAGTTTGACATACATAATAAATTATGTGTGTGTCATATTGTCTCGAATTTAAAATATTGAGAAATTCCACGCCAATGGCGCACACACAGATTTTAAGGGGTTAGAATACTCTCCGAGTTTGTCAATGTGTTATTGAATTTTATAATTATGATTAATATAAAAATAAAAACTAGATATATGTAATTACGAAAATAAATTAACACAACCATGTTTTTCTGGATGCGGCACTATTCTATGCTATTTCAAACATTAGCAAAAATTCTGTTTTTAATTTTAAATATTGTAATCGTTACGAAATCAAAACAAATATTTTTAGAAAAAATGTGAGGGTAAAAAACGTAGTGACTCCAAACATTTACTTGTGATTTGGCGTTAACCCTCGTATAGCGGACTGTATATAAATGCTCTGTATAATTGAAAGTTTTGACTGACCTTTTGTTGTTTCGTGTGTCGCCAAATTCTCCTGCTTTCTGAAATATGGGAAAGCCTTTGGATAAAGGATATATATATTAGGACTATTCCAGATCGCAGACTCCTTCGTAGACAAACTTGTGGTCTCCAGTTGTTTTACTAATTCACACATACACAGAGCACTTGATCAGTGTTTTTTACTTATTGCAAATTTAATCACTATATAACTAAACTATGTCAAAAATACATATATTTTGGTTATGGTAATATTCTATTTTACACACTCGGTTTCGGTGATTTATAACACACACTTGGGGTGGTTATTTTTCTACTTGGTTATTTGTTGGTTATTAACATACACACTTGGGTGGTTGTTTTTATAATTGGTTAATTGGTGGTTAACATACTACTTGTTCGGTTAACGTAATACTACTAATTTATCGTACGCAAATTGCTTGCGCATCATACGCTCTCTGGCGTTAGGATTCTTAACTTAACTTAAGTAAATAGGGGCGGCGTGAACAACTTGTACTATAATATTCAAAAACTCAACAAATTCTTTGCTAATTTAGCATGGAATTGCTCATATTTAAAAATTAACTGTTGTTTATTTGAAAATAATAGTGTATAAAATATAACTGAATATTCATAATAAAAGATATTTAATAATAAAACAACTATCATTAAATGATAAAAATGAAATCTTAGACGTGTTAAACTTTTCTTGTTTGTATTTTTGAATTTTATTTCTCATCGTACTTTTCTTGCCTTTGATGTATTGATATGATCTTCATGAGGAGAAGATCACGAATTGTTAGTTGAAACGGCATATGTGATACGAAATATGTACAAACAGTTTAAAATCTAAATGATTTTTTTATTACATACACAGTATGATCTAAAATGTTCATATATCATTCAAAATTATGTAACTATCTATCTACATGTATTGGTATGAAAGGCATGTATTAAATGCTAGTAACGTAGAGTATACTATACTTATTTATATACAAGTCATCGTCAATTTGATTAGATAACATGATCTTCAATTTGTGTTAACTATGATGGCGAATCAATGTACTTAAAGCAGTGTCTCTCAAAATTAGAACAGTTTGTTAATATTCGTAGTGGATAATCTAAAAAATTGAATATTTTAATGGAGGACTCAAAATACAAGTAGACCAAGATTTTGAGCCTACACATGCACAGATTGACGTAGTCTTACTATACATATATAAAGTATCAGTTTTTTAATTCAAGACTGGTATATTTATACACATACAGATGAGGTAGAAAAGTTTATATACCTACATAGTCTAACTAAAAAATGCAAAATGCGACTTGGCCTCATTATTAAAACAATTATGTATTTCATAGGTTTAAATGTGCGTCGTATTTTTGTAAAACAGTATCAGACAAATGTCAAGAATAATCGAAGTACTATAATATACAAGAAAACCACTCAAGATAATGAGGTGAGCAACAAAAAAAAACAGTATTTCCTTAATTTGTTTTTCTTATTATGCTTCATGTCTGTTGGAAAATCCCTTTTCTGACAGCTTAGTAATAGGGTTGTATTTACGTATTATATTATATCAGTCGAACATGAGATGAAGTTGCTGATGGGTCGTTCATATTATAGCAAGTGTAAACATCAGCATTGGTAGAAGACATACTTGAGTTATTGGATGGGATAACAATATATGCATTTTAATATTGATTTGGTACAAAGTGATTTAATTTTTTTATAGAAGAGGTTTTCTTTATAATATTGTATAAAGCAGTTGAATCATTCAGGGGTTATTTTAGTGTCCAGTTTAAATGCACAGTTCTAAAAGTAATTATGTGCAGGAATCAAGGATGAACGTTAAGAGCAAAAAAAGTAATTCAATTGCACATATGATTTTTTTAATTGAAAGGAAGGAAAAGCTTATTCAATGTTATTGAGAAAATTTTGTTCTTTGCTTTGCCTCAAATTGTGAAATTCTTAAATTTCCTTAAAACCTCTGGTATTTTTCTGTAAGTTCTTAGCGTTCCGAATAGATTCGGAAAAATAATACTTGTGTTTGTCTGTGACAGTTTTCTAGCTACTGAACGTTTCACGTAAATGGTGGACAAACAATAGACCTGAGAATAAAAATAAAATTTAAAGTTTTTGGTGCTTTAGGGGGCAAACGGGCTATCAATTTTTTATTATTATATATATGCGAATGAGGTATCAGAGGAAAGCTTACTTTTTGCATTTTTTTGTATTAATTAGTTCTGAACTTTGTTAAAGATTTAAATTCCCAGGCTGTAATTATTGGTGGGCCGTATAAGAATTTTTCTGTCAACTAGTTTTTTTTTCGATATATTAAATAGGTAGGTATGTTTGAATGACCTTTTTTCAGTCATTCAATTAAAAATTTAAATTTGCAAATACCATTCAACTACCTTTTTTTTGCTCGCTGCACTGGGCCTCTATTAACCCCCAGGCTAGAGCTATGTCAGTTAACCCCCTCCCATGTGATGGCCATGTACTGGACACTAAGTTATAGTATTTTTTAATAACACTGGTTAAATAAATCAACATAATAGTGAGAATTAAAACTCGTTATTCCAATCAGCTAAGAGGCGATGCCAATATTAGAAACTAATTGATATTCTCCTATCGCACAGTATACACACATATCCCATTAATCATCGCCGTTCAGCTCCTGCATGTCATTAGCGCTTTATTAGTCTTGTACGTTAATTATCAATGCTATTTTTATGTCATGTCGGACGATTCATTGAATCTCTATGTCCGAGATAATTGCATTTATGTACTGTAAATTAACACCTTTTCATGACCTGGAAAAGTATTTATTTGATAGTTATTGAATAAAGGCTTTGTGTATCGAGGAATTTTATTAGTAAATATGAAATTAATTATTATAGTATACAGTGGCTTGTACATGAGTATATATTATGTCAGTGCTGTAATTGATTTTTGTTGTAAGTAACGGAACGTTCAAGTGCTGATAAAATAAATAAATACCTATGAGCGCAGAAAGTGAATCGCACTACGGCATGTCATTGTTGCATATTAAAAAAGTTTTTGCATAGTCTGATTTAGTGTTCAACTCAAAATAGATTATTTTACAGGAGAGCAAAAAATCTCCACATTTTTTTTCTATTTTACAATAAAATGTTTTATTACCTTTTGAACCCGAGTAGCCGTAATTGCACTACGGCATGTCATTGTTGCATATTAGAAAAGTTTTTGTATAGTCTGATTTAGTTTTCAACTCGAAACAGATTATTTTATAGGAGAGCAAAAAATCTCCACATTTTTTCTTCTATTTTACAATTAAACGTTTTAATAACTTTTTGAACCCGAATAGCCGTAATTGCACTACGGCATGTCATTGTTGCATATTAGAAAAGTTTTTGTATAGTCTGATTTAGTTTTCATTTCAAAATAAATTTTACAGGAAAGCAAAAAATCTCCACATTTTGTCTTTTATTTTACAATTAAACGTTTTATTAACTCTTTGAACTCGAGTAGCCGGAATCGCACTACGGCATGTCATTGTTGCATATTAAAAAAGTTTTTGTATAGTCTGATTTAGTTTTCAACTCGAAACAGATTATTTTATAGGAGAGCAAAAAATCTCCACATTTTTTCTTCTATTTTACAATTAAACGTTTTAATAACTTTTTGAACCCGAATAGCCGTAATTGCACTACGGCATGTCATTGTTGCATATTAGAAAAGTTTTTGTATAGTCTGATTTAGTTTTCATTTCAAAATAAATTTTACAGGAAAGCAAAAAATCTCCACATTTTGTCTTTTATTTTACAATTAAACGTTTTATTAACTCTTTGAACTCGAGTAGCCGGAATCGCACTACGGCATGTCATTGTTGCATATTAAAAAAGTTTTTGTATAGTCTGATTTAGTTTTCAACTCAAAATAGATTTTACAGGAAAGCAAAAAATCTCCACATTTTTCTTCTATTTTACAATAAAATGTTTTATTAACCTTTTGAACCCGAGTGGCCGGTATACCAACCTATTGCTCAGGGTTCAAAGAGTTAACAATATACTACTGTAAGTTAGGGTTACTTAGACCCTAGGGGGTTACAGGAACCCAAAATGATAAAATAATTAGTCGCTGCTGGCATTGGTTTAGAGAAGTAATTCTTAGTTTGTCCTCAAGGTAGCAGCACTCTGCAGACTCTGGTGTAATTACTTTACTAAACCAGTGTCTAGAAGCTACTTTAATAATTTTATTATTTTAGGTTCAAGTAACCCCCGACGGTCCAAGTAACCCTGATTTACGGTATGTATAAAACAAAGTACCTCACCGCGTCTGTATGTCCACGATTTTCTCAGTAACTGCTGAACGGATTTTATTGCGGTTTTCACTATTAGATAGAGTGTTTTTCAAAGAAAACTTATAAAAAACAAGCGTCGAAAATATCTTCGCGTGCGTTACGTAAATAGTTAGTGAAAAGTAAAAAAGAATGTTTAATAGGTTTAATACCGATAGAATTTATATCCTCGAGTGGCTCCAAAGCGCTAGTATTGTTTTCCGGTTTTTAGAATATGTTCAATATCGATCATTATTTTTGACTTGATTTTTCTAATTTGTTAAAAAATATTTTTTGTTGATGTTTAATTTTTCAAAGTTTTGAAATTAACACCCAATGACATTTGTAAGCTATATATACTTAAAAGTCAAACTATGTATTCTGTTATAACTTGCAGCAATGGACATAAAAATAATTAAAAAACGACTCGACCAATTTTTACACGACAGATACAAATGTTTGGAGAATGAGTAATTAAAATATGTCGTAACGACAAAACTGTAGCCATTAATATTAAAAATAACTGTTATCTGTCATCAAACTATCATCATCATTGCTTAATTATTAACTGTGTCGGCGTTATCGATGAACAAAGTATACAACACGTATTAACACATTAATAAATTGATATTTTTTGTTAATTATTGAAAAAAAAATGTATTGTTGAATTATAAAAGGAAAAACCTAGGTACTCTTTATTTTAATATTTACGTTTATTTAGTGACGGATTATGGCCTAGGCAGACTAGGATTTTGGGAGCCCGGATTTTCAAAAGTGGAAGCGAAAAAAAGATCTCCTGATATTATTTTGGGCAGTTTTAAAATTAAATTTGCTAAAACAAAGATATTTTGGATTTTTTTAACGGAACCTACAATGTGAACCTTCTCTACCTATATAGGGTTCTATTTTTTATTCGTCCGTCGCTGTGGAAATTCAATGCATATAATTTGTATAATTTTAATGAAAATTTAGTACAGTCAGCGATAATTTAATTCAAAAATTTAAAAAAAAAGAAAAACTCAAATACTATAAAACATAAAACGTCACACATTTACTTAAAAAATTGAGTATACGGTGAGAGAAAATATTGATTACAATAATTTGTTTCAAGGGGGATGGACATTTCTACTGTATTTATATAATATTGATATTTATTATTTTTCGATCAGGGACCAGGGAGGGGTGTGGTCAACCCTGGAACCCACTAGAATTTTGATAGTTGTTGCAATGGTTTCGATTAGTACAACATAAAACGAATGAAGTATATTTTTGATAAATGCTTCGTGTTACAAAAATAAACATGAAAAAGTTTCGTATTTTAGTATATCTAATTTTTTATTAAAAATTTCAAAATAAAATAATTTATAAAATGAAAGTTAATTATTTTTTTACATAGATAATAATAATAAATCAAAGCATAATATTTATAAATTCTCATATATATGCTTTATATTAAATAAAAATGAAATCATTTTAATAGAAACAGGTAAAAAAAACTTTTGTTTTCTGAACATTTTACTTTTACACATTAATTTCTTCTTATAATAGTTAAATTTCATCACATACTGAAGCAGATGTCATAACATGAGAGTTTCGTTTTATTATATTATATCTTTACTTTTATTACCTATCTACTCAACAGATCTAGATAGTAGTGAAAAGAAAACTTAATTGTTATCGAAAGTGAGCTTGCATGTTTGAAATTAAAAATTTAATAATGTTAATACTTGAATCATACTTTCAATTCTTCCATATTTTCGGGTTAATCTATCTAGGAAAATTTTGAATATTAAAAATACTTTATAAAATTACAACATACTTTGCACCGATTGAATTTTTATTACAATATGTGAAATAGTTTTATTCACATTAAAGAAAATTAAGTATATTTTTTCCATGTTACATCAATAATTGTGAAAAAAATTTGATAGAGCATTCTAGACGAGAAATGTTTTCTTTTAATTGATATGATATTTTATATATATATATATATATATATATATATATATATATATATATATATATATATATATATATATATATATATATATATATAGATAAAACAACTAACCATTCTAGAAAAAAAGGAAAATTTATTATATCTGAATGAAAGTGTTTCGATAAAATCTACTTTAAAGTTAACTAACTTGATTCTCAAAGTGCAATAAACTGACCGGTTAGTTTTATAGAACATAAAAGTTTGTGTAGTTAAATAAATATTTAAATAGCACAAACGACACCTACATGATACTCGGCACTGGTGACCCAGTGGCGGCGGATCTTTTAACTGAACCGTTATTTGCAGATAACAAATATCATACAGTGGACCTGTGGAGTTGCAGCCAGTAATGGTCAAACTGTGGCATGACCCACCTTCAATGTATGCATTTTCGCATTACTGTATTCAAATAACTATAATAGTTATCTTGCAACTCCGGGAAGGGGGGGCGGGGTAATGTAAAAAATATATGTTTATTTTCAATTTTAAAATAATTTTATTAGATATATTCCTCCTGGCAAAAAAATCAAAAATCTAGGCTACGTACATTTAATTATAATTAAAAAATACATACTGATCTTGAGTATTAAAAGAAATTTACATTTTGACATTCCCTAAATTATTTTCACAATTATATTTGGGAAATATATGAGCAAAATTAAGATTTGCTTATAAACGAGGGTCTACCATCATTATTCTATTATAAGTTTGCATTTTTTCTGTAATAACTATTATATAGATACATTTAAAGTAATTATATAAAGTAAAAACTATACATATTAAATATAAAGTTACTTCCGTATCATATTTTATAACTGACTAACTCATATAAACATAAGTATAGCAGTTGGTTCATTGCAATGCAATGCTATATAACGGTATTTTTGCCGTAACTCAACGGCTCACCTTCCTCGTTCACACATCTTGCGTGGGTGCAACACACACACACATACATACACACAGGCACACGTAATCTGATCTGAAATGTGTACGCACGGTGACATCATATCGGACCAATCACGCCGGCCGCGACCGTGATCTTGTCGCATTGTGCAACAGGTGTGCATTCTGTGTATGCATGTATGTATGCATGTATATGCAATACATACATGCATACATAATGCATGTAAGTATGTACGTACATGTGTATTATGTAATGTAATGCAGGGATTTAAAAACTTTTTATTTTGTAAAGGGAACAAGAAGTACAATTTAAAAGTTTATTATTTTTTTGTGTAGAAAAGTCTATTAGGAAGAGATTTTATTTTTATTTGTCAAAATATATTCCCCCAAAGTTGAAAACTTATAATAAAAACAAAAAATAGAGTTCGTTTAATTTTCAGTATAAAATTACATGATTACTTTTTACAGTATTTTATTTACATTGTGATAAAATGGATTTATATGTACTTATATCAATTGGTGCTTTGTAGTAGCAATTTAAGGGGTGTTTTAAACTTTTGAAGGGTGCTCTGCCCTGGGTACCACGTCGGTTGCTAAAATGAGGTAAAAGATCTTGATGAGAATTTAAAAGTGACATGAGGTCGAAAAAAAAGGTATTACAAAGTAATTTTTAGAGGGAACCAAAATTAAAGTGACAACGAAAAAAGTATTGCATTTTGCATCTAAGGGGGTACATACATAGCTAAAATTTTACCCCGGGTACCAATCTTCCTTTGTCCACAACTGTATTTATCTATAATTATATTATATAAAAAAATATGTTATAATTAATTTTTTTACATTAATCCTGGGTCAATTTCATCTTGGATCATAAGCCAACAAAAATTAATATAAAGAAGAGTTTTTAAATATAAATTGATATATCAAATGATAACCATTGTTCTGTCATTTTTACGAGTTTCTGCTAATTTTAAAACAAACATTTAATATACATATAATTTACACATGCTGGTAAAACCAGTGAAAAATAAATTTAGACTGTATCTACATAATGTCTAGTATGCTTAAAGACAATGGGATCTGGCAGACTCAATATAACTCATGTCATGCTCAGAGGTTAAACCATGTGAATATATACATATTATATGCATAATGGCCCTAAGTACATCAGCGTTTGTTAAAAGTTCAAATAATATACCGTAGTTAGAGAGTTCATTTGATTTTTACCGAATAATAAAAATTATTAACATTATGAAAATATTTTTTTTTCAAATTTCTACTGACAATTAGAACGCAACTGGGGGGGGGGATTTGTCCCAAGATCCAATTGTTAGCAGAGGTGGAGCGGGAATGTAAAGATACATTTTTTCAATGTTTGAAAATAAAAAAAATATTTATGATGAACTTTTTTTTTACATAATTTCAGTGAAGAAATAAGCTGCTAAAATAGAAGAACAAAAAAAATATTTTTTAAATAAATTTTTCATATATTTTTTTTATAACAGGAAGAGCCTATAACTAGCATTCCGCCCCTGGTCCTCACCTTCCTTAGTTCGTCGCTGGAGTGCACTCGAATAACATTCAATCATCAGGTTTGTAGGATATATATGTTTACTTTAAATTGGTAAACTTTTATATGGATGTCCTGAACGTATTTTTCACCGTTTGCAACTATTTAAATTATTTTTTTACCTCAACATATATAGGTACTAAGTATGTAACAATTAATTTACCTATAGTATAAATCTATGTAATTATGTACATACATGGCTAAAAAAAACAGTATCTATTTATAAATGTCGACTAAATTCAGGGCCGTGCCTGACCAGCGTTCATTGCGTGCGCCGCACGCAGGCGGCCGAATTAAAAGGCGGCCTGACGGCCAGAAAAACTAAAAAAAAAATCGAAAAATGTTCCAAAAAGTAGTAACGAATAGCCTGAAAAATATATTGTCTCTATCTACGTTGAAATATAATATTTACATTATAATATTACCATGTTAAAGAAATACTTGCAAATAACAATGTTAAAATAATATTATTATATAATCAAAGTAAAATGTCAATTGAAGAATTTGCCTCTAAAAAATCGCGTAGGGTAAATTTTTGATTGTAATATGTACATTTAAATTTCATATAAAACTTAAATTTTAAATTTTCTTAACAAAAGTTGTTTATTTACATATTTATTTTAAGAAAAAGTACTAATTGATATACCATTGTATTTAAAAATGTATGACACTTTAAACTATTAAAATCTCAAATAATCATACATCTTTACAAAATTCAATACTTCTACTTTCTGAATTTAAAAAAATAATTAAATTCTATTAATATTTAGCGAAATTAGAGCACTTTTAGTAAAACTCTAAAATTTGCGAACAAGTTGCCATATTTTTTAAACAATTTAAAGTATGAAATTTTTTGTTTTATAAAAGTTTTTTATGATCTTTACAAATATGTACTTTATGATATACCATACCATTTGATTTTGCTGGGAAACGGGCATGTGCCCCTCAAACTACCCCCCCAAGGAGCGGTTTTAGGGGGTTGAAAATATTTTTTTTTTAATTCTCTAGGGTCGATATATATAGTAAATTTTTTATCCTAAATCTCTATCTTCAATAATTTGGACGTAAAACATAGTGGATTGGTGGTCTGGAACACTCTGTATAAGTATAATAATAAACATTAAAAATGAAATTTTGATTTTTTTCTTTGATGTTATCTCGAAGGGCGGCCATACATACTGGCACGCAGGCGGCCATATACCCAGGCACGGCCCTGACTAAATTATAAAAAGTACAATACTGTTGTACATAAAATGTTCTATAAGCATACATTACATACATTCTGCACCGTGTTTTTGAAATCATGACTTGCTGCGATCAAATGGTAATGGCCTTATTTCAAGATCTTAATCAATGCAAAACACCTTTTAATTTGCATTTCTTTAACACGGTGCGTATTGTGGCACGTTGACACCACATTAATACGGATATACTGCTTCATATATGTAGATAGGTATAATATCTTTATTAAGTTTAATTTATTAACTGTTTCCTACATATATAATATCAAAATTTTAATTAAATAATTTATTATTTTGTTTATTTATAAAGATTTCTTAAAAATTTTACTTTGAAAGAATTTTTAATAATTTTTAAATTTCAAAATTTTTAAGTTTCAAATTACAAATACTTTAATTTAAATTGGGGGGGGGGGCAGAGGGATACCTGCTTGAAAATTATAAACGAAAAACAAATACAAAAAAATTATTAAATTAGATTTCTCAAAACTACTTTTTTTGATATGGTGGGCGTTTTAGTTCAAACACCGTTTGACCGATTGACTTTAAATTTTGTATGCATCATCTTAAATACATTCTGCCGCAGGCTACAATTTTTTTGATTCAACCCACTGTTTATGCTAACAAAAACATGAATTTTGTCAACACGCTTACTTTATTTTTAGTTTTTTTAATTTTTACAAATCTGGTTCATAACCCGAAAACCAGTTTCAATATTTTCAATTAGTCTCGTCTTAGTCCTGGATTTAACAACTTAGTGTTGTGAAATTAAATTTGAAACATTTTGTAACATTTTTTATGCTGAAAAAGTACCAAAATACGTAATAAAAAAAATGTTTTAAAGCCTAGAAATTTTCCTAAAATTAAATTTGAATGAAAAAATCAAATATCCCTATAAAAACATTGCAATAATTATTTTTTTAGTGTGTTCACAGAAACGTTTAAAATTATAAAATATCCATGAATTCGAGAAGAGGATATATTTTCACATCCTTTAAAACCAAATATGATTATATTTGAGCTACCGGCAATATATCAAAAACGAGCAAGCATTTAAAAAAAATGTATTCCTAATATTATTATTATATTAACTATTGCCAACCCCTTAAAACTAAGACTTTTGATGAGACTCACGAATTTGTTTGGTCCTGAACATCGCAATCGCTTCGGTTGGTACACCTGTATGCGGTGTGGACGCACCATTACGCAATTAGAGTTTATCTACGTGTTATTCGTTTGTGACAATTATTTTAGAATACAAAGACGTTTTTAATTAGGAAATCTTTTGTGCTTTATTAATTAAGGTATTTACTTTGAAATGAACTTCGTGTATTGCATTAATTAGATAAATAAATGTTCTTCTATGTATTTACATCGCTGTATTTTATTATACAATTTAAATTGCGGTATTAAATCAGATAGGTATACGTACGAACATATGAACCTGAATAATATGTAAAAATACTGTTAGGATGTTATATAATTAAATAAGATACTAACACCAGTCATGGCCACAATAAGAGCAAGGTATACTAGGATTAATTTGTAATTTGAACTCATGTTACTAAAAAAACAAGTAACCCTTTATTAAATCAATTTAATTATTATTAAAGTATTTAATTACTTTCTTTTTTAATTATCGCTTTTTTTTGTTTATGTTGTTTCTCCAGTAATGAACACTTGCTAATGATTATAAAATGATAAGTATTACGACACAAAAGTTATAAAATTTAAAACAATGTAAAGCATTTACATAAAAAAAAACAACACATTTCTTGATAGTGTACCAAACCGCGATAATTCTTTTTTCCACTGGTTTCTTAATAAAATGATCAATTATCATCAAATCACGCTGTAAGACAGTTATATACACAAAAAAAACTGTATTGGACCAAGAAAATCTTGTTTTGTATATAACGAAAACAATATTTTCTTAATATAAGAAAAGTACTCTTAATCCAACTACATTATTTCTTCGTCCAAGAATACTATAGTTGGTTTAAGAATATATTTCTTATCTTAAGAAAATATTGTTTTCGTTATATACAAAACATGGTTTACTTGGCTCAAGTAAACCTATCTACCTGTGTAGATATGTTATTATAGATTAATATTCAGTTTTGGCAGTAATCAAATATCAACAAATATTTCTAATTTAATTACATTTAATTAAAAAATAGGGTAGTGCCCAAAACTGGTGCCAGTACCTTATATAATAATATTTTCTCTATTTAATAATGTCGAGAATCTAGCGCTAAAATAACGACTAATTGACATTTTGTTATTCAATGATTTAATTAAAATAACTTTTAACTGAATTTATGAAAGTTATCAATGTTAATAAATAATATTTTCATCAAGAATAATTCAGAAAATATAATACATTATTTTATATTATAGCAACCTAAACATTTTAAACTATATAAAAACATTGAAAAAAATGTAATAGTAAAAAATAAATTTAATAAGAATTAATTAAATCATTGAAATTCGCTATTAAATTCTTAATGCAAAACTTTGGTAATTACGAAGAATATTAAAATTTAGTTTCCAGAAAAAGTGATTACTTAATGACAGATGTTGGACGAAACTAATTTGCCTTTAAGAATCTACAGGAGATCATAAAGAAAATTACTGCGTAATACCTTATTTTAAATGCTTGTCATGTCAAATTGTTAATTCGAATTTTTAAATACATATGTATAATAGAAATATTTTTATCTGAAGATATTCTCATGTCAGATGAAATGTCTTCGCGTGTCTTAGATTGTATTGAAGTCTTTAGGATAGTGGCCCAACGCGTTTTTGTCCTTTAACTTAATCAATGTTTTAAATTAAGTAGGTACATATTTAAGTAGTTTTATCATTACATTTATTATATAAATAATAAATTTATTTTTTTCTTGCAGATAAAACTAAAGTTATGTCTATTTAAGGACTTAAAAAAGCGTCTTTTTAAGTATTAGGTACTACATTGGCATTTGTAGTGACACCTATTACGTATTCAGAATACTGTATATCAGCGATTTCCAAACTGGGAGGCGCGGACTAGTACAAAGGGAGGCACGAAAAGTTTAACATAAATGTAATTTTCATAATATCACATTAAGGCTAAGGTATATTATTAAAAAATATATACATATAAATAAACTGTAGAAATAACATAACATTATTTTTAAATGCATACATACATATATTATCTGTTTCTGTAAGGCACGTATTTTTCATTTTGTATATATTTATAGTAAAACTTAGTTACTAGGTACTCTATCAACTACGTTTTTTAGTTTTTTGTATTAATACATTTTATACCTTTTTAAAAATATGTCGGTATAATTTTATGAAATAAAGGGGGTGGGGAGGGAGGCGCAAGATTAAATATTTTTTTAAAGGCAGGCATAGTTAAATAAAGTTTGGAAAACACTGCTGTATATTATACTTATGTTCAGGGCCGGATTTTAAAATTTGCTGCCCCTAAGCAGTTGCGAAAATTGCCGCCCTTTTTGATTGAATAAAAATAAAAAAAAATAAAAAAAGTGAAGGTTTAAAAATTGTATCGATTATTAAAAAGAATATGTGAAGACCTTTTTTAGGTTTTCATGTCAAAATTTTATCAATATTTTTTTTCGCTAAAATTTGCCGCCCCTAAATTTTGCCGGTCTAGGCACGTGCCTTCACTGCCTGCATGGTAAATCCGGGCCTGCTTATGTTAGTATCAATTAAAAACAATGCACGTTGATTTTCAAGCATCCTGTATATTATTTGAAATCTTAACAATTCTCGTCTGTGATTGATTCGAATTGAAAGATAAGAATGTCTGGAATCTTCATCATTTTCTTCGTAATTAAATCTGACAAAGAACGCATGGTCTGAATAATTACATTTTGTTTTACATTTTGGGTATTTAATAACAAAATTACTTATTAATTTGTATTGTGTTCTTAATTCTCTTATTATGAAAAACAATTTAAAGTAGCTACGTCATTTTATTTCAAATAATTCAAAATATGTTCTTATAATAAATAAAATAAGTAATTGAATCAATACATTCCTTGTATTGTAAATGATCGTAATTTTTGAACGTGTGGTCAGATTTGATTTTTGTCGACGGATTTGAAATCAGCGTGCCAAAATCTATATAATTACATATATAACACTTAAAAATTCAACCAAAAAAAATTTGGTCAAAAATCGACATTTTTTTAAGGTATACCCCTTGGAAAAATTTCAATTTTCAACAAAAATTGTTTTTTCTAATTTTAAAGTATTATACATGTCAATATATAGATTTTAACTCGCTGATTCCAAATCCGTTAACAAAAATCAAATACGACCTCACGTTCAAAAGTTACAGCCATTTTTCTCCAAAATTTTGAAAAAAAAAAAAAAAGTTTGAGAGGCCATATCTCGAGAACGTTATGAGATACAGACCTGCGGTTTGAAAATTTTAACTTTTCACGTCATTTTCTATAAAATAAACATACTTTTAATCAAATCTAAAATTCAAAATTTTATAGTAATTTTCATGCATCAATCTTCGATTTACCATAGAAATACCTACACACAAAAATAAGAAGTAAAATCTAAATTTGCTATATAATCAATAATTTTAACTTTTTTCTATGTAACTTGTGATTTAAACCAAAGTTAATTAGAATATTTGCGATTTTGTATATAGGTATAGGTATAATGAATAAAAAGGAATACACAAAGAAAAATTTAATATTTCACCCCCTATCACGTTGGAGAGCTGTAATGAGTTTCGAAATCCACGCAGTGAAGCCGCGGATATCAGCTAGTTATTAATAACTATCTTACCTAGATTATATAACAATCGAAACGTTTACTTATTATAATCAAAATATTAAAGAACTAAAATTAATCATTTAGACATACATACTACCGAAAATTAAAATTTTATTTGAACTCTAACAAACACTCGCAAAAAATAACACAAAAAGGAAAATATCCAATTGGAAAAAAGAAAGGAAGATCTATTTTAAAAGCATAACATTGTATGTGTAGTGAAAAATAAAAATAAGTCAATAATTTTATTAATGTTATCAAATTTTTTATCTATTTCTATTGCATCGTTTGAGATTTATTATATTAAAGTAATAAATCAAGTTTATTATCAAGATACAAATATAACGTTTCCTCTTTACATGTATCACTTACATAATAAACTGTTTTATATTTATATTACGAGCACTTTATATGAAATACAAAACCAAATAATAAATGTTCTAGAAGTTGTTATGAACGTCTATCTATATTGAAATATGTAGTTTATATATTTTAATTAATATTATAGTAGGTACTCGTACTTGTAGTAAAATGAATCTCGAGCGATTAAAATTATTCCTAGGAGTAGAAAAGTATCTTATTATTTTCTTGACTTGAGTATTTTACTCAAAACGAAACAAGCAATATTCGTCCAGCAAAAAATCGTTGTACTCGTCCTGTTCCCACAATTGTCTTAAGTTTTAAAATGGATAAGGATGCGTCACCAGCTGTTTTTTTTAGATTTAATGTACGGTATCATAAAGCAGTTATCAAAATTTGCTAGCTAGCAAGCACTCAGAAATGAAATATTAATTTTATGATAGCATCTATGGAATTTAGAGCAGTGATACTTTAACGTATTGTAACACAGTTGGCGACTGATTGTACAAAATAATTTTCATATATCACCACTGTTTTAATATAGTTGTTGTTCACATGCAACTTGTCAAAGTCTTCAGGAAACTCCAAGAAAACTATTATGTATGTTTGATACCCCATTTGAGAGTGCTTGCTAGTTAGCAAATTAACTAGTCCTTTAATGATACCAGACATAAGAGTCTCAGTTTAAAAAAATTATTAATATTTAGTATTTAGTAAAAAAATAATACTGGACAATAATAATTTTTTTAAATCAATAATTAAAGTAAAAACGATAAGGTTCGTTACCTTAACATATTTTCTTTGTTTATTATATAAGAATAAAAAAATAAATAAACAAACAAATCTACACGAGATCACGTAAGATCTCATTCTCGGTATCGATCTCATCTCGTTCCTGGTCATATGCACGAGATGGCTTTAATTGAGACAAGATTTCAATTAAAAAAACCAAGACAAGCTTTACCTGATTTTTGTCTCGTCTGTAGCTTTAATTGAAATGGATTCATATTCTGAAATAAAATATAGTATGTGTTTTATATAGACAGCTCTAATTTAAATGGATTATACCTATTGTCTATAAAAATACGTATAGTCTGAAAAAATCACAAAGTACAGAAATGGACTACTAATGTATAGATTAATTAATATTGATACACACATTTTTTGTTTTCTTTTAACAATCAACTACTCTTAAATATGCAGTTATATCCTTATATCATACACGAAACGGAAATATGAAATAAATTCACATAATTCAACAAAGAATGTGCATACAAGTAATTAAATATCATTCAGTTATGCAGCTCTTAAATATAATTTTGATAGTTTTCAATGGGATAATCATCTTTTTATAATACTGGATGAGAGTTGTAAAACAGCAAGATACAATCTGTTGAAAATTTTTATTCTATGTGAATTGTTGAAAGCTATTTATGTTGATCTAATGTCTGGTATTATAAAGAATTAGCTTTAGAGCGAAACCAAACCAAATACTTCTTGCAAGGTGTTAAAACTTTATGCATTTGCTCGAGATTTTAGAGCAGTGTTAATAAATGTATAATAAATAATGTAAGTGTTATGCATTCTACGATTTACACCTGTCACCACTTTCTTTAAACCGATGGATTATACTTAATACGAATGCAAGGTCAATCTATAATAGGCTGTAGTTTTTTATTCAAGCATTTTCAAATGGAGTATCAAACTTATTTGACAGTTCTCTTTTCATGAAGTGTTTGAGAAGTTTCGCGTACCTGTTGTAAATAAACACCAATGATATTAAAATAGTGATGATATTTTGAAAATTATTTTGTACGGTCAGAGTCACCAACTGTTATATAATAAGTTGAAGTATTACTGCTTTAAATTCTACGACTAATCCATAGATACTATTACACAAATAATACCCTATTTGAAAGTGCTTACAAATTTGTACATATTACCGTACATATACTTAATTTTTGCTCAAGAACGAATTCTTTTAATACTTGTCATAAGAGCTATTAACAAAATTGTTACCATAAAAATACATTTTTCAAATTTAAAAATAGTGAATGATGTGAAGATATGGTTTTATTAAAAATACTAAAACCATTTAACAGTTGAAATAACAGTAGCATTTAAGTACATACATATTTTTGTTAAAAGATCATGAATAGAACACAATAATTATCCGTATAGAGTATATAAGCAGTTATGTTTTCAGAGATATAATGATGTTGATTGTTGAGTTGGGAGTGCTGTAACCTGGTTTCATCGCGAATCTCTTCCCATGACCGAGCTACCTGTCCGCCGACACTGTTATGTGCACCTTCGTCTAGACTTCACTTGAGCACCACAGAGCCCTCTACACGGATAATGTCTAATTACAACATTTGCAATGCGACTTTAACTTATTTAATATGAATAAGTTTATTCGAGTAAGCTAACTATACATTGTGTTCTTGGTTGTAACGTTGGCTAATGCATATTACAGTGTATCTATTTTTTCAAGTATTTAAGTTTAAAGTATCTTCTTTTAATTTTTACACGATCAAAAATTCATAAATAGATTTTAACGAAGTGTTTTGGTCTTAAGAAATTTGTGAATAATTCATTTGCATGCTAGCAGAGAAGCTTGTAATATTTTATATTCATTTATATCTCTATAGTCTGAGGGCCAGGCGGCATATGACGTCATTGAATAATATCCCTTTATAACTTATTGTGTGGCTTAATCTACAACTTTTTTCCTTTGAATATTTTTTTATCGTGGATTTCCCTTTCTATTTTTTCCTAAACACGTGCATTCGGTGTTATATAGAAAATTTACAGATATAGAATTTTTGCTAACTATAGGAGTAAGATGATAATAAAAATTTGCCCTGTTAAGATAATTACTTTTGAAAATGTTTTGATAATCAGCTGATTTTTTCAGGATTGTTTAATGAAAACGTCTTAAACCCAATAGTTACATTGTCGGACAAAATATATTTCCGATTTTCCTGTCCGACGCGTGGAAATCGTCGTCACAATTCTCTGGCAATAAAAGAGAGAATTTCGAGATCACAAAAATTTTTGCAGAGGAAAAAAGTGGTAGACTAGGCTTAATTAAGCCACACAAGAAGTTATAAATGGATATTATTCAATTGCGTAATACGCAACCTTACCCCGAGACTATTTAATTTTTATTGAATTAAAAAAAAGAGAATAACGAAAAAATATAAAATTGTGAAAATAAAGAAGGTACCTAATCTTTTTCAAATGTTTTTTTTTAATAAGTTTGAAGAGTTAAAATTTCGACTCATTCAGCATCTATAGCTCTTTAACAATAAAACTATAAGTAAAACACTAAAAAAAAACTATAAATTTCAATTTACAAAAATTTGTTATTGATTCACCCAGTATATAAATAAATGATCAGTAACTCTTCTACATATCCTTTTTTGCACCCTGTAAAAATATATGTTCCTGTAGATCTTTTTGTAATAATGTCACTTTTTATTGAAACTCTGGCAGAGAATCAAAATGTTGCTTCTAGATCGTTTATTATTTTTTTATCGCAATATTATCTTTGCATCTTGGCTACACATTTAAAAATTATTATTCTTACACAAAGTTGCTCCGACAAATACATATCGTCAGCTCTTCGAGAACCGAGTCCGCTGACTTAACAATCACATATTATATAATAATAGCGGCATTGTGTGACTCACACACGAGCTATTGTCATTTCAACAGCTAACCTACATTGCGTACTATATCTCTATGTTATCGTCCACATCTCTTTGCAAGTTGGGTTTGTTTGGCGAAGTCAACGTTGGTATTTTTACTGTGAAATTTATCTGGAAAATGTACCGGGAAAAAGAACATCACGTACCGTCTGCATTGAATATTGAAACGATATGTATTTGGTTTATAAACGTGACATTTGCGCGATGTTATGTTACTGCATAATGTGCAGTATTATTTTTAAGTTGGATTTTTTTTTAAATTAAATTTTGTTTTGAGAGTGATGATATTTTCTCTTAAAGCTAATTTAACTAGGCTATTGGTTTAGTCAAGTGGTGAGTAATTTAGTAAAACCATTTAGTCAAATCATCTATTTTGTTCTATTTTTTGTCGAGTAGGTTATTAAATAAAGAAGCTTCTAGACAAATCTGAGTACAACATCTTCAGTTAAGTTCATTAAGTGTTGAAAAAATTTAAATAACTCTCGTCATTCTTAATGTTACATGCAAAATATTCTTTGAGATCTTTTAATTCTAATTCCTTGAGAAAGTTTGTAGCTTATCTCCTATTGATTCATTTTCTAGTTCATATTATTTTTTCTCGTTAAATTTTCCCTTTATCTTTTCTAATATAGCCATTACAAATAAATAAATTCATTAATTTATTTATAATTTATTACGCTGTATTTTAAACATCTTGACGCACGCTATTTAATAATGCAGTGTAGTTCGAATACTTTTCAGTTATTTAAACAACAAAGGGTAAGTAAACCACTCGCCACTTAACTAAAATACTAGTCTAGTTTGAATTAGGCTTGAAGCAGGAAAATATATAGGACTCAAAACATTACCTAACGTTGTTACTGCGACGTACCATAAAACATCGCTCTACGAAGTCATTGACGTATCATTTGGATTTTGAAAAAAATATCAATTGTTTGGAATTATAATATTAATTAATAATACTTGTTTTCTATTGCATTTTAAGTATTTAAGAGATAATTAATTCATTTACAAAGAAACATATATTTACAATTTCTACAACCATCATCTCTCTTATCTTGCTAAGATCGGCCCATTAGCACATTCCCATCCTATCTTGTGTCCCTGTGCTCCCTCATAAATAGTCGCACACACAGACACACACACACAAAAAACACACAGGCATAGGCATGAAGACATGACAAAGAAGTTGTCAGAAAAGGAGACGATCCAGCTGACAAAAAAGACATAAAAGAAGAAGAAGAATCTCTCTTATAGGCCAAATTCAATTGTTGTTGTCAATTATTTTATTTACAGCATTTCTATTAACCTTTTTTTATAATTCATATTTTAAAATTGACTGGATCAAATCTCATATAATCAGTTATTGTAGTTGTCACTTTAGTTTAATGAAAAATGTAGTGACCTGTGGGATAAAATACCACTAAATTAATTTAATTTGTTTTAAATCTAACAATCTTTCAATTTCTCCCCGTCCAGTTGGTGTTTACCCGCTTTCTTTCTCTCTCACCAAATGTTTATTCACGCGGCGAGCTTTTTGCATACCGAACACATTAGAGAGATTTGGTCAATAAATCTTCTCGTATGCTCAATTTATACCGCTTTATATGTCTGTTGTGGATGTGTGTACGTGCGTGAGGGTGGATGAGGTGTTCCACCAGCAGAGCACTCTCCGATATCTATCACATACGTGACTGTGTTAACTGCAATAGATCTCGACAGGTGGGATCCAATACTCGGTTTTATTGGATGTTTGTATAAGGCGGCTATTACACTATCAAATAATTATGTCAAAGATCTTTGACAAAGATTTGATCAAATATTGAGATTGTCATTAACTATGATCAGAGAAATATTATGAATATTATAAAAGATGACTTATTACATTGTCATATTTTTTTAATTTAAGAAATTTTATCACATTTAACATAGGCGTATATTACACTAAAAAAGAAATGTAATAAAATGTCTTGATCAAAGAAATATGACATTTATTTGATAATGTAATAGCCGCCTAAAACATAAGAGACGTTCAGAAAGCAAAACGATCAAGTTCACTTATCAAACAGTTGGAGTAATAGGAGAAACTACGATCCAATAAAACAAGAGTTGCTCTGGATATTTTGATAGCCGCTATTTTATAAAAAGTTTGTGTCGATGACGTGAAAGTAAATTCGGATAAATTAATCAATTAAAAATGAAAGTTCGATATTCAAGCCCTAATAGCATGGGACGGGGACGAGGATGGATTTAGATATGTTTATCTGCATACCTGCTTTACTTATAAAGGTAAATTCGGGCAAAATGGTTTATTATTAAATAAAATGGTTCTATTAAAATAAAAATTTCGATATTCAACCCCTAATGGCGGGGGCAGACAGGGTCTATGTTTTTGATATGTTTATCTGTATAGCTGCTTACGTTATAATGGTGGAGTCGGGCAAAATAATCTGCAATAAAAAATTCGATATTCAACCCCTAATGGCGAGGGTAGACAGGCGGTTAATTTTTACAGTGTTTAACTAATGAATATAAATCAATATAAAAAAATGTTATATGTGATCCCCTATCACGTATGGAGGGTTCTTATTAGTTTCGAAGTTTACGCGAGCGAAGCCGCGGGATTCCGCTAGTTTCTTATAAGAAAAAATTATTGGTGATGACGTCATAGTATAGAACAAATTAACTGTCGAGCAGACCTTGTATTATTGGATCATGGGGAAAAATATAAAAACGTGTTAATAAGAACAGTATGTTTGTTATTAATTGATATGTCATATTATTTAATGATAGCCTATGTAAATATTAATATTTGAGGAATCGTACTGAATAATTTCTAATATAAATATATAATATATTTCGAACCTTGAGAAGTATTATGAATTTGTGACTTGATAAAACGGTGTAAAATAAAAATGTATCTATAATAACAATTTTACTTGACGAAGATGGGAATTATAACGATATTGATATTGACTTATTTTATTCATTTTAGCCAGTATAAAACGGCATTTAATTCACTGTTCTATAATAGCTTCTACGTACATATTTTTAATGAAGTTAACAATATTTAATAGTATCATAATTATTAATAAATATTGTTGAATAAAAAATAAATAAGAAATTTAACGGATATATGATCTGGGCTTTTTGGTATAAATCACGTTGTTTTGATCGTTATTAGGCTTATATTTCGTTGCATATTGCAGCGGACATCTTCAACGCTTTTAAAATACATCCCGAATCACAAAATTCACTTTAAAATGACTTACTTCATTTGTTTGAATGATTTTTTTTGGTATCTACATTTTTCAAATATAAAAAAAGATAACTTAAAAGGTATTCGCAGCGTGCGCGATGCCAGCGCCAACTAATGGGTGGACGTTAGTAGCAACTTGGGTGGACTTTGACGTTCTAACAAACAAATAATTTCAATAAAATATCGTAATATATACATTTTAGACGATTATTTATGACTATTGGCTATGTGCACGAAGTTTATTAGCGCCGCTAGCGGGTAATAGAGAAGGATTGAATGGATTTTACTCTATTTTTATCATTGTTTAATATGTTTAATATTGTGAAATTTTTTATTAAACAAATATCATTTAATTTAGCTGTTTGCATATAATATAAATAGTATAGCATAAAAGGTACGTGAAAATTATTTATTTTGGGTATCTTTTTCTCTTTAATTATGACGTATAATTAATTCATTTACATTGACAGCATAACCTCAAATTTTGGCGCCGATAATTTTACAATATTGCTCACCACGAACACTCGCATCGATATTATTTCTAACTCCACCCCCTTGCACATAGTCTATAGTGGGATTAACCATGTTGACCTTTCTATTTTCAGTTAAAAACGAGTCTATTAAAAATGACAGTTAGTCCACCCAAAGTGTTATTTTTTGCCACGTTGTGCGCTGTGATCGATTTCGTTTCCCCCACTACCTACTTTGCACCCAGCGAATATAAGAACGCGTGGTTAAAATATTTTAAAAGTGTATTCCTCCAAAATATTTTTGAATACTGAAACAATGACACATAGCCAAATTAAAATCGTTTTCAATCGTATAGAAATCAATGATCCCATTTTGCACAGCACACTACGTGATTAGATCGTGTCGTGTTTGAATTCTTTCACGATGTACCAGCTTGTCGTGATTTCTATCATCACGATCACAGCTCACTAGCTCTACAATATACGTAAAATGTTTAATTGCAATGTAAATCTGTCTCTGCATACATCTATAATCTATATTACGTTCATCGTTGGTTAATGAACAGTATAATTAGATATTAAATAGTTCGGAGAGTACCTAGTCGTAAGATAAAGTATTAAAAATTATTTATTATCCGGAAGAAAACCGATAGTTTTAAAATGGCAAATCGAAATGAAAAATCAAACTGCAGAACGTATTCTAACTTCAATAAAAGATATACGTTTATTATTTGCAGTAGTGAAGTCTCATTTATTTATATTATATTAACCTTGGGTTGCATAAAACAAAATAATCCAAGATTAATTAATCGGTTTTTTTCAACCCTTGATTAATGTTAATTCTAAAGTTAATCTCAATTTGTAAATGAACAATTCACTAAATATGACAATTGTTTACCTTAATGTATCATTACCGTGATTTAATTTTAGAATTGTCGTAATAATGATTTTAAAACAACCGATTAACTAATCATTGATTATTTTGCTTTATGCAACCCAAGGTAAGACTAAAAATAATAAAAATGTTAGAATTTACGTCATTTCGGTAAGGAAGCTGTAATATTTCAATTTAATAATATATTTAAACTTTCAGACAAATATAAATAAGAGCTGTACACTTTTAGTATAATGGTTTTAAGTTTTTAATGGAATAATATGTTTAAGCATTAACCCATTACAGGATCGTTAAAAAGTAGATCAACTCTAAATAACAAAGTCTTCATATTAAATGTCACTTTGCTGGCTATCACTTTACCCCAAATGGTTTTATATTTTTAGTTGTTTAAGTTGGCAGTAATGTCTTTGTAAAGTTTACACTTCGTATCTAATGTTCAACACCCAGATGAAATTCCTGGACTTTGAAATATAAAATGTATGAGTGAATTCCTTTTGTAACTAAAAGACCATTGAAGACAGGATTTTTTTTTAAATTTATTGAGTGTTAAACATTTTTTTATTTTACAAAGATAAATTTTAAGTAAAATACTTCTTCTCAATTAAAATACAAGTGTATCACTATTTTGCAAAGTTCAACCCTAAAAGAAGTAAAAAAATTTCCTATCTAGGTAAACAGTATAAATGATATTAAACACAATTAGATTTAAAATTTGTATAAATTTTTATAAAAACAATTACAAAGAGGAAGCCGCGGGTGCACCCTCGTTATTCATATCAAATGTTATGTAGAATAATATTAGAATAATTTTCTGTATAGAAAAATTGCCACAATAATACATAGTTATACCGAAAAATGTAATTAATCTAATAAATATTAAGCAGTTTTGTAAATATGTATTTTTAAAAAAACTAAATAAGTGTCCTTTCATTACAATTTAATTAAATAATATTTACGACTATACTAAATTTTCTCATTGCGATTATATGAATCAAATTATCATGGAACGTAGAAAAAATTATAATTAAAATCAAAGTTACTTTCGTTAGGAATGAAATGAAAAAATATGTAATCTTTGTAAGAAGTTTTTTTTATATTTTAGTCAATATTCTTTTGTTGATTGCTTCTTCTTGATTAGGCAGAACGAACATAAGGAGTTTTTACGAAAAGATTTACCAAGAATCACATTACTTTGTTCAAGTCCGTACAAAATTAGACCACCTCAAAAAGTTTCATAAAACTTTTTATCAAATAGCAAATACATCAAAAACAATTACAATAGATTGGATTTTTTTTATACGTTTTCAACTTCTTATAAAATATATACATAGTGGCTAATGTTTAATACAATATATGTATTTACCTTCTAAAAATTAATGTTTTATTGTTATTATTAATTTGTTTTATAGCTCGATTGTACTTTTACTTATGTATATAATTACTAGCGGAATCCCGCGGCTTCGCTCGCGTAAACTTCGAAACTAATTAGAACCCTCCATACGTGATAGGGAATGGCATATAAAAACTAACCACCTGTCTACCCTCGCCATTAGGGCTTGAAAATATATTTTTTTATTGCAGATTATTTTGTCCGACTCCACCATTATAACGTAAGCAGATAAACATATCAAAAACACAGACCCTGTCTAGCCCCGCCATTAGGGGTTGAATGTCGAAATTTTTATTTTAATAGATGACTATTTTGCCTGAATTTACCTTTATAAGTAAATCAGGTATACAGACAAACATATCTAAATCCATCCTCGCCCCGCCTTATGCTATTAGGGCTTGAATATCGAACTTTCATTTTTAATTGAATATTAATTTGTCCGAATTTACTTTAATATCATCAACAATAATAAATTTTCGTAACTGATATTTGTCTTGGAGAGTACCTACTTGTGGCATTTTTTCATTCGGTGAATACAAAAAAAAATATTTTACAAATTTTTCAACACCCTAACACCTTAGTGGTTACATTTTGGGAAATGCTGAAATAATTGTTTTATTATTTCTATTGTAGAGTATGTTCGATAAGTTTTAATTAAATGCGAACAAAAAAAAATATTATATTTTATATAAATTTTGACACCCTATTTTACCCGGTAGGGGTTGAATTTCGAAAAATTCTTTCTTAGTGGGTGCTAACATCATGAAAGGAAGGCACCTATGAAATTTCACGTTTCTTCTAGGTTCGGGGGTTTGGACTGTACGTTGATATATGAGTGAGTGAGTGGTTATGGACAAACTCTTTTATATATATAAAATAATTATTTACACAATTGTTATAAATGGTTGAAAATAATTTGTTGTAGATTTTTTATTGTATTTTCAATTTTCGACAGTTGCTGAATTGATACAACTAACAATAAGAAGCCGAGTAAATAAAGAAAACTGTGTCTAAAATTAAATCTTGACAATTCTATAATTTTATCATTATAATGTATGACCACTCAATTTAAAATTTGCATTATAATATTTCTGGATATAAAATAATTAATTTTGATTATAACACTTGATCTATATCTACATTACGCTACTGTATATTATTGCGAGTACTTGTACCTATTGTCAAAGACATATTTGCAGAGTGAAATTAGTAATGTTTCGTGACAATGTCGTGTGAGATTTGGATGAACTTTTAACCTAAATGGAATGACTTTAAAGGTAATCATTATTATGTCTTGACAATGAAAAATATGTCGTATTAATAACTTCTCAAGGTAAAACTGTACTTGCTCGTTGCCAAAATAATACATATAAATGTTTGAATATGTAATTTTATGTTGTTGCCAAAGTACCTTTGGGAAAATTGTGGTTTAATTTAGGTTACATCTTCCATTTAATATTAATACATATTACATATATGTATATATATTTTATATATGTATAGGTATACACATAGAGTATGTAATTTATAGTTAAATATTAATTGTTTTAAAGGTAACCAATTCAAATGATGGTAAAAAATGATTAATTTTATTCCCTAAGTTATGTAAAGTCTACTTTTTTCATCTTAAATAAATAAGAAAAAGGATTTTAGTATAATTTGATTCCAGGAGTTTAAATTTAATATAACGTACCTAACCCAACCAACTGTTACAGTTTTCAAGTCATTAGGCTTAAATATTTCATAGTGCAAATGTGAACAAGACAAGGACGATTATGGTCATTATCCTTCCGATAGCAAGTACCAATTATGTAATACCAGTTTTTATTTTAATTAAAAAATATTTTTTTTATTTAATTCAGTTGTAAAATTTTTAACTGGAATTATTAAAACAGCATGTTTAAAAATATTCACGTCAACAATTTTTGAAAGTAACAGGACACGATGGCATATACCGACACTAAATGTTTGTACTATAACAGAGGTTCCCAACTTTTTTTTATATTGACTCCTTTTAAAAGAATGATTTTCTTTATAGATCCCCTTACATTTTTAGATTTTAGAAAACAAATATAGGTACTACAATCTTGTTGAAAAAGTGCAAGTAGAAAGCAAAAAAAAGGAAAAATTTAAAACATACAAATTAATAATCGATCCCCAATGGTCCCTGGAATACTATAGACCTTTTTTTAACTCCTATAAATCAAGGGTCAAAGGTCCCACCTGAAATTCGTTGGGAATCCCTGTACTATAGGGACAAAACGGTTAAACGAAGGCCAAAATTATTCATTGTGAAATAGTTTTTTTTCTGTAATTCACAATTTAAGACGAAAATTGCACGCCAATATTTAATCTATATTAAAATGAATTCGGAATAAGTGCCTTGTTCGCGGTACTATATTTACATTCAAGCAAATCTAAAGTACATGTATTTTAAAAATAAAAAATTATCAAAACCTACACGTGGGTGTTGCCGCGCAACCCACTTGATGGACACAACTAAAAAAATACCCTTGCCAATCGATTTGTGAGTCCAACAAGATACATGAAGCCATATATAAAAATATTTGTATGAAAAATTCCTAAAATGGTCAAAACTAGAGCCACGGATCTACCATTTAGCGAAAACCCGAGGTCTCTAGGTAGTCAGGGGGCCAAGATCTCACGGTGAAGACAGACGGACGGACGGACGGAAAATCGAGCATATAAGCGCAATCACCTTTAGTGGGTTGCGCTAAAAATATATGAATACATTTTATATCGATTTTCAAAGTCATGTATCTAATGAAACCTATGATGAAAATTATGCCAGCTTTACCGGCGTTTATAGTACAATTACTTGTATGAATATTTTTCATTACATCATAGTTACGCTGATGCTTAAAACTTCACACTTTTGTGACGTGACATTTCGGTCAACGAGCCTCGACTACTTCACAAATAAATGAGAGCATCATCTCGCGGTTCATTAAATTATAATTATTTAGGTCAAATAATTCTATGTACATTGTCACTTGCTTCTTCCTAAAACGGTATTGTTTCCAAAAAACCGTTGTCTCACTTGTTATCAAATTAGTTAAGTCACTCATGTGTGATTGTTTATTTAGGATATTTTTTTCTTTTTTAGTAATGGTTATTTAATAATTTCTATATGACCGATAAATAGAAAAGTTTAAATTTCTGTGGTAATAATTGGACTGTAATTGAAAAATGTATGTCTGGGAATTGGCAATTGTACTTATTCTTATTTAACACTACTAACCAATTTCCTGCCACAAACGAACCAGTTTAAAACTTTTTTTTATCCACCATAGATATTATTTTAATTATTAAATATTTACGCATTCATTTTTTGTAGAAGGAATTTGGCATATTTTTTTATTACTTACTAAAATTTTTATTATTGATGTTAGTAAAAATGAAAATATTTTTTGTGGATTGGAAACACAATTTTCACTAATGGAAAACTCTATGTGATGAATACCTTTCATATTTTTTTGTATACCTTATTTTTTATATTTAAGATTTTGCAGGATTTTTGAAGAAATACTTCTTTACTTATTTCTGCGAAAAAATGTTTAAATCAATTTAGCTTTATATTTTAACCACTATGTTTACACGTGCGTGCTCGTTCAAATTGTATATTATTAATAGTTTTATTTTGTTATAATTTCCAGTTATTTAATAATTTGAATCATTCAAGCATATCATTTTATAACAAAAAAATTCAGTAGTTCGAGTACATATTATTTACTCGTAAGTAAGTATATTAATACATCTAGAACAGTTTTTGTAAGTTGTAAAAATAAAAGTTAAATAATATATAATTTATATATATTTATGTCGATAACTGGATAGTTTATACTTCAGTTATATTATCCAATAAAATATTTTTTATTTTTATCTACATAAAATATAATTTAAAAACTGTCTAAGTAAAACATAAAACAATAACTTGGGTGTTCAAAATAAAATGTTACGAATTTTTATTTCGAAAGAGATGCATACAGAAATTTTTTTCAGACAAAAGTATCCTTAATTTTTGAAGTTATTTGCCTTTTGTTTGTGTGTAGTTGCTTATATGTATATTGAGGCGCTGAATTTGAATTTGAGGTCAAAATAACAAATTATTCGATTCATTTTGACCTCAAATTCGGCGACACAAAATACAAGTCTTCGAAATTTTTGTTTACCTTTTTTGTGGATGTGTAATTATTTAAAAAATAATATTATATGTATAAGTTATTACTTAAATAATAATTTCTTTCTAATATGCCCATAAATAAATGATGAGGTGTGCAATTTAATACGATCATATTTTATTTATGTAGTAAGTTATGTGTTTTTCAAATGCCCATAAATATGGTAAATAGAAAATTCTATATTCTGTAATACCGCGTAAAGTGCATATCCCGTTATTATTTATTAATAATGAATTAATGCTTTCATCACTTCCTTATTGTTTCCATCAACAGTGCATACGTTATACGTTTATAAAAAAAACATGTATAGGTATAATATATAAGTCATAAAACAATACTGAAAGAAAGGGTATTCAGATAAAATATTTAATTATTATTTTTTATGATACTGGTAATATTATTTTTAGTGGTGAATATAATTTGATATTTAAAAAATTCCTGTAAAAATTAGTAAAAAGTATGCCATTTTCGTTCATAGGTATTGATTAGATTTTTTATCAACTGGTTTCATATAGATCGACATATTATAGTGCATAATCATGATTTTTTGGTACCTTCATAACCCTATTATACTGTAGATTAATTGAAATTGTATCGGTAAAAAGTATACCTAGTCATTTTTACCGCAATTACATATTTTTTAACCGTCAAGTATTATGAACGAGGTAACAAAATTTGGTAGCTTGCGAAATCGTTCAAATAGGATATCAAATCTATCTGAGAGTTCTCTTGAAGTTTCATGAAGTGTTTGACAAGTTTCACGCACGCGTGTAAAGTAAACACCAACGGTGTTAAAACAGTAACAATTGAAACTTGGCACCTTCTAGCTGCCTTAAAAATATATTGCCATTTTTTTTTTAAATTTTACTAAATAAAAATATTGTCAATTTTTGGGCTTTAAAATTTCATAATTTTGCGAAAATTAAATAAAATTTGAAGTGTAATATTTTCTACAATTTTCCGAATCCTTAATTTTTTTTTCGGAGAGAGGGGCGCTAAATGTTATGTCCATATTTCCGCAAAAAAAATTATTATCTCATGGCATTCTCAGATTCAAAACATCAAACGAAATTCGTACCATTATAAAAATAACGACTCTAAAGAAATAGAATCTAATCTCCGGTTAAGACAAAAGCTCTGTATATCTGCCTACAAATTACCAAGAATGTAACAACATCCAATCGAGGTCTTCGCTCTAACTGGCTCGCACTTGAACTGTATTGTGATTAAGAGCAACCATAATACCCAACATACTTGCAAATGTTCTTGACCTTTGCAAGGCTGTACAATGACCAACTACTCGATTTTAAATCAACTCAATTTTTACAACAAAGAACAAGTACGTGCCCCGTCTTTGTCCGCATGTGTTCATGTCTCTGTCTCTGCAAAGACACGCTCTAAAAGATCCTATAGAGAATAATTTATTTGTTAAACGCTTGGTTGGATACGACGGCTTTGGATACACAACAAGTAAAAACATGGTGTTGTATAATAACGCAAGCAGAAGTGATACTATACCAAATGAAGAATTTAGAAGCTAAAGAAGACACTAAATTTTAATTTATGTTGATTTTTTACCACCGACTCTTATGCATAAAAAAGGGATACTTTTACTAAATATAAACGAAGTGTTTTTGGCTAAAAAATTGTATAGTGCGGGTGTCCCGTACCTCATCTCAGCTTTCTCATAGGGCAAACTAGCTAGAAGGGTGCAACAGACAGACACACTGATTCCATTAGTGCGTATTTAACGCTGATCTTATAATTATAATAAAAGATTAAAAATGTAGGTGTTACTTAAAAAGTTTTAATTAATATTATCATTGTAATGTTTTATTCTACCCCTAGCTGCTTCTTTCAGCTTATTCTAATGGGCAAGCGTGGTCTGATAGAAATAGATTCCAATGTACCGTATTGATCATACTATTCTCCAACCTAAACATATTATTTCCATTGTTACCACTATATCGTGTGAATCCAATATTTTCAGTACAGAGAGTTGACCAGTCAGTTAACGCTGTCAGCCAAACATAGCTCGTTAGACAAGAAGGTGCAGTATGTTGGCGCTAGCTGTTTCGCGAGGCACGTTTTTAACAATGAGATATCACTCCAAAACTATTCTATCTCTATGGTTTTTACTAATGTTAAAATTAAATTAAATTTAGGCTGTAGAATTAACAGACCGTACTTCTTGTTCACTCTTTGACCTTGTGTATGAATTATCGTGCTTTTGTGTTTAAAGCTAGAAAATTTATGGAATAGGTACTTGTAGATAGATTAACGTTCTAGATTATCGATATTGATTAAATTGCAGACGACTACTAATGCATATGGTTTCATATCGCCTGACCAAAAAAAGAAGATAAAGCAAAGTATCTCAAGTTATCTATAATCTAGTCTAGACTTAACAATTGGAGGTATAGGAATCAGACATAAAAATCGTTAAATGTTATATAAAATCGCTTTAAGAAATACATACATAAATACTAAAAAAATTATAATTACATTATATAATAGTTATATTATTAAAATCAGTTTCATTAAAATACATTTAAAAGTATAAAATGTTTTTTATAAGAAAGAGTTCATTAATAATTTTCCAAATAAAAAGTATATTTCATTTTAAACATTATTTATCCAAAAACTTTTTCAGACATCTTAAGAAAGTTGGAAAGTTAGAGCCACGACAACTACAAATAAGAAGTTACAAAATTGGATTTTCGTAATGATGTTTCAAGTAGTTATATAATGCTTTATAAACTTTGGTAACAATGTCTAAATCTTATAATATAATAAAATAGTAAAGTGTATAGTATAAGGTAATATACAGTGTTTAGTTCTATAATCTACAAATAAAGATTTGTTTTATATATTAGTATGATAAGTTAGCTAAATAATCGAATATGGAAGGTCGAAAAAAGTATGATAAGCACGAAAATATCATCGATGAATATAATTGTTAAGGAGATTATAGACTATCGTATACCTACGCGTTATTATACACTGTCAAACATAATTGCAAAAATTCATGATTATAATATAAATATTAAAGATACAAGCTATCATTACAATGTTTTTTTTTTAGTTTCCATTTACTCCACTTTGATTTTTTTAGAATCTCTCTAGGTATTAGGTATACATATTATTATAGCCATATGTACTATTATAAATGCGAAAATGTCAGGTTGTTTGTGTGATACCTTTTACGGCTAAGCCACTGAACCGATCTTGATGAAATTTGGCAGGAAGATAGTTTGCATCCTGAGAAAGGATTTGTATCAAAAAAATTATTAGATAAAAAATGTGTGTGTGTGTTTTTTTGTACGCGTGTTAGGTTAAACTTTTTTGACGTAGATATCTAGATGCAAATACTTATCAAACTAAATCTGTAGTATCTAGTATCTATCATACTAGAAATCTGTATTACCACGCGAACGAAGTCGCAGGTAAAAGTAAGCAATATATAAAATCGAAAATCTTTGTTTAATTTTGTCTTGGCCACTCAAAATTAACTGATTTATTTATCGTGAATTATCACATATTTATTCACATTATTCCGAAGGAAGTCGCGAGTATTTATTTTAATTAATCTATTGCTCGCAGCGTCATATATGTTATTTAAATAACGCTTGGTTACCCAGTTGATTCATATTAAAAGATGTATTTATGCAATTATAAAAACACAGAATTTTTTAAATCCTTAGAATCACAGTGAGACAATAATTAACGCTTGAAGTCAGAAAGATATGATTTTAATTGCGTTTTAATACTTTTAATGCAAGAATGCACACGTTCTCCGCATTTACAAAACAAATGCTGTGTCAGACTTGTGAAACAATAAAGCCGCAGTTGAATCCTATAAATTATATAAATTCCTCTTTAAAAAAGAACATACTAAAGGGGTTTAAAAAAGTTTATATGATTAATAACAACAATATTACGTAAAATATCTAATTGTTTTATTATAATAAATATAAGTTACCCTACGATTTGCCGTATTTGAGTTACAGCGCTTACAGACAGACCGACATATATACATCCTGGCGAAAATAGTGAGAATAGCTTCAGGGAAGGTCAAAATGGGTAATTCCATCAAAATCCAGAATTCGAAAAAAAATCATTCACTATATTTATCAGAGGCATAGATAGAGGCCTTATTTTGCAGATTTTTAACGTTTTACTTCCATGTTCGAAGAAATGGAAGTATTGTAATACCATCACAAAATCATGTCCGAAAAAACGTAAAGAAAAGTTAATTTCCGCATGGCGGCTGTGCGTGTGTCTGTCTGGATGTAGAATTTTCTTCCGTGTACGATAACTACTGTAGATATGCACCGATTTTAATTATTTTTGGGGAAAATGTTTGCCTCAGTGAGTACTCCAGACCTATTGATTTTGGTGCTAATCGGATTAGGGGTTTCCGAAATATTCGAAATTTTGTACCTATTATCGTCTGAAAAGTGAGTATTATCTCACCAATTTTGATAAGACTTGGTACACTTGTAGTTCAATCCAATCTAAGGGGTACTTATTTCATAAACGTGCTTAGATAGCCACTGAAGGGGTGAAAACCACCCTCAAAATTTTAATTTTAAATACTAATAAATTCATGTTGCCATGGAAACAAGCGCAGTTAAATTCAAATGTCAGATAATTATTATTTTACAAAAATGTCTATTCTACAACTGACATTAGAATATTAGAAAACTAATATTTATAATACAAAGGTGAGTTTTATATTAAAAATTATTGTAAAAGATATTATAGAACATGGAAGTCATGTATGGTTCTCCATACCGATATTTGAGTATTATTCATTAAAATATATAATTAATTTATAATAAATAATTTTTGTCCGTATCAAATAAATTCAAAAACATTAAAAATTTGCAAACAAATTACATAAAAACCTGAAATTATTGTTTTAAATTTTTTTATCATTTGTTTGTATTTTATTAAAACTGCATAGCACACTGTTTTTCGATATTTTCTAATTAATATTATACTTATTTTTGTTCTTAAACTTTCGCGGTTATTTGATTTTATAAATGTTTCATTTTTTGGGTTTGTCCCGCGTCGCACTTGTTCATTGTTCGACGAGAAGATGGTCGGAACGTCGAACAATGAACAAGTGCGACGCGGGACAAACCCAAAAAATGAAACATTTATAAATATTATACTTGTTATAACTTGTTTTCTATCAATTTTACTATCATGCATGTATTACACTTTTATGAAGAGAACATTCTCAACTATAAAATCCAATGATAATATACAGGGTATTCCATTAAAAAAAAGTTATATTTCAGTATATCTATTAAATTCGACATTCAATTGTTTTTTTTGACACCGCCTTTATTCATCCCGGAAAAATACTGATACTTTGCCCATTTAACCGATTTTCTAGCTCCAATAATAACAAAGTTTGCAATGATCACTCTGTTCCCGCGAACACCCTGTATATAAAGGTATAAGACAGTAAAAAAGTATATAGAACAAGTACAAATATTTCGTTTAAGTTACAATATTAATAAAAAAATAAAAAACCCAACTCGAAATATTAATAAATATGTAGCTTACCTATTTTATTATACCATGGATAGGCGCTACAATTTACAGGAAGTTATTTTAGTTACGCGTTATTATATCACATAATATGTACATATTGTATGAAAAATTGCATTCCAATAAATGTGAATACAAATAAACAAACGTGTCTATTGAATAGAAAAATGTATATATTTTTTATTTTACGCTTTATCATCTTAAATTCATTAATTTTTTATTAACTGGATTTTTATTTCAGTCGTATTTATATAAATTTTTGTAGATGTTATAATTCTTTTAGATAAATAAATGATTGGTCTATTTCAATAACACATCTCTATCTTGATATTGAGGATTATTATTATTTTCTTGTAATAAAGTTGTAAGATTTAAGATAGATGCATAGAAATATTTACGACAATTTTATGTATGAATGTTCTTGGCATTTATTGATAATTATAAATTTATTAGTTTATTTTCCATTACAGCAAAGTGCTCTAGGATTTACAATATAATTACATTCAGAGGTATGTACATTGTACTTTAAGATTATAATTGTAGTAAATCAATATTTAAACTACATAATAAATACATTGTATTGTAATACATAAATTGCTAGCACCATAAATTTTTGAAAGAATATTATTAATTATTAAAGAAAATAATGATTTACTTATGGATATAAGTATAGAGTGTATCTATCTATATGTTTCTTACCTTTTCACGGCTTAACTGCTGAACCGATCTTGATGAAATTTGGCAGAGAGATAGCTTGCATCTTAGGGAAGGACATAGTTCACTTGCATTCCGAAAAATGTTTTATATGACACTTGTACACTTGTACGCACGAAGGTTGCACTTTTTTGGTGTAGACATCTGGCGAGCAAATGCGAAACTAATAACCTATTTTATCGACTATAATCACAACAGAAATCTGTTTTACCTAATCCGTATTTCACACGGACGTAGTCGCGGATAACAGCTATTGTAATACATATATTACATATTCATAAATAACTGTAGAAAAATTGTAAATCAATCAGTCTTTGAACAATACAAGTGATTCACATAAAATATAATCAAATACCTAAATTAAAACGAAGGTAGTTATTAAACATAACGTTATACAGGGTCCTCCAATAGTGCGTCCGGCATTGTCTTACGCCCAAACTATTGAAGATAGAGAGTTAGGATAAAAATTTTACTATATATATCGACCCTAAAGAATTTCAGGAAAATATTTTCAACCCCCTAAAACCGCTCCTTGGGAGATAGTTTGAGGGGTACATGCCCGTTTCTCAGTAAAATCAAATGGAATGGTATATCAAAAAGTACATATTTGTAAAGATAATGAAAAAATAAGAAACTTTCGTAAAACAAAAATTTTCATACTTTCAATTGTTTAAAAAATATAGCTACTTGCTCTCAAATTTTAGGGTTTTACTAAAATTGCTCTAATTTCGTTAAATATTTATGGAATTTTATTATTATTTTAAATTTAGAAAGTAGAAATAATGAACTTTGTAAAGATGTATCATTATTTGAGATTTTAATAGTTTAAAGTGTCATACTCGACATACCAAAAATTGAAAAGTTTAATTAGGGATAATTCAAAATTTTTAAATACAATGGTATATCAATTAGTACTTTTTCATAAAGAAGATATGTAAATAAACAGTTTTTGATAAAAAAAATTAAAATTAAAAATTTTAATTTTCAGTTTTCAATTTTAAAATTATAATTTTAAATTTTAAATTTTCTTAACAAAAGTTGTTTATTTACATATCCTTTTTAAGAAAAAAGTACTAATTGATATACCGTTGTATTTGAAAATTTCGAATTATCCCTAGTTGAACTTTTGAATTTTTGATATATCGCGTATGACACTTTATACTATCAAAATCACAAATAGTCATACATGTTTATAAAGTTCATTATTTCTACTTTCTAAATTTGAAAAAATAATAAAATTCCATTAATTTTTAACGAAATTAGAGCACTTTTAGTTAAACCCTAAAATTTGAGAACAAGTTGCCATATTTTTTAAACAATTGAAAGTATGAAAATTTTTGTTTTACGAAAGTTTCTTATTTTTTATGATCTTTACAAATATGTACTTTTTGATATACCATTCCATTTGATTTAAGTGAGAAACGGGTATGTACCCCTCAAACTACCCCCAAGGAGCGGTTTTAGGGGGTTGAAAATATTTTCCTGAAATTCTTTAGGGTCAATATATATAATAAATTTTTTATCCTAAAACTCTATCTTCAATAGTTTGGGCGTAAAACAATGCCGGACACACTATTGGAGGACCCTGTATATACGTAATATTTATAACTTTTATCTTTATAATTATTTAACTTACAGTTTCTTTTTATGTGCAAACATCTGTTGAATAACAACAGTAATAAAACGTACTAAATATGCTTTTAATTTAACGTTATTATATTATGTAATTTTAATATTTCAAAAACATGTTAAATATCATTTATTTGAATTTATAATTTAAACAATAAACATTGAAATGTTTTAACACTTTCAGTGTCGGTTTTTAATTTTATTTGACAAACATATGTTATTAAAATTTATTTTTAGGTAAATTTAAAATGATTTTAATATAAACCTTAAATTAGAAATATAATGCTTATAAATTAGCAAAATGTAATATGTATGTTAAAATATTGTTTTATATTATAATTATTAATATAGTAGATTTATGAGCATACATGCTGGGTTTTAATAACTGACTACGGTATATAGGGATTTCAATGTTATTTTCGACACATTTCAACTTTTGCTCTCCAGATAAATTCTTTAAAATTTTGCAATATTTTTTTGAGGTATCTACAGCATGCACCCCGTGTAAGATATAAAGCTGCACATGAGACGAGACGAAAATCAAGTACTTGTTGTAAAGTAAGGCTCCTAATATATCTACCTTTTTTGTATTTTTGTCCGTTTTGAATTGTTATTTGATATGCGATAGGCTTATTGTAAAATAAGTTCAATTAACTCAAATATATAATGTAAATTTAAGAATGTTTTGAAGGAAATGGAAGTATCAATCGATTTCGATGTATTTTTGTTAAATATCAAAATCGATTTCCCCGACATAGTTATTTTTTAATTATTTTTTTTGTATTTGTGTTAATATTTCTATGACAAATTGAAGTTTGATGCATGAAATACAATAAAAAATTGGTGAATTTTAAATGTGATTAAAAGTGTGTTTATTTTATAGAAGATGACGTAAAAAGTTGAAATTTCCAAACCGCAGGTCTGTATCTCAAAATAAAAAATATGGCCTTTTAAAATTTCAGTTTTTTTTTAAATTGGAGAAAAATGATTGTAACTTTTGAATGTGTGGTCGGATTTGATTTTTGTCGACGGATTTGAAATCAGCGTGCCAAAATCTATATAATTACATATATAACACTTAAAAATTCAACAAAAAAAATTTTGTCAAAAATTGTCATTTTTTTAAGAAAAATTTTAGAAAAATTTCAATTTTCAGAAAAAATTTTTTTTTGAATTTTTAAGTATTATACATGTCATTATATAGATTTTGACTTTCTGATTCCAAATCCGCCAACAAAAATCAAATTCGACCACACGTTCAAAAGTTACAGCCATTTTTCTTAAAAATTATGAAAAAAATAAAACTATGAGAGGCCATATCTCGAGAACGTTATGAGATACAGACCTGCGGTTTGAAAATTTTAACTTTTCACATCATTTTATATAAAATAAACATATTTTTAATCAAATCTAAAATTCAAAAATTTTCAGTCATATTTCATACATCAATCTTCGATTTGCCATAGAAATATTAACTCAATACACTCAAAAATAAGAAGTAGAATCTAAATTTACTATACATATAATCAATAATTTTAACTCTTTCTTATGTAATTTGTGATTTAAACTACAGTTTATTACGTAAGTAATTCCACTGGAACCGAGATATAGGTATTTGAAATTTTGATAATGAATAAAAAGCAATACAAAAGAAAATTTAATATTTCACCCCCTGTCACGTATGGAGAGTTGTAATTAATTTCGAAATCAATTCGAGCGAAGCTGCGGGTATCAGCTAGTACTGAATATCTACATGAAACTAACAATAATAGTGCCTATACGATTTATCCAGTCATTATCTGTTCCCAGAATTTTCTGTTTCTCGTTGGTGTACACAGTTCTATTAATAGAACTGCGAACGAACAGAGAGCGTAGAAATGATCTCCCCGCGTGCTCGGCGGTTACTTAACGGTAGCTCCGTAATCAATTTTATGCGCGCCGCGCTCGACAGACCTTTGCTTCGCCGAGGTCGCGAATCGGCCGTGCTGGGCTTGTGTGTCACGTGGTATACGGACGTACATATTCATGCTCTTTTTTGAGCTTTAGACTTGAGTGAAGTCGCTAGTATAGTAAAGTTAGGTTGTATGTGTATACAAATATCACAGGTTAACATGAGCGGTGTTTGAAATATTTTTTGTACTTTCTTGGGTATTTTAAATTTAAGTAAGTAAAGGCTTGTAAAAAATCATTTTCTTAATTTTTTTGGAAGTCGTTGGTATTCAAAAATAATAAATTAATGAACATACAAAATAATTAAAGTAAATAATTGTGGTAATACATGCGAAAATACTTTTTTAGGGAATAAGAAACTTAATTGTAATACATTTCCTGCCATATAACAGTTCGATTAAATTTAAATTAAAAACTGTTATGTAGAGAAAGAAACACGCTACACAAACACAACTGTATGGTTATTGTTCACAAACAAAGTAAAATGGCGATGTAGAAAAATAATTAACTTTTCTTAACGCTGCTATGTTTTAGTATCAAATATATACGTATATATTTTTTATTTTATAGCTAAAAATAAGTATAAAAAAATATTTCTTCATGGTTAAAATGTTGTTAATTGCATTTTCAACTTTTTATATATTTTAATAAAGATAAACGTGTGTTTTTCTATAGTTACCAAAATTTTGATTTTATCAAAAAGATGGTGTGATATAAAAAAATCGAATTTTTAGTATCATCGATACAATATTATAATTAATTAAATTGTAGAATATTTTTCTTTAACAGTAGTACTTAAAAACGATCGAAATTTGCGAAAAATTGGCATAAATAAACTATTGATTTGAAAAATTTATTTGCATTTAATTTAATTTGCAGAGCAACTATTTTTCGATATTTTTTATTAATTTAATACGTAATATTCTCAGCTATAAAATTCAATCATTTCTAAAATTTGACATTGAATTGTTTTATGACTTCACCACTATTTGCCCATTTAACCTATCATCTATAGTTCAAAATATAACAAAGTTATTACACTCGCAAACAACCTGTGTATATGTATATTAAATACTTTATAGTTAGTACATACATACGTATATCACATTTATTATAACTTTTATCCTATGACACGGCTCTGAGATTTCAAAGCTGAAGGATGAAGCTATTACAGAAAAATCTACTAGATAAACACAAAGAGACGCAGGTTTGAATGCATTAAAAGGATTCTGATCATGTTTAGAATGCTTTATGTACACACGACTACATACTAGATGCTATGCATTTTACTTATCTTATGTTTATTTATGAAATTCTCAACTGTATGTTTTGCACTAGTAATATAAATTTATGAACAGCTGGATAAAAATTTAATCTTTATAAATTTTTAAATTGTTTATTCAGTGCAGATTTTAAGATTTTTTTGTATGTGTTAATAATTAAGAAATAACAAAAAAAGAACATGGGTTCAAAAATTAATTATTTATCTGAAAATTAAAAACATGTTTGTTAATGATTTAAAACAAATTTTCTAAAAAAAGGTGATAAACAAATTTTAACATAAAAACCATATGTGTAAATAAATAGGTATAAATATATATAATTTTAGTCTTTAGAATTAGAGTTAATTAGACCTTTCTTTCAAAGTATAAAATTTTTGTGAATTGTGGTTATTTTTAAATTAATTTTGCAACATTTTAATTGTTAAGATTCGTCAGTTTTGTCGACGAATACCTCATTAAATTTTGAAACAGTTGAATTATATAGCAAATGATATTATTTTTATTTTTAGGAAAAGTTAAGGCCGATATTCCTGCAGGGTATTTCTAGTAGAATAACAACAGTAATGTCCTATTCATGAATTTCATAATTTAGTTTCTAATGCAAGACTATGAAAAAATATTTTACTTTGGTTTAGTCAAGACCAAATTTTTTTTTATAAATATAAAATGCAGTTTTATGATCTATTAAAGTCAATGCATTATACAAGTTTATGTTTTTAAAGATAGTTAATTCACTCATGCCGTTATTATTCTTACTCTTTAAATATTACAGCATATAATCTGTAAAAACAAAAAAATCTTTATTCCATACCTCATAAACAAATTACCTAGTTATATTATTCTAAAAACATGAAGTGAACTTTCAGCAGATAGCAGCAATTTCCACAGAGAAAGAAGACAAAGTCACGAACTCACGCTATACCGTGACCCGTGCGGGTTCAAGTTCGCATGACTCACGTACGTTGTTACGTAACCGGTAATTGCTCCCCCCCTTCCCTTGAGAGTTACTCCTCCACAGTGCACACGACGTGAACTCGTGCATGTCGGTATTGTAGATCTCTGCTGTTGGTGCATTTGACGAACGTGTTTGCGTAAAGGTTACTTCACATGGTGAAGATATGGCAACTGTATTCAGTAGTTAAGGAATTTAATTAAAATCTTAAAATGTCATACGCATAACTCATGAACCACTGAACCGATATTAATGAAACTTGTTTGTTGGTTGAGTTTGGTTAGTTATGGCTCTATGTACATACATTTACAGGCCCTGAACCAGTATTTGGAATTACCAAAAACACTATTCGCAGCTGGCTAGCTGATTGGATAAAAAGACAACATCAAAACCACTGGAATAATGTAGAAGGCCAAAAACACAGCAAAACTATACTAAATAAACCATCCAGAAAATTAACGGATGAAATACTACAACTAAGTAGACAACAAATTAGGCTAGTGACAGGAATGATAACCGGTCACTGTAACCTACGGAAACACATGCAAACAATGAGAATCTATGACGAAGAACCCATCTGCAGACTGTGTAATGAAGAAGATGAAACAGTCTCCCATATTATATTCGACTGTGAAGCTCTTGCTCAATGGAGACATGCACTCCTAGCAGGAGACAACTATCGAGAAGCTCTAACAAGAGAAAACTTGGTGGAAAGGCTGTTAAACCTGGTAAGAACGGTAAACTTTTTCACTGAATGAGTGAATTGATGAAGAACACAATAAGCCAAAGACTGCAGTGTTAGAGGCATCTAACCCTCATCATCAATCACAACCTAATAATAATAATAATAATAATGTACATACATCGTAATCGTAATTAGGGGGAGGGGGCATCACAAAATAGTTATTTTTTAAGATATCTCTAAGATAATGTCAAATTTATATTTTCTATTAAAAATTATATTATTTGAATACTTTATCAGTAGGTATTTCTTTAAAATTCTTCGATAATCAACTAGTTTAGGAGAATTTAGCACGAGGAAGCACTGTGCATTCGCTTGATAGATGTTCTTTCTGTGTTATCATTAAAATAATAAAAATCAAAATACATACCTAGTTAATAAAAAACGTCGTAAAAGTAAGTAAGACTATAGTGTTTTTAAATAGATAGGTTAGATAAGTTATAATAATGGTTGTAAAATTAGGTAATTACAGCCGTTTAAAAGGTAAGTTGCAAATTCATCGCTCTATTAGTTTACAGTCACGGCTTTAAAACTTTACTTCAAAGCTGCTGTTGCAAACTAATATTCAACAACACGTGCTCCAGGTTACTGTGGTTTTCTCTTGCAAGAAATTTAATCTCAAGACGTTGGCAAGCTCTGCACAAATTCCAACTGTATTGCCTTCGGGTTTATAGTGAACACGAAATTGTTATTTTAACCCAGTATTTCCTAGTCTGTCGTCCGTGGTTGTGTAAATAGGTGGTCTGCGGGAAAACAAATATAACTTCTTAAAATTTGGACCGGATTGACAACAAATGTGGGGGCCCTGAATAAACTTTAAACAGCTTGATAAAAAATAGATAAGAAAGTCTTTATAAAATTAGAACTTTATATCCTACAATTTCTATACAAAAAGTACGCCAGCGATTCTCAAAATGTACAGCAGAAGCGTAAAAAAATATTAAGAAATTTTAAATTTAAATCGAGATTAATTTTATCGCATTTTATTAATAAATAACAAATAAGTGCCCAAAACCTTATGAGCAGATATCTCAATTTCCAGAATTGACAAAGTTATAGCGGCTTGAAGGAGGTGGAGCGCAGCACGCAGCAGATGTGTAGTATTGAATACGTAAAATTTGAACGCGTTTTTTACTGGAAATGGCTGATTTAATATCTCAAGGTCTACTGAATAACTGATCTTATGTTTTATAATAAAATCGTAACAATACTCATCTCCACTTTAATTCCGCCGATGAATTTTGTTATTGTTTTGGTCTGGCGCTAAATTAAAAAAGTACTCCATGAATGACAAAAAATTGGAAAACATTGTTTTAAACCATGAAGTACCTCGAGTAACGGACGTAATTTTACGTACATCGCGGAATATTTAATCAACATTGACAATGTTTTAGTTCTTTTTTTTATTTATTTATTTAAGCTAGGAGAGAGAGGTAAAAGGTTGAATGTATTTTCTACTTTTCTTAGATAAGAATAGGTTTCCCGAATTAGATTATTACTATCTTCTCTTTATGTCAATTATATTTTTAGTTACAGAAGTGTGTACGGTATACTTTAGTTTTGCGAAATTTGTTTTTCTTTTCTTTATCTTTTATTTATGTGCGTATTTATCAAAAAGAAGAAAAAAAACACCTACACACAAATTTAATTTGTGTTTGTAACTATCTAGCTACTGTATTTTTAAAATAGAGCTATTTCAAATAGACACTTTTTGTGCCACTACATAGTTCTTTTAATAACAAATTGGTGCTATTTATTCAATATTTTCGTTGTTACTTATTGCAACCCTATAAAATAAACATTGCACATATTTTTCATTGCAATCCCTAGATATGTATAAATAAAGCATTCAAATATATTTGTAATTCGATTATTTGAGGTGAAATATACCGAATAAATATAAATTGTACCGAAACGGTTAAACTCACAATAATATATAGTTTCATTTATGTCTACTTTTGAGCTTATTGTAGCAGTTTATCAGATATTTATGAAAAAAAGGAAAAATCAATAAATGTTTATTTATATTAACCCGCGAGCACTCGCACTATGAGCATTTCCCTCGCGGTGAATTTCAAATTCCCGCCATTTATTGATTTATTTATCTATGGTCGTCGCTTTATTATATATTAGCAGTAATATAAATAAATATACTATAATTTATGTACTTTTTGGTTACAAAAAAACCTGAGCAAAATGCTCTATACGCGAGTAAGATTTGTAAGTTTTAAAGGCGCGAGTGCTCGCGGGTTAATGCCGCCAGATGTATAACCGGAGCACCTTTTTTCTGTAAAAGTGGACCAGCTTAGGCTATCATTTTAGCGGGTTTCATCTATTCAAAATATTTTTCTATTTAAAATACTATTTTAAATGGTCTTTATGTTAAAAAAATGATCGAAGTTTATAAATAAACCATGGCTATTAATTATATTTCTACCTCTATGCGCTGACACCCGAGGTTGTGGAGAATGAAAAATAGAAATTAAAAGAAATTTATAATAATAGAAAAAAAATGTTGCAAATAAGAATTGATAATTGTAGACAAAATAAAACATTTATTTTTATCAAAATAGTCATAGGGGAGGGAAATTTAGCCATGTAAGTCAACAACTCTAGCAATAATTTGTGACATTTTTAACTTCTATACAAAACCTAAAGCACAGATTAATGAATTTTGAAATTTAGCTACTTCTGTCACCGATTGGTTTTCAAGTTATTCCTAAAACCTGGAAATAATTATTTTCAAAAATAGAAACAATTTAACTTAAAAAAGTATATAGCATGATTTTATGTTAAATATAGTATAATTTAATATCCCCGGGTAACACCGAGTCCTATGGCTGGTAAATATATAAAAAAATATACCGTTGCAGAAATCAATTGAATGTATGGTCTAGCCTCGTCACAATATCAAACGTTCTCGTCTTGATATATTGTATCATTTTCAATTCAAATGGTATGGTTTTGGTCTTGTTTCGATGTACAGCACTAACAATGAAATAAATAAAATAATATTTGTCTATGTGAAATGACACTAAACGTATCTGTTTAGAATACAAAATACCTAAGATAACAAGTTTACATTTCGTATAAACCCTTTCATTATTGAATTCTTGTTGTATTCCTCTCAGAACCGTGAAGAAAATGAGAAGAAAATTACGTTTACACAATTCATTACCGTTCTATTGTGCGTTGCGTTGGCGCGGAGCGAAAGATATTTGACATTATTGCCTCGTGGTAGCATCACGAAATTATTTATATATACCTATTCTTTGCGTTCAGCTTTTCAAATAAGTATAGCGCATTTGTGACTATCTTCAGTGTGGTTCTTTTGTTATGGAATGTTTTGTCAATATGGTTGAATATATTAATTGAAATTACTTTTTACAATATAATATAAATACTTTTTTTTAAGTATTACGAATTTCAGTTTGATTTATGAGAACGTAGAGAACTTTGTGTTAAAAAAAATTTAAAATTTGCGAAAAATATTAAAAAGTAATAATCAGTAGTAGACTAAAGTAGGGGTCAGGGGGCGGTCTGTTACTGGTAATAATAATTATTTTAAATAATTCAATTGATCATAGTCTACTTGCTTTTTATATAAAACTAGCGGAATTCTGCGCCTTCGCTCGCGTAAACTTCGAAACTAATTAGAACCCTTCATATTTTTCTATTTCATATTTTTTATATTGATTTTTATTCATTACCTATAAAAAACGTAAATATACCGGGTCTTAGTTAAAAATTGTAAAAACTAACCCTCTGTCTACCCTCGCCATTAGGGATTGAATGTCGAAATTTTATTTTAATAGATGACTATTTTGTCCGAATATAGGGCTTGAATATCGAACTTTTAAAAAATTTTAATTGAATATTAATTTGTCCGAATTTACTTTAATATCCTGAACAATTATAAAGATAAATGTATCAAAAATTTTACCCCCACCCCCATTCCCATAGGGGTTGAATTTTTGTAACTGATATTTGTCTTGTAGAGTACCTACTTGTACCATGTTTCATTCGGTGAATACAAAAAAAATTTACAAATTTTTCCACCCCCCCTAACATCTTAGGGGTTAAATTTTGGGAAATTTAAAACTTTGACACCCTGTTTTAACCCCGCAGGGATTGAATTTCGAAAAATCCTTTGATATATGAGTGAGTGAGTGAGTGAGTGAGTGGTTAAGGACAAACTCTTTTATAGATACCTATAGATGGATATTAATGCTGTCCTATAAATCTATTGAATAATAAAATTATATAAATTAGCTCTTACTTGCATCATCAATATTAGAATTTGTCATATTATGTTAAGTAACATATAACTAGAATCTTGTTGAACTATTATTTATTGTCGAAAATAATAAATGGGTATTTATTGCAATAAAGTAGTTGCAAAAGTATAATTTAATAGGAAACATAATACATGATTTTTATAGAACCACTTGCAATAATATGTAAGAAGTGCTGGTTGTATGTAGATTAAAATAATGCTACAGGGTTCTTTTAAGCTTGTTTTTCTGAATGGGACAAGTACTAGTTCCATCCTTAAACCGGTCCTGGAAATTTATATGTGTATACATATATGTGTTTTTTTGCATGTACGTTACTAATAAGCAACTATAGATATAAATATACTACATTGATAAAACAATTATTTAAGTTTATAAAAACTACCAATTTTATTTCCATTTTAAATAAAAAAAAAGAATATAATATGTATGTGAATCATGGCCCCCATATAGGGGAGATTGGTAGGACTTTAGTCTGGTAACCCGGGGATAAGGAAGGAGGGGGATCTCAGCGAGTCAATAAGGTTTTTTTGGTCGTCGTCCAAGAAAACACTAGTGTTGAAAAATTAGGAAAACTGAAAGAGCGAAAAAAGGTAGTTTGAAAACAATTGCTTAATATTTTTATATTCTTCTGATTGAAGAGGGTCCACAGAAAATCCTGGCATAGGACTCTGCACTTAGATACGAATCGTTGACAGTTAAAATAACAATTTCTTTTGTAAAATAATACATATATTTTACCAAATATACATAATGTTATTTCAAACTTTTAAAGAATGTTTTTATATTATAAATGCTTTACTACATCAAAATGAGATTTTTCTCGGCCACGAAACGATATTGTTTAACTCTCGCTTTATTTCAAATCTTTACTAAACGTTTTTAATTTGATATAGGTACCTAGGCCTAGATTTGTTTAACAAGTTAATCGTTTTTGTATCTGAATATCATATATGAAAGTTCAAACATTATACAACGTAATGTTTTCTGTAAATTCTTTCCTCGAAGCTACAAGTAAAAGTTTTGTTTTTTGTTACATAACAAGTATGTTTCTGTTTGACTTAATAACTTTAGTACACTTATTTTTATTTTTTTAAATACTTCTGCTAGAAAATGTAGAACATTTTACAATATAAACGTTATACAACTACGTTGAAGAAATTTCTCCAACAGATTTTCTTTAGATTAAAAAAGTTGTTTATACAGATAAAATGAATATTTTCTTTCTGAAACACGCATTTGTGTTTTTATATTTCCTGTATATGTATGATATTTTACTAATAATATTTTATTAAAAAAATAAAATAAACGTAAATTGTATTCAGTTTGTATAAAAATGTTTAATTTATAGAAAATTATAATTTATTAAATGGTAACATATAAAAACTTGAATTATTTTATTCATTATCTATGCCATTTGTAATTTATGTTGTTTTTGTAGTTCATTTCTATTTTGATTTGATTTTAATAAGTATTTTCTAAAAGATGATTATATATCAATTATTTCTATTAAATATTTTATTTATAGATTTTTTATTCGAGCCCCCATAGAAAAATACATAGACAAAATAAAAACTTTAAAATATAGATTTCAATGCACGTATAGTTATTTCTTACATAATTTCAAATAATATACATATATATGATCGGTTATTGGTAATAACAACATAAATAGCTTTTATAGTTTTTCAACAATAAAGCAAACATTTTAAAAGCTTTTATTTCCATCAAAATAACATTAAAATTGTTCTCATAAAGTAATAAATCATCCATTAGTAGTATGTTCTGTATATGCTAACAATACTAACCGCATAAACGGACAATGTGTATACTAAAGTTAGTTACACACGGTCAATATTGTATAACGTATATCAAAATATAAGTAAACCATGAAGTTAAATTATAAATCAATAAATATAAATTATTAAGTCAATACATATAAATACATATAAATCAGAAAAACATCCGACAATGTCTCAGAAAAGTGTAGTGTATTTTCATAATTAGTAATATTTTTGGCGCATTTTGCCCTTTAAAGTAAAGGTTTTCAGAGTTTTCACATTTTGAAAATCTGATTATTTATACAATATGCAGTCATTAAGGATTCTAAATATATTTTTTTAAAGATGACAAATTCAAAATTTCGTAATTTTTGCGACCAAAATCGCATATGAGTTCTCATGAGGTAATAATTGACCGTGTGAGCGGAGACTACAAAAACAAAACACAGTTCAGTACAACATGCCATTATCTGTTTTACTGGTAGCCCTAGTCTATAATTCACAGTATATTATCCGCGACAAAAAACCTGCATTTGTACTTTAATATTGCGCATTATACACACAAAAACCCTAGCGATCATATATCATAACTGTGCTGAATTAATAAACAAAACAAAAATAACAGAAAACAATACGAACCGTTAAAAATCCTTGGCATTGTCGCGGGTTTAGTTTGAGTGGGGGGGGGTTGAGTGTCTACTGTATATGAGGAAGCAGGTGATGAGCTATTGTTTGCTGCAAGTGTAATTAAAGCGTGTTAAGATGACCCCTGCGACATCGAAATAATGTTGTATTTTTTTAACCTACACAGAAAAAAACTGTAGTGGACCAAGAAAACCTTGGTGTATATAACAAAAACAATATTTTCTTAATATATGAAACATACTCTTAATCCAACTACGTTATTCCTTCGTTCAAGAATACTATAGTTGGTTTAAGAGATTATTGCTTATCTTAAGAAAATATTGTTTTCGTTATATACAAAACAAGGTTTACTTGGTTTGAGAAATCCTTTCTATCAGTGTAATATAAAGATATAAAATAATAATAGAAGGACAAAATCGAGTAATTCAGATTATTTGGGAAATTTCGTTAAGCACAACATTGCATTTTACATTTTACTATACCTATTTTCTTTAAAAAATTTCAAAGTGTATTACATTTTCACTTATATAATCAAGCTTAGTGATTTTAAGAGTCACACTTATGGAATAAACACTGTGTCTGTCTGTCTGTCACACTTTTCTAGTTACTAAACCATTTGATCTATAAAGCGGAGGTTTAATATAAGTAAAGAAAACAGTGGACCAAAAATAGACCTGAATTATCAATAAGTTTTGGCACTTTTTTTTATCAATTTTATCTAGTGGAGTATCAGATGAAAGCTGACAATTTTAGGAATTTAAATATGTTAACGTTTTATTTAAAAAACTTCGTTTAGAAAGAAATATTTTATCTCCGTAAGTAATAGTGAGAAAAATCTTATTTTAAAAAAGTATAATGATGCCTAGATCAAAGGTAAATTATCATTACAGCACATTCCATTTTAATATTTTGTTTGCAAAACCATTAAAAATTGAGAAAAAATGAATGAAATAAAATAACGAATTTAAAAATATAAATTTTGTAATGAGCTTATAATAGAAATATTTGTATTGTATATTTTCAGACCTCTTGCAATGTGTGATGAAACGTTGGTCAAGATAACGACCAAAACAATGCAATGTACATCAAAAACTCAATAAATTATTATAGAATAAAAAAAGAGTTAAAAAAATAGGGAGGTCAACTTGATGTATCTAAACTTATTAAGTCTAGAACAATAATCATGATATGCGGATAAAGCAGACGGAAACGTCCTCAGGTACCGGAACAGGTTATGACCTGGTGACCTGGTCATCACCCCCTCTCTCACTACAACCCCCACACAAACCATGGTATGCCGGCAATCTAAATATGGACACTGCATAATTACAGTGAAACCGTGTCATTATTGCCAATGTTGTTAACGGTCAAAGTGAATTTGCTGTAGTTAATTGTTGCCGGCGTTTGGAATTTAAGTACATAGTGGTGTTAGCTAATGGGGTTGCTTTTTGTGCTTATGTAGGTTTCTTTGTGATATTTTTAATTGACACTATTATTTAAAACTGTTTAACAAGAAAAATATGTCGTGCCATGTTTAGACCAAGTAGACAATATTGCAACAAACCCTCTACATTTTTAAATTCTAAGTGTTTTAAAAACAACGTGTTGCTGTTTTGTCTTATTGGCTATTGGTCTAAAACTCTAAACACAGTATCATGTGTTTGTTTATTATTTTTATAATTAGAAAATTAATTAGTGTATATAAATTTGCATACATAAAATACAAAATTGAACATACTAAAGGCGTGGTTACACAAAACGAGTTGCTGACCTGACAGTGTACAGCTACTGCACCTGTGTACTCGCATGATAGTAGCTCGACTTGAATTGCTGGTCACACAAGTGCGAGCTGCTGACAGTTACTGCATCTGTGTACTCGCATTTCAGTAACTTTCAAAGATGTTGAAATGTTATCGCAACATATAGCAACGAAAAATGCAGCTGGTATTTCTCAATACCGTGCAAGTTGACATCCGAGTCGCATGCGAGCTGCTGCTTGTGGCGTGGTGGAGGAAGGCGAGAGGCGATTAAAAACAAAAAATGTTGTAGTAACTCGGATGCAAGGTACTGACCGACTCGCACATGACAGTAACTCGTATGATGCAGTCACACGGTGCAAGTAGCTGCACTGCAATAACTGACTAGGCCAGCTCGCATTGTGTAACCACGTCATAAAACAGGGATGTTTTACTGGTGACGTTGATCTAAATTGTGCGACTTGTTATTAGATAATTTGAAAATCTTATGTCCGGTATCATAAAGGAACTAGCAAATTTACTAGCTAGCAAGCATTCTCAAATGAGGTATCAAACTTATATGACAATTTTCTTGTAGTTTCAAGAAGACATTGATCAACAGTATTAAAACAGTGGTGATATTATAAAAATTATTTTGTACGGTCAAAGTCGCCGCAACACTGCTCTAAATTCCATAGCAAATCCAAAGATACTATCACACAATTAATACCTCATTTGAGAGTTGCTAGCATATAAAGAATCGTATTATATACATATATTTACTGTTATTATTGATTTTAAAGATACACTACATATGTGTATAATGTATAGATATATACAGGGGGTTCGAGGAAACCAAGTGATCATTACTTACGTTGTTATTATTGGAGTTATTTCAGTGATATATTGAAATATAACTTTAACAGTTTTACAATTTTCTCTAGAAAACTTGATTCCATATAAAGATCCGAAATTTTTTCCTTCCCTTGTATCTTATACAAGATAGACATTAATTTGATGTAAGCCACACACTCACTATAATATTAATAAATTCAGTTTTCCCAGTTGCAATCTGATATTACAACTAGGGCCGATTCCAGCCATTGTGATTAATTATAGAATTACTAATGATGCATGCGTTATATTGGTGTTATCATATTCAGGGAAAACGAGCCGATGTGATACGGTGTAATTGATAAATTATTTATTGGATGACATTACACCTCTCCCTTCTCATTTATTACACCATACATGCGTATGTACCATGTTATGTTATCTTGAAACAGTTAAAGTTTAAATATAGGATATTATTGTATTATTTAAATTTGTATTTGCGCACTTACTTTATCTTTATTGTTCACTATTGAATCACAATGTCTATTCCCAATAAAATTTAGTATTTGTTATAATAACAAATGCAATGCGTTTAGGACTGCACGTTGGTTCTCAATTCGGTCTCGAAAATGAATTCGAGTCAAGTGTGCCTAAAATTCATATGAGATGAGATTGGCTTGGATTAGGACGGGACGAGAACGACATAAACATTATTTCATTGATAATCTCAGTTCTCAGTTTATAAAAATCGAAAAAGAAATTGACCGAGACGAAAATAGCTTAATATTTTTCATGAGACAAAATCAAGACGAGATTGTAAAACTCGAGACCGAGACGAAACTTCAGTTTTAAAAACTAAGATTAAACGATAAATTTACTGAAAATCTAAGTATAAACAGTCTTATCTAAAAGAGTATTAGAGCTTTAGTTCAAACATATATTTTCGACTTAACCTACAAGCTGGGTTATCCGGCGTAGGCCTGTATTCTGTAACCATACTATATTTCAATTACTTCACATATACACTCAGCACTCTGCTATACGACCATTCACTGCACGACCGCTCCGTTCCACGATGTGCTGACAGTTCTAACCATCGACCATCCCCCATCCCCACCATAATACCACCGTGACTGCTATATTTCTGCGCGTTTAAATTCGCCAATTAACGTTAAAGTCGGCACGGTGGTGGGTGCCCCTCTAGTCGTCGTGTAATGGAATTTTTGAATTACCGATGCCATCGTATAGCAGAGTGCTGAGTGAATATATAGCGCTGCAGGCATTATAGTTAAAAAAATGGAACCACTGTTCCTTTTGTATTAATGTTGATAAAAATAGCATAAACACATTGAATTTTACTTTTGTATACGATTAGATACATGAAGACTAATTATTTCTTCAATTATTTAATTTTCTCAGTAAAAAATAATCGCCAAGAAACACTCTAAAATAGTTGCCAGAAAAATAAATTAATAATTAACACCCAAAGTTCATTACTAGCTTTGAAAGTTGTACATAATTCATTAAGCTGTTTATTACTAAACTTAGCTAGGCATGCTCATCTAATGTAAGAAGATACAGCATCATGGTGATAATTTAATCATTAAATAACATTATAAATTTAAATGCAGAGGGTTATATGGCATTAAGGCTTAGTGATTATATATTTACGTTAATGTTAATTTCAAATATATGGAGGTATGGGCTGTAAAATATATGGAATTCAAAACAAACATTTATACAACTAATATGAAAATTAATACGATTAAAAATATGCATCTATCAGCTACTAGTAAAACTAAATATTAGGTAGTTATGTATTACTGTATTTATAATTTAATAATAGATATAAAAATCAACATTAAAAACCAGAAAAAATTTCATTTGTAAAGTATCGTACTGTCTTTTGAAATACAAAACAATAGAGTTGTTTTGACGAAATTTGTTTTATTTAAACTAAATATTATTATTTATGAAGAAATAAAGTAAATAAATCATTTTACAGCCAGCATAATGAAAAAAAATAAATTTTCTTTTGACCCTGAATTTTTTATGTAATATTTTTCTAACATTATTGTTTTTATACTTATAAAATGGTAACCCACTCACCCATCGTTCAAATAGCCCCCCCCCCTTTTAAATTGATAAATCCACTTAACACATGTGTCCCAATTTTGTATTTTGCTTCTTAAGCGCTTTTTTATAATAATTGGGTTTTCAAGTTTTCGTTTGAAAACTCCCTGCATGTTATTTTACACTGCATGCAGTGTATGATGAATTACAATACATTACAAAAAATATGCAATTTTGCATGTTACCAGCAAAAACACGTGATGTATTGCTGTCATAGCTAAATTTTTTTAGGGAAGAACGGAAAATTTTGTGAGAATATATTCGTAGTAAGAGTTTCGACAGCTCAAGACGATTTCTGACAGAGTGGGTCATCTATTGGTTTCCTCCCCCTTATAAAAATGTATGAGAATTCGAACGAGACCAATACTTTTTAAATACCAAACCTAAACCTAGTTTTATCTCGTCTACAAACAAACAAACAAACAAGCATTCAGTTCAAATACATAACCACATGAATGAATAACATGCACTTCAAAACGAAACTAACCTTTAGTAGCTAAGTCTCACTCACAACTGTATTTTATGATTTTATAAATCAATATCATTAAATATACTTCACTAAAAATAATGCTTGCTAAAAATAATACATATAATAATAGAATTTTTGAATAAATCACGTCACCACCAGTATATCTATAAAATAAAAAAATGCCATTTTATAAACCAATATATTACATCAGAGATTTCTGTCCAACAATGTTATATAGTTTTTTTCAGAGAGATTCTATATGTATACTGTTTGCATTTTTCTTATATTATATTCGTATGCAAATTCTGAGTGTGAACATACACCATAAAACAGCCACAGAAGTACATTTTTTATTTCAACCATTCTTTAGCCCGAAGTTTTTTGAACACACTCTGTAAATTATACACCAACAAACATATATAAATTTTAAACATTATACATTAAAATGATGTAGAAAGATAAAGGAATTTATTACCATATAAAAAGGACATATATAATAAAAGGGCATTACAACTATAAATAATTCACTATCTTTACTGCTTTATTTCTGCGCTTTCATTTTTTCTTCTTCTTTGCATTTTTTATCGACGCTCCCGATTCTGTTTGCAACTGTAGATGATATTTTTTGACTTGCTCGTCTAGCTTTAAGAATGCTTCTTGCATCAGATAATTCGACAGATTTTTCTCGTCTAGAATATAAATAAACGTAGAATTTAATATTATGTAAGATTAATATTGACTTTTTATCAGACATAATAAATTATTATTAATAATTTATTTATTCTGTACAAAAAAATTTGGACATAAAATATATTATTATTTATTACCTACTTCAATTTAAAAATGACATACTGACAATTTTCAATTATATAAATATATTTATAAAATCTGAGTTAAAATCATATTCGTCTGCTTTTTATTTCAAAAATGCAGAAGAAGAAGAAGAAAAAGTATTTCATTTCGAGTAATTAATGAAGACTAATCTATCACATATTAAGGTTGCCAACGGACATTTTTTTTTTTTTGGAAGATACCGTTATTTTAGGGAATTGTTTAATTTTGTTTTGCTTTTTAAGAAGCATTATTTATTTAACCTATAATACCAGTGCATTAGTCTGTCAGACCGACATTACATTTTTTTTTCAATAACGCAGAATGCTAAGACAATGAGCTTACTGGTAGTTTCATGATTTGTCGCGATCTTCAATTTACATCATCACGACATCAATTGGTCTGTAAGACCGACGTGGGTATAGGTGTTACACTGAGTATGCTTCGATTGATAAGAAGTAAAATTAAAACTATTGATAGTGTCCACAATCTACAGTATCTCATCTTGGGATAGATTGTATCTATTAAATTAAATATGGTTATGCTCCACAGTAAAACATTGTACAATTTTGAATAAGCTGACTAAAAATGAGGTGCATTCACGATGGTAAACAAAATTCGCAGTTATAGGTAACTATTGTTAGTTAATATAATAAAACTTAAATGGCACACATTCTATTTGGTCCAGTTCTGACAAATTTACTCTATTATAAGATGTAGTCCAACAGCCATTGTGTCTTCTATAGTACATATGTAATCTATTGGAAACGTGCCAGAAATATTGATGAGATGTATTGATTGGAAATATTTTAACATATGAGCACTTAAGATAAAGACGATTTCGATATCAATTTTTCACATACACTTTCTATATTTTAGGTTTGATAATATAGAATTTCTAAAATTAAAGGCAGAGTAGCGATGAGGGAGCTCAATCGACCTATGATACGCATTGCAGTTATACTTCAATCATTTTTTGATATGTTATGGCTTATGTTGTCATACATTATAAATGTATGTATGTGAACATTTTTATAGTGCTCCAAAGTGCTCTATAAAATAGACAGCGAGCAAACAAAAATCATTCCAAGTTCAGGATTTGTTTCTTAATAAAACAAATAGTATTTATGGTAATTTATGATATATAGGTCGTCGGGATTAAATAAAGGCCCTTATTGTTCCTATTATTTTAAAAAAGATATAAAAATAATAAGATTTAAAACTAGAAACAAACCATACATTTTTTACCACGGATTTCGATTGAAAAACAAACAAAAAATACTGTTTGTTCTTATAATTTTTTCGATTTTGAAATTACTTAAAATTTCTGAAGATTTTTATGATTTGCTGAAAACTGAAGGATGTAGGGGCAATTCTGACCCCGGATTCATATTCAAGAGGCCATAACACTTTGGGTAGCATATGTCACATGTAAAGTACAGACTTTTTTGTGGGGTGATGATTTTTAATCTAAACTTATTTAATTTTTTGAATCCTGATAAAATACAGAAATAGTTGTAATGTAAAGTAATGTAAATTATTTTGAGTATGTTTGTAAAAAATATAATTTTAATTCGAATTGTTTTAGTACAAAAAACAAAATAATTTTTTTATAATTTATAAATAATTAGATTTCTACGCTAAATGAGATGCTGGTTATGACCAAAATATGGGTTTAATCGAAAAAATGTTAAGAACAAAAAGTATTTATTTTTAATTTTTCAATCGAAATCCGTGGTAAAAAATGGGCATTTATATTTAAAAAAAGTAAATTCTAGTCAAAAAAACACCACGTCGTAATATTCAATGGCCCCTTCGGTGCCCTACAGTTTTGTCTGAATTTTTTGTCTCAAGATAAAATAAATATATGGATTAAGGATGTATGGTACGTACAGTCTAAGCCAAAAACAATGGAAATCTAGATGAAATGAACGATCAAAATCAAATTATGAATTATTCACTTTAAATGCTTTATAAAGAGTCAAATTCGTTTATAAACTATATAAAAATTATTAGTATTTATGTTTAAAACCTTATTTCCCATTATTAACTGTTATTTTAGACAAAAAATGAATATTTTTGTTGATAAAATAAAAAAATTTTATTCTGAATGTCATTTAATTCATCTGTGAAAAATAAAAAAAAAGTATTTTCATATTATAAATGACTTCAGAAATTAAAATATTATTAAATAACACAATTTAGAACATACGAAGAACATATAAATGCTATGCAAATTATAATAATAGTAGTAATATGCTTACATATATGAAAAAATATGTAATAAAACAAATCATTACATTTGACAACACCGCATTCGTATTACTAACTTGATTTACATACAACAATCATATTTGTGACATTTGTGATCATATTCGTCAACACATAAATTCTCTAATTCAGTAATTCTCTGTTCAGTACATACAGAGCCGGCCTTTGCGATTCTGGCGCCCCAGGCGAGATTATTTTTGACCCCCCCCCCCCCCCAAATGGCGAACGGCAAAAAAAAGTCTGACGGACAAAAAAATCAGTGATAATTTGAAAAAAATATATTTATTAAAATTAATGATTAAATAATGTAGAGTTGAGTAATCAATGTTGTCTGCATATGTATGTTTTATCACTGAAAAAAAATATAATGGTGGAATGATACATACATATCTAATATATATTATAACAGTAAAGATAATTACAAAAAAGGGAATTTAATTCGCATTTTTTTGCGGCGCGGTCGTTCAGAAGAGTACCTATTGTTTTAACTAGTATATCTATTGGCGGCATTAACTCCGTTTTTATAAATTTTACGCTCCCTTGCGATTACACACTTTTAATTGCTGAAGAAGAATATTATTGGATTTCAAACTTCCGCCGCCCCTCTCGGCCTGGCGCCCCGAGCGATCGCCCTAATCCCCCTAAAGGCGTCACTGTGCATGTCGATAATGTAGTTTTTATTTGACACTTACTATTATTCCAGTGTGTTCAGAAACGTCACACATAAACATTGGAAATTTCGTAAACTATTTTTGATATTAAGCTTTTTATTAAGTAAAATGAACTATTTTTCAGAAAAAAACAAAATTAGTATTAAAAAAATATGTAAAGCTTAAATTTGGAGCCCTAGAACAGAACATAGAAAATCAGTTCATGACAATTGGCGCCCCCAGGAAATTGGCGCCCCAGGCTGTCGCCTGGGTCGCCTGGCCGTTCGGCCGGCCCTGAGTACATATACTCAAATATTGTCAATATAGTGTTCAGCAAGTTTGTGAATAGAAAAGTAAGAAAAATGTTTCGTTGGAACGGAAAAATTGTAAAAGAAACGGTATATAATCATCGACAAGCGATATGACAGTTCTCTTAAAGTTTTAGATAGATAGTTTCATACAAAGGAAGTAAAAAAAGGTATGTAAAGTATATTTACTAAAGTGTATTTACTAACCTTGCGTAAAAAACGGCAAAAACCAACTTACTGAGAACTGTCATATAAGTTTGATATCTCATTTGAGAGTGCTTGCTACCTAGCAAATTTGCTAGATCCTTTATAATACCGGACATAAGAATACCAAAAACTCACGAACAAATTTTAATTTAAACATCTAAAAATAAAATACAACTGAATCAATTATAAATATATTTATTAACAATAAAATATTTGGATTTTGAATGTATGTACTTGTACATAATTGTCATATATTTATACAGCGCGCCCTGGATGTGCGCTGTTGCCAGGTCAAAATATAATTTTTATAGCGTACGCCATTTTTAATTTTTTTTCTATATTTTTCAGCAATAATTATTTTTTTTCTCGGAATTTAGGTCTGAAAGAGTATGAAATTTTGTATGAAACTTGTTGCTAAATATGTAAGTGACGTGTTGTGAAAATTTCAAATTTTTCTCAGTGCTAGAACCATGTGTTTTATTAAAATTTAACCGTCAATACATCATTCTGCCATAAGAGCCCATGTTAATTTTTACAAAAAATAACTTCCAAACTATGTAGTAGAACCTTCTGAAATTTTGTGTGGGTACTTCTGTTTTATTAAGGAATAACTCCTCCAAATTTAAACTATTTCTCGGTGAAATGAGATACCTGCTATACATCCTTAAATTAAAAATAATCTATGTATAAGTGAGGATATTATTCTTCTAATAAAATTAAAATTTTAATAACACATATATGAATTAAAAAAAATGACATGAGTAAAAATCTTGTTCTAAATTTTTGATGCCCTTCAGAGTAAGACCTGGTGTATACAGTAAACATGTACAGTTTTATAGCTGTAGAGCGTTTATAAACCCACATATACAGGGTGTTTAAAAAAGCCCGGTACCCCGGAATAACTCTTTTCCTTTGCCTTGAACCAAAAAATGTTCAAGGAAAAAGTTGCTTGGTTTCGAGGAGAGGATCGTTTGCATACCAAACCACCCCTCAGCCACTCACCCCCTTACGGGGGGTGGGGGTGGGTTAAAATTTTCAAATGGGAACCCTTATTTTTTATTAGCTTATCAAGTTCTACAATCAAAAGTAAATATCTTTTGACCGAAACTTTTTTTTGTTGGGGCTAATCCTTCGCCACTAATGAGCATGAAACAGCAATTAAAAAATGTTCAAAAATCAACATTCACTCCCCGGAATATCTATTTTTCTTTTTCTTGAACCAAAAAATGTTCGGACAAAAGTTGCTTGGTTTCAGGGGGATGATCGTTTGCACCCCCCCCCCTCCTCTCCCAATCCGGGGGGTGTGGGTGAGTTAAAATTTTCAAATGAAAATTCCTATTTTTTATTCTCTCATGGAATTCTTCGAATGAAAATGAATATTTTGTTCCAGAAAAAAAATGGGACAAAAAATATTTGTTTTTATTCGAAGAATTCCATGAGAGAATAAAAAATAGGAATTTTCATTTGAAAATTTTAACTCACCCACACCCCCCGGATTGGGAGAGGAGGGGGGTGATGCAAACGATCCTCCCCCTGAAACCAAGCAACTTTTGTCCGAACATTTTTTGGTTCAAGGCAAAGAAAAATAGTTATTCCGGGGAGTGAAAGTTGATTTTTGAACATTTTTTAATTGCTGTTTCATGCTCATTAGTGGCGAAGGATTAGCCCAAACAAAAAAAAGTTTCGGTCAAAAGATATTTACTTTTGATCGTAGAACTTGATAAGCTAATAAAAAATAAGGGTTCCCATTTGAAAATTTTAACCCACCCCCACCCCCCGTAAGGGGGTGAGTGGCTGAGGGGTGGTTTGGTATGCAAACGATCCTCTCCTCGAAACCAAGCAACTTTTTCCTTGAACATTTTTTGGTTCAAGGCAAAGGAAAAGAGTTATTCCGGGGTACCGGGCTTTTTTAAACACCCTGTATATACACATACGCCATTGAGATAATAGTCGTTTTCAATTCAGAGATCCTTAAAACGTGCAATTCCATTGAAATCTCATGTCCGAATTTTTTTCATGATTACTATACTTTATTATACAATACATTTCATGTATGTACAAATGTACAATGCACATGGCGCATATGTAAAAAAACATAACATATTACGTAGCAATTTCTATAAGTGCATCGATGTAGTATAAAAACACCGTTTCTATATTAAACTACATATAACATAGATAAGAATACCATGACCATTGCTATCAAAAACCACAACTCATCATCACTACATATTTCTGCATTGTCAAATTGTCACCGTTGTCCGGATATATCTACATGATAAACTGTAAATTCTCATATCTACATGCACAATAGCCGCACATTACACTTGTCATTGTGGTCGAAAGGGTTAAAGCCATTCGAAGCATCCGAGCATATTTGTAACACATCTAATGAGAGTAGAAGTTTCAATCTAGCACTACAATTCATGTGATATTACGTTTTAAACAAAAGGACGGATTCCTGCCGTCTCGCACGCCCATAGACGCCAATAGCTTCGTTTTAGCTTTCTCGAAATTAATTATTTATACATTCATTAAACTTTCAACAATACAAAAAGTTTATCTAATAGGATTTTCATGTTGTAAATGCACTAAAAATAAATCTACTACTTAAAGTTTATACAATAAGATACGTATTTAAAAAAAAATACGGATGCAATATTTTTTATAAATTGTAATCGTATTTATGGAAGAAATCGTGGTAAAATAAATTATAGTAAGGTGGACTACCATATTATGGAACGATTTTCGGGCACTTTTTGATTGCGCTCTTAAAAAACTCTAATTTATTAAAATGAAACATTTTAATGCATTATTTGATCGGCCTATGTTTCCTCTACAACGTCGTGCTTCTAAAATTCAATTAAATATAATATTTTTCACGCAATAACAAAAAAAAGTGAAGAATCTAATGTCTCTAGTTAATAGTTAATAGTGCGTATTCTTTTCACATGTTTTTGAAAATAGTTCTATGGGGGGGGGGGGGGGGGGGAGGCGGCCAATCGTCTTTTCCCAGTGGTGCAGAGTATATAAATTATATTTTTCTAGTTATACGATCAGAAATTAATTGTACATCAATTAAAAACAATTCAATTAATGAAGCAGTGTATAAATATTTATACGGCAATTATTTATCCTACATATATGGCGCCAATGCATACACTCACCCCCAGAGTAAACAAGAGACACTGGGACATGCCATCGGCGTAATTAAAGGTGATGTAGCAGGATTTTCGTATTGGCTGTTAAATTCATTTTAGGGTTACACTTGTGTAATTCCTATGTTTGAATAATCGGTATGCTTTATTAGGAAATTTAGCGCATCTGTTATTATTTCAATGAAATTAATTTAATTATTTGTATTGTTATTTCAAAATTCTATATAAAAATTCACTGTGATTACCCATTTCTTTTAACTGCATTCTATGGAACATGATATAAAGTAGAGATGCTTGAATAAAAAAAAGGTTAAAAAGTAAAGTAATCCTACTACATATGTTTTCTTTCAATTAAAATAAAATTGTTCTTGATGTAATAAAATCAAACATTTATATTTAATTAAATTTGATTTAAAAAAACACGCGGGTGAAGCCGCGAAGAACGTTTAGTTCTAGTATACTTAAACAGCTATACATACTTTCAAACCATCGAAACAAGAAATCGTATCTATTCGAGTGGATCATCATTTCTTCTTCCATGTTAGCTATGTACGAGTCGTAATATTCGCGAAACTTCTCCACCTTTTTCTCTCTCATCTTACTCAAGCATTTCTCGTCCTCCTCGCTCTTTACCCATCTCATATCCGTTGTTATCATGTCGCCAAAGGTATTCAATAGGAAATATTTCCTGAAAACATCAAATACACATATTCTTACACAAGTTCCTGCGAAAAAAGTCTATACATAGGTTGGTCTATGCTAGATAAGAAAAATCAGTCGTTTTTTTCATTAAAGCAGTTGGGGTAACATAGTTACCAGTTGTCGAAAATATAAGGAAATATTTTAAGTAGTAAACATATTACATTAAACAAATAAAGATTTATTTAAATTCATTTAGTAAAATATATTATTGGTAATATAGCACTATACTTACAAGTAATCATAATTCTCATCTACTTTCGTATACGCCATAATATCTTCAGGGAAATGCATTAATTTCGATATTTCTTGTTTAGAACCATTACCATCTTTCTTAATACTTTGAGTTGATTTTTGCGCTTCTTCCGAAAATAGAAACTGCAAATATTTATTTATATTGTAATACATATTATTGGTCCTTATATTGTTTTAATATTTATTTTATTATTTATGACCTTACATCCTATCGCAAGCCTCCAGGTAAGAATTTTTGAAAATCCCTTTCTTAGAAATAATTTTTTTACAAAAAAAAAAAAAAGCTCACACCCCTTTCATACAAATGCGTACATTTTATAAATTAAGGATTGATAAAATTAAATTATAACTAAACTCTATTTACAATAAGTCAATCGTTATATTTAATTCGTTTAAAACAAATTTTAAAATCCAATTAAGCATTCAAATAAATTCAAAACACTTAATCAGTTCTCATAGAATCAGCAAATTAAATAGTATTAAAAGTTTTTGTGCACACCTGTAATTTCTTCCTGGATTTAATAGAACTTTTAGATTTCTCAAGCTCTGCCAAATTGACTTTAGAAGAAATGTTGCTTAGCAGTGACGCGGAACTTTCTCCAACCATGTTGTTTTCCTCGAGAAACTTTTGTCTGTTCGTTACAAAGGTAAGTTGAAATATACTTCAAGGAACATTTAATTAAAATGCAGGATATACACTACAAGTTTACCGGATGCTACTAAAAACTTTTATTGCAAGTTGTTCGTATTTGAATTTGATGTAAAACATATATCGTGACTTGTTTCATGCTGGTAGGTACATTAGATTGTATTATTTTACATGCATATTGCAGTCATCATATTTTAAATTATTACAAATTATATTATTGTCTTACAATGCAAATACGTACTATTTTTAAATTTCTATCTAATAGTACCTATGTATCATTTTATGATATATCACAATATTTACTTCAATATATAAAATATTTCCATTCAAGCTTTCGTGACCGCTGTTGATATGAACTAGATTTCCGGGCTCTTGTCCATTTTGTCGTATTCCTTCACTTGACGTTCCAAAAACACTTAACATGAGAGTGGAAACGCCAAGTAAAGAAATACGAGAACATGGACAGCCTAGTTCATAATTACATTAATCATTATTGTTCATTTTAGAGAAGATTTACGAAATAAATAACCTGTAATTAAAAGCACGCTCAGCTCGTCCAGGATCAGCAGCCTCCCAAGATCTCTTCATATCTAATATCTCGTTCTCTCTGCGCATGTCCAATTCAAATGACAATCGAGAATCTGCATTGGTTGCAATATACACCACATATGAAGCAGTGCTTAGATTCACTACAGTTTTACTGGTGTTTGGAGATTTTTTATTATTTCGTTTTCTGATACTTGATCACATAAATAAAAAAAAATAATTATAAGCAATTATATAATATACATTTGAAAATGGAAAACAATTTACTTTAAATTAACTGGTGACGAATTTGCAGCTTTGTTGACATTTCTCAATAACATACTCTCTCTAACTTCATCCACAAACGCTAACTCAGTTTTATTCAACGGCCATGAATTGTTTAATAAAATAATTTCTACATAGAACTCTTCTATTACTGTACCGTCATATTTTATTTCCTCCTTGGGTTCATTTCTTCTTTTAGATCCTCTACTGGAACCTCCACTCGACGATCTCTTTCCTTTAGGACTTTTTTTTCGCTTTGGTTCTGCTTGCTGCTCAAGGAGCTCACTTTGTGCATTTATTAACATCAATGCAGGAATCAACATCATTCCTACACCTTTGTTTTCTATCAAGATATCTCCATTGGAATTCTTACACCGGAAAATTATTTCTGCGTCCTTATTCGCTAAATCAATTAACAAAGATAGCATGCTAGTTTTTATTGTTTTGAAAATGTATTTCGTAATTATATTTCTACAGTTCGGAATATAATTTCCAGTTAGTTTTTCTACATTAAGATAATCAGAGTCAATTTTATAAAAATCGTCTGATGTTCGTAATTTACTTATATTTAATTTCCACTGGCACCTGGAAGGTAAAGGTTCAGTACTCCAGCCGTAAGCCAAAATTGAATAACCTCTTTTATTCTTTTTATACACCCAAGGAACAACATAGTGAATATGACATTTGATTTCTTTTCCTGTATCGTTATCAACTACTCTTATAGCAAAAAATGGAACTTGAGCATATAAGTCCATGCGTAATAAGACTGGACGTAGACACTGCATTTTCAGACGTGTCAAGAAAACTCGATTTGATTCCCTACATTCCGCAATGTCTGATATAGTTTTTGTATCAATAACCGACAACAAATCAGCATATATTTTGTAATACTTCGCAAACTTGTCGTTCATTATTACTGACCTTAGTACTGTAGCAATATACTCATCTCTTTTTAACGAACTGAAGTATAGTTCATAAATTGTTTTTAGTGTTTTCATAACCAAACTATATTTTTGATTTTCTGTATTTTGAAAAGACTGCAGTTTTCTTGCATATATACCTCTGAACAAACCTTGAATTTTCAGCGCTGCATTGTTAAGTTTAAGAAATGATTCACCATCAGAACTACCACTTATCTTTTCATCACTTTTACTCTGACTTATAGATAATGAGTCTGATAAGCTACTACTGCTACTATCAACACTGTCTTTAGATTCATTACTTATCTTTATATCAAGACAAAGAAACAGAGTTTTCATTGCAAGTAACTCTTCTTCAATAGAAATTACATCTGTTTCATTTTTACGTATGACATTCAACAATTCATCCATGAAAACTTCATCGATTAACTTATGTATGTAATTACTTGTTTCACATTCTGGTTTGAAACTGTTGAAAAAATTTCTTAAGCATTCTTGATACTCAGGTGTTCCCATACTCGTCGATAATAATTTGAATTTTTCACATACATCATCAGTCAATTGTACTAACCTTGTCGATTCAATCACCATAGCTGAAGACACAGTCTCCCATGATCCTATGCTCAAGATTGTATCCGAATAAACATTGATCACGTAAGGCTTTTCACAGGATATCCAAAATTTTAACATGAACCTACCGGGCTCAAACTTTATTACTTTTGCAACAACTCCAAATGTTTTCAAAAACAAAACAGTGTCGCCATTTTCAAACTTACTCCAGTCGTATGTTTCTCCGATTACGTTTGGTTTAACTATATGTTGAGATATTTCATCAGCGATCGTCGTCTGAGATTTTGTTGAAACGTTTATTATATCACTTGTCACACTATCTGATTGTTGTACATTCTCAGAATTTGATTTTATCACAATTGGTTTGAAACACTGACTACAGAAGTCTACCAACAATTCTTTCGGATCAATACTGTCCATAAACATATAAAGAGGTTCATTTCTACATCTTTTTAAAGCTGTTGGCCAATATACTTCATAGCTCATAATATCTTTTGGAGACTTCGGATCATCAGATGTCTTTACATTACTGATTCTGATTTTGGTTGGAAACGAAGAAGGTCTGTAGAAAACTAATAACTCTTTTATATGAGGACCAAGTTTGAAAAAATCACCCCAAATGCTGAGATCAGGTCTTTCAGGTGGTTCTTCTTTCCCTTTTGTACTTTTTCCACTTTTTTCACTTTTAATTGACTTGGCGTCTCCTTTTTTCTTCATATTTTTATCAACTAATTGCATTGCAAGTTTGATATCAAGCGATCCATTACTTGGTTTTTTGTTCATGTCTATTAAAGCTGATTGTCTCATGAAGCTGACCATCTTCACACTTTTTATAGGAGGTGGAGGTATATCAGCTGGCCATAGACCGTGCTCGATAGCCCAGTCTATCCATCTATAATGTTTCCATTTCGGTAGAACTGAAATAAAACTATATATTATGATTTATCAAAATATTATATTTCAGTTTTGAATCAATGTGAAATATTTTGTATCAGTGTCTGCAGAAAATAAAGATATAAGTAATTTGAAATTCGTATTCCAGTGGAATTAAACTAGCTCCCTCCTCAACCCCCCTCTAAAAAGTGAAGATTGATTATTAATTTTTATTCTCTTTTAACAAGTTTAAAATAATTAATCCACGTAAGATACCTGTATCAAGAGAAGAGCAAAATTAATGGCTGTTGCCTTTACTAAACACAAGTATAACAATTCATCTTACAAGGACTGGCAAACAGTTAAACACTGCTACAAGTTGTCTTACAAAATAATTATTCCATTTCAGACTGAAACCTATCCTAACACAAGTATATTATTCTACGTTTTAGACACAGGTAACAAAATAATCAAGAATATATATGCTAAAGATAGAAGCTTTCATTGTAATTAAATTATTTTATCGACTTATTTATGTAATAAGAAACATGCATTTACATAATTTGTTTTCTTAGAAAATGCCATTTTATTAATAAAGGTAGATGTTTTTAGAAAACAGCTACATTAATTTGAAATTATAAGAATTTTCTTATAAACTACATATACGAAGATATCCGAAACATGATATTTTTGAAACAAATCAGTCTGGTGTAAAATTCTAGATTCCAAACAAATGAACAATATCAGTACACCAATTAGTTACTGACATCATACATTAGTGAACATAATTCACAAGACAATAGTACAGTAGTACGCTTTCTGATAAACAGTAACATTGCCAGTTACAATTTGTTTTACAAAATAATTGTTACATCTAGACTAGAGTCTACCTTTAGACGACATTCAAGTTTATATAGTTTAACCCCCTTCAGTGTAGAATCAGAACAATCAAAATCATTAGCAGGTGCGTTATAAAACATTTACACAATATAATGGTAGGTATAAGAAATGTCAATTTTTTTATAAAATAATTATAAATTTTAAGCAAAAATTAAATTTATGGTCAATCATCTTACTCCCTTTTCAAATTTGAAAAGAGTTAAAACATTAATTGAATTCCTAAAAATATTTCTTGCATTAGTTACCAATTACATTTCTATAATACTTTTTTTTAACACTCAAACATTTCACACGTGAACCATCAATAAATTAAGAAAATTTTAATTTATTTTATTTAAACTGCTGTTGATTGGTGGATTACAATTGAACACCGAAAATTAAATAATAAACAATGGGTTTCTAACTCACAATGAACTGTAAAATATGTATTAGGAATTGACTTATGATGGCTAACATTATAGGATGGAGATAAATAAAGTCGGCCTTGACTCTTGATGTATAAATATTTTTACAAAATCGAAAGCTAGAGTGAATTTGTCAAATGTAACGCTTCAAAATCTTTATTATTAACTTAAGAACTACTACTTGCTATAGGGTTTATACATTTACACTATCACTTAAAAAACTGAGCCGTGGATAAATTAGTCGTGCAAGTAAAAAAATAAGCGCGTGGACCATTAAATCCATACTATAACTATAATCGATACATCAAAATATTGTATTAATGTTTTGTAGAGTTCAATTAGTTCTACTTAAAAATCCGCAAGACTATTTATCTAACTTTTATATTTAAGTCGTTGTAGACTTTTTTTATATAAAACACGAGCGGTGTCGCGGATCAACTCTATTATAAACACGCATTATCTAAATAACGGTATAAGTTATATAAAATATGCTTTCAGATTTAAATGGTACATTTTTATTTTATATGCGAAACGAACTATTCATTATTACCAGCACGAGTGCCTTAAACGCATTCTAGTTTTTGTTTGTTTTAAGGCACCTTAACACCTTAACGTAAGTATTAAATAATTTTATTGTTTTAAAGATATATTTTTCTAATTACACGTCTGTTTAAAATACGTAGGCATGCATACTCGTATGTATATATATTAACATACATTTATGAAAGCACAAGAGAATTGACAAACTTTGTAAACTCTACCTCTTATAATTATATTGTTATAAATATATACATTGCTGATTGTATCCCGCAGGGTTTCATTCTATATTATCCGTTCTGCCTTTGATTTAATTTTATACGTGTATACGATTGATGTTAGATAATGTAAATTTTAATTAATTTAATTCATCTAAATATAAATTATATGTAGTATATTGTTTTCACTTATAACTGAATAGGTATGAACAAAAAAAACTCTTTGAACTAACATATGTATAGGTATGTGAATACATACGATAATACGTTATTTTTGTATGTATGTAATGTATATTTTGTATATAGTACCAATGTACAATTCAATAGGGTATCCGTTTATAATGAAATGTGACCAAAAAATAGGGAAGCCGCAATTTCAGCGTTGACTATTAATACATATAATTTAGACTATGCTTAATGCTCTTTAAATGTAACGTGTATTTTAAATAGCAACATTCATGTTTTTCTAAAAATTCCACTTTTCTCCCAATTTTTCCTATTTTTCCTGTATGTTATAACATTTTCTGGTGGCTGGCAAATTTTTAAAGACGAATTTATGTTTTTTTTAAATTAATTTTTATACATACAAAGTTAAAATTGTCAAATTTGTAAGTTTAATCGATTTTCCGCGGAGACGAAATTTACAAATTAATTAAAAAAAAAAACTTTAGACTTTTCTTTAGAAATGGCCAGCTATCAGAAAAGGTCAGGAAAAACGAGAAAGATTAGGAGAAAAGTGGGTTATACAGATTACATACATAATTCTTACCAGGTTTAGGAGGGGGTCTGTGCAGTGGAATATTTCTTGTTTGTTCTATTAAAAATTGATGGGACCAACATGGTGATAAATCAGGAATGGTTTCAGGGTCACTTTTACTGAAATAAGTAAATGGAAAATTAAATATCATTAATTAAATTAGTTTCAGTCACCCCTTTTAATTATTTATTAGTAAAAATAATTTAAAAAATATTTTACTGATCTATTAAAACTTCATGAAATTATTATCAAGGGAGTAATGAAAGGAGTAAGTGATTGAGGGAGCGATTCCAATAAAATTATATTACTCAAATTATGATTTGATACTTAATACTACATACTACACCAATACATTATCTTATCCCTATAAGTCTGTCAACATACGAACCCATTTGTTATGTTGACTGATTTGTATTATTACTTCATTTACAATACATATGTATGTACATATGTATTCGTATATTAATAAAACAAAAAACCATATTGTAAATACACTAGAAAAGTTGTTTATTTAAACATTATTGTTATAACATCTTCAAACTATCCCACATTCCCCTACTCGAAAAATGACAGATAAAAATGAAGAGAATAGATATTTTTATCGCACCCAATCTCTAATAATATAAATTCAATACAGACGCGTTTAAAAAAGAACACTGATAGAATTTCATCCACCACAAAATTGACGTTATCAAATGAACGAGATGAAATTTAAAACAATAGAGTCCCAGTGGACGGACAGTCTGCTCTACGTTGTGCTGATGATATTAAATACCTGTCTTGGATACTATTCTCATGTGATTTTATTATATTTTACAGTCAGTAGCGATTCGAGTATACACCAGTGCGGTACCTACTAAAATATTAGCAATAAAAATAAATTCAGATTGCCAGTTTCTATAAATTGATATATCTATCTATTAGGTTCGGTTATAACTTAGTTAGTAGATATGTCGCAGCCGGATTGTAAATTTTGCCGCTTTATAAAGCGGCTAGCCGTTTTGTAGAATAGTTTAGTTTAAAAGCGGGGATTCAATTCGCCTTGGTTAGGGCAATCTATTGAGGCGAAAGGAGATTAATATAGTATAAAACGGGTATTCAATATCGGCTGCAACGAACTGTAGGAATTTTAACGTTTATTTTATTTGACAGAATTATTAAAAAACAGTTCATTGCAGCGGGAGTTGGAACCCCGTTTTTATACTTTATTAATCCCCTTTCGCCCCATTAGATTGTTATAACCAAGGTAGAGATTAAATTTCCGTTTTTTAACCTAACAGAGATACTAACCTGCTTATTTCACCCCAAAAGATTGCCCTGGCCAAAGACAGTTAACGTGTATATTATAAGAACATAAATTTTCTACAAAACGGCTAGCCGCTTTATAAAGCGGCTAAATTTACAATTCGGCTGCGACAGATACACAACGATTAAAAAATGAATTATTATTTACTTACGAGTTAAAATAATTAGAACTCGTAACCGTTAGTAAAAATTTATAGAACAAAGGTCCTAATAATAAAATTAAATATGTTTATTTTGATAAAAAACTTTTTTATTTCTCTTGAATTATTTATAAAAGTGAAGTGGCGATGAGGGGCTAAATCGATCCTCAGTTCTCAATGAACATTACAATATCTCAATAATTTTGTACGGTAATTTATGGCTTCTGTAGTCATACATTACATATGTATTTGAAAACCTTTAAGACAGATTCAGAGAGCTGGTGAACGTTTTGCACAAAGACGTTTTTACCGATTTAATTTTATAGAAAGGTATTTTTCTATAAAAAAAAGAATAGACGATCTTAGAACCCAAGTTGCACAGGAAAATTTTCCATTCCTTTTTTGGAAATAAAAAAAGCTACCTTCCTACAATATTTCAATCGGTAAAAATAAAAAACGCTTACTAAAGTCATATACTTCAATGTACTGTATAAATATTAAAACCTATTATATTTATTAAAAAAATAAAAGTAATCCGATATCGTATATTTCACCACTCTTCCATTTTATTAATTTCTCATTATTTCTCTTCACGTTACACCACTGCTCAATGACAGTTATAAATGTATGTATATTTATATTACACGTTTATGCATTTCCAAGTTTTTGCTTTTGGCAACATTTTATATTGTACGTCACAAAAATACATTCATTACATATCGCAATTTAAAATGTGATATTTTATATTGGGTACAATATAACATGTATACTTTTTACTTTGATCAAATCTGTGGACAGGAAAATTCGATGTCATGGCTCATATTATTTTTACCTAATTATTTATTTTGATGTTTTCTGTTGACATTGCGTTACATATAAAAAAATACATCTATGCTTGTTCAAAAGAATGTTAAAATCAGACATCAGTATTTCGTCGTATCATTCTTTATATGGATATAAATAATTAATTGTTTACTTATATTTAAAATCGGAAACTGTAGGCAAAGTACACAACTAAATTAAAAATTCCATTAATTAAAGAATTTTTTGGTAGAACGTAATTTGTACTTTTTATTGACTTTTTATGTTAGTTTTAAACTCGCAGTCTCATTACAAAAGTTTCGACAGCTAGAAACTTTTAACTTTGTTGAATTTTATTTCATTTCATTGAATAGTTAAACTATATACCTACGTAAGAAAGAATAATATTATAAAACTCGAATAATTATTAAAAAAAACAAGAAACATAGAGACAAAATTCCTTTAAAATTAACATATAATAAATCAACAAAATATTATAATTGAAATAGATATCATGGAATAAATTAAAAATCATTACAATTATTCGGAGACTGGATATGTCAAATTTCTAATTCATAATTTATAAAATTTTGTAAAGTAAAAATACATTTGATTTACCTGAGATCATTACAAATGGCGAACAAATAAGTCTTTGGTGGTGGCTGCTCTACTTCGACCGGTTTCTTTGGAGAAGATTTAGACAGCTTCTTTTTTTCTTTTGGTGATGTATTCACAGATTTAGAAAGATTTTCATCTTCCTCTTCTAATGGTTCCCAAGAGAAGTGGTTCGAATGGCTAATTATTGTTTCCCATATTTTTTCAGTGTCCATCCCTAATATAAAACAATTTCTATAATCTTATACAGTAAATGAAAATGGAGCAAAATGTTGATTAAAATTTATAGAAGATTATAAATTTTATAATATATGCATAAATATAAATTAACAAGAAACGTACTCCGATTCTGGCATAATTAAGTGGCAGATACATTTAATTTTCAATAACCAGTTTTTTAAGTGATGTAGAATGTAGGCCAAAGGCTAAAAATTCAAATAAACATACATATGTATAACAGGTTATGGGTTCACATTTTCACAATCAGCAAACTTCTTCACATTCTAGCTGCACAGACAAAAACAAGGAACAAGTTTTGTTTGGATTCGTTAATAAGAATATAAGAAAACTGGCTATTTTTGGACTTTAGATCAGTAAATCACGAACTGCATACATATACTTCAGTGTCAGCCAATTTGATCATACCCTAATTTACATTGGTTTTATGCGAGGTCCTTTGTTGTATATTTTCGATAAAACAGGAATTTGGATGAAAAGAACCTACATTAATTTTTACTGACAATGAGTCAACATAAGAAACAAATGCAAACGACATTTTTCTAAAAATATGTTTTTTGATTCTAGAGATTACCAAAATTGAGAAAGGACATTTTTCGACTAAAAACAATACTTTTCTATCACTAACATGATAAAAAGTATATTAAGAAAACACAAGTTGACTTTTTGTTAATCAATCCGAACGTACCGACAGTATCAATCCTGTTCACAGACCACGTAGTCAGACACGAGATGGCGTCGAAATCAACCACCTCACGCTCGTTTGTCCACGTCATTGCGGCTACCTTGATGAGCGCTTTGGCAAGCAGGAACGGCCAAAGCTCGATCGCCGCGCCCCTGTCACTGCGTCTCACCACAGCCGGCAGTAGCACGCGGTCGTTCTCATCGACAGGCAGTTTGTCATCTACGGTAATCTTGCGCCAGTTGCCAAGAAAGTACAGACGTATGATGTATTTACCTGTTAATTGAAGAATTTATCAATCCACTTAAATAAATTTTTTTATATCTTCAGTTTTACTTGACATGAAGCAATTATAGTTATAAAATATACAAATGTATACTAAAAAATATGTGTATTTAATTTTGTTTATGAAAATACAGGACGAACGTTACTCGGAGGGTTCACGAGCTCTCTAGCTATATTGTTTCCCGTTCTGAATGGATCAATTTACAGTTTTATAGATTTTATACATATTTACAATAATTTCTCGAAGCGATGTAATTATTGAGTGAGTGCATCATATCAAATCTTTTCAACCTTTGAACCCTTTATCCATCAACTCTTAAAAACCGTAGCATAAAAAAGGCTATGCCAAAATTTCAATACTTTTGTACATAGCCAACCTTCAATATTTCGCTCCTTGTTGCAAATGAAGAGTACTAGTGATGTAATGAATATTCGCATTCGCATTCGCGAATATTCGCACATTTTTAAACATTCGTATTCGCATTCGCAATGCAGTTGCGAATATAATATGATGTATTAACAAATAAAAATATCGTTTTTTAATCAGAAGACCTTTTTTTTAGCTTTTTTTCAAAAAGTCAATATTCGCATTTGCATCCGCGAATATCGACAGCTGATATTCGCATTCGCGAATGTTTAAAATCATACATTCGTTACATCACTAAAGAGTAGGTACTAATTAATCTCATTTGATCCGGCAAGAGTGTAGGGGTTTTAAAGAGAAAAAAATCTACCTCCTTTCTTGCATAAGAGCCGAAATATTTACGATTTTGTATAACGAATAAAAACAATATGCTGATCGTCCTAGGCAATAACCTCAATCTATCAACAATCCATCGCACAGTAGTTACTACGTCACTGCTAATATTTATGCTTGATTAAATTAAATCTTCGTTTTGCTTTATGCATTATTGAATCATGAAGCAGATAACTACTAAAAAAGTATTATTAATTTCAAATAAGAAGTGCAGAAATATGTATTTTTTGTAGGATAACGCTCTGCGTCGCATTTCGATTTATGCATAATTGAGGTTTCAAAGCGGATGTTATTTTGTATCCAGTCTCATTGAAGCAGATAAACGAGACAAAGATCAATAAAACAGTGTTCATTAGTTAGATAATAACGCCTGTGATTCAATGCAGTAGAATATATCATAAATAATTTATTTACAAAGTAAATCAGTTGATTGGCTGAATTAATAATGGACTCGCATATATACAAAAACAGTCTGTATAATCCAAAACATGTATAAATGTCAATGAAATTGTCTGAAATTTAGCTAACGAGCATTTCGAAGTGGGGTATCAAACTTGTATGACAGTTTCATGACGTTTATTGACAGTTTAGCGCATAATTAAAAGACAATGGTATTAAAACAGTCAGAGTTTTAGTAAACCACTGTTTTGAATTCCAAAACAAATCTATAGAGATTACCACATAATTAATATACACCGTTTGTTAGCTAAAATTTTTTGTTTGATTTCTTTATAATACCGGACATTATTATTCCAGATATCCTCGACACAGTAAATATGTAAAATGATACATAAAGCCCACTCACATACGTATAAATGGTTCACACATATCATACATAACTTTCCGGTTCTGACACTTTTTAAAACCCACCTCTAATGAAACGTCAAATGTGATGGATCACCATAACACAAACTTTCTTCTTTGCAATTTCATACGTTACGTTTTGCTCGCTATTTTATTTTTATGTAATTCTCGAACTCAGATTATATAAAACAATGGCCCGTGAAAGGTTTCATTTGGTTCACTGCGACTTTTCATTTAAGATAAGGGATGGTTTTTAAGGCCATGATTCATCTTTGTTCATTTTTTTCAATTTTTATGCACCTATCAGATTTAGTACATTTTATTATTATTATATAGTACTATATAGGTCATATTCCATAAAATTATTGAAATTTGGTTTAGAGTTTATATGGAATTATTAAAGCATTTCATATCATACCAACTTTTTATTTTCTAAACTTACTCACTACGCAACACACTACCTTATTTTATTGAATTTCTCGGAAGTAAAAATGATATTGAAGATATCAACTGCAATGTGCTATAAAAACCATAAATATATAAAAATACTCTGACGATGAATCTCGATATATATTTGAAATATAATAACCAATTTATTTATTTTTTATTATTTTTGATATCACCATTCTTTTCATTTGAAACGAGCAATGAATATAATATATAACGGAATTCATGTTGTTCATTTATTTATTCATGAGTTTACAAACGCAAATGCACATTTTTATGAAATATCGTCATTGTGTAATCCAGATTTTTTTATAAGGAAATATCCAATAAAAAGGAGGTATCTAAAGAATAACGTGTATACAAATGATATCTGCAAATATTTTTTAAACTATAGATATTTACTATTTGTATCTTTTTAGTGTCTTATACCAAAATCAGAAAATTTTCAAATCGCTTACCTTGCAAACTGAAATTTTTCATAAAAGTACGTGATATACCAAACAGACAATTATAAAAAGTCTTACCGGAAAATCTTTTTTTAGGAGAATTAAAATAAAAAAAATTAATGGCATGAAGAACCATCATACATGACTTCCATGTTCCTGACATTTTTTTAATATTTAAAATATTTTTAACTAATGTAAAAAATGCTATTGTAAATTTTCTTATTTTTTCGTATTTTTGAGGAGGTATTTTTTGTATTCACTTGATAAGTTTCTTATGGTCGGCGGCAGGGGAACATTATCCTTATAATAGTCCAAGAGCTCGTGAACCCTCCGAGTAACCTTCGTCCTGTAAGGCTAGTAATTTTTTTAGTAGCGAGTCATAGCATACTAAGTACGAAAACCACGACCTGGCAGGCATCAGCCCTGCACTTCATCAGACCTTATATTTGTTAAAGTGTGAATAAAATAAAAAAAAAACTTGTCGCTGTAAACTTCAAATTTTAATATGATTTAGTTAATTTACTGTAAAGTATAAAAAAAAATTGACAGGCGATTTCAACGAGCACAAGTACCTGACAGGTGAATCGAAAGGTGTGCAGTATATGATTCAAAATAAGGATTTAAACTCGGAATGAAAGATAATAAGCTACAAACTTGTATACATCTTTGTTTTGACATTTTATAAGTTGGCTCAAAAGTGACATAGTATCTCGTGTCCGCAAGTCAAGATATTCAAGGTCAAAGGTCACGAAGAACGGTTTTTTGTAAATATATTGTTTTCTTTGCTCTAAATGACATTTTGAGTTATTAGAGAAGTTGTAGAACATAAAATTCTCTACAAATTTGGTACTAAGCAATATATATATACATTTAACCGTTCTTGAGATAGAGTGCAAAGAGCGGAGAGCGCTTAGCCGTATGGGCCGTATATACAGAGTGATTCAGCACTACCGTGCCAAACTTAAACAGTAGATTGAGAAAAATATTTTAAGCAAAAAACATCCAATAAATATGTGTCCGGAAATTTTTCGTTAGGGAACTACAGCCCTCCAAATATTTTCCTTAAATTGAGTTTTTATTTAATATCTAGAGAACCCTTTGTGAAAAAAATTTGAAATTTGGTATTCTGTTTAGTAATAATAAGTGTTATCGATTTCTCATATTAACTAGTTATAATTTAGACCAGGGATGTATGGGGCCAGTGGGCTCATCGATTTTTATCTAGTATTTTTTTCTTCTTTAATATTTTTATAATGTTGGGCACTTATTTAAGGTTATATGACACAAAATACACAAAAACATAATTTGCTTATTTTTCATAGGATAAACCGTTTTCGAGAAATATCGATGGAAAAGAAAGCATGCAGAATTTAACTTAATACGAATAAATTTATTATTTGTAGTTTGGAGCATTCGTATTAAGTTAAATTCTGCATGCTTTCTTTTCCATCGATATTTCTCGAAAACGGTTTATCCTATGAAAAATAAGCAAATTATGTTTTTGTGTATTTTGTGTCATATAACCTTAAATAAGTGCCCAACATTATAAAAATATTAAAGAAGAAAAAAATACTAGATAAAAATCGATGAGCCCACTGGCCCCATACATCCCTGGTCTAAATTATAACTAGTTAATATGAGAAATCGATAACACTTATTATTACTAAACAGAATACCAAATTTCAAAATTTTTTCACAAAGGGTTCTCTAGATATTAAATAAAAACTCAATTTAAGGAAAATATTTGGAGGGCTGTAGTTCCCTAACGAAAAATTTCCGGACACATATTTATTGGATGTTTTTTGCTTAAAATATTTTTCTCAATCTACTGTTTAAGTTTGGCACGACAGTGCTGAATCACTCTGTATATACGGCCCATACGGCTAAGCGCTCTCCGCTCTTTGCACTCTATCTCAAGAACGGTTAAATGTATAAAATATTGCTTAGTACCAAATTTGTAGAGAATTTTATGTTCTACAACTCTTCTAATAACTCAAAATGTCATTTAGAGCAAAGAAAACAATATATTTACAAAAAACCGTTCTTCGTGACCTTTGACCTTGAATATCTTGACTTGCGGACACGAGATACTATGTCACTTTTGAGCCAACTTATAAAATGTCAAAACAAAGATGTATACAAGTTTGTAGCTTATTATCTTTCATTCCGAGTTTAAATCCTTATTTTGAATCATATACTGCACACCTTTCGATTCACCTGTCAGGTACTTGTGCTCGTTGAAATCGCCTGTCAATTTTTTTTTATATTTTACAGTAAATTAACTAAATCATATTAAAATTTGAAGTTTACAGCGACAAGTTTTTTTTTTATTTTATTCACACTTTAACAAATATAAGGTCTGATGAAGTGCAGGGCTGATGCCTGCCAGGTCGTGGTTTTCGTACTTAGTATGCTATGACTCGCTACTAAAAAAATTACTAGCCTTACAGGACGAAGGTTACTCTTAGGGTTCACGAGCTCTCTAGCTATAATCTCTTCCCCCCAAAATATAATATTTTTGTAATTACAAGTACAACATTTAATGAAAATTAATAAAATTGAACTATAAAAGTTATACATATATTGGCGTTTTTATATTGATCTATGGTTATTAGTTCCGGTGACATTAGAATTCAAATAGTGACATATTTTGTTGCATTAGTTCTATCGAGGTTACCTCTTAATACCGACGGTAAAACGTACAGTTGTACACAAAAAATAAAAGTCGTTAGAAAAAAAATCAATCAAGTATGAAATTCGTTGTAAACTATCGTAAAATATCGAATACATTATTATTGGCGTTTTATTTATTGCTCTGAGATTGTTAGTATAGGAGGTAACTTTCAAAGTGTGATCTAAAATCTCTATACATCGTACGTACGAAGTTATCCCCCCCCCCCTCCAGAATCGCCGGAGAAGACGGACATCAATTTTAAGAAGAAGTAATTACGTATATTCTGTTTTCATCGGTACGAAACACTTATAACTCAAGTGCATTATTTATGACTTTAATAAATGAAATGAAAATATTTTTATTTACTATGTACAGTATTTAAATAACAATAAACCCTATATTGAAGAAAAAACAATAAACAAACAATAAGTATTCGCATAATATTTTCTTAATTACCATTAAATTTTACTGTGGTAGAAAATTTATGTAGTAGAAGCACTTGATATCTTTTGTCCTTTATAAATGTGTAGTAGATATAAAGTTAATTATTTCCACATCCGTAGTTTCTTCATTTACAAACAGAAATCAGTCTCTTAACATTTAAAACTATGAATAGTATTATCGACAGAGCCGAGTAGCTATTTAAATTGGAATTGATGAAAACCTGTACTGACAGAAGTTTACAATCGCATTAACAATATTAAGCCCCTTTTGTGGAAAATCTTCAGAGCAATGTTTTATCGATTTTCTGTTTTGTTGCTATACACAGATGTCTGTTGAGTTGTGTAGCAGGTGATATTAACGCGTTTATTTGCTCCATCAAAATTTATGCTGGTTGCAAAATTAACGTGTCTTTGTTTCTGTTAAAGGAATAAAGATGGGTTTAAGATTATCGGATACTTTGAAGATTATTTTAATCCGAATCAACAATTAATGAAACAAATTAAATATAACTTCGGTGAAGTGGATAACTGCAAACCTCATCGATAATCCTGTACTAGCTAATTTTTACTACATAACTTTTTAGTAGTCATTCTTTTTGCTATGGTTGATTTAGACCTTCCATTAAATATCATAACAAATACAAATTTATTTTTAAATTTGGGTTTCTATATAGATATTTTAACCACAAATGACATTTACCTCAACAATTCGGGGCTAACGTAATAATAATAATTATTATTATTACAGTAATTTAAAAAATACCTACAGTGCAGTACCATTCACTTTATATTGAATTATATTGAAAAGCATAAGGGGTAATAGAAATAGAATTACACAATTTTAAATCAACTTTGATTATAATTTAATTTGAGATCAGATGAGATATAAAAAATTATAGACCCCCAATGATCGGTCCATTAGTAAATTCGTATACTATCTTGCATAAACAAGCACATTTACAACTAAACTATAAAATATGCAGAGGAGTTCTTTATAGATAACCCGATCCAATGAAGAATAAAATATAAAACTTTACCACTTATCTTAATAATACACACAATTCCATTTGTATACTAAAGCAGTGCTGCAGTATATGCAACTAGAAAAGCATATAGTCAAAACGTTTGCATATATTGTGTCTGTATAATCTACTTGGTATTTTTACTGCTATCATATATTGCACACCCCAAGCAGGCTCTGCTTGGGAGTGTGTTCTACTCTCGTCCTAAAATTTTTTTTCGTATATAAATTGATAAAATGAGTATTATATCTTAAATTTCTTCAGTATCTCACTTACATTTTTACATTTTCTGATAGAAAACATTACAGTCTCCATTTTTGCTTAGTTTAATATCGATCGGTTTTAATTTTCTGTTATAAAAATATAAATAAAGTTCAATTTGTCGATATAACCCGCTTTTTTGATAGAAACGCCGAACTACAGGTCACAATTCGAAATAAATTTGCACCAATCCTTTTGAATTCACTTCATCTATTATCAGAATAGAACCCTATTAAAACTCAACAAAATTGGATAACTAGAAGTAACGAAATTTGCAGTTTATTTAAACAAAAATTCATATTTTGACAAGACATTTTTTTACAAATAGAGTAGTTGCTATTTATAATTTATTAATAGTAGTAGGCGCTATTTCTTCATATGTCAATTCAAATTCCATAATTATTATATTGTGTTAATTAATATATAAATACATGTACAATGTACATCGATACGTGCTGTATTTTAATTATTTTATTCAAAGCCAATCAATCTTTCTAATCAAGATAAAATCTGGTAAGTTTGCATTTTTAAAACAAATATATTATATACGTCATATAACCTATAAACGTTACATTGTTGTTTCATTTTAAATGCTAGACATCAGGTGAACACAGCTGTTATCGCTGCAATATGTGGATGTATTTATCTTTTTAATTATTATTAGATATTAATTAATTTATTTACTTTATACATTTTACAAAAAAATATGTTATATAAAAATTGTAAATTAAAATGATTGTTGTTTTATTACAATACATCCTAAATTTAAATAAAAAAAGGTAATAATCGATTGATATCAAGATTCATTGTTGATTTTCTAAAAAATCTTAATGAGTGATAAACTTCATATTATATATTTATATAATATTAATTACCTCCAATCTTTTTTTCAAACATCCTTTTAAGTTTCACCAATTATATTGTACCTGTACCGTATTTATTTGATATTATAAGTTAAACCATTTTTTTATGTTTAAGGGGTGTGCATTTTATGGTCTAGCCATAGTATTTTATTTTACACATACATTACTTATATCACCACGTAGGATAAATATCGTTAATTTTAATTTGAAAATATAGCGGATTCATTTTTGATAGCTTATTGTCATGCGAAGTGACCATGAAGAATATAATATTATCAAAATCGATTATATGTCGAATATTGGGCATTATTACGAATATATGTATTGAGTTTTCTTATTATTTTTTATAATTTTAATGCCTGTTGGTTGTTTTCCACTTCAGATGTCTTCTTAGTTTTGTCAGTTGTGAAAAATCAAGACAGATGAAGTTTAAGTCATAACAAACAGTGGAGTAATCAAGATTTTTTAAGAGGAAGGGATGCAATTTTTTTATGAGAGCATTGATATATAAAATATATGTTTTTTTAATAATATACCTACCCCCCTTGACCGCTTCGCTGGTTACGCTATTGACGTTAAAAAGAGATTTACTTACATTTTAATTAAGTCCTTAATGCACAAATCCCCCAAATTAAATGACAATATCACATTTAAAACACCTGCCTACAAATCATTAGAAGATAGTCTTACAACAAAACAAAATCAATATCTACTAAAGCTTTGTGCTCACGACATCGTCGCGAATTACCAAGATATTAATCAAGCCCTTTAAGGTATTACTTCTTTTTTGTTTGAAACAAAAAATGAAAGTCTCAGACACAATGCCTCATAATCATTCGAACGTGAAATACTAGAATTGACAAGGAGGAATATTTTAGATGTAATTATTATGTTATTCTGCTTTCTGATGAACATTTTTATTTTAAAGACATTCATTATACATGAATGAAGCAAGCATGCTAATGTTTAATTTGAAGAAAATTCCATTTTGTTGTATTTAAAATAGAGGTGAATAAAAGTTAAGTAACATTGTTTTTGTAACTTAAAAATATTTACTTTTTGAAAATATTTTTTACTAATTATTATTCGCATTTTTTATGGCATTTTTAGGGTTCCGAAGAAACCCTCTTAATTGTTCGTTCATCAGTCAGTCTTATTCAGTTAAAGCTAAGTAGCTCGTAAATTATATAAGCTAGAATCTATTTTTTTTTCTGAACATATAAAATGACGCCATTCAGTAAAATACGTACAATTTTTTTTGGGGGGGGGGGGGGCGCTAAGGAGCTTGAGCTAGATAAAAATATATATTTACTATACCAATGCATGTAGCACGTCATTCACTCAAAAATGACGCCAGCAAGAGGTTCAAAGCAGTAATTTATTTTGTTCGGCCCCTAGCTCGGTAACTACTGGCATTTTGGTTCCCTCTCAAATTGTTATATTTATAACAATTTTTATTTTAAACAATTTTTGTTGAGGGGGATAGATTAAAATGGGACACTCTGTACATGTACAAACAAAACTGACATACACCGTTTTAATTAAGATACCAATTTTCTGAAAAGTCTACAAGTTAATAAAATTTAATTTTTGTCACAATATTTTATCAATTTCAAAAATTCCATCAAAATTATTCAATAATCGAATTCCCGTAATGTCGTATAAAATTTTCGCTGTAAAATTAATTATGTCTAACCATATTTTTATCGTGTTTGACACGTAAATTCGTTCGGTAGTAAAGATTAAACTGTCTGGCATTTTTAAAGTGACGTCTTTCCACTAACATAAAACAAAAAGTGACTCTGTCAATTCTTGTACAAACAAGCGACATGTTATTAGCTCCTTACCACCCTCAAGTTTTCATCCCTTTTGTAAAAATATAATAAAATAAAATGATCTTTTAGTTCATGTGATTCGGATGGCAAAGTAACTATCTCCACATTTTTTGTTTTATTTATTTTTTAATCAAGCAGTGCCTAATTTTCTTTCTTTTAAGTAATCCGAGAAAAATGGAACACTTATAGAATCACATGCGAATTTCTCTGAAATTATTCGACTTGAAAATATGAAATTCAGCACAGAGATAGAGTGTGGTGTCCCAATAGACAAGATGCCAGTAACAAAGTATCATTAAAATTATTATTTTAAATAATGAAATAGGTTAAAAAGATTCTAAAAAATCTATTTAATTTTATATTAAAAAGGGAGATTAATATAATTTTTGCTAAAATAAAAATGCAAAATACAGCAATCCACCATGATAAATGAAACACCAAGACAGAATTATGTCACGCATCAGTAAACGTCAAAGTGATTGACTTTTATTTTAGACAAATATCAATTCCTCTTACAAGATTATTAGGTACATACCTTATTTAAGAGCTTATATACTTTGGAATTCATTTTTAACACACAAAATAATTAAATTATTGCCGAAGTCTGAATATTTGATTATTGTTGACAAGAAATGTGACGTCACAACTCTGAAATGAAACCTGCGAGCGTTTTGGCATCAAATTCAAAATTATGTAGTTTTAATAGAGTCAATTTTTGCGATTAAACCTTTATTTCTGCAGAAATAAGTATTTTTTGGTAATAGGAGACACGTAAGATCATCATAGAATAGTTTTTTTTAAATTAGTCATCATGCCTATTATAGACGTGAAGTATAAAACGTTGAATTTTGATTATTTTTTTTTTATAAAATATATTTATTTAAAGTTAGTCGTTTGGACTTTTACGGGTATTAATATTGGTCTTTAGATTTTTAATGCACTTAACATATATCATAATTCTTCTTATTATTATTTATATCATAATTAAGCCTGCAGTATATGAACATATTATAAATTGTAATATATACAGTATAAAAAATGTAATATAATCATTACATCACGAAATTTGAAACATGCTTATTATATTGATTTATCATTTTTATTCTGATATAAATCTTAATGATAACAGTTTACGTCTATTTTTATATTGGCAATCTTACCATCACAAAAAAGAAGGTATATGTACGCTGTTGTAAATTGTTATAGAGACTTCAGCCGAGACCACATAGGACACATATTTCAGTTTGTCTAAACATGTTTTGCAACAGCTTCTTTCTAGAGTGACAAGGTTTTTTTTCGGTCAAACTTGATAAAAATTCTGCACGACACTAGGAACAATATATCGTGTAAGTTGTTATTTTTCTAGTAAAAATATAAGCTAGCATCGTAACATGCATTACATGTGGTGACTACCATAGTAAAGATATTAAGTTTCAAGATGAAATATTGCTTCTTTTTTGTTGGTCCATACTTTTGTTTTAAAATATGTTTTAGATATCAAGTTTTAGCTCGTTTTTATTTTATTTTAATAAAACGTTAAACATATAAGCATGTTCTGATCTATATGTAAATACCCCTCTCCCTCGAAACATAAACTTGCAATAGATATCAGCTAGACAAAGCAACAAAAAATTAAAAAGATATTTTCTAAGCAAAAGTAAAATTCAAATTGACATATCTTCGATAAAAATAGGACGATCATTCAAAAAGCATTTTGATGCTTGTAATATCTACTTTTAATTGTTTTCGTTATTTCAATTCAATCGGTTTTGAAAATCTCTGGAAGGAGGATATTTAAAATTTAAAATGAGGCAATCAATAACCGAAATGATTAATGTCCGATATCATAATGGAGCTAGCAAATTTTCTAGCTAGCAAGCACTCTCACTTGCATGGCATTTCTCTTGGAGTTTCATGAAGATTTTGACAAGTTTCGCGCACGTGTTGTACGTTAACACCAACGGTATTTAAACAGTGGTGATATTATGAAATTTATTTTGTACGCTCAGAGTCGCCAACTGTGTTACAATACGTTGAAGTATCACTACTCTAAAGTCTATAGCAAATCCATAGATACTATCACAAAATCAAAACCTCATTTGAGAGTGCTTGCTAGCTCCTTTATGATACCGGACATAATTCAATTTATTAACCAGAAAGTAGATCAGGATCTAAGTCGATAAAATTTACAAAATTCAGAAATAATTCTGAAGTTTTTTTATGTATTATTTCTTTACGATCTCGTCAAGAAATCCTGTAAGGCTTTATAAAGTTTTCAAATAATAGTTCTTTGATGTGTCATTAAGATATTCTGAAAATTTCCTCGATGTGATCTTCGAGGTAGGGAAAAACAAAAATCAGTTGTTAACCGAAAATGTCAAGAATGCGCAAAGTACTGATTTATATCCCATAAAATATATACTTTTTATATGCATTACAGAGATAAAAAAGTAGTTTTAATTAATCGGCAAAAGTAAGAAATATTTAACGAATAACACAGTGTTTCATTTTATTGTTTCCCATTTGCTAAAATGATTTACTGCAGTTTTTTTGTAATTTTCACTGCATTTCTTCTTAAATAAAAGAAAATCAATATTTTATTTAGTTGTAGACAGTAAATGAAATTTATCTTTCAAACTGTAAGTGAAGTTAATCGTCTTGAGTTCAATTTAAAATGTTTTTCTTCAAGAGAAACAAAACGTCTGCTAAAACAACTCGACAAAAATCAACCGGCTAATAAAAATCAGTAGCACCGCAGCACCAATAAACAAGTACAGTACACATCCCCAACAGCATACATACCGTATGAATAGAAATGCATCGCGTAACGAGATTGCGCTATACCGTATATTGTTGCGTTTTTATTTCTACCACGTCTGGTTCCCCACACAATTTGATTTCGTTTTGTTGTGTCATGTGAGACATAAAGCGATGGTTATAAATCTTCAATTTCACCGAGTCGTATTCATTTTGACGATGCTTAGTTTAGACAGGTTCATGTAAAAACATCGACTAATATTGTTCTTGTTCATGAAGCCGGGCTATATAGGTACTTAGACATTTTGAAGCCCGAGGCGTATAAATAATAAAAATAAATCAATAGTGGGTGAATTGGAAAAAGTTTTTTTTTAATTCACCGTCTAATCGGATATTATAAAGAATCAGAAGTTAAGCTAAATCGTTATGAATTTGCTTGAAATTTTAGTTACCACTGCTTTTAGATCGCTGATTTATACTTAACGCACATGCGTCAAGGTCAATCATATAAATATTACAATTAATTTGAACTGTCAATGGGTTAGCTGCCATTTATATTTAACTCTCCCATATCGCGTTAGCTTTGCTTTTGCTTGAGATCAAAATTCTTTATAATACCGGACTTGAGCCACCAAACCTCTAGCTGCGGCAAATGTTTTGAATTTTAATTAACAGAAACATGTGATACATTATTATTTATTATTATTTTATGAAATTGAACTATGGCGTTTGTCAGTTGATAGCTGCACTTCGGAACGATACAAGCCAAAGCTTAGATCGCGTCTCGTCGAAATGTAAGTTAGTTTCGGTCATTTGTATAATTCAATCTGTTAAATTAAACATTATTTATATATTATACTATTTGACAGTCATCAGTGAACCTAAAATCATGTCTAGTCAAAATTTAAGCCAAAATGTAAAAGTCTAATCTAGACATAAAGCTCTACTCCTAAAAAAGAAGTCCTGGTAATACACCTCTGTAGGTTTTAAATAATAATTAAGTGATATAAGTTCATTTAAATAAAAATAATCATCGAATACAATTATTATAATCATTTATGTACGAAGGAATATCAATACATTTAGTCCAGTAACTTTAGGTTTTCACTAGGAATAAATTCGCATAGAGCTGAATTTTTGTATACACCTTCGTTTTGCCTTTATAAATAAGTTACCAAAAGTCCCCATCGATCCTCTGTGAGCATACTTTTTTACAGCCCACACAAGGTGCTAACAATTAGTTTTAGCTAGATATCTCTGTATATATTGTCTCTATGACTAAAATAGTTATTATCAAATAGAAATATTTGAAAATTATCTACAACAAAGATTCCATACCTTTTTTCGTACAAGTAATTGTTTTCACGTAGTATGGGGGTATTCTAGTCTAAAAATGTAAAATATCGATTTTATTTTTTTGCATTTTTTTAATAAATAGGAGTTCAAAAAAGATATGTACAAAACCCTATACCCAAATTCCCAAAATTGCCGAAGTTATAGTGGATTGAAAGAGATATGTAACATTGAATAGCCAACTATACGTAAACATTGAACGCGTTTTTCTCGAAACTTAAAACTGAAATTGGCTGCCATAATAACTCAAGATCTACTGAACCGATTGACTTCAAATTTTCTGTGTACATAAGCTATTACTATCTGTAACAGAATTGAGTAAATTAAATATTTTTGTTTTACGGGCAATGAAAGATTGAAAAAAATAGTAACGAAAATTCTATAGATACTTTTCTAAACACCGCCATTTTTTTAATTTTCAATTTTTTTTTTAATTTTTTGTCACCCTCTATAGCCACACTTATATAGATAAAGAAATTTATTGGTTTTGTTTTTTCGGATGAACAGAAAAGCTATAATCATGGCAATCATTTGGAGACGTTTTTTTCACGTTGTACGTGGTTCCTGTACAAGCGTAATAATTACTTATTATTATATTTTTTTTTAATTTGTATAGCTTGTCTAGACTTATATAAAAGTAAATACAAAAAATCTGTAGTAAAAAGTTTTATACTTTTTTGTCAAAAAATTCCCAAAAAAATCTTAATCAATATTCATTCCTATATTATATTAATATAACATATACTTTTTGGATATTATAAATATTATGACAAATGTGTGAAGTGCCAAATTTTGTCAGTAGTTAGAACATACAAAGATGTATATTTTCTGCAAACTCCTTAGTAAAGTAGGCCCTGGAACACCCTCATCGAATAACCCAAAATATCGTTGTATAAGGATTTTATAAACAGACTGTATTTAATAAACGGAATGTCCGACCAATATCGTCTTTCACATATAAGACAGTTAATTATTTTTTACAAACATTTTGATAGTAAAAATTAACGAATTGTTTTCAAAATGGCGGCCAAACATTAAATTTTTCATAAACAAAAATATTTTTTTTAGTTTCACCGCAATTTTGAAAGGCATACAATTTAATTTGGATAAAGTATTAGTAAAAAGGTTGTAGAAGATTAAATTATCTGTCTAAAATGTGAAAAAAGATGTTGATCGGACATTCCGATCACTAGATACAGTTGTTCACAAAATCCGTATATAACGAAAATTTGGGGCCTTCGATGGGGATGTTCCGGGGCCTACTTTGCTAGGAAGTTTTCAGGAAATACACATGTCGGTATACTCTAACTATTGACAAAATTTGGAACCTCGCACATTCGGCATAATATTTACATTAGTCAAATATTCTACATTTCTTGTGTTAGTAGTATTTGCTTAAGTTGTCACCTTTGCATCCAGTTTCCGTGAAAATTATAGTTCGTATGAAAAACTATGAATAACCTTTTTTGTAGAGAATTTTCTAGTCTTCCCATTGTTATATGACTTTTACTATCGTAAAATCTATAAATACAGAGATATTTACATAAAACTAATTATTAGCACCTTTTGAGGGCTATAAAAAAGTATGCTCACAAGGGATCGATGGGGACTTTTGGCATATTATGTGTGTACGCCGGTCTGGCCGCGCAGTCTTGCGCAGTAGCTTTTACCGCGTTTTTGAATACCGTATGAACCGGCATGATAACTTAAGTCAGATGCCTGTGAACTCTTGACTTTAAAGGAAGATCTGTATGAACTTCTGACTTTGAAGGTTAGATATATTCGTGTCGGTAAATGTTCGATTGTTGTCTCTTACAAAGATATACGTGAACATTGGACCCTGACAGAAGTGTATACATTATAGTTATATGTTATATGTGTAGAGTTTATATTTTATTTGAGAATCGTTTATGTGAATGTTATATATATAGTTTTAATACATATATCGAATAGTGTATTTAGTTTTCCGTTATTTTCGTGAGGTTACTGATTTATTTTAAGTGTTGCAAGTGCTTATTGTACTGCATATAAAAGTTATTTCGATCAAAGGAACGTGCTTAGAAGTCGCATGGATAGCTGTTTGAATTATTACAATTGATATCCTTTTTACCATCCAATCCTGATAATTGTATTTGGGAAGAGCAGAGCCGTACTTGGGTACAACAAAAGAGGTAAGCCGTTTCTTTGTACTAATATATGCAGTTGTATGAATCAACAATGTTATATTTCGTTTAACCTATTTCGTACAGTCCACTCAAAATCTATTTTACGGTGTTTAAAAGAAACATTCTGGTATTTCGATACAGAATGAAACATTTTGGTCCTTCGAACCGGATAATGAACCAGTTTTTAGTTCATTTTCGTATTAATTTTGATAAAATATTCAAAATTTTGTCATATTTGTTTGTTGATTCATGCACATGGTTCTTGCAGAAACACGTTTCAGTTGGTTAAGTCAGTGACCTTCAAACGGTTTATAACATTCGAACGATTTTCAAATGATTATGTGTATATGCTGTTTAACTTTGATAATTTTGGGGAAGTTTTAATTTGGTTTGGGATGCCAACGGTGGCACACAAAATTTGTCAAGTTATTGTTTTTTTATGGAAATTTCAGTGGGGTTTTTTGCGACGTTTTTGTTTTGTGATGTTAATTAAATTTAACACACCCACTGAAAAGCAGGAGTTCACAGATCTCACATGGGATATCTAGGTTGCGACGTTATTATTTTGAGATGTTTTTTATGATAAAAAACACACTAGATTTTTCCTATTTTTCGATAGTATCAGTTTGGGGTTTTAGTACATATTATTTCGAGATGTCTTCGGTGTAGACACACCAAACTGGTATTGATGTATTTATTTTCAAATATATTATTTGTTAAAAATGAATATTCGTTGTAAGAACATTTTGAGATGCATTTGCAAAATTTATTGTTATCTTGAAACGGTTTATTCTTGTAGTTTAGGTCAAACAAGTTCTTGCAAAGTTATTACGTATGTAATAGCGTTTTTGAACGAACAAGAAATTTCTGACATTTAAATTTTCTAGGGTTTTTGTTTGTTGAAGTTGATTACAATTCTTAGTGAATTTTTGGGCGACGATGCCAGAGCCATCTGGTGGTGTATCCGACGTTCGCATATGGTAGTCGACCGCCATGATTGTTTGATCTGTCACTTTTGACGTTTCGATACAAATGCATTGGTTTTGTTAGTAAATCAGTTTTGATTTCAACAATTAGCTACGCGTTCTTAAGTGTAATATATTTTAATTAACTAACATTAATTATTTTTTGGTTCGATAAATGTATTACACTATAATTATATATAAATTGATCAGGATTTATTTAGGCTTGTGTAAATATTCAATAACCTTTTCGTTTGTTATTGTTTGTATATTTGGTTTGATACACGAGTTCAATAACCTTTTGACGTTTATAGGATATTTAGATTCGATATATTTAAATATTTTTGCTACGATTTCGTTTGTTGTGGAAAATTTACGTAACATTATTTTACTGTATTTTCACTTTATTTCAGTTATTTAAGCTGATATATTTTTTGTTTGTTTTGAAACAATTACTTGTGTATTTTTTTGGATATTTTGATAAAAATTCATTTTTGTATTGTTTTAAATAATTAGGTATTTCGTTTTAGTTAGATCCATAAGGGGTATTTTATAGAAGTTTAATCATAGATCGTTTATTATAGCTACGATTAGTTATTTTATTTGTTTATTTCGTTTTGTAGATTTTATTAAGGCTTTGCGATGGCAGATATTGAAGCTCTTGAACGTCTATTAAAAATGCGACTAGCGCAACAGCAAACGTTGTTTCAGAGAGTACAAAGGGTTAATGATATGATTAAAGATCTGGATAAAAAGGCCGTCGTGAAGAATTTTAGATGCCAGCTTACTATGCTCGATAAAACTGAATCCGAATTTGTGGCAGTGACTGATGAAGTCAACTCACTGCAAATGCAATTAAATGCAGCATTTGAACCTAATTATCAAACCCTCGACTCAGTTAATGATTTGTTAGGTCATATTAGGTTCGCAGAAAAGGATCCTCGAGTCAATCCGCCGCCTGAAGTTAAGCCTGTGGAAAATAAGGCGACGACTCCCCTTCCACAGCCTTCCTTACCCAGGCTCCCAAGGATCAACATACCCATATTTGGGGGACAATTGAAGGATTGGCCGGTCTTTTATGAGGTTTTTAAGAATCTTATTCATGATAACGCCTCGTTAAGCGACATGGATAAAATTCATTATTTAGTCGGCCAGTTAAGCGGCCCTGCCGCTAATGTATGTTCGGGTTTGCCCCCAGTCGGGAGTAATTATTTGATCATGTGGAATGCGTTGGTGGATCAATATCAAAATCCGCGTTCATTAGCAACTAGTTATTTAGATCAAATACTGAATTTCAAGCCAATTAACGCAGCTAACGCTCAGACGTTAGGGAATATATTAGATAGTTGTGTCTCGGCACATAGGGCCTTAAAGAATTTACAATTAGACGATCTATGTGATTTTACATATGCTTATTTGCTTTGGAGCAAATTAGACAAGGACACGCGTATGCTTTTCGAAAATGTTAGACGCGATAAAGCGATATTTACTGTGGATGACATTGTGACATTTCTCAGAGAGCAAATGCATATTTATACAGTCTCATCACAGCATGATAAAGTAGGTTCGTCCGATAAAGCTACGAAACAAGAAATACAATCGTTTTTTATTACAAAGCATGATGCAGTTAAGAAGTGTATAGTTTGTTTGGGTAATCATGCTATTACGAAGTGTAAAAAATTTATCGATCAAGTACCACTCGAGCGATTTAAATTTATTAAAAGTAAAAATTTATGTCTTAATTGTTTTGGGAAACATTATCTCAGACATTGTCAGAAGCGACCAGCGTGTACTAAGTGTAGTTTTAAACACCATTCTTTACTACATTATTTCAGAGGAAGGGTTACTGCAGTGGAAAAGAATCAGAGAATGTCACTCGATCGGCTTACAACTGATCGTATGAACACTCAAGGGAGTATATCGGTAGATACAGTACCGTGTACTAATATTTTTAGCTTTGGGCTTGATGCTCCGGTTCTATTGCCTACCGCGGTAGTATATACTTTCGATAAAGATGGTAATCGACACAAGGTACGGTTTTTGTTGGATTCTGGTTCTCAATCTCACTTCCTGACGGTGCAATGCGCACAACGACTCAAATTAGATGTAGTTCCGTGTAATTATATACTGCGCGGCGCAGGAGTTCGTGATAAGGTAACGAGTAAAACCAAGATAGACATACGCTCGAGACATAATGAAACGACGAATTATAATTTAGAGGTACTTTTGATTGATAAAGTATCGGACAATATACCGAACTTTGAAATTTCGGATGCGTGCTTGTCACATGTAAAGAATTTAAAATTAGCTGACGATAATTTTAATCTTCCAGGTTCCATTGATGGAATAATAGGGGCACCTTTATTTTTTGTTTTGATGCAAATGCGTAAAGTTGTAGGGGCCGCGAATACACCGACGGCTTTAGATACTGATTTTGGATATATTGTTATGGGTTCAGTACCCAACTGCGCGCCTTTGTGTGATAATGAGATAAAAGCTTTCCACATCGAAGTAGAACAGGAAACAGAGGTATTATTAAAACCCTGTAACTCGGATTTGTCGAGAATGGGAAAGCCTTGTAACTCCTTGTCACCAGGTCCCTATTTAATTCATAAAGAAATTAACGAAAAATCTCTTACGATAAAACGACGTAATTTTGTATCAATAGAGTGTTTAATTTTAAAATATTTGTCCTGGATGATTGAAAATGATAGCTACGCCCCTGTGACTGGTTTCAACACCGAAGGGTTGAACCAGGTAGATTTAAGGAAATACCCGCCTTCGAATAATTTGTTATTTGACAATAAACTGAGCCAATGTACCGACCGCTACGTTATTTCGACAATTTTTCGGCCAAAAGGTCCGTATAAAATTTGTATTACAGGTACATCGGTGATTAAATTGTTCATATTTTCTCTTGATATTATACAGAAGTGGAGCCGGCTACGTGTAAAATACTTCACTTCTGATCTTGGGTTTTTAAAAATTAAAATATTGAATTCAATATTATTTCGACACTGGGACCCGTGTCTACAAAAGGTGGTGATTCGCTGTGGAAGGCGTCTCCCCCGGTCCCATTTGTATTTCGAACGGAAAACTCCGTTAACTTGCCTAATAAAGGCCCTTTGTTTTGACTTGTCGGTTGACATATGTCAAATGGGCAATTTGCATGCAGGCCCGGCTTGGGTATTTTTTTCGGTCGTTAAAATGACGGACGCCCAGCGGTTAATATATTATGCGACGAATTATGCCTGTACCTGTCAAATTGTTCCCAGATTATTGAAATGTGGTAAGTTCAAGGACTTATACCCATTTAATTATTTGTTCGATTGTTTATCGTCCGGATCATATCCGGAATTATTGTAAACGGTCTTCGGATCGTTTTGTTTGCTGCCAACTTCTTAGTGATGTTTGGTAGTTAGTTATCTTGCGATTTTGTCTATTTTTGTAGATATTTCGTTTTGATATTTTTCGTTTATCTTGGTTAAGATAATTTTGTTTGGGCGAATTTAGAATTTAGAATTTGCTTTGTTTCGTTAGAGGGAAATGAAATTAAGTATTTCATGTCGGGGGGTGATGTGTACGCCGGTCTGGCCGCGCAGTCTTGCGCAGTAGCTTTTACCGCGTTTTTGAATACCGTATGAACCGGCATGATAACTTAAGTCAGATGCCTGTGAACTCTTGACTTTAAAGGAAGATCTGTATGAACTTCTGACTTTGAAGGTTAGATATATTCGTGTCGGTAAATGTTCGATTGTTGTCTCTTACAAAGATATACGTGAACATTGGACCCTGACAGAAGTGTATACATTATAGTTATATGTTATATGTGTAGAGTTTATATTTTATTTGAGAATCGTTTATGTGAATGTTATATATATAGTTTTAATACATATATCGAATAGTGTATTTAGTTTTCCGTTATTTTCGTGAGGTTACTGATTTATTTTAAGTGTTGCAAGTGCTTATTGTACTGCATATAAAAGTTATTTCGATCAAAGGAACGTGCTTAGAAGTCGCATGGATAGCTGTTTGAATTATTACAATTGATATCCTTTTTACCATCCAATCCTGATAATTGTATTTGGGAAGAGCAGAGCCGTACTTGGGTACAACAAAAGAGGTAAGCCGTTTCTTTGTACTAATATATGCAGTTGTATGAATCAACAATGTTATATTTCGTTTAACCTATTTCGTACAGTCCACTCAAAATCTATTTTACGGTGTTTAAAAGAAACATTCTGGTATTTCGATACAGAATGAAACATTATGTATAAAGACAAAAAGAAAGTGTACACAAAAATTCAGCTCTATGCGAATTTTTTCCTAGATACAGCTATTTTTCGTCTAAATGCTCTGGACTAATTGTAGATATCATTATATTTTATATCTCTATGTCGTTAAATCATGATTTGTGATGTAAATTAAAATATCGTTACAACAACAGGATAAGCAAAGAGAGAAATGTTAATCTCATATTTCTTTTTGTACAAAGAGCTCGCTATGCTTTGATCTTTTAATATATATCAATTATTTTCTGCTGTCATTCACAAAATAAACAACTCACGATCTTGGATATCGCGGTGTCTAATTTCAGCGAATTGCTATTTATATAAATCAAAATCTCGTTATAAAAAAATGTACAAAATTCGATGGATTTTGTGATAAATTGTTTTGTTGTAATACTTTGTAATATGATACATGTTTAATAAAGTCAAAGTTCAAAGAGAGTCTTTTTAAAAAAATTTTTAGATCATTAAATTTACTTAGACGTACATTATGTCATTTTCTCCTCAATATTATATTTTAAATTTTTGTTTTTAAGCGCATATATTGTTGCTTGTATTTTTCATTATAAATTGCGATATTAATTTTCATTCATACTAAATGTCTTCATGGAAAAATAAGTAGCGCGAAAATTTGTCTCTGAAGAAAAGCATTTTCAATTTCAGTGTAAAAATCAATGTTTTAATTAACAAAGTCAGACTCTCTTTCATCATAATTTAATAAATAAGGAAAATCCTTAATGAAACAGTTTCTGTTGACACAAGAGAAAGGAAACTTTTACTTAAGTAGATAGATTTCGAAATCAGTAGCGGCTCGGGAATATTAATATTAAAGAAAATATAATTTTCTTTAAAATACAGAACATCTATTGAGATAGTTACTTAAAGTATATATAGACTACACAAATTTAATTTAATTTTAATTTATTCTATCGAATTCAATTTTTTTTTGTTTAAACAATATATTATTTACAATATATCTTATAAATTGTAATAACGACTAACATAGAATCAAGTTGACAGTACATTAGAACCATTAATCTTGGCGAAAATTTTGAATTAATGTGATTTCATCTCATGTCCGGTGCTAGCAAGTACTCTCCAATGAGATATCAAATTTATATGGCAGTTCTCTTGGAGTTTTATGAAGACTATGACAAGTTTCGCGCATTCGTTGTATGTAAACACCAACGGTATTAAAACAGTGGCTTTATTATGAAAATTATTTTATACAGTCAGAGTCGCCAACTGTGTTACAATACGTTCAAGTATCACTGCTCTAAATTCTATAGAAATACTATAACAAAATTAATACCTCATTTGTGAGTGCTTGTTAGCTAGCAAATTTTGTTAGCCCCTTACCGGACATCTTGTTTTGTCATAGATAAGCCGGTATATTCTCGTAAACGATATAAGAACGAGACGAGATTAACTTAAAAAATGTCCGATTTTTTGTAATTTCATTTAATTAAAAAAGAGGAAATAATAATTAAAAAACTTAATAAATCTTTATTTTCTGGACTGGCACTGCTTGAGCGAGAGAAATAATAGAAAAAAAGTGAGCAAGAAAAAGCAATAACGAAGTAACAGCTGGTCAGAATCCGTTTACGTATTTATTAGTAACTCTGTAGTACTTATTAACTTGTTCTAACATGGGTTCTTTTTTGTTTTACGTGTCTAAAAATACAACTTAACAGTTTTTACTTGTTATGCTGCATCCTCACTAGAAACATGTGAATAAAATAATAATAAATGAAGAATAAAATAGATTTTGATTATTATAAATTGTTATTAATTAAAAAAAATATAAAGATTAATTTTTATTATTAACTTTATTAATTAACCATATTACATAATGACAATAATAAAATTTTATTGATTTTCAAAAGTAATATTTATTTTTCTACATGGTATTGAAAAAAGAAGGATACACCTGCGCAAGTCGACAGGAAGGAACTATCAGGAAAAATGATTCGTACAGAAATGTTAGCATTTTTCCCAGCTATCACATGGCGATGCCAGTTATGGGGGAGGATCTGCCCCCTGAGGGGAATGCCACCCCTTCGTAATTTTCAAATAGGAACCCTTTATTGCCTTTATTTTCATCAAATATTTCGATTTCCTGGCACAAAATACCCCAAAAACCGTTAAGACAAACTTTTTTTATCATTCAAAATATAACAATGATATAAATATAAAGTCAAATCGGTCAACCCCACAATGTTATACATATAGGTATATTACCTACAGGTATTTATTTTCTACATTCTATTAAAACTTATTGCTACTATAAATTGAGTTATAAAAGTTTTGCAGTATGTACAATAATGTACATAAATTGTAAGAGTTTGTTGTACAAAGTCAACATGTCCTTATTGTGTAATGCATGGGTGCCAACTATATAAAGGAGCAACGGGGCTCATAAATTCCCTGACAAAATAGGACTTACACCCCTTAATCGAATTAAATGTATCTCTTATTCTTCTCAATTTAGTTGTTACTTCTAACATCGAGATATTTTTAATGTAGCCTATATCTAACAATAAGTAAGTGAAAAATCTAAATTTTGATGACCCTTCCTCCACTTAATCATTTGACTGAGACATAATTTTCCTCAAAAATAAAACAATACTGATATATTATTTTGATACATCGCAATATCGCAAAGACAATTAATTTTTATTTTACTTGAAATAAAAAATAGGACCGGGGGTAGTTTTGTCTTTCTTTCAGAATAAAAAATACGGTCAGGCTGTTCTTATTTTGTTAGATAGACAAGATAATTACACTGCAGATGAGTTTAGGTTACAAGAAAACTTTCCTTGTCAACTTGTGAGTGATAGATAGTGGTGAAAACAATTTTCGTGAGATGTGTCAAATGAAATTTGATGTGGGTATTTATTAAATATTGATATTTTATTTCAACATAAAAAAAATCTATTTTCAGATTTTATTGAAATCTACTTTTTATTGTTTTAGTAGGTTCTGGAATTTCAGGATGGATCAATAAGCTTTTAAGTTACCTATATCCTTGTTCTAATAGCTTTTTATAGTTAACGTATTATTCATTTCATTATTTAAATATTAATATTAAGTGCTCCAATTGTTTAAAAGGAAGTTTATTGATTTTATCAGTAATGAAATTACAGGACTATAATGTGCTTGAAGGAATTTATTTATCAAGGCTAATTAAATTCAATTAAAAGTTGATCAAGAACATTCTAACATAGAAAATGAATTGAAAAGTTAAGGTAATAATGAACTAATCTTATCTAAAAGTTTTTATTAAACTTTCTTAACGGGAAGAAATGACTTAATATCATTATAAAAATATATAATAACATTATTTTATAATATTCCTTTTTTTACACAGTGGAAAGTGATGCAACGATGAAATTTTAAATTATTTAATAATCTTTCCCCTGAGATTATCATTTATTTCGCTCCTTAAAGATTATCTAAAAGGTTGCAAAAAACCAATAGAATGTAATAATTGAATATTATATCAGATTTGATATCCTCTTACATTATATATAATAATTGGATTGTGACAAAAACAAAGTGCATCTATGCTAATTATTTAAATTAAACGCTTTTTGGCATAGTTGAAGTCCTTTAGTACTAAGACAAGTGTTTCCGGGTGAATTTCGTATGAGCATCAACCCGTTTTAATCTTATCCTCATTGTTACAGCGTTGTATGCATTTTGCATAAGCTGTAACATACATACTTAACGTTGCATCATATTATTAGATTTACATACATTTAAAACACAAAATGTTTGAGTCAACCCATGATAATATACAGGTTGATTCAAAACTAGATATGGGGTCCAATCGACAGTGGGTGTATGTATGTACAGTTTATTATTTCTTGAATTTTAGTTTATCATTTAATTCAAAGAAAACACTGAATGTCATTCAATAAAAACAAATTAATAAATGAGTATAGACGCTTTAAAGCAGGGGTTCCCAACCTTTTTCCTACACAAACCTTTTTTAAAGAATGATTTTCTTTAAAGACCCCCTTACATTTTTAGATAATTTATAAATTTCTTTTTTATTTTTATATCTTAGAGTCGATATTTATATGACAAATTGAAATTTGGTACATGAAAATTACTATAAAATTTTTAATTTTAGATTTCGTTAAAATTATGTTTATTTTATAGAAAATGACGTGAAAAGTTGAAATTTTCAAACCGCAGTTCTGTATCTCAAAACGTTCTCGAGATATGGCCTATCAAATATTTCGATTTTTGAAAATTTTGGAGAAATATGGCCGTAACTTTTGAACGTGTGGTCAGATTTGATTTTTGTCGACGGATTTGAAATCAGCGTGTCAAAATCTATTTGATGATATGTATAACACTTCAAAATTAGACCAAAAAAAATTTGGTCAAAAATCGACATTTTTTTAAGGTATACCCCTTGGAATTTTTTCGATTTTACGCAAAAAATTTTTTGTCGAATTTTGAAATGTTAGACATGTCATTGTATAGATTCTGACACGCTGATTTCAAATCCGTGAACAAAAATCAAATCCGGCCACACGTTCAAAAGTTACGGCCATCTTTCTCCAAAATTTTCAAAAATCGAAAACTTTAAAAGGCCATATCTCAAAAACGTTTTGAGATACAGAACTGCGGTTTGAAAATTTCAACTTTTCACGTCATTTTCTATAAAATAAACATAATTTTAACGAAATCTAAAATTAAAAATTTTATAGTAATTTTCATGTACCAAATTTCAATTTGTCATATAAATATCGACTCTAAGATATAAAAATAAAAAAGAAAATCATTAATTACTATATAAATCAGGGGTGTCCTACATAGACTCCTTTTAAATGAATGATATTCTTTATAGACCACCTTACATTTTTAGATTCTATAGAAAACATAAATACTACAATCTTGTCGAAAAAGTATACAAGTATTATATAGCAAATAAAAGTATAAAATTAAGTATTCATAAATATAAATGAAAAGCAAAAAGGACATTGCAATTCAAAATAATTTTAAAACAGAAAAATTTATCATAGACTCCCATAGACCCCTTGAATACTATAGACCCTTTTTAAATTTCCATAGATTCCCAGGGGGTCCACCTGGACCCCGTTGGGAATCCCAGCTTTAAGGCTTCTTTTTTGGATATTTTTTCCTCAAAGGACTAGACTTTCATTTAAAACATGCCAGTTGACAATCCTAGCATATAGCAATAGTCTGAAAATAATTCACAATATTAATTATATAACTAATACTAAATTAGTGACACTGAGACGGTTAAGTTACACACATATTCGAATAATTCCTTACGGATTATGAACAATTATAGTGTAGATGTATCACAAAGCAAACATAATACAACAATATTAATATGTTGTGTTTAATACACATATATACAATGTCCATATACATTCATATATTCATTGACGTATCCATAATATGATAAAAGGAACTTTTAAATATATATTTTTTGATTATTTGAAAATTACATCAGAATAAATTTTAAAAATTTAATAACGTTCGCTTTCTCAAATAGCAAATGTCCATACTTCTGGTCTCTGTGATAAGAAAATTCATTTGCATATATTGATACAAAACATCCGCTAAAGGTAAACATAAAATACGCAAGATTCATTTAAAAAGGATGTAAAAAAACTTCACCGCAAAATTCTAAAATTTCGCACCAAAACATTAATCGAGAAATACTAGTTCCAGAGCTGATAACATATTTTTCTGCCCCATCTGAGCACTAGGCAGACTTACGGAAAACATTAATTCATGTGTTGTACATTATGGGAAAAAAAGTCCCAACCTCGAGACCCGGGGATAAAGGGGTTAAATTCCTTAGTGAACATGTAAAGAAAAAGTGTATGTTTGCCCCATGTGAGCACAAATAAAATGACTTCAGGGAGTTAGTTTATGAAAAGTTAGATAGTGAAAGTGCAATGGGCAGACGCGTAGGGTGGGGATAAGGGGTAGGCAGACGCACTCAAACATGCAATATTTTTTTTGAAAATTGCCCCATTTGAGCATTACTGATTTTTTTAGGGATGACAGTTTTTGATCTGTAGATGACCGTAAAACAAAGGCAGACGCGTAGGATGGGGATAAGGGGTCGGCAGATGCCCCTAAACATGCAATTTTTTTTATGAAAATTGTCCCATCTGAGCATTGCTGAATTTTTTATGGATGATAGATTTTGATCTGTAGATGACCGAAAAAACACAGGCAGACACGTAGTGTGGGGATAAGGGGTCTTTTTTTCCCATAATGTACAACACATGAATTAATGTTTTCCGTAAGTCTGCCTAGTGCTCAGATGGGGCAGAAAAATATGTTATCAGCTCTTGAACTATACCAATAAATTCAATTAAATTAGAACCGAATTATTTTTAGCATGATTTGGCATGTAATGATTTTAATCACTTATGTATGTATGTATGTTTGACAGATTCCATCCATACGGCTATACATAAACCTCCATGACAGGAGCAAGGATTTTAATTAGATTTATTCAATCTGGTAGCAAGGATTTAGATTTAACGATTTAATGTGATATGTGCACGGTAATAAAACTGCAGTTAATTTGATATCGATTTTATGTCACTGTTCAAAATTTATGTCTAAAAGATATCGTTTTATACACTGCTTCACGTATTCTGTATCCAATTTTTAATGATCAGTGAAGCGTTTTAAATACATTTTCAGAGTTACATTCAATTATAATATCTATTTAAAGTCAGTAAGTAAAATGCGAAAATAAATTTAAAAACTTTTCAGTGCAGAAGTAAGTGAAGATTAACTTACTATAATATTACCATAATAATAAATTTAAGTTTTTAAAAAAAGGTGTGTCTTGGTTTAAAGGAATTGTCAATATGTATTTAAGATTCCTTGAAAACTGTAATAATATTCATCCAATATTTAAATTAAAATAACAAAGTTCAATCAATAGATCAAAAAAGGATATTCGTAATGCAAAAAGAGTTCAGAGGTGACTCTGAGTATTCCGCTAAGTTTGCGGGGTATAAAATAAGAAAAGGGGAAGTGATCTTCGGAAAAACTCCAAACGTAAATTATTTCGACGACTCATTCCGTTTGATTTTTTGGACGCACTGTAGCTTGTATATTACTATCAATCGTACTAAATAGTGTTAAGAATAAAAAATTGTAGAAAATTCTACAAGATTGTTTTTGATGTTTTAATGCACAATCACTAGCTTAATGCGGCTATTACACTATCAAATAAATATGTCAAAGATCTTTTACAAAGATTTAATCATATATTAAATTATAAGTAATTTCGTAGCCGAAACCGTCCACGAATACTTTTCAGTCGCCATTTTGATTTATCCGTCAAAACACTTTGATCAAATATAAGAAACTGTCATTATCTATGATAAAAGAAATATTATGAAGGTAAATATTACGTAAATATTATAAAAGTTGACGTATTACACTGTCATATTTCTTTGATCAAATAAATTTTATCACATTTATTGATAGCCGCCTAAGAAATAATTGTAAAAAATACTTTTTGCAAACTTCACGTTGTAACTCTGAGATTTATATAATACGAAAACAAACCGGTGAAATAATTTAGTCATGAACTAAAAAAGTTTGCCATTTTTGTCGTTGCACCAATGGTTCGCTAGATATTTACATTTAAAGTTCTCCCATAGATGGCGTCTACCCTCTCAGGATGCACAAACCCTATTTTAAGATCCACGAGTAAAGGGTAAGGACCCTTTTTAGATAATACCTGACTTAAATGTTTTGTTCAGACAAATCCCAGTAACATTTATTCACACATAGTGTGTCTGTTTCTGTGACTACCTTCACTAGGGAGTTAGAATGCCCCAGAACAATTACAATGGTCTGACGGGAAGAACCCGTTTAGCATGAATCATTAATTACATTGTCCGAAGCAGGATATCTCGTATGTGCGGCCGCACAGATATTGCTAAAAACAGGTGCCTTTTGTCTTACACAGAAAGGTATTCTAATATTTGACAATTGAACAATCCGAGATAAATTATATTGGTATTAAGTGCGTATATTAAATTCCAAAAATGTCTTGATTTAATTTTGTATGATTGACTTAATTTCAATATATTTGTATGATAATATTGACATGTCTCTCACTGCGTCTGTTACCCTTAATAACTTGTTAAAATAATTATAATTATTTTAACATAGGTACGGTATAGCAATTTTTGAAACTCATGTTGTTAGTATGAAATATTACTACGTTACCGATTAATTTTTCACAGAATGAAATTTCGTCCTCCCGTTAACATATTTTTATGATAAAAATTAACATTGAATTTTGTCACTGTATAATTCATGAACTCGGAAAAAAACAATCATCGGAGAGGTATCTTTGCGTGTTCTGCGTAAAAAAAAAAAGAAAACTGTTCTAATAATAGAAATAGTCAACGAGGCTCATATTTATCCACATTAAATTTACATATGATCTCTCCATTGCTATGTATTCGGTTTTTAAACATCGTATAATAAGGTAATATTCCATATACCCTTTTTATGAACGTGTTTCATTTCGTATACCCTTATTTTCGGAAGGTATATTATTTAAAGTAGATATCTATAGCTATAGGTATATATGTATTTATACACGCAATTTTATTATATGTAGTTCTCCAAACCTTTTCAAGATTTTATTTTGCTTGAAAATGTAGATGCATAGAGATATACATATATTCGTTCCCATTTTCATAAAAATCAAAGAGAATTTTCAATTTGTATGTATATACCGGGTGGATATAAAATCGTATTCTATTTGGAATTATAAATTGCATAATCTCGAAGATAGCATCAAAATGTTTGTCAGCAATAATAATTTTAACTTTTTTTTGGTTTTCAGATTTCTTGGAATTTTGTAAATCGTAAAATTGTAAAGTTTTTTTTAAATATTAAAACCTAAAAAAATGCTCCTCAAAATCCTGCTACCTTAATACCTATTACACTATTTAAAATGTGCTTATTGGTTGTTATTGACTGTTTTACAATGTTGAAGTTGATAGAAAATGTAGGTATGTATATTTTGGACAAAATACACAAACTATGCATAATAATGTTTTCATGTATGAATATACATAAAAAATATATATTATAAAATCGTAGACATGTACCAAAAATATTTATTTTTCCCGAATGAGACATTTCTTTTGTTTTCTTTACTTTATATCTTCCAGTTATACATTTTTTATTATCGGAACTATAGAAACGAAAATACTTTCTGTTATATGAACCATTATATTATTCAAAAACAAAAAACAAACCAAGTCAAAAATAGAAGCAATAATTTTATATGTTTATGCCTTATTATTACGGTTATCGAAGTTTTGTTCTTGAAATAAAACTACGACATATGAATTTAAATATAGTTTCGAATATAAAATATACATACCTATAACTATGTACACATAAGTAAGCAAGGATGTTGTAAAAATGTTATTCCAGTTTTTTATTGATTGTAAATGTAGCAATAAAATAAAAATATTTTAAAAATAATAATACTCTGTAAAATAAAAATAAAAACAGTTGAGTTGTTTTTCATACGTATGATTTGAGTAAGGTAGTTTCAAAACTAATATACATAATAAACTATATAATATATAATAAATATATATAATAAAATACCATCTTGTATAAAAGATTTATCCTCAAAAAAATTGAAAATACAATTAACATTTTTTACATTTTTATACTCGACTCAACACACCTCAATCGAATTTGATTTTAATAATCAATGTTCTATATTTCACATACACTTTAATAAACCTATATGTACCTAATCTATTAGTATAACAAACAATATAAAAATCAATACATACAATAATCTACATATGTATTTTGTATGCCCTAAATATTGCAATTCTTAATGATTTCATCCATTATTATACGACTATACAGAGTAATACATATATGTATGGTAACTAAATTAAGTTTTATTAATTAATTGTATGTAATAGTATGAACCTACATATAATCCTATAATCAGATACCTAATTAATTACTGTATACCGTCAATCATTTAATATATGTTAACGTCATATCGTATATAAACCCAACACAAAATGTCATTAAAATTGAAAAACATATCAATCGTGTTTAGAAAGCTTTTCAAAACGTTCTGACACGTATGTTGTTAAAAAAATACTAGAAGTTTGGTGAAAAAGTGCTATAAAACACCCTTCAATGGTGTCTGATTGTCAATAATGGCGAAAAAGGGTGACTCCAAGCCTTGGGGATGTTTGGTTTCAGGCGAAGATGTCAACAGCGACGACAAAAAAACGGATATAATTTTTTTACGCTTTTCACAATTGACATGACATTTATTTTATGCTAGTGTGACAAGTATCAAAATATTTATCGAAAATATTTTTACTTTTTCTATGTTTGTACGAGTTGTTTGCAAGGATTTATCGAGATTATTTTTCTAGAATATTAAAAAATAACGATGTTTTTACTGTTTTTAGAATAAGAACTGAAATAATAAGAGAGTAAACAAAAATAAGCTCTTCCAAATCTGTGACCTGCCATTACTGATAATAGTATAAAACTTTCTTATATGTGTGTCAATAAATCGTATATTTTCTGATATTTATCCAGCTGCATTAGTGTTGAAAATTAAATTTAAGAGTTGATTTGCAAACAAACGCATATAGTATATCTTTTGGTTGATCTCTAGCCAATTATCATTCCAAATCCTATTAATATGACCCCCTCCCCCTGTTCATCTTATCCTGCGATAATCGACCCAACACGAACATTTACCATCCCTATTATGCATCTACTGAAATACACAATAAACGTCACAAATAGAAAACTCAGAGCTGTTAGTAGAGAACTATAGTGCCGGACGATATTATGTGGTATACATAATAAAAAAAGTGATGGTGTGAACACTTTATGCCGCTCAAATCTACTACGCTGAATTAAAATTACGTATCTAACTAATTTAAAATAATTTAAAGGTACTGAATTCAGTTTTGAATTTGAAAAAAGATAATTGATCCTTTTATTAACGAATTTTATATCTATAGTAATTATGTATACATACATAATATTTATTATATTATTATATTTATTATATTACATTATATTCAAATATATTGTTTGAAATTATAATTAATCCAATGTTTACTTGTAAATAAATACAATAAATACATACTATGTAATTAATTAACAACTGACATTTTGCCTATAAATTAATTAAATTTTCAAAAATAGCACCCAAATGCAAATGCATACATGGATTGAAAAACGTCGAACTATAAACGAAAACACCAACTACATTTTCATTATCTCTACAATTGAATGCAATTGATCTAAGATAATTAGCAAAGTTGTACTAAATTTAATTTCCGTATATTTCCACCTCGATTCAACTCTCTCCGGACTATTATTCATACTCCCTGTGCTGATTAGAACACGAAAAGCCAAATAGAACAGATCCGAACAAAAGACGATCTTGATTCATTTAAATTTCAATTAATCTATATATTGTGGGGAGAGATCAGTCAATTGTTAGTTTGGTGTAGGTACATTAAATTGTAGTAAATACGTGATCGTGATTATTTAATAGTCACAATACTCATGACTAATTCTACCAAAATTGTATAAACCTATTAGGAAGAATCGAACAAAATCTGCATTAGTAAAATTGAGTGCCAATAAGTTATTTTTAATATCCAGTATCATAAAGGGGCTAGCAAATTTGCAAGCTAGCAAACACTCTTAAATGAGATATCACACTTATATGACAGTCCTTTTAGAGCTTTCTGAAGACTTTGGCATGTTTCACGCACGCGTTGTATGTAAATACTAAGGGTATTAAAACAGTGGTGATATTATGAACATTATTTTATACGGTCACAGTTGTCAATTGTGTTACAATACGTTGAAGTTTCACTGCTCTAAACTCCATTAATATACTATCATAAAATAAATACCTTGTTTGTGAGCGCTTCTTACCTAGAGAATTTTGTTAGCCCCTATGATACCGGACATAAGAGATACAGATTCTGTTTCAAAAGATCAAATGTATTATTATAACAGATTATCAATTCTTTTGAGCAATTGAAGAATGATAATTTTTTAACGAAGGTATACTATGTGCTAAAAAAGATTTAAAACAATTTTGAATCGTTTTACGATTAGTTTATCGTAGTGCAGCCTTGAAAGCTAAAAATCAATCAATATTAAAAAAATTGAATGTTGTTGATAGATAATGTATCGTACTTTTTGCATTTAATATTTTTAAAAGGAAATTTACGATAATTTGTGAGGCTCATGAATTGAAAATGACGATTTTAGCTAAAAAATCATATTTGAAGCTGAGGCTCTATGATTTCAAATGGCATGTTTCAAACATAACTAATTTTTTTCGGCGCATCCTTTATTGGCCTGTAAACTATAATAGAATTTCAAGTTTTATTTGCTATTTGAAAAATTCCATTGCTATTTGAATATTGTACAATTTTTTTAAATCTTTTATTTTTTTGCGAGTGTTATGTACTTATTTTCAAAAATTACTTTAAAACATATATTACTTCCACAGCAAAAATGTTAACAATAAAACATAATTATCATTTTATCAGTATTTACTTGTTCATCTATGAGAGAACCGAAACAATCAATACACGGTGAAGTAACCACACAAAACCTTTGTTTCGTTGAATTTATTGTTGAGTGCTGCTGCAGCCATTCGTTAGTATTTACAGATAGATGAACGGATGCGTCCCTTTCCACTGTTATCCATATACTTCTATCTCACCACAGCTACCTACAATCCGGTGCGGAAATTGAACGCGGTCGTATTTTGTTTTATTTTTTCTACATTACTGACGAATGAAAATTTATTATACTTTCTTATACGTCAATGTTATAAAGAAATATTGTAACCACGAACTATTTCGGTGATTTTAAATCTATTTTGGCTAACTTTTGTATATAGATCTTAAAAGAACAAATTAAAAGGGCTAATATCGCTTCAATGATTCATACCAATCAACTGCAGAAGAATTTAAGCTTGAATAGGCCGTTTTAGTATATATTTCAGGGTTTTACTAACTGTATCAGTTTGAAATATTTAATTAATTTTTTTTGCGCCTTTCCTTTTTCCACATTTCTAAATCTGATCCTACTTCTTAAATCAACATTTAATTAAATTCATTACCTGAGTTATTAACCATCGGTTTATGCGGCGCCCCTTTGCCTACTGAGCAGTTCGAGTATACATGGTTCCATGGAACCCACGGCTGGTTTTTGATCGCGGTGAACGCGTGCGGCGACTGGCGCTCCACCTGCGTCTCGCCGAGGTAGTGTAGCACCTGGACACTGCTCACTATGTGGCGGAGCAACGAGCTTTGCGACAGGATCTTCTTGTTCTGCGTACCCTGCGTCAAATCAGGTGGCATCGGGACGGTTGATTCAGGATCAAAAATACACAACGGAATCTGTGGTCGAGATTTGAGGCTATATTTAAAATATTATAGATACCACAAAAATGGAAATATCTATTGATGCTATAACAGCATAATAAATATTGTAATATTTATATTTTAAATTCTGTATAATATCTTTATTTTATATATTTTAGATAAAGATTATATTAACAAAAGGTTTGTAAGCCTCCATACGTCAACAAATAATCCATACAAACCGGAAAAATAAAATCAACAATCTCCGTATCAAAATATCTGACAAACCATGTTAGACAATTCGTCCAGAAGATTTAACTCCTGTTATCAGAACTGTTCCGCTTGAGTGGAGCACTCGAATTGAAGGAACTGAAAAGCTCTCTATAATAATAAATTTGCTCGTCCGAGCGTGTTCGAGCTCAACCGTGACAAATCATGATCGGAAAGAGCTTCGCGATGTAGAAAAAAGTTGTTTTAATTAATAAAGATAGCTTCTTGGTCGTTTTGTTCGAGAAGTTTACTGACACGAAAGTATTTATCTATCAGTTAATGCGATGACAGCTTTACGTATTAGTTTAAGCCGTTGCAACTTAATACTTGAAATATTTGTATAAAATATTATTAAATTAAACTTGAATACACGTTATATTGTTTTATTTCTAATTAATAGAACTAATAGTGCTAAAAATAATAATTTGCATCTGAAAATTCTTCTCTGTGAAGGATTCTTTGAATAAATTTTAAATTCTACCTTGTGTTTCATTGTCCGTCCAGTTGTTTGCCTTATTTATTTGTTTGTTTAAAAATGTTTTATTTACTTTCATCCATTAACTAATAATGTAACTGTTCCATCTCCCGAATTTTCGGTGAAATACACTCCAACCCTTTTGCCTTAAATGTAATTTACGTAAATTTATAATTGCATTACATCATTTTAAAAATTATCTTACTTCATTTCCAAAAACTTCATTTGGCCTTTTCCAATCCACCACCATTGGCTCTAAAGATGGGGGAAATTTTACCAAATAAGGATCTTCAAATAAATGCTGATCATCTTGAAGCTTCAAAGTAGATTTTGGTTTTCCTAAAATAAATATTGATACATTATAGAATTTTGTGTAATATTTAAGACAACGTTATCAAGTTGTCTAAATTCTAAAGAGAGCAAACGGTTTGACAGACAAGCCTTTTTTAATAAAATAAATAAAAAATAATACGAAAAGTAATATTTCAAATATAAAATATTCTATTTAAAAAATAAAAGAGCGTCACTAATTGGTTGTACTTCGCCGATAATAAAAAATAAAATGATTTCAATAAAATGCATTCTTATAACTAATTAAGCTAATGAATTAATTAATAAAAAATGTTGCATTGTTTTAAAGAGTGCTTATATATATACTTTTCCACGCCGCACTAATTGTAAGTAGCCTATTAGTAAAACACAAAAGATTCATGAGATTTACGGTATACAGTTTTCTTATTAATTTTTAACGATCGAGAAAAACGCATCGTTAATTAATTAATCATAGCTGTACACACGATTTTATTTTTATCGTCTTAATAAAACTGCACCGTGATGCAAAGCTCAGACGTACAAAGACCGTTAATTATTTAAAAACATTAATCACTTCACAATACTCGCGCAAATCTCATTTAGATAAACTGCTAGACAAAAGTAAATGACGAATGAGTAGTTAATGGAAATTAAACAATGAAAGAAGATATATAATTTATACTCAAGTTAACGTAAATTGATATAGAGATCCTGTATATGTATTCATTATTAACCTTCTTGTGAACAACGTGTTACAAATCCTACATATGTATTTTACCATTCAAAAGTTTGGAAGCAGGCATCAGTTTCTGTGTATCAAAACTGTATTATCAATGCGTTCAAAGAGACCGTATTGAGGGTTCCGTACTTCGAAATAAAAAATCGAAACAAAGTGATCCTACAAGGATCACTTTATTGTCCGTGTGTCTGTCTGTCAAGACCCTTTTTATCAGGTACGGCTAGATGTATTAAGTTAAAAATTAATATCAAAAACTAAGATCTACAACCTCATAGAAAAAATTCAAGTTTCTAACTCAATGCAATAAGAACATATTATATCCTTTCAGTGTATTTTGATACTGATAGTGTCTACCTCACTTACTGATCATCAAAACCTATAGGGTTATTTCCCGTTGACCTAGAATTTTGAAATGTATTATTTGATATAATATTCAGTTTGATATCTTCAGCCGTTCTTGAGAAAAAGAGTTTTGACGGACGGACAGTCAGACAAAGTGAACCTACAAAGGTTCCAATTTTTATTTTGAGGTACTACGAAACCCTTAAAACGATATCTTCGAACTCATAAAGTTTTGATACACAGAAAAATATATCTAAAAAAAAATTCATATTAAGGAACTAGAATATCAAAATGAGCTTCCCGTTCTTATTTGAACTTATTATAAAAATAAGAAAAATTAATAATATTATGTTGTGTATTCTCATTGTTAAAGATGCGACGTGGTACATTTCTTGCAATGGGTGTTTTTGTAGACGTAATATGGCTTATACAACACTCACACTTCTCTACAAACTTACTCACATACTTGCACACATACACTCACACAATTATGGGATATCAAAATCTTTATTTGTGCGATACCAGGGCAAAGTCCGGGATAGAGGAGAACTTATGAATCTGGATAGGAGGGATGAGGGATATGATCTATTGTATAGTTAATTCTTTCAAATTATGACTTCATTCCTTAAAAACATGCATATACATATATTACATATAACAATAAGATAAAATGAGTGTCCAAAGCTTTATTTTTGGAAGAAATCCATGGTATAATAATTATCATATTAAAACATTACTAGTTTCATCTTAATATTATCATCCCTAACCTAACCTTACTTAATTGGAGCCTTCTATTTCCATTTATAAATTATATGGAGGTACCCGTCACACCGATGGTGTTTTTTTTACTATCACACACATAGGTTTGATAAATATTTTTTTTTAAAGAAATTAATCTTTGTTTTTTTTTAATAGATATGAAAAGAATTTTATATCCTACATCAAAAACGAATAAACCCGAATGCCTTTTATATGAAACAATACCAAGAATTTTATAAAGTCGATTTAAATTGAGTACTACTGGTACAAACACACAAGCACATCAAATGACAAACGTACCCGTGTGTTTATTGGCTGTGTAATTGTCTGTCTGGAAACTTAACAGAGACAACATAGTCCCATAGTTCTGAAAGTTTTTTCCATGCCGCAAGGCAATTCTGGAAATTAACAAGAAGCATACGACAATCTAAGAGAAGATGACCAAAACAAATGACCAACTTTTTGCCACTTGGGTATAGGACAGTGAGTCAATAACTAAAAAAACTTAATCTCCAGTTAGGATGGTTTTGGATGCTATACAGGCGAAAAAAAAATTAATAACTAATATTTTTGAAGAAAATTAATTGTCATAAACAACTGAAACCAATAAATCAGTAGTGCTACATATAACATTATGCAGACATTTTCTCATGGTGAAAACAATTTTCAAATCAAACCTTCAAAATAATTGTTTAAGGTGTGAAAATGCAATTTAAATAAAAAGTATAGTCACATGTTATTCTAACGCTTTTTGACTATGCATCCGGAAAAGCTTTCACTATTGATTAAATGTTACTCCTATTTACTTTTCAGATAAACTTTATGAAAATAAAACAAAGCAAACAACTTGACATCAGAGAAAACAAAAAAAGAATGCAAAATATGTACACATTATATCAAATTATTATCATACAAGAACGGAAATAAGTTTTTCCACATGGATAATTATTTTTTGTATTACTGTTTCTTACAACCGTATTTTTAAAACAAGGAAAGATAATTCAAACCCATTTTATTACGACTTTAATTTTGTTTTCACCCTTTGGCTTCTATATTTTAGGTGTATGTAGAATCATAACATAACAACAAAGGTTTCAAAGTTGAACCAAATTAACAGTATTTTCTAAGTCACGTTTAATTATTGCAAGAACTATTTGTATATTCTATTATGTAGATATATATTGATTTTATTATTCGAAAATAAATTAAAAGTTAAAAGCAACAAATAATGGAGTTTTTGTATAGAACACAGATTATGATATGATTTTAACTATTTCTTCAGTTAAATTATTCAAGTAACATTCTGGCAATAGGACATTATTTGTTCTCTACAACACATTAATATGTTTTTATGAAATTATCATGGCGATACTTACTTGCAGAGAAAGAAATCTTATTTCGCTATGTTTCATGAAATGGAAACGCAATTAAATATAAAGTCATCTATATAAGATTAAATCATGTCACCTGTCATTTGAGTATGTAGTTTATTTTTGTTATTAGAAATTAATTGATTGCAGAAGCGTACCAAAACTCATTATAAATAGATCAGTTTATGCCGTCAGCATATTTATATTTCCTGAATCTGGAAAATATAGCATTAAAAATATACGATGATATTATTTTACATTATGAAACAGTGGAGAAAATTAATGTTTTTGTTCTTGCTTGTGGTATGAGAATTATAAGAGAAATTGGAATAATGGAAATAAAATTGCGTCTATCCGTCTGTCTCTCATAACCTTCTGACTACTGAACAGTTTGACCCAATATCTTAAATTGAGTAAATTAATAATCGACCAGATATATACAACTAAAAGTTAAATATTTAACGCTTTTTAAGGGGGGGGGGGGGGAGATAAGTTTTCAAAATATGTGTTGGAGACAGGTAGTTTAAATAATGTAATCCTTATTCTGTGCCAGAGCAGTGCACTGTATTTAGCGGGGAATGGTACCTTAAATTTATAATAATTAAAAATAGTACTCACGATTTAATAATGAGAAACACAGTTTAACACAATTTCATATCCATAAATAAACATAACTTTAATTTAACTCAATATAATGCGTATAACTATGTATATACCACAGCGGTGTGGTTACTAGAAAATAATTGTATTCTATATTTAAATGCGAATAACGTAAAAAAATAAATATATATGACTAGGAGGCTAGCTATCTTATTCAATCACGTTTTCAAACTATACTGTTTTAATTCTAAAACTATATTGATTAATATCAAACTATTAAACAAATCTTGACAAGTTTTATGCCTTGCGAGCAGTAACTTGAAAAATAGTAATAACATTTATATTTTACATATAGGAGGCGTCACCAATATGTTTTTACTCCCGGCGAGTGCGGTATCAAATAAAAACTGATGATGTGAGAAATAAAAAAAAAAGTGAAAATATTTTTTTCTCTTTTCAAATCTCTAAAAAGGAAAAATCTGAAAAATTGAAAATATGTAAACAGAGAAATCAAAAAGTAGAATTAATTACGTTCACAAAATAAGAAATGGAAAAAAAACATTTAAAATTATTATTTTTCACCATTACCCATTTTTTATACAGTAAATAAAAAATTCATATATTCATAAAACAAGCATAAGTTTCAACACTTCTTCCACTTAACATACATATTAAACAAAGCAAAAAAAGGAACGTTTTATCGCGTAATATTACCATTGTATAGTTTCATAATCACCATCTCAGAGCCCGGAGCAAAACATTGGAACAATCTAGACTGAGAACGTCTTTTTGCTGTCGAACATAAAAAACTTCATACGAGAAGATTTGAATTGTACTAAAAGCGATTGGTGTTTGAAGTTTTAAGAGATGTATTTTTATTGGATTGTTCAGGGAATTGTTAAAAGATTTCTTCTATACCTACTGTTATATTTGCTTCTGACAGAATGCCAGAAAAATCATTGGATATCATTTGAAATGTTTTTAAGTCAGTGAGTGATAAAATATGGCGTGCAGAAAATACTTTTCCGTTATAACATACAGTAGCGCATCCAAGTTTCTTTAGGGGTTACCCCCCCTCCCATCCGAATTTGTCAATATGCATTTTTTAATTTAACAACTGTGATACATAAAAAATAAATTTACAAGGGTAATTTAAAAATATTTTTAGTTTAAAGAGATTTTTTAATGACAAAAATGATATAGTTTAGAAAATACTGTTTTACCAAATTTTTATTGACATAAGGTAGGTGACCCAAATAAGGCCTACCTTAATTTTGTTATTACCTAACTCGCAGGTTTATAATAAAAATGCACTGGTAATTTGAAGTACTTATATTTATTTATTAAACTTTGTAATAAATGAAACAAAATTGCTTTAGAAACATAAATCACACTTTTGTGAACACAAATAACTAAAATGTCACTTTGGCTTTATTGGGAACCCTGTGTCTTAATAAAACCTTAATAAAAAAAAGTAAGCATTCAACTTCTTAATTAATACAAAACGTTGTCAATACTTATATTAAATCTAATGAGATCCTATTAATTACTTTTGGTCATTTTAGATCAGACTTAACGAGTTTCTCATCACCTGTGCCGTTATAAGGCCTATACATTTTTGTATAGGCTTTATTAGGGCATGGCACATGGGTAAACAGAACAACAATTGTATGGAATACACCGATATTACAGCTTTTTCACTTATGTGAGAAGATGGCTAAACGTATAATTATCCTATAGACAAAACGCAGCACACCGTGTACGAATAAAAATAAAAATACTTACTGTTTACTCTGCCAGAATTTTATAAAAACAAGCGTACGCTCCGCGTTGTGGTTGTTTTCCACTGCAGGTTCCAACACGCTCGCGGCACGGGCCGCTTGCTGTGCTTGTGTGCGTTAGTTAATGTACACGCACACTTCTACAAACATTGGAGGCCATTTGAAATCGTGAAGCGGGAAATTTAATAAATAGGCCTTATTAGGACGTAGGCTTTATTTGGGTCACCCACCTTACATTTTTTAATACTGACATTATTTAATCCTCTATTCAAGCATGAAACGTACATTACAGTTTTATGCAAATATCATTTTTTTGTTAAGGTCGTATAAAATTTAAATATTTCATTTTATGAACATTTTATTATATCTAGCAATGGGAATTTATTTTATAATGTTTTTTGTAATTCATGTAATAAAATCCAAATAATCTATAATATATGAATATAAAACGCAACGTCTCTCTGTCTGTCTGCCCGTTAGTATGCTTATTACTCGAGAACACATTAGTACATATTTTGTTACCTCAGGTAACATAAAGAATAAGCAGTGACGATAATAGTAAATCAAGTCGGAAAAAAGTTTTGCCTCTAGCACGCTCTTTATCAGTATGCTGCCCAAACCTTTGAATATTGAACAATTTAATATACCTAGTCCCTAGTAAAGAATTGTTTGAAATAAAAAGATCCAAAATAAACTCCGCGATACCACATATCTAACTTTTATATCTAAGCAAGCGAAGCCGCGGGCACAGTTAATCTTTTGATGTATAAAGAAAAATAATAAATTACTGAAAAATTACAGAAATGTCGCGCCCTAATTTATTTGGTTAGATCCTTAATATATATATAAAGCTCAACGTCTGTCTGTCTGTCCGTTAGTGCGCTTATCACTCGAGACCCAATTATCCGATTTACGTGGTTTCTTTTTTTATTCATTCTCTGGCCAGGTTATAGTCTATATTTTGTTACGTTAGGTAACATAACAACTAAGCAGTGACGTTAATAGTAAATCAAGTCTGAAAAAATTTTGCAATACGCTGCCTAAACCTTTGAATATAGAACAAAATAATATATTAAAGAACTGTGTAGAATCAAAAGTCCTACAATAAAGTCCGCGACACCATATGTCTAACTTTTATATTTAAGTCACAATGACTGCTTTTATGTTACAAAGAAAACAAAATATTTGGGTTCTGTTTACATGGACTTATGACCTGCAAAACTTTAATCCTTATCGAAATAAATGATTTCATCGTCATAAGTACTTAATGTAGATATAATTTGCCCTTTGCAGCATCCAATTTGGTCGTATAGTTAGTTATAAAGGTAAATTCGGGCAAAACAATCATCTATTAAAATAAAAATTTCGACATTCCACCCATAATGGTGGGGGTAGACAGGGTGTGTGTTTTTGATATGTTTATCTGCATAGCTGCTCAAGTTGGAGTCGGGCAAAATAATCTATAATAAAAAAATTTCGATATTCAACCCCTAATGGCGGGGGTAGGCAATTTATAACTAAGATAGGTATTGTATAAAACACAATATAAAAAATGTAATATGTCATCCCCTATCACGTATGGAGAGTTGTAAAGTTTCGAAATTTACGCGAGCGAAGCCGCGGGATTCCGCTAGTTTAAAATAAGTTTAATAAAACAAAAATACCAAAAACTATTAAATGTGATACCTGAAAGTAAACTTTCTTCCCCTATCTCCAATAATACATATTTGCATTAAACTCTCGACAATTATCTCATGAATTGTCTTACAGTATTAAACGAGCATATACACCTATATATGTAACTTAATAAATATACCGGCACTACAGACATATTAAATCACTTTACCTACATCCCATTTATCTGAATTCACTTCGGAATCAATCCAATCGGGCCAAATGATTTCGTCGAACGTCTGTGACGGCATGTCATTTATCTTGTCAACCTCTTTTGAATTCTTCGACCCCTTGGAGACCTTTGTACGGCCCGACATTACGGCAAATACTAGATATTTATCTAATGTGTTTGACAGAAGACCGACTATCTTGAACGATTGCTGTTTTCACGTAGCATGGCCCTCTTGATAATCCGAATACAAATTGAAAGCCAATTTGGATTAGGTGTGGTAATATATTGTATTAATTGTACTATATTTAATAAACATGCTAATTACCTTTTTATCCATTTAATAAATTCGATGGTCTTGGCCTTTTCGGAAATTCAGTTATAAAGTTCTTTCAGTTATGTAGTTTGAATTTTGTTTGTTGAACATTTAATTATAACACTATGCAACAAAAAAAAATCACAGAAATTTGAATAGGTGATTTAGAAGGTATTTATAACAAACAACAGACAAAAACTATGGTTATGACTTATCAAATACAAATCCCCTAACCATAAAAATTGTAAGAGTTTAGACTTACACGTGTTTCAATAGCAATGCTATCATCATCAGAGTCCTAAAGACACAGGTATTTGTCATGCCGAAACCGAATTCGTTGCCAAAATGATTCCATCACGTCAGGTTTTTTTGAAATCCAAACCTAAAAATTCTAAAAATGATGATTTTGGCAATGTTGGGGAATTTATTACTAAGTAGGTACTTTTTTTTTAGTTTTCTTTCGAATAGTACTATCTTTTCTCTTTAAAATGATTTTTTTGAAGATATATGTAGTAAAGTTCATTGTACCTACTATACTACACTCTTTTAACAAAAATATCATATCTTCAAACTAGTACATTTCGGTTAAAAGAGGAAAGATAATACTATTTGTTACCGTGACCGAAAACTTTAGAAAAAAATTACCTACTTGATAATAAATTCCTTAACATTGCCAATATAGTCATTTTTGGGACATTTAGGTTAGAATATCTCAAAACCCTGATGTGATGAGACCAATTTGGGCAACAAATCCGGTTTCGGCATGCCAAAAGCCTCCTAAATTTTCTATTCAGATCTCTGTTATATTACAAAATTATTTTTTTGTTGAATACTGTAATTTATTTGATATTTTAATTAAATTTTTGTTTGCATGTACATTAAATTTACATCACAAATTCCAAATACATTGCTATTCCGTTTGTATAATATGTTAAAACGGTTTTCTTCTTTTTATGTATTTTTTATAATGTTTTTATAAAATGTAAATAAAGAGATTCCTTAAGGCTTATTTGCTTAAGGTATTTCCCTTGATAGAATTTATTTGTTTGATGGTAAGTGAAAATACCTACGGAATGTTTTTATTAGGAAATAAAAAGGAATCGTCTTTCACCTTTGTTCTTGTAATTTGATATGAAAAATAACATGTTATTTCATAAAAAAGTTATTTTACTTTTATTAATACTACACACAAAATGTAAAGTTGATATATTTGTTTATATTCAATTCTTATTTTTCACAAAAATGAACATATCTACGGAAAAACGAAAAAAAAAATATTCAAGAAATTTTATTGTAAAACAGTAACTAAATACAAAAAAAAACTTATAAATAATATATTTGCACTTTCTGAAGTATCTATTACAACCAGTGGTATAGCTACAAGAGCCATAAATGTCTTTGAATCGAAACATTACTTTACTTGCCTAAATATACATTTTCAATTCGTCTGCACATCGAAGCTGCAGTTTCTTGTTATGCCAATATTGCAACACATGTTTTAAATAATAATAAAGATTAATGTATCGTATATAAAAATCGTCAAATACATACATAAATAATTTTTATACGAAATATTTATAATGAGCAATAACTCTTTAGAGCGTAAAAAAATTAAAAATAAATAAATAAAATAAGAAATGCTACACAAAACATACAACTCCATTTTTAAAGCAATGTACCATTTTTACTAAAAAAATATCATTTCGTCGAATACAAAATAAAAGGAATCTACGCTTTAATTAATACTCGAATCAAAACAAAAAATAAAAATAAAAAATATATATTTTAGAAAAAAATGTTGTGTACAAATTAATAGAGGTAAAATATTATATTATACAGAATCATTGCAAAAATTAATTGAGCATTTTTTATTTTTAAAAAGTGTTTCGTTATTATAATTAATTATATGTTACATTAATTTTTAAATATCAGATGCAACAACTCTTTTATAAATAATTCATGAAATCTACATCTGGTTAAAATTAAAAATAACAATCTTACAAACTATTATCATCTTTATTTACTATACTAGTTTTTAGAGAGCTTTTTGTCTTAACTACGTCAGTCTTCTTTCTTGCTGTTACCCATTATTATCTTTAGCAATCTCACAACTGGAGCTTCAAAGCACATACTTATAGCGAATGAGACAACCAATGATAGGACAACATTACCAAGGAAAAGGGTCAACTGTAACAGAAATTGAAATTGTTTTATTTTCTTATATTATTTTATATAAGATCATTTATTTCAAAAGTGTGCATCTTAAGTTCATAAAATAATCTAAATATAACAGTTTGCTCTAATTGAAGCATAGTTCAAACCCTTTGCCATTTTATGGATATCTTCTATTTATAACGTAAAGTAGATTTTTTTCAAAATTCGATAATAGGAATAAGTATTTATTCCAAATTACAGCACAAATAGTATTACATTTAAAAAAAAGTATATACATAAATGGTGATAAAAACGAATCAAATGTGGGCGAGGTAACATTGTTACCAAATTTGTTTATTTTTAATTTAACAGTGAAATGGAAATAAAGTTTACTTTATTAAATGAACAGTTTTTAAAAATAACCCACAGTTGTTACTACACCAATATAGTTTAGTTGTTTCCCCGCATAAAAACCATATTATGTGTTTTGTTTCAATTGAAATAATGATTAACTGTAAATTGGTGTTATTTGTTGTTTATTTTTTATCAATAATTGTTACTAGTGGGGTATTTTATCAAATAAAAATTATTATTAGAAACATATTAATATGTTCGATGTTTAATTGTTATGAATTATAATTAACAGTTGATATAGAGGCTCAGAAAAAAAACCTTTTGCTTTCCAGAAAAAAAACTTGAAGGAAGACAATTATCAGTCATAAAAAATAGTTTTAGTAGCATCTTCTACATTGAAACTTATATTGAGAATTTAAAAAAAAATATAACTTACAATAATTCCGTTGTGAAGATGTATTGGTCCATCTAACTGGAATCCTGTAATCTCCATAATCATTGGATGAACTAAGTATGCACAGTAAGTGAGACGGCTGAGAGGAAGTAGTCCTTTCCAGGATAATAAAGCATTTATTGGTCCTCCGTATCCTGTACAACATGATATTGTCATCCAAGCTAGAGCAATGCCCCAAGCTGTATGTCCAAGAGATACCTGTGTATAAAATTATTTATTAAAAAAAACTATTTCTTGTACTAAACGCTGTATAATGAGAAGTTTGGAAAGTTTCAAAAACTTACATATACTGAAGAAGTAGGAACATCAAGTCCTGTACTTCCGAGTCCATAGACCAAACTACAGAAACAAGTTATTGACAATATCCATCCAGCAGCATTTAGGACATAGGGGATTCTCAATTTGCTCTTAATATTAAACAGAATCCAACCAGAAGCCATTCCGATCAAGTAAGGGCCAACTCTGGTCCAAGGTTTATCATATAATTGATCAAACAAAAAAAATGGTTCCTCGATAATCGCACGGTATCCGAATGTGTAAGAGATAGAGAATGTTGTTATCCAAGAACTTATGAGAATGAGCACAAGAGATACTGCAGCAGTTTTTAAATATCTGAAAAATAAATATTATTACATTTTATTCTAATTAAAATAGTATCGCAGATGTGCCAAAAATGTGCCATGGAATCTTAAATTTTACAATTATTTATCGAAAATAGATATTCTAGCTTGTCATGACTATTCTTATTCTGTATCATGCATTAAGGGGTTATTTTAGTATGCAGTTTGAGCAGTGCCGAAGGAAAAATAAAAATAATCAAAATAACACCTTGGTACCTTCACAAAAAAACTTAGTACTTACTTGACAGCGACCAGAAGTAAAATAATTCCCAAAATATAGAACTGTGTATCGTTGGACATGTACCAAGACCACAACATACACATCTCTTGCTGGGGATACAAGCTGTTGATATAAAGTGCGTTACGCCACCAATACTTTGCACAATTAACATGATCCCAGAAAGCTGGCTCGAAAACTGACGTATTGTGGGCCCATCTTAGTACGACCTATGTAAAAATTCAATTTAATGATATATTTAATAAAGTGTAATCAAACTTGTCACCCACGATATAAGTAATCAAATATTCAATAATCAAAATTAGAAATAGCAAAAATGAAACTAATCAGTTCAGATCAATAATTCAATATTTTATTTATTTAATTATATAATTATTAAGGAATACTTTTCTATGTGTTTCTTTTTTTAAATTAAATAGTGTGCCATCGTTTTTCGAACAGCTAGTCTCATCAGTATTAACCAATTTTGAAATAGTCACGGGCGAAGTCGCAAGGGAATTCTAATTTTAAATATCTTATTGCGTTTTTAAGCTTCTCTTACAATTAAATGGTAAAAGCATTTAAATTATAATAATTAGTCGCATTTGGGAAATACAATTATAATTATAATGTAATACCTTAATTCTTACAATATACTCCATTTTCAATCATTATAAATTTAAATCCTTCTTACAAAATTAAAATGGCAACAAGTTAATTAAAGAGGGAATTTGGAAACATTTACCTCGTTAACCCCGATAACAAATAAATAAGCCGGGGTAAGTCTGACGAATCTGTAGAACAGCAACATGAAGAATTTGAGCGTGCTGGTTTTCACCTCTCCGACTACAGAAGTTTTAGTTTCATCCCCACCTGTTGCTTGTTTCTTGGCAGCTGTGCGAAAGTAGAGTATCGTCACCAGGAGTCCGCTACAAGATAATTCCAGTTATTAAAACTTTGTTAATCACAATGAAATTACTTTGGGGGTTTCTAAAGAAACGTTATTGTTTGATTAGTTGGTTCGTTGCCATCGCGAAGATTGGCTTGTGTTAAGTTAACGTTGCCTAACCATGGAATTATTATTCAAGGAAATAGATACATTCATATTCTCCTGTTCATAAAATAATTTCCAATTTATTCTAATAACTTTATGTAGATTTTCTTCTTACGTTAATAATAACTACAATTTCTAGGTTTTGTATAAAATTGTATTCTCTTTTTATATTTTAAATGTAAAACATTTTCGTAGGTATTAGGGATTCGCATGAATATCGAAACTAAAGGATAACATATTTATAAGATAGAAACATAAATATATAATGTACATTTACCTAATAAAGAAGAATGTATCCACAGAAAACGTTGCATTTGATATTGTCTGATACATGAAATTCCTTTCTGTAATTGTCCTCAGTGATTTGTTTTCTGCGATGTGGAAGACTTGTAAGTAAGTGTGTACCATAATTACCCATGTTAGTGATAGAAACCTCAAACCGTGAATGCAGGTTAAAGATTCCTCTGACGTTTTTCCAGCTGATAGGATTTTCTTCCCATTCGACAAAGCAGAAAATGAAAGTAGTAGTTGTGATCCAATACCTAAACAAAAATAAGATTAGTTGGTACTTTATTTATGTGGTTTTATTTAAATACAGTTTGACATATGTACATATATGGCACTCTTATTTTTTAGGAAACTGAAAATATATTTTTATGTTTTTTACTAATTTCTTTAGGTTATTATTAAATTAGATTGTAATAGTATATGTATATCATTTTGTTCGTCTAATGGTTGTTGTAAGATGTCTTACTCACCTTTCTTTACTGACACACATAATTATATAATATGTTTGTAGCTAAGAAGCGAAAGTGACAAAAAAATTAGCAATATTTGATATTTCAAATAATGTATTACTTATGTAATTAAAAAAAAACTTTTAAAAATAATTTGCTTGAAAAAAGTTATTTTTCGGATGGAAAAAATTGACCATATTGGACAAAATTCACTTTCGAATCTTGAATAAAAGATGGGAGCACATAATGTACTTTATTAAATAAATAAATTATAGAACAACTATTATATTACAACAAAGAAGTTTTACAAAAGACGCATATTGTCATTAAATTTATATGATAATATCTTTTATCATACATCTTTGCAATCTATATTTGATATTGTAATATCTACCTAAGGGAGTTTTATATTTAATAAAACATTTTTTGTTATTTTAAGATAAAATAAATATAATACATTTATGATGTTTTGTAAAAAAGTTGGGTCAGTTGATGCTATCGCCAATCGATAGTTGAATAATTTATAAAAGCACTAAATAAACATTATATTTGATTGTTGAAAAGTAAAATAACAATATTTACAATGTCCAATCAAATATTAATATTCAAATCATGAAAACCAAATAATAATAAAATAAATATTAATAATTTGTTAATAATTAATGTTTTTCACATATCCATACTAATATTATAATTGCGAAAGAACTCGGTCTGCCTGTTTGTTCTTGATGAAATTTGGCAGGGAGATAGCTTACATCCTGAGAAAGGACATAGGCTACTTTGAATCCCGAATAAATTAAAAATAATACAAATTCCACGCGGAAAAAGTCACGGGTAACTGTTAATAATTTATATTTATTTATTTAATTTATGAATTTAAAGGTGTCAGATTTATCGATAGGACAAAAAGGAGTTTTCTTTTTACGAATAATTTTATTATTTACAATGACACTTGTACATTATCTATGAATGACAGTGATCTAAATACAATGGTGATTGGTGTACACTGTACACAAGATAGCAATTTAACTTTTGTAAAATGACCAGTGCATATATTTGACACCTCGCAGAAAGAGTGTGGTTTGATTTTGGTTTAGACTTTAATACTTTATAAAATCGGATATTAAAATTTGACATCCTTGTAATTCCACGGTATATGAGAATTGTTTATACTTACACTATACATATTGTAAAATGTATGACAGGTAGGTACATACAAGCATATATAATACTACAACATAATTTATAAGGCAGTAGTGTCACATTCTGTGAGACAGGAGCACATTATAACAACTCTATTATAATATTCCTGTCGCAAAATCACTTTTGCGAGAATACGTGCGTCTGAAGATGTGTTCCGTATATTTTTATACCACATTGGGCGGGGATTAGAACGGGTGTGAGGGATTAATGAGGATTTAGTGACACGTCGCAAGCTCCTGCAGAAACTTGGGTATGTTGTTACCGGAAGTACGACCCATTCGGGAATAAAACAATCTGGAAGATACCGGAACTCGGAATGATAGTTTTCCTTCTACGCAGACACTTTTGAAATATTATATCGTATAAAATTTGACGTTTATTTTATCCATCGTTCTTTAATCGACTTGACAGAATATTATATGTGTATGTTTTATTTTTGTACTTTATTTCCTTACATATGAATTAATAAGTATATGTAATATGTTCATTAGTTTTAATAATGAGGTACCGGTAGCTTGTGGTGTCATGTTTGGTACCTCGTGTAGGAAATATTTGTATGTATGCGTAGGTAGGTATACAAATAATTCAAATTTAAAAAAAGCTTCCACGTTAATTGAGTTTGAATATCAGTGATTTGATTAACACCAAAACAACATAACAGACGTATAATAGCATCTATAACAAGACTCAGAGCAAATTATAAGTGTACGCCCAAATATATACTTGAAATTAAAATACCACCTTACTCGTCCTGCGACTCTTATACCATATAATACCATAAACTTAGAGTGGTAGACATAAGAGAGCGTTAATTAATTTCGTACATAAGATTGATTTTTGAAATTTTCTACCACTTCGTTCTCTCATCCTTGAAAGGATTTGTAAGTATTGAAAAGCAATTTCAGTAGGCAAAACTGGTTTCAAATAGCGTTTTTTAAAGTAGGTAGATTAGTAAAATAAGGTGTATATACTTATGTACACGCGCTAGAAGTAATATTAACAAATATAACGCATCAAAAAAAATATATAACATCAAAAATCTTACGTAATTACGTTTTCATCCTTTCGTAAGTTTTTACAGTATTGCTCCTTTTCCGATACCTTTCGAAATTAAAAAAACGTTCCCAAAAAAAAAAAAAAAATTAAAATTCCAATAAATATGAAAAATAAAAAAATCTGATAGAATTTATTCTAACAATCAATGATACAAATCAACCCTAATCCTATTAGTAAGGCCTCCATCTATTCAAAACCTGCTGTGATCAACCCATTCGCACATTCCTTTTTTATACCATGTATCATTGTGCTCCCTCACAAACAATGTTAACAGAAATACATATACAGATATTAAGCATACGAGAAATGTGCTGTCAGAAATGAAGATGATCAAGTTGACAAGAAACATATTGAAGAAGAAACAACAATTTTTTTCATGAATTCTAAAACAAAACTATGAATATTAAACCTACGTATAAAGATTTTTAATATCAATAAATTTTAAGATTTGTATTGACATGACAAATGGAAAGTAATATTTTTAAATACCTAGTATTAGATAACAATCATTTTATAGTTATTATGAGAAAATTATTTAACTATAATTAAATACATATTAATATTCAAAGAAATGTAATTGTTTTTTATTATGTAACGTAATAAATAACAACATAAACCTACATTGTGTTTATTAAAAATATATACACGATAAAATTTATTGGTATTTAGCGTTATGGATAAAAATAATTACACTTTAAGAGCTCTCGCACACTACAGAAATTTAGTTCGCCAATGCGATAGTTTGATCAGTTTAGCATTTAGTATGGAGATATCGCACACCCGTAATTAGACTGTCGTATGTCAAACAACGAGTGAATTAAGTTAAGTACTAGGTTTGATAGTATATGTTTGAAAGAACACGCAGTAAAAATACTATGCCTCAATATAATCTTTTTAACCGCATGTTTTTATATGTACAGTGTACACTCATTGTCAGCATTTTGCTATACGACGGCATCGGTAATTCAAAAATTCCACTACACGACAGCTAGAGGGGCACCCACCACCGCGTCGACTTTAACGTTGATTGGTGAATTTAAACGCGCAGAAATATAGCAGTCGCAGTGGTATTCTGGTGGGGATGGGGGAAGGACGTTGGTTAGAACTGTCGGCACATTGTGTAATGGAGCGATCGTGTAGTGGATGGTCGTATAACAGAGTGCTGAGTGTATAGTATTGTCATAGGTGGGCATTAACTCGTTAATCCGTTAATCGTTAATTAACGAAGTTAACAAAATGGTTAACGGATTAACTTTTAAGTTAACTCAAAAAAATTTTAACGCTTTTGTTAACTTCCGTTAACTTTAGTCCGTTACATTGATTGTTTGATGAAAAGCACATAAAAAAATTGTCGAAATAGCAAAAAAGTCTTCAAACATTTTGGATGGTTAACTTTTTAACGATTAACTTTAACTTTCGTTAAATTTTCGAATTTTCAGTTAACTTTAACTTCCGTTACATTTTCGGAATTTTAACGCTTTAACGGTTAACAAAGTTAATTTTTTTTATTAACGGATTAACGATTAACGAAGTTAACTTTTCGATTAACTGTGCCCACCTAAGAGTATTGTATAGTCAAAACAAAGTCCATTATCTTAGTTTGACGTTTTTTGATTTACGTGTGATCTATGAAAATTAAAAATCAAACGACTAAATAAAAAGGCTAGCCGATTCCAATTTGAAATAATATTCAGGAAACTGTAAGTCGACTAATTTTGTATTGATTTTTCTGGGTACAAATTTTTAGTCCTCAGTAGTAAGAGCTTCTAGTATGGGTTAAGATCTTTATAATAAAATACTAACCTTGTCCAAGTTTATTAGTTTCTGGACGTTGTTTCTCATCCGCTACAGATTTCGGTACAGCAACGTTACTAAACGCAGTGTGGACAAGAGAGATAGAACGACAATCAGTTGGTTTGGTCGTATTATTGTTTATTCTTGTCGCACATGCGTTATCCATCTCGCAATCCACTTCCTTAGACTGTTTTCTTTCGATGTAATATTCATAAATACTGGCGATAAGGATGATGACAATTGTGATCAAACCTACACCGCTGGAAATAAATTTAATGATTTGATTATTTGGTGACAAAGAAGATTTAATATCATTTAAAATTTCAAAATCGTTGAAATAACGATAATAAATTTAAATATCGAAAATCCAAAAATTAAATATCATGAATCATCCAAGTGAAAAACTATAATATTTATTTTGAACATTTTGTTCTATGGGTTTACTACTTTTATGTTGCAAATTCTCAAAATGTTTCTGTTGATGAATGCATTTTTGATTTGAATGTAAAAGGATCGTCACCAAAATCATTAGAAAAGCAAAAAAAGTGCCTACTCAAATACAAATCCCTTAACCAATAAAATTGTAAGAGTGTTTCAATAGCTATGCTATCTTCATTAGAGTCTAAAAGATAATACCTTAACTAAGTTAATGTCTTAAATTTATGGTTAGGAGATTTGCATTTGATATGTTATGGTTATGACATATCAAAATGCTATCTGTTGTTTTATAGCCGCAGTTATTAACTTTCAAATTATTAGTAGCTTATTTTATGTATATTATGCAAAATAAATTAGTAGCCTATTATATTCCTCGATACAGACTGACCCTTCAATAAAAGGGTTACACAGGTCTACTTTAGTATACTGAGAGTATTTTTAGAGTGTATTTTGATATCTGAATAGGATACTTACAAAAGTGTCTACGTGGGCATTTTATAAATGTGATCACCGAAGAAAAATAAAATATTAAATAAGGGTAGGTACTGAAAATTTCAAGTACGGTATTTAAAGATATTTAAATTATATTCATATAAAATTATTGAATAGTGATTTAGAGAAAATTGCCAAAATAATTAATTAACTATAATTTTTTCCTGTGATTATAATATTTGATTCAGATAACCTGTTTAGTGAAACTCTTTTTTTTTGCAAAAATATAAATAAATGGTTCAAAATTACCATACAGTATTTTTTTTCACTTTAATTTCGTTTCTAAAACGCCCATCTTTTTGGGTTGTTTTGTAGTTAATTGTTTACAGTTAACTCAAAATTCTAAATCAATATTCTGGTATTTATGAACGTTTAGTGGCGCTTTACACAGTAGGTACTACCTAGGGCCTTGGAGTAAAAGAGGGCCTCGAGCTGACTGATATAAATAAAGTTAAAAAAATTTGTGACACCTTTCCAAACAATTTTAGTGATATTTAAGTAATTATAAACACTAAAACCGCTTGAAGAGCAAAAAGGTCTTCAGACACTGCGATGTTAACACTTTTAAAATTTGAAAATTTTTAAAAGGGGCCTTCTATTATATTCATAATATAATGTTTCATGCCCTGAAGATAGGCAATTTTACAAATAAAAAATTTCGTACATATTTATGTAAGTGCAACAAGAAATAACCGAATAATTTTGTTAAGCCCCAATTAAGGTCAACAATCTACTAACAAAGGATTATAAAGTATTAAATACAATACAATTAAAATTAACAATGAATCTATGTATTTTTCTTTTAATTGGAATTATTTTTACGCTTTCCTAATTAAAATGCATTCAATATTTTTCCAGAAAACCAACATTTATTTTACTTAGGTACTGTCACTTTCATTAAGTTGCAGAGCATGTTAGTTCACTGTGCTGTTTTTTGCAGCTAATTTTATTTATGTTCTTTCGTAATTGCATTAAACGTTATAGTAATGAGTGCGACTTTCATAGACTAATAAATTACATACTAGGTACCACATAAATAATTGCTCTACCTTTATTAAAATAGTAAATTTTTCAATGACGATGGTATTTTATTTTCTGAACAATTAAAATATATTACATAAAATATAGTAAAAGCTTGCAGATGATATTGGTTATATATATTTTTATAAAACATTTATTTCCTTTTATACCCTTTATCTCGGAAACCTAGGCAGCTGCCTAATGTGCCTATTGTGTAACGCGCCACTATTTATACGTCTATAGGATAAAAAAATCAATTTAGTAATTTAATATATGATCACTATTTATAATTATAAATATTTAATTAGATACATATAATATTGAGAGATAAAAATGCATCGAGTTTGGTTCATTGTACCGATCTGTTATTCGAGGTTACTGCTGCAGAAATCTGCAGAGAACTTGATAAACTAGTTAGAAAAACTATTGACTTTATTAGAAATGTGTAATCACTATAAACATACATATAAGGTAGGTATGTTTCAAATTGTTATATTTATATTGTAATGTCATTGAATATCTTTATTACTGAATTAAAAAAATATGATAAAAACATTTTTATCAGATTTTTTCAGTAAAAAATATTAAAAATTGTATGTATTTTCTTATGAGGTTTTTCTTGAAAATATTTATTTTATATACGAGCATAATTTATCTATAAACTTACAATATAATATGGAACTTAGTGTCCTTCAGCATCTCGTAGTCTCCTGGTACTGGCCGCACAGTTCCGACACTAACTTCGGCTGCGGGTGTCCCGTACGCAGCGTGATCCTTAGTCACGTCCTGTAGGATTCCACTCACGTCCTGGCGCCTGCAGGACAACGGCAGACATAGACCAATGGTTAACCGCCGTTTCTACAAACATATCAAATAAAGTTTAGTGGTATACGGAATTGTATATATTTTATATGTACGTTTCTTTGAAATATACATAGGTATTAGGTTTTATACTGTAACATAAACTATAACAAATTTTATATAGGGGATGTGTTCCTAATATTATACCTATTTTACTTTACAAGTCACTAGTATTGTTTAATTAGTGCACCAAATATTTTCTTATTTTACCTATAATTGATGTATTCCAAATAATATAAATTATATTTCCATCTGTACCATTTTTCACATATTAAATTTTTTTTTTGTTTCTAATTTTGCCTACACCTCTTCAGAACATTTCGTTAAAAGCATTTTTTTGTTTGTCTATCTTGAATTTTGTTATACCTGTTAATTTTTTATAAAACAATACTATTTTTGTAATTTTAGGGTAAAGTAGGATAAATTTAAATCATATCGCCAATATGCTATATTCTATATCTTTCTAATTTTTAGTAGATACAAATTCTTAGTATTCCTATTTCAATGGAGTGGATTGATCTATTGAACTATCGTAACTCATAATGCGGTGTTTACACCGAAAAAACAAAACAGAAACATCGTGTCTTTAAAATACTTCGTATTTAAAAATGTATATAGTTTATTGCTTTTTTGTCAAAAAAACACTGTGTTTCTGTTTTGTTTTCTCAGTGTAAACACCGTATAGAAGTAACACATTTACTTTTAAATTTGAGTTTCGAAATATTTTAATTACAAATGAAAATAGAGTGGCATCGTATTACATTTACCCCAGTTATTCGGGGCTAATGTAATAATAATTATTACTAATTTTCACATATAGATCAATTATGGTATAAAAAACGTCACATACTTAAAAAGTAAAATAAATGAATACAAAATACAGTGCAGTACTAATAGTAAATTATATTAAAAAATATTCAGGGTGATAGAAATAAAATTCAAAATTTAAAATCAACTTTCGTTTTATATTAATGAGATCTGATAGGAACTTTCCGAATTATGAACTGGTTAGTAGATTAAAAGTATTTGAAGCTTTCAAGAAATTTATTATCATTGACATAAGCCCCTTCTTGCTAGTCATGGAAGAGGGTTCGAGTTTATATTTTGAACAAAAAGGAGACCGCAGCATGAAAAGTTTGCATTTTTGAATTGATCCGTATTTATTTTAAATATACAGGGTGATTCAGCACTGTCGTGCCAAACTTGAACACTAGATTGAAAAAAATATTTTAAGCAAAAAACTCCCAATAAACATGTGTCCGGAAATTATTCCTTAGGGAACTACAGGCTTCCAAAGATTTTACTAAAAATGAGTTTTCATTTAATATCTAGAGAACCCTTTGTGATAGAATTATGAAATTTAGTATTTGGTTTAGTAATAATATGTGTTATCGATTTCTAATATTAACCAATTATATTTTAGGCCAGGGCTGTATGTGGTCAGTGGGCCCATCGATTTTGATCTAGTAATTGTTTGTTCCTTAATTTTTTTCCTGAGTTGGTACTTTTATAAGATTATATGACACAAAATACACAAAAACATGCTTAGCTTGTTTATCATAGGATAAACCGTTTTTGAGAAATATCGATGGAAAAGAAAGCATGCAGAATTAACCTTAATACGGATGCTTGAAATTATAAAAAATAAATTTATATTCTTTTTCTATGATTAAAGGTAAGAATATAGTTTATATAAATAAACCTCCTAATATGAATCCTCTAAGATCTATAGCCAGTTCTATTACTGTTACATGTACTTTATTAACATGACTAAAAAACAAACTAAAAATGGCTATTTGTTGATATCGATGCATTTTCGGAAGTATATTTATATTAACTTTTTGTCTTATTTTTTATCATGAAATAAGAATATAAATTTATTTTTTATAATTTCAAGCATCCGTATTAAGGTTATTTCTGCATGCTTTCTTTTCCATCGATATTTCTCGAAAACGGTTTATCCTATGATAAACAAGCAAAGTATGTTTTTGTGTATTTTGTGTCATATAATCTTATAAAAGTACCAACTCAGGAAAAAAATTAAGGAACAAACAATTACTAGATCAAAATCGATGGGCCCACTGGCCCCATACAGCCCTGGCCTATAATATAATTGGTTAATATTAAAAATCGATAACACATATTATTACTAAACCAAATACTAAATTTCATAATTCTATCACAAAGGGTTCTCTAGATATTAAATGAAAACTCATTTTTAGTAAAATCTTTGGAAGCCTGTAGTTCCCTAAGGATTAATTTCCGGACACATGTTTATTGGGAGTTTTTTGCTTAAAATATTTTTTTCAATCTAGTGTTCAAGTTTGGCACGACAGTGCTGAATCACCCTGTATTTTTTTATTTAAGAAATATAAAATAATTAATTTTACCTAAAATAATCAATTTTAATCAGATATTCAGTAAATAAAAAAGTGTTATACGAAATTAAATCTTGTTTGTTGACTTTTTATTTAAATAACACTTCAAATAATACTGTTATTTATATTATTTTATAACATGCCATTTTAACCGCATTACAAAAATAGCAAAGTTTCTCTTTTATCTACATAACATAACCATTCGAAGAGATAATAAATGACCTACAAGAAGTAAAATTTACAACCGCGCTGCTAATAGAATTAGGGAAATATAAATTCAGATAACTGCGTGGTGTATATTTTACACACTTACTTTAGGCGTGAGATGTTTATCTAAATAAATATCCATCTTGACGACGTAAAACTTAACAGCGAACGGCGGAATGACGGAGTTGGTTGTAGGGTTGGCCAAGTCCCAGCACAGTGTACTTGATCCAAGCCAGAATTCATTACCGAAGAAAAACTGTCCATTGTATCTACCCGTTGCATCGTGCACTAGAAAACAAAGTTAGAACATGTTAATATCTACCTGCATGCTACATTACATAATGAGTATGTATTGCAATCAGTGGCAGATTACCCATTAGGCCGGACTAGGCCGTGGCCTTGGGCCCCCGACGAACAAGGGCCCCCATGAAAATTTGAAAATTTTGAAATTTTTGAAATTTTTTTATTAATTCAATTTTTTATTCTATCGAATTTTTATTGTAGTTTTAACGAAAAAAGCCTTTGAACAATCGATCGACCAATTTTGTCGATCAATTTATTTATCATATGCAATTGTTTATAAAATCTATTTTTAAACAAATTATTTTGAAATTTATATTAATTTATCATTTAGATTGTTATTTTATTGACTATTCAAATTTCGAATCGCCGCTAAAAAGTTTGAACAGTGCTTGAAAACTCAGGCTTGTTTATATAAACAAAGACGATTCATTTCAGTGTTTTTACCAAAACAAAATCATTCAGTGCTTATAATATATAATTTAACAGAAAAAAATGATTTTGTTTGTTTTATTGTCTTGAGGAACCTTAAAATGATATTTAAAGACTGTTAAATTTCTATGCATGTTTGAATAACACTTAATTTTACAGCTTTTCAAAAAAAGGGGGGGCCCCAAATTTTGAATGGCCTAAGGCCCCCGGTGGGCTTAATCCGGCACTGATTGCAATTGTGAACTTGTTAATGTTGACATTTATGTGCAGTTTACTAATATATTTATAACAAAAAAACTGAATTATTTATAATCAGCATTTGTGTACCCAATAAAGATAAAGGATCTAATAAATTTAAAATAGCATATAGTTTAAATTTAATGAGTTATAGTTAACTGAATGGGGTTCACTAAATATTTTTATTTTTGTATATTTTATAATAAGATTTTCAATATAGAAATTAATTTTATGTTCTTATTAAATTGTTAAGATAATACCATTTGTGGGCATTAACTCGTTAATCCGTTAATCGTTAATTAACGAAGTTAACAAAATGGTTAACGGATTAACTTTTAAGTTAACTCAAAAAAATGTTAACGCTTTTGTTAACTTCCGTTAAATTCAACTTCCGTTAACTTTTGTCCGTTACATTGGTTTTTTATGAAAACAATAACAAAGTTGTCGAAATAGCTAAAAAAAGGACTACAAACATTTTGGATGGTTAACTTTTTAACGGATTAACTTTAACTTTCGTTAAATTTCCGAATTTTCGATTAACTTTAACTTCCGTTACATTTTCGGAATTTCAACGCTTTAACGGTTAACGAAGTTAATTTTTTTATTAACGGATTAACGATTAACGAAGTTAACTTTTCGATTAACTGTGCCCATCTATGTATAATACTAATGAATTAATTTTGTTTATAGACTGTTTATTATATTTTCTAATAAACTATTTCAACAATTTGTCATAAGTGCATTCACAGTTTAAACTAATTGTAAGTAAGTTTAAGGCTAGTTTTTCCTAAATAAGAATACTTTTGGAAAGTTGGTCGTGATTTTACCTACACTTATTTATATGTGATAGTTCAACTGACACAATTTCTATTTTTTGTTTTCATCATGTTAGTGTTATTGGTTTTAGACAAAAAGTGACCTTACTCAATTTTGATGTATCTTTACATTTCAAGGATTTAAAAAAATGTCGATCTGTAAGGCAAACTAATGAAATAATCACAAAAAGGGCAGAATGAAAAATCTTTAATTTGGATTTTTGTACTTGCGTTTGGCCAGTGAAAAATTACTATATGTTATTTTCATACTACTACAAATGTTAAAGTATTAAATAAATCAATAAAATATACAATGTGGTCAATAAATATGCAGTTTAACATGTGTCTGACCAATACACGAAGGCAATTTTATTAATATTTAAAAATAACAAGAAAATAAATCATTTTATGAATACACACAAGACATATTGAACATAAAATAGATAATATGACAAAATCTTCCAACAAATTGCGAATTCTGTTTATATTGTACATTATAGCAAATTGTATGCAATATACATAAAAATATACAACCCTAGAAAATACATTTGCAAAACAATTTAATTAACTTTTATGTTTGTACATAAAAGGGGTAAATGTATAATACGCTACCTTTCGAATTTTGACGCGAAAAAAAGAACATTATTTCAATATGATTATGATCCAATAAAAATTTATATTAACTATTACACATAATTTGATGCTCTTATCATCTTTTGATATTTTCAATTGGTAGTATTGATATTAATACATACAGTGGTGCCTCGCATAACGAACTTTATTCGTTCCGGGAGCAAGTTCGTTATGTGAAACGCGTTTTCCGATAACACTACATGTTAAAAAATTTTATTCGTTCTGTAGCATAAAATATGGTACTGTAACATAAAAAAGATTGTATACTTTTTTTTTTTTTTTTTAGTCAGAATCAGATTTAGGAGAGTCTACTGAGACTTGCAGGGTCAAATCCTCTTTCTAATTATTTCTTGTTTCATTTCAACAGAAATCACCTTCCTGCTTTTTTTAGAACTCATAATATAAGACACACAAAATTACATTTATTAAAACAAACAAGTGTGTGAGTTAAGCACAGAAAAGAATGACTGACGCACGTTAATGCATGTTCATGTAAGTTTGAGCATCGACTGCGTGCGACTTTGGAGGTTCGGGCGACTTCGTGATACGTAGGAGCGTTCGGGCGGCAAAATTAAACACGAATGAATGAACAGAAAGTTCATTGAGCGCAACGTTCGTTAAGCGAGGCGTTCGTTATGCGAGGCAACACTGTACTTATATTATAAATGTGAATATGCGTATGTCTCTTCGTCTTTCTGTTACCTTTTTACACTTAAACCACTGAACCGATCTCGATAAATTTTGGCAGAGAGAGAAGAACATAGGCTTTATATACTTTATATCTCGAAAATTGTATCCTGAAAAATTTATTAGATTTAAAAATAATGGGTTTATTACACAAAAATGTTACATTTGTAGGTATAATCTATTTTTTCGACTATCATAACAAAAATCTGGATTAGGTTTCGTCTCGGTCTCGAAATACATTTCGATACTAATGTCTCGTAATTTTATAGAAATTAAGTTAAATCGATAATTAATTATTAATTTATTAATATAAAAATGTTTGAAAACTTCTGGTACATTTGTAGATAAGGCTTATATGCATTAAAATTCACTGCAGATAATATATTAGGACCTAATTATGATCACGTATTTCAGCATTGACCTAGAACATTTTAGTGATGAGGAAAAACTCATCGGCTATTCGGCACGCGATCGCCTCAATCCGACAATTAGGCAACGCTTCGTACACGCGATACGTGCTAGTTGTCTATACTCACATCCATTGGCGTTCTAATTACAAAAGTTAGCTGTAAATGACAGCGCTAATTATTTTTACTCGGTGAACTTCGTTCCTGTGTACGTTTTGGCGCTGTTCAGAACTGAAGTTAATTTTTAATATTAATCGTGTCATAAATACTGAAATGTGAATGGAATCAGAATTAGCGAGTTTGAATTATTTACAAAAAGTCAACTATTTGATAGATAATATCTTAATAATTTTAGTTTTTATCTGTCGATTACTTAGTCAGCAGCGTTTCTCAACCTTTTAGTATTTGCGACCCAATTTTCAATCACAATTCTTAATCCCCCCTCCCGCCCTCATAGATAATTTTCACTGAAAAATAGATCTCAGCCAAATATAAAAAAATTGTTAGAGTGTCAATTTCTATAATATTAAACCTTCTTTCAAAAAACTTTGCTCTGCAAGACAGGCCCAAGGGAGTCACTAATAATCATTTATCTTGTTTTTAATTTAATATTGATAAGTTTATTATTAAATACAGTGCAGTACTGATACAATCCTATTAATAAGTGTATTATATCAGTATTAATGTAAACTTGTATTTTATTTTTTATTATGTCTGATTTAGAGCTGGGCGCGTGAGTAATTTTTGCTCACGATCACGAACGCTCACGAGCAAAATTTTTTTAGTCACGCCCGCTCACTCACGGTCTCAGAAATAAAAATCACGATCACGCACGCTCACTAATTGTATTTTTTTACTCACGCCCGATCACGCACGGCGGGTCACGGTCGTGACACGATTTAATAATATGAAATAAATAAAAATTTTAATTAATTTTCGTACAATATAATATGTGTATACTTTATATTTGTATTATTTCTTTTAAACTACATTTTTAGTGCAAATAATGACAAAAAAATTGGATAAAATGGAAATAAAACATAGTATGTAATAGTAACAACCAATACATTTTAAAATCTGGGGGATTATTAACGTGTCGAGTGTCGACAGAGGGATTTTAAATTTATTTCAAGTTGGCAACGCTGACTATTAAATTTTACAGTGATTCTTCTTTGAAATTCTTATTGTAGTCAATTGTAGCATTTCGTATTAACAATTAAATATGTGAAACGAATCCAAACGTATCATTCTAAAAATATGCATAGTCACGACTCACGGACTCACGCACGACAAAAATTTACTCACGCACGGTCACGCACGATTGTTTTATTGTTACTCACGATCACGCACGCTCACGATCCAATATTTGAAAATCGCTCACGCTCACGCGGGTCACGGCCGTGACATGGCGTGACCCGAAGAATTCACGACCCGCGCCCAGCTCTAGTCTGATTGCATTTTATTGATTTGCTTTCAGTAAATTAAATAAATTTTTTAATAATATTTCTTCTCATTTTTTCTTGATATGCTCAGTTTGATCACGCCCCCTAGGGGGGCGCGCCCCACAGGTTGAGAATCGCTAACTTAGTGGATTGCTTGTTTAAAGGTTGTTTTTATTTATATTTTTTTATTCATAAGTATGTGTTTGTCCAAGTTTTAGTATATATTTTGTTACGTTAGGTAACATAAGGAATAAGAAGTAACGATAATAGTAAATAAAGTTTAAACAGTTAAATATTGAACAATAAGATAGTTGTAATGTAAACAAAATGAAAACAAAACAATATCGATCCACGTTCAGAAAAACACCCACATATGCGAAAATGAATAAATGAGTATGTTAAAATATGTATGAAAACGTGGTAATTTTAGAACAGTTCAAATTATAATACAATTATTAACATCGTTTCTATGCAAGCAATTTTATTAAAATAAAATAAATGTTGGTGTTATCTTTTATCAGTCTGAAGTTAATTACTAGAAATTAACTTTTATCTGCTCTTGCTTTCTTTTTCATTTTTTTTGGCTCACCTTTAAAATCATGATTTGTTTAACATGTTAAGGAATAATGCTAGCAATACTATAATTAAAGTAAAATTACTCTTCCCTATTAAAAAAAAAGAATCAAATATATAAAAATTGCTCAAAAATATCTAACCGTGAACACTACACGAACATACATACATACATATGTACCATACATTACATAGAATGTATAATCTTGGGAAATATTAAATTCCTAGATTAAATAAATGTACACAAAGTACACATTCTTGACCTAACATAATTAAATAACAATGTAGTACTTTATAAAATTTATGAAAATCCCAAAATGCTTGGAAAATACTTTAATTCAATTAACAAGGTAATAAACGAAAATATCTAAGAATTTGAGTGGCAATACTCTTAATAGGTATTTTGAAATTAAAAATAAATTGTGCAAAGTCACTATACATATATTTAAAAATATATTTTCATGTAAAAGTTACTACACTGTGACACACAAACACAAATTAAAAGACAAATAATCTAACAGTTCGCTAAAAAAAAACACATGTTAACAAACCAACATCACGAATTCCGTATTCTATAAGCCGCGCCAATACTTTTACTTTTTCTCGAAACATGCGGAATGAAAAGTCATTTAAATATTACTTCATATAAATAAACATGTTTTTGAATTTGTACGTATTATTGCATCGAAATGTCGTATTACGAGTGTAAAAAAAATAACAGAACGGAGAAACTATTATATTGCATTTGTTAACCAATGAGTGTACGGGAATTTTGATGTTGCCAAGATCTAGAAAATGGAATTATGTATCAACTTGTATTTAATACAACATAGTTAATTTATATTTTGCTTCCTTTTCATTTCCGAAGTAATAGAAGAAGCTATTTTTACGTGAAAAATTTATAGATTCTTTTTTTGAAGAGAATTAATCGGATAGTACATAAGCGGACAACCTACTATTATAAAATATAATTTGCTCTCTGAAACTGCAATAATATTATTTTAGGCTGTAATGTTTGCAGGTTATCCATTTATTTATATTGAGTATCTGCAAACATTATTACAATTTCAGACTGTAAAAAATATTTTATAATGATATATAGATTGTCGCTTACTATTCGGGAAATACAGGAAAAAATTTTAATTCTTTAGGTTTCCTTTTTCCCCTGTAGGTACCTAATATATTTGTTTCTCAGCCACTGCTTTTTATTAATATTTTCTAATAAAATAAATGGTTAATTAAAAGTTGATCTACATACTGTATTAATATATTTGTTAAAATTGTTCGATAATAATTAATTAAGTATACTTTTGGTGAGTTTAGCACAAGGAAGCTTTAGCCATTCACTTGGCAGATGTTTTTTTTTTTTAGTTTATCTTATGACAATAAACCCATAAGATAAATTGTTTTTACATGGTATTACATAAACTGAAATGTATTTAAGAAGAAAGTTAATTCTTTGTCTAGTTCTTATATACGATTGAGTATACAAAATTGGTATTTATAACTATAATCAAATTATAAATTAATTCAATTTAAGGGGAGGGTAGAAATTCTTTACTTTCCTTCCAGCACCTGTATTATTATCCAATGAAATGTATGTACTTAATTAATGTAAAAATCATTTTCCAAGATTACAAAAACACAAACTATCAGTACTTCCAGCTGACAAAAATATAAATAGGTCAAGCTACACGGAGAGAATATTCTTTTAAAAATTAACAGAAAATGGTGTGAACCTGAGGACAGAATCAACTTCTGAAAAAAATTAACAGAAAAGTCGGTAGAATTTAAAATAAAGTAAATGAAAAATTACAATGACATACTGGTAAATTTTAACATAGTACCTATTAAAATTTATTTACTCTGAAAAAGTAATATACGCTATTATTTAATTTAATTTCTTGCATGTGAAAATTTCACGTACATTCTCTATAATTTACTATGTTTCTATATTACTTTTCATATCTGGCCTATCGCCATCATAGAAACTGCTATACAGTATATTGAATTGTAGTAGAGGTTCTTTTAAATTTTTCCATGTCGGGTGTTAAAAATTTCGTCCTCCCTTTAACATATTTTTCATATTAAAAATTAACATACAATTTTTTCAGTGTAGAAATTATATATCATTGATTATTATACTTTAGTTCAAGTAGGCTTTGATACAAACTTTAATGTACATATAGTTTTTTGATCAAAATAAAATGAGCATATTACGAAGTAACTTCTAAATACGCAATTATATAACCTAACTATAACCCTTTTACTTGTTGTAATATTGTTTTTGATTAATTTTGTATGTCTTCTTTCGTCGTTGGTTTTCATTCGGAGTAACAAAGCTCAAAGGAAATGGACACACATGTAAACATCGGTTACTTTTGTGACTCGTTATGGTGCTTTGCTTTCAGTAAATAAGTTTCTGCTAATTGCGCAAAATGTTTGTAGATACACTACCGCATGAGTGTACAGCAGTTTTTAATGATAACATTCGCATGGTTTTGCTCATAAAATATAAATATTTATTATAATATTATATAAGTACAGAAATGCATTATTATACGAGTATCTAATCTGAAGGATCTTTTATCAACTACCAGCGTTTTACATCTACCTAATTTAATTATGGAATCAATACTGCGTTTGTCTGTTTAGCTTTTGAACTGTTTGACCTAGGAAGCTGAGATTTGGCATAGTTATAATAAATGGTGGACTAATAGTCCTGCTATAAAAATTAAATTTTAAGTTTTTGGCGTTTTTCTAGGAGGGCAAATGTGTTAGGAAAAAAAAAGTAATAATAATATTTTGTCTTCCGAATGTTATAGTAAGAAAAATTATCGGTATGCGCTATAAAAATAATAAAATTAATTGTAGTAGAACCATTTGTTTTCTTATAGATTTTCTATCAAATATAACTATTACCATGACATATTTATTTTTTATTTTAGTGGTTCTTAACGTTAATAATAGTCCACGGTATTTAGATTAAAATTTGCCAAATAGAAGAAAAAAATCATAAAGTTTTGATATTTTGTACACGTACTCTCAGAAGGGTTCGGAATAAGATCCCGAAAAGTTCCCACCTAAATCGTGGATGGAACATCCCCTTTCACGCGAAAATTATAAAAAATGGCCATATGAAATGATATGTACAATGTACATTTTATACATTTGTAAACTTTATTATTTTAATTAATCATATGTTAATCTACACGTTTTTACTATTTATTTTAGTGTTGTGCTCCTAATTTTAAGAATTTTTCGCCACCAAACTAAACGAAAACCTTTCTACGAGGTATTTCTAGTGCAACCGACTGATATGTTACTTATGTTGTCTATGAATTTTAAAAATAAACAATATAATTCGATATCCTGATCAAGAACAATCTTACAACAATCTCTGGTACATACTGGATTATGTAAGTCCTCAGAATAAAAAAAATGCTAATATAAGCCAACTTACTGTATTAAAAAAAACATTTTAGTAATACTTATTTTTTATGTCATGGAAAACATAAATTTATAAAAATTTTGGGGAGATTCTTCAAAAACCAAAAATAAATCAAGTAATCTGTCATCAAAATGAACCAACCGACCTTAAAAACTGTTGATTTATGTTAATACAAAATAGGTCTTGGTTATAGATTTAATATTTATTGTTTGGATATTTTTTAAATTATTTATGTGACAAATACAAACACAATGCACTTGACATTTGCACAACCTAGATTTTTTAGTAGAAAAATAGTAAAATGTAAACATTCTTGAACAAATGGCATAAAATATAAGTACATCTGCATATACAAACATTAATATATACAATTATCAACTATCGATAAAAAAACATTGGCAAAACATTTGGTATACTAAACACCATTACCAAATATACAAATACAGTAGCACTTCACTATAAAGGCGAAATTGAGATCAAACCCTCATCGTTAGGTGAAAAACGCCGGTAAGTGAATTAAGGTTTTTTGTGCTTCGGGAGTGCTTTCAAGCAAAACTACGTACTATGTATACTAATATATATTAATAGTGCAATAGAATTAACTATAAAACAATGATAGAAAGTGAAATTCATACAATGTTTACTTTTAAATATAAATTTAGTATACAGGGTGTTTGGTTCGGCGATACGAATATTTTGAAGGAAGGTAGAATGAATCATTTGGATGTGATTTAAGCAAATATACCTATATACAAAGTGTTACAGTTTTTTTATATCGGCCTTTTTAGTAAATTTTTGAGAAAATCCAGATTTATACATATTAATGGCGAAAGTTCAAAAGTTAAATGGCCCATATTTTTCAAACAAGATTTTTATATTACTTAAATGTCTATGCTACACTTTCAGATCAAAATAAAATTTATGAATAACAAAAACAAAGAATGGCTGCAGGTTAACATTTGAAAATTTATAAAACTTTAATAAAATTTTTTCATTAAAAAATTATTTTATAAAATCTAGCACACTTACAGATGTTCAAATGGTCTTAAAAACTGCTCTATTTCATACCCTTTTGAAAAACCTACCGTATTACCTACATGAACGGGCTACTTTTGTGAAAAAAAACTTACATTTATCTGAGAATAAGTAAGATTTTTACATTTTTCCAGTGAGTTGATCCTAGTGTGCTAATTTACCAAAATTTACCAAAAACCGAAAAAAAATCGTCATTAGTCTGAAGGGTCATCATTTTCAAGCATTTGTACAGGAGTAAGTGTTACTCTGTCCAATGAGTATAAAAAAAATGTTTGAAAAGTACCCGCATCATGTTTTTTTACGACTTATTAAGATTAGCATACTTGGATGAACTCACTGGAAAAATGTAAAAATCTTACTTATTTTCACATAAATGTATGTTTTTTTCACAAAAATAGCCCGTTCATGTAGGTAATACGGTAGGTTTTTTGAAAGGGTATTAAATAGAGCAGTTCTTAGAATTATTTGAAGATCTGTAAGTGCCCTAGATTTTATAAAATAATTTTTTAAATAATTAATTTTATCCAAGTTTTAAAAATTTTCAAATGTTAACCTTCAGCCATTCTTTGTTTTTGTTATTCATAAATTTTATTTTGATCTGATAGTATAGCATAGACATTTAAGTAATATAAAAATCATGTTTGTAAAATATGGGCACTCTAACATTTGAAGTATTGCCGTTAACATGTATAAATCTGGGTTTTTTCAAAAATTTACTAAAACGGCCGATATAAAAAAACTGTAGCACTTTGTATATAGGTATATTTGCTTAAATCACTTCCAAATGACTCATTCTACCTTCCTTCAAAATATTCGCATCGCCGAACCAAACACCCTGTATAGAAAAAAATTGTAAATAAAATAACAGAGATTTAAGAGCGCCGTTATTGCGATACGCCGTTAAACGAGTAACCGATATTGCAAGGTGCTACTGTACAATTTTTTTACAATTGGAAATATCGAATTTTAACAAAATTTAGGTGGATCAAAGAGTTAAATTTTATTTATTTATTATTTTTAACTTTTAAAACTTTACATTATTGAAAAATGTCGATGTGGATTTATTATCATTATAGGTACATTTCATAATATCTACTTTCCTTTTCTGTACTATTTTTACTTTAGTTGACTTAGTCTTATTCTTTAGAATAAATAGTTTCAAGTTTGTGCTACAATCATTATGTTGTAGAAATCGATATTTCTTCCGGTTCAATAAATTACAATAACAAAACGACCGTAAATAATTCCGAATTGCCGAAAAAAAATTTCACTGGTATTTTGCAATGTTAGTAAAAGTTATAAAAAGTTTAAATAACTTTTCAACTCAAGTAGAGCCGGCTTATACGTGCTTTAGTCAAACTATACATACATTTACCAACAATAATTAAATTGCATTAAATTAATTATCATTTGTCATTCACTAGCAATTTAAATATTGACACTAAACTGTTATAAAGATGTACAATAAATTTACATTAAAAATTTCCTGGCACGTCAACATTCATAGTTAAATATTGGAATAGGTCAGTGGCGGGAGCTACTTTTGAAGTTTATTATCTGGTGAGCTACATATAATTATGTACATTTGTTCATATATGCATCGACTTGAAGAATTTTTATCATTTCACTTATTGACTAGTATGAGAAAAAGAAATCAGAACATAAGATTTTCAGTAAAATGATTTCTCGAACTAGTATGTAATATTTCTTTCACATTGCAGATGACCAACATTAAATTGCACATTTATATAATATTTCAACTAATTTCGCATTTATAAGTTTCTAATTTCTACGAGTTCAGTGTACTTTGAGTAAATACAGTATTGTATAATTAGAAATCTTAAATACATACTGCACATGCAACAGTTATAAATTGTGATGACATATTAACTAAACCGTATAAATTAACTTTATCTTACTTTTGGCCGCCCACAAAGAACCATTTTTTAAACTCCTTAAATACTCTATCATTTCTTTAAAACAATCATTGTTCGTGTTTTTTAAATTTCTCGCACTCCATTCATGTTGATTCATTGTTCTTCCGAACCACTCCATCACAGAAAAATCTCCAGGTTTCCATTTCGATGTGACACTTGTTTCTAATTCTTCAAAAATACCTATATTGTGTGTTTCATTATGTCTATCACTTAAATTTGTTGTACTAAACCCCAAGCAACTGGGTAAAATAAATAAAAGGGTCAATAGTTTTATTTCCATTTTAGTGAACTATCTTCCACATAAATAACAAAACACTATCCACATATTTTATTTTAACAAAAAACACTAAACATTTTCAACACTGTCACATTCAAATTTACAACAATCGAATGAAGAGAAAACCGGTAATGTAAACAGTTGAATTTTATTTCAACAATGGACTCCAACTAGGTTGGATTCCAACGGTGTTATGTGTTAGTTGTTTTAAACTTTCGTTTTCTGTCGCCGGCTGATAGCTTTCTTGCGGACGGTTGAGTAACCGTGATCCGTGGTTTAAATCATATACAGGTGCTATTTACCACTTAATGCAATATCTCTAGTCAATATATCGCGAATTGAAGACTTGAAGACCAGTTCCTTGATCACATCAATGTGAATATTAGTATTGCATATCATAATTATTGTGTTATATATGTATGTTACTCGTAGCAGCAATATCAGAATTTAGGCAAAACTAGTTTTACAAATCAATTTCATAGCTTTGCTTAAGGTAATATCTGCGGCAAAGGTGGGGATGTATAGATTAAAACAAGATGGCAATCTTTTTTAACTGGCTTTATTTATCTCTGGAAATTAATAGAATCGTATATCATAATTATTGTGTTATATATGTTACTAGTACCAGCAATATCAGATTTTAGGCAAAACAAGTTTTACAAATCTATTACATAGCTTTGCTTAAGGTAATATCTGCGGCAAAGGTGGGGATGTATAGATTAAAACAAGATGGCAATCTTTTTTAACTGGCTTTATTTATCTCTGGAAATTAATAGAATCGTATATCATAATTATTGTGTTATATATGTTACTAGTACCAGCAATATCAGATTTTAGGCAAAACAAGTTTTACAAATCTATTACATAGCTTTGCTTAAGGTAATATCTGCGGCAAAGGTGGGGATGTATAGATTAAAACAAGATGGCAATCTTTTTTAACTGGCTTTATTTATCCAAAAATGCTTGAAGAAAAAATCACTTACGCCCAGTATTATCAACTTTAACTAAATGCTCCTTTAACTAACTGTCATATTATCAACAGATGCAAGCATAATACATTTAATTAAATAGATTTTAAATTAGCTGCAGTATTTCTTTACAACGTATATTATGTCTATTTTTCATTGAGAGCTTAAATATTGATTTAAATCACGTTTGTAATACACCAAATTTACTTTAAAGGAGCATTTAGCGGTAAAGGAGCTTTAAATTGGTTGATAATACCGGGCATTAATCTCTGGAAATTAATAGGGTCCTATATGCTGCTTTACTAAAAAGTCTTTATAAAATAAAAACGCCATTCTTTTTCAACGAAAAATAAAAATGGATGCTTCAATTATTATAAAAACGAGTTAATTTATCACGTCTGTTCAGTTTTTAATCTAATCTTTTATTTTTTGTAAATTTCTAACCAAATCATTACTTACCATAACAACTGAAAAAAGTATAGAAACGTGTACACTGTACAATGTACACCTAATGTTTAATGAAGTATATCGAGATGAAAAAGCCAAAATTATTAAATAAATTAAACGAATACTTACAACGTAGTTCGGTTAAAATAATGTATTTGATATAAGTACACGTATACAGTCACTACAATATTATGAATATTTGGATATATGTATCTATACGTATTATGATATATTTCTATTTTCTTATCCTTCTTGACCAACGTAAGGAAATTTAAAATTATATATTGAAAGTAAATATTAATATTTTAATAAGATACTGTTCTTAAAATAGTTCAATAAAAAGAATTAATTCATATAACCATGGCCTCCAGTTCACATCCTACCACAGGTTCCTAGGCCATAATTTTCGGCAGGCTTCTACCTACTAAGAATTTTTTTGTCAATGACCAAAAAAACTCGATGAATCATCCGCCCTCTGTAGCTTCGGGCTCCTAGGTTAGAGCTCTGTCAACCTACTTCTTGTGAGGGATATGCATATAACATATTATTATAATGTTTATAAAATTAGACCAAATTTCATAATTATCTGCGATGACCAAAAGTTCGTTGAAGTAACCCACTTTAGTTTTTATAGTATTTATCATTAAAATAATTATATAAGCAGCGTATATTTGACACTGTGGTATTTATATTTTCACTTTTATTTGTATAGTTTTGCACAGAATTATACGAAATGAGAAATACTTTCTACAGTGTATTATTTATTTAACTACTTAATACATCTCTCTTGAAGAATTGTGGTCAGTCAGTAGTTCTAAAAATTTTAAACCGCATCGGATTAAAAAATTATTCGAACAACATTCTTAGTTTTTCACGTAGAATCAGATCTTTAAGAGAAAAAAAACTGAGATTGATTTTTTTAGTAACCAGATTATTTATTTAGAATTTGAGGAAATAGTATAATACTAAACATACATTAAGCTTACATTACATAAATTTGTATTAAAAATAAATAAAAAATTAACAGTTATTAACCTGGCCGGATCATTTATTCGATAATGATTGGTCTGAAAAAAAGGCAATATCTTTTCAACTATACAGGATGGTCCGGTTTGGGATACAGATATTTTAGGAGCTGATTCCCTGACTCATTGTGAGTAAGAAATTTTGCAGGAACAACCCTCTGAGTTACAGGGTAACAGTTTTCCGGTAAATAATTATTTTTATGGTAAATAATAATATTATGTAGTTATAAACAGTAATATTATGTAGTTATAAACAGTCAGGGAATCAGCTCCTAAAAAATCTGTATCCCAAACCGGACCAGCCTGTATAATCTTAGATTTCATTATTCATTACTTTTTTTCGAAAAAACATATTTTTTAGCAAAATGGTGGGTGTTTAAGGAAAACATATTCATTTTGCTAATGTATTTAAAATTTTAAATCGAATAATTGTAGCTAGAGTTATATTTCTGACCAGATCAAGAAAAGTAATTTCGAGAAAAACGCGTCTGAAATTTCAAGGACACATTTAATTTATCAAAAATTAGGATTTTTTACTTACTGAATCTTCATCAATTTTTATTATTTTATCTTGATTTTTTTTTTGATAAATATTTTGAATGCATATACTATAAGAAAATTTTATAAAAAAAAAAAATTTTATCCATCACAGATAAGCTTAATTTTCGAAATAAAAGTCAGTAACGTTTTATTCTGAACACCTGATATGATGCAATATTCATCAAACTTGTCTTCTACATTATACAAAGTGTGTCACAAGTATTAAAATAAATAGTGTACATATTTTAAGAAAACATTTTTTTCACATGTTATTTTATAAAACAACAAATAATTTTAAATATTCATTTAATTTAATGGAAATCACTTTATTTTTTCTTGAAAGTTTATAACAAAAAACATTTTCTTGTTAAAAGTAAACTTAGTTTATATAAATACCACAAAGGAACTTTTTAACGTTGTAAATTTTAGGTTTCCTTTGGAGAAGTACAAATAGCGAAAAATGAGATGAATTTTCCTTTTGCAGTTTTCAACGAAATTATTCTTAAAGTAGAACTTTCATGTTTGGGAATTCGTGCTTTGAAATTTTCTTTAAATAGGTCAGATACGTAAACAAATATGTTTGTGTTAAGATATTTGAATTGTTTATTTAAAATTGTTTACATTATTAATATTGGCATGTTTTACTTTCTTATCTTTTAGTAAAAGAATGTACATAAAGTAATTCAAAATCGAGAAATTTTCATTTTTATTTTTCTTGCATCCATTTTGACTATTTACAGAATAATGCCTGTATATCAACAAAGACGTTATGACTCAAAGCTTGCAAACACTTTCAAACAAGGCATCTTATGTCCGGTATTATAAAATTTGCAAGTTAGCTAGCACTCATAAATGAGGTTATTAATTTTGTTATAGTATCTATGGATTAGCTATGGAATTTAGAGCAGTGATACTTCAACGTATTGTAACATAGTTAGCAACTCTGACCATATAAAATATGTTTCATAATAGAACCACTGTTTTAATACCGTTGGTGTTTACATACAACACTTGCGCGAAAGTTGTCAAAGTCATCACAAAACTCCAAGAGAACTGTCATATAAGTTTGATATCTCATCTGAGAGTGCTAGCAAGTTTGCAAATTTGTTAGCCCCTTTATAATACCGGACATTAGAGTTTTTGACATATCGTTGCATGCATAGTTTGCAAGTAAAAAGTCTGGGTATGTAAAGTTATTAAAATGTTTTAACTAACCTTGAGTAAAACTGGTAAAAACCAACTTACTGCGCATGCAACTCTGTCTGTAAGTTTGATACTCCGTTTGAAAGTGTTTGCAAGCAAGCATTTTTTTTTCGGCTGTAATATCGGACATTATAAAAACAATCATTTATTGCACTTCATATTTTATCGAGTTATATATTTGTTATAAACTTATATTTAAACGTAATTCCTTTGAGTGCAAAACATTTCTTGAATTGTGTCAAACTTTTAACTTTGTGTTATTGTTGTAGTTAAACTTTCAGAATTCTATACAAATACCTACATCCATTTCCCAAGTTACTCAAATGAATGATTTGTGTTAATTTCATGAAAATAAACAAAGTGTACAGTCAATTATCAAAAGTGACGATAACCACTAATTATCGAGATAATTTTACTAAAACGTTATTATACAAGCAAAATAATTTAAACAAATGAAAAGATAGTCTCGGCACACGTACAATCTTTATCTGATATTAAATAAGGGTGGGTTATAATACCAGGTAATTCGTCTTCAGATCAAAAGTGTTTTGACGTAGAATGGTGTCTTCCCCAGCGATACTAACAATAAGTGATAGATTTGGGAACAGGAATGTAACGAAAGTATTCCACCTTTCGAAAGCTCAAAACGCCATTGATAGCCCAATTAAATACAACTGGTTTTAACCTCCCCCCTTTCTTCAACCGTTTAATACAGTAGCATAAAAAATGAAACTAATTTTCATATAATTTTTTGCATACAGTCAACTTAACAAATTTAATGTGAATATTATATATTTTCTATAATCAAAAGGGACAATAGTTGTAGTTTTACGTTGTAAGTTGCGACACAGTTGCTTCTGTGATCTTAATTCTTTTTTTTCTATTTTATATAATACAGGTTAGTCAAAAGTAAGTAGCGACCCATTTATATGCGTAGCTATTATAAAAATGTTTTATTAAAAGGAAAATTCAAGCGCTAGTATTTTATACAAGTTATGTTCAGATAAAAGCAAGTCATTAAGTAGCTTTAAGTATACACATTCATTCCTTTGATATAAAATCTGCATCCGAAAAACTTTTAAGGGAAGCTCGAGTTATCTTTTGTTAAACATAAATTTATGTATGTTTATACATTTACAAAAAAAAAATATCATCAAAACGTAAATATTTAGGATTATATTGTAAAGCGGAATGGTCTATATAGCATACGAAGAAAACTAGAAGTATATGGTATAGCATCAATAAGGGTTTTTATACCTTGAACATTACAAACGGGCAGTACCGGATTTAGACTATGTGATGGCCTATAAGCACTAATTATCTCAAGGTCCTTTTCTTTTATCAATAAATTTTTAGTTTACAAAAATAAATATTATATTTTAAAGTGAAGGATAAAATGAATCAAAGGAGAATGATTTAGTGAAGGATAAGACAAAATAAAAAACGTATAATAATCAAAATCATATTTATTTTTCGATCATACATATTTTCACCTATTTAGTAATATTATTTGAAAAAAGTTGAATTTCGTGACTTTTATTTAGCAAATTCACGAATAACATTGTCAAAATCAATCTTTCGTAGCAGATCTGATATGATAAATATATGCAATGATAAAATTTTTAAAATGTGATCCTAATATACAGATATGTACATATCATCTTTGTTATTTTTGAGTTCATAGTTAAATAAGACGAATAATGAATAGATATTAAATTGAAAAAAAAAATTATTTTTTCATTATTTTTGTAAATTTTTTTCCTGTTAAATTTGATATACCTACGTCGTATATCAAATTTAATATAGTCAGTCTGATGGGGCCCTCCGGGATCAGACGCCCTAACCAATTGCTTACTTTGCTTATTGATAAATCCGGCACTGCAAACGAGAAATATTTATGCACATAATTTAAATAAGAATCCTAGATGTCTATGTGCCCGAGACATTCAAGGAAAAGGAGAAGAATAGAATTGAAAAAAGATGCGTGTATAGGGATGTTTTAATGAGAACGTGAATACATACATAAATATTTTTTTGGGTAAAAAAGAAATTTGTATGTAATCATAAACCCGTGTTGAGGAAAATATAGGAGACGTCAATTTTATATTTCATGCAAGAAAATGAAAAAAATAATAATCCTTCTTTCAATATTTAATTAGAAGAAGGTTATTTTACATTTAAATACAAAAATTATATTTTTTTACGCATGAAATTTAATTGAAATTATGCTTATTGACCCTTTTAATTTTATGAGTAAATTTGAAATTAAAAATAAAATACCTTTTTATGGCCATTTAACGTTTTCAACATGAAAAAAAGTGAAACCTATTTGTTATGAAACATCATTTTAAACATGTTTCAATACTTAGTTCGAAATTGCAATTAGATTTTTTGATAGGTACAATGTTAGTGAAAAAAATTTATAGTCGAAATAAAAGATTTTTTGTAATGTTTTTATTTCACTTTATTTAAATGATTAAGTACTGACTATTTATTTTACACCATATAATCTAAATCAGTGGTCCCCAACCTTTTTTTTACCTAAGAGCACATTCTAAAATACCAATAATTTTTTCAAGGTGCCCACATCATAATCGCGATTTTGATATAGGCACTCAGGCGTTTCTCACACCTAAACTAAAAGAGTCAGACATATGCTCTCGCAGACTTTTTGATGGAAAATTTTGTAATCTACAAAAACGCTTAGAAACATTTTTTCATATATTTCTTGGTTCCTACGTGACTGGTAAAATATGCTATTCCTAAAACTGATACTTTGATCATTGTTTATATACCTATTGTTGAACGAATTTGTGCAATGTTTGATATATGCACAAATGTTTTTATTAGCAAATTTGCATCAACAAAATATTTTTAATTTATCTTAAGAATTAATGTAAGTGTTTTTTGTAATTGCGTACAGCCAGAAAAAGAATTAATGGTTACATAATTTGCTGGCTGTATCGGTATACGTTCAATTTGAGAGAATAAATGTAAAATGATATAATATATGTATTTATAAACAAATTTTTTTTTCAAATAAATTCGCTTATATTTCTCTAATTAGTTACTAAAAATAAAAAATAAACTACATAACATGTAATTGAAAACTTTTTTTTCACAGTCAGCGGGCCCACGTAAAACGGTCAACGGGCACAATGATACCCGCGGGCATAGGGTTGGGTATCACTGATCTAAATAGTAAACATTCAGTAAAAACTTAGCGTTTAATGATAAAAACAGGACTATTCCATTAAAGTAATTCTGTAATAAGTATAGGATCACTTGTTCAGCAAGATCGCGAGTGCTATGCTTTAATCTAACTGTGTTAACAGACAATCAGTCGCGCGTGACAGCCCGTGTCATTTATCTTTTCTCTCTTTGTCATTCTCTTGTCTCCGTTCGGCATCATTTAACTTCTGTTCGACTGGATGTTTTTTTATAAGTCGGATATATAATTTGTTTCCCGATATCCGTTCAATACATTTTGGGAAAAGGTTTTTTTATTTTTGCAACAATAAATCAAGTTTTGTTTGGGCGATGTTAATAAATTGTTTAATAAAAGAATAAAATGAAAAATAATAGTATTATTCATTGTCGTGTAAACTTAACAATTCAGATGTTAAATCGACCAACTAAATATTAATTTTATTTTAAGGACACAGATGTTACAGATGAAAATTTAATCTCAAATTTGCATTACAATTACCTACACAAGTTATAATGTAAGAGATTATTTGAATTTCTAAAAATAGATAATCTATTCAATCTATTTCAAAATCTGTGTCAACCACAAATATGGTTAGTTGTAGTTAATAGAATAAATAAAACTTTATGCTATCCGATAACAATCAAGGACGAATACATTTCTACGCAAAATGAATGAAATAAATGGTTACAAATCGGTTTCACCCGGCATTAAAGGGTTAATACCAATCATTTTATATAGATATCGTTTTTATATTAAAAACAAATTTTACGTTTATCGTACTTGAATCGATATAATCTTTATTGCCTTTGTTATTTCTTCTTTAAGCCACGTATAGAGTAAGAAAGATAATCTCTTATTACTAATTAAAACTTGGACGCAATCCAAGTAGTTTATTCGGGGTCACCAAATTAACGAATATTATTGTTTGAAAAGTTTGCTTTGATTTATAGACAATTAATTCATTAACCAGTGGTCTAATACATACATACATGTAATTGAATTTTTATAAATAAAAGATTTTTCAGTATTATTATACTACATTTTAAAAAAAAGTTTATAAAAGTTAGTTGTAGACTTGCAGGCAATGATATTCGACTGTTTTTATTTTTCGAATAAAATTATGGGAGAAACATCAAGAATTGGGACATTTACTATAGAATATAGTAAAACCATAAAATATGATGACGATAAGATGAATTTATGTCGGCTGGATTAATTCTCCTCAACAGCTCAGTGTTCTTTTTTGTAATTTTTGTGCAGTTGATTTTATTTTTTTGTAAAGTTGTTTCATAAAGGATATGATGAAATGAGAATTTGCTGATGTGCCAATCTAAGTATAAATGTCATAAAATTTTCCAAATAGCTAAAGTAATGGTAATTTCCTATTGTATTTACAAGTATTTCGTAAGTCAATACTCAAGACTCATAAAGATTTCTATCATTTTTATTATATTGTAGATCAAATGATGGACATTACATTACACAGACATGAATCTTGATTTCTGAGTATCTGTTCCATTGGCCAACATTTCATCGCAAATGACAGTGGACATTTATAGGGTTTTAGAAAAATTCCTTGAAGTGGATTTTTTTATCCAATAAGTTTCTTTCTAATGGAATTTCAAAGTTACAAGAAGTGGATCTCTCTCTTACATAAATTCTCTGTTTAAGTATGATTATTCCATTTTTTTTCAATAATTCCAGATAACCATGTTGCCAAACAGGAGACATTTTAATGCACCCTTTGTGAGAACTTTTATTACACAATTTTGCATTCAAAACAAAAATCTATAAAGTTTTCATAAAGCGTTTTATGGCTTAAGAAGTACAAAGATACCACGGGCGGTGGTATAATAATTATTTTCACTCAAATCCAACAATAAAAGTAAAATATTTAACTACGTATAACATTCCATCCATTAATTTCACAAACTTTAGGGATCGTTACTTAAAATGGGTTTATATCTGGGGTTCATAATCCTGCTTATAATCATCGACATACGTCGAAATTCACGTTATGAGTTTACGAGTATATTATATATAACATTGGAAACTTTAATGTTTGAGTATTAAAATTAATGTATGTATATGACCTGAACGTGGTCAATATTGAGAGGACTTTACGTAGTTCAGTTTAAAAAGCAGATTGTTTTAATGAAGATATAATATACGAAAGCTGGTTTTTGTAGAATCATGGTGTGGTAAATATATTTATTTATGTATTTTCTTTTTTCTTAAACTACAATTATAAATGTTGTAAGGTTTTGTATGTTTATCTTAATTCTTTATTTGCTGAAATTTAATGTTAGTTTTCAGAATACTTTCACATAAGAAATAATCAAAATTTCAATGTTGCACACGAAACGAGAGATCAAGTATGTATCATCTGGTTTTGGTTTTTGAATTTAGTGTATCGTCGCGATCTCGAATTTTATAAGTGACAGTCTCGTCTTGATTTTATCTCGTAAAATTGAAGCTATATCCTCTCGTTTTAGTTTAGTTTAAAATCGAGAAAAGTCTCGTCTCAGCATGCAGCTCTAATTTCAATAGGCCAGGTCATTTGTTTAAGAAATTCTTATTTTCAAAATTTATAAACTATCCAAAAATGATTAATTAAAAAAATATATTGAATATTATTCTATTATAAATAAAAATCATTGCATTGCACAAAGATAAAACACTAACCCAGATATTAAGCAGAAGACAACTCAGAATCGTAACGGGCCTCCTAACAGGCCACGGGTACATGAACAGTCATCTCCACACTATAGGCATAGCGCCTAACCCACAGTGCAGGAAATGCCACACAGAGGAAGAAACCTCAGAACACATCCTATGTGATTGCATAGCACTTGCAGCACTAAGGAGCAAATACCTTGGCTCCCCTTTTCTCGAGTCAAAAGATATTCAGGACATGTCGAGGAAAAGGATCCTATGCTTCGCTGAAGCAACGGACCTTTTCAACGAGTCTTAGAAACCCAGGGGAGCACAATGGGCCCTAGTGGCCTAAGTGCCGGAGCCTCGGCTCCACCCCTCTTACGAAATTCAACCCAGATATTCAAGATTACGTAATAAGTACCTACATATAATAAAACTAAAATTTCTTCTATAGATTTCTATCTAAAGTAAGTTTTTTGAGCCAGTTTGACTGTACCTTTTTTTACGCCAGTTTAAGGATGTGATTCGTGTAAGAAATAATAACAGTAATCTTGAAATCAATGGTAAAAGTTTGTCCATCCCTGTTCGAGAAACAACTGAATAAGATCTGAGAGAACACAATAGATTTATCGATAGGAAATTATGCGATTAGCGCCATTTCGGTCGTTATTGTAATATAATTATAAATTGATTTAATAGTACGCTTTCAAATTCCGCTCTATCAGATAAGTTTGAAGATTTATCGCCGAACGCAGTTCGCTTTTCTTGACCTTTATAGGTCAAATCGTTGAACTTCGTAATAAATAATTTTAGAGATAAATGTACAAGAAAATGATATATTAATATGTGGGAGGGAAATCAGTTCAAAAACAACAAACAATTTTTTTACGATATTGCAAATAATATTACAGTCAATTTGATAGTTCGATTCTCAAAGAATTAAATTAATATTCATCATATATGTATAATATAGGTAGATGTCATTGTATAGAACACTTGGTAGAAAAACGTTTTAAACATTATTTTATTTCATCTTTCTTTCATATACAACGAATTACAATTTATGAAAAATAATTAAAACTTGAACTTACATATTCATATTTTGAACTGGATTTATAAAACTTTTATAATACAATCCTATTTGATTTCTAAAGAATTATCTATATCAGTGAAGAAAAGCAAATATAACTTTTAAATTGAAAATCTCTTTGTATTTGTACAGTGACGGTACAATTTTTCATTGTAAAATTTAATAAATTATAAAATAATTTTCCCGTAATTTCGTTCGCGTCATCCTTAATATACAGGGTCCTCCAATAGTGCGTCCGGCATTCCTAGCGCACTTCCCGGAGGAGATAGAAAAAAAAGTTTGGTACATAATATTATTGGTTTGAAAAGATCAACGTCGTAAAATTATTTTCAATAATACAGGCTGTCCCATTTTTGCGCTGTAACAAAAACAAACATTTTTTTAAATGGAACCCCCTATAAATTTTTCAGTATTCCGATGTCATATTTTAACCTCCACATTATCATCTATTCATTTTTTGATTTAGTGACAGTGTTGCCAAATTATAATTTTTTTTCCGAAAAATAATCCATAAACAGGGTCAACTTTAAAAAATCGTAACGACGTCGTTTTTTTTGAAGCGATTGATTTTTTTAATAATAATATTAGTCCTGATAAAGAGTAACATTTTGATAATAACCAATTTGAATTTAGTTATACAGGGTGTCCATAAAAAAATGTCAAAATTTGCAAACTTAAAAATGATAAAACTCATTTTTTTCAAATGTGACTACACTTTTTTTATTTCGCTATTCGATGAGGTTTTTTCTCCTTTTCAATTTGTATAGGGGATGTCCTATGTCTAAACCCCATAGTTTCTCAGATATTCAATACTTATAATAAAATTAACCTTTTTATTACACTTTTATGCACCGAAGTAGGCCGTACTGATGAAAAACACATGCTGGCGAATTGATTTGAGCCTTGATGAAAATAGAAGACATTTAGAACATTTATTTTGGTCTTTTATCTTTTATGTTTTTAAAATTTTGTAACTTTTCATATATTTTTTAAATAAAAGAAATAATTTTATTCCATTAGTATTATCCGTTTAAACGATTAATTTTAATCAAATATTTCATTGATACTTAAGTACTACATTTTGTCATTTGTTTTTCATCAGCACAGCCTACTTCAGTGCATAAAAGTGTAATAAAAAGGTTAATTTTATTATAAGTATTGAATATCTGAGAAACTATGGGGTTTAGACATAGGACATCCCATATACAAATTGAAAAGGAGAAAAAACCCCATGGAATAGTGAAATAAAAAAAGGGTAGTCACATATGAAAAAAATGAGTTTTATCATTTTTAAGTTTGCAAATTTTGACATTTTTTTATGGACAGCCTGTATAACTAAATTCAAATTGGTTATTATCAAAATGTTACTCTTTATCAGGACTAATATTATTATTAAAAAAATCAATCGCTTCAAAAAAAACGACGTCGCTACGATTTTTTAAAGTTGACCCTGTTTATGGATTATTTTTCGAAAAAAAAAATTATAATTTGGCAACACTGTCACTAAATCAAAAAATGAAAAGATGATAATGTGGAGGTTAAAATATGTCATCGGAATACTGAAAAATTTATAGGGGGTTCCATTTAAAAAAATGTTTGTTTTTGTTACAGCGCAAAAATGGGACAGCCTGTATTATTGAAAATAATTTTACGACGTTGATCTTTTCAAACCAATAATATTATGTACCAAACTTTTTTTTCTATCTCCTCCGGGAAGTGCGCTAGGAATGCCGGACGCACTATTGAAGGACCCTGTATATAAAGCTCAACGTCTCTCTGTCTGTCTGTCTGTCTGTCCGTTAGTGCGCTTATCACTCGAGAACCAGTTATCCGATTTACGTGATTTTTTTTTAATTCATAGGTACATTCTCTGGCCAGGTTATAGGCTATATTTTATTACGTTAGGTAACATAACAACTAAGCAGTGACGATATTAGTAAATCAAGTCGGAAAAAAATTTACCGACGGCACGCTGTTTTGCGATACGCTGCCTAAACCGTTGAATATAGAACAAAATAATGTATTAAAGAATTGTGTAGAATCAAAAGTGCTACAATAAAGTCCGCGACACCATATGTCTAACTTTTATATTTAAGCCACAATGACTGCTTTTATGTTACAAAGAAAACATAAAATATTTGGGTAATGTTTACATGTACTTATGACCTGCAAAACTTTAATCCTTATTGAAATAAATGATTTCATCGTCATAAGTACTTAATGTAGATATAATTTGCCCTTTACAGCATCCAATTTGGTGGTATAGTTTAGGAAATAACATTAAATAAGTTTTATACGGTAAAATATTATTAATAACGCGCGAACTAAATACGCCGCTATTCGATCTCCCTCGGCTCGGCCGTTGTCATTTGACCGTCAGTTTTGTATCAATAATTAAATTTAAATTTAAGTGTTGTTTTTATTATTACAATAATAACTAATCGTGTTTGTACTTAATTTGTACTTAATGCGAGCGAAGCCGCGTGGGTACATCTAGTATATTATATAATAAGAATTTAGGTTAAGTAGGAACTGTCACTCATACAGAATAAGAAAAAGAAGAAGGTTAGGTAGGTAAAGTAAATTTCTGTTATAGTCGTACAAATGTCATTTGTACTATTTTTTTTATCTAATACATTTTTCGGGATACAATTTTCAAGATATCCTTATAATACAATCCTTGCCAAATTTCATCATGATCGATTCAGCGGCTTAACCGTGAAAAGGTAACAAACAAACAGACAGAGAGACATACTTTCATATTTATAAGTTAAGTATGGAGAAAGAATTTTGATATTAACGTTTTATGAATATTTTATGTTATTTATACATTTATAAATATACTACTACCTAATTCTTTAAAATAATGAATATATATATTTTTAATTATTTAAGCGCATATAAATGTTATTACATAATAAAATAAAGTTAACTAAAATAATATTTACTTATTAAAAAATACAAAAGTTTTAGGTCATTTGATGAAACTTGTATATTTTCTTTAAAACAATTACCAAAAAGTATTAAATCATCTAGTTTAGACTAAATCTTAAGCACTCGCAAAAATGACGCCACTGTTATCTATTTGAGTGGAAACCAGACATAATTTATAAATCTCAACACAAAATCAGCCTGTTATCTTTCTTTCTCATAGAATTTGTAAATTGATGCATAAATATGTCTGTCTCTCTTGCTCGGAACCAGCTGATTTCTGCCATCGCCCGAAGTAAAAAGAAAGTTTCATTAACTCTACATTTCATTGAATGAAATTAACTTTTTATTAAATATGTAATAAGATTAGTATGTTTGAACAAAAAACATATTTCATTATGTGATTTTAAATTTTAACATATACATTTTATATCTAATTGCCTAATCTCTTTCGTTTGCTTATACATATATTATAACAAATTAATAAAAATTAAATTAAATATTATTTAGTTCGATGTTGTTAAGAAATTAATTGAAATTTGTTAGCTTGTAAGAATTTAGAACGGGGTATCAAACTTAGATGAAAGTTCCATGACATTTTTAAATGTTATGCGCATGCAGAGTAAGTAAAAATAACAGCGATTTTATAAAAATAGTGATACATGAAAAAAATCTCGTGCGGTCAATCCTCTATTGTGTTTTAGTAAATTAAAGTTTTAAACAAAACAAATTCATAGAGGATATCGATATCGAATAATTAATATCCGTTCTTTGTAATGTCGGACATTAATAAAACATTGTTTAAAAAATAATAAGAAGTTAGTTCAATACTAAAATAATACATAATAAGAAATAATAAAATAATAAGAAGTTAGTTCAATACTAAAATAATACAAAGTGACGAATTTTTTTTCGATTTGCGAATTTGTTACAGTGGTTTTAAACCTTTTTGAGCCTGTGGCACACTTAAAATTTTCGTAAACTCTTTTCAGCACATGCTACATTAATACGAATTTTAGTCAGCTTTCTTAAATTGTCAAATATCTTCTTTTTTACTTATTCATCTATTGTTGATTTATTGGTAAAACTATTTATACCTATAATAAACGGAAACTTATGTATGTTACACCGGGTGAAAATCACTAAACTATATATGTAGTTATTTTACTTTAGTTTGGAGAGTTTGGACGTCACTATATCCTAACGTCATGCATATCGTTATTCTGTTCTGGCCTGTTTATGATATTCAAACTTTAAAGTAGATAAATTCTATTCAAAATATTAATTAAGTTAGTAAGTTAGTTTTTAGTAGTTTATCAAACTGTTTTCTATGACGTCTAGCTTATTCTATAACTAATAATATTAATTTTGTTATATAACGTAGGTAGGTATACTTAGAAACTATTGTTGAATTTTAAGATGAACGCCATCGAGTACCTACTTGTTTTACATAATATTAGATTACATGAACGCCCAGTTTATAATAGCTGTGGCTGTGGTACAAGTTCAAGATCATAGAAAACGGCAATTAATTATATATATAAAAGTAATTTTGTTAAAGATATTGCATTCAAATTGATAAATTTCTTATTTTTATATCTATCTATACGAAAATTAAAAATAACAGATTATAGTTAAAGTAATTTTTTCTCATATACATCTTTATTTTTTTTTTATTTTTAAAAACATTACGCATTACATCTATTTGACAAACCCTGCTTTTTTTCTAGCAAGCACAGAGGTAACTTCCCAAGCTCTATTTGTCTCCTTGATCCAACGATGGAAAAATGAAACCAAATAATATGCGACATTTTGGCCGATATTAAGTTATACATCCCATTAAAATAGTATTTTAAACCGCACCGCGTCGAAAGGTCTATTTGACATACCTCTACGGCAACCAAACTAAAACTACTGTCATTTTGACGAAATTGAAAGAAAACCCTTACATAGGTGACATTAGTTATCATAATAATTAAATTAAATTCAACTCAAAAAAATATCAAACGTAACTTTAATTTTAGTGGATGAAAAAAATGAAAAAACTTGCTGATAATATTTTTTTTTAAATATAGTTTTTCAGTCCTATTGTATTTGGTAGATTATATGTGCCGTTTATTTGATTTTAGCTTTACAGTGTCGATTTATGTAGTACATAAAACTATATCAGGAATATCTTAAGATGCAAAACGTTATTGCTGAATTTGTGCAACAAACAAGTTTGTTAAGAAACAAGAAACAAAATTACGCGCCTAATAGAGATCGTTTATTCTACGAAACGTTATTGGGGACGCTTAAGTGAGACGAAAGTGCAAACAATATAATCCACCAATTATGTATTGCATAATCATACCAATACAACATTCTGTTAATTCCATGTTAAATCAACTAACATATTATTTACTGAAGACGATACTGTATAGCTTTAAGAAAATATTATCATAGTTTGTTTATACAAGTATCAGGGAATTGAGTGAAAAATAACAGTTTTCATGGATCGACTAGAATTAAACTTAAAAACTATTAAACCATGTATGAAAAAACGCCTCCGCCTATAATAAAATCTGCGCAAAAAATGTAATTAAAAAAATACAATAACAAATTATTTGTAAACGAAAATACGCACGTAATTTTCCGGTTTAATTAAAAATAATTTAAAAATTGATACACACCTTCGTTTTCTAATTACAAATCTAGATTTCTGTATAAAAAAATCAAGGACACAATATTATCGATTAATTTGTTGCCCTTTTACCAGATGATAAGTGTAAAAACGCGTTTATCTAAGGCTTAAGGTATACCCTTTATGAATTAGTTCTACAACAAATAGTTTCTGCGTAACATATGAAAACAAAAACTATGAAATTATAATTTTAAAACCAGCGAAGACATTGAAAATAATAACAATTTGGTACCTATACTTTAGATATATTTTTAATTAGAATTCTGAATTTCCTATTTGAAATTGGTTGAAAATCTTTTAGGAAAAAACTCACTAATCAAGTACTCTGGTATTAGAGGTTACAAATCGTCAAAATGATAACTATTACTGCTATAATGTAATAGAACTTAACTATTGACTGGATCTTAATAAACGTCCAACTCCTGATTCAAAACACACTGTAGCTCTTAGTCAATAACTAACTACGCACTTTGACATAATTAAACTAAAACAACCACATCCGGAATACCTACAAACAATGTAGCGATACAACCAAGTGGCCGTAAAATGGTAGCACTGACTTCCTGTGTACTCGCCTCCTTTGATCTACCTCTTCACCTGTACATGTTACAGTCGGAATGTACTTCAACCTCAGTTCTTTTTAAACATACGAGTATACATGACTTTTTTGCTCTCAAACCCCGAGTAAGTTCATTACAATTTTGACACCTCACAGATAACGTGAGGTTAGCTTTTGCTCTAAAGCAAAATCTCTATAATACCTTATATTAATACATACATATATTGTTATTAAGTACAAATAAAGCTACCTTCTGTTTTTCAATTTGTATAAACATAATGTATAAAATCTGCGAATATTTAGGATTAGTACACTGTCTGGTATGTGTTTAATTTATTACACGTATGTGTGTAGGGATGAACTAACTAATTATAACTGTACCTACCTTGTTTTTGTCCGCATTACTTTGTACTCGTGAAATTTATAATTACACAGTATTTTGAATTCATGTATCACCTATACTGACCACGTTAATTAATATTTGAAAATTAACAATGTGTACATCAACGACAACAAAAATGCGTAATGTTCATCAATTTTAAACCAACATTCAGTGAAAATGAGCAAAAAATTGTATATAAACAAAGATAATTTGATTAAACAATTATTATGTACTTATAACAGTTGACACTTAATAAAAAATCATTAAGTTAAAAATACTAAAAATTATAAATAAGTAGGAAGTAGAGCATACTTAGATAAATTTTGGCGGAGAAAACGTAGCACAAAAGAGCATGTTTAATAAAAATGGACTTATTTTTTTCAATAGGACGACGGCGATATTATATAAGACGTAGGCATGCAATTATTCTTGCTTAAATGTGTAAGTATAATATTGAATATTTTGAATTTTTTATTAAAAATCTGTAGATGTAGTGTTCAATAATAATACAGTAGAGCATCGATTATCCTAACACCGATCAACCCAAACATCGGTTAACCAAAGACGCTCCAGTCGGCAAATTTTCAAAATTTACAAATGTACTCTTAATAATGAAGATGGAAGTTTGTACAGAAAAAATGGCAGAATATCAGGATTTAAACATTTCTTAAGTTTTCCGAAAAATCAGTTACCGGAACACCGCATATCCCCAATTGTTTCGGATAATCGATGCTCTACTGTAATAATGTTTTATAATTATTTAAAATGTACATAACTTTTTTTTTATAAAAAGGGGGGTTGTCTATGAAACCTGCTGGTCTCTTTAGACAGCTTGTTACATAACTTTTATTATAGATTTTTTATAACTGTTTTCTTATGAAATTGTTATTTATACATATTAATTATTATTTAATTTGCAATCATAATATAACATATATATATATATATATATATATATATATATATATATATATATATATATATATATATATATACTTACGAGTATACATAAGATTAAATAATACATGTATGTATATATTTAAAATCAAATCATCATATAAAAAAATAAGGGGGTATGTATATTTGTACATACATATGTGTGTAGTATATGCAATCTATTGCTAAATACTAATTATTATAATATATATTGGTGAATACTATGTGATTGGAATTGGAGCCTACCGTCCTTCAAACATTTATAATTATCAACCTATTTCCAATTTTTATGTCATATCGTACTAGCTGTTCATTTATTTGCAACACAACGCAAATAAATTATTAGTACCCTACAAGTAAACTGTGTCTATATAGTCACAATAAATTTATACATTTTACAATAGATCAAGATTCTAAATGAATGTGTAACCAGAGGTGTAACCAGCAGGAAGGGGACAGCTGGTTATACTATATATCCTCCATACACAATTATCTAGTAACGCCATTGAATTTTATTGTTTTTAAACGATTTTTATATTATTTAAGGCAAAACATTTAAGAAACTAAAAAAAAAAACTTGAAATTATAAAAAATCAGTAAATATTTTATTCTTCGCTTAAGAATTTCTTCTTCAACGTGTAAATCATCAATATTTAGGTTCATCATTGTCACATTTAACAAGATACGAGTATTTAGAAGTATCAAAAAAAAATTACTCGGAAACTAATGCCAGAAAAAGTGTAAAAAAATATTTATAAATATTTTGAAATGATTATCCAGTATAGTCCATACATATGCATTTTATAGGTTTGACGCGCATCTGCTTTTTTCTGTCAGACGATTATTTAGTCTTAAATAAACACAACGATTAACATTACTTCCAAAGAGACTATCTACCCAAGGTTAGTAAATGAACAGGTTGTACCATAACTTTTGACCAATCAGCGGCTGTGCAAAACGCGTCATCCTGAGGAACCTTTATATAGTAAAAAAAGTTTGACAACTATTTTTAACGTTAGAGGATTCCTCATGATGACGCGGTCTCCCCTCTCATGCCTCACCCCACCAGAGTTATGGTACAACCTGTGTAGTATTTACTAACCTTGCTATCTACCTAATTATGCGCCAAACCTACTGAGCAATGCCAAATATTTCCTAATAAGAGAAGACATACTTAACACCACTTTTAAATAGTAGAGTAGTCGCTATTAATTCTAAACCTCTCAAACGCAAAACAGTATACTCTTACCGCACATTATACAAGTGAATCAAGAGAAACATAATTTGCAGAGAGATATAATACGCTTCATGAGCCAACATCTCACCGACAGACCACACAACTTTAAGCGGTCAGTTTCGTAACCATGTTACTGGTCAGCTGGCCGACCTCTGCACATAATATGCACACTCATTCGAAAGTCCGATCTTTTACATAACTGAAACAATGACTCGTGTGTCAGTCCCCTCTACTTTCCACTATACCGACTGCATAATACGCGAATCTGTGTCAAGTCTTCGCGATGCGTATTTGTTATTGTTGACGCATCATGCGACTTCCGAAATGTTGACGGATATGTGCTTAGTGGATAAAGGTTTTGTTGACCAAGTTGAATGTAAGAATTACTAAAGGCACGAGTTTATATTATTATAATTGTGGTTTCATACCATTGGTAAGGGTTTCAAAATTGTTAGTTTCCTGGCTTATAAGCTCTGGAATTAATAGATTTTATAAACTCTGAAAGGAATTTGTGCTGGAACTAATAATTATATTAAAACTAATAATTAATATCTGTAAATAAGAATTCCAGGCTTATAAACGTTTGATTCAATTATTTATGGAACAAATAGGTTTACTATCTAAAACCAAAGTATTTGGCATTGTAGATACAATTAATCTAATATGCGGAATTTGAGAGCATATAGATTTACAACGTTCCAGGGACATTTAATCTGGAGTTAATAGAATCGTTTTTTCAATCATTATTAAGCTAGGAAACTACTTTCCAACAAGAATTTCCTTCGGAATTATGTTCTATATTAGTTCAAAAGTTTATTAGCCAGGAGACTAATAGATTTTTTAAATTCCGGAATTAATTTCCTTCAGAGTTAATAGTTTCTATTCATTTCGGAGTTTTTAAGCCAGGGAGTTATAAGTTCCAGAAGGAATATGTAGGATCAGCTCCGAAGTTAATTCCAGAACTAATTACAGATATATACCCGAGTTAATTCTGGAACGGGTGTATTAGTATGGTTCCGTATAGGTATACTTTTCGTTATTTTAATTTTTAAATGGTTTTTCGTAACTTCCTCAAAAATTTAAATGAACTGTTGGCCTTATTGTTAGTATTTGTCGGTTGTAGTATTACCAAAGTCATGTTACAATGTATATTTTCAATTTTTTTAGCCAGTAATTATGGGGGGAGGGGGAGTATAAAATTATTTTTATGGTCCCCTTATATTACTGATTAAGACCAAGATTTTGACCCATATAATGTATCATTTAGATTTTAGCTCCATGATGCTACCCGTATTCCATCTATTTTTAGGTGTCATATTTTTGCATGTTTAGGTAAAATTTAAAGATAGACGAACGGACAACAAAGTGAGATTAATAGAATTCTGGTCTAGACTTATATGGAACTCTAAAAAGGTACCCAATAATGTACAACAAAAATAATATTATATAGAGTGCGATTGCGTTGAAAATAATCATGTTTTATTTGAACAATATTTTATAGACTATGCTCGTATGAAACTAAATTGACACATAATACGAAAGAATCTGGAACAACAAACTAAAAGAGCTTTTGTCTACAATAAAGAAATAAATAACCGCATAGAAATTTACAATAAATTATAAATAAAACTTATTAAAGATATTACAATTTATTAAAGGAACATCGCATTATATTAGAAGATCGAATCAAGAATTAAATAATAAATATTCTTTATTCTTTTCTATGTTTGTAATATTTATCTTGTATTATTTATAGGGGACAATCAAGTCTTACGTAAGCTGGCATAGGGGGTGAGGGTTATATTTGAGTAAGAAGGAGGCCAAAAATCTTACGTAATAATAATTAAAAACTACAAAACAATTAATATTTTTGAAATATATATTATTTAAAATTAAGTGGGAGTCTAAATTTATTTTATTTTTTAATTACAAAGGAGGGGGGGGGGTATGAAATCAACGGAATTTTATTTACGTACTACTTGATTTAATCTGAAATAATATACAAAAAGGTTGTAGGTTCTGAAATTTTTTATGCGATTTTTTTACTTTCAGTTCCAAATTTTCATGATTGTTTTTTTTCGTGGAACCAATTTATTGCGTAGTAAATGAATTTTATAATACTCATAAAAAGTAAACATGCGTAGTACAATTAAACGCAATTTTATGGTAGTTTTTTTTTAATTCAACATGTCTTCCAATTTTACTGGTCTACATTTTTTATGTACACTATACATATTAGATCGGATATGAAATCTTGATAACACACCTACGAGTACGTTAAACTTCCAAACCAATTGTCAATTAATTCTAAAAGCTATTCTATTATTGCCAAGGTTAGATAGAAAATAAATTATAAAATATGCTTTTGATTTGAATTTTCTGTAACCAGAGCTATACTCGTAAGGCTTCTTTTAATTATTGTTTTTCGTTTTTAAATGTTTAGGTATATGTGATATTCGATCGGAACATTGCAAAATTATGAACAATGAATTCAAATATATAAATGTAAGTTTAAGAATCTTTCGAAGGAAAAGTATCAACTGATTTCTATGCATTTTTTTAAATATCAATGTAGATTTCCTTGACTTATGTTAGTTATTTTTTAATTCTTATCTTTTTTGTATTTGTGTTAATATTTTTAAGACAAATTAAAGTTTGGTGCATGAAATAAAACTAATTTTTTTTAGATTTAATTAAAAGTAGGTTTATTTTATAGAAAATGACATGAAAAGTTTAAAATATCAAACCGCAGATCTGTATCTTAAATTGTTCTCAAGATGTGGACTTTCAAAGTTTGTTTTTTCAAAAATTTGGAGAAAAATGGTCGTAAATTTTAAACGTTTGGTCGGATTTGATTTTTGTCCACAGATTTGAAATCAGCGTGCCAAAATCTATATAATTACATATATAACACTAAAAAATTTGACAATAAATATTTGGACAAAAATCGTCATTTTTTTTAAGGTATACCCCTTGGAAAAATTTCAATTTTCAGCAAAAAATATATTTTTCTATTTTAAAGTATTGTACATGTTATTATATTATAGATTTTGACACGCTGATTCCAAATCCGTCAACAAAAATCAAATCCGACCTCACGTTCAAAAGTTACAGCCATTTTTCCCCAAAATTTTGAAAAAACTAAAACCAAGAGGCCATATCTCGAGAACATTATAGCCCGAGAGCCGGGAAATTAAATATCCTATGGATAAGACACATGAACGACTTTATTTGAGTAAGTAATACTACCACAGACCTAAAGGGAGCCACCTTTGGAATTGATAAATTTTGCCCACATGATAAAATATGATGTCACTGCCGGTTATGATTTTAAATGTTTTCTTATGTCATAAGATACATCAATGTTATTTATACCAAAATGAAGGTTTTGTTGTGCTAAATACAAGTATATAGGGGTGCCAGGCCTAATTAAATCGCAACTCTTTGGCTACCTTCATTAAAGTTTTTTTTCTAAAGTTTTCTTAAGTCATCGAACACATCGATGATTTTTTTTATATACATAGGTATATTTATCAATGTAATTTTAATGTCATACATACAATCGTATTTAGTTAAATGCTATGACTCCCATAGAAAAATATACATATTGTTATTTATTATACGTAGTAAAAACATAGTGCAGAATTTTTTTTTTGTAATTAGATATATCTATATCTATAAAAGAGTTTGTCCTTAACCATTCACTCACTCACTCACTCATATATCAACGTACAGCCCAAACCCCTGGACCTAGAAACGTGAAATTTCGTAGGTGCCGTCCTTTTATGATGTAAGCACCCACTAAGAAAGGATTTTTTGAAATTCAACCCCTACGGGGTTAAAACGGGGTATCAAAGTTTGTATAAAATTTTTTTTTTGTACGTATTTAATTGAAACTTATCATAAATACTCAATATTTATACTACAATATAAATTATGAAACAGTTATTTCAGCAATTCCAAAAATTTAACCTCTAAGGTGTTAGAGGGGTGGAAAAATTTGTAAGATATTTTTTTTGTATTCACCGAATGAAACACGGCATAAGTATGTAGGTACTCTACAAAACAGATAGCATTTACGAAAATTCAACCCCTATGGGAATGGTGGGGGGGGGGGTAAAATTTTGGTATATTTATATATTCATAACTGTTTATGATTTTAAGGTAAATTTGGACAAATTAATATTCAATTAAAAACGAAAGCTCGACATTCAACCCCTAACAGCATTGGATGAGGACGGGGATAGTTTTAGATATGTTTATCTGTATACCTGCTTAAGTTATTAAGGTAAATTCGGGCAAAATAGTCATATATTAAAATAAAAATTTCGACATTCCACTCATAATGGCAGGAGTAGACAGGGTGTGTGGTTTTGATATGTTTATCTGCATAACTGCTTAAGTTATCATGGTGGAGTCGGGAAAAATAATTTGCAATAAAACAAATTCGATATTCAACCTCTAATGGTCGGGAGTAGACAGGGGTTGGGTTTTTGCTATTTTTAACTAAGATCCGAGATGTTTACGATTTTTTGTAGGTAATGAATAAAAAACAATATAAAAAATTTAATGTCATCCTCTCGAAATTTACGCGAGCGAAGCCGCGGGATGCCGCTAGTGTATAATATAATGCCAGGTTCTGTTGATATTACAACACCAAATTTACACATATGCTTAAGCTAAATGACAGTTAGTTAAAAGGGCACTTATTGCTAGTTAAACTCAGTAATACCCGGCATCAAACTAATATTTAACAAAAATTCCGATACTTCTCTAACACGTATTTTTTGTCATTATTATTTAAATTCACTTTATCCTTTACTAACCAACAATTAAAATGATGTAAAACAATATAATGAAAGAAATATGTACGAATGTTATACATTATGGTTTAAAGACCATATAACTCATTTTACAACATAATAAAATTTGTAAATTCATTGTATACTGTTTAAAACTAAATATGTGGCTTTTATTTTTTCATTGGGTGTACTAACAATAGAATAATTTTTGCAGTTAATAAAAGCGAAGCACGAACTAATTACTCAATATAATTTTACTTTGAACTCAAAAAGCCTACCCTTTTGGTCATCTAATAAAATGGGAGTAGCAAACTATGCCCTGAATGTGTTTTTTTTTCATCACCAGGATTGCCAATTAAAATTTAAAATTTAACTACAGCCGTATTTAGCTATAGGGGTTATAGTTAGAATGAACGGATATCTGATATTTTTTTGCCAAAAACGAGTACACTGATCTCCAACATAGAACGAGTTTTGAAAAATAAAAACGCCTATGGGGCTTATTCTAACACAAGAGCGTAGATAAACATTATTATAAACTTTTAATTTTAGTATTCGGTAGCCCAATTTATTTAGTTTGACTTTTAGTGTAAGTCAACTAGTCAAATGAATTGAGTGTTCAAATCGGAAAAGGTTAACAAAAATTATTTGTTGACGCTTATAATATGGAAAACTAAATATTACGTTAATTAATTTTGTCCGAAAAATAAAAATATAATACCTTCTATATGTTATTCCGATAATCGTATTAAATTTAAAAGTACTTTCAATAATATCAAATATTCATTTTTACATATTTTATTTATATTTTCAGCCAATAAAATTAACAGCGCAGTTCAGATACATGATTATAATCAGAGATAATAAATTTAAATTAAAATATCAATCATTCAATACAAACAACCACCACAATAACATATAACTTCCCCCTTTGCTTTGTTTGTTTCCCTTTAATTGCCACTCACTGTCCTTCACTCATCTTTGTTATATACGTCCATGATAGCATAAATAACAAAATGTCCTAAATATACAAACCAGACTGGTTCTATTTTGAAAAGCAAAAAACATATTTATTACAATATTATTTTCATGGCCATTGTCAAGTATATTTTTGCAGTTTGAAATAAAATGTTATCAGATTCCTAAAATAGACATAACTTTTATATTAATGTACTGCGGCTCATTTGCAAATTCCCTCCTCCCTCCATTGTATTCGTTTTTATAAAAAAAATATATAATTTATAAAATCTAATACCATTTTCACTCCAAATGAACGTTAGTAAAATAAACTGCCTTGGTCGGCACGAAACTTTTTTATAGATCATGACACCGAAGTATTATTAATATGTAATTACTTTTATAATTTAATAATTGCTTTTAAAATTTTTTACTTACAAAATGATTTTCAGTGAATAAAATTGATACATTCTATTTAATATTGACATTAAATATTAAACGAAATCAATTTAGATTAGTGATAGTTGTATTAACATGTATTTATTTTCCTAGATTTCAATTTTGACAGTTCTAAAAATAAATTCCAAAATTTTCATAGATAACTAGATTTTTTGTATTATAACATCATTTTTAACATAAAACTAATATTATTCATTTTTTGTTCAATTCATAAGATACAAAAAAAAAGAATAGAACATAAATTATAGAAAATAATATTCTCTACAACTTGTATCTCAAATATTTTTTTCTAATACCTACCGTTTAAAAAATAAATCGAAAAATTTAAATTTTTTAGAAAATCGATTATTTCCTAAACCAAATTTTTGGGGGGAAAATGAATAGAACATAAATTATAGATAAAAGTTCCTTCAACAACTTTAATCTGAAACATTTTTTTCTACTGCCCACCGTTAAAAAATAATTCGAAAAGTTCAAAAATTGACACCAGTAAACATCCGTTTCCGGTTTAGTGATGGTTTTTTAAAATAGGAGGTGCACATCTAGAGTATACAAGAACCTTAAGTTTAAAATTCCACGTTCGTAAGTATTACAGTTTTGGCTGTAGAGCGTTCACAGACATACAGACAGACAGACACACACACAGACAGACACACAGACGTCATTGAGTTAATGGTTGTATATGATTCAGGGACGCTCAAAACGTGTAATTCCGTTAAAATCTCGAGTTCGAATTTTTTCGTGATCACTATACTTTATTTATACATTACATTTCATGTATGTATAAAAAAGTAAAAACAGTATTTAGTCCTTAATTACTAAATTCATTTACGCAGATGACCCTATTTAATAAAAAATATTTGACATCTTTTTTCACTTGTTAATGGTTGAATTACAGAAAATCTCCTTTAAGTGGGTACTCATAAAATGATAGATATACATAGATTTAGTTATAAATATATAAATTCATTAATAGAAATTCAATCTTCAAAAATACACTAAAAATAAAATGTTCATAGTAACTCCTACTATTAATGTAGATATACATACAAATTACCCCCTCCCCCCTCTTTTTCATACAAACACACACTCACTTATTATACTCGAAAATAGTAATTGAAATTTATAGAGGTGAAATAATACCCCAGAAATAACGAACGCTCGTACGTTAGGACGTAACACCAAATCCAATTAAATTTCTTCGTTAATCTATAAAAATAATTTTACTATAATATTTATAGTTTCGTTGTAACATTTTCCGTTCTAATTACTTTATGATATAATAGGCGTACGAAAGTTAAAACAAAAGAAAGCAACATTCTAAAAATAGTCACGTTTTTTATTATACTTTTTTTTACGTCTGTAACCTTAAAAAACTGTCTATAGTATTAATAATAGTACATTTATGGCATATCCGACAAGAAATCATGTTCCAATAGGTCAAATAGTATTTTATTAAACTTGCTAAGAATTTGCTCTAGAGCAAAAAATATATCTGCAGAGTATTCAGTATAAATGGCAGCCCACACTGTTAGTTCTAATTAATGGTATTATAACCTTCATGCATGCGCGTTAAGTAGAAATCAGCGATCTTAAGGCTGGTCTACACGTAGACACTTAGTGTCGACATTTGTGTCTAGATAAATGTCGTTACTTTCCACATGTAGACATTTTTTCAACTCTACACCTTTTTCAATTGTATTTCAGAAAGCATCAATTGTATTTCAGAAAGCGTCAATTGAATTTCAGATTAGTCAATTGTATTTAAGAAAGCATCAATTGTAATTCAGATTAGTCAATTGTATTTCAGAAAGCATCAATTGTATTTCAGAAAGCGTCAATTGTTTTTCAGATAGCATCAATTGTATTTCAGAATTTGGAAATTGTGAGTAATAATACTGTATAACTGAAAAAAAGAACTTAAAGGGTTAAAATTTTCTGTTAAATGTTAGATCGTTAGGTCTCATAACATTTTAATAATTATTTTAATAAATAATTTTCTTTTTGAATTATCACTGAATTTTTCTGTTCCTCAGAAATTTTTCACGCTCGCCAATTTTTTGGGAGGAGGGGGGGGGTCAAAAAAATTCGCTCAGGGCGCCAAAATAAAAAGACCGGCTCTGAGTATACGTACTTCAACAATGAGCGATATGCCAGTAGGGTGCAAATTTCATAGTTGTTAAATATTTATTTATATAATATAATATAATATTATAATAATATACTACTTTAATAATGTAAATACTAAAAATTTTGAAAAAATTCTGAACTACAGTTGATACTTTCTGAAATACAATTGACGCTTTCTGAAATTCAATTGATGCTTTCTGAAATTCAACTGATGCTTTCTGAAATACAATTGACTAATCTGAAATTCAATTGATGCTTTCTGAAATACAATTGACTATTCTGAAATACAATTGATGCTTTCTGAAATACAATTGGAAAAGGTGTAGACTTTAAATCATTGGTGACAAGTCTACATCATAAAATACATCTCATTTATATTATTAAACATTTATTACCACTGTTCTCAAATCCCGAATAAATTCATAACGATTTGATACCTCATAGATAGCGTTAGCTCAGCTTTTGCTCTAAAACAAAATTCTTTATGGTATCCAACATATGAAAAATATTTTCTACATAAGCTGATATATGTATAGGTCTAAAGTAAGGCCATATATACTGCAGCAGAATAACGGGGAGGGGGGAGACAATGGGAGATTCTTCCCCTCATCGATCGTCATGTAATAAAAATACCTTTTACTTCATATTTATATTAGATATTAAATTACAGATAAGTACTTTATGTACCTATACTCCTATACTTACATAATAATATATTCATCACAGCAGTGAATGTGAATTTTTATAACATTTTACATTTCTTTCTATTAGCCAAAGCTTGGGTAAAACCGTCACGTATAAATTTCATACTACCTGTCATCATGGCGTGTTCTCTGGCTATTCATTTCAATTTATACGAAGCACGAAAGTGTATCAGCAACGGGCTTGTATCAAGAACTATTTTTGTTAAAGGACGAGGAAGTAATAAGTCGTTTGGAAACTCTTGTAGAAAATTAACATCGTTTTAAATATACGTTCATCTCTTATTATCAATTAGTACGTATATCTACTGTATATTTATGTAATAAATTAACAGGATTATTAGTTTTCAGTATTATTGTAATTAAAAATTCCGAATCCATAAAATTGAAACATAAATATTAATTACAGATATGCAATGCTGACCCCCTTATTTTTTTACGTAAGGTTTGCTATTTTTTACTTGTAAATATAAGATTGGTTGCAATTTACAATAGAAAACATGAGTTTTAGTTTCTTTTTTTGTTTGAGGAAAAACCGGATAAAAGTAAAAGTAAATTAACTTATTCATACACTTTTCTATGACTTATTCTATGAATATTTCTATGTAACTTTTCTATGAAATATTTAAAATTGTTTTAATACCAACGTATTTTATCCTCCCTACCTTCTTTAACCTAAGGGTTCAATTTCACGAACGCCTTTCCCCCAAAAAGCTTTACGTAGGTAGAATTTATCAAAATCGGTTCAGTCGTATTTGAACTAGAAAATTCATACCTACATAAATTAAATTAATAATATTTGGATTCTCCTTTTTGTCGACGTGCTAGTTTTATTACTAGAAATCTTGATTATTGAAATACTTTGGCAGAAAAAAAACGAATCAATATTTCATATCTTTATCAATAATTTGAAGAAGAGAAAATGTGTACTATTTAATTTTGATGATCCCTTTTTGACTTTTATCGATTTGTACAGCCAATAAATTAACAGAAGCGTATTACCAGATAAGAAAGGAAATTGCCCTAATGTTTTTTTTAAACCAAAGTTTCGTAGGCTAGTGGCTACAGAATGACTCATTTAAAAACCAAATCCCTGTGGCTTGTTATATTTTCATGGGGTTCCAGACAAATTTGAATTTTGGAATTCAGACATTTATTTTTCGGAAGGGATTTTTGGGGAGAAGGTTTTTTTTATGAGTTATTGTTTACGAAAACTGTCAAAAAATTCAAAACCGGCACACAGATCTTCCCTGGATTCAACAGTGGTTATACAAACATATATATATATATATATATATATATATATATATATATATATATATATATATATATATATATATATATATATATATATATATATAATAAATAAATAAAAAATCACAGTTATAAAAAAAATATTCAAAAAAATGTTGCAAGAACAAAACTGTATTATATCTTAACATCGGTAACTTGGAGTCCCCAGATGACGTCAAATTTAAATTTCGATATTATTACTTCAATAATGAGTCTATACAATATTAGTTTTCTATCAATGAATTACTAAATAAAACGGATAATAGAAATCAGATGTTTTCAATTCATCAATGATCGTTCAATATACAGAAACAGATGTATGTAACCTTATTTGTGAGTGTGTATGTATGGTGTGTGTGACGTGTGTTTCCCTACTGCAGTTGTAAGAATAGTTCTGCGCCATCAACTTTCTCTACACGAGGTCGACAAGTCTGAAGTGTACACGAACACGAGAAAGGCTTTCTTTTTTACCTTTTTCCTTCAATCGTTTTGTACATACATGGTTAATGTACACCATGTGCCAAAATAATTGATACCAGATAAAATTTAGTTCACGGTCATTTTGACAGTTTTATTATGTAACTTTTCATTCCTTTTTCATAATTCTAATTTACTCAATCCGTTCATAAGTAACGTACCTTTAATTGATTTGATTTTTGTATAACAATTTATTGAAACAAATTATCAAAGTTTGGTCAAAAGTTCAAAAGTATAATTATTTTAATAAAAATATTTTTCAAATAAATTGGCAGGCAAATCGAGAAAGTGAAAAAATGTAGTCTAGTTTTTGTTATTAAGTAATAAAAAATTGCCCAATATTTTTTTCCAAAAGTAAATTATTTTAAAAATACGTTATTAATTTTTTTGCTTTACTTTTATAATATTTTTCTATAGTCTGTTTCATTTAAGTTTGCAATGGTTTCCTGGTGATTTGACGGTATAAATCGTGAATAGTACCGTCAAATCTTCCGGCAACTACTGCATACCTAAAAGAAACAGAGTATAGGTAAGTAATCTGAAAATAATTTCCGGAAAATAAAATATTACACATATTTTTTTGTAAAAATATTAATTCAGTTTTTTTTCTATTAAAAGTAATAAACGTAACATTACAAAATTTACTCACTACATTTTATTTACATAAATAAGAATTATCACTTAACAAATACTTAATGTTCAGTAGAAACGTTTTAAATAAAACTACAATTCAAAAAGCTTTCATTACCTTATGGTTTATATGATTTATTATAAAAATCACGGAATATTTATCTGAAACATTATACTGCATTTACGGTACTATGTAAAAAATATTTCACAAAATATCTAAATTAAAAAAACAAAACATTTTTTAATAACAAAAACATCATTTTCTAACATTTTAATTTTGTATATTGAGAAGTATAAGATATTTTCTAGAAATTAGGTAAAAATTATTAATATACGTATAGTTAACATATGATGAAATCGTATTAACGTTACTAATGTAAATGTCATAAAATTGCATTAGGTTTAATAGTAGATAATTAAAATACATAAATCACAATTAAACAGGATAACATATGCATACACACATACATTATATAACACAAAAGCTAATTAAATACAGTCAGTACTAGAACACTAGAACATTTTGGTCTAATTTAAAATTAAAATATTTACATTAAAATTACTTAAAATATATATAAACAGCCATTAAATTATTTATAAATATATTTACTAATGATATATATAAATTATTTATAATCAATTACTCATTTAAATGAGTATGTACCTACTACTATACCTGTATAGAATGAAATATGTTGATTTAAATTTTAAATAATCCCCACTTACTCATGTCAGCCTATTAAAATAAAGCTTTTGTATAGGACAATAAAATTTCAGGTTCGGATAATTCAAAATACATTAAAAACTCATTATAATGTACAAGGTATGATAATGAACATAAATAAACTTGAATGAGGATTTTAACATTATTTGCCATTGATCTAATCATTAGCTACGTAATATTTAAAAGCAAAAATTTAGAACTAGTAACGTTTGAAGATTAATTTAAAATTTCATTTGAAAAATAACAATGTATTACAAAAAACATAGATACATTTTTACTATACTGGATATTTAATTATATTTTTGTTTTCATTGCCTACTCAGATCATATACATGGACACTATTATGCACTAATGTATCAACCTTAATTTCAAAATATCATTGTGATGCTCGCAAAAATAAATACATTCGTGAGTTTATGACATTTACTTTTATTATTGTTTAGTTAGATATAACTTATATTAGATATAACCAATAAATTTTTAATTTATTTAGAACCGCAAAGACTTTTTTTGCAGTAAATGTTTTTCTTAAATTATAATTTAAATATTAATTTTATAGCTATGAGCATAGGTGGGCATTAACTCGTTAATCCGTTAATCGTTAATTAACGAAGTTAACAGAATGCTTATCGGATTAACTTTTAAGTTAACTCAAAAAAATGTTAACGTTTTTGTTAACTTCCGTTAACTTTAGTCCGTTACATTGGTTGTTTGATGACAAATACATAAGAAAGTTGTCGAAAAAGCAAAAAAACATTTTGAATGGTTAACTTTTAACGATTAACTTTAACTTCCGTTACATTTTCGGAATTTAAACACTTTAACGATTAACGAAGTTAACTTTTTTATTAACGAATTCGGTTAACTGTGCCCACCTATGGCTATGAGCTATTTTTTATAATAGTGTAAAATTCATTTTAAATGTAAATGCATTCATAACTAAAAAATGCTATTTTTGTATGTTGATATATTACTGCATAACAATATCCACATATGGTCAAGTATGTTCATAAATCGAACATATCCAATCTAAGTCCTTAAGTTAGGTTATTTAGGTATACTTAAATTTTAAATATTCATAGCAATAACAGTAGGTATAAATATTACATTCATTATTAAAATGTAATGCCCTGTACTACAGTGTTTTGTATGGATATAATTGTACAATGTATTTTGCTTGATAATATATTTTTAATCCAGGCCTGAAAGTTCCAACTCCTTTATTAAAGTTTTAATTAATTAATAACGCGTTCATCATTAAAATTGTATATCTATTAGCAAAGTGCTTTTAATTGATGAACATGTAAATGACTACAGTAAACTAATGTGTAATTAAATATTGTAAAATATATAGGAACTGTCTCCTATGCCGGCGCCGGCAACGTGAATATAATGTGAATCGTTGCCGGCACTCGTTTATGTCACAGGTATCTGGGTTTCCGAATTTTATATTTGATTATTATTTATTGTGTTTTGTTTTTTGTAAACAAATTTGAATAAAATTTTCTTTTGAATAAAGACGACGTACATTGACGTACATTTTCTACTGAAAATTAACTAGAATTCTAATAATTTCGAGGTAAGTGAATTTAAAATTTAAAATAAGAAATTCAGTACCTATATTCACGTTATGATTTATTTGTAGATGTTAAAAATTGGAAATAGATTCAATAGCTTTGAACATCTCAATTTAAAGCTTAAGGAATATGAGCAATTGGTTTTTTACAATTAGTGGATACGAGACAGCAGAACATTAAAAATTCAATCTCGTAGATTTCCAGATAGTGTAGCAGCACATGTTTGGGTTGATATGGAGAATAGGGGTACAAGCTGTCACTACTGTCAAAAATTTCGTACTTTGAATAGAGTTGACACCCCGTAAGACCAGATTCATTTATTCAAAAATGTAATTTGACGTTTATTGATGTTATATCTATGTAATTCAAATTATTTTTTGTATTTTTATATTAAATTCATAAAATGTTGAAAAGAAGTATATTTTTAATTTATTTGCATATTATTTTAGATCATTTAAAATAAAAATTAAAACATAATAGTACGTGTCTTTGAAAGAAGGTGTATATGGGGCGAAGCCTCAAACATAATAGTAAACACAACATTCTAACTCAACAATTATAATTACTATTCTGTTTTTTAAGGAATTTAGGAGGCATAAGATATAATTCAATTGATATAATGTTCATATAGAGAGGTGTGGTAACAACCGTCTAATTAATATACTATCATTAAATATTAATAAAAAATTACAAATATCATTTTTTATTTAATTATATTACTCATTGAATGCTAACAAAATTAGAGAATCTAGAAAAAAAATATTAATGAAGGTTTTTATTCCTTCAATACACAACAGTAGGTAAGTACACATGTACCTCATTAAATATAAATTCGAAAATTTCATTATTTGTAAAGTCATCTAGCGGCAAAAATTCATATCAACTGCCGGCAACGTGAATTGTTGCCGGCGCCGGCAACGTAGTACGTCCCAAATATATATGTACAGTAAAACATCTACAAACCGACCAGCTATGGTTATAGAAGTTGGTAAATAATATTTAAAAAAGTGAACGTATGTACTTGTGTACATGAAGTTATCTTTCATTGATACGATTGATAAATAACTGTTGAGATTGGCAGTGACATCTAGAGAGCAAATGCAAAACCAATAATTTCAAACAACAATTGTTACCGACTATCATAACAGAAATATGTATAACTTAACTTCATTGTTTTGTTTTCGTCGCATGTTGTGCTCTCCATTGCACTTCGTTTAGTATTACAAAAATTTAACCCTGAAGCAGTATAACATAGTAGTACATATTCTTTGTTTAAAATTAATATTTTAACTGTATTATCGCTTAATACTATATTTAAAATAAAATTACGTCTTAAAAACTACTTCGGAAGGAATTTTACACTTAAAACAATAAGGTGATCTTATAAAGTACCTTAAATAAAAAAATCATATTATTTAATAAAATTATAAATTCATTAAACTTAAATTCGCAAGAAATATATGACATACACACTAATAACATATTGTTAAAAAATAACTATTCGTTGCTAACCTAACTACCTATTCTATAATATATATATCATAATTGATTGTGTTAAAGCAGAGTACAATATTATATTTATTATTTATCAAAAAAATTAACATTTTTTCTATTTATCACATCCCCTTATATTACAACAAGTTATATTATTGATAAAGAAACATTTCATTTAATAGTTCGTAAAATACTGGTGGGTACATTATTACGTATGCAAATATATGTACAATTTACACGATTGACAATAATTAAATATAGGTAACTATAACTATGCAACAATCAGTAGTCATTGCTATAAGAGCGCATAAATTAATAAGACAAAAAATTGACATGGAATCCAAAAAAGGCACTATGTTAAATCAAGATAATTGATGGGATGCCTATTATCTTGCCTACTTGTTGCATGTGACGCATTTTGTTGCCATTGCATTACCAAAATTTCACCCTGGAAGCGCCTAAAGAAGAATAACTTCAAAATCATAATATTAAAATTTACGTACGTCGCTTCATATAAAACTATGTGTTAATAATAAAACAAAGAAAAAGAGAATGAACATTCTGTAGTACTTGATACTTTACTCTGCTTTTTCACCAACCAATTCTAGTGAGCATTGTTATTTATTTTTGATATGTAATACTTCGTTCAGTTCTTTTTACGATATCCATTCATCATTACTTTCAGGAGCTGCACAATTGGTGCTTCAAACGCCAGACTTATTACAAAGGATATTATCAAAGAAATAAAAACATTTCCAAAAAATATGGTTACCTAAAAACAGAATAACAAATATAAGTAAATTAAATAGTACCATACTTTAATAATTTTCAAATACTCACAACTAAATAACTATGAATATGAACAGGGCCATCTAATTTTGCTTTGGTTACGGCCATTATCATTGGATGTACTAAATATGCACAATAAGTCAATCTACTCAATGGAAATAAGCCTTTCCAAGATAACAGTGATGTTATAGGTCCTCCATGTCCTGTAGCACAAGCTATAGTCAACCAGGATAATGCTAGACCCCAAGCTGTATGCCCTAGTGATACCTAAAAACGAAATAAGATCTATAAATCCACATTTGTAATAATAGAAACAATTCCATTTTACCTTAACTATATTTAAAAAGAAAACGATTCAATATAAATTTTAATATAATACGTGCAAGATAAGAGAGCTGTGATTACTATTTCGCAAAAAAAGTTCATCAGAAAATACGCTCTTCTTTTAAATGAATATATTTATTAACATATTTTACTTACACTAAATTAATTTTATAAAACATAAAATTTTAGTTCTCTATTCCAATTATGCGACAGTTAAAAAGATTTATGTACATATTAACTAAAGATAACTGAGAATTGAGCTTACATTTTGTGTAGAAATATTTTTTATTATTTGATAGAAAAGCGTTAGTGGATTAATATATAAATAATTGATAGTAACCAAGGATTCATTAATTCTTAAAAGATATACAGAATGATTTACAATCTGTGTTAAAAAATAATAGTAGATCGAAGACGTTATTTTCAGCAAAAAACTTTATATAGTATGTTCCAGAAATTTTCGTGAGAGATCTACAACCCTCCAAAAATGATTAGTTTTTACTTAATATCTGGAGAACCAATTGTATTAAAGTTTCAAAATTTTATAAATTTTTTATTATCCTTCACGAAGAAAAGTTTTTTTTAAAGAACATTCTCGATTTACTGTTGTTTTTTTTTTACTTTTATTATTAACCATCCTTTATATACAATTCAAACTAGAGCATATAATATTATATTATTATAAGAAAAACAATCATTTAAAATAAAACATACTGAAGCCTGTATAAAAATGACTAACTATATGTAATTGATAATTTTACCAGCTATCTAAAAAATATATCACTTACATAAACCGATGACGTGGGAACATTCAGTCCATCCGTCCCCAATCCATAGACCAAACTACACAAACAGGACAACGATATAACCCAACCAGTAACGCACCAAGCGTGTGGTATTTTCAGTTTCCCATCCAACTTTGACAGAATCCAGCCTGTCGCCATTCCGACGAGATAAGGCCCGATTCTTGACCACGGTTTATCGTAAAGCTGATCGAATAAGGCAAACGGTTCCTCTACCCTGGCTCGATATTCGTAAATATATGCAATTGAAAATGTTGTCACCCAAGAACTGACCAGAATTAGGAAAAATGAGACAGATGCTACTCTAAAATGTCTGAAATTAATAATATAATCATGTTTAATAATTAATGATACTTATTCAAGTAATTTTTATAGTCCAAGATCTGATAACATATTTTTTTACCCCATATGAGCAGAAACATAAACTCTCAACCCTCACAATCGGGGATAAAAAGTTTACCTAATGAACAGCTAGACGGGGTAAAAAATATGCCACCAATTCATGGACTGTTATAATTAACTACATAGAAATTTAACATTAAAGACTTGTAAATCACAAGTACATGCTGAAATATACATTTATCTATAAGTAATAAAATTTATATATGTAGTGGAAAATGCTTCACACGAAAAATCATTACAGTCCGCTTACATCTATGTTTACATAAAAACGCTATTCCAGTTTCCGCTCTATATATTTAAACTATATAATTTAGACGGTAAACTTAACAGTTACTTAAATTGTATTCCATATTTTAGCAACTATATACTTTACTTTTGCAATATATAGTTTTAATAGCTTTTGTTTCATAGTCTTTATTACTACTAAGATCATAAATATGTCGCAGCCTGATTGTAATTTTGGCCGATTTACAAAGTGGTTAGTTTTTGTACAAAATGGCACCGTTTTATAAAAAAAATCTAAATAACATCGCGTTTTATAAAAGAGGTGACTGCGCTTAGCTGATGTTAACTATAATTGCATTAGGGAGACATAGAATTTTGATAGGAAATGAAAGAGTTTCAAATACATATAATAAAGAAACGTATTTATTTACTATCCGACTAATGCCCGGTATTATAAAGAAATTGCATGCAAGCAATTTGTTTCCATGCAAATTTGCGATTTGCAAACGCTATCTACTAGGAGTCAAATTGTCTTGATATTTTAAAGCTACAATCTGTGATTGGTTGTCATTTACATTTGACATTTACATTTACATTTACATTGATAGCGTTTGCAAATCGCAAATTTGCATGGAAACAAATTTGCTTGCATGTAATTTCTTTATAATACCGGGCATAACTGTTTTAAATATCTTAAAATTAAATATTTATTAGTGTAGGCATGAAGTCAAATATTTTATATTATAGCAGAAAAAAAATTCTTAATCTATGAACATACAAAAGAGAATAGAACTAAACTATACATTCCGACAGTTCGTTACTATCCAATTTATCGACGCAGATGATTTAACTTCTTTGTAAAGCGGCTATATGTAGTTAAGTTTTTTTTATAAAAAGACGCCATTTTGTAAAAATGCTTACCGCTTTGTAAAAACGGCTAAATTTACAATCAGATTGAAAGTTTTATAATAATAATGTATGTACATTTCAAAGTCGTGTCCAATTGATATTTGTTAAATGTAGTTACCTATACTGCAATTTTATTATTAAAATAATTTTGTTTTGTAATTCCATTTTTGTTTAAATATGACATTCTTTTTAAATAAATTAATTGTTTTGTTTCAAAAATATTTCTTTGTTACTCATAACAAATACAGGTGCCTGAAAACCTTCCTGTTTTATAAACAGGATATTTTAATTAAAAAATTAAAAAAGCTATGAACAAAAGCGTTTTTGATCAAAACCATTTAGTAAAACGAAGTTATTTATAGTTGTATTGACATAGGCATAGAGGATATAAACGTTTTTAATTTAAACCCAATTTTTGTTTTAATTTACACCCTTTTTTAATCCTAATCAATTCGTATTGTGGTTTTAGTGTTGTCATTTAACAAAATTCAAAACAAAATTATCGTTTTAATGCACTTGTATAATGTTATATACTCAATGTAAACTATCATTGGATGTATTTCAGTAGCTTGAAAGTTAAAACAACTGATTGATAGTGATTAAGATAATAGAATACAATAATTGCGACTTATGATGTATAACTTACTTGACAGAAATAAGCAACAAGATCACTCCCAGAACGTAGAACTGCGTATCGTTAGATAAATACCACGACCATAACATGCACATCTCTCTCTGGGGATATAAACTATTAATGTAGAGAATATTCCTCCACCAGTATTTGGCGCAGGTGATGTGATCCCAGAAATCAGGTTCGAAAACAGCGCTGTTATGAGCCGCTCTCAATGATACCTGAAAACAGGTATCCTGTTACTTATGATCATAAGTCTGTTTATATTTTTTTCTACTCCGAATTTTTCCCCTTACGCGCATAGAGTGTATACGAATACAGATGCGTGTGTTAAATGTACTTGCGCAGCATGCAATGTGTTTTGACAGCAGTTTTTATTATTGTGTGGTTATTACACAGAATAAAAACTGTAACTTCATTATTAAGAGTTAAATGCGCAAGTGTAGACGTGGCAAACATTACTTATTGGTCAACATAAAATCAAGAGAAGGCGGTAAGCAATCGGGCAACAATGAAGTTCTATTATACTGTTTCTTCTTCAAAAAAAAAGATGCATTTTCATGTTGACAAATTTTGACACTGTGTTCTGATTAATCTATTTGAAAATTAACAAAGCAAATAATTAATAAACTTTTGTAAAATTAGGTATAAGTATTCGGTACTAATTACACAATTTAAAACTACAGTTAAAAAAACTTGCCACCCAAGATTGAAATCATTATTTCAGCATCAATATTTGTTACTATAATTCATTTTATATCCGGCATGACATTTAATATTTACACTCACACATATACATAAACATCTATTGTGTACATGTTTATACATATATAGGTATTGTGTGTATGTACGTTCAAATAAAACATTAAAAAAACAGCAAACTTTTACTATTTGCACATCGCAAGATTTTAATCTCTTTCGCTTTCATTATGGGTGGGTTACAATTTATATTTACCTCAGTAATTCCCAAAATAAATAAATACGCCGGTGAAAGCCGTATAAATCTATAAAATATCAACACCATGAACTTGGTCGTGTTACTTTTGACCTCTTGGACAACGCATGGTTTTTTGTTCTCTTCTGAATGAATCGTTTGTTGTTCCTTGTTCGTTTTCAATGACTTCAAATACAAAATTGTTAGAAGAAGACCGCTGTAAGAAAAAGTAAAATGATTTATCTATTTGTTTGATTTGATTTATTTGAAACAATTTGTTGAATTAGATTGAATTTATATATAGTGTGTGGAGGTAAGTTGAAAAACGATAAGGCTAAACAAAATAGATACACCTTTTAGAAAACAAATTTATTTTTTTGGTTCAATGATTTTGTGTAATTTAAATAAAAAATTACATATCTTTTAACCATAAATTTAAAGAAAAGGTGCGAGTCGAGCTTTACGTACTAGTGTACCGCACCGTACAGATTTTCTATTTATTCGATTATGTTAATTTAATATAAATTAAGTAAAGTTAAGAACCACTACTCACTTATCAAAGTTTGTCTATAAGAAAACAGATGGCTCCGAATGTATGATATAGTTCTATAATATATAAATATAAAATATACATTACTAAATGTATCTAGTAAATAACATATTTAATACGCAATGTCAACTTAAAAATAATATTTTTATACATGTATTTCAATAATATTTAGATAATTATATTTAAAAAAATACATTAAATTATTTTAATGGGAAAGTTGGATTTTAAAGCATTATGTAGGAAATCTGAAATTACCGAACCATTTACGTTTTAATTAGAAAAATTACAATCATTTAATAAAAAAAGGAAGTGAAAGAAGAAATTTGCAAAGTACCTACTCATTATTTGTACATCGTTGATTAACCTGAAAGTGATTAAGGTTTTCTTCAATCGTATTTGTAATAATAATAATAAAATAAATATGATATTTTATTTTAATAAAATATAAAAGTAAACAATTTATACGCTCCAGGATTAATTTGAAAGATAGTAGATATTACTTTAGAATTGTTACAGTCTTATGTGACAGAGATAACCAGAAAAAACCGCAATAATAATTTCAAATTAGATAATTATAAATAATTTTTGTACATTTTACAGGTGTCCTGTATATTAATATTTTTTAATAGATTATGTAATAAATTTTTGTACTATTATTAGGACGGCCCCTAAATTAGCCTAAAATAAAATGTATACAATATGTAATTCTGTCTGTACGGTAAACAAGGTGAATGATTTCCAAAATAATTTGATGAAAAACATTTTTTTTACATCAGCTTCCGATATTACCAAAATTGAATACTTTGAATTTTGACAATAAACTAATACGTTATATCGTAATAAATGTATGTTGCAGTGTGTATACAATTTTAATTAAGCTACCCAGAATTACTCTGAAAGAAATTAATTCAGTAAAGGCAGTGGTATATTTAAATTCATCAATATAATTAATTAGCTCGAATGTTTATAAACAATACATTCTCATTAAACTCTGCATTAACAATAAAACAATAACTATTGAATAGACTATTGAAGCGACGTAAACAAGATGGTAATTAAATTTATCCAGAAGCTTTCATTGCTTATACCTTATTTGAAATAAAATCCTAGACGTCGACATAATTTTCCAAAACAAAGAAAATATCGGATAAAATAAAATTCACCGAACTAATGAGGGAATAAAACGTATCAAAGAAAATGACCTTTAGTGAACCTTTCAAACCTAATTTTAATTATTGATAAAGCCATCTGATAACCCCCTCCCCCTTTAACTCTTCAACATTTTCCCGAAACATTTTTCTCTATCTGAATTATTCTGAGACAATTAAAACACTTTGTATTAATGTAAAAAAAAAATTATGTAACACACCTAACGTTCTTCCTCCAAAGAAGTTACATCTAGTGATTTTGCATACTGTTTCCAAATACAAGTTACACTTCTGGACTATAAATATCCGTACTACCGGGGTTAAAATACGAGACGAAGAGTATTTTATGAGTTGTTTGAGTGACTCACCCCCTGTTGAAAGTTTACCCACATTTGTACGTCACTGTTTACCGTCTGTGCTGTGACAAAAGCACGGCTAAGGGATGTCGCGGTTTGCGAGGGTGTATGTTTGGAAAGCGACGTTTTAAAGTTCTGCTTTGAATTCACGAGTTGCGTTTTCAGTTTAAACAAATAAAATAGCATTTATTAATTACGGCTGAGTGGTTGAACTAGCGTTACAGAAGTGTGTACGCACGGAGATGAATAAATCATTTTTGTAATTAATCATTTTAAAAGTGTTTTCATAGTAGGTTTTTTTAATATTTTTAAATTTTATGCTTGAAATGTTTTGAAGAGATAAATCCTAGAGTCTAGAGAATTTTTGGCTGTACAACATTTACAGGAAAATTATTGTAGCATTTATTTCCTACACATATAAGATATGAAGCACTTAATGAATTTTTATGGAAAAAAAACTTTTAAACTAAGAGATGCACGCTAAGACGAGATATGTCTCGGTCTCGTACTAGATTGAGAGCGAGACAAAAGTACCTTAAATTCAGAAGAAATGATATCTAGAACATGTTAGTCTCGTCAAAATATTAAAAATATAATTTACTATCTATTTGATATTAATAATTAGGTAGAGTAAAGTTTATAAGATTCGCTATACTTTCCAAAATTTCTTCTTATCAGTTGGCGACCCTAGCATATGATTTCAACTCAGATTTTGTAAATAGTAAATAGAAAACGATATTTTTGAGACTTTTTAATAATTAAAACGATCAATAATTTCCCATACAATCAATCGATAAAAAAATTATTTCGAAAAGAAACTTGTAACCTAATTTTCCTACTGTATTTACAAAAATACAAGAAATCTATTTTCCGGAAATAAAATTTTATTTAAAGTTGAATAAATTCTGAGGTAACTTCCTTGAACTTTTCACAAAGTTGATTTTAAACGTATAAAAATAAAACCGTTAAATTTGCGAGTTAAATACCCAAAGCATTAGGATGAATGAATTTTTATGAATCGTTTCTGATACTTTAGTACCTAAGTTTGGAACTGAGTATTGTTCAACTGTTCACGTTTCTGCTGCATTGTTAGTCAGTTCGTTCATAAAGTTAAACTTACTCTGCAAATATCAATGAATGTACTATCGTAGATTCTAAAAGGAAGTCATAAATATAGGTAGGTACCTACATATTGGGTGACTTTTATAGTTTGTTTTGCTATATGGAATACCTTAGTATTATTTTATGCAAATTAAAATGGTTGGTTAAATAAAGACATAGATTATTACTTAAAATATATATTCAAATATCATTTTAATGAAATATCAAGCAGATTTTCCTATGTCATGAAAAAAAGGTGCCGGAATGACGTTTTAACGTGTTACGTTACAAAGAAACTCTGGTTAAAATTATATAAATATTAATAATTAATATTGAGTTTGAAGGTACAAATTTTTAGACTTCTGCGGTGTTCTGGATATGAATCTTGGCTTCTGGGTGTAAGTCACATCAATATGGTCTTATTATAGACCAATGTTTTGTCACACAATGCAATGAACATCGTCAGGGCTTCAAGAAGAGCACTGAAGATTGGCGTGGCTTACACACAGAAGCCGAGATCTGTTTACAGTAGAAGCATACAATTTTTATTAAATGATTTCTAAAAGAATAATACATATTTCAATATTTGAAAAAAAACTGTTTATTTTAAAAAGAATTGGTATTTTTTTGATAAATATGATTTAATAAAAAAATTCACTGAGAAATAAGGAAGGAAGAATAAAAATTATATTTGAACCGCTCCGAATTTATAAATAAATGTTCCCTACTTTACGAGGAGAGTCAGAAAGTATTTTATATTTTAATTAGTAAGGGTTGAATAACTTTAAAAATTAAAACATTTTTATGAATAATTTATTTTTAATATTTTGCATAAAGGTATGTAGTTATACAGGGTCCTCCAATAGTGCATCCGGCATTCCTAGCGCACTTCCCGTAGGTGATAGAAAAAAAAGTTTGGTATATAATACTATTGGTTTGAAAAGATCAACGAAATAAAAAAAGGGTAGTCACATTTGAAAAAAATGAGTTTTATCATTTTTAAGTTTGAAAATTTTGATATTTTGATATTTTGATAGTTGACCCTGTTTATGGATTATTTTTCGGAAAAAAATTATAATTTGACAACAGTGTCACTAAATCAAAAAAAATGAATAGATGATAATGTGGAGGTTAAAACATGACATCGGAATACTGAAAAATTTATAGGGGGTTTCATTTAAAAAAAATTGTTTTTATTACAGCACAAAAATGGGACATCCTGTATTATTGAAAATAATTTTATGACGTTGATCTTTTCAAACCAATAATATTATGTACCAAACTTTTTTCTCTATCTCCTACGGGAAGTGTGCTAGGTTTGCCGGACGCACTATTGAAGGACCCTGTATACCTATGTATAAGCATAATTTCAAAAACATGATTTTTATTTATTTATAAACAATATTATCGAAATGCAAATACATATATCATTTCCTATTTCATAAACCAACATTTATAAAATGTCGGTTTCAAACTCATCGCGTTTATCCATATTTACAAAACCTAATTAAAATATTGTTCCAGAGATTGGATATTATCTTTATCCAGATATAGCGTCGTTGCAATGTTTTCAAAATTTAAATTTAATTGAAATTCAACTAAACCAGTGAATAAGTCTCATTTGGGGATGTATAAATATAAATCTGTGTTTAGACAACAAACACGCTGGTATTCAAAACGATTATTCATTTTAATTCAAATTCATGTTTTTTATTTAAATCTATCAATCAACTGTTTTATTTTTATAAAAATAAATATGTGGCTGTAAAGATTTTATTTTATTTTTATATAAAAAGATTAAATGGACAAGATTATATACCTACACGGAGAGAATATTCTTTTAAAAATTAACAGAAAATGCAGTGAACCTGAGGACAGAATCATTCCTACGCATCGTAAAAAAATAAAAATGTTAATGAAATTTTTTCATCTGACTATTTAGTACAGTCAAAGCGTCATTTAACCGTGCATTTTGGGTAGGCCGCAATTTTTTTAGGTGGGTTCGTAGAGGGATCATCCGTGACTCTAAAACTCATTTTTCGGGTTTCTGAAAGATATTGTTTTTCCGCCATCTTAAAAATAAGGGTGCATTTAGTTTTTTTATTTATCTCCGTAACAGTCTGCTTAACAAAAATTTTCTAAGAAGCATTTTTGAAGGTAATCAAAGTATCTATAACTTTTATTCTTAACTTTTTGGCGTAACATTAAAAATAAAAATGTTATGAGCAAAAAAGGATAAAAAAAATAGGGGATGAAAATCTTTAAGGCAAGATAACTATTGTATTTGTAGTCCTACAAAAAAAGTACTTCTGACCTTTTTTGTAGAACTTTTCTTAACAAATAATTAAATCTATTCATTTTTTTATTTGGTTTATTTTTATTGATGTTTCAGTGCTGTTAAGGGAGATAAATTGAAAGTATAAGAGTTACGTAGGTACAAAAAATTGTTGATACAAAAAAAAGTTTCAAATAAAAGTTGTTCGCTGTAATACTTCCTACAACTTCTATTTTGAAAAAAATATTAAAATTTCATTTGTTTATCCGCTACGCTAACAAAAGTGGCTAAAAGTACACTTTATTAAGTTTTAATATCTAATTAATTATAATGATTTTTTTAAGTTGTTACCCCCGGAAAAGGAACATTTTATAGTTAAGCACATTCATTGTAAATTTGGGATTGATATCTTGAACTGTTATTGTTTTATTAAACTGTTAATAAATTGTCTTTTGATTAACAGTAAAAAATTTTCTATAAACTTTTTTTTTGCACAATTGTTTATATGGGTTCCTGGAAATTTATATAATTGATCGCCACCATAAAAAAATTCAATTATTCATTTGTTTGAGAAATGGTGACGCTTTAATATTATTGTAAGATATTTTACAACAATAAGATTTAATCATCACCATTTTCAAAACTATTGAATAATTGACTTTTTTATGGTGGCGATCAATTATATAAGTTTCCAGGAACACTTATGCACAATTGTGCATAAAAAAAGTTTATAGAATTTTTTTTACTGTTAATCAAAAGACAATTTATTAACAGTTTAATAAAACAATAACAGTTCAAGATATCAATCCCAAATTTACAATGAATGTGCTTAACTATAAAATGTTCCTTTTCCGGGGGTAACAACTTAAAAAAATCATTATAATTAATTAGATATTAAAACTTAATAAAGTGTACTTTTAGCCACTTTTGTTAGCGTAGCGGATAAACAAATGAAATTTTAATATTTTTTTCAAAATAGAAGTTGTAGGAAATATTACAGCGAACAACTTTTATTTGAAACTTTTTTTTGTATCAACAATTTTTTGTACCTACGTAACTCTTATACTTTCAATTTATCTCCCTTAACAGCACTGAAACATCAATAAAAATAAACCAAATAAAAAAATGAATAGATTTAATTATTTGTTAAGAAAAGTTCTACAAAAAAGGTCAGAAGTACTTTTTTTGTAGGACTACAAATACAATAGTTATCTTGCCTTAAAGATTTTCATCCCCTATTTTTTTATCCTTTTTTGCTCATAACATTTTTATTTTTAATGTTACGCCAAAAAGTTAAGAATAAAAGTTATAGATACTTTGATTACCTTCAAAAATGCTTCTTAGAAAATTTTTGTTAAGCAGACTGTTACGGAGATAAATAAAAAAACTAAATGCACCCTTATTTTTAAGATGGCGGAAAAACAATATCTTTCAGAAACCCGAAAAATGAGTTTTAGAGTCACGGATGATCCCTCTACGAACCCACCTAAAAAAATTGCGGCCTACCCAAAATGCACGGTTAAATGACGCTTTGACTGTACTAAATAGTCAGATGAAAAAATTTCATTAACATTTTTATTTTTTTACGATGCGTAGGAATGATTCTGTCCTCAGGTTCACTGCATTTTCTGTTAATTTTTAAAAGAATATTCTCTCCGTGTAGGTATATAATCTTGTCCATTTAATCTTTTTATATAAAAATAAAATAAAATCTTTACAGCCACATATTTATTTTTATAAAAATAAAACAGTTGATTGATAGATTTAAATAAAAAACATGAATTTGAATTAAAATGAATAATCGTTTTGAATACCAGCGTGTTTGTTGTCTAAACACAGATTTATATTTATACATCCCCAAATGAGACTTATTCACTGGTTTAGTTGAATTTCAATTAAATTTAAATTTTGAAAACATTGCAACGACGCTATATCTGGATAAAGATAATATCCAATCTCTGGAACAATATTTTAATTAGGTTTTGTAAATATGGATAAACGCGATGAGTTTGAAACCGACATTTTATAAATGTTGGTTTATGAAATAGGAAATGATATATGTATTTGCATTTCGATAATATTGTTTATAAATAAATAAAAATCATGTTTTTGTAGGACTAAAAATACAATAGTTATCTTGCCTTAAAGATTTTCATCCCCTATTTTTTTATCCTTTTTTGCTCATAACATTTTTATTTTTAATGTTACGCCAAAAAGTTAAGAATAAAAGTTATAGATACTTTGATTACCTTCAAAAATGCTTCTTAGAAAATTTTTGTTAAGTTGACTGTTACGGAGATAAATAAAAAAACTAAATGCACCCTTATTTTCAAGATGGCGGAAAAACAATATCTTTCAGAAACCCGAAAAATGAGTTTTAGAGTCACGGATGATCCTTCTACGAACCCACCTAAAAAAATTGCTGCCTACCCAAAATGCACGGTTGCCTTATTTTTTACGACGCTTTGACTGTACTAATTAATAAGTTGTTAAAATAATTATTTAAGTTTTATAATTATTTTAACATACGGTATAGTAATTTTTGATACTGTTGGTGTGGAATATTGCTACGTTACCGATTAATTTTTCACAAAATGAAATTTCGTCCTCCCGTTAACATGTTTTTTATGTTAATTAACATTAATTTTTTTTCAGTGTAGCTGTATTAATTTTAAGACAATAAATATTTAGCTATAAAGATTTTACTTTTTTGAATTCACGTAATAATGCTTTAAAAATAACTCACTAACTAATCGTGATTAGGTAATTTTGCTTTGTGAAACTTAAAGTTAGAGTACTATTTATGACTTTTAATAAATATAAAATGTAATTTACATACCTGATAAAGAAAAACGTATCCACTGAAAACGTCGCATTTGGAATAGTTTGGTAAAAGAAATCTCTTTCAGTTAATGTTCTGAACGTTTTATTCTCTGCTATTGAGAAAGCTTGTAGACAAGTGTGCACCAAAATAACCCAGATTAATGAATAGAATCTGAGTCCATGTAAAAAGGCGAGGTTCTCTTCATTGACATCCATGTTCAGTATTTTTCTTCCATTTGTCAGCGCGGAAAAGCAGAGAAGTAATTTTGCTGCAAGGTCTGTAAAATAGTTTCAGACACATTTAATTTTATTAAGTCGGATATTTTTACAAAGTTCTATTTTTAAGTAAGTAATGATAGTAATGAATAATCCGATTCTATTAAAGTTTAACAACAATGGTTTTTGTTACATATTTGTATGTTAATTATTTATTTTATTGTTAATTAATATAGCGCTTTAATTTATTAATAGTTAGCTTTTTTGCAGTGAATTACATAACCTCCAAAATAAAGATTACTTATATAAGTTTTTTTTAAACTTGACTTCTATATCTAAGAAATCCTAGGTGTAAGTTTTTTTGTCATTATCTTGGCTTACACGAATTAGTACATACGTTTTTCACCTTATTATAAATACTTATATTAATTAATTACATTCAAATGTTGGAAGAGTAAATTGGTAACAATATTATTGAAATCATTTATACTCGATTTCAATATATATGTTACCAGCAATGTATGAAATCCGGCAATGTATAGAATTCCTAGGTATTCTGTAGAATGCCTAAAATCACCAGGCATTGTATAGACTAGAAATATAAACATATGTAAATAGGGAGAACCAACCAATTTTGGTTCAGGCACAGATATTGGCTTTTTATGTAATAAAATACATAAATACTGATTATTCATCTTACTTAATACTATTTTTGTATGTTTTTTATTTTAACAATTTTAAATCATATATTTAATATTCGTCTGAACTAATATTTTATTTTATTTATTATAACAATAAATAAAAAATAGTTCATACTTTACCTGAAATCGTTAGGCATTGTATAGAATTCCTAGGTATTATATAGAATCCCTGAATTACATTCTTTGCCGGTAACATGCAATTGCTAACTGCAATCTAACTCTCTTAAAAATCTATCAGAAATGAGCTCTGATTTGTCAAACCTACAATTTGACATTATATAATACAATCAATGAAAAATACAAATAGAAAAAAAAATATAATTTTACGCCCGACAATATTTTAATAAATCCGTTCGTGTAAAAGGGCACAAAAAACGAAAACCCAATTTGTCCAAAAACAAATAAAGGCCAGCATACTTCGTAAAAGCAAACGAATAAGAATTGATTTGATGTTTTGTGACGAAATTTTCATAAAATTCTCACCTTTACCCGGATGTTGGTGGAGGTGGTGGCCTTTCTTAGAGTCTGTCCCTGTCTTTGCAGTTCCATTACCGTTCTGTGCAAGTGAGACCGCGCGATATCCGTTACTCTTGACCTGGCAGTTGTCGGGAGTTGGTGTGGAGGTATCCATGCTGTCCAACTCGCAATCAAGGATGTTCTCATGACGGTTGTTAAGATACGATTCGTAACCAGTTGCGATTATGATCAGGATTAATACTGCTGAGAAAAACCCGCTGAAAATAAAATTTGATTATGTATATATACGAAGTATGCATACAAGAACAGTATTTATCAAAATTTCTGTGTTTACAGACAAATATTTTTATGAAAGTAAATAAAATAAATGTAAAACGGAAAAATGTAGTTCAAATACATTTTTTAAATTGAAATTTACAAAATAATTTATAATCTCATTGCTGCCATGAAACAAACTGTTCATAGATCATCACTACACGGAGAAAACTGGAACTCAGATTTTAGGATAAATTACAATTCCTAAATATAAATTATAATATTTAATTAAAAATTACAGTTCGTCTGTAAATTATTGCAATAAAGATAGTAAAGTTTATAGAATATGAATTTTCATAGTTCAAAAATTTAATAATTACTTGAAGGCTAAGTAATTTTTCTTATCCCACAATAAAGTTATAATAACTATTCGTATGCAGCAGTACATACATTTTACTATACAGCAGATAGTAAAAAGTACAAATAAGAGTATAGTCAAAATATGTATTAAATATTGTGATATAGCAAGCCGCAGCACGGTTCATAAACTGTGCTAGAAATTTTACTAACCGTTTAATAAATTCTTATTACTATCTAGTTAATAATATTAAACTTTGACTGCATTTGTACTCCTAAAATAATGCATGGTACTGCATAGCAACAAATCAGTATTGTTTCGACTGGCGATGTATTCGTTTGTGTTTCGAAAAAAATACTTTTTTTATAAAATTTTTATATTTTATTATCAATATAGCGTGATTTAACGGTCATTAATGAAAGTGATTTCGAATATTAAATGTTGTAACAGTGTTATTGTATATTTATAATATTTTATATTCTTACTATCACGTCCTTCAAGCTTCAAAGGTCATTTTTTCTTACAATAAGAATAAAGTGATTTTGACTAATATTACTATGAATCAAGTTGATATAAAGTTATTAAAGTCATGGGATTTATCACATTTAATTCCATAATTTGAAGGTAATCATTAAGCGTTCATGTAATTCGAATGAGAGAGACACGTCTAAGTGATTTCGCATGTTCTAGAAAGAGATGGACACACATACTTGCAAACAGTAAGTAATATGCTTATTATCTGTTGAAAATATATAATTTTTGCTTTATGTTGTATTACTTAATAATTAAAAAATACAAATAATATAAGTCGTGTTTTATTATTTGCATCGTTTTATTAATAATTAAATACTTTTTTAGTAATTGAAACGCATAATATATAGTTTATTACAAATATATTTTTCTGTAATAGTAGAAATATATTAATAAGTGAAAAACCATATTATATGTACTTATTTAGTTTGGTGGAAAATTTTAATGCCACTTACTTCTGTCGTTTTTGCTATATCTACTAAACGAAAAGATATTAATAATATTTTTAATAAAGAGAATTTATATTTAAGAGAAAATATATTTCACTAAATTAAATTTTTGTTTTCATCTGACATAAGTGAAATTTTCATTATATTTAAATTTTCTATTTTTATTATTTGTTCATTAATTAGGTTTAATAGTCTTAATAAAATATATTTGTATAACCTACATATTGTATTCCATTTAACCTTTGTTTATTATTTATTTTAAAATATGTACATCACTTATAAATACATAAAGTTGCTCATAAATTATTGTATGTAATAATGTATGTATATCTGTATTTTTTAATTAATTGTAGATTTAGCTTGTATTTTAGTATATAGGTGACAAGAATGTATATTTGCAATATTTTCAATGTTTCAAACAGTATTAATCAATTTGGTTTCATTGACTATAAATTATTTATTGTTATCTACTTACAATAAATAAACAGTAGCCAATAATACTAAATTGTTTATTACTATATGAGGCATTAAAAATATTGCAAATATACATTCATGTCACATATATACTAAATTACAAGCTAAATCTACTATTAATTACTAAATTCAGATGTATATACATTATAATTATTATAAAAAAAAATAATCAAAATTAAATTCTAAAATTGAGAAAATCTAACATTAAATAATAATAAGTTTTACCAAGCAAATAAGAAATATTTATAAATCGAGTGTTAAAAGATATTATTATACAAAGTATAATCATTTTTACTAACTGAATAGTAGACATTCAAACACGGCTATCTTTAACGATTACTATACGTCGGTTAGTAATTTATCTTTTGTGCTTCGGATGTTTCGCTAGATTTCAAAAGTGTTTTCGAATTACTATATTTTTAGTAACTTTTTATCAAATGGTACGGCAAAGTTTGTATATATTTCATGCTTCATTTTTCTCCGTGTAGTCCGGAGACCATAGTTTAATAAGTGAGGCATTATTCTAGACATGGTCCCCCACAACGGAGGGGTTGACAGGGCTCTAGCCTAGAGGCCAGTGAGGATATGGTGCAGACCATGATTATAGAATACAGTAACCACCTGGCAATAAAAGTATATTTCATAAGTTATCTTTTAAGAACACAGGCTCACAAAAAAAATACTCTGCCTTGTAAAAGCACGGTGCTTCCTCGTGCTAAATTCATCAAAGGTAGTTAATTATTGAACAATTTAAATAAAAACCGATAAAGTATTCAGATGAACTGCCTGTCATTGGTTAACCATTTAATTTTCATACGATTTTAATAAAAAAAATTAATTTGACATTTTTCTTAATACGCGCCTGGTTATTATGTCGTATATTTTGAATTTTTTGATAATTTCAATCAAAATCATTATTTTTCTGTTATACGAATGTCAAAATGACATTTAAAACGTCAAAGTGACATTTAATATGTCAAAGTAAATAGCAGTTTTAAAAAAACAAATGACGAGTTTCTTAAGTCAAATTGAGATAGATCTTTGTAAGGGAATATTTTACAACAAAAGTAGGTGACCTATATTATAGAGAATTGAATGCTCTACAAAAAAGGTTCTATAAAATTTTCACGTAACATGTGTCTTTCTTGAGATATCTTCAAAAAATAAATCTTTTTGGATGTCACCCCTCCCCCTTACACACAATTTTAATTATTTTGAAATGGGACCGTCCTCAAGCCAGACCCAACCAACCAACCAAGTTTCATCAATATCGGTTCAGTGGTTCATGAGTTAAGCGTGTGACAAGGATTGGGGGACAGACACACACACACACACACAGACAGACACACACACAGACAGACAGACACGGAACAAAAAGTGTTTGTCTTGACCTGAAACGGATAAATAAAGTAAAATTTTTGAAATCGGAGAACAAATTTTTTTTCTCGTTTTAAAACGATAACAAAGCTTCTCGTATCTTCGATATTGCGAGGAAGCAATATCTAATAAAATATAAAATTTATATCAGCCTCCATGGACTGTGATAATTTTTTTATCCAGTTCTAATAAATGACTAGTAATTCAGACTTTTCTCTTCAATTTAGTTTTTTTCGCTGCACAGTAATTTTTGTACGAGTTATTTGCGATCGAACAAAAATCGCCTTTTTACCTTTGACTGTCTATAACCAACTCTATAAGAAATATTTCACAATCAGTCAAAAGTGGTCGCACACCGATAAAAAAAAGAAAATTGAAGATACAAGTCTGATCTATAAAATTCATTCATTAGAATATTGATGTAAGTACATTTTTTTGCTGGTTAAAAAAATAATAAAACATTTTGGGGGACAGCAATAATTAAATATACATATGTATACTATGTGCCCAAAATACGTAAGAAAAAGATAGTCCAGTTAAGAGCACCAAATTCTTTTTGTGGGGTTGTGTATGTGTAATCCATTGCAAAAGAAACTTACTTATTTAAAAGTTTCAACAAAATAAACTTTTTCTGAGACAATAAATTACTAAAATAAATACAGTAAGCTGATTTTTTTATCTATGTAAACAAACCAAGTCTACAACGTATTTCTCATTCTTACATTTTCTATTTAAAGTTATAGCACTGATAGAAATTGTATGTAGTAAACTTTATATAAAGTGAAATTACATGTTAAAGCACAGTTTGCTTTTAAAAACTGCACATGTTTATGTAATAGTTAGTACATACATTATTATTACTAGATAAGTATATTTACGTATAAGTATAATGTTCTTTGTAACCCAGTAGATGACGTGTTCTAAATTTTATCTAAATTATAAGGTAGTTTTTAATTGAAAAAAAAAAATATATATATATAAATAAAAAATAAATTTTTAATTATTGACTTGATAAAAATTTCGTCACTGAACGAAGGTTGAGGGGGGAGGGGTAAAACATCTCGCACAGTGTGCATTTAACAAATATTTTTTTTAATATCCACATATGAAAAAAACATTTCCTTAAATTCAGTAACATAGTTAGCATAAATTTTATTGATAATTTCCGGAAATATAAAACATTAAATGCCTATAATATATTAACAATACTTTGATATTTAAATAGTATAATATTTATTTGCTTTCATACTTGAATTTTTTTTATTAATTACATGTAAATTGATCAAATATTTACAAATGCGAGATCCGAAACATTTAAAACTGTTTACGCACACATTTTCACACGTAAAAATATTGTTTGCATGTAAATTACTTCATGCAAATTATTTATTTTCACTTTATATACCGCACCTTGGTACGCAATGCAAATTTTTTTTATCATTTCAAATAACAATAAAATATAATTTTCAAATAAATTTTAACAACAAAAACTTTTATTGTTGATTTCATACAAATTGCGTTTTTTTTAAATTAAATTTGTTTACTTTAATGATTTATATTCATTTTCGGGCAAAATAAATAATGATTTTACTTCATGAACATCATTCATAAATGTATATACAGGGTCATAGAAAAAGGTGTCCGTGATTTCAGTGTCAAATATATTAACTATAATAGTCAACCGATCTCTTTGTAATGAATTAGGTAAAATCATTAAGATTCTCTATTATGCGGCGTTTACACCGAGAAAACAAAACAGAAACACGGTGTTCTTATGACCAGAACGCAATAAACCCTATACATTTTTAAAAACGAAGTAATTTAAAGACACGATGTTTCTGTTTTTTGTTTTTTTTTTCGGTGTAAACACTGCATTACAGTACCAAGATGCTGTCAATGATATTTTTAATTTTATTCTAAACAACTAAGCAGAGCAAACATGTCTTGCCTTGAATTTTCTAGGTCAGTTTTTAGCACAGGTTATTCATAACGTTCTATCATTTTTTAAGCGTTCGATACTTTAACAAAAATGTAATAATGTTGTTAATTATACTTACAAGATAATTTGAAACTTCACATCGTGTATCATGTGGTAGTCCCCAGGCACAGGTCTGACGGACACAATTCTTGCACTGACTGAGTTACTGACTTGTCCTTTTGCCCTTGTAGTATCCTGCAGCAACAGAAATACATCCTGGGCTTTGCAAGACAGGGGCAGACATAATCCAACTGTCATTTGACGTGCCTGTAAGAAAATTAAAAGATTAGAATTTTATGTTACTCAATAAGTAAGCTATATTTGATTGAAAACGTAAAAATACAAATAAGAAATCAGTGTTTCCCAATATGTGGTACGCGTACGTACGGTAATATGCAGATGGTTTTCATTTGGTAAAATGTTTTTTGTAATTTCATTATTTTTTTATCAACTAAATTCAACATTTAAAATGTAACTATTAGTTGTAATAACACAAATATTTTTATTATTCTTACTTTGTTGCTTGTTGAAATGGAGTAAGCATCTATTTTATGTTATTTTTTCTAAACTGCTTTATAAATTTTCCTTTTTTCTGGGACAGATTGTTCTTCTATTAAACAATCATAATAGGTACCTACACGTCAGATCAATTCGAAACTGGTCTGGGATTGCCTACAAAACCTCACTACCCTGACAAACCACAATAGGGTAACCGTTATGTGGGTGCCAGGACATAGAGGGATATCAGGCAATGAAAAAGCTAATGCTCTGGCAAAAAAGGGCACAAAAACAACATTTACAGGCCCTGAACCATTATTTGGAATTACCAAAAACACTATTCGCAACTGACTAGCTGATTGGATAAAAAGACAACATCAAAACCACTGGAATAATGTAGAAGGCCAAAAACACAGCAAAGCTATGCTAAATAAACCATGCAGAAAATTAACGGATGAAATTCTACAACTAAGTAGACAACAAATTAGGCTAGTGACAGGAATGATAACCGGTCACTGTAACCTACGGAAACACATGCAAACAATGGGAATCTATGATGAAGAACCCATCTGCAGACTGTGTAATGAAGAGGACGAAACAGCCTCCCATATTATATTCGACTGTGAAGCTCTTGCTCAATGGAGACATGCACTCCTAGCAGGAGACAACTATCGAGAAGCTCTAACAAGAGAAAACTTGGTGGAAAGGCTGTTAAACCTGATAAGAACGGTAAACCTTTTTACTGAATGAGTGAATTAATGAAGAATACAATAAGCCAAAGGCTGCAGTGCTAGAGGTATCTAATCCTTATCATCAATCACAACCTAATCTAATCTAATCTAATCTACCTACACGTTTATTTTTAAATTAGAGTTTATAAATATTTTAATCACAAATAAATATAAATTGGCAGTGTATTACATTTACCCCAGCGATCAGGGTTAATATAATATCATTTAATAAAGAATTATGTTGAGAGTTAAATAAAATAAAATTTACAATTTTGAATCAACTTTGGTTCTTATTTCATTGAGATCAGAGGATATTTCTGAATTACAATTTGGTTAATGGTAATAAAATATTTTTTAAAGCTCATTTCGAGAGATGGCAGACTGGTTTGATTACATAAAAGAATAGAACGTTATTACTTTTACCTTACTTTTACAGTTACCCCACTTGACTACATATTTATTTGCATGTTATGCAAATAAACATCCAAAATAAGAAATATGTTATAATTTATATTGTTTTATCAAAAATGGTAAAAATGCTGTACGTTTGGGAAACACTGATATAAATGTGACATTTTTTTGCTTGAAAACAGTTACACTAATGAGCTACTAACATTTACATTAAGCCCTACATTAAAAAAATAAAATGTATTTTTAACACATTTTAAAACCGAACTTCAATCAATATTGTATTCATTTACATAAAACAGACGCTGGAATAAATTAAAATGACAACAACTGTTAAGTAATTTAATTGAATACACGTAGAATTGGTAAAACCCAACCGACTAGATATTGGTAAATAAACAAAATAAACAATATAATATAAAACAAGCGAATTCCATAGCCTCCGTAACAGCCGTACGAGTATACCAGACAGTTGTAGAGTGGATACTTTCGATGGTAGAGAGGTGAAATGTATACACATGTAATTATCGTGCGGTAATTCCGGATATGTATATCGAATGGTGGTCTCATTATACAATATCGGTTTTCACGGAAACTGTATATACAGGGTGTTCGCGGGAACCGAGTGATCATTGCTAACTTTGTTATTATTTTTGTTATTATTGGAGCTAGAAGATCGGTTAAATGAACAAAATATCAGTATTTTTTCCGGTATGAATAGTGATGGTGGCAAAAAAACAATTGAATGTCGAATTTCAGAGATATATTGAAACACAACTTTTTTTAAATGGAATATCCTGTAAATTATAATTGAATTTTATAGCTGAGAATGTTTTCTTTATAAAAGTGAATGAGTTTACATGTATGATGGTAAACTTGATGGAAAACAAGTTATAACAAATTTAAAATTAATAGAAAATATCGAAAAATAGTGTGCTATGCATATTTAATAAAATACAAACAAATGATTAAAATATTTAAAACAATAGTCTCAGATTTTTATGTCATTAGTTCACATAATTTTAATGTTTTTGAATTTAATTGATAACGAAGAAAAATATTTATTTTAATTTTTTTATGAATAAATCTCAAAAACGAAAAAAATCCACGAAATAAGGCACAATACCTGAAATTATTCTTTTACATTTTTTTATCATTTGTTTGTTTTTTATTAAATTTGCATAGCACACTCTTTTTCAATATTTTCTATTAATTTTATACTTGTTATAACTTGTTTTCCATCATGTATAACACTTTTATAAAGAAATCATTCTTAGCTATAAAATTCAATAATAATTAAAAAAAAAAGTTGTATTTCAATATATCTCTGAAATTTGACATTCAATTGTTTTTTTTTTGACACCGCCATTATACATCCCGGAAAAAATACTGATACTTTGCCCATTTAACCGATCTTCTAGTTCCAATAATAACACAGTTAGTAATGATCACTCGGTTCCCGCGAACATCCTGTATATATAATTTATATATGTACTGTATATATGTGCTTTCGGTTCTTGTGCGTATGTTGCGATATCGGGATTGGGTTGGTTTTTATGTCGAGATTAACCTGTAATACGTATTGTGGGTACTATGCCATGTTGAAATAAAAATTAAACAAATTGACATTTTGAATCATACAAATCGATTTATTTTGTTTTTGTTCAATGCAAATTGGGATTTTATTTTAGTTTACTTGTAATGTTTTTCTATGTTTGTTGTTTTGAATAGTGAGCTTTAAGGATTTAAAATTTTAAAATGGTTTGTAGAAATTTTGACGTTTTATCAGAAACTCATAAATTAACGCCTCGCAAAGCAAACCTATATTACAATTGTACGCTTTTTTTATGAACTTTTTAATAATTTTTTTGAAAATTAATACATTTAACCAATTAATTCGATATGAATTTAGAAAATACAGCGTTTGAAGTATGACGTCAAATAAAAAAAATTAAAATTATGGTAAAAAAATAGTATACAGGTCTTCAGGCTTCCGCGGTGATCTTGATATGGATCTTGGCTTCTGGTTGTAAGCCGCGTCGATTTAGTCATTTTACTGGCCAGTAAAATGACCAAATCGACGCGGCTTACACCCAGAAGCCAAGATCCGTAAAAAAATATTGACAACTTTTTCTTGATACAATTATCTTTTTGGGGTTTAGATTCGATATTCTTATTCATTATTTATAAAATATAAACATAACAAATTGTTTATCAGCATCAATTATCAATTTTTTTGGTATCAAATTTAAAAATAAAATAGACGAAGGACTTCTTAACGACTCACTTTATACATAATATTTGTATTCTAATATTTCGTCAAGAAATGCCTATACCTACTACAAATTCATTTTTTATAACTGGATAAATAAAATAAGCATATTAAAAAAATTTAATTTTTGGCATTATGAATAATTTATCGCAATACTTGGTGCGTCAAAAATATGACACAATTTAAGTGTTTTAATCTTGAAAAAATTACACGAAAATGTATCGGCAACTACAAAGCCGGATAAAAATATATTTTGTGGAGTTAGTGAGTACAAAATTAAATTTTACCAACATTAACTACGAAATTTACTGTTTTTTTAACCAACTTCAAAAAAGGAAGAGGTTCTCAATCCAGCTGTTAATATTTTTATGTATGTTCAGGTATAACTCTAAAAAATAGATATACACCGATTTGAACGATTGTTTTTGTTTGTATTAAGAATATATGTACTTCCTAAGTGGTTCCATATATATTTTATCAGAATTTGACCATGGACTTCAAAAAAAGAGAGAGTTTTCAGTTCAGCGTAATATATTTATTTTCGGGCATAACACGACATATTTGGTTGATTATTATTTTTGTTTAAAAGAGTATACTCTCGAGGTGATCCCATAAATTTTATCAGAATCTAACCATGGATTTCTAAGGTATGCTATTCAAAAAAGAAAAAATAAACTTAAAAAATATTAAAGGATTTAAAAATGGAATTAACGACAAGAAATTCCTATATAAATACAAACTGAAAATAGTAATAATGTTTTCATTAACTGAAAATGTTATATTTTTTTTTAAAGAAAAAAATCTATTATCCCCCGAAAACAATATTTTTACCACACACCTGACATACACGTATGTACGTACGTATGAACATAGCGAGGAAAAGACTATAAATAATTAATGCGGTTGCGAATAGTGGTCCGCTGGCTGGAACTATATGGAGCTTGTGCATTTTTTATATAACCCATAACTGCATCTGTACCAAAACAAAAAAGCCTGCTATTATGTGTATATATAGGTATTTTCTCTTTCAAATAGTTCCACTGAATTTTTTTATCTGGCTAAATAAAGTAGTAAAGAAGTAAATCTAAATATAAACATGCAATATAAAAATCAGGATTTTGTTCGTTTAAGGTATATCTACCTGAACTATCAACCTATATAATGTTCGTTTAATAATGTATTATTTATATTAATAATAAAGATTTAGGTTTACTAATATAATATACAAGAAATTGTATGTGAATGTGCATCTTCAATTTTTGAAAAGCATCACTAAACCAGAATCTCAAGAATTTATGTAAAAGTAAACATTTTTTAAATAAAATGAGTTTTCCTGAAATGTGCTTATGGTAACGTTTGATCAGGATCGCATAAACTACAAAATACCTACTAAAAATCATTCAATTCCACCAAAAGCAATTTCTGCATGGTTCTTTAATTTTCTCTCTTACAAAATTTTATTTAAATTTAAATAAAAATTGCTCTATCTTATCAGATTGTTAAAGACCTACAAAAATAAAAATATCATTTATAAACAAGTAATGTATCACACATTACACCACGATGAATACGCACAATTATTATTATCTGAGGATTTTAAAATCAGCATCAGTATAAATTTCACGTGCACTATAACTTTTCCCATTTCTCTTACACAAACATAGAGCTCCATGACCGCCTACAACAAACACGACGTTTGTATACAAAGTACAATTTTGTAACTTTATAAACAATATATTCTTTGTAAAGAATTTGATTATGTTGAATTAGGTTGTGGCGTTTTACATAAACGTGTGGAATTGAGAGGAAATTTCTATAGTTTTTCTTGATTTTTATATTAAAAACTAGCAGCACACCCGCAGATTTACTTTCATTGTATTCATTTTTGTAACGTTTATATGATTTATAAAATCTTATGCTATTTATAGTGTTAATCTGGAACATTTTTTTACCCCTATTATTAATATATTATTTTTATTTTAAAAGAAGATTTTTTTATCCAAGCTTAGCCCTCTTTTCATAGACTTTGAAGTTTTATTTTTGAAATCACTAGGACTTCTCTCTTCTTATGCATTTTTTGCAATTTATTAATTTTGTTTAATGTTAAGGCCATGAAGGTAGAAAGAGGAGATGATACTCTGTCTGTATATCTGTAATACAATTTTATGTGTTTGAATATGATCGCCGATGTGGGTGATCTCTCGTGCTTGGAACTTGGACCCCTCTGTTCCTTGCAGCACACAGACATTACACAAACAAGCATATGGATGCGCGCGCATTCACCCCTCTGTACCTGATTTAATAAGTACGTGAATAAAATACATTTTGTTTTTTTATATGTTTTATTGCGTGTATTTTTTTTAAATATTTCCAAAGTTTGAAATGATTATTGTTCTTATTATTTGTCGTTAGTAGTATCCCAAATTCTGCTACTTAAATATTATTATTCAATTTGAACCAGAATTTACTGTGGTAGTGTAAAATTAAAATAAAATAAATATTAAAAATAAATCAAATTTTACTGATTCAGATCAATTTTCTATTAAACCACACGCATAGCCCAAATTAAGCTTTAAAGCCCTTCTCTGCCCACTCACTAGGAAACATGTTTTTCTAAAATTGTACATCTATTTCTAAAGGTCATGTATTTAGTTTAAAAACGCAAGTTTCTAGCTTATGTAAATAATTTATGAGATATTTTGCTGTGATGAAAGGAAAGACATACAGATGGATGGACGGACGACAAATTGATTACTAATGGATTCTAAACATTTTAAATTTAAAGTTTCACATATATTGAATATCAAGATCAAAATAATAAATACAATTCAACAAAACACAGTAGGCGGTCAAAACTTAAAAAAATAAATAAAAACAAAACAAGATGCTATAAATAGAAACGAAACGTCCTCGACCAAAAAAAAATATAAAAAACTGCACACAAGAAGTAACAACATTTTAAAACTTTACTAATAAATAACAAAGTTGAACGGAACTATGGAAAAGTTGTGAATAAAAACAAAAATCGCACGTTACCTTTGGCGTGAGATATTCGTTGAGATAAATCTGCAGTTTAGCCACACTGAACTTCACTGGGAAGGGCGGCACTGCTGGATTCGTATTGATGTTGGTGAGTTCTGTGCAGAGCGTCTTCGAGCCGACCCAGAAGTCGTTACCGAAGAAGAATTGACTGTTGTACCGGCCGGTCGCATCGTACACTGAAACAGATGCGTTTTTTATTTATTATTTAAAATACCACGCAACTTGAAAAACTCTATTCAATATTTAACTTATCTTGGACAGTATTTAAAGTTAAAAACAATTCACTCGGAACATTAATGGGGCGAGGAGATTTCTAATCGAAATTAGCCTCAAAAGTAAACCAAGTGGATAAAAAAAAGTAAATTACACAGACTTCGAAATAGCCGTAAAATAAATATAAAAATCTAGTTTAACGAAATAAAAATATTAAAATGTTATTTAATTGTAATAAAATCATATTAGGCATTCGCGTGCAAATTAACTTCTAACAAATCGATACTGTAATTGTTTTTGAGTATTTTTATTATTTAAAAATTTTAAATCACTCGTCTTACGCATTTGTTTTATTGATAAGAGTATTTAATCTAACTGATAGTTGTATGTTTTTTTTATTAACCTTCCTATACCCGCGTCAAATAGAATAACACATATACCCGCGCACGGTCTCTGGGATCGAAAGTTCTAGAGTCTGTTTTTTATCATTTTTGTTATGACAGCCTAGTAAAATTAATTTTTTTTAATAGTGAAGGATGTGTTGAAATAAATAAACCAAAGTTAAAGACAATATTTTGATTTAATTAGTGACTAACAGTCTTTTATTACAGCCTCTGAAAAAATGTAACTGCTTTTAACGAGTTACGAAAACTTGAAAAAAAATTATTTTTTTTCTTAAAACAAAAACTAAAAATAACTCTAAAAACCTTAAGATAACAACATGAAGAATAAAGCATTATAAACTATTCTCAACTAATATCTCACCATGCATTCGGAGCATACTCAAAAGTGTAACACCTATACCCGCGTCAGTCTTACAGACCAATTGATGCCGTGTACTGGTACATGTCCTATTCGCACGAATGCTCACACTGAACTAAATTGAAGATCACGTCAAATCATGAAGCTTCCAGTAAGCTCATTGTCTTAGCATTCTCCGTTATTGAAAAAATTAAAAAAATGTAATCTGTCGGTCTGACAGATCAATACGCGGGTATAGGAAGGTTAAGTAAACATAATTAGAAATCAGTTATCTAAAACTAACTATGCATTTTACCATTTAAAATGAATCGCAGCTTTACATTATTACAAATTGATAACCACTGCTCTAAATTTAAAATTAAAAATTTTGGATAAACGTTTTGATAACATGCAAAAAACTAGTTCAGGGATCAGCAAACATTTGATACAGAAGAGCTGAATGTATCCCTTACAAACTTAATAAAATTGAGAGTAATTTGATAACAAATTATTAAATGAAGAATACACATTCATTAAAACTAATTCGAGTAATGAGCAAACATTTCCTTAGAAAGTTTTCGTATATCCGGTATGTATAACTTGTATTTATAATCATTAGACACGAATCCATATTCCTATCAATTATTTGGCTTCTCAATTTTCTTTTAATAAGGTTCATGCTAGTATATTTTCTTATAAAAAAACACGGTAGTTTTATTTTCACTTTCAACTTAATAAATGAAGATCAACACGCACGTCCCAAAAAGCCACATGCAGCTCCCAAGCTACGGTTTGCTGATTCCTGATCTAAACCAAATTCTTTATAATACCTGGCATTAGCATAAAATAAACGTATGTATGTCCGGTATTACAGCCTAGCTAACAAAATTTGTAAGCTTGCAAACACTTTTTGTGATATTATCTGTGGATTTGTTATGGAATTTAAAGTAATGATACTTCAACTTATTATATCACAGTTAGCGACTTTGACCGTACAATATAATTTTCATGTCATCATGACTGTTTTAATACGCGTGCGTTTGCAAAACTTGTAAAACACTTCATGAAACTTCAAGAGAACTGTCATATATGTTTGATACCCTGTTTGAAACTATTTGTAAGCTTTGCAAAAATAGTTTTTATTTTGTTATTATAGTTTAAATGTTAATATTAATTGTATCAAATATAATTTTCCAAGCCGGCCCTGCTTATACGCCATTGCGTAGATTTGAGAGCACTTTAAAACAACATACATATTTTACGATACAACTCCCACGTAAAGACCCCAAAGTTTCAGTGCAGTGCAAGAGAAATGCAGTCAGTGTAATGCTTCCGTCAGATAACAGTTGTGTTTATTGTGCTACTTTTACTCGGGCAAATGAATCACGCGCGACCGTTACGCAATACACTTTATCCGAGCTTGGATTTCTTAGAACATCATGTACCGTTAAATTGTTGTCACATTATCGGAAATTGATTTCTAATTGGTTGCAGTCATAATGATATGGTACTATATTTTATTGTGGTTTTGTAACTTATATCGGTTTGATTTTTATTTCATTTGTTGATACTTCCTATGTCTAGGGTTGCCATCCGTCCTCTTTTCCCCGGACACCGTCCTCTTTTTAAAGGCGCCCGGGGGATTTTTTACACGTGTCCGGGGTTTTTAGGAAGTTTACCTACGTAAAAAAGGTCTTCTAAATTACTAACAATCAAATTTCATGTTGGAAGCAAGAAAAAAAAAGATATTTAATATATTTTGAATGGCATTTCAAATAAAAATCTAATTCGAGGTATACAACATACACTTTTTTTTATTTATTCAATTTGTCCTTTATTTTTAATGAACTAGTCTTCTTTTCACACTTTGAGCTTCTGGCAACCCTACCTATGTATGTCTGTTACCAACAGCTTCTTTGTGGTGTTGTTGAGTGTTTATAGGTTGTGTGTGTTTGTATTTTTTCTGTTTCTTTATTTTTATTTTTTAATTGGGACACATGATTGATGAGGATATTGTATACGGGTCGTCCATTGCATATTCGAACGAGCAGTGGGAGGGGAGCATACAAAAAAGTGTAGAAAGGTAAATTTACTGTGGGTTTTTATTACATTTATCACATTATTTTACATTATACCGAGCCGTCTGCGGCTTCATCTGCATTGTTCTCATTTTCATGTACATAATTTATAAAATCTAACTTTGCAGTGTTAACTTAGAATATTTTACTTGAATTTCATATTTTTAATATGTATAGGCAATTATGTAGTTTAGCACCCGTTACCCCTTTTATGGTGTTCAATTTAAAGAATTCTTTTTTAGAGTGTTTACGTATATAAAAAAAGAAGACAACACAATACAGGATTTCTTTCTTTATGTTATAGATTCATATTTAATTAAACTAAAATTTCATAGTGTACCTACACGTATATGCATAAAGATAACAGAATGATAAATAGGGTACATTTTAGAATATTTACGAGCTATTATAACATCTCAACAAGGCCACTCGCAATATAACTAAATTTTAATGAAAAAAAAACTATCTAAGCAGGATATCGAATTCACTTAGATTTTTTTTCTTTAGAAAAGTTGTACTTTAATTTAGTAAAACACTGTTGATGGCCCTGACCTTACATGTTATTATCATATATATCACGACTGCTTTAATATCATTGTTTTCTACATGCCGCTCATGCGCTTTACACAGTGTTAACAGATTTTTTATGATAGAACAAGTTTTTGTTATATCGGTTATTAGTGTTAAGAATATATACTTATATATTTTTTATTTCATCATTTGTGTTATTATTATTCTCAGAGTTATCGACAGTATTTTAGTTTCAACGAGAAGTCCTTAAAAAATAAAATACGAGTAGGTACATCTAAATTAGCTAAAATTACTAATTTGAATAAAATATACTTATATTGGTTTAAACTAGGGTATCACAACCTTTTTCCTACATAGACCTCTTTTAAAGAATGAGTTTCTTTATAGATCCCCTTTCATTTTTAGATAATTTAAATTTGGTGCTTGAAAATTACTATAAAATACTGAATTTTAGATTTCGTTTAAATTATGTTCATCTTATAGAAAATGACGTGAAAACTTGAAAATTTCTAACCGCAGTTTTGTATCTCAAAACGTTCTCGAGATATGGCCTTTCTAAGTTTTCGATTTTTGAAAATTTTGGAGAAAAACGACCATAACGTGTGGTCGGATTTGATTTTTGTCGACAAATTTGAAATCAGCGTGTCAAAATCTATACAATGACATGTATAACACATCAAAATTCGACAAAAAAAAATTCCCGAAAAATCGAAAAAATTCCAAGAGGTATACCTTAAAAAATGCCGATTTTTGACCAAATTTTTTTATCGAATTTTAAAGTATTGTACATGTCATCAGATAGATTTTGATACGCTGATTTCAAATCCATCGACAAAAATCAAATCCGACCACACGTTCAAAAGTTACGGCCATATTTCTCCAAAACTTTCAAAAATCTAAAACTTGGATGCAATATCTTGAGAAAGTTTTGATATACAGAAATGTGGTTTAAGAATTTCTTTTCACGTCATTTTCTATAAAATAAACATAATTTAAACGAAATCTAAAATTCAAAATTTTATAGTAATTTCCATGCACCAAATTTCAATTTGTTATAGATAAAAAAAATGAAAATAATAAATTATTATATAAATCAGGGGTTTCTAACCTTTTTCCTACATAAAAGAATGTTTTCTTTTATAGACCCCCTTCTATTTTTAGATTCTAGAAAACATAAATATACTACAATCTTGTCGAAAAACTACAAGCAATTATATATCGATAAATATGTATAACTAAAAAGCAAAAAAGGACATTGCAATTAAAAAATTTAAAACAGAAAAATTTATCATAACCTCCAATATACCCCTTGAATACGTTTGACCCTTTTTTAACGTCCATAGACCTCCAAAGGGTCCACCTCGTACCCGTTGGGAATCCCTGGTTTAATAAATTTTTGTTAGGACAGAGTTTTGATTTCAAATATTTTGATTCGATAAACCGAGCCGAGACCATTATACTATCAGTCAGACGATAGGCATATTTCACACAGTTCTTACATTACAGTTTTTCTAATATGTAATACATTTATTACATATAATAAAACGGGCAAGTGCTTGTTGGGCACGCACATGATAGGGTTCCGTAGTCATTCCCACTACGATTTATAAAAAAAAGAGTTTTTTTCAAAATTTTCGTGACCGAAGGGTTAAAATCAAAAAGTCATTTGACTTTTATTATTGCATTTTAGGAGACCTATCAAATGACACCCCACTCAATGGGGTTAATGAAAAAAATGTGAGTTCACTTTTCAATCTATGAAAAGGGGGTCCAAAATATTTTTGACAATGTTCGTTATAATTTTCAGTGAAAGTACTAATTAAAAGCTACATTCTGATTTTTTTTCAGATTTTTTGAATCGATAGTTTAGAAAATAGAGGGGGGGACGCTCTGACAGCGACATTAAAAAGCAAATATATCGCGACTGAAGGGTTAAAATCAAAAAGTCATTTGACGTTTTTTATTGCATTTTATGAGACCTATTAAATGACATCCCACTCAATAGGGTAAGTGGGGAAAAAATGTAAGTTCAATTTTCAGTCTATGAAAGGGGGGTCCAAAATATTTTTGACAATGTTCGTTATAATTTTCAGTGAAAGTACTAATTAAAAGCTACATTCTGGAATTTTTTCAGATTTTTTAAATTGATAGTTTAGAAAATAGAGGGGGGGGACGCTTTTTTAATGACTTTGGAGAGAAAATACATCGTGATTGAAGGGTTAAAATTAAAAATTTCTGTTACATTTTTTGTTGCATTTTAGGAGACCTTTCTAACGACACCCCACTCAATGGTGTAGGTGAAATTTTTTTTTTGAAAACACTTTTCATTTTATGAAAGGGGGGTCTAAAAAATTTTTATTTTCAAAAATATTTTCATTTCTGTTTTTGGGTCATCAATCTACGGCCGTATACCAAATTTCATCTCAATATCTCAAAATTTTTGAAGACGGACGGACGGACGGACGGACGGACGGACATGGAGAAACTATAAGGGTTCCTAGTTTTCTACGGAACCCTAAAAATCCGTATTTCTACAGCTTATTATAACCATGAGTAGAATATTATCTGTTCTTATATAATATAATTTATTTTGTAAAAAAATGTACAATACATGATTATCGCATTTGTCAACCTTACTATGACTGTATTTTGTCTTGCATAATCACTCAATTAAAAAAAAGAGAATTCTTTAAAGAAAGAACTGTATGTAAACTAATGGATGAAGAATCTTTGTCATTTGTTAATAAAATATCATTATCTCGCTACAGTGAATTTTTATAGATAAAAATGTAGAAACAATTAGATATAGATGATATTTACAGGATAGGCTTATTTAAAAGTGCAATCATTATCTTTGCGAAAATTTAGCCCAGCTTTGAAAATATAAACAATATTTAGACAATGTATAGAACATATGCTCTTACACACATATTATTATGTACATATGTATAGCATGCCATTAACACGCAAGTTAATTATACTGTTAATTTTAATTACCATAGTGTTTAAATGCTGTAATGATATTATTAAATCGAAATTCCCACAATAGTGACGTGCTTTTTTTCATCAAAATATAGCACTAATGATATGTTGCATATCAGTAATTATTATAATATGATAAATGTATTTACAAAACATTTATGTATTACAAATTACGTATTTTGATAATTGTATTTTATATAATAATGCATTTTACATTTTATAATTTTACTATTTGTCACTTGAATATTATCAATTAAACTATTTAAATTTTAAAAAAAGAATTGATTTATGTCTACAAAAAAATTTACAGCTATAAAATTAATCAAAATATCTAAGTTTTGATTTGTATCACATAATAAAAGTACATTTAAATGGTCAGTATCTTTAAAAAAAATCAGTGATTACTTATCATACCTACCTAATAATATAGATAATAAGATAACCATTCATAATATTTTTGCCACCAAAATTAAAAATGACCGATGTACATATGTATATGTATGTACATATATGTATGTATGTATTTTAAGTTTAGTTGGCTTAAAGACAACAGTTTTTACTATGAATTAAATACTAGGAGAAGACATGCGGAAGGAGGATGTAAAATATAACATAAGATTTTTTTGTTAAATTTAGTGATAATAAAACCCCACAAAAAAGTGTTTGTATTCTTAACTAAATTATGCTTTTCTTATATATTTTTAAGTGCTGAAAACAAATTTGACAATAAAAATACTCCAAAACTTTTTGCTATCGTTGAATTCATTTTAGAAGCCTCAACGACCTGTTAAAAAAAGTTGAAAAAATATAATGAATGACTTTTGTAGATTAAACTTTTTTCTTTATTTTTTTTGTGTCGATTTTTGACCGAAAATACTTTCAGCTTTCCAAATCTGACCTTGAATTTTTTTTAACAAAAATGTATTCCCTAGTTAGGCATTGAAAGTTAAAGATGTAGTTCATAATTGAAGAGAAAAGTTTGATCTGCAAAATCTATTTTTTAGATTTATTCAAAAAAATCATGGCCCATGAAAGCTCTCAAAATTAATATACATTTTCTAACATTTTACAATTTTGGGTTCTGGAAGCTTTTTTATCGAAAAATTCGTTTTCAGTGCGCAAAAATACGAAAAAGACCATCTTTGTGGGCCCGTGTAATCAAAAAAAAATTTATTGAAGTGAACATCAGATAAGGTTGATGGTCATACTTATAATTCCAGTTCTGTAGCACAGACAACTCAGAGAGAGAGAGAAGTATCTTGTATCTTTCTTTTGCCTAATAGTTACATTTAAATAAAATATATACTCACTTTTCACCGCCCAACTTGAACCATTCCTTAAGTTGGACAAATAGCTAGAAATCTCGTTTACGCATTTCTCGTTGACCTTCTCGAAATTTTCTGGTTGCCAAGTGTACAAGTTCATCAATCCTTGCATCCATTCCATCAAAGAGAGGTCACCGAATTGTGATATGTCTTTCGTTGTCGACCTTCTGGCCAAATCTCTCGCCAACGCCGCACCTGGATAGGGGACGGCAATACTTTGCCTGAACGACTTGCCGCTGTCTATATCCGAAGTTTCCAAATCAAACGAAGAATCGATATTTAAATTTTGTGGGAGTGTAAGTTCACAGTTCATGACCAACAAGGCCAACACTGGTAGAAAAAACATGTTCTTCCTTTTTGATTCCATGTTGTTTTTTTTAATGTTTAGTCATATCCCAAAATATATTGTCTATATATTCACACTTAAATCACTGTAATAATTAATTTTTTTACTATTGTAATATAAAAATAATAATGTTGTCATATTTTAATACATGCTGTCTATACAGGTGTCCAAGATAAGCGTGAAATGAATGGGAATATCCTAAACGGTAATAGATACAGATGTTGTTAAATGAGATGAATTATTTGTAGAAAAGGGGTGAGTATTACATCAAAAAATATTAATAATTTTATGTGGTTTAGGCGGTATACCAAAAAAACCTGAAAATTCGGAATTTCTTTAAATGGCTGTAACTTTTTCGTCAAAGTAGATTTTTTGTTTGTAATTGTTTGGTGTATTCAGAATTTTAATATCATCTTTAGTTTTTGAGTTACAAGCCCTAACTTTAATTTTTCTTGTGGGCCGCTAAGTTGACTGCATCGTTGAAAAGTACAGTAAAAAACACGTTCAAATATGCTATAGCCAACTTAGTGGCTTATAAGAAAAACTAAAGTTAGGGCTTGTTACTCGGAAACTAAAAATGATTTAAAATTCTAAATACATAAATCAATTCTACACAAAAAAAATGCTTTAAGAAACTGCAAACAAAAAGTACCTATCTACTTTGACAAAAAAGTTATAGTCATTTAAAGAAATTCCGAATTTTCATTTTTTTGGGTATACCGCCTAAACCACATAAAATTATTAATATTTTTTGATGCGGTAATAGTCACCCCTTTTCTACAATCAATTCATCACATTTAACCACATATGTATCTCTTACCGTTTAGGATATCCCCGTGCATTTCACGCTTATCTTTGACACCCTGTATATTTATACTTAAATCACTGTAATAATTTTTTAATATACTATTTTATGTTGAATATATAATAATAATGATAAAAGTAACACGTGTTCCATAAAAATTTAAAAAAAATAACACATATGTATACTATTACAAACAAGTTTTTTAATTAACTAATTAAATAGTTTAATATTTTGTATTTTCATGAATAAACTATAAAACTGGTTTGTATGTATATCAATTGTATTGCCTTTTCCATATTTCCATAAAATAAAAAATCGAATCTCAATTAATGTTTTTTTTAAATTATTTATTATTCATTTAAGCCTGTTAATAAAAATTTATATTTATCCATTCTTTATATTAAAATAACTTTTTCATAAAATAAAATCCAAGTATTTTTTTATTTTATATATAAAATAAATTCAACACTTGTTACTTTAGTTTTCTTGAAAGAACGCGAACACTGTAATTTTTCTGAAATATTTATACACTTGTTTAATGAGGAAATAATATACAACTCAACTTTCGCAAAATGTTTTGTTTAAAGTGTAGGTACATAGAAATTAGTAATTAGAAATTTTAACTTTTCAAATAATTTATACTATTTTTAAATAATACATATTTCGTTGATATATCATATACTTTTTATGTTAATTTTATTACATTAATTAAAACGATTTACTAATTGGCAAGAATTATATCCGTAGTAATAAAAAAGTTACCAACAGAAAAATATTAATGAAACAAATTTATACATGAATGATTTATAGAAAATAATTATAATTTATGTATTATTACTAAATCTCACACATCGTTTACCTCATTAAAAATAGTTTATTTATAGTCATTTAGTAACTAATTAATTTCCGTACTTTATAATTACTTTATAAAGTATGATAACGGAATTTCAAGTACATTTAAAAATGTTAAAAGTACTTGCTACTTTTAGTACTATTAAATATAATACTTATTTTTAACAAGTAAAGTACTTGAAGTAAATAATTAATAGCAAAAAGTACTTGACACTTCAAGTACTTTCACTGAATAGTACTTATAACAGCTCTGAATGGTTGTATATATTATTTGAGCTTTAAAGTTCTTATATTGAATTAAGGATATAAAGTATAATTTTATGCAACTTAAATAGTTTTTTTATTATAATTCAAAATGATTATACTTTTTAAGAAGCACTTTAGTTATCTTTTGGTATTCATTTTCATCATATCTAATAATTAAAGCGAATATGTATTTATAAATAGTTTAATTAAGTTGTACTCAAAGTGATTTCTAACCTTTTTAAAGTCACGGAACACTTTCAGTAAAAAATATTTTTTTGTATATTGAAATTGAAGTCAATGAAAAATTTATTAGATTGCGTAGCAAGTATGATGAATAACAAAATAATTAAATAAATAATTAATTTAAACATGTAATTTTGAAATTATTAGTTTGTAAAAGCGTCGGAAATTCTTGAGCTTCAATATTATATTATTATACATTATTACTAATTGTTTTCCTATGAAAAACCATTTTTGACATGTTCACGAAACACCGGTTAAGAACCATTGAACTATCCACATATTTTTTCACAATTATAGCTATGTATCCAAAAATTCAATACATATTAAAACTGCACGTGGACAATATCAATTAAAATATATAAACAAATAATAACCATAACAAATAAAAATTAACTATCAATAAAAATCGATTACGCGTAACATAAATTCAAGTGTTAAATTTCTCACCAAAACCTTAACAATGAACTACACACACATACACACACACTGGTCTTAAGATGTTCAATATGACTCAGCAACAATAACATCGGGTTGAAAGTGAATTAACTGCACCTACTTTCATTTTCTATCGCACGACTGACCGATGTTTAAAAACAAATAACCTAAATACAGTTGGAAGATCGTAGACATCCATACCCCGACCACTTCCCACTTTTACTCAATGAAACTGTACTTAAGTATGTCTGAGTCTGTGTTAGAAACAATGAAAAGTGACAGCGTAAAACTGTTTGATACGATTTAATTTTGAGCTTGTAATAATAGAACTGCACGCCGAAACGAGATTTACAGAAATTTAGTAAAGATGAGACCACTTTTCTAAAATTTTCACTTAACTTTTACGTATTTTTGAGTACAGAAAAAGAATTTGACTATACAATTTTTACTATCATCAAAAATTGTAATAAAATAAATTATATTAATTTTGAGAGCCTCGCGTGATAAAAATTTTTGAAAAAAATTTAGTTAATGACCTTTATTTTCCATTTGATTTTTCTGTACCGCTGTACGACCTTTTCGACTAACAATAAGTTATACATATTTATATTAATATTCTTTTACTTTGAAATACAAAATTCCCACATATTTGACTTATATTGACAGAAAAATGACTTATTTTATGAAAGTATATGAAGTAAAAAATGTCATTTTCATTAATAACTCAAATATAACATTATTAAAATATTTATACGAAAAAAAATTAATCTACTGCTTCTCCTCGATCAAATTTTTCACATAACTTATTTTCTGGAATCTCTTAAATTTTATAACCTTAATTTTTAAATGCTGTGTGTAATATAAAAAGAAAAAGTTATTTTTAAAATAATCATAAATTTTTAGTAATGGCACTTTAAGTACTTAATATACCTATCATTAAATAATTTTTAAATTATATTATTTTCTAAAGTGTTTGTAAAGAGTTCATAAACATTATTTTTTTATAAAGACATTTTGCCTATGTACACATAGATATAATTATAAAAAGATTGTCTTTTATTACTTCTAATCCTAATCAAAACAACAGACGTTTGAAGTACAATTGATCTTTTTAAAAACTTTTTTTGTCAATTCGATAACTTTAAAATTGGATATTTTTTTACCAAACTAAATATGTATAAATACGCATTTGTAAAATGTATTTTTTAATCTCGACGTTTCTATACACCGTACATATATCTAATTTTTATCTGCCACGAGTAATACTAAATTGAAAACTTATTTATAACGTCCTCTTCGATTTTCCCGTATCTTTATTTTCTTCAGAACGGTCTAGCTCTTAATCATTAAGCTATTATTATCTTCCCATATATTCAATAACCTTTTCATATTAATTTTATAAAATGTCATTCAAATTTTGAAAAATGTATACAAGTAAAGATAAATCTTAATAATATAACGGTAGTCATATAAAAAAATCCTAGACATTTAACTATTTATGTACAAGGTAATTACAACAGCTAACTGAAAAATGATTAATGTAAAAACTATAAATATCATACATTTAACCCAATAAGTTAGATCCGAAAGCAATAAAAAATTATATAATTATGATTACATCTTACATCGTTAAACTCTTTTTTTAAAGTCTGTCATATTTTATTCTATTGGCCATCAAATTAATGTTGAAGAAATCAATTAACATTAAATAATAAATTTCCTAAAGAATTATTAAAAATTTTATTTATTTTCCGGACAACCTTCAAAACGAATTTATGGAAATATCTAACAATTATGGATACAGTTAGAAAAATCAGTAATTTATAAATTAATTTTGTTTCAAATAAGTTTTATAAAATAATTAAATGTGGCCCTCTAACATTGTGTCCTTTAAGAGACCTCGAGAGAGTAATATTTAGAAAAGTTGACCCAAATTTTTAAATGCACATTGTATTGGTGTCATCTCCCACATTATTATGTCCTTTAAATTTTATATCGTCATTCTCTAGGAAAATATTGAATGAAAAATTGTATATTCGTTTCTATAATTAAAATCTATGTTAATTGGCTTTATGATATTTTTCGCCTACTATTGTTTATTTTTTTATTAGAATGGTGGGAGTATTACTGCTTATTTTCTATTTCCGTGTTTTACATGACACTATCTACTTTATTAACAGTTTTAAACAAATATGTATATTATACCTACTAATGGTTTTGAAACAAAAAACGTATAGGATTAAAATTCGGTAATAATTTAGTATTATTAAATTCTTAATGAACTTTTTTATAGCATTAATACTTTTTGTGGCCTTTAACTGGATTTTTTTTCGGCCATTAAGATTTATATTTGAATAATAAAATATTCAACATCCTTTATGGTTTCTGTTTTTCGATCGAAGTTTTCTTAATGGATATTTAATAGATATCTCGTAGACCTTTAGATGAAAAATTATACAAGATAATGTTAATAGCAAGAATTTAACATAATTTAAATATCCTATAGGCCTGTACACCGAGATGACACCACTTGAAACTAAATAAGACGAGACGGAGACAGGTGGCTTCAATTTTCACGAGATAAGTTCGAGACGAGGCTGTAATTACAATAATCAAGTATAGACAAGACGAAATTTTGTCTTGGCTAGTGTGTAGTTCTAAAACACTACATATAATTCAATACCTCAATTATTACTTACTTTAAGTCTACGTGGGCGGAGGAAGGGATCCAAAGCGTTACTTACGAAAGTATTTTGTCTAATTAATTATTTTAATTATATTTATAATTTTTAATGTAGCCTGTTTTAATTGTTAAAATTGCTTTTTCATATATTTAAAAAAAAAAATAACAAAAAAATACTATTAAAAAATCGGAGAACATTTTTTTTTCTCATTTTAAACGATAACAAAGCTTCTCGTATCTTTGATAAGGCGCGGAAGCAATTACACTTTTTTACAATCATTTCTATAAAAAATATCCTTAAGTAAAGATAGGGGATATGTCACCTAATATTTACGAATCCTTACAAGGGAAAGAAAAATGTCAATTTTCGTTTATTAATTATTACGTAATTAATAAACGCCGGCCCTTAACTCGTACTTGTTATAAATTCAAATATACGTGTAGGTAAATAATAATTACTAAAAATAATATAAAATACATAAACCTATACATGACCTTAATTCAATCTTCAAACACGGACGTTCAAATATGACTCTATTAAATTATAGGCATGTAAACAATAAATCACAAATCGTTTGACCCAAATATTTATATTCGCATATACAAATATAATATAATATAATATTAAGGTAACGGCACCAGTCTTGGATACGACCCCAGTGTTGGCCAATGTTTAATTAAATGTATTGAATTAGAAATATTTGTTGATATTTGATTACTCTCATTACTGAATATTAATCTATATACATTTAACTATCTTACAGCGTAATTTGATGACAATCGGCCAATGGGTGCCAAAATGGTGGGTATTTAAACATCGCGGATCAGTCGGCATCCACGAAGTGTGTATTTTCTTATGCAAATGATTAGTGACGCGAGTTAGATTATTTGTGATTTTTACGCTGCTTAATTTTTTTTTTGAAGTGAAATTAAAACAGTTCATTCTTGAACATAGTTAAAAGATAGGTTCACCACCTAAATTAATTTTATTGTTCTAGAGGGGGGTTGTGTTCAATATCCATTACTGGGTATTAATTTATTACTTATATCCAGTAATGGATTCGATGTTTATAAATGCTGTTTTCATTTCTGAGTGTGAAAAATATTATGCAAGCGGGTTGAAATTATTAGTATATAATGAATTATACTTATAAAGGTAAATTTGGAATTAACATATTTAAATTGGTCAGGTCCGTATTATAGTCAATTTAGCATTTATATTATTTTATGCAAAAAAATATATAAACATAAAGTCAAATTTCAGGTAATTCTTATTATGTTTACTTGAATAGCTTAATAAATAAAAAAATACTAAATAATTAAAGCAGATCCGTATTAGGGAAGTAATTTAAATATTTTCTAAAAAAAAACTATAGATATACTAAGGTAACAAATGGAAGATAGTTGTTATATTGACTATATTTTAACGTAATATAATATTGCAAAACTAAGACAGGCCTGTATTAATGAAAATTTATAAATAAATAAAATATTAAAAACATACAAAAATATAAAAATAAAATTAAGTAGTTGTTATGTTAACATAATTCAACCAAATTACAATATTGGTTATTTTGGACAGGCCCGTATTAACAAAAATTAAAAAATAATATTTTATATTAAAAAAATACAAAACAATAATGGAAAAATTAGACAGTTTGTTAATATAGTAACTAAACTAAAACATAGAATTGTGTAATTTGGGCAGGCCTGTATTAACGAAAATTTAAAAATAATTTTATCGTAAAAAAAATTGATGATATATGGTGTTGGGCCTACCCGCTTCGATCCCGTCAGTGACATAATAAGGTGGGTGGTTGGGGAACTCCCCCCCCCCCATAAATGCACAATGTTCTAAAAAACGTATGTTTTGAGAAAATATCAGTTCAAAATACCTTCCAAAATTTAACACATATGTAAATATCCCCCCCCCCCCCGAAAATTATTCATACTACGCCAGTGGCTCCCATTCTATAATTTTTTATAGCAGAAATAATATTAATTACAGATTGGGATGAAATAAGGTACCTACTGGCATTAATTTGATAATTGATTTAATTGTTTACTTGCTTATTATTTGTGATTTAATTTTTTTTAGATAATATTATTTGTACAGTTTTCTTAATACGCCACTGACAACTATGGGTGGTAAACATGTTCTTTTTTATATAATTTTGATGACCAAATATTAAGTATAAATTTTTCTTAATACGTACCCGAGTAAAATATTTATATACATATTTTTGGTTTAACTACACCAATATCATAGCTGAAATAAAAACTGAAAGCACTAAACAATTATAAATTCTTCTTAGTACGTGCCTGACTAAAATATTCACATATAACACACATTAATCAATAATCACACATTATTGTCATAACTATAATTGTTTAATATTTTCTTTTTTATTTGAAAATATTAATTATAAATTCTTTTTAATACGTGCCTGACTTAAATATCCAATACATATTATTGATTTAATTGCATAGATATAAAAACTCTCATTGGTTAACATTTTCATTTTTAAACAATTTTTATGTTTAAAGACAAATTTTAAAATCTTCTTAATACGCACCTGACTAAATTATTCATATACACATTTTTGATTTAATTACATTAATGTCATAACTATAATTGCTTAATATTTTCATTTTTATACAATTTTTATTGGAAAATATTTTCTACCTAATTATAATTTTTTTCTAATACGTGCCTGGCTTAAATATTCAACATACATTATTGTTTAATACATGATGTTACAACTTCCATTGCTTAATATTAAATTAATTAGTTAATTATTTATTATTAAATATTAATTATAAATTTTACTTAATACGGCCCTGTCCTAAATAATAGTGGAATCTATTTATTAATTAATATATTATCATAGCATCGATTACGATTCATTATTGTATAAATTTTGTGTCGTAGTACTTATCATTTTGTAATTATCCATTACTGGGGTACCATTACTGGATTTACTTTATCCATTACTGGAGAAAAAACATAAGCAAAATAAAAGGCCATAATTTTAAAAATAAAATATATTAACGGACTTTGGTAATTAAATAGGTTGAATAAAGAGTTACTTGTTATGTTAGTAGCATGAGTTCATTAAAATTACAAAAAAGTAGCCCATCAACCCAAAAAAACCGAATATTTGCTGTTATAGCGGCCATAACTGGTGCCGTTACCTTATATGTTTATATGAATACACCCACATTATCTAATAGTGTATGACCTTAGATCTACGCACACCTGCAGACGCGTGTGTTTCTGTGTGTGTGTGTTTATGTGTGAGTAATATTTTGAATGAATAAAATAATTCGCGTAGAAATCATTTACATGAATACAAATATACTTTTGATGTTTTATATATTATTTCTATCTTATCAATCCCGTTATCAAAGCCGGCCACAAAGGTATTACAGCAGGTAATATTCGTTACAAGACACCTGGGTTTCGGTTATATATAGGGCACCAGAAAGAAGGAAAATGAAATGTGAAACATTATCAACTTTTACAATGCTTTTCAATGCATAAGAGTGGGAAAATTCGTTTTTATCTCCATTTTCCAATATTGAATTATTTTGTTTATGTATAATGTACATATAGTATGTTACGTTAAATTGGTTAATTTTTAATTTTATTGCAGTAATTTTAATTTAATTAGAATCTGCTTATTCGTTACAAATATGTTTTTTTGGAAATGGAACCCTCAAATATTTCAGATTATATATTTATTTTTTAGTAAATTAGAGTTATATGTTTAGAGAAATTTCAGCAACATATTTATTAAATTTCGTGATAATTTTTTTAAAAATAACCAATACATGAAATAATAATATTAATCGAAAATAAAAACAATGACAACGGATGAATTGAAGCTTTTAAATAAAGCTTTAAAATGAAATAATTTGGGTTCAAGGACCGAGACGAAACCTTAAAGTTAATTTTAAGTAGATAATTCATAAAGTTTATTTTAAAAAGATAATTCCTTAGTTCATTATTTACTATTTATTTAGTAGACACAATATATTTTATAATTTTACAGTTTAAATAAATATTAAACATAACAGAAATAAATACAGGTGTTTCACAAAGTCACTAACCTTCAATAAAACATTTTTTAGAAACAAAGGTAACTTTATTATTGGTCTTATTATAATTTAGTTGTTTGTTTTTTTATAATACAAGATTGACCCTGTAAGAACAATATGCAGTATTCAATTTCATTATTTGATTTCTATTTACATATGATCATTTCTATAATCTCAGTATTCCCCTTTTTCGAAGGCTAATAACTGTAGGTATATAAATCATAATAAAATATTTACTTTAAATTGAGTAAATCAATTAATATAAAGTAGGTACCTAATTTATCTATGGTCAAAGATAAAATCACTTAAACTTAATTAATGAACAAATGAACTAAATTAGTATAAATTCGCACAGCACAAGATTATTTCGCATCGTTCTCAATAATGTTCAATTTCACTTCACAAATAGCATTCAACTTTAAACTAAAGATTTACAGTTGTTATAGCCATAACAAAAGTGTAATATATATAAAAAATTAACACTGAAATGTAAATTGGTTAGAAGATATATGTAAATAAAAAATGTCAGCTAAGGATTATCTTAGGTATAAATAGGATTCGATCTCTTAATACCGATTAAAAAATATGCCTATTTCTTTAATTAAAGATGTACATTTTTTCCTTATTGTATTTTGACGTTTATATACAATTTTCTGTATACAAAATACCTTGATTTTGCGAAAAACAACAACACGTTCTGTTTTGCTTCACTATTTCTAAAGTTAAAGTGAAACATACATTTTTATAAACGGGAAACTTTTTATTTTATACAGGACCTCATATAATTCAAAACTAACATATTCTACAGTATTTTTCTCATATAATACCTACATTATTTTTACTTTACGTGGAAAGTCAGACATTATTAATATTTTTTACATCGTTTACAAATTTGCGTGAAATGTATCAACAAACATAGAAGTCGACATTTATTTTTATAAGATTTTTATAAATGGAACAAGTGACAAGAGAAAAACTAAATTCACCAATAATACATAGAGATAAAACTAAATAAATGGCAATTTTGTTATGAAAACACGTCGTAAGGAATAAAAGCTCTAGTTCGTAGCCCCAGTGTGATTATATAAGAAACGCATCTCCCTAACAAGAAAATAAAAAGGATTATTAAAAAGAGATTCAGGCGAAACTTTCGTATCTCTTATAAAATATATGTGTCATGTACAGCTTAAACCGACACCAGATGTTGCCAGTTATATTTTTTTGTTTCATTTTTTATCTTGTTATATATGTATATTTATGTATGTAATTTGGTATTATTTTAGAAATAATTTAACTTATTAATATGTATTTGTACCTTTAGTAAAATGTAGCATCAATTTTAAATAAAATACAAAAATATTGTCTACGTAAAAATAATACTAATAAAATGTTTTATTTATTTATTATATTATACTTTAATATGTAACAATAATAATATTTTAGTAACTTGTAAATTTCAATGTATGAATATAGTTAGTTATAGAATATACATACGTAGAGTAAAGTCGGTATATATGGAACCACTCTGGTCCATATTACACGCTTGTTACTTTAATACAGGATTATCTTTATTAGGTGGTTGATGCATTTGTTTTTTAAATTTATTTTGTAGTTTTTATTTCAAACTAGTATGTTGTCACTTTAAAAAAATAGCAGTGGCGTAGCAAGGAATATGCGGATAGAACCTCTGTAATAGATACCCTTATTTAGGGGGTACCATCATAAAGATTTAAAAAAAGGATTTTTGCAGATGTGAATAGTTGTGAAGTACTGGATGATTAATGTACTTTTCATACTATTTACCTCACCACGATTCTGGTTAATTATTACACTTCATAGCCATATAATACCCCATATCGCCGAGGCAATAATTATTACGTGGAATAAAAGCACTGTTCGTACGGCCAACCCTTGCACCTACATGTTTAAACAGCAATATAATTAATTTAAACAATTTAATACAATAAAAATTTAAACTAACTTAACTTAACAAAAACAATCAAAAATTACAAATTTAATTAAGTTACCCTCAATGACATACAGGTACTCCAAATACTGTCATGTCAAATGACGCAGTTATTTAGAAGTGTTAGCTTAAATTAATACATATTATTTTTTTCTTTATAAAATGTAAAATGCAGCAACAAAAAGATGTGGCCATATTACCCGCTTGGTCCATATATACCGACTTTACTCTACTAGCCAATATACATACAACCTCTAAACCTGCAGCATTGTTTAATATAGCTATATTAAACTTTCAAGGAATATTTGATTTTATGCAACATATATTTTTATAGTAAATATATTATTGTATTCTCTATTTATAAAGAGTATACTATCAAGGTTGACCCATATAAATTTTATTAGAAACTAACTATGGACTTTGTAGAAAAAGACTGTTAAATTTAATTTCTATACCTATGCTTTTCAGTATTTTTAGATTTTTTTAAAAGTTTTTTTGTAAGTTCAGAAGTAGTTTTCCTTCACCTTCAATAAAACCCCTTGCAGACAATTATGTTTGGTCGGTATATATACAGAATCCTCAAAAAGTTAAATCCCGCTGGATTATAACATGACTAACCCATTACTTCAATCCAAGCATTGGGGTCTTTCTACATTAATAATAGTCTCAGGTGTCTGCTGTGGAATTCACCGGATATAAGTACAAAGTTACACAACTGACTTCTAATATAAAACCACATGAATTATTTTTATTAAAACCCACATTTAAGTAATGTAAGTACTATAGAATTTTGAATAATAAATTAAATTAACTCTTACTAAATGATCATAACACGTTTAACTGTGAAAGTTAAATTTACGGTTGAAATAGTTCACTTTTTTTAAATAAATATATCATAAGTGAAATTTAAAATAAAAATATTATTTTAATGTGTAAATGACATGTACATAATAAATATTTTCTTTTTTTTTGTTCACAGTATAAATATTTATACATATGAAACTATTATAATTATGTTTTTCGGATACCAACATAATTATCTTCACAAATTAATTTGAAATTTGGAAACAAATTGAGTAAATGTTGGAAATTTTTGGGGTGATATTTATAGTTTTAATTGACTGTAATAATTTAATTAACACATACACTAGCAGCTCTCCCGTGGCTTCTCCCACGTTGTTTTAATTTTTATGAACATGTAAAATGTATATAATTTATAAAATCTGATACCATATGAGAGTTAAAAAATATAAATTCCCATTTATTTTTATTATAACTAAAATTAAGATTAATTAAAGTTCATCCTATATTATGTATGGACAGTTATGCCTATAAATGCCCACTCCTCTTCCTCCTTTAGGACTGAATTTCGGAAATATGGTTTTAAATGGGTGCTCAATAAAAAAGGGCCCTGAAAACTTTTTTTTATATATTATATTAGGTATCTATAGATAAATACAGTTACTTTAAATATCAGACTTGTTTAAGTAAGATCAATTCTTTTTTAAGGGAAGGAAGAATTTAATATGTTTAGTATAAAAACAAGTAGCTATTAAACTATGCTCTAAAATATGCATTCAAAATATTATTCCTCCAAGTACTTCTATCATTATATTTTACATTCCTTGGATCCTTAATAATATCCTAATCCTTCTTGTGTTCCTGCCATACAATAAACATACGCACAAATACAGCCCATTAATATTACTATTGAGCTGTTCAACTAGATTCATGCCTGTCGATAAAAATGTTATTAATTATAATATAAATTATTTATTTATTTAATTCTTAACTAACAAATTCTACGATAAGTATAATATGTACGGAACAGGATATAAAAGTATTTTTTTATATAAATTAAATTATTTGCGCAAGAATTTTTTGCAATTATTTATTAAACGATTGCATGAAATTTCTTCTCGATGGTAATTATTTCCAAAAGAAATGTTATTATAACAGTACATCATCGTACTTGCATTGATTTCACCAGACACGAGGTCTATGTAATACTGAGTACGTTCTTTGTGGCGTATAAAGACGCTCAGAGTAATACAAATGTGAAAATGGAACTTGATACAAACGAAATAAATTCATGCTTATATTAAAAATTCGAAAGTGTATCTGTCTCTCAGTCTGTCTGTTTGTTACCTTTTCACGGATAATTGCTTAACCGATCTCGATGAAATTTGGCTCGATGAGATAGCTTGCATCCTGAAGAAGGATATATGCTACTCCTTATCAGATAAAAAATGAGTGTATGATTTTTGTACGCGCGACCTGTCATTTTCGACTATCATAACAGAAATCTGTATTACCTACTTTATATCAAGTGGATTTTATTCTTTTCTGACAGCTCTTACCTAACCTTAATTCTATGCGAACGAAGTTTACAAATTTGTAGGCTGGAACAATGAATATAGTTGGGAATTTTGAATTTTTTACAGGTAATATAATAAATTTTAATAGTTTTTACAAATCTTGTCTCTGTTTGTTTATTCCGACTTGATACTGTACCGATTTTGATGAGACTTTTACTGAAAATCTAAGATCCTAGAATAATTTTTTTACAAAAATTAAAACAAAAATCATAAGTCAGGCACGTATTGAGAAAAAATTACAACTAATTTTTCTAATAAATAAGTAAAAATATGGAAATAGTTGTTACTAAATAATTTTGTTTAATTTTTTTTTCGAAAATTTACTTCAAATACAAAACAAAGCCAGAATAATTATTATTTACTTATTTCGTTACCATTTAATATAACTTCTGGAGAACTATAAATATTACTTCACTGGCCATTTTATTTAGAGCATACACTAGAAACATGTCTGTTGTATATGTTACATCAGTTTTTAACTGATGCGTGACCAGAGTGCTATGTTGATCGTCCAACATCGTCACTACCTTGTTGTGTGTATGTGTGTGTGCCTTTGTTGCTAATACTTCCCAATTAATGACATTACAAAAACATACGCGCAACTATAATATCATAATAACGCATTCAGTAAAGTATAATTAAGGTTTATTATACCAACGGTGTTCATTCAGTGGCGCATTGTGATAGTCGAGGGCCTCAGGAAAAATAAAATTTCGGCCCCCCTTTTTTTGGAGAAAAATTTCAAAATTAATAACAAAGTTAAGAAGTTTTTATCTATACAATATGTGAAGATTTTTTCTGCTCTTCACTTTATTTTGGTTTATCTTTATTTTCAAAGAAAGGTCCTCACCTGAATTATTTTAAAACCCAAAAAAAGGAACACATATGTTTTTCTTCTCAGCTCGGGATTCCCCCTTAACCTCGGGATCCTAGGCTAGGATGCTTAAGTGCCTACTGGGTAACGCACCACACTGTGCTTATATGCAATGCTGAAAATATTATTTCAGGAACTAACTGCTCTTACTTTTTTTCAATGTTTATAAAATGTTTGCAGTGCATGTCACCGGATTGTCATCCTTAATGTACTATGTCAGTTCAATTAGTAGTAATTCATGTTTCTTATATAATATCTTTAAAAAATTATTAGAAATCTAGAATTTATAATTCTCCAATTTTTTTTAGCAAAAATTACAATTCATTATAGTATAATATAAAACAAACCCATTTACAAAAAAAAACTGTGTTAATGAAACAATAAATATACACAGAAAAAAAACTGTATTGGACCAAGAAAACCTTGTTTTGTATATAACGAAAACAATATTTTCTTAATATAAGAAACATACTCTTACGTTATTCCTTCGTTCAAGAATACTATAGTTGGTTTAAGAGATTATTGCTTATCTTAAGAAAATATTGTTTTCGTTATATACAAAACAAGGTTTACTTGGTTTGAGAAATCCTTTCTACCGGTGTAGTATACAAATTAAGTTGTCTTTCTCGTCAAAATATCTAGGTGAATATTGTAGGCCTATGAAAAAGAGACTAATTTAGGAGTATGCATAGATATGAAATAGAAAACAAAACAACTATATATGCTTAAAAAAATTAACCGTAAATATAATATTACAACCTATTTAATATCATAACTGTTATTTATAAGAAGTATAATTATTGTCATTGAGACTAACACGGACCTGGTAGATTAGATCAATAAAGTTCACAGAAAAAAAAACTATACATTAATTTAAAAAATAAAGTTTTAAAAATCTATCAATATATTATATTTACAATTTCTTACAAAATGCCCAAGAATGAACCGATCAAATAGCCCTTATCACAACGCAATCTAAGTCTTTAAAATGTGTAAAATTTCTTTAGAGATAATAAACATAAATAGTATTTAGATCAAAGGTTTTTCGACGCCACAATTCTCATTGTTTTTCCTGTTTATAAGAGAATGAATAATGAATTCAGGAAAGACGCAGTTCGTCACAAACGGACCAAACGTACAAACACGCGATGCGAAAATAATTATATTTTTAAAGAAGATATACACAAAAGAACATTTAAGGATATTTAGTTTAGAAGCAATAACCGTCAATATAGGCTATATTATATATACTACTAGCTGACCCGGCCACGCGTTGCTGTGGTTAACCTATACTTTAGCAACATGTGGTGGTTATGCTATTAAATTGTAGGTTATATGAAACGTTTGGAAGTTTGACATAGCGCCATCTATTGAATACTTACTCAATCCAGTCAACAGATGTCACAATCTGTTAGAATCGTTTGGAGCTAACAGATAAAGACAAATAATTTGCAATAAAATAATATTGCGATCATAAATTGAGATGTAAGCTATCCTATCTTTCAAGTTGGATCAAACTGCACACGGTGTACAAATTTGATTAAAATCGGTTAAGTAGTTTAGAAGTCCATCGCGGACAAACATGTGGCACGTAATTTATATATATTAAGATAAGATTAAGATACATATATAACTATGATATAGTTCCTAAGCAATGTTCGCTGTTTAAAAATGCAACCATTATTTTAACATTATAAAATGATTATTATATTGCAATGCATGTATATTGCACTAAAAAATGCCGGTAGTAAAAACTAACTAGCTAGACTCTAATAATTTATACATAAAATGACTTGTGACAGAAGTATATAAAAATGATGTCCTGCAATAATATTTTTAAATAATTTTAAAATGAAAAATTTCAATGGAATTTGCGAGAACCACTATAATTACTTACAACATAAGAAATAAGTATACATAATTATTAATTTATAAATATTAAAAACCATAATACTGAATAAGGTAGGTCAGGGAGAAAAATTAAAAAATGCAATTAAATTATAACTTACTCAACTAAAATACGAAGCTTTTGTTTTAAAAATAAAAGTAAATTATATTCTGACTTGAAAAAGAAATTCGGATTAATCGACCAAGCACAAAACAAGCTTTTGAATCTTACTAATGCCCAAAAGGTATAAAGAATATCAGTCTTGTTTGTAAGGTAATAGCTCCATGTCTCCATTAACATTTACACTCACCAAATGTTTATACATAGATTATCGCGAGAAAAAAGTTACCTTACTTAAGGTAGGTATTAGGTATATCCTATTAACGATAAAGCGAAGGAAGTCTTTTATAAATAATGTAATTAATAGTTAGATGTGACATAAATAAACTGCTGAGAAACTTTGTTTTCTGGAAAAAATATCACTAATTGAAAAAAATATTGTTACTTTAGTTTCTAAACGAGTAGTAAATATGATATAATCAGTTGTGTTTCAGGAAAATATTAGTACATCTAGTATCATACTATAAACCAGAGGTATGTTGCGCAGATTTTATTTTGTTTATAATATTTTTTCGAACCATTATGTAATTTCATTTTAATTTGATTAAAAAAAAGTAATTGATTCACATTTTTTTAACTGAAGACATGGTAAAGTAACAACGTGAATTGGGGTTATTTTGACAGGTGATAGTAGAGATTGAGAAAAGAAATGTTACCCCTATTGAAGTGGTTTCTTTGTTACGTAAAAAGTTAAAAATAAAACATATTCATCGACATATAATAAGCATTTGATATGTTTATGTTGCACAGCATATTTAATGTTGTAACTTATAAAAAATATCGTTGAGCGTTTTCTAAATGATAGGATACTAGCTTGTAATTTTATATGTGATATGCTAATCGAATGTTGAATTCATTCATGTACTTAAAAAAACTTTTTTATTCATCCATTAATTAACAGTTCTGACCTGTTTGGTCACTCGTCACAAATGTGCCACATTTTGTCTATAGTCAATGAAAGCTCTCAATATCTTATTTGAATCAATACTTCAGTAATTGGAGTCTCTTCTTCACTACTTAGCAGTGGCGGATTTGCAGTCCTAGCCGCTCTAGGCCCCAGGCCATGTGCCGCCCCTTTCTCAGCACCCATCATTATAGACTAGACACATAATTCATGAATTTACTTTATTCCCACTTTTAATTGACTCAGAAAATTGTTTAACTAAAAGCTAGTTTATAATATTTTCCGAGGTTTCAGGGATGATTGGACATTTAAATAAAACATTTAAAACGGTTTTAGGAATTTGTTTTTAATGTTTTACAATGTGTTACAAAACTCGTCTGCACTTAAGCGCAGCAAAATTATTAATTAAATCTTCGCAATCCAAGTTGCTTAAAAAATCAGCTTCTATGTTAAGCAAAGCAAGATCGTTTAACCTCTGCTCCGTCATTGTTATGCGTAAACGTAAATAGTTTTTAACTCTGCGCAAACAAGAAAACGATCTTTCTCCTGTACAGTTACTGGCGGGTGTACATATTTTATATGTACGATGTACGAAATTATTTATACTTTGATACGCAAAAATAGTGATTTAGGAAGATTATAATCATACGGTACGCGAGCCTTTAAAATATTAAGATACTTTGCATTTGTGTTATTTCTTGTTAATCTTATTATCATCAGTGATTTTTTTGGCACGATTTGCCGCCCTTAATATCTGGCCGCCCTAGGCCCGGGCCTACTGGGCCTTATGGCAAATCCGCCACTGCTACTTAGGATAGTCGAATGACCTGGATTTTTCTGAAATCTGTGAAATTGCGAAGCATATGTATTGCATGGAATTTTAAAGGTAACACTGGCTTTTGATTTAGAGGGGTAAGTTTTTACTTGCATCATTGGTTTTTCTCAAATCTTCTAAAACATTAACTGTTCTACAATAATTTAAAATCTACCATAGTTGTATTTTCTAAATTACAAAACCAAATAGACGTAATCGATATCCGAAACCACATGAATTCATAGATCACTTGAGTAGTGGAATAATATCTAAATTTGGAAATCCGTTTCTAAATCTACACAATGTCTGTTACATAACCACAAAGTAAATCATAATACGGTTCGGTATCGGATTTCCATCAGACAAACAACCCTCTCGATGTAATTCTGAGACGATGTGTGTGAGAGATTTGGTAATGAGCAGCTAGATGGCACTGCTGACACCACATTCACTGATTACCGCTCATTATGGCGCCAGATTCGTAAGTGGATTTTATAAGATTTCTTTCACACGAACTAACAGATTATTTTATTAAAAGTAAATGTTGACTTACAAATTATTTTAATGTTTCGCACCGATTTGGAAGAATTGAATACTTTTGGAATCAGCATAAAGTCCGTCTGTCCGTCTATCTGTTGCAGCTACCCAACTACTGGACCGTTTGACCTGCTGAGATTTGGTATAAATATAACAAATGGTAGGTAGATCAATAATAAATCTGAGTTATAAAATAAAATTTGATTTTAAGAGGGGGGAGGGTACGTTACCATTATTAAATACTGGTAAGTCGGATATCAAATGAAAGCTGATAATTCAAGGAATTTATCTTTCATTAAATAAATTTAAAAAAAATAGTAAAAATATTTTGACCCATAAAAAATATATTCTTTCTACGTACATAAGTAATAGTGACAAAAAATTATATTATACAGGAAATGTTTTTATCAAATAATTATTTTACATAAAAACTATATATATAATTTTTTTTGGAATCGTTAGGCACCTGATGAGGATTTCTTGTGAAGTCGAAACACTTGTCAAGTGACATAACTTTTGTGGTTAAGGTGCAATTTTAGTTTAAGTAAATATATATATAATACAAAATTTATTCTGTAGGCACGAAAGATAGATAATAGTCAATAGATATACTTCTGATTCCCTTGAAATAAAAAAAGTGGGTATGTGTACTTATGTACACGTGTTAGAAGTTATACTTCTTTGACGTGGTTGAAAAACAAACAACTGCTGAGATGATTATGTTTTCAATTACGTTTGTAGATTAAATGCGTCTGTGTGAAACATATTTACTCCAGATCGAATAGATTACATAATGGCGATCCCAAACCTCAACAAACTAGTTTACTTAATGTGATTGTTGAATTAAAGTGATATTTATTTGTAAAATTTACAAATTATATAATCATGCCATAATAATTGGATTTATTTTAATGGGTAATTTAAAATAATAATATATTATTATAATATAAATTACACTGGTTAAAATATGTGATTATGGAATGTATATACATATTTAATGAAAACGTATTTGAACTAAACAGTAGATGTGCACCTGCTATTTTTGAAGAGCATCACTAAAGATGCTTACTCTTGTCAGTTTATCTTTAAATAAAAATAAAAATATTTTAAATAGAAGTTGTATTAAATTTAAATTTTTACCTTTTTTTAAATAATGTATTAAACAACGTTATGCTGTGAACCAAAAAGTTTATTTTATTTAATTTAATTAGCTAGTTTTACTATATTTATTTATAAATAATATTAATATTAGAGAATCATTAAAAACAAAATGTATTACTACATCAACTTGCTTTTTAACCCAACCGAAATCAATTTATAATCATATTATATTAAATTAAATCACCAATCACGATGGTGTGTATATTTTCAGTCAATAACTATCAGGATACTTGAGAAGATTAATTACGTGTCTAAAACTAAAGTCATTAATAACTTTTGCTTTACTTTGTAATTGTATCTTTAACGAAATGCGAAATTATTAAAATAACGTATTTATGAAATCTGTCTTTTCAAAACTTATTGACAAATTAATGTATCAATTTCTATACTGTTATTGTATATGTATGAATAAAACACATAATTAATCTTATAATATTAATAAAACGCTAATATATTGGTCAAAAATTAAATGTTTAATTCAAATACTTCTTGAAGAAAACATTATTATCAGCTTATAAACAAAAACAAAAACTATTTTTGAAAATCTTAAAGTAAACTCTCATACGAATATAACCAAAATAAATTAAACGTGGAATAAATATAAAATCTTTTCTTTCGCTTTTGATGTAATAAAATTACATATTATGTTAAAAATAATTGTTGATAGGTACAATATATAAAAAATACATGCACTTACGACCTACATATGTAATGTAATGTACCCACTTATGTATGCATAGCATAGTGTTGTGGTATTATATTGTCATAAATGTTTCTGTATTCTATAGTTTTCTATACTGTCTATTAAACATACATCTATGTTAGCACGAGTGTCTATATTCATATAAAGTACACTCACCGCTCGATATAAGGGCGGCTGCAGGGGCCCCCAATGTGGAGATTAGCGGTGAGAGGAAAAGATTCTTATATCGAGAGATTGAACCGCCTTTATATCGAATGTCCTTATATCGAGCGGTAAGTTTATAGGGATATTAATAAATTATCAATTAAAACAACCAATCACAACATTGCTAGATTATATCATTACTGCTTATCAACAATTTATTTATTTTGTAAATCTAGGTAGTACCTAATAAAAAATTTATTTATATTTTTGTCAGTAACTTGTTTTTCTTGATATATGCATCTAACTATTACCTACACACAGACAATAAAATTGAGTTGAGTTTTGAGAAAACTATTTGATATTTCTTTAGGTAATTAAAAAAAAGTTGCCTGATATACCGGGTGGACCGTTTTAACGTTTAATGGAAAATAACTTGACCGGTAAGTGAAATAATAAAAAAGTTTTCAGATAAAAGTTGTACGGTTTGGAGGGGGACATAGATGTACTTGGATGAATTTTTTTAGGTAGTGTTTTCAAGGTGGTATGAAGGTCAACATCATTTTTACTTTTTTATACATACATGAAATGTAATGTATAAATAAAGTATAGTGATCACGAAAAAAATCGAACTCGAGATTTTAACGGAATTACACGTTTTGAGGGTCCCTGAATCATATACCACCATTAACTCAATGACGTCTGTGTGTGTGTGTGTCTGTCTGTGTGTCTGTCTGTCTGTCTGTGAACGCTCTACAGCCAAAACTGTAATACTTACGAACGTGGAATTTTAAACTTAAGGTTCTTTTATGCTCTAGATGTGCACCTCCTATTTTTAAAAACCATCACTAAACCGGAAACGGATGTTTACTGGTGTCAATTTTTGAACTTTTCGAATTATTTTTGAAACGGTGCGCAGTAGAAAAAAATATTTCAGATTAAAGTTGTAGAGGGGACTTTTATCTATAATTTATGTTCTATTCTTTTTCCCCCCCAAAATTTTTTTTAGGAAATAATCGATTTTCTAAAAAATTTAAATTTTTCGATTTATTTTTTAAACGGTAGGTATTAGAAAAAAATGTTTGAGATACAAGTTGTAGAGAATACTATTTTCTATAATTTATGTTCTATTCTTTTTTTTGTATCTTATGAATTGACCAAAAAAAGAATAATTTTAGTTTTAAGTTAAAAATGATATCATAATACAAAAAATCTAGTTATCTATGAAAATTTTGGAATTTATTTTTAGAACTGTCAAAATTGAAATCTAGCAAAATAAATACTTGTTAATACAATAATCACTAATCTTAATTGATTTCATTTAATATTTAATGTCAATATTAAATACAATGTATCAATTTCATTCATTGAAAATCATTTTGTAAGTAAAAAATTTTAAAATCAAATATTAAATTATAAAAGTAATCACATATTAATACTCGGTGTCATGATGCATAAACGGTGCACATTAGAAAAAAAAGGTTTTAGATCAAAGTTGTAGAGGGTATTTATCTATAATTTATGTTCTATCCATTACCCCCCCCCCCCAAATTTGTTTTTAGGAAATAATTGATTTTCTAAAAAATTTAATTTTTTCGATTTATTTTTTAAACGGTTATAGGTATTAGAAAAAAATGTTTGAGATACAAGTTGTAGAGAATATTATTTTCTATAATTTATGTTCTATTTTTTTGTTGTATCTTATGAATTAACCAAAAAAAATAATTATTTTAGTTTTAATGGTTTTAATTTAAAAATGATTTGTATAATACAAAAAATCTAGTTATCTATGAAAATTTTGGCATTTATTATTAAAAGTGTCATAATTTCATTCAGTGAAAATCATTTTGTAAGTAAAAAATTTTAAAATCAAATATTAAATTATAAAAGTAATCACATATTAATACTTCGGTGTCATGATGTATAAAAAAGTCTCGTGCCTGCCAAGGCAGTTTATTTTAAATAGGAACCTATAGTTTTTATCAAGTAATTTTATTTAATGTGAAAAGACACGAATCTTTCATTGAAAACTTTTTTTTAACAACTTAACCTTTCCAAGATATCTAACAAAATAATTCAAGATTTTGAAATTTCATTATTTTTTTACTCAGAAACCATAAATTTTAGAGAAAAAGTACAATAAACAATAAATGTTTATTTTGATCTAACAAAACTAAGGAATTATTTTTAAAATTTTAAAACTTCGTTAAATTATTTTATTTAAGCAAAAAAAAAACAATGTTAAAAATTTTTTAGAATAAGTTTTAAAATTTTAAAAATGATTCTTCAAGTTTTATTAAACCAAAATAAACATTTTTTGCAAATTGTACTTCTTCTCTAAAATTTATGGTTTCTGAGAAAAAAAATATTGAAAGTTCAAAATCTCAAATTATTTTGTTAGATATCTTGGAAAGGTTTAATTTGTTCAAAAAATGTTTTCAATGAAAGATTCGTGTCTTTTCGCGTTAAATAAAATTACTTGATAAAAACTATAGGTTCCCATTTAAAAAAATGATGTTGACCTTTATACCACCTTGAAAACACCACCTAAAAAAATTTCATCCAAGTACGTCTATGTCCCCCTCCAAACCGTACAACTTTTATCTAAAAACTTTTTTATTATTTCACTTACCGGTCGAGTTATTCTCCATTAAACGTTAAAACGGTCCACCCGGTATGTAGGTAGGTATATGAAATTTTGTACGGAAGTATAATTTTTTTTCTGAATAACTTTTCTCAATAAAATTTTATTCTGTAACAAAAAAAATGAGTTAAGTATGGCTAAATCTCCAATGGATAAATCTCAACTAAAAATTGTGTTGTTTATTACACAAATTACACCTATTCATGAATTAATCCGAGAACACACTGTAAGTATGTAATATAAAGATTGGTTTTAACCAAAAAAACAAAAAGACGCAATTAAGACACTGCATTAACATTTAAAAGACAAATGCTAAATTACCTTTCTTGTTTCTATTTTAACATCAAAAGAAATACATATTAGCTAATTGCAGTCTTTTGGAGCACTCTGTAAAAAGGTCTTTAATCCTTGGAAAATCCCTAACATTATACATATACAATATCCTTTTCATCTAGCTTTATACTTTCAAGCAATACTTCAAGAATTTTCTAACATTGTAATGGTTGTTCGTTGTAAACAATATTCTTTATGAGTTTCTGGTTCAGACGTTGTTTTTTTGCGAAGGAGTTTTAATTGTATAAAAAATGGTGCTGAGAGTTTGAATATTGTTGAACCGTAAATATTTATTGCACAAATTGAATCTGACAGTCCCCTGAAAACAGAGCCGATCATAAAGTCTTGTTAATTGAATCATCAAAAATTTATTCATACATGTGATTTTTATCACAATTTTTTTTAACTTTCTTATATTAAGTATATTAAAAGCATTGCAAAAAAGTACAAACAAATGTAATTTCTGTAAGTAATTGTTAATAGTATACAGGCAATGAAGGGATTGAAAAAGAACAAATTAGGAGTGCGATGAATTTTGGTACCCATGTAGTATACATTATAGTATGTCTGTACACAAAAGTCCCCATCTATAGACCTTGTGGAATTTTTTTTAGAGCCGTTTGAATTATAATTTTGTTATTCTTGAATAACTTCTAGACAAATAAAGATACGGAGGCGTGCCTTATATCAAAATTTTCAAAAATGTTTGCTTTTCAACAATATTTCAAAATATATTCCAACGTGTGCACTTAAAGTGGTGAAAAGTTGCCGTGAATCCGATAATCAAGCGCGATTAATAAAGAAAATATGTTTAAATGGATTTTTGAGCTCCTAAAACTGATAATAGTAATAAATGACCTGTATGAAAGTTATAGAAAATAAATAGGTACATTATTTTAATAATTATTTAATAATTACATTCTTTTGTATATTTTGAACTAAAAACGTACATATATAACTAATATAAAAATACTTTTTACATTTTTAATTATATAAGTACAGTTAAAACTTTTCAATCTCATTATTATCAAAATATAATCTAACAGTTATATTGTAAAGTTTTAACTGCTATCTAACGGTGTAAGCTTAGTGATCACTATTTTATTTGTATGTAGAGTGTGTTATTTACCTGTTTTCGAAAACTTCCACGTATTAATGTTACTCATGAGATATACGATGTGGTAAAGCTGTAGCTACTTTAGCAGTCTAACGTTTATAAACTGTGTTGTGAAAATTTGTTATCTATCTACAAAGTTTTTACTTTCTTATACGACTAATAGTATTGTTAAGCTGATTTTTTTCGAATTCGAGATTTTTGTGGTAATACTGGTAATATCCATTTTCCGAATTAACTTACTATTTTCACCATGATGTCTGTGATTCTATCTGTCTGTCTGTCGGTCAGTAGATGCTTAACTCAAAAATGAGAACGTATAGAAGTATATAAATGTGTGATTATTTATTTGGGATCAATTTTCTCCCAGGAAGAAAACTTTATATTTTCGAAAATGATCATAATGAAATCGGAAACGAATGTGTCACTTTTGAACCTTCCAATTATTAAAACAAATGTTATAAATATAAAAGTTGTAAAGATTATTATTATCTATTGATTATCTGATTCGCACAAGACCAATACTTTTTTTAGTATCGATCGGTCTCAATCATGAGTACGAGAAGAGACAGGATTAATTTTTCACGAGACAAAAAGTCGATTACAAAATCCAAAATACGAAACAAGACTAATGTGTGAAACCTTAAATGAAGATAATATAATATTTCTATTGGTCGTTTTTTATCTATGTCCATCTTTTCGTTTATCTTAAATATATATATTTAATAAAATGTCATGCACTTCTCTAAAAATCAATACAGTTATAATGACAAAAAAAAATTTTTACTCTCACCCACGACCGTTATAAATTTTCCATAAAAAAACTTATCAAAATAATATTTATTGAATTGGAAAACAGTATTTAATAAAAATATCGGCCTTAAAAGAATATTTACACTGTAAATAAGTTACTCTTTACAAGCAACAACAAAAAAGAGCCACACATGATAAATATAAACACAGTAAAGATATTTTAAAATCGATAAACCATACAAAAGGACATTGAGAGAATCTGTCCGGTCGGCAGGATATCAAAGTATGGAATATTAAAAGAAATAATAATAATAATAAACCTTTATAGATAAATGGTATTCACAACGCTTTGTTGAAAGCCTAACAATGAAACCAGTGTCGCTAAAATGAGGTATAAATTATGGATATCTTGCGTATCTAAAAATAAAAATAAATGTTTTATATTTGTATTTCTTGAAAAATATTTTTTTTAAACCAGGGATGTGAATACTTAAATAATGTCTTGTATATGTATAAAGGAGCTAACAATTTTTTTTAGTTTACAAGCACTTTCAAATGGGGTATCAAACATATATGATAATTATATTGACATATCATGAAGTGTTTTCCGCATGCGTGGTAAGTAAACTATATTATAATAAGTTGAAGTACCACTAATCTAAATTCCAAAATAAATCCATAGAGCCATAGAATAAACCATGAGAAATAAACATAACTGTTCTTTCATTTGGGAAGTAGAGAAGAAGGAGTGAACATGGGCTACCTTAGAAAAAGTTAAGGAATTTAATTAATCACTTTTATTATAATATATTAATATTATTTTTATAAAAAAAAAGATCTACTCATTTCTCGACAGAGTTTGTGATCTGTGGTGACTAGCAAAAATCTACAATGATCTACAAAGATCAAAAAGGATCAACAAAAATCTCTAAATATCATTGTAGATCGTGATATAGAGATTAAAACATTGAAATTTCATCAATTTTCAACGTTACAATAATCTTCAGAGATCTTTGTAGATCGTTTTAAATCTTTGTAGACCATTGTAAATTTTGTAAGTCTCCACAGATCAAAAGCCAGTGAAAAATATGATGTCTCAAAATGCAGATCTACTATTTTTTCCCAATTTTTTTATAGATGTGTTACATGGACCGCAAATTCTGTATTATCATAGTGGTGTAAATTTTTTTCAAAACAGTGAGAGAGATGCGGCGAAGCTGCGGAGTTTAGGATACATCTATCTCTTTTTTTAAGAAGAATGAAATAGACATTCCTGTTTAAATAAGGACAAGTATATCCTAAACTATGTTTTATCTATTTCCTTTGACACGACTCTGTTTTCGAGTTAGAGGCGGTCCATGCTCTGGATTTATGGTTATAAGTAATAAAATAAATTGGCCATACTCGTAAAAACTAAATATTAATAAGTTTTTTTTTAAATAGCCCATATTATGGCTTACAAAAAAACAAAATAACATTTTCTCTTCTAATATTAGATGAACAAAGTGTTTCAATACAAATTACAATCGTAAAGTTACATTATGATATAAATATCGCAAATATAATTATTTCATATGTCGCAACCAGTGCATATATATGTGCCTATCTGCGACAGCTTCGTCAACGCCACCACAAATCTTTATTCTAACCCTCTTCCAGTCAAATGAAGAGGTTTCGCTTTCATCGATGCGGCAAAAGATTCTACAGGTGGAAATATGAGTTCGTTCGGTTTGTAATGAACTTTAAATAAAAATCTATTTAAAAAAAATGTTTGCGATAATGTTATTATAAACTGCTTATTGTTAGGTAAATTGCAGTAGGTAAAAAACAAAATATAAAAGGTGAAAAAAATGGCACTAAACTGTACAAATAGTTTAAGGGTGATTAAATGCTAGTTAGTATTCTATTATATGCCCAAAGCTGACGTTTTTTAAATAATTAACTCAATTTTTTTATTAAAAGTTAATTTTAGTTTCTTTCAAAGTAAATAAAATTTACCTAAATTTTATTTTATTTATATTTATGTAATTACTTTTGCATTTTCAGCATATTTTGTACATTTACACTTTTTACACCTAAATTAAAACCAAGCGGTCAAAAGTTCAGCAAGCCCAAACGAAACTTTGTTGAATGTCGAGCACTGTGTCATTGGACAGTGGTGCGCGCGTGTAATATTGCCGGCGGGGATGAGAGAGGGGTGGCATCGCGACGTCTGTACGGTTTCACGTCGACGCCGTTTCAGTATAGTGGTAATAATGCGCGTCGAAAGTACACGCGCTAGAAGTTTAGTGTAACGGACGATTGCACGCGTCGTGGTGGGTTTTTTAGATTGTGTGTGTGTATTTTTTTTAATAATTAAGTGTTGTTTATAAAGTCTTGCATCACTTATTAGAGCCTACAATATGTATGTATTTTGGTACCCATTGAATATTTAAATATATATACATATATTATATTTTGTTGAAACACTTGACTTCAAATTGTTTTTATTATCTCGACCCGAATTACTTTTCAAATTTTTCAAAAAAATTGCATAATATTAAGTTAATACTGAATTTTTGTATTGTAATTTTTGATATAACTAATCAACTAATCAACGTCATTTTTATGCAATTTTGTAAGATCCTTATATTATATAAACTGTACAATTATATTTAAATATATATATCCTTAAATCTGCAAATATATCTAACAAAGCAGTCAAATAGTCCTAGGAATAACTAAACAATTGATATTTTAATACATATTTGATTTGATATTTATTAAAGTGAAGCAGGACTTATAAATAAAACTTTATGTTCGAGTTTTGGTTTTTGTTGAGTTGTTTTATGAGCCATTTAGATTACAATTAGTATAAGTTGTATTTTTATAGTTGTATCGTTTTGATGGACCGTGATTTCAAAATTCCAATTTTTTTAAATTATTGTCGTATTTAAATGAATGTATTTGTGTGTGTGTGTGTGTGTGTGTATGTGAAGATCATTATATGAATTAATATTTTTCAAAACTATATATAGAATAGATTCTCATGTCATTTTGAAATTAATGAAATAATTATGATATTATCATAATGCAAACAATTTTTTTTCAAATTATAAATAATCGGAGAAAAAAAATATGTGTATTATGAATTTCATTAATGTATATATTGATATAATTAAATGATAATTTATGTTGTTATATAAGCAAATATACATGTAGATAACATTGCATAACTTAGTAAATGCAAACGCAATTTCATATTATCTGTATTAAGCACGTGTAATTACTTAATAAAATTCAATTTAGTTATTGGTTAGTATTACATAATGAACCAAATGATAAATAGTGCAAGAGACAGCATTATATTTATTTTGGATGTATGTATGTTGGTATGTATTTTTGTAATTTTGTGTTTTATAAATTAAATTGTATATAATTGCAAATAACCTCGGGAAAGCCAGTTGTATTTTAGTATGTTAGTATTTCGTGGTTAAATATATTACAGTGATATTTTTCAGTTAATTTATTTACATTTCACTATAGATTTTATGATTTAAATGTACTATATTCGGTTAAAGTGTAATGCGTATTTACATATTTCTGTAATATCTATACAATTATGTAACAAAGAAGGAAGAAACCAGTCTGAAGTTAGGTATGTAACATTTATTTATTTATCTATAAATTAAAAAGATTTTTTTCAAAAGTATTTGAACAATTACTTTTTTGACAAAAGTTACTCACAATTATTTTTTTTGTTGTTGGTATTTCTTATGATATTTTTCAAATAAGAATCTATATTTTTACTTACTCACAAGTACTTTCACTGATCGTGAGTACTTGTGACAGTTCAATTTTATTTGAACTAATTTCAAATTGTACTTTAACTCTAAAACGGGTTTTATGTTATATTCTTGTATACACAATACATACATATATATACAATATGTATATAATATTGTAATGTATTATATAGTAAGATGTCAGTTGACGGTAGTTTTGATGCTTCACTGAAGTGGGAGCTGTAATATTTCATATGTGTTATAAATAGACGAAAACACAAAAATATTTATACTTTGGACATATGTATTTATTTAATTTATATACACTACATACTTACGAGTATACAGTGTATAGAAATACGAATAGAGGTTCAATTGCCCACTTTAATTTAATCATTTTAAATATTATATATCTTTTATATCTTTGTACTCTGTGTTAGATCTAATTTAGGTTATACTGGCTTCAATAAATGGCGATCCATATTATAGGTATTATAAGTTAAAGAACTCGATTTACAATTGTAGATCTTTAAAAAAAAATTATTAAGATAAGACATAAAATCATATACTTTTCTAATATAAGTATGAATTTATTTATCAATAAATAAAATTGATAAAAACACATGAAGGTACAATAAGATGCCTATAACATTTCTGTTTTATGTATATTAGAAATCGTTCACCTATAAAACTTTGAGAAAGACTGCAGTATCCCAGGCACATTTAGGTAAAACATATGATAATTTTATTGATAATGAGTTTATGATGACATAACTCTTCAACAAACTTAAATATTATGCTGAAACACTGGAAAATAAAGATGTCAAGAGCTTTATAGTGCATCTAGTCTGTGAGTAATCTCCATATTCAGCAAAGTTACAGTGCATATAGAATTTTCATAAAGGAAATTTATTTCAATTAAATAAATGTATTAAATAAAGGTATATTTACACTATAAAACCATTTATTCATTTGAGGTGGGGGTCACATTACTTAAAAAAAAAATTTTTTCATAAAAAAAGAAAGTTGTGATATCGCAAATTATAAATAAAATTTTATAAAAATCACCAAAATTGGCTAATAATTACTGAAACATTAAACATTTAACATAAAAATATAACCTATATTGTAATTTTATGATTTCAAAACAGTTTTTACTTATGATGACCCCAAAAAAAATTAGGTAATATTTAATCACTGCTTTTACAAAATGTAATTGCATTTTTTAATTTATTTTTTTATAAATCATCCACCTTCATCAATTATATGAATAATTTATTCATACTTTAACATTATAAACGGCTAAACTGCTGATAAACTCCTTGAAAAAAGGCAAGGGGATAACTTGCATCTCGAGGTAAGGCATAGGCTATTTTTTTGTATATAGAAAAAAAATATCAGATAAAAAATACAAATTCCACACGGATGGAGTCGTGATATCTAGTATTTGTAAAAGCGTTAAAGTGTAAATGTAATCCGAAATATATTAGTATATTCACCATATTTTAACTAAATAGCTCAACAGGAATTGGGTGAAATTAACGTTGCCTATACAGGCATAGTTTAAGTTTTATACATCAATTATATTTTTTATTTATTTTTGGGAAAGATATTTTTTACCCACAGCAGGGAGGTATGGTAAATCCGGCGCTGTCTGCACCAGTTTTTTTCATTACATTTGAAGTGCGTATCACTATTCATACGATACAAAAATATGTTCGCTTCGTCATCGTTCTGTTGCAGTTATGTAAATAGTTGTATGTATAGCACATTGTATGATACGTATCTATAGAAGGTGTATTAAATATTAAATTCCATCATTCACATTCCATTTTCGTCTGCCGATAGGTTATTTTCATCGTTTGTTATGATGCATACTTTGAGATATTTTCAATGATGTTATACGAATCATTTTGTCTACAATTTTTGTTGTGTACCGTACCAAAATCACAAAAATACTAACAGAATCAACACTGTGTTTGTATATCTGACTGTCTGGCATAGCCTTCTTACTATCAAACTATAAGGATTTAACTTATACAGAGTGGTCCGGTTTGGGAGCTGATTCCCTGACTTATTGTAAGTAAGAAATTGTGCGGGAAGGGTACTTTTAGAGAAAAATGATATTTTCATAAAAGTTTTCAAAAAAAGAAGATATTTTTCGACTTTGATGAGCTATAACTCGGAACTAAAAACACGGATAGCAATAATCGTAATACTGAAAATATGTTAGTTAATTACCTATGAAACTGACTCATTTTGGTTGCTCTAGATACGTTACTTTGGAAGTTATGAGATAATCTTTGTTGTAAGAACTACTCTGAAGGAAATTTTTTAAACACCTTGTAGCTCAAAGGCTGTTGAAGATAGACCCCCCCTTTCTCGCACAATTTCTTACTCATAATGAGTCAGGGAATCAGCTCCTAAAATATCTGTATCCCAAACCGGACCATCCTGTATAATGGTGAAAAAATAATAAATCTCATTGTCAGTTATAAAAATAAAATTGCAAATTTTGAGTGATTTTTAAAGGGAGTATCATTTTTTTAAATTCAATCCTGGCCAGTGGGGCATCAAATTGAAGCTGAAAATTCAAATAATTTGATCTTTTTGTTATTATTAAAACCTTCGATTAACAAATTTAAAAAAATGACCCCTGCCTTTATCTCCGTGAATAATTACTTACCTTCGTATTTTTTTCAAAAATAATTTAAAATTAAAATTTATTAAATATCTTAAATAATATATAATAAATTTTACTGTCACTTTTTCGATAATATTATCAAGTTAATACGTATATCGTTTTTTGTATAAATTGGTTTATAACTTTAACTAATAAGTTTATTAGTTTGGATATAAATTCAAAATAAAATGATCGCATATAGTTGAATATTATAAAGTACGGAGTTATAATACGCGAGACTCGATTCGCATTTGACAATTTTTTATTATCAAACAGAATAAATATTTATATACAGATATACATTTGCTAGAATCATTAAAAAACAAGAACAGAAATGTAATATCATTTCAGATTTATTCGGACGTAATGTTCATAACTCATCGTATATTTTACAGTTCATTTAATATATTTCAAATATTGCTGAATATATCATAAAATACAGTTTTATGAATTATCTTATAACATAACGTGTATGCAAAACTTTAATATTAGATATTAAATACATCATAGCATATATTTAAATATTATATATACCTATGTATAATGTACTTTCCGTCGAAACTTAAGCGAGGCAAAAACAATTTTTTTTTAATACTTTTTTCGGAAAAAAATTCTCATAGTATTTGATACAAAAAATATACTTTTTAATTAAAAACAACAATATGTACGTTTTTTTCAGTTGTATACTGATGAATGAACCCTTTATAAACACAATTTAATGGAAAAATTAAATACCTACGTATATTCACAACGCAGTAACAATTATTGTATAAATAATAAGATCTGAATTAAATGAAAACTTTACAGTACAATGAATAAAAAAATTCTTTTTGTAGAATTTTTAATATCATTAATTTTATTCGTACAAAAGAAAATTGTTTTCCGTCAATATGCACCATATATTGAATGGTGCTATTGAAATATGAAATCTAATTTTTTGATAGAGATTGTATAGGTTTCTTTAAAAAAACTTTTTTTCTTTGTGCATATAATATGAAAAATGTTTTTCGGAGAAAAAATAGTTTTTCTTGAAGTAATTTATTGATTTCAGTAGAAGTATTACATACTTATGTAAATGTATTAGTTTTCATGAAAAATGGGTATGTACGTTTTCAAATATGTTTTCGTTCCATTGGATGAGACAGATCTGAAGAGTTACACAAAACTTTTACTACTACTTTAACAATTTTATAGAAACGCATGACAAAAGTTTCTTATAACTTATTTGCTACACAAGACTCTTTAAATTTAGTTAGCAAATCTGTCAGGATGATTTATATACATATATCACTTGTTGTCATTTAATTTATTTTTAGTTCTTCTTATAATTTTAACATCTATACCAGCATTATCTAAAGCGGGGTCCCATGGATAAATTTAAGGGTTCGGCGTGTTTTCTGTGTTCTTTCCTTATTTTTTATGTCATTTAAGGGGGCAGACCCAGTTGCGAATGCCAAAAAAGGCTGTTTTTAGGATTTTTTTTGGTCACGTATTAAAATAAAACAAATGTTTTTCCATATGAAAGATATGTATTTACAGAAAATTTTATGACTTTTTTATGGAAAAATATTTAAAAATAAGTGAAATACAGCAAATTTGGGAGGGGTCCAAAAAAAAGTGTTTTGTCGTGATCACTGCTGCTCGTTACTGGATCAACAGAAATAAAAAAAGGGATCATTAGTTAATGACATAATGCTCCGGTTGGACGAAGGGATTTGAAAAATTTTGAATTTTCACAAAATAGTAGATGTTGAAAGTCAATGTTCTTTATTTGACTAAAATTTCACTCTCATTTTCGACTATAAAAAAATAAAATCCTTCGTCCATCCGGAGGACAATTATGTATAGAATAAGTCAGAAAAATTTCAAACCGATCGGCAAAACCGTTGTCAAGTTACAGTGATCACCGTCTTCGAAAACATGGTTTCGAGAAAAAGCACACAGTTGCCGCTACCTGCCTATACTTGAATACATTAGAGACAGCTCTGTTCAAAGTTATATATTTCCATAAATAATGGTCCGATTTGTCTGAAATTTTTAGAGAATACTTTTGAAGTATTCTACTTTGAGAAAATGTAATAAAAAAATTGATTTAAAAAAATTCTTACTGGGTCTGCCCCCTTAAATACAAGTAGGGTGTTGAAATAAATGTCAGACATGCTCGATTAAAATTTAATATTTGAAATTTTACTACAAATCTTGTTAAGCCTAAAACAATTCACTGATTCCGTTTTGTAATACAAGACGAACCCTTAATGTCTATCCTTACATGAATTTCCATGTAAATTTACATTCTATAGCTTGTGAGTGGATGATTGAACAAACGCCATAAACTTTAACGGACAAGCTGTTCGAGATCCTTGCTCTACCTTTTCGTAGTTTACGTTAATTCTGCCTCAGTCAGTGTTTCTAAATATATTTTTTGTTTTCAAGATTAAAGTTTGAAGACATTTTATATATTAGTCCTTCGGAAGCCAAAATGAATAATTCAACACAGTTATTCATAAATGTTTTGTAATATATTAACAAATATATAAAATACTTGCAGATAGAAACCGGTGTTTCCCGGGAATTTAAGAATATTATTAATATAATATATAATTTTTGTCGCGATATCGGATAACATAAAATAAGTTTTGATAATTTTTGGAAATATTTGCATTCAGTTTTTTTAATTCATTAAAAAAATCAACCGTTTTCTTTGAAAAGATTTTTTATTTATTGATGAAAATTCGCCTTATGAATTTTGCATTCAGATTAAAGCTATTACACAGTGTACAGCAACTTTCTAGTGACTCGGTTGAGTTGAGCCTTTGTTTCGAAAAAGAGTAGAAGAATAAACTTCAAAAAGTATAAATATAGTGTTTAGAAAGTAAAACATTTGACAGTTCAAATTAAATAATCGAAATTTTCTGTTATGTTGACAGGAGCATTCTTAGTATAAATCAGGCGAATTCAAATAATTCTGCATAGTAAAATCTGTCATGCAAGTCAAGAATATAGCATGTCTAAAATAATCTATTTAATTTATATAAAAGATGCTTGCAACTAGAAAAATATTGTGCATAACCTAGATAAAACCTTTTACGTAAATCCTATACATTGCATCGAGGGAACAGTCATCAACATGACAACTCTTCACCCAAGGGTGCGCCGTTATATAGGTGTTTGACTATATATGCAATGTTGACAAAGTGTAGAGTATTTTGTTTCATACGGTACTTGATGGATTGGATATTGCTAATGGATCGAAGCGGGACATACATACAACGATCTTTAACTTATAGTCAAGATGTTGTATAGTATTTTTTTTTTTTTGTTTATCTCAGAAGTAGTAAAAACGTTTAAACAACTGTTTTTTCGCAAAAAATAAAAATTAGAAAATTTTTTATTGTTGTTTTTTCATCTACTTATATTAGATATTTAAGATCTTTAATGTTTTCCAAGTGCATTAGTTAGGGTGTTTTGCATAAAAAATCATAAAATAAATATTTTTAGAACCAATGGTATAAAGTTTATTTCAAAAAAGCTTATATTTTATACAATATATAATATATAAATCAATACTGAAAAATGAATAGAACTTCTTCAATATTGAAAATAAAGACCTGAAGTTTTAATAAAAAAAATCACTTCCACGCTTTGGAGCTTCCGTGGTGGTCTTGAACTTAATCTTTTCATTTTGTCAAATATGCGATAACGATAATTAACGACCGAAATGACACGGTTTACACAGTACCTACCTACACATGAAAATAACTTTTCAGAAAAATAAGAATTTCATTTTTAGACTAATAAATCGGAAAATCAAAGTTTTGCACTAAACTGATAAATCATAAAAAGGAATTTAAAAAATTTAAATTTTTATTCTAACAAACAAATATTTTTTTAAATAAAGTAGATCGAAAATGTTCTCCAATAATTCTGCAATTCTAAAATGCACACAATTACCGTTTTCCCATTTCTTATTTAGTACTATAAGATACTTCAGATTTCGTTTCTATACTATCAAATAAATTTCAGCTAAATTTAATATGTGCATGTGATTTTGCATTTACTGTATTTATTTTCCGAACTACCGGAAACAACATACCATTTGGCGAGGAGCCATGTTCATTGGTATTGGGGTAGATATCAAGACAAATAGCAATAGCTGAAGGTGCATAAAGAAAATGCCACGACATATTTTCGTAATCTTTTCAATCTAGATGAATAAATGGTATTTAAATGGGCGCTGCAGATTATTTAATCGGAATTGTCTCGTTTTACAAAATTCAATAGGATTTTCTTTTAACTTCTTGACAGATTCGAGTATAATGTCTTTTAGAGTTTATATTAGGATCAATTCATCTCAATTCATGTGGTTGCATTCTAACATGTTGGTAGTTCAAAATGTCCATTATTTTAATTTTATTGTCTTTGGGTTTCGCGTGGTGGTCATATTTACTTTTTTATACATACATGAAATGTAATGTATAAATAAAGTATAGTGATCACGAAAAAAATCGAACTCGAGATTTTAACGGAATTACACGTTTTGAGGGTCCCTGAATCATATACCACCATTAACTCAATGACGTCTGTGTGTGTGTGTGTCTGTCTGTGTGTCTGTCTGTCTGTCTGTGAACGCTCTACAGCCAAAACTGTAATACTTACGAACGTGGAATTTTAAACTTAAGGTTCTTTTATGCTCTAGATGTGCACCTCCTATTTTTAAAAACCATCACTAAACCGGAAACGGATGTTTACTGGTGTCAATTTTTGAACTTTTCGAATTATTTTTGAAACGGTGCGCAGTAGAAAAAAATATTTCAGATTAAAGTTGTAGAGGGGACTTTTATCTATAATAATTTATGTTCTATTCTTTTTCCCCCCCAAAATTTTTTTTAGGAAATAATCGATTTTCTAAAAAATTTAAATTTTTCGATTTATTTTTTAAACGGTAGGTATTAGAAAAAAATGTTTGAGATACAAGTTGTAGAGAATACTATTTTCTATAATTTATGTTCTATTCTTTTTTTTGTATCTTATGAATTGACCAAAAAAAGAATAATTTTAGTTTTAAGTTAAAAATGATATCATAATACAAAAAATCTAGTTATCTATGAAAATTTTGGAATTTATTTTTAGAACTGTCAAAATTTAAATCTAGCAAAATAAATACTTGTTAATACAATAATCACTAATCTTAATTGATTTCATTTAATATTTAATGTCAATATTAAATACAATGTATCAATTTCATTCATTGAAAATCATTTTGTAAGTAAAAAATTTTAAAATCAAATATTAAATTATAAAAGTAATCACATATTAATACTCGGTGTCATGATGCATAAACGGTGCACATTAGAAAAAAAAGGTTTTAGATCAAAGTTGTAGAGGGTATTTATCTATAATTTATGTTCTATCCATTACCCCCCCCCCCCCCCCCAAATTTGTTTTTAGGAAATAATTGATTTTCTAAAAAATTTAATTTTTTCGATTTATTTTTTAAACGGTTATAGGTATTAGAAAAAAATGTTTGAGATACAAGTTGTAGAGAATATTATTTTCTATAATTTATGTTCTATTTTTTTGTTGTATCTTATGAATTAACCAAAAAAAATAATTATTTTAGTTTTAATGGTTTTAATTTAAAAATGATTTGTATAATACAAAAAATCTAGTTATCTATGAAAATTTTGGCATTTATTATTAAAAGTGTCATAATTTCATTCAGTGAAAATCATTTTGTAAGTACAAAATTTTAAAATCAAATATTAAATTATAAAAGTAATCACATATTAATACTTCGGTGTCATGATGTATAAAAAAGTCTCGTGCCTGCCAAGGCAGTTTATTTAATTTTACAGAACACAGCATTTTTGTACTTTAAAGGTTTTGCAGAAATTGTGTTATCTCAACCCCATAGACATAGAGACATGGACTATGCGCATTCTGTATTAACATAATGTGTAAGATTTGGTTCACAAAGGTATAGTTAGAGATATGTTTAATTAGAGACAAGCATAGACCCACTAAACTCTCTATTTATTTTTTGCGAAGACTCGATTTTCGAATCAATTCCACAAGTTCATGCTATATGTCTATATTATAGGTATACTCATGTATACTACTCAGCCTCTTTACATTCTATCAACATGAAGTTAAAAATAAAATGTGCAAAAGAAACAGGTCGCAAGATTGCGTACTGATATTTTCTGAGCACTGTTTTTTTTAAAACCCATTTTCAAAGGTATGTTTTTTGCAGGATGAGGAAGACTTAACATAAGACAATATTTTATTAAAGAAGTGAGAATATAGAACTAAGCTCTGAGATTTCCGCCCTGCCCCCTTTTCCAAATAATTGTGTGATCTATCCATAGAGATAATACCATAGAGGCAGTGAGCCATAGCACTTTCTGTAAGTTGACGATAATCGGAAATAATAAGAGAAAAAAAAAGTACTATTCTATTCTTCATGTGTATACGTATTTGTGTCCTTGTCTTTTGACGCTTTCGTACAGTTCGTGTACCGCCATCTCTACAAAAACATGATTATTTAGCGGTACACATTCTATTTTTTTCTCTTTCTACTGACAGTTGTGATTTTCGACTGGCTTACTGACTCTATGGTATTATCTCTATGGATCTATCTCATACAGTTAAATATATTTAAGACCCCTCTTCCGAGAAGTTTTAAACTAAATTAAACCCAATCTCTCACCCTTACCTGTTATTATGTCCCATTTACCGATATTTAAGTTGCAAACCATCGCAACGTTATAAAATAAATGCAAGAGATGTCGCCACCTATATAAATATGTATAATATTACAAAATGTATTTTCGTGCTTTTACGTAAATTAATCCTTAAATAAATAATTAACTTATCAATTTGAAATATAAAAAATTATTTTATATTTAAAACTTTTAAATACTTTCATCGATCCCTTACGTACAGTTCATCAAATACAGAAACTTGATGTATGCTTCCATAAATATTCTGAAATACATTAATGCAATGACGTCACATATCAATATCATCAAATATTCTGTGAGCGTTTGAATTGACCTATAAAGGTGTTGATGTGAAAGATAATGTTGTTTTTTTAATTAACATTACACGTTTGTTATAATAGTATTCTTTATTTTACCAATATTTAATTCATACTAATACTATAAATTTCGGAAATGTGTCTGTCCTTCTGTCTGTCTGTTAGATACCTATTAATAGCTTACTAAATTATTTATTAAGGTCGCTAAACCGATCTTGATGAAATTTGGCAGGGAAATAGCTTGCATTCTGTAGAACATAGGCTGCTTTGTATCCTGAAAAAATTATTAAATAAAAGAAATGGGTGTGTGACATTTATATGTGCGATAGGTTACGGTTAGGTGCAAGTACGACACTAAAACCAGTTTTATCGACTATCATACAGAAATCTGAGTATTCAATAAAAAAAATTATTTGGCTACTGTCCTTTTTAAAATTAACTTTGGGTATGATTAAACGTTTAAATCTAAAATTACAATAGTTAAAACTATTGACTAAGGTACCTTCGGGTAATAAGGCCTAGGAGTCAAAAAATACGTTTAAAACCCTCGCACGCACTCATAAACCCCATACACATATACATTAAGTGTATATAAACATGTTGATTTCATTACGTAACTCCGCAGTTTACCATACCCTGCCACCAATTTTAACTTTTGTTTCGAACAATGGAGAAAATTTGTTCAAATAGTAAAAAATTGTTGAAAATGATTGTAAGTTATTTTCTATATTAATACATTAAACTAAAAAGTTTGTGTTTAAAAACAATCTATGTTTATTATATTTCATTAAATATGTATATATTGTTTCTTTTCGTCGTTCTTAATATAATTTTTTTTTATTCCAAAATTTATTGGACTTGCGGGTAATAAGGCCTATCTATAAAATTAGTATCTAAATCTAATCTTCAGCAAAAAAAATGTTCGTTTTGAATAAATTAAAATGTAATATGGCATTGCTACGGTTGTGGAGAAGACAGGATAGCTGATATGAGGAAGTGCAGTCGATGCAGCAAATGGTATTACAAGAGAATGTGTCGGTCTAACAACATATGATGCAGATGTTTTTGATTACCCTTATAGCTGTGATTACAGTAATTATTACTATTAAAACTATTTACAATGTTTAATTTGATCTCAATTTCCATATCTAAGTTGACACCTAGTGTTATTTTGAAGATTTTACCCTTAGGCCTTATTATACTACCATATTATAATAAGGCCTATTTATGGTAGTTTTTAAAATGATTATTTTTATTTTGGTTATTGATAGAATTTATCTTATTTTTGTTTTAGTTTATTTATAAGACACAGAGAGACTGATTGATAATAAATTTTCTTGATTACATGCAATATTTTTCATTTTATTTGAATTTTAAGCTTAGCTAGGCCTTATTACCCGCAGGTACCTTATATAGTAAATTTAGATTCAACTTCTTATTTTTGTGTGTGTTGAGTTAATGTTTCTATGGCAAATCGAAGATTTTTTGTATTTTCAATTTCATTGAAAGTGCGTTAATTATATAGAAAATGACGTGAAAAGTTGAAATTTTTAAACCGCAAGTCTGTATCTCATAACGTTCTTGAGATATGGCCTCTCAAAGTTTTAGTTTTTTCAAAATTTTGGAGAAAATTGCTGTAACTTTTGAACGGGAGGTTAGATTTGAGTTTTGTTGACGGATTTGGAATCAGCGTGTCAAAATCTATATAATAGCATGTATAATACTTTAAATTAAAACAAGTTTTGAAAATTGAAATTTTTCCAAGGGGTACACCTTAAAAAAATGCCGATTTTTTACAAAATTTTTTTATCAAATTTTTAAGTGTTTTATATGTTTTTATATTGATTTTGGCACGCTGATTTCAAATCTGTCAACAGAAATCAAATTTGACCAAACGTTTAAAAGTTACGACCATTTTTCTCAAAATTTTTGAAAAAACTAAAATTTTGAAAGGCTACATCTTGATAACGTTATAAATATACAGGGTGATTCAGCACTGTCGTGCCAAACTTGGACAGTAGATTGAGAAAAATATTTTAAGCAAAAAACTTCCAATAAACATGTGTCCGGAAATGTTTCCTTACGGAACTACAAGCCTCCAAAAATTTTACTAAAAATGAGTTTTAATTTAATATCTAGAGAACCCTTTGTGATAGAAGTATGAAATTTAGTATTTGGTTTAGTAATAATATGTGTTATCGATTTCTAATATTAACCAATTATATTTTAGACCAGGGCTGTATGGGACCAGTGGGCCCACCGATTTTTATCTAGTATTTGTTTGTTCCTTAATTTTTTTTCCTGAGTTGGTACTTTTATAATATTATATGACACAAATTACACAAAAACATACTTTGCTTGTTTATCATAGGATAAACCGTTTTTGAGAAATATCGATGGAAAAGAAAGCATGAAGAATTTAACAATACGGTTTCTTGAAATTACAAAAAATAAATTTATATTCTTGTTCCATGATAATAATAAGACAAAAAGTTAATATACATATACCTCCGAAAATGCATCTATATCAACAAATAACCATTTTTAGTTTGTTTTTTTAGTCATGTTAGTAAAGTACATGTAACAGAAATAGAACTGGCTATAGATCTTACAGGATTCATATTAGGAGGTTTATTTATATGAACTTTATTCTTACCTTTAATCATTAAAAAAGAATATAAATTTATTTTTTGTAATTTCATGTATCCCTATTATGTTAAATTCTGCATGCTTTCTTTTCCATCGATATTTCTCGAAAACTATGATAAACAAGCAAAGTATGTTTTTGTGCATTTTGTGTCATATAATCTTATAAAAGTACCAACTCGGGAAAAAAAATTAAGGAACAAACAAATACTAGATAAAAATCGGTGGGCCCACTGGTCCCATACAGCCCTGGTCTAAAATATAATTGGTTAATATTAGAAATCGATAACACATATTTTTACTAAACCAAATACTAAATTTCATAATTCTATCACAAAGGAGTCTCTAGATATTAAATTAAAACTCATTTTTAGTAAAACCTTTGGAGGCCTGTAGTTCCCTAAGGAGAAATTTCCGGACACATGTTTATTGGAAGTATTTGCTTAAAATACTTTTCTCAATCTACTGTTCAAGTTTGGCACGACAGTGCTGAATCACCCTGTATATAACGGTTTAAAAATTTCAACTTTTCACGTCATTTTTATACTTTTCAATCAATCAAATCTAAAATCCAAAAATACAATTACAGTAACGTTAACAGTCACATTATATTATTGTTTTGATTGCTATTGCTACTCGACTGTTCGCTTACGTAAATGAGCCATATAACACAAAACAAAATGTATAAATAGCATTCTAATATATGTGCCTGTATACTATCAACATTTTGTAAATAATATTTACTCCTTAAGATAAATTCCTGACAACGTAAATTTGTTTTTCTTCTAAAACTAACCATTCGTAGTAAAACTAATTAGTAAGAATTACACATTTTATCTCAGCTATATAACGTTAAGTTAATTGAATGCTTGTTTGTTTAAATTTTCACAGCCTCCAGTGCGTTATTTTGGAATTTATAACTCTCATTTAGTTTATGTGATTATTTATCAATGTACACAAAAGGTGCTTCATTTTGATTGTATTTTTTTTTTAAATCTAGGTACATACATACATTGTTATTAATGATAAAAAGATTACGATATACGATTAATTACGAAACTATATAACATTTAAAAAAAACTATACCTGCCAGACAAATATTCCCCCTTAACTAATGAATTCACCCGTGTCCCTAAATTTATATTAAGGCTGAAATTGGCACTCTTATCCAACATTGCTGTGACAGAAATGAGATTAATTGACAACCGGTGCATGTTATATGAATTAAAATATGAATTTTTCATATATGTACAAAGTACATATTATGGAATATGACGTAATATACACATACATACGTAATGTACATAGATTGCGCCTTGGAGCTAGGCAGACTGTATATGACTCTGTATGTAAAAAAATATTTTTTCTTACCTTTTCTGTATTACTTTTGCTTAAATTAATTTAAATTTTGAGGAAAATCTTTCAACTATATATTGTTATTGCATATTAATAATAATTATTATTGTACATAGTTTATGATTGTATTTCTAAAGTAACCTACGATTGTTTATGGCTCCCTCCTTACCATTCAATAAAAGTTATTTTTTTTTAATTAAAGGGGAAAAGTTAGGTTAAGTAACCATAGTTATAAAGGAGCTTTTTTGCTGTAAACTATTTATTTTATTTTACATGCAAACAGTGTGCCGTCCATCCCTCTTCCCCCTGTAGACACTCGTACTGGAAACGATCATGATCATATCAGCTCCCCTTCCATTTGTGGGGGTCATGGAATATACACATAGTACGTGATTTCAGAACTGAAAATACCTACTGTAAACTTTTTGTCGATAATCGATTTTTCTGTATGTCAACATCAAAAATAAATAAACACATAAATGGCAAATAATGGTCAACTCATGTATAATGCACTGGCGTTTCCAAAATTAAAATTATTGAGGGTCACAATAAGAACTACCGATTCACTATGTAGTTTTGGAAAATATCGTAAAAAAATATAAATAACACAATTATTTCCGACAAGAATACTTTATTAAATAACTTTATTAAAGAAACAAAATGGTAACAGTAGATAAAATACAAAACACTGTATTAAATATTAACGTCGTCGATGCGGAATTCTTCTTAATCCATTCCATGTACGCTGGAATACTCGAATAGACTCCTGGAAAAGATAGATGACATTGTTTACCAAAAGATACGAGTCCCGTTAGTTGTCCATTGCATACCAAAGGTCCTCCAGAATCACCCTAAAATAAACATAATTATCAAGAACAATTATTCTAAAACTTTTATACAACTTTGAGCAACGCACAATGGTAACTTTTATGATAAGAATGATAACACTATGCAACAAAAAAAATTCACAGAAATTTGAATATGTGATTTAGAAGATAATTATCATGCCGAAACCGAATTCGTTGCCCAAATGATTCCATCACGTCAGGTTTTATAGATATCCGAACCTAAAAGTCCCAAAAATGACGATTTTGGCAATGTTGAGAAATTTATTACTAAGTAGGTATTTTTTTTTCTGAAGTTTTCTTTCATGATTTCGAATAGTTCTCTCTTTTCTCTTTACAATGATTTTTAACATTTTACTATGCGATTTTTCTTTACCGAAATATACTACTTTGAAGACACGTAGTAAAGTTCATTGTATCTACTATACTACACTCTTTTAACAAAAATATCATATCTTCAAACTAGTACATCTCGGCTAAAAAAATCGTACAGTAAAAAGTTAAAACTCATTTTAAAGAGGAAAGATAATACTATTTGTTACCGTGACCGAAAACTTTAGAAGAAAATTACCTACTTGATAATAAATTCTTTAACATTGCCAATATAGTCATTTTTTGGACTTTTAGGATAGAATATCTCAAAACCCTGATGTGATGAAACCAATTGGGCAACAAATCCGGTTTCGGCATGCCAAAAGCCTCTTAAATTTTCTATTCAGATTTATAAAATAAAAACATTATATTATAGGTTATATTATACATTTACATTCCGATAATAAGAGTTGCAGATATCAAAATCGATCGCTATTGCATGTAATGTATATGAAAATGTTTTTGATAAACAATTCCTTGTTAGGAAATTTCATGCCAGTGTTTGATTTTAAATATCGCTCAGCAGTGACATTGGAGATTACTTATCACAGAGATCATACTTACCAAAATTCATTCTTATTCCAAAATCTAAACGCATTTTTATGACATTACAGAAAAATAACGTCCACGCTGGATGTTGAAGGGAAGGGTATAATTTAACTTGATGGTAAAAATGTAATTAACAAAACTAGTTAAAAAGTTAAATATATCTAACGGCCGTCACATACGAGTTGATCTCCCATAGGAAAATAAATAACTAAAATTAAATGAATTTTTAAACATGTTGGTTACTATTGAAGTCTTGCAAATAATTTCACAAAACAAAATAAAATACATATGTATTTATCAATAAAGTTAATATGAGATATTACGTCACGTAAATCATATATATTAATTAAGGAAATACAAATGGGAATATATGAATCTACCTAGAAATTCGATTAAGCAAAATTATTGTTAAAGTTAAGTACCCAAGAAACTGCTCAAATAAATCGATGGAAGTATAGAAAAGTATATAGAACCTTTTAAGTTTTTTTTATATACATATGTCATTTAAAACCCGGGGGATCTCTTTTAAACGTTTTAATGAGCTTTTATGTTTTATTACCTCCATCAATCATAGATTTATGTCCGGTATTATAAAGGAGCTTGTAAAATTTGTTAGCTACATAGCAAGCATTTTCAACTAATTCTGTGTTATTATCTATGGAATCATTTTGAAATTTAGATTAGTGAACCTTGAAGTTGTTATAGCACAGTTGGTAACTTGCTGTTCATGCGAGAAACTTGTCAAATACTTAATGAAACATCAAAGAAACTGTCATATAGGTTTGATACCCTATTTGAAAGTGCTTGTTGGCTAACAAATTTAGTTATTGTGTTTATAATACCGAACATTAGATATTTGTTAGTATATTTCCAACGCCACCTCTTTGACCATAATATGCATAATTGCTATGTTATTTCGTCTCTTTATTTAGAAAACTGGCGCACGCACACAACAGATTATTAAAACATTTGTCACATTTTAAATTTGCTATGCGTGTGCGCTTGAAAGAACTCTTCAAAATGAAGTGATCAAAGAATATGGCAAATAATAAATTCTTCACTTGTCAAAATATTCAATTTAAAAAAATAAAAAAAAGAGATACTTACACTGCAAGCATCTTTGTATTCTTCATAAGCACATATCATATTATTTGTTAAATTTGTCTCGGGAATTTTTTTCTGGCAATCTTGGCGATTGGTAATATGTACATTGACGTACATCAGGTTCATGGTTCTGATAACACCTGACTGAAAATAACGTTTGTCATATTTAGATACAATGCACATAATATAAAGATACAATAGGGAATTTTTATTACCAAAATACATATGTATTATTGAAACAACCAATTTTCTTTAATTATACTACCGAGTATTCTAAATAAAACGTTACGAATTTTTATTTCGAAAAGTAAGCTCTTTACAGAAAAACATTGCAGACAAAAGAAACCCAGTTTAGAGGGAAAAATCATGATATTTTTATTTAAGGGTTGTTTAGAACTCTTTTAATACGTGAAGATTTTTTAAAACTTTTATTTTATTTTAGAAAAGTGAAAAAAAACTTTAACAAAAAAATAGCCAAAAATTTCGTATTTGTTTCATATAGAATCAGATCCTCAAAACAAAAACAATTTTTTTATGTTATCTTTTAAAAAAAATATATGTAGGTACTATATAAAAACTGTTCACAATTTATTTTGAAATAAAAATTCGAAAAGTTTTATTTAAACACGCGGTATTTATTGCATTATATTTAATATTCTGATAAATACATACACCTGTGCTTCCCCATCCAGAAACTTGACATTGTGTATTATCTTCTGGAACAGATTCGATCAAACCAATCGGTTTAATGTAACTGTCAAATTTTAATGGTTCTGAGAGCTAAAAAGTAAAATTAAATAAAAGCTTCATGAAAATAATATATATAATGAAGTTAAGTAGGTCATTTTGTTTCGTTCTTTTGTACAATACTTCATAACTTCTTTTAAGTACCTAGATATTACTTAAAGTAAATACATACTCAATTAATAAAATGCGAAGACATAAAAGTGTCTTACTTTCTGTCATTAAGCTTAAAATTAATTAATGTAGTTAGACTTAACCGCGCATCTGAATAAATACGGAGGCGAGTCAAAGAAAAGAAATTGGAAAATAGTTTAGGATATACTTGTCCTTATTTAAACAGGAGTGTTTCTTTCATTCTTATTAGAAAAAGAAATAGATATATCACATATATCTCTCGCACTATTTTGAAGAAACTTAACACCATTATGTTAAAATCATGAAGAGTTACATGGAGATGACAGTAAAGTTGAGTGGTGTGTCGAAAAACGGAATCTGGAGTAGGCAATCCGCATTTTATTTCCTCTTGTGTAGAAGTTTGTGCGCATTCACCCCTCTGTACCCCGCGCGTATTCACACAATCCAACAACATTACGGGTGGGATACACAGATGCGCAGTCAACTAATGCGCAACGAAGTACCGTCCACCACGGTATTCATATTTTGACACATAAAATTGTATTACAGATATACAGAGAGTTATCTCCAGGTACTACTTCATGGTTAAAATAGAATGCGCGGCCCATGCTCTATTTCCATGGTACTTACCTTAATAATTGCAATATCGTAATTCAAACGACTATCCGTATAGTTTTCATGTACAATGGTATTATTTATCTTATATCTTCTCATGTTATTCAAAAGTGTTCCCCCAACACAAACTGTTCTTACATCAATTCCAAGAACACAATGAGCCGCTGTTAGAATATTATTTTTATTCAATATTACTCCACCACATATACCGTTAGTACACAAACTAGTTTTTGAAATATAAACCTGAAAATAAGTATTTTTACGTGTATAAAGGTGGATTTAACATAAATGGAACAATTCAACTTAATGTTGACGAATGTTGCCATTTGTTTGCAAATAAAAATAATTCATATCAACAAACTTTTTTGTTGATAGTTCATACTCAAGGAACATTTTTGTTTTGTTCTTAATTTTCGCAGTGATCATTGTTGCTCGAATAAACTGTAGCGATTAGAATAACAAACTTTGTTGATGCATAAGCAAGAAATCAAAAAACATAAACAGTTGATTATTTTCGAAGTTCGACTTATTTGAAGCGATCACGGTGAATTTTAGTAATACAATGGAAATGAAATACGCACATGAATGAAATAAATGATACGCGCGCACCACGTAACGGCAATTTAATATCATGGAGTAGAAAAATACAAATTTATGTTATGATATTGGGTAAAATAGGTTTAGTTTTCTCTTTTCATGCTTAAATACACACTCACGCTTTTCAATATTTAAAATTTAGATAATTGCAAATATTTAGAAATATGCAACAAAAATTTTCCATAATGATCGATCAGAGTTTTTTATACAGGATGTCTATAAAGTTTCAGCCAATTTTGCTGTAGGGATCAATACTTATTTGAGCATTGTTCGAGCATATTTTGGAGCACGTTTAACTCTAGTACTCTAGTGTTAACATTCTTCAACTAGTTATAGATCCTTAGAACAGAAATTAGAATTGATTATTAAATGTTCACCAAAATGGATCGAAACTGAGTTGGCATCCTATATGTGTATGTATAAATGTATCGTTGAAAACGACGGAAACAAATCATTTAAACGAAAAAATTGATTTTTTTATAACTACGTTCAATGTATTAAAAAGTGGAGATAATCGAATTCACTCCTGAGTGCCTAAAATTAAATTACCTGATATGGAATTTGTCCTTCTCTAGCTTCCACACCTCCATAAATTCTTGTATTTCCAACATTTGTTTTGTTAATTATGTGACATTGTATCAAATCTACAAAAATAAAAATATTCTTCCTAATTTTTCTTGTCTTTATTTTATCTCAATTTAAGTAAAATATTTAGTGTTTCTTGGGTTCTGGGTGTAAGCTATAGTTTTAGTCGTTATCTTGCCGAAAATTTTATTACACATGACATATTCAAAAGCCAAAAATTAGTAGCGAATTAAGGAATAAGATAAAAGTGCTTGATGAAGATTTAAATTTTTAATTGACACCTTTATAAATTACAGGAGGGTGCAAAAATTTTTTTAACGGGGCGACTAATTTGACGTGACAATGAAAAAATGCCCTGGGGTAAGATACATAACTAACATTCTGTCCCGGGTACTAACAATCCTTAGTCCACCACTGCCAAAAATAATTTTCAAATCACAGTTATTTATTAATTTGGTTTTTCATTTGTAATTTTTTGTACACAGTAAGATATTTAAAAATATGTTAACTATTATTTATAAATGTATGTATAATGAATATGTATTTTATTGCAATAATAATAAATATAGTCAAAATAGTTTGACACTTCTAATTTATACATATAACTTACCATTATTAATTAGAAACAATAGAAACATAGATGCACTTATTTTAAACATTTTCAACAGTTTTTACAGAATGCAACTAATAGTCAGGGGTATTAATTTTATATATTTATATTAGTAACCTAAAAATTATCTAAGGTAATATAATTATTGTAAATAATTTGTCATCAATAATTTAAAAGACTATTGGCAAATTAAAAGACGTATTTTAAAGTTGTCATGCAGTTTTATCTTATCGATTGAAAATTCTATTTAATTTTTCATCGATTTTTATTTATTTTTATAACTTCAAAGAAATATTATACATATTTACATTAATTTATATTATTGTTTGTCTAGACATAAAATATACTGATACTGATTAATAAAACAGTGATATAAAACCTGTTAAGTAAAATATTAACTAACAATAATCTAATACAGTGTTCCTCAACCTTTTCATTATCTGGTACCTTATCTTATTAATTACATGGAATCCTAAACAATGACATGTAAAATACATCTAACAGTGCATGAAGGAGTTAATGGTTAATTATAAAATATTATATTGTTAAACAATTGATTTGTTAGGGGTGTCAAAAATTACACCTTAATGAGAAGAATAATATTTGTTATAAGCTTTTTTTTAATATCTCTAACCGTTTAGGAAAATTAAATAAAAACTAAAATATTCAATGGTAATTTCATCCCTGTAGAATGAAAAGGGACAGCAAACCCAAAAACGCGCAGACTATACAGTTATTTCTTAATTTATAGAGATTATAAAGAAGTTCAGAAATTTTATTTATTGAACCGGATAAATAATTTTGAGCAAAAAATTCAAATTATTCAAAATCAAATGTCGTTTAAGCTCAAGTAACTTTCGAAATTTTTGCTGTGTCAACTTAAAATTTACATCCTGTGTATAATCTATATCTATAAAAGAGTTTGTCCTTAACCACTCACTCACTCACTCACTCACTCATATATCAACGTACAGCCCAAACCCCTGGACCTAGAAACGTGAAATTTCGTAGGTGCCTTCCTTTTATGATGTAAGCACCCACTAAGAAAGGATTTTTCGAAATTCAACCCCTACGGGGTTAAAACGGGGTGTCAAAGTTTGTATAAAAAATATTTTTTTTGTTTGTATTTAATTGAAACTTATCATAAATACTCTACAATATAAATTATGAAACAGTTATTTCAGCAATTCCAAAAATTTACCCCTTAAGGTGTTAGAGGGGCGAAAAAAATTGTAAGATATTTTTTTTGTATTCACCGAATGAAACACGGCATAAGTATGTAGGTACCTACTCTACAAAACAGATAGCATTTACGAAAATTCAACCCCTATGGGAATGGGGGGGGGGGGTAAAATTTTGGTATATTTATATATTCATAACTGTTTATGATTTTAAGGTAAATTTGGACAAATTAATATTCAATTAAAAACGAAAGCTCGACATTCAACCCCTAACAGCATTGGATGGGGACGGGGATGGTTTTAGATATGTTTGTATGTATACCTGCTTAAGTTATTAAGGTAAATTCGGGCAAAATAGTCATATATTAAAATAAAAATTTCGACATTCCACTCATAATGGCGGAGGTAGACAGGGTGTGTGGTTTTGATATGTTTATCTGCATAACTGCTTAAGTTATTATGGTGGAGTCGGGAAAAATAATTTGCAATAAAACAAATTCGATATTCAACCTCTAATGGTCGGGAGTAGGCAGGAGTTGGGTTTTTGCTATTTTTAACTAAGATCCGAGATGTTTACGATTTTTTATAGGTAATGAATAAAAAACAATATACAAAATTTAATGTCATCCTCTCGAAATTTACGCGAGCGAAGCAGCGGGATGCCGCTAGTATTAAATAAATAAGCAATAAGAAATAAAGCAATTATATTTATTGAGTATTATTGAAGTTTAGAATACCTACCATAAAGTACTTATAAAAATAAACCTCCATATTATCACATATTATTTATCTTATGACTTAATTGTTCAATTAAAAAGTGGTATCAATATCCAAATATAAAAGGCATGTTAATTTTTGAAGTTTATTAATTAATTGTAAGGTCATTATCATTTCATCTTTAAATAACCACACTAGAGAACGAAATTTTAAACCAAAAGTTTTTACATTAAGCTTGAAGTAATTCTCAGAAAAAAATATTGAGAGTAAGCTCAAAATTAGAAAATAACTAAAGAAACATTAAACTTTGAATCAAAGTCATTAGGAGAATTGTTTAAGAGATATTAAATAAACAAATTAACATACATTCTTATGAGAACTGCATAATTTCGAGATATGAAAAGTGATGTGACTGAAAATTTTATGAAAATTGTATCTGTATATTTTCAGAATAATTAGGAACCACATTTTTTATTAAAAAATTATAAGCGTATGAAAAAAAGAGACGCATTTATATAATTTCGAACGCTCCAGAGAGAGAGAAATACCTTACCTTCACTCTATGCTTATCCACAAAATCTTACCCGCACACCGTTCTTCGCAAAGCCAACTCCGCGACCTATAGTGTCAGCATCCTTAATATAGAATTCAAGATGAACTATAATTAAATCTACGACCATACATATTTGCTCTTGAAATTTGCAACAATACATTTATTTTAATCAGTATAATATAGTAATAGTACATTTTACATGATAACAAAAAACAATAAAAAAATTATCAAATTTGAACTAACGACAATTTTTGGTCCATGAGATACAATTTTCAATATCCATTCTCTAACAACTATAGTAGCACCAAAGACGACTGGATCAGCTCTAGTACAAGCCGCTGATCCCAGTGTTGCAACTCCAACTATTCTGTTGAAACAAACCAGTGGTCCTCCATAACTTCCCTAAAACAAATATGTAAATGCAAATACCCACTCATCAAAATAATTAAGATAAAAATTGAGCAATATGCAATTTTGGTAAAATCGACCGTAAAAAATAATTTTAAAGTTTGAAATATCTACTTTTCAATTACTTGACTTTGCTACAAAGACCTCTAAAGATCGTTGCAGATCATGTTAGCGACTGAACCGTTGAAATTTCATGAATTTTCAACGTTACAATGATCTTCAGAGATCTTTGTAGACCGTTGTAGATCTTTGCAAATCTCCACAGATCAAAAACCAGTGAAAAAATATTATGTCTCTAGATGCAGATCTATTGAGATCTGATTTGATCACTGCAGATCTAAAAAACTTCCTGGGATGATAATATTAGATACAAACTTACTCTACATAAAGATACTTTTCTTCCATCTGCGCAAAACATATTGTCAGTCATTGGAAAGAAATTTTCTCTACAAATTTTTTGATTAGAAATCGTCAATGTTGCTTCCTCCATTACAAGATCAGCATTCTAAAAATATATAAAGACAATATATCTACTTGCAACCAATAATACCTAATTGTCTTTCTAAAATTGTATTGTATATTTTTTCATAAATGTCAAATGTTCCTAGTATTTATAAGGATGATAATAATAAACAGGACCATTATCAACATGGGAATCTCGAATATAATAATTTCTACAGATTCAGTTTAATAAAATCAAATATTTCTACAAGATGTACTGTTTAAGTTTTCCACATAGTATAGAAACTCCTACATGTTTGCTTTTTTTAACTAATTGCTATCAAATACAACCAATTTAAATACTAGGTAGTGTAATGAAGAAAATCGGAATTTTTAGTTTTTTGGTTGAATCTCTCAAGCGTGGAATATTTGAAATATTTTTGTATCATAATAATAGAGCTCCATTTTATACAAAAACTTGATCTCAAATTGAACTTCTATATCTTATAATAACGGAGATCCCAATGTTGTGAATAATCTTTTGAATATGAAGAGTAATTAAAATATAAAATAAGAAACACTGTTTGAGCATGAAACTATCGAAAATGTTTCTAAAATTATTAAACTTGCATATTCTTTATGATTAAGAAACAAAATCATATAAGTTTCTAACCTTATTAAAAAGTATGTACGTTGTTCATATATTCTTACCTCGCCTGCCCCTTTCATTCCCCATCCAGCTATTTTGCAAACAAACCCTTCTCTAGGCTGATCATTCAATATTGAAATATTATTCAGTTTATTATCAAATTGAAATCCATCAAGCAACTAAAAAGTGCACATAATTAATAATTAATACAACAAACCTAAAAAGTTTTGCTTTTTTAAAATATTTTATAAAATGAAAGCGCTAATTAATTTTTTTTATTCAACCTGTTTATATTTTAAATATAAAAAATTATCATTACAAAGTACAATAACATATAATAACATAAATTTTGTACATAAGTAGAAAATAGTTACATTTGATTTTCAAAAAGTTCATGTAATACAGGTGCCATACAAAATTGGAATTTGGTTCATGACCTTATTTGGCCCTGAAGACGTCCCACATATCAAAAATTAATGACGCTATTTAAATGCTTAATTTCAGCAATATTCAGGTAGTAAGTTTGAAAATGAACACACGATATATTCTTACAGCGTGTCCCAAAAGTATAGAAACGATTGCATATATATAAAAAAATTAAAAGGTGCAAACTTATTTATTAGATATATTATATAAGTTTATTAAATTTCGGTCCCGAATACCGCGTTGAACCTTATTGGACCCAGGTTAAAAAAAATTACTTAAATTTTAAATTGTGTTTATAAATACTAAAACGACGGGAGGAGTTATTTGAAGGTAATTTAAATTTAAATTTTGAATAATTCAAATAGTAATGCCCGGTATTATTAACCAATTTAAAGCTCCTTTAGCGCTAAATGCTCCTTTAAAGTAAAGGTGAATTACAAACGTGATTTAAATCAATATTAAAGCTCTCAATGAAAAATGTACATAATATACGTTGTAAATAAATACTGCAGAAAATTTAAAATCTATTTAATTAAATATATTATGCTTGGATCTGTTGATAATATGACAGTTAGTTAAAGGAGCATTTAGTTAAACTTGATAATACTGGGCGTAAGTCAAATAGTTTTTGAATTATTCAAAAGTGAAATTGAAATTACCGTCAAATTACTGCTCCCGTCTTTCTATTGTTAAAAAATATTAAATTAAATGTACTTTAACCAAAGCGTAATCATAATCTCTTCTTTGGTCGGTGAATAGCTCATGGACGTAGATCTTTTCAATTTTATATGATCCCAATGAGTTAATGGTAACACCTCCAGCGCAAACTCTACCGTATCGTCTGTTATAGCCAATCATACATTTTGCAGCTGTCAGCACGTACTTATTTGTTAAAATTGCACCTGAGCAGTATATATGCCGACATTTTGTGCTTTCCGATATAAACGCCTGAAAATATAATCCTATATAATAGGTATCTTTAACCAATAGGCATGTTCACTAATTTTAAAAAACTATTCTATGATGATCTTACGTGTCTCCTATTTCCAAAAAATACTTATTTCTGCAGAAAATAAAGGTTTAATCGCAGAAATTGACTCTTTTAAAACTAATTTTGAATTTGCCGCCAAAACGCTTGCAGGTGATATGAGGTTTGTGACGTCACACTCCTTGTCAACAATAATCAAATATTCAGAGTTAGACAATAATTTAACTATTTTGTGTGTTAAAAATGAATTCCAAAGTATATATAATTTCTTAAATAAGGTATGTTCCTAATTATCTTGTAAGAGGAATTGATATTTGTCTAAAATAAAAGTCAATCACTTTTGACGTTTAGTGGTCTATGACGTCATTCTGTGTTTGCATTTTTATTTTAGCAAAAATTATATTAATCTCGCTTTTAATATAAAAATAAATACATATTTTAGAATCATTTTAACGTATTTCGTAATTTAAAATTATAATTTCAATGATACTTTGTTACTGGCCACATGCCTATTACAATGACAGATTTTCCGTAAGGACCAGTATAATTTATAACATCACTTAAATCATAACAACGGTCGTTAAAAAATGCTTTGACGAATTTTATTGTTAGTATGATCATTGAGTAAAAAATATTTTGTAAATGCATACATAAAATGACTTTTTGAGTAAATTGCGTCACAACCGGTTTAGTTTAAAATTTTGACACTGTCATAACTTTTACTGAAGTATTTCTATTTCCCATTCAAGGGTTTAACTTAAATTGTTATACATTTTGATAGTAAACGCTTCTATCAGATATTAAATAAAATGTAACTTACCAAATAAGGATAACTGTCTGTTGTCACTTCTCTTCCACCGTAAATTCCATTAATTGCTCTAACTTCCTTACTTGTTACTAATCATAAAATAAATATGTCAGTATCTTTTCTATAAATTAAACTATAACATACTATACCTGTATTGAAAAGATAAATAACATTGATTAAAATAAAAATAAAAATTGACATTTTAAAAAGTCATAACATATTCTGTCAATTATGTATGTCAAAGCATGCTAAGAATACAATAAATACTATGGAAATTTAATAATTATTGTAACCACCTTTAATTTAACGACCGTATGATACAACGACGTGAACATCGCTTAATTTAGCGATCTTCTCCTATCACCACCATAATACCACCGATTGCTATATTTCTGCGCGAAATTTAAATTCACTAATTAACATTAAACTCGGTATGATGGTGTGGGGGGGGGGGGGCTCTCGCCGTCGTTAGATCAAGCGGTTGAATTATCAATACTGTCGTTATATCGAGCGGTGAGTGTACTTTTATTATGACAGTAAATCATTATCTCTATACCTATAGTAATTAATAGGTAGTTACTAACTAATAAGTACTTTCACTCTGATTCCATATTGATTTGTGATTAATTATTGTTATAATAAACATTCACAATGATAGTTATAACAATATTTATGACAAACTTATGAAAGAATAAAATTAATGAGACATGAACTATAAATAATAATATTCTCTGAAAACTAAATTATTTGACAAAAAAATAAATACAAATTATATCTTAAAAAAATTATTATTACACATAGCTTTTATTTTCTATAAGTTTATCTAATTATATATAAAATAAGTGGTACTTCACCCACATAAGAGCACGGTTAAAGTAAATACTTTATTTATTTTAACTAACCATGCGAATTAAATAAATAAAGCTGAACGTATTAAAGTAATAATCAAACGTATTATTTTAATGCATTAACCATACACAAACCCTTTAGTATTTTTCCCGCCAGATCGAATGAAACCAATTATAACCCTTTATCTGTGACAAGAAGCGAATTGTCAATTTGTTAATTTAACATACGGGCCTAAAATATCACTTAATACGCATCTGCACTATTTTTTGTATTTTAAAACCTGTCATATTTTAAAATGTATTGAATTTTAAAACGTGGTTATTCCAATTCACTAGTCTTCAAAAATTGATTAAACATCATAGTTATTGTAAAAAAAAACATAATTATCTTCCAAATAATGTTGCTACGATAGATGCAACTATTAATGTTAAACTAATTGTTGATGTGTATGCAGAAGAAATTTTTTTATTGATCCATTGTTTTAAACTATTAGTCTGAAGATATACTAACTCTATATTCTTTTCGTTCTCTGTGGTCTTTATAAGAATTCCAGCATATTTACCATCGCATATTAAAGGAGCACCAACATCTGTCTGAAATAAACATTTAATTTATTAAATCTATAATAATTCTATTGTATGTTAACCCTAGATCATTAAACACATATGTAACTCCCACTTATTGGGTGTTTAAGTGTATTCCCGGTACACCCCCGCTCAGCCCTGTTCAATAGCTTCATAAGTGAACAAATTATTGACCCGAGTGTACTCATCATGTACGCATGTTATTTAATTCCGGAGATTTCGCAAAAATTTGCACATTCTGTCCATACCAACTAAAAGAAAACGATGACCAAGTGGTGAACACACTGTTTGCAATGAGTTTAAAGAATTACTTTAGTTAGCTTTAGAATAGTTTTTATGTAAATTTAACTACCCACTTTTTTTACTAATAAATATGATAATTAAAAAAAATTATATTTCATTTTCTTTAGTCTGTCAAACTAATATTTAGTCACTTTAAAATATGTTTAGTGATTTAGGGTTAAGTAGTTTCTAGTTATCAATTTGCTATATAAATTTTTCCCTAAAACAAATGAGCCATCGCACAATAAGATACTAATCTTCATTTTAAACCAAACAACTAGTCCGTGAAAATTATTACCTTATTATTATTAATTGCGTATATGTTTGTATCTTAAACAATTATGATATTTACATATCTAATAATTTTCAAACGCTAATTAAGGTAAAGTGTCAGTGATTTATTATTTAAAAGAATTACCTTCATTGCGGAAAGATCTATGTCTTTGACACAAATCGTATTGTTTGTTTTAACTGTGGTTGGACATTTAGAAATTGTGACATTCTTTTGTTTAAATAAATATTCATATGTTTCTGTTGATGGCGTTGTTGATTCCGTTATTGATGGCGTTGTTTGATTCGTTGTTGTTGGCGTTTGTTCCGTTGTTGATGACGTTATTGGTTCCGTTGTTGGTTCTGTTATTGATGACGTTGTTGATGGGGTTGTTTGATTCGTTGTTGGTGGTGTTTGTTCCGTTGTTGGTTCCGTTATTGATGGCGTTGTTTGATTCGTTGTTGTTGGCGTTTGTTCCGTTGTTGGTGACGTTATTGGTTCCGTTGTTGGTTCTGTTATTGATGACGTTGTTGATGGGGTTGTTTGGTTCGTTGTTGATGGTGTTTGTTCTGTTGTTGATGGCGTTATTGGTTTCGTTGTTGGTTCCGTTATTGATGGCGTTGTTTGGTTCGTTATTAATGGCGTTTGTTCCGTTGTTGATGGCGTTATTGGTTCCGTTATTGATGACGTTGTTGATGGAGTTGTTTGGTTCGTTATTGATGGCGTTGTTTCTGCCGTTGTTGATGGCGTTGTTATTTTCTATAAAAGATATTATTACTTATTTAATTATATATCCATGAAATCTAATAAAAAATGTTAAAGAAAATGATTTAACCTTTTTTTATAAATACATTTTTATTCAAACCCCTGGGATTGAATAAATTGATACAATACTGTTTGTGGAAAAAAGTTTAATGAAGTAATTATTTCGTATGATGTTAAGGGAGATAAGTAAAATGATTTTTTAATATTGCATATCCCGAAGGAAACTGTAATATAAATAAATCAAATAAATTAATAATTTAATGTTCATAATTCTATATTTTTAAAATTTACCATTTAAAGTGTGCATGTTAAAATTACGTAATTTGTGCCTCGGTTAAAGCCTAACCTAAAAACCATTTTAGAACTGTTATAGTTTTTTTTGGAATGTGCAATATGTTGAATAGGAAACAATATGTAGACAATTTATGTCAGGTGTTACAAGAGAGTGGTGGGGAGATGGGTTGCATCAAAAATATTATAGTTACCTACATAAATATATAAATATAATTTAGATGCATATGTTAATAGTTTAGTTATTCTACTTGTTAAAACAAATGTGAGTTCCAATGCACAATAGTAAATACATTACTTACTCTTTCCAATCCAATAACATGGCATTCTTTCGCTGCAGTTATTTTTAAACAGTAAAATGATATTGGCTTTTGTTTTACCGCCTTTTCAAGCTGTAGAAGTATTAAATATGTTAATAGAGATATAGAATAAAGTAAACTGACTTAATAAAAAATATTCAAATAAATTATTGATCAATCAGCAAATAACATAATTTTACATAGTATTTTTTTTAGAAATTCACCTTTATATAATATTTGCTATAACACCTATTTATAGATGTAGGCAAAATACAAGTCTTATGAATAGATGCACCTAGTTTTGTTCTTCATTTAATATAAAAATAATATTAATTACACGTGTATGTTATTTTTATAATTAAAAAATGTTAAAATAAACATATTAAAATTTACTAAACTCAGACGAAGTATATTTTATTATATCCATTTATTTATTTATAAATATTCATACAAAAATTATATTTCAGATAATATAGGAATTTTTTAAGGTACATTTTTAAATTTACTAAAGGTATTTGTCATTTTAATGTTACCATATAAACTTTTTTAATGTGCATTACACTTTTTTTCATAAAACTGATAATGTTGCTCAATAACCTATGCTAGTACACATAGTAATTTTTATTATAATCTTTCTGTAGGTATTAATTATTTAAATACCTTAAGAACAGCTATGTCCTTGTCGTTACCGGACCGATAAAATTCATTCACGTATATTTTTTCCACTGTCTCACCACCTGCATTCCAAATACAAATTTTTAATCTTGTTTCAAATTCATTCACACATGATGCAGCTGTAATAACGTGTTTTTCTCCAATCAAAGTTCCTAGACAGTCAGGGACTTTGTTCTTATTGCAAATCTCGTCCTTAGTGATTCCTACCTGAAAAAATAAACATATACATTGATAGGCAAAGATTGTATGTGTCTAAAGGTGGCTACAGACGTAACTACATGCTTGACAACACCGCTTGATCAATCCGTTTGATCAAGCATATTGTAGCGTGTGTATGGTAATTTTGCTCAAGCATATTTTGTACAAGCATATGCTTGTGCGTGTGGTGGCGCAGCGAAATTGTGCGCGCTTGATCAAACGGATTGATCAAGCGGTGTTATCAAGCATGTAGTTACGTCTGTAGCCACCTTAAGTGGGCTCTCACACCGGAGCAATATAGCAACTAGAAACTTATAACTAGGTCAATATTACATTGAATCGAACATATTGTCTCACACCAAAGCAATATGATATTTCTATATTGCTAGTTGCTGATTGGTAGTTACTTTATTGCTGTGTTGCTATATTGCTATATTGCTCCGGTGTGAGAGCCCACTTTATTAGAATGTATGTACCTAATAGATATTATATGTATTATATTATATATTATATGTGATATTATAAGCCCACATTATTAGAATGTATGTACCTAATAGATATTATATGTTACAAATAAACAATTTGAAATCTAAAAAAATTAAAATAAATATAATAAAAATCTATTCAACACATTATAAGGTGGCTACAGACGTAACTACATGCTTGACAACACCGCTTGATCAATCCGTTTGATCAAGCATATTGTAGCGTGTGTATGGTAATTTTGCGCAAGCATTACCATACACACGCTACAATATGCTTGACAACACCGCTTGATCAATCCGTTTGATCAAGCATATTGTAGCGTGTGTATGGTAATTTTGCGCAAGCATTACTATACACACGCTACAATATGCTTGACAACACCGCTTGATCAAGCACGCACAATTTCGCTGTGCCACCACACGCACAAGCATATGCTTGTACAAGCGGCAGTTTGTTATCACATGTACAGCTGCACACAACAACGTTTGCTTGTACAAACATACACGTTCTTGGTACACACGTTGAGACCGCTTGTGCAATCGCGGATTGTACAAGCGGTATGATTAAAATTCAATCAATCTTCAAGCGGATTGTGCAATCATAATGCTTGAGCAAAATTACCATACACACGCTACAATATGCTTGATCAAACAGATTGATCAAGCGGTGTTTTAGTTACGTCTGTAGCCACCTTTAGAAAGAAATTCATCTTTTATTTTATTTCAAATTTATGAATTTTGCCAGAAAATAAGTGTCCGGATTATCAAAGTAGTTAGAATTTTTTCCATTCAAACATAAAATAGAATGAATACATTGAAGCAGTGTCTGTCGCCCTGGGCGAAATTATAAATGAGCTAGGCCCCTTACACATAATTAAATTAAACGAAAAACTACATTTTTTAAATGAAAAAGTTTCATTTTAAAATCGTTATCGAACATAATTTTATCAAAAATGGGACTACGTGACGTCTCGAAACCTCATTTTGTATCTGAGCAGGAAAAGCAAATTGGATGCGTCATTTGGCGTCAATGAGTTTATCGTTTTTAACACCATATTAGAATACCTGTACCTTCAATATAATTGTATACTTGTTGTGTATTCTTTATCATTAATAAATTATGGATATAATTAATTTCGTGCACTAAAAACATACAGATTTTTTATCAAATAACATTTTATCTATTAAATACCTATGTAAAATAACGGTTGTTCATTGTTATCTATCAATTATGAAAATTTTGATTTTTTTCATAAATAAAATTTATACTTTATGCTAATTAAAGGTCAAGTTTAATAATAACGAGTACTTATTTCTTTTAACTATTTAATAATTATTTTGATTTTATACTTCATAAATTAAAAAAAAATATAATTATTATTATTATTACGCTAGTAATTAGTAATAGCATTTTCAAAACACTATTTTACATAAATTTACCATGTATCCATATTTATTTTCATCTGCTACATCTCCTCCTTCAAATACTGGATTAATTTCACTTGGTTTTCCCAAAACTGATCCTTTAAAATTACCAAAAGTAATAATAATTAAATACAACCACATTAAAAAAAGCTAGGTATGTATGTAATACCTAAGTACAGAACAGCAAAAAATGATAATAAAATTTTGGAATCCATAATTAGCTGTTGCACATTTACACCGACAATAAAACTGTATATTATTTTGGAAATCGGTAGCTTTTTTATAATTCATAATTGGTCATTATCTTATCTATTTGTTCATATTTTCATGTCCGACTTGATACAAATATACGTCCTGGAAGTTGCACCAGCCAAATCAGCACAATCAAATAAAAGTAGTATGGGTTTTTCTTACTTTTTTATTACTAATTTATTACCACTAACAGGATTTTATTACCCTTGCCAGTATCGAGTTACAGCCATATGATCCAGCTTACCGTTGAAGCTGCACCAACCATTACGTAACTTTGGTTCGTTTTATGCATTCGGAATGAAACCTATGTCATTTTTTATTACTTTTTTATTACTCTCGAATGATACCAAAAAAATTAAAAAAAAAAAAAAATTTCAACCCTTAAACCAAAAAATTAAAATTTATGAAATAAAATCACGAGAAAACGATAAAAAAACAACTACATAACATATTTATTAAATCAATCGTCTAAAAGAGTGCTTCTCAAACTTCTTTAATCGCGAAACCCCAACAGAATTTTTCAAAATTTGAGGGGCCCTTATCCAAAAAACTAATCAATACTTTTTAAACCAACCCAATAATTAAAAATATATTAACATTTGTCTAATGGAAAGAAACATCTTTAAAAATTCGAAAATAATTTTTTACCCCCCGCCCAATCAACTAAAATGTATTCATAAATATAGTTTAATGTCTAATAAATAATATTATGATAAAACAAGCAGTTTAACGAAGGCCAATAATTAAAAATATATTAACTTTTTCCTAATGAAAAGAAATATCCTTAAAAATTCGAAAATAATTTTTTACCCCCAGCACAATCAACTAAAATGTATTCATAAATATTGTTTAATGTCTAATAAATAATATTATGATAAAACAAACAGTTTAACGAAGGCCAATAATTAAAAATATATTAACTTTTTTCTAATGAAAAGAAATATCCTTAAAAATTCGAAAATAATTTTTTACCCCCAGCACAATCAACTAAAATGTATTCATAAATATTGTTTAATGTCTAATAAATAATATTATGATAAAACAAACAGTTTAACGAAGGCCAATAATTAAAAAAAAAAAAAAAACTTTTTTCTAATGAAAAGAAATATCCTTAAAAATTCGAAAATAATTTTTTACCCCCAGCACAATCAACTAAAATGTATTCATAAATATTGTTTAATGTCTAATAAATAATATTATGATAAAACAAACAGTTTAACGAAGGCCAATAATTAAAAATATATTAACTTTTTTCTAATGAAAAGAAATATCCTTAAAAATTCGAAAATAATTTTTTACCCCCAGCACAATCAACTAAAATGTCTTCATAAATATTGTTTAATGTCTAATAAATAATATTATGATAAAACAAACAGTTTAACGAAGGCCAATAATTAAAAATATATTAACTTTTTTCTAATGAAAAGAAATATCCTTAAAAATTCGAAAATAATTTTTTACCCCCAGCACAATCAACTAAAATGTATTCATAAATATTGTTTAATGTCTAATAAATAATATTATGATAAAACAAACAGTTTAACGAAGGCCAATAATTAAAAATATATTAACTTTTTTCTAATGAAAAGAAATATCCTTAAAAATTCGAAAATAATTTTTTACCCCCAGCACAATCAACTGAAATGTATTCATAAATATTATTTAATGTCTAATAAATAATATTATGACAAAACAAACAGTTTAACAAAGGCCAATAATTAAAAATATATTAACCTTTTTCTAATGAAAAGAAATATCCATAAAAATTCGAAAATAATTTTTTACCCCCAGCACAATCAACTAAAATGTATTCATAAATATTGTTTAATGTCTAATAAATAATATAATGATAAAACAAACAGTTTAACGAAGGCCAATAATTAAAAATATATTAACCTTTTTCTAATGAAAAGAAATATCCTTAAAAATTCGAAAATAATTTTTTACCCCCAGCGCAATCAAGTAAAATGTCTTCATAAATATTGTTTAATGTCTAATAAATAATATTATGATAAAACAAACAGTTTAACGAAGGCCAATAATTAAAAATATATTAACTTTTTTCTAATGAAAAAAAATCCTTAAAAATTCGAAAATAATTTTTTACCCCCAGCACAATCAACTAAAATGTATTCATAAATATTGTTTAATGTCTAATAAATAATATTATGATAAAACAAACAGTTTAACGAAGGCCAATAATTAAAAAAAAAAAAAAACTTTTTTCTAATGAAAAGAAATATCCTTAAAAATTCGAAAATAATTTTTTACCCCCAGCACAATCAACTAAAATGTATTCATAAATATTGTTTAATGTCTAATAAATAATATTATGATAAAACAAACAGTTTAACGAAGGCCAATAATTAAAAATATATTAACTTTTTTCTAATGAAAAGAAATATCCTTAAAAATTCGAAAATAATTTTTTACCCCCAGCACAATCAACTAAAATGTCTTCATAAATATTGTTTAATGTCTAATAAATAATATTATGATAAAACAAACAGTTTAACGAAGGCCAATAATTAAAAATATATTAACTTTTTTCTAATGAAAAGAAATATCCTTAAAAATTCGAAAATAATTTTTTACCCCCAGCACAATCAACTAAAATGTATTCATAAATATTGTTTAATGTCTAATAAATAATATTATGATAAAACAAACAGTTTAACGAAGGCCAATAATTAAAAAAAAAAAAAAAACTTTTTTCTAATGAAAAGAAATATCCTTAAAAATTCGAAAATAATTTTTTACCCCCAGCACAATCAACTGAAATGTATTCATAAATATTGTTTAATGTCTAATAAATAATATTATGACAAAACAAACAGTTTAACGAAGGCCAATAATTAAAAATATATTAACCTTTTTCTAATGAAAAGAAATATCCATAAAAATTCGAAAATAATTTTTTACCCCCAGCACAATCAACTAAAATGTATTCATAAATATTGTTTAATGTCTAATAAATAATATAATGATAAAACAAACAGTTTAACGAAGGCCAATAATTAAAAATATATTAACCTTTTTCTAATGAAAAGAAATATCCTTAAAAATTCGAAAATAATTTTTTACCCCCAGCACAATCAACTAAAATGTCTTCATAAATATTGTTTAATGTCTAATAAATAATATTATGATAAAACAAACAGTTTAACGAAGGCCAATAATTAAAAATATATTAACTTTTTTCTAATGAAAAGAAATATCCTTAAAAATTCGAAAATAATTTTTTACCCCCAGCACAATCAACTAAAATGTATTCATAAATATTGTTTAATGTCTAATAAATAATATTATGATAAAACAAACAGTTTAACGAAGGCCAATAATTAAAAATATATTAACTTTTTTCTAATGAAAAAAAATCCTTAAAAATTCGAAAATAATTTTTTACCCCCAGCACAATCAACTAAAATGTATTCATAAATATTGTTTAATGTCTAATAAATAATATAATGATAAAACAAACAGTTTAACGAAAGCCAATAATTAAAAATATATTAACCTTTTTCTAATGAAAAGAAATATCCATAAAAATTCGAAAATAATTTTTTACCCCCAGCACAATCAACTAAAATGTCTTCATAAATATTGTTTAATGTCTAATAAATAATATTATGATAAAACAAACAGTTTAACGAAGGCCAATAATTAAAAAAAAAAAAAAAACTTTTTTCTAATGAAAAGAAATATCCTTAAAAATTCGAAAATAATTTTTTACCCCCAGCACAATCAACTAAAATGTATTCATTAATATTGTTTAATGTCTAATAAATAATATTATGATAAAACAAACAGTTTAACGAAGGCCAATAATTAAAAATATATTAACTTTTTTCTAATGAAAAGAAATATCCTTAAAATTTCGAAAATAATTTTTTACCCCCAGCACAATCAACTAAAATGTCTTCATAAATATTGTTTAATGTCTAATAAATAATATTATGATAAAACAAACAGTTTAACGAAGGCCAATAATTAAAAATATATTAACTTTTTTCTAATGAAAAGAAATATCCTTAAAAATTCGAAAATAATTTTTTACCCCCAACACAATCAACTAAAATGTATTCATAAATATTGTTTAATGTCTAATAAATAATATTATGATAAAACAAACAGTTTAACGAAGGCTAATAATTAAAAAAAAAAAAAAAAAACTTTTTTCTAATGAAAAGATATATCCTTAAAAATTCGAAAATAATTTTTTACCCCCAGCACAATCAACTGAAATGTATTCATAAATATTGTTTAATGTCTAATAAATAATATTATGACAAAACAAACAGTTTAACGAAGGCCAATAATTAAAAATATATTAACCTTTTTCTAATGAAAAGAAATATCCATAAAAATTCGAAAATAATTTTTTACCCCCAGCACAATCAACTAAAATGTATTCATAAATATTTTTTAATGTCTAATAAATAATATAATGATAAAACAAACAGTTTAACGAAGGCCAATAATTAAAAATATATTAACTTTTTCCTAATGAAAAGAAATATCCTTAAAAATTCGAAAATAATTTTTTACCCTCAGCACAATCAACTAAAATGTCTTCATAAATATTGTTTAATGTCTAATAAATAATATTATGATAAAACAAACAGTTTAACGAAGGCCAATAATTAAAAATATATTAACTTTTTTCTAATGAAAAGAAATATCCTTAAAAATTCGAAAATAATTTTTTACCCCCAGCACAATCAACTAAAATGTATTCATAAATATTGTTTAATGTCTAATAAATAATATAATGATAAAACAAACAGTTTAACGAAGGCCAATAATTAAAAAAAAAAAAAAACTTTTTTCTAATGAAAAGAAATATCCATAAAAATTCGAAAATAATTTTTTACCCCCAGCACAATCAACTAAAATGTCTTCATAAATATTGTTTAATGTCTAATAAATAATATAATGATAAAACAAACAGTTTAACGAAGGCCAATAATTAAAAATATATTAACCTTTTTCTAATGAAAAGAAATATCCTTAAAAATTCGAAAATAATTTTTTACCCCCAGCACAATCAACTAAAATGTCTTCATAAATATTGTTTAATGTCTAATAAATAATATTATGATAAAACAAACAGTTTAACGAAGGCCAATAATTAAAAATATATTAACTTTTTTCTAATGAAAAGAAATATCCTTAAAAATTCGAAAATAATTTTTTACCCCCAGCACAATCAACTAAAATGTATTCATAAATATTGTTTAATGTCTAATAAATAATATTATGATAAAACAAACAGTTTAACGAAGGCCAATAATTAAAAATATATTAACTTTTTTCTAATGAAAAAAAATCCTTAAAAATTCGAAAATAATTTTTTACCCCCAGCACAATCAACTAAAATGTATTCATAAATATTGTTTAATGTCTAATAAATAATATAATGATAAAACAAACAGTTTAACGAAGGCCAATAATTAAAAATATATTAACCTTTTTCTAATGAAAAGAAATATCCTTAAAAATTCGAAAATAATTTTTTACCCCCAGCACAATCAACTAAAATGTATTCATAAATATTGTTTAATGTCTAATAAATAATATTATGATAAAACAAACAGTTTAACGAAGGCCAATAATTAAAAATATATTAACTTTTTTCTAATGAAAAAAAATCCTTAAAAATTCGAAAATAATTTTTTACCCCCAGCACAATCAACTAAAATGTATTCATAAATATTGTTTAATGTCTAATAAATAATATAATGATAAAACAAACAGTTTAACGAAAGCCAATAATTAAAAATATATTAACCTTTTTCTAATGAAAAGAAATATCCTTAAAAATTCGAAAATAATTTTTTACCCCCAGCACAATCAACTAAAATGTCTTCATAAATATTGTTTAATGTCTAATAAATAATATTATGATAAAACAAACAGTTTAACGAAGGCCAATAATTAAAAATATATTAACTTTTTTCTAATGAAAATAAATATCCTTAAAAATTCGAAAATAATTTTTTACCCCCAGCACAATCAACTAAAATGTCTTCATAAATATTGTTTAATGTCTAATAAATAATATTATGATAAAACAAACAGTTTAACGAAGGCCAATAATTAAAAATATATTAACTTTTTTCTAATGAAAAGAAATATCCTTAAAAATTCGAAAATAATTTTTTACCCCCAGCACAATCAACTAAAATGTATTCATAAATATTGTTTAATGTCTAATAAATAATATTATGATAAAACAAACAGTTTAACGAAGGCCAATAATTAAAAATATATTAACTTTTTTCTAATGAAAAAAAATCCTTAAAAATTCGAAAATAATTTTTTACCCCCAGCACAATCAACTAAAATGTATTCATAAATATTGTTTAATGTCTAATAAATAATATAATGATAAAACAAACAGTTTAACGAAAGCCAATAATTAAAAATATATTAACCTTTTTCTAATGAAAAGAAATATCCTTAAAAATTCGAAAATAATTTTTTACCCCCAGCACAATCAACTAAAATGTCTTCATAAATATTGTTTAATGTCTAATAAATAATATTATGACAAAACAAACAGTTTAACGAAGGCCAATAATTAAAAATATATTAACTTTTTTCTAATGAAAATAAATATCCTTAAAAATTCGAAAATAATTTTTTACCCCCAGCACAATCAACTAAAATGTCTTCATAAATATTGTTTAATGTCTAATAAATAATATTATGATAAAACAAACAGTTTAACGAAGGCCAATAATTAAAAATATATTAACCTTTTTCTAATGAAAAGAAATATCCTTAAAAATTCGAAAATAATTTTTTACCCCCAGCACAATCAACTAAAATGTCTTCATAAATATTGTTTAGAGTCTAATAAATAATATTATGATAAAACAAACAGTTTAACGAAGGCCAATAATTAAAAATATATTAACTTTTTTCTAATGAAAAGAAATATCCTTAAAAATTCGAAAATAATTTTTTACCCCCAGCACAATCAACTAAAATGTATTCATAAATATTGTTTAATGTCTAATAAATAATATTATGATAAAACAAAAAGTTTAACGAAGGCCAATAATTAAAAATATATTAACTTTTTTCTAATGAAAAAAAAATTCCTTAAAAATTCGAAAATAATTTTTTACCCCCAGCACAATCAATTAAAATGTATTCATAAATATTGTTTAATGTCTAATAAATAATATTATGACAAAACAAACAGTTTAACGAAAGCCAATAATTAAAAATATATTAACCTTTTTCTAATGAAAAGAAATATCCATAAAAATTCGAAAATAATTTTTTACCCCCAGCACAATCAACTAAAATGTATTCATAAATATTTTTTAATGTCTAATAAATAATATAATGATAAAACAAACAGTTTAACGAAGGCCAATAATTTAAAAAAAAAAAAAAAACTTTTTTCTAATGAAAAGAAATATCCTTGAAAATTCGAAAATAATTTTTTACCCCCAGCACAATCAACTAAAATGTCTTCATAAATATTGTTCAATGTCTAATAAATAATATTATGATAAAACAAACAGTTTAACGAAGGCCAATAATTAAAAAAAAAACTTTTTTCTAATGAAAAGAAATATCCTTAAAAATTCGAAAATAATTTTTTTTTCATTAGAAAAAAGTTAATATATTTTTCATATCACATGCATAGAAACAACTAGTTTTGAACCCAGTTTTGACAGTAGAAACAAGCCAATTTTAGACCAATGCGATTGTACCGAGCAGAAACAAATAAACAACGTTGTTTATTTATTTATTAATAATTATAAAAAATTAGAAGTGACAACTTTGTGAGCTTCTCTACAAAAACTGAAGAATCTAATTTATCAACGACAGATACAGCAACATCAAAACAAACCGTATATAATTTTAAAAATTCAATCAATACAATTAATTTTTAAATCTGTCAGAATCGAATTTGTAATAAACAAAAGCGAATTTATTTTATTATTAAAATAGTATAAGATATTACTGCGTTATTTGTCTGAAATAGTCTTACTTCGACTGGCTACAGAAATCAAAACTCGTTGTTTCAATGCATGTGATATGAAAAATAGCGTGTGTAGCACGGGCTGAAACAAGACGATTTCTGACCAGTGCGATGACAGCCCTCGCTTCGCTCGGGCAGTCAACTCTCGCCCTAGTCAGAAATCGTCTTGTTTCAGCCCTTGCTACACAATATACTATTTAATTATTGGCCTTCGTTAAACTGTTTGTTTTGTCATAATATTATTTATTAGACATTAAACAATATTTATGAATACATTTTAGTTGATTGTGCTGGGGGTAAAAAATTATTTTCGAATTTTTAAGGATATTTCTTTTCATTAGAAAAAAGTTAATATATTTTTAATTATTGGCCTTCGTTAAACTGTTTGTTTTATCATAATATTATTTATTAGACATTAAACAATATTTATGAAGACATTTTAGTTGATTGTGCTGGGGGTAAAAAATTATTTTCGAATTTTTAAAGATATTTCTTTCCATTAGACAAATGTTAATATATTTTTAATTATTGGGTTGGTTTAAAAAAGTATTGATTAGTTTTTTCGATAAGGGCCCCTCAAATTTTGAAAAATTCTGTTGGGGTTTCGCGATAAAGGAAGTTTGAGAAGCACTCTTTTAGACGATTGATTTAATAAATATGTTTTGTAGTTGTTTTTTTATCGTTTTCTCGTGATTTTATTTCATAAATTTTAATTTTTTGGTTTAAGGGTTGAAATTTTTTTTTTTTTTTATTTTTTTTGGTATCATTCGAGAGTAATAAAAAAGTAATAAAAAATGACATAGGTTTCATTCCGAATGCATAAAACGAACCAAAGTTACGTAATGGTTGGTGCAGCTTTAACGGTAAGCTGGATCATATGGCTGTAACTCGATACTGGCAAGGGTAATAAAATCCTGTTAGTGGTAATAAATTAGTAATAAAAAAGTAAGAAAAACCCATACTACTTTTATTTGATTGTGCTGATTTGGCTGGTGCAACTTCCAGGACGTTACAAATATAATTTGAAATGGTGCGATACTAGGAGAGTTAATTATATTATCATAGAAATGTGAATATATAAAAGGAAACTCAATATTAAACTAAATTGGAAGCAAATAATTTGGGGTAATAAGTAATTAATATTAAAACGGTTATGTTAATTATTATACCGGGTGTCCCAGATAACTTTTCCAGCATGGGGATCTCAGTATCTATAAAAGATGCAGGTTTGGTTAAATGAGATGAATTATTTGTAAGAAAGGGGTGAGTATTACTACATAAAAAAATATTCATAATTCTATGTGGTTTAGGCGGTATACCCAAAAAACTGAAAATTCGGAATTTCTTTAAATGGCTATAACTTTTTTGTCGAAGTAGATAGGTATTTTTTGTAGACGGTTTCTCAAAGCACTTTTTTGTGTAGAATTGATTGGTGTATTTAGATTTTTTATATTACGTTTTGTTTTCGAGTTATGAATCCTAACTTTAGTTTTTCTTATGGACCACTAAGTTGGCTATGGCATATTTGAACGTGTTTTTTTACTCTACTTTACAACGATATGTCGCATGCCATACTTTTTGTAAACAAATAATTATAATGTATTTTTTTTAAAGTTAATTGTTTTCAAATAGTCATTTGTTATTTTGATTGTTGTTATTGTGATTTTTGTTTACAATTTTTGTTTTTCATGGCTCACTTAAATGTTTGTAATAAAATACTTAATAAATATCACTGGCATTTAGTACATCGACTTATTTTCGATAATAAGTATGGCATGTGACATATCGTTGTAAAGTAGAGTAAAAACACGTTCAAATATGCCATAACCAACTTAGCGGCACATAAGAAAAACTAAAGTTAGGGCTCATAACTCGGAAACTAAAAGTGATATAAAAAATCTAAATACACCAATAGATTCTACACAAAAAAGTGGTTTGCGAAACCGTCTACAAAAAATACCTATCTACTTCGACAAAAAAGTTATAGCCATTTAAAGAAATTCCGAATTTTCAGTTTTTTCGGTATACCGCCTAAACCACATAGAATTATGAATATTTTTTATGTAGTAATACTCACCCCTTTCTTACAAATAATTCATCTCATTTAACCAAACCTGTATCTTTTATAGATACTGAGATCCCCATGCTGGAAAAGTTATCTGGGACACCCGGTATATTAAAAGAAATAAAAAAATCAACTTTTCCTAAATGTTTTATTTTATTTTTAAGATGTCTTAAAAAAAAGTAACTTTTGGTCTATTAAACTATGATAATATAATAGGGCCACTTAACGAAATTAAACATTTTCAAATAATTATAATTTTATTTTGCATTTGAACTATGTTTTAATCTACATTTGGTGTAATATTTGCTTAATTACAGCTAATAAATAAACAACTAACAATCTTGATTTAATATTTATTTTTTAACCATAATGTACCTACCGATGCTGCATCCATAGCAGTAACTCAACTCTGACCAGACCACGTTATTTCTTCGTTGAACGAACCTAAGACCAATCTTAAAGATGGTCCTTATTATCCCTATGATACCACGGTATATTTTATGTTATTTTATAAAGCAAAAACTTATAAAACAATATAAATCAACTTGCACCATAAATAAGAAATAGAAAATACATTTTTTTAACAAAACTTACGATTGTTTGTTCGTTGTTTTTATAAAATTTGGCATTCGTCATCACCTCTCGCAACAAACGCAGAGATACTGAAAATCGCGGCGAGAGAATAGTGGTGTTAGTTTTGCATAAATATCTTCTATAGGGTGGCCCTTAATTTACCTATTTTCGAATTTCTTTAAGGCCACCCCCCCAAATTTCTTAAAGGTACAAAAAAAAGAATGTACAAAATTTTAAAGTGATTGGATATTATAAACACGTGCCACCGAGCGATCGAATATTAACACGTATGATACATATGATTTTTTCAATTATTTTTAAACAGCTGTATCTTTGTGAAAATTTAATGGATTTTGATGTTCTAAAACGCATTTTAAAGCTGACAATTTCTAGCCTTAGAACATTTGATTCGATTTTTTTTATCGCTTCCCACTACTCCTTGAGAGATTTCAGAAAAGTGAAAAAAGCAAAAAATTTAATAATTCAAAATTAGCTTATACATAAATTTTGTATACATTATTTTTTCGTACCTTTAAGAAATTTGAGGGGTGACCTTTAAGAAATTCGAAAATGGGTAAATTAAGGGTCACCCTAATGTCTATACATAAAAACCCAGACCGATCCAACTATTTTAAATGTGTAAAACTATTTTTATTGGCTTTATTTGCCTCATGCCTCTTAGTAGATATCAGAATACTTTATCGGTATTTATTAAAATTCTTCGATTATTAACTTTTCCTCGCCATATTTGAAGAAAAAGGGAAAACTTTGTGATCATTTCTCAAATAGGAAAAAAACTGTTCTCCATTTCAAAATTTTCACTCGATCATGTCGTTTCAGGTCAAGACAAACAAATTTCGTTCTGTGTCTGTCTGTCTGTCTGTATGTATGTCCCCTGAATACTTGTGACTAATTTAACATGAACGACTAAACCGATTTTAATGAAATTTTTTTTCTTAGTAGAATCTGGCTAATAGTGATATATGAAAGTCATCAAAATTGTGTGTAGGGAGAAAAGTGGTATCTCAAAACTGTTATTTTTTAATATATTATATATTTAATATAAATATAAGTATCTCGAGAATAACGCATGTTAGGTGAAAATTTTAGTATTTTCTTAATATACCATTATTTTTTTATAATAAAAGATCTTACAACTCCCTTTGCTTCTTAGAATTCAAACTACCTTGTAGTGGGCTCTCACAACGAAGCAATATAGCAATATAGCAATAAAGTAACAACCAATTAGAAACTAGCAATATAGCGATATCATATTGCTTTGGTGTGAGACAATATGTCCGATTCAATGTATATTGATCGATAGTAATAATATCGCTAGTTATAAGTTGCTAGTTTCTATATTGCTATATTGCTCCGGTGTGAGAGCCTACTTACATTGACATATTAATTGATATTTTGCAAATTTATATTTAGATCAAAATTGTTAAAAATTAATAATATTAAATTCTTCGATAGGTGAATTTAGAAAGCACTGTGTTTTCAGTTAGCAGATGTGTTTTTGTATTTTTAACTATTTACATTTATATAATGCGTCTAACAATAAATAATATTAAAACATGTGCAAACATATTTATAAATTCTTTTATAGTATAAGATATTGCATATAAAAGGTTAGGTATTCATACCAATATATAATCGGTAAATAATAATTTTATATTTAAATTAAATATTATGTTTAATAAATATAGTTATTTACATGTTTTGTAGATACTTTATTAATAACTTAATTAAATTATTTGACAAATATATAAACACAACTTTTATATTAAAAATAATTAATACATAGATATAGCTTTCATTTTCTTGAACTCTATCCAATTATAAAAAAAATATATTTAACATCATTGATGTACCTACTTATTGTAAAAAAATTATTGTCTTCCAAATAATGTTGCTGCGATAGATGCAACTATTAATGTTAAACTAATTGTTGATGTGCATGCAGAAGAAACTTTTTCATTGATCCATTTTTCCAAATTTTTCGTCTTAAGGTATACTAATTGCGTATTCTTTGATTCATATGCCTTTATAAGAATACCAGCATAATTACCATCGCATATTAAAGGAGCGCCAATATCCGTCTAAAATAAATTTTTAATTTATTATATAACCATAACTATTTGCATCGTATGTTAAGTAATGTATAGCCATTAATTTGCTATATTTTTTTTTACTAAAAAAATAAGTAATCGCTCAATAATATACTAATCTTCATTTTGAACCAAACAATTAGGCAGTAAGATAAATCTTTTTTCTAGTTGTTGCCCAAGCTTATTATAATACATAGGTATATTATATTGTTATACTAACAATTACAATATTTACATATCTTATAAAATAATCAGGGTAAAATTTCAGTGATTTATTATTATTTAGTACAATTACCGATGATGCTGAAATTTCTGCATTTTTGAAACAAGTCCTATTGGCTGTTTTATCTTTGTCTAGGCAATCTGAAGGTGTAAGTTCCATTACTTTAAATATATATTCATCTGTGGGTGGGGTTGTGGTTGAGGATGGGGGATCCTCTCCATCTTTATTTGTTTTTTCCGTCGTCGTTGTTGTTTTTATTGGTTCCTATGGGAAAATATTATTACTTATTTAATTTAATATGCGTAAAGTCTAATAAGAATGTTAAAGAAAATGAATATTTTTTATAAATATATTTTAAGTGTAAACTATAGACATGGACGTAATCAGAGATGGGCAAACAGATCTCATCCCTACAAACTTGGAATTCAGTAAATAGATAAAAATTATATTCTACATATAATCTACTTGTGAAAAAAAGTGATTTCTGATGTAACTATTTGTATTGGAAAATTATCTATGGACGACTCTGTATAAAGATATGTATATGAATTCAAAAATATCTAAAAAAAAAAATTTATTTCAAATATTAATAAATATGTGTTGGGCACGCAAATGAGTTATTTCAAAATTTTCGTGACTGAAGGGTTAAAATCAAAAAGTCATTTGACTTTTATTATTGCATTTTAGGAGACCTATCAAATGACACCCCACTCAATGGGGTAAATGAAAAAAATGTGGGTTCACTTTTCAGTCTATGAAAGGGGGGTCCAAAATATTTTTGACAATGTTCGTTATAATTTTCAGTAAAAGTACTAATTAAAAGCTACATTCTGAATTTTTTTCAGATTTTTTAAATCGATAGTTTAGAAAATAGAGGGGGGGGGGGCGCTCTGACAACGATATTAAATAACAAATATATCATGATTGAAGGGTTGAAATCAAAAAGTTATTTGAAATTTTTTATTACACCCCACTCAATGGGGTAAGTGGGAAAAATAATGTGCATTCAGTTTTCAGTCTATAGAAGAGGGAGTCCAAAATATTATTGACAATGTTCGTGATAATTTTCAGTGAAAGTAATAATTAAAAACTACATTCTGGAATTTTTTCAGATTTTTTGAATTGATAGCTTGGAAAATAGAGGGAGGAATGCTTTTATAATGAGTTTGGAGAGCAAATACATCGTGATTGAAAGGTTAAAATCAAAATGTTCTGATACATTTTTTGTTGCATTTTAGGAGATCTTTGTAATGAGACCCAGGTGAATTTTTTTTAAACACTTTTCATTTAATGGAAAGGGCGTCTAAAATTTTTTTTTTAATCTTATCATTTCTGTTTTTGGAACATCAATCTACGACCGTATACCAAATTTCATCTTATTATGTCAAAATTTTTACAAGACGGACGGACAGACATGGAGAAACTATAAGGGTTCCTAGTTTTGTACAGTATCTTAAAAAATGTCGCGACGTTACGGTTAGTAATAAAAAAATATAATTCTTAATAAATAAATATGTATGTATAGGAATGTATACCTACTAAAACTAGTTCAAGCAAAAACTCGAATATGAATAGTCTGATTTTAATTCTTTTTTTAACTGAAATTTTCGCCATCCCAGTGGCTAAACGTAGCCGTTTTTCAAAGTTTGGAAAATTGTCATTTTTAATGTTCCTTGAATGAACAAAAATTTATACATTTCATATATCAAAAATTAATTTAAATCAATTCGACGTAAAAATTTGTAATTTACTATAGAGATAGAGTGTGGTTTTTCAATTATGGACGTGATGTTTAAAAAGTTGAATTTTGATTCTAGGAGTTAGTTTCAGGGGGTAAATTGAGAAATGGAAAAAAATATTTCAAGGGCATCAAACCCCTGAACCTAGAGACATGAAATTTCGTGTCTACCTTTTATGATGTAAGCATCCACTAAGAAATGATTTTTCGAAATTCAACCCCTACGGGGTTAAAATGGGGTGTCATATATAGTTTATATAAAAAAAAATTAGTTCGCATTTAATTTTATCTTATCATTCATACTCTACAAATAATGAAACAATTATTTCAGCATTTAACCCCTAAGGTGTTAGGGCCGTTAGGGAGGGTGGAAAAATTTGTAAGATATTTTTTTTGTATTCACCGAATGAAACATGGTACAAGTAGGTACTCTACAAGACAAATAACATTTACGAAAATTCAACCCCTATGGGAATGGGGGTGGGGTAAAATTTTGATATATTTATCTTTATAACTGTTGATAATATAAAGGTAAATTCGGACAAATTAATATTCAATTAAAAATAAAAGTTCGACATTCAAGTCCTAATAGCATGGCACGGGGATGAAGATGGATTTAGATATATGTATTTATCTGCATACCTGCTTTACTTATAAAGGTAAATTCGGGCAAAATATATAGTCATCTATAAAAATAAAAATTTCGACATTTAATCCATAATGGCGGGGGTAGACAGGGTGTGTGTTTTTGATATGTTTATCTTATAGCTGCTTAAGTTATAAGATAAGATTGGAGTAGGGCAAAATAATCTGCAATATAAAAAAATCGATATTTAACCCCTAATGGTGGAGGTAGGCAGGGGGTGGGTTTTTACAATTTTTAGCTAAGATTCGAGAAATTTACGATTTTTTATCGGTAATGAATAAAAATCAAAATAAAAAAATGTAATATGTCATCCCCTATCACGTATGAAGGGTTGTACTTAGTTTCGCAGTTTACGCGTGCGTAGCCGCGGGATTCCGTTAGTCTAATTATAAAACAAATGTGAATTCAAAAGCACAGTAGCAAATACTTTACTTACTTTTGCCAATCCAATAATATTGCATTTTGTTTCTGCAGCCACTGCTTTGTCACCATAAAATTCTATTCCATTCGTTTCTGCCGGCTTTTCAAGCTGTAAGATTATTAATATGTTAAAAGAGATATATCATTTAAAGTAAATTGATTTAATAGGTTAGCAAATAACTTCATTTTACACAGTATTTTTTATAAAATCACGCTAATATAATATTTATAGATGTGGGTATAATATAAGTTTTTTAAACGGATGCAAGTAATTTTGTGCTTCATTTAATATAAAAACATATTAAATTAAACGAAAAAAAGTGTATCTATTTTTTTTTATAAAAAAAGTAAATATAAGCAAAGTAGATACATATTACTAAGTTCAAACGTACTCTAGGAGTTTTGTAATTCAAAATTTTTTAATTCAGATAATATTTGAAATTTCTCTAAGGTATATTGTAAAATTTACTAAAAGTATGTATTACATTTGGCATTTTACTATATTTTCATATAAAAATTTTAATATGTATTACAATTTTTCCCATAAAACTATTATGTCCCTCAATTACCTAAACTTATACCTATTGTAATTTTTATTATAAACATTCTGTGGGTACAAATTATTTAAATACCTTAAGAACAGCTATGTTTTGGTCGTTATCAACCCGGTAATGTTCATTTACGTATATTTTTTCCACTGTCTCACCACCTGCATTCCATACACAGATTTTTAATTCTTTATTAAATTCATTCACACATGATGCAGCTGTAATAACGTGTTGTTTTCCAATCAGAGTTCCAAGACACTCTGGGAGGACTTTGTATTTGTCGCATTTCTCTTGTGTAGTGATTCCTACCTAAAAATAAAACAAGCATCAAGAGTCAGAATATGTAATTATACCCCTTATTGAAAGACAAAGATTTTGTGAACCATTAAATATGTCAAATAAATAAATATATATATATATATATATATATATATATATATATATATATATATATATATATATATATATATATATATATATATATATATATATAATTTTCCTTCGAAATTATTGGGTTGTTTGGTCAAATGAAATAAATAAAAAAACACTTTAGTTTTTTTAATTAATTATTTTAATAAGCATAAGCGCTTTTCGGAAATGTATTTCCTTCATCAGTGATTGATTCATTAATAATTAAATAATACATTATAATATACAAGTTTTATACAATTATTTGCTGTAGCAATTTATAATGGTCATATATTTACATTCAAAATATATATATATATATATATATTTATTTATTAAATATAAATAAATATAAACATAGGTACTACATACTAATATATATTTATTTATATATTATAATATATATTTAATAAGCCAAAGGCTGCAGTGTTAGAGGCATCTAACCCTCATCATCAATCACAACCTAATCTAATCTAATCTAATCTAACTACATACTAAATATATATCAAATTCAAATCTAACAAATTTAAAATAAATATATGTATGAATCTGTTCAAATATTAGAAAGCAATTAATTTTTTATTTTATATCAGATTTATAAACTATATATTTATAATCCATGTAATTCTCATAAGACTTTTTTCATCTGTAGGTAATTTAAAGTGGAAATGATACATTAAATCAAAGAAATTACCCCCACCCTCCTCCCAAGGATGACCATTTCATTAAAATATTTAAAAAAAAGCCTTAGCGAATCTGGAGCCCTGGGTGAAATTATTTTCGCCCTTTCTCCCAGGGACGACCATTTCATCAAAAAAAAAAAAAAAATTATTAAAAAAAAAAATACAAAAAAGTAGATATCAAATGGGACTTAAACAATTCGAATTATTGAATATTTGCTAATTTTTAATCCGTATTTCGAAATTTAAAGTACTCAAAAACAATAAAATTCCCTATCTTTTTCCTGACCTGACGCCCTGGTCGGTCGCCCAGCCATCTCGCCTACCCTAAAATTAGCACTAAATTGAAGACATATGCATACTAATACTAACAATAAGAAATTACTGACAATGATATCTATAATTGCGATATATTTTTAAAATATTATTAAGAACTGCAGCACTGATAGCAATATCTAAAAGTTTCAGAAGTCAAGTACTTTTAGTTATTTTTTGTAAAACGAAAATGAGCTAAACCCCTTAACCCATAATTACCTAATCTAAAAGAAAAATTACATTTTTCGAAGAAAAAATCGATATATGTATAAAACGTAAACGAATATTTTATTTTTAAATCAATATAGGTATTGTAAAACAATATCGAAAACAACAAATAATTATATCAAAAATAGGATGACATCTCGTCATGTCGTCATGACGAGATGTATCGGAGGCGTCCATTTGTCATTTTTAATCCCATATTGGAATGCCTAAAATATAATTGTATACCCACTGCATATTCGTTATCATTAACAAATTATGGACAGAATTAATTTCGTGCGCAAAAAAGTGAGTCATATAGAATAGTTACCAGATAATATTTTATCTAGTACCTAAGTATGTAAAATTGCTATTGTTCATTGTTATCTATCAATTATGAAAATTTTCCTTGGACAAATACATTTTCCATAAATAATTTATTTTTTATGTTTTGAAAGGTAGGTATATATTTTATTCTAGTTAAAAATCATTTTTAATAATTCCGCGCATTTTTTCATACATATTTATAATGATATTTGTGATTTTATACTTAATAAAATATTATTATTACTCATGGAATAGTATTTCCAAAACATGTTTTTTTTAAATAGAAGCAAAATGTATTATAATTGGTCTACAAAATCCATTTGAATAATATAGCAGGGATCTCGGAAACAAAAGGAGACAATGTAGAATAGGTAAAATGAGACAAAAGTCACTTTTAAAGGGGGAATTTTATGGTGTTTTAAATCGCCACATAGTTTTCATAGCCTTTTATTATATAAAATAAAATAAATAGGTAATAAATATTATTATAGTTATTATATTAAAAAAACTCGCATTTTTATAACTTTTAAATATCTATTTTTTTACTATTAAAATATTTATTTAATAAAATTTATTAATCAAAATTTCACTAAAATTAAATTAATATTTTGTTTTCATAATTTTCTTGTGATCTCAGCTTTATTATACCTACATACTTACATAACTATCCCCTATTTTTAATTATTTTTTCACTATTACTTTTGATATAGGTAAGGAACAAAATATTTTGACGACTTTACGGAAAAAAAATAATTAAAAAACGTTTACGTATTTAAATTTCTTGAATTGTCAGCTCTCATTTGATATCTCACTCAAATTTGGATAAAATATCGCACCATATAAAAAAAACCCGATTGTATTTGATAATTATAAAAAGTTTATTTACCATGTATCCATAATTCTTTTCATCTGCTACATCTCCTCCTACAAATCTTGAATTATTTTCACCACTTGGCTTTCCCAAAACTGATCCTTTAAAATTACCAAAAATTATAATTAATATACAACCACATTATCAAATTAAACTAAAACTCCATATAATATATGTATGTACCTAAACACAGGACAGCAAAAAGTGATAATAAAATTTTGGAATCCATTATTAGCTGTTACACTTTTACAACAACAATAAAACTGTATTCTTTTGAAAATTGGAAGCTTTATTATATTGGTCATTATCTTATCTATTTGTTCATATTTTTATCTCCCACTTGATATAAATACAATTTGAAATGGTGTGATAACAGGAGAGTTAATCAATATCACAGAAATATGTATCAGTGATTCATTTAACGTTCTAATTATTCTTTAAAATATTGACATGGAATTCATACAGGATTATAAAATATAATATATACCTATATTTACATTGGTATAACTATATATTTTCATACATAGAGAATTCTAATAAGCAAGACAATGAAAATAACAAATCCCTGTAATATTACTTACGAGAAAGTAATTAGAGAAATTATATTATAATTAATTAATATTGTTGTTTACATTATGAGAAAATCTTGGGTTTATGAGAAAAGACTTCTATACACCACCCAATCTGCAAGGCCAATTTATAGGGAGATAGACTGGGGGTACTAAATACCTACTTTCTTGTTTTACATTTTGTAACGCCATGTTTAAACCAAAGAGAAATAGCAACACGACATACTAGCAACAAGCGCTATATATTTTTAAATACAAAGTGTTTTAAAAACACCGTATTGCTGTTTTGTCTTCTTGGTCTAAATTTGGTATATTATTAATCAAAAAAGTAATGGAATATACCAGAGTACATGAACTTATATCTGTTATGTATATGTTTGAAATAGTTTTCCCAATATTTTACTCGAAACACATCAAAACGCTACGACTCAAAAAGAAAATATTCTTCTTATTGAAATAGAAGTATATATACACAGTTTTAGCCCGTTAGTTTCAATTTAAAGACAAAACATCAATGTTTGAAAACGCAAAAGTCACACAAAGGTTCAAAAAAATCTATTGCAAGAAATACTTAGGTATGAAAAATTATTTTGTTGTATTGCAACAACTTTTTTTAAATTTACTATTTATAATTATTAATTGTACTATTTTAAGTTCCTGTGGCCGATGATCTATTCATAAATATAAACTACGCATAGAAATCAAGATATTTACGATTTTGAGTAATGAATAATAATTAGCGAAAAAGAGACAATAGACGTATTTCTACATTATTAGTTATTACTAGACCATTGTGGTGCCACTAGTTTCTATTTTTCTATTATGTACTCTCACCCCTACAGTAACAAAACATATTTTGAACTATAACAAAACGAATATTGCTTATGGTTATTCATTCATTTGAATACAAATCGTTCCTTTGGGTTCTATTATTTGAACACATTTTGAAGCATTAACAGTTTGACAAACTCATACTCCGATAATCTTTGTTTTTCTATATACCTACCATTGCTAGTTTCGAAATTGAAATGACGGTGTCAAAAAAATATTGTAAAAAATTAATACATTTTTTTAATAAAATAATAATAATTAATTAAAATTTTATATATAAAATACATGTTTAAAGGCTGGTTTACACGCAACGATAAATCGTAACAATTCATCGTAGCGTGTAAACAGGACATTGTAGCGATTTATTGGAATTTTATTCCAATAAATTCCAATAAATCGCTACAATGCACTATGGGCCACGATAACCTGTTCTGTGGCCAAAAGTCGAGGAGTTATCCGATTTAATTAAAATTCATTTTATAAGGGTTTTTTGGGACGCTGATTTCAATTTTTTTATAAAAATTCAAAAATTCAAAATGGCGGATCCAATGTGGCGATAAATATACTTCAAATGTTATCCGATTTTAATGAAATTAATTTTATAATGGTCTTTTGGATCACTGATTTAAAATTTTGTACAAAAATTTAAAAATTCAAAATGGCTGATCCAATATGGCGACCAATAATTTATATATTTTCAAAGTTATCCAATTAGATAAAAATTATTTTAGAAGGGTTTTTTGAGACACTATTTTTAAATCTTTTAAAAAAAATTTAAAAATTCAAAATGGCGGATCCAATATGGCGACTAATATATTTAAAAAATTATACGATTTAAATAAAATTCATTTTACAAGGGTTCTTTGGGACATTGATTGTGTATTTGAAATCACTCTCGTAGATTTATTTCTTCTATAACTATATTATTTTTCTTATACTAGCTGACAATATCTATTTTTTAATATAAAATTATAATTTTTACAAAAAGTCAATTTTATTGAAATTTTAATAAATCTATTCAAATCGATAAAACTTATTAATAATAAGCACTCGACCAAATTTCTTCATCACAATGGGATATCCAGATAATGAATGAAAACTAGTAGGGGGTAAAATTTTAAAGGGGCCTTAACTCCCTCACGAAGAATTTTCGGTTACATGTTCATATGAATTTTTTTGCTCAAAATAACATCCTCAATCTAGTATTAAAGTTTGAGACACCAATCCTGAATAAACTATAATTTTATACATTAGTATATCTATGTAAAATTTGATGTGTATCAATCTTGCATAACGTTTAGAAGAGGTTTACAACCAAGCAAATGAAAACGGGCAAAAAGGGGCAAATCTAGGCTGAAGTGCATATCCTAGAGAAGACATTTGTGAGTCTCATTACTTAATACAAGGTGGTATCTTGAGGTATTTGCATTCGGCAGCAGGTACTATGTTGAAAAATCTTGTTTTTATACACTAACAATGCGGTTCTACTTAAGTAAAACTGAATATAACGCATTCATGTGACATTTAAAATTATTTTTGAACTTCAACGAATGAAAATAAATATTGTATTTTACGAACGACAGTAAAATTACATTTTTGTATACATTTTTCGACTTTGAGCCACTGTCATTTGAACAAGAATTGATTAATCAACATGAAATTTTCACAATAACTACTTCAACTAATGCTGAATGCAGTGATCTAATTCGTTTTCTCAGATTCTAAAGTAGACTTTTGGCCACAGAACAGGGTATTCTGGCCCATAGTGCAATGTCCTGTTTACACGCTACGATAAATCGTAACGATTATCATCGTTACGATAAATTGTTACGATTTATCGTTGCGTGTAAACCAGCCTTAAGAATGAACCTCATATTATTATTATTATTACACAATTATAAAAAAAACAACGAATTAGGTAAATGTTAGGTAGTAATTATTGATAACAAACTCTTCATATACTAAAGTTATCTCCCAACTAAAAAGAGATAAACAAATAATAAACATAATATATTCACTTAAGAAATTAAAAAATATTTTTTAACATTAATGTTTCCAATTAATACATGTCAATTATTTTATTAATTGATACATTAAATATTTTAATCGAGTATCTGTTGAGATTTAATCTGTAATAAGATTAATAACACATTTTTTAGAAATGAGCGTGACTTTGCGTTATCGAATGTCAGATAACAAATTACTTATCACAGTACTTTATTCTTATTATCGCTTTTCAAAAAAATTCCAATAAAAAAAGTGTGATTATATGTATGTATATTATTGTATATCATACCTATAATGATATTCTAGATATATAGAATATATAGACCAGTTTATTTCTTCGTTGAACGAACCCAAGCCCAATCTTAAAGGTGGTACTTATTATCCCTAAGATTTAATTTTATAAAGCAATAACTTATAAAACAAAAAACTTATAAATTCAACTTGCACCATAAATAAGAAACCGAAAATACATAATTTTTTTAACAAAACGATTGTTTGTTAATTGTTTTTATAAAATTTGGCATTCAATTGTCATTAGAGCTGGGCGCGGGCCATGAATTTTTCCATATTTTGTTATTATTTGCACTAAGAATGTAGTTTAAAAGAAATAATACAAATATAAAGTATACACATATTATATTGCACGAAAAAAATTATTTAATTTATTACTTAAAATTTTTATTTATTTCATATTATTAAATCGTGTCATGATTTAATAATATTTTATAATATGAAATGAAATAAATGAGTGAGTGGACGTGACTAAAAAATTATTTTTGCTCGTGAGCGTTCGTGATCGTGAGCAAAAATTACTCACGCGCCCAGCTCTAATCATCATCATCTCTCGCAACAAACGCAGAATAGTCGGTGTGACTGTGGTATTAGTTTTGAATAATTATCTTCTATGTAACATATTTGTACAAATGTACATAAAAACCCAAACCGATCCAACTATTTTAAATGTATTTTTTTTATGTGCCTTATTACACCCTGGGCTTTATTTGCCTCATGCCTCTTAGTAGACATCAGAATACTTTATCGGTATTTATTAAATTTCTTCGATTAATAACTCTTCCTCGCCATATTTGAAGAAAAAGGGAAAACTTTGTGATCATTTCTCAAAAAAGAAAAAAAACTTCTCTATTTCAAAACTTTCACTCGATTTTTCCGTTTTGGCTCAAGACAAAAAATGTTCGTTCCGTATCTGTTTGTCCGTATGTATGTCTCCTGAATACATATCACACATTTTAGATGAACTACTGAACCGATTTTGATGAAATTTTGTTTCTTATTTGAATCTGGCTAGTGGGTCAGTCCGCGGTGACGGGTGTGACATTTCAACTCAGATTGGAGCTCATAATTTCTAAATAATACTAGTTAATAACATGGTTTTACCATTTTTCTGTAGATCTTAATGTAATACATGTATATTGAAAAAATAAAAGGTCTACAGTTATTTTACAAATATATGCCAGCGTGCAAAGCCCTGTGACGGGTGTGACGCCAACTATTGCAAATCTTGCAACCTCTATTCAAAATATCAAAATATTAGCGAAAATATTGAATTTACTTTATAATAATCATACACAAGAGCATCAGGTAAATACGTAATCTATTTTACTGGTTATTACTCAACAAACATTGTGACGGATGTGACAGAAAATTGTGACGGGTGTGACAAGTTGAATAAAAGAATACAATAAGAGTACTATTTGTGTGTTTAATTGCTTATTGATATTATTAACTAATACTTATAACAATTATTTATCAAATACATCAATAGACTCATTAAATTTATAATAAATGCGGTCACCCTTAGTCATTATTGTTAGTGAGGGTAAGTTTTTTTTAATTTGGTCAAATGTCACGTTTGATATGTAATTGTCAAAGACTTTTAATAGTTTGCCACGATCGTCACTTATTCTTATGTAAGTTATTGTGATTTCACCTTATTTGTTTTATATTTTGGAAATATTTTGAAAATTAACTAAAATTTTTCTAATTTTCTTTTGGTTTATGAAAATTGATGTTAAATAGCCTGTTAATTTTATATTTTAGTATTCATTTAATTAAAATATATTTTAAACTATCTGGTATCGATTACCGCGGACTGCAATAACCTTAGTATGATATCATATAAAAATCATCGAAATTATGCGTAGGGAGAAGGTGGTATATATCTCTATGTTTGTTATTTTTTATATAAGTATCTCGAGAAAAATTTATGGAATTTTTTTTTGTAGAGCATTATTTTTTTATAAGAAAAGATCTTATAGCTCCCTTTGTTTCTTAGAATTCAAACCATCGTAAATTGTTTAGATCATGTATGTACCTTTTACATTGACATATTAATTGATATTTTGCAAATTTATATTTAGATCAAAATTGTTAAAAATTAATAATATTAAATTCTTCGATAGTAAGTTACCTTTGGTGAATTTAGAACGCACTGTGTTTTCACTAAGCAGATGTGTTTTTGTATTTTTAACTATCTACTTTTAATGCGTCCAACAATAAATAATATTTATTTAAACATGTACAAACATATTTATAAGTTCCTTTACAGTAAAAAAAATATTTTATATAGAAGGTTAGGTATTCACACCAATATATAATCAGTAAATAATCATTTTATAATAAAATTAAATATTATGTTTAATAAATATAGTTATTTACATGTTTTGTAGATACTTTATTAATAACTTAATTAAATTATTATACAAAAATATAAATACAACTTGTATATTAAATATAATTAATACATATAGCTTTCATTTTCTTGAACTCTATCCAATTCTGTATAAAAAAATAGATTTAACATCATTGATTGTAAAAAAATTATTGTCTTCCAAATAATGTTGCTGCGATAGATGCAACTATTAATGTTAAACTAATTGTTGATGTGCATGCAGAAGAAACTTTTTCCTTGATCCATTGTTCCAAATCTTTCGTCTTAAGGTATACTAATTCCGTACCCTTATTAGCTTCCTGTATAAGAATTCCAGCATATTTATCATCGCATATTAAAGGAGCACCAACATCAGTCTGAAATAAATATTTAATTTATTAAATCTATAACTATTTGCATCGTATGTTAAGCAATTTATGGTCATCAATTTGCTATAATGTTTTTTACTGAATAAAATTGCTATCGCCCAATAAATATACTAATCTTCATTTTAAACCAAACAGTTAGGCAGTGAGTAAAATATTTTGTCTAGGTCTCTATTTTCGAGCTCACTCGAGAATATGTCGATTCGAGTTTTTCATTCGAGATTTTAAATCTCGCATGACCAGGAACAGTAGAGATTATTTATTCGACATTTCTAATAAAAAAATCGCATCGAGATTCGAGAATATGGTATAATTTACACAATCGAGATTTTAGTTAATAACTTATTGTTAGTGAATTTTAGTTTTAGTTTAGTAATCTCGAATGAAAAAAAGTAGAACTCGAGAATAAGAGCCCTAGACTCTAGAGTCTAGATCAATAGTTGTCCAAGCCTAATATAATACATATATGTATTATATTTTCTTTTAAAAAATGTTAACTTTTTTTTAATAATGGTTTATAAAATATGTTTGTAACTTAAAAAATTATGATATTTAATATTTACATATCCAATAAAAGTAATTTTCAAACACTTATCAGGGAAAAATATCAGTAATTTATTAATATTTAGTACAATTACCTTCAATGCAGAAAGATCATTATCTTTGACACAAATTGTATTTTTTATTTCAACTGATTCTGGGCAATTTGAAAGTTTTATTTTCTTTATTTTAAATACATATTCATGTGTGCCTGCTTTTGGTCTTAACCCTGATTTTGTCGATTCTGATGATACCGTTGTTGATTCCGTTGTTGGCGCCGTTGTTGGCGCCGTTGTTGACTCCGTTGTTGGTGGCGTTGTTGATTCCGTTGTTGATGCCGTTGTTGGTGGCGTTGTTGATTCCGTTGTTGGTGGCGTTGTTGATTCAGTTGTTGATTCCGTTGTTGGTGCCGTTGTTGGTGACGTTGTTGATGGCGTTGTTGGTGGCGTTGTTGATTCAGTTGTTGATTCCGTTGTTGGTGCCGTTGTTGGTGACGTTGTTGATGGCGTTGTTGGTGGCGTTGTTGATTCAGTTGTTGATTCCGTTGTTGGTGCCGTTGTTGATGCCGTTGTTGGTGGCGTTGTTGATTCCGTTGTTGGTGCCGTTGTTGACTCCGTTGTTGGTGCCGTTGTTGACTCCGTTGTTGGTGGCGTTGTTGATTCCGTTGTTGGTGCCGTTGTTGGTGACGTTGTTGATGGCGTTGTTGGTGGCGTTGTTGATTCAGTTGTTGATTCCGTTGTTGGTGCCGTTGTTGGTGACGTTGTTGATGGCGTTGTTGGTGGCGTTGTTGATTCAGTTGTTGATTCCGTTGTTGGTGCCGTTGTTGATGCCGTTGTTGGTGACGTTGTTGATTCCGTTGTTGGTGGCGTTGTTGGTTCAGTTGTTGATTCCGTTGTTGGTGCCGTTGTTGGTGACGTTGTTGATGGCGTTGTTGGTGGCGTTGTTGATTCAGTTGTTGATTCCGTTGTTGGCACCGTTGTTGATTCCGTTGTTGGTGACGTTGTTGATTCCGTTGTTGGTGGCGTTGTTGGTTCAGTTGTTGATTCCGTTGTTGGTGCCGTTGTTGGTGACGTTGTTGATGGCGTTGTTGGTGGCGTTGTTGATTCAGTTGTTGATTCCGTTGTTGGCACCGTTGTTGATTCCGTTGTTGGTGGCGTTGTTGATTCCGTTGTTGGTGCCGTTGTTGGCGCCGTTGTTGATTCCGTTGTTGGTGGCGTTGTTGATTCCGTTGTTGATGGCATTGTTGATGGCGTTGTTGATTCCGTTGTTGATTCAGTTGTTGATTCCGTTGTTGATGGCGTTATTGATTCAGTTGTTGATTCCATTGTTGGTGCCGTTGTTGGTGACGTTGTTGGTAGAATTGTTGATGGCGTTATTGTTGGTGTTGTTGGTGGTTTTGTTGGTGGCGTAGTTCCTTTCTATGGGAAAATATTATTACTTATTAAATTTAATATGTGCAAAGTGTATTAAAAAATGTTAAAGGGAATGATTTAACATTTTTTTATAAATACATTATAAGTATTATCTATAGATATATGGGCGTAAGCAGAATAGGGCAAATGGAGCACATTCATACACCCCTGAAATTAAGTAAATTGATACAAAATTGTATTCTATAATCTACTTGTAAAAAAAATCTGATGTTACTATTTATCTTGTATACAGATATATGTATATTTAAAAATATCTCCAAAAATCAGAAATTGACGTGAAGTTACAGATAGTAAAAAAAATATAATTTTTAATAAATAAATATGTATCCCTACTTAAACAAGTTCAAGCGAAAACTTGAACACTAATAGTATTATTTTTATTATTTTTTTAGCTGAGATTTTTACAAAACGTAGCCGTTTCCCAAAATTTTGTAAATTATTATTTTTAATGTTCCAAATGAACAAAAACATACGTCAAAAATCAATTTAAAAAGACGGTTATGCTTAACGATAGCTACAATCCATTCAAACTAAGAAGATATTTGTTTTTTAGTGTTATGTGAAAACGAAACATATATCCGTCTGTCACAGGCAGTTTTCTCTGAAACTGTTCGACGTAAAAAACATAATTTATCACAGAGTTAGAGTGTGGTAGTCCAATTTATTATGAACGTGATGTTTAAAAAGTTGAATTTTGATTGTGGGAGATAATTTCAGGGGGTAAATTGAGAAATGGGAAAAAACTCAAGGACATTGTCCTGACTGACATCATCGCCAAACCGAAACCACAGGATCTAGAAAGATCAATTTCCATGTGTGTTATTCAACCCCTACGGGGGTAAAAGGGGTGTCAAAGTTTGTATAGAAAAAAAAAATTTTGTTCGAATTTAATTGAAATTTAACATAAATATTCTACAATACAAATAATGAAACATGTATTCCAGTATTCCAGGATTTACCAAAAATGAACCCGTAAGGGGTTACAAGGGGGTGGAAAAGTTTGCATAGGAAGAATACTTTCTTGGTTAGATTTACTTAACACTTAGAATAAATACTTTACAAATAAATAATCAAACGTGCATTTCAGCATTTCCCAGAGGGGTGGGGGTTGTATGGGGGAAAATAATATTTGGGTCAGATTAACTTGAAACTTAAAATAAATACTCTACAATACAAATAATGAAACATATTTCAGCATTATTATTATATACGATTAGCATTTCCGAAAATATAACCCCTAAGAAGGATGGGTGGGTAAATTTTTATATATTTATTTTCATAACTGTTCATGACATAATGGTAAATTCGGACAAAATAATATTCAATTAAAATATTTTTTTATGTTTCTCTGTATATCTGCCTTATTGTTAGTTATAAATTCGAGCAAAACTAATTTTCGACATTCAACCTCTAATGGTGGGGATGGGTTAATTTTAACTAAGATCCGAGGTATTTACGATTTTGTATACAGTATTGAATAAAAATCAACATTAAAAATTCAATATTTCATCCCCTGTCACGTATGGAGGTTTGTAATTAGTTTCATTCGATCCGGCGGAAAAAAATACTACAGGGAGGAGTATAAGGGGAAGAAATACCCTCACCTCGCATAGTAGCAGAGACATTAATGATTTTTATCTTCATCTATAAAAGAGTTTGTCCTTATCCACTCACTTACTCATTCGCTCACTCACTTATATATCAACGTACAGCCCAATCCCCTTAACCTAGAAACGTGAAATTTCGTAGGTGCCTTCCTTTTATGATGTAAGCACCCACTAAGAAAGGATTTTTCGAAATTCAACTCCTACGGGATTCAAACAGAGTGTCAAAGTTTATATAAAAAAATATTTTTTTTTGTTCGCATTTAATTGAAACTTATCGAACACACTCTACAATATAAATAATGAAACAATTATTTCAGCATTTCCCAAAATTTAACCCCTAAGGTGTAAGGGGGGTTGAAATATTTGTAAAATATTTTTTTTTTGTATTCACCGAATGAAACATGGCACACTAAAAGACAAATATCAGTTACGAAAATTCAACCCCTATGGGAATGGGGGGGGGGGTAAAATTTTTATATATTTATCTTCATAATTGTTTGTGATATTAAAGTAAATTCGGACAAATTAATATTCAATTTAAAATGAATGTTCGATATTCACGCCCTATAAGCATGGGGCGGGGACGAGGATGGATTTAGATATGTTTATCTGCATACCTGCTTTACTTATAAAGGTAAATTCGGGCAAATTAGTCATCTATTAAAATAAAAATTTCAACATTCAACCCATAATGGCGGGGGTAGACAGGGTCTGTGTTTTTGATATGTTTATCTGCATAGCTGCTTACGTTATAATTGTGGAGTCGGGAAAAATAATCTACAATAAAAAAAATCGATATTCAACACCTAATGGTGAGGCTTAGTTTTTACAATTTTTATCTAAGATCCGAGATATTTACGTCTTTTTATAGGTAATGAATAAAAATCAATATAAAAAATGTAATATGTCATTCCCTATCACGTATGGAGGGTTCTAATTAGTTTCGAAGTTTACGCGAGCGAAGTCGCGGGATTCCGCTAGTAACAAATAAAAAGCAAAACAGCAAAAATTTAATATTTCACCCCCTGTTACGTACAGCTACGAAGTATCAGCTATAGTTTCATTTAAGTTTGCAGTGGTTTGCTGGATGACTTAACAATATAAATCGTGAATCGTATCTTCAAATCCCCCGGGAACCACTGCAAACTTAAAAAAACAACAGACTATAGTCTACTTATAATAACAAATGTGAGTTCCAGCGCACAGTATCAAATACATTACTTACTTCTGCCAATCCAATAACATAGCATTCTTTCTCTGCATCCATTTTATCGTTACCATAATATGATATTGGTTTCTGTTTTGCCGCATTTTCAAGCTGTAAAAGTGTAAAATATATTAAAAAAGATATAGAATTTAAAGTAAATTGATTTAGGATAAAAATATTCAAGTAAATTAATGATCGGTCAACAAATAACTTAATTTTACACAGTATTTTTAAAGTGAAACTTTTATTACATCGTCTCAAAATTTTTCGTCTGTGTGTTGCATGTCGCTCGGCCGCGGAGTAGCGGTAAATACGTCAGAGCCATAGACATAAAGAAATGGACAGTGCATCTGACTCGAAAAAAGAGCCGTGTCAAATGAAAGCGACAGAAATTGTTTGGTTGTTATATAGAATTTATTAGAATTATTAGAACTTTTTGCTGGTGCATGTTGTTGTTTATGGATTTATTTCAATTTTGAGTGCTTGAATTTATTATTCCGAAAATTTTTAGTTAAATGTCTATAATGTGAAAAAAAGTTTCACTTTTACCGTGGTTTCATAAAACCATACAATCCTTTTTTATAAACTCACGTTAATATAATATTTGCTATTAACACCTAGATAACATATTTATTAAAATGTGGGTAAAATATAAGTATTTTAAACAGCTGTAACTAATTTTGTTCTGCATTTAATATAAAAATATAATAAATTACACGAAAAGAAAATGTGTTAATTTTTTTATATAAAAAAATAAATATAATTATAGTACATATTACTAAATTCGGTCTTTATATATGAATTTTTTCCTTCTGTTTATTTGTTTATAGTCTTAAAAAAATATATAATTCAGATAATATTGTAAATTTTAATAATTGTAAGATATATTTTAAAATTTACTAAAGGTACTTATTACATTTGGCGTTTTACTACATGTATATTTTCATAAAAAAATTCCAATGTGCATTACATTTTCTCCCATAGAACTAATAGTCGCGTCATTATAATATTTTGAAAAAAATTAATTAGACCCCTTTATATTATTGACGGAACTTGTTAGGGTAGGTGAAAGAAGTAATTTCTCATCGAATGAGTAACTTTTTTTTCATTGGAACATTGTTTATTTTTAAACAATTTGGTCGGAAAATCGGTTTTTCCGATATAGTTGGAAAATTATGGGTTGTAGAGAAAAGTGAAGCACAGACAAAATATGCGCAATCAAAAGTTCTATAAATTGGTGCCAGGTAGATTAAAATCCAATAATCCGTTCAAAAGTTATTTTAAAAAAAACGCTAAAAACGTGGAAAATTAACTTTTCTTAAATAGTTTATACATTTTTTATTATTTATTAAAATTCAACGAAAATACCTAAAAGTTGTGAGTTTTAATATGCTTCAAAAGTGACGCCTGAGAACTATATCTCGCGGGAAAAGTCGAACTTAAAAATGATCCGCGCTTGAAAAATTTACAATATCTCGGGTATATAATGATGGTAGAACCTTCATTTTTTTTATCTCGGGTAACGCGACGAAAAAATAACAATTAGATAGTTTTCTAAGTTGTAAAATCACATGGCTCCCTGCAAAGTAGAAATATTGAAAATTATTAATTTTTAGTGCAATTTTTAATATATTTTGTTTATTGCACGTTTCAAAAGGGTTCTCGATAATAAACCGATATTGTACGAAAATACAAAGTTAACTTAGGCTTTGGTCTTTAAAAATCGGGGTTGTGAATCCTTTTTGGTTAATAACTTTTATCAGGCCCCGCGTTTGAAATTTAGCTATTTTTTTCTCAACCGGATAAACAAATAGAATTTTGCAAAAACTATTCAACCCACAGCGCCCATCTTTCGCTCAATTTTGAAGCATATTAAAACTCATAACTTTTAGGTATTTTTGTTGAATTTTAATAAATAAAAAATTTATAAACTATTTAAGAAAAGTTAATTTTCCACGTTTTTTAGCGTTTTTTTTTAAATAACTTTTGAACTTATAGAACTTTTGATTGCGCATATTTCGTCTGTGCTTCACTTTTCTCTACAACTCATAGTTTTCCCACTATATCGAAAAACCCTATTTTCCGACCAAATTGTTTAAAAATAAACAATGTTCTAATGAAAAAAAAAGTGACTCATTCAATGAGAAATTACTTCTTTCACCTACCCAAGATCCGTCAATAATATAAAAGGCTCTAATTAACATTTTTTGGGGGTATTAATACAGCTATAATGACGCGACTATGTTCTATCCCTCAATTACCTAAACTAATACCTATAGTAATTTTTTTTATTTTAAACATTCTGTGGGTTCAAATTATTTAAATACCTTAAGAACAGCTACGTTTTTGTCGTTATCAACCCGGTAATGTTCATTTACGTATATTTTTTCGACTGTCTGACCACCTTCATTCCATATACAGACTTTTAACTCTTCGTCAAAGTCATTCACACATGATGCAGCTGTAATAACGTGTCGTTCTCCAATCAGAGTTCCAAGACATTGGGTTCGGATTTTGGTCATGGTGCAAGTCTCATCTGTAGTAATTACTACCTAAAAATAAAACAAGCGTCAAAAGTCATAATATGTAATTATACCACTTTTTGATAGGCAATGATTTTATGTACCATTAAAGATGTCAAATTAATCATTTTTAGAATATAATATATTTTAAATTTATTAAAAGGTCAAAATTGATAATTCCATCAAAATCCGGATTTCGAAAAAAAAATGGCTTTACTATGTATATTTCATATACATTGGTATAAGAAAGTAAAAACTTGTTATTGGGTAAGTTATTATAAATCTAAAAATTTAATTAGCCGACTTAAAGTTCGTTGTATTATCAGCAGCTACAGCGGTTACATCGCATAATGGGAATATTAATGTGTTGCAGCAAGCTTTTAATGGACTATATTGAATAATAGAAGAGAAATCGTTTATAAATTAAAGTATTACAGGCTGATTGCAAAGTCGACTATTAAACTCGACTTGCACTTGTGAACACTAGCAATGACACATGTTTAACAATTGGATTTTTAAAACTTCACTAAAATTGAATTAAAAAAGATCATAATTTTCTTGTTATACCTACATATGTACTGTCCATACATAATACATATTAGTCCAGTCATTTGGTAGTTTTACCTTGAAAGTTTTCCGGGAGTTTTGAAAATTGGTAATTTTATAGATTTCGATGTCCTCTTTCCGAATTTCAACTTTTCCACCTCGCATCCTTGCCCCTCGCGCCGCCATATTGGAAAAAATGGCGCCGAATAGTAGTTTTTATCGTAAAATGAGTTGGAAGGAAGATATTGTCAAAAAAGGCGCCATTTTTCAATATGGCGGCGTGAGCGGCAAAGATACGAGGTGGCCAAGGTATGTAAAGTATAAAGTAGCCTCATGGCTCGGCTCGAGAGAGGGAAATATATCATCTGAGGTGCCAAAATGAGGAGAGAGAGAATGATGTGTCCAATCATAACACGTGTAGCCTCGGATGACGTCATTTGGGGTGCCCATGCTGATTGGTCAAAAGCTCATGAGACAACCTGTGTATTTACTAACCTTGCGAGGTGGCAAAGTTGAAATTCGGAAAGAGCACATTGAAATCTATTAAATTACCAATTTTCAGAACTCCCGGAAAACTTTCCAGGTAAAAATACCAAATGATTGTACAAATAATAAATATATTTAGTGAAAACAATTTTGAAAAATTACTTTTCTTATTTTAAGAATTATAAAAAAAAGCGCCAAGACGATTTTTTTCATTTTAGTCTTAAAATGTTCCTTGAATACTATAGAATTGAACTGTAACAGAAATCATAGGTAAATGTTTTTTTATTAAAGGTGGCATCCAGAGGACCGTGCACGATTTATGTATTTTTGTTTTATGAATTATTAAAAAAGCACCGAGGCGATTTTTTTCTTTTTGGTCTTAAAATGTTCCTTGAATACTAACGAATTGAACTGTACAAAAAAAAACAGAGGTAATCAATTTTTTTATTAAAGTTGGTTTCCAGAGCATCGTGATACGCAAAACACGTGTATGTGTAAATGAATAGTTTGCTGCGCTCGTACGCCAAAACTATTGGTTTTCCAAAAAAAAATGTTATTACATAAGTTGTAGGAAATTTTCTCTAGTTTAATTTTGTATCAAATGTTTTTATCGTAAAATGAGTTGGAAAGGGGATATTGTCAAAAAACTACTATTAGGCCCCATTTTTCCAATATGGCGGCACGAGCGGCAAAGATACGAGGTGGCAAAGTTGGAATTCGGAAAGAGCACATCAAAATCTATAAAATTACCAATTTTCAAAACTCCCGGAAAACTTTCCAGGTAACCTCTTTATTTCGAACCAAAATTACTGTACTATATCCCCTATTTATAAAAAAAATCTACTATTACTTTCGGAGATATAGTTTTGTAAGGGGCAAATGATTTTAACGATTTTTTGAGAAATTTTTATAATAAAAAAATGTTTACGTATTTAAATACCCCGCAGAATGCTTCTGGGAAAAGGGTTTCGGTCAAACTCTTTGAAACTTTGGATTCTGATAGGTACATAGTACTTGATAAGAAGAATAAAAGTGCCAATGGACACTAAGTCATAAAAACTTAAAATTTTAAGATATAGCCCTCTGAAATTAGAGATCATGCTTGTCTTTAATTTGCAATATTTTTTTTATAGAACCTTAATTTTCGCATTATTTGTATGTGTTCCCAAAGACTTATATAATCGATTACCACCAACAAAAGTCAAAATTTCAATTCTTTAGCACATGGTTGCACTTAAATCTTAGTGTTACGATTTTTTATTATAAACCAATTCAATTGTTTCATAGAACCAGCAATATTAAAAAATAATAATAATAGCCAAGAACTTTTCATCTCATACCTTACTCTTTAAATAAAATATCGCGCTGTATAACTTCAAAACCTCATAAAAGGGGACTCGTTTGTATTTAATAATTATAATATTATATTTACCACGTAACCATTTTTCTTTACGTCTGCATCTTCCCCTCCTTCAAATCTTGGCATTCCCAAAACTGATCCTTTAAAATAACCAAAAATAATAATTAATATACAACCACATTAACAAATTAAATAAAAACTCAATATATGTACCTAAATATAGGACAGCAAAAAGTGATAGTACAATCTTGGAATCCATAATTAACTGTTTCACTTTTACACCACCAAAAAAACTGTAGGTATTGTTTTGAAAATTAGAAGCTTTATAATATTGGTCATTATCTTAACTATTTGTTCATATCTCCCACTTGATATAAATACAATTTGAAATGGTGTAATAACAGGAGAGTTAATCAATATCAAGGAAATATATATCAGTGATTCATTTAACGTAATGATTATTCTTTAATTCATGGAATTCATACATGATTATTAAACATAATATGTACCTATATTTGCATTTGTATAAGTAAATAATTTCACACATAAAGAATTCTAATGAGCAAGACAATAAAAATAACAAATCCCTGTATTATAACTTACGAGGAAGTAATTGTAGAAATTATATTATTTTTTTAATATGGACAGTAATTAATATAGTTGTTTATATTATAAGAATATCTTGGGTTTATGAGAAAAGGCTTCTATACACCACCCAATCCGCAGGGCCGATTTGTAGAGAGATCGAGTGGAGGCACTGCAGATTGTGTCGTGTATACATATGTATATATAGACCTAAATACCTACTTGTTTTGTAATGCCGTGTTTAGACCAAAGAGTAATAACAACACGATGTTTTTTTACAAAATGGCAATAAACCCTATACATTTTTAAATACAAAGTGTTTAAAATATAAAAAATAAATACTGAAATACACGTTTCATTATTTGTATTGTATAGTATTTATTCTAAGTTCCGACTAAATTCGACCAAGAAAAAAAATAAAAATGAAAAAAACACCCTTTTTACCCCCGTAGGGGTTGAATTTCGAAAAATCCTTTCTTTCAGATCATATTCACGTCAAGACGCTTCGATTAGCACCCCAACGAAGTCAATAGCATTTTTTGTTCGCGAGATTTCGTCCCGGAAAAAAATGACACGTACGTACGTATGTACATACGTACGTACACACACACACACACACACACACACACACACACACACACACACACACACACACACACACACACACACACACACACACACACACACACACACACACACACACACACACACACACACACACACACACACACACACACACATATACTCTAATGCCCTTGAAACATGAAAATATGTTAAAAGAGCATGGCAGGGTAAGCATGGGCGATCTGCCCCTGGGGAAAGTTGGGTCGATATTTTTTTTATAAGAAGGTATGACTAAAAGGTACTCATCTACAAACTATTGGGCCTGTGCCCCCACTAATTTTCCGGAAAATTTGAAAAATGCAATTTCGAAAAAAAAAATTTTTTGCTATAACGGCTTTATAAATGTCGATCTCTGTGATATATGTTGTAGCTATACCTTAGTAGTATCATATCAATTTTTTTGAAAAATCTCCCATTAAAAATAAATAAAAATTTTCAAATTCAAAATTTTCAAAAAAATTTTTTTTTGCTTAAATGGCCTGGTACACCTACGAAATTTTTGTCATAAATACCCCTTCTTATGCACAAACACATATATTTTTTTCAAATTTCTACATTGGGTGGACGGGGGGTAAAATTTGATATGTTTACTGACCCTTATTTCTATAGTATGCATATACATTATACATGTATAGTATTGCTTGTATGTTGTAGGCTGGGTTAAATTAAGGAAAGTTTCGCGGATCGAAACGTAATAGCCACTCTCATTAATACATACATAAATAAACATTTTTTTTTTAGTCAATATCTTGAGATTACGAATTAGGTCTAAAATTTCGAAAATTTTAATTAAGTGAATTTAAAAAAAATATTTTATAGAAATTCTCATAAATACCCCACATTCTTCACTTATACATATTATTTCTATTTTTTCCTTTAGTTGGACGAAGAGTGGCGGGGGTAAAAATGGACAGTGCGTTACTGGTTACTGGACATAAAATGTCAATCGGCTTCGGCCAAAATTAGGCCGAAGGTTTTGCTGAAGCCGAAGGTTTAACTATTATTTTACTATTATAATTTTTTTTAAATGTTTCTTTTAATGAAAAAAATAGTTTTTCATTACTTCAAAACAAAAAAATCCCACTAATATAGAGAAGATGGTGGCCGAAGCCGATTGATTGGTCTGACAGTAGTGGTTATACGTAATACAGATTTGTAAAAATATATCTTTTAATCGGACGTTCACATAAAAAAGGCTAGGTTAAATTAAGGAGTTTCGCATATAAACAATACTGTCAGATCAATCAATCGGCTTCGGCCACCGTATTCTCTATATTAGTGGAATTTTTTTGTTTTGTTTCTATATTTTTTTAAACTAATGAAAAACCATTTATTTCATTAAAAGAAACATTTATCCGAAAAAATTAATAATAGTAAATAGTTAAGCCTTCGACCTGATTTTGGCAGAAGGTGGCCGAAGCCGATTGACATTTTATGACCATTTTTACCCCCGCCCTTCTTCGTCCAACTAAAGGAAAAAATAGAAATAATATGTATAAGTGAAGAATGTGGGGTATTTATGAGAATTTCTATAAAATATTTTTTTTAAATTCACTTAATTAAAATTTTCGAAATTTTAGACCTAATTCGTAATCTCAAGATATTGACTAAATTTAAAATTTTTTTATTTATGTATGTATTAATGAGAGTGGCTATTACCTTTCGATCCGCGAAACTTTCCTTAATTTAACCCAGCCTACAACATACAAGCAATACTATACATGTATAATGTATATGCATACTATAGAAATAAGGGTCAGTAAACATATCAAATTTTACCCCCGTCCACCCAATGTAGAAATTTGAAAAAAATATATGTGCTTGTGCATAAGAAGGGGTATTTATGACAAAAATTTCGTAGGTGTACCAGGCCATTTAAGCAAAAAAAAATTTTTTTGAAAATTTTGAATTTGAAAATTTTTATTTATTTTTAATGGGAGATTTTTCAAAAAAATTGATATGATACTACTAAGGTATAGCTACAACATATATCACAGAGATCGACATTTATAAAGCCGTTATAGCAAAAAAAATTTTTTTTCGAAATTACATTTTTCAAATTTTCCGGAAAATTAGTGGGGGCAGAGGCCCAATAGTTTGTAGATGAGTACCTTTTAGTCATACCTTCTTATAAAAAAAATATCGACCCAACTTTCCCCAGGGGCAGATCGCCCATGCTTACCCTGCCATGCTCTTTTTGATTTCGATTTTCGGACCAATTACAATAACTCCCTATTGGGAAGTTAATAATAACAACACAAAACCTGCATAATTAATTAAAATGGTATATATAAAATACATGTTTAAGAATGAACCTCATATTATTATTACTATACAATTATAAAAAAAAAAAAAAATTAGGTAAATGTTAGGTAGTAATTATTGATAACAAACTCTTCATATACTAAAGTTATCTCCCAACTAAAAGGAGATAAACATGCATATAATCGCTTAAGAAATTCGTTTTTTACTGCTTGAATGTATTAGAAAATTATATTATTATATTGTTCTACTCGTATATTATGAATAATGTAGTAATTGACCTGCGCCAGAGATAAAGTATTTGTAAATTAAATGTATGTTCAAGTGACTCCCGTTTTAACGAATTAATTTGTTCCTATAGCATTCGTAAAGTTGGAAATACATTTGCTATAGGTGAGTCGTATAATCGGGAACTTTATACAAATATAGTCACTTGAAAACAATGAAAATCATATGCTCTATCATAAGTGGTACCAAAATTGTCAAAAATGTAGATTTCGGGCAGACAAAAATTTCGTTCTTGGTAGCATCTTAAACTTAGTTATGTAACACCAATTTCGATATTTATTATACTTATTATAAGCTCTTTTGTATCTATGATAGCCCGAATAACGAGCCTAGGCTCACTTGGGCAAAATAAATAAAATTATTATTTTAATAAAGTTACCTGCTTGGTAATAAATTAATAAATACTACCGTATTTTTGTCACTTTTATATTAGAATAAACACTTAACGGACCAACCGCCTACTAAGAAATCTAGGTAGAAATTATGAGGGCCTCGTAATTTAAATAATTATTTTATTTCATCATGAAATGAAATACTATAATAATAAAACCTTTTGAAAAAAATACTTCACAGCGTGGTCCTATTGTACAAAAAGTGTTGTTTATAGTTTTTTAATAGTAGTAGAGCTGTCAAGTATGTACATAGATATTTCTATAATGACATATGGTGTAATAATGTGGGACCAAAGCGTTGAATGTAAAAGAATTTTTATAATTCAAAAAAAGATCATGAGAGTAATATTTGGAGTACCAACAAGAGTGACATGGAAATGCAAAGACATTTTAAAAAAAACTTCGAATATTGACTTTTCCGAGTATCAAAATAATATATATCGTACTATATACGAGTTAATAACTTATATCATATATTAGTATATGATACTAGTAGCTTAATATCACACTATAATATAAACGTGTATGAATATATATATATATATATATATATATATATATATATATATATATATACTAGGGGCTGTGCCCCTGGGCGCTTCGCGCCCCAACCCCCTTTCACGCCATATTTTTTACACAAATTTACTCGGGTCTGCGACCCTCGTATGTGTATATATCATACTCGTTCCACTATTTTTTGATAGTTAATTTTTTCATTTGGCGGAGATAATCAATATTACAATTTTCAGTAATTTTACATGTACAAATTATCTAATCACAAATTTACTCGGGTCTCAGCCTTCGGCTGCGACCCTCGTATGTGTATATTATAATAATTTTCCATTCTTTTTGCTGATACTCATTTTATTTCTTAAATTGGCGGTGATAATCACTTATCAATATTACAATTTTCAATAATATTACATGTATGAATTACCCAACCTAAAATGTACTGTTATTTATTAAATGGTTTACTTTTTATTTAAATATATTCCTGAAGTTTTTAATTTTTGTTCAATTTTAATCAAAGTTAATTTGTCTACGTCACTTTTAAAAAATAGCAATTTTTTAATTTTTTTCATGCGCGCCCCTGACTTAATTATAATTAAAAAAAAAGATTAATATATCAATCTCAACTTTCAAAAAAATAATAATTCAAAAATAATTTTTTTTGTGGCGCTACTGATGTATATTATAATTTTCATATTTTTTTGAAATTTCCAATTTTTGAACAGTTAAAAAAAATTTTTGAGACGCTACTGACTTATTTATTTTTAAATGTGAACTTTTGGATAAATTGCATCAATCACCTACAACAAAACTATTAAAAATTATATTTTTATACAATTTCATTAAAAAAAATACAAATTTAAAAATATTTAAAACGCCGTCCCTGATTTAAATGAAACATGTATAAATTACCCAACCTTAAATGTACTGTTATTTATTAAATAACTTTAAAAAAATTGCACTTTTAAAAAATAGCAAATTTAACTATTTTCATGCGACGCCCCTGACTAAATTATAATTTAAAAAAAAATTATTAATTTATCAATCTCAAAACTTTCAAAAAAATAATAATTCATAAACAATTTTTTTTGAGGCGCTACTGATATATATTATAATTTTCATATTTTTCTGAAACTTTTTTGAACAATAAAAAATGTTTTTTAAAAAAAAAATTTTATGTCACGCCCCTGACTTATTTACAAACGTTACGAAATGTGACAGTTCCCAAAAATTTCATATATTTAAAACAACACCAGCCCCTGACTTAATTATTATTTTTAAATGTGAAATTTTGAATAAATTGCATCAACAAAACTATGAAAAATTATATTTTTATACAATTTCATTAAAAAAACACAAATTTAAAAATATTTGAAACGCCGTCCCTGATTTAAATGAATAATTTCAACAATTAAAAAAAAATCAACAATTTCCCTCAAAATTTTTTTTACAAACGTAAAAAATCCTAAAAGAAATGGATAGAAAACCTTCTAGAACATTCTCTGTCATCTATCAAAATGCACGTAAATCAGACAGAAACATATGATTTCGTCCAATCAAAGCTACAGATTTAAAAAAAATGCCGACGGTATTTTATCATAAAATTTAATTTTAACAAAATTTTTCACGTACTTTTTCGGAAAAAAATCACAGCTCAGAGACCTTTCATAACTAAGAAATGAAATATAGCCTATTGACTGGAAAAAGAGTCAAGCTACATGACAAAAAAAAAATTATCAAAATCGGTTCGGTGGGATCAGAGTCTATAAACATAACATTTAGTGGAGACATACATATATATATATATTCATACACGTTTATATTATAGTGTGACTAGGGGCTATGCCCCTGGGCGCTTCGCGCCCCAACCCCCTTTCACGCCATATTTTTTACACAAATTTACTCGGGTCTGCGACCCTAGTACGTGTATATGTCATACTCGTTCCACTATTTTTTGATAGTTTATTTTTAAATTTAGCGGAGATAATCAATATTACAATTTTCAGTAATTTTACATGTACAAATTACCTAATTACTAATTTACTCGGGTCTCAGCCTTCGGCTGCGACCCTCGTATGTGTATATTATAATAATTTTCCATTCTTTTTGCTGATACTCATTTTTTTTCATAAATTGGCGGTGATAATCACTTATCAATATTACAATTTTCAGTAATATTACATGTATAAATTACCCAACCTAAAATGTACTGTTATTTATTAAATGGTTTACTTTTTATTTTTATATATTCCTGAAGTTTTTAATTTTTTTTCAATTTTAATCAAAATTAATTTTTCTACGTCACTTTTAAAAAATAGCAATTTTAATTATTTTCATGCGCGCCCCTGACTTAATTATAATTAAAAAAAAAGATTAATATATCAATCTCAACTTTCAAAAAAATAATAATTCATAAATAATTTTTTTTGAGACGCTACTGACTTATTTATTTTTAAATGTGAACTTTTGGATAAATTGCATCAATCACCTACAACAAAACTATTAAAAATTATATTTTTATACAATTTCATTAAAAAAAAAACACAAATTTAAAACTATTTGAAACGCCGTTCCTGATTTAAATGAAACATGTATAAATTACCCAACCTAAAATGTACTGTTATTTATTAAATTACTTTAAAAAAATTGCACTTTTAAAAAATAGCAAATTTAACTATTTTCATGCGACGCCCCTGACTAAATTATAATTTAAAAATAATTATTAATATATCAATCCCAAAACTTTCAAAAAAATAATAATTCATAAACAATTTTTTTGAGGCGCTACTGATCTATATTATAATTTTCATATTTTTCTGAAATTTCTATTTTTGAACAATAAAAAATGTTTTTTTAAGTTTTTATTACGAAATGTGACAGTTCCCAAAAATTTCATATATTTAAAACGACACCAGCCCCTGACTTAATTATTATTTTTAAATGTGAAATTTTGAATAAATTGCATCAACAAAAGTATTAAAAAATTATATTTTTATACAATTTCATTAAAAAAACACAAATTTAAAAATATTTGAAACGCCGTCCCTGATTTAAATGAATAATTTCAACAATTAAAAAAATTCAACAATTTCAATCAAAATATTTTTTTTACAAACATAATAAATATGTCACATGTAAAAAACCACGTAAATTCAAATCTAACGTCATCAAAAATTTTCTCACTCCTAATAGAAAAGGATAGAAAACCTTCTAGAACATTCCCTGTCATCTGTCATCTGTCAAAAAGCACATGTATTTTGAATCTGACTGAACATACGTCATTTTCGACCAATAGGAAGCTCGGATTAAAAAAAACTGCCGATGGTTTTTTACCTTAAAATTTAATTTTCAGTAAAATTCGATGTACTTTTTCGGAAAAAAATCACAGCTCAGAGACCTTTCATAGCTAAGAAATGAAATCTAGTCTATTGACTGGAAAAAGAGTGCAGCTACATGACAAAAAAAAAATTATCAAAATCGACCGGGTAATACCAGAGTCTATAAAGAAAACATTTCGGGGAGACATACATATATATATATTCATACACGTTTATATTATAGTGTGATATATATATGTATGTCGCCCCGAAATGTTATTTTTATAGACTCTGGAATTACCCGGCCGATTTTGATAATTTTTTTTCGTCATGTAGCTTGACTCTTTTTCCAGTCAATAGGCTAGATTTCATTTCTTAGTTATGAAAGGTCTGTGAACTGTGATTTTTTTCCGAAAAAGTACATCGAAATTTTACTGAAAAAACGATGAATTAGCTGGTTCGAGTGTCGGCTTTTGTTTTTCAGACAGTGTGATTGTCGTTTGAAAAATACTATTTTTACGATAATTTGCTAAATTACAAGATATCACTGTTGTATTTTGTTTATATCTGTCAAAATATGACATTTATAAAGAAGAAATAACATGGATTTTTATTGACATTTTCATAAAAAACGCACTGATAAATTACTTGATTAATTTTAAAATGTTAGTTTTGTGAATCTATTATAATTTCTACGTAAAATAGATTTTGATTGAAATTGTTAAACGAAGAAATTATAAACAGCTGTTTTTTATCTTATATACGTCAGGAGCGTGGAAAGAAATGTTATTTTGTACATTTTGATTAAATTGCTTATAAATTAAATTTTAACCAAAATTGATTGGTAATTTGATGTAATTAGTATAATTATCTATAGATAATATTAAAAAGTATAATGTCAGGAGCGGCGAATTAAAAAATATTTAAAATCTTTTTTTCTAATTAGTTTAAATTTGACAGATAACAGATGACAGGGAATGTTCTAGATCAGTGGTTCTTAAACTGGGGTCCGCGGACCCCCGGGGGGCCACCAAACTTTTACGAGGGGCCGTGAAACATTTTTGGCAAAAATTAATTTACATAAAGTACTTTTATATTTCAATTTATCAGTGACTACTTAGTATCTGACGACCTTTTTTGTTTTTATATGAGGGATGGGGGTCCCTGAAAAATAATTGTTCAAAAAAGGGGTCCCCAGACCACATAAGTTTAAGAACCGCTGTTCTAGATGGTTTTCTATCGTTTTCTATTAGGAGTGAGAAAATTTTTGATGACGTTAAATTTGATAGTTCCAAAATTACGTGGTTTTTTACATGTGACATATTTTTTATGTTTGTAAAAAAATTATTTTGAGTGAAATTGTTGAATTTTTTTTAATTGTTGAAATTATTCATTTAAATCAGGGACGGTGTTTCAAATATTTTTAAATTTGTGTTTTTTTAATGAAATTGTATAAAAATATAATTTTTAATAGTTTTGTTGATGTAATTTATTCAAAATTTCACATTTAAAAATAATAATTAAGTCAGGGGCTGGTGTCGTTTTAAATATATGAAATTTTTGGGAACTGTCACATTTCGTAACGATTGTAAAAACTTAAAAAAACATTTTATATAGTTCAAAAATAAAAATTTCATAAAAATATGAAAATTATAATATAGATCAGTAGCGCCTATAAAAAATTGTTTATGAATTATTATTTTTTTGAAAGTTTTGAGATTGATATATTAATTTTTTTTAAATTATAATTTAGTCAGGGGCGTTGCATGAAAATAGTTCAATTTGTTATTTTTTAAAAGTGCAATGTTTTTAAAATTATTTAATAAATAACAGTACATTTTAGGTTGTGTAATTTATACATGTTTCATTTAAATCAGGGACGGCGTTTCAAATAATTTTAAACTTGTGTTTTTTTAATGAAATTGTATATTAATATAATTTTAAATAGTTTTGTTGTAGGTGATTGATGCAATTTATCCAAAAGTTCACATTTAAAAATAAATAAGTCAGTAGCGTCTCAAAAATTTTTTTTAATTGTTCAAAAATTAAAAATTTCAAAAAAATATGAAAATTATAATATAGATCAGTAGCGCCCCAAAAAAAATTATTTATGAATTATTATTTTTTTGAAAGCTGAGATTGATATATTAATCTTTTTTTTTTTATTATAATTAAGTCAGAGGCGCGCATGAAAATAATTAAAATTGCTATTTCTTAAAAGTGACGTAGATAAATTAATTTTGATTAAAATTGAACAAAAATTAAAAACTTCAGGAATATATAAAAATAAAAAGTTAACCATTTAATAAATAACAGTACATTTTAGGTTGGGTAATTTATACATGTAATATTATTGAAAATTGTAATATTGAGGTACATTAAATTAGCACAACAAATGTAGCACACATTGATAAAAGAAGAGTACTAAATTAGAGCATATTTAGTGCTAATTTAGTACGCAAAAAAAAAATTTATAACTCCATTATTTTTTAAAATTTCATGCGAGTGTGCTAGCTTAAGAGTTAAGCTAGCACACTCAGGTAAAATAAGGTTAAATCTTAACAAATCAGATGACAAACATTTAGTGCTAATTTATAACCTGCATTAAACAATTCAGAAGCAATTATTTATTAATATATTTGAAATTAAACATGAGTGGGCGCTGACTTAAGACTTAAATTAGCACACATGCGTCGAATTGATCGTTCGAAAACGAAATTAGGATAAACATATTTAGTGCTAATTTAATACTACGAAAAAAATAACTTTGGAGCGATTAGTTGTATTTTAGCGCATGTATGCTAGCTTTGTGTTTAAGTTAGCACAAATCATTGTCGAAAACGCAACCAAAGTGGTGTACTAAATTAGTGCATATTTAGTGCTAATTTAGTACCATCTTAAAAAATTTATAATTCTCATTTTTTTTAAATTACAAGCAAGTGTGCTAGCTTAAGATTTAAGCTAGCACACTCACATAAAATGACTCAAAATTTTCAAAATTCTCGTGTCTCGTATTTAGTGCTAATAAGTTACAACAATCAAATAATGTATTACCCATTCAGTACCTATTTTTTTCAAGATCAACTCACGTGTGTGCTGACTTAAGACTTAAATTAGCACACATGCGTCGAATTGATCGTTCGAAAATGAAATTCGCATAAAAATATTTAGTGCTAATTTAATACTACGAAAAAAATAACTTTGGATCGATTAGTTGTATTTTAACGCATGTATGCTAGCTTAGTGTTTAAGTTAACACAAATCATTGTTGAAAACGTAACAAAAGTGGTGTACTAAATTAGTACAAATTGTTGTAATGAAGTTAGCTTTTTCACATGAAAGGATTTACAATTTGTCATAATTGAGCGTCTAATATTCTATCCTGATTGTAGTTATAACCATATCACATCATGTCAAATTTTCTACAAAAATATGATCATAACTAATTGTTCACTAATATTTTATGTATAGCAAATTAGGTAACTTACTTTTTTTGGTGGCGCACAGTGTGACAGAGCTGGACAAATGCATATGAATTAAATTCAATAATTAATGCAACAAAATTTTAAATTTCCCGCTCTGCGAATATTTTTGGCAACAATGTATTTTTTGTAAATTAGTTATGAAAAAATTATCTTTTTATATTTAGGTAATTTTTTATATTTCTTAAATATAAATTAGAAAATTAGAAAGAAGTTAAGTACACAGTGCAATTAAAAGTGCATAACTGGTATAATATATACTATCATGATTATTCTATTATTGTTTGACAGCTGTATTTACCAACTTGAAAATGTTTACGTTGTTGTCAAAATTGATGTTTTATATTCACGTCAATAATGATTAATTGATTAATTCAGGAAGACTAGAGACATGAGAGTAAAAAAATAGATACTGAATAGGTAATAAATTATTTGATTGTTGTAACTTATTAGCACTAAATACGAGACACGAGAATTTTGAAAATTTTGAGTCATTTTATGTGAGTGTGCTAGCTTAAATCTTAAGCTAGCACACTTGCTTGTAATTTAAAAAAAATGAGAGTTATAAATTTTTTAAGATGGTACTAAATTAGCACTAAATATGCACTAATTTAGTACACCACTTTGGTTGCGTTTTCGACAATGATTTGTGCTAACTTAAACACAAAGCTAGCATACATGCGCTAAAATACAACTAATCGCTCCAAAGTTATTTTTTTCGTAGTATTAAATTAGCACTAAATGTTTGTCATCTGATTTGTTAAGATTTAACCTTATTTTACCCGAGTGTGCTAGCTTAACTCTTAAGCTAGCACACTCGCATGAAATTTTAAAAAATAATGGAGTCATAAATTTTTTTTTTGCGTACTAAATTAGCACTAAATATGCTCTAATTTAGTACTCTTCTTTTATCAATGTGTGCTACATTTGTTGTGCTAATTTAATATACCTGTAATATTGATATGTGATTATCACCGCCAATTTAAGAAATAAAATGAGTATCAGCAAAAAGATTGGAAAATTATTATATTATACAAATGCGAGGGTCGCAGCCGAAGGCTGAGACCCGAGTAAATTTGTGATTAGGTAATTTGTACATGTAAAATTACTGAAAATTGTAATATTGATTATCTCCGCCAAATGAAAAAATGAACTATCAAAAAATAGTGGAACGAGTATGATATATACACATACGAGGGTCGCAGACCCGAGTAAATTTGTGTAAAAAATATGGCGTCAAAGGGGGTTGGGGCGCGAAGCGCCCAGGGGCACAGCCCCTAGTATGCTTATATGCATCAAAAAAATATTTAACTATGTCAAATACAAAGGGAAGTTATAACACAAGATCGAAATATACATATGATTTCTGTCATAAAACAAGCTTCTACGAGAAAACTCCTATTTATGCTGGTTTCAAAATCTATTAAAAATTACCTGAGAATATAAAAATGAAAGAAGATTTGCTGACATTAAAACAAAAATTACAAATTAATTGCTGGATTTGGTTCTGTATGAAGTTGATGAGAGATAGTGGAATTATAGTTATGTATATTTTATTTATTTTATTATTATTGTTATGTTGACGTTTGTATACCTGTAGTGGTCTTTGTCAAATAAATTATTATTATTATTATATAAAAATTTAAATACTCAAATATTGATAAGAGTACTTTATTACACCTATTGTAACAATCCTAGCATATCTAAAATACAGCATTTACAATTTTCCATGTTAAGAAAAAAATTTTAATTATATGCCTGAAAGGTCAGGTTTACTCAAGTTGAAAGTATTGACGCACAGTGTCTTTCAAGAAATTGTTTTTTTTAATATTTTGACTGAGAGTAAACATATTCTTTTCGCTATTTTGGGTGTTTTTATTGACTGAAATCTGTATACAGGGTGATCCAGACCACCCGTCCACTATGTTTTACGCCCAAACTATTGAAGATAGAGTTTTATAACAAAAAATTTACTATGTATATCGACCCTAAAGAATTTCAAGAAAATATTTTCAACCCCCTAAAACTGCGCCTTAGGGGGTAGTTTGGGGGATACATGCCCGTTTCTCAGTAAAATCAAATAGAACGGTATATTCAAAAGTACATAATTGTAAAGACCATAAAAAGGTAAGAAACTTTTGTAAAACAAAAATTTTCATACTTTCAATTGTTTAGAAAATATGGCGACTTGATCTCAAATTTTAGGGTTTTACTAAAAGTGCTCTAATTTCGTTAAATGTTAATGAAATTTTATTCTTTTTTTAAATTTAGAAAGTAGAAATAATGACTTTTGTAATGATCTATGAATATTTAAGATTTTGATAGTTTAAAGTGACAAAAGCGACATATAAAAAATGCAAAAGTTCAATTAGCGATAATTCAAAAAATTTAAATACAATGGTATATCAATTAATACTTTATCTTAAAAAAGATACGTAAATAAACAACTTTTGATAATAAAATTTTAAATTAAAAATTATAATTTTCAATTTTCCATTTTAAAATTTTGATTTTTAATTTTTAATTTTCTTAACAAAAGTTGTTTATTTACATGTCTTTTTTAAGATAAAGTACTAATTGATGTACCATTGTATTTAAATTTTTTGAATTATCGCTAATTGAACTTTTGCATTTTTTATATGTCGCTTTTGTCACTTTAAACTATCAAAATCTTAAATATTCATAGATCATTACAAAAGTCATTATTTCTACTTTCTAAATTTAAAAAAAGAATAAAATTTCATTAACATTTAACGAAATTAGAGCACTTTTAGTAAAACCCTAAAATTTGAGATCAAGTCGCCATATTTTCTAAACAATTGAAAGTATGAAAATTTTTGTTTTTACAAAAGTCTCTTATTTTTTTATTATCTTTACAAATATGTACTTTTTGATATACCATTCCATTTGATTTTACTGAGAAACGGACATGTACCCCCCAAACTACCCCCTAAGGCGCAGTTTTAGGGGGTTGAAAATATTTTCTTGAAATTCTTTAGGGTCGATATACATAGTAAATTTTTTTTTATAAAACTCTATCTTTATTAGTTTGGGCGTAAAACATAGTGGCCTGTATATACATTCAAAATCATAGGTGTCCAAAGATTTTTGCACGGCAGTGTATATTTTAGTATATGTATTTTAAAATGTTAAATACTTTTTAAAGATATTTATTACATGTACCCCCCAAACTACCCCCTAAGGCGCAGTTTTAGGGGGTTGAAAATATTTTCTTGAAATTCTTTAGGGTCGATATACATAGTAAATTTTTTTTTATAAAACTCTATCTTCAATAGTTTGGGCGTAAAACATAGTGGACGGGTGGTCTGGATCAGCCTGTATATACATTCAAAATCATAGGTGTCCAAAGACTTTTGCACGGCAGTGTATATTTTAGTATATGTATTTTAAAATGTTAATACTTTTTAAAGATATTTATTACAGCTCTGAATAATAGTATCGTTTATGAATTGTTAATTTATTTTTTAACATTAATGTTTCCAATTAATACGTGTCAATTATTTTATTAATTGATACATTTAATATTTTAATCGAATATCTGTTGAGATTTAATCTGTAATAAGATTAATAAGACATTTTTTAGAAATGAGCATGACTTTGCGTTATCAAATGTCAGATAACAAATAACTAATCACAGTACTTTATTCTTATTATCAATTTTCCAAAAAATTCTTAACAAAAAATAATAAATGTGATATCTAGAATATCTTTATATGTTATTTATTTTATTACAAATATTTTAGTTATCCTTTATGAAGATTTTTTCACTACATTGAAAGTCAATTAAAGTCAATTTTGTCATCTTTGATTAAATTTAAAAAAAAATCACATTTATTCTGTATTTTGAACAAAATCTTGATTTTGATATCTAACAAAAAGCCATATTGTTTTGGTTGTTAACATTATGTGTATATAAGAAAAATAAAAAAATCTTTACTCTTCAAATATTCCTATAAATCAAGTTTAATTATTAAAGAATTGATTAAATTATTAAGAAGTATCGCACAGAAATTGAAGATAGTTTCAAATCAAAATACGTTAATCTATTTTAAATATACCTACAGATAATTTTTTATCAATATTTTGATAAGTGTACATTATTTTTAATGATAATTAAAGAACGTTCTAGTTTAATATAATTGATATAATATGAAACATATGTGTAAGTAACATATGGTAAAAATACATATTAATATTTGCTATAAAGACACATTCTTGATTTAGAACCATTTTGTACGATTTGGTCGTGTATCCATGAAAAAATGTATAAAGAATAAGGATTAGTAATTTTATCTATAGAAATGTTACCTATTTATTAGTTATTTATTGCGCCATCTGTCGACATTTATATGTATTAGTCTGTTTAATATTTTATTTTATTTTGACAATCTTCAAATATATGTCACATTATTGTAACATTACAAAAGCTTTGCCACATTAAACCTTCATAGATTGCCCTAACCAAGGGTACTTATTGTTTTTTGATTCTAGATCATCTAATTTGGGAACATCGCCCCAAAATAGAATAGAAAAATAAATCTATTTCCCGTTTTAAATTCGTATGAACAACATTTTATTTATTAGATTTTATTGCTATAATTTATTCATAAATTATTATAAATCTCGTAGTCAATAGCCCATAACATACTTATTATGTGCATATGTATAACTAGCGGAAGCCCGCGGCTTCGCTCGCGTAAACTAATTAGAACCCTTCATACGTGATAGGGGATGACATATTACATTTTTTTATATTGATTTTTGTTCATTACCTAAAAAAATCGTATATATCTCGGATCTTAGTTAAATTGTAGAAACTACCCCCCTGTCTACTCTCACCATTAGGGGTTGAATGCCGAAATTTTTTTTTTAATAGATGACTATTTTGCCCGAATTTACCTATACATAAATCCATCCCCGTCCCCGTCCCATGCTATTAGGGCTTTAATGTCGAACTTTAATTTTTAATTGAATATTAATTTGTCCGAATTTATTTTAATATCACAATTATGAAGATAAATATATCAAAATTTTACCGCCCCTCCCCCATTCCCATAGGGGTTGAATTTTTGTAACTGATATTTGTCTTGTAGAGTTACCTACTTGTGTCATGTTTCATTCGGTGAATACAAAAAAAAATATTTTAAAAATCCCCCCCCCCCCAACACCTTAGGGGTTAAATTTTGGGAAATGTTTAAATAATTGTTTCATTATTTATATTGTTGAGTATGTTCGATAAGTTTCAATTAAATGCGAACAAAAAAAAATATTTTCTTATATAAATTTTGACACCCTGTTTTAACCCCGTAGGGGTTGAATTTCGAAAAATCCTTTCTTGGTGGGTACTTACATCATAAAAGGAAGGCACCTACGAAATTTCACGTTTCTAGGTCCAGGGGTTTGGGCTGTACGTTGATATATGAGTGAGTGAGTGAGTGAGTGAGTGGTTAAGGACAAACTCTTTTATAGATATAGAAGATTGTATACATTTTTTTTTCTAGTAAATTTTCATGAATAAATAACCATTTGAAAATTATAAATATAGTATGTAGTTTAAATTTATCTGATTTTAATATTTTCAGTAATATATTTTTTAACATAAAAGCAGTTATGAAAAAAAAATGTATAACTACTTGTACATAATTATGATTTGTGTGCAAAATTTAAATAATACAGATATGATTTTATTACTTACCAACTCGATTCTAATAAATTTTTCTCGTTAGAATAGTAATTTTAAAATAAAGTATGTATAGTATTAATTGGGGTTTTGGTAAAATGAAACCTGGAGGGTGAAGCTTGATACGGATTATTTTTATAGAGGTTTACATTAGTCTAGATTAGTCTAGAAGATTTTATATATACAAAAATTCAATCCCTCATTTTCTTTTTCTCTTAAATAGACAAGTTGCCGAATTTATATTATGTATATTTACCTTTATACTTTGTTCCTAAACATTTTTATGAAAAAATAACAGAGCCATATTTTAGTATTAAAATTCAAAATATGTTTTCTGTTTGAATAGTTGTGTGCTTTGAATTCATATTATCGAGAAAAGCTTTATTTTCTCGTTTACATAGACTTTTAAATTAAATAAAAATAACCTTTTTATGAGGAAGTAACAAAAAAATAAAAAAAATATTTATACTAGATCAAACATAACATACATAATTACATACTATAGTACTATACATTATACAATAAAATTTTATAAACTTACAATAAATTGAATTTTTTATTATTTAAGGTATAATATTATATACATTACTTAATAACAAAAACTTTACAACAACATATTTATTTAAAATATTATACTACATATTTTTGTACTTATATACAAATAACCATTTGACATACTAATGTCTTGTTAAAGTTAATGCCACAAACGACAATAACAGCACCATCATGTTGAGTGTTGACGTTGAAGCTGAAGAAACTTTTTCATCGATCCATTTTTTTACCGTTGATATTTTCGTAAACGCCGTGGGTGTATTAACCTGGCATGGTGTGTTTGTTAAAACAATTCCTACCTGTTCCTTATTGTATATTAAAGGACCACCGACATCGAGCTGAAAAATATATTATTATTATTATTATTATCTTAATTTTATAATATGTATATAATACACAGGTAGAAAGGTTTACTTGAGCCAAGTAAACCTTGTTTTGTATATAGCGATATTTTCTTAAGATAAGAAAATATTGTTTTCGTTATATACTAAACAAGATTTTCTTGGTCCAATGCAGTTTTTTTTGTGTGCACTGATGATGGGTTAAAATAACAATGCATAACATTCAATTTAAACCATTTCCTTCATATCTTATCGCAGGCGTAACCAGAAAAAATTGGAAGGGGGACAAAAATTTTTTTCAAATGTTATTTTTTGCTCTTCCCTTCTCTAAATTTTAGCTAGTATTTTCTGTTAAGAAACCTAAAACATTTTTTGATGACGTCCCAAAAAAAAAAAAACTTTCAGATTCGAGCCCTCAGACTAGAACCCTATCAGTACATCCCTCCCTTCGTGGGGGCCATGATTTAGAATAAAAATAAACTGCCTTGGCAGGCACGAGACTTTTTTATACATCATGACACCGAAGTATTAATATGTGATTACTTTTATAATTTAATATTTGATTTTAAAATTTTTTACTTACAAAATGATTTTCACTGAATGAAATTGATACATTGTATTTAATATTGACATTAAATATTAAACGAAATCAATTAAGAATAGTGATTATTGTATTAACTATTTATTTTGCTAGAATTCAACTATGACACTTCTAATAATAAATGCCAAAATTTTCATAGATAACTAGATTTTTTGTATTATACAAATCATTTTTAAATTAAAGCCATTAAAACTAAAATTATTCTTTTTTTTTGATTAGTTCATAAGATACAAAAAAAAGAATAGAACATAAATTATAGAAAATAATATTCTCTACAACTTGTATCTCAAACATTTTTTTCTAATACCTACCGTTTAAAAAATAAATCGAAAAATTTAAATTTTTTAGAAAATCGATTATTTCCTAAACCAAATTTTTGGGGGGAAAATGAATAGAACATAAATTATAGATAAAAGTTCTTTCAACAACTTTAATCTGAAACATTTTTTCTACTGCCCACCGTTTCAAAAATAATTCGAAAAGTTCAAAAATTGACACCAGTAAACATCCGTTTCCGGTTTAGTGAAGGTTTTCAAAAATAGGAGGTGCACATCTAGAGTATACAAGAACCTTAAGTTTAAAATTCCACGTTCGTAAGTATTACAGTTTTGGCTGTAGAGCGTTCACAGACATACAGACAGACACACAGACGTCATTGAGTTAATGGTTGTATATGATTCAGGGACGCTCAAAACGTGTAATTCCGTTAAAATCTCGAGTTCGAATTTTTTCGTGATCACTATACTTTATTTATACATTACATTTCATGTATGTATAAAAAAGTAATAGTGTTATTAATGTAAATATAGTTTATAGAAGTTATATAGATTGTTTGATTGAATTTGAAACTTCGACATATTTTTTAAAATAAATGGTAAATATAGTTGGGCATGTCAACAATAATGTACCCTTGGACATAATCAGTTTTAATAGCAAAACTTGGCCAGTTTAAAAAACTAACAATAAGCAACCAGGGAAGAGTTCTTCGTTCTTCAAAGAGTTTTACACTGTTTTCATACTGGTCTTTCGTACAGTAAGATTCGAAATGGCTACGAAACATAATGTAATTTTTTGACAAAAGTAGACTCTGATCTTTACTTCAAGATGGATTGATTATAAAACTTGTTATTTGCGCATATAGAATAATGTAAAATACGCTTTCTTCTTCTGGAGGCTATACTTACAGAACACGAAGAAATGTTTTTTATTTGACCACACATTGTTCTTTCAGACCATTTTGGACCGCAGGTACTCTTCGGTACTACTTCAATTGGCGACTGTCTTAACCTTGGCCAAATTTGCGAGTTTGCCTAGTTATACATAACAAAAATAAAATAAAAAATAAGTTGAAATCTATTGATAAAAGTAATTATTGATCGATATTTAAAAAAAGGATATTTATTATTACTGTTATTGATATTAGATGTATAAAAGAAAAAAAATGAATCTTTTTGAATATGCTCATCGAAGAGTTATAACTCCCTTAAGACAAATATCTAGATAGTTTTGTTCAATATCTTTCAAATAAATAGTTATTTTGATGAAAATAAGTATACTATAAAGAACGAATGAAAATCATTATAAAATACTTACATTACCCCATCCTGCTATAATACCAAACTGCTTTTCAGGTACATCTTTTGAACCCAATTTAACAGAATCAGTTGTTTTAGTAAAATTAAGTTCACTCACAAGCTGTAAAAAATAATATATTTTATAACTAAAATTCAAGTAAATTACGTCAAAAACAAGGAATATTATTAAGTCAAATTATTGAAATAAATAAATATTTTACGTCTACAGCCTTCAAGTTAAGGAGTCTATAGAAAGATAATAGAGTAATTTCAATGAAACTGAAAATAACAAGACATTTATATTTAAAAAATTCTTGCAAAATTTCATGAAAATAGTGCATAATTTTGAGACATGACAAGACTTTTCAAAGTGATGTGACAGAGAGAATTTTTGATGAAAATTTTAACATACATTTTTTAATTGAAAAAGTGTGTAAAAAAATAAAGAGAGAAACGCATCTATGTGATTTCGCATGCTTCAAAGAGAGGCACGCCTTGCCTTTACTCTACACTTATCCACAGGCACAAAGTTAGGATGTGTCATGTGTTGGTTATATCAGATATTTAGATGTTAATAAAATGCAAATCATTAAACGATTTAACTATTGAAAAAAAATGTTTGAAAATAAAATATTTCATATAGCTTCGATTTGGTCGTTTAATCGGTCAATTCATCGCACATTGCAGTGGACATCTTCAGGGCTCTATTAAACTGTTGATAGAACAACCAAATTAAACCCAGAAGACAAAATCCTTTAACGTTAAAAATAGTTGTCAAACTTTTTTTACTAACTAAGGTTCCTCAGGATGACGTAATTTCACGCGGCCGCTGATTGGTCAAAAGTTATGGTACAACCTGTTCATTTACTAACCTTGCATATATACTATAAATTACTCAACTGACCTTTAAAACAGCCACATCATAATCATATGACTCACTGTTGAAATATTCGTTGACGTATATTTTCTCCACATCAATCTTCTTCATTTTTTTAAAATCTGCATCTATACTATCATAGCACACAGTCACATTAATGAAACTTCCCGCACATGAAGCTGATGTTAGAACATGTCTTTTACTTATAATTGTTCCTGTACAAAATGCTTTTAGACTACATTTATCATCGGAAAGTACCACCTAAAAAACATATACTATTTTTTTTTATTGTTATTAGGTTACTCAAAAGAAGTGGCTAATTCTACTTTTTGTTATTTTATTAACAAAATTGATTATTTCCAAAATAACGAATTTTCAGTAAAAATATTTCAGACAAAAGTTTCATAGTTTCGAGGGCGCTAAGTATTGACACAATGGGATGACCTTAAAAAAGTCCCATTGATAGTTTTTAAAAAGTACGACTTTTCTTTTTCAAATCTAAACCAATATTTTTTGTTGCAGATTCGAAATTTATGAGGTAAAATAAACAAATTTTGTCTGAAATATTTTTTTCTAAAAATGTTCAATTTGAAGCAAACCAAACACAAATTTCTGGATTTTCAATAATTTTTTACTCTAAAACTATCAATTTTTAAAAATAATTGCAAAAAAAAAAAAAAAGTACTTAGATTTAAGTAAATACTGTCAGAGATTTTTTTAATTTATATGTAATTCATTTTTTGTTTCAAAATTTCAGATTTTTTTCTTTATAATAAAATTCTATAAAAAAAATAATTAATTTGAAAAACAATTATTCGAGAACCCTTTATTAGTTCTAAGCACTTTTGTGAGTTTTCTTAAAAATTAATAGTTTTCAAGTAAAAACATATTGAAATTTCATAAATTTCTGTTTCAATATCATAAAAAATGGACATTTTTAAAAAAAAACTTTTCAGACAAAATATGTTTATTTTATCTCAAAAATTGCGAATCTGCAACAAAAAATATGGATTAAGATTTGAAAAACAAAAGTTAAACCTGAAAATTCATTAATGGGACCTTTTTAAGCTCACCTCATAGTGTCAGTATTTAGCGCCTTTAAAACCGCGAAACTTTTGCCTGAAATATTTTTACTAAAAATTCGTTACTTGGCAATAATTTGCTGGAAAATCTTTTAAAAAACACTCGGTAAATGTGGAAGGTTAAAAAAAATAAAAAAATATTTTTGACATAAAGGTGCTCGATTTTAATAATTTCACGATTTTTGAAACTCGTGAGCGACCACTTAAAATTGTTTAATCAAAAATTTTAAGTTTTTTTTTTAATAAGAAACCAAAAAAATGTTCACATACAAAAATAGTCGTCTTAATCTTGATACATTAAAAAGGAAAAACAAAAACAATATAGGTAATTTTTACATCTTGTGTTAAATCTTAAATAAAATCAATGGAACTGAAACATTGAAACCACCACTTCAACTAAAACTGTTTTTTTTTTTAAATACATAATCTGCAAGACCCCAATGTTAAAAATAATTACCATGTATGGAAAATCTCCTTCTTTAGCTTCTACACCGCCTATAATCGCTGGATCGATTGTATCACATTGCACTAAAAATTAATTAAGTAATATTATAAAACTATAATCAAAATACAACTGTACAATAATATCTGTATAACTATGAATTAAAATCATATTATACCTAGTGAAGTTAATGTGAATGTCAGTAAAAAGAATAATAAGTTCTTTGACATTTTTTTGCTGTTGATGAAGCAAACTATTTCGATCAAATATAACTAATTGTAAGTGGAAGAACTACTTATTTATGCTACATACATATATACATATTAGGTGTTAACATTTTGCGATAAATCATATCATCTTTTTTTGTAAATATCTTTATTTGTTGAAATACTCATCATTTAAAAAAAAGCCGAATTTATCATTAGTATACTTATATAGTTATTGAATATTAAGAGATATCTATTTTTCTTTATGATTAATTATTTCAACCTTGTGTACTTTTTGATGGTAAATTTAAGTATACAAATACATACATACATATCTACAGGATTAGTGAAAAGTATTTATTTACATTACTTTTAATTATATACATAGATATCATACTATATAGCGCATTAGACCCGGTATTACCCGAGGATATAAATTTAATCTGTATATAATAAACGTATTAAAGATTATTTAGTAGCCTTTATTTTTATAGTACAAAGACAGTAAATAAGTTAGTTTTTTTTTATAAAATGGGCACAAATTAATCACCTGACTGACCCTGTATAATGCATAAGACATATATATCTATATATGTGTCGAATCTTCATTATAATGAATTTTTGCTATATCGTGTTCAATTCAAAAAGGTAATTAATTATTAATATTATTATCGAACACTTTTAATAATAATTACCGATAAAGTATTCAGATGAACTGCCATTAAAAAAATACGATTTTTTAAAGCAAATTGAGATAAATATTTGTGAGGGAATATTTTACAACAAACGTAGGTAACATTAGATTATAAGAAATCGAATGCTCTACAAAAAAGATTCTATAACATTTTCACGTACCTAACATGTGTCGTTTTTTTATCTTCAAAAAATAAATATTTTAGGATACGATTTTGATGATTTTAAAAGGAGACCGTCCTCAAACCAAACCCAACAATAAGTTTAATAAAGATCGGTTCAGTTTTTCATGAGTTATGCGTGTGACAAGGATTCAGGGGGCAGACACACAGACACGCAGACAGAGAGATAGACACACAGGCAGACAGACACGGAACAAAAAGTGTTTGTCTTGACCTGAAACGGAAAGATCATGTTTTGAAATCGGATAACATTTTTTTCTCATTTTAAAACGATCACAATGCTTGTCGTATCTTCGATATGGCGAGGAAGCAAAATAAATAAAATTAAAATAGTTTTGGATTCTGAATTAAGAACTACCTTGAAATGATTTTGTGTTGAATATTTCGGTAATTATTATATTTTAAAACTTTAATTAGCGTGATTAATAAAAATAAATGTGTAATATTCTTTTTGTTATACTTATTCTAAATTAATAATTAAATGAATTATTATATGAATGTAACCTTCACATTTCCATTTATGCATACAATTATTTAATTCATTTTAAGAACACGTTCTTACAAATGTTGTATTCTATATTTATGCTACGATACATAAATAAACAAGTATTATTATAGAGTATTTGTTTAGAACACTAGAAGTAAAAATGATTTCAATGTTATATTTTGGTTTTATTTTTTATCTGACAACATTAGACAGGTGAATAATATTTTTATTTATGTTTTTATTTAATGTGCTAAATTTTATACAATTGTCCCTGAACGAAGATCTAACAAATGAATCGTTTTAACTGGTTTACAATAATGTATTCTTTGTGTATATTTATAATAAGAAACAATTTCAATCAATTATGTAAGCTCATAGAACAAATATTAAAATAATAACGTTTAAAATACATAGATGCACTTTGGGAGACAGTAAAAATATTGCTATTTATTGGAATGCTCCGACAGATTTATGTCACCAACACGGTATAAGTTTTGAAAGTTTAGCTAATAAAGGAATCCAAGTTAATAAAGGTGATGCATTTCAAGGAGATAAAATAGTTATTTTCTATTTTGCAGGTAGGAAGAAATTTATTATTCTGTTGTCAGTGAATTCAAATTTACTGTATTATCTTATTAAATTTTAGGATTGTTTCCACGAATTAGAAAACATAAAAACAATACATTTTATTGCCTAAATAATTGTGTGCCTCAAGAAGGGAACTTAACATCCCATTTGAAAAAATTTTATAGAGATATTGAAGAAAAAATTCCTGACAAAAATTTTAACGGTACGGTTTATAATTTTATTAAGCAATAATTCAACACTGAGGTCTTGGACAACACCTCAGTGTTGAATATTATTAACTTAAAAGTACTGAATTAAAAATATTTGTTGATATTTGATAACTGCCATTTCTGGATATTAATCTAAATATGTACCTGTAACTGTCTTACAATTTTGATGATAATAATTGATCATTTCGTTTAAAAATAGTGGACAAATAATTATCGTGGTTCAGCACACTATCAAGGAAAATGTATTTTCTTATGTAGGTAAATGCTTTACATTATTTAAAATTTTATTACTCTTTATTTTATATTTTTATAACGTATGTGTAGTAATACTTATCATTTTATAATCATTATTAAGTGTTCATCACTGGGTGCTCATTACTGGTTTTATTTTGTCCATTACTGAAGAAAAAAACATATACAAAATAAAAGGCTATCACTTTAAAAAATAATCTATATTTAAGTACATTAGTAATTAAAATAATTTATTAGTAACATAGATTCATAAGAATAGCAAAAAGTAACCCACCAATAAAAAACATACTTTGCGCTTAATGCGTTCATGACTGGTGCCAGTATATTATCAATGAGTTCATAAGTCAAATCGTTTGAATATACTATAAAAAAAATACATGAAAAAAATTAACCACTATTTGAAAACGGACAATTAATTTTCTACTTTTTTTTACTAATAATGATTTTACTAAAAACTACTATCATATATGTCAAAATTAGTAAATAAAAAATAAGTAGACATAATCACTTTGACAACTGCATACTAATTTTATTATGCATGTACAAGGATTGGCTGTAATCGATTTTGAAGATTGGGAACCACTATTTATTTTAAATAATTGGAGCCACAAAAAATGGCATGCACACTATTCAATCAATGTAGAAGAGAAGATTCACCCCGAGGCTACAAAAGCAAATTTAATATCAATGGTAAAAAAATAGTATATCTTTTAATGTCTAATATACATTTTGTTCTTATATTAAATTGGCTTACTATTTAGGCAAAGAGAAGGTTTGATGAATTTGCTAGAATTTTTCTTGAATCGACTTTACAATTAGGTCAAAAATATCGACCGCATGGTAAATGGGGATATTATGGTTTCCCGAAATGTTTAAATATGCTCGATAATGATCAAACATATTGTAGTAAAAACATGCAAAATAGTAACGACAAGTAAGTCTTTATACTTAGTTAATAATTAATTATAAAAAAATATGAGGAAAAATTTAAATCAGACAGAAATAGGTTATTGTATTATAAAATGCATTAGTGTGAAACATTAATAAAAGTTGTAAATATGAAAGATAGACAGCATATACTGCTATGCTTAGGTAAAAGGCTGTAAGGGAGTATTCAAATAGAGGTCTACGACAAAAGGCAGAATCCCGAAAGACAGACATAAGACAGATAAAAAAATTTATAATATATTTAAAGGGTGAGGGGCTTATACAATACCCCCTACCTTCACAAAAAATAATATCGTTAAAGTTAATTTAAATAAAATAATATTAGTTTTTCGAGAGCGGGGCATTTTGCATAAGCCCTCCTCTCCCTCAAATACATTATTAATTTATATAAAAATTTTGTCGCCCTTTTCGGAGTCTGCCTTTATTTAAATTTAATTAGAGCGAGACCGGACAAAGACTCTGGATCGACCCTTACTGTTTCAATTCCAAACATTCATAATTAGTAAAATAAAATAATAGACTCAATTAATATTTTGTATCAATAAATATTAAACTTCTGACAATATTAACTTATTGTTAGCATATTTTTAAATCTTTATCATGTATTTGTACCATTATATATGTATGTATAAATTATTTATTGTAGAATGATGTGGTTATTCGAAGCAAGTAACGCGTTGTATCCATCTATTTATTTTCGAATGAAACATTCTAAAGGAAAGCGTAATTATGGCCAACGTTTAATAGAAGGAAGACTCAAAGAAACTCAAAGACTACTAAAGAAAAGTCAAAGAAAACTTGAAGTATATCCGTACTTTTCTACAAAATATGTTGATAACTGGGTCGACTTACCAAATGTAAATTTAATCAGTTTTAAAAATGATTGTTGTGAACCATTTGTTTATTTAAATGAAAGTTTTTTTTTAGAATGTGTTACGTGGTGCTTTAAATAAAATTAAAGAAATGAATATTGTAAATGGAGTTGTACTATGGTCAAAAGAAACATATGTAGACAACAAGAACAAATGTAAAAGCATGTTCAATTATGCATTCAGAACTTTAGTGCCTTCCATGATAGAACTGGGGTACAAATAAATACTACAAGGGTATTACCCGCTCTAACTGCTTAGTTGGTTCCTTAAACTTATATTTCTACATTAAAAACACGAAACAGATATTAAATCACGACTAGTATTTCCTAATTCTTTCAGGAATCGAGAAGAAGAAATCGTATATAAGTAAATAAGTATAGATAACCACAACTTAAATTGTTATAGTTAATTCAAATATATAAAAATGTAATAACATAAGAAATAATAGTGATGTAATGAAATTAATCCAAATTTGAAAAATACAAAATTGCTAGATAAGATTGTACTCATTTTTACCCATAAAAAAGTTAAGAAAATAAAACAATTGTAAGTATAGTTAATTGCAGTGAAATATTAATAAAAAACACTTTTGCCAGGAATACCCGAGCAAAAATTCTCAGAAATAAACACTAGTACGACAACCGCACACTTATGTTTATACATACATATATCTACTATCTAGAACAGTGGTTTCCAACCTTTTTCCAACATACACCCCTTTTGAATAAATGATTTTCTTTATAGACTCCCTAAAATTTGACATTTTGTTGAAAAAATGCAAATAAAAAGAAAATAAAGGTCATTGTAGGTAATTGTAATTATCTATATTCTTTTTGCTTTCCAACTGTATTTATGTATAAAATATATACATAAAAAAAGACGAAAAGCAAAAAAAAATTATCAAATTTTAAAATATCAAATTTTTCCATATACCCGTCAATAGACTCCTGGAATATGTGATATCTGCCCGCAATCAGGAACTGGTAAAGCGTGAAATACCTGAATATTGTAAAATTCGAAAATTATACAAAAATAATCATTTTGTTAGTAATAAATTTACTCTAAATCAAAATTATTTAGATATAAAAATGGATGGATTTTGGCAAATATTTCTAGTCTATTGAGTATGAAAATATTATAATGATCTCATATTTAATTAAATATTATATGTACCTATATAATACATAAAATATTGCATTTTGAAATAAATAAATAAGTACCTACTTAACCTAATAATGATATCAAATAAATGGATATATCGATATAAAATTGAGTTGCTGTAACATTAAATTAAAAGATTAAAATAATTAATCATAATTTAAATCTCATAATAAATATACTCATATAAATGTTTACATCAGAAATAATTTTTAATTCACAATACATCAACCGTTCTCCAAAAAGTATTTCTGAAAACACGAAAATAATTCCATGATCAAATCACGCGAAGTATGAACAACAACCGGACCGCTGAATAATATATATAGATTGAGCAAATTGATACTCAATGATTTTATTTTAATATACATAAATATTATTCAAATACTAAATTATTTTGTAAATTTTTATATTCCTTGTTATTTTTGTAACTGAAATATACGTTATATACTCATAAATAGTTTATTTATGATTTAAAATCATTAAAACACTATTTTAAATTTATTTGTAATGCGGTATTTATACCGAAAAAAACAAAACAGAAACATCGTGTCTTTAAAATACTTCGTATTTAGAACTGTATAAGGTTTATTATTTTTTTGTCAAAAAAACACCGTGTTTCTGTTTTGTTTTCTCGGTGTAAACGCCGCATAATATATGGATCTTGATTTCTGGGTGTAAACCGCGTCGATTTGGTCCTGTTATCGGCCAACGTTTCGTCACACATTGCAGTGGACATCTAAAGGGCTCTTCTAAAAGTGCCACTTTTCGAAATCGACGCGGTTTACACCCAGAAACCAAGATTTATATCAAGATCACCGCGGAAGCCTCAAGACTTGTACATCATTACCTAAAGCTTTTAAAAAGGGTCAATTGAGATCGATATTTTGACATCCCACATGCCTATGAAAATTTAAAAAAATGTATGACGTTATGGTCAAAAAACGGTGGATATTAGTATTCTTTGAAAAGAGATGTGTGACCATTTGGTGCTGTTTGACATAAAAAGCTATATAATTTTATCACTTTAAATAGATTTAATATTGATTTTATTTTTAAAAACCTTTAATTCTTTGTGACAACAAACATAGACGCAACAGGATTAATACAAAAGTTCAGGTAAGAATTAAAAAGAAAACAATTGAACTAGTAGAAAGTAGATCATCCACTTTTCTTAATTAATCAAAAAATCATCTTATTTAAGGAACTGTGCATTCTATTAATACAATTTGTAGTGATTTTGATAACTAGTATTTGCTTATATTGAGTTCATAAGAAACGTTTTCAAAAATCGTTATTTTTTCAGTTGTAAATTACATATTTAAAATTAATTAATCAAACGCAATTCTTCTAAACAAAATGATAATAGATATTATATAGGTATATACATATTCAATAAAACCTTGACGTCAAGATCGGACAAGTGTTTTAAAATTACAAAACATATGATAACAATATTCTATCATATCACAAATTCCCAATATAAGTGTATGTGACCAAAATACAAATACTGATAACTTTACCGATATTTTATCAGATATTTCTGTTAAAACGATTAACAATCATTTCATGATACATCAACCAAATATTTAAATGTTTTAATATATTGTTCATACATTTTCTGTTATTAAGATAAATGTACCTCTACATGAATTCTGTTTAATTAGTGACTAATTAATTTGCTAACACGGAAAATACATTACAAAAACTTTATCGGTAATCAGAGCTATGCATAAATACTTTTAAAATGTACTTAAGTACAAGTACAAGTACTTTTGCCAAATATACATTGCAAAAAATGAATTAAGTACAAATATAAGTAATTTTTACAAAAATATATTAGGGAAGTACAAGAATATATTTTCGTTCCGTGTCTGTGTGTCTATTCCTTGAATCCTTATCACCATTGAACCAATATTAATGAAACTTGGATAGTTGGTTGGGTCTGGCTTGAGGAAGGTCCCATTTCAAAATTATTAAAATCGTGTTTAAGAGTGAGAGGTGACACCCCAAAATATTTTTTTAAAGATATCTCAGGAAAGACACATAGTATATACCTACGTGAATATTGTATAGAATCTTTTTTGAATAGCATTCAATTTTCTATAATATAGGTTACCACATCATTAAATTAGTTGTAAAATAGTCCTTTACAAATATTTGTCTCAATTTGCTTTTATAATAGGAAAAAATAGATAAGTATAGATTGAAATTGTCAAATATTAATATGTTTCATAATTAACTCTATTTGATGAATTTGCCACGAAGAAGCACAGTGCATTCACTTGTTAGATGTATTTTTTAAAGATCAAATTATAACAATAAAAAGGTTTATAACAATAAAATAAAATTGAAATAAGTTCTCAAATCTTATACTTACGCACATAGACATATGTATATGTAATGTATATATAATGTATATTATATAGTATATACATTGTACATATGTATATATACATGTATTAAAAAACATCCACACTTTTTCTCTTTCGTAATTTCTCTATTCATGAACTAAAACCTAAAAACAAGTCGTAAAAAACGTATAAAAACAGCATTGACGCATTTTGAAAATTTTATCAGGAGAAATTTATAGCTTGCTGTGTTTTCACAGCACACTCTGACATGTTAGATAAAAAACACATAACCCTTGTAATATCAGCAGTATCATACAATAAAAACCTGAAAGTATGTGTACGAAAATAGCCTCATTTATTGGTCGAGAAATTGAAACATTACTTTATTTATTTACGAGTACCTAAACATTTAAACTTTATTGTTTTAATAAAACGTTGTACGTTATTTAGTTTTAAATAACTATTTAATACAAACTTTCTACATTAATTATTTATAAACTATAATATGCATCTCCAAAAAAAACTACAATCGAAAATATTAATAGATCAAAATAAATTCCAATGTATTAGAAGGGAATCTCTTTTTTAAGTAAAAAAAAGCTTTTTTTACTTACCTCGGGTTGCACAAAGCAAAATAATTCTCGATTAGTAAATCAGTTGTTTTTAAAGCATAATTACGTCAATTCTAAAAAACAATCACGGTTATGATACATATTAAAGGGTAAAAATTTGTCATATTTAGTGAATTGTTCATTTACAAATTGAAAATAAGTTTAGAACAAACATTAATCATGGATTGAAAATAACCGATTAACTAATCGTTAATTATTTTGCTTTGTGCAACCCGAGGTTATTCTTCTAGTTAAGGCTCTTAAGAGTATGTGTACAAAATTTCAAAGAAACGTCTATTTGTTGTTATAATCTCTCTTACATAGCAAATTCAATTGAATTTGAAACTTATTTGCATATTATAAATTTTCAACTAACGCCTCTGGGATAATATGCATGGAAATGGCGAAAGTGACATAATTAAATATTGCTATACCATATAGTTTTGGTAACAGTTTCATATACGGACTAGCATTAGTTGTTAGTGGGCTCTCACACCAGAGCATTATAGCAATATAGCAACACAGCAATAAAGTAACTACCAATTAGCAGCTAGCAATATAGTGATATTATATTGCTTTGGTGTGAGACAATATGTCCGATTCAATGTATATTGACAGATAGCAATAATATCGCTAGTTATAAGTTGCTAGTTGCTATATTACTATATTGCTATATTGCTTCTGTGTGAGAGCCTACTTATATATCCGTAGTCCTTCCTAATCTAAGGTTCAAAAATTGAACCGTTTTTGTTTGTAAAACTCCTTAGCCGGCTCTGATCTTGAGTACCTAGAATACGTCGGCTTTGAAAAATGAATACGTGTAATTATTTTTGCTGTATATGCATTTTACAAGAGGGGTTGTGGTGTTGAAAGGTTATTCAACACTCGTGACCTGTAACTTGAACTCGCGTGCATTGGTGTGTTCAGTAGAAGATGCAATTTAGTGGAAGATATCAATATTAGACAGGTAAACAGATTCAGCGATAGAAAAATAGGGGCTCGTTACTTTCAACGGTTGAATCACTATTTTATATTTGCCCCCTCCTCTTAGTGAGGTCCCCAAAGTCTGTAGCCCGGTATAGATGTACCTTTAGTCACTGAGTTTGCAGGAAAATACAACTTTTTATTTTAAATAAATTGAATATGATGGAATATTTAATTTCAAACAAAATAAATTATTATAATCGGAAGTCAGATTAAAATATTATATATATTTTTGATTATTATTAACGTGATAAAAAGATGATAAAAGTATAGGTATAAATTATTACCAGATGTTTTTGCATTAATAATACTGAAGATAAATGAAAAAAAGGGTTGTAATAAATTAAAATCGGTATAAGTTAGGTACGAGTACCTATGTATTAGATTTAGAATATTAATAGATTATTTCATACATATTAGTACATTGTATTATATTTTTTTATATAAACATAAACTTGAAAAATCTTCACGAATAATTTATTACTAAATAAATAATAAACTTTTTAATTTTTATTGTAATTTCTAGTATGTATTTCACTTAACTATTTTATGTATGTAATTATATAGCCATATACCTATAGTTCATTTTAATATTATTAATCTATTATGTATTCTATTACATTATTAACCCTTTTGTAAAAGACCAAAATAAAGAAATATATCTACGTATCTATTACATATAAATATAATTTGTTTAAACTTACAATATTAATTAAAATATATATACATACGTAAGATACATGTATAATCTAAAATCTGATACTATTGTGTTTTTCAATTAAATATTATTATATAAATAATATTATATTATAACAATCAATATTATTTTTAATTTAAATAACACACAGTTACTGTATTTCATTTATATAGACCTTTATTGATTTTAATTATATCATTAAATATAAATAATCATATTAAACATATAATTATGTCAATGTACGTGTTATATTTATTTTTCTTTTCGCCAAGATATATTATTTTTCCTTAATAAAATTTTAGTTATTTTTAATTTGATAGATCAACAGATGTTATTTTTCAAGGTATTAACATTTAATAATATGTTTATAAAATACGAATATGCAAATGATATGTATTTTAATAATATGGTAAAGTTTTCAATTCACAGACAACCCGCTAGGAGCGTTCAGAATGAAATATAAGAATCCAATTAAAAAGAAAAACAGGAAAAGCAACGACAAAAGATTGGGGAAGACACTCAGGCTTTTGTCAAAACCTATGTCAAAAAAATATATAAAACTTTGAAATAATTATTTCCGGTGTATTCCAACTCTATACTTTCTTTTTGTAAATATCAAAACTAAAAATAACATTTGAAATATAAACATTTTATTATCACGTATGTCGTCGTATGTAAAATAATGCATGATAATAAAAATTAAAAAAAAAAACATTTACCTACAATTTTTTATATCAAATAAGTGTATTTTATATAATATAATATCTTTTTTGCAAAAGAAGTTCAGCAGTCCTTTAACATGAGCCTATTCATTGCGCTTAAAATAATTTAGCCAATCAACAATACTATTTAGTTTTTACAATCAACATTACTATTTCAGTAAACGTCCGTTTCAATGCATTAATATATGTCCGATATGCAATATTACACAAAACATCAAAAATACAATAAGTGTAATATCTCACCTTTAGATCTTAAAAAAAACATTTTTTACGACTAAGGCCCCCCATAATTGTGCAATGTTATTATTACACAATTTTATTGAAATATACCTTACGCCTACACGTTCAATTATATTGAATCTTGAATTATTCTCGTCAATATTTTCGTCGGAGCGATGATGAAGATTTGGCTGCAGCTATGCTATTGATTTTGCTGGCGAAACGAAAAAAAACGAATATGGGTAAAAAAATGGTTGCAAAGAAGGCCAGTGTACACTCATGAACGTCTTTTAAAATAAATTTATAAAAACACTCATTGCTTGATTAACCGACCTTTGATTTACCGGCAGCTTGATTAACCGACGGGCCAAACACGCGATTTGCCGACTTTCTCCTATCCCCTCCATAATACTACCGTGATTGCTATCTCTGCGCGAAATTTAAATTCACCAATCAACGTTAAGGTTGGCAAGGTGGTGGGGGCCCCTCTCGAAGTCGGCAATTCAAGCGGTTGAAATACCAACAACGTCGGTTTATCAAGCGATGAGTGTATTCGTGCGTGCGTACGGGACAGTATACTAAAAAATATTGTGCAATAAGCCCTACAGACGACCCAATGAAAAAATATGGCGCAATAAAATTAAACTCGCTCAAACTTTTGTAAAATCATTGCGCAATCTTCAATATGATTCCTAAACGGCCAATAATATTGGACAATCCGTGATATTGCACAATAAAATTGATCGTCTATGGGCCGCCTAAAACTTATATTGTCAATACAAACATAATACATGAAACGGCAAATTGCATTTTTACGGTTTTGTCTATGGAGCTTAGTGATAATAATAACAAAATTTAAATTAATTAATTCCGATAGTTTCGAAGAAACAGCCATTGACCATTTCATGAACAGTATCTCCCCTACCTACATAAAGCATCCCTAATGTCCATTATCTACACACATATCGTTGTTTTTTTATTATTATCATAAGTGCTTTACTTATAGAGATAATGTTACAATTAAATTGAAATATTTAATCAATAAATTATATAAATAGGTACTTCGATTAGGTCAACATGTTCGAACATATAAATATGTGTTGAAATATATATTGGAAAATTACTGAATAACCTATTATTATTGTAATTCAACTAATACTGAATATTTTTTACTTGTATCAATAAGTAAACTAGCTGTCGGATCCAATTTTACCCGGGGATATAAAATTAAACTATATAACGTATAATGTTGTGGGGTGCGATCCTTTAGGTCCACACAATCAACTTCCCAACATGGTATGACTAACAATACTTGAATACTGATTACTTATTGTTTCTATAATTAATATTACTATGTTATAGTTTGTAAATATTTTTTTAATATGTATATGAAAAATTTTAATGGAATTTATCAGAAATAAAACTCACCCTTTGTATTATGATTATTAGTTTTCTAATATTCTAATAATGTCAATAATATAATGCACATTTTTAGAAAAACTAATCTGACAGTTTAAATTTGGAATTTATTAGTATGAAATTCAAATTTTGATGGTGGTTTTCATCCCATTAATGGCTGTTTGGACCCATATAAAAAATAAATACTGAAATACACGTTTCATTATTTGTATTGTATAGTATTTCAATTAGTTCCGACTAAATTCGATCAAGAAAAAAAATAAAAATGAAAAAAACACCCTTTTTACCCTCGTAGGGGTTGAATTTCGAAAAATCCTTTCTTTCAGATCATATTCACGTCAAGACGCTTCGATTAGCACCCCAACGAAGTCAATAGCATTTTTTGTTCGCGAGATTTCGTCCCGGAAAAAAATGACACGTACGTACGTACGTACATACACACACACACACACACACACACACACACACACACACACACACACACACACACACACACACACACACAAACACACAGACATTTTTCTGAAAATAGTGTCAATATACTCTAATGCCCTTGAAACATGAAAATATGTTAAAATTTTTGATTTCGATTTTCGGACCAATTACAATAACTTCCTATTGGGAAGTTAAAAATAAAAAAAAAGCGATTAATTAAATTTACTGTTAATTCGTTTGTATGGTTGCAAGTCCATAATTAAAACTTTGTAACTACCCTTATTTATATAGTATGTAGGTATGTAGATAGCAGAATTGAACTTGCTCGGTGGGATATCGGAAATTTTCCGGAGGTCCGTTACTCAATAACGTGAAAAAATCTATCAGATTTTTTTTATAAATTTAACCAACAAAAAATGAGCATAAGAATAGTTTCAAAAATATAAGGGGTGAAAGAGTAATTGAAACATGTAGAATCTTCAAATAATCAAAATTGTCTAAAATTATAAAACTATATAAAAAATATATACCTACATTAAATAGTAAAAAAAATATGAACTAACAGTAACATTGATAATTCAAACATAAAACTATCCCTAAAGAACTGCTACTACCCCTTCAATTACCCTCTATACACCAATTATTAAAAAAACATGTTCCAGGCCTAAAACTACCCTGAATTTTTGTGAAGGTCATTAAGTTCCAGTATAAAAACTTTCCTGTCGATTCAACCATGAAGATTAATATTTGCAATTTTATTTATATGCCTTTTACGTACATATTCTAATCTCTAATCGATTATAAACGTTTAATCAATTTTAATTAAAAATGGCATGATTCACATACAAGGTTATAAATCTATACCAAAACATTGAAGTTTGTAGCTGTCCACACAATTAATAATACAATAATTCTATATGCAGTACATTTCATATAAACCGGGAGGCAGCAACCAAAATTTGGTCATCATAGCAACCCGCAAAATTTGTTATGATATTTGTTAATTTAGTATTGCTGTACATTAAAAGTAAATTGTCAGTCATAAAATACGTTGCTTTTACCCCTGATAGGCTGTCAAAGTCGTCAAGTTTTTGACCTAGGGTGACATATAGCAATCTGGCAGATAAATGTATTTTGGTAGGTACATGTTTTCCAGATCAAGAAAATATAGTTTTCTGACGCCTAAGCCACTGTTTAAATATATAGAGTGAATTAAAGAAAAAAAAATTACCCAAAAAAAAAATTTTTTAGCAGCCCGTCAGATATTTAAGATTTAGGTTGATTTGATTATTACAAGAACAGAAATATGTATATCTGACGTGCTCACCGCTGCGTTTTTAATTTATAGCGGGACAAAGATGTTAAAAAAACGAAACAACTAATTTTTAGCAGCCTGTCAGATTTTCATACCATCTTGTAGAATAATGTCCCCTTGTGCAAAAAATATATAAATCTGACGCGTAAAGTGCTGCATTTGATTTGGAGAGCCCGTCAGACAATTTCGTAGCTCAGGCAACATAAATTTTTTTTACTGTTGTATTAACAATTTTTTTAGTGGTTAGGCTTGATATTTTTGACCTTTTTTTGAAAATACATAATAATAATAATAATAATAATAATAAAAAAGAATACATTCATTAATTGGTTATTTTTTGACATGTTTAAATTGTTATTAAAAAATAAAGCAACTACTGAGGCGTCAGATACAATTATTTTCTTGTTCAGGAAACTTAAATCTATTGAATAAAAAAGATTTTGAACGGGTGGCTATAAATATGTCGGTCATTATTTTTTTACATGTTTAAATTATTATAAAAAAATAAAGCAACAATTTAGGCGTCAGATGTTTATATGGCAGTTCATAAAAAATCAAAATTAACAAATTTTATAAATATCTGACGGGTTGCTATGAATTTTTCACCTATTTTTTTACATATCTGACGGGCAGTCCTATCAAAAGGCAGCGTCCTTTGACCTTAGGACCTATCTAGCTAAGTTCCCTATATCCCAGTTAACAAATTTCATAACAAATTTGGCGGGCTGCTATGATGACCACATTTGGTTGTTGCCTCCCCATCTAATACTTTATATAGAGAATGGAGAGAATATGACATATACATTATACAAATTATATAATTAATTTTATATAACGAATAACTAACCGTCACAATGTAACTAAAAGTGTACGTAAAATAATAAAATATCAATAATTGATAGTTTCAGAACTGGTAAGGGAGGTACCCCAAAAAGGCAAAAGTTTAAGCTGTCATATTTTTTCCTTATTCTTATCTAATTATATAGATGTCAAAGAAAACATTTAATGAACTCTTCTTTAAATTAAAAATATATTATATACAAAAAAAACGTTCGTTTGCATAAAATAATCCATAGGTACAAACCTAGTACATACTTCACTGAAATTTATAAAAGTGCAATTTCATGTTAACGTTTTTGAGCGTCAAATCTTATCACGTAGACGAATTTTATGTTTGATTTGTTTAGTCAACATAAAAAGACAGAAGAAAAAAGTGGATAACAAATAACTTATTTTTTTCACAATAATAAATGGATTTGTCGTTTAATTAATCCCTTTATTTTATTTCTGAGTTAATGTAAGATATTTTTTCAATTTTTGGCCAACTCATTGTCAGACATTCTATTATTAATAATAATATTAGCGCATTTTTTAGCAAAAATTACATTATTTTATTTATTGACAAATTAATATTTTAATATTGATTAGTTTATGGCCTTTGAGATTAATTAATTCTCATGATAAAAACAATATCTATTCGAAGAAAGATATAACATGTAATTAATTATTCCATGATTCAATTAATACTGTATTGTACTTTGAATATGTGTATCTTATCTAAACCTAATAATACCTACTTGAGACAAAAATGTTTCATGACTAAATATTTAATATTAGTAAAAATTACTAAAATAAAATGAGTGCATATATATTATTATACAAAATTATGAAAACCACTTGTATAATAAATTCATTTATATTTTATAAATATTTACGTTGTAAAATTACAATTTATTGATTTTTTCTTTTCCTTGTAGGTATACTAATATATTTAGCAAATGAATTTATTTATGAACAAAAATTTAGGACGAGAGTAGAAGACACTTCCAAGCAGAGCCTGCTTAGGGAGTGCAATATTTAGTAAATTAATTTTTCGATGAACTCATTATTGTATACTCTTCAATGAGTAATAACAAAGAGGAAAGAAGGCTTGCAGATGTTTTTAAAAACTTAACGTTTCATCAGGCGTGTATCCAGAAAAAGAAAAAGAAACTGGAGGTGATAAGCACCCCCTTTTTTCCATTTCTTATTTAAATTGTGTTATTTCGAAAAATAATGGAAATATCCAGCAGATTCTATTAAGAAAATAATTTTTTACAATGGCATTTAATTAATAATTTCACAACGGCAAGTTATTATAGATTCCTTCATAAAACGACACAATATAAATTACCTCTACTGTCTTTTTGTGTCGCTATGAGAATGGTTTGACGAAATTTCTGTTTAACTTTAATTAAAATTTATCAAACCTTATAACAATATTTGTCTCAGAGGGAAAGATTAATATTCATAAATTCTAGCTTCGAGCTCTAATACTTACTGCATAAATGTATAACATGCATGACTGAAATAACAATATCTACATTATATTTTATTTCTTCACTGTTTGTCTACACTTATGCGGACTTATGTGTAAGGTATATTAAATTACATATCAAAAGCCCTGTCACTATGTGACTGATGGTACCTACTATAATAACGGAATACAATAATAATTAATATCTTCTTAACCAGATGAAGGGCGAAGAACTAGAATAAGAGATGCATACGTAATAAAAAAATCATAAGATTTTTTTCAAAGGAGGGTACCTACTATGTATTTGTCGGATTTTTGTCTATTTTTGGATTTAAGAGTAAAATAAAGTGGTCTATTAAAGTTTAACTGAAAATAAAGGGTTACTTTTATAGCGCTATCGTTTTAAAACAGATTTGAAAAATGTCAAAACAAAATATAATAATTATACAAAAAATATTTTTGATCCCAGGAAATCAATGTAGCCCTCTTTTAACAGTATATATGTAGTATATAACATCAATACAGTCTTCAATAAACTTCTTCTCTATCTTCGTAAAATCTTCTTAACTTCTGTACAATAAATTTATTTTCCAGAGCCTCCAACAACTTTCCATAGGTTCTAATAAAAATTATAGTAATATATTTTTCACTTTTCAGTCAAGATCAACACAATCAAGAAATGAAACTAGCCACGAAACCGTTTCAAAATTTGACCGTTGTGTAAGGCGTCGAATGAGGTTGAAATGTCTACAACAATACAAAACCTGACTCAGCCGCGTCCAACAGTGGCGACCCCGGCCATGCAGATAGCTGTAGCAGCCCCGCAGAACAAACGCCCCACCGTATTTATCTATCCTACAGGTAAACATGCTGACTTATATTAACCGGAATATTTCCACATAGACAACTCCTAGTTTTAATTTATTTAGTGGTGATTTGGTTATATTTAGGTACATAAATATAATATTTTTTACAAATACTACTATAGTCTGTTTGTCTGTTTCATTTAAGTTTGCAGTAGTTGCCGGGGATTTGACAGTACGAATCGTACCGTCAAATCCTCCGACAACCACTGTAAACTTAAATGAAGCAGACTATAGTGTTTCCTTAAAAAAAATCTTTTCAATTTATTATCGAGAAGAAATTGAAAAAATAAGGAAATTTTATTTTTAAAGTGAAACTTTTATTACATCGTCTCAAAATTTTTCGTCTGTGTGTTGCATGTCGCTCGGCCGCGGAGTAATGTAGCCATAGACATAAAGAAATGGACAGTGCATCTGACTCGAAAAAAGAGCCGTGTCAAATGAAAGAGACAGAAATTGTTTGGTTGTTATATAGAATTTATTAGAATTATTAGAAATTTTTGCTGGTGCATGTTGTTGTTTATGGATTTATTTCAATTTTGAGTGCTTGAATTTATTATTCCGAAAATTTTTAGTTAAATGTCTATAATGTGAAAAAAAGTTTCACTTTTACCGTGGTTTCATAAAACCACACAATCCTTTTTTTCCCTTACATTTAGATCAAATGACTTAAAATATTAGTGATTGTATAGCACATTTTTTAATTTCATTAATTTTGAATATACAGCATAAACCGGTTATAACGACATCGGTTAATACGACTTATCGGTTTTAACGACTCAAAATAAAAGTCCAACTGGTTCCCATATAATTGCATTTTTACCGGTTATTACGACTATATCGGTCCCTTCGATGTCGTTATAACCGGTTTCTACTGTAAATTATTTTCAAGTTCTTGATTTCTTTTAATAATAGTAACATTAAGTTTTTTTGGCAAGCCATACATATTGAGAGATTTTGATAGAAACACACATTGCGATTAAAATACATCTGAAAATGTGCATTTTTCTTCCAGTTTCACCTGAATCCATCATAGTGCCGATAGTTTCCTGCATACTGGGGTTTCCTCTACTCGCGCTGCTGGTGATCTGCTGCCTCCGCAGAAGAGCCAAGCTCGCCCGTGACAGAGCCAGGAGACGCAACTGCGAGCTAGAGCACGGTACTCTATCTCCATTCGTCAGGTTTAGTGCCATTCACGCGTCAAGTATGTTTTGGATTTAAAATGTGCACCTTTCATTATCTATATGAGGTGTTGTGTCAAACATTTCATACCGCTTCCAAAAATATCGTTAATGTTAGCGAACGTTCGCGGTCTGCATCAATTCGCGGTATTCGCAAAAATTCGCTGCATACGTGTAATGTAAACAAATGTCGACTACGATCGTTCGCTATTTTAGTTGCCATGTTTTAGGTATCTCATTTGCTAAAAATATGGTGGAGGAATGTATTGATGTGGTTAAAAGTTAAAATTAAATATTAGTTACTCGCCTGCGGTTTTGTATTCGATTTTATAACCATTTATAAAATGAAATACCTTTTATACTTTTAATCTGAAACATTTTTTTATCATTATTATCATGTTGAACGCGATACACGCGAATAAAAGTTTTATGTCCTTCCCCCACTTCTTATAGGTTAAATTTAAAAAAATCCCTTCTTATTTGTACGTCATAAAAGAGAGACTTCCCATAAAATTTGTTTCTAGGTCATGTGCATTGATGAGTTTGTAAGTGAATGACAGCACAAATCTATATTTATAAAAGTACAGCCCAAACCCCTGGACCTAGAAACATGAAATTTCGTAGGTGTTTTCCTTTTATGACGTAAGCACCCATTAAGAAGGGATTTCCCGAAACTCAACACAGAAGGGGGTAAACGGGGGTGTAAAAGTTTGTGTGGAAAAACTATTTTTTTGATCGGATTTACTTATTGTTAGTATAGATACTCTACAATATTAATAACAAAAATCACGTATTTAAGAAATTTTCAACCACTAAGGGGTTGCAAGGGAATGGACAAGTTTTTATGGGAAAAAATATTTTCGGTTGTATTCACTCGAATAAAACTTGGTAAAAGTACCTATAGGTAATGAATAAAAATCAATATAAAAAATTGTAGGGGATGACCCCTGTTACGTATGGAAATTTTTTATTAGTACCTATTCATTAGATCCGGCGTAAAAAATATCACGAGATTTTGGGAGTGTTTTTGGGTGAAACTTTTTTACGATTTTGTATAGTGAATAAAATGAACTATTTTGATGTAGGGAGAGTAAACTTTTATTAATTTGTCTATAAAGTATACATACATAAAACGTGTTATGTTTTTTTGTAACGTATACTATAGACTGGAGTTTCGCTTTGAGTATGTCCCACAAGAGTAGAATTTTTTTGACAACTATCACAAGTTGTGAAATACACTGACAATGAGCTGTAGTAGACTCGCTGTTACATTTTCCTGAAACTTGCGAACCTGTTTATTTTTAATGATAGCGTATTTATTTATTTTTGTTAACTTTGAGATACAAATCATTTTTATAAAGAAATATTTTCTAATACTTGATATACTAAAGAATGTAATATATTTTTTCTGTATAAAACACCCATGTTTTCGTATACCTACATAACTCGTTTTGTGATTTTAGTCATTTTTGAGTCTTTAAAAGACATATTTATACACTAATTAAAATACAATACTTCCTCCAACAATTAGAATTGAGATATTCCACCAAAACATTTTGATCGCACCTCGTATGTATTTTATAAGAATGGATCTACAATAATTAATTAATAAAAATTATAAACTGACATGATTACTTATGTAGGGTATTATCAAAAATTTTGTCTATATAAATTTTCTGCAGGCTATCAAATTTAAATGACAGTTGTATAGAAACAAATAGAAATTAGCTTTCTTAAAGTATATGGCTAGAATGTGGCCCAAAGTTGGTAGTTAGTTTTATTAAAACTGCTTATAAAATGGTATATAAAATATATTTTTAAATATTGTAAATTTTAGAATATAAAATATTAATAGTTTCCCGAAAAGATGCTAAATTAGTAAAAAATATTAATTATTTTAACTTCTCTTATTATAAACTTTCGAAATACCTACATACATTTTTTTGTGAGAGGGGCGAGGCTGTGGCCCGCATACTATCTTAGACTCAATTTAGTGGTTCATGCTCATATATATAAAATTGACACCCTATTGCCCTAAAATCCAAACCGAATTCATAACTATTAAACATCATGTAGGTATTTGGTTTAGTTTTGATCTTTATTTTATCGAGAGATAAAAAAAATATCTATTAATGTGTAAACAAATATGTCATTTAAAATTTTTGTTAAACATTGTGGAATACTTATCCATTCTTTAGTAGTATGTATTTGCATTACAAAATTTTATAAGATGTCTGAATGTGCACCTTTAAAAAAATAAGCTTTATTCGTTTTTCACCTATAGAAAAATAATAATATGTAATTCGTTATAATGAACCACGATGTAATGGATTTTGGTATATCGAACAAAAAATGTTTCGTGTTCATTTTGAATGAAACAAATTGAAAATTGATATTTTATGAAACTCTGTGAAATTCAAATTTTTGTAGTCGAACTTATTGGTTCTTTTTTAGCATAAATAATAATGAGGGAGCCTATTTCATTACATATATAACGGACTTTCGGTATTATCAAATTATTTCATTATATCGAGGTTCTTACTGTAATATAATATGCTTTTAATCGCTAAAATCAATTTAATTTGAATGCATTCAGGTTAATTACATTTTAGTAAAGTCAAGTTAATTAATAAAATCTCGCATGTTGTCCCATTTTAAGTCAAAAACCTGAATACATTCTGATACGTATGAATTTCAAATACTTATAGATATGTAGATTAAACCAACTAAACATATTTTATAAAAAGTATGTTGGAAGGTAATCACTTTTTACTTGAAAAGACGTTAAATTTACTTTCCCGCAAATCTCTTGATTATTGATTTCTGGGTGTAAAATACATTATTTTGGTCATTATCTCTGCCCAATTACGCAACATATTGGTCGAAAAATTAATTTAAACATTCTTTTATACACCCAGCATATAAGAATTACTTAACGAACACCGCAAAAGCCTTGTTCGACCAACTAGAAAACATCAGTTTTAATTTTTTTTGATAAAATTATATACATTGGGATTGGTACCTATCAGAAATACTACACAAAAGCCATTCCATTTTTTCCAGGCGGTCGATCACGAGCTGTATCACTTCGTTCTGAGCGAGCAATGAGTCGAGCATTCCCGTCCCTCGAACTGGACACCGTGGTGGAAGAGCGTTCAGACCCGGAACCCGAAGGCACGTCTATAGAATTACTGACGCCGGACAGAGACTCGACCGGAAACTTCCCGGGTGGCAACGGTACCACTGTACGGGCCAACAGCTAGCGAGAACCGCGAGTGGTCAAGGTACCGCCTGACCGCTCGCCTCTGTGGACCGCGCTTACTCATGCGCATTCACTTGGACAAGTCATTGATGGCGATAGTTGATGTATTTAAGTGTGTTAATTGTGTAATAAAATGGAACTGTTTTAATACTGAAGATGTCTTAGGTTATCATACACAGTTAAGAATGGTTTTTATATAAGAGGCTGTACTGTATTTTCCCTCTTTTTTTCACGGATATTTTTTCTTGGTTTCGGATTCGGGTACAAATATATTATTTCGGATACGGGATTTTATTACTATAAATATATTTGTTTTTGCTCGCATTTTGTATGGCTAGGGCAGGGGTCGGCAGTCTTTTAAGTCAGAAGAGCCAAATTGTTAAGGAAACATGATTGCAAAGGTATCAGAGAGCCATAGATATAAATGTTGCCAATTGCGATTACCTTTTTTTTTTAGTCATTCACTTGTAATTTCCTAATTGAATAAATAGTTAAAATCACTGAAGAGCCGCAAAAGACTATGCAAAGAGCCGCAGTCTGCCGACCGCTGGGCTAGGGTAACGACTAAAAAACTTAATAATTTTAATATCCTAAATAATTATTTCGGATACGACTTCGGAGGTCAGAATAGTTTTGATAATTTCGGTTTTGAATACGGAGCTTTGTAACATCCAGTGGCGTAACCAGGATTTTTTATGATGTGCCAATTTTTATGTGGGGGAGGGGATATTGACATATAACATACTATACACATATTCGTATAGTATATGGTATAACCAGTTGCCCTTTTTTATTACAACACTACAAAGGGTCAGACCTCCCTTCCCTCCCCCGCTGTTAATATAACACATAAGAAGGAAGAGGGGGGGAGGGCGCAAAGCTCTAGCTTGGAGGCATGGGGCTAAAGCCTAGTTCAGACTACATGAATCAATATTTCGATTAATTTAATTAAATAATTTAAGGCATCTTCAGAACCATTGTTTACATTTATAAAAAGATATTTTATATTTTGTACATGTAACCCTAAACGTAAAATTGTAACCTACTATTAAAAAGCACTTAAGTCTTGGCATTTTAGGACGCCGCGCTGGCCGCTTCGGCCGCCAGACACGCAATACTGATGTGTGTTTTTTTAACCTTGAAAATAATATACACACATCAGTATTGCGTGTCTGGCGGTCGAAGCGGCCAGCGCGGTCGGCGCGGCGTCCTAAAATGCCAAGACTTTATACTACACATCAAAAAAAAAATTGAAATACACCCAGGAAGTAATTTTCATCCAGGTTTTTAAGTATTATTTTATTAAAATTTCGATCTACGTAAGTCAAATTATATCTAATTGTTTTAAAATTTAGATTTCCGTAGTTCTTCTTTAGATCTTAATTATTTTTTTCCTGGACATACATTTATATATTTGGTTGTATACTAATATACAGGGTTATATTAAATAATATACAGATAATACTTACATTCAGCTATCAAATAAATTAAAAGCTTGGCAAAATGCTAAAAATTCTCCGAACTTATTAAGAAAACAACCAACTAATATCAATTGCACAAACCAAAAATTTCCATCAACGATCTAACCGATTGCAGCTTTTTAACTATTTAACTATTAATAACTCTGGATTTTAAATTAAATGAACATTTTTCTATATCAATTTTTATAATTTGCAGAAAATTTATATGCAGTATTGAATTTTAAAAAATACATGTTAACCCTTATGTTACTACCCAGACGTTTTTACAGTAGTTACTACCCGGGGTACCCGGGTACCCTGCCTGAATGATCGTCCCTCCACGCATTACTTTGTAACATATATCAACATGGGAGTACCTTGGGGGGCAGGGGAACAAGAGGAGCAGAGAAAGGGGTAGGGGGGGGGGCAGCTGCCCTCCCCCTGGACCTGACTTACTATACATTTAGCTGGTTAGTTATTTGCCTATGCCTAAGTACTGTTGTGTTTATGAAATTGAAGAAGTAAAATTTATAGGTATTTCAAAATTTTCATTCTGAAAACTCACGTTTGAGTCACGTTACCAGTTATCTTTAAAAAAGTCGCGCTTTGATTTTTAATTTATATTTTTGATCCAGAAAAACATCAATTTTTAAAATTATAATCTCTTGTTATAGCGGTTAAACTGTTGTTATTTTTCTTTTTATATAAGACAAAAAATGTTAATTTTATTTTTTTACATTTAAAATATTTATATATTTATCGAGTTATAGACCAGTCAAATTAGATCGATTTCTTACCTAATATAGAAAAAAAATAGAATGAATAAACCTACTAAAATCGACAGCTAATATACATATATGTAGGTAGAGTATATTTTTATAGATATTTTGTCTTCTATATTATAAATAAATATAAATTTACGATTAGTAATAACAATTACTAATAATTTAGTAATTTCCATTATGTATTTGTCAAAAAAATTGCATATTTTAGTTTTTTTATGCGTTTTACTGCATGTTGGGGACATATGTATTTCGTATATATTTTAGCGATTTTATGTTACATATAGTCCGAGTCTTATATAACTCAAAATGATAATCAATATTGAAATAGTTTCTAAAGGATCTATACTTTTTATATTCTAGTTTCTAGAGGGTTTATATTTTTCGTCGATTTATACCTGCGTTTATACCTTATCTAGTTAGTTTTTCAATTTAAGGGGGGGGGATCATGATCTATGAAATAGACAAGTAAAGTTTCTTTAGTATATTTAATATGCACTTTTCCATTTAATCTGTTTTATTTTTTGTTTGGGGGGGGGGGGGGGCATATCCCCCATGACCCCCCCCCTCAAAATACGTGACTAAGTATTTTCACAATACAAATATTAAAATTAATCAACTTGTATTTTATTTATTTCCATGTATCTTACTGAAAGACCGTATGGGTACCCGGGTACCCTGGGTAGTAACTAGACGACTAAACAAGTTTAAACTTATATAAATAATTAAAAAATAAATTAATTAAATTAAATAATGCATAAACCTCTACTAAATAACTGAAATAATGGGGATCTGAGCGGGTAATAGTATCTGACTTTCACAAATGAAATTATTTTAACCTAAAGTTGAAAATGGGTACCCGGGTACCCGGGTAGTAACATAAGGGTTAACTTACCTAATTTCAATTTGGCACTATGCATAAAAATAAATTAGAAAAAAAATAAATAACAAAAACTAAAACACATATCCCTATATAAATCGGCCTCTGGGTCATTGACATAATTAGAATTAGTCATAAAGATTATTTTTATTTTACATTATAAATATTATAATATCATATGTAATGGACAAAAAAAACATTTTGTATTAATTTATAAAGATTTTTGCTCAACTTTTATATGGTAAATATGACCCTGTATAAAGAACCAATATAAATTATACCTACGAAATATATTATTTAAAAAAAAAACATGTATCTGAAAATCTGAACCAGTATTGAATCCAGGAAGGTGGCAGGTTGAACTGTTCCTCCCAGTGAAATAAATGTCCATTCTCTATAATTTTTCTGTCCAAAATCCCCCCATCCTTGTAATTTTAATTTTCCTTCTGAATACTATCTGAACGAATATTTTTTTTTTTATATAAATACAAAAATGTTTGATCCATCACAAGAATTTTGAGGAACAAAGAAGATAATATAAGATATACAACATTATTCCCCAGTGTGGGACAATTTTAATTGTCTACTAATATACTTTATTACAATTGTGTTTTTCTTGTAAATAATGTACAACAAAATTAAAGGTAATATAAAAATATTTAAAAAGTGAGTTTATTTTATTCAAAATATTGTTAAAATTCCTTATAATGATACCTAATATAATTTCTAAATAGTTTATTGAAATTGCTATTTTAATGCATCCTAACTTTATTGGTATTTACAACAGCTAGGCAATTAAGGTGCACAATTATGAGCATTGCATATTGATTTATATCAGTGTTACTATCCTGTCCAGGATAACAAAACAGATTCAAATTCAAAACAATCTGGTAAGTAAATCAAAATTATAGATCAATAATTTCTAACACCCAAGATTAACTTTTTAAAAATCAATGTACTGATGATATATTTAATATGAAAATTTATTTATTTTACAAAAGTCATAGACAAATTTGACTGTATTCAAAACCCTGGAATTATTTTTCCCTTCTTAACAAATTTCTTTAATTTTTTAACTTTCTTTTCTTTTTTCTTTTTGTCTATATTATCTGTCCGTTTGCGCTGTCTTTCTTCCATAGCTTTTTTAACATTTTCAGTTCTTGCTTCCCACTTTTTTTTACTATTTTTTACCCTTTGATCTTGTTTCTTTAAAGTTTTCTTTAATAACTCAGGATCGTCTTTAACTTTTTGACCGTCAGCTTTTGCCAGTGCTGTTTTCCAAGCAGTCTTTTCTCTTATCTCTATAACTTTTTCGTTTTCTCCGCTTTCAACTAATTTATTTATTGTTTCTTTTTGTTTTTTAATGTTTTCTAATATTTTCTTGGGATCCTTTTCGACTTTCTTTTTAGGCGATCTATTTTTTACACCCATTTCACTAAAATCAAATTTGGAAAATACCATTTTTCCTTCACTATTAAAAACAGGTTTAGCATGTTTAAATTTTTTCTCTTCAAAACCATCTTCTGTGGTGTCGGTCTTAATTTTATTAATTTTTTGTGTTTGTAAAAGTTTTTTCTTCAATGAATAGTCTTCTTTCTTCATTTTCTTTTTTATTTTATTTTTTAAAGACTTTTTCTGTAACTTCTCTTTATAATTTAATTTTTTTTTAGGGTGTAATACTTTTAACCTATTTTGCAGTTCTTCTATTGATTTAGCTCTGGTAGTTTTATGATCTACTTTCTCAATTATCTCTTTATTTTCATCCCCAGATTCTCCTTCTTCTTCATTATCAGAAAATTCTATAAAAATTACATTTATTAACTTAATTTCATTTTAAAATTTAATAGGTTATGTTGTTCTTACCATCTATAATAGTTCGTTTTATAGGCAATCTATCTAATATTTCACTTATAAATGCATTTTCTTTTACTAGTATTTTTCGTACGACTTTATCGTTAAATGTTTTCATTTTTGTTTCACCTTTCAACTGCATTTTTTGGTTTTAAAAATTAATAGTTATTAAATATTGACAGCTACATATAGAAAACACGTGTTAAGAATTCTCTTCTTTTTCTTACAATTTGTTCAACATAACGAACACTAACCATATTATGTATCACTATGTTTGATATTCCACTAAACTTCAAATTTCAAGATATTAATATTAAATTAGTTCAGAAAGTTGGGGTTTTAAATTCAACCAAGTATAAATAATAATAATAATTTTATAACTTTAACATTTTCGTACCGAAAAAAAACTAAGCAAAAAATAGCTAGAACAGCTGATTTCAGAAATGTGACATAACCTCTACATATGTATTTCTCTTAACTTTTAATCGTAATTTTGTTTTCCACATATACATACATAATTCATAATGTCGTTCAGAAAAATTGCAATAATAAGTATCATTAGTGCAAGTAGTTTATACGCTGGTTCATACATTGAACGTAAAAAAATCATCTCCAAAGTATCTGAAAATGGATATTTATATAATGGTATTGCAAAATACCCAGGACTTCCAATATTCGGCACAGTATCAGCAGCTTCTATCGTACCACAAAAAGAAGAAATTAAATCTGTCAATAGAGTATCACAAATAATGAAATATGGATTCCCAGGTTTAGACAACGTAAGATCTTTTGATGATTATGTTTTAAGTTACGATCGAAGAAATAGAGTAGCTCATTGGGTTTTTGAACACTTAACACCAGAAAATGTTAAATACAATTCTGAAGTTGATAGAGGTAAATGTGAATTTACACCTGATGATAGCATTCATCCATTTTTTAGGTAATTCAAGATTTTAATATTTACTACAAAACATGTATCTTTAGTTTTTATAACAATTAAATATTTTAGATCACAAAATACTGATTATAAAGGATCAGGATTTGACAGAGGTCATTTAGCTGCTGCTGGTAACCATAAATTCAGCCAAAAACATGTTGAACAAACATTTTTATTATCGAATATGGCACCTCAAGTGGGTCGAGGGTTTAATAGAAATGCTTGGAATAACCTGGAGAAATATGTGAGAAAACTTACTAAGATTTATCCAAATGTATATTGCTGTACAGGTCCATTGTATCTACCAAGGTATAATTGACATCAATTCCTAATATAGATAAATAACATGATTTATACTTTATACGACTGAAATTTTTTTTCACAGAAAAGAAATAGATGGAAAATTATATGTAAAATATCAAGTAATAGGTGCCAACCATGTAGCAGTACCAACACATTTTTATAAAATAGTTGTGTGTGAAAGTGCTAATGGGCAATTGATGATGGAATCGTACATGATGCCAAATGAAGTAATTAGTGACAACACTTCTTTAAATGTTTTTCAGGTACACGTATTAATATAAATATAAACCACTTTAGTTTACAGTCCTCTTGGTTTAAGTATGTGTTTTTTTCTTAGTAGCCGTTTGCTATATGCATCGTTCTTTTCATTCTATTTGTTATTCCTCACTACTAGTCAAAACAGAAAGTGTATGTAGAGAATAGAATAATTTGGTTTAAATTCAAAAACTGTTTTAGGTTCCACCTGAAAGCATTGAGAGAGCAGCAGGTCTTTTATTCTTTGATAAAATATCAAGAAGTAAGTTAACGTCAGTAAATGGTAAGAAAGTTTAATTCAATAATATAAAAGGTGAATAATATACAGGTAATTGTTAATCAGGCGTGAATCCAGGGGAGGGATCAAAACTAAAAAATTGCTATTTCACAGCCCATGACCCACCCCTCCCTCAATTATAAATCTAGATTCGCACCTGTTATTAAATAGCTCAAATATTTTTTAGTTAAATTTACTTTTCGAGTATATTTTATATAGTTATTTGTTGTAGAAATTATTTATTAATAATAGGAAAATTAGTCAAATATTTTTTGTGATATGTAAATATTTATACTATATTTAATAAAAATGTTATTGAAAATTTTACTACAATAATTTTAATTCGTTATTTTATATTTTCCAGTTTTCTACTATAACAAAATTATTTATTTTAATTTATATGAATACAAAATTTATATTTTACAAATTCAAATCATTTTTAATAATAACTTAACATAATACATAATATATAAATCTAAATACAATTATCTTCCCATTCGCTTCTATTAACAAATTTAATTGATTAAAAAAGTGTGGTAATTCGAGATAATCCCTAAACTCAAATAACTAATAGTAATAAAATTATAATAACTGAATTTTATTTTTGAGTGACAAATACAATAACTGAGAATGAAGAAATAAACTTAAAGATGTTGTTTCAATGGGGAAAGTTATCTATAAAAAGTAAGGATACAAAATATTTAATGTTTGATAATAATAATAATCTCTTATAAAAAAGGTTTGTCTTCTATAACTATATAAATGTCACTGATAATACTTTCAGCATTTCCCTGTTGTACCTACTGACAATTACGTAACAAACATTACCGATAAATTCTAAATTATAACATAATATTGCTAGAAATATTTATCAATCCTTGATTAAAATATAATAAAAACTTCACATAATTGCATAACCCAAAATAAACACAATTAGAAAAACCGTCCCATTTAATGATTGTGATTATTTTTTTATCTATGCAATCATAATTAACATTCAGACTTAACGTCATGATTAATAAACAAACAATTAACTAACTGTAAACCAAATCTTCTATTTTTTATAGAGGGTTTAATCACTTACTATACATATTTTTTCTTATTAATTACTCTTGTTGCAATTCAAATCTGTACTTGAAAATTAAAAGTCGTCTTTTTGTAATATCTTTATAAGCTTCTTTGACATAAAATAAGGTCGTTGACTAGAACCATCGTTTCGCTCAATGTCCTCCACTGAAAATTAGAAAAAAATCATTAATAAAAGTAGAATAAAGATATATTAATCTCTTCTGGCTTAATAAAAATTAATGTACTTTCGTTGTGATTATTATCATATTGAATAATAAATTAATTCAGTGTTGCATTAATTTATTCTTATACAGATTGTTAGAACAAATCTTAAAAAAATGCAAAATTAATTAATCAATTAAAACAACAAAATTAACTTACAGAAGCAAATGAATATTGAGTCTATTGCCACATCGTAAACAGAAAAAAATCCAGTACATATTAAATAACTTCCAAACACAATCATAACTATAGGAATTATTGAATAATGCATGTCTTTTAAAAGATTATTTTCCAAAACTTTTACTATGGCAAATGAAACCAGTAACATTATTAGAAGAATCAAAAAGGTCGCTGCCATAAAAATCTTTTCCGTTACCTGTCAATCAATGAAAAATAATTCTTAATAATATCTATGTGTATATAAACCATGTGGGATTTAGAATAATGATTTTTTATAAATATCAAGGCGCAGTAACATTTTATGCATTAAAAATATATTAATAAGACTTGGGCTTTTGAATGATCATGCAGGGCCGTAACTACCACCGGGCCCCCCGAATAGAGTAGGGCGTAAAAAAGTCAAAAATACCGAGGTGTCAACGAAAATAAAAGTTTTTTTTATACATAGTGGGGGGGGGCCTCACTTACTTGCTGCCCCAGAACCCTCGAGCTTCTAGTTACGACCATGTGATCATGTCTTCTTGAAAAACAGCATGAAATGATTTTTTTGTAAATCTGATCTATTTTACAACATACACTGTCTAAAAGTCACTGCCATATTCACCAAGATCACCACCAATGATAAATTCAATAAACAAATAATTTTATATTTAAAAATAACCATCCGTTTTCTACACACAACTGGAGATTTATAAATTTTATCAAAGATTTTTCAAAATGCATAAAATGGCACCATATTCAGGCCCGGATTTACCATGCAGGCAATGTAGGCACGTGCCTAGAGCGGCAAAAATTTAGGGGCGGCATATTTGGGAAAAGTAACCCAAAAAAAAATATTTGACAACGAAAAAAAAAAAAAAAAAAAAAGGTAATTTATATGAAAAATATTAAAATATGCACTTTTTTTAATTTTTATTCAATGAAAAGGGCGGCAATTTTTGTAACTGCCTACGGGCGGCAAATTTGTAAATCCGGCCCTGACCATATTGTACTTATAATTATAGAGTATGTATATTTTTAGAGTTGAAAAAATATGAAACATACTTGAGTGACCATAATAACTTTTAATAAGTTTCGTTTCAATAAATAAAATGCCATCTTTCCACTTTTACAGAAATTCATTGCATGCACAGAACAAAGAATGTACGCATTACGGTTTATATATTTCAATAATTCTTGAAAGCAGTGTACGCACATTTCAAGACAAATTAAACAAATTACTGCAAGAAATGCATTTCCTTGTTCTTGCATTTCTCTTCTCTGCTTTTCTATTAAAGTTTTAATACATTCTACTACAGCTACAAAAAATGAACCGAGTGCCGTTGTTCCCATGTGAAATCTAAAAGAAAACTATTCATTAAAGCTAGCATTTAATATTCAATATATTTTTGAAGTTATACTTCTTTAGGCACGTTGAGGGTAAAAATTTAGTAATGTAACGGAAATGAAAAGTTATGTAACGAAGCGTTACGCGGTTGACTAGGTAAGCATGGTATCAACAAAACTGTAGAAATTGTGTCTTACTTAAATAACACAACTGTCAAGAGTATTGCCTATATAAAAAAAGAACTATTTTTAAACTCGATTTAATACTGGTGCTGCCACCTACCACTAGTTGAACCAACTAAAAGCGACATTTACATTGATTATTGCATCATAATATTCAAATTTCATGATTTATAAATATGGACTTTGAAATAATATACAATTAATTTTTAATTTGATTAAATAGTAAAGTGAAATAATGTTACGAATTATTATTAAACAAAATATTAGTGTTCTTTATAAATTTATATGCATTACCTACATTATTTTATTCATTTAATCAAGTTAAAATTGAAATTATTTGTAGTCGTTTTTCAATCACACCAAAGAAGTATAACTTCTAACGCGTGTACATAAGTACACACACTCAATGTTTTTTGTACTTGTCCTCGAGTAAAATATAATTAAATTTGTTGTCAGTACCTCACTAGACGTTTACAACTTATACTGATGGTATAATATGGAAGATCTTTTTTATTTCTTAGCCAATACCACATAGCAAAAGCACCACCCATAACCATTTCATTTGTAGCAATTATGAAGAACATTATCCATAAGTAAATAAAGAAAGTAACTCCTATTATGAACAAAACAACAGTTTAATAATTATAGGATTAATGTTTCTTTTTCTTGACATATCTGATTTCTCAATAAATGAAATTTCAACTTAACCCTCGGAGCCTCTTATGGGTCAATTTGACCCATATACCGACTTTGATCGTGAATAGCGCTTACGTATTTTAAATTTTTCGCGATTTTTTTTAAGTATGTTGAATACTTCAAAGGTATTTGTAACACTTATAAATTCATTTACTTACCATGAATCAAAGTATACCTTTGAATTTTGGTAAGTCAAAAGGTTTCGTAGTTGCGGAATTATAGGCGATCAAAAATAAGCAGGGTCAAATTGACCCAGAGTGTACTAGTAGGTTGAAAAAATAGGTGTGTACTCCGAGGGTTAAATTGTTATAATAATAATACCTGTCATAACATATTCTGCAAATCCAATATTATAGGTGTACGCACATTCTATATATTTTAAACAAATATTATTGCACTGTTCCAAGAATTTTTCAGGATCACATTTCTGCCCTTCCTAATAACAGAATTAATAAAATAGATTACTTAAATGAATGTATATGATACAGAGTGAATATGTAAAAAAACAATTTGCCGCCCGTAGGCAGTTACAAAAATTGCCGCCCTTTTCATTGAATAAAAATTAAAAAAAGTGCATATTTTAATATTTTTCATATGAATTACCTTTTTTTTTTTTTTTTTTTTTTCGTTGTCAAATATTTTTTTTGGGTTACTTTTCCCAAATATGCCGCCCCTAAATTTTTGCCGCTCTAGGCACGTGCCTACATTGCCTGCATGGTAAATCCGGGCCTGGTTGTACAGTAATAGATATATAGCTTAAAATATTAACTTCACAACAAATTTTGCTTTAAATCAAACTTGTCCAAATTTACAGTACGATTTTCTTTACAATTTACCAGATCTAATATTATTATATTATTATTTAGAACTAGTTTGATTAACATTAGTGTTTGCAAGCAGGTAAATAATGTTATAAAATTAAATATTAATCAAATTTTTCATAATTATTAAAACAAAGTCAACAAAATAAGGAACTAAATCATTTTAGCATATAACCTATTATTATTCTTCATACTCTAATCTAAGCTATTATAATTTTAATACAGGTTCTAATTAATTGACTGCATTGATTTGTTCTGAAGTTAATTAATGTTTAAATTACCATAATTTTTTCATTTCCATAACCATATGATGATCCTTGAGTTTCAAAACTTTTTTCACCAAGCGTTACCATAAATACGTTTGTTGCGATGGTTGTTGCAAGAGCCAACATTTGAATAATAAAAGGAATTATTGGGTAAAATATAGAACTCTTTATATCCTTAACGGCCCTGAAATATATAAAAATAATTTCAATTATTTTTTTATCATTAGATATAACAAAAAATAACACTCACTTTGTAGCTTCTTTAATTGTATGAATTGCTATACACAATGTTTTTCTTAATGAACAAAATATAATAGCCCATATCAAACAACCCACTGCAGAAAGGATTCCAATTATTAAATATCCAGTTGAGCCACTGGCCAGGAAGATAAAAATGCAATAAATTGCAACTGAAAACAAAATGTTTTAACTGATTACCAATCATTTATATGCATATAAAAAACGATACAAATGAGGGTCAAAAAAAGCATTTTTGTTTAATATATTGTTTTATTTTACAATTTTAAAGGCTTTCTGAATAGAATTACCATTAATTTATTTTTAAATGTCAGAAAATTTTAACGTGCGTAAACATATTTTATGATATGTAGTGATTAAAACTTTTTAGGAACTAATTAATTATGATAAAGAATAAATGTAATTGTTATTATACTTACTAAGTAAACTTATTGTTAGAGATAGCACTATTAATGTAACAACTGTACTGACTGTACACACTGTTAAAAAGAAAAGTACCAATATTGCCAACAATGTTGCAATACTAAGACCTATGCCTAACGGTATTATGGACAACTTGACATCAGATAAAATGTTATTTAGTATCTGTAACAAATTCTCATATATAATAATAAATAGATCCAAATGGATCCAATCAGATCTGAAAATAGGCCGTTATTATCAGATTTGATTGGATCCGATCAGGTCTAATTGGATAACCATTTTACGGATCTAAAAAAATTTGGATCCAATTGGATCTGATCATTTTTTTCCTTAGTGAGCCAAAGTTGGTCCGTAGCTTAATATAAGTCCCTTTTAATTAATTTATAAATCTATTTTCTAATAGATTTATAATGAGAAAACTTTTTTATAAAAACTACATATATACATGTATGTGTTTCCTTTCTACTATTGATTTATTTATGTTTAAAATGTTTAAATATAATTACTATTACCGTTCTAGAATCTTTCAGTTCATCCACTGATTTCTTTGTATCAAATCCCAACTTGGAATTCCGTTCATCATCGTTCAAACTCTCTTCAGTTGGTAAACACATATCATGAACTGAAAGTGAACAAAAATTGTTATTTTTCTATATTAGAAATTAGAAGATACAGAATTTGAGCAATGCAGTATAATATATTAAATTAACAAACTACAAAATAAATAGCTGATGGTAAAAATGTCCAATAAGCACATGTTTACTTTTATGTTGTGTATACACAATTTTTAATTTGTTATAAATAGTATGAAAAATATACTATTATTAAATTTTATTTACATGTAATAGTTGCAGATTAAATTATCAAAAATTCAATAAGGCAAAAAAAACTGGTATATACATACTGGGTTCACTCTCCATTATTATTTTTGAACAATCTCCCTTCATTATAGCATTTTGTATATCTATTAAGTTCTTCAGATTATTTTTATTTACTTTATATGTACATATCATATCTTCTTTGATCTTTTCTACATCTTCACTTTTATATTTTAAACTATCATAGTAAAAGAAATGATTGGGACATTCTTCTACACATATCTATAAGAAAATAATATGTATACATTAAAAAATCACTGGTGACTTTGACAAATGCTAACAGCATAGGGTAACATGGTCAACAGTGAGCCACTAATTTTTTGATGGCAATCATGCCATAGTCAGTGAACGCTGGAATGTCTAAGTTTGTAGCATATGATTATACAGTTAATAAACTTAGTTTTTATATCAATATGTTAACCAATAATACTTTATCGGTGTTTATTTAAATTGTTCAATAATTAACTTCTTTTGGTGAAGATAGCACAAAGTAGCACTGTACATTTACTTGGCAGATGTTTTTACATTAATATTTTATCACCTTCTATATTCGCTATTATTATTTTTAATTTTTGAAGTTATACTTCTTTAGGGACGTTGAGGGTAAAAATTGAGTAATGTAACGGAAATGAAATTAGTAATGTAACGAAATTTTATGCGGTGAAATATTTAGCCCGGGACTGAAAATACAGAATAAATAACACAACTGTAAAGAGTATTGCCTATATCAAATTTTTTTTGGCGTACATATTAACATTCATAGACAATAAAGATTTTTACTTAAATAACACAACTGTAAAGAGTATTGCCTATATTAATTAAATATTATAATTACATTAAATTTTTAATTATATTTAAAGCAAACGGCAGATTATTGTTATTAAGATTATTCGTAGTTATTTTTCAATCATCCTAAAGAAGTATAACTTCTAACGTGTGTACATAAGTACACACTCATTGTTTTTTTAATTAAAGTCTTCTATAAGTGGAAGTAGTGGAACAAAAGTATTATTTATAATGATTACTAATATAAATTCAGAAACCTTTTTCGAAGCACACAATATTATGCTTGATGAATTAGCTGCTACTTTGCAATTTCTTATATCTAAAAAAAGCAAGTATGGTTTGTCTTCAACATTTTTATCAACTCCACATAAATTGCCATAGGAATCAGAAACAGCATTGATTTTTCTCGGATCACCTTTTATCAATACTGAAAGCATAAATGATTTTTCATTTTCAATTAAAAAATTGATCATTGTCAGTAAAACAACTTTACAACTACTTTATTTCTTTCAGCTACAGTTAGATAGGCAAAGATTTTATATAATTACAAGAGCTGATGACATATTTTTCTATCCCATTTGAGCACTATATAGGTAGATATACGGAAAACTTTTAATCACATATTGTACATCATGGGAAAAATAGTCCCAATCCCCGAACCCGGGGATAAAGAGGTTTAATTTCTTAGTGAACATATAAAGAAAAAGTTAATTTTTGCTCCATCTGAGCACAAATAAAATGAACTCAGAGAGTTAATTTATGAAAAGTTAGATAATGAACAGCCGCAAAGGGTGGAGATAAGGGGTAGGCAGATGCACTCAAACATGCAATAATTTTTTGAAAAGTTCCCCATTTGAGCATTGATGAATTTTTGAGAGATGACAGTTTTTGTCTTCCCACATTCGCGGCTGTCTGTGTTTTTTTCGGTCATCTACAGATCAAAATCTAAGATCCATAAAAAATTCAACAATGCTCAAATGGGACAGTTTTCATTAAAAATGCATGTTTGAGCGCTCATCTGTCTTTGTTTTTCTTTCAATGCTATAATGAGCCAATTTAAAAAAAAATGCGTCTACTTATCCTACGCGTCTGCCCATTGCAATTTCACTACCTAACTTTTCATAAATTAATTCCCTAAGGTAATTTTATTTGTGCTCACTTGGGGAAAAATACATTTTTTTACATGTTCACTAAGGAATTAAACCCCTTTATCCCTGGGTGTGGGACTTAAGACTATTTCTGTACCTCAGAACCAGATAATTGTAAGTCCTAAAATAATGATTTTCAGGTTATTACTTTTGCATGTAAAATTTGATTTTTCATCGAGCCATGTAACGGAAATCCGTTAGAAATTTTCCTTTGATGAAGAGCCATAATAACGTAAGTCAAGTACTTTATAACAAGATATAAAAATTACTTACAAATTAACCAACAATGGATAAAGCATGTATATTTTTATTGTTAACAATCAATTTTTACATTCTAATTTAAAATGCAAACTTTGTAGCCCAACAGTGGCGGCATCGGCATACCCCTTTTTCAGTTTTTATACTCTCCTGACAAATTGGTATGATGTGTAACGTTCGTCTGGTTCTGAGGTACGTATTTTTCCCATAATGTACAACACATGATTAAACGTTTTCCGTAAATGTATGTACTTAGTGCTCAGATGGGGCAGAAAAATATGTCATCAGTTGTTGAACTAATACACGCACTTACCATATAAGCAAATGCAAAACCAAACTAAACAAGATATTATAAATAATATCAAACATGGCAAATCTGTACATTTTCTATCCTTACTTCTCTTAGGACCATCGAAATCAGGATCATATTTAAAAGGCACATCCAATGGATCTAAAAATAAATTTAATGTAATGTCATATATTTAGTATAATACATTAAAACTCAATAATACCATTGTCACTTTTTGATGATGAACTGCTATCATCATCATCGTCATCATCAATAGATTTTTTTTTATTTCTAGAATTGCTCAGAGACCTGGAACTGCTTTGATTTCTAGAACCGTTTGGATTTCTGGACATTTTAAGAACGAAAAGACTAATAACAGAGAAATCAAAATTCTTTTGTTTTATTTCGTTTACACCATAGTTTACTATGTATGTATTTATTTTACATTTTCATTCTACAGGATGATTTACAACTGTAAAAAAAATTAACAGTAGATCAAGGATGTTATTTTTAGCAAAAAAAACTATAAGAACATGTGTCCGGAAAATCTTTGTGAGGGAGCTACAGACTCTCAAAAATGTTACCTAAAATTAGTTTTTATTTAATATCTGAAGACCCCATTGTGTTACAGTATTGAAAATTGACCCAGATTAGTATTAACACATATGTTATAGATTTCCAGTAACAAACAATGATTATTTAGACCAAGGATGTATAGGCCTGTGAGCCCTCTGATTTTTATCTAGTATGTATTTTTTTTCTTTTTTTTCTGTTTGGCACTTTTATATGATCATATAATTTTGTCATTGTTAATTTTTCATAAGATCAACCGTTTACGAGAAATACGATGGTAAAAATAGTTCTGCATAATTTATTTATTATTAACTTAAAACGGATGCTTCAAATTACACAAAATAAATTTATATTTATATTATAAGACTAAAAATAAGAAAAAAAAAGTATATTTAAATATTGCTTTAATATGAGTCCTCATAGGGGGGGGGGGGGTAAAATTGTAGTTAATTTGGAGAAATGTAAATGAAAATTTTGGTGGCGACTATAAAAAAAGGTCATCACAATTTTGGCGTCGACTAAAAAAAAAAGTCGTCAAAATTACAAAAAGGGGGCCTTTACATGCATGATTAGTGCTTAGGGCATCACAATGGGTAAATCCGACACTGCATAAAATATGTATTTACATATTTGTATTTGTATGTACATATTCAAAACGGAGATTTGGGGATGGCACTCTGGCGGTAAAGTTGAAAACTCATCAGGCTCATCAGTGGCATCAGTGTACAATTTATGTAACTTCTCTGTGCCGGGCACTATAATGCCAACAAATCAATAGCTGTTTGTCAAAAAGTTTAAAAAAGATAATATTTATTATAAAGTTTCAATAATTTACTTTCGTTACAAAATATGTAAATATGAATAAGAGTTTGAAATTTTCAAGCATATTATTCAATTAAAACGATAGAGAAAATAATATCAATTTTTAGGTTATGAAAGTAAAAGTGAATACATTTTATTTTTATTTATAATACTGCATAAAGTTTGATAAATATCCCGATACAAGCATTAAATACTTCGTGTGCATAGCATAAAATTAATATATGGTGACAGAAAAATGTCTGGACCGCCTCATCAATTTTCTACCGGATTTCCAAATCCACAGCAAACAGGCTTACGAAATCAGTTTGGCCCTGGCCAAATGGCAAATACAATGCCTGGCCAAATGGGTGGAGGTATGCAAAATCAAATGTCATCGCATATGCAAAATATGGCTATGGGAAACCAAATAGGTAGTCAAATGACAGGTCCAATGTCAGGGCAAATGGCAGGCGTTATGCCGAATCAAATGATGGGTCAAATAAACCAACAATATGGAATGACACCAAATATGCAAAATAATCTTGTTCAGCAGCAGGTTTGTACACAACTATTTTTCAGTAGTTTTGCGATCCTAAAATTTAAAATTAATATTTTGATAGTGCTATTATAACCAAAAATTATATTATAATTAATACCTAAAACCAGAGATGGACAGCAAAACCTGCCAAAAATGTCCGCTATTTTTTTCTGTTTTCAAAGGTTTCCGTCTTACAAAAGGTTGATTATAATTAATAATAGGAGAGATCATTTTTTTTTATTCCATGAAAAATATAATAGAATTTTAGAACCAAGACAATAAAGAGAAAATTTAGGCCATGTTATGTACTATGTATTACGCAAACAGTCTTGAAAATTATTCCATTTCCGTGTTAGGTAGTTTTCTGGTTTATTTTACATAAGACATAACTCTGTTCTGAAATTTATTTTCCGTTTGTCCAGGTTTCTAGTATACTATAGACACTATAGAGGGTCAGGTTTAGGCAGGTTTCACTGTTTTTACAAATAAGGTGATATTTTAAAATATATTCTAAAATAATCAATATTTCTTCAGCAAGCACAAAACCAGCTTCAAATGCAACAACTTCAACAACAACAAATGTTACACCAACAACAGCAAGTTCAACAATCGCAGCAAGTGAGTGCACCTCAATCGGTTACTCCAAACATGGTGACAGGTTCAGTATCTGGAACCCCTACTGTTGTGTCTAACCCAGCAGCTACACCATCAGCACCAACACAAACTAAAGAGTTTAACATCGTTTCTTTGTGTAGATTCGGACAGGAAACTGTACATGATATTGTCAGTAGAACGCAAGAAGTCTTCCAGTTTTTGAAAGTTACGCAGGTCAGTTTAGTAATTTTTTTATATTATTATTTTATGCAATGCCAAATACTGCAAGGTGATTTGCCTGCATTGTAAATTTGAAGGATTATTGTAGTTTATTTTTGATGTAGGAAAATATCTAGCAATTTTTTTTTAATATTTCAGCCTCCGAATGGCACCACACAAGGAGCCAATACAAGTAATGATAGAAAAACAAAAATACAAGAACAATTACGCACAATTAGATTATTATTCAAAAGACTGCGACTTATTTATGAAAAGTGTAATGAAAACTGTCAAGTTCAAGGTATGGAATATACACATATTGAAAGTTTAGTTCCTTATAAAGATGAGCTTGATGTCAAATCTGATGAAAAGAAACAAACAGAAGCATATCGAGCTGTGTGTGATGAACACAGAGAGTATATGGAACAAGTCGTTTTGAAAAACAAACAGCTGAAAGAAGTCATTGATCATTTACGAAGAATTATTTGGGAAATTAATACCATGTTAAATATGAGACGATCGTAATAATTATTGTTATCGCATGGCTGCTTTAAACGAACCATGTCTGATCTTATAATAATATAACAGCATCAATGAATCTAGTACTGAAATTATTTTTCTTGAAAAACTATTGTAATAATAAAATAATTGAATATGTAAAATGTAATTACTTAATTAAGTAGTTTATTAATTAAATGTAATTTATACTTATAAGTAATAAATGTTTATTAATATTTAATTTAATTTATTTCAACTTTTAATAAGTATTTGTATTGTATTTGCATATTTTGGTTCTTTCCATACTCAATGACTACTAGGAAGCTGCATGATATTTCTGAAAGCAGTCAAGTTTTTTATCTCTTTTTTCATTTTAGGTCAAATAAAACACTTTCTCTTCCATGCCTGTGTGGCTAAATCCTTGTTTGTTAGTTGGGTTTGGATAGTAAATGGTTTCGTATAAAAATTATCAAAATCGGATGGAAGGGGGGTAAAGGTACATAGTTTATTTTTTATAATTTTATATTAATTTCAACTTATATCTCCAATATTGCTCTGCATGTTATACTGACAAGAATGTAGTAGTTAAAAAAATTGTTTAATGATAAATTCTAAAAACAACATTATTTATGACGAATAATACAAAGCTAAAATAATCAAGATTATGTAGTAAAGCATCCATTTATTAACTGTAATTATTTTTGCTTTTTTTATGAAACGCATGTATCAATTTTCTATAATAATTTTATTAATATGTTCTTATTTCTTGCCATTGTAATTGTAATATGTATCTTACACTAAAATTAAATATCACTTTTTTTGTAATAAAGTTATAAGTTCTTCTGACATAAAATAGGGTCGTTTACTAGAACCATCATTTCGCTCAATGTCTTCCACTAAAAAGAAATTGTTAAAAAATAAGTTATGCTATTTTCTTTAAGCATTTTTTTGCTTATTAAATTTAGTTTCAATTTTTTTTACTAAATTTTCAATGTTACCTATTAAACTTATTTGGCTAGAACTAAAAATGTTCATTATTTCAATGAGCTTTCTTTTAACTGTATAAATTACACTCAAATCTCAAAACCTAACAACGTCGGTTAGAGTGGCACCCACCACTTTAACGTTAATTGGTAAATTTAAATTTCGCGCAAAAATATAGCAGTCACGGTAGTATTGTGGTAGGGATGGGGAAGGTCGTTACATGGAGCGGTTGGCCATTCGTTTCTCGAAGCGGACGTTAACAGGAAGAACGTTGTTTAGAGATTTGAGTGTACTACAATAATGTCCGGTATCATAATGGAGCTAGCAAATTTGCTAGCTAGAAATCACTCTCAAATGAGGTACCAAACTTATACGACAACACTCTTGGAGTTTCATGAAAACTTTGACAAGTTTCGCGCACGCGTATGTAGTATGTAAACACCAACGGTATTAAAACAGTGGTGATACGAAAATTATTTTGTAAGGTCAGAGTCGTCAACTGTGTTACAATACGTTGAAGTATCACTGCTCTAAATTCTATAGCAAAATCTAATAACCTCGTTTTGAAAGTGCTTGCTAGCTAGCAAATTTTGCTAGCCCCTTTATGATACCGGACATAAGTGAAAAAGTTAAATGCTACCATTGTTAAGTTTTTGAATATAATTTGTAATATGGTTACATAAAAAAGATCATGTTTAAAATAAAATAGTGAATTAAAACAATAAAATTAACTTACAGAAGCAAATGAATATTGAGTCTACTGCGATATCATAAACAGAAAAAAATCCAGAAGTTATTAATAAGCTTCCAAACATGATCAAAATAACAGGAACTGTTGTAAAATAAATATCTTTTAAAAGATTATTTTCCAGTGCACGTACTATGCCAATTGAAATCAATAACATTATTATAAGAATCAAGCATTTTGCTGCCATAAAAATCTTATTTGTTACCTGTTAAACATTAAAAAATAATACAATTAATAATACTATGTGCTATGTGAGTCTTAAATTATTTATGTAAGAATTTTTGTTACTATGTAGTGCCATTTTTTATAATAATTGACGCAAAAGATTGACAAACTCTTCAATAATCAAAACAAGATCAAAAGTATATGAAATAATACATACAAAATGTCACCACATTTTATTTAAATATTTATACAGGATGTTTAAATAACAGGGTACCTTGGAAATACTAATTGTAAGAAGTAACCGAGTAACGGCCTAAAGGAAAAGGTGTTAAGGCGGTTCGCTCAAGACCCTGTGTAGTAAAAAAAATTATGTGGATATTTTTTTGAGAAACAAGCTGGTAAAATTACTTGGAGAGCGAAAAAAATGTTCACAATTAAATGTTCCTTTAATTATCTGTCTTTTCGCTTCAATCTATCATTTGAATTTTGTATCGTATTTTATCAACATTTTATTAAGTAATGGGATTTTAAATTTTCTGCGACGCATATAATGTATATTTTTCTAGAAGAGCTATATAATACATATAGCATTTAACTAAATATGATTTTAAATATACCATACTCTATTACTCGCGATGTCATCCGCGCGGTATTTATATTTTTATATCTAATCAATTTTTCGGGATAAAAAGTAGCCTGTGTCTTTCCCCAGGATGCAAGCTATTTCCTTGCCAAATTTCATCATGATCGGTTCATCGATTTAGCCGTGATAAGGTAACAAACAGACAGAGTTACTTTCGCATTTATAATATTAGTATGTATGAATATTGAATATGCCATTTAAATCACGTTGGTATGCACCAAATCTACTTTAAAGAAGCATATACACTAGCGCTAAAGGAGCATTTAATTGGTTAATAACACCGGGCATTACTCTAACCTCTATCTGACAATGAGAATTCCATCATACCATAGACATAAAGAAATGGACAGCGCATCTGACTCGTAAAAAGAGCCGTGTCAAATGAGAGAGACAGAAGATGTTTGGAAATCATATATGTTATTTTCCAAACGAATTGCATCTCTTTCTCACTTACAGAACAAATGTTACACCCTTGTTACACCATTATGTTAAATACGAATATATCTATATCTATATCTCTATGTCTATGCATCATACTATACCGTTTTATCTAGACAGCCTGTATGGTATATATTTTTGGGATTTCAAAAGTGTAAACATACTTGAGTGACTATAATAACTTTGACTAAGTTACTTCTCAGTAAATAAAATGCCAACTCTCCACTTCTACAGAAATTCATTGCATGCACAGAACAAAGTATGTAAATATTACGAGAAGCATATTTCATCAATCTCGCCAACCAATCTAAACAACATTCTAGACAAATCATAGCAATGCATGAGCAACAATTACCACCGCGGTGGTCTGTAAATCGGTTTCTGTAGAACCCGTGACGATTACGAATTCTTTCGAGTTTTACTAAAGCTCTACAAAAATCTATTACAGCTACAAAAAACGAACCAAACGCTGTTGTTCCCATGTGAAATCTAAAAGAAATTTAAATGTTATAACAGAGCACTTTATTAGGTGGTGATTGGTGACAAAAATACTCGGCAAATTAGGTTGCGGGGCCCCTGGATTTTGGCCAGTCAAGCCACACTGTAGTTACGCCACTACTTTATTTATTTATTTATTCATCGCGTTCTTTGCTGTTTATTTAAAGTGACAAGGAAAAAACATGACAATTTGCTAACTCAATTTCTCACTGGACACGGAGACTTTGGAATCCATTTACACCGTATCGGTAAAGCATTATCACCTAATTGCACTACTTGTCTTGCCCCTGACTCACCCATCCATCGACTACTATTTTGTATAAATTACCAACAAGAACAAAATTCTTATAGGCAAAGAATTGGTTTTTACACCGAACGAGCGCACGAAGCCATAATTCTCGATCAACTCAAAGAACTCCGAGAATATATCTACCCTTTCACTATAAGAAAACCTACATAATGCGAATTGGAAGAAAAAAAATTAGAATAAGCTTAGTTTAGTAAAATATAATATACTTTTAATAACGGTTGATATACATATAACATATCTAATTGACGGGTTTATGGTACCGACAAAAATTGTATAAATTATATTTATTAATAAACGAGAAACGCTCTACTACTAATTCAGTAGTAGAGCCTTTATTATTATTACTATTATTAGTATCCCGTATGGCGCCATTCCCTGGGTCTCCCCTATTTAAGTTCACGAAAAATAAGATTTTTCCAGTTTAAGGTTTGGGTTCAAGTTCCTGCGTAAGATATAATTAAATCTGTTAGTACCTCACAAAACGTTTAGCACTTATACTGATGGTATAATATGGAAGATCTTCTTTATTTCTTAGCCAATACCACATAGCAAAAGCGCCACCCATAACCATTTCATTTGTAGAATTTATAAATATAGTTATCCATAAATATATAAACCAAGAAACAACTGCCATCAAGAAAAAAACCAGTTTTTAATTACTACAGGATTAGTTTTTTATTTTCTCTACATTTATGATTTTTCGAGATATCTTTGTTGTAATAATAAAAATACCTGACAGCATTATTTCTCTAAGTCCAATATTGTAGGTGTATGCACATTCAGTTGTACTTAAACATGTAATATTGCATTTTTCTAAAAATCGTTCCGGGTCGCATTCCAACCATGACTAATAACATAATTAAATAATTACATGTGTGATTTCATGATTTTATTATTTCCTATAACTATAGCAGTTTATATTCTTGTAAGTAAATGATTAAAGTTGATTAAACATTACGATTTTTCTTCACAATTGCCACGCAGACAGTTTCTGATATAATACCATTATTTAGAGATGGTATGATTAACATTAGTCTTTTTCAAGCAAGCAAATATTGCCATAAAAACAAATTTTTAATTACATTTTTCTCGAGTAAGTATTTCATTAATAATATTAAAATTAATAAATAATAAAAAATCAGTTTAGCTAATAAATTTATTATCTAATATCATAGAGATATTAGATATAAGTAAATATTACTGGAGTGAAAGCGGGCTGATAGCATCTCTAGAAAAACAAGAAATAGATTCATATCGCATTGCTCTTACTATTCTCCAACTTCAGTGCTAATCTAATGTTTTTACTTTTTTATACAAACATGAAATGGACTATAATAAAGTAAAGTACCAGTACAAAATCATGACTCGAGATTTTAACGGAATTACAGGTTTTGAGGGTCTCAATCACATCTATGTGTACATGTGTCTGTCTGTCTATATATGAACGCTCTACAGTGTCGAGACTTACAAACATGAAATTATAAACTTAAGATTATTGTATACTGTAGATGTGCACCTCCTATTTTGGAAAAACACTACTGAATCGGAAACGGATATTTACTCTTATCAATGTTTTAAATTAAAGTCATAGATAATGATTTTGTCTATAAAATACCTTATCCATATTTTCAAAATAATGTACTTTTTGAAAGATATACTCTAATTACAGAATGGTACATTATAGAAAAGATTGGGTACCCAGACAGCTTTGTACTACATATAAAATCGAATCATCAAATATTATGAGGTGTGAAGTCTTTATATTCAATTTTAATTATAATAATGTATACTCAACACATTAATTAAGGGGACACCTAAAAAAAAGCCTGTTTTCAAATGGTTGTAAATTCGTCAAAAATTAACTTTTTTCAAAACTTTTTTATTCTCAAATAGAGCAAATTTACTTTACTTTATGATGGTCTAATTCGTTTCTCAACATCTTTTCATTTTTTAACTTTTTTTAACTAAACATCTTTCAGATTATGTATTGTAATAAAAAACTTTTGATGAATTTCATTAAATATTCTAACTTTAAACGGAGTAGAAAAATCATGTAAATAAACAGTAAAATTAAACCAAACAGAACATACCCTAAAATTACATTTCAGGTGGCCTGAGCTATATTTCATATTGACAAGACATACTATTTAAAACGCATTTTTATTTTTTCTAATTAGACCATCATAAAGTAGAGTAAATTTGCTCTATTCGAGAATAAAAAAATTTTGAAAAAAGTTAATTTTTGACCAAGTTAAATTACAAACATTTGAAAACAGGCTATTTTTTAGGTGTCCCCTTAATTAATGTGTTGAGTATATAAAGAAGTCTTGTGACAGCCAAAGTAGTTCACGTTATACGTCAGTAAATCATACCTTGTTAGGCAAAGATGTTACGGTACCTCGTCCTAGCTATCTCGTGGCACAAGATTTTAACATTGAGTTATCACTCCAGTAGTATTATAATATTTCTATGCCTATGTTACCTATTATGTTCTTCATATTCTCTAATTGACTGATTTAATTTGTACTAAAGTTAATTAAATGTGTTACTTATTAAAGATTTATTACTGAAGTATAATGTTCTTCGAGTCCAGAATATACAAAACGTTTTTCACCAAGTGTTACTATAGTTCTGTTTGCTGCGATGGTTATTGCAAAAACCAACATGTGAATGATAAATGGAATTATTGGGTAAAATATAGAACTCTTTATGTCCTTAACGGCCCTGAAAAAAATAATTGATTTTACATAAAACTAGCACATTGCATTCGTTGGTACCCGGGTTAATATTTACAAATTATTGTAATAAAATATCGAAATAAAATAAAAACATTATCTTGGATTTTTAGTGTTAGTAACAATATGAAATACTAACTTTGTAGCTTCTTTAATAATATGAATTGCAATACACAACTTTTTTCCGTAGAATGCAAATATAATAATCCATACCAAAGAAGACAATCCGGTAATTGAACCAATTGTTATATATTCAGTTGACCGAGTTTTCATGTAAGCTAAAACGCATAGAACTGTAACTGAAAACAAATATTTAGACTATTACATTTTAATGATTTTTGATGGTGTTATTGTGCATTATTGTAAACATATACTTACCAACTATATTTAATAATATAGAAAGCACCATTAATGTAACAACTGTACCGACTGTACACACTGTCAAAAAGAAAAGTACCAATACTGATAATAATATTGCAATACAAAGACATATGCTTACTGGTATTATTGACAACTTGACATCATATAAAACGTGATTTAGTGTCTGTAACAAATTCTCATTTATTTAATTAACGAGTTTTACTCAAATCTGTAATTCTAATAGCCTTGTAAATTTCCAAATGGACCAATCAGAATGCAGCATTCAGAAACTTTTTTCTGAATGATGGGTTCTGATTATTCATTTGAAATTTTTCAAGACTGTTAGAAATATTATTCTTTGGTGGGACTGGGTTTACAATAAATTATTTACTTTCCACCAAGGGGGTCCGTAGACCGTAGACCCAGTTATTCTATATTGTTAGAAATAAAAAAATAAGTTCTTTTATTAAAAAAACAATAATAACAAGCTTTACTTGTACAAATAAAATAATAACATTTTTGAAAAACACGTAAAGACAAAAGTTGTTCTTTACATTGTGATAAAAATATTTTTCCAGCATTTTCTCTAAAATTAATGGTTTAGCAGTTATAAGGAAAATCGAGCTACAGTATCTATAGGTTATGATTAAGTAATGGTAACAATCAAATATCAACCAACCTAAGTTATTATCCATGACTGGTACTAGTACCTAGTACCTAGTACCTTATATGTTGTTGAGTTCATGCTTCAAAAGTGGCGTAGCGGGCATAATTGGTGCCCGGGGCACGATACCTTTTTTGCGCTCCCGAAAAACATATTGTAATTTAAAATATAATACAGTAGACACCGGTTATAACAACATCGGTTAATACGACGTATCTGTTTTAACGACTCAAAATAAAAGTCCAACTGAATCCCATATAATTGCATTTTTACCGGTTATTACGACTATTCTCTTTTTACGACCAATATGACCGGTCCCTTCGATGTCGTTATATTCGGTTTCTACTATATATAGAATATCGTCGTTTAGGAAGCAACATAACTCATTTTTGCGCCCCTTTGCGAGTGGTGCCCGAGGCATGATAAACCCTCGCCCCCATCCCCTCGCTACACCACTGTGCTTCAACAAGCTTTTATCTGACACTCTACTTTTATTAATTTCCTAATCTCCCTCTGAAATTAACCCCCAGAATCAAAATTCAGCTTTTTATACTTCAAGTCTATAATTGGGCCCACACTTCATCTCTATGCTAAATTTCAAATACAATGCCACTTATTTTATATATTGTTAATAATATTATTATTGTTACCGATCTAGTTTCTCTCAATTCCTCCACGTATTTTTTTCTACTGAATCCAAACTTAGACAGCCGTTCGTCATCGTCCATACTATTTTCAGTTGGTACACACAAACCACGAACTGTAAATTAGCAAAAATTATTATTTTTATTCAGTATAGAAAAATAAATATCAAATTGAAAAAATATTAGTAAAAAATCTTGATATATAACATACGGGATTCACTCTTCATAAATCTCCCTTAATTATAACATGCTTTATGTCATTTAAGTTCTTCAGATTATCTTTATTTACTGTATCTATACATATCATATCTTCCTTTATCTTTTCTACACTTTCTCTATTATATTCTTCTGTATCATTGTACTTAAAGAAATGTTTTGGACATTCTTTTACACATATCTATAAGTAATAATAAATATGAATCGATTCAAAATTGTACTGTTGTCTTTTTATTTACGCTGATTCACTTTTACGCGATTGAAAAAGTTTCGAAAAAAGGTGATAAGACTTAAAAAACACAACGTAGTGGAGCAATTTACACGCTGTTTTCAATGGAACTAATTAACCGCGTAAATGGAGGTATATCTGTTCTAATAATATTCAGGTTTCATTTTAATTAGATTTATTTGTATATAGATATGACCAGAGATGTAACAAAAAAGCACCCCTATGTGTTAGTTATCTTTACGCTTTACGTATTTAAGGTGGAGGGCCAGTTTCACCAATCTCTAGCTACGCCACTGAATACATATGTCAAACTAACTTTATAAGATTAAAGTTGGTATATTATATACTAATGTATCTTCATGCAATTTGTGTACTTATCTTTAATAAAAATATAATTTCAACAAAAAATTTCACACAGCTTCACTTATCCTATCCTTAAGATATGGTGTGAAGACAAAATATATTGATAAATGTATATAGGAATTCAGGGTCATAAATACACATTTTGAGTCCCGGACCCAAATCAAAACTGAAGCTCTATTGAATTTTTAGGCAGTGCTCGAAATAGTTAACTAACCATCTTTTCGAGGTTCCTCCGCTTGAATCAAGGCCCCTCCCTTTACTTCGAGAGTTATACATGATTGTCTAATTTAACTACACACTACTGTCCCTCATGAAGCTATTGTCTTCGCGAGGATCCCTACTAATGCCTCTAACGCACCCTATTTATAAGTATGGCTCTGTATAGGCATGAAAAATGAATTAAAAAAACAGTAAATTGTACCATACGACTTTAGTTTTGTATTAAGTCGAATAAAACAATTAAATTACACATTATATGTACTGTATCTACCTTTTTTGAAGCACACAACATTAAGTTTAATGAATTATCTCCATTACAACTACTTATATCTAAAATGAACAGGTACGGGTTGTCTTCAACATTTTTATCAATTCCGCATAAATTGCCATACGAATCAGAAAGAGCATCGATTTTTCTTGGATCACCTTTTATCAGAACTGAAAACATAAATATTTACATGTTCAGATTATGTTTGGGCAGTAACATTTTTTATCAAAAATTGTCTAATAATATTCATTTACCATATAAGCAAATACAAAACCAAGTTAAACAGAATATTATAAATATTACCAAACATGGCAAATCTGTACATTTTCTATCCTTACTTCTCTTAGGACCATTAAAATCAGGATCATAATTAAAAAAATCTTTTCGTGAATCTAAAAATGAATTTTGAATAATACCTTAAATAGTAATACTCAACAAATAAATACCATTACTTTCTGAACTTGAACTACTATCATCAGTATCGTCATCATCATTGTCATTGTCAGATTTATTTTTATTCTTATGATTTATGGGCATTTTAACAACAATAAGACAAATCAAAATTCTTTTGTTTTTATTAAATTTTATCATAGTTTACTATGAGTTTATTTTATTTTTTTTCCATCAAATGGAAACCTTACGTATATTAAGCTGGAAATGCCCTTATAGCAGCCTGCAAAAAAAATATATGGAGATTTTGTAGCTTTTTTGTACCAATTTTGTACGCCTAAAATTAATTTTGTACCTTACCCCGTTTTCGAGAAAACTCAAAACTGCTAACTTAAATATTAAGCTAGCAGTCCGCGCGATATCTTTGGTTCCAATTTATCTACAGTTACGTGTCTGGTACCTGAATTTGTGTTTTTGAAAGTACTTATCGAAAAAGTGGTCAAAAAAAAGATTTGATGAATTTTCAACCTCAAAATCAGCCAAAAATAAAAAATTGATCCACATAAAAAAATAAAATAAAAAATACAATTTTTAATCGTGCTACCAAGTAATTAGTACTTAATGTAATTTGTATGCTAGCAAACACTGTTCTTATCAAGAAGGATTACAAAATATAGGTATCAATCTGTAATTTCTACTAAAAAAAAATTTGTCAAGACATACACCAGTGTATGCCATAAGGGTTCCGAAGTATATACTACGTGGACTGTTTAGAGTCATTTACAGGCGCATATTTGAGTTAAAAATAAATATAGAAATAGGATCATATTCTATTAATTCAGATCTACATTTTGACACCCCACAAGCCTAAATATGAAAATAAAAAAAATTCCATGACGCCCCTTCCTATTTTTTCAAAATTTTAAATGATATTGTTGATTTTAGTATTTGTCGTTACTAGTTTTATAAAAACCCCATTACCAATTTTTTTTCAGATTTTTTGAGTCAGTAGTTACCGAGCTAGAGAGGGGGTGGACAAATTTTTGTTTTTTTGAAGCCCCCTGTAGGTGCCATTTTTGATTTATAAAAAAAATAAAAAATAGTGTCATATTCTACTTACTGAGATCTACATTTCGACACCCCACATGCCTAGATAAAAAAAATCAAAATAAAAAAAATTATGACACCCCTCCCCTTTTCTCCAAAATTTGAAATGATATTGGTGACTTTAGTATTTGTCGTTGGTAGTCTCACCAAAGCCTCATTACCTAATTTTTTTCAGATTTTTCGAGCCAGTTGTTACCGAGTTAGAGGGGGGGGGGGGGCAGACAAAATTTTTGCTTGGAGCCCCCTGTAGGCGCTATTTTTAATTTAGAAAAAAAATAAAAAATAGTGTCATATTCTACTCACTGAGATCTACATTTTGACATCCCACACGACTTGGAAATCATTTTTTTGTTTTTTTGAATTTGCTTTAAAGCCCCCTGTAGGTGCCATTTTTGATTTATAAAAAAATAAGAATAAGGGTCAAATTACACTAGCTTGGTTACACATTTTGATGTGCCACTTGCCTTGGTATAAAAAAAAAATATTTTTTTTGCCTGTCTTTAGCTTCTTAGCACCCCCCCTAAAAAATATTTTTCGAAAATATTTGTACATATTTTACTAGAGGGTGTCATTTTACATATTCTGTCAAAATTTCAAGGTTCTAGCTTATATAGTTTACGAGCTATTGAGCTTAGAGTGAATAGGACGGACGGACGGACGGACGGACGGACGGACGGACGGACGACAAAGTGATATTAATAGGGTTTCTTCGGAACCCTAAAAAAGGACACTGCAATTCAAAATATTAAAACAAAACAATTTATCATAGACCCCTTGAAAACGAATCCACCTGCACCCCGTTGGGAATCCCTGGTCTAGACTAAATTATTTATAATACCGAGTTTTATGTACCAATAAACTTAACATTCTAATAAATAGAATATACGAGAAAATTTTTAAAGGAGGGAAAAAATTATATACATTTTTGAAATACGAAATATATTTTTTTCTTTTTTATTATAATTTTATTACAATAGTAACTAATCACAGATATATAATAATATTTAATAACTTCATTAAATTTACAGTAAAATATATTATATTTTAACTTAACTCTGAGTATGTACCTATATGTGTTTATTTTTTTCACATATCTCAAACAATAATGTAAGATACTATCGGTCATAAGGCTAATAAAAACACTGATTATATGTAGACCCTGTTTATCAATACCAACTACAAAATGATCTTCATTTTAAGTACAATTTTAAATATTAGTATTAAAATTAGGGCTGATCGATAATCTCGTATTATACATTTTTATTGCTAAAACATTTAAAATTAATTAGCAATTAAATATTACAAACAAGCTAAATTTTAGAATATTTGTTTAAAATCATAAATTTTTAAATAAAACACATTTATATTTTATTATTATTATTATTTTTATTTTTTTGGGGAGGGGGGACACCGCGAACCGGTATTTTCTTTTCGCGAACTGGTACTAATTAAATCTAAACATTATTTGGTGTTAGTTTCTAGGATATTAAAATCATTGTAATGATAATGAAAATAAATATACTCTGTTTTATAAATTACATTTATGAAGACTCAACCCAATTAAATAATTGATTTAATACAAAAAAAAATCCGAATCGGCAAGATTAATTCTAACTATAATAATACCTATGTGAAAAGCCACATAAAATGATTGAAACATCGCAAATATTTTTAATAATTAAAATTGTTTGTTTTTCAGCCCTACTTTTAAAATTCGTCTGTTTTATTTTATTTTATACAATTATAATATTTACGGACAGTTACGTTATAAAATGGAACAGTGCCTACAGAGAAGAAATTTCCAAACATTTAAAAAACTATCTATAACTGTAACAATTCTATATACTTATGTGAACAGTACTATTAAAGATTTATTTATATTGTTGAACATCAAAATAAGTAAATACATATTATATCTGTACGTCCTCAACTTATATGACATTGAATATGACATTATATTACATTGAAGTATAATGAAAAGTTTTAAAAGTTTCTCGCACGCACAGTAAGTCAACACAGATGATATTAAAACAGTGGTGATATTATGAAAATTATCTCGTACAGTCAGAAACACTAAGGTGTTATACTAACAATATGTTAAAGTATCACTAATTAGATTAATTATCTATGGATTTGTTTTAGAATTTAGATTCTAAAACAAATCCATAGATAATATCACAGAATTAATACATCGAATTAATACCGGATATATGCCAAATTATTACCTATAATAATAACTTTATTTAAAAAAAAATGTGTTCATAATAAAATCTCTTCAAGTGACTTAATTTTCCTTTCACAATATAAATAAATCTTTTTTTAACTCACATAATATAAATTACACTAATTGTTTGAATTTGTGCACATCTTAATCTAAATGTGATGTGTTCTTGTGAACAAATCATTGATTGTCCTTTCTCTTCATACAGTTTGTCCTACAACAATATTACATGTATCCACTTTTCTTCACACTCTCCACTTTCGATATGAAGTAGCTGAAAAGAACAAGTTTTTTTTTCAAATTGAAAAATTCATTTTTTTACAGTCGCGAACTAAGGAACATTAGACCCCGGGCGGAATGTTAGTTTTTTTTTAATTTTAAAGAACCAGAAAGATAAAAAAGGTCTTTAATGTGTTTAAAATTTACCTTTACCTTGCCACCCAGGGTAGACCAAGAAATATTTGAATATTTTTTTGTAAACTCAAATATTTTGATATGCTCTTTTCGACTACTTGCAGTGTTTTGAATTTGATAAATAATTCTAACTTTGTACAATCCACTCTTTTATATATTCTTATTAGTTAAGTGTTTTATATATTTATTGCATATTCACTTTATTTATCTATTACAAATGATTTCACAAGATTTGGAAATATAAAACATGTATTTATTTAATTAAATTTACATTAAGTTTTTTTCTTTAACTATAGTAGTTTTCTCATAAACTATACATACTTTTAAAAACCAAGTATTACCACTGATATTTTATCATATTTTCAGACTTCTTCAGTAAGTAAATCGTCAGACATGACAATACAAATGCATAGAAAAACTACTATTGTTATTATAATTATATTAGCTTGTAAAAGCCAAAAAGTTACATTTAATTATATTATTTTGCACATTTTTAACAATTTGTATAAAATATTACAGTGGTGTAAATACAGACTGTATTTATAAAGATATCTATTTTATTATTTAACAGCTGTATTTATTTTGATTGTTAAAAAATTACAAAATATAAATATTGCATGAATGAGTACAAATAACAGTAATTATATTTGATTTATGCCATAAACAGTTCAAGATGTCTATAAAGTTCGATAATATTGTAGAAGAATTTTATACAGATTAAAACTAAAACATGTTCTTTTATTTTAAGGATCTGTGTAGATTTATTGATGAACATTTAATACTTCTATTTTTTTACATTAACCTACGAAAATCTGTAATGACTTTAGAGACATCTTGTACTATAACTTAAAGCTCATCAGCTTTTCAACGCTTTTATGATTAAAAAATGCACTATGACCAGATATGGTAATTTTTTACCATTATACGTTTATTTTTTTTGATATGAACTAATATTTTTTTCCACTTCATATCAGCTTTCTTTACAGTATTTTTACTCATTTGAGTAATAAGTTAGTATCATCTTGGTGTATTATCATTTTTCACAATTCATCTCAAATCTGTGAATTTTTGTCTTGTTTTATTCGTCTTTTAAATGATTCAATCTTGGAATCGTTTTATCGTAGTTATTTAAGGAGACCAAGTGAGTCTACAGAATCAGATAAATGTGCATCAAGAAATTTGCGTGGATTTTGTAATCTAGAAGGCGTTTCTTCGATCCGTTCTAAATCATGTGCTGCACTTGCCGAGTTTTGTTTTGATAAACGCCTTATTGCAGATGGTTCGTTTGCTTGTAAAGACATGTCATCTCCTTTGTCTAAACTAAACTGTCGTTTTAAAGTTCTTCCTGTAATGGAAGAATAAAAATTAAAAAAATTGTGTGTTTGAAATGATTTAAGGGGCCATACCAGTGTGAAATTTTCAAAAAATCAATTTTTTATTACCTTTTTGGAGAGTTTATAGTTTCAAGAATATTCCGTGAAAATTTCAAGGCCGTATCTCTAATACTCTCCAAACAGCAGCCTTCTAAAGAGTGACCGCTCGCAGATATGAAATCGATAGTTAAATCTTTAAATGCGTTTTTCTCGAAATTAGATTTTTCAAATTTTCTGACATTGAAACTCAAAGAGCAATTATCCGATTTACTTGAAATTTGAACTGAGTACTCTTGAATATATTTACTCTACGATGAACTAGGATATTTTTGATTGGATGAAAATTGACGATTTGGAATTAAAATACGATAATTTTATAGGCAATAAAACGACTTTTTTTTTCATACATAACTACGCCATTTTGTTAGATTTTGATATTTTTCGAAAATCATAGGTCATCGTACAGGAAATACCTTCCAGTTTAACGACATTTTTTCTTTTTTCAATTTCAGCTACTCCATCGTCCGGAATCATGGCCGCAGTGGAGGAGATTTTTTTTTGGCGCCTCCGAAGACAGTGCATAAGTCGCTTAGATATCAATATTTTTACGTGAAAAAAATTATGGAATACACCTCTAATATAGCTAAATATATTCTCAATTTTCCAAAATATTTCATTGAGTATTTTTCTTACAAAAAATTTCCGAAAATCACCCAAATTTCAAGCGTTCACACTGGTAAAGCCCCTTAACATTTGATATATTATACCTTTGGCATCGAGTGGTGAGAGACATCTATAGTGGTTGTAAGGGGTACTGAGATCCTCGGGTTCCACGGAGAGGCGCGGAGCTCTGGGGCGCGTCCCGTGTAGACCCGAGGCTGCTGCAGCTAGCCCCAGTCCTAACCCAGCGCCAGCTGGTATACCACCTGCCAGTGAGGTAGTGGATGCACCAAGCAAGGCGGACGCCACTTCTGATGCAGATATTGGACAGCCTTTAATTAGAATGGATTTTAACATTTATTATTTTATCGAAGAGACATTAATTGCTACATATATTTATGGACAATAACTATCACAATTTTAATATTGCTTTAGTAAAATTGATGTAATAGATCTATATTTTGATTACCTAAAGGTAGAACATCAGCACCTGAAGAACTTTTAGTTATGCATTTAGGTGTTGACGACACATATTCTGGTGTTTTTGAGAATTGCACATCACCATTGAATTTAAGAACATCTACTACTTTTGGTTTGTCTTCATGGACAGAGGCATTTACCTTAAAAATGTAATTTATGAATGTAATATTCCACACGGTACGGAATGAAGAAATATCTTACCTTAAGTGTACTTTTCGATGGTGGGCTAGATGTGTGGCATGGAGAATCTCCTATTTCCACAGAAATGTGTCCAGGTGCTTCATTAATGATTGATGTACTTACATTGTCAAATGATAAGTCTATGGAATCTTCTTCAGAACGTGTCATGTTGAAACTTGTTTCACGGTCGAGTATTATTAGACTTTCATCTAGTCTGTGTAACATAAACAGTTGAATGGTAACAAGTATAAATAAATCCCTAACAAAGAATATAATAGTAAAACATTAAAAAAAATGTAAAATAGAACAAGTCCACAAAAAATTTCAGGAAAATGAGAAAAGAAGATTGGGTTCATTCAGTTTAATTATAAGTAATTTAAATTATTATTAAAAATAAATAAATAATTTTTTAAACTTACCCATGGCTCTCTCTGAATGCATAGAAAAAATTCACAATAGTAAGAAATCTTGTCAAAACCATAACATTTTATTTCAGTTATTACTGACCCAATGAGAGGTGGAACTGGTAAAGTTTTCACAAAACCAGTTTTTCCCAGTAGCCAATACGTGTGCATGCAGCCTTTGCCTTTCACCTCCGTGGGACCGCGGTATTCTATCTGGTAGCCGCCAGCTTGATCCAGTTTGTCTTTGGTGGCTTGAGACATGTGGATTCTCCAAGCAGAGCCTAAGATAACAAAATATTTTCAGTAAAATTTAATTCCTAAAAGCCTATTTGTACATTAAGTTATTTTAGCATACCTGTAGATTCCATACGAGATGCTGTGTTAACTGTATCTCCAAATAAGCAATAACGTGGCATAGTGAGGCCAACAACACCCGCACAACATGGACCTGTGAATTAAAAACTTATTAATATCGACAACTTCGCTATTATTTAATTTTTAGTTCCCAATATTTGAATCTAGATTAATCTAGACAAGAGTGCAACTTTGTATTTTGCTACCTTTCCTACTTTAATCCCAGATTTCACTAAAGTATTATGTTTCTATGTTATTTTTATGAACTCTAAAATCCTTATAGTTTCTAAATGAACTAATTCAGAAGTAAGCTTATAAATGTTGGGCTCTGATTGGTCTATTTGGAGATTCAAAAGGTTGTTATGAATTAAGATTCTTTGATGAAATTGAGGATAACTAATTTAAATCAATAATATGGGAATAAAATGTTTTATAAAAAAGGTAATTGAAATCCAAATATGTAAGTTATTTAAAATGATGTAGCTGACAAACCAAAAATATAAAAGTAAAACATAAAAAACAGGGTCAAAAATTTGTCATTCTGATTATATGTACCTTTACCTAAAACTTCTTCAAACCGACCAACTATAGTTATAAAAAGGTCACTTATGGAATTGGTCAACTGGAGGAAAAATTATATTAAAAAAACATTAATGGTTCCATAAAAAACCGAAGGGGTTGTTTACGCGCTTGTTAAGTATACTAACCTGTATGTAGACCGATACGTAAACGTAACGGAGTCCTCGGCAAGTGGCGTATTCTGAAGCGGCCGCTCTGATGCAACAAGTCCAGTGCCATGGTCGCTATTTGTCCCGCATGGTCGGACACTCGCACGGGCAAACCAGACACTACCATGTATGCGTCACCTATCGTCTCCACCTTATACACACTGTACGCGTTTATGGTCGCGTCGAAACATGTGTACAGGTCGTTCAACAAGTCCACAACCTGTATTGTAAATATATGTTATATGTACTTCTTGAGTTTTGGCTGAAATATCGTGACATTGTTCAAATCTTACCTGGATTGGTGTAGAATGTGCAGATATGGTTGTAAACCCTACAATATCAGAGAAGTATATTGTCACTTCACGGAATTCTTCTGGATCAACTGGCATACCAAGCTTCAGTTTATCAGCCACTGAACTGAAATTCGATTTGTGATTTATTTAAATTGTTTTGATTTTCGGTTAAAAAAAATTATACCTTGGCAACATCCGGTTAAGTAATTGTTCAGTCTTTTTTTTCTCCATGTCGAGTTGTTCTGTACGTTCACGAATTAGTTCTTCCAAATTGTTTGAGTATTTCTCCAACATTTGAAACATAGTATCAACAAAGTTGACTTTCCTAAAAAAAATAAATGGGAATTAATGAGCTCTCCTTTTTAATACCATAACCGCACGTTCTTCTAAAATAAAAACGTATAAAATAAGTTAAAAGTATTACTAAAATTATGTTTATATAAGTAAATATTAAAAACAAAAGTATTGGTATATTGTCCCAAACTCGATTGGACTTGGTCAAACACACCTGCCGTGATTTAGTTTTTTGAAAAGATCATGAACGGCATTGAAATCTGGTCTCATATCAGCTTGTTCCGCCCAACATTGCCGCATTATGTTGATTGCCTCGGGGGGTGCAGCACCTTTACTTACAGATGGTCGTATCAGTGGTGGAGGTCGTTTTACCTTCTCGATTATTTCTGTAAAAATAAGAAGAAGATAACATTATAATAATTTATTGCTATTTTGTTATCGATACGTACCTTCTGGTGACAAGGCGAGCATGCAGAACGGTTCCCCTCGCACGACAACCTCCTGCATAACGATACCGAACGAATAGACGTCGGCCGGCTGCGTGCCTCGCTTGCGGAGACCTGCATGCCGTAACAATTCTGGTGCCGTCCATAACAGCTCTGCAAAATATAAACAAATATAGGTACCTATAACGTATAGTTTAAAATTGAAAATATATATCTAGAAAATGTTATGACTTTATTTTATAACTTTTATGTTGTAGTACTAATTATTTTGTAATCAGTAGGAAGTGTCCATCACAAAGTGTCTATTACTGAAAAAAAAAATACATAAACAAAATAAAAGGCTATAATTAAAAAAAAAGTATATTTACTGATTTTAATAAGTACCTAAATTGATTTAATAAAGCAGTACTTGTATTTATTGATAATATGCGTTCATGAAAATTACAAAAATAAAACTCATCAGACCAAAAAAAAATACCTTGCTCTTAACTGGCTCATGCCTGGTGCCAAAACCTTATATACACATAAATAAAAACATCTTCTTCTTATTCTTCTATTGAAATTGTTCATGTGAAGAAACTTAACACTCCTACAGCCTACACACTACACATACACCTTTTATATTTTCGTAATGGGGTTCTCACATCATTGTTGCTGAATTTTGCGTATATTTCCGTTTTAACAACATAGCTAACAATGGTGTATAAAGTGTCACAGTTTCGTCTACTTTAAAAACTTTAAACAACCCTAAAAGTCGAGAGCGTCTTAAAAGTTATATGAAACAAAATTTAACCTGTAAAATGTATTATTATCTTAACGTTGAAATGTTGTTGAATAAAACTTTTATAGAATAAAAATAAAAAAGAATTTATAACAAAAACTACATATTTCGAAAAAACGGATTTAAATTTACAATTTCTTCGAAACAAAATAAGTATAATTTTATTTTATTTACTTTAATTTTATAAGTTTGGGATGGGGGAATCATGATCTTCTGGATCCACGATTATACTGCTGATTTTTTATTTAAAAAAATATTGTAATATATAAATCGAAATAAATATTTCGTTCTAGTTTTTTATCCAAAAATGGTAGAGCCTAAAGTGAGCACTTTACGGTAAAACCACCACTGTACATAGTTTTAAAATATTGATTTCACATTCAATTTGATAAAAAGTAGATTTTTAGCAAAAAAAGTTATTGTTATCAATAATACCTACTATGTATTATAAAGAAATTGCAGCTAAGAAAAAGTCATCTTTCTAACAAAAAGATACACTTTCAATACAAGAGAATAAAAAGTAAGAAAAATCTATATTTTCCATTGTACAATTTCCTAACATTGATTGTATATCCAAAAAGTGTTTTGTAGTAAAAACGTTTTGGGTAATTATTTGCCAAAATTTGAATAATTAGATTTTTTATGTGACGTCATGCATATTTTAAATTGAATTAAGGTTTTATCAGCTTCATTTAAAAATACTTATTAAATTTGAAGTCACTTTACATAATGTTCTTGCAAAAGATACCCAGTTTCACCAAAACGTGTTATTTCTAACAGCATTGTAAATTTGACATGAAGCTTACTTTTATATTCTGGGTTCTGATTGATCCATTTGAAAATTTACAAGGCTGTTAGAAATAATATAAATAGTTTAGTTAAACTAGGTAAACAAGAATACATCAATGACGTTTACAGCTAATTTTCCTAGGGTAAAGGGGGGGGGGGGGGTGAAACCTGTAACAGTTACACTTTACTGGGTATTAATATGCATTAATAGTAGTGCTGCTGACTGCAAAACAAATTAATCCCAGTTAGTACAAATAGCTAGTTTTATACTAAAGGTAGTATAAAGCTTAGTATTAGCTACTAAGTAAAAACTTCTTACCTCTAGCTGTTTTATGATGAGGAGGTATGTTTTGCGCTTCATAGAACGCAGGTAGACCGTAATCAGTAATTTTAAGCACCCATCTTGCATCTATCACGCAGTTCCGTGATGTGAGGAATCCGTGCACTCGGACTGGTGTTGAATGTAGATACCGCATACCCTGAAACAATCGAATTAAAACAATTACCACGCGATTTTGAAATCAATTGAGAGCAAATAATGTTGTTCATGGTTTAAACTCAATGTAATACAATTAATGTATCATAAATCGGTCATCATATCATAATTAATGGAAAATATAAACAGTTTTTAAATTTTCTTGTAATTGATTTGCCAAATTATCAAGTAAAAAATGATTTTACATTAATTGTTTTAAATGATTTCATTTAGTAACAAGATAAATTTTATTTTTATTATAGTGTAACAGTTTTTGTCAACAAATAAATATAAGGTGTACGAGCTCACTATTCGGGGCCTATGAAATTTTTTTTCGATGTATTTATGTATACCTGTTTGTATACGTACATAAATACAGTTAATTAAATACAGGTAATTACAAAAATATATACATATGTTATATAATTACCTTTTTTTTACTTACACTTTTTCAACAAGAATGTTTTACATCAGAGCATCTATGAAAAAAATCATTCTTTCAAAAGGAGTGTATGTAGAAAAGAAGTTGGGAACCACTAGGGTAGAGGGTTAGATATAAGATCATAATTCCAATAATTAAATTGGTTATAAAAAATTAGCTTTTATTTTATAAGTTGGCTCATTGTACATAAAAATGTAGTAGGCAAAAACAAATTTCGCGAGTGGCATGTTTTTGTGGCGGTCAGAGAAATTATTGTGATTCTTGCAAACTTTAAGAGGTTGAGGTTTAAGCTTATGTCAATTAAGTAGAATGAATGGATAATTGACACTAGAACTTTTGTTACTAACATGTATTAATCAAGATTTGTTCATTTTCATGTAAATACCTCTCCTCACTATAATACGAGCATATTTATTAATTCTAGTTTGGTTTGTATACCTAATTCTGCATATTCAGCGTATTTTTTCAGATATGTTCACCGATGCAAATCAACTGAAAATCAGGATTTTACGACAAATGTTTTTTTAAGTCCTCAATAACCATTCATTTTGTTTATTAAAACCATCAGCTTGTATAAATACCACTCGATATTCATTTTTTAATACAAAAAAAAACGATACTATACTAAATGTGATGCGATAAAAAATATTCATTTCCATAAAGTTACCAGAATTTCATGCAAGCTATAATTTTTTTTTCAAATAAATAAAATACAAGATTATCTTTTTGCAAAACATTTATCATAGAGACCAAATCAAAAATACAAACTAAACGTTTTTCAACAAAGTAATTTATCATAAAATTTATCTGATCATAATTACATGCCATCAAATTTGAAAAGCGTCGAAATTCAGTGGAAATTGGTTTAATATAAATAAACAGTAATGACAAACGGGTGCGAAACGTTTTCCAGGATCCAATAATCGCTGATTGAAGCCAATGACTGCCAAATTATACACTTCATTTCCCAGATAATTACAGGACATAACGCGTTTCCTCTACACTCAGGGTTTGCACAAATAATGTGTGCAATGTTCAAATCATATATAAATCATATTAAATGTATTTACTATTTTTATTGATAGGAAAATTTCACATGTTTCGCGATAGAAAATCAATAAAATTGATTCTAAAATTTAATAGACATCAAATAAATTAAAATCTGCACATAGTAGTATCTTTAGGATTCAAATATTATCCAAATAATCGTGCAATAAAAAGTATTTGAACCTTTTTTTAATATCTAAAATCAACACTTTTCACCTATGTATGTAAAAAAATATTACTCTTTGGGCTCTAATACAAAACCACATTTATGAATTCTAGGAAGTTTTAAATAAATAATTTTTAACACTACTATAATATAGGGTAGACTGAGGCGAATTGGATCAAAATAAAACAATTTAATAAAGCTACACAAGGAAAAGAAGGGCAGAGAGATTAGCACTGCATTTTTTGTATACACTGAAAAATGTGTACACCCACCAACAAAGGACTGGATTTAGTGAATTGTATGTGAAAAACGGAGTCACAAAAACTGCGCTGATAGAAGAGGTAACAAAGGACCGTACACTTGTGATTTATAACTAATAACTGATTTATGTGATGTCTGATCTCATAATTAAGATGTTATTTAGTTTTATGTATGATTATAAACTTTGATTATATGAAAGTTTTCTATATTTTTATGATTGATAAATATAAGTTCCGATTAGCCCCAAGATTTGGGGTGAATCGGATAATTCCCGATGATCAGTTTTTTTTATAGAAAAGAAGAATAAAAACTGATTACAATTCAGTTAATAAATATAATGTTTCATTGACACAAGTTGTATTTTTCTAACCTCAAAGCCAAATTGATTCGATTCGCCTCAATCTACCCTACTGATTACCTACGGAAAATCATAAGTTGATAAATAAACAAAATTCCCTCTAGGAATCACACCGAGGTGGACGATCGCCCCTCTCCATTCTTTCCGAGTCAGCGCATATGGACATAACAATTATTTTAGACTAAAATATATACGGATCGGTCCATTCATTTTCGAGCGGGCTGAGTTTGGAGTTAGTATCCGGCCCTACCTTTATAATATTGCATATGTGAGTGGGTTTGTAAAATCCTGATAAAGGGTGGAGAGTTTTTATTTTATTTTATAACCATTAGTGCAAATTAGAAAATCTAGCTTGCAGCTACACGCCTACGAACCAACGTTATAAAGGCCAAACCATTTTATCTATACCGACAGATTCCTCTTTATTTATTAAATGTTCCATTAAAGTAGCAGTTTACCCTTCCCTTCTTCGATCATTTGGTTCCGTGATGGAACCAATGTAAGAATGATTAATAACATTTTCGCGTTTATTTTGACGTGAAAATATTGAACCGACTGATTTTATTACTGCTATATGCGATCGCATTGTCACGCATTATAGAGCGTGCTGAAATTATTACAATAATGAACAGATCGAGGTACTTCGTTGCCAGAGACCAGGGATGTATTTACCCGTAATTACCATAGTATAACATATAGGCCCGAAATCTTAGTGCTAACCTTAAAAAAAATAGATATTGTATATACCGAAAAAGTACAAATTTAAGCCAGTGCCTTTCAAATCGAACTGAGAGAACGTGGTCAAGAAATATAATGTTCGTTATGAATTACTTATCACCCATTTTGAGTGCTGGAATTTTTAAAATATAACTTTAGTCCAAAATTTTTAAAAACTGAATTATAATTTTTTATTTATTTACTTCTTTATAAACATAGATGAAACAATAAATTAAAACATGTACATTTGTTTCTTCATCTTTTAAATTGATTTATCTAGGGAACAAATTCAGTACGATCTTTTTTGTAAAAATACATTAATACTTTATGTATATAAAAACTTCCCAATCACTTTACAAAGTTTACAAAGTCGTTCTTTTGTAGTTAAAAGGAAATAATAGATGTTGAGAATTTTCAAGTCAAAGTTTATCTAAGCACACATATTTCAAACGAAAATAAAGAAGATTGTAGATACTTCACACATAATGAAATTTTTTAGGAGATAATATTTTCTTTTCTAACTATTCAAATATTACGACTACAATTAAAAATGATCAATTTTTATGCGGTGTTCACACCGAAAAAAACAAAATAGAAACACTGTGTCTTTAAAATACTTCGTATTTAAAAATGTATAGGGTTTATGGCTTTTTTGTCAGAAAAACACTGTTTTGTTTTTTCGTTGTAAACACCGCATTAGAAACCACTTTTAAACTTAAAATCCTTTCTTGTAAAATATCTTTTTGATTAAAAAAATTCTGAATAAAAACCTTCAACGTATTGGAGGTAAAATACAAAATTAATTTAAATGAATGCACATATAAAATGTCGAGTTCAATCTCACGTCGTCCTTCAATTACACTTGACGTTTCTACCAACAACTCAGAACCACTCTCCTTCAAGTTGAAATGCCAAGTACGAGTATAAAGGAAATACAACGTGAAATAGAATCCAAGAAATTTGTGTGTATGAAAATCAGGTTATATATTTACTCAGCAGATATAATAAATATGTAATTCGTTTTTAATTTATTTAAAAAAATAAAACTCTTTAGAACTTCTGATATAATAATTTAAAATTATATACATACATATTTATGAAGGGGTTCCCTTCCAAGTTTTTTTTCAAGAATTTTTTAAGAGAAGACTTATAATTTATTAATGTAAAAATTTGTAAACATATTATGGTAACTTTTAATTGTATTTAAACATTTTTTATTCATAAAAATAATAATTTCGAAAGCTACTACAGCTGTTCTCCAGGAGGTCCTCTCAAAAAAAGCTCCTTGCGGTGACCACGATATCTCTGGACTGCATCTTTTAAAATAAAAAACCCAAACGGATTTCGTTAAAGTAATGTATAATCTTGTACTTAATCGAAGGAATAAGCAAAATAACATTTTTTGATAAAATGGCAGCTTCTCAAAAAAAATCGATTTTTGACAAAAATTTTAACCTTAAATTGTTTATAAAAAAAATTAATCGGTGAGAAAAAACCTTCGATTAATTACTAAAAAATATTCTTAAGAAACTTGTGTTAAAATTTGAGACTGATCGGTTCAACCATTTCCGAGGAATAGTGGTCACCGACTTTAAAAACACAGATTTGAGAAAAACGCGCTGCCGCTCCGCCCTCCTACATTCAAACGCACTGAGACTTCTTTACAAATATGCGTGTAACTTCGAAAATAATCGCCGGATTGACTTCAAATTTTCTGTGTGTGTATTTAAATATATGTACATAAAGAAAATGAAATAAAACAATCGATTTTGTGAAAATTCTAACTGTATATAACCCCTTAAACAGGAATATTATTTCAAGGGTTCCGTTAGGATAAAATGGTTTTGAAACGCTGACTTACCCTGACAAGATCCGTAAGCAGTGATAACCTAAACGACCAATCTAGTTTGATCTCATCCATGACAAGCACATCTTCCAGAGAGCCGCGCGAGCAGCACTCGTACACGAGTGCCGGCCGTGTAGGTTCAGCGAGCAAGCCGATTAGCGGGTTCAAATTCTCATGGCGAAGTCCGTGCAAGGCGACCAGCGCATCCAGGGCTTTGCTCTTCAACTCGAAACCACTATCGTTGCTTCCACCGCCACCACCAGTGTTCCCGCCGCCTCCACCACCGTTGTCGGAATTGTGAGGAAGTTCTTTGAGTTGTACCAAGTCACCCTGGAATAGGAAATTTAATTATGTTTTATTTTTTGTAGATTGATTAAATATTAATTAGATTTAAAACTTCATTAATATTTTGGTTGTTTTCTAGAATGAATATACAGTAGAACCTCTTTACGACGAAATTCAAAAGAAACATTACAAAATTATTGTATTAAAGTGTTATTTAAAAAATCAATTATTATGAGATATTATAAAATCTTTATTTACAAATATCTGTTATATACAGGGTGTGCGCAATTTTTTATTATTGGGAATAGAAGATCAGTTAAATGGGCAAAGTATCAATATTTTTTCCAGGATAGATAATGGTGGTGTCAAAAAAAACATTTGAATGTCTAATTTCGGAGATATAACAAAATACACATTTAACCGATCTTTTAGTTTTTATAACAATAAAAATAGCAACATGGTCGTAACTAGTAGCTAACTATGTAAAATATAAAAAAGAAAGTCCCGGCTATCCCGGTGGTAGTAACTTTACCTTCTATATAGTTCTAATAAAACAATAAAGTTAGCAATTATCAATCGGTTCCCGCGAACATCCTGTATTCTATCATTAGAAAGTTGATTGAAAAATACGATCAACTATAGTCTATTCTGCGACCAATAAGAAAAACTAAATACAAAATAGAAAGTATGTAATATGTAATACAGTAGAACCTCTTTAATACGTTTTTGCTATAATACGTTAGTCGTTAGCAACTACGTATTTTTTCCTCAGACCATTTAAAAACGTACTAACGTAATTCCACTGTATAAACTATAAACAATTTAAAATCACTATCAAATTGAAAAAATGAAAAGAACTTGTAAAGTAAAATACTTTTTTTGATATGAATCAATAACGTATATTAAATAACGATTACAGAGTTTAACACGTCTCTGATTCAATTAATAATAAACGATTTATTTTATTATATTTTAGTTTACAACAATTATTATATGTCAATGAATTTAACGTAATTTACTAGCATCCTGGGTTAAAATATTTTTCTTTGTCTAAAAAGGGTGTATTTGATGTCAAAAAATCTTCATATAAAATAATTCAAATAAAACCCCGTTGAATGTATATAATAAATATATTTCTAACATTGTTGTCGGACTAGTTGTATACGTAAATCCAAATAACAGAATACATCACATAGAGATGTTTATCGTGCGAACGAAATCAGGAAATTGAAGGAACGTGCTGGAGTGTCAATGAAAGATTCCATTTTTACTTCCTGCAATAAGATTTTATCGAACTTTTTGTATACTTTGTTAAAGTCCGAATTTAAAGTTCATCAACATTTCTGAAATGCTGCTCAATCAATGAAAATATGAAAGTATTATCTGCAGTCTTAAATAAGGTAGAATTTTTATTAAAAGAATTTGATTATTCAATTTACTAACGTCTTATACAAATGATTATACGAGAGACTGGGTTAGAGAAGTTATTTTAAGACATCGCAAATCGATCAATATTTCATTTATCATTTATGTCTGTTAAATGGAAATAAAATATAATAATATAAACGTCGTTTAACGGGCAATATTATTAACTCGTTTGTTTCAAATCAACTCAAATAATTTTAATTGGTCTTCTAATGTTAAAAAAAAATTTAGACCGTATTTAAGGCTCAGTGTTGTATTGTCTCGTAAAAATTAAAGTCGTCATTTTTTTTAATGTTTTGTACAAGTCCAAAAAGAGATTGAATTCGAGAAAAATTTCATTTCTAGAAAATGTAGTAAAATTTACTATTTCACATTTTCCAAGTTTAGCTTCTTGATTAGTCTAATAACATTAAATAACTCCAAGAATCCTAGTATACACTTTACTACTGCCACTTGCAGTAAAGCAGCTGACGTCTATCATTAGCGAGAACATTACTCCTTAATATTAATAATGAAGCTACTTTGTGAATCTAAATGTAGCCCGTAGCGAAATATGTACCTACTTGTTATATTTGGTTTGTTTGCCAAGCAAGTAAAACCAAATAAATAAATATTTTTATAATGATCATACAATTCTGAAGATATTAAAAACATCATAAAATATAAACAACTCTTATTGAAATAAAAAGGCATACGAAATATCACGTACCTATCTATAATATGATTATACATAATATCATATTTTAATTAAAAACAATTTATTGTAATATCTACAATATTTTAATATAATTATTAAAAATAACACAAGTTTACAAAAAGGTTTTATTCTTTTAACGGGAATCAATTTTCCATACGTATTTTTGAACCCTAACCCCAAAAAAAATTTACTATCGTCGAAAAATAGCAAAAAAAAAATTGAAAATTTATATCAATTTTGATAAACTTTACAAGTCTACAAAATCTGATAAATAAATACCTTTTATAGATCAGATTTTTCTCTTCAATTTGCATTTTTGGCTTAATATAAACGTGAAAAAAAATTAAGGGCAGATTTGGAAAACTGAATATTTTTTTATAAATCGGTGCTTTGATCGGTCAAAAATTTTCATACACCGATAAAAAACCAAATTATAGAAAAAAGTATATTTTTTTACGATATCGAAAAAAATTGGTAGTCACCGAGTTTTTTATTGTCAACTTTGTTTTTAGCACTCAAAAATATATGAGAAACACATAGTCCGGTGAAGAGTACAATACCTTTTTTCCGGGACTATGTAATTAATTAGATCATTCCTTTTATCATATATGAAGAGAAACTACACATCCTGTATGAACAAGACCACATATGAACAACGGTGTACAATAAACAGCAAATAAACATCATTAGAGTATCGCAATAGAAACTAACGGTACCCAAGTAACGCAATTTCGTCAAAAAGTTTATACGGAAAACCCTCCGAGGCGACATTATTGTCTCCAAACAAAACCAAACACGTGACTGTATCTAAATACGGGCTGAATTTCTATAGATCCATGTACACATTCAGTTCCAATTACTCTTTGGTATGCGAAATGTCATTGTTGAGATCTCTACATTGTACTTTTGTACATGGCTATATCTCTAACAAGGTTATAATACTAGATCTAAGATTCCTTTTCCAGTTTTAAATGCATGTATGATCCTAGAAATATAATTAATTTCTTGATTATTTACCTATCTGAGTTTAATACTTATTTATTTAAATATTTCATCATCTGCCTGAGTATTGTTTAACTTCTATAAGATCGCAGAATAATTTTCCTTTTGTTAATTTTAATGAGCCCCAAGAGAGAATAGATATTACTCCATCTTGTGGATTGGGTGCAGCCCGTGGGCCATTAATTGGTTAGCAGAAGAACATATTGTGATTCCTTATTTCTAAAAAATATATACAAAGTAATTTCATTTTTCTTTAGGTACTAGTCCACGCGATGGATGAAAAAATGCAAAATCCAAGAATCATTTGCTTTTATTTGAAGTTACGTATTTAAGTAGATTTTTTGGTGTTGAATTAAAAAATATACCCCCCCCCCTCCGAAAATCGGAAGTGGGAGAAAATTTGACTTGGTTAAAAAAATCGACATTATAAAAAAAATGCTCTGACCAAAATACATACATATTCTTAAAGTAAGTAAACAAATTTGAAATTCCTAACCAACAAAAGATATGCGTTTAACCATAAACTTGAAATTCGGCTTTAAAACCCATTTTTAGTACATATCTTGAAATCGAAGTTTATTGCTTTAAAATGATAATTCTCAAATGATTTTTATTTGCTTAATTAACGATTTAATTTTTTTTTAAATTATAAAAAAAGGTTGTTTTTTTTGTGAAACGATAATTTCTATAAGTATTTTTTATCAAAATCAATATTTGAAGTACTAATTGCTGGAAGCGTCTTAATTGAGACTATATTTTTTATTCCATAACAACTATGTATGTAATCATTAAAAAGTTAGATTTTTAATCCAAAGGGATTAGCAATAAAAAAATTTACATGAGTTAGAAAAAATTTCTTCGAATATCCAATAGCTAAGTATCTAAAAAAAATTACTTTTATAATGATCGAAATTAAATCGAAAATCATTTGATTACTTTTCAGTTACAGATATAAGTTAAATGTTGATTAATTAACGCGAAACAGATACGTCAAAGAAGAATTTAGCTGAAGGTCATGTGTAAATAAATTAAAATGATTATATGTAGAGTCGTTTAGCGAACTGCTTTCCACTGATCTAGACAATGGTATTACACCGTCGGTTTTATCTACATTGTTAATCGTATGTGTGTATATGTAAACAAAAGTTCTTCGCTGATTACATTTATACTATGGAAATTTGAAATATTTTAAAGACCCGCGTTGAGAATGTGACACAGGTTTTGTAATAGTTGTTATGTGAATTGGAAACAATGAAAATTGTTTAGTACTCTGGGGGTTTGGGGAGTTGTTATGTTGAATGGATTTGTAGCTACAGTTATATTGATATGGTAATAATGTAGAATACAAATAACTCTCGTTGTTCTATAGTTTTTTCTTTTTAATCTTAAGCTTTCACGATGGTTATTTTAAATTGCGTTTTAACTCTTGATTGTAAAATTCTATTTTAAGTGCATGCGTCAGTTTGTGTGGAGTACACTGGCTTCTTTGTAGGGAAACGCGTTATGAGTCTTTTATCTTTTAATGTCTAAGGCACTGACAGTTCATAGCTCTTTGTATTAAAAACATTGGAATCAAAAAATATGATTTAAACAACTGACAAAGTTTTAGGTTGAATAGAAGAATTTTTACCCACCCATCATTTATTGTATTATACGGCTATGGGAATTAGAAAATATTGCATTATATTTGGGATTTCATTTATAATTTCTGAACAACACATGTATTGGAAAAACGAGTCTTTTTCGTTATTCGAATTATTGCTGATTCATTTAGTGAATTCTGGATCAGTTGATTCTATAATTTCCGGTTTGATTTATTGACTAGCGCGAGCTGTTTTTTGTTAATCAATTGAATATTTTTTTGTTGATCATTTCATCTATTGGTGGTATTCAGGAATTGAAAAATATATCAATATTTACTGCCTAGCTGTTTTGAATAATATCGTGATATTCAGTGGGTACTTCTGAACATGGGCGCGTGACGATTTACTTAAGAATTAATTAGTTTAGATTTCATGGCCATCGTATTTTATTTAGATCTAATCTAATTCCGATTGGTTATTAAATGGATAGCCACACCTATTTTACAAAAACACACACACACACACACCAACGAACTATGTCAAAACACCTTGTATATTATTTGAATACTGCAATATGATGAATTTATCAAATATACATATTTCCCTGCAAATTGCATTAACGTTGAATGAAGTGAACAGAAGAACGAATCCAACTCGAGTTGATTTGCTTAGTGAAAAGATTTCACTATTCATGAATGAGTACATTTACGACATAAAAATATAATCACATATAAAATGCTTCATTTCTGGAAGTCACACGTATAAAATAATTTTATATCTATTTTCTTATAAGTCAATTTGAAATGATGAGCATTTCGATAGCCTGGGGAAACGGATATTATGTAACTGGAAACGCGTGTACGACGCTAATAAAGTTTACTTTGTAGATTGCGATTAATTTACGCAAAGAAAATGTTTAGGTAAATCAAGAAATTACTTCTCACTCCGATACATTTATTTACCTGTTTACTAGCAGGTATACTTAATTTAAAATTTCTTAGATTAATTATCTCGTAATGCTTTAACTAAATTAAGATATTTTTAATGAGAAGTATGCCTGATGGGTATGAGAAGGATTTTACAAGAAATAAACACTAAACGAAATGTAAAAGTGGGTGCTACTAGAACTCTTTAGTTTTTCTGACGGAAAGTGGATATAGCTTTAAGGATTTCGAGGTAATCTTTAAAATGAACTTTGACTTTTGGTTCTATGTTGATTTATTTTGGTTATCAATTCAAGTTTTTTTTTAACAATTTTGTAATTATTAACAATAAAAAGGTACCTAATGCTAGTATGGTGGTACTCAGTAGGTAGGTATCAATTTTATATTGAGGCACTTAAGACAAAATACACAATAATTGAAATATATTTAATATACTACCAATTTTCGATGCATTTATCCAATATTGAATAACATGTGACATTTCAAAGACGAATATAGTCATTAAAAAAAAACTTTTTATTCAGATGTATGTATTTATAGAAATAGAATGACTCATGTCAAAAGCAACGTACTACCCATGTATGAATTTTAAATTGCTTTTACTACATTTTACCTCTTTTTACGTCATTCATATCATAAAAACCTTTTATATGAAATAATTACCTTTGAAATTGTATGGAAAGAGTATTAAAGAGTAGAATATATCTTTTTTCTCCATATATTTTCTTTATTTGCAGATTAACACGTGAGGTACAGAAAGAAAGATTTTTTCTGGTAGGTATAAGAAATTATTTGAATTTAAAATGATTAGAACAAGATACATTTTCGTGCTTTTTTTAAATTTCTGTAATTTTTCCTCATTTATTCGATAAATGTTGAAAAACTATCAGACAAGGGGGGGATCCAGGGGTCCTCGTCGTTTTTAAGTACTTTATCTATTTTTGGGTTTGTATTTTTAATCTTGAAATTTGCAAAATAATGCAATGGAATTTTGAATGAATACATATAAAATTGTTAATATCAACCATTCTTTTTTCTAAAGCTGACTTTAATATTGCACTCGAGCTATAATTACTGAACCGATTTCAATGCGGTTTTCACCAATAGTTGGAATTTTTTTCTGTACATGCTCGTGGTTAATAATATTTTATAAAAACTTAAGATTTAACACCAAAAGACTAAAAAAATCTTTGTCACGTCGTGTTTTGTTTGTCTTTTGTATAAAAACATGGTAGCCATTGAATTAAAAATTATATAATTACGGTTTGAATATTTTATTAATTTAGGTTACTTTGATTTTGTGAATATTAACCCGGGTACTACTGGGCCAATGCGCTAGTAATGAATAAAATACGCTGTTTCTTTGTTATCAGTGGTTTTATAATTTTTTTTATAGAATATTGATTTAATTATAAATTATAATTACTAATATAACATTTTTAGAGAATTTCAATCATTATAGGTATAATTTCTTGTTTCTGTATGAATAAAAGTTATTTACTTTTTATCAAACGTACAAGAAAATTTGCATTTACTTAAATTTATTCCAGTCTTCAAAAGTTTATTGGTTTGAAAATGAAGAAGAAAAATATAAAGTTACTTTATAATTTTTCATCAATTATTCATAATATCGTAAGCAAAAAGTTTTTTAGTGCTTCCAATTTTAGTGAAAATTAATTAATTTTTTAATTAGATTCACTCGGATTATTAAACTCAATGATTTTTTTAGTTATTACCATATTAATGTAAACAGTACTTATAAAATATGCTTGAAGCACTGAGATATTTCAAAAAGTAATTATTTATTGATCCGGAAAAAACTAAATAATATATGCATGCAGATATCATTTTTTTCTAATTATAAAATTGAATCAAAGAACTCCTGAAAAAAATATATAATACACACGAGTATATTACGGGTAAAGCCCACAAAATGTGCAGAGTTGACACTATATCTTTGCCCGTAACATATTCGTACATACTGAATTATAAAATAAACAAAATGAGAAGTAAATCGTTTGATTCTATGAACTAATTATCATTAATTGAAATAAGCATATATTATGTACCTATATATGAATCAATTTTATAATACGCTGTATATTTCAAAATTAAAAATATTGCCATTATAAATGTTGACTTGAATTTATAATGAGCTATTTAATAAAAAAAACAAACAATATTAACAGCGTTTTATCATTTTTTCCTAAAGCTAATTTTCGGTATTTTACCAATATTGATTGACTCTATTTATTTAGATTCCACTCACTTTGATAATATTTTAATTTTACGCCCATTTCATACATACACTGGTAGAAAGGATTTCTCAAACCAAGTAAACCTTGTTTTGTATATAACGAAAACAATATTTTCTTAAGATAGTCAATAATCTCTTAAACCAACTATAGTATTCTTGAACGAAGGAATAACGTAGTTGGATTAAGAGTATGTTTCTTATATTAAGAAAATATTGTTTTCGTTATATACAAAACAAGGTTTTCTTGGTCCAACACAGTTTTTTTTTCTGTGTGCAGGTTGATTTACAATTAATGTAAAAAATAACAGAATGTAGATTTGTAGATGTTATCTAAGCAAAATTTGGGTTCTCCAAATATTAAATAAAAACTATCAATTTTTGAGAGGCTATTAGCTTTCTCTAGTAGAATTTTTGATCACATGGGCATTTATAAGTTTTTTTGCTTAAAATAACATCCTCGATTCACTGTTGAAGTTTTTTAAATTAATTGTAAATATTCCTGTATACGTAATTTTTTGTCTTGAATTGTTATCAGCTGGTATTATCTTGTAACGACAAATTTTATTTATTGTTTACAAAAATATATAAAACCTAAATAAGATACAAATAAACTAGGGTTAAATTTAGTGTAAATAGTTGACGTCGTGCAATATCACCAAGAGACTCATTTCAGAGATTGTTGTGAGATCTCAAAGGATGCATTTCACATTGACCATTTATTGGATACTTACTTTTGATATTCTATTTGTTGAAAGTGCCATTTGATGTTTTCTAATAGGAAATAGAATTGAGAAATAAACTTTTATTTTTGTGTCACCAAATAAATTAATTTATGGAAACAATTAAAATATGATATTTATAAAATAAATATGAATTGATAGTCGTTTAGTGTGCAATGCTCTGATAAAAAATTGCTTCAATTTAGAATAGCTACGATAAATAATATATTTGAACTTGTTATACATTTAATAATGTAACTATATCAAATTCATTTTAAATGAATTGATTGATTTGTTATAAATATTTATAATTCCATGTATTCTACTTTGAATAAATGAAATGGAAGCATTTATAAAACCACATAAAGAAACAACTCACAATTTGATTAAAAAATTAATAATATCAATGAGCTTCATAAAATATTTATAACTTTATTTCCACTTGAACAAAAATAGTGTTTAATGATTGAATTGAAATTTTATCGTAGGTAGGTAACTGTGGCCGGCCACATATTTACCAATTTGTTGATTTGAAAGCTTCTCCATATTTATGAATCCGGTAAACACAATAAACGTAAAAGGATTTTCCTCGTTTTTCTAAAACGTGTTCCTTCAAAGCGATTGTTTTATTTCATCTTTAAAGAATTTCGTTGAAAATATTAATTTGTTGTCAACGGATGAATGTTCTGTATTAACCAAACTTTTGAAGACTACTAATTTAAAAAAATTTATGAAAACAAATCGTAAAAAACACTTATGTCGTAATGCAGGATTTGAAACAATTATTTAGTTTGTTGTAGCATAATGCTACACCGCATTTTTCGCAAATTGTTTGTAAAACGCCATACACTGGGGAAACTTACAACGTATTCTTTTTTCTACCCAAATCGGTCAATAACCGGATCTAGTCCTGCCTTACTGCCAATAGTTACGTAATAATACGTAAGTCAATAGGTTATGCCATCTGTGAATTTTACTTGTTACAGTAGTGTTACACATATTTGAATGAACTAAATATATTTAGTACGTATATATTAGCGGGATTATTGAGGTTTGTTACAGATATGTCACATGGGGCTACAAAGGGTTAACATATGAAAAAAAAATATCTCCTTTTTCTTATATTTAGTGTACTATCCCCCCACTAGAATTGAAAAAAATGTATTAATTTAGCCCTTAGAAGATCTGTTCTTGAATAGAATGTATATAATTGATATTTTCTATCTTAATACAAGTGATGAAAAATATAATAAATGTTTACACCATTTAAACATCAAAATAAACTCACGTTATATCTAGCCCTTGTAAGTACACGTGCCAAGCTATCAGAACCACTGCCTGCCTGAGGACGTCCGGGAACCTTCAGTGATCCCATCGACCCCTTCAATAAATCCGGCTTATCGACTTCGGGTCCTCCAAATTCTTGTAATTGCTGCAACCAACAACAAAGCATCGCTTCGATGCCTTCGTCGACCTGCAACGACACTCGGTTAGATCAAATAACGTGGATGTAAGGTTATTTATAAACATAAAAGGGACAAGGAATTTGCACGAATATTATACTGATACTTTAAATATAATCACGTCAATATATTGGAAAACAAGTAATAAAAACGTGACTAAAATTTGATCTAATTAATTGTATTTTTTTATTATACTTACTCTTCTTGCATCCGAAGCCTGAGGAAATACAAAATCATTCGCTGTTAACAAAATCTTGTAGGGTCCCTTTGCAAGTCTCTTTTTGACAAGATGTGCTCTAAAATCAAAATCAGTTTGAAATTTATTTTCTGTTTCAATAATGAAACTAACAATAAGTAGGTATGTATGTCTTTATTATTATGAATTAAAAACAAAAATTTTTTAACATACACGTACAATTTTACGATTATTTTATAAGGCCTACAGTAGCATAGTTTGCAAGACCGAAATAACCTTTCTTTGCTTTTTAGTTACTAAAAAAATTATGTAAGTAATATTGTGTTAGTTATTTTTCTCTTCAGCAATCAAAGTAATCTTATCTTCTAGGCTCCTCCACTTGGCTCAGGGCATCTCCCTTTATTTCAGGAGTCCTAAATAACTACATAATATCTAATTGACCTAGTACATAACGTGCCAATGTCCATCATGAGGCCCCTATCCTTACGGAACACCCAGCTATTGTGCCTATTCATAACAAGTAGGGCTCTATTAGTATGTATCTAATTTTCAATTAAATAACCAAAAATAAAAAATAAAAAATGCTAACAAGCACTTTGAAATGAGATATCAAACTTATATGACAGTTACTTTTGTGCTTATTAACAAAAAAAATTAAATTGAAATACAACTGTTCTAAATTTCAAAACTAACAACTTTAAACACAGGACAATGTTTTACGTCATAATGTATACATATATCCAACAGTAGAAGAGTTGCAGAACTTTTATAATCAATTCAAGAGCACTTGTTCCATAATTCATTCCCAAGACTTTTACGTCACATATATTTTATAAGTTAATTAAAAAGAAATAATCGAAAATATCAATTTGTTCTGATACAGCGCACCTGAAGTACGTACTTGTGGGAGCAGATGGGGGAAATTTTGCAATGCTTTGCAATTTTCTACGAAAAATGTAAGAAGAAAAATATGAAGTAGTAATACGTCAATGCCAAAAGAAAAAGGAAACCTCAATTGATTAGTGAGAGATATAGATGTACTTGTTATTGGGGATGATCATAAAGTTGAAACAATGATATTTTATGTAGTACTGAAAATAAGGTTATTTTCTGTCACTAGAGAGAGTAAAAATTAACTGCGACACATTTTATATATTGATGTTGTTCAGAAGACAATATGAATTATTTATACTAAAAAATAGTTGAAGATACGATTTTTTATATCTTTATTATGTACATATTGTTACTATCTTTTGAAAAACGAACGATTCGTTATTTAACTTTTTATATTTATATTTAGATGTGACTTCAAGAAAGGACAAAAACCTATCCACGTTATATTTTGTACCATGGTTATTATTATCAACCAGTAGCGTATTATGATAGCTTAGGGTCTCAGTTTAAAAAAGTCAAGGCTGTGTTCTCTAAATATTACCAAAAAAATTGCTTGACTCTTTTTATACCGTTTTCTTCTACGCACTATTTTCGTGGAACCAATTACTTGCTTAATTGAAGGTCTTACTGTATAACTGTATATTGAAATAATGATATTATATTTAACATTCTCTAACTCCAATAATACTGATTTAGATCATACTGTATATAACTTTAGTATATCCAAAGTATTTTATTGAAATCCTACAAGTCGAAATATTTCACAATGCATATGCACATCACAAAAATATAAAATACGAAGATAAACGATCACTTTGTATTTCATTTTTATTTTTCTTGTTCAAATGTTTAGCGGCGATAAAAAAGTATTATTAAAAATAAGCACATTTCTTCCTGAACCATTTAAATTTGTTAAATAGAAATTTTAATTTACTGCTTATTTTTTTTTTTAATTTTCACAATAAAAAGAATCAACAAGCACTAACATGGGACATAAAAGTTTTATTATTATGGATAAAAATGTGACATAAAAATATTTTTATAGTAATACCGAACACTATTAAAAATACATATCGTTTGATTGGCCAGTTCACAGATGAAAATAATAGTTCTCTATTCTTCTTGACCATCAATATTTCATAAAAATATTAACATGCGTATTTATATATTCACGTTATTAAAATATTTATACTCAAACCCACCCCATCAGGATTAGTTGCTGCTTCTACTATACATTTATTAATATTATTAGGAGTATTAGATTTAAGTCTATGTTTGAGTAATATAATTAATTTTCTTGCTTGAGTGAAGTTGATAAATGAATTTTCGAACACAGTACTGCGTAATTATATGTTATAGATATCGTTGACATAAACATCAACGTGAGTAAACATACGACTTTATAGAAGCTTAATTTATAACATATAAGTACTATTTTTTGTATATGTATAAGTTTGTCAAAATTTTTAATAATTTAAGTGGGGGGTTGATGGCATGGAATACTAACTGTGCAAATATAGCTTACATTTGTTTTATTTATTTATTTTTATTATGAAAACCAAAAAGATTTATTAATTACGCTCACGTTATTTTTTTATAAACATTATGGAATTTATGGAATTTAATAACATTTGTACTGCTGATCTTGAATCATGTTTACCCTTTTAGAGTTGAATTTTGAATTGATGAAAAAATCGTGTATCATCATTTTAATAAAAGAATATTTAATAGAAGAGAGTTTAGGAAAAAAATGTTAATGGATGCTTTTGTTATAAAAATAAGATATCCTTTAAATTTTACATTTCTAGATCAAGGTGTTCTAACTGGATGTTGATGAGTCAGTCACTCAGTACTTCTTTCTTTATAAGTATTATTTTTTAACATTTAAAATTAACCTGATTTAAATCAATGTAACCTTATTTTGCACTCACCTTAAAAGCGCTGCTGCAATAATTGTCACCAGTGCAAACAAGCAAGACAGCAACACGATCAGAATCACATGAGTCAACTTAAGCGCACCTTCATTGTTATTTGGACAAATATATTCATCACAAATATCAACATCTCCTTTCGGCAAATGTTTCCACCTCCAATCTTCGAAATTATTACCTAATGGAGATGTTTTCCTCCCTTCCGGTACCAAAAACACTGGCCTCCAGACACCCATTTCACTATAGTTATCAGTTCTGTGGTACCAATCCAATATAACAAAATCAAACTCTTTGAACTTGTACGGTTCATTTTGTACAAACAAATTCAAACTTTCATTTAAATAATCAACGACGTATTGTTCAGAATTGTTTATGGATGTGGAGAAAATATCTGTTATGTTTAATGTCGAATCAAGGAAAGTAAATACTAGGATATTCTTTTGCAAGATTGGTGTGAATTCAGTTACGAATGTTTTATGTATCGTCACTAATGCATTGGAAGACAAAGGAACATTTACACTAGAGTTTATATTCGAGTTTTTACTAAGTTGGGTGTTGGAAGACAGGTCACTTTTGATATTTTTTGGTAGATAAGGAATGATTGAAGTTAAGTCTACGATGATTATGAATGTCCCGAAACGATCGACGATTTCCATGTTGTCGATTGTCGAGAGAATGGATTGTCCGAGCGTGTGCATTGGAGCTATGATGATTATTGCTGTTGAATAGAAGAAACAGAGTATGTATATTTGTATATTATATGCAAATAACAACATTTTTATCATTTCTTTTATTTCCTATGCTATGTTGCTTGTACAATAAACATGCATTTATGCTAACATTTTGAATATAGTTTTAGTAAGTCATATGTATATTATTTACATCAACGTAACAATCTAATAATGTTTGTAAACTTTTGTAGTTGAAATTCATTTGAGGATTATTAGGATGGAGCAAAAACAACTTTTTTTTTAAATTGAGAAAATTAATAAAACTAAAAGTAACCCGCGCCATAGATTCAAAAACTAAGATAATTACTAATTTTATAATATATCTTTTTGAATTGAGGTGTTGTGTTTAAACTTGGAAACAATAAATATTAAAAAATGACCTACTAAAATATATATAATCTTATACAAAAACAAAACTTTTTAAGGTATAATAAAAACGCTTTAGTATACTCAAAAGTAAAAAAAATCTATCTAATGTCGTAGATGCAACAATTGTAATGATATTTTAAAAATATTTTATCTCAAGGAATTTCACCAATGCATTTTGCATGCGTTTTAGTAAAATACTACAAAAGTAGATAGGTACTAATAAACAGTACAAACCTCTAGCTGGCGATGACGAGATATGCAGTAGTTGATGGAGTCTTTCGTGATTAGATGCACTATAATGAATTTTGATAAAAAGTTTGGCAATGACTCCTCTAGATCGCAGTGTTAGGTCAAGTCGATGAGCCAATGTTTCCCACCAGCCTGAATCTGAAACAATAGATAACTTAAATGTAATTGGAATATCCTCTATATGTAAGAATTAACAATTCTTATTAATTTTTTATTATTTTCTATATGACGACAAATCATAAATATAATATAATAAAACAAGGTCTGTAGTAAACGTTTTACCCCCAATAACTAAAAAAACTGGCCGGTTTGGGAAATTGTGCTCATGGAAACATGCCATAGATCAAGTCACGAACTTTATCATATATATGTGACACTAGTCTATTTACATTGGTTTTGTGAGAAGTCCTTTGGTTATAAATAGCAATATTTCGAAAATAAATAATTCTTTCAATCTTAAATAGCAAAATATTTAAATATAAATTCAAAATGAAATGTCTGAAAGATTATTCCGAAGTTTGTGCAATTTAAAGTTACAAAGTATTATGTCACTAAACAGGAGATGTTTCATTTATTCACCCGGTATATGTGCGAGAAACAACATTCGAAACAAACTATCGAGAATGTTGTTCATGAATAAGTAATATGCCGTTCTTCGGTGTAATCAATAGCTGAATAAACTATAAACTAAAAGACGCAATAGTTTTCAGGTTTGGGTAGTTCAAGTTTGGTTATTCATGAGAAAAGCTCTTAGTTTAATGGAAACTTCAGACATAGAAGTGAAAGCATTAAAAAATATGTTCGTTCAATCATACGATTAAAGTAAAAGTTAAGGAAAATTATATCTTATTATAACTCAAACCCTAGGACAAAGAATGTTCTCAGATGAAATTATCCGAAATATAACCCCCAAGGGGATAAAAGCATGTATATAGCTATTTATACATCCACATTAATATAATAAACGTGAAACTGTCTCTGTCTGTCTGTTACCTGTTCTCGGCTAAACTGCTGAACCGATCTTGATGAAATTTGACAGGGAGATAACTTGCATCGTGAGGAAGGATATAGGTTACTTCATACCCCGAAAGTTATTAGATAAAAAATGAGTGTGTGACATTTGTAAGCGCGAAGGTTATACTATTTCGGTATAGACATCTAGAGTATTCTAGAATCTAGATTCTAGACTAAACCTGTTTTATCAACTTGAGGTTAAAAAAATACAACTTCTGTCAATGAAACATTATATTTATTAATTGAATTGAAATCAGTCTTTATTCTACTTTACGTTGTAAAAACTTAAAATTATACATTACATAAATCTTCTTTTTTGTAAACAATATAAAAAACTGAACTTCGAGAATCGGATCTAACATTTATCAATCATAAAAATATAAAAAAACTCTCATAATAACAAAGTTTATAATTATACATAAAACTAAATAACATATTAATTATGAGATCAGATATCACATGCACTAACACTAAATCCAGTTCTCTCTTAGCCGGTGTACACTGTACACATTTTTCTAAACAAAAAATGCAGTGCTAATCTCTCTGCCCTGGTGTTGCTTTATTAAATTGTTTTTAAATTCTCTTCTATTTTTATTTTTATTCGATTCGCCTCGATCTACCCTATTCAATATAAGCACATTAAAAATCGATGCTACAATTGTCATGATTCGATATTAAATATGCAGTAAAATAGTTTATAATAGCCGGAAGTGAAAACTAACAATGAAAATATTTACATAATGCACTTGTACGAGTATATATTATATTATGGTATTTAAATTGTAACTACACCATACATATAAATGTTTCCGCTTCAGTACTATAGTGAATATTAATATTCTATTAAATTACAAACATACTGATAATTTATTCAATTAAATATAATTCAAACAATAATGTTGTATTCACGGAGGATGTTTAAATAATACTATAATACTATAAACTATAATTATTAAACCAACGGCGGATCGTACTTTCAAAATAAATTATTTAATATTTCTAAATGTTACACTATATAGTATATTCCAAACTATTTATGTATAAAACGTATTATGTGTATACCTACAACAAAAAGTATGTACTGTTATAAAACGTTACATGATAGTAATATAAAAACGTTAATCAGTAATACTTTTGATTATAAAAAATATATTGTATTAATAAATGTTATATTATATCTATACTTTTATAAAACAAAAATATCAAAAAAATGTACGTGTAATGGAATTTTATTATTAAAATATCTGAGAATAATACTGCACACAGTCTCATAAAAACCCTTCTTTCCTGCACTGCGGGGACTTGTAGAGCCTATTTATGCTACTATGCGGAATATTATGTCAAATTCGCATATCCCCAGAGCCGTACTTACACATTTTGAGATCCGAAGTACAAATAAAAATCTAAGCCAATTAATTTAAAACAGTTTTCTCATTTTAAAACGATTACAAAACTTCTCGTATCTTCGATATAACGAGGAAGCTATAATAAATACCAAATAATTGACTATTTCTCATCAAATATTTCCTATAGACCCTTATTTTTCATTTTCTCCATTTCATCATTTCTCTTCTTGAATCATCTTTACAATATATCTTTATTCGCAAATAGAGCAGCACAATATAAGACTACATACAGTACACAATATTAAAAGAAGGAAGCTGTAATAAATAAAAAGTGATGTAGAGATAACAATGTCGAATACTATTAGTGTACAAATCCTGCAATACATAAATTATACAGAATAAACATTACATGTACATATAACTAGATAAGCAAGAGAGTCTGACCTTCCTCCAACTCTCGTTTCTCTAACTCCCATACACATGTCCCTTTCTGCAACATGTAAACGTCAAGTCTTTGTACAGTCACGGTTCGAGATTATTTGTCAAGTTCGTTTCACATCGAGTCATCGTTCAAAATGAAATTGCAACTCATATATAATGTATATTGAACTGTCTGAATAAGGTTACGTATTGCTGAAAACCTAAGCTGAAGATTAGAATTATTGTGAAGATGGCTTCATTTGATATTTTTTATAACTAATATGCATTGAATCATGCATGTTATATCAATAATGAACCATGATACATAATAGAATATAAATCTATGTATAAAATAATAATTATCAATAAATCAGTATAAAATACATAAATAACCATACACATGATCCCATAGCAATTTTACCAAGTATACGTCTGTGGATATACATAATATATTATTTTACTTATATGTATAAGATAAAATAATGCAAAGAATATTTATATATTTTATGCTAGTTTGTCTCAATTTACGATAACTGTATGTAGATATAAAAATGTTTCGCTATTTTACTTTAAATAATGTTTTTCCCTATTTCGCCGTTTGAAATGATATTGTTGACCATAGTATTTTATTGGTTAATAGAAAAAATCTATAAAAAATAATTAGTTTAGAATTTTTTATAGTAAAAAATAACAGTATCATCACATGAATTGTTCAGATATTTTGAGATAATACTTTATATTTTTTATCAAGCTCCTTAATGGATTTATACCCCGCATACCAGGGTACCAAAAAAAGTTTCAAACTAATGTCCGGTATCAAAAAGGAGTTAGCAAATTTGCTAGTTGGCATGCACTCTCAAATGAGGTATCAAACTTATATGAAAGTTCTCTTGGAGTTTCATGAAGACTTTGACACGCTTCGCGCACGCATTATATGTAAACACCAACGGTATTAAAACAGTGTTGATATTATGAAAATTATTGTGTACAGTAAGAGTTACCAACTGTGTTACAATAGATAATATCACAAAATTAATACCTCATTTGGGAGTGCTTGCTAGCTAGCAAATTTTGCTAGCTTCTATATGATACTTTTTCTCTCTTTTCTATATGTATGTTGGAAGGTCATATTTTTACATGTTTAGTTGAAATATAGTTCCGGCGTTAAAATAAGATTAATGTGATTCTAGTCGTAGACCTACAAAACCATAAAAATGAAGATAAGGTGAAATATAAGTAAAATACCATTTACTATATCTTCTATATGGGATGTTTTTATATTATTATAAACATATTTTTAACCAAAAAAAAAAATAAGTTCAACCATATCTCCAGTGAGATGCAAAAAATACAATATTTTATAACAATGTTGTAACTATCGATTGCAAATTTTATGTGAGAACCATTTACATACGTAATGTTAAAGATCGACCTATCTTTGATCTTAAATGCACAGATACTTACACACACAATGCCTCCCTTTATCAGTCTTTTCAGGACAATCTGTATTGAACGGCAATAACTACAGCTTATGTACATCATACTTGCACACATACAAAATCACTTATGATAACAATTTGATACTGACCCGATTTAAATAAATTCAGTACTGCGCATACACAGAAAAAAACTGTATTGGACCAAGAAAACCTTGTTTTGTATATAACGAAAACAATATTTTCTTAATATAAGAAACATACTCTTAATCCAACTACGTTATTCCTTCGTTCAAGAATACTATAGTTGGTTTAAGACATTATTGCTTATCTTAAGAAAATATTGTTTTCGTATTACAGGGTGGGGCATTTAAAGTGTTACAGATTTTTATCTCAGAGCCACCGCATATTTGAAAAAAATGTTCAAGTCAAAAAATGTATGGTTGTGAGGGGGTAATCGAATAGTAATATTTATTTATTATTTTATGTGGCTTTCAAGGATATTTGAAGGTCAACATCATTTTTTTTAAATAGGAACCTATAGTTTTTATTTAATAATCTTATTCTACGTGAACAAACACGAATATTTAATTGAAAAATTTTTTTTGGACAACCTAATATTTCCAAGATATCTAACAAAATAAATTCGAGATTTTAGACTTTCAAGAATTTTTTACTCAGAATTCATAAATTTGAGAAAAAAAATAAAAATAAAAAAACTGTTTATTTTGGTCTAATAAATCTTGGAAAATTGTTTTAAAAATATTAAAGCTGTTTCTATTTATTTTATTTTAGCAAAAAAAAAAAAAAAAATACGAAATGTTAAAAAAATTCTATAAAAATTCTTCAAGTTTTATTAGAATGAAATAAACATTTTTTTATTTCTACTTTTTTTCTAAAGTTTATGGATTCTAAGTAAAAAATTCTTGAAAGTCCAAAATCTCGAATTTATTTTGTTAGATATCTTGAAAATCTTAGGTTTCCCAAAAGAAAATTTGCAATGAAATATTCGTGTTTGTTCACGTAGAATAAGATTATTAAATAAAAACCATAGGTTCCTATTTAAAAAAATGATGTTGACCTTCAAATATCCTTGAAGGCCACACTAAAATAATAAATAAATATTACTATTCGATTACCCCCTCACAACCATACATTTTTTGACTTGAACATTTTTTTCAAATATGCGGTGGCTCTGAGATAAAAATCTGTAACATTTTAAATGCCCCACCCTGTATACAAAACAAGGTTTATTTGGTTTGAGAAATCCTTTCTACCAGTGTATAAGTAATTTTAATACATACACGTATAAGTTCGTTTCTATTTGATAAATAATAGTATTGCTTTAGCCCAATAGGTCCATTCTAATGAAAATTTTAAAAAGATCTACAATTTTTTTTTAATTTCGGGATTTTTTCAGGATTTAAGCAACCAAATTCCCTATTTTTCAGTAAGAGGCCATCCTGACTAAATCTAATCTCGTTTCGTTTGTTGTAAAGCTCTTAAGAAGACATAGAGTACACTTTATAATAGTAAAGAACTATTCACATTCTCAGCATGCTCGTAAAGTATTGATGCAGATAAACATTTTATTGAAACACGAGTCAAATAAATTTATTTACTTAGGTTGTTTCCAATACTATATACATTCCATTTGATAGTTTTCTTCTAACGTAAACAACAAATAAAGGTTAAACACACAATACAAATACATACATATACATTTCATACTCTATTAACTTAATTAATAAACGTTCAAACAGCTGTTTCGGATGTTATTAATTTAATTGAATGATTTTGATTATTATTGTATTATCGAAGAAAGCGCATTTAAACATTGATTTCAAACTGTCTTAGGGTAGGCGCACAGACTTTTGATCGGCTGATTGTTTAATCGGTCTTTTAATTACCATGGAGATTATTGGAGATATAGGTATATGAGTGCGCACAAAACCGATTTTTAATAGGTCCATACTTAGAGCATATACTACTGGAGCCAGCCTTGCCGCTCGGCCGTACAAAACAAGCGTGCAAGAGAGATAGCGTAAGAGATAGCATGATTTTGATTATTATTGCATTATCGAAGAGAGCGCATTTAATCATTGATTTCAAGCTGCCTAAAGATAGGCGCACACTACAGACTTTTGATCGGCCGATTGTTTAATCGGTCTTTTAATTACCATGGAGATTATTGGAGATATAGGTATATGAGTGCGCACAAAACCGATTTTTAATAGGTCCATACTTAGAGCATATACTACTGGAGCCAGCCTTGCCGCTCGGCCGTACAAAACAAGCGTGCAAGAGAGATAGCGTAAGAGATAGCATGATTTTGATTATTATTGCATTATCGAAGAGAGCGCATTTAATCATTGATTTCAAGCTGCCTAAAGATAGGCGCACACTACAGACTTTTGATCGGCCGATTGTTTAATCGGTCTTTTAATTACCATGGAGATTATTGGAGATATAGGTATATGAGTGCGCACAAAACCGATTTTTAATAGGTCCATACTTAGAGCATATACTACTGGAGCCAGCCTTGCCGCTCGGCCGTACAAAACAAGCGTGCAAGAGAGATAGCGTAAGAGATAGCATGATTTTGATTATTATTGCATTATCGAAGAGAGCGCATTTAATCATTGATTTCAAGCTGCCTAAAGATAGGCGCACACTACAGACTTTTGATCGGCCGATTGTTTAATCGGTCTTTTAATTACCATGGAGATTATTGGAGATATAGGTATATGAGTGCGCACAAAACCGATTTTTAATAGGTCCATACTTAGAGCATATACTACTGGAGCCAGCCTTGCCGCTCGGCCGTACAAAACAAGCGTGCAAGAGAGATAGCGTAAGAGATAGCATGATTTTGATTATTATTGCATTATCGAAGAGAGCGCATTTAATCATTGATTTCAAGCTGCCTAAAGATAGGCGCACACTACAGACTTTTGATCGGCCGATTGTTTAATCGGTCTTTTAATTACCATGGAGATTATTGGAGATATAGGTATATGAGTGCGCACAAAACCGATTTTTAATAGGTCCATACTTAGAGCATATACTACTGGAGCCAGCCTTGCCGCTCGGCCGTACAAAACAAGCGTGCAAGAGAGATAGCGTAAGAGTTTCTCTCTCGTTCCGCGTGCTTATTGGTCGGCAGAGAAGGGCAAGTGGTTCCCGCTATTACCGGTACAAATCAGCACGCGGAGCAAGAGAGAAAGGATGTAGTACTCTTACGCTATTTCTCTCGCACGCTTGTTCGCACGTCCGAGCGGCAAGGCTGACTCTAGTAGTATATGCTCTAAGGGTCCATATATCTTCATGTTAATTGCAAAACCGATTAAACTATCGTCCGACTAAAAGTCTGTAGTGTGCGCCTACCCTAAAGAGACCGATTTCATAAATAACCCTCCAGTATAGTTGAAAAAATATTTTAAATTTTACACGATTTATATTGTAGATACATAATATAAATTATCACATAGACATTTTGGCTTCTGAATGATTCATGTAAGTATTTTGTAGGTCATCACTGCATCTATATAATTCATGCTGATGCTATGCTATCCAAATTATTTATTACATATACGTACGTACGCATTAATGATAAAGTTTATGACGCCTTTTCTTGGGGCTAATCTTTAAAAACATCCGTTTTTGTAGCATTTCGAACTAAATATATCTTTTGATCGGAATATTTTTTATTATTTTTATTTTATCGATTTTATTTAATTTTTCGTAGTTTCTGATAGGGATTATGTGGTTTCGGAATTTTTATTATACATATGTATTTATTATTACCTAAATATATCAGGGGTTCTTAAAATTTGGTAAACAACGGACTGCGTTAGCAATAATTTTTTATAGGGAATTTATTAGTTCCGCGGACTCCAGTTTAAGAAACGCTGATATACTTATACCAATATTGTATCAAAAAAAAATATTAGATGAAATAAAGATAAAAAAATCCATTAATGTTTTTCTTAAAAATTAATATTTTTATGCTTCTTTTTTAAATTTTTTTAACATAAAAATCGATTTGTTTAGCAAGAAATACATTTTCTTAGAATATATTTAGATATACAAAATACATATATCTAAAATTCGATTTATACGAGTATGTACCAAAATGATTTAAAATTAAATAGTATAAAATGTTTTTATCTATAATTAATTAATTTTTCATAGAAACGAAATCCGTATTGGCCTTAAAAATTGTAAAAACTAAAACTGAATTTTGTTTAAAATTATTTCTTGGCGATTTTTTTTAATTAATGATTTAATAAATCACCACTAATTACTTTTTATCAAAAAAACTCAAACGTTACTTTTTTTTTCTTACTGGATAGTGCGAAACAAAATTATTTAAGGCGCTAACTAAAAGAAACCTCACATCACATAATACAATCTCGCTGCTATTGTTCAGAACAAATGAGCTATTAGCAACAAACTTTCAGAGCACTCTAGACAAGTTGCAGCTTATTAAATATTTGTGGGCTATGTTGAAACAGTGGTTTATCTCCCAAAAGAACCGACGCAAATATTTGACAAAACAGACGACTCTTTTCAATCAAAATCTTGTTTAAAACAACAAAGAAAACCCAAATTGTTATTGAAAGTAGGTATGTACGGTAGGTATAATACAAAAATTTTATTACTTAATAAATATAAGGTATTTTGAATTTCGAGGAAAAAATATACATCTATACATAAAGCTGTTTATATACTACCTTTTTACACAAACAAATATTTTGTTTTCAAAAGAAAATTTAAACAAACATACTTCACAGTGTATTCAATTCCCTCAAAATTCAATTTTATCAATTTATATACGACTGGACTTATGTAAAGGTTCTCTCTTTGCAATAATATATACCTACATTTGACTCTATATTAATCATAGAGATGTAATATAACTAGAGAGGTAACTCAATGTTATGACTATGTCAGTAGAGATAGCTTATACTCGGGTACTACGCTTTCTTGTCTAACGAGCTCTGATTGGCTGACAGTGTGAACTACACTAAAAATCTTCTTGCTAAAAACATTGAAATTATGGTAACCATGGAAACAACTGAAACATGTTTAGGCTAGAGAATACTGGAAGCAAAGCGGTACGTCGATAACTATCTTTATCAGCGCAAGCTTGCCCATTAGAGTTATCTCTCCAGTTAAATTACATCCCTATGATATTAATTAACTAGACTTATATAGTTTAGTTCCCTTTTTTAGATTTTTAATCTATATCTATAAAAGAGTTTGTCTTTAACCATTCACTCACTCACTCACTCACTCACTCATATATCAACGTACAGCCCAAACCCCTGGACCTAGAAACGTGAAATTTCGTAGGTGCCTTCCTTTTATGATGTAAGCACCCACTAAGAAAGGATTTTTCGAAATTCAACCCCTACGGGGTTAAAACAGGGTGTCAAAGTTTATATAAAAAAATATTTTTTTTTGTTCGAATTTAATTGAAACTTATCGAACATACTCTAAAATACATATAATGTGAAACGATTATTTCAGCATTCCCCAAAATTTAACCCCTAAGGTGCTAGGGGGGTGGAAAAATTTGTAAAATATTTTTTTTTTGTATTCACCGAATGAAACATGGCACAAGTAGGTACTCTACAAGAGAAATATCAGTTACGAAAATTCAACTTCTGTGGGAATAATAATAATAACTGTTCATGATATTAAAATAAATTCGGACAAATTAATATTCAATTCAAAATGAAAGTTCGACGGGGACTAGGATGGATTTAATCTGCAATAAAAGAATTTTATATTCAACCCCTAATGGCGAGAGTAGACGGGGATTAGTTTTTAAAAAAAATTTTAACTAAGATCCTGGATATTTACGTTTTTTTATAAGCAATGAATAAAAATCAATATAAAAAAATGTAAAATGTCATCCACTATTACTTATAGAGGATTCTAATTAGTTTCAAAGTTTACGCGAGCGAAGCCGCGGGAATCCGCTAGTAAAATATATAGTATAGCCGAAGAAGTAATTCTTAAGTAAAATTACAATTTCATCTTGTAAATGAATAAAGTACAAGAAAAATAAGCAGTAGTAATTGTTGCTCATATTTCAAAAAACTAAATCAAATACTCAAAATTTGAAATGGCTAGATAACAATGCTAAAATTAAATCTATTCATTTTTTTATATATTTTCTTATTTAATATTATTTAACTTCTTATTAATCTCTGTTTTATTCTATAAAGTACTTTACTTTAGCTATTAAACAATAATAAATTTAACAGATCATACATCCTGAAACAACTACAATCAACAAACTAAAATAGTAATATTATGCAAAGATGTGCCTGAAGTTGATTTACTTGTAGAGTATTATTATCAGGTCTATGGCCAGTGGCTTTACCACCATCTGGACATGTCTAAAGAGCCCGAAGGGATCCACCCGAACACACAATCGTTGTTTAACCAACCGAGAGCTCATTGTCAGTAGTACGATTGGGACTAGGTGGTCGGATCTTGATACATATAATAATACGGTTTTACCACACAGTGAATACATTTTCAATGTATCAAAAAAATATAAAGCAATGTCATGTCGTTGATCAGAGGTCATAGATTTATTTATTAACATCGTTAATTTGGATAATATTTCATCAGAATAAATATTGGATTTAAATATTTTAATAAAAAGAGGACAATATTAAGTAGTACACATAGCTTTTAACATGCATTTTATAATTTGAATTGATATTAAGTTTATTTTCCATTATAACTCATATATGATTATAGGTTAAATCAAGTAAACTTAGATAGAGCGCATGGGGTTCAATGTGTAGACAAATTCTCTTATTGTGATTTGAAAGCTTTATAAAGTTTCGACGTAGAACTACATATGTACGTCTTCCCAGTCTGTATTACGGCGTTACTTCGTGAGCATGAATGAAGAGATTTTATGTATGTAACACTTTGAAAGCTTATATCTCCGGAACTAATAATCGTATAGCAATAAATAAACCGTTAATTAATAGCAGATATACTACGTTCGATAAAAATATGAGCCTCCACCCCCAAACCTGAAATACTAGTAGATAAAAAGGTTAAGTTAATTTTTATAGAATTTTGTACATCGTTAATATTACATATTATCTCTAATAAAAAAGTAACATTCTGTATTATTAATTGCACCTAAGTTGTTATAAATAAATATAGTACCCTTTTGTCTCTTTTTAAAATTTTCTCGACGATTTTTTGTATGGTATTTTTAACTCCTGAAAAATTGTCAATAAAAAAATGTTTTCTGTCTTGAGGCTTCCGCGGTAATGTATATATGGTTCTTGGCTTCTTAGTGTAAGCTGCGTCAATTTGATCGTGTCATGGGTCAACTGCAATGTGTGACGAAATGTTGGCTGATAACATAGCCAAATTGACACGGTTTACACCCAGAAGGCAAGATCCAAAATGTTTTCTAGTTTGATTATTTTGTGGAATAATTGATTTTGTAATTTTAAATTCTAATGTATTTAATGGTGGAATTTTAGATTAGTTCATAAACTCACTTTTTTAGTTTTGTTTGTTGCTAATAGATTATTTGGGTGTTGTGCGCGAATGTGATTTATATCTGTGATCGAACGGTACTCAAACAGTGGAATATATGCGATATGCGACCGCCAAAACATTGTTATATTGTTATACGTATAAATAATTGTATAATATTATATTACATTAATAAACAAACTGTGTTTATCAACATACGAGTATAGAAAAAGCTTGAGGAACATAATAAATTCGTAAAAGAAATAATACAAATAAATTTTTTTTGTTATCGAATTACTGCTGACTCATTGTTTTTAAATTTCTAAAAATACCCAATGTATCCAATATCTCAATACTTTGACTGTGAAAAATTAAGAATAATTAACTTAATTACAAAATGAAATAAAAATCCAGAGATGACGGTAGAAAGAGCTAATAAGTATAATTGACAAATAATTTCTAATTACAAATGAATCTGCGTATAGTATATATATACATTAATAAAGTACCGAAATTTGATTGCGAAGCCGGTAACCAACAGTAATTGACCTTAATTAAAAATGTAGTTTATCTCGTTACGCAGATCGGGTATCTCATTATACGTTAAATTGAATCCAATCAAATTAGTGAGATTCGGATTGCCCATGACAATTCTAACTTACCTACTGTCAGAGTTTTAACCGCAACAATAAATGTTTTCAAAACTTTTCACTGATTTACCGTATTCATTTATATCGATCGATATTGAAAACCCGATTTTTATTTTAAAGCGGGGAGGGGGTGATTTTTATACCCTTTTTCGCATTGGATTTGGTATTACAAATTATTATTCTTATGTCCGGTATTATAAAGGACCTAGCAAATTTGCAAGCTAGCAAGCACTCTCAAATGAGGTATCAAACTTATATGACAGTTCTCTTTTTAACAGATAGTTGCAGACGCAGTAAGTTGGTTTTTACCATTTTTTACGCAAGGTTAGTAAATACACTTTAGTAAATATACTTTACATACCTTTTTTTACTTCCTACGTATGAAACTATCTGTCAAAAACTACAAGAGAGTGTCATATAAGTTTGATACCCCATTTGAGAGTGCTTGCAAGCTTGCAAATTTGCTAGGTCGTTTATAATACCGGTCATTATTATTATTATTGCCTATTAACCTTCCTATACCCGCGTCAAATAGAATAACCAAAAATTCTAGAGCCTATTTTTTATATTTTTTTTTATTATAGCCTAGTAAAATTATTTTTTAATAGTGGTAAAGTATGTGTAGAAATAAATAAACCAAAGTTATAGAAAATATTTCATTTAGTTAGAGACTAATAGTCTTTTATTACAGCCTCTGAAAAAATGTTTATTTTTTTCAGGGGTTGAGATCTGAAGATTAAATCTTCCTTTACTTTAAATCTGAGAGCGAGCGTTTTCATTATCGACGAGCATAGTTTCGATGACGATGAGAACATGCATCGTTCTAGCAAGGATTGAATCGTAGTAAAATTCTAATGTACTATACTCGACCGAATGAACTCAGGAGCGAAACCTAAACCAGTCTATGAGGATTAAATCCTCGAGCGATTCAGCCAGAAGAAATCTTTACTGAATCGCTCCTTGAGTTAAACCTTGGAGTGAGTTTGCACTATAGTTTAACTCATAAGTAAAACCTTGAGAGTTTATATTTTGTATATATTGTTTTCAATTATATTATTTTTATTTTTTATGCGTATATTATTATAAAAAAACTTTTTGAAAACGGTATTGAATTACTTTTATATTACTATCACATTTTACTTGTTTATAACCGTATCTATGAAATAGATTAAGTAGATAAAGATAAGAAATATAAGCTTAAATTATGAAATAAAAACACTGGTGTTTTAAATTTTAATTTATAATTAAATTAAACAAAATTTAGTTTGACCTTAATATTAATAAAAAAATATTTTATAAATAAATAAAATATAAATATTTATGTAGATATATTATTCTGTTCTCTACATATATTATAATTTTTCAACTTTTTGATTTCGTTGAACTACTAATTACTAATAAATTTTGCACATTCGAAGAGCGGGTTCTTATAAGGAGTAAAAGTATATAAATCATCGATGTTTAACTCTCTAAAGATTTAATCTTTTAGCGATTCATTCAAATAAAACTCTGTTGGTAATGAATACTGAGCAAGAGCCGCATACAGTGCGATCGCAGGTAGACGGTTGGTACGTAGAGTAAATCCATAGAGGAGCAAAACTAAAAGGTTCCTACTAAGGATTTAATCCTCGAAAGATTAAATCGTTGAAGAGCACAAATATATTTACTCTCCTATCTTCTGCTCTTACAGGTATCGATACTCGTTTCGATCGTGAGTTATTCGAGAGTTAAACTAACTCGAAGATTTAATCGTAACCCCTGATTTTTTTAACGAGCTACGAAAACTTGAACAAAAATATTTTTTTTAAACAAAAACTAAAAATATCTGTAAAAACTTTAAGATAACAACATGAGGAATAAATTATTATAAACTAATTCTCAACCAATGTCTCACCATAGCAGTCGGAGCATACTCAAAAGTGTAACACCTATACCCGCGTCGGTACTGGTACATGTCCTTTTCACACGAATGCTCGCGCTGCACTAAATTGAAGATCGCGACGAATCATGAAGCTACCAGTAAGTTCATTGTCTTAGTATTCTCCGCGTTATTAAAAAAAATGTAATCTATCAGATTAATGCGCGGGTATAGGAAGGTTAAATATTGTTTTCACATATCAATAACTATTTACGCGAATATATAATATTTCCGACTTTTTCCTATAATAGGCAAACTATTTAATATAATTTGTTGTTCAATTTTTCTTACATTAAATTAAATCATCATAATCGAACAAACTGAAAAACAATCAGTACAAAACATTAGTACACGAAGCTCAACTCGCAATTAATTTTTTTTATAAAAATCTTATTTCCTGAAAATATAGCATATCCAAAAAAATGTTATTATTTAATGTTTGTATGGATGCCTTTTTTAACACATTCCGATAAATCCAAGTTTATACAATAAATATTGCACTGGAAGTTGGTGATGTTTTGTTATTGTATGTATTTGTGTTGAATATTTCAGGCCGAGAACACACGCTATATCGTTTGCGCTTCACCTGAGATAAAAGTCCGTACATAACCTACCTCAGAATGATTTACACCGGCCGTATAAATACTGCGCCAATGTTTGGCTGGTTTTAAAACAATGGTATCATTGAGTAATCTGATACCGTATCTACAAAGGGTTTAACAAGGAATTTAACTCAAAAAACATCTATTCTATTTAGGTGCGTTCACTGTTTATTACAAAAAATCCGCGTTTATATCTATCTTGATTTTTAAATTAGATGTGTTTAATAGTCTGTGCCTTATTTAAAATTTATTTAAAAAAATAGTTTTATTAACTAAAGGAAACCATACTTTTTGTACGTTAAATAGGTCCAACTCGATTATCTTTAAATTTTGTAAATAATTAGACATATATTAGTACCTATATCAATCACATATTTTTAAAAACCACTTTTGCAAGCTGTTAAAGGGAATTATTTTTGAAAATATTGTGAAACGCGTTTTCTACTCTCTAATATACTTTACCGATCAAAAGTTTGGAAGCAGATATATTTTTTTGTGTATCAAAACTTTATTATTAGTGAGTTCGAAGAGATCGTTTTGAGAGTTCCATATAAAAAATATGGAACCCTTATAGGATCTATTTGTTGTCTGTCTCTGTCTGTCCGTTAAAATCCTTTTTCTCAGGAATGACTAGAGGTATCAAGTTGAAATTAATATCAAATACTACAGCCTCATAGACCTGTAAAAATAAAAAGATATGGTTTTCCAAAGCGTATTTCGATACTGACAGGATGACTCACAGTAACATATAAGGTTACTTTTAATATTTTCCCTAGATTGGTGGTAATTAGCGTTTTCCCAATAATATTGATATAAAGTGTAACACTTAAATAAATAATACAACAAATATTATACTATCAAAGTAAACAATCATCAAATGTCATATTCTCATTTGCATATCCTAAACATTTGCCGATTTAACCCAATGCAACCCACTGAAACCGCGCCAGTGACACGCTCGTTAATGGACCGTGAGATACTTTGTTTCAGAAACCACTCAATCAATCAACGTTAATTTTCAGTTCAGCGTTCTCTTTGACATTCTTGTTGGAAAATCGGGTTATTCTGGATAATGCTCTACGTGGAAAAAAACCTAAACAAGCCAATCTACACAAGAGAAATATCGATTTTCATTGAATTTTTTTATTAGAACCTAAAACAACAAACTTTTCTGTAATTTCGACGTCCGATAATATGTATTTGATTATTTGAAGTTGTTTTTGGAAAACACGTTATATTTTGTACAGTTACTAACAAAAGTTGGTAAGTCTGTGCCATCTTATAATATTTTTTACATAGAATTTATTTGCACCAGTGAATCAACAAGAAATTTCTAACTTAATATTTTAATAAATAAATATACAAAAGACTTTACATCGTCTTTGATTACATTTCTTATATAAATTTAATACAAGTTTAATATATATTTTGATAAGAATTTTTTATACCTGTAACACTTGCTGAAGGTCAAATAGCTTTATTAGTAAACTTTCAGCTATAAAGGGCTTCAGTAGATTGTCAATGCTGCAGAAAATGGTAAACGGCTTACAATTAGCTTTGGTGTTAGTAGAACATTACCTAGCAATGAAAATTGATTACGACGCGACGAAGTAATTAGTAAATAGTTCGCCACATGTAAAATTAGTAAGTGAATATTTCAACAAAAGAATGTATTTAATATTTGTTGATATCGTGGATTCTGGCGCGTTTATAATATAATTAAAAAAACTGTTATTGTGTGACAAAACGTTGTTCGATAACACGACCAAATCGATGCGGTTTACACCCAGAAACCACAATCCAAAAATTAAACTATAGTTAATAAATTATTGGTTTTGTATTTTAGCGTAAAATACAAAAGAACAAAATTATCTTTAAAGAATATAACAAATGCACCAAAAAATTCGTACGAGAAAAATCTAACCTTATTAATGCGGAGACCTGACATAGCATACTCAAAGATCTTGTTTTGCCGTAGATGTAGATACCTATACCTACTAATTTATTAACATTCCGATGGCACCAACTGAAAAAGTGTTAACATTATAGCTTCATGCCCACAAAAACTTTTAATCAGAGGTTTCAGAACTATGCAACGAACATAAATTTCAAGCCATTAACATAATATTAGTACGAGGTCCTTTCGGTGGCCCTAAGTCCTCACATTAAGTAAATTGAGTTAGTAACAAATTGAGAATCCATATTTCAATATCTAAATCTTACATAAGTATCGCTGCTCTCCAATATTTTGTAAAGCGATTATTTCGCTATTACATTTATAAAGAAACGTAAGACAAAAAACCTATTTTCAATATTTATGACAAAAATAAAACAACAATTATGATTATGTATCTGATTTTAAAATGATTGTTAAAAACAATTGCGATTTCTTCGTAATTTGTTTTACGTGGTTACCAACTTTTGGCAATAGCTCCACGTTTCATGCATGCTATGAATATATATAGATTGTCTCACTTATTTGTTTTGTCGAGTTGGGTGTTTCTGAACAAAACTCATCTAATAATATTTTCAATTGGTGTAAATGCATTGGGGGATGTTCCAAATATTACGTTACAGCAATTTTATTAAACATAGTGGTTTCAATAAAATTTTTATATGTATGTATGTGACAAACATATCCCAAATGTTTCATTTAACGCTATGGGAATTTGTACAAGCCATAATTGAACACATTTATTCATGTTAAAATGGACGAAAGGTAAGATAATAAAGAAAAAGAGAATTAAAAATATATCAACGTTATATGATTATATATTATTGTCTAATTTTTACTAACTGTATTTTGAGTGAGTAAATTATCTTGGAAAATGAAAAATTTCTCACAATAACTAAACTTTTTGATTTATTAAAAAAATTTCTGTCAAATCGATATTTTACAAAATATAAAATCTTTAAAACTGCGGAGAAAAAGACATTTTTGCGATGTTTCTAGTCTAAGGGAAAACATAAGATAGAGTGAGAAACACGTTCAAATATGCCATAGCTCACTTAGTAACTCATAAGAAGAACTAAAATTAGGACTTGTAACTTGGAAACAATAAGTGATATAAAAATTCTAAATAAACCAATCAATCTACACAAAAAGTGCTTTTAAAAAACTGTAAACAAAAGTACCTATCTACTTTAGCAAAAAAGTTATAGGCATTTAAAGAAATTCAAAATTTTCATTTTTTTTTGGTATATCGCCTAAACCGCATAGAATTATTAATATTTTTTGGTGCAGTAATATTCACATCATCCTTATAAATAATTCATCTCTTTCAAATCTGCATCTCTTAATGGGCTCTCACACCGGAGCAATATAGCAATATAGCAACTAGCAACTTATAACTAGCGATATTATTGCTATCTGCCAATATACATTGAATCGGACATATTGTCTCACACCAAAGCAATATAATATCGCTATATTGCTAGTTACTTTATTGCTGTGTTGCTATATTGCTATATTGCTCCGGTGTGAGAGCCCACTTATAAATACTGAGATCCCCATGCTGCAAAGTTATCTGGAACACCTGGTATATTTCATTTTTTAACTACATATAAATGATGGCGTGTTAATTAATAAATAGCTATTCAAAATCTGCTTGCTATATTGAATAACATTAGTAACTGTTAATATCGAATAAAAGCATTTTACCAAATTGTCAAATAGTTACAATTGCATAAATGTACCGGTGTGTCGACACATTTACATAGAAACAATCAAATTATCTATGAACACTAAAGAACGTAATTTGTTAAAAGCTTCGATTTGTTGTTAATTCGAACATTACAGTTCACACAATGCCAGCGATGACACATAATGTAGGTAGATACATGAAATAGAGAGCACATTTAAATGTGCACGTTTCACACATTAATTACTTATAGACAGGGACTTGAATCTGAATTTATTTATCGTTCGGGTTTGATATCTAAATTTTGGTTTGGTTTCTGATCCAGGTTCAGTAATAACGTCATTATTTTATTTGTATCTAACAGTCCAGTCAATAGGTACCTTTAAAATGCAAAAATATACTTAGTTAATTTTTTAAATGCCTTCTCAGTATTCTGCTAATTTGGAGGAATCGGAAGGGGTGTACGTTAGCCGCTATGTTCGCGAAAAACTTAGACGTAAATACCTCGCGAACTGTTGATACTACGACAAAAATGGAAATTACATTTTTTGTTCAGCCTTAAATTCTCTATAAATTATTTAACAGGCTTATTTTATTAAAACTGACCGTTTACGAGTTATTAATTATGTTAACTATATATAGTGACTGTACTTTAGAATTCCAAACCACTTTGAGCGTCAAAGATTGCAAAAAAAACTATTTCAAAATATCTCGTGTATTATGCGGTGTTTACACCGCGAAAACAAAACAGAAACACGGTGTTTTTATGACAAAAAAGCAATAAACCCTATACAGACACGATGTTTCTGTTTTGTTTTTACACCGCATTATACTTTAATTAATATTTTGGGTTTTAATTATGGTTATAATGTTCTGACTTCTGAACAGCTCAGACACATTAATGTAATGTACGTACATATACTACATACATATATCTTTTTAGTAAAGTCATTCCGAATTGTGTCAGCAGCGCTGAAGCAACGATTTCGACGAGTTTATAAAAGAAATTGCGTTTGTTGATAATTTATTCGGAAAGTTTTCTCGCCGGAGACTTTTGTTTAATAACAGTGGAGATATGAATTTCTCTTCTGCGATTGTGTTCTTTTTAATGTTGCCACCCGTGTGTATTTTCAGCGTTTTACTTTTTCTTTTGTTTCTTGCTCCGCCGATTGCGGATATTTTTTTAACGATTTATCTACATTTATGTGGTTGATAATTATTTTTTTATGTGTTAGTATAAATGTGTGATTTTAAAAATTGTTTTATAAATAGAAATTACACTAAATTCGAATTTAATCTTCTGAAATGTAATTAAAAGACGCGAATAACTATTTTTAATATTGAATAAAATTTAAATGAATGTCAACATACAAAACCCGTAAGGGGAATAACATAATAAATAATAAGATTTACAAGTATATAGTAAGTGGATACATTTATTTAAAGTCCTTATTTCGCAATTAGCGCTTTATTGTGAAAAAGATCAATTTTCATAACTTTTTTGATGTTTACTTCTATATTATTACATATACAAATATACATAATATGTAAATAATCTCGCAATCTACAAAGGTTCATGTAAAAGAGGCACTGAGTGACTGACTCATCAACGCCCATACCGAACCCATTTTCCATGAATGTGGAGAAAAGGTTGTATGACTTTTATTTTATTTTTATCTACATAAATGTTTATATAATAAAAATAATAATAAAGATGAATATCAGGCAAAATATATCGTGATTTTTTAAGTTAAGTCCTAATAAGGACAAAAATTGTTCCAGATTAACAATATACACAAATAGTATCAGATTTTATAAATTATTTTAATGTTCATAAAAATGAAAACATCACAGATAGGGTCGTTAGTATTTTATATAGATTAATATCTATCAAAGCTTCAACGATAATATCAAAAACATTAATCCCGTAGTGACAGAAATAAATTTTACCACAAATTAAAACGTTCATTTATATACAAGCCGGATACTACTCCGTCAAAGCTGCAGGTGGGGAGGGGGAACAAAACTTGTCACGTATCTACGAGGTACGTGCCAGTTGTTTTTCACAAGGAAAACAATTGTTTAGCTAACGACATACCATCAAATTCGGGTTTCATATATAGGTTATTAAATTATATTTCATTAACAACATTATTTTAATTGTTTCAGATTTATGTTTCAAAATCATGATTGGAGTTATACCTAATTGAATCAAAATGTAAAACATTTGTATATTAAGGCAAATTAATAGATAAATAAATTTAACAATAAAATAAAAAAATGTATTTTAAATCAATTTTATGCAATATTAGCTGTAACCGCGGCTTCTCTCGCTTGGACTACGGAACTATTGTTTAGGAATTAAGAAATATGACATATTTTAGATCTTACTATTTTACAAAATTCTTTATTGCATTAGATTGTTTAATATTTAACGGTTAAGGCAGCGAACTGCTAAAGTACGGGCTGGTGGCAAATTTTTTTCCGACTTGATTTATTATTACCTTCACTGCTTATTCCTTATGTTACCTAACGTAACAAAATATATACTAAAACCTGGGCAGAGAACATATTTATGAATTTTAAAAAATACACGTAAATCGGATAAGTGATTCTCGAGTGACAAGCACACTAACAGGCAGAGAGGCGTTGCGTTTTCTATATATTATAGACAGTGGCGTAGATAGGGGGGGGGATTAAGGGGATCAATCCCCCCCCATGAGTCCAATTTTTATACTTTTCACCATATAAAAGATGATTTAATACTGACATATCCCCCCCATGAGACTGATACAAGGAGTTCTGCGTTACAAAAAATTAAAATGATCGACAAAAAAAAAGTTTCAAAATTGCCAATGACTAAAAAAAAGGTCTTCAAAATTGGCAACGACTACAAAAAAAAATATTTTTCAAAATTTGAATATCTAGAAAAAAAATTCAAAAAGATCTTCAGTCGAAATCCCCCCCCCCCCCCCCCCATCGCAAAAAGCTATCTACGCCACTGATTATAGATACAGATTATTCCATATAGTTTCACATTCCTGACTCCTGACAATGAGCGTACTACAATAATTGTAAAAATACTATGGCTAGGCCATAAAATGCACACCCCTTAAACATAAAAAAATGTATTAACTTATAATATCAAATACCTGTAAATACGGTACAGGTACAATATAATTGGTGAAACTTAAAAGGATGTTTGAAAAAAAGATTGGAGGTAATTAATATTATATAAATATATAATATGAAGTTTATCACTCATTAAGATTTTTTAGAAAATCAACAATGAATCTTGATATCAATCGATTATTACCTTTTTTTATTTAAATTTAGGATGTATTGTAATAAAACAACAATCATTTTAATTTACAATTTTTATATAACATATTTTTTTTTGTAAAATGTATAAAGTAAATAAATTAATTAATATCTAATAATAATTAAAAAGATAAATACATCCACATATTGCAGCGATAACAGCTGTGTTCACCTGATGTCTAGCATTTAAAATGAAACAACAATGTAACGTTTATAGGTTATATGACGTATATTATATATTTGTTTTAAATATGCAAACTTACCAGATTTTATCTTGATTAAAAAGATTGATTGGCTTTGAATAAAATAATTAAAATACAGCACGTATTTATATATTAATATACGTGTATTTATATATTAATTAACACAATATAATAATTATGGAATTTGAATTGACATATGAAGAAATAGCGCCTACTACTATTAATAAATTATAAATAGCAACTACTCTATTTGTAAAAAAATTCTTGTCAAAATATGAATTTTTGTTTAAATAAACTGCAAATTTCGTTACTTCTAGTTATCCAATTTTGTTGAGTTTTAATAGGGTTCTATTCTGATAATAGATGAAGTGAATTCAAAAGGATTGGTGCAAATTTATTTCGAATTGAAGCCTGTAGTTCGGCGTTTCTATCAAAAAAGCGGGTTAAATCGACAAATTGAACTTTATTTATATTTTTATAACAGAAAATTAAAACCGATCGATATTAAACTAAGCAAAAATGGAGACTGTAATGTTTTCTGTCAGAAAATGTAAAAATGTAAGTGAGATACTGAAGAAATTTAAGATATAATACTCATTTTATCAATTTATATACGAAAAAAAATTTTAGGACGAGAGTAGAACACACTTCCAAGCAGAGCCTGCTTGGGGTGTGCAATATTACTAGAAAAATTGTATTTGAATTAAAATTAAAAAAATGATAATATGACTGAACGAATTCCTTGATAAAATGAAAGTCGAAATAAATATTTAATCATTTAACACAGAACTATCTAAATGGTTAAAATATAGATGTAAGAGCTATTGAAAAATTATTTAAAAAACAAAGTCCCTAAGGAGATATGAGAAATGAATACCTCGGCGCATTAAAATTCCATTATCGAACTTTTCCTCGTTAACAATTTATTTATGTAATGTGATATTAAAAGTAAAAAGTAAGCAAATACTGTTTTTATGGTAGGTAAAATTGAATTTTATCATGTATTAATAATGTTAATACATTTTAACATTTTTAACTCTACATTTTAATAAATATATATTAAACGAAAATTGAATATGACCATCCCTTTGAACTAATTATAACTCACAATTAAATTTACATAATTTTTATGTTTTAATAAACAAAAGTTACATACAATATTAAACAAATTTGCCATAAATATTTGTTTTTTATATTAAAATTTATAAGATAAAAAAAAGTTGTGTTACATTTGTACCTACGTGTGAAGATTATGCATTTTTTTACGTAGATATTTAGCGTTAAAATGCGAAACTAAAAACCTGTTTTATTGATTATTATCATACAGAAACATGTATTATCTATCTGTATAATTTACGTAACTTACCTTCATGCTGTTGTTTCCACTAATAAGAAAATATTATAATAACTGATAGGTATATTCTAATATATTAATATCTTGCCCTGATTTATTCCCACCGAGCGAAACCCTAGGACCTATAGAAAGTAGAAAGTGTCTTCCTTTCCTGACGTGAGTATTCCGAAATTCAACCCCTACGGGTTAAATATTTTTTAATTCTTATTTTTTTTGTATTTGACAAATTGAAGAAGTTCGATGCATGAAATACAACAAAAAATTTTGAATTTTAAATTTGATTAAAAGTATTTTTATTTTATAGAAAATGACGTGAAAAGTTGAAATTTTCAAACCACAGGTCTGTATCTCAAATCGTTCTCGAGATAGTTTTAGTTTTTTCAAAAATTTGAAGAAAAATGGTTGTAACTTTTGAATGAGTGATCGGATTTGATTTTTTTTGACGGATTTGAAATCAGTGTGCCAAAATCTATATAATAACATATAAAACACTCAAAAATTAGACAAAAAAATGTTTGTCAAAAATTGGAATTTTTTTAAGGTATATTTTATGGAAAATTTTCAGCAAAAATTTTTTTTTCTAATTTTAAAGTATTATACACGTCATTATATAGATTTTGACACGCTGATTCCATACCCGTCGATAAAAATCAAATCCGACCACACGTTCAAAAGATACAGCCATTTTTCTCCAAAATTTTGAAAAAACTAAAACTTTGAGAGGCCATATCTCAAGAACGTAATAAGATACATACCTGCGGTTTAAAAATTTCAACTTATCACGTCATTTTCTATATAATTAACACACTTTTAACGAAATAAAAATTAGAAATATAATTTAAAACTATACAATCAATAATTTTAACTATTTTCTATGTAATTTGTGATTTAAAAGAAAAATTTAATTTTTCACTCGCTGTTACGTATAGACGTTGAAATTAGTTTCGAAATCCACGCAAGCGAAGCCGCGGGTATCAGCTAGTCAAAAATATAAAAGTTAAATGGTTTTTATTTCGAAATAAACACTGAAACCATGACATTTTTCTAGATATATTAACGCCTTTTCATATAAATTACATACAAGAATACTTTTAAAACTTTAAAGATTACACCACAAAGTTTTCCAACAGTTTTCTTTAACGACAAAAGCTAATTTAAATGCATTTCGTGTAGTACATATCGATTTCGCACTAGTAACATGATTATAATCTTATTGATTCAAAAGAAATAATTCATTATTTACATTCATAAACAACCTTCATGAGTATCATGGGCCGTATTATTGGCTATCAAGAAAAAACAATTATTTATACATAATGAATCGAATAAAGTAGTAATTATTCTATAACATTTTAGCCAAATTAGATCAGAAGAAAGTGTACATGTTAAAAATATATAATTCTACTCTGGAGAATTTAAATATTTACAAACAGTAATAAAAAGATCTTATTGTTATAAATTATACATTGTTATCATAGGTGGGCATTAATACTCATTAATCCGTTAATCGTTAATTAACGAAGTTAATAAAATGATTAACGGATTAACTTTTAAGTTAACTCAAAAAACGTTTTTGTTAACTTCCGTTAACTTTAGTCCGTTACATTGGTTGTTTGATGACAAGTATATAAGAAAGTTGCCGAAAGAGCAAAAAAAGGTCTTCAAACATTTTTGATGGTTAACTTTTAACGATTAACAGTTAAAATTTCAAAATTTCAGTTAACTTTAACTTCCAATAAATTTTTGGAATTTTAACGCTTTAACGATTAACGAAGTTAACTTTTCGATTAACTGTGCCCACCTATGACTGTTATAAATAAACATTCATCTGTTCTTATATTAACTAATTAATAAAAATGTTGATAAGGTTAACCATTCAAATAATATTAAATAATAGGTTAAATTTTAGCTTCCCTTTTAAAATATTTGATGCTCATTTACACAAAGCAAAAATATGTAATTGAAAGACCCAAAATAAAGAATACTATATAAAACAAAGAAACAAAATTTAAAAATTATATATTTTACATACATATGTGTATTAATGCTATTAATAATATAAAAAAAAACAGAACATATTAATTAATATTATTAAAGCGTTTATAATAAAAATAATTATTGTAAAATATTTAAAACTTTTTGTAAAAGTTTTTTTATGTAAGTCTGTCCCTGGTAATTCGATCATAAAAAATACGTTAATACTTCATTATATACGTTTTGAGTTCCAATAAAGAACATAACGATTAACATGATATAAAATATTATTCGTAAATATAATTTTCATATATGTTTACAATTTGAATACATTTGTCGAAAATTGACGTAAATTATTCAAAAATATTCACGCTTTTTTATGTAAATTATAATGGTTGCGTTTAAAATGTTAGCTACAATAACAATATATTTTCTTTTTATTTTCAAGGTTTAGTTTTCATGCTATAATATTTATTTGTCGTTGTCGCTTTAAAAAATACATCTTATTGCAATAAGCATTGAATTTTTTTTAATAAACAGCCCTACTGAATAACAAAAACATTATTTTCTGTCTGTGCGTCAATTATTTCTAAGAAGTTGTAAAATAATTGATCTTGAACATAATTAAAATTTTGGCCATAAGTAATTGTACTTATACATAATATATTTTTTCTGATGCAGAACTCTAATAAATAATCTATAATATATATTATAAAGTTTATCGTTTGTCTGTCCGTTTATGCGCTTATCACTCGAGAACCACTTATCCGATTTGCGTGTTTTTTTTTGTAATTCATAAATATGTTCTCTGGCCAGGTTATAGTATATATTTTTTTACGTTAGGTAATATAAAGAATAAGCAGTGATGATAATAGTAAATTAGGTCGTTGTTTTCCCTTTAAAATCCTCACCACCATGGTATTTTTTTCGCCGAGCCTAATGAAACTAATTAGTGAACCCTCCATACGTTGGTGAGATATTAACTCCCGTGCCAAGCCGGGATGAGTCCGCTAGTATTCATATAATCTACAGTTTACAGAGAGCTTTTGATCAACGAAGAAATTGGTAACTTAATATTTCTGAAGTAGTCTTAAAAATATAGTCACGCCACTGCTTTTACTGTTTGGAATATCAAAAGCATAATTGAATTAATTAAATATAATGAAAACTCCACCCATTGATAAATAACTCAACAATGTATATATTGTCAAATGAATTTTAAATGACGTATATTATTAATACGATTGCTCAGGGATATAATTATACCAATATTTTGGTGATAATTTAGACATTTACTGCTTTTATATCCTCTTTTATGTGATATACATTATCAAGAACGTATTTTATGTTATTTATCTATAAAACATTTATATTTTTTTATCATATCGCAAAAGTGTGTCACTAGTTAAAACTGTGCAACTTTCATCTTAATTGTTTTTTATAGCACCTCAGTGCTCATTAAGATGGGTCAGCTCAAGGTATATAAAGACAAGGTAGCCTCATCAGCTCCTTAACCAATCAACGTTGGCACGTAATTTGACGTCACCACGAAGATATATTCAAATGTTATAAATGTATAATAGAATATCAATTTTCATAAAATTCCTTTATTTATTCTTTATTTTTGATATTTTAACAACGCATAAAATCAAAGAAGTACAAATTCGACATTGCAAAATCATTAAAAGCTGTCAGAATCACATAACGTATTGCCAACTTAAGTATAGTAAAAATGATGCTTCCCGAGAAGACCAAATGGTCTGAAACAGCTTCTATATGATTTTGCAATGTCGAATTTGTACATATTTGATTGTATGTGTTGATAAAATATCAAAAATACTTAAACAAGGATAAATAATTGAATTTTTTGTAATTTATATTCAATTATACATTTATAACATTTGATTATGTCTTCGTAGTGATGTCAATTTCTGCACGATCGCTGATTGGTCAATGAGACTACCTTGTCTTTATATACCTTGGGGTCAGCTAATCACTTGAATAGGTAAACTTTAAAAAAAACTACGATTTTATATGACAAAATATATCCTTTTTCTTATATTTCAATAATGGCTGGTCGAGTCGTCAAGAGGTAGAATAAAAAGGTTCATAATAACAACGACATTTAAAACAGGAATACGTTGTACTGCTATTAAAATCCTAACAAAATAAAACTTGAAAAATCGTTATTGTGCACAGCTCTCTGGATATTATTTTTCGTTTTTCGAAGTGTACTCGTATTTCCATTATACCATTCTGTAATATAAACATAGTTTGTTTGATTTTTTCAATGTTTGCATTTTCCGACCACTGGTTTCGATATGTAACTATCCATATGTACACACATGCATGCCGAATGAAATTGTAGATTTATTTGTGTAGTAATTGAAATTTTTTTATAGCACAACTGTAATAAAATACATATATATTATTGTTGATTTTTTTTCTGGAGTTGCACCTCTTTAAGCTTACCGCGTACAGTTTTTTCCAGGGCAGTAAATAAGTAAAATGTTTCAGCCTCAGAGGACATAAAAACGTTCCAAAAATACATAACGCTCTCACTCTCTTAGTGGCTTACACTACCGCATGTTTGTCTCTGTCAGATTCGCTTTAAGTGCGTTATATTTTTGGTGGTGTCTGGAGTTGTAGATGTATTACATTGAGAATAGCATTACATTCAGGATTTTTTTTAGTTATTATATTTGTTTTATGTTTATATTTATGGTTTTTAAAGTGATGATTAATTTGTTTCGTTATTATTAAAAATCTTAGTTAGGAAAAAGTATAATATAAATAAGTATTTCATAATGGCGAAGCCAATATTTTCTTCTTTCAAATACATTTTTTTCCAAAACCATGGTTTTAATATTTTAAACAAATATTCTGTGCATCAAATACAATGAAAATATATTATTTATAAAAATATATCAGAAAATAGAGACTTGGCTGCTACAATCTACAATCAATCAAATTGTTTCAAGCTATCAAAACTCTAGCATGAGTATCTCTAAGCAAGCTTAATTTCTTTGTGATCTAACATTAGTTAAATAGGTTCGTTCTGCACGAAGATAACTACATATATTTTAATAAGTATTAAAATAAGAAAAAATAATTCTTCTGGGAAGTTCAAAATAAAGTTTGAGAATGAAAATAGATGGTCTCGAAAAAAGTGGGAAAAAGTTTGGTGCAGCTCTTGCCAAGATCGATGATCACATATATGCTGGCTCTTACATGGCTCTAACTAATAAAACAGTTGGCTATCCTGATATGGGATATATATTTTTTTTAAATTACAAATACTATTATATTTTCTTCAGTCCTGATTTTCTGCCTAAAAAAATATGTTTTTGATAATTTGAGACATTGCCTAAAAAAATATTATGCACTCACATGCCACTCCCTTCAAATTTGCCGTCCAAAGCATGTGCCTTTTAGTCCTTAAATAAATACATTTCTGTATCAACATTCATATAAAAAAATGTAATGCTAATTTCAAAAACTCGATAATATTTTAAAAGTATAACAACTATAATTACTAATTTAGGTACAATGGTTTAACACCGAACACGAAGAAATATTTTCCTTTTGAAATAAAACTTTGAAATAATTAGGAATAAGTTCAGTGGTACAGAAACCGAAAGTATAAACTTTTAAATAAAAAAGTACGTGCTAAAATATTTGATAAAATATATTGTTAAGTAAAAAGTTTTCGTATTGTCTGAATTTTATATTAAGATTATTGAATATCTGCGGGTTCTCTAATATTTATGATAAAGAGAAAAATTCCAACTGTACCAACTTTCAATAATTTAAAAAGAAACTTAAAAAAAAAGTTGAAATTATTAAGATTATTCCGGCATAGATATTACACAAACTAAAAAAACTAAACTGCAAATTCTTTCAATGTAATTATTTTATCAAGTCTGTATTTTCGAAAATATAATGATACAAAAATTATTTCACCCCTTAAATAGCTATATGGGCACATATATATGTATGGTAAGTGTACCTTAGATTTGATTAAATATTCCAAGTTTCATGAAAATCGGTGAGATACACCTCGTTAAACGATAATAGGCACAACATACATATTTGCAAAATTTCGAATCAATTCGCACCGAAGTCTGGGGTCAAATATTAAAAAAATCGGACACAATTTTTCGACGGTATTACAATACATACTTCCATTTTCTTTGGGATATGGAAGTAATTTTTTTACAATATAGGTATTGTTTAATATTATTTATTTTAGTTTAAATTATTTATACTGTTCTACTAGATTAAAATGATTAATTTTAGTTTTATTAATTTATTTCTTATTTTTATGACAGAATATTCAAATACGAGTTGCAACTATGCTTATCAGAAAATACTGTCTGTAAAGTGTGCTTCAATATACCATTGAACTTTTATTAAGATATTTATTAGATGTAATTGATAAAAAATAAATTAATTAAATACAAACCTTCTAACCATGAAAATTGTATGAGTTTATACTTACACGTGTTTCAATAGCAATACTATCATCATCAGAGTCTTAAAGGCATGTGTCTAAACTCTTACAATTTGTATGATTATGGAGGATTTTTATTTGATAGTAAATAATTTTCCCAGTATTTACATATGATTAACCCTGTATGTACATATTTAATATAAATATTTTAACAAAAATCATTCTGAATTGTTATCAAAGTTAATACTGAATACACAAAGCCTTCCATTCTTTAGAATACAAATAAAAATTTTAATGTTTTCATGGAAGCTTCTGGAAACAAAGTTTCAGTATAAAAGTACACCTGGGAAAAATAACGACCGCGTTGAGTAATTTACGCGCTGGTCCATTTTATCACATCCACCACCCCCGTACTATCCTCGGACTGTTTTCATTAATTAAGACATTACAACGTAAAGGTTTCAATGTTAGTAATCAAGATTTTTTTTAAAACCTAACCGTCAATTTATATGATAGACTAATTCCGCAAAATATTACAAATATACAAATTGTTGGGATTCTTTACCAAAGTAAATAAAAAATTTTACGTAGGAATTTCTGTACAATATTTTGTTATGATAACAAATTTGAAAAAAATATTATGTATATTATACCTTTGTTATCTGACATTTTATATAAAAATAGTTTGACCGTTGATACTGTTGATCCACATTAATTTGTATTTGATTATTGAACTACGCAAATTATACTTTGACATTCACGTTCAGTTGAAAGCACATTTTGAAATTTTGGAAATATTACATTCTGTGAAATGTGGTTAAATTTTGAGGTGAAATTAAAATGATGTAGTAGATAATTAAATTCATTATTAAAATGTAATTTGGTTTGATTAAAAAAAGTACAAAAAACATAGAGATAACTAAACTGTAATCATCAAGGATTAAAACTGGGTTAAGGATTAAATTGTGTATAAGCGAACTTTTTATAACCAATTGACTACTTGACAAAACAATGCATCTAGAAAATCGATTTTCTTATATCGTGTTTACAATAAAAAGACAAAATATCAACACGATCTTTTTAAAACAGTTCGTATTTAAAAATGTATAGGTTTTGTTGCTGTTTTGTCAGAAAAACACAATATTTTAGTTTGACTATTCAGAATAAATAAATTTATTACTGTACAGTAATTTTTATGATTGTCTTTCGATTTACATACACTTATTGTTAATTGTAAGTGCCAGTTATATAATCTCGTAATTACTTTTTTCTTATCAATTTATCATTTGCAAGTTAACAATCTTTTCTATGAATTTTATATTACCTATAATATAAATATATTAAATTGTTTTTTTTTTTGTAATCCTGTCATATACCTTTATAAGTAGCTTTATTGTTTCAGGCTCTATAAGGCAAATAACTAGATAGAGAAGGAAGAGTTTTTTAAAATATTTTTCGACAAAAATTGATCTGAAGAGATTGGTTATATTTTATTAAATTTGAACTTATCTACAATTTATAGGAGGGGAATTGTTTGGAAGAATAATTTCCATGGTAAAATACTAATTTTTGTCTGTTTAGTAGCCATTTTTTGTATCTAAAATAAACCTCAATTTCGTCTTTCGAGATTGATTGCCGCAAAATTAATATACAAGCAATGATAGATCGCATATACAGGATGATCCATACCACCCGTCCACTATGTTTTACGCCCGAACTATTGAAGATAGAGTTTTATAAAAAATGTTTTACTATGTATATCGACCCTAAAGAATTTCAAGAAAATATTTTCAACCCCCTAAAACTGCGCCTTGGGGGGTAGTTTGGGGGATACATGCCCGTTTATCAGTAAAATCAAATAGAACGGTATATTCAAAAGTACATAATTGTAAAGACCATAAAAAAGTAAGAAACTTTTGTAAAACACAAATTTTCATACTTTCAATTGTTTAGAAAATATGGCGACTTGATCTCAAATTTTAGGGTTTTACTAAAAGTGCTCTAATTTCGTTAAATATTAATGAAATTTTATTCTTTTTTTAAATTTAGAAAGTAGAAATAATGACTTTTGTAATGATCTATGAATATTTAAGATTTTGATAGTTTAAAGTGACAAAAGCGACATATAAAAAATGCAAAAGTTCAATTAGCGATAATTCAAAAAATTTAAATACAATGGTACATCAATTAGTACTTTATCTGAAAAAAGACATGTAAATAAACAACTTTTGTTAAGAAAATTAAAAATTAAAAATCAAAATTTTAAAATGGAAAATTGAAAATTATAATTTTTAATTTAAAATTTTATTATCAAAAGTTGTTTATTTACGTATCTTTTTTAAGATAAAGTATTAATTGATATACCATTGTATTTAAATTTTTTGAATTATCGCTAATTGAACTTTTGCATTTTTGATATGTCGCTTTTGTCACTTTAAACTATCAAAATCTTAAATATTCATAGATCATTACAAAAGTCATTATTTCTACTTTCTAAATTTAAAAAAAGAATAAAATTTCATTAATATTTAACGAAATTAGAGCACTTTTAGTAAAACCCTAAAATTTGAGATCAAGTCGCCATATTTTCTAAACAATTGAAAGTATGAAAATTTGTGTTTTACAAAAGTTTCTTACTTTTTTATGGTCTTTACAATTATGTACTTTTGAATATACCGTTCTATTTAATTTTACTGATAAACGGGCATGTATCCCCCAAACTACCCCCTAAGGCGCAGTTTTAGGGGGTTGAAAATATTTTCTTGAAATTCTTTAGGGTCGATATACATAGTAAAACTTTTTTTATAAAACTCTATCTTCAATAGTTCGGGCGTAAAACATTGTAGACGGGTGGTATGGATCATCCTGTATATGCGATCTATCATTGCTTGTATATTAATTTTGCGGCAATCAATCTCGAAAGACGAAATTGAGGTTTATTTTAGATACAAAAAATGGCTACTAAACAGACAAAAATTAGTATTTTACCATGGAAATTATTCTTCCAAACAATTCCCCTCCTATAAATTGTAGATAAGTTCAAATTTAATAAAATATAACCAATCTCTTCAGATCAATTTTTGTCGAAAAATATTTTAAAAACTCTTCCTTCTCTATCTAGTTATTTGCCTTATAGAGTCTGAAACAATAAAGCTACTTATAAAAGGTATATGACAGAATTACAAAAAAAAACAATTTAATATATTTATATTATAATATAAAATTCATAGAAAAGATTGTTAACTTGCAAATGATAAATTGATAAGAAAAAAGTAATTACGAGATTATATAACTGGCACTTACAATTAACAATAAGTGTATATAAATAGAAAGACAATGATAAAAAGTTTGTCGCTCTTTTAATTGCAAAAAGCCTGTTGAAAATAATTAAACTTGTATCGAATCTGATATAATCTTAATATAACTTGTATAATTATTGACTTTGTTATTAGGTTGAAGTGGGGTGAACTGAAACCTCATCGCTCATTTTGTATATTCTACATTCGAGAGCTCTTGGAGGGCGGCTTGGATGATGTTTGCAACGTGGAGTCTGGCGTTATCTTGGAGTAGAATGACTTGACACCCAAGTTCAATATTTTTGAGTAAAGTTTTGATTTAAAGTGGCGGGAGATTATCACTGCATTGCTGTTCATTCTTTCAGCCAATTCTCTGCATGTTTGGCGACAATTTTCTTCAAATAGTCTTCATCGAACTCGATAGATCGTCCAGAGCGATGCGTGCCATCCAGGTCGAAGTTGCTATTTTTTTAACATGGCAAAGCAATCTCAAACAGTCCTCGCATCTATAGCATCATCTCCACAAATATCGAGCTGCTTTGGCGTTTTTTAAGGTGAAAAACGAAATAAAGCAAGAGTTTTTCTAATGCTCAGAATGTCCATATTAAATGTTAGAAAAAAAGTAAAATTAAGTTATTCAGATAAATAATGTCCATATTAAATATTAGAAAAAAAAGTAAAATTAAGTTATTCAGATAAATAATGCCAACAATTTTTCAGAAAAAAGAATTCTTTTTCATACGACTATATCACTAATGTAAGCCAAATAACAAAATAGAGTGAAAACAAATAAATTATAAAAACGACGGGGACTTAAGTTCGTCCTAGTAGTAGATAGTAAATAAAGTATTTAAAGCTTTCAAGAGATAGCAAACTGCTTCGATTACGTAGAAAAAATAGACTGTAATTACTTTTTCCCCAGTTATACACTTACTCAACTTCATCCTATGTAATATTATCAATTAGTGCATTTATTGAAAATTCATTGAATGAAATATACATACATAAAATACATATATACCTAGAGTGTAACATTGAAGTACAATTTGATTTGTCATCAATAACGTAAACACAGTAGGTATCTACCTAATTTGCTTTGATTGCGGTACAATACAGCAGCAGCAAATGTCTGACTATTGAAATCTGTAAAGGACCACATCCCCGCAGGCTCGATCCAAGATATTCTAAATAATATTGATCACCTTATAGCAAACAAGAAGGGAAGGTATGTAATACCTACATACTGGCTATAATTCACACTATAGCTAAAGCAATTATTATTATATTAATTTGTATACAATAATGAAGTTATAAACAAAATAAAATATTGCAATGGTTGATCAAATGTACAATATAGTACAAATAGAGCAGCTTTTTCCAATCTATGGGCCGTGATTTTTTATTATATAAAAAATTATTTCAAGTAACTGTGAGAAAAAAAACGGAACCCGGCTATAAAAAATATGGAAACAATTTTTTTTTCACTATGCACCCACAGAAAATTTATAATAAATTATACGTCAAATAACTGCAGATCACATTAAAAAAACATTTTGAATCTGAAATTACACGCTTTCAAATTTCATCTGCACTTATCGTTTAAAAAAAGTTTAACTCCATGCATCCTTAACTACAATTGAAAACATTTTATATTTTTGTTTTGCTTATAAATCTGAAATGAAAAATGAACGAAAAAATTTGCAAAAATCACCAAAAACACGAGTTTTTAAATCGAACAGTTAACTGTAATTTAGAGAGCTTCCAATAGTTTTCATTTTTTTGTATAATTTTTTTTATCTCTTAATTATTTTGGTTACTTTTATAAGTAAATATAAATTTTATTAGTTTCAATATCTCTTTTTTTGTCTAAAGCTGTGGATCACGATAGCTTGTTCCAAAATTTAGCTCACGCTACTAAAAAGTTTAAGAAACACTGACAATAGTGTATATTAAATATAAACATAACCTAAATTTATCAGGCATTTTCATCAAATAATTTCCTATAAATCTATATACATATAAGTAACTGTGTAAAAAATATAAAAATTGTATAGATTTTTTTGTAGGGCATTAAATTTTCTATAAAATAGATCACCACAAATTTTGAAGTAAAATATTCCCTTATGAAGATTTATTTCCATTTTCATTTTTTTATCGCTATTTATTTTGACATATTAAATGATATTTTGACGTTTCTCTAAACTACGTGCCTTCATTAACTTATATTCATACAAAAAAATATAATCTAAGTTACCAAAAACTGTTATTAACAAATATAAATCTTTGCATTATTCATTTTCAAAGAGATACAGATATCTCTACGTTGGTAATATTGCACGGCTGTAATTTTGAAATTTAGATAAAAAGACTGTTCACGCCGAATGGTTTTGATTCAACCTTTTGTGATGATGATGCTGCCGATTCTCTGTGAATGATTCAAGAACCTTGATGTGAGAAGAAATTAATTCAGGATGTGGGAGAGTATTTGCCACGTGGGAACGCGTCCTTATAAATATTCAAATCTGAAATGTCAACACACTACGCACAACTTTACTTTTCTACCATTTACATTAGCAGTTCTGTTCAGTAAATATAGGTATCTACAAATGAGTCTTCTCACAAAGCCGTCTTATAGACCAGAAAGCACCAGTGTTATACATGCATATATACTTATACATATTTATCAGTTATACACATTTCCCAAATGTTTATATTATATATTATATACTGTATCTCTATATCCAATGACTGGCATATAAAGGTAAAAATATAAGATACCAAATTTGTATTTTTATTAGGTATATTGATTCGTTTAGACTATACAAAAAATTCATTAAAAATAATTTTACAGAATAACAGTTTCACAAATCTGATAAAGAATTGTCGGCTCTTTATTATTTGCCATATAAATTTTTCACAAGAAAGGCGGATTACGAAAATTTTTAGGAAGAATGCAAGTTTTACCATGCGTGCACATTTTCTCATAATTTTTATTATAAAAATTATAATAACAACTTTTGTTTATAACCTAACAAACATTACTTCTGATGTATTTTACTTTTTGTGTGAATAACCAATTGTGAGATAAATAAGAAAAGCTATACCCGCAAAAAGTGCAGAGTAAAAGTTTGTAACGTCCATAAAATACAATATTAATAAATATGTAGAATGTATAGTCGTTACAAAAATTACATTTTAATTATAATTTATTATAATTATAATGTATTATTATTATAAATTAATCGACATTTTCCTTATTTTAAAATGTTTCAAAACAAAAGTAAATTGAAAACTAAGTAAATGAAACCCTTATAAAATGTTGAAAAAGAAAAAATATATAGTTCTTACTAATTAAAAAAATTGAAATTATAAATTTTATGTGTATATAGTACATAAGGTAAAAAGCATAAATTTTATATTTTAATTAAATTTAAAATTACTTCATAAAGAACATGAATTAAAAGATTTAATAATAAACGTAGAATATTTTATGTTGGTATAGACTATAGATATTTTGTTTATTTAAGAAACTAAATTTAAATTTATATTTCATCGCTAGCTTTTAGAAACTAAAGTTTTTCTAAATAAATTAACTTTTATAGAAAAAACTAATTATTATACGTACATAATTACATAATATTTCAAAGATAAGAATTTTTTAAATTCATCCTAAAAAACATATTGAAATATACGCTATATAGTATGTTTGTATACTATATTATAATACGAATAAATTTAACCGAATATTACGTTTATAAAATTCAAATATAGATTATGCAGAACATTCATCAACTGAGTTAATCTTTCAAACGAAACTCGTTGAAGATGAAATAAAACAATCGCTTTGAGGAAACAGGTTTTATAAAAGCGGCACAAATCCTTTTACGTTTATTGTGTTTACCGGACTCATAAATATGGAGAGCCTTTCAAATCAACAAATTGGTAGCCGGCCACAGTTACCTTCGATAAAAATTCAATTCAATCATTAAACAATATTCTTTGTCTTTGAAGCGTCCCCTATTGTATAATCAATAATGTATTTTTAAATAAATACAGTTATTTTTAAAACTCGTTTGAAAATCAGGTAACCGATAAAGAATGTTTTCGAACAACTAAGTCTTCACAGTACAGTAGGTAAATTAGGAAACAATTCAAACATCGGAATCCTTATTACCTAGTTGAGTGAGCACACTACATATAACAATATACTGATTATTAATAGTGTTTATAAGCCACATAATATATTAAATTGTTTCGTGAATCTATTACAAATTTGTATACCTTTTGGGTGATATTATTATCTCTCTTCCTCAATAGGAGTAGAGGATTATAATAAAGCAGTTTGAATATAATTGACAAGTAAATATATACGTATGTAAAATTATATTACAGGAGTACGTATAATAAGGTAAATATTATATTAATATCAAAGGGTATACAAAATGTACTCGTCTTATGATACATTTCTTATACTTATTTTAGTCAAACAAAAATGTTTTATACATGCAGACATAATATATTTTCATAACAAATCATGTTACGAATGACACATTTACTACATGAATATCATAAATGTACTTTACATCCATCCATGTCATTTATAATTCACTCAAAACCAATTAATTTGTAGATGTTACTTGTCAAATAACGCTTGTGTGTATAACCAATATTTTAATGTCAGTTTTCATATATCAGAGCACATATAATAAAACTGAACATGCCGTACTCCCTTTTTTAAAGTAGCACGACTAAAAAATAATCTTACCTTTGATAAAAAAAATAACTGTCAAAGGTGTAGGATCTAATGTATCATAAAGTTTTTCAATTTATACGATTATTTTTATTTTAAATTGCACATGTGAACATTATCAATGATCTGTTATTAAAACCTTTAAAGCATTAGCAAAGTTAATTTTTAGTGGTTTAGAAACTATCGAAAAGGTGACAGCTCAACGTATTTTTCATATGTAGATTATAATTGAATGCTATTAATTAAGTGGGGTGAGTGCTGATATTTTTTTTATTTCAGCATTTCATTTTTTTTCTTATTAATAATAATAATAATAATAATAATAATGATCTTTATTGTTATTGTACATAGTACGTAAATTGCGTCGAATTACAAATTAAAATTTAAATTGAAATTACAATAAAAATTAAAAAACATACTATAAACATAAAAAAATATATTTAAAATTTACCCTGACAATTCCTATTCAACAAATTCTCTTATTGAGTAAAAATTTCTCACATAGAGCCATTCTTTCAACCTATTTTTGAACTCTTTTACTGGTAGTTGTTTAAGTTCTTGGGGCAGTCTGTTGAACAGTCTTATGCAGCTATTTACAACCCCATTGAGTACATAGTTTTTTTTGGTGTTGCTTATTACGAGGTGTTCCTTTTTCCTAGTATCATAGCCATGCTCAGGCAAATATTGGTGAAACAAGCCTTGGTTGCTCTTCACAAAAGAGGTGCACTCGAAAATGTAGATATCAATGACCGTTAGCAGTTTCAGTTCTTTAAATAAGTGTCTACAATGTTCTCTCGGTCCGATACCCAACATTGTTCGAATACATCTCTTCTGGATCTTAAGTAATTTGTCAATATCCGGGTGTCCTCCCCAAAACATTATTCCATAACGAATATTTGATGTAACATAGGCTTGATAAACCTGAACTAGGATATCCAGAGACAGGACACCTCGTAAAAATCCCAGCGCAAATATATATTTCGATGTTTTTTTTGCTATGTACTCAATGTGGTGTCTGCCAGCAAGACTATTGTCCAGCATTATACCCAAGAATCTAACACATTCAGCCACCTGTATAGTTTCCCCGTCAGATAGATGTACGTTTTTAATTAACTTATTTCTGAAGCACAATGCCTGCGTTTTGCCTACATTTAGTAATGTATTAAAATGTAGGAAAAATTTGTTAAAAAGTACCAAAAACCTAAAACATTATTTTAATAAATCAGTAAAACAAATCTCATCACTCTAAGTCAGAATGAACTTAGAATTATCGGTGACCTTTAATCTATAAAAAATATAAAAATTAAATGTGAAGACCAACTTTCGGACATTATTTTCAAATTAATACAGTTTATTTTTAAACCATGTGGTACCTGCTAATAAAAATGAAATCAAAGAGGTTCCTGGTCAAAAAAAGGTTGGGAACCACTGCTCTAAGTCTTCTTCTTCTTTCGTTTATTGGCTTCCTTTTTTTAGTAATTCATCCACATTCACTTTTTATATTAATTACACTGATTGCCCATTATTGCACTGATTTTTAGATGTTTTTATTTCACTTGTTGTTTATATATTTTTATTTATTTATAATGCTCTAAGTCAAACGACACAGAGATGATTATATAAGTGTTTTTTTCTGATTCCAATACAAAACATTAAAAAAGGAAAACAAGAGAGAATCCTATATTTACCGTCAAAAAACGAGAATATCACAAGGATAATAGAAGGGTAGCAATTGAAAACAACGGTGTATACTTACAAAAAAGTAATAATAAAATGCATTACAACATTCGAAACTAATCTTTATTAAGTACCTAATAAAAAAGATTGTGTGTGTGTGTGTTTGAGAGTGTTGTAATATCGATAACTACTTAACCGATTTTGATGAAACCTTCACATAAAATCACGATATCGCTCATAACTCAGCAGTGAGTTTTTATATTTATAAATCCCTTTTCGATAGATAATAATTTATTAATATATTTGTTTTGTAACGCAATTTTAAACATTTATTATGAGTTGTATCACTTTTGACACGCGGGGGGGAGGCACGTACAAATAGCATTGTAAATGTATAAGCTACTCATTAGATAAATAAGTTTACCTACCAACAGTGATGATAACTAGCGATTTCCATCCCAAGTGTTTGATAGCCAAGTCTAAACCAGACGTAGTTGTTCCAATATCTGGTATCAATTGTGGCATTTCGTACTCTTGGTAGAAGTCAGACTGTAACAATAATTATTAGTAGTTAGATAGAGTAACACTTAATTAAAGGAAACATTAGTAAGTTCTTAATGAGCTAGAATATAGTTCTAACTTTACTCCTAGATTTATCATCATGCTCTATTAATTTAAATCTAATTTGAACTGATCCTTATCTTGGTAACGTTAACATATGTATGTTCATACAAACATACATGCGTGTTATGTACATACATACATACATATACATATGTATTTACGTATTAAATTTATGTATATCTATATCCAGGGTCGTCGAGAAGATGCGTAATTTAATGTAGGTTATATTTTTTGAAGGGAACGCGTCCAATAACACTTCACTTTTCATGATACAAAAATATTCTGTAAGAAGGTACGATGTCTGTTTAAGATATAATATCCGTAACATGCAAACCCCTTTAAAAAATAACGATTATAACTTTTGCGAATCTGTATATATTTATGAATGTGCAATTTTATAGCAAATATAGCGAACATCATTTAACAGTGCATAGCCCCATTTTACCCGTCACAAAAATGAATATACATTAATGTTATTAATTAACTAAAGTGTTCAACATTATAATGCGTGTTTTTTTTAATAAAATGTTATATAGGTTTAAAATCACTGCCATTCAATAGACAGAGGGTGTTCATAAAAAACGTTAAAAAATTTTATTTCCAAAATTAATTTGCTTTCAGAAAAACTCAGTTTTAAGGTGATAATACTATGATATTTTTTATTTTGTGATTTAAAACAACATTCTTTCTGTTGTTATTTCTCTAAATTAATTTATTTATAAATAAATAAATAAATATACGGGTTGAATTGAGAACCTCCTCCTTTTTTTTGAAGTCGGTTAAAAATGATAAAACTTGCGTCCGATTCAATTTGCAAAAAAATGTTTCAAACTGTTTTTTTTTTATTTTCGATGTAGAATTAAATCCTTTTAAATAAAATGATAGTTTCTCAATTAAAAATGTCAAAGAACGATTTTTTTTAAATCTATGATATTTTATTTATCTGTGAAAAATAAGCTAAAGACCTCTAAACAATAATCACTTATTCTTCATCATCTAAAATCAATCTGTTACAATTCTTATAATTCCTAAACAAATCTCTTATTTAGATTAAAAATTATATTTCTCTACGATTTGTATTTCAAAACTTTTTATCGCAGCTTGCAAATAACAAATACATACATTTCACATAAATCACAATTCGAATAAATTTTCTGCTATTTGTGGGTTCACTGAATTGTAGGAAGCAAAATTGTTGCGTTTTATCAAATCACTAACAGAAAAATCTGACAGCATAAAATTTTTATGTAAAATTCGCCATTCACAAATAAATTTAATTTTGGGATGGAAACTTCATGATTTGTGCAGTTTGACAGATGTGTTATTGTTAATAATTAAAAAGTTATTTTAGTATTGTATATATTCATTCGTTACTTCTAATGTTGTTGATATAAATATATCAACAATAAAAAAGAAAACCTTTTACCTTTCAGAAAACTAACTTCAATAAAGAGTAAATAAAGTGCACAGTATATAAAGGAAAATATCAAAACGAATGAATAAATGCGAGTATATCAAAAGTATATTTTTAATAAAAGATGTATATTTACAAATGTATGCACACGATATTAAGGCTACGAGAGAACAGGAAAACGTGTAAGTATATACATACATATATATTAATACATACATACGCATCAGTGGCGTGCAGTTCGTTTTAAAAATTAAGAAAAAAAAATAGTATTTGATTTCAAAATTTTTATAATTACGAATTAATTACATTTTCTCCTTCCTGTGACTTTTATAGATATTTTATAGATATACATACAGATAGTTAAAGTTAACACTAGACATGGATTACCGTTATTCATGATTTGTAAATAAAAATACACATGCAAATATATTTTTTTTTGTTTCCATTGGCTTATTTCAGACCTGCATGTATGATAATGTTTAAACTTTAAACGAACATATCTTTAAAAATACTAGATCTATGAATTGAGTCTTGTTGGTAGAAAATTTAATTCTCTAAATATCGCTGTGATAAATCAAGGAGTTATGCATAAGTAAAAAAATTATTTTCTTCATTTTAATTATATGAAAAAAGACTCTATTTGCGTCGTTTACGGGTATGTTCTAGAAATATAAAATTTTGGGAGAATTTTCTTTAAATCCAAATCTAAAACATAGGATAATGAGACTGAAAAATAAACTTAATATACATATTACATATGCACGCTACTGATATACTAGTAGTATATACCTGCTATGTATGAGATTTCTTATGTATTTATACATGCGTAGTATGTATATATGTATTTTCAACGCAAACCCTTATGTACTGGTTTAATTTAGAAATCCGGAAATTCGAGAGAAAGCGGATACTGCATAATTATTTTGTATCTGATTTACTCTTAATTGGCATAAAACCTGGGATTTAGTCTTATTGTTTACCCGGTATAATTACTTGTAAAAACAAATAATCAAAAATTTGAATTATTTGAAATGTTCAAGAATATATTACAATATATTTAAATAAAATTTAATACTCTGATTTATTTTATAAGTAACACTTGCCACGAGACTTTCTTATACGTAATACTGCCACTGAACAATTTTTTTTTGATCAAAGATATAAAAATACAATTACTAAACTTTTATATTACTTATATATTAGTATAGAACAGTGCTTCCCAAACTTTTTAGCACTGACCTATATTTTATATCGATAATCTAACGTGACCCACATAACTTTTTAATCACCCACAACAACCTCCGTTTTAGTTATTTGCAATCAAAGCAAAAATAATATACCTTTTAACATTGAAAACCTATAACTAGGGAATCGTAAAAATATTTTAAGGGCTGGTTCTAACATTTTTTCGGCATTTTAGGTTAAGAGATAAAACAATTTTCAACTAATGATTCGAAAACTAAAACATTGATAAATTATTTTGTTCTATCCAATTGTCAATAAACTTTTCTATAATATTTATAAAATAATAGCGTAAAGTTGCTTAAGTCGTACTATCGCCTAAATCGTACCCCGTCAATATATCAGCATGTTTAGTTTTAACGGCGCCTCTACTGATTGTAAGGTGTACTTCCCACAGTCTACCATTTTAGTGGACATTGAGCTTCGTTCAGTTAGTGTGTTCATTTAAAAAATAATTAACAAATACGTTTTTTTTACATGTTTCATCTTATTTTTTAACTAGATTCATTAGAGTTTTTAGTTGATTATATGATGATAAAGACATTTTTAGTGTTTTGTAGTATTTTGTAGTATTTAGAGAGTTATTTTTATAAAATGAATCGACTTGCAGTTTTCAGGTTATGTCATTGTGATTTTTTTAAATATTAATTAACATGTGTCTTAAGTCGTACCCTTACAAAATTCGTAAGTCGTACCGATAAGACTTAAGTGATAAATTAATTACATTTTTTTAATTTTACTATTCTAGATCAAAATGGCTAAACGAAACATTAAGCAAGTTACGGAGCAATAATATAGGGTTTAATGAAGCGCATAGATTATATAATATCCCGAAACCCGTTCCGCGACGTATAATTTAATTTTATATTGTTTAATATTGGTGCTTTCTTTTTTCTGTTTGTTTTCTTGGTTGCTTCTACTAAGTTGATTACAATTTTGTTTATTATTGTTTATTATAGAATTTGATTTAATTTCTTTTATAAATTACTTAAAAGATGTTATATGCTGTTCATTCTACATAAGTACAATTTAGGCTATAGGTAAGTACGAGTTAGGTTAGGACACTGGTTTCCTAAGTCTGACCGAATGTATTTTTTTTAATGAATAAAATTATTATCAAAATGATAACAAATTCGTTCTTTGTTGTAACAAATAGATACCTACATAAATAATCAAATTTACAAATAATGTATACACGTGTTTTTTTATTAATCAATCATTCAATCTATATCCATTTTCCCTTATGGGGTACGACTTAAGCAACCTTACCCTATTTCAAAAACACTTGGAGACCCACTTAAATAATAATCGACCCACGAGTTACAGTTTAAGAAGTACTGTTATAGAGTTGAATTAATTGAAAACCCGCAAGAGTAGAACAATTGGAAACAAAACGATTATCTGAATGAGAATATTCTTTAATTGGCGCGATGCCAGATTTGTGTAACTTGGCAGGCAATGCAGGATATCAAATTATATGATCATGAGTTATTGATTGTAATAAACTGTTACACCAACATTGCCACATGTAAAAAACTATCTAAAATACGTGTTTTAATTTTTACATAAAGACTAATACTTCACGGGTATAATTGCAATACGATATTGTTCAATTTTCTAGTTCGACCTAATAAAATTCTCCAACTACATTTCAAAATTACGACATCCTTTACTAACGCATAACAAATATATTGAAATATATTCTTTTATTGTTAGAGCATTTTTAGGTAGGTATTATTCTCTACAAATTTTATTTGAAAAAAATGGTCAAAAACTGACAAGAATAACAATTTGTTTCTATTTTAGTGATGCTCTTCAAAAATAATATTGTATATATGCACAAATTTTAAGTTTAATATTGTATATCGATATGTTTTTAAAATTTTGATCAATTATCAGCTTATTCTCTTCAATAAAACAAAGAATTTCCAACGAAATATGCACTATATTTGAATTGTATTAAATGTTATTTAAAATCTGCGATAAGCAAATATATTACTAAATTATTTTACCTCATTGGTGAGGTGCGGGGGCGGCAGATGGTAGTCGTTAGGGCACGTCCACGTGACCATCGGTGTAGCGTGCGCATGCGTGAGAGAGCGCAGCGCTGCGCAAACACGCGGTGGCGGAGACCCGGCCACGCCTGCGGAGCCTTCGCGCAGCACGCTCGATAGCGCGCGCAGCAGCTGGTGTTCTTCTGCTGTGCACACATCTAAAATAAAAATAATACGATTATTTCAGTTCAGGAAAAATAAACATATACAAGGGCGTCCAATTTTTTTTTCATACGTGGGGGCAAAGAATGAAGACAAGCTACATTACAAAATTTATTGATTATATTATTACAGTAATAAATTTTATGAATTTCTTATACAACTAACTATATATTATAATATAGAATGTTATTTATTTATACATGATCCTTGGTGGAGTATCTGTTTTACCTCTCTCTGCAGACACCCATGAATTTACATGTACTTATGTATATAGGTATCGAAAGGACAAAAAAAACGTATCTTATTTGGCAACATAGTCTCGGGAACTATAAATTACAAAAACTTCAGATTAAAATGTATTTTATGTACATTTGTATGTTATATATTTTAACAATACGTAAAAATAGAATATGTATGTTATATATGTAATAATATGTATATTATTTTTTTTAGTTTTACATATTAAAATTTGAAATCATTTTGTTGAATTGTTTAGTATGAATTCTATTTTATTTTATGAGAAAAATCTGTATAACTTAAAGTGCTGTAACTTTGTAATAAAGTAATTTAAAATGTTGATATATTAAACTAGACTGTATACAGGATGGTCTGGTTTGGAATACATATATTTTAGGAGCTAATTTCCTGGCTTATTGTAAGTAAAAAAATATGCAAGAGGGGGTCTATCTTCAACACCCTCTGAGCTTCAGGGTAGTACTTAAAACAAAGATTATTTCTTCCAAATTAACGAAATTAGAGCAATTACAAATAGTCAGTTTCATAGGTAATTAATTAACATCTTTTTTAGTATTGCTTTTTTTGCTAGCCGTGTTTCTAGTTCAGAGTTATTTCTCATCAAAGATAAAAAAAGTTTTTATGAGAATGACATAATACATCGTATTTTTATTAAAAAAAATAATTTTTGAGAAACTGCATTTACAAAATTAAAAAAAAACAGACTGCTATAGCAACTATAGTTTTAAATTTTACTGTCAAAAAAATTCATAAAAATTAAAATGGAGGAAGACACCACAAGTGAAAAATTAGATGTCGAATATATTTTAGAGCCACCATCAGATTTTAATATTTTAGAACTGTTTCACAATGAAGAAGAATTGGGGAAAAAGAAAACCTTTTCTGAGGTAAATAATATTATATTTGCTTTTTTATAGAATCTGTATTTACTACATCGTTTGCAATCAAAATAGTTACTTATTTTATCGGCCCATATGAAAATTTGATTAAGTCGAGATACAGTATCAATTTCTGATTTTTACAATTTTCAGGAATTAGCTGAAGAAAATTGCGATGAAGTTATCGACAGAGTTGTCCGAGAATGTCACATACCGACCATAGATAGTGACACGTACTTCCAGTTCGAGATTTACAGAGATTCGTTTATTTGCTTGACCAGAGTAAAATCATCTGAATGCTCTGTGATTTTAGACCCACCTGACAAGTATCCAAAAGTTGAAGATCCCGGTATAGCAGAGAGTCTTTGGGGAAGTGGTAAATCTTGTCAACACTAATGATATGTTTTGTATATTTAGTTATTTACAAGTCTAAAGGTTCATGTCATCGATTTTTTCAATCAAATATATGATTCAATATCATAACTTACCATTACAAATATGTATGTACCTATGTAGGTACTGTAAGTACATAATATCATTTGTTACTACAATGACCATAAATATTTTAGGTTGCTTTACTCTGTACGTCATTTAACAGACAAAATAATTATTTTAGTAGTTTTTAAATATTGTTTATTTTTATGTTTATCTGTTTAATTTAAGAACTACTAAATCGATTCTAAGACTATAGGATTAGTTTAAGATATATTATAGTATATGCTCACGATATCCAATAAGAAATTGAGCATGTGTTCATTTTACAGTAAAAGTTAGTAATAACTTTAAAATTTCCTATAAAACAGCAGGTACTTACTTTATTTATACGATAAATATTTTAGAAGATGTAATAAATAGTAACTTTTGTCTGGTAAGGAACTCACATATTGTAGCACAGTAAATTTCGAAATATACGCGGGTGATGCCACAAAACAGATCTAGTATGATGTTTATAATATCATGGACAAAACTATAAGTAGTATTGCATATCGTTAATATTAAACGAAGTCTATTTTTAGAAACTCCTGATGAAGATGATGATATTGGAAGGCAAAAATATATACACTTATGTAAATACTACCATGTTGTGCCAGTGAGAAAATTTTGGGAAGCGCTTGATTGTAGGGACATTTGTTTAAGGGTAATGTAATATTTTTTGTTATGTAACTTAAATTAAAAATTACCACGCAAATTTAATAAAAACGTAATTTGAAGTATACCAATTAATCAACCTTATTTTTCTTTTGTTTCTTGTCTGTATTCACCTTACTAATAGTGCTTAAGCTTTCTTGAACTTTTTCAGGAAACAGAGAACTTATTTTCCTGACACACTAGATTAGTATAATTTTGACCCTCATTTGTATTATGTAATATTGAACAGTTTTTTTTTCTCTAGGGGCTGGAAGTTAATGTTAAAATCTGAAGTACCATTTTTTATTTAACGTACGTTTAATTAATCTATCTAATTAAAGTCACGTTGTTCTTGAAAAGCTGGTAATTAATTAACTTAAAACAGAATGAATTCGGTCGAAAATAAATTACTTGAAATATGTATTTAACATTTTTTTAATTATAATCGCATTAGGTACCTACTTCAGGAATATATTTGCATCCTATTTGACTATCTAGTTTTTAAATGAAAATCTGTCGTCTCAAAGGAATACGAGAATCATTTTGCAACGTATTAATCACGAATGCATAGTTTGCTCTCTGTAAGTCTGCATTGGACCTGCAGAAAAATGTTCAGGAAATAAATTCTAGCTTGATAAATTGGCACATCCTCAAAATTGCGTTGAAATTGAATGCCTCACAGACACGACTATCCACTTTAAACGAATATCTAACTAATGTAAAAACTTTAAAATCTTTCCGACGACGACGGATTTATGAGAGATGATAGATTCTGGTATTTTTTATATAAAAGTTTGAAATAACTTAATAGAGCGATTGCATCAGAGTTGGATTGAGCTGTATAAGAACTTTTAAGTTTTATTTCGTTTAATTAATGTCGGAATAATTCCCATACTTTCAATATACTGTATTCAAAAAATATTTTTTCACAATCCAAATATTGTGAATGTAATGGAATATTTTATTTATAGAAATAAATAATTATTTTTTAATATAATTAATTATTAAATTATCGTTATTTTACCATAACGAATTTACTAAATAATGAATAAAAACTAATTTTGGCCATATTTTTTAAGAGGATGTAGCTCCCTTACAAAGTCTTTCTAGGCACAAATTATATGGTATAACATTTTTTGTTCAAAATAACATCCTATAACCACTGTTAAGGCTGAACATGCTATTTGAATTGCCATAAGAATTACTATAGAGAAATTACAGTTTTTTATTTTTTGTTCAGCTCTGACCAGTATTAATAAATCATTTAGAAAAAAATACAGTGATAAACTAGATTCATTTTTCTATGTCATGACATACATAATTTTTCAATTTAATTTTTGTATACATTAATAAAAAAAATCTGAAAATTTTTTGTATTTTTTTGATATGATAAAACTCAATATATAACAAAAATTATTGAAAAATACGGAAAAAAATATATCACGACATAGATATTTGTTTAAGCTTTATAATTTTATAATAATTCTGCAATTTTCATTTGAAAATATTGAATGTAAGCCTAAAAACATAAGAACTAGTTCTATCCTTTGTAGCTTCATCTCTGTTTAATTTCGAGAATATACCATTTTTCATTCGATCGTCAATTGTCACTGAATTACTTGTATCTGTCATTTCCCCTCAGGGTTAGACTTGTGCAAATAATTTTTGTTTTCTACGGTGGCGACATCTCGTGGAATTTAGTTTCGGAAAAATCGGCATGAACAGCCTTAAGTTAAATTTCTCGAAATTCACACTAAACCTTTAACTGCCACTGTGGGGTACCAAGCGTCCCACATTGTTTCAACTTCAATATAAGCTGTTTAAATTTTACAAAGTTTTCAATTTTTGAAATATATTAAATATTATATATTTTTTTAAATAACCGATTGGAGTGCATTCCGTATCGTTTGAAGATGACAGAGAAATTTTATTGAATTAAAATATTCAATAGCTTATAGATTAGTTAGTATTTTAGTATCTGGAGTACGAGGTGACCCCAGTGTGGCAGGTGACATATGTTATTCTGGAGAAGTGGAGCAGCTAAGGGTTAAAGCGTATCTATATTTTTGTACCAATGAAAGTTTTAATAAAACACATTTCAAGAATTAAAAAAAAATCATTCTAATCCGAATTGTTTGAACCAGTTTTTAGATACAAGCATAAATATTTTCCACTAACAATAGCTAATGAAATTTCATACCATAAAACATAGTTTTCTGTCTACTTCAAATGAAAATAGTAAAATCTACATGTTTTACTACCGGTATTAAAAACATACCCATATATTATGTAAATACATATGTATATAATTTCAATTCTTTAGTATGCATTTAACCTTTGACATAATTTACATGTCTGTACTGATTTCAGTACTACGGTCTTCACACAACAACTCTACGTCCAATGGTGGAAACACTAGCAATGAATAAATACGTTGAGTCTCTGGATCTCCAAGGAAATTGGCTGGATTCCAAGGCTCTCACATATGTTGTTTACATGATGGGGATGAACACAAAGATAACTAAGATGAGTTTTAGAGATTGTAGGTAAACAAAAAACTACTAGTGTACTACAGTGTAAAATTTAAGAATGTAGTTTTTCACGGCATTATTTGTAACCTGAATATTCGAATTGTTTTTCCTTGGCCATGAGCTCAAATATTCTTTTATATCAAATAGTATACCAATATTTCTTAACCAATGTATTGGAACATTAATAGCAAACATACATATTATCAATATTAATAAATATGTATACAATCCCCACCACGGTATTCCTATTTGAATAAGCTTCAAAAAAGGTTCAATAAAATTTTTTCATAGATCTTGGTCTTTACGAGATATCGAGAAAAAGGGTCATCAAAGTGTGTTCCTTAAAAATGTAAATTTTAGGAAATACTGCTACATATAGCCAAACAAATCGAGAGTGAAACTATAGTTCATTTATAGTTATTTTAAAACTACCTACATATAATTGAATAATTTCGAATTATCTTCGTCTGTAACAAAGACTGCAGATTAATATTGGTTTTTAACGATTAACAACATTATTTTGGTATTATTTAGACTTGGTGTTGAAGGGGCAAAACAACTTGCAGCCGGTATTATCAGCACAAGAAACATTACCGATCTAGACCTGAGCTACAACAAGTTGGGTGACGCTGGTCTAGAGGCACTGTTCAATTCGTTGATGGACACAAGCTGCATACAGAAACTGAACTTGAGTCACAATGAATTAGACGAGAAATCTGCTAAAATGATGGGGGCCATTCTAAATGAAAGTTTCTGTTTATCAGACGTGAATTTATCGTGGAATTTACTTTTTCCAGTTGATGGTACGTGTACACTTAAAATCCTTTTCAGCACTTTTCTCGAATGACAAAAACGACGATTTATATACAATATTTATGTTTCTTGGAGAGTTTTTAAGACGGACTAAATCTAGGAAACTAAAATTTATCGAGCATGTAATTCAAGACGTGATTGAAAGTTTCCAATAGCAAGGAAAAAGTATGTTGATCAGTATTTATATAAAATACGAAAGGAATTTTATTTTGTTGCACATTGATTTTGAACGAAGGTGAACAATTTGATATAAGGTACTGGCACCAGTCTTGAACGCATTAAGAGCAAATTATATTGTTTTTTGGGATAACTGGGCTACTTTTTTTGTAATTCGCATGAACTCAGGTTACTAAAAAAACAACTACCTCTTTATTAAATCAACCAAAATTAGCAAATATAGTTCTTTCATTTTGTGTATATTTTTTATCCAGTAATGAACAACATAATACCAGTAACTAATACCCAGTGATGAACACTTGCTAAAGATTACAAATTGATAAGTAGTATTATGACTCAAAAGTTAAAAAATAAAAATTCGTTAAATTTTAAACAATGTAAAGCATTTACATAAGAAAATAAACTTTTCTTGATAGTGTGCCGAACCGCGATAGTTATTTGTCCACTGTTTTTAAACAGAATAATCAACTGTCATAAAATCATGGTGTAAGATAATTAAATGCATAAAGAATAATATTCAGTAATGGCAGTAATAACATATCAACAAATATTTCTAATTCAATACATTTAATTAAAAAATGTTCAAAACTGTTGCCAGTACCTTATAAGAATTATAATTTTGTCAATTTTCTTCAATGACAAAAAAAGTTACAAAAAACATTTTTTTTTATTAATTCTTGACCTATTCACCTTTCACTTACTATTAGATTTCATGCAATATGTAAATTAATATGAAAACTTAAAATTCTCATTCCACACCTAAGTAAACAACAGACGGTAACTGTCCGATTCGCGCCAAAATTAAAATCTCACAGTAATAGGAAAACATAATGTTTTTTTTACAAATTCCTTGGTATACTCAAGACCTTTCCGCTTGTGGTGATTTTTTTCAGTACGTAGGGAGAGCACGAAAGTGACTCGCATGATAAGAAAGCACGTTTAAGAAAATAAACAACTGAAAACGGTCATATATATTTTTTATCCGATTCATACTTATAAACCAAGCTGCGGGCTTCACAACATAGGCATTATCTAAAAAATAAAATAAAACATTTTCCCGACATGCCCGCTATATATTTATAGAGTAATGTTAAGCACGACCCTGCATATATGCCATAATTTTGTTCATTTATTCTCGATAGGTATGAAAGAGTTTTTTCATGGACTTGTAGAAAACAGGACCCTGAAAGCCCTGAATTTATCCTGGAACGGGTTGAGTGGAGTCGATATCTTCAAGGTATTACGGAAATACCTTAAGATGGAAGATTGTGCATTGCAACGCTTGGATCTCAGTAATAACCTGTAAGTATTTTACTATTTTATTTTTATTTAACCGTCCAACCTGAACTCGAATCAAATTAATTTCTGTATTTGTTCTACCGTTTTCGTAGGAATATTTTAATTTAACAAATTACATTTAATGAAATTTTTAAGACATAATTGGTCTGTTTTTACTTTATGATTACAAATTGTTCAAAAGTAATAAATTCCTTAGATAAAACCGTTTTAAGTGTTCAAGTGTTTATTACTTCCGTTTTCAGTAGAGAGTTCCGTTCAATTCCTTTTTGTCAATATACGGTTCTAAAGTTCTTATTATGTTACGTGAATTATATTTCTTTTTTGTCATTTTATGAACATTTATGAGCTCCTTTCAGACACAGTTTAATAATGACAGTGCTATGAGTACCTGAACGACTTATTTTATATTGTGGAATTTTATCACCGTGTTGAAACATATTTTTCATTTATAATACAGGATGAGTAAAAAATAAGGAATATTGTTCATATTTACTAAAATATTCATTATTAAAAAATGTTTTTGTGGAAGTTTTTTTAGATAAATTTTTAGTGCTATCAGTTACGCTATTATGGCATCTAACTCTATTTTTTTAAATGACAACATATCTTTTTATAGATTTATTGAATAAATCTTAAATTTTTGCATACAACCCTGTAAAAAATTTAACGACATTGCGTACGTAATTTTTTTAGAAAAATTAACTTTTATAATGTCAGATCATATTAACTGCAACATAAGCCTTGAAAAATTAGTTAAAAAAAAGTCTTACGACCTAATAAATTAATTTAACAAATGTTCAAAATGATGTCCATTGTTGTCCAAACACATCTGTATCCTTTTTGTAAAAGAAACTCTTTTATTCTGTAAAGTAAAGACCATTCTTCGCAACTTTCGCCATTTTTCAAGGCTTACTTGGTGAAGTTGCAGTTAATGTGATCTAAGATTAAAAAATTAATTATTCTCAAAAATTTTCGTATGCAATATCATTAAAATTTTACAGGATTGTACGCAAGAAATTATTGTCTTTTCATAAAGTCAATAAAAAAGACACGTTGTCATTTAAAAAAAAAAAGAATATTTTAGAAATATTTAAGAAAAAATGAGAATTATTCTATATTTTTTACTCATTCTGTATATTTAACTATAGAATCTTTGGTTAAAAGTTACAATTGCATATCACTATTTTAAAAATAATATAAATGCATTTATTTTTATTTTGATACTTCAATGCAACTATTTAATATTATTTAGTTTATAAAATTATACATACTACATTTGGAATTATCACAGAACACGTGCATTGTCTATTAAAACAATTCCTACATGTCCTATTTTATTCTACAATTAAACTGTTTCATACATAATACAAATTCACTTAAATAAAATAACCTCATTGTGTATTAAATAAGATGACAATGAAATACTTCAACATATTGAAGATGTTCCGTGGAACTAGCCACCTGTAGACAATAGCTATTTTCTACATTCAAATGAAGATGTTATTTGTGTTCGTCGTGCTTTTGCTCAGATTTCTAGCACAACGATGTCAAGATAATTGCTGCAAGTCTTTAAAGACTATATAACAGCATTTATAATTTACATACAATATGAATATAATGATTTATATTGCATGTACTAGCAAAGTGTACTAAAGAAATGACGATACACAGTTTGAATTTTAATATGCATATAACGTAAGTCTGGAGTAGAAAATGAAGACAATATTATATATAGTAGTTTAGATTGCTGAAATTGAATTATTTAGCTCGATGAAACCCAAGTCTTTGATATGCTATTTCAAGCATTTTGAAATTAATTTAATGTTTGGTTTAATTAATAACTTGTAGTTAATTTTGATATTAAGAAGCCCGTCTAGACAATATGAGTATATGGATATTAAAAAAATACATATTTATATATAAATAAATAAAAATGTTAAACAACAAAAAATATTACTGAAAATGAAATTAATTAATTTCGAGAGCTTCACTAGCGAAGAAAACTTATTTATTTAAAAAAGAACTAGTATAAGGAAAAGTACTTCAACTGAATCATTGAAAGCAATTATTAAATTCTTAATGTAGATATTAAACTTGAAAGCTGCAATATTACTCGTTTCGTACAGTCGTAGGTATAAACCTACTATATGTTTATAGTAGTCATAAAATATATACATATCTGTTTAAATATGAATACTACGTTTGTACATCATTCGTATCCAAATGTGGTTAACGTATACCATGAATAATATAACTACGATATCGTCGTGTTTTGTTAATACCATAATCATGGAACACTTTGATGTGAATAATATTCGCACTGAATATTGCGATGTGCAGACATACAAATGTATATATGTGTATTGTTTGTAGCACAGTGTACAGAAATAAGAAATGTACAATATTTAGTACAATTGCATACAATAAATACGAAACATTTCAAATAAGACAATATTAAGATTTAGCTAGACAAAATTTGTCGGGAAATTGATAGATTTTGATATAGGTAGATATAGCACATTGCGATAACTCCCTTCTTCCCTTCTTTGGAAAATAAAATACTGACTAAAATCGGAAAACACTAAAATTTCTACTTCTGTTCAATCGTTAAATTTCAAATTGTTTTAGGTTTCAATAGAATAACTAATACTAAATAATGTTTTGTATTTGGTATTGAAAACATGACAGGTTTTTAAGTTATATAGGTAAACAATAAAAAATCTATGCATAGTAAAGTTTTAGTGAAAATTAATGTTTTTCAGCGAACGCAAAGAAGACTTTTTACACCGAATAGAATAAAATCCGGCTAGGAATTTATAGAGTAGATATATTGATTACATTAATATTGTTCAAGTTATAGGCAAACATTTCAAAGGGAAGAAAAAGTTTTATCGCCGTGTTCTATACATCAAAATCTACCAGTTTATCGAGAGAAAAAAAACCTTAGTTTTTTTTACTTCCAGTTCTATACAAAAATCTTTAACGACTGGAACAGTATATTTCTTCACATGCTTACACTTAATACAATACATTAACTTTCTAGATGTTACTAAGTCCAAAAAATAGTTAAAAAAAGGGTGAGTTACAAAAAATTTAGTAAAATTATTTATCTTTGTAGAATCAACAGTCAGGACATTGCAATTTTACTTGATGCATTTTCGAAAAATAAATCTTTAGTTGAAATTAAACTCGGATCAAATCCATTCACACCAGAAGATGCGTTTACTCTTGTTTCGATTTTACCAAAAAAGAAGAAATTGGAAACCCTTGACTTGGATCAAATGTATTTTAGAAAGGAGATGATGCCTGTTAGTGAAATATAAAAATGATACTTTTTATTTTCTTTACTGTTACATTTATTAACTCTACAATATATTGTCGTAGGAGGTGCGAAGAATAATAAAAAGATTTAAAAAGAACATTATATATCACGGTGTGCTGGAGAACTATGAAATTAAAGGACCTGATTATAGAAAAATGCTCTTAGAACGTTGTAACTTCGTCATCGCGAATGTTAAAAATAAAAGGAAGAAAAAGAAGCAACTCACATTCGGGTAGGTAGTGATCATTAGAAACAACATCTACACAAAAACATTTCTGAGGTAGGATAACTATGAATATACCTATCAGTCATTTCAGAAAGTATTTTTAAGCCTTCATATAAATTGTTATCTGAGTGATATGACAGCATAACAACGATATTTTTTATAAATCATATTTGTCATTACTATATCTTCATATATCAATTCAAGTAGCATTTTCGTGGATTTACATCTATGTATAATACCTCTTATTGTAACAGTGAGTTTCTATTCATTCTTGGCGGCAAACCAATAACACAAGACGCATTCATGGATGAAGTAAAGAAGGCAAAACTGAAAAAACTCGATGCAGATTTACTCAAGGAGCTTCTCAAAGAGTTCCGTGGAAAAAGGAAACGAGTAGAAGTGACAGAGATGAGAGATTTGTTCCTCGAAATGTATCCTGACACATTGCCACCACAAAAAGCTCAGAGCAAGGCAAAGAAAGCTAAGAACACAACAGATAAAAAATAAATATTTAAGTTCACGTTGTGTAAATCTAATCTTCCTCTGGTTGAAATTATGTATGTTTGCAAAAGGGTGTTGCATGTTTTATGCATTGAAAATGTTGAATAAAGTAATAAAAGATTTGTGTTTTTTTTTTTTAATAATTAAATGTTTCATTTAATTAAAGAACAGAAAAGGATATTGTATTAAATATATCTAAATCTATTTAATCTTTTTTTAATACGCACGTAGTTTCCTACCCCTTTCACAAAGATCAATCATATCTCAGTAAAATAATAAAAAATACAAATATTCGAATGTTTACAAACATCTCTAAATATATTACAAATATATATATATGTATATTATAATAATTACTCTTGTTATTAGAAGACAAACATCATATAATCAGAAATTAATATTGTGCAAAATGTACTACCAAAATTGAGGACCGTCATGTTCTATCAATATTTTTTCAATTAAATAATAATTTTTAATATGAAGCAGTTTAACAGAATTTTCTAGAAAGTTCTTCTCAAAAACTAATAATTATATGAACAATATTGTTAAAGATCCAAATTATGTGCCTATTTCTGAAACCGCCAATCGAATTGACACTCAAATCAATGTCTTGAGTCATCACCAATGTCGAGTAATATACCTATAACACTGTCTGTGTGGTATTAAATATAATAAATAAATAAAAATACATATGATTTACATTACTATACATTTATTACCACTGCTCTAAAATCCTAAGCAAATTCAAAACAATTTAACACCTCGCAAAAAGAGCTCCATGTCTCTGGCACCCCCTTTTTTGAAATTCGAATTTTATTATATGCAGTTTGTTTGTGCTTCGTTTGTGCACGTTTGTGCAGGAAATCCTTTCGTTTGTGCTTTTTAGGAGATATTCAAAAAAATCAAATGGGGGGCCGTAGACATGCGAGCCCCCCCTTTTTCGAAAATCGAAATTTATTATAGGTAGTTCGTTTGTGCTTCGTTTGTGCACGTTTGTGCAGGAAATACTTTCGTTTGTGCTTTAACCCTTCGTCAATTCCCGCCCCAACGCTGATTGGTCAACGACCAAGTGTCACTACCTATATATGTATTTATATATCTTTTGTGTATACAATATAGTTCGTATATAAAAAAATATATATTTTACTATGTATTATGTTAAAGGTTTAATACAACACCTATACACCTATGTACATTTTGTAAAAAAAATTATGATGTAATCGTGTCTATAAAAATACTATTGTGACACCTAAAGGGTTAAAGCGTAAACGTAGCCTCTAGTTAGATAAATAAGAAACACAAGACATATAATTTTTTTCGAAAACTAATATTGAGAATGTAATCATGTTTATAACGCATTACAGTTTTTTTACGAATAGCTCCTAAAGGGTTAAAGCATAAACGAATATAATTTCAGCACAAACGAAGCAGAAACGAACTGCACATTCAAAAACTTAAATTTCAAAAAAGGGGGTGCCAGAGACATGTTTTCGGTATTTTTAAATATAAATAACATGGAGAGGGTTAAAGCACAAACGATGAAAATTTCTGCACGAACGTGCACACATGAAGCACAAACGAACTGCATGTAATAAAATTTGAATTTCAAAAAAGGGGGGGCTCGCATGTCCCAAGCACCCCCTTTGATTTTTGTGAATACCACCTAAAGGGTTAAAGCACAAACGATGAAAATTTCTGCACAAACGTGCACAAACGAAGCACAAACGAACTGCACATAATAAAGTTCGAATATCGAAAAAGGGGGGGCTCGCATGTCTACAGCACCCCCTTTGATTTTTGTGAATACCACCTAAAGGGTTAAAGCACAAACGATGAAAAATTCTGCACAAACGTGCACAATCGAAGCATATACGAACTATATTGTATACACAAAAGATATATAAATACATATATAGGTAGTGACACTTGGTCGTTGACCAATCAGCGTTGGGGCGGGAATTGACGAAGGGTTAAAGCACAAACGAAAGTATTTCCTGCACAAACGTGCACAAACGAAGCACAAACGAACTACCTATAATAAATTTCGATTTTCGAAAAAGGGGGGGCTCGCATGTCTACGGCCCCCCATTTGATTTTTTTGAATATCTCCTAAAAAGCACAAACGAAAGGATTTCCTGCACAAACGTGCACAAACGAAGCACAAACAAACTGCATATAATAAAATTCGAAATTCAAAAAAGGGGGTGCCAGAGACATGGAGCCCGCAAAAAATTTTTTTACAAAAAAAATCAAATCGGTGTTTTTTTTTACAAGCTTTTACTTAACTTCACATGTATGTCCCGTGGTACAAATCTTACGACCGATTTTTAACGAACTTCCCGTCGTACGATTTTCGTCAAATTTTCAAATATGGTGTATTTTCCGTGACAATGCACTTTTTTATCATTTTTATAGCTATGTTATTTTATTATAAGGTCTTCTTTGATGTATCTAATACATCCAATAATATGCTTGCGTTTATAATTTTTCGTAGCCATGGTTATTTTTTATAATAAAAATAATTATGTCGAATGTCAAATACAATTTAAAAGTAGCGGTTATTTTAGTTTGTAGCCCTAAGTTGTTTGTATAGTTCTAAAATTTAAATTTAAAAGTTACTTTATGAAGTGATAAAAAATATAAATACTTAATTTACGACTGGAGTTCCATAATGTCAATTTTTAGTGTAGTTAAAATAAAAATTTGGCAAAATAACAATTGTATTAAAAGAAATCCACATACGAGGGAATGAAACATTGGAAATTTATTGTAAGGTAAGATTTTTATGTATTCATAGACACTTTTACAGTTATAGCTGATTTCGATATCAACGTTTTTAATGTTCGCAAAGAAAAATGTACGGGATTAATAACTAACGTAAAAAAATTCAACTGTAGGTAGATTGAGAATGTTATTTTAAGCAAAAAAATTAAAATTTCATAACTATATGATAATGGGTTCTCTAGATATTAACATAAATTTTTGGTACAATTTTTGGAAGGCTGTAGCTCTTTCACGAAGAATTTTCGGAAACATATTCATACGAAGTTTTTTGCTTAAAATAACATCCCTAATCCACTGTTAAGAACTTCTTTAACTATAGTTCTAATTCATCCTTTATTTGTAATTTTGAATTTATTTCTTTTTATTCGAAAATAAGTAATTCTTATTTTTTTAGTCGTTTGATTGGTTAATTAGATAGTTCTATATAAAATATTGTTTTTTATAATAATTTTCTCTTCAATTAAACCACTTTGTTTTTGGCAGAAAGTGTTTTTGTTAGATATTAATAATTTTATTAAAATTTTAATATTCATAACTATTTTCTATAATGTTGTAAATTTTATTTTCAATGAAAATTGATTCAAAACTCACAAATTATATTTTAATTTACGTAAACGATGTTCATGATGCTTATGCAAATATATAAATAATGATTTAGTGACGTTAAAAATATTTATTTGTTTGAAATTAAAAAGATTCTTAAAATAAGAAAAATTAATAAGTAAATAGTAATCATTATACACTTTGATATTTTAATTTTCATCAAAATGTAATTTTTATTATATTTCAATGAATATATTCCGATGAGGTTTTCAAAACAAAATATGGTTTTTAGTCTTCTGATGTAATGAATATGTAATAAGTATAATTAAAAGAATTAAATGACCTATGGCTAAAAATGAATACCCAAAATAAAAAATTAGAAAAAAAAACTTTTTTAAAAAACAAGCTTTTATATACATATAATGTACATGTGCACTAAAAAGTAAAAAATAAATTTTCAAACTATCCCTTTATTTTTTAGCTCACAAACTCTTCCAGAATTATTATGACTAAAAAAGCTTGTGGCGTTCATTTAATATTTAGAAATATCTAGTATACCAAGTATGTAATGTAGCAAATCAAAATGGAACTTAATGTAATATTTTGACAAATTAATTGAAAATATATAAGGTAGTTTGTTTTCGGTAACTATTCATGTAGAATCTAGAAGAAATTAACCTGGAATTTTATGTAATATTTTGAAATATTCGTTTAAAGTAGCTAAATGTAGTTTTTCTTTGAGAAACTTTTAGCACTTAATTTTATTTTGAATCTAGAATTCCAAATATTAATGTAATGCACCAATTTAACATTTGATGATTTAATGTAATATTTTGAAATATTAATTGAAGGTAGATAATATACTTTTTTAACTCCTACACTTTTTCCTATGTTGAATCAAGCGAATTTTAAATATTTATTTACTGATTGTTAGTGAAACCTGGAATATAATGTAATATTTGAAACAGTAATTTATTGTAGCTAAAGGTATTTTTTCTTTCTAAAATTTATAATTTGAATTAAGAATTCCAAATATTAATATAATGTACAATTTGACATAATATAAATAAGTACAATTTAATATATTATTAATTTACAGTAGAAAATGCAAGTTTTCCTTTGTTGATCTTTTAATCACTTTTTCTATTTCTAAATATTACATTAAATATTAAATGAACGCCACAAGCTTTTTTAGTCATAATAATTCTGGAAGAGTTTGTGAGCTAAAAAATAAAGGGATAGTTTGAAAATTTATTTTTTACTTTTTAGTGCACATGTACATTATATGTATATAAAAGCTTGTTTTTTAAAAAAGTTTTTTTTTCTAATTTTTTACAATTGTGAATACAAAAGAAATATCAACCAATTTGCGGAAAACTACTTTTCTTTACATTTTAAAGGTAGTGCAATCTGAAACTAACGGACACAATTTTCCGACCCTATCACTATTCTTTCATTTCCTTTGGAACATGGAAGTAAAAACAATTCAATTATGTATTGGAAAATTTATGTTTTCATTTTATTACAAATAAGTTACCAAATAACAACATTCGTCTGAAAATTTGACGTACATATCTATAAAAGAAAATAAAACCTTTTCAGTTCAATGAACATACAAACAATTTAATTTTTTATATAGTTCGTATGAAACAAAAAGAAACAAACCGAATTATTTTCAATGTAGGCTCAATTAATATCCACATAGGTACATCACTATTCAATAAATATTTACATTAAAGTTTGTCATGAAAGAAGTAAGATAATTTACGTTTTTTTTATTTTAATTTCCGTTGAATTTTTAAACTAAATAAAAACCAAATTTATCAAATTTACATTAAGCAAAAACTGTACGTAAAATATTTTAGAATGGCCTTTGTAAACAATTACGAAGCATATATATTATATTATTTTTATAAAAAGTCGTCTGTGAAACCAGTCTTTTTAGATAGCTTGAATACGTTTTATATACGTTTATAACATAACATATTAGGTATGATATTAGTATATAACGTATCTACTAAATCTTATTTACTACTGTTATTAAAACACCTCATCCAGATAAAACAAAACACATAAATCATAATATAACTAACAAATCTGTCATTCTCGATTGACCTTGTCTTCGTTTCTCCTGCCATTCTTAATAGCTCGTATAAAACAGAACGAGCCGAATACTGTTTAATTTCAACGGAAATAGTAAATAGAAGATGACATTAACAAATCTTGTGTATAATTTTCCACAATTAAATTAAGTTATTGACAATAAACATTGAAGCTAATGACCGTATGAGTTTTATATAGTAATATACTTTATTATATTTTATAACACATGTATTAAATTTATTATGTACCTAGGTATATATTTAATATTAAATGAATGAATAAATAATTATGTACTGAACAAGCAGGGAAATTCAAAATATGTAGGTAGAGTTCTTTTTTTGCATTTCATAAATGGTAAATATGTCCCAAACGATTATCCAGATTTGTTTATTTTTTTAACAATTTTCTATCTAATAAACAATGCATACAAAATCATAATAAAAAAGGTTAAATACATATTTACTATAAAGGCTGTCATTTGCACGCAATTGATAGCGGTGAGAATTAGGGGATGAAATCTGATGCACTGTGTAAAATTAATGTGTGGAATTAATTTTTTGCAGTTATAAAAAGTGTCGGAAATTTTAACAATTGTTAAACTGACTAAAACTAAAATATAAAAATCCGATAAACATAGTCCCTGTAGGTAATCAAACCTTCCATAGATTTGAGTGATTTTCAGATTCATTTAGTAAAATGAGTTATTTGTTTATCAACGCTTCATCAATCCAGCTGAGAAATTTATAATCTCGTTTAACTTCACAAGACTTGGAAAGGTTACTTTGACGGACGTCTTTTAATCTTTTTAGTGAGAACTGTACGCCCTTAAATTGTTTGACTCTTTTTTAACTCAAAACATTATTTATATCTAAATAATTGAGATGCATCCTTTTAAGATTGTGCTAAGACGATTCACATTTTTACCTGATATTTTTAAAGAATAAAAAAAATCTATAAAGCTAAAATTAATTTCAATAAGGAGACTAACGAATATAAGTGAAAGAAAAAATAAAATAAAAAAACGTATTTCTAATGTCTTATACTTAACCCTACCGTACTGTTTGTTTAATTCTATCCTGACAGGTACAGAAGCAACTTCTCATCCTATATTTGTGTACATATTTTATATGTAGTACATACGTATATACAACTCTATCATCAAAAAAGATCTCAAGATACTAGATAGTATTACTTAATTTGGGTAACTTAATTTCTTTTAAAATAAATACTTTTTCATAATTTTAAAACAAATATGGTTATTAAACCAACTAAAAAAGGTTTTTATTAAAAATATATATATTTGGTATAAATATACCTATCTATTTGTTAATATTAAAAAAATGTCAAAATAATTTCGCTATTCCCGAGTAACTTCCTCCCATAAATAACATAAATATTCCCAAATTATGATCCAGATTTGTTTTTTTACAATTATCTAGTAAACAATGCATACAAACTCTGAATAAAAAAGGTTAAATACATATTTACTATAAAGGCTATCATTTGCGCGCAATTTAATTAGGGGATGAAATCTGATGCAGAATAAAAAATTAATTTATTGGGTTTATTTTTTGCAAATAACTTTAAAATAACTGATACATTACATTGAAATTTTAAGATTTAATTTTACTTATTAACCAAAGAATAATGAAACTATAAATATTATTATTCGGTAATAGAATACGTTAACCCTTTGTAGCTCAAGATCTTAAAAATTTAAATTATGTTGATAAAGAGGCAAGTTTAGGCATGTAAAAATACACGTATTTTTCAGAAATTTAAAAATATTTATTTTTAATTATTTATTTGACTTTTTAAGAGTGACATTACTGTGAGTTAATCGTAAAAAACACTTATGTTGTAATGCAGAATTTGAAACAATTATTTAATTTGTTGTACCATAATGCTACACCGCATTTTTCGCAAATTGTTTGTGAAACGCCACACACTAGGGAAACTTACAACGTAATATTTTTTCTGCCCAAATCGGCCAGTAGCCGATCTGGTCCTGCCTTACTGCCAATAGTTACGTACTAATACGTAAGTCAATAGGTTATACCATCTGTGAATTTTACTTGATACTAACAATACGTTATTCACTGGTATGCTACAGTAGTGTTACACATATTTGAATGAACTAAATATATTTAGTACGTATATTAGCGGGATTATTGAGGTTTGTTACAGAAATGTCACATGGGGCTACAAAGGGTTAATATTTCGCCGATTTAAAAAAAAAAGGGTATGTAGGTATACTTATGTACGCACGCTAGAAGTTATACTTCTATGATGTAGTGATATCTAGCATGCAAATGCAAAACTAAAAACCCATTTTACCTACTATCATAACAGAAATCTGTATTATCTATACCTAATCTAACTTCATGGTGTTCTTTTCGTCGCATGGTTGCAACGTGCATTTTGTTACCGTTGGATCATTAAAATTTAACACTAAAGTATAACTTAAAAAAAAATAACGAAACTAAACGATACAAAATAGTCAACATGTATTAAACGTGCATTGTTACATTTGTTTATCACACATTTTAAATACAACAACAACAGTCCGATTTAATCGATCCACTGACCTCAACAGCTCACTGACCGGTGATTCTAATTCCCATTGAACAACCCCTGATTTATATGGATTGATTTAATGGATGTAAATGCACGCAGGTTGATCACAAAGTTACGAAAATGTATCACTAGTATTTCCGAAACGAAAATAAATTACCCGTGAGGGAAACATTGAGAAAGACAGAAATATCCAAAGAAGAATCTTCAATGATACAATTTCAAATGTCATGAAAGAAAAGCAGTGATTTTACAGCATATCCATTGAAATGAATAAAAATAGCTTCTAACAATCAGTGCGTTTTTGCAAACAAAAAATTGATTGATTTTTCATTTTATATTAAATATCTTGAAAGTACTGAAGTAACGTCAAAAACAAATGATTTACATAAATTTATATTCTTAAGAATGATCATATATATTAAATTTTTTAAACATTGTAATATTTATTACCTATATATGGTCTAGCATAAATACAAGATAATTTAGAAAAATATCTATAACTTTGTAAACAACCTTGTGAATACAGGGTGTGGCTTGGGCAGGGCTACTGATGCGATAGAGAAGCTCTATGTGTAATCAACAAAATCAAATGAAATTTTGTTGTTGCTAATGTACTTGATTCACGAAACATGCTAATGTATTGAAGTATACCATATCTGTCTGAAAAATGATATATAAAATTATCCCGACTAGTATTTAATATATGTAAATAAATATTCGTACATATAATATAATTTCGGTTTTTATAAATAAATTGGATTAAATCGATATCTATCAATAATCTCTATAGTTTATGTAGAATTCATGATTTAGGGTTTTCAGCGATCTGTCATATTCTGACAATAACAATAATAAAATAAATACATATGTAGGTGTACATTTATTTTGATGTTTCGCGATAAATATAGGAATACCAAGGTGAAAAATATTGGTTTAAAGCTGTCAACATGCAGCTTGCAAGACTGAAGCTTAATTCGTATAATTTAAAATATTCGTATTTAGTATAATTATGTAGTACCTACTTTCTTTAATATCGTGTTTCTCATTTATAATGAGCAAAATATATATATATTTGTATTTTGTGTCATATAATATTTTTAAAATACCAAACCATCTAGGGTAGTACCAAAATATGTTTAATTTGAAGAATTTCATGAAGTGAAAATCATAGAAAAAAATGTCTCCAAAAATATTCCCCTATAAAATAATATCTGAATTCAACACTGTAAATCGGGCCCCCAAATTTAAATTTCCTCTGGTCATATAAAGCTTTAACGCACTACTGACAACCTTCAGTATTTTATTTCGTTCAAAATGTTTCCCATATATTTATAATGACATATCCGTTATTTTATGTTACTACATACATGTAAATGCATCTAAAGCCACAATTGTACATAATGTACATACATCAATGTCTGTTCGAAGTAAAATAGTAAAGAAGAAACCAACATTGCCACAATATCGTTCATTTACAACCAGTTTTTATACTTTTTCCAATGTTATTTACCCTGAGACACGTATTTATATAAAAATAAAAACTCTTTGACTTTGAATGCTATAAAGCTCGACTCCATAACACCTCCATAACACCCCCAACAGATTAGAGCTGCACGTGTGAAACATAAGCGTGGGACACAATAAAAACCAGTAGCGGTACACAAAAAAAAAATCTAAAAAATAATAAAAATCTAAATATTAAAAATATTAATCTTTTTTTTATTTGAGGCCCAAAGTGTTACTTACGTCGGTTTTTTTGTTAATGATTAAAATAAAAAAGATTAGTTGAATCCAGTTCTTTTTAAATATTTGCTAAACCTTAAAGGGGGAGAAGGGTTGAAATTTTCGAAAATCGACGTTATTAATAGTCAGAACATAATATTAAAGTAATTTAGGACAAAAAGTTATTTACAATATTTATAAAACAAATACATAAGTATTCTATTTTATTTATATATTTATTATTAATCGAAATTCCGTTTATTTTCTTTACTTAATTGAAATTATTAATATGAAATAAAAATTAAAGAACAATTTCTTGGCGATCGAAGGATATTATAGGATATTTAGAATGTACATCATTATTATTCGTACGCCACTGAAGAAATAAAAATAAAAGTATATTATAAGTCATTAAGTGATCTCAAATATAACGTATTTGCGCGATACGTGAAAATGTGTATAAATACAAAAGAAAAAACATATGAACTTGAAAAAAAAATACTTAATCTGATTGACTTTGACACGGGTAAACAGTTTTTTTCTTTTCTACTCTTTGTTCTTTTGTCTACTTTCTTTATCCACACTCAAAGAATCGTATGTTTATTGGTAATATATATGTTACAGCAACGTGTATAATATAAAAGCTATGTTTTTCTCTTGCTCTATATTTCATCTTTGTATACGCCACACATTTAGACTTTTCTGAATCCTTGAAAAATCTTCTTTATTAATTTATGTTATACAGTATTTCGACAAATGAAATATAAAATATAATATATAAAAATCTAAGAAATTCGAAAACAAGTCTAGACAATTATGATTTTTAAGTATACTTCACTAATTCAAGTAGATACAAAATCTTATGTTTCTTTTATTTCTGACAAATAAATGTATGTAAGTAGGTACTTGTATTGTTAAAATAACATAAACTTCTTCCTTTTAATTAAATACAACATGTATTCTCGGTATTATAAAGAATTTGATTGCGTGTAAAAGCAAAAGAGCTTCCAGCTAACGCTATTTGTTGGGTGTCAAAATGTTATGCAATTGCTCGATATTTTAAAGCAGTGGTAATAAATATATAGTAATATAAATTCTATGCATTTTATGATGTACATTTGGCAGCACTTATTCTAAGTCGCTGATTTCTACTTATCGCGCATGATGCATACGATTTCATTCGCTTCATCTGTGTGTGGTTGTCATTTATATTTAGCGTTAGCTAGAAGCTAATTTGCTTTAGTTTTTTTTTTTTATTTATAAGACTTTTTCTAAATCTATTTAGAGCAATAATCAAGCTCAATACATTTATTGAAATATGAACCACAAATCACTCATAATATTATGCGTGATTTGTGATATGAACAGGCAGTCAAATAAATGAAGATATCTGAAATGATAATATAAAGACTGTCAAAATCATAACCATAACCCTCCTTTTGACTTTGCTGTATTTGTTGTTAAAAGAAAGAAATAAAGAAAAGCTGACATGTTCAAATAGTAGATAATAAATATAATACTGAAGATATATTAAAAACAAGAAAGTATTTTGTTTTAATTTTCTATTTCCACTGACATTTTTCGTCTTTTCAATTTTATTACAAATGTGACAACAAATATAAACGGGAAAATAATTCAATAATATGAAGGTAATGTAACATTCATGTTTCACACATTATTGACATGTTTACTCAATAGATTATTGATGACATGTTCAACACCTATACGCATCCCCTAAACAATAACGAATTTACTAAATATAATAAAAGTAAAAGTATCTTTTTACTAACATATAAAGTACTGGTGCCGATTAAAAAAGCAAATTATATTGTTTTTGTGCTTGATGGGCTAATTTTTAGAAGTTTAGTAAAACTATCAAATCAATTTAATTACTAAAATCGGTAAATATAGTCTTTTTTTAATTATTGCCTTTTAATGTACATACATATTTTTTTCAGTAACAAATACATATCTAGTGATGAAAACTTGCTAAAGATTACAAAATGATTAGTTCGGTACATTTAATTTAAAAAAGGGGTATTATTCAAAATTCGTGCTGGTACCTTATATTCATATGAAAAAAGTATGTATTCAAGTTTATTTTTTAATGGAAATATCCATTTTGACCTTCCCTGAATTAATTCTTACTTTTTTCGCCATGATGTAGGGGTATCTGCTTGTAGATGCTGTAACTCAATAACAACAGATCGCAGACGGGTGAAATTTTATATTAGAGATAAATATTTTATATTTTCAATTAGGTGTATTATTTATATTATTTTTGAAAATGATCTTACAACCGGAAACGAGTTTTTAGCCTTGTCAATTTTTGTTATTTTCCAGATTATTTTTGAAACGGTGAGAATAAGAAAAAAATATTTTAGGCAACAGTTATAAAGAATATTGTAGTATTATCTACACTTTATGTCCAAATTATATTTTATCAGTTACCCATTATTTTATTTACTTAATTAAAAATATATACCCATTGTCAGTATAATGCATAAGAAAGTTCCATGACAGCCATGACAGCTTTATCCTATTAATTCAACCACACCGTTATGTTTAGGTCGCATGCAAACTGACATAATAGTTTATTAAATTCCAATTTATATGAATGCTTTCTCTACTAACAATATTACAGGTAACGCATGGACAATGAGTGTGTCTAAAAAAATATTCAAGAGGGGTTAAAAAAATAAACACAAATGTATGCTGAATTACTTAATTAATCAAAAATCTCTACAAGCAAGATTTTTTAAATATAGAATGGTAAAACAGTTTTAGATTTTTTTCTTATTTTCAAGTGTTATAATCAAATAAATAATTAAATAGGTACTCGATAGGATTAAATAAGTACATTGCTTGATTTTACTAACTACTTGTACAACTAAATATACATTCATGACTGTCGTGCCAAACTTAAACAGTAGATTAAGGAAAATATTTTAAGCAAAAAACTTCTAATGAACATGTGTCCGGAAATTTTTCCTGGGGGAACTACAGGCCTCCAAAGATTTTTACTAAAAATGAGTTTTTATTTAATATCTAGAGGACCCTTTGTGATAAAATTATGAAATTTGGTATTCTGTTTAGTAATAATGAGTGTTATCGATTTCTTATATGAACTAGTTATAATTTAGACTATAGATGTATTATTGCTAAACAGAATACCAAATTTCATAATTTTATCACAAATGGTTATCAAGATATTAAATAAAAACTCATTTTGAGGAAAATTCTTGGAGGGCTGTAGTTCCTTAACGAAAAATTTTCGGACACATGTTTATTGTAAGTTTTTTGCTTAAAATATTTTTCTCAATCTACTGTTTAAGTTTGGCACGACAGTGCTGAATCATCCTGAATATTGCTCTCACATCTTATCAAGGCACATACTGCAATTATTGACGGGTCCCCTAATATTTTTTACGTCCTTCAATTAAATATTTTAATTCGTAGTAGCCCCAGGCAATAAATTAGTTGATTTATTAATTAATTCATAAAATCTCAGTTATCCTTGCAATAAAACAATTATAATTAATAATAAAAAACGTCATGCAACATGCATATTTAATATTATTATTTTTCGTCATATGTATAGTTCAAATACACAAGGTATCATCAGTAAAATGTTATGACTCGTTTCTAGATGAAAATGAAGAACTAATGGACTGCTCAGACCCAATATTCAAAGGTATATATATGGCACAGCATCAACTTACATATCCTTGGTACAATTATACAGATTTAGATGCGTGCTATCAAACGAAAATGATCGTGGAAGATATTGAGATAGAAAATCGTGGTTGTGTATCAAAAGATTTCGACTTGTGTAAAGAAATAAGAAAAAAGTTCGAGAAAACTGAAATTAAATGTGCAATATGCTATACAAATAAATGTAATGATAAATCAATGGAGTTGAGTGCCGCATCAAGAACGAAAATACAATTGTTTATGTTTGTAACAGTTATATTTCTTGTACTTTGTATATACTAGAAAAATTAGATAAGTAATATATTTAAATAACTAGGTACTTCGCTTGATTTTACTAATTATTGTACAACTGCATAAGGTAACGGCACCAGTCTTGGATACGACCCCAGTGTTGGCCAATGTTTAATTAAATGTATCGAATTAGAAATATTTGTTGATATTTGATTACTCTCATTACTGAATATTAATCTATATACATTTAACTATCTTACAGCGTAATTTGATGACAATCGGCCAATGGGTGCCAAAATGGTGGGTATTTAAACATCGCGGATCAGTCGGCATCCACGAAGTGTGTATTTTCTTATGCAAATGATTAGTGACGCGAGTTAGATTATTTGTGATTTTTACGCTGCTTAATTTTTTTTTTGAAGTGAAATTAAAATAGTTCATTCTTGAACATAGTTAAAAGATAGGTTCACCACCAAAATTAATTTTATTGTTCTAGGGGGGGGGGGGGGGGTAGTGTTCAATATCCATTACTGGGTATTAATTTATTACTTATATCCAGTAATGGATTCGATGTTTATAAATGCTGTTTTCATTACTGAGTGTGAAAAATATTATGCAAGCGGGTTGAAATTATTAGTATATAATGAATTATACTCATAAAGGTAAATTTGGTATTAACATATTTAAATTGGTCAGGTCCGTATTATAGTCAATTTAGCATTTATATTATTTTATGCAAAAAAATATATAAACATAAAGTCAAATTTCAGGTAATTGTTATGTTTGCTTTAATAGCTTAATGAATAAAAAAATACTGAGTAATTAAGGCAGATCCGTATTAAGGAAGTAATTTATATGATATTTTCTAAAAAAACTATAGATATACAATAATGGAAAAATTAGACAGTTTGTTAATATAGTAACTAAACTAAAACATAGAATTGTGTAATTTGGGCAGGCCTGTATTCGAAAATTTAAAAATAATTTTATCGAAAAAAAATTGATGATATATGGTGTTGGGCCTACCCGCTTCGATCCCGTCAGTGACATAATAAGGTGGGGGGTTGGGGAACTCCCACCCCCCAGAAATGCACAATGTTCTAAAAAACGAATGTTTTGAGAAAATATCAGTTCAAAATACCTTCCAAAATTTAACACATATGTAAATATCCCCCCCCCCCCCGAAAATTTTTCTTACTACGCCAGTGGCTCCCATTCTATAATTTTTTATAGCAGAAATAATATTAATTACAGATTGGGATGAAATAAGGTACCTACTGACATTAATTTGATAATTGATTTAATTGTTTGTTTAATACTTGCTTATTATTTGTGATTTAATTTTTTTTAGATAATATTATTTGTACATTTTTCTTAATACGCCACTGACTACTACGGGTGGTAAACATGTTCTTTTTTATATAATTTTTATGAGCAAATATTAAGTATCAATTCTTCTTAATACGTACCTGAGTAAAATATTTATATACATATTTTTGGTTTAATTACACCAATATCATAACTGAAATAAAAACTGAAAGCACTAAACAATTATAAATTCTTCTTCGTACGTGCCTGACTAAAATATTCGTATATACATTTTTGGTTGAATTACATCATTGTCATAACTATAATTGTTTAATATTTTCTTTTTTTATTTGAAAATATTAATTATAAATTCTTTTTAATACGTGCCTGACTTAAATATCCAATACATATTATTGATTTAATTACATATATATAAAAACTTGATTAACCATTTCATTTTTAAACAAATTTTATGTTTAAAGACAAATTTTAAAATCTTCTTAATACGCACCTGACTAAATTATTCATATACACATTTTTGATTTAATTACATTAATGCCATAACTGTAATTGCTTAATATTTTCATTATTATACAATTTTTATTGGAAAATATTTTCTACCTAATTAATTTTTCCTAATACGTGCCTGGCTTAAATATTCAACATACATTATTGGTTTAATACATTGATGTCACAACTTCCATTGTTTAATATTTAATTAAGTAGTTAATTATTTATTATTAAATACCTATTAATAAAATAAATTTTACTTAATACGGCCCTGTCCAAATTAATAGTGTAATCTAATTTTTAATTATTATATTATCATAGCATCGATTACGATTCATTATTGTATACATTTTGTGTCGTAGTACTTATCATTTTGTAATTATCCATTACTGGGTTACCATTACTGGTTTGACTTTATCCATTACTGGAGAAAAAACATAAGCAAAATAAAAGGCTATAATTTAAATAATATACTATATTAGCGGACTTTGGCAATTAAATTGATTCAATAATGAGTTACTTGTTATGTTAGTAGCATGAGTTCATTAAAATTACAAAAAAGTACCCCATCAACCCAAAAAAACCGAATATTTGCTGTTATAGAGGCCATAACTGGTGCCGTTACCTTATATGGCTCTCACATCCTATCAAGGGCTACATACTGGAATTATTGACGGGTCCCTAATATTTTTTTAGGTCTTTCAATTAAATATTTTAATAGGCATGTGGCCAGTAACAAAGTATCATTGAAATTATGATTTTAAATAATGAAATAGGTTAAAAAGATTCTTAAAAATGTATTTATTTTTATATTAAAAGCGATATTAAAATAATTTTTGCTAAAATATTAATACAAAATACAGCAATCCGCCATGTTTAATGAAACACCAACACAAACCACTCATATTATGAGTGATTTGTGAACACCAATCAGAGCGAATTACGCCACGGACTACTAAACGTCAAAAGTGATTGACTTTTATTTTAGACAAATATCAATTCCTCTTACAAGATTATTAGGTGCATACCTTATTTAAGAACTTAAATAAGTATACTTTGGAATTTAATTTTAACACACAAAATAATTAAATTATTGTCTAACTAATGTTTGATTATTGTTGACAAGGAGCGTTTTTGCGGCAAATTCAAAATTAGTTTTAAAAGAATCAATTTTTGCAATTAAACCTTTATTTTCTGCAGAAATAAGTATTTTTTTGGAAATAGGAGATACGTAAGATCATCATCGAATAGTTTTTTTTTAAATTAGTCAACATGCCTATTCATAGTAGCCTCGTGCCCCAAAACTACATGGAGTCTTGTCAGCGCTCCCCCATGTTGAGGACCATGAGTGCATAGTCCAATTAAAACAATAAATTAATAAAGATTATAGTCCGTGAGCCGTCAATCCCTATAACATACGTCATCGAGTTTCGGGCTAATTTTATTATGTAGGTCTAGTTTATCAACAGTAGGTAAAATAAATGCTTGTCGTCCGTGGCATATCTTGTCCAGTTATGTGCTAGCGCGGGTGTAAGGTGCTCATTTTAGGAGTACTTTTACGTCATCGAGTTTCGGGCTAAATTATATACCAAATTAAAGCTAGAACAATGTATATTTTAAATCTTTCGGTCGTCCAGCTCATAGCATGTCCCTTTTGTCAGTCCGACCAAATTTATCTTTAAAAAAGTGTAAGTCGACTCTGCGTTTATTCCAACTTAATATTTCTTTTTATTACTGAATATATTATTTACCTATATCAAAAATATTTTTTTTATAAATATTGTTATATCGTTTAATAGATAATTATGTAATTAATTAAATATTGATGATATTATGAGAACGATGGCATTATAAAAAAGGTATTTAACTAAAATTAGTCCATTCATTATAAGATTTGAGCTAGAAAAAAATGACGGAGTACATTTTTTCAAGAAATTGGTAGATTTTAATGTATAGAACATGCCAATAACTCATCCCCCCCTTCAAAGGGGAGTGCATAACTTTCTAGGGGCTTACAAAACTGTCTAAAATCAGTTATTTAAGAATAACACTGGGGCTGTCAGTTTTAGGAGAAAACAGGTTTAATAAATCTTAAAGCTAATAAAAATACGAACAAAATAGTGTTTTTAAAAATTATGTACCGTAAATAGTTATTGAAATAGAGCCTGCGAAAAAATTACTTAGCGACGTCGAGTTTGGAGATTACTCCTGAAATGTAGAGTAACGTTCAACTGCTTTTTTGAATATGTCTTTGATTGAATTTCAAAATTAAATTTTAAATTATAATAGAGAAAGGAGTGCCCTTAATAATGCTCGGCACCTAATGTCGGAATCTCGATAAATGTTTGAGTTATAAGCACTCAAATTTCTAGATATTACAAAAATTTAAGGAAAATTATTCATGTTTTTCGACGACCCTAGAGAAGACCTTCTACACCAAATAAATTATTGTCCAGCTAGGAATCAATAGAAAATTTAATGCCCTAATTAATGGTTTCTGTCTGACCATGATTACTTTAAAATTGTTCAAATTATGGGAAAATATATAAAACACATAACTTATGTTGTAATAATCGCAATTGTATTAAAAAACAGCGTATATTAAAAGTTTATGTTATAAAAATTTGTCTTTAGATATTTACCTATAACTTGAATAATTTTAAAATAATCATGGTCAGACAGAAACCATTAATTAGGGCATTAAATTTTCTATTGATTCCTAGCTGGACAATAATTTATTCGGTGTAGAAGGTCTTCTCTAGGGTCGTCGAAAAACATGAATAATTTTCCTTAAATTTTTGTAATATCTAGAACTTTGAGTGCTTATAACTCAAACATTTATCGAGATTCCGACATTAGGTGCCGAGCATTATTAAGGGCACTCCTTTCTCTATTATAATTTAAAATTTAATTTTGAAATTCAATCAAAGACATATTCAAAAAAGCAGTTGAACGTTACTCTACATTTCAGGAGTAATCTCCAAACTCGACGTCGCTAAGTAATTTTTTCGCAGGCTCTATTTCAATAACTATTTACGGTACATAATTTTTAAAAACACTATTTTGTTCGTATTTTTATTAGCTTTAAGATTTATTAAACCTGTTTTCTCCTAAAACTGACAGCCCCAGTGTTATTCTTAAATAACTGATTTTAGACAGTTTTGTAAGCCCCTAGAAAGTTATGCACTCCCCTTTGAAGGGGGGGATGAGTTATTGGCATGTTCTATACATTAAAATCTACCAATTTCTTGAAAAAATGTACTCCGTCATTTTTTTCTAGCTCAAATCTTATAATGAATGGACTAATTTTAGTTAAATACCTTTTTTATAATGCCATCGTTCTCATAATATCATCAATATTTAATTAATTACATAATTATCTATTAAACGATATAACAATATTTATAAAAAAAATATTTTTGATATAGGTAAATAATATATTCAGTAATAAAAAGAAATATTAAGTTGGAATAAACGCAGAGTCGACTTACACTTTTTTAAAGATAAATTTGGTCGGACTGACAAAAGGGACAAGCTATGAGCGGGACGACCGAAAGATTTAAAATATACATTGTTCTAGCTTTAATTTGGTATATAATTTAGCCCGAAACTCGATGACGTAAAAATACTCCTAAAATGAGCACCTTACACCCGCGCTAGCACATAACTGGACAAGATATGCCACGGACGACAAGCATTTATTTTACCTACTGTTGATAAACTAGACCTACATAATAAAATTATTAATTAATTCTGAAAAATCTTAGTTGTTCTTGAAATAAAACAATTATAATTAATAATAAAAAAACGTCATGCAGCCTGCATATTTAATATTATTGTTTTTCGTCCTATGTACAGTCCAAATACAAAATGTATCATCAATAAAATGTTATAAATGGTATGTTCATCCAAATTCTGATGAAAATAAAGATCTAACGGACTGCTCAGATCCAAAACTTAAATATGGATATATTAAAAAGCTTCAAATTTTATTTCCCGAATACAATTATACAGATTTAGATTCATGTTTTGCAATGCATGTTAGCACACAAAATATTGAGATAGAAGGTCGTGGTTGTGTATCAAAAGATTTCGACTATTGTAAAGAATTAAGAAAAAAGTCCAGGAGGACTAAATGTGCAACATGCTATACAGATAAATGTAATAATAAATCACTGGAGTTGAGTGCCGCATCAAGAACGAAAATACAATTGTTTATGTTTGTAACAGTTTTATTTATTGTACTTTGTATATACTAGAAAAATTAGATAAGTAATATATTAAATACATATGTAGGTACTTTGCTTGATTTTACTAATTATTGTACAACTGCATATATGGCTCTCACATCCGATCAAGGGCCACATACTAGAATTATTGACGGGTTCCCCAATATTTTTTTATGTTTTTCAATTTAATATTTTAATTCTTAGTAGCCCCGGGCCCTAAAGCTAGAGTCCTGTCAGCGCTCCCCCATGTGGAGAATCATGACTACATAGTCCAATTAAACTAGAAATTTTCTATATGGAATAGAAGAATAAAATACAGTGTAAAAATAAATCAGTACAAAATTTCAATTATAATAAATATAAATTAAGAAAAACAACAAAAAAAAACAACATAGAGTACATACTCATTTAGTTGTTGGACCACTTATAGGAAAAAACTCATTAATATTGTAGTAGTTTTTGGTTATACATAAGTAGCATTTTAAATTTTTTTGTTTAATTAAAGAGTTCAGGGGGTAACTTTTTTATATCGTCAGAGATTGTATTATAAATTTGGATTATTTGATTATTTGGTCCTTTTTGAATATCATATATAGAGTTGGTAAACGTGGAAGTGAGTTCTTTGCCTCTATATGTAAAATATTCATGTTTATATTTATTGTTCTCAAAAAGAAAGTAATATTTCTTTGCAAAAAAGCACACTCAAGAATATATGTACATTAGGGTGGATCAAATTGTATGGGTCCGAAAAAATCTCTATGGCAACTCGCGATTTTTGTACTATGGGCCATAACAAGTATTTTTGCCAATGGAACCATACCTCTAAAATAATTTTCGAGCTTGTCGAAATTTGTCTGAAGATATTTTCCAAAATACTCAAAAATCGATCTATTTAGTGCATTTAAAAAAAATTATTGAAAATGTGTATACGGGGGTTTTTTGGGTCGGGGAATCCATTTTTCACATTTATTTTTATTTTTGACTGCCGCCAGGGGGCGTTTTCGTACAGGGGGCGTTTCGAGGAGGCGCTCGAAAATTATTTTAGAGGTATGCAAAAATACTTGTTATGGCCCATAGTACCAGTATCGCGAGTTGCCCATGGAGTGAAAAAATTGACCCACCCTAATGTACATATATACATATATCGTATAATGTAAGAATACCTGACTGTTTGAAGTTCAGATGTTTTGAGCGTTAAAAATATGTTTAGAATTGACTGAGTTACCCCAGAAATGAGTAGCTTAGTAAACAAAAAATTAATAACCTGATGGTAGAAACTGACGATAATTTAAATTTTTGAAAGGTTTTATAAATTACATATTATGTAAATTATTTGCAAATATCTATTAATTTGTCGAGTTATATTCGCCTATTTTAAACAACAAAATCAGATATGGTTTTTAAATATCAAAATAAATAATTCTAAAATTATATCTAATGTTTTAAATTTTGTTAAATATACAACACTCACAAAGAAGATCAAATTTATAATTTTCATCGAATCCCTAGTTCTAAAACTATACCAACATTCTGAATATCAATTTCCTAGCTTCATTAAACTTTAAAAGTTTTAATTAATTAATTATTAATGTTAAATACTAAACAGAACTTATTAGATTACATAACACAACAAAACTATATTTTTGTAATATATTATTATAATGAGAAATATTAAATTTTAAACTCGCATATAATTTATAAAGGAAGCTTTAGATATTTAACCAACCAGTACATTATTCCTATATCCTTATTATTTACTTTCTAAAGAATAAGTAATCAAACAATGTTAGGTAAGTCGTCATTTCATCTACTGCGTTATTATCGATTATACTATTGACAACAATATAAACATATGGTTATATATTAGCAGAGGCGTCGAAAATAAATTGATGTTAACACTCGACGGTAATTTTTAAATATAATTTATAGACATATTATTATGTTTTCAAATTGACTATAATTATTATCATATTATTTAACAAATTGAAAATACATTAATGTCGCCATCACATAATTTGTCTGGATATTGGAAAGTTACCAAATCGGTTTAGGCATTATAATAAGATCGCTTTTAAAATGAGACAACCAAATAATAAAGTATATATTTAGTCAATACTACCATACGGTTTTGATATAACTTAACACTGTTATGCACTAATGTACCAATCCACAAAAAGCTCATTTTGAGATATCGACGCAAAGAAAAATACATTTGTGTTTTTTTATTGAAAACAAGTTATATTGCGTTTGGTTGTTTAATTAAATACGTCTTCCAATAAAATCTAAAAAAAATATTAAATTGTTTGTGGTTTTGGTGCACAGATTTCACCCCGTAAAATGAAAGGAATTCATTTGGTGGCTAATTCTAAATACTATTACTCGAGGTGACACGGTCAGGAAATTTTCCTCGCAACAACTTAATTGCGCACATTGTATAACATAGGTTCTGCTCGAATCACATATATTTACCGTCCATTTGAGACCACAAAACTCCGTTAACATATTGCAATAACGTACGCCATTCGCTGTTAGTTCATTTCCGACCTCGTTTTCGAAGAACTGCGGCCAAATTATTTCCTCTCCAAAATCGTGTGATTTGGCACCGTACGAGAGACTTTAATGTCAACAATTTCTAAACTCAAGGCATTGAGCTTAGGAAGCTGCAAATGTCATCGAAATTTTTATCAAAAAGGGAGAAGAGTGCACCAGCAGAAACGTGAAGGACAAGTCAGATATTGTGTTCAATAATCAATCGTATTGCGTGTACTTAACACTGAAAAGCGATGTGTTTTATTACAAAATTCAATCTTGCGCTCTTGTTGGAACACCCAATGTAAATGGGTAATAAATAAAATACGCACAAGTCCATATAAGCCAATTACCATAAAATCCTCACAATATGATTATATCGGAATCACATTTCCTATGAATTAACTCTGAACAATTCATTCTGGCAATAATAATACGCGAGCAGTAAAACCATCAGGACTTAATGAATGCGGCAACAACTCGCCAATGTACACAAGTTCCTGTCTATATTAATAAACAGCACATTGCCGTCCGGACAATATCATTATCCGGATGTGATCCATTTGCTCACCCCACACAACCCGCCCAACCACAATACGGACTATGTTACACCACTCGGTTTCAATTTCCCATCTGGCGAAATACGATTAGAAAAGACAGTAAATTTCATACAACTATTGATTCAATTAGTTTGTGTGTTTGTGTGTGAATGTAATGGGATTTATGATGTTTTTTGGGGGAAATCTCCAGTAATATTTTGGAAAGAAAAAAAGTCGTAAGAATCTGTGGAAAATACTATGAATTTTGAGTACCCTCTTTACTTCATTTGTTTGAAAAAGTTACTTTTTACTTTGCAATGTCTGTAAACATAAGAAGTTACTACGGATTGGTCTTGCTTTTATATTTGTTTTGTGCTAATGAGTATTATAGTTAAAATAAACATACATCGGAATTGTTCATCGTTTATATTTGATTTTAATTTCATGAATGTAAACACAAAGTACTTGGCCGAGTGAAATGAGAGAAGGAATAGAAACTGGTACTCGGCTGAGCAATAACTTTTAAACCTATGATGGTCAGATTTAAGATGGAAAACAATTAGTAAATATTAAATATATATAATTTATGTATATAATATATAATTTATATATTAATAATTTGAAAACAGCAAAAATAGGAAATAATATTTTAAATGATTCGTAAATTTAATCGAGAATTATTGGATATGAAGAAAACGTTATTGGCACTAAAATTTATTTGAACAATCGTTAAAATAAAATCCCATTTCCGTTATTTTGTAATGTGCGATCATAAAAACACAAGCGACGTTCTTTTAAATTAATTATAAATATCGAAAATGTCGATGAAGTGTTACTTTATAGGTCCATTATGAATATTTAATCTGTATTTTTTACGTTAGTATAAAAAATGAGAAGAAACATCTGTTATTCGGTTATATTTCACTTCATTTAAAAGTATTTGCACAAATTGAGTTTTACATCAAAAAAGAAAAACACCACCGTAGTGTTTTTTTTTTTTTGTAAGCCTTACTCTAACCAAAACTAAAATTCCCATTGCGATTTGTAGCGAAACGTCGACAAAATATGACAGTGAAATACATTAATTGAAAACTTTAACCTCAGTTCTGTGTAGGTCATCAAATAAACGATTCAATATAAAAAATGAATAAAAGAAGAAAGACAACACTAGAACAATAGAAAACGATATTGTCAATTATGCCTGTAAAGACCCAAGCTATCAACGCGGTCGCAGACGAAGAATAAAACAATTTACACAAGCATCCAGTGGGGACGCTTTATAAAAATGCACCACACACAAATAAATATGTACACATACACAGGGCATATGTACCGCCACTATGCTCATTAAATATTCAAATCGCGCGCCACTGCGTGGATCTGCCGCCGCCTGGTGTCGTGCACTCGAAACGCCTACACCATCGACGCTGATCAGTGGTGTCCCGTGCATTGTAAACTTAGAGTGGAGTCATATTTTATGGTCTATCAATATAAATATTTATATGCTGTTCTTTTTTAAAGAAAGCTACTCTATAAGAAACTTCAGAAGAAAGTTGACAATGAATTCATTCATATTGTGGTTTCAATTTTGTATTTGTATAACCAAATCGTCGATCGCGAACTACCAGTAGCTCACGACAAAATTTCAACTTATTTAATGTAAAAAAGGTATCATGGATTTTCTTAAAACTTCTTTTGATGTTTATGACCAAACTCGAAGGTGCAATTTTTACCACTAATGTCAACAATGAATCAAGCATTAAAACAAGAAAACATGTTTATCGTAATATAAACGACAAAGCAAATATTTACATATATTTTAAATAATATTGATTTTCCTATATTTCATAGTTAAATTCTACCTTAACAAATATTTAAATTTCAATAATAGCTCCACGTTAATTGAGTTTGAAGCTTACTAATCTAATACTATAGTGTCTAATTACACCAAGAACTAGGCTTAAACATTAATCCTTTATTTAGGGTTAAGTATGTCCGAAGATATTACATCTCAAATAATGACAGTGTAAAGCATTCTTGTTCCGCAAATATTTACCATAGTAGATTGCTTTTCATTGTATACATATGTATTGGGTGGTATATATATGTATATCATCTTTATTTTCATTACTGACTATAACTCAGACTAATAAACCTCTACCACTAAACTTTGTAATAAAAATATTAATTTAAAATGACACATTTAAAACTCCTAAAAGAAAATACCTAAATATGAAAAATCATCTAAACGTTAGTTTTATACTTATGTATATAGATATCCATATTTTTTTGATAAGCTGCCTATGTTGCGCCACTGTATACAGCTTGATTCAAAGCTAACTTAAATAGAGTGCCAAAAATTCTAATTCTAAAATTATAATAGTATTATCTTTAAAAGCATTTTTTTTTAAATCTAATTCATTTAATTAGTAAGATAATAACAAACATGAAATGTTTATTGTTTCCATTATTAAAAAGAAATTGCGGGCAATTAGATGAAAATCTTTTTATAAAATACTGTTCGCTGTGTATTGAAAAGAAATTTTATTAAATACGTTATAATATTTTTTCTGTTGAATTTTCGTATACTCATTTTTTCGACATAAAAATGTATAAAAATGAAGTGTCTATCATAAATATTAATTAGCATAAAATTACCGCAATCTGCAATTAAAATTAATTGGTAAAATTAAATTTGGTAAATAAATTGCTATAGATAACTTAATGGTAGTTTTTTTGTAAAAAATATCGGAAAGTCGAGATTATAAATTTATAAATGCTTTTTTAAAACTAACAAATCAAAACTAAAAATAATATTTTGAAGGTGAAACTATACGCTTTGAACTGCATCAGCATATTTTGTCTAAAACAAATATTTTAACACCACGCACCCTAACAAAAATTACAACAGTTTTTGTTTGCTTTATAGTATCATAATTTTGCGGAAAATGAATAAAAGTTCAATTTGCAAAACACACTGAAAGCCGAGATTAAAAAAAAATACGACTATTTTCACCATAATTACATAGCTTTGAATATGGTCAACTTTTTTCTCTAGAAATATTATATCCCTTAATTATTTTTATGGAATTTAGCAGTTGAAAATGTTACATATTTTATTTTTATTATATTTTAAATACAACCGTTCTTAATTAATATTTCACTGAAAAGGTCTTTGTTGAATAAATTAATGTGATGTTAAAAAATCCCGCTTGTATTTGGTTATGACAGTTCTGTCCCCTAGCGTCAAGAGACTGTACAACTGCATGACCTCACCTCTCCACCCACTGTTCTTCCAGCCAGACATCGTACTTCCTGGTTACACATCAGACGGTATTAAAATTTACGTCCAGAGAGTTTTCTACATACTACACATATTAACTTTACATTTGTGCATAAAATGAAATAAAAAAATACTCATACATGAACAACATTACATGCTTACTCTTGCGTGAATTTTTTAACATAGTAGTTAATATGAAAGTGTACTTTATAAAAATTGAAATAAAAAGCATTCATTTTTTTTTCAAATCACAAAGCAATTCACTTAATAAAACATGACAGGTATCACAGAAATTTATAAAATAACACAATTAGTCCAGTCATTATAAAATTTAAGCTAGAAAAAATTCAAGAAATTGGTAGATTTCGATATATAGAACATGGTGATAACTCCCCCCCCCCCCCCTTCAAAGGAGGGTGCATAACTTTCTATGGGCTTACAAAGCCGTCTAAAATCAGTTATTTGATAATAACATTGGGGTTGTCAGTTTCAGGATAAAATAAGTCAGATAAATATTAAAGCTGATAAAATTTCGATCAAAATATGTCTTTAAAAATAATGTATCATAAATAGTTCTTGAAATAGAGCCCACGAAAAAATCATTTAGCGACGTCGAGTTTGGTAATCACGCCTGAAATGTAGAGTTCCGTTCGACCGCTGTATTTAATATGTCTTTAATTAAATTTCAAAATGAAATTTTATGTTATAATAGATAAAAATAGTGCCCTAAATAATGCTTTGTATTTTGTGTACCCAATGTCGAAATCTCGAAGATACTCAAAGATGTAGGCATTAGAAAAATTTAAGGAAAATTATTCATGTTTTTCGACGACTACAGAAAAGACCTTCTTCACCAAATAAAATAAATTCCACCTAGGTATCCATAGAAAATTTAATGATCTAAATAATGGTTTCTGTCTGCTCACGATTACTTTAAAATTGCTCAAGTTATAGGTAAATATGCAAAGCTTATAATTTAAATTATAATTATCACAATTGTATTCAAAAACAGTGTATATTAAAAGTTTTTGTTATGAAAATTAATCTTCATAATCGCCACTCCTACACGAAATTGTCTAGCGATTGAACTAAATGTAAATTATTATATTTATAAGACAAGGTTCGAAATTATTAGCATTATTATTCGAAATTATTTAGCATTTTGAAAAAGAAACAGTACAAATTAATTTGATACGTATTTCACACCCAAGTCAAGAGTGACCTGATTACTGAACTGTCATAAACAAACCTGATAAAAAAGATGGCTCCCCGTCGTGTGTCAAATACAGACGTTCGGTCGAGGAAATCCTGTAATAGTTATGTAAGTTTTTTCTTTCTAATTAATTATTTTAAAATATTTTAATAGAACTTTTCGTCTGTTGAAATTGCTTTTCGACAAGAAAAATTTAATAGAAAAATAATATTAAAAATTACATTTTTTCACACATTCGTGTTGCTAAGAATTTAATTTTTTTCACTGTTATTGGAAATAAATATCGTAAAATATTTGTATTTATAATTATTATTTTTTTTGTAATCAATATAATTAATATTGATAATTTGCGTTTCCAACCTTAGTAAGGGAAGTAAAATTCAACTACATAAATATGTATTTTAAGGAAGTCAATGTTATTTCTATTTCAGATACACATAAATATTTGCTTTCTTATATATTGCGGAACAATCGTAAATATTATATTGTTTCTTGGAAATTTGAAGCTTGATACAAATTAACCATTAGTTCAAATTTTCATTGTTTTGTTTAGTTAAGCCCCTCAGAACTTGCTACAAATTTATTAATAAAATGTAGAAAATTGTATTGTTTAGTAACTTTAATTATTATTGACATTATATTACTTTATGGAAGCATTTATAATACTTCACCCCGCCCCCCTCTACTCTCGATTTTATCAATATAAATTATTTTATTTAACAAATAAGATAAATAAGTAAATGAAAATTATATAAAAATTGCACCAATTTTTTTTAGACCTTGGAATTTTCTACTGGGTGCGCCGCTGTTAAAAATAAAAACTTTTCTGTTTATAATAACATTGATTTCCCTATGGACCATGGTTTAACTCTCCAATCCTGTATATAATTATATTTACACTAGAGTTATAAATAGTAAATAAATTTGAATTTAAAAAATAGAAAAATAGAATATTTTATTTTTTAAACTTTCCATTATATGTAAGTGAACACGCGAACAAATTCATCTTCTTTTACATCCTATTTCAAATATTTACAGATATCGATGTGCTAGAAACACATTTTGACAGTAGAATAAATTGTATTGGCTTTTAAATTCTCATCATTTGTCAATATTCGGTTAGTTTCATATTACAAGTTTTCCACGTCATTCGATATTTATCATGCATTCCAACTGTTTTTAGTTCTCTTTTTAATCTATGTGCAGAATATTATATTATAATAAAATAATGGAACAGATCCTAGTGTTCATTTTTATACGTTTATGTTATTATATATTTTAAATAAACTTTGAATTGTTAAAAAAGAATAATGAAAATTATATTTTCAAACCGTTTTAATTATGTTTCATACACACATAATAAAATAAAGTTCCTTGCAATTTAATTATACTTATTTGTTGTTTACATTTAAAATTTCAGTGTTCTATACAATGTTATTGTATAGAAATAACTTTCACATTTCATTTTAAACTTGAACATAAACATTTCTGCTTGAATTGTAACATGTAAAAAACAAAATAATTTCTGAGAAAAATCATGTTTACATTACTTTACTTACATCCATATTTTTATCAAGAAATGTCAAGGTAAATTAAAAATAATAATATAAAATAAACAACATAAAATTTCCGAGAAAAAGCATTACTTACTTATTATTAATGAAGGTCAAAATAAATTAAAAAATAATCTTCTACGGTGAAATTCAATACCGGAATAAAAGTAATAACGGTCTATTTTTTTCTATGTAATAAAAGCAATTTGCCATCTCTTGAAAGTTTTAAATACTTTATTTATTACATTATTACCTACTAACCAGTTCATATCTCAGAAAGTTCCTATCTAATCTCAATACAATAAAAATCAAAGTTGATTAAAAATTGTTAATTTTATTTCTATTACCCCGAATGCTTTTTAATATAATTCATTAGAACATGGAACTGCACTGTATTTATGTTCTTAATTGTTTAACTTTTGATCTATCTGACGTTTTGTTTACCATAATTGGTCCATGTTAAAAAAAAGATTATTACATTAGCCTCGAATTGTTTGAATATTACATTTATTTGTAGTTAAAATATTTATTAACTCTAATTTAAAAATAAATGTGCATACACGAGACGATAGTTTAATAGAAGGAATACTATATATCTTGTAGTAAAAATTAGCAAGATATAAAATATACAATATTAGCGACGAGGTTTACATCTACCCCACTTTACCCTAAATCCATAAAAACACTGTTTATTGTCCATAACTCTAGATCGCCACACAACAATCCCTATTAAATGTTATGAAAAAGAAATCATATTTTATCTTTCAAAATAATAAATTTAATGTAGGGGAGATTTAAAAACAACGAAATTGGTGTCAATTGAAACATTTTAGCATAGATATTGCATTTGATAAATCCGACGCAATTTCAAAACACATTACGATGTGACCAGTATGTTGTAAGCAATAATCAGAAAGGTGTAAAGAATGGCTGCAATTTATTAGGTTAAAAATTAGACTCATTTTTTGTTTTAGTTGATTTTCTAATCAAGATTATATTAGTCGGTGTTTTCTTTTCTATTTGTACATTACTTTAAAATTTGACTTTTCATATGCACCATCATTTAATAACGATTGAACATTTTAAATCATTGTGAATTACTTTGAATTTTAGAGCAGAATTAATAAATTTAAAATATGCTATCTTTTCTATGGTGTATACCGATCGCAGCTGTCATTTAAAATATATTGTAGTTTTCTTTGATTTTAGTTGTGGCAAATTCTTTATAATACAGGGCATTCATGTTTTATTTATATGTCTTGATATTATCACACAATTATTACACTTATTTTATTTACGATATAACTTTAATTCGCAAATTGGATTGCTCATTTAAAAAAAAAAACAGTTACCTGTACACGAATTTCTATTTATTATAAAAGAAGGGGAATTAAACTTCTATCATTTCAAAGTTACTATGCCATAGATACTTACAAAAAAATCATATGTGTATGTTGCCGTTAAGGCAGGTAAAATATTGATCGAATTTCGACCATAGACGATACTAGTTTTTTATGTAAAAAGGTGCACGAAACCCACAAAATCAATTGAATCTCAACTATAGAAAAAAATGCTTCGATGATTTTTATTATTTTCTTAAATATCTTGAAAACAATCTGATATACATTAAAAACAGATGTAAACCATTTTATATTTAATTGTATTTTCTATAAGAAATGTACTTATAATTGTCTTTGTAAGTTTAACCGTTGTATTGCTACACGGTTTGAGAGCTTATATTATTTGTCTTTGTCATACGAAGTAGTACTTACGTGTATATGTGAATAGTTTATATTCAAATTACGTTCAATGTAATAATCGTTTAAATTAATATTTCAATTATAGTATGCACGTTCTTATAAGGAAACCTACAATAATATATACAATGCTGTAACTTACTTTTAATTTATCTCTATAAATTCAATGTTGTGAATTTCAATGAATATATTACTCATGTAATTAAATTTTAACATTAGCAATACCGTAAAGAAATTTTAAAATTTATATAGAGCATATTAAAGAGTTGAGACTTTGATACATAATTATAAACATCCAGATGTTCAATTAAGAAACGAAAAATTTATTTTCTTTTAAAAGTACTTTAGCTAATTAGGATGTACATGAAAATAGTTTTTCCTTTTAAGATTTATATTTTAACGAGAAAAAAAACACTTTTCAATTTATTATTTTCTTCATAATTATTTATTTTTTTTATTATTGATTTATTGTTATTAAATTATGAAGTTGAACTTATAGATAATGCGCGCTTTACATGGATCGATTTTCGACTAAGTCGAAATCGACCGTGTAAAAAGCAATTCGACAAGACCGCATATGACTAAAAACGCAAGAATCAAAGTAGACGAGCTTTCAACTTTTGCCGTGCGGCGACAGACCGCATGAAAATATGATGTTGCTGTGTGGCCTTGTGAGGCGATTTGGTTAGTGACTAGTCGCACTAATCGACCCGTATAAACACCATATAAGATGAGAGTGGGTGAAAAAAATTAACTCAAGGTACCCTAAATTTCGTTAATTTCAGAAAAAGAGAAAAACCTAACCCCTAAAACTAAGGTTTACCCTCGCCACAAGCTTAAAAATTAACATAATGACGGATTAAGTGAGCTTAATATTTCGAGATCCATTTATTAAATTGAAATATTAGGGGTCCTAGCTTGTTATAATGAACCTAAAAAAAATTTTGATCTTACATAGTTTTTAATAAAATTGATAAGTTATTAAAATATATGCAATTTTTTTTTTTTAAATCAGCAATTATATCTTTTAAATGCTTTATTTTATACAATCAAATAATAATACAAAAAACATTGATGCTTTAGAAGGTGTATAACTAAATATGAAAAAATATAAACTTCTATTTTACTAAAAGTTAATATTTAAAAGTTTGTTCCGTTCCACCCTAATAAGAATAGATACTTTTTTCTATTTTTTCTTACAATTTGTTAAACTGGTAAGTTAAAATCGTATTATTTCATTGTAATAAGTTGGAAACTTCTGTTTTTGAACAATAGTTATACATAACTCAAATACATTAATATTGTTTACATTAATTTCACGAACGGTTTTTAATAACCATTTCTCATGCTCCTTTAAATTCATGAGCTAAATGATTACCATTTTTATATTAATCATTGCGAAAGTCATTTAACGAAATTTATATCCGTAACGTGAACGATAAAGTATAATGGTCGTAATAATTCACCCGGGCTTTCGATGCTTTAAACACACTGTTTATTGTTTTAAACGACAAAATATATAATGTCGTATGCCTACGTAACTATGTAGATCTCACATGATTCAAGTCAAATCGACATACATATATTGCTCGTCTTTTCTGTCAGCCGCTTTTCTTATAAAATCTAAAATAATTCAATTGCTACAGTTATATTATTACTACATGAATGTAAGTACTAGGTACTGTATCTGTCTGTATGTAACATATGTAGTTGAAGAAATACAATTTCTTTCTATATTTTTATTGATTTCTTTTGCCACTAGATAATATATGATAGTATAAAATTATATTTTTTTACCTCTTCAATCCCCGATCAAAAATCGGGTTATATATTTAAAATTTATTAATCTTGAATACATCAACTATATTAAACAATATTAAAATTGTCCAATTGAAATAAAATTGAAATAATTGACAACCAAATATGATTTCGGATCCGTTTTGGATTCAACGATATGTTTCTTCCTTTGTAGTTCTCAAATCAATTAATTTCAATGTATTTTTTATATGAATGTTAATTTAAAAATTATACAGGCTCCACATAGTAAAATAATATAGTGGTATTTATACTAAAAAGTTATAACCAAAAATCGATTTTCTCGAATCCGTCGTAGCCCAGAAAGTTATTGCTCGTAGGGTAGCTGGATACACGGGAGACAAAAACTTGCACTTTTTACCCCCCCCCCCCTTCCCCCATTCTCGTACGCTATCAAGTTCAGTTGGTACATCGTTTCAATAGCAACTTTTTATAAGTGTATTTTTTATATTTTTACGAAGTTTGTAGGAAATATTGCAGTAGGTAAGTAGTAAGTACAACTTATTGTTAGTTTTAGGTTCGTCCGAAATATCACGGAATTACCGTCATTATTAAAATTCAAAATGCAATAAAAATAAAATTACATAAATTAATTATTTTTTAATTTCATTTTAGAATAGTCGAGAGTCAAAACATCGCTCGAAATCATTAATTTTATGTAATTTAAACTTAAAACAATAATCAAAGATGGGAATTTTTAATGCATTGATCTGAATTTAATATATTCGGTGTAACAAGAGTTAAATCATGTGTTCAGACAATAAAAGGCCAGATTGTTTCTAATTAAAAATTAAATACTCTTGTTATTGTTACAGCGTAAACGTATGAAGTGTTTAAGGTAGTTGGTCCGTAAACACGTTTTCGTCAGATTTTGTTTAAATTGCACAGGAATATTCCCTAGATTAATATCTGAAAAATAGCCCATTTTTATTAAAATTGACCATCTCAAAGTCATGAAAAACGATCTCAAAGTTTATATTTTTAACACAGCTTATATGGACTAACCGTACACTAACGTAACGTTTTATTAGATAAAATTTAAACGTAGCGTCAGATTTTCATAAAAAACTGACATGTTGTATATTTATATGAAAGAAAACAGTATACAAAAAATTGGAATTATTGACCATCCCGTTATTAAGATTTAACCAGATTTAACTACCAAACCATCACATAAATTACAGTATTGTTGACAATGTGGCAACAACGTATTCATTTGATTATAGTAAAAAATACACGAAATAATGAAATAATTTTTTACAAAATATGATAAGTGGATTGAAGGGAATTATAATCGATTTCATTAATTATTAATATATTCTGTGGTAGTTTAGATGATAAAATATAATCATTTGACAAGTAGTTAACAGTAGATAATGTACAACGTTGCCATGATCATTTCCCTAAATTAAAAATATGTACTCATGGCCTAATGTGATCACATTATGATGGACCAACTACCTTAACGGGAATAGAATGTTAATGTAGATATGAAAAGTTAATTATTATGGTTTCGGTACTTTGATAGTTACTTGTGTATCATGTAAATACACATAAATTTACTTATCCTATAATACATATATTTTAGATGTCAGTAGTGGATAATCCGGAAGAAAATTACAAAGAGAGCATCATAATACAATTAACTTGGCATTATTGACAAAATTAATAGTTATAATATTAATAATAAATACCTAACTCAATTAGAATTAGAGTATTTTATTTAATATAATAAACATACTTACGATATAGGATTTTGAATATATTTTTTTATTTGAGAATTCGAAACAAATAAAAATGTTCTGTAAAAAATTGTAAATTTAAAAAGTTATACAATTGGTCAATATAAATATTTTATAAAGAATTTAGACAAGAAAAAAGTTTCTTACAGAGTATCGAATTATGTTATGGATTTGAAATATAATGAAAATCTTTATAAAAAAAACATTACTTTCGCACTGAAATCACCTCGTTTATTTTGTTTTGTTTTTGTTTCAAATTCGTTTTAATACCGAACATTATTGTAGGTACATATGAATAATAACTATACAAGTAAAAAACATATATAAATAGAAAATATGAGTATAAAGGCAAAATGCCCTTTAAAATCAGACCTGTCGAACTATTCTTGAATATATTACATTTAAAAATTTTCCATAAAAATTTGCTTATAAAATTAAAACCAACAAAGAGATGTAAATAATTAATTAAACATGATGCTGACAGCAGAAAAATACGTCAATGTTACAGCGAATAGCATCAAGGGACAAAACTTGATAAATATAATTGATGAAATCTACGTTTCAAAATATAACATGATTTGGTCACAAAATACATCCCTTTAACATTGTTTAATGAATGTATTAGTAGAATTTCCAACTTATTTACAACTAAATACAATTTAAAAAATTAAAATGAGTTGCAATACCTACAAATAAACATATAGCATACATAAAATTAGGTTAGAATCAGTAACAGAATACATTCTTGTATTTTTATGTTTTAAAAATGCAAAGTTACCTTTTATCTTGATTAAAGAGTTAACATAACGAAACAAAACTTCGGATAAACATTTTAATCACTGTAAATTGAAAAAAAGTCTTATATTTTTGTAATAAACTAAACAATAAAATGTATCAGTAGATACAATAAATGTCTATTGACACAACGCTACATTCATAACATATTTTATAAAGTACGTCACTTCAAGTTATTCAATTTGGTTGAATTAAAATAGGGTTCTCCAAAGGCCTCGTGAATATACCTGCTTTATTCGCCCTATGGCAAGTCCTACACCCTTCTGTAATCCCAGTTAGGTGGGGGTAGTGACGTAAACAATAACTGGCTGTATATAAAAAATAAGATCAAAGAAAAAAATAAGGTTTTATTCACCGACCTTAAAAGTATCAAAATTGAACATAATGAACTTTGTTTATATTTTTATAACAGTACATTAAAATCAATCGAAGAAATTCAACTAAATAAATATGGGTAGGTACTGTAATGTGCTCTTTCAGAAAATGTAATCTTTTAAATAGGTTACTGATGAAATTTAAGAATGAATGCTCATTTTATCAACATACATTTAAAAAAATAATAGACCAAGAGTAGAACACACTCTTACAAAGCAAAACTTGCGGTGTACAATCTGTACAATATATGTTAGGTACAATGAAAAATGGTTTTATAATTCATCAAGTAGTACAAAGCTTTATTTGAAAAAAGAAAATCAATTAAAAAAGTCTTCCTTTGAGAAACTGTTGTAGTTTTATAAATCGCTGGAGAATTTTTGTCAAAACATTTGTTAAAATTTTCATTTTGTTAAAGTTATTAGAATAACAGACGCCATTGTGTTTCATAATAAATTAAACGGGTTAAATGTAAAGAACAATAGACACTGTCTGCGATATGAATCGTCTTTGTGAATTAATTAAACTCAAAATTCAAAATACTGGGTTTTTGCAAATGTACTTACATTTAATCAAAACATTTATACCACATGAATTAATGCAGCTTTACTTTTCATCAAATAAATCTTTTATACCCCACCTATAAATTGACAGTTTCTTTTACACATAATCTCACTTTTCTTTTAAATTGATTTACGATTTTTATCATCTGTTTTTACTTCTCCGTTGTTATCAAATTGGACCGGTCCTGCTTTTCATAAGAAATCCGTAACGTAGATATACATGACATACGATGTAGCTTATGTAATCCACTGTGAAAAATAATAAGAAAACTGAAACCACACGTACACCTTGTCACTGACATAACTACCTGGAGGACAACAAAGATTACAAAAGAAATATATAGGTATGTGTAAGTATTTTATAACAAAAATATGACACAAGACTATAATATATATTATTTTAGTAGAGCTAATTAAGCAAGTAAAAAAACGGTACCATATTGTCGGTTTTGATAAATGAAACCTATTTGAACTGTTTATAAAAATTAATTAAAAAATAAGATTTTTGTTAAAAAGTATGAATCTATATTTTTACTTTATTATATACCGTATGTATTTCTGATGGAAATATCCATTTTCGCCATGATTTCTGTGTGGCTGTATGTTTGTTTGCCGGTAGATGCTCTAATTTAAAAACGACAAATCAAAGAAGGATTCAATTGTATATTTAGGATCAATTATCTTTAAGGTATTTAGATCGGAAAGGGATTTTTCAAATAATTTTTTTAACGGTACGTTTTGGATATAATTTGTATATAATATTATTATCTACACAGTTTGTGTAACATTTTTTTCTATCATTAAACAGTCAGCGAGAAATATTCGTTTTATATCAGTATAGATCATGTGGACCCCTGGGGGTCTATGGAAGTTTAAAAAGGATCTATAGTATTCAAGAGGTATACTGGGGGCCTATGATAAAATTTTCTGTTTTAAAATTTGAATTGTAATGTCCTTTTTTTACTTTTATAGTTATGACCATTTTTCTCAAAAATTTTGAAAAAACTTAAACTTTGTGAGGCCATATCTCGAGAACGTTTTGAAATACAAAACTGCAGTTTGAAAATTTAAACTTTTCACGTCATTTTCTATAAAATAAACATAATTTAAAAGAAATCTAAAATTTAAGATAAGAAAATAAAAGTAAAAATCATAAATTACTATATAAATCAAGGGGTCTCCACCTTTTTCCTGCCTCAAAACATACAAAATAAAAAAAAAAGAATGGACAAATTTTAATTAAGAGTAACCAGCCCAAAAATTTAAAACTTTCAACAAAAGTAACAGTACCTAAATTAAATTAAAAGAAGACAATAGTTACTACAAATTAATTGAGTCGAACAATCATACTATTCGCTGGGTGCAAAGTAGGTAGTGGGGGAAACGAAATCGATCACAGCGCACAACGTGGCAAAAAATAACACTTTGGGTGGACTAACTGTCATTTTTAATAGACTCGTTTTTAACTGAAAATAGAAAGGTCAACATGGTTAATCACACTATGGACTAGTGTTTCCTCCCGGGAATTCCCGGGAAATTTTGTAGTTTTTTCAGTTCCCGAATCCCGGGAAAAATAAAATTATTTCTCGGGAATTTCGGGAAATAAAAATAATCATTGAAATATATACTTTCAACTGTAGGGACACTTATATTGTTATTATATTCAATAATGTATGGTATGGACTTCTAGTTAAGAATATGGATTGGAAGTTAAATTTTTGTTTGGTACATCAGGATGTAATTTTAAATTATCTTACTAGCTTGAAATTCTTGTTTTAGCTGTTTGTGCAGTGTATTTTTCTGAGAAAGAATAAAAAATGCATTTTAAAGTTAAAAAGAAAAGGTTTATTATGGTAAAAATTCAAATTGTTTATTATAAACCTTTTATTATAAATATTACAATTAGAGTTTAGATAAAGTCTAAAGTATAAACTAACAATAAGACTTGGCATATTTGTTTGTTTTTAAAATTCTATTAAAATAGTATTTGATTTTATAACTTTATATAGTGTTACTACTGCCCATTTGCAGAGGGGGTGCCCACTTTGGGGCGCATTTTGCTAGAGACAGCAAATTTTGAAAAAAAAAATTAAATTAAAAAAAATATATTTTTATATCCAATATAAAAAAATTTCTGCTTCCACTTATTGTTAGACTATTTTTCTATTTTATATAATATTTTCTTCATCCAAAGAATTATTATATCAATGACTCATTATTTCTTTCTTAATAATTTTCAATTAACAATTTTTCTTAAAATGTAATAGTATTGTGTTTAGATAATCACCGATTAATATTAAAATTCAAAAAGTGTTCTTAATTTTTTATTGTTCTTATTATTAGTTTTTAAGAGAAGCTATGAAAATGTAAAAAATATGTATACAAATTTCGAGAATTCCCGTTTTTCCCGGGAATTGCGATTTCCTGTTCCCGATTCCCGGCGTTGGAAAATTCCCGGGAATTTGGAAACACTACTATAGACTATGTGCAAGAGGGTGGATTTAGAAATAATATCGATGCGAGTGTTCGTGGTGAGCAATATTGTAAATATTGTCGGCGCCAAAATTTGAGGTTATACTGTCAATGTAAACGAATTAATTATTTCTCTATTATACGTCATAATTAAAGAGAAAAAGATACCCAAAATAAATAATTTTCACGTACCCTTTATGCTATACTATTTATATTATATGCAAACAGTTAAATTTAATGATATTTATTTAATAAAAAATTTCACGGTATTAAACATATTAAACAATGATAAAAATAGAGTTAAATCCATTCAATCCTTCTCTATTACCCGCTAGCGGCGCTAATAGACTTCGTGCACATAGCTAATAGTCATAAATAATCGTCTAAAATGTATATATTACGATATTTTATTGAAATTATTTGTTTGTTAGTACGTCAAAGTCCACCCAAGTTGCTACTAAAGTCCACCCATTAGTTGGCGCTGTCATCGCGCATGCTGCGAATATATATCCACATATATAGATCTTCATTGTTTATGTTTATCAGCAAAAATGTAACGATCCATCAAAAATAATTGTTGAATCAAAAGGTAAATGTGTGTACTTTTATAAATCCATTGTACCCAAATAAATACACCAAACTGATAAATCCTTGTTCGGTTCGAGTAAATATCGTCATCATTGTGTTACACAACGTTATTTCGATCACAACAGCCATGAAACAATGTACGTTTTGTTTTGGAATCATAAAAGCCCAGTGGCGCTTCGGAAAAATAACAACATCCTATAGAAAATAAAAACTGTTAATAGAAAAAAGTTTTGCACGTATTAAAATAATTGGATATAATAATTTGAATAATGAATATCTACCTGAAATGGTAATAATGTAATTTATTAGTCTTTTTAACATTTGATCAATTTTTGTACGTGTGTCCAAAATTGATTTCACTGGTTATTATGTAATTAATTAAACATATTTAGATAATAGAACGAAACCCAATATAATCATTTAAAGAGGCTTGAATTCCAAAAAATTGTCTAGATATATTTAATATTTTCATTATTGTTTAAGTTTTCTTAGAATTTAGTTTATATTAATATGTTAGGTGTAGCTAAATATACCATCTAGTAGATAATAATACTAATTTTGGATGTATAGAAACAGATTGCAGGAATAATAAGATCTCTAGTTTAAAAAAAGTGTACACGACTAACACGACATAAAATATAGTTAATTTTAAAAAAATATTTTTATATATCTCTTAAATCGAAAAGACACTTTATATATTGTAGAAACGCCAATGTTATTGATCTTTCCTGCTCACAAAAGGTTGTTCTGTTTGTATTTGTAGTTGTTTTGGATATTTATTAGTGGTCGAAACACTCGTTCATTGAAATGGGGAGTGAAAAATGATTACAATTCGATATTTATGGATACTACAAGCCACTAACATAAGTGATGTAGGTATATTTGATTTTTTTTTTTTTTCATTATTTTGTGGAGCGTCTTGGTAATATTTTACATTACTGGGCGGTTAAAAATTGTATTTAATGCAATCCGGTTGATTGCTTATTTTTATATAAAATACCATCTAAACCCATGAGATGAAACTCCAAAAGATAATTTAGTAAATGTTAAATTCTTATAAAAGTAGCAAAAAGATTAATGCTACTATCATTAAATAGTAAAAAAAGTTATGTATGAAATACAAAATTGCGACATGTAAACTATCAACTGACAACAAAACACGAAAATCGAAACCTTTGTACTAAGGCGACATGAAACATAATAAGAAAAAAATGAACAACACTACAAAATAATTGAGAAAACTACCACACTTTCTGTGCGCCTGAAATTTCAGTTTAATATTTCTGGTTCTGGAGATTCAAATAACGTTTACGTACATATAATATTTTTAGTAAATATATGCACACGGAAAAATGTATTTTTTTCTTAATACGCACCTGACCTAATTCTTAAATAAATCAATGTATAATAGAATCAACATCAAAATCATTTGTGATTTTTTTTAAACATTTTTATATATTTTTATTGTATTTTTTTATATAAAGAAATCCAACTCTAGGGTCTTGGATTTTCAAACAGTAAGAGTCCCATTAAATCGGTTCAATAATTATCGTGTCAAGTCGAAACAAACAAGTATCTATAGACAAAAGTTTTAAGAACTATAAAAACTATACGTTTATAAACTACAATGTACAGACAGACCCAATATATATCTATAAAAGAGTTTTCCTTAACCACTCACTCATATATCAACGTACAGCCCAAACCCGTGGACCTAGAAACGTGAAATTTCATAAGTGCCTTCCTTTTATGATGTAAGTACCCACTAAGAAAGGATATTTAGAAATTCAACCCCTACGGGGTTAAAACAGGGTGTCAAAGTTTATATAAAAAAATATTTTTTGTTTGAAACTTATCGAACATATACTCTACTACAATATAAATTATGAAAAAAATATTTTAGCATTTCCCAAAATTTAACCCCTAAAGTGTTAGGGTGTGGAAAAAATTTGTAAAATATTTTTTTGTATTCAGGTATTCTACAAGACAAATATCAATTCAACCCCTATGGGAATAGGGAGGGGGGTAAAATGTTGATATATTTATCCTCATAATTGTTTATTATATTAGGTAAAGTAAATTCGGACAAATAATTATTCAATTAAAAATGGAAGTTCGATATTCAAGCGCTAATAGCATCGGACGGGGACTAGGATGGATTTGGATATGTTTATCTGTATAGCTGCTTACGTTATAAAATAATCTGCAATAAAAATGATTCGATATTCAACCCCTAATGACGAAGGTTAGTTTTTACAATTTTTAACCAAGATCTGAGATATTAACGTTTTTTTTTTTTAGAAAATGAATTAAAATCGATTTAAAAAAATGTAATATGTCATCGTCTATCACGTATGAAGGTTCTAATTACTTTCAAAGTTTACGCGAGCGAAGCCGCGGGATTTCGCTAGTAATTTATATATTAGTATAGATGACACCGCACATTTTACCATGCACCGTTTATAACTCTTGTATCTCCCAGGCAAGCATTTTAAAATCAGGTAGCTATCATAACTTCTAGTTTTCACACAGCGTATTCACGCTGCGAGAACACGCAATAAGCACACTACGATATAAATATAGGATCTCATTACGCTACCTCATGAGAATCATTAATGCATACAGCTACTGTCATTTTTAATATTCCACCAGGTGATGATGAAGTGCCTACGTTCTCTCTGCCCCACTTCTCCCTCGGTCCTACCGATAAATATATTGATCAGTGTTTACTGGGCTAAAACCTATCATCCGGTGCGCGGCTTCGGAAATGTCTGGGGAGGAATTTTACTTGAGTGCTATGCATACATTATTAACTATAGAATGAGGGCCGGATTTAATATTTTTACAAGAATGGTTTTATTGAATGTATATATCATGGGGCTCTTTAATTCGTATGGTTAATGTACCTACTATCTTAACTTATCTAGTTAATTTTTTAATAGATAATTAATTATTTATGTTGGGTATAATAAAAAAATTGCTCTGGAACAAAAACACTATCTGCGAGGTGTCTAATAAAAAATGGTAATAAATGTGTAGTAATGTAAATACATTGCATTTTATGATGTATACTTCTTTTACGCGTAGGCGTCAAGGTCATTTATATATATATCATACTATTGATTACACCTGTCAGTGGGCTGTCATTTATATTCAATATAGTTAGCTTAGCTTGCTTTGCATAGAGAAAATAATTTATAATCCGTTGAGATTAGTAAATGTATTTATACGAATTGAAGATAAAAAAGCTGCCATAGGTGGCATAGGACTTTCTTATATGTTGTACACAGAATAGAATGTATGTACGTAGAAGTGTATAAAAAAATCTTTCTGGCTATAACTTCATAAAAAAATTATAGCATAAATAATATAGTATCCCTTACAATTTTCATCTAAATATTTTTTTATAAATTATATGATCGTTTCCAAAAATATCTACATACAGACAGAACGGCACACAGCCATGAAAACAAAAATAGTAAAAAATGGATATTTCAATCAAAATCTTGAATTTAAAAAAGCGGCTAAACAATACATCCTTATATGTACATTGTACATATATACAAAAGTAAAAAACTGTTGCAGCTCCAAAAATGTTATAAGTATTTTCTCTATGTACCTATTCTATATTCTTTAGCTATTCCACTTTTATTACACTTCACTGTACATACATTTATCCGAATAATTTGTTGCAAGTTCAGTGGATATAGGTATTTATGCTTTGAAAATATCTCAAATACTGAGCGCTGAAAAGAAATCACTTATGTGGAAAAATTGAAATAGTACTTGTAAAAATGAACAATCATATTTTGTCTGTACAAAAATATATTTATTTACTATTTTTTCAAAGACATCCTCAAGATTTCTTAGATAATTTTTTGGCACATCGAATCTGTTGTCTTTAGTACCTTAAAAAATAATACGAATAGTAAATACATACGCTAGACTCGCTAATCCGGCTATTACTTTCAGTAAACTGCTCTCAGTAATCCGGCACGTTCTAGCATGTAGCCACGGGGCATGCCGGACTGTTGAGTGGTGGAACTAAGAAGACCGGATTAGCGAATGTAATGCTGCACATAGGTCATCGCGATGGGGGTGCACCGAACTAGCAAGTACTGGATTAACGAGAGTCTAGTGCAGTGATGGGCAACCTTTTATCTCGGCATGTCAAAATTTTGAAAAACCTAACTTAACTCTAAGCTTCTATCGAACGGATTCAAAAAAAATTATACCAAAATTTTAAATATGCGTGTCACCCAAAATGTCTTGACGTGTCACCTCTGACACGCGTGTCATAGGTTGCACATTACTGGCACTCTAGTGTGTATTGTTCATTAATGTTCATACCGAATTTTCAATCAATACTTCGACTTATGTATTTATATTTATTAATAATTCCTTTTTCTTATTATTTATTAAATTAAAAATTATTCCCAATCTTAGAGCCCACGCACACTACATACTTAATCGGCTGATAGTTTAATAAGATACGAGTTGCAAACCGATTGGTCTCCGATTAGTTTAGTTGGTGGAGGGTTTACCTATATCACGCAATAATTATTTCCAGTCTGCCGATAGTTGTCCAATTTTTTAATCAAATGGAAATCCTATATCCCTTTTGACTATTTATTCAAGCTTACATATATCTTCATGCAAACTGCCAAACCGATCAAACTATCAGCCGACTTAACATCTGTAGTGGACGCGGACTTTTATTACAGTCAATACTGGCCTGGAATATAAGCAGACGTTGAGGATGATAATAATGTATGTATGTATATTGTGTGCATCACAAGCAGATATTTGTTGTTAAATGTAATATATATTATAATATCAACACATATTTGTTTTGCGACTATCCGTACATATTATGTACGCATGCATTATTTATTAATATGTATGTATATTAATATATGAGGGCCATGAATCTTTCGGGTCACAATCATGACCCAACGTGAACAATTTTGAAATCGTAGGCGTGATTGTGAGTAAAAGTTAATCAAACATACGTGACTGTGCACATTTTTATTTATAACGCCATACAAAATTTTAATTTTGTCTCTATCTGTTATATGTATTTCATAAAATGAAGATATACATATACACTCGACAAATTAATTAAGGGGACACCTAAAAAATAGCATGTTTTCAAATGCTTGTAACTTGGTCAAAAATTTACTTTTTTCTAAACTTTTTTATTATTAAATTGAGCAAATTTACTCTACTTTATGATGGTCTAATTCGTTCCTCAACATCTTTTAATTTTTTAACTTTTTTATGTAATTATATAAATTAAAAAAAAAACTGCATATTTTGACACTTGATGTAGAGTGCATTTATGTAGAAAATGAAATTTTGAAATAACCTTTTTGTAGAGAATTTTAATACCTTCAAATTTATTATGGTGCGAAAAAAATGTGACAAAAATTCGCAAAAGTATTACAGTTTTAGTAAAAATCAGGAAAAAAATAATTCAAATGAATATAGCCGGAGTAATTTTGGTGGTACAGAAAATAAATAAAAATAAAAATGAAGCTCAAAGTATCACCTTTCAGATTATGCAATGTAATGAAAGATTTTTTTATGAATTACAAAAAATATTCAAACTTTAAACATAATAGAAAATATGAGTAATTAGACAGTAAAATTAAAACAAAGAATACATACCCTAAACATTACATTTTAGGTGGCCCGAGCTAGAGGTCTCATTAACAATACATGTTCTTTATAATTCATTTTTATTTTTTTAAATAGGACCATATTACGCGAAGATATTCAACTTTGATGTCTCAACATCAGAAAACCCAAAAAAATTACAAATTGCAAAAATTTTTAATTTTTTTTGTAAAATAAAGCAGGTCATGGAATGTTTACGAAGTCAAAAAATAGTTATTTTTACTAAATATTTATTTTTACATGCACAAATGCATGTATACAGTATGCACACATATTTAGGTACAATTTTAAAACCATATGGATCATTTTGGGTTATTATTTCAGTAAAGAATGCATTTTTTGACTTCTTAAAATTTTTCATAAGCTGCTTTATTTCGAGAAAAATTTCAATAAATTCCAATTTGTAATTTTTTTGGGTTTTCTGATGTTGAGACATCAAAGTTGAATATCTTCGCGTAATATGGTCCTATTTAAAAAAATAAAAATGAATTATAAAGAACATGTATTGTTAATGAGACCTCTAGCTCGGGCCACCTAAAATGTAATGTTTAGGGTATGTATTCTTTGTTTTAATTTTACTGTCTAATTACTCATATTTTCTATTATGTTTAAAGTTTGAATATTTTTTGTAATTCATAAAAAAATCTTTCATTACATTGCATAATCTGAAAGGTGATACTTTGAGCTTCATTTTTATTTTTATTTATTTTCTGTACCACCAAAATTACTCAGGCTATATTCATTTGAATTATTTTTTTCCTGATTTTCACTAAAACTGTAATACTTTTGCGAATTTTTGTCACATTTTTTTCGCACCATAATAAATTTGAAGGTATTAAAATTCTCTACAAAAAGGTTATTTCAAAATTTCATTTTCTACATAAATGCACTCTACATCAAGTGTCAAAATATGCAGTTTTTTTTTTAATTTATATAATTACATAAAAAAGTTAAAAAATTAAAAGATGTTGAGGAACGAATTAGACCATCATAAAGTAGAGTAAATTTGCTCAATTTAATAATAAAAAAGTTTAGAAAAAAGTAAATTTTTGACCAAGTTACAAGCATTTGAAAACATGCTATTTTTTAGGTGTCCCCTTAATTAATTTGTCGAGTGTATGTATAGCCCTAAAATTTCACGTTATACTAGTAATTAGGTCCAGAGATTTGGACTCTTTATAATTAAAAATACATTCTTTTTTGTATCTCTCATTTACATTCAAAACACGACTTATTGTTAGATTTTTATTTTTAGAAATAGTAAAAATATAAACATATTAAAAATGTTTTAAAGCATACTTATAATATTATAAGCCAGGCTATTAGAAAAACATCCAATACTTGTAAAAGATTTTAAAACTTTGTGTAATACTTCCTTACGACAACCTAAACATTTTGTCACAAACAACTTTATTTTCATTCACATACAAAAAATATAATCGGAACACTTGAAAATGCTGAAAAAGGTAAAAAGTTCAAAGCTTAAAAGCAGGGAAAAGTAAATGTAACTTGAAATATAGGTTAGATGAGTTTGATAATATACACAAACAAATATAGAACCATTCATATAAATATATAGAATTTCTCGTAAAACATAAAATATTAACCCTTTCACCTCCAATTTTTTAACTAAAATTTTAATAAAATGTAGTAAATAATTATTTTTTTTATATATTTTTTTTAAATCCTTATGTTTCCCAACTTTTTTCAGTGAGCTGTAATATCCCGTAGATTGAATTAAAAATTATATTTTTCAGTTAACAGATAATTATTTATTATTCGTATTTATACACGATACATTGTGAAACAGTCAAAGGGTTAATAACATTCAATTCAATATTAAATTTAAATGTTATAATCATATGTGTGCACAGTTAATCGAAAAGATAACTTCGTTAATCGTTAATTCGTTAATAAAAAAGTCGTTAAAGCGTTAAAATTCCGAAAATTTGACGGAAGTTACAGTTAACCGAAAATTTAACGAAAGTTTAAGTTAATCGTTAAAAGTCAACCATCCAAAATGTTTGAAGACATTTTAAAAGTTAACAAAAGCGTTAATATTTTTTTGAGTTAACTTAAAAGTTTATCCGTTAAGCATTTTGTTAACTTCGTTAATTAACGATTAACGGATTACCGAGTCAATGCCCACCTATGGTTAACATTATAAAAAATTGTAAAATAATCCACTATAATAATTGAAAATTATTAATAATTACTATAAATATATGTGTTTTCGAAATTTAATCGAGGCTTATATTTAAATACTTCATTTTGTTTAACAATAAATAATTGTGTAAATGTTTGGCTAATAGATTAAAATACAATACACCATTTGTTCAAATTAATTCTCTTGAATATAACTGTTTTTATGTAAGCAAGTACAAAAAAAGACATTTTGATGTAATAAAAAAAACCGACACGATTTCCCCAAAGAGATTCATCACCTCTCTGTACTCCCTTCGCATACATCGTACAAGATAAGAAAATACAAACTTCAGATGACTTTCTTTAAAAAAAAAAACAATACTTTGATTCAATGCGAAAGAAAATGTGAAAACTTTCGAGTCCGTTTAATAATGTTAAGAAAACTACGAAATAAAAAAAGTTGTTTCAGAACAGACATAATACGTAGATATAATTTAAATACATTTACCTCTATTCAGAAAATGTCTGTAAGAGTATACTTACTCATGTTACGGAGTATGTAATAGATTGTGTAAATATCAAACGTTTGGTAAATTAAAATGACATGTTTATTTATAAAATGTAACATTTTATTTTTATTATTTTTATATTTTATAACAAATCGGATAAGAGGCTGTTATTTGAATAGCAAATCTTTTATGCTAGGTTTCACAAATGATAGTTACCTACAGTTACCTCAAACTGTTTGATTAATAAATAAGGTTGATCAGTTCCTATGTACAGTGACACTCATAAGTGATCGTTCAGTTTTTATTGAAATTCGCTTATCAAAAACCTCGTAGACTCCTCCCATTTGATTGTTATAATATTTAAATCATTTCTCCATGTTACAAACAAATACAGATATTTTGAAACTCATTTGCTAAATAAAGAAGTCGTCCCGAGCAGAAATTAGTTAGGGCTGGAGTCCGGGCCGTTTCCGGCTAGCCCTAGTCATGATCAGGCCCAGATCAGGCAAACCTAACCCGACCCGGATCCAAAATGTAACGCCTGTTCGCATCCATGCCGGATCAAGCTATCAAATCCGGCCCCTTATCCGGGGCTAAGGTTACTAAATTTAAAAAAAATATCGGATCTAATGAGAAATTCTTCTTAAGATTTTTCAAAACAATCACTTTTTTCACTAAATATTAAGATTATTCATTGACTTTTAAGAATTTTTTCCGTCAACTTGAGAGAAAAAAGTACAAAAAATATTTATTTTAATTTAATAAAACAAGAAGTATTAAAAAAAAGTTTTTTTTGCTTGGAATTTAAATCTTTCTGTCGTTGATATACTTAATTATTCACATCTAACTCTACATCTTTACGAAATATGAGAAAAAACGGTCAGCACTTATTTTAAATAGAACCAGTTGCGACGTCCTTTAAAAATCGTTATTTGTTGGTAGACTATAACTGTAAATATGTTCAGTTTGGTATTACCCGTCAATAAAAGCATGATTATTGTATCAGATGCATGCATCAATAATTCTATAAACTATATTTAAAAATAAATACACGATACCAAAATTGCATATAAAATAAATCGTGTTACAATGCAATGGAATTTAACAATTAATCTTTTTAATCGCATTAAAATATTATTAATTACACTATACTGTCAACACGATCAACAAAGGTTTTTCAAAACCGCATCAAAATTAAAATTTAAAAAAATACAATTCAGTTTTGTGGAAAGCGTGCTTAAAATAATGAAAACCTGAATTCATACATACTTAAACATTTGCTGAAAATCAACGTTCGTTTAAGCTTTGCAGATTTGTAGAGGAATTAAGAACGAATAACTGGAATATAGGCCCGCAGTGGGAGAAGAAGGGCGGGGGGACACACGAAGGTCGGAGAATGGGTGTATAAAAGAGGAAATGTATTATATACCGCTAGATTATCCTTATATGGTTGGATTATCTTCAAAGATTTATAACAAACGAATTTATATTAGGAAACGTTCAAAGCCGCCTCTATTTAGAATTCCGTTTGTTATTACATTTTTAACTGGATATGAAGATAACTGGTTTATTATAATCAAATAAAACCCCAATCTTAAAATATGTGTGTATATTTCTATTCTTTATTTTTCTTATCATACTTTTTCTCGTAATATGACATTTTTGGTATCAAAAAGTTTTTTAAATGTTACGAAAATATTTTCAATGTAAATATTATTTTCTAGGGCTAAATACCGAGACAATACTTTTCTCGGTCTCGTTCTCGTAACGAGATCAAGCCCGTGACGAGAGTGTCTTAAATTTGGACGAGACGAGAGACATTAATTTGGAAAGACGAGACAAAGATGATATTAACTTTATTTAAAAGTTTAGTCGAAATTGTCAGTTTTAAAATATTATTAATAATTAATAAAAAATCGCTTTTTGATATTACTCTATATACAGGGTGAGTCATATCAGGTGGAACAAACTTAAACAGTTAATTGAGAGAGATATTTTAAGTAAAAAAGTTCAAATAAACATGTGTCCGGAAAATCTTCATGAGGGAGCTACAGACTCCCAAAGATTTTGTCTAAAATCTGTTTTTATTTTATCTGGAGAACCCATTATGATACAGTAATGAAAATTGATACCCAGTTTAGTATTAATACGTGTTTTCGATTTCCAGTATCAAACAATGATTATTTAGACCAGGGATGTATGGGGCCTGAAGGCCCTCTGATTTTTATCTAATATTTTTTTGTACTTAATATTTTTCCAATGTTTGGCACTTTTATAATGTCACATGTCACAAAATACATACAAATATACTTTGTTGATTTATCATAAGATCAACCGTTTACGAGAAATACGATGGTAAAGATAATATTGCAGAATTTAACTTAATACGGATGCTTCAAATTACATAAAAGAAATTTATATTATTGTTCTAGAACTAAAAATAAGAAAAAAAGTTGGTATAAATATTGCTTTTAATATGAGTCCTCATAGACCTATAGCCAGTTGTATTACTTCAATACGTATTTTATTAATTTGATTAAAAAACGAATCTAAAAATTGTTATCTGTTGAGAAGGATGCATTTTTGGAGGTATATTTACATTTACTTTTTTTCTTATTTTTAATCCTAGAACAAGAATGTTAATTTATTTTGTGTAATTTGAAGCATCCGTATTATGTTAAATTCTGCAAAACTATCTTTGCCATCGTATTTCTTGTAAACGGTTGATCTTATGACAAATTAACAAAGTATAATAATGTGTATTTGGTGTCATACGATCTTATAGAAGTGCCAAACATTGGAAAAATATAAGGAACAAAAAATATTAGATAAAAATCAGAGGGTCTTCAGGTCCCATACACCCCTGGTCTAAATAATTATTGTTTGATACTGGAAATCGATAACACGTATTATTACTAAACTGGGTATCAATTTTCATTACTGTATCATAATGGGTTCTCCAGATATTAAATAAAAACTGATTTTAGGCAAAATTTTTGGGAGTCTGTAGCTCCCTCACGAAGATTTTCCGGACACATGTTTATATGAACTTTTTTACTTAAAATATCTCTCTCAATTAACTGTTCAAGTTTGTTCCACCTGATATGACTCATCCTGTATAATTAAAGCAAAATACATGTTTTTCTTATATGTCAAAAAAAATTTTCTTATTAAATTATCACATAAAAATTATTTCACAAAATCGAGATTTTTCCTTAGGTCTCGTTCACTGATTCTCGTATTAGCTCGTCTCGTGTGCAGCCTATTATGTTCTTATTTTACTCATTTTTGCGTCTATTATTTCAGAAATGATCTATTCTTATCCATGGATAGCGAAATTAAAATATTAGAATCATTTGTCACTTTTGATAGCGGTTCAAATGATACTTTTGGTATAAAACAGTGCTATCCAACTTCTATTGCTTTCGTAAATTTTTAATGAGTCACAAGTAAAAGCGATGAAATGTTTTACTACATCCAACTAGCGAAAAGCTTTTACTCACAAGTCATAAAAACTTGAACGCTGGACAGTTGTACAATTTTAAATTAATGAAATATTAAGTTGTTAGTTTTGTTTCGTAAAACGCATTCTACTATTTATAAGTAAATACTGAAGTAAGCAGACACACAGTCACAAGGATACAAAAAGTACTTCAAAACAACTTGAATTTGTTCTTTGAATGTGAACCGATTGTTAATGTAACTAATTATATAGCTTGAGTTAACAAAATTAAAGTTCTTTTGTTTCGAACTTTAAAAGTTGTTTTGTTGACTTCATGAACCATGACCTCTCTTTTCATCAATTTTAAATCAAAATCCAAGCATGGAAGTCAGTTCCATTCTCATTAGTATAATAAAACAAATATTACTTAATGATAAACTGCTATTCATTTCAGTAGTTTCTTTTATTACATAATAATAACAAAATGTGTTTGTATATTATTGATAAATGATGATAAACAAAAACTAAGGTACTTTTTTCCATAAATGATATTGAAAATAAAATAGATTGAAACTGAACTCTAAACTTTATTTACAGACAGCGTTTGATGTTATTTATGTAAATTGTTTCGTGCTTCTCGTTGAATATATGAGTAGTTGTATACACATATATGTACATACACATACAGTAATACACAGTGTATTAATGTAAATACATATGTTTCATATGTATGTTCGATTGAATTAAATAATGTTATTTTAACCTTTTGTAGCATTTAATATTGAGCGTATTAAGCAACGTTTCATTTTTTAATATTATTTATATTTCCGGTAATTTTAAAATATATAAGGTCTTTGATTATATTAAAAGTATACTAATTTTATAGAAAATATAATGAAAAATTTAAATTTTTAAACCACAGATCTAAATCACAAACCATTCATGAAAATGGCATCTCAAAGTTTTTTATTTTATTTTTGAAGAAAAATATGTAGATGTGCAATCAAAAAAAAATTTCAGTGACTGTATCTCAAGAACAATTTAAGTTACAGATCCGCTGTTTTGAAATTTCAGTTTCTACAATATAAAAAAAATCGCGATTACTATACTTACTTATACTATATGTATATTTCATATACATAGGTATAAGAAAGTAAAAACATACTTTAAACGAAATCTGTTACTCAAAAAATTTTGAGTTCTTTCATGGTTTATTCAACTTTTCTTAGAAATATCAACTCAAATATTTTAAGTTTACGGAAATTTGTTTAATTTGTATAAGCTCACGAAGTAAAAACGACTGTTTTAGCTGAAAACTTCTATGAATCAGTAAATAATTTTTTTTTCAAAATAATTCCCCCGTCTGAATTTAACATTGTACATTGAGCCCCCAAATTCAAATTAACCTGGAGTCCCATGAAGCTGTAACTCGCCACTGAATATAAGGAGCATGATTTTAATAATTCTTGTTTTTGTTATCGACTGTTTGAAAATTCAGTTTAAATTTTAAAAGATTTACCTACCTTTCATGTCCATCACGTGTATCTGAATCCCAGAGGCACGGGCTGTGTCAATGACGTCACCGATGTCACGGGTGAGCGCGTCATTGCCGCGACCCGGACACATTTCGGACAAGACAACATGCAGCGGGAGCTGGTCAGAAGGCCCACGAGACTGAAACACAACACATTATTCAGTACCAATTCCATATGTTGTCTATTTCGATTAGGGATTCACGCTAAAATCATTGTGTCCTAAATTCTGACGAGACAAGACCGAGACGAGCTTGGCTTATATTCAGACGAGACAAAACCAAGATGAGACCATCTGAAATTTTTACAAGACGCGACTGAGACGACATTAACTTTAAATATAAATTTCGTTGAGATACTCAGTTTTAAAAGATTATCAATTATTAATAATTTATATTTAACTAGCTGACCCGGCCACGCGTTGCTGTGGTTAACCTATACTTTAGCAACATGTGGTGGTTATGCTATTAAATTGTAGGTTATATTAAACGTTTGGAAGTTTGACATAGCGCCATCTATTAAATACTTACTCAATCCAGTCAACAGATGTCACCATCTGTTAGAATCGTTTGGAGCTAACAGATAAAGACAATTAATTTGCAATAAAATAATATTGCGATAATAAATTGAGATGTAAGCTATCCTATCTTTCAAGTTGGATCAAACTGCACACGGTGTACAAATTTGATTATAATCGGTTAAGTAGTTTAGGAGTCCATCGCGGACAAACATGTGACACGTAATTTATATATATTAAGATATTAATTTTCAAATAAAATATGAATCACTTAAAATTACTCGGTACTGAGTTTTGTCTCGATCTCGGTCACATTTTCCAAACGAGACGAAACTGAAACAAGATGGCTTCAACTTTCACGAGACAAAATTGAGACAAAGAGAACGATACTTATCTTCCTCCTGTCTCGTGAGCTATCCTAATTTCGATAGTGAAAAAAAATTAAAATAAAATAATAATAAATTGAAGAAATTAGAAAAAAAATCTTCTACCAAATGATGTCACAGAACAAAATTTTGCAAAAAGAAAATCAAATGCTATCTATATATAAAAAAAAAACATACAAGTTAATATGTAAACAAAAAGACACAATTTTGGATATCACCAGCATCTCCACCAAATTTTACCGCTTTTTCAAACTCAACTAACAAACCCAGTTTTATAAAAATGATTTCGGAGACAGACAAAAAACTAAAAAAAAAATAAAGTTAAAATTTTTAAATTGGAAACCAAACTTTCACAAACCTTCTATTGCTTAAAAATGGCGAGGAAGCAATACTTTATCATGTTTTTAAATTAAAAGTCACTACATTTTAACTGCACAAACAATGTACCTAGTGAAGAATTTTTATATGATATCCACATAGATACTTCGTAGCTTCGTATATACGAAAGTTATAGTTTTGTTATAAAATAAACGGATACACTTCTCAAAATGCTTTTAAGATTTCTACTGCAGTGTGCCATAAAATGTTAGCTAAAGTTATAACGATTACAATTAGAGCGTGCACATATAAGCACACCTGAGGAAAGATAGTCAATAATATTAATTAATTGTTTTTACTCGTATTTATTTTCTTTGAACTTTGCGTAACATGTATCGAAATTCGATAACGTTATAAAAACGAATCAATAACCAATCCTATCAAATAACGTACAAACATTTGTATATTATATTATTAATACTCACTACCGACAACCTATATGAAATTCTAATATACCGGGTGTTCCAGATAACTTTTCTAGCATGAGGATCGCAGTATCTATAAAAAATGCAAATTTGATTAAATGATATCAATTATTTGTAAGGAAGGGGTGAGTATTATTACATTAAAAAAAATTAAAAATCTATATGGTTTAAAAAATAAAATTCTGACTTTCTTAAAAAAGCTATAACTTTTCTGTCATAGTAAATAGCTACTTTTTGTATAGAATTGATAGGTGTTTTAAAAAATATATATTATACCACACCGAGATAAAAGCAGATTCAGATTGTACTACATTCAAAATGTAAAGAAAAGTTGATTTATTGATGTAAAATTTTCTTTCGTTCACGATACTACTGTAAAAATACACCAATTTGAATTATTTATGAGGAAAATATTTGTCTTAGTGAGTACTTCATACCTATTGATTTTGGTGCTAATCGGATTGTGGGTTTAGAAAATATTCCCACTCCCCCAAAAAAATACACATAAAAAATTAAATCAAACTAAATAATACAATAAAAATAAACAAATTAGGGGAGCCTATAATTCACATACCCCCAAATTTTGTTTTCATAGCCAACTTGAATGTTTATAATAAAATACTTGTTAAATATCTCTAGTATTTAGTTATTTACATCGTTCTAATATTTTTCAGCTATTATAACTATGCAATGGTGTATATTATTCCTACAATATTAATAATAGGAATGTTAAAATATATACTATATTATAAATATCATTACAGAGTTATGGAACAATTTCAAACATTATTCTTTCTGGAAACAAAGTAAAAGGAAAACTTTTGTTCTAAATACAAATAATAAAATATCCCTGAATATTTGTATGAAATTAAATGTCACAAGGTCTCGCAAAATAAAGTGCGAAGATTTCTACTCATTAAAGCAACAGTTTCTTCTTAATTGCAGCTTCAAACGTACTTTCTCTGTAATTAACGTCAGTCACTCCAGTTTGAAATGTAAATTACACTTGACTTTTATATTTATACATATTTCATTTACGCCTATGCGAGAAAAACAGAAAAAACACATTCATTTTCAACAATTTTAAGGAAATTTGAAAAAAATCTTTGTTTTTACATTACATTTTTAACTACCTACATATATGTAGATTTTTCTATTCAATGGTCTATACTCTATTCAATGGTCTATAGTCTATTCAATTTATATACTGAAATCTTGTTTTCCTTATTATCATAAAAGTTTTTCTTTCAAATCTTAGAGCAGTGGTATCCAACCATATTCCCGCTGACATTTTTACAATGAAATGTTAGCATATTCATTTGAAAATAATTATTTCTTTACAATATAATATATTATATCATTTTATATAAATATTTATTCTCTCAGGCTTAAAGCAAGAAAAAGATTTAATAATTACATTTTTTCTGACTGTACGCATTTACAAAAATTATTTACATTAATTCTATAGATGAATTAAAAATATTCTGTTGATACAGATTTGTTCAATAATCAAAGATTCAAGAATACCATTTTTTATCTGTGAGGGCTTACGTAGAAATAACTAAAGAATATAAGAAAAAATGCTTCAGAACCTTTTCGGTGATGCTTGCCCTCCGAACGGTATTCTGGAATGTGCTCTTTGATATAAAAAGGTTGGAGATCCCTGTCTTAGAGTATAATATAAGTAAATATCGTTGTAATATGATATAAATAAATACATAGAAATACGACTTCTGAGTTTTTTAGTACTAATGTTTCGTCAGACATTGCAATGGAAAAAAGTAGGTACTTATTAAACACTTAAATGATTTTCAGTCGTGGATTAAACAAATATTTTTTATTATTGAAAAGCTAGATATTTCATTCAAATAATCGCAACATATGGATTTAAATTTGTAACATTTTCATCGTTTCATATCGATATAATTCGATTCAGTTGAATAAGTGATAGCTTGATTGAGTTGATCGACTATCTGAGAGATACTTTGAATTAATATGACCTTTAAACAACCCTAAATCTAGAGTATTTCAAAGTAATTCTTAATGTCGACCAACTCAAACACGCCAACGCTCGCGCTGATGTTATTGAAGTGATTTCTGTTGATATTATACGGTATGTAAGCAATCGACCATTTTCTAATCCTGTAATGAAGTGCGGTTATTCTGAAAATATTTTAAATTAAAGTTCACAACCTTGTGTCTTTGTGAGTACTTACAGAACTTTAATTGAAATTACATTGAAGTTATTAAATGTCAAATATTATATTTTTAACCGTTTTTGTTTTGTCTATAAATAACTCTAATTGTTAGTTAAACATGTAATTCGATCTTACCTGTACAACATGTATATCTTCACCTAACACGACATAGCAGAAGCACCATAGAATGGTCAGCACGAGTGACGTGACACAGCCGGTAACTCCAAGTCTCCAGATAGCTCCGCGTCGCGGCCGCGGCGCCGCAACCGGTGGTTCCATACGTCACCACCAGGGGCGAGCCACCGGCGATCTGCGGCGTTTCATCTTGACAACACTGAGTTTGACTGTAACATACATATATGCAACATTTTAATTTCGAAGAACATTTGTTATTTTTTAATCACAATTATACATTTCCATAAAAGTCGTTTTTTTTCTTTTTTCAAATCAATTTAAAATAAGAAATGTTTTGTTATTTATTTTGTAAAAAATATTAAAATTAATAAAAAATGAGTACATATTTCATAAATATGTCGTCATTGATCATTTAATTTATAATCATGTAAAAAAACACAGTCACACAGTAAATACGAAAGAAAAAAAATTACGTTATGATTTACTTGTTTGAAAATTTTTATAAGCCAGGGTTAAAAATGTTAAATAACTAATGATATCGTACAATAAAATATCAAATAATAAACTAAAGATTTTTCCATAACTGTAGATTCAACATTATTTTTTATTCAGGATGTAGTTAAATTTTTTAAATAGGTAAAAGAAAATATATCATTTTTCAAAGCATTAAACAATATATTAATAAAAAAAATCTCCAAGTTTCCGTCTCATAAAAAGAAACAAAAGTTTGCCTGTCACAATTTTCTATATAATTAAAAGTTTCCGATTAAAAAATTAATGAAAATAAATAAAAAACTGTATTTTATTGTTTAAATATTTTAAAACTATAAAACAATCAGATAGATTTATTTGATTTTATTCATAGACTACGGTAGATCAATAAATACCCGTAGGTATCTACTTAAAAAACAAAATGACCTTCAATTGACCTTGAAATCGTCCACTTAATCAATAAAAAACTATATCATATTATTTCCCCCTTGAAACCATACAACTTTTATAAACAACATTTTTTTCTATATAAAATGCATAGTTATCAAAATATTCACTTAAAATTTACATCTAGTATACCTGACTCTTCTACAGTTATGTATATCCTGCCCACAAACCTCTTTAGAGCAAAATAAGTGGGGGATTATAGTTACTCCAATGTTTTCCTAACTAATGTGTTTCATATTAGTTACAACTCACCTGAACAGTTCTTCGTCACTCCAATAAATCAGACTGCAACAACACGTAATGCCTGTATTTGACTGTCTGTTTAATCACAACGTATAACACGTTCACAGCACTTCTGTTAACACTTTTATGTTTTTGTTCCACCCTTCCACCTCCTTCACCCGACCGTTATATAATTGTCTAAAACTAGAGTTTGTGTTTTTGTCACACACTGTTTAAATTGAGTTCTTATATGTCTGTATCTATCGTTTGATTCGTCTTATTTTCTGGAGAAAATTTAATAAATATTTTATTAATCAATAATTTATCAATATTCACATATTTATTAGTTTATCTGTTAATGTCATTATTTTGCTGATACTATTTCATGCGTATAAAATTATACATAGTTTCGATGGACTAATTCGAATTGCTCGAAATTCAGCTTTTAGTTGAAATAGATTTATTAACGCTATGAGTCCATGTGGTATATATTGTTTTGAAATCACACAGAAAATAACTAACTTGTATGCTGTATACATAGGCGCCGACTTTTCATTTCACTTGGGTGGGGGCGAGATTTTCAGAATTTTTTGTATTTGTATTTCTGAAATTTCTCTAATTTACACTAGAGGCTTACGAAACGAAAACGACGATTTTAGCTGAAAACTTCAGTTACTTGGTAGAGAAAAATCGTAGATTTTTTTTATAAAGCTGATGGTCTAACTAAGCTTTGTAAAGGAAATAAAGAAGATATATTCAGTATTAATTTTATTTTTGAAGAAATTTTTAGAGATCATTTTTTCTCAAGTGACAAGTATTTGAATATTGCATCTTTTTTTAAAATCTTATTGACAAATGTATCTTTAATTTAAAAGAAACTAGAGTGCAGTTTCACAGGGGAGGCCGAAGCCCCCCTGGTATAACATCTAGGGGGGTGATCACCCCCCTCGCCCTCCCATAGTCGGCGCCAGTGGCTGTATATGCTTATATTGTTACATTATTCTAAATAAAAACAAAAATTATGTCCATTTCATTGATTTTAACTCATGTTTTTCATATTTAAATACTAAAATTCCAAATATGAAATATTTATTGCCACATATACCTATACTTATACAATTTTCAATAGATTACATAAAAATTTAATCGCATATGAATACTATAAACGAAGAGTACTTCTTTATCTCAAATGAGATGATACGAGTAAATATTTGTCTTTGTTTGATACACGGAGAAAAGATTTAATTATTATAATAATTAAATAGGAGGAGCCTACTAAGTTTGTGATAAACAAATATCAATAAAAACTGAACGGTCACTTATGGAGCTTACTGTACATATTAGAACATAATTAAAAAAAATTAAACACTACTAATGTCTTAATCATGACTATTTAATTCGACATCATTGTATATTTTGTTTGTACATTTTACATTACCTTTTTTTAATGTTTATTTTAAACAGAAAATTTAAACAGTAGGTACTATCTTTTTCATCGAGATTAATTAACGTTTTTGTTATTTCAATAAATAAAAACAGGACTCTGGTTGAATAAAAACCTTTTCGTTATTAAAAAAGTACACAACAATTTAAAAATAAAGCTTCATCTTATATAATAAATAGAAATCCTTTAAAAAATTCATACGATATGAAAATAAATTGAATTTCTACTTTATTTATTACTTGAAAATTAAATTACATTTTTGTATGTATATATTTTTGTGATTTACTTGGTAGTTATTTGATAATGTAAAAAATTCGCTATGTATGCTAAAATTGATATTTCACATACAAATAGGTATTTTTTTTAAATGGGTGTTTTAAAATATAGTTATAGAGACAATACATTTTTATAAACATGTAAAATTTTTAGTGTTCATATTTTAATTATTTTCTGCATTCAAATTTAAAAGATATTTCTAAACTGTATTTACAAATTTTAATCCTATAATGAGGCTTCAGCTTTTCAGTTCAGGATACGCTCTTGATTTCAACAAATAAGATAGTCAAATAAATGATAAAATAAACAATTGCTCAAACTTTGATTCGTTACCAATTAAATAAAATATACCTTCCTTATATTTACATTGCTCTTAAGCAAATAGCACCTAAATGAAACAGATTTTTTGATCACAAAAATAAATACATATATTTCAGTTCCATGAAAATGTCAATAAGAATAAAATTAATATAAATACATCAAAATACATCATCTCTATCATAATTTATTACAAAAGTTATATCAAATTTTACGTTTTATTAATCAAAAACATACTTTATTATCTGATTTGACAGCTTAAAATAATAATTAACTCACTGAAAATATAATTTTCCGTGAATAATCACACTGTATTTATCTAATGGAAAGATAACACGAAATGACTTACAGTTAAGTAAGATAAAGTAACGTATTTTATGATTGATATTCTTGTAACAATTTCATTTTATTTTTTAATTTACAAGAAATAACAGTGTAGAACATTTTGTACTAAATTATTTAATACATGAATTAAAAAATCAATAACTTACATACAAACAGATACCTATAGACTGTTATGTTTATAAAAATAACAAATTAAATATTTATACAATTCCAAGCAGATAAACAATCTGAAAAATTCCATTCAGAATTATCATATAATCTACATTTTTCCCAAACAAATATTCCCCTTGTTTCAAATTATAGGGTGAAATTGTTCTCAATATATTTAGATTGGAAATTGAAAATATATCAGCCAATCATTCATAAAATAATTTATGTTTTTGAATCATTTTTCAATAGGATTATATGTCTGTGACATGTATATTTACTGTATTATTATTATTTTGTATGGCTTGATACATATAGATTTTTGAACTGTTGAATACGTAAAGTTGTATTAGCTTTTTCTTCAAATCTTTGAATTTAAATATTATATCAAATGAGGATAAAATATAATAATATTATGAATTATTATGTTCTCCTTCTACATTTTATAACTATCCTACAGGATGTCCCATTTTAAGTGCACACCTCTAATAACTTTTTATGGTGAAATGTTATCAAAAAACTTTTCAGATAAAAGTTACACGGTTTGGAGGAGGACATAGACGTACTCAAATAATTTTTTTTATAGGTGGTGTTTTCGAGGTCATATAAAGGTCAACAACATTTTTTTAAATAGGAACCTATTGTTTTTATCTAATAATTTTATTTTATGTGAAAAACACGTATCTTTCATTGAAAACTTTTTTTGAACAACTTAAACCTTTCCAAGATATCTAACAAAATAATTCGAGACTTTGAACTTTCAATATTTTTTTACTCAAAAACCATCAACTTTAGAGAAAAATACAAAATACAAAAAATATTTATTTTGATCTAATAAAACTTGAAAAATTATTTTAAAAGAGAGATATGGATGAGGTTAAATAAAATGAATTATTTGTAAGAAAGGGGTGAGTACCTATTACTACATTTTTTTAATAATGTGGCTTTCAAAAAAAAAACTGAAAACTCGGGTTTTTTTTAATTCATTGTTTTTTGTTTTAACTTTTCGGTCTAAAACGAGGCTTAAAAATGTGTTTTTTAAATTAAAAATGGGGTATAACTTTTTTATAATTTTTTGTCCATATTTTTTTTTTGAAAAATACACTAAAAAGTCAATTTTTTGAAAAGTAGCAATGAATTTAAAAAAAAATAAAATCTTCAGAAAAATATAAAAAGTTCGCAACTCTTAATTATACATAGGTACGTAATAAAATAAAACAATATTTGATTTTACACTTATTATATTATAAAAATATATAATCAGTGTATCAAAACACAAACATTTAATTATTTATTAATTAAATTCAATATTCAATTATTTAATCTGTTTATAATGAGCGTTATTTAACAACCTTCATGTAGGTACACGTGAAACGGCTAAACATATATGTTTGTTATACATATTGTATGAATTTCACCACCCGGATTCTAAACAACAAGTCCCTACTTCTATATACATAATACATACTTGTAAATATTTACCTCAGTGGTTATTAAAATTTAATTTAACTAACACACACTATCTCTTACAATACGTTACTTATGTATGAATCATTATAAAATCAAAACGGATTAACTCCACTTTCTACCGGTATTAAATTTTGATTGTTTATTATTATTGTCTAATGAATGAATTGTAGAACATGTTTTGATACCTACAAATGAAATAATCCTAAATAATTTCCCAAATAAACACATGTAGTTAATGTCTTTACTTTCTTATACCCATGATAGAATTATCTATTTTGACCTTCCCTTAATTCATTCTGACATTTTTCGCCGTGATGTCTGTGTGTCGGTAGATACTGTAACTCAAATACTAGAAGGATGAAATTTTATATTTTAGATTAATTTTTATCTGGGAAGAAAATCTTTAAAAAAAAAATATGATAATATACTCGACAATTTTTACCAAAAACATATCTTATTCGTACCATCTCAAAAATAATTCAAAAATTCAAAAATTCCGTTTCCGGTTAATTAGTAGTAAAAAAAATTATTTGAGAATATTATTATCTTAGTCAGATTTTTTTTAAATTAGAATAACGTACACTGTTCACTCTTGGTATTACGTATAAGAAAGTCCACTGACTTCGATGGCAGATATTTTATTTTGTAGAGATAAAATTATTGGAGAAATACATAATAAATAACAATGTATTTTCAATTAAATTAACATCGTTAATACTTTTCACGCAAAATGATTTCATAATCAAATAAAATGAAACGAATACAGAGTTCAAAGTAAGCAATGATGTTAATTAAAAACAATATGGACATTTTAGATATAAAACGAATTTTAACTCAAAAAACAAGATCAAAGCAGATACTGATATCACAATTGTTTTTTTGTTTATTTATGGAAAGGCGCTGAAAATGGAAAAAGAAGAAAACCACAAAATATAATCTGCATTTGACGATTATTATATATGAATTATAAAGTCACTTTTAGATACCTACCATAAACGCATACAACAAGTTAACTTAAAGTAAGAGAAAACTTTTATTGTTTTCGTTCGACAATGTTTCTTTACAAACAGAAAAATATATAATAAAAGATTAATGTCCGTTATTACAGACTAGCTAGTAAAAAAATGCTAGCTTGCAAACACTTTCAAACGGGGTATCAAACTCATATGACAGTTCTCTTGTAGTTGAAGTGTTTTACAAGTTTCGCATACATGTGGTAAGTAAACACCAACAGTATTAAAACAGTGGCGATGTTTTGAAAATTTTCTTGTACAGTTAAAGTCGCTGCTCTAAATTTGATAATAAATCCAAATCTCATTTGAAAGTGTTTGCAAAATAGAAAAATTTATTAACTAGTAACTAGGCTGTAATACCGAACATAAAAGTATATTCTTATATTAAGAAAATGTTTTCAATATACTCGTATCTGGTGGTCTATTTAAATTGAAATAAGCAAATATGTTCATTAAAAAAATAAAGTTGACCTTTAAACATCCACTTAAAGTCAAATATTTTACTTCCATTGGGGTTTCTCCTCCTAATCCATAAACTTTTGTACCAAACATTAAACTTTAGTTCTCGTGATATTTACTTCTTTCAGTTTAAACAGACCACCCGAATAAAACAAGAATTGCCTGGGCCAAAATCACTCATAAATTTTATATTATTTTAAAAATTTGAACAAGTTTCTATTCGATAAAAGTTATTCGAACAAATTACTTTCTAACAAATTACCTTCGAGCAACTTACTTACAATTAGAACCATATCAGAGCTATGCATGTACCTATACTTACGGCCAAGTACTAAATTATAATATAACATACCTAGCTGTCAATCGTATAATACCGGTTATATAAAACCACCAACAATTCTTAGAATACAGATATCACGTCGTCGGAATAAACACGTATACAACAATGGAAGATATTCTACTATTGGAAAACTGACACGCGCGGTGATAGGCTAACGACAATAGTAGAGTAGCCAGGTGGGTTTGAGACCACAGACATTCCGCGCGGTGTGTACTGTGAGAAATGGGTCACCAACAACAATGTATAGCACATAATATACATACATACAAAATAATACACATACACATAAACATATATGTCAGTTTCTCAACATGCTACGGGTTGTCAGGAACGAGAACATTGAGTGATGTGCAAATACATGACTATTTGAATAATTCTTAATCAGTAATTAATTAATTTCCAAAGTTGTTGTTTGTATTATATCGGGTGGTCTATTTAAATTGAAACAAGCAAATATCTCGAAAATTAAGGTTTTTAACGGTAAATGTTTCAGGGCTAGAAAAGGGAAAATCGATGGAGGTAAAATTTTTTTAACTTAAGTGGAGGTTTTAAGGTTATTTTGGGAATAAAACGAAACAACTTTTACCAGAAAAGTTTTTTCAAAATCCTCAATTTCAGAAGATTTTTTAATTTTAATTAGAAAGATATGAAATGATTATTTATTATTATTAACTATACAGGGTTACACATTAGGAGTGGATATCGACTTTATTTTCGAAACTATAAAAGTTAGAACAATATTTCAAACCGTAACTACCCTTCAATTAGCATTTGGAAGAATAATTAAAAATCATGCCACCCCCATCAACACTCGCATCGCCCACAAGCCTCCCAACTTTGAAATTTTAAATGGAACCCCCCATATTTTATTTCAGAATTTGAAAGATAAATTTTATTAATGAACATTTTACTTCAAACAATTTTTTCTATGATGGACCATTTCGGAAATATTGGGTAATATTTCTATTTTTTTATTGTATAGTATTTTTGTCATACACTACTGGAAAAAATTAAAGGAACACAAAAATTTCCTAAATTTTTAAGTGATTTTTGAAAGGTTGTAACTCAGTCAAAAATAATCGTATGAAGATTTAAAAAAGATGATTTTGAAGCTTTAAATTTCTAGCTTTGAAATCTTTTGGCAAATTTTTTTTGCGGGTTACGGTTACTACGCAACCATAAGAAATAACGTGAGACAAAAATTAAAAAAAAAAAAAATTATTTTTGTTTGGGTCCATTTTTTGGGAAAATTTTTTTTCGGTTAAACCAATGCATTGATCAGTTAGCTAGTTTATTTAGCTTTAATTTGCTTTTTTAAAATTTACTCTATATCGATTTATCGCTAAGATATCCGACTTTAAATGAAAAAGGATCCTTTTGTCTTTAATCATCGATATTGCAGCAAATAATAATCGCACAGTAAATCTAAGGACGGTTTTGAAAACATGATTAAATTCTCTACAAGGACATACCATGATTTTTAAAGAAAAAAATTTTTTTGTATACTCCACATTAATTTGAAAAACACTGAAAAAAATGACTTTTTACGGTTTTTTAGAAAATCTACGGCGTATTTACTAATTTTGATGAAACGACTAATGTTGAGCGTAATTTTTACAGCTGAATATATCCACAATAACCCTTTAAATTTACAAGTTGATCCATTGAACCGTTTTTATGTTCCAAATGATCAAAGTTTTGAAAAGAATTAAAGGAACACGTTTATTGCTCCTAAAAATTCTGTAATCATTATCAAAATGAAATGAAGAATTTTTTGTTAAAATGTTTAACAATTTTTTTTAAGTTGCTGGACATTTAAAGAAATAATATTTAGTCGTTTCTAAAACGATTTGGCCTTTGTTTTCCATAATTATACTAATCTGCATTTATTGTATTAAATGCAAAGTTGATACCCCGAACTGAATTACGGCCACGATTTACACACATTCATAAGATTGATTTATCGATATTTTCTGCGATGTTTACTTACGTTGTAAAAAACATTTTTTTCAAAATTAATTTTTTTCTTATAATTTTTTTTTATCAAAAAGTTATCATAAGCGCGAAATACGACTGATGCGCTAACACCCACCCTATATCCGACAATTGCGATAGGTGCAACCCTCTTCAATTTTTTTTCATAGTCAGGTGGCATTTATCTGAGCCGAAAGTTGCTCTTGTTGAAGAGAATTACACCTATTCAGTTCGGGGTATCAAATATGTGCAATTAGTACAGATTATCATAATTATGGAATGCAAAGGTTTAATCGTTTCAGAAACGACTAGATATTGTTTCTTTAAATGTCCAGCAACTTAAAAAAAATTGTTTAAATTTTTTTTTCTTTTTTTATTTTCCTAAAAAAAAACAATATGTAGTGTAAAATTGTGGGAACAATCGAAAAAAAATCTTCATTTCATTTTGATAATGATTACAGAATTTTTAGGATCAATAAACGTGTTCCTTTAATTCTTTTCAAAACTTTGATCATTTGGAACATAAAAACGGTTCAATGGATCAACTTGTAAATTTAAAGGGTTATTGTGGATATATTCAGCTATAAAAATTACGCTCAACATTAGTCGTTTCAACAAAATTAGTAAATACGCCGTAGATTTTCTAAAAAACCGTAAAAAGTCATTTTTTTCAGTGTTTTTCAAATTAATGTGGAGTATACAAAAACAATTTTTTCTTTAAAAATCATGGTATGTCCTTGTAGAGAATTTAATTATGTTTTCAAAACCGTCCTTAGATTTACTGTGCGATCATTATTTGCTGAAATATCGATGATTAAAGACAAAAGGATCCTTTTTCATTTAAAGTCGGATATCTTAGCGATAAATCAATGTAGAGTAAATTTTAAAAAAGCAAATTAAAGCTAAATAAACTAGCTAACTGATCAATGCATTGGTTTAACCAAGAAAAAATTTTCCCAAAAAATGGACCCAAAGAAAAATATTTTTTTTTTTTTTTAATTTTTATCTCACGTTATTTCTTATGATTGCGTAATAACCGTAACCCGCAAAAAAAAATTTGCCAAAAGATTTCAAAACTAGAAATTTAAAGCTTCAAAATCATCTTTTTTAAATCTTCATACGATTATTTTTGACTGAGTTACAACCTTTCAAAAATCACTAAAAAATTTAGGAAATTTTTGTGTTCCTTTAATTTTTTCCAGTAGTGTATTAGGAGTGGATATCGACTTTATTTTCGAAACTATAAAAGTTAGAACAATATTTCAAATTGTAACTACCCTTCAATTAGCATTTGGAAGAATAATAAAAAGTCATGCAACCCCCATCCATACTCGCATCGCCTATACGCCTCTCAACTTTGAAATTTTAAATCGGAACCCTCATATTTTATTTCAGAATTAGAAAGATCTATTTTATTAATGAACTTTTTACTTCAAGAAATTTTTTCTATGATGGACCATTTAAGAAATATTGGGCAAAATGTGTATTTTTTAGGGTATAGTATTTTAGTCACATTAAGAGTGGATATCGACTTTAATTTCGGAACTTTAAGAGTTAGAGTAATATTTCGAATTATTACTACCCCCACCCATATTCGCATCGTCCACACAAATAAAAATACTGTTATAATGTCGATGTCCACCCTAATGTGACAAAAATACTATACCTTAAAAAAATAGAAATATTGCTTAATATTTCTTAAATGGTCCATGAAATAAAAAATTGCTTTTAGTAAAATGTTCATTAATAAAATTTATCTTTCAAATTCTGAAATAAAATATGGGGGGTTCCATTTGAAATTTCAAAGTTGGGAGGCCTGTGGGCGATGCGAGTGTGGATGGGGGTGGCATGATTTTTTATTATTCTTCCAAATGCTAATTGAAGGGTAGTTACGATTTGAAATATTGTTCTAACTTTTATAGTTTCGAAAATAAAGTCGATATCCACTCCTAATGTGTAACCCTGTACATGTTTAAGTAATAATTCAATTTAAATGGCCAGTACATTCACTATACGAACCAGTGACGTCACACGCACTCCCCTCCCCCTCATTCTCCTTGCCAATATGCATAATTATGAGGCAACCTGTATAGTTTAAGAAATGTCAGTAAAAAAAGTCAGAATCTCCATTTAAAATGATCTGTTTATAAAACCTCATGTTTATAAGTATTTAAAAAATACTGCTCATAAAAAATTAACACGATTACTTTTCACTAAGGCGCTTTTGGTATAGTGTCTAAATATAAGTCATTTTCCGTGTCTTCTAGATCTATATACCTACGACCGTTCTGTCTTATATTGTCGTAAAAAAATTAGAGCAAGTTTCCTTAAATTTATTTACAATAATATGTGATAAAACATTATCAAATTCCTCTACATGAAAATTTTAAAACGGTAAACACTCTATTGTGTGCGCTTATCTAAACGTGAGACAACGAGAAAACATCACGTATACGAGTTTACATTGCGACCCGAAGTCCGCGACCCTGATTCACTCTACCCCCTCTCTACCTTCACTCTCAGAGCACAACACGTGTTGCAGATATGGAGTAGGATGTTACACATACACGTTATGAAAAAGGCTATTGTTTTTGAAAATGTTTGCTTTAGCGTTGTGTATCAAATATTTATTTAGTTTTTGTTTTCGCCGCAGGTAATGTTTGTTTGTGGAAGGTTGTGCCGTTGTATTTGGTTCTGCAGTTGGTTTAATTTGAAAGATGCGCTACGTTTGTGGTGATATTGAGTACAAACAATATTGCTTCAAGTGGAGTATTTGAATATTGTGTAACATGTAGACAGTGGCGCGTTATACACTGGTAGGCAAATAAAGCAACTGTCTTCAGAAAAGTGGGGGGGAGTAGTTCAAATATTAAAGGTTATAAGTTAAATTAAATTATAAAAAATCAAATAATAATAATCTATGCGAAGTGGAAGGAAAGCAACTGTTTTAACTTTTTAGTGCAATATCTAATGCTTCCGCTAATGGATTATTAATGAAAACCCACTTTAGTTACAATAAAGCCCATTATTAGGCATGTACAAGAGGTATACTGGAACTCTTTTTCTACAGTAGAGATCCATTCTAACTATTGATTTTGAGAGGTTTCATCCATAGATATGGAGTATGGATTGTGCACTTGACTCGAAAATCTCGTTTTCACAAAAAATAGATCATATTCTGGCTCTTTATTTAAGCATAAATGTAAAAAATATAGAGTACTAGCTGATACCCGCGGCTTCACTCGCGTAGGTTTCGAAATTAATTACTCTCCATATGTGACAGGGGGTGAAATTTAAAATATTCCTTTTGTATTGCTTTATATTCATTATACAAAATCGCAAATATCTCGATTCCAATGAAATTACCTAATTAACTCTGGTTTAAATCTCAAATTACATAGAAAATAGTTAAAATTATTGATTGTATAGTAAATTTAGAAACTATTTCTTATTGTTGTGTGTGTTGAGTTAAAATTTTTATGGCCAATCGAAAACGGATACATGGAATATGACTGAAATTTTTTGAATTTTAAATTTGATTAAAAGTATGTTTATTTTATAAAAAATGACGTGAAAAGTTTAAATTTTCAAACCGCAAATCTGTATCTAATAACGTTCTTGAGATATGGCCTCTAAAAGTTTTAGTTTCTTCAAAATTTTTGAGAAAAATAGTCATAACTTTTGAACGTGTTGTCGAATTTGATTTTTGTTGACGGATTTGGAATCAGCGTGCCAAAATCTATGTAATGACATATAAAATACTTGAAAATTCGACAAAAAAAATTTTGCGAAAAATTGAATTTTTTCCAAGGGGTATACCCAGGCCCGGATTTACCATGCAGGCAGTGTAGGCACGTGCCTAGAACGGCAAAAATTTAGGGGCGGCAGATTTTGAAAAAATAACCTAAAAATATTTTTTTTGGCAACGAAAAAAAAAAAAAAAAAAAAAGGTAATTCATATGAAAAATATCACATGAAAAGGGCGGCAATTTTCGTAACTGCCTACGGGCGGCAAATTTGTAAATCCGGCCCTGGGTATACCTTAAAAAAATGCCGATTTATGATTAAAAAATGTTTGTCGAGTTTTTGAGTGTTTTATATGTTATTATATAGATTTTGGCACGCTGATTTCAAATTTGTCAACAAAAATCAAATCAGTGCACACGTTCAAAAGTTATAACCATTTTTCTCCAATTTTTTTAAAAAACTTAAACTTTGAAAGGCTATATATCTTGAGAACGATTTGAGATACAGACCTGCGGTTTCAAAATTTCAACTTTTCACGTTATTTTCTATAAAATAAACATACTTTTAACCAAATCTAAAAATCAAAAAATTTCAGTTATATTTCATGCATCACTCTTCGATTGGTCATAGAAATATTAACTCAACACACACAAGAATAAGAAGTAGAATTTAAATTTATTAAACAATCAATAATTTTTAATATTTTCTCTTGCCTTAGTTATTATTTGTTAATAATATCAAGTGTGCTAATGACTATTGCAGTTTCAAAATTAATATACCTTACCATACATCAATAGTTTTTATTATAGTTTTAAACCTATCTAAATAGTATATACATATAATGTTTCAATAATTTGCATGCATGGTTTCTCAGTAGGTAATAAATTCCACTGATCTCTGTTATTTCATCATTGTTATTACAATGTACAATTACATAACACACGAATAAATATGTGTTTGTTTCGAGTTGTAGCTGGAAATACCAGAAAGCCACCACAATGCAACGGTGTTGTTTTTAGATTGGGTTCGATCCCGCCTAAACACTCTACTATTGACTATTGCACACGCACGGGTAAACACATCTGCACGCGTTCCAATTGGTGACTCGCGATCTTTGCATGGATACTTTCTCGCGTTTTGTTTTTCCAGGTTATTGATATTGATAACAATTTAACAGAATCGATATCCACCCTATCGAATGAATTTCCATTATATGGGTCATAGAGTAATATACAACATATTGTGTATTTTATTATATAAATAAAATTATATTTGTGAAGACCTCTGTTTATTATATTCAGAGCTCGTTTATTATAAACTAGCTGATTCCCGCGACTTCGCTTGCGCGGATTTTGAAAATAATTACAACCCTCCATACGTGACAGGAGGTGAAATATTAAATTTGTTTATTGTTTTGCTTTTTATTCCTTATACAAAATCGTAAATATCTCGACTCCTATGCGAGATAGGGTTTGTTTTTCACCCTAAAACCCCCACTCCCGTGTTATTTTTTATGCCGGATCAAATGAAAACTAATTAAAACCCTCCATACGTAAATACAACCGAAAATATGTTTCCCATAAAAACTTTTCCATCCCCTTGCAACCCCTTAGCGGTTGAAAAATGCTTAAATATGTAATTTATTATTTATATTGTGGAGTTTCTTTACTAAGTTGAAAATAAATCTGGCCAAAAAAATACATCAGAAAAGGACGACACCTACGAAATTTCACGTTTGTAGGTCCAGGGGGTTGCCTGTACGTTGGTATATGAGTAAGTGAGTAAGAGCACAAACTTTTTTATAGATATAGATATATAGATTATTTTGTATTTTTTAGAATATTACATAAACATCCAAGATTTTTGTGACTAATACACACTAGAGAAGTGATGGATAAGTTATGACAAGCGTGTCGGAGGTGACATGCCAAAATATTTGATATAGTGATTTGTTTACGTTTTTAAAATGTATAAAAATAATACAAACACTACGCCTAGTATTTATATTATAATAAAAATCAATATTACAATTTTTCTGAATAAATTGGATGATTAAGAATATATTTTAAAAAAATATTTACTTTTTTTTTAAAGCAACGTAGGTGTATCCATATTATTTACATTATAACGTAAAGAATTTAATTAGTTTTCTCTTATATTACATTCAATATAATTTATTCGTTATAAATAAAACATTAAAATTCACTAAAAACTACTACCTTCAGAAAATAAATCGCAAAAGTTTTATCCTTTATTCATTCTGCTTAAAAATCATTCGCACAATTCATTCGTGCAGGGTCAGTTTGATTCCGTTCGTAACAAAAAGAGGTTGGAATAATAATTTTGTGTAGACCCAACGGAATTTTATTGTGCTTGTTGGAGATCAATACACATCCGACGACTCGAATGCAACATATTGTTGTTGTTCCCGTCGCTATTATTGACAAGTGCCAAGTCCTGATTGTCGTTTGCGAGTTTATAAACACATATATCTGTCGGATTTGATGCGCAGTTATTCTATATTATACTAGTTTTTACCCCTTCGAAATATCGCGGTACGGATATAATAGAATTTTGCCTAAAATTCACCTTTATTATAAGCCGTTTTTAGTTATACATATGTACACAAAATGAAAAAAATTAAATACCCCCTCCCCCCCATTCTTGGGGTTGATTTCAGAAAATTGCGTCATAAAGGGAAGACACTCCTAAAATTTAGTCCAGGGCTTTGAGTCAGTTACTCAGGGATTCTTTAATTATATTCATAGATAAACTAAATGAATTTTTTTAAGTTAAGGGTTTAACAATATGACGGTCTTTAAGAAAAGTTAATTTAAAAAAGAAAATTTCGAAAAATCTGACCACGAAAATTTTAAGTGGTCATGTCTAAAAAAAATTATATTATATTTTGTATTTTAAAACTCTTATGCCCGGTATCATAAAAGAGCATTGTCGAATGAGGTACCAAACTTATATGACAGTTCTCTTGGTGTTTCAAGAAGACTTTGACAAGTTTTACGCACGCTTTGTATGTATACACCAACGGTATTAAAACAGTGGTGATATTATAAAAATTATTTTGTACGGTCAAAGTCGCCAACGATACGTTGAAGTATCACTGCTCTAAATTCCATAGCAAATCCAAAGATACTATCACAAAATTAAAACCTCATTTGAGAGTACTTGCTAGCTAAAAAAAATTGTTAACCCTCTCTTTATGATACCGGACATTAATAGACAGTATCAAAAACATATTACCTTGTTATATAGAAGAACGTGAAATTCAATGATCAACATATGTAGGTAATTGCAATTGACTTTTACAATCGACAAAAGAGCTTATAATAAAAATTCATTTGAATTTGAACGCAAACCATCTAAATCGATAAATCATGATTGATACCCTTCGAGCTTGGTAAATCTCAGCCAAAACAGCGTTAAATCCCATGTTTAAGTTACCCCATCAACGTGTTTAATCCGATAATACAGAATAACATTGATCTAGGTTTTTTGTTTGTTGACCCTACTCATACTAATAATTGAAAAACAGAAATATACGTTTAAGTGTTTTCACTCAAATCGTTTGTTTTTTAACTTAAAATTTTTTACACGTTTCTTATTGTTTTCTAATTTATCCGGTGATTAAAATAAAATGTTACAAATTTTTATTTCAAAAATTATGCTACTTATATAAAAAAACCTTCCAAACAAAAGTTACTCAATTTGGAGGAGTAATATCGTAGTATTTTCTTTTGGGTTTAGTTTCGTAAATTTGATTATTTTAATGAAATCCTTTATTTTTGTTTCCAGGGTATAATTCTGCGTGAAAAATAAATAACATTTTGTTTAAAACATTTTTTAATCTTATAGGCAATTTTCTTAGTAAAGAGCGAGTTTTGATTATATTTTCAACTATTTTTATTTAATAAAAGTTAAAATTTCAAGAAAATCATCGAAAACAAAAGTTTTTATTTTATTTTTTTACATAAAATCAGGTCCTTAAAATAAATATATAGGTTCTCATTTAAAAATCAAATTTATCACAAAAAAATATCATGATATTGCCTCTTGTCAAATTTCCTTTTTATGTAAAACTTACATATAGATTCTTTCGATTTCGAATTCGATTACTATAATTCCAATTTCAATTTTTTTAAAGTTTAATTCGTGAAATACTACTTTTCATTGAATGTAACATTCAGTAAAAACGGAACATTTGAAGGGCGTGGGGAAGGGGTATGATCTTCCCAAATTAATTCCCACCTTTGTCGTCAAATATATCATAATTTATACACATCTTTACTAAGTTCCACTAAATAAAAAAGTTTACCGTCTGCTACTACACTTGTTTATTTATTTCAGCCTACAAATCCTTGACAGTATGACAACTAAAAGCCCCAAGTTTGTTGGAGATTTGTCACCTTCTATTCCCCGTCAAAACATAATCCAAATGAACTCATTAGCTAACTACACGTGATCGTCCCAGTTACAAACATAAAAGATCCAACACTTCCTTTTAAACAACAATTAATAATTTACTCTGTACTTACGACATTATACTTAATATCACCTATCACTAATTAGCTAATTATTTTCAAAAACATTACCTACAACAAACAAGATATAAGATGCTTACGTTATAGAAGTAGGTACGTTGTCGACTTACGCGCAATGATTTTATAAAAAACTAATTAATTAATTATAGACATTTTTCTATATAATATTTTTTAATCTTCAAACTATTATTAATTAAAATTAATTATTTTCAGTTCATTAATAATTTTAATAATGATAATCTCGATTTAAAAAACATTTCTCATTGATGATTAATAAATAACATGATAACTATTTTAATTTCTATTTAAAATCCTTTATGTTGAAATAATAATTATTTTTTTCAATAATACAACATAAAAATGCGAGAAAATTTAATTTAATTTATTTAAAAAAAATTTAATTAGTCTTTTAGACTTCTAAAGGCAGAATTTTTCAAATAAAAAGTTGATTGTTTTTAATTGACATTTTTTCTACATCATAAATATAAAATAACAAATTAATTAACAGAAAAGCAATGCCGGATTTGTCAATAAGCAAAAGAAGCAACTGCTTAGGGCACCCGATCCCCGAGGGCACCATAAAAGTGATGACTAAAAAAAAAAAGGTCATCGGAATTTTGGTGACTAAAAAAAAAAAAAAGGAGTCATCAGAATTAAAAATAAACACCTTTAGATGGTTAGTGCATAGGGTTTTTTAAGTATTAATATACAAACTATTATAATATACAGTAAAACATTTAAAACCAACACTTTCGGCTCCTTATTTTTGTATAACACTATATGTAAATACTAGCCTCGGCAAATAAGACAGCGTTGTAGCGTCACGCCGTCAACCTTGATAATTTAACCAGTGTAAATGAAAAAGCTAGCACTTAATTAAGTCAACGTCGCGTTTTGACGCTAGCTAAAGTGCCAGCTTCATTCATTTACATGGATTGAAGTATCAAGATTGACATTGCGACGTTGTCTTATTTGTCAAGACTACAAATTTTGATTTTTCTTCTGCAAAAAGAATCATTTCGAGTTCTTCAAACAATTTTTTCTATTGAAAACTATATAGAAAATTCAATGATTTTAAAAACTTTTGTAACGAAGAGTAAATAGATGGTACATGTTTCTTTTTATATTATTTTTCAACTATGTATGTACCTCTATATTTTACAGTTAGTAAGTGCATTCATCTTTATTTAAAAATTTTAAACTTTCATGCTCAATGTTATAAAAAATTTGGTCTCGACTAATACCAAAGTAAACCATGCATAGTTTTATTATAAAGAATGTTCAATGCTACTGATAGTTATATGTTATATTGCCTATAGATTTTATCAGTTTAGTTATTACAAGTTCATTTATAAAACAACTTAATAAAATTTGGTGTTTTACAAAAAAAAAATATTTGGTTTTCGTCGAGGGCACAAACCAACCTAATTGATACAAAACAGTGTTAAAGAGCATGGCAGGGTAAGCATGGGCGATCTGCCCCTGGGGAAAGTTGGGTCGATATTTTTTTTATAAGAAGGTATGACTAAAAGGTACTCATCTACAAACTATTGGGCCTCTGCCCCCACTAATTTTCCGGAAAATTTGAAAAATGTAATTTCGAAAAATATTTTTTTTTGCTATAACGGCTTTATAAATGTCGATCTCTGTGATATATGTTGTAGCTATACCTTAGTAGTATCATATCAATTTTTTTGAAAAATCTCCCATTAAAAATAAATAAAAATTTTGGAATTCAAAATTTTCAAAAAAATTTATTTTTGCTTAAATGGCCTGGTACACCTACGAAATTTTTGTCATAAATACCCCTTCTTATGCACAAACACATATATTTTTTTCAAATTTCTACATTGGGTGGACGGGGGGTAAAATTCGAAATGTTTACTGACCCTTATTTCTATAGTATGCATATACATTATACATGTATAGTATTGCTTGTATGTTGTAGGCTGGGTTAAATTAAAGAAAGTTTCGCGGATCGAAACGTAATAGTCACTCTCATTAATACATACATAAAGAAACATTTTTTTTAATTTAGTCAATATCTTGAGATTACGAATTAGGTCTAAAATTTCGAAAATTTTAATTAAGTGAATTTATAAAAAAAATTTATAGAAATTCTCATAAATACCCCACATTCTTCACTAATACATATTATTTCTATTTTTTTCCTTTAGTTGGACGAAGAGGGGTGGGGGTAAAAATGGACAGTGCGTTACTGGACATAAAATGTCAATCGGCTTCGGCCAAAATTAGGCCGAAGGTTTTGCTGAAGCCGAAGGTTTAACTATTTACTATTATAATTTTTTTTCGGATAAATGTTTCTTTTAATGAAAGAAATGGTTTTTCATTAGTTTAAAAAATATATAGAAACAAAACAAAAAAATCCCACTAATATAGAGAAGATGGTGGCCGAAGCCGATTGATTGGTCTGACAGTAGTTAGTGGTTATAAGTAATACAGATTTGTAAAAATATATCGTTTAATCGGACGTTCACATAAAAAAGGCTATGTTAAATTAAGGAAAGTTTCGCGTATAAACATTACTGTCAGACCAATCAATCGGCTTCGGCCACCGTCTTCTCTATATTAGTGGAATTTTTTTGTTTTGTTTCTATATTTTTTTTAAACTAATGAAAAAACATTTTTTTCATTAAAAGAAACATTTATCCGAAAAAAATTAATAATAGTAAATAGTTAAACCTTCGGCCTAATTTTGGCCGAAAGTGGCCGAAGCCGATTGACATTTTATGACCATTTTTAGCCCCACCCCTCTTCGTCCAACTAAAGGAAAAAATAGAAATAATATGTATTAGTGAAGAATGTGGGATATTTATGAGAATTTCTATAAAATATTTTTTTTAAATTCACTTAATTAAAATTTTCGAAATTTTAGACCTAATTCGTAATCTCAAGATATTGACTAAATTAAAAAAAATGTTTCTTTATGTATGTATTAATGAGAGTGACTATTACGTTTCGATCCGCGAAACTTTCTTTAATTTAACCCAGCCTACAACATACAAGCAATACTATACATGTATAATGTATATGCATACTATAGAAATAAGAGTCAGTAAACATTTCGAATTTTACCCCCCGTCCACCCAATGTAGAAATTTGAAAAAAATATATGTGTTTGTGCATAAGAAGGGGTATTTATGACAAAAATTTCGTAGGTGTACCAGGCCATTAAAGCAAAAAAATTTTTTTTTTTAAATTTTGAATTTCAAAATTTTTATTTATTTTTAATGGGAGATTTTTCAAAAAAATTGATATGATACTACTAAGGTATAGCTACAACATATATCACAGAGATCGACATTTATAAAGCCGTTATAGCAAAAAAAAATATTTTTCGAAATTACATTTTTCAAATTTTCCGGAAAATTAGTGGGGGCAGAGGCCCAATAGTTTGTAGATGAGTACCTTTTAGTCATACCTTCTTATAAAAAAAATATCGACCCAACTTTCCCCAGGGGCAGATCGCCCATGCTTACCCTGCCATGCTCTTATTTACAAAAATACGCACTTGGTAGTTCTTTGTTTCTTTTAAAGAAAACTCTATAACAGTGGCGTAGTAAGGAAAATTAGAAGTAATAAAAAAAAATTGTGTTTTTCAAAATAATAAACTTAATATTAAATTCAATGATGAATTAAGCCGGACCTATTCTATTGACACATTTTATAAAATATGTACAGAGAGTACATAGGCACGTGCGTATATAAATAAATATGATGAAACAATTACTTATAATTACGTTTATAAATTTAAAACCGATGCAAACAAATTGTAATGTAATATCATTGTCAAAATAATTTAATTCGAATACAATAATAATAGATATGTGAATGGGATAAACAAACAAATGTAACAATAAAGGGTTATTATCTTAATATATATAAATTACGTGTCACATGTTCCTCCGCTATAGACTCCTAAACTACTAAACCGATTTTAATCAAATTTGTACACCGTGTGCAGTTTGATCCAACTTGAAACATAGGATGCCTCCTATGGGAAATGGGGGGGGAGGGGCTTTGCCCCCCCTTTTTTTTAAAGAGAGTTCCCATTTTTTACGGTGGTGGTGGTAGGGGGCTGTAAAGCTTCCTATGGGAAAAGGGGGAGGGGGGGGGTGCCCCCCCTTTTTTCGCCCCGCCCTTCTTTTAATATGTGTCAGGGGGTGAAATATTTTTAAAAAATTCCCATACAAACATTTCCACCCCCTTTAAATTTTTTTGGGGATGAATTTTTGGGATTCGAAGTAGCCTATGTCTTTTCTCAGGGTGTAAACTATCACCCTGCAAAATTTCATCAAAATCGGTTCAGCGGTTTAGCAGTGAAAAAATAGCAAACAGACAGAGAGACAGATCCACTTTCGCAATTATAATATTAAAATCTTAAATATCTCGGCTCCTATGTAAGATAGGTTGTTGTTTTTTTCCCTCCAACCCCCACCCCCAAGGTAATTTCCCGCCAGATCAAATAAATTTTATTAAAACTTTTCAAATGTGAAAGGGGGTGAAATATATAAATTTTCTTTTGTTTTGGTTCACAAAGAGAGATAGGGGGTTCTTTTCCCCCCTAAAACCCCCCACTTCCGTAGTATTTTTCCCGCCAGATCGAATGAAAATAATTACAGCCCTTCATATGTGTCAGGGGGTGAAATATTAAAAAAAAAGGATTGTGTGGTTTTATGAAACCACGGTAAAAGTGAAACTTTTTTTCACATTATAGACATTTAACTAAAAATGTTCGGAATAATAAATTCAAGCACTCAAAATTGAAATAAATCCATAAACAACAACATGCACCAGCAAAAAGTTCTAATAATTCTAATAAAGTCTATATAACAACCAAACAATTTCTGTCTCTTTCATTTGACACGGCTCTTTTTTCGAGTCAGATGCACTGTCCATTTCTGTATGTCTATGGCTCTGACGTATTTACCCCTACTCCGCGGCCGAGCGACATGCAACACACAGACGAAAAATTTTAAGACGATGTAATAAAAGTTTCACTTTAAAAATCCCATACAAACATTTCCACCCCCTTTAAATTTTTTAGGGGATGAATTTTTGGGATTCGAAGTAGCCTATGTCCTTTCTCAGGATGTGGGCTATCTCCCTACCAAATTTCATCAAGATCGGTTCAGCGGTTTAGCCATGAAAAGGTAACAAACAGACAGACAGACAGATACACTTTCGCATTTATAATATTAGTATGGATTATTTGACGGTCTCAATTATCTGTTAGCTCCAAACGATTCTAACAGATGGTGACATCTGTTGACTGGATTGAGTAAGTATTCAATAAATAACGCTATGTCAAACTTCCAAACGTTTCATATAACCTACAATTAAAGTATAGGTTAACCACAGCAACGCGTGGCCGGGTCAGCTAGTGTAAATATATAATTTTATAATTATTATTAGTATATTGTATACTATCTAATATTCAAATAAATATATTTATTATGTTTGTAATGCAAAATTTACATACAAACATGTTCAGTAATTGTAAATTATTAATTCCAAATATATGTTATCTAATGAGAACAGTATAAATAAGAATTATGCTCATTTTAAGTTAACTAAAGATTAAAATATTTATTATTATATGTACATACCACTGGAGTTTTCAAGGGGGGCTAGTGAGTCTGGCCCCCTCGCTGTGATGTGACTAGTATATAATTCATGCTAAATACATATTTAGGGATGAACACTGTCGTGTGTAAATGCCCCCCACCCATCGTTTCGTGAAAATTTCGAAAAGTGAAGAGTAATTTTTTTTAAACATTCACAAAATTTAAATCAAATATTTTATACTTATTTGCCCCCTTCTCAAAAAAACGTATACGCCACTGGTACATACAATAAACAGTTTTTAAGTCATCTACAAAGTTTACCATTACATATTTATTAAAAACATACAAAATTCATACAACTACCCTATATATTTTTTCATAAAAATTATTTCAGTTAAAATTCATAATTAATATAATATTACATTCTTAAAGCTTCCAAAAATTATAAATAATATTAGTTTTGTGTACCAAAAAAAAACCTAATCAAAAATTTTGCATCTACTAAATGTGTGTTTGACCAAAATGAATAAAAAAATTATTTTAATTAACGTAACGTCATGTCACTTCGATTTATTGTTGTTAATCTGCTGTAGGTAACACATGAGATGGGGATAATCTACCAAATAAATACATGTCAGTCAAGTACCTTTTATAAAAACATTCACTTATATTAGTTTTATTTTCGACCTCTACGTATGAGCCTACAGTTTGTAACGGAATAATGAGCAAGAAAATACACAATTTTTATGTGATAAAAAAATCAAGAAGTACTTAGTTACTTAACAATAAAATTCAAAAGCCTGAAATCTTCCAACATTTTTTTTTTTTTAATTTTAATCATGACATTAAATAAATTACCTAAGATGGCAGTTTTTGAATTAACACAATTAATATTTTTTTAATTAAATTTTTTAATAAATGTCACTAAGATTTTTAAGTAGCTATTTAATTCGATTAATTATTCAATTTAAAATATATGTGCTGTTTTATATTTTATATAAAACTTATTTACAAAATTAATTCTAATTATTTATCAGACATTTTATAAATACACAAATAAATATTATCATTATTATTTACAACAATAATCCCTACATAATATGAAATAAATCTAATAAATAAATTGTAAAACAACAATAAAATTCAAAGATTAAAAAAAATAATTTACTTTGTTACAATCAAATTTCATTGTTGTATTTCTATTGACAGCCTGTCCGTTGAAACTCGCGTCAAACGGGCCAGATAAAAACGAATCGGTTACCTTACCGAATCGCGGTCGCTCGCAGACTACTTGATCCAGCCCGGGAGAACTCTACCGGAGTCTGCGTGCTCCGGGACATTCACAGAACCTACCTCACCCTTTCCCCGGACGCACCGTCACAGGGTTGCCAGTTTGAGATCTACTTTTCAACAGTTGTTTTCGGTATACCTACCCGTAAAATATGAGAAATTTGATATTGCTCAACTTATATAATATTCTGGTTTTGGCGTGTTTCAATTTCAACAAATAATATCCTAGTGTTCCTAGCACGTGTCCAGATTTTAATTGTAATACATCTTAAAATGATCATCACTCGAAATATTTCAGCAGCTAACGGAATATATATAGTTGTAATTTACAAAAATGTTATAATTGATATCCTCCCCTTTTGTGACGTCTGCATTAGAGGTTATCTTAAGGAAATTTATGGAATGCTCAATTTGAGTCAAAGCAAATACAAAAACAATTAAATAAAAACATGTATTTACACATTTACACTGCACAAAATTACTTAGAACTGCTCGTTTCAGTTTCAAAGTTGCACATAAAATAACCCCTGGTCTCCTATTTTTTTCTTACATAGACCCTTTTTAAAATAATGTTTTTTTATAGACCCCTTTATATTTCTAGATTCTAGAAAACATGAATATACTACTACTACAATCAGAGCCGGCCCTTGCAATCCCGGCGCCCTGGGTGAATTTTTCATTGCCGCCCTCCCAACAAAAAACTGATCACCGTTGCTACCTCTTCCGCGCGCCGCTTCTGCTGGCTTGGCGCCCTAGGCGATTGCCCTGGTTCGCCCACCCCTAAAGCCGCCACTGACTACAATCTTGTTGAAAAATAGTAAATAGGTAGTATCTAACAAAAAAATAAAAAAAATAGACAGAAAATTTTTTCATAGGCTCTCTATATAAACCACTGAAATACTATAGACCAGTGTTTCCCAACCTTTTTGTGCTATACCCCATCAAAGCCTTTCTAAAATTCTTATACCCCCCCCCCCCCCCAACATATACATAAATTTTAATATTCAAAAATTGAAATGTTCACTAAAGAAACAACATGAATTATAGATTTTAGGAAGAAATCACTAGGAAATTATTGAGCATACCTATACAGTAAGTAAATTTTCGAATTGCCTCCCTTAACAATCGAATTGCCCCTCTGTGGGGCGTGGGCCCCACGTTGGGAATCACTGCTATAGACCCTTTTAAAACTTCTCATTGTCAGTAAAGTTTTAAAAAATCGATTTAATTAAATAGAATTTACTATTGAAATCTATTTTCCAAACCACGTTACTAATCAGGGGCGGATCGAGAATTTGTGGGGGCCTGGGCTAATACTACTCATGGGCCTATCTAATTACTCATCTAATTGCCAATTTGTCAAAAAGCTGTTTTCAATAGTAATGTAGGTATACGGTATAGGAAAAAAATTAACAATATTTGTGGATATTTTTTTTCTTCACAATATCGTCTATTGTTCTCAATGGAGGCTGGGGGTCTTTTGTATCCTCGGGGCCCTGGGCTGCTGCCCAAAAAGCCCTTAAGTAGATCCGCCCCTGTTTCTAATGCCCAGTATTATAAAGAATATTTTTAATTTATTATCTATACCCATCAGTCCATGAAGCATATATGTACTTATTAATTAGTAAAATTTTATATTTGTAGGTACATTTTGCAGCATTGGAGGCGAGAAGTAAAACATGAGTTAAACGTAATGTAATATTTTTGCTATTTATTTAATCAATAGCTATTTTCACTTTTCAAAGCGGGCCCCAGTAATAATGAACTTATTGAAAAAATCGTTACGATTTATTTGAAAGATGCCTATCTATTTTTTTATATTATTTTTTTCCAATAATTTTAAAGTGACATACGAGTTCATGAAATTTTCTATTTCCAGACCTGTTACACCCCAGTACATAATAAACTTAATATATTATAATAATATGTATTTTCAGTTAATGAAAATTATTTGATTTCAACTGAATGTGTAGACCGCCATCTATTGTACAAAATCTACTTATGATTTTGGTAATACAGATCTCTGTAAAATTCATACAATTTGTTTAGGTTCACAGAACGCACGGAACAATCATTTCTTCCATTTCTTCTATGAATCATTAGTGTTTAGTAGGTTGAATATTGAATATTTTCATAATTATGTTTTTATTCAACATTAATCATCATAAAATAGTTCAGTTTTTTCAAATGAAAATTGTTAACTTTTTTAACAACACCTTAGCTTACTTTAGCAATTCTGATCGTTAAAATTATTTTATTTTATACCTAGATTTGTTTATTACGTCATTAATCGAATAGTAAATTAATCTTCCAACATTTCTTTTAAACATTGAAAATACCTTTTTCAATAGAAAGATATATAATTTTAGAACTAATGAATAATCTTTTAAGGTATTTTATTGCATTACATATTTATAAATAAAAACAACAGTATTTTTAAATGATTTATTTACTTATACATATACGTGTACAAATAAGTCAAATATCACTTAATTATTAAACACAGTCCTTACATCCTCTTCATTATTAATTACATACAATAATTTCAACCAGAACATCCTCGACATCCACAATGAACACACTCAACGATACGACCCTGAAATGAAAATATTGTCATTTTTATGAAATAATTATTAAAATAGGTATTACACATTACGTACATACATCATTTAATAGTAACAGTAAATAATTTTAATTTTATCTATAATAATATTATCATACTTGCCTCTTCTAATTTACTTTTAGGAACACGACATATACAGTTTGTTCCGAAGTTAGTATCTCGAGTTTGTATGCAACGTAGACAGCATAAATTTTCATATCCACTCTTTTTCCATTTGGCAATTAAATTTTTATCAGCAATGTTTTCAGATAAGCAATATTCATATAGTTCTCTACTAATTGCTTTCCTCCTGTAAAATAAATCGTAAATGTATCGTGACTTCTGATGATGAATTTTAAATACTGGCCATAGTGCTTCATTGATTCGTTTGCCTTCATGTGATTCAGTTTCAGCTAAAAAATGTAAATATTAATATTATGTTAAAATACAAACTGCTTCTAAATCTACAAGCATTTCTAAAATTACCTTCGCGCATTTTCTGTTCTAATTCTTCCAAGGTAGGTTCTATCAATTCCCAACCTTCTGGTGGTTTTTTTCTACTTCTTCTCACTTTAGGCATGTTTATAGAGTTTGTAAAATCGTAACAAAATCTTTATAATACCTTGATGATCTTCTAGAATAAAACACAATACAGGTTAAAACGTCATGGATACTTAAACAACGTCGTAGTGTCAAAACAGTTGTATGTTTCTTCATGTTGGCGTTCCTGATTGTACAGGGATGGATAATTTTGATGGATGTATGTACATTTTTTTTTAATATTACATATTAAAAAATGTTTTCCTTTCTTTCAGTGTATTGACAAATAATGTTTAAAAATTAAACAAATAGTATGAACTATCGTTATTATAATTTTTCAAAATAAATCAATAAGTATTTATTTAAAATATTTAAATTGATTTCTTTAAGCCCTGTTCTACATTTTCTCTTAAGGATATTAATGAGCGAAATGATTTCATTCTGAATATTTAATTACTATCGATTTAAAAATATACATTATTAGAGTAATAATATATAAGAAAATACTAATTTACTAACAGTTTAGCATAAATAATTTTAATTAATATTTCCAATATAGGGATTTTTATGTTTTAACGAACAGCTGGTTATTGTTGTAGTATGGCGTTAAGACGTCAAACAATTTTAAAAATAGCCGATGAATCGTGTGATTATGAAATTTAACACCAATTATAATTAATTAGTTATATTAAGAATAAGCAAGTTTTAAAGTGTTGTAATTTGAATTCATGTCTAAGTATGTCTGGTCAAATTTCACCTACGAAAAGTATATCGGAAAAGAATTTACACTTACAGAGAAAAATTGTGTTCACAAATATTAAAGATGTGAGTAAAATTACCGCCGACTCAATTGCCAAACCATATAAAAGAGAAAAATCAATTAATGCATCTAAACAAAACACTAAACCTAACCTCATTAGAAATAATATTAAAGATTCAAATAAAATAACAGCCGACTCAATTAACATTACATCAAGAAGGACTATTACACCCGAATCAACAAAAAGTACTAAGAGATTTCCCATTACATCAAAAAGCTTGGATAATCTTACTGGTTCAGTTAAAAGTGAAAGTAACCTTAAAATTATTAAAAATGAACGAAGCAATAGAATTGATACAAATAAAACATCTATAATTAAGAATGATATACAAAAACTAGAGGATGAATTAAAAGCTATAATATCTGCTGCAAAACTTACGAAAACAGAAGACATCCAATGTCATGAAATGGATCAAAAAATAACACCGGAATTTGAGCATAATTTTAATACTACAACGGATGATTTTATTGAGGATTCTAATTCATTAGATAATAAAGAAATACATGCAAAATCTAAAGAAACAACTGCAAAAACAAAATCAAATTTGAAACGTAAACAAGTAAATACAGAATCACAAAAAGTAGAAACGCCCAAGAAAATTAGACATTATGATCCTAAAGAAGCAAGAGAATATATTAAAAAACAAAAACAACAACGTCAAAATAAGTTGCAGGAAGAAATACGGTTTAAAAAATGTTTACAAGAAGAAAAGAAACGAAAACTCAAAGAACTTCAAGAAAAAACAATAAAATTGTTATTAGAGAAAAATAAGAAACGAAAAAAGAAATCTGATTTTCATGAAGAGGACTCATTAGAAGATGTAAAATCAAATAAAGAAAATTTACAGCAAAATAATCAGACAAATGAAACTGTTGATAAAATTAGTGATAATGTTAGTGCAAATGAAGTTTTCGATGTAAATATTATTGAAAATCCAGTTCAAGTTTCAAGTAATTTAGTACAAAATGAAAATATATCACCGAAAGATTATTTGAACACAGTTGATGAAAACTGTGAACAAAATATCACAAGTGCAAGTGTAGTTTTTAATGAAAAAGAAGAAAAAGAGGCTAATGTTTCAATGTTAGATTATTCTATTGAATCGACTAACCAAGTCATCAAAAGCCCTGTACACATTGAAAAAAATATAGAAGTAGTAAAACCTGATCAGTTTTCGGCTTTATTAGAAATAAAACCAAATCCTAAAGCTGAAGATAATGTACCATATTGGTTAGAGCCTTCAAAAGAACTGCATTATCCATATAATTTTATAAACGCAGTGAAACGTAAATTGAATATTGCTATTTATGGTACTCCTGAAGTAAATTCTGGAAATAGCAGTATAGAGAAAGTTTCACCTGTCATTGAGATTCAAAATGAAGGTAAAATCTTGTTTTTACACAGTTTTTAAATAGCACGGTCGATAACAATAAAATAATATTTTTTTACGTATTTTATGTATTGATTTGATTTTACAGGATTCATTTTTTTAAATTAGTGTTTTCTAAATTAAGTAAATAAATCTTTTTTTTACACAGTGGTGGCCTACCATACAAAAACAGAATTAGGTATTTTACAAAGACCATGAACTTATTGCCAAAAATATAAAATGTGGGATTTTTCAATTAGTTTTTTTTTCATTAATATGAATTTAAATAGCTTACAAAAGTAGTGGTTCTTAAACAGTCTGAGGTAGATGCACTGGGATTTTTAAAAAATGGATACTACTCTTACATGATCATAATTTGATTTACCTATTTACCTATAGATTTAAATTTAAAATTCCTAAATTTAGTACACTATTTTTGCATAGAAAATTATAAATTTCTAAATATCACAACAGCATGTTTGATAATCACTGTTATAGAGCATGAATGAATATTAGATTGGAAAGTAAATCTAAATATGTTAAAATGTGTACATATATGTCATTTTTTTTAAGATTAGCTTATAGTGCCAATGATTTATTGACTTATATTTTGTTTCAGGTAACTTCAATTCAAATTACAACACTTCAATCAATAACATTTCTGTGGGATTACAAAATAAATATTGCTTTGATAATGACCAAACTATGCACGGTGCAGCTAAATTCGATTTGCAAAATTTTAAAGATAAATGTATGCTTCAAACAGAAAAACAAATAAAATCTTTAGATGTGAGTGATAATGATATATCAACCCTCTCAAGAGATATATATTTTTCACCTATTAGTTTTCATGAAAACTCTGAGAAAAATGTATTCACTCCTGTTGTAGAGGATTTGAAATTAGATTTAAAAGGGTTAGTTTCAGATGCTAGTTCTGTTTGTTCATACAAAAATGATATTGAACAAAAAAATGATATTAAATATTCTAATTCCGATGTTAACACAACGAACGAATATTCAGATAAATTTGATGCTTCGAAATATACTAATACGAATACTGATAGTATTGCAACACTTATAACAAACGAATCCGAAAAATCGAAATCGAATTTTCCGAAAGATAAAAGGTTTAAATTCATTACGACTAGAAGTCATCATTCAATGATTGATTCCTCAGAATCAAATTTATCGTCGAAAAAATCTGTAGAATTAAAACATAAACAAATAAATAAAGTAAAAGAAACTGATGTTAATAATAAAAATAAAGCCAATACGAAGGATGCTAGTCAAATAAATTCAAAAATTGATATTGGTTACAAAGAATTTGGAAGTGTATGTCCGTCAAGCGCAAACAGTAACAGTACGAGTAAAGATGTTTCTAGTATGATATTAAGTTTATCAGATAGGATAAATAATTCAGAAGAAAACAGTATGAGAAATGTAGATAATAGTGTTTTAAGTAAATCAATTTCTAAAAATATATTAAGAAGTCCAATTCTAGAAGAAATCAATGAGGAATTCATTAAAAAATACTCAAAGAGCCCAAGTAATATGGGGAATACAAGAAAATATTCAAATAGTTGTTCTGCGGATTGGAAAAATGATAAGATTCAATTGTTGCAAGAAATTGATGAAATAATTTCCAAAAAACATAAAAATTTGTCTCCAGAATCTAGTCCAAAAAATAGTATTCATGAAATTGAAAGTCAATCTTCAGAACTCAGCTCTATCAAAAGCAATAATTTGTTAGTAAAACCAAATGATACATTAGCATTGAGTGATTCATTGAAGAAAGCCATTGATAAATTAGATACAACTGACAAAAATGAAAAAAGTGTAGTTTTATCATCGAAAGTACATCCTAATATTACTGTGAGGCAGAGTTTAAATGATAAATTTAATGCAGACATTGAAGTAAGTTTATATTTATACACAAATGTGGCAAATGTAACTTTACAACTTTCTTTCAAAAATTTTTTTACAATATGTGCAAAAGTTAAATCAAATAATTTATTTATTTATTACATTTTGTTCAGAAATTATATTACACATAAGTCATAAAAGAACTTATGCTGCAACCTGAATTTATGTAATTCATATATCACAGATTTAAATATTACTTAAAATTTAATTATTTAAAATAAGTATTTCTTTATGTTGTAATATTACATTAATTGCATTTATCTAATAATGTTACAAACATACCTACAGTATTACATTATAGTTGTTTATAATTTATTTTTCAGCATAAACCAAATGAAATCTGTTTGAAATTTCAAGCACAACTACATTTTGTTGATGTAAGTTTGTTATAAAGATTAATTTTTTATATATTTATGAAGAAATTTCATTTACATGTTATTTGTAGCTTTTAATTATTATTTTAAATAACTATTATATTTTTTAATGTTTCTAATAAATTATTATTTTTTAGGGATTTTTAAATAAACATTCGACCGAAACACATCTATCAAATAAAGTCACACAAACATCTCCAAAATCAGACAAATCAAACAGTTATTCAGTAGAGTTCACAGAAATTACTTCTGGGGAAGTTTTTCCAGCGAATAATGAACACAACGTATCACAAATATCCGGAATCAAAGAGTTGTCTAGTTTTGAATCTGATAAAACATTAACAGGAAGTGGGTTTGAAATTGAAAGTGAATTAGATTTTTCTACAGATATCGACAATATTAGTAAAGTGAAATCAAGTAATCGTACAGAAAGTGATAAAATGTCAACTACCGATATAGAGTTACAAATTTCCGTTAGATCTTATGCAAATAGGAAAAACAATGATAAATATAATGATTGGGCTGCGTGTCCTACCAATGCAAATACTTTAAAAGGTAAAATTTCTGAAAATGTCTGAGAGAACTTGATTAATGTTCATTGTTAATTATTCCAGATCTGTCAAAATTATGTGCACCATTAAAAATGCAGTACTTTTCGGCTGAAGTGATAGAACAACAGATACGTGCTGAAGAAACACAACTACAACATTTTGAAACATTACTTAAAATGCGTGAGAAATCACTAGAGGACCGAACAAAAGGAGAACTAGCGTGGCTTGAAGTTACAAAAAAGTATGTTTTAAAAAAATGTGTTTTAAACTTTTAAATTATAATTTTATTTTTTCAGACAACTGAAAAGTAACGGTCAAATAAATGAAGCATCAGCAGTTAAGAAAAAACAAAGAGGTCTCCTTTTGAAATTGCAACAAGAGAAACATGAAATGAAAAGGTAAAGTTCTTAATTTTGTAAGAACGTAGTAGTTTAAATCAGTAATACATTTTTTATACATATAGTTTGATATATATTCATTTTTAGACTTAAAGCAATGCACAAAGCATCGTGCGAAGAAAGAAAAGTGTTACTTCTGTCACACCAGCGGCAACTAATTAAAGGGCATCTAACAACATCGTGTCAACCTAGACTTAGGCTAAGCAGAGACTCATCTCGTACTCCACGTGGACCAGTCAAAGCCTTACGAGCAAGGAAACGAGATACGATTGACGGAGACATTACTAAGTCTCCGAATAAAACCAACGTCTCAAAAACTGTGAATGCTGATTATCGGTTAAATCAAACTATTGCAGCCGATGAACAGTCTGTCTTATATTTATCTACTGAAGGATCTGGAGATAGTACCATTACAGATTTGAAGAATTATAAACCAAGAAAGGCATTTGCAGGACCTCCAGAAGAATGGATGACGTGAGTTAATTTTTTTACAACAGTTTATTATTTTTTCTTTCGACATTAACTATGTTATTATAATTAGGATGTTGGCGAATAGAGAAAAGGAATTGGGTGAAAGGCGACAGAAAGTAGAAGAATTACTGAAATGGCATAGACAGTTGTCTGAAGAAGAAAAACGAGTGGGTGCTTTAGAAGCTGAAGCAGAGTTATTGGCATTAATTACCAAAGCTAAGACAACTGATGTACAAATAAAGGTAGTTGTAGTTTTAGTTGAAATACAGATAAATCAACAGTTTTTGAATTAAAATTTAAGAAAAAAATGTATTTATCTAATTTTAACACTGATTTATTTTTCAAGGGTACACATTTAAAAAAACTTTGGGCTGCAATGACAAGGAAAAAAACTATGAAATTTAATGAAGAAATAACATATAACCTTAGTAAAGTTGATCTTGAAAAATTTTATAAATTGATTAAAAGGACGTTGTTACAAAAATCAAATGCTACTGTTTCTGCTGACGTATCAGTTCAAGATAGTACGTGTGGTCAGACAAGTGATTTTTTAAATTCTTCTGAATGTAAATCAGAATTTTTAGAGAGCTCATATATTAGTAAAAATTTAGAAAATATAATAAACAAAAAAGAATCCACAAGTGAAGAAGTCAAAAGTGATATTTCAGTATTAAAGGTAAAATATATTTACTGTTTTAAAATTTTATAATATTAAAGTCTCTTTGAAGCTTTGTTGCTATTTTAATATTTAATATGACTATTTCGTTTTAGGAAAAAAAATATGTCAGTGACGAATCACAAAATAAAGAGTTAGTATCTGAAGATGAAAAAACAGAAACTAGTATCGAAACAGAAGAGAAAAAAAGTGAAATATTAAATTTGATTGACGAAGATATAAATTCAAAAAGTGACGATATTTCCACAATAGAAACAAATGACACTTTAAAAGATAAAGATATAACTGAAGATAAATCAGATATTTCTATTACTATAGAAAATTCAGAAAATGTTTCTAGTATAATTGAAGACAAATCAAATTCTTTATCATCTATTGTAGAAAATAATTTTTCACTTCCAAAATCCATCAATGTAAATGAAGAAAAATCAATAGAATCAGAAAATGAACATAATTCATTACATGAACTAAATGAAGGAAAATCAACAATTTCTGAAAACATTAACGTAATTGAAGATATAGATATTTTTACAGATGATTTTTCATCTGTTTCTGAAAAAGAAAACTGCTATGAAAATCAAGAGGTTTTAAGTGAAGTGTCATTACAAAGATCGACTTGTGAAAGTAAAAACTCTTCAGAAGAAATTGTTACAAACAAAAATAAAAATGATGTGATTTTTAATCAGTCTTTTCCATTACCATTAAATTTAATTCAAAATGAAACATTACTTGAAAATATTACATTTGCTCCAGAAGAATTAACATTTTTAGGCAATACAGTTTCAGATGAAATTTCAAAAAATGATATCCAAGAATCATCAGAAATAAGCATTAAAGAGCTTAGTACTTCTGAAAATAATTTACTAATTGATTTAGATAATACAGAAAGCAGTAATAGTGAATTTCAGACAGATAATGAAACACCAACCATACATAATGAAGAGGTTGATTTAGAAAAAAATGAAACAGTTGACGTAGAAGAACAGCTTGAATTCCATGATGAAGTAGAAAAGCAAAATGATACGGAAACGCACTCAGAAGAAATAAAATCAGATGAAGCAGAAGAAAAAATAGATCCCGTTTATGATTTTAAAGTAGAAGATGAGCCTGAAGATAAAGAAAATATACCTCCTGCAGTAAAAGTCATAACTGAAGAATGTAGTTATCAAACTGAAATAGAAAATCAAACAGAAGTTAGTAAAATTTTGAAAAATGATGCCAACAAAGAATTAGATTGTAAAGAAGATAATATTTTATCGAAAGACTCGGAAACTATTCAAAATGAAGAAAAAATAGAAAATAGTTCGGACAGCTCTTCAACAATTGAAGAACAGTACAGTTTATCTGAAAAGAATTCTCAGGATTCATTTGATTCAATAAATCTTGATGTTGAAACAAAGAATGAATCTTCAAGCGATTCATCAAGTAAAGATTCTACGAAAAAGTCAACAACTGATAATAACTCTGTTGATGTACGACAAAGGGTTTCTGATATTTTATCAAAAGTGACACGAAAAAGTCCAAGAATGCAAGAACTTTGGGTGACAATTTACGATGTTAATGAATCATCAGAATTTAATTCACCAACAGGTATTTATAATCAATGTTTAATTGCTTACTGAATTATATTAATGTGTTATTTATTTTTATTTCAGATACATTAAATAAAAGTTTACCTATTTCTTCAATAAATAAGGTTTGTTACAAAAAAAATTACATAAATATTAAACATTATATTTTATTAATGGCAGTTTAATTATTTACAGAGTATTGTTAGTGTAGCTGAAGCTGAAGCGGAAGCATTATTTAAAAAACAACTTGAAGTTGAAAAAGAGGTAATATTTATTTTGAAATAATTGATATTTTGAAATGATTTTTTAATTGATTTTTAGATAAAGAGAATCGAATTAGAACAGCAACAACAAGGATTTTCTAAAACAGCAGATTTATCATTAATTCCATCTCCATATTTATTTGTGAGAGAAATCCCAAATAAACCCCCTCCTCCTTACACACCTCCAGTATCCAGTTCAAATGACAACACCCCACCTCCACCGTCACCTGTAGTGATTAGTTCACCACCGACAAATATAGACAATCAGTTGCCTACTATTGCAAACAAATTCCCAGTCGCCAAACCATTTTCTTCATCAACCGATAATAGTGTTTTAACAACAAACGCAACTCAAACTACGAGAGCTGTACTGCTTAAATCAACATTAGACAGAAAACAGCAAGAAAATAGTAAAATAGGGGATGTGTCGTGGATTAGTAAAACTGTACAAGCAAGTGTCGAGAACTTGATTAATCGAAAAAGCTCAGATCAATATCAAGATGATGCAGAAGAGAAGGATACAAATGCAGAGCTGATTCGTGATTTAGTTGAAAGTTTCTTAGAAGAAATGGGTAAGATATATTGTTATCCTTACATATTATAAATGTCTGTCCATTAGAACAATCTCTAGAATTACCCCAAATACAACAGGGCCAGATTCGACTGTACAACTTGTTTCTACTGAAATTTATGTATCATTGCCATTTCTGCAAATTTTAATATGGTTTTTGTTTTATACAGGATATATTTCTACACAAGAAGAAACAAAATCGACAGACACTCTAGATGCATTTTGGTCTAAACTAGGGACATCATTCACACCAAAACCCACCCCACAAACACTGGAACCCGATAATATACCATCTGTTGTTTCAATAATCGACAACAAAGTAAAGAAACTTCTTGGAATTGGTGGAAACAAAGACAAAAACAATGGAGAGACTGTAAAACCAAATAAAGAAACAAATTCTCAGACTGAAGCTAGACTCAGAGTTGTTTCAGCATCCTTGGAGATGTGGTCGGCCAGGAGACGAGATCCTGTAGATATTATTTTAGCTGAAGAAGCGAAACAAGAAGAAAGAAGTTGGGTAGATTTAAGAATTGTTGAACAGGCTGTCAAGGAGTCTATGGTCCAAGCAGTCACTTCTGATTTGGTAGCTGCTTGTGTTAAAGATGTGACTGAAGCACGTCTGAGGAAGCAACAAAGTTTTAAACATACTGTTAATCCATTTACATCATAAGAAATTAGGAAATGTTATCGATATGAAAATGTTTTTTTTTACTATCTGAATATAATTTTCATGTGATTTGGTTAGTAATGCTTAAAATTTAAAATAGATGTAGGTCACAAGTTATTTATCTTCATTGTAAATGGTTTAATATGATTAAAACAGTGGTTTATTAAAGTGACAAACATGAAACATTTAAGTCAAAAAATGTTTTATCGAATTTACAAAATATATTATTTACTAATTTTTATTTATTTATAAAATTATTCAGTGTGTATTTTTTGCTGCCAGTCTGCCAAATTGATAATGCACGAGCGCATATTTATATTCATTTTTTAGTATGTGTATTTCACTGTTTTTCATTATCTTTCTTTTAATGTGCATGTCGATTTGCATTATATAAATAAATATCAGGATCCCTGGGAAAAAATTAAGAGATCTAATTGTATCAAATCTGATCCAAATGAATTTGATTAGATATAGATCTAATGTCATATCTGAATATTTCAGATCTGATTAAATCTAATTATATATCCAGAGCAACAACTCTTGTTCATTAATAATAAATTTTGAGATTGATAATGTTGATATATTTTAGAATGTTAGTTTGGAGGTGAGTAAGAAAGCTATTATATTTAATTAGGTAGTTATGATCGATATGTCCAATATAGGTTTCAGGTAATCCTCGTGACAAATTTCATAGTTGATTAGTTTTGAAATATTTCTATTAAGAATCAGATTTAATTAGATCAAATTGGATCTGATGTATTTGGATCTAATTGAATAGCTACAATTGGATCTGTACATCCTAAGGGAGGGCATACCATTTTGATTAATGGGGAATGTAACATTGAAATATTTGAAAAGCATTGGTTTACTTATATGATGGCTGGGCCATCTTGTATGAATTCATTTGATTCCTGTAAAAATTATAAATAATTTATTTAATATTTTATTCAATTATATCGAATCTCAATCTATTTGTAAATATCAAAGCTGCATAAGTAAGATTATTGCCTTTATTTTATTAATTTAATTACTTGCCATTTAAAAGTAGGGTTCACAGCAGTACTAATTTGTTTTATTTATTAATATTAAAAATTCTGGTGAATTTGGATATGAAAAGTAAATAAAAATTTTCATTTTTACTGGGCGATGTAAATATTTATAACAGCATGATTCCATATACGTACACGTATACAGGGGTGAATTTAAAGGCTGGGGAGACGGGACAGGAGGGTTATTATAATCTCTTGATGGAATATTTACGTAACTATCAAAAGGCAAATTTGAAACATTTTAGTGCCTTTTTGATGGAAATCCTGGGTAGTTAATTGCACCATGAATAGTTGCATTAGGTACAATTTTAGCAATTGCCTTGAACCCCGAGGTAAATAGAGGTCTCAAACAGATGGCTACTTTAAAAATTTGATGTATTGTTTTAATAATTCTGCAATACCTATCCATATAATTTTTTGTATATTTGTATATCATTCAATTATTTGTTTTACTTTATAATGACATATTATTGTAGTTAGTGAATATTAAAATAATTAGGTATAGTTCAGTATAAAGATATAAAAAAAAACTTTATTTATTTCTTTGCATTTATTTTCAGTTTTTTTACACATACTTATTATAGTTTGGCTGGTACAAAAAAAATTGTTTATGACACTTAAATTAAGGCAAATGCAGCAAAAACAATCTAGAACATATTTTTTTTCTTTTAGGTAGAACACCGCAATTATAAACTTGACAATAAATGTAAATGAAAGAAAAAAAAGTTTCTCAAATAAAAGATTTGTATGAAAAAACTTTTTCTAACAATATCTGTTTTGCTATTTAATATTCTTTTTTTTTATTTCGCACAATATAGGCGTGTCCTTTTTTTTTAAATTGTACAATTGAGGGGTATACAATTAAAACTTGCCATGCTCATCCTAAACTATTTTGAATATTAACTGAAATTATTATGTTATCTGTTATGCTTTATACAAAAGTTAAAAAATAAGCATTTATAATTTGAAAATTTGATGATTAATATAGATGGACAGTTGGGCATGGCAGCTTTTGAAAATGATTAATAATAACTAAATGTAATAAAAAAATGTATTTTAGTAAAAAAACGAACTTGGCAATTTTTAACTATTAGGTACCTCTCAATTTTCCATCCATTAACTTCAAATAACTGATTTAAAAAACGAAACAATTAAGAATGATTTTTTTTAAATAATAAAAAATACATTTTTACTCTGAAAAGAACTTGACTATTCTCTTAAAGTAATGTATTTATTTAATACTTAATTTATCATTTACTATTAAACACATTATTGATTATAGTCATTCATACCTCATTGTTACGTCACATTAAGATTCAGGCGCAAGCCGGAAAATAGCCGTAACTCGGGATATAACTGTATTTTAATTGTTTATTATTTTTCAAAAATTGGACGCATTTGTGTTAATAAATAACGTTTACCTAAAGTTTATTTTGTATTAGAAAGTGCCTTAGATTTGTACATGAAGATATAAAATACAATAAACTTTTAAATTTTGTTTGTAATAAATATTGTTAAGTTTTGCTTATGTATGACTTGTAAAAAACATTAAAAATAAATATTAAAAAAAAAATATTTTTTTTTATCAATATTACTTTATTTATTTATCACTGTAGTGAAACCAGAAACAAGGAAAAGATCAATTTAAATAAAAAATATTTGTTTACGAGAACCCTGAATATTTATTCCGCCTAGACCCCCCAATTTTCGTAACCCGCTATTAGCTATGGGAACTATACTCAATACTGCTATCGGCCGAATATCGTGCAGTCTAGAGGGCGCGGGTTCTTATAGTAAAGTATATTTTATGTATGTAAGTATACTGTATTATTTTATATGAATAAAACATCAAAAAACATTGAACCTCCTGAAACAAATAGTAACTTTCAAGGTCTATAATTTTAAAATTTATAATTAAAAAAAAAAACATTTTATTTTTATAAATGGTTATTTACAAATCTCTAAATTATGAACTGTGTATAGGCGAATACCGATAACATAATTTTACTTAGAAGGGTTAATGCGTTTTTAAAAACCGAAACTGTTTTGGGCGACAGAAGTATTACGCTAAACAAAAATGTAGTAAAATGTCTATCTCCCTATTTTGATTATCGATTTTATCCATGTTCTTAAATAAAACATCGATCTATCCCTACGCCTCCTTCTTCCAATTCGAACGTCCCTATCAATTCTTTTGTACCAATTAATTATCCTCTTTATTTACCCCTTCCCCTCCAGGAACCGACCGTTGTTGGAACTTATAGACAGTGCCGTAGCTACAATTATGACGCCCTGAATTTAATTTTGAATTAAACCAAAACTGAAAAAAATTAATTGTTTTCAATGTTTACATAAAATTAAGGAATGGGGGAGGGGTATTAGAAGTGAGTGAGGGCGAAAATTTCAGAAGTTATCCTTACTTAATCAATGGACACTCCCTAATTCAGGATCTTTTCGGCATCTTATGTAAAAGCACTTACCTTATTACCTACGTCAACTATATCTGGTGGAGGTGCATAGTAATTTTAACTGGTTGTATTTCAAAAAAATAAAGGTTTAATTTAGTTCATTTTTTTTAAGTTTATGACACCAAGATTTTTTTCACAGCATCAAGAGACGTAGCCCCCCCCCCTTCTCCCAATTTGTGAAAAATTATTAGTAAATAACATTTATAAATAATATAAGTCTAACCCAGGGGTCGACAAACTGCAGTTCGCGAGCCACGTGTAGTTCTTTGGGTACGCACGTGCAGCTTTTATATCATATACAAAAGCTTTATAATTAAAAGCAAGCTCATTAATCGTATTAACACAACTACTAACGATGCATTTCCTTAGAAAAATGAATTAGGTACAAGTTCAATGTTATTTTTTTTTTGTTTTTTATTATTGCCAAAATACTTTTACCTATGATTTATTGTTAATCCAACCCAACGTTGTCTTAGTAGATGAATATACTATATATTACTTGAAAAGTATGTTACTTTAAATATGAATATAAATTCCTATAAGATAAATAATAAATAATCGGAAAGTTCTAGAAATTATTGTGACAACCTTTTTCGAGGTCCTCCAGTACTTGTTCACCTATATAATCTAGAGGTATAAATTCAGCCCTGTCTATGTGTTTATAGTTCATTACCTTACGCGATTTCAAATAATGAATAGATATAGAAATATTATAATCCGATCATATTTACAGTAGGTATACATTATTACTGTTTAATTGATAACCGATTCAGTATTTATGTTAATTAAAGAGAGGGTTAGTAGCTTAAAAATATTGTCTTTCAATTTCAAGAGTTTTATTTAAACCGATTAATAATCTTAATATATATAAATTACGTGTCACATGTTTGTCCGCGATGGACTCCTAAACTACTTAACCGATTTTAATCAAATTTGTACACCATGTGCAGTTTGATCCAACTTGAAAGATAGGATAGCTTACATCTCAATTTATGATCGCAATATTATTTTATTGCAAATTATTTGTCTTTATCTGTTAGCTCCAAACGATTCTAACAGATGGTGACATCTGTTGACTGGATTGAGTAAGTATTCAATAGATGACGCTATGTCAAACTTCCAAACGTTTCATATAACCTACAATTTAATAGCATAACCACCACATGTTGCTAAAGTATAGGTTAACCACAGCAACGCGTGGCCGGGTCAGCTAGTAAGCTATATATCTAGCTTTACGTATGTAAAAATGTGATTAAAATCGTCAGTTAAGAAAATGTATTATGGGACGATATAAAAAATAAATAAAAAAGCTAATGAATGATTTCTAGAACGTTTTATATCTAATTACATCATTGTTTTAATTATTTTTATTTACAATATATCTGTACTAAAGACAAAATTAAAAACATTTGAAGATACTTCAATGAAATAAAACATGACTTTGTCAATATTAATTTTCATTCTCAACAATTTACTTCATTCTTTGTTAAAGAATCTCTTTTTGTTTTGTAAATATTTTATCTTTGATATCATTTTACAAGGAACAGGTTGGGCTTTAAGAATTTTTAACTCGCTGGAATTTTTATAACTTTAGCAGTGGCGGAGGGACTTGTCGACGTTAACTCTATAGTGTTGACCCTATATATAAATTCTGGTTCTATTCAAAAACATTTGTTTTAATTTTTTTATTCCTTTGGGTCCCTAGGATTTATATAAATATCAAAATAAGAATTAGGAAAGTTACCACTGTACCTACCTGCCAGTTTTTGTTAATCACTTAAAATAAAATGCTGTTTGAAAAAATTATTATTCTGGCCTGAAAGTTAATATAGACAAGCCATCAAACAACCACTTCGAGTCAATAAAAAGTGGTTTGAAGTAGCTGGGCGCACCGACCACTCCCGGCTATATTTTGTCGTCGTCAAAGCTGCCTTAACTTAACTTCAGTTTGTAGTCCGTGTAAGTTGAAATCACGCGTTTTCATATGATTGCCTGTTATTTAATTACCCGGCCACGACAATGAGTAAAAGCTCTCTAAAAAAGACCTACAGGTCTCAAAATACAAATTAAATATAAATATAATATAAAATAATTGTTATGTATGTAAACTTTATTTCTTTACATTACTGAACTTAGAAATTTTGGTACTTAACTTTTTTTTAAATATGAATTATCTATTTTCGATAACTATTGGTTACATTTTTTAATATACATTCAATTAAAATAGATCTAACAATCCCTGTGTCCCGAGCTCAAATTCCAAGTTGCTTTGTTTTATTTATTTTTATATATTTTTGTTTATTATGAAGATTAAAAGGTTCAAAAACAATGAATAAGAATTGCTTACTTTTTAAACACATTTAATTATTTTTTATTTTTCCAATATCAAATAAAATTCGGGTGTTTAGGTTAATTAATATGAAGATTTTATGTGTTATTATAAAGTTACTATAAAAACTAGGACTAGTTTTTTATCAGTGTACGTAATCATCGACAAATAATTACATTCGATATAGAAATTATTCTAAGTACGGTTCTTTTTGGGCGGGGCTGTTTATGAAAAAATAGTTAAAATTATACCTACATTTATATTGAAAAATAATGTTTCGTGTGCAATTACATATACATTTTGGCTGAGAGAAAATTTTATTTCATCCGGTCCCCGGAGGGACAGTTCGACAATTCAAAAAATTATCTCAAGTCAAAAATATTAACTGCGAAATTAATTTATAAAAAAGTTAAAATTGGTGAACATTCAGTAAGTATATGCAAAGTATGAAATGCCACATTTTTCATATCAAAATGAGTTTGTTTTTTATTTTCTTTGGTTTATGTTTTCCTTTAAATTAATGTTAAAAGCAACGTTTATGGATATAATTATTTATCATGTATTCGTAAAATCATTTTTATTTATTGTTGTCGATCTGGCAATCAACGATCAAAATGGATCTCACTTAAGTCTCACTAAAATTGTACAAAATAAAAATTGGTTCACTGTTTAAGAGAAGATGTACAGCACTGACCTAACAATATGCATACAATTTTATTATTAATAACTATTTATTTTCTCTTCAACGCAAATATTTTATTTTTAAGTCGATAAATAAGCAATCTGATCATCCCTGATATGCTTCTCATGACTCGCCACGCTGCCTGTAAGTTAGCTTAAGTGTGTGCAGATCCAGTGGCGTAGCGGCACGCCACGCACGCACGCACAGACACACGCACTTCACGCACAGAGTGGTGTCGCGTGAGTGAGTGCGCGCGCACGTCTCACGAACTCCGGACTTGCCCGTGCACAGAGTACTGTGTGTGTGTGTGTGTGCGCGCGCGAGCGTTATATCAGTCGGGGCGAGGCGTCGCATCTGAAACAACATGACTCGTACAGTTAAACAGTCAAAGCACAATTTGTTGAAGATGGATTATGATCAAGCCACCACCGGTACACCACGGCCTACTGTGTCTTGACCGAACAACAACTAAACTATTTCGTGTGCGTATAAGAACAAAAACCTATATAACATTCGTTATTTGTTGTTATTGATGGAAGATCAAGTCACCCGTGATCTGTTCTATTCTAGTCTGTGTGTGTGAAATAGAGAAAACAACAAACCATAAAATATTATTATAACATTCGTTATTGTTATAATTGAATAGTGCAGTGTGGAGTATTTGTTTGATATATTATATATATAGTACACCTAAACATGGCCGGTCAGTTCAAGTGTTGTGAGTTTTTCAGTAACCAAGACGTCTATCACGGTTCCAGCGACGAAATCGTTGCCGGGTGCCCGTTAATTCTGCATTGCTGTTTTTACTCTGTGCAAGGGTATGCTTACTCTTCTCTACTGTTTCATCCCCACCACTTATTTTTTATATAATTGCCGATTGCAGCTATACTAGCGTTTTAAGTCTATGTTTTTATGTCAAAGTTTACGTTTCTGAATTATAATTATATCTTTTTTGTTAAGTGCATAATTAATATTAATATTATCAATTATCTTTCATGCTTATGTACAACAAAAATACTATATAGTGACTAATTTTAAATGCAATTTGAGAACATATGGAGAGCTTAAAGTACAATTATAACTGCTGAACAATTCGTTCTTTCTTTTAACATAACTAATTCATTTGTTTTAATTTTATATTTTAATTTGACAGTCATTTGTTTTATGAAGCTCATTTGACAAATACCTATTTAAAATACAGGGAACTATATGTCAATTAAGATTAAATATATTAATGCAATTGGATACCTACTCATAAATATTTATAGAACCATTTTTTTAATTTAAAAATAATCTTTATAAATAATATTTGCATAATCTTATTAATATATTTTGACATTTTGATTTTACATACATGTTTTATATTGTTATATTTTGAGGTTATAAAATCATTTAGTGATGTGATAAGGGCCTTGAACTCGAAGTAATTATGTGTTATAGTAGAAAGCTTTATTTCAACTTATTGTGATACATAAATAGATATGTTATTGAAATAATAGCCTTTTAACTCAAAATATAAGAAATTGCACACAATTTTTCGAATCAACATTTCATTAATATAGATAAATATTTACTTTAAACATAGTATTTAAATATTTTTGCTATTTTATGATTTGTAATTTACTGTTTAATAACAAATTCTATAATAACACACAATTTTATTATATACTTATATTATTTAATAATTGTTTTAGATGTTTTGAATGTAGATGAGGTGTGGCCTGCTTTGAACCACACTGTCATTACGGTTTTCTCAAATGATTTACTTTACAGCAGTGGTTTTGAACCTTTTTTTGTTTATATACTCCTTTTAAATAAATCTTAAAATAATGCACATTAGTACATATTAAAAAATATTCCCAAAATCATATATTTATTCATACTAATTCGAAAAATGTATATTTTACTCGCTTATTAAAGAATTTTTATACTGCTTATTTATTTTACTAAAGTTTTAACATTATGTAGATACGTAAATGTTAACAATTTAATTTTTGTTTTTAAATGTCTTAATACAACTTACTTTATATTTTCATAGCGAAGTTTTCATGCCCTTTGAAGATTCTCACAGCATACCGCACGTTAAATACCACTGTTTTAAATGTTTGTGGGTTACGTTTGAAGTCAAATATATGTACAGACTTGAACAATAGTGACTAGAGACTATATGAATGTGTAGACTTCAAAAAGGCAATTTCTTTGTATGTTTATTTTTAATATTATTTATTTGATAGGTCTTAGTAATTCTATATGTACCTAGATAAAAACAAAATGTATTTTGTTATAAACTTACAACTATTTTATAAGAATTATTTATACTGCTAGGTACATACTAAAAAAAAATTTCGAAATTATGGAGAGTTTACATATTATTTTAGATACACAAGAATTTTCTTCCAAAATTTACCCTGTTTTTTAATGTGAGCTTAGAACATTCTAGCATTATTATAATTTTTAGCTAACAATGCTGTAAAATTTCACAATACATTTTACTATGCTAATATTTAAATCAGCTTAAAAAATTCCCCAACTTCTTTATATTATACGCAGCTGTTATTTAAATTTTACTTATAGAAATGTTAATTTTTACTATTCAGCATACTATTTTCTCTACTTATACTTTTCAATATTAAAAATTACATTTTCCTTGGATAATTTTTTGCTATCACTTAGGGTAGTTTTTACCGCATGTCGCATAGTAATCGGCTGGTAGTTATAATGATATAAGACAAATTTTAAACTATTCTCATAGTATATGTTTATTTTAAACTAATTTTGATGTACTTTTAACCATGCACAGCGTGATAATTTTTACCAGGTTAAGGAGTAAAATTTCTTTTGTAAGTAGTAATACTAGCATGTGTTGATGTGTCAGGTTCAAATAATAATATTTATTCCGTAGGAAAATATTTACTACAAAAATTTCGTCATATTATCAAGTAATAGTTTATTAATATTTACTATACTGTATTAGTGATTTATTAGAGGTAAATATTAATTATTTAAACTTGTGTTTGATGTTTATGGATGTTCAATATGTTGTAATTGTATTGATATATGCAAACATAATATATCGAAACTTATTTAGAACTTTAGTTAATAAATAATCTTGCATTTACATTTACATATAATGTACTTCATGTCATTGTAAGCACATGATTATGACAATTTTGGCTCATAAAACTAGGCTTCATAAAATAAAGGCACTAAAATTATAAAAGAAATTATTAAATAATAATCTTTTTTAGACACTAAAAAACATTTTCTTTTTCACTTATAAATTTTGAGAACCACTGCCGTAAAGAATACTACCTAGAACGTTTCTCTTGGTCGAGCACCCTCCGCATTAACCGTATTCTAATAAAAGTAGTGGATTTAAATCTGATTTGAATAAAAGTTAATGCATTTTAACGATTCGCAATTTATTGTGGTGTATTTTTAACAGCAGATAAATTTAACGGTCCCAGCGTATTTTATGTACAAGCGAGCTCATTCACTAAACGAAAATGTACATTGTAAATTTTACTATTTGTAAATGTTGTAATGCCGCTCAGTGGCGTTACAATAAAGGATGCAATGAGCATGTATTATAGTTAGATTTTAAAGTTAAGATTAGTTGTTACATTATGTTTACGTTGAAAAGTAGTTTGAAAGAAGTACGTATAGTATAATCAGACCATAGGGGTTAGTAGAGTCAGTCGATTCGATCCCGGGGTACCATGAGACATCCCAAGCTTACCTATAACTTATAAAATAATGTGTTAATTAATTAAAATAAATAATGAACAAATATAAATCTAATGAAAAGAAATAAAAGATTATGCCAATAATAATAATAATATAAACGAAAATAAATAGTTTAATTGGTGTTTAAACCAAAAAAATATTTTTTGTTTCGTATGATTTTTATTTATATATTTAAAAAAAAATTAGGGATCTTAACGTAGTGGTGTAACCGTACCCCCGGAGTAAGGAATAGTGTCGGAGCTATGCAAAAATAATAATAGGGATTATCAATTTTAAATTTAGAAATTAAAGAGAAAAAGGTGATTTCAAAACAATCGGATTTTTTAAATGCTGCCCCCCCCCCCTCCCAAACATCCGTGAATGAGAATGCAAATGCAAATATTGACTTCTTATAATAGATAAATGGTGTTAAGGCAGGAACACACTACTTCTTAAGATACGTGTTAAGGTGTGTCATAAAAACATCTAACGAAAAAAAATCTTTATCATCTTTTCAATACGACTTTTACTGTATAACTGCACTGGTGTCAGTTAGCTCTTATCAGCACTAGATTTACCATAAAGCCTAGAGCTCGTTGGTTATAAAAAATTTCAAAAAAAAAAAAAGATAGACGTTCATCTTTTGTAGTGGCTCCAAGTCTGTCAGACCCGTAGTATTTAAATTTAAAATTTTATGCTAAAAATTTGTTAAATTTAAAAAAAAGTCAATAATGCTAAGTAAAATTAAATATTGTCGTTTTTTTTTGTATTTTTGTTTACATAATACATTATTATATTAGTAGGATACTAACGGTGGCGTCAGTTCTGAATTTCCCCACAGTATTTTCATTAATACTAAAAGTAAGACAGGGAACAAATAACATAATAAAATTAAACATAAAAATAAACAAACCAAAAACTCCACCACTTAATTGTTAAAAAAAATCCGTTGCGATTTTAAGACTTAGCACCACCGACGTAGGGTTAATATTTTTTATCATTTTTTTTGTGTTTCTAAATACAAACTATCAATTAGTTTGTTATGATATGTTCAATATTGTTCAATATCCAACAAAATCAGAAGATCGACAAATATATTTGATACATCCATGCTTCGTCATCTTTATCTCTACAGCAATGTTATAACTTTTGAGTCTTGGAAATCCCTTGGACCTTTTAAAAGATAATGATTTTCTATAAAATCATCTATATCTATGTTTGTATTTATATGTATAAAAACAATGATAAGTCTTCTTTGATTGGTTTATTAACTTAAGGTTATGCATCATAATCACAATAAAATACGTGTTTCGACTTAAAAAAGGTTCTCATCAAGCTGAAACACGTGTCGAGTGACATTGTTTTATTGTGATTAAGGTGTACAGTAAACTCCATAAGTGGTCGTCTAGTTTTGATTTAAATTTGTTTATTACAAACGGTAGGCTTCTCTCCTTTGATTATTATAATATTGAAATCATTTCTCCATGTAGCAAACAAAGACATACCTATGTTTTCAAACTCATTTGCTAGATAAAGAAGTACTTTTCGTTTATAGTAAGTACTCATATATTTTGTGCGATTAAATTATTATGTAAAAAATGTATAAGTAAATTTTGTGGCAATAAATATTTGATATTCTGAATTTTAGTATTTAAATATGTTAAACTTGATATAAAATTAATTAACGAAATGGACGTAATTTGTGTTTTTATTTAAAATGATATAACTATATAAGCTCCGCCCTAGAAAAAGATAACTAATGATGTTTGTCTTATATATTTTCGAATTTGTTGTAACCGATTCTCACCTTTAGGGTGGCAGTCGACTTATGATGCCGATGGTACATAATATTTAGTTTAAAGTGACTAAGAAACCACAATTTCTCCGGTTTTTACTAGTTCTTATGTGTCCTCTTTTCTTGGGATTCCTTATTAATAACGCAAATGGGTCCGTTTGTTTTCCTGGGTATGATTGCATCATACTTTCGCATAATTCCAATCAAAGCTGTTGTTATTTTTTTTATATATGGTTTCCTTGTCAGTTGGACTTAATCCTTTTCTAACAGCTCCTTCATGTGGATATTTTAATGTCATTTCACTTATGGTTAGTTGTTGTTGGCGTCAAACTGTCTAACGTTTAAGGATTGATAAAAAAGGACATAAGAAGGATATGAAAGTTCACTATGGGCCGAACATGGAAATTTTAAACAAACAAGAGGGCCATGATAAAATAGAATATTTTGTAGAATAGATAGAATTAGTTTGTATGTTATAACTCTATTATGTTAATAGTAATTCCAAAATCTAAAACTAAATAGTCACCGTTTATATTACACATAACTGTGCTACTTTAAACGAAATAAAAGTTCGGTATTTCCTGAACATGAGGATATTTGATTCGTCTCAAATCTAAATTGAATGAAGTTTGATATTCCGATGTATCCGGAGTCCGATATTCTAATAGTCGGCGGATTGGGGACGCCTCGGTTTATCTAATATCCGGCGTCGCGGGTGAAGCAACGGAACACCGCGCGAGACATGTTCCCTCTCCACACCACCCGTATTGATCTTATTAATACCGACGTTATTCATTTTAAAATTTTACAGATTTTTATTTCGGAGTTTGTTTTGAAATTAAATAATTATTGATCTTCTAATATGAAATTTGTTTTATTTATTGTAATTGTAATAACTGCCATTTCCCCTCTACCCCCACCCGAACTCATTCCACGTTTAATTAAACTATAAAAAAAATGAAGTTGGCTATTTTTGGTTTATATACCGGGTGTCCCAGATAACTTTTCCAGCATGGGGATCTCAGAGATACAGGTTTGGTTAAATGAGATAAATTATTTGTAAGAAAGGGGTGAGTATTACTACACAAAAAAATATTCATAATTCTATGTGGATTAGACGGTATACCCAAAAAACTGAAAATTCGGAATTTCTTTAAATGGCTCTAACTTTTTTGTCAAAGTAGATAGGTATATTTTGTAGACGGTTTCTCAAAGCACTTTTTTTGTGTAGAATCGATTGGTGTATTTAGATTTTTTATATCACTTTTAGTTTCCGAGTTATGGGCCCTAACTTTAGTTTTTCTTATAGGCCACTAAGTTGGCTATGGCATATTTGAACGTGTTTTTTACTCTACTTTACAACGATATGTCACTTGCCATACTTATTGTCGAAAAAAAATTATAATGTATTTTTTTAAATAGTTCATTGTTTTCAAATAGTCATTTGTTATTTTGATTGTTGTTATTGTGATTTTTGTTTACAATTTTTGTTTTTCATGGCTCACTTAAATGTTTGTAATAAAATACTTAATAAATATCACTGGCATTTAGTACATCGACTTATTTTCGACAGTATGTTGCAAGTGACAACTTAGTGGCCTATAAGAAAAACTAAAGTTAGGGCTTATAACTCGGAAACTAAAAGTGATATAAAAAATCTAAATACACCAATCGATTCTACACAAAAAAGTGCTTTGAGAAACCGTCTACAAATAATACCTATCTACATTGACAAAAAAGTTATAGCCATTTAAAGAAATTCCGAATTTTCAGTTTTTTGGGTATACCGCCTAAACCACATAAAATTATGAATATTTTTTGGTGTAGTAATACTCACCCCTTTCATACAAATAATTCATCTCATTTAACCAAACCTGTATCACTAATAGATACTGAGATCCCCATGCTGGAAAAGTTATCTGGGACACCCAGTATATTAATTTATTCATTATTTTTTTTTATTTATATGGTATTGTTCAAAGCTAATCATAACCTTAAACTAGTATCTACGGTTGGGAAAGAGACCAAGGGGAAAATATACATTGAGGTAGGTAAAATGTATACCTTTAGAGAGGTTTACACGCTAAGGGAGTATACTTTAAGACAGAGATGGCCAACCCAAATGATCTTGCGGGCCACTTTGGAAATGCATCATAACTCCGCGGGCCATATATAAAATGATATCTCCCCATATTAGATTTAGTACACTATAGACATTTTTTTGGAGTGAAAAATGAAAAACATAATATGTATATGGATGCACAAATAATGTATTGGCTATTATAAAATAAATATATTTTATAAAAGTGTGATTAATCTCGTGGGCCGGAAAAATGTTCGAAGCCACCCCTGCTTTTAAGAGATGTTATACTGTAATTTAATTATTTAAAGTGAGAAAACAAATCTATTATTAAATGATTTCAATTGTTCAAAACTCAAAGAACTGCAACAACTACAACAAAATCTAATAGTGAAGTCGGAAAGTTTGGAAACACAGTATTTTTAAAGTTTCGTAGAACATGTTTTGTTATTTTAGAATAAATTGTTATGTTTTTCAGTTTTCGTTTATACTGAAGTCCTTTATTATATTATATAGTTATTAAAATAACTGTACACATATTTTTTTTGTAAATCTTGGCTTCTGAGTGTAATTTTTGGCCAAAGTTTCGTCATATACAGTGAAAATCGCGGAAAGTTATATGTTAGTTTCAAACATATTTTTAATTAAATTATTAAAAACTTATTTAGGTAATAAGATTTATCATAGTAATATTTTATTTAATTGTATAATATTATTATGTTCAAAAAAATAAAACATTAATAATTCCATTGTTTAATACGAAAAATTAATATACAGTGGTGCCTCGCATAACGAACTTAATTCGTTCTGGAAGCAAGTTCGTTATGCGAAAAGTTCGTTATGTGAAACGCGTTTTCCCATAACAATACATGTTAACAATTTTAATTCGTTTTGTAGCATAAAATATGGTACTGTAACATAAAAAAGATTTTTATTTTTTAGTCAGAATCAGATTTAGGATAGTCTACTGAGGCTTGCAGGGTCAAATCCTCTTTCTAATTATTTCTTGTTTCATTTCAACAGAAATCACCTTCCTGCTTTTTGTAGAACTCATAATATAGACACACAAAATTACATTTATTAAAACAAACAGGTGTGTGAGTTAAGCACAGAAAAGAACGACTGACGCGCGTTGATGCAAGTTCGGGCGACTTCGTGATACATATGAACGTTCGGGCGGCAAAAATAAACACGATGCAGTTCGTTGTGCGAAGCGAGGGTCGTTATGCGAGTCGCACAATGAACGCACAGAAAGTTCGTTGTGCGCAGCATTCGTTATGCGAGGCGTTCGTTATGCGAGGTACCACTGTATTAACCTCACGATAAGATCTTAACCCATTTTTATATGATACTAGCTGATAAGACTCGGTGTTACCCGGTTAAAAATATAAATATAACTTAACTATTTCTGAAATTTCAATACGTTGGTGTCACTCGACACGTGTTTCGATATTACAAGAATACTTTCTCATATTATTATAAACACCTGGATGCGCCACTGACGAGAACTATATCGCGCCGCTGGTGTATTATAGATAATTATCGTTGAGTTTTTGTTGACGAAGATGATTTGACGGTTTTTTTCCTCTCGCAACGTGCCGTGAATGTAATTTGATTATTATTCAGTTTTGATTTGGCGAGTAAACATCGCGCTAACGAGCTCCAGGGCGCGCGCGTCCAGGCATAGCCAACTTCAATTACTGCTGTTGCGAGTCAGAGCCGTCCTAGATCTTCTCGCACCACCTACGAGAACATCATGTTTACCTTTACACAGTCCTACGCGCATTCACGCGAACGGGCAGCTAAAAGCGGTGACTTTTACATATTATGTTAATAGTTTTTATATTAATGTATGTATCTAACGTAAAATAGAAAAGTGTATCCACTTAATTTTTAATACAATAAGAAAGATTTTTTTAGAAAATAAATTTACACTATATTTTTCATATTTTGACATTAATTTATTTTTCTCTTGATTGTAAATCAGATTATAGTTTGGACTTATACTATACTGACTATATTATATAGTAAAAAAAAAACAAAAATGTCAGTTAGTTTAGCATTGAAATATCTAAGGATAAATGACGAAAGCGTTCGTTTAAAGTAATAAAAAATGTTATAAATATTTTCAATATAATCATAGTTTGTGTTACAATTGTTTAATACTATTTCCAAATCAATATTATGTATTTGTAATATTGTATTTATTCTTTGCTTGTTATTTTTACGAAATTAATTGCTTAGTAATTAATTAAATTGCTTAATAATATGTATTTAAAAATCATTAAAATGTTGGAAGTAATGTCACTGGTATATCTAATATTGTTCTAAGTCGCAAATACTTTATAATATTAATACTTTCTTCTACTACAACCGAAAATTTATTTTTTAACATAAAATATTTTTAGCCAAATTGTAATTGTTTTGTGGATCTTTAGCGTTAAATAATCTGAATTTTCTTAACGAAATATCAAAACCAACCATTTAGTACACGGTCTCTATTTACACGATTAAAAATGTCTGGAAAAAGGAGGTGGATATCGTGGAAAGACTTACAAAACACAACGTAATGAATTGATTTCTTTTTCTCCATATACGTACTATTTTCATGGAACCAATTTACCGCTTAAATGGAGAGATTTTAAAAATAACTATTGTATTCGTTTTCAATTTAATATGAACAAGATTATTATATTAACAAACATTTTCAAAATTTTGTGTAGCTGTACAAAAGCAAGAAATGCCCCACCCATCAAAATAAATAACTATTTATATGCACATTTTTATATTAAAATGTTGAAAACTCTTATTTTACCGCTGACGATTTTCTGGTGAAATACGAGAAACGAAAAAAAAACCGCACCAATATCGAAGTGAAAAAGTGATCCCTTTGTGCAACTCTATTGGATATTCGCTCAGTACGTGAAATTTTCTGGGTCACGCGTGATTCTCTGATCTCGAATAATATCGTAGTACCCATTCTTTAAATAAATTTGTATACATGAGATAAATACCAAATGCTATTTATATTTAATAGAAATACCGAGTCATAGTGAAGGAAAATGAAGCACTTCTCTTCACAATGATATAATAATATACTATATATTGTGATGTAGAACAATATAAATAGGGTGAAAGCACGTATTTCTGCCTTGTATAGAGATATTCTCAGATATTTCTTGGTAAATACGTCAATGAATTCCTTAGAATCTGTAGATAAAAATGAATCAACTCAACAAAGAAAATATGATTTATTAAAACAGTGGGTGGGTGTACTTATGTACACGCGTTAGAAGTTATTTTTTTGGCACGGTTGAAAAACAACTGCTGAGATTAGTAGTAACATCTAACAAACAAATACAAAACTATAAACTTAAAAAAAACTGTTTTACTGACTAGCATAACATAAATATATATTATCTATTCTAGTGAATATACGCTTAAGATATATTTATATCTAACCTTACCTAACCTAACTTGTTATCTTCGTTGAATGGTTCGCGCTTAAGGAAGTTTAACTTATATATAAATTATATAAGAATATATTTATATACGTAGAACTTCTGTGACTCGAAGAAAATGTCAATTCCTTTCCCTTTAGCCAAAAACCGCTATTGCTTGACGTAAGAACCTTCTATATCTTCGACTGATTACAGTTTCTTTTGGAGGTATTTTCAATACATTTTTACCCTCTGTAACTCAAAGTTTTCGTTTTGTGACTTCTACAACTTGAAAAGATATAACAATAGTGTTAAACATCTATAAGTTGAACCTATACCTATAGAACCTTCTCTAACTCAAACCCTTTTTTTCAGTTGAAACTTCTTTACCTAGAACTCGACTTATGAAGGTTCTGTATTGTGTATACACATCAAAACTTCCCTTATATTTCATTTAAAATTTGGGTATATATTTTTTCAACGACCACGTGTTTTTATATACTAACTAACCCCCAATTTCAGGAGCAGAATGTATCTGACAGACACATTTAACTCATTCTTGAATATCTTACATTGTTTAAGTATGTCTGATTGATTGAATCCAAGTACAGTTTAGCGTAAACTATAGATATCTTCTATTCCTGAAACCAGGACTAATGCAAATACCACAAAATTAAATAAGTGTAGATATATTTATGATTATGGTGGAGGCGCTATGTAATCTTTAAAGTATAATAATTGTAGTAAATCTTGGTTTCTGATTAGTTTTATTCAATATTTCGGCAAATATTGCATTGCAAATAGCAAAAGGAGGGCAAATGAGACACTTGCCTTAATGTATTATATAATCTATTTGTGAATAAAAAGCCCAAAATAAATAATTGAAACACAATTTATTGATATTTATTTATATGGTAAAGCTTCCGCCACCCTTTGTCTGCAGATGCCCTGGTATTAGATATTAATAATCATCTTTAAATTTGCATTGTACCACTAGCATGATAATAATATAATCAATATATTAGCTGTTATATTTATTTTATTTATTTATAAACGTTATTCGTAAAATTACAATCGAAATTCCAAATCAAAATATCTATAAAATATCAACATCGGTCTTAAAACAACCCCCACAAATATGAATATAAATTAATTCACTTCCTGTAACGAACCCTGCTTGTTAGCTGATGAAAAGAATTAAATTACGCGCAGCGGGAGTAGGTGGCGCTGGATCTGTACAGGTGACCCTCAAGTTCCGTTCCGTAAGAATTAATCAACCGTTATAATTTATGGAAGCTTTTGATTATTATATAATTCTATTCCGTCTGATTCGTTTCATCTTCGTTTTTTGTGATATCTCGTGATTTATGCGATGCTATTGTTTACATGCGGGGTGTGCTGGGGTGAATATCTTGTCTTCTGTTGAAATTGACTGTTTTTCCTTTTTTATGAAACGGTTATTAAAGTTTTATATTTATTGTCGGGAGATTTTCATTATGTTGGTAATAAATACTTTAACATTCAAAACACTTATTTAGTTAGAATATTATTTCAGAATTTAAATTCAATTTAAAATATTTTTTCAAATTACTTTTATTATATAAATTTTGGAAAATAAAAGAAATTATATTAGGGGTGATATTTTTAGTCGAAATATTTACCCGAAGCATGTTAGCTCGATTGGATCATTAAATTTATTATATTATACAGGGGTTCTCAACTTTTTTTGACCAGGGGCCACTTTGATTTAATAATTATTAGCAGGGACCACGAGGTTAAAAAATGAACTTTCATTTTTATATTTTTTTTATAGATTTGAAATAAAAAACCTAAAAAAAGGTCACCGATAATTCTAAGTTCATTCAAAGTTTGAAATCTTTTACAGGGACCATATTTTACCCCTTACGGATCACCGGTTGGGAACCACTGTATTATACTAATGAACTAATGTAATGTTAATTATCTGGGTATTTTGAGAGTTCTTATTTAATTTTTATGTTTGTTTCGATTAAACTCAAAATCTAAACCGAGAAATGATTACACTTGATTTTTTCTAATATAGTAAACTAGATGACCCGAGAGACGTTGTCCTGTCTTAACTATGAATATTGAATTCGAATTGGTAATACTTTACTATAAAATTAAAATATAAAATTAAAAATTAATAGGGGTTGATCGTAGAAGGGTGAAAATTAAGAGTAATATGATTTTTTTTATTCTAAGGTCATGACAAAATAAAAATAAAAATCTTGCCAAAAAAAATTAAAGTTTTTAATTAATAAATAAAAAATAGGGGTTGATCGTAGAGGGGTGAAAATTTAGGGTTGTATGTATTTTTGTATGATGTATCATAAAAAAATAAAAACAAAAAATTTTGTCCAAAAAAACAAAAATTTAAGGGTGGACCACCCTTAACATTTAGGGGGATGAAAAATAGATGTTGTCCGATTCTCTACCCTAGCCGATATGCACGCTAAGATTCACGAAAATCGGTCGAGCCGTTTCGGAGTAGTTCAATTACGCACACCGTGACACGAGAATTTTATATATTAGATATAGGTATATAATATACAAATATAAACAAAAATAACTAACAATTAATTTTGAATAGTGAGGTCAGGCACGTATTAAAAAATAACTTACAATTAATTTTATTTTTTTTCCTTTCTTGACTTCCTTTTATTTGTAAATCATCCACGTTTACTTTTTTAAACTTACACTGAATACCTATTTGCATACTGATTTTTAATTATTATATTTTTATGTACTTGTATTGATTTTCACTGTCTATTTATACAATTAATATTTTTAACAAAATATAAGAAAATTAAAAAAAAAATCGAAATAAAAACTAAGTTTTTTATGAGACATACAAATATTTTACAAACTTTATATGTGATTATTAATTATTGATTTTGTAAAATGTGTCTTTTTTGTTCTTTGAATCATTTTGAAGATGCTCATTACATTGTTTAATATAAACGGTTGATACAAAAAAGGACTACAGCAATGTAGATTACACCCAAAAGCTTGGAATAAATATGCATATTTTATTTCATTCAAAATAATCATTTCAAAAATTTTAAATGTTATGTTGTTTAGTATAAATATATAAAAATAATATTCAATTACCGAAAATAAAATAAATAACAAAAAACACAAAAGTATATAGTGTTATAATATATTTAACCTCTTACCAACCGTTATACTAAATGGTGCAAGTGTGTTTTATGTTACACAATAAAATAAATTGTTTTGATGTTTCTTCACGCTTTTTTTTCGTAATTAACCCATTAGCACCCTTTTTCTGATTTACGTACGCTTTATATTTAAAACATAAATATACAAATATATTTGTAATTAAACAACTGTAAGTAAAAGGGTAAAAAATAAATTTAAAACACAAAATAAAATACTGTTTTCAGTTGTAATGTTTAAATGTGTTTTATATGTAATGTAATCTTCATTCTAATCCAATATTATTAATTACTTTTGTAGAATATTATTCAATAATACACTTTAGATTATCTTCTGTGTCAGTGAATCTAAACTTATTGCTAGATACTGTATTCCCTTAAGAGAACAAACTGTTAGAAGGCAAAGTTTAAAATTAGTACCTAATATTCAAATACACGTAAAATTATATACGGGTGAATAAATAAAAACGTTATATGTTTGATCACATGAAACTGATAACGATGCAAACTTTGGGAATGTCTGAAAATGTTTTTAATAGATTACGAAAAATTCGATATAAATCGCTTTGTTGTAACTTCTATTAAGGTGTAAACAAGTTTCATTTGACACTTATAAATTCTATGATTAATTTGCACTTTGATTGTGTACCCTATTTTTTTTTAAATAATACGTAATTCCAAAAAAAGCAAACATGAATCATATTTATGCATTATTAATAACCAAGGGCATTAGTTCTTGACCTAAGGAATATATTTCTCTGAAATATGTATTACACATCTGGGACAAAGTTACTCTAAGTAATTGTAACTTTATTCCAAATAAAAAAACGGCTTTAAAAAGTCATAGAAACTTTAAAATCTCACTATACTTGTTCCTTTATCCATGTATAACATGGATAATATATTAGTTGCACTTATAAAATTCATATTTAGATATACCTAACATATTTATTTGTTTTATATGAGAACTAAGCTTTAAAATCGAATGATGTCAAATAGGGTACTCTAGGTTTTGGCGATAAACAAAAATCTTATTTTAATTGTAATGCGGTATTTATACCGGAAAAAAACCAGAAGCATCGTGTCTTTAATATACTTCGTATTTAAAAATGTATAGGGTTTATTGCTTTTTTGTCATAAAAACACCGCGTTTCTGTTTTGTTTTCTCAGTATAAATACCGCATAAGTTAGAAAATCGTAAAAGGTGCCACATTTTAAATTTTTTTTTTTTTGGTGAATTCACTTAGAAAAAATTTTGAGAACAGCTGAAATAAATTACTATTAAATATATACACATATTTTAGACATTTATATACAGTTTGTGTTTATAATTACTGAAAAAGAAACGATCACTTATAGAATTGATCTATTTCCAGAAAAATGAAATTATTATAAGTATTGATGACTTATAATAAGTTAAAATTAACTTTAAATTATTATTTGTTGAATTTCTTTAAATGCGTGGTCCAATAAATACAAACATCAAATTATTTAAGTAGGTACATAAAAATATAAGATTTGTATTACAAACTAGAATTGTATAAGAAAAAAAAATCAAATCAAAATAATAAAAACTTATAATCATCCCTGCCTCCTAAAAAAGAATAACTGGAGATGTGTAATTTTATCCTAAAACCTTCTTCACCCGACGATTACCCGCGATATGCTAATTCAATATGTGTGTGTGTGTGTGTGTTTGACTGTGTACACGACGGCATGGGCGTCGCAGGCGTGGCACACACACATATACACACGCACACACACGCACAGGGTGCGGCCGGGCGGGCGGCGCGCGCGGAGGGACGGTACCGCGTCACCGATCAATAGGGATTCGGTTCTCGGCGCCGTTTTTGCTGCGCTCTGCCGCACTCGTTTTAACGTGGACGTGTGTGTATATGTTGTTTGGTTGTGATTGATGTATGTCTATACGTTTGTATCAAATATTTTTGTATTTACCTAACGAATTATAGATGTGTGTATATTTTGTCTCGGCGACCAGACCTGTGTTTTAGGTTTTATAGAAATGAGATTTTGGTTTGACATTATAAGTATATTGTTTTATTTTATTTTTAGTACCTATTATAAAAGAAGCATATGTAATTAAAAAGTTTACCGCGTCTGCTTTTTTTTTTGTAGACGGGATTATTGTGATCATAAAAATTTTCATTATCGAGATTTTGAACAAAATTTCCCTTTTTTTCTTTTTTCTATAATGTTAATGTATAGTTTTATAAACATGAAACTTTGCGAATTAATATTTTAATGCATTTTAAAATATTTTATTAATTTTTAACAACAGTTATTAGATATATAAAAAGATTTTTTTAAATAATTTCCTACAGTTTTTAAAATATCGTTTGTGTTTTCGTACATACAAAAAAACTATCATGAAAATAATAATAAAATAAAATTTCAACTTTAAAAATGTACTGAAAATATAGTAATATATTTTATCGATATTTCATTAATTTTTGTTTCATGTTTTCGTTTTTTTGAAGATAAAATTTAATAAAGAATTGAACTATTTACTATTTTATAGATAATATTCTGTTCTTGTATCGACTCTAAACACACGTTTGGTGAACACAGCAGATATTTTCTATTAGTCTAGATTTTATATATAAAAAAATAATATAGTTTTTAAATTTCATCTCACGGTCCAGCTACAATTTATAATGTAGATTTTATCTTTTAAATTACTTTGGAAATTTAGGTAAATCTAAATTCTAAAGTTTACTACCTTTTAAGTACAATTCACTTGTTTTTGGTAGTTTTTTCAACGTATTCTTGAATACAAAAGGAAAGGTTAACGTCAAACATACTTGGGTAGAAATTTATAATTTTTTTCTAACAATCATTAACAATTAAATGCGATGATAAAAATAAGAAAATTCAAATTTTGTACTATCATCAATTATTATATAATCAATAATCTTTATTTCATATACCTAGTTATCGAAAACAATATTTTCTTAATGTAAGAATTAACCCAATTATATTATTGTTTCTCTTAAAAACAATATTGTCGGACGGAAACAATAAATTCTTTTTTTATAACTATATTTAAAAAAACCTGTTTATTCTCTTTATATTTAAAAGAGTTTTAATATCCTCATGATCTTATTGGTTAAAAAAATTCTTCAGTACAATTCGTAGAGAAGAAATTATACATCATCGCGGAAAAAAGTCTTATAATGTTTTAAGAAGTCGTCTCTTTTTTTAGTGTCTCATTTTCTTCGCTTCGACTGGACATCGGATACGGAAGTTATATCACATTTCAAAACATAATATAAAGAACGAAAATGGTCTATTGACAGAAAAATAAACTTAATTGTTTACCGGAAACGGAAGCTACAGACAAATAAACGCTTCAAGTGATTTTACCATTGTCTGAAAATACTAATTATATAATACCTGTTCTTTATTTGAGTTTTATAATTAAAACTACATATTTATTAGATATTTTATAAACTGTCTATAACTAGGATGATAAGAAATATTTTCTTATATTTCTATTTATTTTTTGTGCGGCTTCGCCTTCAAAACTTGATGGTATCTAGCATCAAATAATTATAGTATTTTAGGCTTTCTTACAGTGAAAGTTTGATCAAAATCGGTTTATTAGTTTTTGAGATGACTCGGAACAAAGAGAAAAAAATTCTGAAAAACTATCAAAATATGTCAGACTCAAAAAGCTCAAAATAGTTACATTGTACTTACTAAGCCAGCAGATTTATAAATGTACATGTAGGGATGACAGTAACACAGTTAAAAATTTAGATCAGGTGTTAAAATATCAGCGGGCCCTACAAATTTGAGCTTGTATTTTTTTGATACAAATTCCATAGCTAATATGTTATCAGATCAATGTTTTACGAGAAATATCGATAAGGTATTTCAAAATTTTACTTAATCCTACAGATACTTCAAGCTACGTTAAATAAATTTACAATCCCGTTGATTAAAAAATAAGAAAATGCATCTTTATAGACCCTTAGACAATTTTATTAGGCACATACTTTGTTAAAAATAGAAACTAAAACTTGATATTCGTCAGTGATGCTGCATTTTAGGGAGTATATTTGAATAAACCTTTTTCTATTTATTTTTAATCATAGAACAAGATTATATACTTTTTATTTTGTCTCATAGTTAAAGCATCCGTATTAAGTAAAATTCGTAAGATAGTTTTTTGTACATGGTTGGGCTTAACAAAGTATTTTTATGTTTCAATTAAGAGAAACAATAAATAACATAAAAAATAAAATTTATAAAAAGTCCCTATTCCCCATGCATTTTAGTTTTCTTTTACTAATGGTTGTTTTAAAAAAAATTATATTATTTATTAATAATAAACCGCGTATTAATGTTCATAATTGTATCGCAATGGTTTTTTCTAAGTAATGAATAAACTATTGATAGAAGGTTGTATAGTTCCCCCACGAAAAAAGTCCAGATATATTATAATGTTGTTATAAAAATTTTTTGCTTAGAATAACTTATTCGATTAACTGTTAAAGTTTGACACGCTATAATAGTCCTTAATCACTCCCTCCCTCCAAAAATTATCGATAAATTCTATACAAAAATATGATGTATATGTACCTATTTACTATGTGCATTTTTTTAAAGATTGCATCTTCTGTTACTTTACGGTTAATATGAAAAATAGCTTAAATTTCCGATAAGTATTTAAATAAATTATTTTTTCAATCACTATATCTTATTTTGAATATATTATATTTGTGATATTGATTTTGAGAAACTCTGCTTTACTAAATTTATAAACCATTAATAAGGTACCATATTTTGATAACAGTCTATTATCTTAACCAACTCCATCGTGTTTTTTTTCCTGCGAGCATCAATTTAGTCGGTGCAGTATTTTCAAATTACGGCCCATATAATTGATTAAACAGTAATATTAATGGCTAATTTAGTTAATTGCATACATAAAGACTAATTAAATTATATTTGTAATGAGGTTACAATTCCCATTTTGCATAAATATAATTCATTATTATGAAATGTTGTAATAATTTTTAACTTTCATTTTCTTTATATTCTTTTTAGAACCTGTGTAATTTCAAAAGCTTTCGAGGTGTTCGATAAATTATACCAACGTAAAGTAATCACGTAGATAGATTGTTTTACCTTTATTACTCGTGTATAAAAATAAAATTAGTTCAAATTTAAATTAAATATTATATTTATTGGAAGATATAAACATACTGATCAAAAAACCAAAATAATTAATTAAGCCCGAAAAATAGGCAGAAAATTTATGTTTTAACAAAAATGTTTTATTGGTAAATTAATGAAATAAAATATTTAACTATTTTTGAACAGTGGCGTAGCTAGAGGTTGGCAAAACTGGCCCTCGACGAGTGTACAAAATTCAAAGGGGGTGAAAAAATTTTTTTTTGCCTCTGATTTCGCATTATAAACTGTACTTTCTTACACAGAAAAAAACTGTATTGGATCAAGAAAACCTTGTTTTGTATACAAAATATTGTTTTCGTTATATATAACGAAAACAATATTTTCTTAATATAAGAAACATACACTTAATCCAACTGCGTTATTCCTTCATTATTCAAGAATACTATAGTTGGTTTAAGAGATTATTGCTTATCTTAAGAAAATATTGTTTTGGTTATATACAAAACAAGGTTTACTTGGTTTGATAAATCCTTTCTACCAGTGATACATATTAGGATAAAACGCAACGTCTTTCTGTATGTCTTTTTGTCCGTTAGTTCTCTTTTCATTCGAGAACCACTTATCCGATTTACGTGTTTTTTTTAATTCATAGATATGTTCTTTGACCAGCATTAAGTATATATTTTGTTACCTTATGTAACAAGGAAACCAGCGACGAATTGACAACAATAGTAAATCAAGTCGGAAAAAAGTTTGCCTCCAGCGCGCTCTTTTGCAATACGCTGCTTAGACCGTTAAATATTGAACAATATGCAGTAAAGATCTATATTTTTTCAACTATATTTTTCAAAAATCCTAAACAATAATTCCATAGACCACGCAAGTGAAACCGCGAGCAAAGCTAGTTATTAATTAAGTTAAATTATACAAAACATTATAACAAAATTCACATAAGACTGATACGTGATCGGGACGAGACTTACCTGACAAGGAAAGAAAGAAAAAGTTTAAAATACTTTGTTTACACAACTAGCTAGATAAAGAACAATGTAAGAAGTACATATATGTATATGACCTTAGCATTACTATTTTTTTCACAATCTCTCAATTGGTTTGAATTTGAATCCATCGTTTATATATATTTATTTAATTAAATATTGCATTACATATGATTAAAATGTACCTATATGGCTTATTGTTAGATCCAGGATTAACACATCTTTGTGAAATATTTAATACAAGTATTATTTATTATTTTACAATTATTCTGTGCTTCATTATTACGTATCAAAACATTAACTAAATGTTTAATGAAATGAAAGAATTCAAGTTTTTTTTATTTAAATATATAATTATTCCCTTGAGGCTCCTTAAAATAATAATGTAACTATACAAACCATCATTTAATTTTATTTACTTAAAAAATATTCGCTCTTACAAATGCTTCGATGAATAACTTTATCCAGTGCTAATAGATACTAATTACTCAAAATTATAAGTGTAATGATTGAATTTTTTAATTATCGGTTTTTATGAGTTTTTCTTTGAACGTTATATTGATATAATATGAATAAAAGGTAATCATGTTTTTTTATACTTACGATAAAATTCATATTTGTAATTCACTAGAATAAAAAATATTAATAATTATTAATTATTTCAAACGCCAGTATTTCTATAATATAATTTTGTGTAGGTGTAATTATAAACAATATCAATTAAAAAACAGGAAAGTTTAAATTTAATATTAATTTTCCATCACTTGAAATAGTGATTAATTAGATACTAATATACAATGAAACTTCTAGAACCGACTCCTTCTCCTATATTTGATGAACTTATTCATGTTCTTTTTTAAATGCAATAAAAATAAACAACTGTTTTTACTGACCATATATAAATTACATTAACTATCCATTGACAGCAGTACTAAATAAGGTAAAACAAAGTAGTAAATATTCATTCTATGTTATTTAACATTACTTTTCGAGAAGAAAGCATCAATTTAACGAAGACGGGTGTTGTGCATTTAATTTTCCCATAATATGACAACTGCTGATGTCCAGGGAGGGACTGACCCTTGAACTTCATGTGTTATCAATGCTTTGAAGGCCGATGTTGACCAAGTCATATGAAAGCGTTCTTGTTCCTCATTACTTTTTAGTACTTAAAATACTTCAAGTGCATTTAAAAATAGTAAAAATTACCTACTTGATATATGTACTTAATGTAATATAAACTATAACGTGAAAAGTACTTCATAGTTAAAAATATCTTGAAGTACTTAAAACTTCAAGTACTTTTTCATAATACTTGATTTAATAAGTGAATTACTCAAATACTTTTCTTGAATACTTGGTACTTGTACTTCAAGTACTGAATACTTGTGACAGTTTTGATATAACTATTGGCATAGGTGGGCATTAACTCGTTAATCCGTTAATCGTTAATTAACGAAGTTAACAAAATGGTTAACGGATTAACTTTTAAGTTAACTCAAAAAAATGTTAACGCTTTTGTTAACTTCCGTTAACTTAGTCCGTTACAATGGTTGTTTGATATGAAAAATACATAACAAAAGTTGTCAAAAAAGCAAAAAAAAGGTTTTCAAACATTTTGGATGGTTAACTTTTTAACGATTAACTTTAACTTTCGTTAAATTTTCGAATTTTCGATTAACTGTAACTTCCGTTACTTTTTCGGAATTTTAACGCTTTAACGGTTAACAAAGTTAACTTTTTTATTAACGGATTAACGATTAACGAAGTTAACTTTTCGATTAACTGTGCCCAGTGCCCACCTATGATTATTGTTATATTTTTTTAAATGTTTATTTTTATTAATAAAATATTTATATATGAATACATTTTCAATCGTTGAATCAATTGTCGGGATCGATATATAAATAGTCCGTGCCTGGCTGATGACGTCCTCCGACAATCAAATACAAATAAACAAACAATGCATATGTGAAGTCGCGTATACTATGTGTGTGTTTAAAAAATCAATTCGACTCAATATAAATCGGTTAGTACATTCTATAGAATTCTAATATAATGTTGACATTCGCTTCTAAATAATTATTATGTTTTCTCAAGACAGTCCCTTTCTCGAAGACTGGGAGAATAAGAAGAACTGAAACAAAAAGAAAAACGGTCCCATATTATATAAAATAAAAAGGTCACATAAAAAAGTAGATTGGACTGTAAAAGGTTATCCGAAGGCATCGATTCAATGATGTCTTTCAGAATAGAAAACTCGTAGAACAAACATCGGCGGCCAGATTCGTTTTAGCAATAAAAACAATGCGGTTCTGGACAGTGCAAATAATACCAAAGAAAACAAACCCGGCGAACTATCGCAACGGGTACGCGGGGGTGAACGGGGTGTGGTAACGTCGCGGATCGCGCATGTACAAAAACATTGACCACGTGCGGTGAAAGATCCAACGTGGGTTGTTGAGAAAAACTTCTGACTGTGATTAGTAGATAGTCAATGCTGATTTGGGGTCGGAATTACAGAAAAAACGATGGATTGAAACATTGCATGCATGTACGGGGATTACAGATGCTATGAGTAAAAAAAACTGTTAAATTAGATCAGGCATTAGAACACCGGCCCGAGGAGAACATCTAGTTCGCCTGAGTAATTAATCTGGTTAGTAACGATACTTTCATCATCATGAATTTTTCATAGAAAATAAATAAAAAACTAAGAATATTTTTTTACATCTTACACTTATTTGACATATAAATGTATAAACATAATTGATTTCTTTCAAAAAAATTCACACCGTTGTTTTTTTTCATCTCAAAAATTCACTGGTTTGTTAAAATTTTTGTAAATTGGTGCAGTTTTTACGAAAAGGTGAAAATTTGTAAAAGATTAACATAAGTAACACTAAAAACATAACTCCATGGAGCCTCAGATAAATTTTAATTTGGGTTTGCACATTGAATTCAAACATTTATCCTTCGGGAGGAATTTTTTGGGTGAAAATTTTTTTCTACAATTTTCACCGAGTTATAGAAGTTTTTAAAATTAAATACAAATTAAATGAGTAATTTTTTTCACGTTGACTCGCGTATTTATTTTTTTATTCACGTTCGTGACACAATTTAATATATTAACCCTCGGAGTACACACCTATTTTGTCAACCTACTAGTACACTCTGGGTCAATTTGACCCTGCTTACTTTTTGATCGCCTATAATTCCGCAACTACGAAACCTTTTGACTTACCAAAATTCAAAGGTATACTTTGACTCATGGTAAATGAATTTATAAGTGTTACAAATACCTTTGAAGTATTCAACATACTTTAAAAAAATCGCGGAAAATGTAAAATACCTGAGCGCTATTCACGATCAAAGTCGGTGTATGGGTCAAATTGACCCACAAGAGGCTCCGAGGGTTAAGATTATTAAGTTATAAAATTAATTTTAGAATGTACATATTTGAGTTGATATGTATGTATATAAAAAGTAAAAATTGTACTTATTTTCCACAGGCAAATACTCTTTTCGCCCATATTATAGCGCGCCACTGACTTAAAGATATCCCAAAACACTATTTTACATTATTGGTATTTACAGTTATACTATTAACAATTTAAATCTTACAACTTTAAAAATGATTCTTCTGTTATTTTATTTTATTAATATATTTCCAACAATAATAAATAAACAGTAATTACATTTTATTCTACATTTTTATTTGTAACCATAACCCTATAAAAATATTCTGTAACTGACAATCAGTATATTTCATGATATATTTTCCGTTCGAGAATAGCGTGGTAAAAATAACGCTAAATGTTGATTTGCCGATCGAGTTCTGGCCTCGATTACCCGTCACCCGTCTACTATTTGGTTGTGTACAGTGTTGCCAATCAAAGCTTTTAACAATCCACTAACGTCTGTTCGCAATGTTTACCTTCGTTTATATCGAATGTCACACTAGACAGTATATGAAGTATATTAAATTTTTCTTTAATCAATACGTTCGACGATTCTTTGTGATCTCAGTGCAGTATATAGTTCTAAAATAATAGAATGTTGATAATGTAAGAGGAAGGGGGCGGGGCAAGGTGGGTGGGTTAACATTTAAAAGACGACGTACGCTAAAATTTTAATTGGAAAAAACAAAACAAAATTATAAATAATTGCATACACAATTTAACTTGAGAAAAAATTTTAATTTGATATAAAAATTTCTTAGTCTAAATTATCATTCTGAAACATGTCCTTTCTCTGTGGAATATGGGGAAATGTTTGGAGAAAGGTTGATACATATGTATTTATGCAATAAATACAGACCGTGAAAGCCTTAAAATGACAGACAGTGTATTCCATAAGTGTTCTCTTTTTCCGATTTTAGTACTGAAGACTCAAAATTGAAAGTAAGACAAACATATTTATATTTTTATAATAAATTATAGCATTTATCAAATATTTTTAAAGTAAACTTAGTTAGTTTTGTTGGGTTCTGAAACACTCAAATGCCAATAAACTTTGATTAAATTAAAATACGTAGAACGAAAACCACAGAAACGGAAAATTAATTTTAAACCTAAAACTTTTCGATTGGCGGGTGTTTTCTGCAAACCTTTTTATATTTTAGCATAGCTGAGCACTCCGTGTGCTTTTTCTTTGTCAGTTTTTCTTATTTTCATTACTTAATTGATAACATAACATGTGTTTTTTGCTGAAACACATTTCGTTTTCACTGTGAGTAATATTGAATGACGAAACGATATATTTACATAAATATTGAAACCAGTGTAGGTATTTAAGTATAATAGTGTTACCAATATGGATATTTGTTTCACTAAATTACCTATACACTATTTACTTTAGTGGTCTAGTAAATTGTCGTTGTACGAATAATTCGATAAAGGTATTTGAAAACTGCATCCAGTAGTATGTACAATAATGTACATAGTTTTCGATAAAAAGCAATTGGAGACTACTGATTTATATAATTAAGCTTACAATCACACGTATAAAAGATAGTACTAATTACCTGGTGGTTGTTTAAACCTAATAGTTTCAAAAAATACAAAAATTAATAAACATATTTTTTTAAAGCTGTTAATTGTATCGATGATTTCTGCATATAGGTATTTATTGTTGACTAACTATGATACAAATATTTAAAAATATAGAGAATAAACGCAAAATAGTTCTTAATAATTTTAAACCTCACATGTGTTAAGTTAAAGTGCCTTTTAACCGATTTATGAAAAATAATATTAATGTTTTTGGCTTTACTCTATCTTTTGTTGTTGTTTTTTTTAATTATCAATTTTCAATAGCTATATAACTTTCTGGTTAAAATGTTGTACCATAACAAAAAACAATAAAATAATTATTAATCTATAAGTTCTTAAAGAGTTTATAATCAAATTTACTTACTTTTAAATTCGCAATAAAGAAGCTTTGTAAATAAATGTACAAAACAAATTAACATAAATTCAACGACATATAAAGGAGCACTTAACATTAATAAAAATTATTGTAAAATTACAAATTCAAACAGAAATGTAAATGGCCAACAATGACTCGAGTGTGTTTTGTTTACATGCATGCGTACCCGCTCTCTCATCGGTACGGAGAGCCGCCGCCGTCGCTTGGGCGCGGCTCCGTGTGCGACAAGGACAAACAGAAGCACGTAATTGTGACAGATAACAGCGAGAGAAGATTAAGGAACTTGTGTGTGTGTTTTCAGGACCAGCTTAAAAAAATTTCAAATAGAATATATGCATATTAATGTAGGCAATTTCCATTTTAAAATTACTTATCAATATATGTTAAGTATAAACAAAGGGTAGTGAGGATGTTTTTGAAAGGAAATTTTAAAAGATTGTGCGTCACAGGAACAGGTGGTTAGATGACGTAGAAGCAGATTTACAGTAAATGGGAGTGAGACGTTGGAAAGAATATTTTGTTAAGATCCTTAAGGAGGTCATTGCTCTCTTCAAGGGCTGCACCGGTAAACTTTGTGATTTTCGCAAATTTTTTCTTCAAAATGTGACGCTATCTATATTCTTCTAAAGTTCATTTATTAAAAAATACTTATTGAAAATGCTGCTTAGAATTTACTACGATCAACTTAAAGAACTCTGAGATATATAATTATTATTATGTAGTCCAAAAAAACATTACCAGATCCGTAAAAAGCTGCAACGGGACTTTCTTATACGTAATACTAAAAATAAAGAATGTGTAGACGTATATTTACTGACAAAATGAATGATTCGGGTTTACTTTTGTTATACTTTACAATTTTTACTGTAAATAGTTTTTTTTCTAACTCACACCGTTTCAAAAATAATTTTTTAAATATTCAAAATTAACAGAGTAAACATCCATTTCCGGTTATATGATCGTTTTAAACAATATAAGGTTTTCTTCGCAGACGAAAATTAATCTTAAATATAAAATTTCACCCTTCTGTATTTTAACATCATGACAAAAATAGTCAAAATTGATTTAGGAATGGCCAAAATGGATATTTCCATCAAATTCTCGAACTTGAAAAACTTATACTACAAATATGTACCTTTGTATTTCATACATAGGGTCGTATAAGAAAGTAAACAAAAGAAACTTACTATTTGTAACCGGTTAGTTATGTAATAACAAATTATACCTTAACCGGCATCAGAGGAATACCTACTACTAAATACCAGCGGTGTACAGTGCAGATTACCTTTGGGTGTGCAGTATAAGAGCAGACACGTCTGACCGCAATTGCAAGCAACGTGAACCACACAAAACTGTAGATAGTGTATAGGTATATCTATTGTACTTCACACCCGAAATGAACTTCTAATATACGCCACTGCAATATAGGTCATTGATCTTTGATAGATTTCCACCTTCTATACATTATCGAGATCATTTCCACCATTTTATTGGAAAAATCCAAGATATTTCAAATGAAACTGTAACCTAATGTATTTTATATTGTTCATTGAACTTTTAGAAATGAATTTCGAATATACCAAATTCAAGTAACGAAATTAATTATGAATTTAATGTATTGTCTATACTTATACTTAAGATAGCTAACGTTATTGAAAGTATTCATTAATTTTACAATAGGTACTCGAAGTTATAACTATCCCATTGTTAAAAACTTAAATACATATATTTGTTTAAATTGTCAAGTATAAATGTCATATTATAATATTTTGAATGTTTTAAAGTTTCAGGATGTTATAGATATTATATGCTGTAATCAGTTATAATGCTGAAAATGAATTACAGATATCTTTGTAAATTAATAAAGAATGATGCTCAAATCTTCCTTAAATTCTCTCTGTCGCATCACTTTGAAAAGTTCTCTCATGTCTCGAAATTATGCAGTTCTCATAATTAATTTGTTTATTTAATATTTCTTAAACTATTCTCCTAATGATCTTAAAATTTTGCAAGATTTTTTTAAATATGAATGTCTTGTTCTTTTCAAAGTTTCATCAAAATATCTGTTGTTGAAGTTATACTTCTTTAGGCACGTTGAGGGTAAAAATTTAGTAATGTAACGGAAATAAAATTTTTGTAATGTAACGGAAATGAAAAGCTATGTAACGACGTTACGCGGTGGAACTAGGTAGGCATGGGTATCAACGAAACTGTAGAAATTGTGTCTTTTATTTAAATAACACAACTGTAAAGGATATTGCCTATATAAAAAAACTATTTTTTTAAACTCGATTTAATACTGGTGCTGCCATCTAGCACTAAATGAAATTTAACCATCTGATCTGATTGGTTGATTATTACATCATAATATTCAAATTTCATGATTTATAAATTTTATGGACTTTGAAATAATATACAATTCAATTTTAATTTGATAAAATAGTATATATAGTATATAAGTGGCAAAAATAAATAATTTTGGGTTTCTGTCAAACCAATCTGTCATATAATTGAAAGGAAAAAATGGATAATTGCCGTTATATTATGTATGTTATATTAAAATTTGTATTGATAAGTATCAACCTTTGTATATTATTAGAATTTGGCCCCGAAATTTTCTTATTTTAAACCGACTTCTAAAAAAAAGGAGGTTATCAATTCAATCAATATATTTTGTTATGTATGTTCGAGCATAACTTCGACAAATATGCGCCTATTCGGTTGATTTGTTTGTTTGAAAGAGTATACCTACTCCCGAGGTGGTCTCATATAAATTTTATCAGAATCTGACCATGGACTTCAAAAAAGGAGAGAGTTTTCCATTTTTTTATATATCTTTTTATGTATTTTCGGGTATAACTACGACAAATATGCACATATTCGGTTGATTTTTCTTTGTTTGAAAGAGTATACTATCGAGCTGATACCATATAAATTTCATTATAATCAAATATATGGTTTCAAAGATACGCCACTCAAAAAAAAAAAAATCGTAATAGAGTTGATCGAAAATAGACAAATTTCGCGGGTCGAATCCTTATAATCCGCAAAGATTGATACTCTTCAATATAGATTTTAATATAACACACATAACTTTGTGTTTTAACCCCGTAATTTACTCATTGGGTAATATCGGACATTTGAAAACAAAAAATAAAAATTTGCTATGAAAAAATTTAGTAAAAATAAAAAATTAATATTTTTCAAGACCTTATATTACCTTTAACTTTTACTGAAAATATCATCCAATTATATCAAACCATTAAGTAGAAAAAAAAAAGGTTTTCGATTTTCAAATTATAATTAATTACAGCTAAAATAATTATTAAAATGAATTAAAACTTGGTCAAGTACTTCTTCATACATAGGTTTATAGATAAGAAAAAAAATTAACGAAATCGGAACTTGGGAACATTACTTTCGGCTGTCCTTTTTTAAAAGTAATATACCCAAAGTTGCTAACGGCGCTCACTAGGTGGCGACGTGTCGTTGTTGACAGATGGTTTCCTAGCGTATATGCATTGCATTATTTTATTCATTTAATCAAGTTAAAATTGAGATTATTCGTAGTCGTTTTTCAATCTCGCCAAAGAAGTGTAAAATAAGTACACACACTAAATTTTTTTTTATTCGTGTCAACCTCCATAAATATATGCATTGAAAACGGTTACTTTTAAAAAGTTGTATCGTACAACTCATTAGTTATGTACAAATGCGATAAAGCAATAATACTTCAAAATTTAAAAATATATGTACTAATGTTATGATTCTTACGAAATCATTAATGTATACCTAACGCCGGTCCTGTGTATGTATGTATGTGTGTGTGTGCCAATAGCCGATCTCATGCAGATGATAATACTGGCTAGAGTCAACATTGAGATGGGATGAGTGAAGATATCGAAGGATATTAAACCAGGAGACATTTTTCAGCGCTGCATTAATTTTTAAACATTTTTTATCGACTGGTATTTGAACATCGTTCAATTTATAGCGATATATCTATGTTAACAGGATTCTTTCTACCTCCCTCAGTTGTGCTAAAATAGAAGTTTTATCATGTAAACATTGATAGCGGTGCGTTTGTAAAGAAGGGATCTTTGTACAGTTTTGATTTTGATTTTATCCATTTATTTTACAGAAAATATTTATGACATTTTAGCGAGTTTCATTAAACAGAATTATAAAACGTTTAATCAAATTAAAATTTGGATCGAGTTAAAGTTTATCAGATATTAAGATTGGGATAACGTTTTTAAGGATAACGAATTAGTTCAATTAAAATAACGTTGTGAGATAAGAAGCAGTTAAAAATTACATCAATAGAATAACCAGTAAAATTACTTTATAGTTTATTTTAATATCTATGGCTTTAACTTGATTGAAAACAGAACGATTTTTTTACTTATTAGATACTGAAAACTGTGATTTTTTGGTCACTTAAACTAATCTACCAAGTTTTGTTAGTATTCTTTATTTAGTAAGCAACGAATGGAACCATGATCCAATAAAACAAAGTCTACTATCGATATTTTGACAGCTGCCATTTAGATACATATATAATAGATCGATAATTAAATCAAAGAAAAGAAATTTAAAAAAAAAATATGTAAACAATATTGGTCGTTTATTTATTTATGTATATTCAGTTTTTTTCACAAATTCCGTATTTAAAAATTTTCGTGGTGATGACATCACAGTATAGAACAAATGAACTGTCAAGCAGACGAATGAAACTATCTTAAAGTTTTATGCATGTATATTTTATTACCCATATCGATAATATTATTTTAAAATAAATAATACATAAATATAGTTATGTTTTTTGTTTCGAGTCAATGAAGATGCTATATTCTGATGTATAAATATTCATTATAGATCTTCACTTTTTATCGAATTTTGTAATTTCATACTACATTAGTAGTTTATATTCTTTTTTTATCACTTTAGCCGATTTGACTATCACATAACTCAACTTATATTTTTCTTCACGTCGAAATAAGGCGATCTATTTTATTCTATAAAAAGATTAAGTTCATATCAGTATATAAATAAAGAGGGAAAATAAATAACATGTTTCGTGTTACAAATAAATCATGAGTACATTATTATAAACAACATGCACCACCACAACTCTGGTGGCTTTTATTTCAGATGATGAACTACTAAAGTATATAAAAACCGCAAAAAATTGGATCGAAATCCTGCTTTAATTGCTTTCAAAAACTTTGCCGGTCTGGTCGAGTCTCTCTATTAGAGGTCGGGAGCTGCTTCAGTGATCGTATCAAACCCATTCTCTAGCGCAGTGCTTCCCAACATGTTTGTTGTCGTGGTGTATGTCTTTGTTTACACAATATTACTATTTGTTACGGTATTTTGTATATTAACTGGTTTAGATAGATACCTATGTGTTAGTAACACACTTTTAAATATTTATTTGTAATGACACCGTATGGTCATTCCATGTAAAATCATCAAGATGCAGAAGTTGTACCATTTTTAATTTTGATAAAAGTTTAGTCAGTTGTTATTATACGTATTAGAAGCCAGAAACTCTGATTAGAAATTTTTGAATGATCATAGGTTGTAAGTGGAGACCGTTTTACCCTCGTAATGCGGTGTTTACACCGAAAAAACAAAACAGAAACATCGTGTCTTTAAAATACTTCGTATTTAAAAATGTATATTGCTTTGTTGTGTTTCTGTTTTGTTTTCTCGGTGTAAACACCGCATAAGATATGTAGATTTCGTCTATTTTCAACATTTTTTTCAACTCTCTATAACATGCGTTCTAATAAAGTAATTATAACGGACTTGATGTTATTTTAAAGTCTAAAGGGTCGAATTTCAAATAATCCATTGAATTTAAATGAAATTTTGAGTTTAAATCAATTTTGTTAATAAAGTTGTCATTTTCTCAATTTTTCAAAATTTATTGTGGCTGTCAGGTTTAAATGAGAAAGCTGTAATTATGTATAAGTTATGTTATCTTATAGTACCCAGTACCTACAAAAACGGCTTTGTGGATGCACATCTTCGATTAAATAAATTAAATTAAATATCACAAAAACCACGAAAACACCAAAATCAGCTGTTTTCGAAGCAAAAAAAAGTTATGTGGGAGACGAGATAAAATTTTGATTTTTTTTACAATTACTCTAAATAGGTAGTTATCTTTAAAGGACATTTTGATTCAGTTTGTTATTTTGATTTTTCTAACCGCTAGAATTTTTTTTAAATCCAAAAAATCCAAAACACCAAAATCAACTATTTTTGAAGTAAACAAAAACGAGGGGGATAAGATTAAAATGTTAATTTATTTCTTCGGATGCTATAAATAGTAAGCTTGGAAGGCCCATACGTTTTTTTATTTTTCTAGCCATCAGAAATTAAAAAAAAAACGCCGAAAAATGCGACTATATAAATTGCACATCCGTATCGATATTGTGTCTAAAATTTATTTTAAACTTCTGAAACATTCTAGATCAGGGGTCGAAAATATTTTTACCTACAAGGGCGCCAACAGCAAAAATAAAAAAGCAAAGGAAACATATACATAAATCTATGCCATAGGCGGCGAAACTTATTGATATAAACACGAGATTTGTTAATAATTATTAAATATGAGTAAACAAACGCTGAAAAATATTTATTATATAAATAATTTCATGCTGAAATAGTTCTAAATAGTTACGTAAGATTAAACGGGGGAGGGGGTCAAAGGTTATTGTATAAATAAAGTTATATGGAGAAAGAGATACACATTACGTGGTTTATGGTAAATTACCTTATCAATCTTTTACAACAAAACAAAAACAACAAATATCAATCTTCAATTAGATATATACCTACTAGAAAGTATAGGATCTTAGTTAATCAATTAAAATTATAAAATAAAATATCACTCTGAGATTCATACAATCACAATTACTTATAACATTAACAAAAACAATATTCAGTAGAATTTACTAGAAACATACATACTAATAGCTGAAATAATTAAATTTGAGTAAATCTGCATACAAACTTTTGTTAATATATTTGCAAAATAAGTCGCGAAAGTGAAAATGAGTCCAAACCTATGCAGAAGTCTCGCTTTCGCATATGCAAAACCGAATATTTGTAACAATCTTGATCATAAGAGCAAACAGTTGACATTCATACCCAACTATGTACTTACGTATATTCTATTTGTATGAATGCACTTCAAGCCCTTAAAGCGTAAGCGACAAAAAAAACAATTGCAATGTATTTATTGAAGAATAAAAGCAATTATTGGCGGTTTATGTCGTCAACAATACATTTAAAAAAAGTTAAATTACTGACTAGGACATTAAAGTAAAAAAAAGATAAAAATGTCTTCGTTGTAACTTTTTTAACAATTTTCATTATTATTTAAGTATAGGTACGCTTATTTATTATTATATATTATTTAAAAAAGATATAAATGAACTCCTTTATTATTATTTCTTTAATACCTATGCAGTATTTTTTAATATATTCTATTTTTAATTTTCATGAAATATCATTTTAATGGAAAAAGGAAATTACGTATAAAAAATATAATCTATGACACATTAGATATTTATATATTTACATACAAATAAAGCTGACAGGAAATGTATCAAAAGCAATATAAAATAGTTCCGTTAACCACACGTCACTAGCAAGAACGTTGTGAAACCTGATCAGTTTCCCATATCCACAATTGATTATTAATAATATTAAATTTTACCGTCAATAAAATTATATGAATACCTATGCGTTCATTGAGTATATTATTAAAAACATCCTTTTGAAATTATAAACGGTGGCTATTTACTTTCATCGATTTTCTTATTTCATACCAGAATGCTTGATTATGAACGTATTTTAATTTTTTATCTTGGGTGTAAGTCGGTTGGTTTTAAAGGGTTATGAATAATTAGTAAAAATTTTAACTATTTTTAATCATTTAGTAAAATATATAAGATATATTCTATTTCAAAATTTATTTGTTTTATAAATAAGAGTTAATGAAAAAAATCAGATTCGAACTAATCTCACTATCGTCATAAGAACGAGACAAGATCGGTTGGCTTCGATTAACACGAGACGAAATTATCAGTTGTAAAATTCAAGACCGAGATAAGACGAAACTTACTTAACTTTCGTCTCGTTTCGTATGTAGCCCTAATCGATATGGGCATCTTGAAGATATCAACTGCAATGGGTGTAAAACGTTGGTTGAAATAACGACCAATATAATGCACTTTATACCCAGAAACCAAGATTTACTTTAGACTATAATAAGAAAGTGGCTATTTGCACTTAGAGTATGTGGACGCAATTGGCTATTTGCATATACATTATACATACTGTATATGTACCAAATTTGGTTAGGTTGTTAAACTAGGGTAGGTTAGTATACGTTAGGTTAGTCGTATGTCCAAATAGCCAATTGCATGCACATACTGTATGTGCAAGTAGCCTCATCCTAATTATAATTATTAATTCGTATAGGTATAGTTTCATTTTCCATCTTATAACTTAACAATATAAAACAGTTAATAAAGATTACATTAAACAAAAATATTTTCAGTTAGTAAGTATCTAAAAAAAAGTAGGACTAACACTTATCATCGTTTAAAAAAGGCCTATTTACTAACCGTGCTTTTATGCATACATAATCAATCTATTTTTGAGCATAAGGCGTTACATTTGTTAAGAAGTATTTTTGATTATATGGATTAAGCTATTCTAGGTTCTGAATTGATCAAATCGCATACAATAACTCTTTCATTTGACCGTTCCAAGTTGCACTGGTTACGAACCGCTGTATTCCGCCGGTTTTGCGCCCTCGTGCCCTACCCCGAGATTCAGTTTGAGAACACGACTCCCCCTTCCCCCCACCCGCTCCGCGCCCGATTGCGCTGAGGATGCCACGCCCGAACGTGTTTGAAGAATCGCAAAGAACACCTAAAAGAACTTGTTTCGGAATTAATGTATTTTTATGTTTGGTTATGAATCGGACCCCGTTCAGTTGTTGATGGTTTATGTTTCTTTGGGAATTATTGAATAGATGAGTTTTATTGTAAGAGGGCTGTTGTATACTTGAATATATACAGGATGTCAAGTCGTAAATTTTAATTGTTTTAGATAAACAAATTTGAATAAAACTGTGCCGTATTCAATTACATTTTCTTTGTTGTTTTTTGAGATTATTGAATTTTTATAGAATGAACTTATTAAACAATGTCTGTTTTTAATTAAAGTTTTTTAATATGAATGATTAATTATTATTAAAATCACAGTTGGTAAAAGAAGGAATAGTAATAACTCTCCTATTCATTAAGAATGACACGTATTCTCACTACATTAAAACAAATTAAATTAAATATACAGAAACTGGCCAAGACTATAAAACAAACTACAAATTAATGAACTGGGAATCATTGCCCTGTAAAACAGACCACCGCGAATTGCAAATCTTATTCAACTACCGACCCCATCCCGTGCAAGTCTTACCCCTTAACTCAAGATAGATTGCCTAACGTTAGTCGCATGGAGGAAAAAAAGTTCCTACATATATCAAGCGATAACAACAGTGCAACGACATATTTCCATGAGCGCATCGCAGGAATAGGTGAAATGCGGCAGGAAATAAACTTGAGAGAATGTCTAGGGGTGGGAGGGTTACAGATATGATCAGCGGCGTTACTGATGGTAATACAAAACATATGCTTTCAATGTATATGACGTGTTTTGTTGTTTTGTGACGCCTTTTATAACTATTGAATAAGTTCGCGATAATATGAATGACACTTTATATAAATATCAAGTGATACAAGGATTTGTTATAGTTATAAGGGTTGTATTATAGTAGAATAGAGAAACTAGGACAGAAACCTTTTGTATGTTCATATACAAACATATACGCAAGTTTGAAATATTATGTGGCTTCAATGTAATGTTGTAGTCGTCATCAATGCGGCCAACATTTCGTCATACAATAGAGTTATCTTTAAAAAAAACTTGGCAATTGATTACTTATGTACAAGAATGTAGGTTAAATCTAGAAGTCAATAATTATTTTCGTATAGTTAGTGAAGATGTATTTTTAAAAATATATTTTCTTTTGTTCATTTTCTTCAACTGTTTTTTCTTACACAAAATATTTGCATGTATCTGAAATATTATTGATTTTCTTATTTACCGTAGTTATGTGATATTAAAATAATTTATAATTTGTGTTTATTATTTGTAGAAGTTGGCGAATCTTTTATTCCGAATGAAATTCAAATAGAACTAATTCACTAACTTTTCAATCAATACCATTTTTCTCCAACACTCCAAAAATCCAAAAGACATAAAACGAGATTAATTTCTTACACGTAGTTTGATACCCGCGCCACTGAGGGTGCGCCTAACCTGAATAACTAATTCTCTAAACTGTGTCCGTATGAATGGCGAAAGGAGGACCATTTGTTTCTTCTCTGCTCGTCTCGAAGCGCGCGATGTATAGCCCGCAATAACCCGGATAGCTTTTCGGCTCTGTAATAAACATGGACGATCTGTTCCTGTCTCCCATCTGGATATGTGGATACATCCCTCATCCCCCCACACACCCCCCTACCCAATGTAGCACAGCAGATACTCGCACGTATACAGCCAAAGAAGAACGCATCGAGATTCTACGAGACCGAGGCAATTAAATTAGTGTAGTAGTTCTTAATGTTTCCAAATCTATTGACTGCACACCGTTGTATATCAATACTATTTTACTGGCTTGATAGCTTTGGGCTATAGTCGATTTATTATCTTCAATAAGGCGGTGTCGTCTTTGTTGTACATTGAGATAATTCCATGGAAGTTTTTTATTCTGGTTTTGTTAACGAGTGTCAGAAGCAGGGAACTGAACCTGAATTTATTTATGGTTCTGGTTCAGTTTATAGTTCAGGTTCAATTACGTGCTACTATTTGGGTTCAGAGTAAAGGAAGGATTTTTTATGTATAATATTTAAAAAAAAAATTGGATATAAATAATAATCAAATTCATTTCAAATTATATCTATATTTAGTTTTTGTATTCAATAATGTAAAATATTATTAATAATGAATGTTAATTATTGGAATCATTACGCAATATTATTTATTGGTTTTTACTCACTACTCACACATTTCTTTACAAAATATTTATTGAATCTTTCAAAAATAAATACTTACTGATAACTAATAAAAAGGTTTGATTCAGATGCGGGTTCATTTGTCAATTCGGGTTCTGGTTAAAGAAAAATATAGATTTTTAGGTTCGGGTTTAGATTTTTCTTCTAAAACAATAAATCTACTAAACATTTACTTTTTAATTTTCGTAAGTACGCTACTGAATATATTTTAAAACGCACATATTTATTTTCCTCTTCATTCTGTACAAAATACGAAAATAAACGCAAATAAAATAAAAACTCCACGAATGAAAATAGTCACTTTCATTTTCATTTATAAAAAATTCGTTAAATTTTAATGAATGCTTTAAAATATAATATAATTATACCATCTGAATTTGTTCAATATTTCATGGAAAAATTAGATCTGCATTTTCAACGCTAGTTAAAATTTCCAACGAATAATATAAACGTAATAAAATGTTTTATTCGTTCTCATAAAAAAATCATATTTATAAAAATAGTAGTACAAGGAAAATAAAGGAACATTCATACTACATCTTTACATATTCATTTTTAAATTATCTTTGGACTTTTATACTAATTTTACAAACTACTTTTTTTTATTCTTATTTTTTTTTCTTTTTCAGTTCTTAGGAAATACATTTCAGGATTTTGAGAAAATAAAAAAAACTTAACTTATTCCCAAAATTTTCCTTTCACCCTAACATAAAAATAATTAAATATTTTACCAAAAAATCGGTTTTATAATATCAAAATACATGAAAATATTATGTTGTGGTCTACTAAAAAATATTTTGCTCTGATATGTATTGTGATACCTAAAAGTACAAGTGGTTCCATCTGTCGATGCGTTTGAATAATAAATAATAACAAATGACAACCTATTTGAAATATGTTTCTACTTGTTTATATTCTCTGGGGTACACACAAATTTGTCGAAGGGTGCCATGGTAGCGGCAGTCACAGAGTTTAGGAACCCATTCACATGTGTATTTTGTGTATATTGTATACACATTTGCAACCCTTTACGAAGGGTCAAGAACTCAAACCATGACATTCGAAGCCTCGTGCTCATAGGAACTTTTTATCACGACCTAAAAAGGTATAACATATCAATTTGAAAAAAAAAACAACATCGAAATCCATTTTCCAAGAAGTCTACTGTAATATATAAGGTGGGTGGACCATAGAAGGCCACTTTAAGGAATACACAGTTATTATTCTTTTTTTACTGGATAAATGAAACAAACAAAATATTAAGTAACACTTTATTTTATTATGTAACTTATAAAACATTTTTTAATACAGAGTTAATGATCATTTATTAATTCTATGTTTTATTAAACTCTTCCAAATGGCCTTGCAAGGAACACGGCTCCTTACATAAAGTTTTAACTTAAAACTAACGTTGTGACAATCAAAATATCAGCTTAATATCTAACTACATAAAAAGGTATTTCATTAAAAAAATTAAAGAAGGTAATTGTTTATTTACTTGAAAAGTTACGTTTTACTGTGAGCGCGTATTATAATTTTAATCTCGACGACCGAAGTCACTAAAAGGATGGGACGGCACAGACAAAATAGCGGCCTGAGTGACTCGCCGCCGCGACTGTGTTCTTGAGTTCGATGGATGTTAGTGTGAGTAGAAGGAATTTGTCATCGTATGGCAATAACTACGACTTTTTAATAATTGGCCTTACAAGGAACATGGCATTCCATGGTCCACCCACCTTATGTATAAATTTTGTTCTCATACTGAAACATCTACCTTTAAGTTAATTAAAACTAAAATAAATAAATCACTCATATAGTTCGTATAAGTAAGAAATCAATTAACAAAAAAACTTTAACAATAAAACTATAAAGTTGTAACAAGTTGACTTAACGGTATTAATTTTCAATTCGATGTCACAGAAACTCAATTAAAGTACGACCACTCAGAGGTAATTCAATGAAAGACATATGAGAGATATTAAATACATACTACATTCAAGCAGTTTGGTATACTATAGTCTGTTGGGACATACATCAACGATTAACTTCACTTAGAATTCTAGAATACATCATGAATCATCAATATCCATATATATTATAAAGCTCAACGTCTCTCTGTCTGCTTGTATGTTTGTCTGCCTGTCTGTCTGTCTGACTGATGGCTGTCCGTTAGTGTCCTTATCACTCGAGAACCACTTATCCGATTTACATGTGTTTTTTTTTAAATTGATAGCATATGCTCTGGCTAGGGTTTTGGATATATTTTGTTAGGTTAGGTAACATTAGAAATAAGCAGTGATGATAATAGTATCTACATCAAGTCGGAAGAAAATTTACCACCAGCGCGCTCTTTTGCAATACGCTGCCTAAACCGTTAAATATTGAACAATATAATGTAGTAAATAATTGTGTAGAATCAAAAGATCTAAAACTAACTCCGCAACACCGTATATCTAACTTTTATATTCAAGCCACCATGACTGTTTTTATGTTACAAAGAATTTGTTTAGGTTCTGTTTATTATGTGGACTTATGACCTGCAAAACAATATCGAAATAAATAATTTCGTCGTCATGTACTTAATGTAGATAAACTTTGCCCATCGCAGTATTCAATTTGGTTCTATAAGTTAGGAAATAACTTAAATAAAGTTAATATTGCAACATATTATTAAATAACGCGCGATTATAAAATAAGACAAGATTCGGGGTGTGGGGGAGGAAGGTGCGATTTGCGTGCGCTCAGTTTTCGGTCATTGTTCGTCAATTTTTTTTTCAATAATTAGCTTTTAAGTTTTAACAGAAAAATTAAACAAAAATAATTTTTTGAGAAGTCATATCAGTTTATTTAATTTAAGTATGTACCTATACTGTACAAAAATATGTATTTTTTAATGCAGTAAAATAGTAAAAATTAAATTAGTGCTGTGTATTGCCAGATTATATAAAAATATAATAATTTTAACAATGACTTAACTAGTAGAAAATTTATTTGAATTTTATGAGAATTGATTCATAGTCTCTTGATTTATCAGTAGATAAGTCATTATGCAACTCATAAAATTAATTTGTGTAACAACTATTTGTAATTATAGTTAGGAATAATAAAATTATTTATTGAACGTTATGTAAAATTGTTCTTGTCTGTTTGTCTGCATCCAGTAATTAATTAGAAATAGAATAGAATGTAAGAAGTATTCGTTTTTAATCTTATTAGTTTGAAAGGAAAGAAGATCAGTAAGGAAATGTTTTATTTTCATTATTTCCGTAAGTTTTGTTTTTATTTTAGATTATAATTAGTAATTTTAACTAATTTACTGATCTAACAAATTACTGTAATGATAGTGTAAAATTGGCTTTGCGGTAAATTATTTATTTACCATTTATTTATTGTTATATAATTGATTGACTGCATTATGTTCTTTATTTTTTTATGACACGTTTGAATATATTGTTAAAAAAGTATGTTTCCTTTGCATTGGTGTCGTATTAACGTTATATGAAATTATAATATGTAAATAAAAAAAATTCAAGTGCGAGATGAGCCTCGAGTACTAGTGTCCCGTACCGCGCGTATATATTTCCGTTTTCTTCGATTATGTTGATTTAATTTAATTTTAAAATATCAAAAATTATTTTTAACGAATCGTTTACTACCTTTATAAACTAATACCTATTTTTTTCCAACCCCAAAAATTTCGAATCGCCCTGTTTCAAATGCGAACCTAACAAACTTGGCGTCACCACTAATATCATAAGATAGCCCTATTTCTGAAATTAAATAATTTATTAAGATCTTATTGGCTTCGGGGAATACGCCACATCGATTTTGTTTCTCTCTCGACCAACGTTTTGTAAAATATTGCATCTTCAGGACTCTAGTGAAAGTAAAAATCAAAATTTCTAACATCAAAAATAAGACAATTTTAATAATAGTTAATAAATTTTGATTTATAAACTCTGTCATTAAACAGAATTCTTTTACACACTATTCGTTAAAATAGAATTTTAACTTATATAAAATATATTTTTTCTTAGTAACTGCATTTTTGAAAGATATTGAATTCTCAGAAACTTCGTAAATGTCGATTTAAAGTTTCCTAAATTGAATGGTCACAAATTTCATGTCAATGACGTTAATTCCATTCACATTTACTTGCATGACATGGTGGGTTTGCTGCCCACACGCACTCACATTTTTTATTTATTATATTTGTCAAAATGTTGAATGTCACACCAATCAAAATGTTTTTATTTATTACACATATTTTATTAAATAACAATTTTAGAGAATTTAATTTTGTTTTATTAATTGATTTCATATCTAACCACTACAAACTGCAGCGATTTTGGTAGGGGAACTTGGGGAATGGTGGGAGACGTTTTTTGTATGGCCCATAACTTGTTTAAAAATTTATATTTTTTCAAATTTTGAAGATGTATGTCATAGTACGTGTTGTAATCTTACTTTTAGCTGCCACAGTTTGTTGAAATTTTGAACAACTGCAAAACTTTACTATGTTTTTCGAAAACGTTAAATTTCGACATTCTAAAAAAAGTTGGGGAATAGTGGGACAGGAGCCAAAAATAAAACATACGAATGTAAAATGTTTATTGGAAAGTCCAGAATGACAAAAATTGTAATTATGATAAAGAAGGAATAAAACAAACCGTGGGGTGTGACCTTTGAGGTCCAAAGAACCGACTCTCCAGCATGGTAAAACTATTAATACTTAAATACTGATTATATCCACCGTAGGCATTAGGGTTGTTTCTTTTGCATGAAAAATGAGTAATATGCATAAAAATTCGTTATTTATTTGAGAAACATCAAAAAATACGTGTCTTACTATTCCTCAAAATAAGTGTCCCACAATACCCCAAACGCTATGTTTACAATTCGAAATAAACTATAATTGACACAGTGTATCCATGCCAAATTCCTTTTGAAAGTCGAAATGTCGAGGGCAAACGGTAATTATGCCCATATAAAACTTTTTTTTTCCTGCCAAAATGTTGAAAAAAAAGGCAAATATGAACAGTAAATAAAACTTTTGAACAATCAATTAAACACTTTTTGATGCAGAAACTCTCACGATACATGTAGATGTGACTATTACTGATGAAAACTAAGCATATAAAGAGACGAAACTATACCAGCTGTTTTAGTCTTTTAAACTTATACAAAGACTAGCTTGGCCCGCGCGGCTTCGCTCGCGTAGACTACGGAATCATTGTTTAGGATTTAAAATATATATAGTTGATTATTTAAAACAATTTAAACAATTGACAATCAAAAGAATACCGGTCTGTCCCCTCTGCCCAGAGCGGCGCTACACAGTCGTAGTTTGCGCGAATTGTTACGAATAATGTTATTGTATATACTTATTTCACGTTATTTCCTAAACCAAAAGACCAAATTGAATTCTGTTAAAGGCAAATTATATCTACATTAAGAACTTATGACAATGAAATCATTTATTTCGATAAGGATTGAAGTTTTGCAGGTCAAAAGTCCATGTAAACAGAACCCAAATATTTTATGTTTTCTTTGTAACATAAAAGCAGTCATTGTGGCTTAAATATAAAATTTAGACATATGGTGTCGCGGACTTTATTGTAGCACTTTTAATTCTACACAATTCTTTAATACATTATTTTGTTCTATTTTCAACGGTTTAGGCAGCGTATTGCAAAACAGCGCGCCGTCGGCAATTTTTTTTCCGACTTGATTTACTATTATCGTCACTGCTTAGTTGTTATGTTACCTAACGTAACAAAATATAGCCTATAACCTGGCCAGAGAATGTATCTATGAATTAAAAAAAAATCACGTAAATCGGATAAGTGGCTCTCGAGTGATAAGCACACAAACGGACAGACAGACAGACAGAGAGACGTTCAGCTTTATATATATTAAGGATGGCGAAATTGACGTGTCCCGCTATTCCCCAATGTCCCACCATTCCCCAAGTTCCCCTACTTTTTTTAGTGAATCGTTTTACAATATAATTTTAGAGATATACATACAAGCTAACATTTGATTTACATTAATAATAATAATTTATCTTAATTGTAAAATTTAACCTATGGAAAGGATATGGACATTTATCGCTGGGTTTAAGTTTGATGTATGTAGGAATATTTTGAAAATATATGTACGATTGTTGTGCATAAATATAGCGAAATCATTTCATTTAACCCAAATATGCTACCACACTTTTGTTTCACTTGACGTTTCAACTAACACCCTGTTCAGAAGTGAAGACGTGAAGAACACTTCACTTCTGAAGAAGACATGCTGAACAACCGCGAAAGTTTACATTAAAAAATGTACCATCAAATTAAAAACGACAATTAAAATAAAATAAGGACGAGCGAAATATTTGTGAACGGTTTGAAATGCGCGCCATTTTTGATGGGTTTATTCCAGAAGTAGTAAAATCATGGAGTCCTATACTACTGAACAACATATGGTTAGTAGAGAAAAAAAATCACCATTTCAATTGATTGGGCTTCAGTAAAAAAATACCATTCTTAAGCAATGGTGATCGTGATATAATTTTCTGTAACCGTGATCATGCAGGCGTGATTAAAAATGTTTTATTCGTGAATGTGCGTGATCGTGATAAAAAATTACTCACGCGCCTAGTACAAATAGCGTAGGCATAATCGCGTGCGTTCGTGGAGGTTTTGATTTCGTTTTTTTCGGCGATGACGGCAAAGCCCGTCGCAGCCGCTGTCGTTTTTGCAGAAGAAGAAGAAGGACTCGCCGCTACCGACGCCGCAGCCATCGGGCGCGCGTCTCGGCGTCGCCATGGCAACGGCGAGCGCGATCGACCGGAGGACAGGCGTGGAACGAGTCGCGAACGAACACCGGACCCGAAGATATACAATTAATTATGATCCACGATCTTCTTTTTAGTGTCGTGTTGAATTAATGTTAAATATGCCGACATGGCGTATTTTGTACGTATTTTTATATGAAATAATAGTTTTAAAATATTTATGGTGCTTTAAATTTAAAATGTTATTTTATAAACAGATGAATATTAATAATATAATATAAACGAAAAAATGTATGAATAGGAACTCACGGTAACTTTATTTTTAATATATCAAATTAGATCTCACAATCTACAGTCACTATGTGGCTGAACGAGAACCTAATAAAATACAATAAATAGGTAACTTCTGAACCGGAAAAAGGGGGAGCCCGAAACCCTGAGAAGCCAAAACTTCAAGTCAAGACCTTTTGAATGTTACTTAAACTGTCTAATTTAGGACACGTGGTCAATGCAATATAGCAGTTATAAAATTGTTCTTATTATTCTCTTAAAATAAATAATTTATTATTGACATGTTAATCATTTCTTTCTTCTTACATTTGAAATCATTATAGTTAAAAAAATTACAATAAACTTTAAAATCTATGAGTAATATTTTAGATTAAACAATTTTTATATCAAATTAATGTGAAACATCAATAAGATTAAGAAAAACCTTATTTAATTTAACTTACGTCGTCATTTAAACAAATTTGTCCGGAATTATTTTTACCACTTTTAGGGCTAAGCTTTGAGAAATCGTGATACACGTGTTTTTTTAATAGAAGTTTATCTTTCATAATATATGTATAAAAAGTTATGCTGATAAACGTATTAAAATAAAATAAGTTTAAAAAACTTTTCCTCCCCTTAGAGGTTGAATTTTGGAAAACCCCTTGGTGGTTAGGTATTTACATCATAATATCTAAAATTTTACGTTTAGTTTTAAAGATTTCGACTATAGGCGTTGATAAATCAGTCATTCAGCAATTCTCTTTTTAAATAACAACCTGCTAATAATATTCGTTTTCAAACTATTTAAGTTTACCTAACAATCAGTAAGATCAAGGTAAACTTGCTATCGTGCCTTTGTTCAATTGCCTCGTTATATATAAACACAAACAAATTTATTATTACACCTCTGGCATGCACATTAACATTACAGTTGTAGAGATAACAAGTTTAGATTCCGATATTGGCGGCGTCATCGATACCAGGGACTCAAAAACCTCGACGGTTTGATATGGTAATGTCAGGATGAGCGACGGAAATGAACTCATCGCGTTGATTTCCGGTCTGTATCAGTTAAAGAGGAGGAGTTGCCCACAGGCGCGTCCCACAGGATACAGCCGTACCTGTCGAACGGGAAACAGGACATCCCGATTGTCAATTAATAATCAAAAATTTTGTTAATGCGTTTTTGTATTAGTTGGTTTCGAAGCGTTATCTCTCTAGTCATATAATGGGGAAATTAATGTAGGGGAAATTTTGAAAATACTTTATTTATTATTACTGTTTTAATCATATATTATTGTTATATAAAACGATTATTAGTTTTATAATAACCTGACTTTTTTATATTTCAATTCTATACTGCACGTATTATAGGTGTTATCTAATACATATTTACAAAAGATCCAGTATCCCAGTAGATAAGTATAGGTGATCATAAAAAGTATATATACAGTGATGCCTCGCACAACGAACGCCTCGCATAACGAACGCTGCGCACAACGAACTTTCTGTTCGTTCATTACGCGACTCACTCAACGAACTGCATCGTATTTAATTTTACCGCCCAAACGCTCCTAAGTATCACAAAGTCGCCCGAACTTCCAAAATCGCACGCAGTCGATGCTCAAACTTGCACGAACATGCATCAACGCGCGTCAGTCGTTCTTTTCTGCGCTTAACTCACACACGTGTTTGTTTTAATAAATGTAATTTTGTGTGCGAGGATTTGACCCTGCAAACCTCGGTAGACTCTCCTAAATGTGAGTCTGACTAAAAAATAAAAAACGTGTGTACAATCTTTTTTATGTTACAGAACGAATTAAAAATTTTAACATGTATTGTTATGGGAAAACGCGTTTCACTTAACGAACTTGCTCCTGAAACGAATTATGTTCGTTATGCGAGGCATCACTGTATCTTAAAATAATATTAGTACAATATTTAACCTAGTTTTCATCAACCCAAAATCATCGACTAGTAGATCGCGATCGACGGTAACACGGCTGCTACACAGAAAAAAAACTGTATTGGACCAAGAAAACCTTGTTTTGTATATAACGAAAACAATATTTTCTTAATATAAGAAACATACTCTTAATCCAACTACCTTATTCCTTCGTTCAAGAATATTATAGTTAGTTTAAGAGATTATTGCTTATCTTAAGAAAATATTGTTTTCGTTATATACAAAACAAGGTTCACTTGGTTTGAGAAATCCTTTCTACCAGTGTATATGTTGTTCAAATTATGTATATCTTTATATAATAAAGAATTGTGTAGAGTAAAAAGATGATATTTTTTCAACAAAATTTTTCAAAAATCCTAAACAATATTTCCGTAGTCTGCGCGAGCGAACCCGCGGGTACAACTAGTAATAAAATATACATGTATCACTTACGGCGAGAGAGTCACGTGTTTGTTCGGTGTTAAACGAGTCAGTTACGATTGTATTTGTCATTTACGTGTTTGTTAATATTGTTTATTATTAATTAAGAGAATTACATTGATTTTGTATATACTTTGTGTATGTGTTTTGTTGACAATAAATGTGTTATGCATTCAAAAACTCTATAATAATCTATTCCCTTACACATGAAAATAATGCAGTTGTATGCAACGTGTTCATAGAAATAAGTACAAACTGTTTTTTTAAATATCTTATATTATGCTAAAAATAAATTTAACAAGTTTAACTTATATTGTTCAAAAAAAACGACAAACAATAATAACTGTAAACACAATTCCGCTGGAGATTTTATTGAAGTGTGTTTCTATCTAAATACAAACATATCTATAAATAATGTATGTTACGGGTGTGAATATTTTCTAAAATGTGAACGAATTCTGAAGATTGTTGATCAGTTGTGTCACGATTTAAACAGTGGCGTCTTGTGAGAAGTGAGAAATACTCCTACCGTTCATATTATATAAATAAAATGTTATGTAAAAGTTATTGAACTCTTTTAACAGCAACATCGTGTACTTTTTAACAAAAGTACAACAAACTCTATGCATTTTTAAATACGAAGTATTTTAAAACACGGTGTTGCTGATTTAGGATTGAAAAAATTATGTTTTGAAAATTTATATAGATATGTATGTATTTATTTCTTCATAACATAATTACCTAAATGCATTATATTATTGCCTACTATATAATATATGCATTAATTATATTATTGATTAAACCAATTAGCTATGTGTTAAAATTACGCACTGATTTTAAATAATTTAATATTTATATACATGTATTTACACAATGTAAATATATGGATATTTTGTACATATGTATTAAGTAGTACAATACATGATTGACATCTGAAAAAGAAATAGAAATATCAAATTTTTAATAGAAATATCTAAGATTTTAAGCGCCGTTATTGCGAAACGCCGTTAAGTCGTTATAACGAAGTGCTACTGTATAATATTTTACGTGGATTTAAAAGAAATAAAAAGTAAAATAGATTCTATATCTTTTAAATATGACGTCATATATAAAATCAAATTGCGGTTATATTAATAATATTATATTAATAATTATTCATTATTTTTTTCCAAGAAACGCTTTAAAACTCATGCTGCATTATTTTTTACTTATTAACATTTAATTTAATTTTTTAATAAATAAAGTATTTATTTAATATCATTATGTTTTGAAAAGAACAATTTTTTACTACCTTTCCCCCAAAAAACAAGCGTCATGTCTGTCACACCACTGGATATGTCGCGAATATTTTGCTATAAGTATTCTTATTTTCTCGGATACTTATGATTCTCGATGCTGAGTGCATAGTTCCTATCAGTTTGCAGTTTTTGGTATTATGATCTTTTCAGGAAATTGGAATCCAAACGGCCATCGTATACTACATAAAGAAAATAAATGAATGCTCTTTGATACAAATTTGATTTTTTTTTCGTTTGATTTTGTAATGTTATTTGAAAACATGTATAGTATTCTTTTTCATGGACTAAATTTACCATGTTCTTTGTATTTTTAAGAAAAATGATTTATATTAAAAGTATTTTCTAAAGAATACAGGTGCAGGGTAAATCATTTCTTCCAACAAAAATATATATTATTATTTATTATTATTATTGAACCTCGAGCCTCAAAATGTCCAAATATTGTTCTGGAAATACGTGATCAGACAATTCTAAAAAGATTTCGATAACCCTGTTCAAGGGCCCCAAGCATTCACAAACATATAATATCTCTGAATAGACCCCATCCAGAAGTAACATTTATTTTCTTTTATAACTCGTTGGTATCATCTAGCTAAATATTATTACTCTAAAATTCCAACTATAACTTTTTGATATATTAAAAATTCACTATATATCTATATTTTTCATTTATATTGCGAAACGTTGGTTAAATTAACGATGAAGTAGATGCCATATATACCGTAAAACTATAATAATTGAATTTATAAATAACTTGTATATGCGCGCCATTGTTTGACGACCTCCGTGTATCTGTTTTTGATTCGTTGACGATACAAATATGATTTGTATTGAATCCTTGTTACGTGTACTGCTTGCTCTCCTGTTTGTTCCTTATGTTGACTCAAGCAATAAAAGTGACACTGGAAATTTACTTCCAACATATTTCTCACGTTTTTGTTCTTGATTGGGAATTGCAGCATGTTAAAATAAAACGCTTCCCTTTAACTTTGATAAAATACTTACTTTTTGTTTTCTCTACCTCGTTATTTCTATTTACTACATTTATTTACTGTTTGTACCAGAGGTGGAATTTCGTTGAAAATGTTACATTATTCGATAACGTATAACGTTATACATAGGTTTCAATTTTTAAGTTATATAACGTTACTTAAACGTACTTTATTTTATTTTAAAAATTATATAACATAACTTCATTGGTCAAGTTTAAATAGTGCTTCACCCTTATCCTGTTTATATGACCATCGTGTTCGTTTTATCCTGAGATGATCGGCCCATTAGCAACATCCTCTATTCATCTTGTGTTTTTGTGAACCTTCACACATAAATGCAAAATACATAACATAAAAAAAACACCAGTTCTGATCGATTTTATGTGTATTGTAATAAAATTTGCCAAGTGCGAGTCGAGCCTCACGTACTAATGTCCCATACCGTATCGTTTTCCAATTTGTTCGATTATCGCAACAAAAACTTTACAAACAAATTTTTTAAGTATTTTCGAAGTTCATAACCACTTTAGGTTTAAATAACAAATCATGTGAATTGTACAAATATTGTTTTCTATTTTTGTATTCAAATAAAAAAACTAAAACAGATATATTTTTTAAATATTAAACGTATGAAAGTGTTTTATTTAGTAATACCTAATTATTAATTATTTTTTTTTGTTTCAGGTGAAGCCAAGGGCCTGACGAGTAGTTTCGTTCTCTGCACGCCCTCGCTCCCGACACTGGCGATATGGTAAGTCTTTATTATCAACTATAACCTTATAAATATTGTTTCTCTTTGATAAGTAATAATTATTTATGATATCTAAATTATGGTAGTTAATAAATATGTCAAAATTGATAAATAGTTTCCAAAATTTGATGAACAATGCATTATTAATTTATCTGGAAAATACTTATTTTTTATTTAAAAAAATTACTCTTCCAATTATGAAATACGAAGACTTTTTGCTTTAAGAATTATAGAGATGATATATTATGTTTATATTATAATGTACTATTCTAGTGCTAATAAAATATTTTTATTTTTAATTATTTTGCGTGAATAGTACCTAATAAAAGCAAAAAAATATAATTTATTTAATTAATACATTTCAGTATGTTAATATTGTGTAAAAACAATACATTTAATTCAAAAATTTACAAATTTATACCAATTTCACGAGAAGAAACACTACTTATTATCTACTGAAATCTGAATTCAGAGGTATCACCGTAATAAAAAAAAAAGATCGTAGCGGCACAACGATAATACTTTAGTCATTAAATATAAAAAGTTAGAAGAACTAAAGATTATTCTTTTTATTTTTGATAAAATATACCTTAAAAATTCCTGACTGTTCCAATGATTTATAATAATTACCTACCACAGATATAATATCTATAAAAAAAATTACGTTTTTATGACGATTATAATTTTTTGAATGCCTTGCGTCTTTTCGGTCATTAGTCAAGAATTTCACTTCCAAGTGATGATCAATCAACCGATAATACATTTCGAAATGACCAGATTTAGCTACGTAACCATATACAGCAAATATAGTTTGTAGATATTAGTCGGAAGTCCGCACACCTTTCCTGTTATATCTCAATTTCCAGCTCCCGTCTATAATTCAATAATTGTAACCATGTTTACCGCACGTCATTAACGTCGTAGCGCGAGAAAGACAGATGTATGACACGCGCGCACAACCCGTACCACCCTCTCTCTCTCACACTACATTTAATTAGCCGAGGGGATGTAATGAAAGCAGTTGTAATTTCGGCTAATGTTTTTGTTGTAGTTTTTATGTACCGTTATGGCCGACCGAGCTCGTCATTCGGCCAACTTTATCATTATGCTTAATTCTTCAAACGCATTGATGAATTTTGTAAAGATGTTGGTGCGGAATAAGATGGACTCGTTTTTAGATTGGCAGTTCAACAAATAATAATTAACAATTACTGTTAATGTAGTTCACTCTAGAATTCATTACGTAACAATATATTTTTTATATTACTGGTACTTTTGTCAGTATCTAATGATCTAAACAGATATGTTCTCCTACTTGCGTTACATTTGTCTTTAAGACTCTACTGATTAACCATCTGGATATTGCTTCTATAATACCAGCAATCTAGATATACTTTGTTGGTGGAAACAAATACGAAATTAGTAAATAAGACGTCGCCCACAATATATACAAAAACCGGATATAACTAGTTATTTACTAAAACATGTTGTCGTAGACTAGCTAGTTGAACTAGGCGTATGAATTTAATTTTTTCCGAACATTTTTGTCACTGTCCAACCCTCAAGAAGAGATTATACTAAAAATATTTCAGTGAAAATTTTACCAAAATCGATCTAGTGATTTTTGACACTATCGTCGAGGTGTTAAATCAATATGAATTTGGTCGGAATTTAAGAGAATTATGGTAATAAATATATAATAATGTAAATTCTATGCATTTTCTGAAGTACAATTATCACTACTACTTATAGATCGCTGATTTCTATTTAACGCGCATGCATCAAGGCCATCCATTACATCTGTCAGTGGTGTATCATTTATATTTAACACCCCGCAAACAGCGTTAGCTTAATTAGCTTTTGTTCGAGAGCAAATTATTTATAATACCGGACATTATTGTTAGAAATTAGTTATAATTACATATAATTTAACTCAAACTGTATATTCAGTAAGTATGTATAATGTGTGTTTTAATTTTAATAACTGAATATATTTTATTTATTTACATACATTTAATATGTTTTTTTATTTTATTGAGAAATTTGAAAGAAAGATATAGTTATTTAAAAAAAAAATGTCGTGTATTTTAAAAAAGTTATATATAAAAATGTGTATTGCAAGTTAATTTTATTACTTGATTAACAGCATCCAATATACATGCATTCATTTTAAGCCAGCTTCTCTGGTACACAATCCAGCAGCTCTTTGACGGTACCACCATCTCTGGCGTGATCTCAATTTACTTATAATTGGATATTTAGTTTTGGATACGTTTCACTGTACACTCTCTAATACCCTATTCCGAATACCAGATTAACTATTATAATATGCAAATGATTTTACGTCTTATGCATTTCATTATCGTTTCTACCTCCCTACTACGCGCTCTCTCTACGTATCTCTGTCTCTTTCATCCCTCTGTAGAGTTCAGTGTTCTTCAATATTTTCTTGACGCAGGCAAGTAATAACTGCTGTAAATTTTTCTTAAATCCAGATATATTTTACCCATGTTAAATTTAATTAAATTTTAAAAATTTCAAACACTACACAGCTTTCTTTTCTTAATAAAAAAAGCTTTCGTGGGTGCCATGGGGCTTTTCAGTGTACGTTTATTGAATTATATAAAACAAATATTTGTAGCTAAAGGATAATAATAAAAAAATTAATGGGTTATAAATTATGAAAAAAAATAATCATCTTTTATCCTATGAACCATTTAAAATATAACTTTTTTATTATTTCCTTAAAAAATATTTTTTGGGCGAAATTAAATACACATAGACTTCATTCAAAAATGTAGAACAATAAACTAAAACTAAATAGGTATAGAGAGTGTTTAAAAAGTCTTCGTATTTTAAAGACGTAAAATAAGGTTTATAATAGTGGTTTCCAGTTAACTCACGTTAAAGAAGTCTACTTATTTTAAAACTTACCAAAGTAAAACTCACTCATTTGTCCAATAGAATTAGATTTTTTATTGATACGTAATTAAAATTTCAAATGTTGTTGCAAATTTACGATGACACTAACCAAACATAAATATTGAAATCACACTTGTAATCTTTACAAATTGTTTGAGAGTCCCTGTTTTATCTAGTACTTATTTGAAGTGTTTGCTGTGTCTTTTGTTCCTCGCTACGTATTCGGATTATAACGAATGATAAAATATATGCAAATGCATTATTTAGTTTTTATTACAGAAGGTCAACAACACTTCAGAATAATTAGGTTTTTATGTTATTTAATGGTTAACACATTTTTTATAATTAGTTATTATTTAAACTAGAATAAAAGTGATAATAAATAAGTTTTGAAAATAGTATTGATACTGTACTGATTAGAGATGTAACGAATGTATGATTTTAAACATTCGCGAATGCGAATGCGATTGCGAATATTAGCTGTCGATATTTGCGAATGCGAATGCGAATATTGACTGTTCGATATTCGCGAATGCGAATGCGAATATTGACTTTTTGAAAAAAAAAGCTAAAAAAAAAACGGTCTTCTGATTAAAATAGATATTTTTATTTGTTAATAGGTATTAGAGATGTAACGAATGTATGATTTTAAACATTCGCGAATGCGAATGCGAATATTAACGGCCGACATTCGCGAATGCGAATGCGAATGCGAATATTGACTTTTTTTTTTAATTAATGTATTTTTTTTTTAATTAATGTTGTAGTATTCATATTTTACATATTCAGCTAGCTAGGATAATTACTTTTATGGAAAAAAATTAATTATTATTAATTATTGTTTGTTGAGTTCAAAATATTCCTAATTAATAAAATAAAATAAATAACATTAAATTGTTGGTGTGTTTAAGTTCTTTGAAAATTTGTTTAAGAAAGACAGAATCTTTGTTTTTGGCTTTTTAAAATAGAATATTATAAAAAATGTCGATCGAGTTTAATACTTTCAGAAGAGTTCTGAAAATGTTCACTGCAATATGTGACGAAACATTGACCGATAACACGACCAAACCAATGCGGCTTACACCCAGAAGCCAAGATCCATGTCGAGTTTAATAAAAATTGAATTGTTAATTAATGTTAAGTTTTGAAAATTCCAATCATTAAATAAAAACAAATTACAAAACACTATAGATACCACATTATTTATTTATTGGTACTGAAATTTATATTCATTAAGGGGTTACATACAGTCAGAAGGCCAAAAAAAAGTGTTTTTTCAAGAATTTTTTAAGAGAAGACTTTTATAATTTATCAATGTAAAAATTTGTACATACTATATTACGGCAACTTTTAATTGTATTTTAACATTTTTTATTTGTAAATATAATAATTTCGAATGCTGTTACAGCTGTTCTCCAGGAGGTCCTCTCAAAATAGGCGCCTTGCAGTGACCACGATATTTCTGGACTGCATCTTTTAAAATAAAAAAACCCAAACGAATTTCTTTAAAGTAATGTATAATCTTGTATTTAATCGAAGGAATAACCAAAATATTTTTTTTTGACAAAATGGCGGCTTCTCAAAAAAAAATATCGATTTTCGACAAAAATTTGACTTTAAATTGTTTATAAAAAAATAAATATTTATCGGTGAGATAAAATCTTCGATTAATTACTAAAAAATATTCTTAAGAAACTTGTGTTAAAATTTGAGATTGATCGGTTCAACCGTTTCCGAGGAATAGTGGTCACCGACTTTATAAACACAGATTTGAGAAAAACGCGCTGCCGCTCCGACCTCCTACATTCAAACACTCTGAGACGTCTTTACAAATATGCGTGTAACTTCGAAAATAAGCGCCGGATTGACTTGAAATTTTCTGTGTGTGTATTTAAATATATGTAAATTACGAAAATGAAATAAAAAAATCGATTTTTTGAAAATTCTAACTGTATATAACCCCTTAATTCCGGCCTCTTACTTTCAAACGCTCTGAGACGTCTTTACAAATATGCGTGTAACTTCCAATATAATCGCCGGATTGACTTGAAATTTTCTGCGTGTGTACTTAAATAAATGTACCTACATTACGAAAATGAAATAAAAAAAATTAATTTTTTTGAAAATTCTAACTGTATGTAACCCCTTATGAAACTGTCAGCTAGTGTCTATTAAATACAAAAAAGTACTATTCTAGAAGAAATTAACGATATAGTGAACCATACATGACTTCCATGTCCCATAGGTGGGGGGAGGGTGAATATTTCCAAAACCCTTAATTCGATTAGCCCCAAAATCAATAGGTTTGGAGTACTCACTAAGACAAACATCCATTTATTTCAGAACATGGAAGTAAAAATAAATATTGTCTCTTCCTAAGTTCTTAAAAATAATTATTGAATATAAGTAAAAGATAAAAAAAAATTTTTTTATTATTACAAAAAAAAGGAATATTCGCAAAAATATTCGCACTTTTTTTGCGAATGCGAATGCGAATGTTTAAAAATGTGCGAATATTCGCGAATGCGAATGCGAATGCGAATATTCGTTACATCGCTAATAGGTATACATCATATTATATTCGCAAAAATATTCGCAACTTTACCTGCGAATGCGAATACGAATGTTTAAAAATGTGCTAATGCGAATGTTTAAAAATGTGCGAATATTCGCGAATGCGAATATTCGTTACATCACTAGTACTGATATTAAAAAAAACTTACACCACATTTTTGCCGAATTTAAACCAAAAAAATACAAAACAGCAACACAGGGTTTTAAAACACTCGTATTTGAAAATATAATAGGGTTTGTTGCACTTTTGTAATAAAGACACAATCTTGCTATTTTTTTCGATCTAAACATGGGTATTAGAAAACGTTTCTGTTCAGGTAAAATGGGCCACTTATGGATTCAGCAGTGTCTATCTGTCGATCTAGAAAGCTAGAGGAGGGCAAATGGAATACCAAATGAAAGCTGACAATTAAAACAAATATAAATATATATAACGTCTGTTAATATCAAAATCTTCGTTTAACAAATAATCAAAAAATCATAAAAAAATTTGTCTCATTCCCATATCTTCAAATGTAATAGTGAGAAAAATCTTAAAAATGGGAAAATATACTATATTAAAAAAATCCAAACTGTATTAAAATTTTATAGAATGTTTGGAGCCATCTATGATTTAATAGACGAACTATAAATTATAACGAATGATTGTTAACTTTACTAAAATTAAATTAAATTAATACAATCAAATAAACTGAAACTTTAGTTTAAGAAACTGAAAAGCTTTACAGTACATGACGATAATACGTGAGTCTCAATTCGCACTTGGCAATCTTTTATTTGTCTCAAATTTTTAGATTAGGAAAAACTAAATATTACCTAAATAATGTTTCACTAATTTTGCAATATAAACAATATGGTCTATAATATATATTAAAATAATTAGGTACGTAGATCGTATTTCATCCTCTAATATTTATTCTTTTAATTATTCTATGAAGGTATTGGTTCCTCTTTAGTTAGATTAACGAGAATGAAACGTCCTTAACCAATAATACACCGGCTTAATATAAACCCCTGCAATATGCAAATTACGTTGGATCGAATCCTCCACTTCATTGTAATTCGTTTTATACCGATCGCAATTGAAATCGTTTGAAATATTTTTAATTTGACTTTATGGTATGTTATCTAAAGTCATCAGTGCACCGTGAAATTCTATTGTTACTTTCAAATTCAATGTTTTGTTGTACCCCTCCATATTAATTCTCAATCTCGAGTTAATTTTATTTTAATATTATCTGTACACTTTACAAAATTTAGTTAATTATACTATCGATAATATACATATAAAGAAAGAAATCCTGACTCATCAACGCCCAGTGAAAATTTAGGGGTGTTTTCCTTTTATTACGTAAGCACCAATTAAATTTTAAATATTCGAAAACTAAGATGGAGTGGGGGAATTTTTTATTTATATATAACTGTTGAATTTCAGAGAACATATTCTATTAAAGATTTTATAAATTATATAATTGTTCAAGAAAAGTTCAAATAACGCGGGCGAAGCTGCATAATATATTCTATATTCATATGTATCTCATAGTTACATTGTTTGCTTACATATAAAACATAATATTTCATTATCTGTCTGTTCGTTAGTGCGCTTATCACTCGAGAACCACATCCGATTTATGTTTTTTAATTTATTTATAGATAAGTTACTTATCCAGATTTAAGTTTATATTTAGTAACGTTAGGAATAAGTATAGTGACGATAATCGATAATTTAAAGACGGAAAAAAGTTTACTGCAATACGCTGCCTAAACCATTAAATATTGAACAATATGGTGTACAAGAACTGTGTAGAATAAAAAGATCTATATTTTTCAAAAATACTAAACAATAATTCCGCAGTCCACCCGAGTGAAGCTGCAAGGACAGTTAGTATTTAATATTTAGTAATTTAATTAATTTTTCTATTTATATGTAGATTGTAGATACATGCTACATGAAAAGTAAAGAATTTTAATATTCTGTTTAGTTCTCTTTTTTACTATAATATAATTTAACTTTTCGAATAAATAATCATGCAAAAATATAGTAACTAATTCACTGGTAACGTCTAAAATTGGAAAGATATTATTGATACATTGATTTTAAGTACCTTTTTTAGGCTGTTAAACCATATACATTTGCAGTGGCGAACTAAGGAATGTTAAGGCTCGCGAGAAAGAGCAGAAATGTCTTTGTAACTAAACTTTCTAATGAGCAAAAAAGTCAATGTGTTAAAAAAAATTGTGTATAGTAGATAAAACAGATCGCACGTACAAATCTCATCTATACATATTTTTCAACTAAAAAATTTTTGTAGATACAATTATCAGGCTACAAAATAACCTATGTCCTACCTCAGAATGCAAGCAATCTCTCTGTTAAATTTTATCAAGATCAATTCAGGGGTTTACTCGTGAAACTTTCGCGTTTATAATATTAGTAATATGTACAATGTACGTAAATATGTTATGAAATATTTAATAAATTAAAATTCTGACAGTTAAAAATTATCTATAATGTGAAATTAAGATAACCGATTATGTATCTTCACATACGTGTATTAAATAGTATCATCTGCACGAGGAGGGAAAGATAGGGCACCCCACAAAGGATTGGCGGGGAGGCGTGCAAGAGGTACGCGCGAAACCGCGACATTCGCTAAAACAAACATTTTGATTAAGTTATATCTCAATATTACGCCGCTATCAGTCGCTCAAGCTGAGAAATAATTCATACACCGGCTGTCTTCATTAATAAATCGGCGTGTTTTGTACACCCCCTTCACTGCACTGCACTGTTCTTGCAGTCTGTAAGATATGTATATGAGTAACACATCCATATTAATGGATTCAGACTTAATTGTATAAATCTAACACTAAATCTAGAATTGTGTACGGTTTATAACTATAAGTCAATGTTAATGCATGTGTATACAGTAAAGATAGGAAAAAGCAAGTCTTTATTTAGTGACCTGATCGAATCATTTGAATTGATTAAGTAAAAAGAGTATTTATTACAGAAGCATTTTGTGACTATGTATCGTTGAATTTAAATGTAAATAGAATGAATATACAATTAAGTTGGGGTTGATTCACTGACTTGCTTGAGTCATTTGAGTCTTTGACTCATTTCAATTTAAGTGGTGATTTATCGTATGAAAGCTTAAATTAAAAAAAATAAACATTTGACAATATGGTATTTGACTAAATTTTAAAATGCATATTTTGTAAATTGTGCGTATATATAATACATACTTAGTATCCTTTTCCAAAATAATGCCGAAAGAACGCTGAAAATAATCTTTTTCTATTTAAATTAAAAAATTCCCGTCAAAACGCGCATTCAAAGTTACGTGGTATGCGCATAGGTGGGCACAGTTAATCGAAAAGTTAACTTCGTTAATCGTTAATCCGTTAATAAAAAAGTTGACTTCGTTAACCGTTAAAGCGTTAAAATTCCGAAAATGTAACGGAAGTTAAAATTAACCGAAAATTCAAAATTTGAACGAAAGTTAAAGTTAATCGTTAAAAAGTTAACCATCCAAAATGTTTGAAGACCTTTTTTTACTATTCCAACACCTTTCTTATGTACTTTTCATCAGACAACCAATGTAACAGGCTAAAGTTAACGGAAGTTAACAAAAGCGTTAAAAAATGTTTGAGTTAACTTAAAAGTAAATCCGTTAACCATTTTGTTAACTTCGTTAATTAACGATTAACGGATTAACGAGTTAATGCCCACCTATGGGTATGCGTGACATAACTGTTTACTAAAACAAACTGAAATTAACCAATAGGGATCGAGTATTCTGACGTTTTTAGTATGCAACTACGTCATACCAGTTCAAAAAGAACGAATCTTTTATGAATTACACTTCACTTATATCCACAGTATATCATGCATGCATGTATGTTATATATTTATAGAAGAGAAGTGCAATTAAGAAGATAACCTTTGTAATACTTTTAAAGATACAATGCATATTATCATTCTATATAAAGAATCAAACAATTTTTGTCCTAGTTTGAAAGCTTATTATGTCCTTTATGTTTGTATACACAGAGATGAAGCTAGATGTTGCTGCGCCCCCAGCAAAAACCGAAAAAAACGCCCCACTAGTATTTATGTTAACTAATATTTATGTTGGTTTTTCTCACGCTTATAAAATTGAAAAATAGGGAAAACCAGAAATAGTCAGAGGTTTCTACTAGCCAGGGGAAAGTTGGGGAATTTGGTTGGAAATCAGGAAGATTTTTCGTGACAATGATAAAGCCACGTCAGCTCGAATCCGCATACGTTCAGAAATGTCCCACAAATATTTAAACAATTTCCTATTCTTAAACATAAAAGTTTTCAAAGTTCTATTGTCAACAGATAATTCTGTTTTATCACATGATCTGTTTGTACTACGTAAACAAATCACAAATGTACCGCATTTTATGTTGTTCGGTTCAATTGTTGGGGATATCAATATCAATATTGTTATTAATTTATTTTTTTGATTTGTTATTGGCTGTTGTTTTTTTTATTATTAATAACTAGCTGATATCCGCTGCTTCGTTTTCGATTTCGAATCTAATTACAACTCTCCATACGTGACATGATGTAAAATATTAAATGTTTCTTTTGTATTGCTTGTTATTCATTATATAAAATCACAAATATACTGGTTCCAATGAAATTACCTTATTAACTCTGGTTTAGATCAAAAATTACATAAAAAATAGTTAAAATTATTGATTTTGTAGTAAATTTAGATTCTACTTTCTATTTTTATGTGTGCTAAGTTAATATTTTTATGGCAAATCGAAAATTGATGCATGAAATAGGACTGACAATTTTTGAATTTTAGATTTGATTAAAAGTATGTTTATTTTATAGAAAATGAAGTGAAAAGTTTAAATTTTCAAACCGCAGGTCTGTATCTCATAACTTTCCGGAGATATGGCTTCTAAAAGTTTTAGTTTTTTCAAATTTTTAAGAAAAAAGGCTGTAACTTTTGAACGTGTGGTCGTATTTGATTTTTTTTCAACGAATTTGGAATCAGCGTATCAAAATCTATATAATAACATGTATAATACTTTAAAATTAGAAAAAAAATTTTTTTCTGAAAATTGAAAAAGGGGTATACCTTAAAAAAATGCCTATTTTCTACCAAAAATTTTTTGTCGAATTTTTGACTGTTACATATGTTATTATATAGATTTTGGCATGCTGATTTCAAATTCATCGACAAAAATCAAATCCAACCATACGTTCAAAAGTTATGACCATTTTTCTCAAAATTTTTGAAAAAACTAAAACTTTGAAAGGCCATATCTTGAGAACGATTTGAGATACAGACCTGCGGTTTGAAAATTTCAACTTTTCACGTTATTTTCTATAAAATAAATATACTTTTAATCAAATCTAAAATTCAAAATTTTTCAGTCATATTTCATGCATCAATCTTCAATTTGTCATAGAAATATTAACACAAATACAAAAAAATAACAAAGTCGAGGAAATCTACTTTGTTAATACTTTTCCTTCGAAACATTCTTCAACTTACATTATATATTTGAGTTCGTTGATCTAATTTTGCAATAAATAAGACTATCGCATATCACATATTAACAATTCAAAACAGAAAATTTTGACAAAATGTACAAAAAAGAGGTACAAGACAACCCTGAGAGTGTTTCTATCTGTTTTTTTATTAACATGTAAATTATGAAGAAAAATCAGGGAAAACCTAAAATTTCACCTGGAAAACTTGTATATAATATAAGTATGTATGTGTCTACTTTTAATACGTATATGATACTATGTAGGTATAGATTTAAAAACTTATTTTCAAATTTACTGACTATTGATTTATTTCTTAAAGTATATATTTACATATTAATTGTTATATTTGTTGCAATTTTATTTACAATAACGTGTGTCCATATACAGAATACATTGTTATTCAAAGTATACATACCATATATGTAAATACTATATGTAATAACGAGACTATTACGATATACATAAAATCATATTAAAAAATATTTTAAAAATGTAGAATCCTTGATAGTAGAAGCCAAATAGATTAAGTTTTAAATCATCCGACTATAATAACATAAAAATATATGATAATCCACATTGTCTCTGGAATAGAGTTAAAATTTTCGTTCGACTCCAATACATACAAAATCACATAAACATTACGTTCGCCTTAAACATACAATTTGAATAAAAGCAAATAACAGCTATGAAAATTCAAACTTGCACCATAAAATCTATTTGTGAAATTATCCTCTCAAGTTTCACAGTGTGTTCCTTAGCGGTTTTTAGGTCAGACGCCAGTACAGTTGCATTTACTGTATAAAATTTAATAAATGATAACCTTTTAACCTAAATACACCCTCTTTGTTTCGTTCTTGCATACGCCCATGGTTCTAAATTATATTATACTTCAATTATTTCTGCTTTGTTGATTTAATTTTTCTTTTAACTTCATATTGATAGGGTATCAAAGAATTTAAATACATAAAGAAAAAATGTACATTAGTTATTAGTAGAGCTACACATCGAGACGAGACTGGCTTAGAATCAGACGAGAATTTCAACTTTATTTTTATGTCTCGATTTATAATATAATTGAATCGGTGAGTGAAAGAACAATACAAGTGCCAAAAATGGCAATTTTAACTGAGATAGGCAAAATGTTTAAAATTCATAGCTCTATCACATAGCAAAATAATTATACATCGACCAACATCGTACGTGCGACGAGGGGTAGTAATTTTTTTTACAATTACTTTTACCTTGCTTTTCTGACGAAATCCTCGAATTTTACTACCATATTATTTCTTGGAATGTCAAAAATGAAGATTCTGAGTAAAAAGTACAAATAATTTTTTTGTAAAAAAATAAAAAATAAAATAATAAAGCCGAAAATAAAGCAATTAAAAAAAATTAGCATTTTTTTTAATTGAGTGAAAGAACAGTATAACTGCAGGTCATTTTTTTTTTCAAATATCTTTTTTTGAAATTTTTTTTTTATTTATTTATGTACGTATTATTATCGGTTAACATAAGTTCTATAATGTCACAATACATAATTAGACCAAATAACCCATAGTTCTCCTTTAAAACAGTTTTTTTCGTTTTTCTCAAAATGGTCATTTTGGAGATATATTGTTCTTTCACTCACCGATTCAATTTAAAAATTTATAAAAATATAAAACGTCATATTTCAATTTTTGTTCGTTTATTAATAAAGAAAACATAAAAATATAAAACTAAGATTTTTATCAATCTCGAGCGGCTTATTTCTTTAAGAAATTAGAGTTGAGAAGAATTCTAATGGAGATTGTCAGTTGCAAATATCAATACCAAGACGATACTAAACTTACCTAATTGCCTTGTCTCGTGTGGTAAAAAAATTAAATACATCTAAATAAGTACAGGATGAATAGGACATTGTACTTATTGTCTCTATCAATGAATTCTATTTGTGTACTTTAATATTTTGAACATTTTAAGACACTACAATCATTTTTATTTAAATTGGTAATTTTTCGAATGGAAAAAATTGAAATAAGTATTCTTAGTAGGTAGAATCAATACTGTAGGTACTATCATATACACTCAACACTTGATATATCGACCTTTGATTTAACAACGTGACCACCGTCGTAGCGATCGTAGCGCGAAATTTAAATTCACCAATTGACGTTAAATTTGACAAAATGGGCGGGGCAACGACGTGTCGTTATATCATTAAGTGGTTAAATTACCAACACTGTCGTTTATTGTATCAAGCGATGAGTGTATAATCTATAAATAAAATGGTAAATGGCATAATTATCATTCTATCGTATTATTAATTTAATCATAGTTACTGATTAAAAAATAATAATTAATAAAGTGAAATAAATGTGTAATCTTTTAATAGTTATAAACACCAAGAATTAACAAAAGGTAAAATACTTTATTTTCTTTATTAAAATTTTAATATTAAATCCATAAGGGCGAAAATCGCACAGCAGAAAAAAAAGTTAGTTTAAGTTAATCAGCTTTGTACTGAGTACAAGCGCTTGCGCACACATTACAGTAAGCCAGCATAGTACATACAGATCGCCTATGAAGATAGAGACAGGAGATTAAACTCGAGTGGAAGGGGTATATCGAAAAACGGAATCTGGAGTGGGCGGTCCGCATTTTTCAGACCTTTCCGCAGAAGTAAGTTTACTTTGATCGCAGTTACCACTCTGTTCATTTGTACATTGCGGTACGCACACAACTATACGGTTGCGCAGTCAAATACTGCACAGAGATCCGAGCACGAGAGACCACCCACTTCGGGGATCATATATTGACAAAGAGATACAGAGTTTATTATTCTGCCTCTATTCTTCATGAGATTGATCTAGATACTGTTTCAATGAACTCTGAACCGACTGAATCAATACACATATTTGATGGGACATTTAATTTTAAAATTAAAAAAAAATTCTTTACATAGTTATGATATTAATGTAATTAAACTATACTCACTTAAAACTTAGATATGTGGTGCCCATACGTTTTTAAAGCGTATAATCTTTGTTTTTATAAACACTTGACGCGGGGATATTTTAGTAAAAAATAAATACTCATCGAACATTATCAGTCATTAATACTATATTAGTAGTTTGTACCATATATTGGATGCACTATACAGGGTGTCCGGTAATGCACTTCCTTATTCATCATAGATAGTTTATGTAGTCTAGACGGCGCACACGGACGCCTCCTTAGCCATTCATTACATCTGCAGCAGCGCGCTGGAGACGGCTGTTGCACTCTGCGTCCCACGTACAGAGCATGCTACACCACACCCAAACTATATTACATACAGGAACGGATTAACAAGTTACCTATTAAAAAAGTAACGTAAAGATTTACAAAACTAGGATAGTTATGATATTAATGCATATAGTAAGTAACATAGTTTGATTTAATATTAATATGGTTTATAAATAATAGCATTTGTTTGTGTGTTTGTATTATAACGCATGAAATAAGTTACACAACTATACATATTAAACAATTGAAAATTAGATTCTTTATTAAACTCATGAAGTTAACTTCATGATTAAACTGTAATACCGAGGTTGGAGTACAAAGTACCCAGGGCCAATGACCCTAGTCGTTATTAAACAATAAAATCCAACCTAAAATTAACTGACAAATTTTATTTTGAACATTTTAGAGTATTTTAGACAGTTTTGATCTTTATTTCTTCACGCCCACTACTTCTTCTATTGTGTAGTGAAAAATCTTTCTTTATTTCTGATTCTGAATAAACTAAATCAAACATAATCCACTTTCTCATTAACAGAGTCCCCCCCCCCCCCCCCCCGTCCTATTATTTCATTTAATGAAAATATATTATTGTATTTACGTTAAACTAAATGTTCGGTCCGTTACGATAAACAAACTTAAAATCAAGATTGAACAAAATGAGGAACATAAAATATCAATAAAATAGCGTTAATTAAAAAATTGATTCAATAAAATAAGTATATTTGCATTTACATCTCTATTAAATTTTAAAATTAATCATTTTTATATTTTATTTTAATAGTGGGGTAAGTAGATTAATGAATTTACTCTTACGCTAAACCAAGGGCATCCGAGCGGTAGAAATTAGGGGGCGGCAGCTTCATAACGATAAGGATATCGACCGGGTTCAAAGGTTATTGTCATTGCGATTATAATCAAGTCACCTCTGGCTCAAAGGCCAGGAAGTGAAGAAGGGAGAGGGAGTAACGCATACGCGGGTGAAACCGCGGTATGTTTACATTACATTTTTGTGTATTGCTTATCTAGTTAAAGGTAAATGTCCACACGAAATTGATAATACAAATTCTAGTTCACCTATGGTCAATAACGAAAGATTTTATAATTCCATATTACATACACATACCTTCTCTCATGCCTAGAGTGCCGTGAAAAACTTCTGACGGTGGTAACCAATCGGTAAAGGACTTAGAAGTATATGAGTCGGGACAGCGTTACGACATGAGAGGTAAAGGGGAAGCGCGTATTGGCGCCTATGACGTCACATCTCGGCTAGCCTGCTATTGGTTTATTACAGTTTTCATTTCAAAATACGTATTTTCATAAAATTCACTACATAATAATATTATTATACGATGTGATATTCTTTATGATCGCGTTTTTTCTTCTCTTCTCAAGATTCGCCCGTTCTTGCTACTTGCCATCGCTATAGCGGGATATTGAAAATTGTAAACAACAAAGTTTACCCTTTGAAGACGATGTTCGGGATGCATTTAGTTAAGTGTTTAATTTATATAGGGTAGCTTTAATTTAATATTGGTTCAAAATCAGTATTAAAACTTATTTTCATATAGATACTTTGTAACATATTGTACATGAAGATATATTTTCTAAACATTCTACATTGTTACCACGTTTTCACTCTCTACAATAATAAAGTAATTATTTATATAACTTTTTTTCTGCAGATGTTTAAATATCAAGCAATATCTTTATATTTATTAAAAATAATTTATATTAAATTTTACTATTATTATTTTGTAATATAAAATTCATTACTATGGAAATTTCGCATACGAAAATCATGTAAACACAACATTTTCTTGTATCAATATACAGGGTATCTCATAAACATACCGAAACTTTCAGGGACTATCAAGAAAATTAAAACAATCGTTTTTGTTGATTAACCCATGTCCACAAACGACCCATTTCAGCAGAAGAGCAAAAAAAGGTCCTCACACAAAAACAATTAATTTTGTTTTTTTGGTTGAGCTATCATTTTTACATAAAAAAAAGTCAACCAAAAGACAAAATTCATTACTTTTGTGCGGGGTTATTTCTTTTGCTCTACAGCTAAAACAGCTCGATTGTGAACATGGGCTTATTGACAAAAGCATCGTTTTAAAGTCCTCGACAACTTTTGAAAGTTTGTCAAAATATCTAGCTGAATGGATCCGGTGATACTCGGGAATTAAAAAATATAAATACAGTAGAAACCGGTTATAATGACATCGAAGGGACCAATCATATTGGTCATAAAAAGCGGATAGTCGTAATAACCGGTAAAAATGCAATTATTCAGATGGACTTTTATTTTGAGTCGTTAAAACCGCTATGTCGTATTAACCGATGTCGTTATAACCGGTTTCTACTGTATTCACGGTTTAGCTGTACCGGGATTTCAAAGAACACGTTAGTTCAGGTTTCACGAAAATCGGTTAAGAAGTTTTCGAGATTACTTCGGTCAAACATTACACAAAATATATATATATCAATAACCAAGAAGCCATCCAAAAGTTACACACATATCGTCATTACTGGGTTTAATAAAAACAGTTTTTATAAAGGAAATTGAAATAATTGTTTTCTTTTATAGTAAGCTGCTTTTTTATTTTTATAACCATTATAATATGAAACCAAATAAAAAATATAAATAAACGAAGAATGTTTTGATTTCAATAGAATACTTCACTACGTGTATAATGAACTCAATTATTGTCCATTTATAATTGTAAATTTTTAAATTTTATTTAAAAAATAGTTTCATATTTCTCACATATAAATAAATTAACTGTTTCTATTACAAAATATAGTATTTCATATTATATATTTTAAAATACATATTTTCAAACAGTTTGAGGGTCTACTTTTCTGCTGACAATGAGAGTTAACTGCAAATTGAAAGATTTTTCATTTTGTATTATTTGTGTACCCGCTACGACACCTTTACTTAATTGTTCACATCTTTCACTTTATCATTTAAAACGCATGTGTTTGCAATTTTCACACACATAGAAGTAATGAACACATATGTACGTGAAAGAAACAGCTTTATAAAGTGAAAAAATATACGCACATATCCGAGGTTCATCGCTGATTCAACTGTTTCACGCCAGATGATGATTCTTCCTTTTTCCACAAGAACAAAAACCAATCAGTGGAATATCCTTTGCGTGGCACACATTCATGAAAATATTGAAGATTTTCTTCAAAATTATATATTGTCATATATTTTTAAAATATATGTATTTTATTAAGATATCTCTATATCTAGTATATTGTTAAGAAAAGTTAGCATTTATGATTGGAATGAAAAAGGAAATTATACACATTATACACTCAACAAATAATTTCAAGAATCGATATTTTATAGAAAAATATTTGCAGAATGATACGTCAAACATAAACAGTAGATTGAGGAAAATATTTTAATCAAAAAACAGTATAGAAACATGTGTCCGGATATTTTTTGTGAGGGAACTATAGCCCTGAAAATATTTGACAATTTTTTTTTAATATCTAGCTAACCCAATGTGATACAGTTATGAAAATTGAAAACCTGTTTAGTATAAATAGGTGTTATTGATTTCCAACATCAACTAATAATAATTTAGACTAAAGATGTTTGTAACCAGTGGGCTCGCCGATTTTAATTTTTGTGATTTAATTTTTTCCTGAGTTAGCTACTTGTAGAAGATAATATGATAAATAATATACAAAAATATAACTGGCTCATTTGTCATAGGATCAATAATTTACGAGAAATATCAATTCAAAAGAAAGCTTGCAGATTTTTCCTTAATACTGATGCTTCACTATGATTCAGCCTGTATATTGATTAAGATATCTTAATGATCGAAATCTACATTTTTCAATGATTTCTACAGTTTAAAAATGCATTTATTTTATACAGAATTATAAACCAAAAAAGCATGTCAATTGCGAGTCGAGTCTCACATTTTAGTGTCCTGTAACATAGATTTTCAGTTTATTCGGTAAATTGTTTTTGAATTGATAACAAACTTTACAATAGTAAATATAAGCATATAGCAAAGTTAAGAACCTTTTTATACAGAAAATGCAGTTTTATGGAAAAGATGGAGACACAAAAAAAACATTGGAATTTAGATTCCAATATCCAATATACAAATATTTTCTACCACAATTACAGAACTTTGAATAACGTATTTTTTGTAGAAAAATTTTACTCCTCTATAATTTATTAGATGAGTGTATTTTCCTTATCTTCTAAGCATTGTTGTAGAACGTGCATAGATAATATCAGTGATTATTTACCATCTTGGCATGCAATTGTTTAGCGCAAAACTGCACCGCAATGATCAGTTGGAGTATATCATGTTAAAATTCAATTTGCCATATATTTAAACGCTATACAAATATGGCAGCAGCGGCCTGTGTATTTATTGCTTATCAGATAAAGGAAATCTGAATCGCTGCAGGGAAATCACGTCAGCCGGAGAAAATTTATTACGTGAATTGGAAGAGGATGGACATATGATGCAAAATGCTGTACAAAATGTATAATGTGTAATATATTATGATGCTTCTGCAGTAATGTCGTGTGGAGACAAACTTTACTGTAACGTAACAATAAAAAGCTATTATTACATTGTGATATAGTTACGAATATATCACTCGGACCCATACCAAATCATATAATCTATATATTAATAGGTAAACATCGAAAATTATCGTACCTTTCTTAATATTTACTATTGGGGGGGGGGGGGGGGGGATGAAACATATATCGTTCAAAAGGTACTGGTGCCATACGTGTGCACACACAAAAAATCATGTGTATATGTTGCCGTCAAGGCAGGTAAAATAAAGGTCGAATTTTGACCAGAGGCGATAGCAAAATATTGCTGAGTTCTAATTTAACTTTAAATTCAACAATCTTTTACTAACTTTTATGTAACATTACACTCACTCAAAGTACCCTTTGTTTTCTTTTAAAAACTTCTCAATGTTTTTTTTGTACACTGAAACAGGATGGCCAGTTTCTGGAGAACCGGGAAAAGTCAGGGAATTTTATTATACAAGGAAATGTCAGGGAAAAGTCAGGGAATTTGGTTGGAAGTCAGGGAATTTTTTATAAAAATGCAAAAACCATACAAATTCTCGCAAATATTTAAACAGTTATCTATTAAAATTTGAAAGAAAACATGTGATCTTTTTTTAGGTTTTTATCTTAATTTTAAATAAAAAACAGGAAAAAACGGTAAAAATTCTCCTGAAAAACCGAGAAAAGTCAGGGGAATTTGTTCCAGAGAAACACTGACCACCCTGTGAAAAAATAAGTTTAGTTAAAGTTAAGAAGTTGAAAATATTTGGGTCAAAATACTAAATACGGGTTGACAAAAACAAATATTACCTATTAATAAATCTATAACATCGTCAATTCTGGGAATTAAGGTAGTAACAGTAGTAATACATATTTTTAAAACTATTAAAAATTAATGCAACGCATATCGATATTTTCAAATTATTAATTTTAACTAAAAGTCATGAATCTTGCTCAGTTTAACTTAAATTATGCGTGTGCCCCTTTTTAGGCATTGATTTTACCGGCATACCTATATAACTTTTAATAAAACTAATTAAGTGATAGGGGAGCTATTATAAGACATACATTTGTAATTCGCATAGTTATGGATATAATATTACTAAACATTCAACTGCATACAATACTTTGAGAAACACTATCTAAGACTATAGATACTGGTATCATGTACTATAATAAAGTATGTAAAATAAAGAAAACTTAAAATATGGAATTATGCGAGTAGGTACTAAAACTTATTTTCGTATCTTGTGTTAGAGAAAATCTTAGATAGTTATTTACTCTTGTACGTAATTTTTTATGCATACGCCAAGAACACGTAAATTATTCTCCTTATGTATTATGTACAATATATGTATAAAAACACATATATTTATATCAAAACACGTACGTAAAATAAAATTTACGATGAATTTTAAACCCGGTGCTACGTCATATGCGTTGTTGTTTGCGAGAAAAAGTATAAAATAAATTTCATTATCTACGCCTCTGTGAACGCAACGACAACTCAGTGGCGTCATGTCTAATCCTTGTCGTTGCTTTTAATATGTTTTTATTTCATAGTATCTTATTTGAATATTAAATGCTCCAACTAAACCTATACATATACGATATATTATTACATTACATATATTTATTTTCTCTTGAAAATTTTGTCGTATGTATATCACAACTGTTTCAATCTACTTAACTTCTTACAAAAAACATTTAAAAAATAGTCACTGAAAGGACACTGTCCAAATGATGCATTATAACAACCGTTATTATGTGAAAAATTAAATTCAATTTAATAATTAATAGATATCCAGATTTGTTTTATATTTCAAAATTGATCTATAAGATATTTCAGGGCCGTAACTCCCATCAAGCATACGAAGCCTCTGAACACACGAAAGTGGGGAGACAAAGGGCCCTTCGATCACTTATTGCCCCGGAGTCCCAGATCCTCTATTTACGACCCTGATTTGCATTTACAAAGCGTCAAAAAGTATTTTTTAACTTTTCAAGATTCATTGTATTTCAGAGTTCTATAAAGATTTAAGTGTTTTTCCGAAGTTTGTCGACTTTAACACTATAATATTTAAATATTTATTTAATTTATGTCCACTTTCTGAGCCAAACTCAGTATGCAGACCGACCAATATCTTGTTTATCCATATTTAGATCAGTGACAAGTATGTATGTATGTACAATATACTTAAAATCAAATGAAATGATTATAATAAACAGCATATATTCATGAAATGTGAATCATAACCCTAAAGACGATCTGTAACACTCCATAACCGTTTTGTCAGACGTAGCATAAATGTAAAACACACCTAAACCACCCACTAGGTATTTTTCTCACGTGTTCTTCACCAAGACAGCAGGCGGCCCAAATACACGGGTAAAGAGAATGGGGGGAGGGGGGGGCAGGAAGTTCGTACGGGAAGCAGCGGTTGCACCCCACACGTCGTGTTCGGTAACGAAGAACAGGAACCCAAGGAACGAAATTGTATCAAAGAAGTTCCGGAATGCATTTGTTTTTGAATATTTTATTCGGTGCTTTGTATATTACGTTTGTACTTTTGCAAGATTAGAAACAGCCGATGTAATTCATACGAGTCAATGTTACTTGAGATGATGTTTAAGAAGGCGGTTCTCACAGTGATGTTTTTGTTTTTGATGAATAGAGAAAAATAACGATGTTTATATTTAGTTTAAACCTTTTTGTTTGTATTTTAAAATTATTTTTATGGTGAAATGCAAAAAGACGTAGCCCTTTTTGATAGAATGGCATTACAAATTCGGTTTTGTAATAGAATGACACGATTTATAATATTCTACAAAAAAGTACACAAATACAAATTTTGATAAATAAAATCCAGAAAAAACGTTTCTCCCAGCATGTGGGATAACTATAGTAAATGGTGGACAATATAAGTTTTTGGTACAGGAGGGGGTGGTTATCTAAAAAATGTACGTATTTTTTTCAAAAATTATTATCTAATAATAACTATAAAATACATCATGCTGCCACCTATTTAATAACATTTCAACTGCTACTAATTGCTGTGTTTCAAACTTTACAAAGGATTTAAACATTTAAACTATTTTAATCCAACAATTTAACTATAACTAGTGTAATATATTTGTTTTTTGTGTTATCTAGTGTTCATAAGTGTAAGTCAAATAAATTGATAAAAAAAAACTAAATGGTACGGTACACTAGTACGCGAGACATAACTCGCACATGACATTTTTTTTTAATTACAGTGAATTATGTTTCTGTGATGTGTTATTAAATACGGTCCGTCACTTCGTTTAAAAACACATACGCTCAGTCTGTCATCGCTCTATTGGAGGACTGGAAAAACGAAACAGAAAAAAAGCGAAACAAAGCGACAAGTCGCCACATCTTATTGGAATTCTGTTCCCCGGGGATCTCTGTCTCTTCTCCATTCACTTCTTTTCCTTTTCTCGCTACTCTCTTTTGATCCAGGGTTGGTCCCTCAACAACATACCAAAAGAACAATTATTATAAATATAAAGAGTAAGGATTTTTTTAAATTTATATTTGTATAAGTTTATCTTTTGCCAGTTATAATACTTTTAAAGCAATATACATGAGCATATTGAATATTTGATGTTTTTATGGTGCGGTTTGTAAATTAAGAAAAACCATACTAGAACAAAAAATCATAATAATTCAAAGTACTACATAAAAAATATACTGGTATGACTACCACATGACATTGTTATGCATTAATATGTAGAATAGTTAAATATATACCGAACAATATAAGAAACAAACAAAAAGTATAATCTACTACTTTTAATAAATAAGATGCACATTTACTGCATAAAGAAATTCAACTTTTAATATTCATTTTTTTACGTTTTACTATTTTGACTTATAAATAGACAACCAAAAAATACCTAGTCATTCTTAACTCAGAGGCCCTCAAAACTTGGATGACTCGAAATTGTTTTTGTTTTTCGTTATTATTGTCTTCGTGGGATTTGTATTTTTTATTTAATCAAACTTTTCGGATTACAAAGTAGTAAATGTCCTTCCTCAGAATGCATACTATCTCATTGCCAAGTTTCATCAAGATCAATTTATCGGTTTGGCCGTCAAAAGGTATCAAACAAAGTTATTTTCGCATTTACATATTAAATTACATATAAAAAAGTAAAATATGTTTTTATTTACAATAGATATTTAGATTCTAATTAAAAAACTTATGGGTAAATTCTTAATGTCCATACACCTCATGATAATCCATAAAAACAAGTAAAAAATACTAGGGGCACAATAGTAACTGTACCGCAAACAATAACGTAGAACTACGTATATTGTCTTTTTTGTGTTACTGTATTTAAGGGTTGAGATATGGAGGGTTAAAACTGATTTTATTATAAATGGGATTACATAAGCTATCTATTGGCGTTTTATTTATTACTCTACGATTATTAGTTCCGCAAATATAAGTTTTCAAATTGTACCAAGTGCTGAGAAAGAAATGACGAACATTTCGCTAAACTGTTAAACTTTGTGAATTTCTTTAAACAACACTATCAAAATACATACATTGGATAGATTTCGTACAGCCCTGGGTTCATTCTCTTTTCTCAACTGCCTCCTGTTCCCACCCCCTACTCACCATCCAAAGCACAAAGGTAGAGGCTGTTGGTTTTCCAAACGCAGTTATTCTTATTATTTATTATTTCACTTTTGTTTATTGTCCTGCTATCCGTATAGCGATTCTCTTCTCTAAGCTGCTACATCGGTTCAGAAACGTGATACTGTGCGTAAAAATGCTTTTATAAACGAACTAACCAATTTTATTTTTAACATAGAATTATCATTTATTTCATAAATTTCTAAACGGAACACTTTTATAATTTTTTTTATGATTGGGTAATATAAAAAATATTTTCATTATGTCTTTAAAAATATATTATTATAAATTTTGAAAGGATATATTTGTAATACGTGTCCTTACATATCTTACTAACTAAATATTCATTACCGTATTACATAAATCATCAAGAATCACAAACTAAAAATATTTTCCGTTCGACAATAACAAATAAATCGTTTATAACCTCATTTCATGTCATAGATAATTTTAAGACGTAACGATTTTCTAATACGACGACAGCGCATTTCCATTTTGTTCATCTAAACATAAGTCCAACATAAAAATGATTAATGAGGAAGAATCAAGTAAACCATTCGTCCTGTCTGAACACTCCTGCAGAAACTGGGAAGGATTTATGTATACCTTAGTGATGTATTTTTTTAAATTTTATTAGAAAACATAAGTCAGAAGTTACAATTTTAGACGATGCTTTTGTTAGATTATATAAAAGATACTATTTTATTATTTTCTATTCATTCTAATTTTAAAGGGATATCGTTTTTAGTGTTCAGTGCTAAATGGAACACTTATGGAAGCATTTCGATGTCCGTCCGTCCACATTTTTTAAAAGTATACGGTATTCGTTTTTTTCCAAATCTTGATGAATTAAATGAAATCAATCGAGTATTCAACCATTTATAAAATTAATGACTAGAAGATGAGAAAACAATTTACAATTTACTCTTGTGAAAATCTAAATAAATTCAGAATTCATCTATAAAATACATCCTGGCAATAAACTAATTTCAAAAATAAGTCGAAGTACTAAATACCAGTGATATTTATAAAGTATTTTAATACAAACATTTAAGTAGGCCATGAAAAACTTAATTTGTTAAACAAAAATCACTATAACAACAATCAAAATAACAAATAAATATTTGAAAACAATAAACTATTAGAAAAAAAATGTTTTACTTTTTTTTTTGATAATAAATATGACGTGTTACAGATCGTTGTAAAGTTGAGTAAAAAAAAACGTTCAAATATGCTATAACCAACTTAGTAGTGACCCATAAGAAAAACTAAAGTTAGGGCTTGTAACTCGAAAACTTAGTGTTATAAAAATTCTAAATACATCAATCAATTCTACACAAAAAAATGCTTTAAGAAACTGCGAACAAAAAGTACCTTTCCACTTTGTCAAAAAAGTTATAGCAATTTAAAGAATTTTCAGTTTTTTGGGTTTATCGCCTAAACCACATAAAATTATTAGTATTTTTTTATGTATGAATACTCATCTCTTTCTTGTAAATATTTCATCTAATTTAACTACATCTGTATCTCTTACCGTTTAGGTATCCCCGTGCATTTCACGATTATTTTGAACAACCTGTATACTGTATATATAATTTCTTAGAAATCATATTTATTATCATATTTCTTTTACATAACTTTATAAAAACTATCTCCAAATGACAATAATAAAAAACCTCGGTGGCGGTAACTTTAGACAATTTCATCACATTCGCTACAAACGATTGGATTCGGTTGTTAAACATGGGAAGAACCGATTGTGTAAATTTTAATAGAAAACAGGTTTTTGGTAACCGCTGTGATATAAAGGATTTCCAACGAGATACATATGTGTGAGAACGCTGCTCGGGCTCTATGAATTATGGATTTGGAAAATCTCTCACCATCTGCGGAACCAGAGTTCGAAACTTCAAAGTTGGCCGCTGTTGAAAATTGCACGGGGAAGGGCGTCAACGATCTATATATATTTCTGTGTGTAAAGTAAGAGGAAATAAACCTTTATTCATCTGAATGTTATATTCTCTTAATAATAAATGCAAACAACATTATCTACAATAATTATATTTATTAAATCGGAAAAAAATATTACACTTTGTCTGTCACTGCTTTCTAACTACCTCTGGACCTAGAGAGCTGAGATTTTGTATAATTATGATATAATAAACGGTGGACCAAGATATTATTAATTCAAAATTACACTCAAATCTCTAAACGACGACCATCCTATTAACGTACGCTCCGATAAACGATAGGCCAACCGCTTCATGTAACGACCTTCCCCTATCCCCATTACAATACTACCGTGACTGCTATATTTCTGCATGAAATTTAAATTCACCAATTAACGTTAAAGTCGGCATGGTGGTGGGTGCCCGTTGTCGTTGTTAGGAGATTTTGAATATTCGATGCCGTCGCTATTCGGAGGGACGAGTGTAGTAAGTTACCTTTTCGATAATAACTGATTGCACTGTGTTAATTTGGTTCTTAAAATTTTCATTATCATTATTATTAAGTATTTCAAATCAACAATATGCTATTGCATATATATATTTGTAATAAAGTATTATACTTAGGCCCGGTTTCTCAATATGAGTTTAAACTTCAGATTAAATAATCTTCATCCTAGGTTTAAACTGAACATAATGTCCAGTTTAAACCTCACTCTGTTTCTCAATATAAGTTTAAATGGAGGCTTTTTTATGTCAAACTAAAAATTAACCTCTAATTATTATATTAAATGTGATAAAAACGGGTTAATTTCAATAAAAGAGAACAGGGTACATTACTAGAATTAATAAAAGAATATAGTGCTACTATAGAATGTAAAAGAAGTTGGATAATAAGTTAATATTTGGGCTAGAAAAATAAATTTTTTCATCTGTCAGTTAAAAGTTAATCTTAAGATTAATTATAATTTTTAACTGGACATTGAGAAACAAAATAGTTTAATCTTAAGTTTAACTGGGACATGTGGTTTAAACTCATATTGAGAAACCAGGCCTTATTGTTAGTAGGTAATAAAATTAATAAATTAAATAAACCAATTCAACATAAATAACTTTTAAAATAAGTAAATGTTTCCCTCAATTGAGATATTGATGGGATAAGAACGATTTCTGATCGTACAGCATAATTACAAAGAGCACTTTACTCTATCATCCATCAAAGTGGTGTTTTAAAAAAGTGCGAGCATATTCACAGGAAAATCGTTCACGAGTGGCGACTAATCCCCATACACACCCACCTAAACACGGCGTCCGCGTCGCTGTAACCACATTCTGTCAGTATTTAATTCAGTGGCGTGTATTGTCTGAGAAAGTGGGTGTTATAATTTTTATAACTCAGTAAGTTACTCAATTGTTAATGTGACTTAAATAAAGTACTCTTCAGGAAACAAAAGGGAATCGCTCACAAAATATTTTGTATTTCCCGCTAAATTGTATGTTTATTAAATTTTTTTTCTCTCAACTGTTCAACAAGTAGTTATTTTGGTTTCTGAACAACTTTCTGCATACTTGAATAATTTTAATTTGTGGATGCAAAAGTTGATATTGTTTTATACTTGAAAGAAAAAAGTTACCTTGAGTACCAAGGGTTTTCTTATACGTATATAAACAAATATGTATTTCTAACTAACTAATAATAGGAAAATATATTTTTTTTTCTTCATTATGAACCGTTTCAAATATTTGTTAGTAAAAAAATGGTTAGTTGATAAGATATTGTAAAAATGAATAAAAAAAATAATCAATATAACACAGATTCTATATAATAATATTATTTAAAACTTTTATCTAAAAAATATTTTTCTAATACAAATCAAAAAATTCAAAATTGAAAAGCGTGAATATTCAAGAAGAAATTTTATCGTTAATATAAAAATTTACACTCTGTGTTTTGTCGTTTTTGAGTTGCAACATCTGCAGACAGATAGATAGACAAACAGACAAACCGACATAATGACGAAAATAGTCTGAATTTGTAGATTCAGAGAAATTTCGAATTCGAAAAAAATCGACAACACAATACTTTCTTTCTCTTGCTTCTCTTTTTCTTAGTCTTTCTCTAATATTCTTGTGTAGAAGTACCCCAAAAATCTGTGACAGCTTAATTTGTTATAATACAATAAATAAATATAAATTAATTGAATGGTATCAAATAAATTACAACTCCCCACATTTTGCATTAAGATACGCCACAGTATACAGCCACCCCCTCGTCTTACCGCTGTTGCACTTAAAACCGATGTAGATTTCGTTATAAAGCACTTCACCTTTACCTGTTTATAGAATGTGTTGGTTTTTTTCTCGCCACTAATTGTTTAGGTACCTTGTTCAATGATATTAGGACAAGTGGCAAATACCAAAAAAGGGGGAAATATTCTCATCGAAGTATTTGTTGTGGAAGGACTTATGATAACATATTGAAGTATACTTAATATTGATTTTTATTATATTTAAATATTTTTTAGGTACATTTTCATACATATTGCATTATAAATTACAGTAGCTAAAAAATAAAACTTGAGATTTCGATGGAATTACATAATATGTATTATGTCATTTTGACCAAAATTACAGGAGAGCGAAAAAACCATGTAGGTATGTTTTATATAGGCTACCGGCTTGCGCGCTGTCACTATTTTTTTAATTCTGTCCGAAACGTCTAGAATGTGATTTGTAGATCGACGCGCAATGAGTAGCTCTATCCAATGACATTAAAATGTAAAAACCGCTAATTTTCCACTTGAGCGGTGTTGTTAGATAAGCGAACAGAACGATTAAATTTACAAACAAAAATTAAAGGTATACATTAAGGGTGTACTTCTTAATTTAAACTATCATCATTAAACCGGAAATAGAAATTAGCTCTTGACATTTTTTATTTATTCTTATCATTTATGAAACGGTTCGAAATAGAACAGAAATTTCAAACAAGTGTGGTTGCCGGTTGATTTGACGATACGAATCGTGATTTTGTAGTAAAATATATTCGTACAATGATAAATCTCTCTTTACATAATAATATTACTCACTAAAATTCTAGTCATCGTCAAATGTTTGGATACACATGCTTTTCGTTTGATATTTAGATCATTTTTGACATACAACTCAAACCTGTCATAACAACATATCGGTTTTAACGACTCAAAATAAAAAGTCCAATTGAATCCCATATAATTGCCTTGTTACCAGTTTTTACGACTAACGGCTTTTACAACCTAATATGGCTTGTTCCCTCAATGTCGTTATAACCGATTTCGACTGTATATAAAATATTTGATTATAAAAAATCGTATTAGTGATAAGAATCTCAAAAATAAAATCATATTTAACAAACAACAAATGCAATCAGTGAGAGAATTAAATAATAAATATCTTATCCTTATTACATCCATATTATTTATACACGTTACAATATTTACAGTCAATTGAAGCGATTTAACTGCTACAGGGTTAGCCAATCCTAAACTAACCTTCTAAAACAGTACAAGAGTAATATACCCAATCCTGCGTCGGGGTCGTATAATGACATATACATATTGTAACAGCTAATGCAAATTGTACGTGGATTGCCTCTACCACAGATTGGTCTTCAATGATTTTAATCACGACATATTCATTAATACAAGATTACTTATAATTATTTAGTTATTTCAATATTATAAAAAAATTCATATACAGGGTCCTCCAATAGTGCGTCCGGCATTGTTTTACGCCCAAACCATTGAAGACAGAGTTTTAGGATAAAAAATTTACTATATATATCGACCCTAAAGAATTTCAAGAAAATATTTTTAACCCTCTAAAATGGACAGTTTAAAGAAAATTAAAAATCAAAATTATAAAATAGAAAATTATAATTTTTAATATAAAATTTTCTTTACAAAAGTTATTTATTTACATGTCTTTTTTAAGATAAAGTACTAATTGATATACCATTGTATTTAAAATTTTTGAATTATCCCTAATTGAACTTTTGTATTTTTGATATGTCGCGTATGACACTTTAAACTATCCAAATCTTAAATATTCATAGATCATTACAAAGGTCATTATTTTTGCTTTCTAAAATTAAAAAAATAATAAAATTCCATTAATATTTAACGAAATTAGAGCACTTTTAGTAAAACCCTAAAATTTGAGATCAAGTCGCCATATTTTCTAAACAATTGAAAGTATGAAAATTTCTGTTTTACAAAAGTTTCTTACTTTTTTATTGTCTTTAGAATTATGCACTTTTGAATATACCGTTCCATTTGATTTTACGGAGAAACGGGCATGTACCCCTCAAACTACCCCCCAAGGAGTGGTTTTAGGGGGTTAAAAATATTTTCTTGAAATTCTTTAGGGTCGATATATGTAGTAATTTTTTTATCCTAAAACTCTATCTTCAATGGTTTGGGCGTAAAACAATGCCGGACGCACTATTGGAAGACCCTGTATACCTATACCTACCTACTCACATATTATTTACAATTAGTTATATTTTTATAATATAAACGTATACCATCTAACTTTGTAAAAAAATTATCTAAAATATGTTACAATTAAAGATTCGACACACCCGTTGATCTTTTTCAGTTGTGTGCTTTTGGTAAATTATTAGTCTAGCAACTAATTATCATTATATTACTCAATATTAGTATGTGAAGGGTTAACATATACAATGGCAGTTAAAATGCTTGTAAGTTTAGTAATTTATGTGCCTAGTGCATATAAACTAACTACTCAGTCAGCGTGGAGGCGGTTTGACAATGAAATAATGACATTAACTAATTATCACAGCTTGCTAGATAACTTATCGTAGGTGGAGCAAACTATTTCTGATTTATAAACTTTGAATAAGTGGATCGGTGGGATGTATACAATTTATATTTTAGAATGTAATTATAATTATATAAATGATTCTTAAGATTTTAACGTGAATTATTATTTATATTAAACTGATTACTCGATGTTTTTTAACTATAAAAATTTCGTCAATTTTTAAGGTCTTTTTTCAAATAAACGATAATAAAAATAAATAATTCAATGGTTTAAAAAATCTATTTTTTTAATAAAGCAAACACAAATAATATTAATTAAATTAAGGATGGAGCTATTTGCACATGTCGTATACCTAACGTAAACTAACCTACCCTAACTTAACAACCTAACCTAATTTGGTACATATACAGTATGTGTAAATAGCCAATTGCATGCACATACGGTATGTGCAAATATCCACTTTCTTAAATTAATGGTATGTTTCCAAATGACTGTCATTTTTCAACCTAATCACGGTTAGTAAGCGGATAATTCAGTAACCGTGATTATTTTCAAAATTATATTAAATTGTTTTGTACCTCAGTATCATCATAAATAGTAATTAATAAAAACTAGTTAATTATATATAAAAAATATTCTTGAAGTGGCCAATAATTTAATTTTAAAAATATGCATTCATAAATGTTAAATAATTTTAAATCTTTGACAATAAAATACAATTGAATTATAGTTATTTTTTATGATCCCTAGGTAGTATATATGCACATACAATATTGTATAAATATGTTTTCTTAAATGTAGAAATTTTTCTGTCAATTCTTATATATACACGTTATTATAATATACCTACCTTGTATAAATATTTTCATATAAGTAATAAATTACAGAATGTTCAGGATTATTATTTGATGTGTGTTTCCTGATAATGTTTTCGCATTTGACGATATCCCATCAATGCAAGTCATTCACTGTCGACACGTTAACAAGAAATGCTTTTCTTCGAACAGTGACTCGATTATTACATTAAAAGGATATCCAAACACAATCATTATTGGAATAAGCCAAACGACCTTTTCCCTCTCTTCAATACACATATTTATATATAAAAACCGGAATCTTAGCTGTTTTGACGAGAACTGCGAATTCCCTGACAATATTAGGGGATAACTTTGAGAGCTCGAATGCAACGAAATATGTCACATATTTTGAAACCTTATATCTCCGGATAGATTATTTTATTTAGTTAAATTTATAATAATAATAGTTTATAAATTATAAAATAGTTTTAATCCTCCATTTTTCATGGTTTTTGTTCAACCCAACATCGATTTGAAGTTCGTTAAACTTTTGGATTCAAATAATATTATTGAATTTAAAGGATTTTTTCGTAGTTTTAATTGTATGACGGGGTTCTATTGTGCAAGTTTTCACTGACGATATGCAATTTTATTATGATTCTGAAAACTCTGACTATGATGTGAAATCAATATGAAGAGTATTAATTTGATTGAAAAAGTATAGTTAGAACTTTTTTTAAGATTGTTGATTGGATTCAGATTGGAATAAAAGCCTTTAATTAAAACTACCCTATATATAATATGTCATAGGATATTAGTTGTAAAAACTAAAATACCAATGATCACAATAACATAAATATGATTTTAAGGGTTAGAAGTGAATACATGCAGGCCCAGATAGAGGAAGAGCTGATATCTCAGGGGCCGCGCCGTCCCGAAAATTATTTATATTTTTATATATTTATTTGATACTAATAGGTACTATTTTTAATACTAACATAATATTAGAAAGTTATAAAAAGTCTTAGTCTTTTTTAAGGATAATACGGAATTTGTATAAAATTTTTCTTACGCTCAGAGGGGTATGGGGTACTCGAAATGTATTTTGCCCGGGTTCCGTTGAAGCTCTCTCAGGGCCTGTACATATGTATGTATGTGTACGGTTTAAAAAACGGACTGAATAATGAAATTGTTGTGTTAATATATTTTAAAGACATTTAATTTAAATATACAAAATAAAAATTATAAATTAATAATTCCGTTTAAATTAATGTTAACTGTCTAGAAAAAAAATATAATTTTTCTCAAGAAAGTAACACTATCCGTGAGTACCTACCTAAAAATGCAATTAAGAAATATTTATACATGTAACGAAATTAGTAACGTTACTAAAAAAAACTCTTGTTGCAAGCACTGTATTAAATTAGGTATACTTTTCGTATATAAATGATGTACTATGTTTGAAAATTCTAGGTATGCGATTAAGTTGATCTCACATCCTTACCTGTGTATCGATAAGCACTCAAATTTCGTATAGGAAAATGTGTAGAGAATGTGTAAACCGCACACAACAGCGCGTCGGAGAATGACCCGTGAGTCAAAGACTCCGGCAGCCGCCCCCCGGTGCAGAGCCGCCCCGGTACGTTCAAAGCCGCCGAATTCCACACTGCGGGCAAAGAGAGGCCCGAATACATAACATAATTAGTTATTGTTCTTGGCCAAAAATGTACACATCCCTTCTCTCTTGTACGCCCACGTACTCACAGGCATATCGAGGGGTGGTGGAGGAAGATATTCAAAATGTTTTATAATCATAATTCGTTAAGTGATTTTAATGGGTTTCAAAAATGTCGCTATTATTTTATATACCTAAACATAATTTTCGAATATAAAAATTGTATTCGTTGTTTTTTTTTCTTCTTTACTTTCTTATACAGTATGTGACTATTGATTGAAAAAAATGCAAGGAAATTTCTACATACCAATTTTATTTGAAAGGTTTAATCAGGCTTGTTCTAGCCATTAGGCTAATAAGGCTGCACCTCTAGGGAACTCTGGAGCTGGATAGCGTCGTTGACTCACAATCATATTTTTTTTGTTCTTAACTTTGCAGTTTTATTTTTCATTGGTAAAAAATAATAAATAAATACAGGGTGGGCCAACTTGGACTGACTGATTTAAAATGCATATAACTTTCGTATTTTAATTTTTTTTAAATGAAAGTGTAATTTATTAAATTTTTTTAAATCTAATTGTGAAAAATAATATCCCTTAAATGACTTCCATTTTCTTGTTGGCAGTAAATTACTCTTTTTAAGCATTTTGCATTACGGTGTGCAACGTTTCTGGCTCATTTGCAATTTCTGTTCGAATATTCTGCTTTAGTTCCCGAATGTCTTGTAGTTTGTTCACGTAAACTCGTTCCTTCAAGAAACGCCACAAAAAAAATCAGGGGCCGTCAAATCTGAGGAACAAGGCGGCGAAGCGAAATTTGCATTTTTTTTTTAATTATTCGGTTATCGAAAAGTTATCGAGGGATCGCCATTATCGCTCTCGCAGTATGAGTTATAGCTCCATCTTGCTGAAGCCATATGCCAGGATTATTCTGAACTTCAGATCAAGTTTCAAAATGCATCGTAGCGATGTTCTGAGATGCCCGATTGAGTAGCACGTCGACAAATGGATCATCATTAACACTTTCGCGTACAGCCTCTACAGCTTATTCATTTCGAACAGGACGATTAACGTTTTTTCGTGGCACATTACATACTGCACCCAGCTCCTCAAACCGGGTTATAAAATGTATTATCATGTTTGCACTTGGAGCTGTTGCAGTATTAAAATACTTACGATATATTCTTTATGTTGTAACAATAGATCGCCCGAAAACAAAATAAAATTCAACAATTTTGACAAAGTTTTCGTAATGAGTATGAAGACATTATAAAATTTTATAAAATTCTGTATAATCTGCAAGAAAAAAGAAACACTTTTATTTTAAATCAGTCAGTCCAAGTTGGCCCACTCTGTATATACAAGGGTACCTGATATTGTCATCCCAATACGCTTAAATTTCCTAGAACGGCCCTGACTTTAATAAATATTTAGTTGCATGTATAAAGTACCTAGACGGAATGGAATTTTCTCACGATCATAAAAAGAATATCTACAGAACTCTATAAAGATCATATGTGATTGAGAGTAGGTATTGCACTTTCTTTTAAGAAAATAACTACTAAAAACGTATATTTTAGTGTTAATACTAAAGGCGATACGTGGAAACTATTTTTCATTGAAAGTTAATACAAATCAAATATGGTTTTCATAAAATGAAATATAATATACAAAACATAATTTAATATCAATTAGTGATGCAACTTAAATGTCAAGTTTTATTGACTTATGTATGTAATGTTTGTAATACAATATTCTTGGAATTGTTGAATAAAGATTTCAAACCTCCGTACGCTTGGTAATTGGTAAACTTAATAAGATCACTGTCACTGCCTACACTCATATACCCACTACTGTAAAATACATTTAAAATTTCGGTGTAAAAGCAAATTACTTTAAAAAATGTTAATACCTATTTCCGATATATCTAAAACTGTTCCTTTTTAGAAAAAGTCATGAAATATAATGGTTAACAAAATAAAGATCTTTACCTTAACCCTTTAGATGCTACCACATTTTCCGATAAAAATAAAAGTGGTCTTATTTTTTTTGTGTTGACATTTTCGTTTCGTGATGTTAATTTTTAAAAGTGTTTTTTTAATGATAATTTTTATTTTACATAAATATAAAATTTACATACAAAAATTAATAAACAAAGGCTGGGGTGAAGAATTTTACTAGATATTTCACTGACATAAACTTTTTTTTTCTAATATAACGGTGTTTTTTTCAACTCATGGACTATAGTCGATTTTCGCGTCAAAGGAAAATAAAAATATAATCGACTTTAGTCGACTTTCGAGTCCAAAGAGTTAAAACGTTTTATTCATGGATTAAACGAAATTATTTTTTAAATTTAAAATCAATGTAATACATTTTAAACCCAAAGTATGTAATGGTTAATTACCCAACCCCCACCTCTTTTCCATCATCAGGTTACTGAATAATATAAATATGTTACCTAAAATTATTGAACTTACCCTTGCTCCCTAAGAAGAAAATAGTGCTCTCGTGAGACCAATTTTAAAGCCATTATCTTTCTCTTAGTCTTCTGGTTTCGCCCTTGTGCGCTACGCCCAATTTCCTACGTCCTATGCTTCCAAATTTATTCCATTTTTTAAACAACAGAAAAATATGCCCTGATAAACCTTACACATTTTAAACATCAAACGTTATTTTTTTAAATTTAAACTCGAATTGAACATTTTCTTCTACATGACCCTATAAACAATCATTTCTTTCTAACTTTTCAACGGTAAATTTTAGGGTAGCAAAGATTTGTTTTATGATCAAAATAATAAGTGTGTTATTACGTCATTTGTAACACAAAACTCAAAACGTTTACGATAAAAACAAACGCGATTTGAGCCCAGTGTATTAGTGTTTCCGTATTCCGTACCACACAGCATTCAAATTTATTCGATTATATTAATTTAGCATGCACTTGTGAACACCAGTAATGACAGTAGATAACACAGTTAAGTATGTGTAGCAGTTTAAATATTATATTTATTATTTATTATATCTTATAACATTATAATTTTGAAAAATACGTAAGTGTAGTGAGTGTTAACAATTTTCTTTTGATCTCGGCATTATTATACATATTCCCAATATTTTTCAAATATTTCTTACTATTAAATTCGTAGATATGGGCAAATTTTATTTAGTTGATAAGCGAAGATTTGAATTTGAACAGAATGTTCACATTTTTAAATTCCTTGACTTTCATTTGATACCCCACTCGCCATGACTGAATTTCAAAACGCAGTAAACCATTGACCCCCCCTAAAAAAGTGTCAAAAACTTATAAAGTTCACTATTTACTCTATTTGTTCCAAATTTCAGCTTTATACGTTGGTTTAGTTGATACCATAAATTAAATTTTTTTTCGATTTGAGTACGAAACACTAAAAATATTGAAAATGTTCTTCTTCTTTTCTGAAATATACTACATACCAAAATCGACATCAAATGAAGTTACAATTAGTCATATTGTCAAGTGAGCGACAATTTAGTAATCCCAAACTCAACAACTTTAAATCCGGTATAAACTTAAATAAAATTCGCCCACCGTGACACCTGAAATTTAGAAAATCAGACAAGTTTCGGTGTAGGTACTATTATCAGCTCGCTACAGGTGTGAACACAGGGCTATAGCTAGTTGTTTAACTTTTAATGGACATACAGGAGGGAACAAAACAAATTACTGGAGAAGCTGTTTGTTTTGTGAATTATTAGAGATAGGACATGGCTCTATATCTGTGTGTGGTGTGTGTATGGATGTATGTGTGTGTAGTTCCGGACTTCGCCACGTACTGCAGCTGTGGCGCTATCTGCAGATAACGTCAACCAGTGTGTACCAAACTTTTTTATTAACAACGTAAATCTCAAACGATTTGGAAATATGTTAAGTAGATCTGCAGATATGTATCAAGATACATAGATACTTTATTTCGTTAAATTATAATACTGTATACGTACATGCTCAACATATACAGTCTCAAAAGTAGCAAATATGGCATCTCGATATTTCTTTAATAAAATTATGTAAATATGTATAAAGTTATCAAAACAATAATTATTATATGTACAATTTTTATTTGTGTACTTATATATTTCTTCCTCATTGGGCTTCATATCACCTTATTATATAAATTATACTTATTAGGTACCATGTTAAAGTTTTACAAACCCACAAAAGGGAGGTTGCTGATGGGTCGATCATAGCAACAATTATATAAATCAAAATAAAACAGCGCCAATAAAGCGGTTCATGTATGTATTACATGCAGATTACAATTTCACAATTTAAGTCTATATAGAATTAATAAAAATCGTTTCCTTTGTAAAAATACAAAATGCTGATTGTTTTATTTTTACGGAAAGTACTTTATTAAATCATGTAGAAACTATATAGTATCAAAATAATCAAATATTGGCAAAATATATATATCGTCCTATTTTTACTTATGCATGGTCCCTACAAGATATGGGCCTGGCAGAGCTGTAGCCTGGGGACTCGAAACTAAGGGGTCCCGGTGCGATGAGTCAGTAAGACTTCTTAACAGTCAACAAAGACTTTCTTAACAAAAAGGGGCGCATCGAAAATCCTGACCCGAAGGCCCCCGATAGGTTGTAAGGGTCGTGAAATAGATACACTGTAACAACAGACGCGCGATACACATTAGGCAACTGCCTAGAAACCAGAAGTCATTTGCTTACAGCCCATATTTGCTATAACGCGTCACGCCTTGCGTAGTAAAATAATGAAATTTCATATATTTAAGACAGTGGTAAAGAGTTACAGTTATCACAATATTCCATTATAAAATATGAAAAAAAAACATTTAATTTATGTAATTTTAACTTGAAATTAAAGAATTTTGACTTACGGCGGTATTTTATAAGATAAATATAATTTTCCTATTACTTTTAACACTTTTCACATATTTATTTGCATTTCTTACATTCCTATTAATTAAATAAATAAATACGTACAAAATTAAGAAATTTTTATACCATATATACCGAAAGGGTAGGTTCACATTTTCGTCTAAAAAATAGCACAAAATTAATATAAATTGAAAAGACGCGCTGTTGTCAGAATTCCGTCCAATCAGTTTGATAAATCGGTATTTGGATCCGCTACGGGACAGCAGCACCATCTAGCGGCGGGGAGACGACACACCCGGTACCATCCCTCCCCGCGCGACGCCATCGCCGCCGTCGTCTTCATGGCCAACGCGATCTACAACGCTAACGGATTTCTCGTTCGGACGGTCTTTTTAGAAACGATAGTATTAGTTGTGTGCAGGGTTGTCAGATTCTCAAAACAGTATATCGGGATTTAAAAAATAAAACTGTAGTTTACTTTTTTATATTAGATTTAGTTGAGCAAAAGCTTTAATTTTTCGTATCTTTAATAGATCAATATTTTGGTAGATATTTTAGTATTTTTATTTAAAAAAAATAATTAAATATATAAAAACACGTGGAAAATACATTAACCTGGACTGATTAAAAAATCGAGTCTTTGTAAAAAAGAGATAGAGCGTAAATTTGATAAAAAAGATAGAGCAAGTTTTTGTTAAACCACGAATTTGTTTTCAGTACGCCGAAAACAACTTTTATTACCCTTAATATTGTAGATCTGTGTTATAAATATCTTTCCTTAGCAAAATTTTGTGTAAAAATTGGAAATTATAAGTCGGGACATTCCCACCGAAATCTAAAAATTGGAATTTCTGATTATGGGCGTGAAGTGACATCAACTAAATAATCCATGTTTTTATCCCTTTCAAAATTTAAAGCTTCCGTGGTTCCCTAAAGTTCTTATTTTCTTTTGGATATACACACGCCCTGTCTTGTTTTCCCTATACTGCAGTCAATAGATCTTCACGGTTCATTAAAATGTGAGATAAAACAACTGACAAAAAAAAAGATGTTGCTCCTAAAAAATCTACATATTTTATTATGTTTATCATGCACTACCTTTCAAGACTTATGGAAATAATACTACCCAAATTAGTGTTTAGGTATGCAGTGTAAAATATTATATGTCAAAATTATATAAAAATAAATGTATAGGTCAATATTTTTCCTGCAAATTATATTTTAGTTGAAATAAAATACGACAATTTAATAAAAAGCAAAAAATATATATATATATATTCATTTTTTGTACCTATATAATAATTGTCATATAATTTGAAAATTCTAAATATCAATAACTAACAATACAAATTGCAGGGAAACTGCCATGCAACTTCCCAATAAATACAATTTTTTAAATAAAACATACTATAAAAAATCAAATAATTATTATAATGTTGATTCATTTATAATAAGCTCTTATTGTGTGATCCATAAAAACTCCCCATGAATCATGAAGTCTTATATATAAGTGTTACATACCCTAATTACACAAAGGCACCTTCCCTTCCTGTGTGCAATTTACGTAGAGAGAAAATTTTGTATTTTCGGTTATAACTGACTGTATCTATTTATAAAAATGTCTAAATTTTGTAAGAAATAATAAGTTTAAGATATAAAAATCAAGTATAAAGAAATTGTATTAACATAATATTTTAATTAATAATAATATATGTATACTCATATGTATACTTTAAATTATACGTTGCCTAACGTTAAAAACAAAAACCTTTAAAATATAGAATTTAAACTCTTCCAACCCCTTTTTATCACTCGAGGTGTCACATTGCGCATTTCCCAGAACCTTTTGCAACATTAAGTTCATGTTAATTATCATATATCAAATAAAACTATTACTACAAGATGTAAAAAGTGCCAGAAATGGGTTCCAGTAAAAAAAAGTGGAGACCTAAGTATTCACTGTAGACACTGAAGTATGCAAGTATTCAAAACATTACCCCTGAAAAATTGTGCGATTGTAAAATCGGTCATAAATCAACTAACGCACCCACTCGCGCACACACACACACACACATATATAGAGCACTAACACATGTATATACACTATACACATATGCATGTATGAAACAGTGGCGTAGTGTTCAAAATAAAAAAATTGGAGGAGTTACAAAATGGTAATTTTTTAAGATCTGTAATGTACAACTGAAATTGCAATAAACACATTGTAAGAACTGAATCAATATTACCAAGCGCTTGCACTAGTAAAGCAGAACTTGGCAACCTTATTAGGTGACTCGATGGCGGACCAATTGAAATAATTTTGAAACTAATGCGGGTCGAAAAGTTTTTATATTCGTTTGTATGTCGTACATTTTTTCTTGTCCCATTTAATTCGTTCGTTAATTCTACCCCACGAGCTTGAAAAAATTAACTTTTTTTTTAAGATAGGATTGTATAATAAACAATACGGGTGACATTTATATTAATTAGATATTAGTTATTAAAAGGCTTTTATTTTAATAAATAATCTGCCGTGTGCCACAGGACTTTCTTATACGTAATAATGACAGTGAACAGTGTACGTGATTTTTATTTTAGTGAAGGATATTTCTGACAAACTAATAAAAGATAGAGTAAAATGAATGAGACATAAACTATAGAAATATTATTTTATACATTATGTATCGAACGAATTTTGTTTAACATAATTACTAACAATAAGATGGAAACAGATGTTTACTCTTGTAATTTTTTGAATTTTTTGAAATAAGACAAAAATGTTTTAGATAAAAAATGTCGAGTATGTTATTATCTATAATTTATTCCCCATACATTTTTTTCCAACACTTATGATTTAGCCAGAAATATTTTTTTTAAAATCATTATTTAGAATAATCTATACTGGTTGCTGGGTGCTTTGACCGTACGGATCACGACTAATACCGTCAAGTCGCACGACGACCACTGCAAACTAAATGAATTAGAGTATACAGTGTTTATTCTCAGTATTACATATAAGAAAGGCCCATGGTACCTATGGCAAACACGTACAGTCTCTGTAATACGTATAAGAAAGTCCCATGACACTCATGGCAGATATTTCTTCTCTGTTATGAACCATTTGAAATGTACTTAAAATCGAATACTTAGTAAAAAAAAAAAAAATTAAATTTGTTTTTTTCGAAAAAATGAATAGAACATAAATTATAGATAATAATATTACCTACAATTTTCAACTTGGCCATTTTTCTCTAATTCGCACTGTTTCAGTGTAATTCGAAAAATTCAAAAATCGATGTAGGTAAACATCCGTTTCCGGTTGAATGATCGTTTTCAAAAATAGAAGGTTTTCTTCCCAGGCAAAAATCAATCTTAAGTATAAAATTCCACCTTTCTACGATTTGTCGTATTTGAGTTACAGCGTCTACAGACAGACCGACAGACAGACCGACAGACACACAGACATCATGGCGAAAATAGTCAGAATGGATTCAGGGAAGGTCAAAATTGATAATTCCATCAAAATCCGGATTTCGAAAAAAATCGCGATTACAATACTTACTTATACTATATGTATATTTCATATACATTGGTATAAGAAAGTAAAAATACCCCTAACTCCTAAACGACTGATGATGGAAGGGTGTAATTTTATATTTATAATAATCTTTCATCTGGGAAGACAACCACCTTATTTTTAAAATGATCACTAAACCGGAAACGGATGGTTACTCTTGTAATTTTTTGAATTTTTTGAAATAAGACAAAAATGTTTTAGATAAAAAATGTCGAGTATGTTATTATCTATAATTTATTCCCCATACATTTTTTTCCAACACTTATGATTTAGCCAGAAATATTTTTTTTAAAATCATTATTTAGAATAATCTATACTGGTTGCTGGGTGCTTTGACCGTACGGATCACGACTAATACCGTCAAGTCGCACGACGACCACTGCAAACTAAATGAATTAGAGTATACAGTGTTTATTCTCAGTATTACATATAAGAAAGGCCCATGGTACCTATGGCAAACACGTACAGTCTCTGTAATACGTATAAGAAAGTCCCATGACACTCATGGCAGATATTTCTTCTCTGTTATGAACCATTTGAAATGTACTTAAAATCGAATACTTAGTAAAAAAAAAAAAAAATTAAATTTGTTTTTTTCGAAAAAATGAATAGAACATAAATTATAGATAATAATATTACCTACAATTTTCAACTTGGCCATTTTTCTCTAATTCGCACTGTTTCAGTGTAATTCGAAAAATTCAAAAATCGATGTAGGTAAACATCCGTTTCCGGTTGAATGATCGTTTTCAAAAATAGGAGGTTTTCTTCCCAGGCAAAAATCAATCTTAAGTATAAAATTCCACCTTTCTACGATTTGTCGTATTTGAGTTACAGCGTCTACAGACAGACCGACAGACAGACCGACAGACAGACCGACAGACACACAGACATCATGGCGAAAATAGTCAGAATGGATTCAGGGAAGGTCAAAATTGATAATTCCATCAAAATCCGGATTTCGAAAAAAATCGCGATTACAATACTTACTTATACTATATGTATATTTCATATACATTGGTATAAGAAAGTAAAAATACCCATAACTCCTAAACGACTGATGATGGAAGGGTGTAATTTTATATTTATAATAATCTTTCATCTGGGAAGACAACCACCTTATTTTTAAAATGATCACTAAACCGGAAACGGATGGTTACTCTTGTAATTTTTTGAATTTTTTGAAATAAGACAAAAATGTTTTAGATAAAAAATGTCGAGTATGTTATTATCTATAATTTATTCCCCATACATTTTTTTCCAACACTTATGATTTAGCCAGAAATATTTTTTTTAAAATCATTATTTAGAATAATCTATACTGGTTGCTGGGTGCTTTGACCGTACGGATCACGACTAATACCGTCAAGTCGCACGACGACCACTGCAAACTAAATGAATTAGAGTATACAGTGTTTATTCTCAGTATTACATATAAGAAAGGCCCATGGTACCTATGGCAAACACGTACAGTCTCTGTAATACGTATAAGAAAGTCCCATGACACTCATGGCAGATATTTCTTCTCTGTTATGAACCATTTGAAATGTACTTAAAATCGAATACTTAGTAAAAAAAAAAAAAAATTAAATTTGTTTTTTTCGAAAAAATGAATAGAACATAAATTATAGATAATAATATTACCTACAATTTGCAACTTGGCCATTTTTCTCTAATTCGCACTGTTTCAGTGTAATTCGAAAAATTCAAAAATCGATGTAGGTAAACATCCGTTTCCGGTTGAATGATCGTTTTCAAAAATAGGAGGTTTTCTTCCCAGGCAAAAATCAATCTTAAGTATAAAATTCCACCTTTCTACGATTTGTCGTATTTGAGTTACAGCGTCTACAGACAGACCGACAGACAGACCGACAGACAGACCGACAGACACACAGACATCATGGCGAAAATAGTCAGAATGGATTCAGGGAAGGTCAAAATTGATAATTCCATCAAAATCCGGATTTCGAAAAAAATCGCGATTACAATACTTACTTATACTATATGTATATTTCATATACTTTGGTATAAGAAAGTAAAAATACCCATAACTCCTAAACGACTGATGATGGAAGGGTGTAATTTTATATTTATAATAATCTTTCATCTGGGAAGACAACCACCTTATTTTTAAAATGATCACTAAACCGGAAACGGATGGTTACTCTTGTAATTTTTTGAATTTTTTGAAATAAGACAAAAATGTTTTAGATAAAAAATGTCGAGTATGTTATTATCTATAATTTATTCCCCATACATTTTTTTCCAACACTTATGATTTAGCCAGAAATATTTTTTTTAAAATCATTATTTAGAATAATCTATACTGGTTGCTGGGTGCTTTGACCGTACGGATCACGACTAATACCGTCAAGTCGCACGACGACCACTGCAAACTAAATGAATTAGAGTATACAGTGTTTATTCTCAGTATTACATATAAGAAAGGCCCATGGTACCTATGGCAAACACGTACAGTCTCTGTAATACGTATAAGAAAGTCCCATGACACTCATGGCAGATATTTCTTCTCTGTTATGAACCATTTGAAATGTACTTAAAATCGAATACTTAGTAAAAAAAAAAAAAAAATTAAATTTGTTTTTTTCGAAAAAATGAATAGAACATAAATTATAGATAATAATATTACCTACAATTTTCAACTTGGCCATTTTTCTCTAATTCGCACTGTTTCAGTGTAATTCGAAAAATTCAAAAATCGATGTAGGTAAACATCCGTTTCCGGTTGAATGATCGTTTTCAAAAATAGGAGGTTTTCTTCCCAGGCAAAAATCAATCTTAAGTATAAAATTCCACCTTTCTACGATTTGTCGTATTTGAGTTACAGCGTCTACAGACAGACCGACAGACAGACCGACAGACAGACCGACAGACACACAGACATCATGGCGAAAATAGTCAGAATGGATTCAGGGAAGGTCAAAATTGATAATTCCATCAAAATCCGGATTTCGAAAAAAATCGCGATTACAATACTTACTTATACTATATGTATATTTCATATACATTGGTATAAGAAAGTAAAAATACCCATAACTCCTAAACGACTGATGATGGAAGGGTGTAATTTTATATTTATAATAATCTTTCATCTGGGAAGACAACCACCTTATTTTTAAAATGATCACTAAACCGGAAACGGATGGTTACTCTTGTAATTTTTTGAATTTTTTGAAATAAGACAAAAATGTTTTAGATAAAAAATGTCGAGTATGTTATTATCTATAATTTATTCCCCATACATTTTTTTCCAACACTTATGATTTAGCCAGAAATATTTTTTTTAAAATCATTATTTAGAATAATCTATACTGGTTGCTGGGTGCTTTGACCGTACGGATCACGACTAATACCGTCAAGTCGCACGACGACCACTGCAAACTAAATGAATTAGAGTATACAGTGTTTATTCTCAGTATTACATATAAGAAAGGCCCATGGTACCTATGGCAAACACGTACAGTCTCTGTAATACGTATAAGAAAGTCCCATGACACTCATGGCAGATATTTCTTCTCTGTTATGAACCATTTGAAATGTACTTAAAATCGAATACTTAGTAAACAAAAAAAAAAATTAAATTTGTTTTTTTCGAAAAAATGAATAGAACATAAATTATAGATAATAATATTACCTACAATTTTCAACTTGGCCATTTTTCTCTAATTCGCACTGTTTCAGTGTAATTCGAAAAATTCAAAAATCGATGTAGGTAAACATCCGTTTCCGGTTGAATGATCGTTTTCAAAAATAGGAGGTTTTCTTCCCAGGCAAAAATCAATCTTAAGTATAAAATTCCACCTTTCTACGATTTGTCGTATTTGAGTTACAGCGTCTACAGACAGACCGACAGACAGACCGACAGACAGACCGACAGACAGACCGACAGACACACAGACATCATGGCGAAAATAGTCAGAATGGATTCAGGGAAGGTCAAAATTGATAATTCCATCAAAATCCGGATTTCGAAAAAAATCGCGATTACAATACTTACTTATACTATATGTATATTTCATATACATTGGTATAAGAAAGTAAAAATACCCATAACTCCTAAACGACTGATGATGGAAGGGTGTAATTTTATATTTATAATAATCTTTCATCTGGGAAGACAACCACCTTATTTTTAAAATGATCACTAAACCGGAAACGGATGGTTACTCTTGTAATTTTTTGAATTTTTTGAAATAAGACAAAAATGTTTTAGATAAAAAATGTCGAGTATGTTATTATCTATAATTTATTCCCCATACATTTTTTTCCAACACTTATGATTTAGCCAGAAATATTTTTTTTAAAATCATTATTTAGAATAATCTATACTGGTTGCTGGGTGCTTTGACCGTACGGATCACGACTAATACCGTCAAGTCGCACGACGACCACTGCAAACTAAATGAATTAGAGTATACAGTGTTTATTCTCAGTATTACATATAAGAAAGGCCCATGGTACCTATGGCAAACACGTACAGTCTCTGTAATACGTATAAGAAAGTCCCATGACACTCATGGCAGATATTTCTTCTCTGTTATGAACCATTTGAAATGTACTTAAAATCGAATACTTAGTAAAAAAAAAAAAAAATTAAATTTGTTTTTTTCGAAAAAATGAATAGAACATAAATTATAGATAATAATATTACCTACAATTTTCAACTTGGCCATTTTTCTCTAATTCGCACTGTTTCAGTGTAATTCGAAAAATTCAAAAATCGATGTAGGTAAACATCCGTTTCCGGTTGAATGATCGTTTTCAAAAATAGGAGGTTTTCTTCCCAGGCAAAAATCAATCTTAAGTATAAAATTCCACCTTTCTACGATTTGTCGTATTTGAGTTACAGCGTCTACAGACAGACCGACAGACAGACCGACAGACAGACCGACAGACACACAGACATCATGGCGAAAATAGTCAGAATGGATTCAGGGAAGGTCAAAATTGATAATTCCATCAAAATCCGGATTTCGAAAAAAATCGCGATTACAATACTTACTTATACTATATGTATATTTCATATACATTGGTATAAGAAAGTAAAAATACCCATAACTCCTAAACGACTGATGATGGAAGGGTGTAATTTTATATTTATAATAATCTTTCATCTGGGAAGACAACCACCTTATTTTTAAAATGATCACTAAACCGGAAACGGATGGTTACTCTTGTAATTTTTTGAATTTTTTGAAATAAGACAAAAATGTTTTAGATAAAAAATGTCGAGTATGTTATTATCTATAATTTATTCCCCATACATTTTTTTCCAACACTTATGATTTAGCCAGAAATATTTTTTTTAAAATCATTATTTAGAATAATCTATACTGGTTGCTGGGTGCTTTGACCGTACGGATCACGACTAATACCGTCAAGTCGCACGACGACCACTGCAAACTAAATGAATTAGAGTATACAGTGTTTATTCTCAGTATTACATATAAGAAAGGCCCATGGTACCTATGGCAAACACGTACAGTCTCTGTAATACGTATAAGAAAGTCCCATGACACTCATGGCAGATATTTCTTCTCTGTTATGAACCATTTGAAATGTACTTAAAATCGAATACTTAGTAAAAAAAAAAAAAAATTAAATTTGTTTTTTTCGAAAAAATGAATAGAACATAAATTATAGATAATAATATTACCTACAATTTTCAACTTGGCCATTTTTCTCTAATTCGCACTGTTTCAGTGTAATTCGAAAAATTCAAAAATCGATGTAGGTAAACATCCGTTTCCGGTTGAATGATCGTTTTCAAAAATAGGAGGTTTTCTTCCCAGGCAAAAATCAATCTTAAGTATAAAATTCCACCTTTCTACGATTTGTCGTATTTGAGTTACAGCGTCTACAGACAGACCGACAGACAGACCGACAGACAGACCGACAGACACACAGACATCATGGCGAAAATAGTCAGAATGGATTCAGGGAAGGTCAAAATTGATAATTCCATCAAAATCCGGATTTCGAAAAAAATCGCGATTACAATACTTACTTATACTATATGTATATTTCATATACATTGGTATAAGAAAGTAAAAATACCCATAACTCCTAAACGACTGATGATGGAAGGGTGTAATTTTATATTTATAATAATCTTTCATCTGGGAAGACAACCACCTTATTTTTAAAATGATCACTAAACCGGAAACGGATGGTTACTCTTGTAATTTTTTGAATTTTTTGAAATAAGACAAAAATGTTTTAGATAAAAAATGTCGAGTATGTTATTATCTATAATTTATTCCCCATACATTTTTTTCCAACACTTATGATTTAGCCAGAAATATTTTTTTTAAAATCATTATTTAGAATAATCTATACTGGTTGCTGGGTGCTTTGACCGTACGGATCACGACTAATACCGTCAAGTCGCACGACGACCACTGCAAACTAAATGAATTAGAGTATACAGTGTTTATTCTCAGTATTACATATAAGAAAGGCCCATGGTACCTATGGCAAACACGTACAGTCTCTGTAATACGTATAAGAAAGTCCCATGACACTCATGGCAGATATTTCTTCTCTGTTATGAACCATTTGAAATGTACTTAAAATCGAATACTTAGTAAACAAAAAAAAAAATTAAATTTGTTTTTTTCGAAAAAATGAATAGAACATAAATTATAGATAATAATATTACCTACAATTTTCAACTTGGCCATTTTTCTCTAATTCGCACTGTTTCAGTGTAATTCGAAAAATTCAAAAATCGATGTAGGTAAACATCCGTTTCCGGTTGAATGATCGTTTTCAAAAATAGGAGGTTTTCTTCCCAGGCAAAAATCAATCTTAAGTATAAAATTCCACCTTTCTACGATTTGTCGTATTTGAGTTACAGCGTCTACAGACAGACCGACAGACAGACCGACAGACAGACCGACAGACACACAGACATCATGGCGAAAATAGTCAGAATGGATTCAGGGAAGGTCAAAATTGATAATTCCATCAAAATCCGGATTTCGAAAAAAATCGCGATTACAATACTTACTTATACTATATGTATATTTCATATACATTGGTATAAGAAAGTAAAAATAGATAAAATATGATATAAAAATGGAACCAAGCTTACTACGCCTAATTGTCGATAAGTGCAGAGAGAACATTAGTTTTCCTCTTCTAACACACTGAAACTACTGAATTCGTGATTACCCTACACGAATGCCTACTTACCCTACTCTCCCTTACTTGAAAAAACTATAAAACATAAATATACATTATATTTTTCCACGATTTTGTCATTTTTTAAAATAAATCATATACTTAATTACATAACGAATTGTCAAATTTAAAATTTGCAGTACGTCGTTTGAGAATCATTGATTTGAATCAGTGCTTCTCAAACTTTTTAGCACCACATCCTAAATTTTATAACGTCAAGCTATCGGTATTTTTATCAGACAAAATAAAAAATCAGAAAAAAAGTTATTTATAATAATAAAAAATGTAATTATACTAATTAAGGATCATATTATTTCTAGAGAAAAGAAATGGGCAGTATTCAAAACACTTTAATTATGGTCGTACATAAATAAATCAAAAATCATTTCCAAAGACTTTAATTATGGTCGTACATAAATAAATCAAAAATCATCATCAAAGTGGGCCACGGACAATTTTGGAAGAATTTTTTCAAAAATAATTTAAACAATTGATTTTTAATTGTTTAATAAATTAAACCCTTACTGTAATATTCGAAATAATAAAAAATAAAATGTGATAATTTCTTATGATAGTAAAATCGAAACCAATAAAATATATCAAGACTTAATTAGGTAATACTTACTCATATATAAATACCTGAATTTATACTTCTGTCTTTATCAAACTTAAAATATGTCGCCGTATGATGTTACAACCAACGGTTAAGTTATTTTTATAAAAAAAAAACTTAGATCTTTCGAGTTAAAACAGTTTAAAACTTATTTTATAATCGGTGATGATTTTAAACGATCTCGTTTGATTTCTTCTTTTAGTTTTGAGAACAAAAAGAAATCAGGAGTAACGTAACGTACATTATCTCTTTAAAGTTTTTCTCAATCGTGAATTATAGCAGAATCTACTTGCCAAAGTTCTGCTCGTACTGAATCTCAAATTTTGATAACTCGATTAAGAAAAATACTTTAATTTTATTATAATTAATAAAATATAGAGACATATTTAGTTCAAAATAAAGATATAGTTTAAGTTGCAAAAACGTAAAATTAAAAAATTACTTTCTAAAGAGGGGCGGGGGGATTCAACCCAATGTCAGAATAATACTTACTATACCTTACTTTATCATTATTATTCAATTAAAAACTGATTGTTTAAGGAGATGATAGTATTGGAAAAAGGGTCTACTCGAGAAATTTTGTTATTTTACTATTTACAATTAAATTTTGTCGTTTTTCGTATATTTTGAAACTATAATCGAATACCTATGATCATACTAAATCCGCATCAATTGTGGGCTACCATAAAGTTTTCCCTAGTTGCCTTTGGGTGTCTTAATGCGACCCTGTATCATATTATGTATTTTAATAATAATTAATATCCTCAAAATAGTCAAAATGATATACAAATGTAAATGCATTTGCAAAATAAAATCAATTTAACATAACTATATTGTCAACCGTTTAAATACGATTCCAAAGATCAATATAACTGCAAGGAGCAACGTAGAATACTGTAGCTTTTAAAATAGAGAAAACAAAAGAAGTTGAGTTATTAGTTTTTAGGAGACTATGTTAGGATAGAAATCTGAGTATTAAACATTAATTTTACAAAAATCTGTCACTGAAATGAGCATATTATTCAATAATATAATAAAAACATATTTTTCAAATTAAATTGATTTATTGAATACATAAACATAAGATCAAATATTTTGATGATACAAATCTAATATCTAGCAGATATTAATATCATAATGTAAATCTGTTAAAAAAATAACTTTATCTATCGTAATACAAGGCGTTCAGAACTAAAGAGGATTAAGTCATTTTTTAATCGAGTTTGCTATATGGATTCATAATCTCACGATGCATATTTATTCGGAACTATAACAGCTCAAATCTCTGCTCTAACATTCTAGTTTTCTAGTGCAATATATGGAAATAATACATAACAAATTAACATCAATTAACTTTCGTTCTGAGCGCCTCACATACTAATCATCAAAATCAAAAGAAAACTAAACAAAAGACAAAGTCCAGCATGCTGTAATATTATTGTAAATTTGACAACTCTGACGTATGCACGCACACATATGTACACACATACATACATGCACAAGCACACGCATGTACATATACACTCGCCGGCTCCGGGGAACGAGTGTTGACGGCGTAAGAAATTCCGGCGACTGAGAGAGAAAGGACACAAGGCGCTGTCTGGCCGCCGCGGCGTATCGACGCGCCACGCCCATCTCACACACACATGCTCGCGCGTGACGTCACAGGACCACGCCACGAAGCGCGCGCATTAACGGGTGGAACGCGCCAAGTTCAAATACCATTGTTTCAATTCAGGAATCTATAATGAATGAGAATTTTATATTTATACAAATAGAAATAATATTATCAAATAAGTCAAGTATTTATCACTACTGATATAGAAAACTGAAAGCCTTGCATGTACACTGTAAATATTTTATTATCTTACTCTATACTTAATTTTGATATTTATTAGAATTTTTGTCTGTCTGTGTGTTAGTTTGTTTGTTACGATCGACTTAACACAAAACCCAAGCGTAGAGGAACTCATTGGTATAAATTTAAAAAAAAATGTACAGTCGATAATTCTTTTAAATCTAGAAAAATTAAAATAAGGTAATTGTGGTAATCGGTGAATTGTAAATAATACTTTTTTTGTTTTACAAATAAAATATTTAAGAAAAAAATAACTTTAGCAAGAACAAAGCATACGAACGCATTTTGTTTGAAGGTCAGTCTAGTAGATCCTAGACCCAAAAAAAATTATGGGTAGTCAAAAAACAAACTATAATAATATATCAAAAATAAATGTAATTTTAAATATTATTACACAGAAAAAAACTGTATTGGACCAAGAAAACCTTGTTTTGTATATAACGAAAACAATATTTTCTTAATATAAGAAACATACTCTTAATCCAACTGCGTTATTCCTTCGTTTAAGAATACTATAGTTGATTTAAGAGATTATTGCATGTCTTATGTCCGGTATTATAAACGACCTAGCAAAATTTGTTAGCTTGCAAGCACTCATAAATGAGGTTATGAATTTTGTTATAGTATCTATGGATTAGTTATGGAATTTAGAGCAGTGACACTTCAACGTATTGTAACACAGTTGGCGACTCTGACCATATAAAATAATTTTCATAATAGCACAACTGTTTTAATACCGTTGGTTTTTACATACAGCGCTTGCGCGAAATCTGTCAAAGTCATCAACAGAACTGTCATATAAGTTTGGTATCTCATTTGAGAGTGCTTGCTAGCTTGCAAATTTGCTAGGTCGTTTATAATACCGGACATTAAGAAAATATTATTTTAGTTATATACAAAACAAGATTTACTTGGTTTGAGAAATCCTTTCTACCAGTGTACATTATTTAATGCATTTTTATGTTTCCTTCTAAATGAGGACAATTTCTATACTTGCTATATTGTTATTTTAATATTGACTACAAATTCTAATAACGCGAATAATTGTGAATCTTTTTTTTATAAATCACAGCTGCCCGTCATTCGAATGAATGTCATCTACTCTGATTGCCCCTGGGCTCAATCCCCGTCCATTCATCATTCATATCTGGTGGAGGTGTTGGGTAATTTTAGCTTATAGCCTTTTTATTAGCGAAAAAACGAAAATGTAACTTTAAATAAATAATTGCTCATACAATAAATTACATAATAAGTGCTCTGCTCTTAGCTTCGACACAAGGACGACACAATTTATTATAATTTCTTATCACTTCACTTTATTTTTAATGTTCGTAATATTACTTAATAATTATTAGACAGTATTAAAATAACGGATAACATTTTTTAAGATTAAAACGACAAATTCAAAATAGGCACAAAAGCAACAAAACATTCTTTACAATAAATTTTCAATTATTAACTAAATACATATATTATCTATATATTTCATAAAACAACGTCTGTCTGTCTGTCTGTCCGTTAGTGCGCTTATCACTCGAGAACCACTTATCCGATTTACGTGTTTTTATAGATATATTTTGCCCAGGTTTTAGCATATATTTTGTAACAAGTTATAAAGGAATTTGTTACAAGGAATAAACAGTAACAATAATAAAAATCAAGTCGAAAAAAATTTGCCACAAGCTCGCTCTTGAACAATATAATGTACATGGTGGCCAGTATTTCTCTGGAACAAATTTCTCTGACTTTTCCCGGTATTCCAGGAGAATTGTTACCGTTTTTCCCTGTTTTTTATTTAAAATTTTGATAAAAAACCTAAAAAAAGGTCACAAGTTTTCTTTTAAATTTTAATACATAACTGTTTAAATATTTGCGAGAATTTGTGTGGTTTTTGCATTTTTATAAAAACTTCCCTGACTTTTCTCGGTTTTCACTGTTTTCCAGAAACTGGCCACCCTGAATGTAGTAAAGAATTGTGTAAAATAAAAATATCTAACATAATTCAATTATATTTTTCAAAAATCCTAAACAAAAATTCCGTAGAGCGAAACCGCGGACACAGCTAGTAATACATATCAGTGTAAGATACATAAAAAATATTAATAATAAAAAAAATAGTAATTCACTTCGAGCTAAATTTCTTAGCCGCATCTCTTCTTACACCGGACCTTATATAAACAGCAAATTTTCAGATACAGTGTCGAAAGTTTAAACAATTTTTTTGTCAAATCGAATTTAAAAATTGTGACACTTGTTCATGCCTGTCATATCTCTGTTCTTGCCCGCTCGAGTATGCAAAGCGATAAATCAATACTCACATCCTTGTCTGACGCGTGAAGCTCTCAATGCGTGGCGTATGTCCATCTCGCTTTCTCATCAAATCGAGTTTAGCTTATCGACACATGTTCCAACTTGTTCTGACAAGATGTTTCGGCCCAGGGCTGCTACGACGTGAACGAAATTTTGAATTATTACATATTAACATAGAAATATGATCGTGGGACATACGTTGCGTTTTTTTAATATTAAAAAAAGAAAGAAATAGACGTTATGGTTTTTCAGTTAGTTATGTCAAGAAAGCCTATAACGAAGATATCCTTGCTTTTGTTTTAATTTTGAGATATTATTGAAGAAAATATTTTTTACTTGCACCTATTCCAGAAATTATATGTATATTATTTATTTTTAACAGATCTTCATGCTCGAATTCTCACACTTATTTTTCTAATTAGTTTATTCAAAATGGTTTAATTTGATCAAATTTCCAAAAGGAATTATTTTAGCTCTCGCTTTCATGACAGAGCTTCAGCAAAAAAAAAAACTTATATCTTCATCGAACATGTTGCTGTTTTTCATAGACTCTCTAACTTCTCTATTTTTCTTCTGAATTTTTTTAAACTTGGCTATAAAATCTATCTTATCTCGGTAAAGTTCGTTAGTCAGAAAAATTACTTTATGGATTTCAAAATAGCAGCCGTCCAATATCTAAAAAACATTCATATATCTATGATGCAAATATGTTTTGATTTCCTCTTAATAAGATCCAAATATTATTCCTCTTGTTAATTTTTACTATAAAGAAAAGTTTAGCTAGAAAAATTAAATTTACAACCCAAAGGTACGTAGTTAAAATCGAATAATATTTTTTTTACGTTGCAGAAGATATATTTGTAAATGGTAAATAAAAATGACTACGCAAACTTTTTAAGATATTAGTACCTAATACAGTCGAAATTGGTTATAATGACGTCGAGGGGACCAGTCATATAAGATCGTAAAAACCGGTAAAAAGGCAATTATATATGGGAATCAGTCGTACTTTAACTTTGAGTCGTTAAAACCGATATGTTGTATTAACTAATGTCGGTTTCAACTGTATTTTATTTTTTCATTATTAAAGAAAATTCGCTTGCTACGATTATTGCGTGGTTTTTCTAGAGCCTTTTAGAAATTAAAAAAAATATTTTTTTTCTGGATGTTAAAACATCCCCATCACATGATTAATTTCATTTTTTCGATAAGATATTTCACAAATATATAATTCAAACTAACTTAATTCTATAACAACTAACAATGATTGAAGTGGAAAGGATACAAAACATAACAGAGTATAAGCTCAGGAGAATATGAATAAAAATATTATATTGGTATGAATAAAAAGACCCAAGTATTTACTCAAACTTTGACTATAATATACTTTCTTACTTTGAGTATCAACTCATTTTACGAACAAACTTTCTACATATAGAAGTATATCATTCTGACTTTACACTTATGTAGCACATCGCATTCTCATTATTATATTGCATACAATATTACCTATTTTAAAACGTCATAGAATGTATTCTATCGTATGCTATTTAAAAATAAAAAAGTAGTTGTTTGTACTTATGTAAACGCGATAGAAGTTATATTTCTTAAGCAAGATTTAAAACAATTGCTGAGACTATTGGTGACATTTAGCTAGCAAATACAAAATTAATAACTTAAAAAAAACGTTTTACCGATAATCATAACAGAAATCTGTATTATCTACACACGTATAAATATATGTATAAGATATACATATGTATGTATACCAAGATATGTAAAGTATAAAGTAGTTTCATTACTCGGCGCGAGAGAGAGAAATACGTCATTTGGGGTGCCAAAATGAGGAGAGGGGGGCTGATGTGTCCAATCATAACAAATGTAGCCCGTAACACGTCATCTAGGGAGCCCAAGCTGATTGGTCAAAAGTTACTAACCTTGTATGTATACCTAACCTAATCTAACATAACTGCATCCTGTTGAGTACGCGAAAAAATATAATTTCAAATAAAATTATTGTCAATTTTTTTTAAACAAAAACTGTATTTTATGTCATTCAACTTTTCTTGTGATTCACGAATTGTAAATAAATATGTCAATATCAATATGTCATGGTGACAAACGTCATAAATAATAGTTTTAGCTAGTAGAACTGGTCTCTACTTTTAAAATTCCAATTAATTTACACATGTAGCAAATTGAATGAAGTGGAATAGCGGAAAATGGATCTGGTATATACATTTCATTGTCGACTAGGTTCATTGCTCTATACATGTAATGTATCACGCCCAATTTCGCAACCTCGCTTATACTGTAAATCAAATTATAGATGCAGTGTAAATCAACCGTAAAAATGCAATGCAATGAAATGATTGCAATAATGTTGATGTGCGATAAACATGTCATACAATGTAAACTTTTAAAACGTTCTTCATGTTCGACAGCATATTGAAGTTTTTAATTCTCTACATGATTGAATAATCATATTAAACGACTTAAAGAGTTGAGAAATTGATCTTTTATAAACATACTGTTAAATTGTAAATATACAAAGAAATTTTTATTTATTTCTTCTTTATTCAATCAAATGACCCAATTTTTCAAAACATATTCCTTCTTTATATCTACTCTTTAGTAACCATAGGTGGGCATTAACTCGTTAATCCGTTAATCGTTAATTAACGAAGTTAACAAAATGGTTAACGGATAACTTTTAAGTTAACTCAAAAAATGTTAACGCTTTTGTTAACTTCCGTTAAATTTGACTTCCGTTAACTTTAGTCCGTTACATTGATTGTTTGATGAAAAGTACATAAGAAAGTTGTCGAAATAGCAAAAAAAGGTCTTCAAACATTTTGGATGGTTAACTTTTTAACGATTAACATTAACTTTCGTTAAATTTTCAAATTTTCTGTTAACTTTAACTTCCGTTACATTTTCGTAATTTTAACGCTTTAACGATTAACGAAGTTAACTTTTCGATTAACTGTGCCCACCTATGTTAGTAACCTAGTATATCATATAATATTTTTTCTACTTTATTATCAGTTATACCTTACTAATATTATAAATGTGAAAGTAACTTTGTCTATTTGTTTGTTACTTTTTCATGGCTAAGTTGGCAGGAAGATAGATTGCATCCTGAAGATAATCATAAGCTAATTTGCACCCCGAAAAATTGATTACATAAAAAATACAAATACCACGCGGACAAAGTTACTTCAGAAAATCGATGTACGTACTTAATGATACGTCTAATTATTTACGAAATTTGAATAGAATCTATCGGGACTCGGGACCTATTATATGTATATAAAAATAAGTGCAATGCCCTTTAAAGTACTTTATAAACTATATCATTAACAGTGTCTTCTTAAGTAAATATACCTAGTAACCAACGCTTTTAAATAATTAATCTAATTAACTAAGTGTGTTGAATATTGCTTTCGGGCTAAATAGATCATGTCAAAAATAATCAGATTACTTATACACTTATTCTAACCTATAAATATATTATACGTACATTATTATAAACTTGCTGTTACCCACAATTTCGTTTGCTTCGTATATACTCCTATAATAACATGTATATGGTTTGCGTAGAATTTAGGTTAGGTATATAATCTGTCACCACTGAAGAAGAACAAGTAGAAGAAGGTTAGGTAATACAGATGCCTTTTATAGTCGATAAAACAGGTCGCACGTGAGTACATACAAATGTCACATACACATTTTTTTATCTAATACATTTTTCGGGATACAATTTTCGTAATAGAAAAGCCAATGCCCTTTCTCAGGATGTAAGCATCTCCCTGCAAAATTTCATCAAGATCGGTTTAAAATATTTATATGTATAGTTTGGATTAATAAGAAATGTTGTTCTCTTCATATACCAGTACATACACCCTTATACTAAATCGTCGAACTATCTTAAAAACTGTATCATATTTGTGGTTTTTGTAAAACTGTCATTTATACAGTTTTACAACAGCCACTAAAAAAAAGTTAAACACCACATATATAAAGTGAGTGACGACAAAAAATACAGCATAACCGTTAGTTATAACATTAGTTTGATAACTTATATCCAATATACTGCAAGACTATCAACCCTATGTTCGATATCAGTGGAATGTGATACGCGAAGGCGTGGTGAGAAATGGGCGGTATGTGGAGTGTCGAAGTAAGCGGGAGGAAGGGAAGGGGGCGTTTTCGAACTTTATCTTGTCGCGGACAAAAATGTCCTGATCTGAAAATAATATCAGTTTGAGATGTGACAGAATTCTAGCTGTATGTTTTTTTTTGTAAATAAAATGATGGCAAATTTTGTACATATTTAGAATAGATAAGTAAATAATACCAAATATTTTTAATAGATTTGAGACATAGTGGGCTCTCTTTCAGTATTTTGTATTAAATAATTTAACGTTTAAGTACAAAGTTTCTTATAGGCATAGGCGTCCACAGATGGGGGTTAATAAGGCATAAATTAAAGCAGTTCTGTAACCAACTAGTGAAAAATAAATTTATTGATATGTTTATTTGTTTACAAGCATTTTCCTTCCTTGGAAAATATTCTGCATATACTTCTGGTAGTAGATATTTATTTATTAATCGGTAAACATTGTATTTATTATAAAAGGATGGAAATGAAACGTACCTATATCATTCGAAAGATACTACACAAAAAATGTCTGTAATTTACCGTTAACTAAGTAAAATATTGGTCAAATTTCGACCATAGACGATATCAGTGCATATTATAGGATATGAGGGAGAAATGTACATCGTAAATATTCATTTTTAATCACATATTATTATTTAATTTTAATAACCTAACAAACAGCAATAAAACGTACAGTTATCTATACATAAATAAAACTGCAGTTAAATTATTTTGATGTGCATTAATGTTATTACAAATACATATAATAACAAGTTAATATTCTTGTTTACAAGACAACATAAGAATTGAGATAATTTCAAATTTTTACTAATTTATTTAATTTTATAAATATTTTGGATTTAAATATATGCCGTAAAAATATTTTTATTAGATTTTTAGAACAATAAATTAAATTAAAATGGACACGACTTAATAGATGAAATTTTGTTCTGTTTATAATTACTTATATATAGTTAAAATTATTCGTATTTATTTGATAGAAATAAATATAATGACGTGTACATATATCTACCAGGCTCGTATGAATGAACATTGTTTTGTTTTAACTAATAGAACCGAGTAAAAATATTTGTACAAACGTACCATGTGTTTGTTGATATTCAATAAATAAATTGAAACATGTGAGTCAAAATTTAATGAGATTTAAATTAAAATCGAAACCAAATGCTATTTTAATTTTTTTTAAATACAATCGCTCATTGAAACAAAGTTTGAAAAAAAGTAATTATTGTCATTTTAAATTCTACCTAATTTCTTTTTTATAGTTGTTAAATAAAATTATTGAGTAATTATTAAAATCAGGAACATCGAGACTATAATAAATAAATACTATTAAAACATATAAATATTTGTCATCCCTGAATTGTAAAGGGTGACGCTGAAGAGTTTGAAAGGTGGGGATGCGTCGAATGCTTCTAAACTTCATCTGGATGCGAACAAAAATTTTCTGATCTGAAAACAATAGCGGTGACACAAGGTCATGTGTCAATAACGAATTTTCAATTTACAATATAAATTAAATTTTTTTAATTAGTTCCCAATCAAATGAAATTGATTTCAGTTGTATAACAATAAGAAAAAGTTTGTTTATGACACGGTTTTGTCTTTAAAAACAATAAACTTAATCATTTTTTTTTATATTCGATTTAAGATTTAACTTTTGAATATATATTTTAATATTTGCTATCAATTTCGAAATAAATTTTGACTTAATTTGTTAGTTTATATCTTTTTTATTAATTTTATCGTTTTTACCTGTATATTTATTATCAATTTAATTGAGCATTTGACCCAAAAAAGCAAAATAGAAACACGGTGTTTTAAAACAAAACATATACTTTTTTCAAACACCATGTTTGTGTTTTGTTAGTTAGATGTAAAACAGGCATTACGTTTGCTTGAAGTTCTCCTCAGCGCCTACACCAATTTGTAAATAATGATAATTATAAATGTTTTTATGTTGAACAAATTAATAATATATTAAATTTAAATTATATATTTCTTAAAATAATCTATTTCATAAAAAAATTGTTTTTTAATTTTGTTAAAAAAATGTATTTCTTCTTCTTTTCTCATTCATAAGATAGTATCTAAAATATTAACATGAAACGTATATTAAATTAATTAATAACATCAAATAAAATTTTAAAATTTATCTAAACATACTTTACCTCATTTAAATAAAATATATTTCTTTGAAAATAACCAAAATAACTCTACCCAGCTTCTACACCATCAACGGTCATTGTAGTATAACATTTAAAGAAATCTAAGCAGATTATATTTTATTTGATTTTAAGAAAAAAATTACATATTATAAACATATACAAAATAAACAACCATTTGTACACACCCCCATTTTCATATATTGTAGTTGTACGTTAACAGATGGCACTTGATAAAGCTATCATGCTACATCTGGCGTTCTAAAGTTGTACTTTCATCCAAGTCGCGAACCCATAATGTTATAAAACCGTTTTCTGCATAATATCTCGAACTGAAAATCGATTTTATTTATTTGGTAGTGGATTTTTTAATGTGTCAAGGATGTCCCTTGGAACCGTCCAGATTCTAGGGAGGTATCTAACAGATTATGATACTATCTTTTGAAGGTCTTGAGAATGAATTAATGATATCATACATATAAGAATAAAATAAATAATAACAATGTCTCGATATTCTTTCCTATTTGAGGAAGTAAAACCTCTCTTCATTGCGATATTTAAGTATTGGAATATATATTACTCTTATACAATTTCATTTAAAAAAAACTGAACAGTATTTTCATAAGGATTACGCAGTCCTCATTTTACGTATTTAATATTTTTTTTTAATAAGCAACATTTCACTTTAATACAAATTTTCTCTTAAATTTCAGTATTAGTACACCTCATGCAAATAATGTTGAGTGGTTTTTCATTCATCAAAAACCAAAAAAATGACGCACCCCGGTTTTGATGATACATCAAAATAAAGATATAAATTCTATCAATATTTAAGTAACAATGTTTTCTTTCGAGCGATTACTTATTCCGCCAGTTCGGAACACCACTCAGGATCATAAATAGCGAAATGTGGGGCTATCAGAAGAAATGATATAATTTTTTGACCACCGTACACATAAATGCGGCACTAAAAAAAGTCAATTTATCATGTTTTTATCAGGTTGTAAAAAGTCCGGCTTTTTACAGTTTATCTTTTTTATGTCGTGTTCAGTGTTTACCTCTCCAGAGAGCACCGCCTTCCCGCCTCCCTTCTCGCCTATTTCCTACGAGCACCAGTTTTATTAGAAACTTTATTATTGGGGAATCATTGAATTAGTTTTCATTAGTACATGTTTATACGTTTATACAGGGACGGCTTACAAAAAACTGCATATTTTTAATTTTTCGTAAAGTCTGTTTTTTCATTTCTTTTTATATTAATTTCTATAATTGTGGTGTTCTCATTATCACTGGTATTGTCGCCTATGTTGAATCCAACGACCCCCCCCCCCACACAAAAAAGTAGTTTTTATATTTTGTCAATATAAATTTTACATTTAATTCTAATATAGGTAGCAATGTTATATTTCAATTTCTATAATTATGGTGGAGGTGCTAAGAAATACTTCTTACATGAAATCAAATAAAAATACTTTAATTATTTAAGTTAAGAACCATAAACACTGTGTACCAAGTGGCAAATAGGGCATCCCCCCCCTGAGATCATTATTAGTATAAAGACAATACCGAAAATAATAATGCCTTTACAAATATTTTTGTATGAGACAAATTTTGTTAAGAACTTCCGATCTGTGGTAATAAAACATTCTCAGTGATAATAAAATTTATATTGTTCATAAAAATAAATAACGAATACATCTCACATAAACGAACCATTGTACAATTATAATGTTATATTGTTTAACAGAATCTTTTATTGTAATTATTTCTAGGTATATCTCATATAATTATTAGACTTTATGACATACATAAATAGATTTTGTTTTCTTTTGATTATGAAATTACTGTAAAAAATAACAACTAAGAAAAACATCGAAACCCTGTTTTTTTATTTATTTATTTTAGTCACAGTTTAAAGGAAAAAGTTAAACAGTATTTTAGTTTAAGTTGCAATGTGCTTTTTTATTATAGTCTTACAACAATATCAATACACAGACCACGTGTAATGTGGGCGTTGTGAAGTGCTGCCACCGCACGGCATTTATCTGAACTTGAAAAGAGTTGTTTCCACGATACTAATAATGATTTTCGTCGTAAGATGGTAGAACTAAACCCATTATCCATCTCTGCGATGATATCATTAATATTATTTATGTTTATTTATTACAGTCCTTATTAAAATTAATATTTGATTAAGTATACGTATAAAAGAAGTCAAATAAAACTAATACAATTAGGTAAATCTCTTTATTACGTTCTGTGTAAAAATACGTACATTTTTGGTTTGTGTCTTGGCTACACATTTGCATCATTCATAACAGATGTCTCTGAAATGAAAATTTTACTTTTCATTGAAATATAGTAAAATGAAGCTATGTCGTGGAGTCGGAGTACCAACTTAACTTGCACTTTACTTATATAATACTATATGATGAATAAAGTTTATTGATTTAATATTTCTTGTAATAAAAGTAATATAAATATTATAATATTATTATTATTAGATAGTAAATTCCAGCAACAAAATTGACTGCTTCCGCCACCGCTACTCTCATAATATTAGCCATTTATTTGAAGAATCAGTTCTATTTTTAATGACAATTAATACAAATAAAGATAATGTAAAAAAGGTGCCATCGAATCCAACTGCTAATTGTATATAATCAAAATATATAATTTTTTAGCCATGAAGTATCGCAATGAATTTTCTTTGTAATATAAAAATTTTGTTATGTATTTAATTTATAAGTCATTGGACCCCAACCCGTAAAAAACGTGGTTACACCACTGTGTAAAAACATATATAGTATGAAATTAATAAAATATAAGTATATACAGTCTGCTTTATTATTAACACAATATGTACATAATAATCTACTAGAAGATTAAAATTAATGTGATCTATAAAACGAACCTGAACAAATATAATTTTATAGATAGATTTTTTTTCAGATACGAAATATAGATGAAGGTGTATAAACGATATTCGAGCGATAAATTAACTAAATCTGTCTCTGGCAGCACGATAAGAATTTTAAACGAAGTTATAATTAATCTTATCAAATTATACAATAAAAATGTAGATATCCTAATATGAATTCCATCCAAATTAATTTTAATTTCAATTTAAATTAACGTCATATTGAAAACTGAATTATCATGAACGCTAGTTCTTATACGCGCGTCTAATTTTAGACGGATTTAAACGAAAAAGTAAAACGGGAAGCAGAAAGTACATTGTACCTTATCACAAATAACCATCCAAACATTTCCCCGGCTCATATATTAATTAATTGAATTTTCACGTCGCATGACAATAGAATATAATAACCTGACAGAACTCTGCTGTTACTGATTGTGACAATGGTTATGTGTTATGAGGTGCTGACGTAGCTATCTTATAGTATTTAATCAACCAGTGGTTATAAAACATAACAACCCAGAGGACCCAAAATAATGAGATTTAGCTTAGAAAACCCCGTTCGGCATTTTATCAATTTTTTCAGAATCAATGTAATAGAGTATTTAGGTATTTATTCGGATTTTCTGAAAGATATTATAATTTACTATTTTTATAACCGTATTTACGTATCTAAGGTTTTATCATTTCACTTAATAGAATAAAGTAATGATAAACCTATTTTATAATTATTTTCTAAGTAAGTTTTTAACATACCTACAATATAGGTTAATTTTCAATTAATATTCATATCTTAATATATATAAATTACGTGTCACATTGTTTTCTCCGCGATGGACTCTTAAACTACTTAACCGATTTTAATCAAATTTGTACACCGTGTGCAGTTTGATCCAACTGGAAAGATAGGATAGCTTACATCTCAATTTATGATCGCAATATTATTTATTGCAAATTATTTGTCTTTATCTGTTAGCTCCAAACGATTCTAACAGATGGTGACATCTGTTGACTGGATTGAGTAAGTATTCAATAGATGGCGCTATGTCAAACTTCCAAACGTTTCATATAACCTACAATTTAATAGCATAACCACCACATGTTGCTAAAGTATAGGTTAACCACAGCAACGCGTGGCCGTGTCAGCTAGTTGTTATATATAATTAATTTTGAACAATTCATATAGAAATTAGAAAAAATGAAACATTTATAGAATCAACATTGTGTCTATATAGCTGTCTGTCTGTCGGTCACAACCCTTTAATTACTGAACCGTTTAAACTGTAAAGCTGATATTTAACATAATTATAAATAAAATTAATTTTGGCGTTTTTTGAGGATTATCAAAAAAAGCTGATAATCCGAGGAATTGAAATATTTAAACGTTTTTTATTATTCAAATCTTTGTTTTATTGTATTTGTTTATTTATTTTATCTTGTCAATATTTTTGAAAGTAATAGCGAGAATAATCTGGAAATTGTACAACAATGCCAAAAAAATATGAAAATTATCAGCACTCACCGCCCGGTGCTTCCAGAAAAATTCTTATGTAAATGCGATTTATTCTAAATGTGAATTTTTACAACCTTTTTAATCTGTATACAGTATGATTCATTACTGTAATGCCAAACTTGAACAGTAGATTGAAAAAAATCTTTGGATGGCTATAGCTTCCTCACGAAAAATTTCCGGACACATGTTCATTAAAAGATTTTTGTTTAAAATATTTTTCTCTATCTACTGTTTAAATTTGGCACGACAGTGCTGAATCAGCCTGTTTACTAAATCATTTAAGATATGCAAATTTTTATTTAAGGGCTACATTTAACATTTATTATAATTATTTCAGGACACAGTATGGCCCCAGAATACCGGCTCACCTCAGCGGAAAGTTTGGTTCTGTCGTTCGTCTGTCTGCTGTTACATGTCCTTTCTCAAGTCAACGCCGGTGAGTACTTTATTTTTACTTCATCATTTATTTTTTCATCATCATTCGATACTATATATTATGTACCTAACAATAAGTCACAACATATGTCAGTTTACCACTGAATGAGGAAACAGTCGAGCAAAAAACATTTAATAAATACATAAATCGTGTTACGTACAAGTGGTATGTATATTATTGTACAATATACATACTACATAAGTACCTACACATACGTGGAATTTCATTAAATATTATACTTACAATATTCATTTTTATCATTTTGCATATTGATGCATATATGTAACATGTATCTTTATAACTATCATATTTTTATGTTTTATAAATTCTAGAAAAATTGTATACCATAAACCCCTCCTTTTGCAATGTTTCACAATCTTATGAACCCCCTCACTAATGTTATATCACCCCTCTCCATAATTTACATTTGTTAGTCGGCATTTTTATTTAATAATACACGCTTAAGTGAAATGTAATGTGACATCACATATTAGGACTCCATCTCCTTCCCTTGTCACACTTTGTCATTCTGAGCACGATATGCATACGTAGTTAATGGAAAGCCCCTTACAAATTTTCAAATTTTCATTACCATTTTACAACTTTTCTAAAGTTTTAATCAAACTTTCTGAAAACAGTTTTTAATATCCCGCAATAATCAACAACTAATCATAAAATTATAATTGCATATTTTTACAATATTTATTAATGACCAACACATAACATTACATCGCCAAATGTCCATATTATAAATAAATATATTTGTACATATGGGTCAGTCCGCGGTAATCGATACCAGATAGTTAAAAAAATATTTTACGAAAATGAATACTAAAATATAAAATTAACAGGCTATTTAACATCAATTTTCATAAACCAAAAGAAAATTAAAAAAATTTTAATTAATTTTCAAAATATTACAAAAAATTTAATTTTTTTTTCGAAAAAGACAACAAATAATGTGAAATCGCAATAACTTACTTGATAATAAGTGACGTTCGTGGCAAACTATTAAAAGTCTTTGACAATTACATATCAAACGTGACGTTTGACCGAATTAAAAAATTACCCTCACCAACAATAATGACTAAGGGTGACCGCATTTATTATAAATTTAATGAGTCTATTGATGTATTTGATAAATAATTGTTATAAGTATTAGTTCATAATATCAATAAGCAATTAAACACACAAATAGTACTCTTATTGTATCCTTTTATTCAACGTGTCACGACCGTCACAATTTTCTGTCACAACCGTCACAATGTTTATTGGGTAATAACCAGTTAAATAGATTACGTATTTACCTGATGCTCTTGTGTAACTAAAAAATAATTTATTCGTAACATATTAAAGTATGATTATTATAAAGTTACTTCAATATTTTCGCTAAATTTTCGGGTTTTTGGATAGCGGTTGCAAAACTTGCAATAGTTGGCGTCACAACCGTCACAGAGCTTTGAACGCTGACAATTTTTTGTAAAATAACTGTAGACTTTTTATTCTTTCAATATACATGTATTGCATTAAGATCTACAGAAAAAAGGTAAAACCACGTTATTTACTAGTATTATTTAGAAATTATGAACTCCATAATCACGACCGTCACCGCGGACTGACCCATATGTAAAAAATAATGTTAATTGTCTATACGAAAAAAAGAAACCTGAATAATTACAGGTTTTTCTTGTACATCCCGGATAGTAAAGGAATTATTATAAAATATTTTTTTACAGTCTGAAACTGTAATTATGTTTGCAGATACTCAATATAAATTTATGAATAAACTGCAAACATTACAGCCTACAATTATATTATTACAGTTTCAGAGAGTTAAAAATATTTTATAATAATAAGTTGTCGCTCGTAATTCTTTAGATTCTTTTTTCTGTGTATTTATGAGCTTATAATAAATCAATAAGATTTTTTTATCGAAAATATTTTTTTAATTTAGACATAATATACAAAACCAGGTTCAAAATATGTACACTTTTAGAAGAAATCTTTTCAACGACAACCTTTTACTCTAGCAATACTTTACCTTTAACGACAAAATAGAATTTCTTCAAACTTCCACTAGATTCTGATCGTCAGATGTTCGCGCCCAAATGAAACGATAATAACTCAGTAATATTTTTAGAGATCATATTTTCTGTACTTTATTTGATATGAGCAGTGGCGTATCATAACCAAATTGTAAATATATTCTTACTATAAGAACTCTAGTAAACGTTATAAAACAATAAACATAATCATATTTTATATCAGCTATAAAATACAAATATACATAGAACTACTTATGTAGGTAAATAGAAAGGACTCGGAAAGATGGTTACTGAACGTTTTTGGTTTCTGAAGAGCAAAAAAAAAGTTCTAACAATATTATGGTAATCTAACAATTCTAACCTAACAGTCCAATACCGTAATTAGAATCTCAGGAGCCCCGAGGCAAAGTGTGTGTAAGGGGGCCCTCGCAAAAGAAAAACGGAAGACCTCTTTTTATTTAGTTGATATCTTACTATTTTTACTATACATCTTATTAATTTCAACTTTTTTACACTGCTGTAGGGGCCCCCTATGCTCGGCTGGCACATCGTTTAAGACTTTTTCTTGAGTACTGGGCACAATAGAAAAATCAAATAAATAACAAATGTTAATTTCGAAACTCTGATAAAATATTTCGTATACCTATGCAATAATTCACAACTGAACAGAAATGTAGTAAAAGTATTTTATATCCTTAATATATATAAAGCTCAACGTCTCTCTGTCTGCCTGTCTGTCTGTCCGTTTGTGTGCTTATCACTCGAGAACCACTTATCCGATTTACGTGATTTTTTTTTAATTCATAGATACATTCTCTGGCCAGGTTATAGGCTATATTTTGTTACGTTATGTAACATAACAACTAAGCAGTGACGATAATAGTAAATCAAATCGGAAAAAAATTCACCGACGGCGCGCTGTTTTGCAATACGCTGCCTAAACCGTTGAATATAGAACAAAATAATGTGTTAAAGAACTGTGTAGAATCAAAAGTGCTACAATAAAGTTCGCGACACCATATGTCTAACTTTTATATTTAAGCCACAATGACTGCTTTTATGTTACAAAGAAAACATAAAATATTTGGGTTCGGTTTACATAGACTTTTGACCTGCAAAACTTCAATCCTTATCGAAATAAATGATATCATCGTCATAAGTACTTAATGTAGATATAATTTGCCTTTTACAGAATTCAATTTGGTCTTTTGGTTTAGGAAATAACGTGAAATAAGTATATACAATAACATTATTCGTAACAATTCGCGCGAACTACGACTGTGTAGACGCCGCGCTGGGTAGAGGGGACAGGCCAGTATTCTTTTGATTGTCAATTGTTTAAATTGTTTTCAATAATTAACTTTTAAATAATCAAATATATATTTTTTAAATCCTAAACAATAATTCCGTAGTCCACGCGAGCGAAGCCAAGCTAGTTTAATATAAATATATTATGCATTCTCCGTAAGCCACTGTATACACAATACATTGCTGCCCACATGTTATTAAAAGATATATAATTTTGCAATATTCAATAACTCGGCACGAATTGTCTACGGCGGCATTTAATAAACCCCGGCCACCGGCCCGGTTGTAAACAGTCGGCTGATACGGTCATTATGTGTGCCGTAAACGCGCCATGGCCAACAATAAAACGTATCCTTTTTCAATAACGCGGCGACCGTGGATCGAGATCTCATCTGCGCTCCAGATTTGTTGTGTATCCGGATTAAGTAGTTAGTTGTCAGTAATGAGCACATTCACTAGTGCAAGTGTCATGTTGTACACCTTTATAAAATACTGGCTTTTCGAAAATGTACATACTTAGGTAATTGTTGTAACGTTTTAAAGATTGTTTCAAAAATTGCTTTCACTCTAATATTATTTATTTATTTACCTAGTTATTTTTTGTGCACACCTGTAAAATTAACAAAGAAATATCATTGCGTATATACAGTGTCTAAATAACGTACTTATTTTCGCAATTCGATAATTTAATAAATATCGATCTAAATGAACTGGTTCATTACCAAATATTCGATAAAATTGGAGATCTTTTTTTTATTTTATTTATTGACAAAAATGTATGTTATATAATTTTACCGATCAAGTAATCTGATATCAAACCAAGCATAATAATATGAACATTTTTAGTTATACGTAAATATTGTTATTAATTTAATGTTAGATATTTGGGAATTACACTTTCTAAATTACATACTTCCCGAGTCGAAATATGAAGCCTGCTTTGAAGGTATTTTGCGATAAATTATAAAAAGTAAGATTGATACTTTAAAACCGGAATTTATAGTAATGGAGTTCGTATGTTAAAAGGTATCCAGTTTGACGGTAAAAAGATGAGTTTTGTCCGTTTATTCCATATTTATTATGAAACAGGTTCTCTTGATTCTCTTTCAAAATATCTTACGGTAAAATCGCATAAATCATTAGGAAACCTTTTTCAAGGTATTACTAGCCGTAAACCGTATCTATTATTGATAATACTTATTAATGAATTAGTTATAATATCAATAATAATAATTTTTTATCATATATACTAGCATAATTTATAATTTGCATAAAAAAATCACTAAAAATGATTTACAATACAATGTTTATTCATCATATTTTATAAGTATAATCCAAAATAATTTAACATGATATTTTTATTTTTTTATTATTCTTATTTCGTTAATTAAAAAAAATATCAAAAAGTTTGGATTAAATGATGAATAAACATTGTTTTGTAAATAAATTTTAGCGATTTTTTTATGCAAAATATAAATTATGCTAGTATATATGATAGAAATTATTATTATTGAAATTATAACTAATTCATTAATAAGTATTATCAATAATAGATACGGTTTACGGCTAGTACACTGAGAAATTATAAGCAATCCATACCTCAGTGCCGTTTTTATTTAACATCACAAATCATTGAATTTACTTACGTACACTGTATTTATTAATCCAGAAACATGTCATCTATAACAATATATTTTACCTAAAAAATCCACGATTAAACGAGAGGTAGCCGAAATATGTACATGAAAAAAACAATTGTAAATAAAAATAAAAAGTTAACTTTGTAAAACTTCAAGATTAGAACCAGTGAACATCGGATCTACAAGCTAGCACGTTAACCACTAGACCATGTAGTCTTCTTAACAAACGTTTAACATAAGTAGTATATATATATAAATAACAATTTCAAAACCTATATACTTTTAGTACTTCTAAAAACGCTGAGACCAGTTTCAGAAATCTGTTTTCAAAGTTTTATTCTTACTTTACCAGTTATACTTTGAAACCAGGCTTCTTTTTTAAGCGGTTAAATGAAGATCAAAGGATTGTCAGATAAATACCGTCAAAACGAGTTTCATTTTTCGACTCGGGTTGTTATGAATTTGAAAGCTTTTTCAACTCCCATTTTTTACGCAATGAATCCTTATTATATTAATTAATTAATTAAACATTCTCAACCCATAGAACTCTTAGAACTAAAAGGTTTCTTCAGCGAACTCCTTCCCATTCGTATTTTATTTATTTTTTAAATACTGGTGCCCGATGAAAATCGGTTACTGCTATTTAAATTAGGTATAAAAGTAGAAAAAACGCACACCAGTAACTTCTTGGATTGTAATAATTTTCAATAATAACTACTTAATAAACATTAATTGAAATTTTTATTTTGACTCGCGGAACACCCAGAAAGGTACCGTGGAACCCCGGGGTTAAATATGACTGGTTATGTATAAACAGTGAAACCTAGATAATTGGGATCTCAAGAAACCAGTTATTTTATCCCATTTAATGAGATGTCCCTTTTACCCAGTTATAGAGGTGCAAATGTAAAAGTGATGGGAACTCATTATGAATTCTAGTTATAGAAGTTCTCCACTTATCCAAGTTCCTCTCAAACAAGTTTCACTGAATTTTGTATTTAATAGATCTAACTTGAGTTTTTTTACAATTAAATACATATTTATTGGCAAATAAAAAGTGAAGTAGGAAAAATACTAAATTTAAATCTCAAATGATAATTCACAGCATTTTTAAAACATTAAGAGAAAATCATATCTTCAATTAAATATTTTTGGGAAATTTTGCACTTAAAAATTATTGCGCGTAAGTGCGTTGTGAATCCGAGTACATTGTTGTATCCGTACTGTGGAGAATACCAGCACAATTCTCTCCTGCAGGAGGAATCAATATTATCTGCTCCAGGAAACGCCGGACTCGTGCGAGGCGGTGCCGGCGGGGTGGGGACGGGACAGATACTGTCGGGGTGACAGAAATGTCCATATATAATGGTACTTTATTATGTAGTGATCAATTACTCTACCCTGAAATGTATCTTCGAGAAAGAATCGCTTATTTAAAAGAAAATTATAAGTTTCTTTGCGATAGAAAAACTATTTATGTCAAAGAAGAGCTTTTGTATTTTACTTTTTATATATACAAGGGTATTATTATTCTGAATAGATTTATATAAATGATAAATTTAGTTTATTTTTCTTTATAAGAATATGCAAAGTGTGCTAATGACCAATAATCGTAGATGTTCACGATCTTGAATATTAAATTAGATAAAAACCCATTAGCGGTTTACCTGAAAGTATGCAGAGAATAGAGTGCATAATTATTATTAATTTTTATTCCCACTACTTCGCCAGTGGTGTACGTTAATGTAATATATAAATTAATTAATATGCTTTTATAAATAATGTTCAACATTCATCCAAAAAATTATTTTATTTAAAAGTTTTTCGTTTTTATAAACTTCATCCGAATGTATTTTTCAATCGGTGAATTCCCGTTGCTCAAAATTCTACTGCTCAGCCTCTTGATCGAATAGCTGAAACTAATTCCAGGGTCTTTCGCTTTCTAACAGTGACAATTCAATCAAAATTGGTTTATTAATTTTATATGTTGATGATTATTAGTCGGAAGAAACAATCAGAAAAATTTTTAAAAAATTAATTATTGTATTGCCTCTAAAACAACGTTTAGACTTAAAAAGACCAAACTTTCTTATTTTATTATTTTCAAGTTGATATTTTTTTACCTATCTATTTGATGCATGAAATATTAAATTACCTTTAGATTTTGTTAAAAGTGTATTTATTATGTAGAAAATGACGTCAAAAGTTAAAAATTTTAAATTGCTGATTCTTATCTTGAACATTTCTCGGTATATATTTTGTCCTCTCAAAGTTTTAATCTATTTTTCAATTTTGGAGAAAAATGGCCGTAACTTTTCAACGGTTATATGTAGTCGAAATTCATTTTAGTTATCGGATTTGAAATCAACGTGTTATAAATGTTATAATCTATATAAAATCTATGTAATATTATTATAGTCGAAATGAACTTTAGTTGATGGATTTGAAATATTAACGCTGATTGATGAAATCCATCAACTAATGTTAGTTCCGACTAACCGATCAAAAGTTACGGCCATTTTTCTCCTTCCTCCCGGAGTCAGTGCCTATGGACATAACAATTAATTCAGACTAAAAATACTTTTTGCCTGGACCGGTGTTGTAGCTCGTATCCGGCCCTGGTACAGACATTGTATGTATGATAACATATAAATACATTAACTAGTTATATATACGAACAAAATATCATTTCAAATTTAAATTTATGAAAAGTTGGTGCATTTTAAATTGCATTCTTACAGAATCCTTTCTGTCGCTATAAGAATTCTGAAACGTACGAGTTCCTTGTACGAAACACAAATAAAATAAATACTGACAAATGTTTTGTTTGAGGTTTCTCCAGCCTTATGTTATGTTGACACTGCTTACATTCGTAAATATACCTATACAAGTGTAAACTTATTTTAACATGGGAAGTGTGCTCGAGTATCATATAAATAAATACGTTTGTTTAAATTCTCACTTTTCACTTGATTTTATCAACCAAGGAGAATGTATCTTTTATTTTAAGTAATATATCCTGCGTCAAAAAATACTCCCATCTTTAGATTATAATTTTAAATCGTCGTTGTTGTCAACTGTTCAAGAATCAAATAGTCTTTCTCGGGTATCGAAATAACTTTTTTTTTACAACTACTTCTAAAAAAATTTTTCTTCTATATTTCACTATTTCTTTCTTTTTTTGTATCTTATTTTTATTTATGATGTAAATGACATGTTCTACACTCGTGTCAGAGTATTAATGGAATAAATATTATTATTATTATTATTATTATTAAAACAAGAATATACACCAGTGATGTAACCAATATTCGCGCTTTTTTTAACATTCATGCTTTTTAACATTTGTATTCGCATTAAAAATTGCAAATATTTTTACGAATTATGATAAAATACAGTTTTTTAATTATGCTTCCGATAAATATTCACGGATTTGAATGTTTCTATTAAAGCGTTTTAACTAAATAACTTTTATTTTAGTCAAAAATTACATAGACAATGATAAAAATTACAATTTATATAGTAAACTATGATGATACTTCTTATTTTTGTGTCGTTGAGTTAATATTTCTATGGCAAATGAAATATTGATGCATTAAATATAACCGAAATTTTTTGTGTTTTCGATTTCGTTAAAAATGTGTTTATTATATAGAAAATGACGTTAAAAGTTGAAATTTTCAAACCGCAGGTCTGTATCTACAACCGTTCTCAAGATATGGCCTTTTAAAGTTTTCTATTTTTGAAAATTTTGGAGAAAAATGGCCGTAATTTTTTAACATGTGGTCGGATTTGATTTTGGTCGACGGATTTGGAATCAGCGTGTCAAAATCTACATAATGACATGTATTAAAAAAATGTCGATTTTTGACCAAAAATTTTTTGTCAACTTTTGAAGTATTATGCATGTCATTATATAGATTTTGAAATGCTGATTCCAGATATGTCAACAAAAATCAAATCCGACCACACGTTCAAAAGTTACAGCCATTTTTTTCCAAAATTTTCAAAAATCTAAAACTTTAAATGGCCATATCTCGAGAACGGTTAGAGATACAGACCTGCGGTTTGAAAATTTGAACTTTTCACGTTATTTTCTATAAAATAAACATACTTTTATCAAAATGTAAAATTCAAAATTTTTGGGTAATATTTCACGCATCAAATTAAATTTATCATAGGAAAATCAACTCAAATACAATTAAATTATAAAACTACATATAAGTCAGAACAGTTTTTATAACTATCGGTAATAATAAAATATCATATATTCAATAAACCTATTCTTAGTACTGAAAAGAAAATTAATAAAATACGCAAAAAGGGGGAGGGGAGGACAGTTTTTTATTGGACTTATATTTTTCGAGATAATTGATTTTTAAACACTTTTTGTGACCTTTTCACGTGCACTCACCCCTTATTCACCAAAAAAAATCTAAAAAAGAAACATTTAAACAAAATTAAGGAGATAAGTTAAATCGCGAACTTCTTTTTGGTCCCCCTGTAAACACCCGTACCAATAATGTTTTACGGTACCTATTAATAGTATTTTACTATATCTAGTCTTCCAAACCAAAAATATGCCATATACAATTATTTAATACATTATTCAGTTGTTTTGAACTGAAAAAAAATCCACTGAACTCAACGAAAACATTTTAACTTGTTGATTTATAAAACAATAGGTGCCTGCCTTTTATTCATTGGACTATAAACGTAACAAAACGATATTTTTTCATATTTTTCCACAGCCCACTCAATTTTCATTTGGTGATCGGGAAAATCGATGTGCAATTATTTTAAATGTTTACTGATGAAATACGTTGGCGTGATGGTACATACAACTCCATCATCACATTGAACAAAACTTTTTATGTGGTAGAAAAAAGTCAACGTCGAAGGCAAAAAAATATGACATTACGATGAATGATTTCCTAAATAAATTATGTGACCATTCCTTCTGAGGTTAGAAATAATTTATTACCGATAATATCTTTTATTTGTAATTCAGATATGTAAGAATACAAACAAAATTTATTTGTATAAAAAGTTAATTTTTGGATTCATTAAAATCTTAACTATTACTTTCTCGCCAGCGCGAGCAGCTTCGCTCTCGTTGTGCTTGTTTTTAGAAACTGTTTATATGTCTGTTTGTTACGTTTTAACGGCTACACGGCTGAACCGATCTTGATGAAATTTGGCAGGGAGATAGCTTACATTCTGAGAAAGGACATAGGCTACATTTGTATCCCGAAAATGTATTTATTTATTGCCTGAAATTCTCTCTTCATAGAGGATGCTTACATCATAAAAACTCAAAATTTTACCTTTCTAAGCCCATGTGCATGAAAAAATTATATACCCCCCTTGAAATGTAGAAAATCTCGACACTCGTGTATTTTTATTTCAATAGAAGAATATTTTACTTCAAATATATATATACATAAATAGTTATACAGATAAGCATATCAAAATAAAAAAGTTAAATACACCCTCTTAAGTTTTCGAAAATCTCTTCTCATTGTCAGTAGATGTTTACATAAAAAAGGGAAATAACACTCTTAAGGGGCCATACCAGTGTGAAATTAAAAAAAAAACAATTAATTTTTTTTGCCTTTTTGGAGAGTTTATAGTTTCAAGAATATTCTGTGAAAATTTCAAGGCCGTATATCTAATACTCTCTAAACAGCAGCCTTCTAAAGAGCGACCGCTCGCAGATATGTAATGCCCAGTAGCTGACGTTAAATGCGTTTTTCTCGAAATGAGATTTTTCAAATTTGCTGACATTGTAACTCAAAGAGCAATTATCCGATTTACTTGAAATTTGAACTGAGTACTCTTGAATATATTTACTCTATGATGAACTAGGATATTTTTGATTGGATGAAAATTGACGATTTGCCATTAAAAATACGACGATTTTATAGGCAATAAAACAAACTTTTTTTCATAACTACGCCATTTTCTTAGATTTTGATATTTTTCGAAAATCTTAGTTCACCGTACAGGAATTACCTTCCAGTTTAACGACATTATTTCATTTTTCAATTTTGCTACTCCATCGGCCGGAATCATGGCCGCAGTGGAGGAGATTTTTTTTTGACGCCTCCGAAGAGTCGCTTAGATATATTCCATGAAATATTCCAACATATTTCATTGAGTATTTTTCTTCCAAAAAATTTCCAAAAATCACCCAAATTTCCAGCGTTCACACTGGTATAGCTCCTTAAAGTAGTTTGAGCGTTGATTAGTAATAAGTCATTCAGGACTTCTTTCTTTAATTATATTTATATTTTTTAAATATTTATAAAACAAAATTTACAAACATTTTTAATAAAAACAAACACTCAATCATCTTCAGCATCGATGGAAAAAATAAATCTATCTAATTAATCCAAACAATAGTATAATGACCACGATTCAACATCCAGATTAAAATTCAACCAGTCTATAAATATTTTAGGTTCGTCAGAAACAACAGAACGTATATCTATTGTTTCATAAACAGACAATCATCCCGGTTTATCGAGTGTTGAATAGGCGCACGTGTGTGTATATGTGTTATTTAATCAAGTTATTAATTATTACCATTGCGTAAATAGAATTGATCAGAAACAATCTCCATGTTCAATTAAAACAGACTTCAATGTTCTTGTATATACAGCACTGTCGATATTAAGTGTTATGTGATCATTGATTGGTTTAGAAAAATGATGTTTTAATCGAAAACCGACATTATTTGATATTCATTTGTGTTTTATAAACATAACAACTGTGTCACTTGACGTACACGTCGCCCGAGGGTGTCATTGAAAATCGTTAAATAATGTTTAATAGAAAAATCAAAATCAGGTACTAATTAATGAACTTTTTGATTATTCCCTTGTTAATTCAAAACATGTAAATTTTTGGATTAAATTCGAAACGATTTTTAACCATGCGATACGGTCGGTTTCGAAAATTATAAAGAGATGCAGTGGCGCACCGAAGAAAAGGGTTTTAGGGGTTACTCCCCCCCCCCCGGAATTTGTTAATATACATTGTTTAGTTATGCAACTGTGATACATAAAAAATAAAAATTACATATACATATAACAAAAAAAAAGATAATCCCCCCGAATTTTTTCTGGGTGCGCCACTGATAGAACGTATTTAATTGTATTTCATATGTCATCATATTATATACAGTGAAACTTGATTAAGTGGGACTCGGAAAAGTGGAAAACTTATATATTATATAACTAGAATTTATGCGCTATTCAACTTCAGAAATTTTCCTCAACTTTCAAATATTTATTTAGATATTTTCAAAACCATTACTAACGTGCATTAATCATGACTGACAGTGTGAATAAGCCCTAAACGTTAAGATACTTCAGTAGAGGTGTAAGACGTATGTCTCTATTGACCCAGCTTCTTGTAGTTCAGATGATATACACAAGATGGCAGTTAGATGATGAGTCTGATACGCATATAGACATACGACATTCCCTCCATCACCAAGGTTTTTTCCTCTCATATCGCGCCAATTTTCTTTCACTTTCCCGTCGCTTTTCAATAAAACCTCGTTTATTGTGCACATCGAAACCCACGCTTCGGTTTGTTGGAACTGGGGAGACTTGCATATGGGTTACAGTATTGACGTTTCTTCTTCTTCTTTTGCATATGGTAATTATTACATTTTAAACCTGTAACGGAAAATCAATACAGCTGTCGATCATTTTAATTTAAATCATGCCTAAATTCACATGATAATTGCAAGTGATACTCTTATTTAATTTTATTATTTCTAGTTGTAACTATATAAAACAAAAAACTAAAAAACTATTTTTGATTTAAAACTACATATGACGCTTCATTAAATATGTATGAATTTAGACAGCATCAAATATACCTACTTGAGCTTCTATGGCTTGAATAATCAATAACATACTACTATATCACTGTAGCTATAATTACACTATAACTTTCCAAGAGCAGATTTAAGTTTGAAGTGGATAATGGCATAGTACATAGGGTTATTATATTAAGAGAGTGACGATATATCTATACCTATATAACCTAACGTCCAGCGCCCACTAAAGGGACGTAGCTTATGGTATGACATGTGCTAAATGCTATATTCGAATAGTGTCAGAAGAAACCATGCCACATGCCATTCCATAGCTGCAAGTGCATTTGATTTATAGTGGTACTATATGAAATGGCACGTATACTACTTGCTACACCACTTCAGCGAGCACTTGGACTAACACCAGAGTTCATTAGATTCTATCACTGTTCAAACTTTAAGATTAAAGTCAAACAGTAAAATGGTGAGTATTTGATAAAACTATTCATGTTTTTAGGGTTCCGTAGAAAACTATAGGAACCCTTATAGTTTCCGTCAGTTCGTATGTCTGTCTGTATGTCATAACCTTCCCATTTTGTCATTTATAAACCTATTAAGATTGAATTTGGTATACGGACGAAGATTGATGATCCAAAAACAGAAATGATAATATTTTTTTTATATTTTCTGTACTCCCTTCCCATAGATTGTAAATCTCATTGAGTGGGGTCTATAGACAAGTATACTTAAATGCAACAAAAATTGTCTTAGGACCTTTTGATTTTAACTCTTCAGTTACGCAATATTTGCTTTCAAAGTCGTTACCAGAGTGCCCCTTCCTTTAATTTCCAAACTATCGATGCAAAAATTCTAAAAAAAATCCAAGATGTAGCTTAACTTTTTTTTTAATTGCATGAAATAGTATCTCTTCTGAAACAGAATCACTAAGACACTAACCACTGGACTTACTTTATCTTATCCCTCATCTCCGAAATAGTGCAGGCGCCAAAGGAAGTTGAGTATGCAAAATGTGAGGACCGGCAACTGTTCTCAAATTCATTTACCTGTGACAACAAACAACAAAAAAACACATGTTGCCGGCAGCATTGTTGGTCCCTTTCCCTTTTCCCCGCCCTTCTAGTACGTCTGGTACGTGGCAAATAAAGCCAAAACGCTGCGTTTTTTGATTGAGGTATGCCACTTTCTGTGTTCATTCATAAGGTCAAAAGAAAGATTTCCAGATAGGAAGCCACTTTAAAATCCGTGTAGAACACTGTTATATGGGCTATCAAATATAACTCCCACCGATGTTATAAAATTAGCTTTATCTCAGCTACTAGTCATCCGATTTCAATTTTCTTTTATTTATTTTAGAGTTCTTAATTAGAAGATTATTTTTTATCATTATTAATTTTTCTCTAAATCTTAAGGGTCCCCGACAATTTTCGAAAATCTGAAAATTTCACTTTTATTACGAACTATTTGTTATATAACTTTTTTATCGTGCCTAATATCATTTTTTTACTTCAAATAAAAAAGAAAGATCATTTTTTCAGCATTTCAATGATATCAAGATAATACTGTTTAAATGAACACATTCTTTGGAAATCGTCAATTAAACTTAAAAATATATTAATTTTGGATCATTATATTCAATTTTATTTGAAAAAGTTCTTAATAGAATATAATGTTTATAACAAAAATTGTAGAGTACGTTATTTTCTACAGTTTATGTTCCATTCATTTTTTTGTATGTTGTTCATTAAAATAGTATTATCTTAATATCATTTTACTAAACAAACAAAAATGTAACTATAGAAACATCCTATATATTCAAAACATTATAACATAAACATAACAAACAACCTGAATTAATTCATCTCTCCCATTTTGTGAATCAGATCGGTCGATGGTCTGACATAATATCTCACAGAACACGTATTCTCTTTTAGACCTCGCAGAGGGAGCTAGGCCGGAGTGAATTCAGTTAGCGGAGCTGTCACTTACGATTATTTTTCGGGTAAAAATGAGCAAAGTGCCGGATATTACAGCTCCGTACGTGAAACTTCCCCGTGTTACAATGATAGCTTTTGGTTAGGGTGCGTCTACATCTTTACACAAATAACTACTTATAACTTTTGCCAATCGCTATGGCGGAAAAATTTAGATGAGATCAACACAAAAACGGTATGCTTTCAGATTTTATCGTCAAGTATATTTAAATAAACTTGACAAAACCAAAAGTTTGCGCTTATTGCATTAAACTCATTGAAAACTAACAATGACTGATTTCACAGCTACATTGAATTATTTTATTTTACTTTTCGTAAAATTAGGAGTAAGTATTGAAATCTGATGGTGGGCTTTACACATACACTGGTAGAAATGATTTCTCAAACCAAGTAAACCTTGTTTTGTATATAACGAAAACAATATTTTCTTAAGATAAGCAATAATCTCTTAAACCAACTATAGTATTCTTGAACGAAGGAATAACGTAGTTAGATTAAGAGTATGTTTCTTATATTAAGAAAACATTCTTTTCGTTATTATACAAAACAAGGTTTTCTTGGTCTAATACAGTTTTTTTCTGTGTAGGCATTTAAAAACAATATTTTCCAAAATCCATCCCTTAGGATTTTCTGAGTACACTCATGCTTGTTAATACATGTCATCAATTCCCCTGGGAACAAGCATATTTATTTATAATTAATGTTTAAACTGAGTACCTAACGGGAACACAAATATCAAATAAAAGAAGCAACAAAAGAAGTGTGATAAATGTTTGTTGATTCGTGTAAGGCCCCCCATACACCTACAATATAACTGTGCAATATTATTATTGCACAATTGTATTGAAATATACCTTACGCCTACACGTTCAATAATATTGAATCTTGAATTATTCGCGTCAATATTTTTGTCGGAGCAACATGTGTGATGATGAAGATTTGGCTGCAGCTATGCTGATGATTTTGCTGACAAAACAAAAAAAACCGAAAGAAGGCCAGTGTATACTCATGAACGTCTTTTAAAATAAATTTATAAATATTCGTGCGTGCGTACGGGAGCGCTCCGAACAGTAGACTAAAAAAATATTGTACAATAAGCCCTACAGACGACACAATGAAAAAATATGGCACAATAAAATTTAAACTCACTCAAACTTTTCTAAAAGCATTGTGCAATCTTCAATATGATTCCTAAACGGTCAATAATATCGGACAATCCGTGATATTGCACAATAAAATTGATCGTCTATGGGCCGCCTAACTATTATTTAAAGTACCTACCGTATACGTATTATACTTATATACTTACATGAAACTTAACTATCGAAGTTCGAATCTTGAATCTGTTGATTTTGTTTGAGTTCATCAACCCTTATTCCACAATAGACTTATCACGTACCGCCAGCATATTTTCTATTTCCTGAACAGACAAGAAAAAGATAGCTAGTATAGTGTTCAACAAAAACAAACAATAAAATAATTTTCACGATTATTTCAAATGTTCATTTTAAGTACATGTTTGAATGAACCTTAACAATCACAAAAGTCATCCTCCTGCGAACCTATCAGGAACGATATCAGCAAGAAAGAGATAGTTAGATCCGTTGATTGATCTTTCGTTTCACTCATAAACCATTTCACTTTTTAGAAAAAAACAAGGACAGACATACTTAACTTCGGATAAATCCTTATACGTGCGAGAAAGACAAACATAAGATTATTCGTGCCCATATTCTGTCTTTTACTGATAACAAAAATTCTCGTGTCAGCTCAAGTTGAGTGGAACAATGACGGAAGCAACAAGACAAAGATGTGATGTTTTTTTGTAGTTCATTTAGTTAGATTCGCGATATTTAATATTCGTATTATAAAAAAATATAATGAAACAAAAACTGCTCTACGGTGTCTTTTTTCTGTTTAGAGATTTTAATGAAGTACTAACAATCAAGTACCAATGAATAGAGCTAAAATATTCCTGCAAAGTGCTCGGGAATAACAAAATGTTTAATATAGGTACCTTAATAAATATTTATTAGTTTTGTAATTTATTTTCGCTAACTAGACTAAAATCATTCATTAACTATAGCTTAAAGAAGGGGTGGGAAAATATTTTTGACGAATGGCAGATTAAATATTGTAACTTATTAATAGATTACAAAAAATCAAAGTTGTTTAAATCTTGGTTCAAAATGATTTTTTAGTATATCGAAGGACTTATTTGTTTATTATTTTGCAAATTTTAAACTGCTTTTCCATAAAAAATTCATAATTCTATATCTGACCGGATGTAGTCCATGGACCGATCTTTACCCACGCCTGGATTAAGACCTACTACAAAATTGATGATCTATTTTAATTTACACATATGTATATATCATAGATTAAGGTTCGTACAAAAATAAGGAAGGAAGCAGTAAAATCATATTTATCTCTTTATAATGATATTTTTATAAAAGTAAGTACCTTCAAAAGCTTTGTATAATAAACAATATAATTTTTATTACGTACTTATATTTGATATGAGGAATTTTTTTTTTATAAGTAGGATATTCAGTTTAAAACGACCTGGAAGGATAATATGAAAAATGTTTTTAAAAAATGGCAACTCACCGGAAAAATCACATTGACTCACTCATTGTTAGTGTGAAATATCAATAAACATTAATGATTTATGTGCTTCTTGACTTCGACTTGCATGTACGAAAATAATTTTTTTAAATCTTTGATTTTTATACATATGCAAGTACGGTTATTAAAAAAGATCAAATTTAAGGAGGTTTGTTATAGTCTTTAAGAGGTATCCGGTAAATAGTTCACTTATGCTAATGCTTGTAATTCAGTGATCATTACCAACTGTTCAAAAACAAATATATTATTTTTTACAAGCTTTTACTTAACTTCACATGTATGTATGTCAGGAGACACAAATTTAACAACCGATTTTTAACTAACTTCCCATCGTACGATTTTCGTCAAATTTTGAAATATAGTGTGTTTTCCGTGACAATACAAATTTTTATCATTTTTATAGTTATGTTATTTTATTACAATTTTAATATTCATTTTATTTCTGTTCTTAAAAAACGGAGTTATTGTAATTTTTAATCATATTACTTTAAATATGGTAACAGCGTAAATATTTTAGTATTGTATCATATATTAACCTACTACTAGTAGGTTAATACTAGTAGTAGGTTAATATATGATTGTATCCATACATATCAAAAAGTTTAACTTGCGTATACTTACTTTTCTAGAACCACAGGTTTTGTAAAGGTTTTTAATTATTAGGTATTTTTGAAACGGGACAGACGAAAAATAGTACTTTTTGCGTGATTATATTCATAAATGTTTATTTAGATATAGTTGATAATCTTTTTTTGACAATTTTACTAATTTATGATAGTTTTATATACAATAATTACTGTCCATTATACCTACAACACCTGTGTATAAAAATCCAACTTTGATTGTTTAAACTTAGTAAAAAAAAAACAAGACAGACGAAATTTAAAAAAAATCTAAACATCATTTTGATATCTATTGAACGACTTTGATTTTGATAACAAACTTTAATTGCGTTTGTGTTTAATATTAAACGAAATTTCTGTAAGATGATAAAACCTGTCATACACAATACACATATTATGTCTGAGCGTTCTATCATCGTAAAAGAATGTATCTATAGGTATATATGTATATATATTTATAAATGATTTTAAAAACATCCTCGGTTTAGAGCACAATGATTTTTAAAAGCGTTCGCGTTTTTTTAAATCGAAACCTTCATACTTCACATAGAAGTACGAATATATGGAGAAAATAATATTAAAGATAAAAGCATATCTTCACAAGTTTTTGACTGCCGTCGTTTCTTGTTAAACGAACTTAATTCGTTCGTAAAGTGGAAATTTATAAAACGAATAGTTTTTAATCGATTAACCTCGAATTCAAAAGAAAGATTATTACTCTTCATTGTCAATAAAATAATATGATTTTTATATTATCCCCGAAAGATTATTTTATTTTAATATAAAAAATGTTTGGTATTTTAGGGATATAAAACATCTTTTGAAGTATAAAAAAATAAAAATGTTATCTGTCAGAACAGAACAGTATTATTCGCATATACGAATAAAAAATATTCGTGCTCATTATAAAAATTGTTATCTTGTATATTATATTTCTTTTTACATCCATAACAACCAAAAATATGTGCGTATCATCAAAAGAAATTGTTATATATTGTGCGATATAAAAGTAAGTATGTGTTTTTGAAATATATATTGCCAAACAAAGTATCACAGAAATTTTATTTGAAAATACTCGTAAATGCAAAATAGTTCTCTTTCGGATGTTATGCAATTTACATAAAGTGTGATTATAAAGTTCTTTCACGTGTAAAAAAAAATGCACTGAAAATCGTAGTTAGTGTGCACTGTGCACGCACCCTCATGGGGTACGTACGCTTTGCACCTCGATTACAGTATACGCACTCGCAGCAGACATGGTAGCATTCAGCCATATTTTCGAAATCCATACCTATTTATAGTTTATCTTCGTTATTGATGGAAATATAAAAAAATCCATCCTGTATCCATTTTGACTATTTCCGCCATGATGTTGTATGCGTGTATGTCGGTCTGTCAGGCGGTCTATCTGTCTGTAGACGCTGTAATTCGAAGTTAGCCAGAAATATTTTTGTTTTATATAATTTGAAATACACACATTACGATACTCATTATCAGTATTGCGTATAAGAAAGTCCAGTATCACCCATGGCAGTTTTTTTTCACATTAATCTAACAGCAAATAAATAAAATATAATAATCTAACAGCAAATAAATAAAATCATTAAATAAAATAAAATAAATAAAATACACATATTCTTACTGTTATATTTAAAGGTTAATCAAACAATTAAACGTATTTTATAAATAAACTTTATTATTCAATTCTTATGCACATCTTTGCATGTCTGCAGTTCTATGCAGTCTGGTCTTAACAATATAATACAAAACTCTGAACATAAATTATTTCTTATCTTAATTACTTATTTCATAATATGTTAATTTATTTTAATTAATTATAGTACATCTCCCTTTTTTAATTTGAAATATGTCATGTTCAAAGACATATTTTTTTATAAACAGCTTTAACATTAAATCGTACACACGAACTATGTATGGCAAATGGAGAATAAGAAAACTGAAATCTGAAAATTAGTTTTGTTAGAAACATATCTGATAATAGACGTGCCCTGCAAAATAATACATCTATCTCACTTTGTATTCTATAAACACTGTCACTTTTAAATGTGTTCATCTTTCTTGCATTATCTGTCTCCTTTCACGCATCATTTAAAGACGATTTGTCTCTTTTGCACACATTCATGAAATGTGAAAATTTTGGCTAATATAATATAACAAAATGTACAATGATGAAGCTTTAAGGAGCTTTTCTAAATACCAAAAAGTGGTGGGGATTGATGTTAATAAAAAGAGACATACCTAATTCTTGAGTAAAAGGAAAGATACCAAAAGGTGAATAGAATAATATGTTGATACTATTATAATGTTTTTATTAGTTGTTACCTCAAAGGTATAAATAAGTCGTGAAATATAAATTGATGTTATTTAGTATCTATAAACTTTTTTTTCAATACATGAAATCGCTACTTTTAATTTTTCACTATTCTAAGGGTTATGTAACCCCTTTCAATAAATCATTCAGTCGTTATTCATTGGGATTTGAAACAAAACCACAATAAATACAGTAAGCCTTGTTTCACACATACGCGGTTCCATTCGGTTCGCTTCGTTTTCGGTTTCAGCCGAAAACGAATCAAACCATTTCACACATACACGGTTCTCATACGGTTCATAATAGGTTTTATTTTTTTCCGTAAACTCAGTAGTTATCACGGAGAGAAAGCAAGTTGTTGCCATGTTGTTTCTCTATAAAAATAAATAAAAAACGAAGGAGAAATACTAGAATTCATTGCGAGCACCCTCTCATCACTTTACAGCAGGAATTTGGAGCATTCTACACTATTTTTCCGAAGCTAAAGAGCATGAAGATGATCCACATCAACATCTGGAAAACCGCTCATTTTATTAGAAAATCCGCGACAAATCTTAAAAAAAATAACACTCGCTATCAGATTAAAACAGAAACTAAACTGTTTGTGTGGAGGGAGTATTCGGTTCTGTACGGTTTCTATTAGGTACCGAATACAAACTGAATCACCGTTTTACACTTGTCGGCAGCGACCGAAAACGAACCGAACCGAATGAAACCGTATATGTGTGAAATAGGCCTTATTATATTTTTTAATTAACTACGTTGTTTTGAAAAAAAAAATATTCCACTTATTTTGACCGACAGTGTGTAATGTCATAAAAAGAACGTCAAGAAATACATAATTCTTTGTGCACTTTTTAAAATATATTACTAAAATAAATATTTTTAAAGAAAAAAAACAAATTCAGAAAAAACGCAAATATTAAGTTTCTAAAAGCTTTTACAGAATTTTCTTTAGTTCCATCGGTTCCCACGGGTTATCAGTGAATCAATAAATCATAAGGAATCTATTTTTTCAAATTTTTTATTTATGTCAATTTACTATTTGTGAAGTTTAATAAAATACTAACTGTAATCGTTCTTAACTACCTATGTATATTCGGGTCTTAGAGGAATTTATAATGAAGATAATTTTATTTTTTTATTTTTGCAATCGAACCAATAACGTATTGCCTGTGATCTATTATTAAACTATTATTAAAATACATATATTATTAAAAATAAGTAATACAATACTCGTATTATTCTAACAGCAAACATACAAAATTCGAAACTGAGCTTAAAAATATATATATTAGCTCTCTTTCCCAAACTAAAATATTGGATAGAATTATATTAATACATATTAATACCACACAATATTTTTGTAAACTTTCGGTACCTATATATTTCACATCCATCAAAACATTATACGGTTTCAGAAGTTATTATTATTTTCAAAAACAATTTATGTAATATTGCGAAATAAAATATAAATTAATTTGTGCGTACCCATACACATGAAGTAGTAATAAAATAAAACTACGCATTTACCTCTTTCGTATACACGTTTGTACCTATATAAGCTCCGCGAACAAAAAAATATTAAAGTTACATGAGGTGAACAATAATAATATATTACATTATGTGTACAATAATTTATTAATTAAAATATATAATTAATAGAAATATCCCGCGGCTTTACCCACGTTTATTTTGAAATCATATCATTTTCATTTTTCTAATACATTTTAGATATAATAAAATATCAGTGGTAAATTAATATGGGACCGACGTAATATTATATCCTAAATTAGGCAGTGGCGTCACTAGGGTTGGGTCACCCAGTGCGGTAAATCATGGTGTCACCCCCTGAGCAGTTCAATTTTGATGACCTTTTTTTTAGTCATTCCCAAAAATTATAAATCTTTGGAATTTGGGTGTCACCCCCTGAGCGCACAGTTCAATTCTGATTACCTTCTTTTTTTATACAATACTACTACCTACTAAAGTGATGTTTTGCATTTGGGTGTCACCTTTTGTGATGGTGTCACCCGGTGCGGTCCGCACCCCCCTAGTGACGCCACTGAATTAGGGTCTTAGATTTGAATTAAAAAATACAAAAAATATTTCTTAAAAAAGTTTTAACATATACTGAGTCAATATAGTGAAATTATCATCAACATTAATTTTGCAGTTTTCAAATCAAATCGAAAAAAAAACAAGAGGGGCAGCAAACGGCCATACACAGAAAAACCTGACTCAAATTCTAGTAAAAATTAATCATTGTTTTTTTAATTATTGAAATTTTACTTTACGTATAATTAAAATAAAATAATAAATTATTACAGCAATTAATTGTTATTATTGGCACGTCGCTGGTGATCCATGGCTCTAGACTCGCTAAGGCCGTCCCTGTTTACATATTAATATTGTTAGATTTTATTAAACGTACATATTCACAATTATGTATATAAAATTAATTTATATAATTATATTTCATTACTTATTTTAATATTATTAGTTATACATTATACACGTAATATAATTTCCACGAATCTGCTCTGATGTTTTCACACGGTTACGATCTGCGCGCGCGCAGTTCAGTCCTACCAACATTGGCAGGCCCAGGTAAACACTTTCATTTACGTTTTTGTGTTGTGCACACACTGTCAGCACTCGCGCGCATTTATCACATTGTTGTTAATTTCGCGTCTCACTTTTCGCGGCTGATTTCATAGCGTTTGTTCGCTTCCTACGTTTTGCGCTTATTGTTGAATCAAATCTTGCAGTGATCTCAATCTGTCGGGGCTTACAATTTTATTTTTACTAATTATTTATATATAAATGTTTTCTATTAGATCAGTATTAATATAATAATCAAATTGTATGTATTATCGTTAGATATTAAAATTAATTGTTGTGTGAATAAAAAAATATATAGAACTAGTATGATATAAACAATTTTTTTAAATAAAAATATTCAACCGTGGATTAACACAAAATAATTTATAAAATATAATATTTACCATTAGTATTTCTAATCTATGTATACTTATTATCAAAATAACTGTTTAATTATAATATAATATTTATAAAAGTGTTTTTTGTCTAAAATATTTAATAAAAATATTTTTATATTTAAAAAATATACTCAAATTCAATTTTAAAATGTTAGTGAATTAAAAAAAGTGTGATATTGTAATCAGGTATATGTACAGATAATATAATTTATTACAATAATTAATAATTAAATACGCACCTTATTTATATTAATTAAATACGTAAACATATATCAATAAAAAGAAATACATCCTTTAAAATCGACGACAAAATATACATTACCTTATTGTTAGTAATAACTAATAATAAAATTGATTTAATTGTACCATATGTTGTCTTAAAGTAACAGTATTAAAAATTTTCCATTTTTCAAGCTATTGCGATAATTTTAAAATACATTAAAATCAATTAAAAACATATTTTTCATCATTTTTTGTAAATCTGTAATAAAATAATGATAAAATTTATGTTACGATACTGTCTTTATCTATTATGTATATAAACTTGAGTCAAAACATGAACAAAATGTTTTATTCTATTTAAATAAGTACAATATATTATTATTATACATAATATATTATTTATTTTATGTTTGAGTGTATTTTGTTTATCGAGTCGTTAGAAACATGTACATAGATAGCTTGATATGATTATATTATTTTAGCGAATAACTTCATGTTAATGAAATCGTATTCATTATTTTGTATCAATTACGGTAAAAGCAATTTTCTGTGGTCAGATGTGGTCAGTAGTTTGGTTATTTCTATACATCAATTTTGAAATTATTCATAAAACAAATATGTTTATTGAAATACCTATTAAATAAAATATATATGATACATTTTCCATGAAGCGAATAAAATCCTGAGCCAAAAATTGTACTGAAAAAAATTGGGGGAGTTAAATTTTAACTTAGGGAGAGAGCTTTCAAATACCAACGGGAGGTTTTTGGCTTGAAATAGTTAAAATTTTATATAGTCTTTTCAAGTAATAAAAAACGTACAAAATGATGCAAAAAAAATTTACCCCCCCTATAAAAATGCCCATCGGCATTCGAAAGCCCTCTACAATTTAAGCCAGAAAAATGTCCGCACAATTATTGGCCCTGAGTCTTTAATATCTAATTGTACGTCATACAATTAGACGTATATATTTTAATATTTTCAGTTTTATGTTCGTAAGTAAAGCCGAGTCAATTTAACCCGGATGGTTCATTAAGTTATTGGTCTTCGTGACCAATATGTTACAGAACCCAGATGTAATGAATAATTTCATTTATTCACATGAGACATATGTATGTATTATGTATATTATAGGATTCATCGATTTGTTTCACTTAAAAATTCCTTGTTAAATTATTAATGATTTCTTATTTTTAGAATTTATATTATTTTTGTTTACAATGCCTACATATTTCAAGGCTTGACCAAAATATTTAAACAGATAAGGAATACTCTTTTTTATAATGTCAAAAGCCAAAACAAATATACGTATACATGCTTTATTAGAATGCTTTACAATTAATTTATTCACCATAAGCGACCCACCAGCGGTTTCGCCCGCGGTGTTTATGTTTTTATGCACACTATTGCACACCATTTGTGTTGTTAGTATGAAACAATTTATTACCCCTGCCTACTATAGTTGAAAATTTAAAAATCACAGTTCATGTGAATTTTTAATTAAATAGACGAGTATTTTTAGTTTTACATTTTCATAGAAGCAGTACCGATAAACATATTGTATGAACAATTGCCTCCTTGCATAGGGGTTTAATTTCATAATATCCCGTCTTGGTGGGTGCTCGAATCATAAAAAAAGATTTTATGTGTTTTCGTCCAGAAAATTGGGATGTGTGTTGATGAGTCAGTCAGTGAATGAGGACAAACATTTTTATATATTAAGAATATAACTGTACTTAGTACTTTTTACCTCATATTTAATTGCCAAATAGTTTGCTAATAAAAATGAAAACTGTATTAACTCTTTGTCTTTAATAGCCATTTTAGTACTTTAACGGCCATAGGTGTCCAACCTTTTGAGCTTTGTGGGCCGCAGAGCGCAAAAAAATAGCGAAAAAATTTGTTAAGGGCCGCAAAAAAATTTGAAGACCTTTTTTTTCGTTATTGACTTAATCAATTTATAAAATTATTTATATCTCTGTACCTATAATTTATATTTTATAAAATAGAAATATTGTATTTCTACTTTTATAAGTCAAAAAATCGATTTTTCATATTTCACTTTTTTTTAAATCTTATGCGGGTCGCACTAAGAATGCTCGGGGGCCGCGGGTTGGACAAGCCTGGTTTAACCGATCATATTTTTATGTTATAATTTGAAATTTAATTCAAAATAAAACTCGATACCAAAATTTAATCTACAAGTCGATATTATGAAATAATACGTTCTATTTTTGTTTTATTTTCTATCAAAAATCACTCATACCTATTATAGGAAAGACATTAGGAGTCAGTTCCAACCATGAATTATCTACAAAATGAAAAAATATATATTTCATACTACAATTACAGTAGCACCTCGCAATTACGGCATAATTGAAACCGGACTCTTGCCGTTAAGTGGAAAACGCCGCCCGGTAAGTGAATTTAGCCATTTTTTTGCCTCGCGGATGTCTGCAAACAAAACTACGTACTATGTACTAATGTACATATATTAAGTGTACAATAACACTAACTATTAAACAATGATAAACAGATTTTACACAATGTTTACCTTTAAATTTATATTAAATGTACATGATTTACAACTAAAAAAAAGCCAAAGATTTAATAGCGCCGTTATTGCGAAACACTATTAAGCGAGTAACCGTTATTACGAAGTGCTACTGTACTTACTACGTTAATACAGTGGTGCCTCGCATAACGAACTTAATTCGTTCCGGGAGCAAGTTCGTTATGCGAAAAGTTCGTTAGGTGAAATGCGTTTTCCCATAACAATACATGTTAAAAATTTTAATTCGTTCTATAGCATAAAATATGGTACTGTAAAATAAAAAAGATTGTACACATACGTTTTTTATTTTTTAGTCAGAATCAGATTTAGGAGAGTCAACCGAGGCTTGCAGGGTCAAATCCTCTTTCTAATTATTTCTTGTTTCATTTCAACAGAAATCACCTTCCTACTTTTTTTAGAACTCATAACATAGACACACAAAATTACATTTATTAAAACAAACAGGTGTGTGAGTTAAGCACAGAAAAGAACGACAGACGCGCGTTGATGTATGTTCATGCAAGTTTGAACATCGAATGCGTGCGATCTTTGATGTTCGGGCGACTTCGTGATACGTAGGAGCGTTCGGGCGGCAAAATTAAACACGATGCAGTTCGTTGTGCGAAGCGAGGTTCGTTGAGCGAGTCGCGCAATGAACGAACAGAAAGTTCGTTGTGCGCAGCGTTCGTTAAGCGAGGCATTCGTTAGGCGAGGCACCACTGTACATTAATTCATACATAGATTGTAAATTAAATAATAATAATTATTATTATAACAGTGTGTAATAATAGCCAATAATATATTCTTTGTGGCTATTAGAAGTTCTTTACGCTCCTTTATTAGAATATTATCATTATGTATATTTTTGTATGAATGAATTACATTTTTTATAAACAAACATTTAATAGCAAAACTAATTTACATATACATATGTAATTTAACGACCTATCCTCATTAATACTGTTTACATTAAACATTTGTAAAGTCATTTTAAACAAACACTCGCAAATGCGATTTCACCAAGTATGTACATACTAATAATATTTGTTTTATGCATTGAAACTTACCCCCATGAGCTCCATTTACTTTTGTAAATACGAATTGATATTTACCGTATTCTATTTTATCTGCAAAATCTTTAAAATATATTAGTTGGATAAAAACGTATGTTTATTTTCATTTTTCTGCTATACAATGTATGTACTAGGTACATAGTATACACATAGCAAACTCTGCAAATAATTTAATACACAGAGGACAAAAAAAAACGATGTTCTAACCTAACATCTGGGGAATGAAAATATTTATTTAAATAAGCTTTAGTACATGTGTAATTTCAATTAAAATAGAAACGTGAATTTGATTAAAAATTTCAATATTTGTAGTTTTTGCTTAATGAATACAACGAGTAACGATATATGAGATTTTTTTAATTAATTTAAAAAATTTGTCAAGACATACACTAGTGTATGCCATAAGGGTTCCGAAGTATATACTACGTGGACTGTATAGAGCCATTTACAGGTGCATATTTGAGTTAAAAATAAATATAAAAAATAGGATCATATTCTATTAATTCAGATCTACATTTTGACACCCCACAAGCCTAGATATGAAAATAAAAAAAATTCCATGACGCCCCTTCCTATTTTTCAAAATTTAAAATGATATTGTTGATTTTAGTATTTGTCGTTACTAGTATTATAAAAACCCCATTACCAATTTTTTTTCAGATTTTTTGAGTCAGTATTTACCGAGCTAGAGAGGGGTGGACAAATTTTTGTTTACTTGAAGCCCCCTGTAGGCGCCATTTTTGATTTATAAAAAAAATAAAAAATACTGTCATATTCTACTCACTGAGATCTACATTTCGACACCCCACATGCCCAGATAAAAAAATAAAAATAAAAAAATGTATGACACCCCTCCCCTTTTCTCCAAAATTTGAAATGATATTGGTGACTTTAGTATTTGTCGTTGGTAGTCTCACCAAAGCCTCGTTACCTACTTTTTTTCAGATTTTTCGAGCCAGTAGTTACCGAGTTAGAGGGGGGGGGGGGGGGGGGGGGCAGACAAAATTTTTGCTTGGAGCCCCCTGTAGGCGCCATTTTTGATTTATAAAAAAAAATAAAAAATAGCGTCATATTCTACTCACTGAGATCTACATTTCGACACCTCACATGCCCAGATAAAAAAATAAAAATAAAAAAATGTATGACACCCCTCCCATTTTCTCCAAAATTTGAAATGATATTGGTGACTTTAGTATTTGTCGTTGGTAGTCTCACCAAAGCCTCATTACCTAATTTTTTTCAGATTTTTCGAGTCAGTAGTTACAGAGTTAGAGGGGGGGGGACAGACAAAATTATTGCTTGGAGCCCCCTGTAGGCGCCATTTTTAATTTAGAAAAAAAATAAAAAATAGTGTCATATTCTTCTCACTGAGATCTACATTTTGACATCCCACACGACTTGGAATACATTTTTTTTGTTTTTTTGAATTTACTTTAAAGCCCCCTGTAGGCGCCATTTTTGATTTATAAAAAAATATGTATAAGGATCAAATTACACTAGCTTGGTTACACATTTTGATGTGCCACTTGCCTTGGTATAAAAAAAAATATTTTTTTTGCCTGTCTTTAGCTTCTTAGCACCCCCCCTAAAAAAATATTTTTCCAAAATTTTTGCACATATTTTACTAGAGGGTGTCATTTTACATATTCTGTCAAAATTTCAAGGTTCTAGCTTATATAGTTTAAGAGCTATTGTGCTTTGAGTGAAAAGGACGGACGGACGGACGGACGACAAAGTGAGATTAATAGGGTTTCTTCGGAACCCTAAAAATGTAATAAAGAATTGTTCATGCTGAATTTTAAAATTTAAGATGTTAATGTGGTTGATGCTGCTAATAACTATGAATCAGTGGCGTCCACAAAAATGGGATATTTTTTTTATATTATAATTAATTTTATAATACGAAAAAAGGTCTTCCTTGACAAAATTTTAAAAATTGTTACATTACATGAGAGAGCAACCATGTCAAAAATGTTAAAATATTACACGTTTCAAATTCGTCAGCTTATATTAGGATAGATTAAGGAGGTGCAAGTGCCTCATTTTTAATAGTTTTTATATTTAGGAAAAAATAAATTAAATAATATATTTATGTATGTAGACACAAAGAATTAAAAGAATATAATGTTTTGAATTGTAGATACATATATAATATTTAAATTTAAATTAAAATAACAAAGTGAATTATGAAGACATTTTTATCATAAAATGTTCTCTTTTTAGACCTAATTTAAAACAAAACATTAAATAAACATAAAAGTTATTTTCCTCAATCATTATGCAAAATGTAATTCTGTATTCTCTAAGAAGTTTTTTTATATAACGTAGGTATACATAATTTATTACTTTATTTTCGTTTCATAAAAAATTCCGAGCGTATATCAAAATATATAAGTAATAATTTTGAGGTAGATGATATATACATTATGTATGTATATTGGATACATATAGGCTTAGGTACGTGCACAACTAAATATTTTATCTAGTATTTGTTAAATATAGGAGATATTTTCAATATTTTAATTAATAATATAATATCACGATTTAATTAAGAGGTAAAATGAACACTCATTCGTAACAAATGTATATATTTAATACTCGATAATGAAATCTTGAGTGGGGGATAAATGTCTGAATTACCCACTCGCACAGGATAATATGTATTTATGGATTCATATTATATTTTAACAATTTTTGATTGGAAAATAATTTTGAACGAGCGAATTATATATTATTATTTCTATACTTGTATATTGAAAATTAAAGTAGTTTTAAGAAGGCAAACAATTGGATGTAAATACATACATGTCACTGATATTGTTGTCAATTTCTTCTTATTCGTAGAAATTTGTTTGTTAATACGAATCTGAACAATACATTTTTATATGCCGTCAATCTTTAATGAAAACAATTATTTGTTAAAAATTCATATTTCAAAACTTTGATAGGTTCAGTTTTGGTATATGTTAATAATTATATAAGATATAATATAACTTTCAACTTTACCCAAAAGTGTTACTCAACGATGATAAAGAGTGGCCCATGTAATACAAAGTTTGTACATTGATTCTAGAACTTTATAGACAACCCTTGAAGATACGATTTAAATTTCTGCATGAATTAATCGATGATACAGAATTCAGCACTTGACTACTTCGGTTTTCCTACCCTCAGCCTCTTTGACAATGTTAATGCCTCACCGTTCTACAGCCTCTCTCTTTCTCTATTTACCCCCTTGTCACAATCCCCACCTCACCACTTTTCCACTCGTGGTTTACATCCTGCTCACTTTGCCTTCGTAAAGTTAATCCTTAAGCGTTATCTAAGTTTATTCAGAACATACGCATTTATTCACAAACCCCCAAAATATTCTACACATCAACAATTTCTTGAAAAACATGTTCCTTTTGTAAATAATTATTATATTGAGAAATATATACCTATTTAATTTTAAATTTTTATTACATACTTTATTTATCGCATTTTCTTATATACAGAGTGGCCCAAGTAAAACGAAACGGGCGCGCTTTAGGTAATTTAAAATAAGATTTTGAGAAAAAAGCTCGAACACGTCGATTTTGCATTCAAGGGGGACATCTTTTGCTATAAAATTTTTGCAAGAATCTTTTCAACTCCCAGCGCTATGAGCGCAACCCTTAAAATTTTAAATAGCATGATAGGGCAAGTGATAACTCATTTGAAAGGTTTTTTCATTCTGAATACGATGCTTTTTGATTTTTTCAAATCCGTTTAGTTTTAGTCAAGTTATTTACATTTTAAATTCCATAAATGCAATGATTTTCTGATCAAAAAACAAACATTAACAACTAAAATTCAAAACAAAGTAGGCCTTTTAAGGATTGTGCTCATAGCGCTGAGGGTAGAAAAGATTTTTGCAAAAATTTTATAGCAAAATATGTCCCCCTTGTAAGCAAAATCGACGTGTTCGAGCTTTTTTTTCAAAATCTTATTTTAAATGACCAATATCGCGCCCGTTTCGTTTTACTTGGGCCAGCCTGTATAGAATATATTTACTTTTATCTACTACGATATATTTTAAGACAAATATAAAATGTTTGTTTACATGTTTATATAATTTATATTACAACAAATTTATTTTGAAAATTTGATTTTGATTTAAAACTACTTTGAAATTTCATCCTCGAGTTTGGCGATAAACACTAAAAGAAAGTCTTACAGATAATTAACAATTACAAAAACTTACTTCAAGGCAAGCTATTTTCTGAAAGTGTAAATGAAGTTTGTATAGTTGTAAAACAGTTCTAGAGATGTTATTTTCTACAATTAGTTAACTGTTTGAAAGAACTTCTTTTATTATTTATCTATGGTCAAACCATAAAATAAAATTTCAAACAGAAAAATCTGTATGAAATAAAAAGAAAAGAGCGCAAATATTTGTGTATTTCTTAAATAAATTCTACTTCCAATATATTTTATTCCTTTTCCGCTCAATAATAAAATATTTATCTTGACTTTATTGACAGTTTAAAATTTAATTTTTCTCGACAGAAATTTTTAAATGCCGGACCTGTACTTATAAAATAATTCAATAAATTAAAATTTATAATTTCTATAGAATATAGAAATATAAAATGACAATTGAGATTTTTTAAATTAATAAAACTCTTTTTGCAAGTATTAATTCATTTTATTTTCAATATTTCTGTTCGAATGATCTTGCGATTACTGAAGAGAGAGTTCATATTTCTTTCATTATTACAAACTTTCTTATTTCAAGTAGTTACAACGCCATTCAAACTTCTTAAAGTAATTATTTTATTTTTGCTGCAAAGTAGACATCCTGACATAAAATATTTACAGGCTTTTGCGGTCACATCTGGATCAAAGTTTCTTACGATTTATTAGCTTATTACATTAATGTCGGAAGCCTATTTATTTTTACTTACTTTATTTTAATTTTATTCACAGGTGACATAATGTAGATACAATTTTATTTTAAATTTAAGAAAGAGGAACTTTTAAAGTGCTGTAGTTTGCCGATGCTGTACTGTTTTTTAAATATAAAAAAAAACGTAGACATGATGACAAGGTAATTTGATATTTTCTCGTATGTTCTTTTATTGTTTTTCTTTCAAAAGTTGTTTTACAGTTTTCCAATATTTATATATGCCTGTATTCATTTTTACAAACATTGTATGATACACAAAAACAAAGAAAATGGAAGATTTTATCATACATAAACACATATTCTGTATAAAAAAATCGTCAAACACAGTGGCTGCCTAAGTTTACATTAAAAGTTTGTATAAGCAAAATAAAGAATTTATTTTATCGTAATACAAGAAGTAATTATAAAATAATATTTTCTCAAACTAATTTAAAATATTAAAAACAAAATTAGTAATCCATACATCCATTTCTCGGTCTGTCTATTTGTTGCATTTTCACGACTAAACGGTTGAACCGATCTAGATGAAATTTGGCAAAAAGATAGCTTGCATTCTAAGGAAGGATATAAAAAAGAATCTGTCTGCATGTTGATTTGTCAATTATTATTTTTTCATTAAGTTTGAATATAAAAACATATCTTTTATTATATATAGTATGACATAAAAAAATGTATCCTTGTCAAAAAATAGTACTAATAACACACCTTACACTTGAAAGAAACCATTGTACTTTCTCTACGAACTGTCACTGTCTAAGCGTCGTATAAAAGGTCGCCTTTTAGAAATTCAGTTGTCATATTTGAAAAGGGGGATACATAAAAAAGTATACTGTATATTGGAAAAGTTGTGAAAGTTGTTTTTCTAACTGAGTTTTCTGACTTGTACAGAAAAATGTCAGATTTCTTTCAGAAAAACATTTATTTATCATTTTTTAACTTTTAATTTGTTATTTTGTTGCAGAGATACTTCGGAGATGCTAACTTTGTTGAATAAATACTTTTTTCCATCATTACATTAATGACTTATACATACACCAGTAGTTTGTTATAAGATAGAAATATATTTAAAAAATTCTCCTCATTCCACTCACAGACTTATCAACGCATGAAAAACATAAAAAATTATTAGTTCCTTACTTCTTTGACCTATAAATAGTCTTTAAAATTAAAATAAACATATGCAATAGTCCACGGGTATATCGCCAATATATGGGAATATTCGGTAAAATAAAAAAATATATATTCAAAATCAAAGAAATTATCATGAATAAATATAGATTTTTTTTACGGTAAAGTTAACTGCACGTCAAATTTCGACGAAACCGAAACGATATTATTTTATTTTTTATTTTTAGAGATATATGTACAAATATAGGGACTGCCCTTAACGTAATCTCGTCTCATGCGAAATCTTAATTAAGAGATACCAATTAAAAGTTGATGTTATCTTATACAAAATTTAAATCAATACTTTACAATTTTTAATTTAACGAAATTAAAAATCTAGTCTATTATAATGAAAAATTACAAACCGCAATTTTCCATTATGCACTCAAAACGTCTGCCACAAAGCTTAAATAATAATGGTAAATTTTGGGCTTATAAGTAATTCATAGAAGCTGGAGATTATAGTCGCTTCTTTATGAAAGTTCATTTTAAAGAAATCATTGTTCATCAAAACTTTATACCGACATACGATTTCCTCAGAGAGGTTTAATATTTTACAGATGTAAAACTAATTTTTCAGGTCCAAATCAAATCAATTTTAAATGAGGTATTCCTTTTATAACAAAAATTTTGAATCTCCATTTAATTGAAATTTTTTTGTGAAATATGGAATTCAAAAATATAGTTACACAATAAAACTCTTTTTCACTTGAATAAATTCTTAATGATACTTACGGAAACAATAAACTATAAAAATTACAACAGAGATTGTAGAAGTTACTCAGTTTGAAACAGAATTGAAATTTTTAATCGGCAACTGAAATTTTCATTAAAAAATCGACTCCATTTTTTACCATGTACAATGTACATATTATACCACAATATTACAGATCAAAAACAAAAGTTCTTATAAATAACTGACATTGTATTTTTTCTCGTTGTTATATTTTATGTAAAAAAATATATAAAAGAGTTTACAAAAAAAATGTAACAACCACAGTTAATTTTACTTTTATATTTTTTTTACAATCTGTAACTTGAAACTCTTTACACCGGTTGGACCGCACGATTTTTTCTGTGCCCGGAGCAGCTCCGGCATTGATTCCAGCATCAGTGTCATCTGCAGGTCGGAACAATACCCCCTTCCATCATCCCCTATTATTCGTTAAATCATTTTGTTTGTTTTCCAGTGTGTATTTTGGTAAGGTTTATGATTTCTTCATTTAAATTTGAGTAATAGTTATTCCGTTCATGCCAGTTTTTGTTTCTTGTATAATAAATAATTATTTATTAATCTCTATGTAAGTTCATAAATAAGTTTCGAATAATTAACTTTTTGGTTTATAGTCATTTCAAATAAACTTGTGTTTATAAATATATTACATTTTTCTCATCTGGAAATTATCCTCCAGTTTTGTCATGAAAATTTCAACTTCCTTCGTAATTAATATTAAGGTCGTTTTGGTGAGCTCGACCTCTATAGGGTCGAATAAAAACTACTTTTCTTAATATCTCTTTTCCAATTGGCTCTACAATTAAAAAAGGTTAATGGCAATATTATATGTAGAAAAGGTGGTTCCCAATAAAACTTTTGTCTGTTGTAAGTTAAATAGTTTCTGAAATACGGCTGTTAATAGGCATGTATGTTTATATGCACGAATCGAAAAACTACAGAATTTTGTGATGGAAATCTCGAATTTCCTTCGTGCTTTAAAACCGGTCCCAATTGCTAATATCAAGGTCTAGTTGTATTTTTCGTTGGATCTTGGCTTCTGTATGCAAGTCTTGTCGATTCAGTTATTCTATTGGCCAATGTTTCATCGTACATCGCAGTGGACATTATTAGAACTCTATTGAAATATAAAATAGAGTCCACTGAAATGTACACGATACGTTGGCAGTTAGATTGACCAAAATAACGTGAGTTATATCCAAAAGCCAGAATTCATATCAAGATCACCGCGAAAGCTTGTGTTTTTCTTTATTGCTAATTGATCTTCCCAGATAGAAATGATATTAACAATAATTATTTTAGTGTTGTTAAATCTTGGTCAATCTCGATATTAAAATTGGTTGAACAAAAACATTAATTTTGTTTACTTTACACAATTTTGATGTATAGAATCCAATTGTTACCACATAATTATAAGTTGGTTAGTTGTTTATAAACAAAAAAGTTAGTAAATCTCATATAGGGTACATATTATAATTACACTGAACTTTCTATAGTCAGTTTTGTCCAGTTTCATCTAGTTATTTGTTGCTAAACGTGCTTTGTTTAATGTTAGACTTTAATGCACTAACGTTGTTTTTTGAAGAAAAAAAGAACTTTAGCTTATCCTACCCAATCTTCACTTAGGTTATCCTGTGCATTATCTGTAATGTTTTTGTTACTCCTCACGACCTTAAACAGTTAAATTCATTGTTAGATATTTCGTGACAAATAAATCACTGCAATGTTATGTTTTATATAAATGGATTGTTTTCAGTGGCGGCGTAAGGTAGATTGGTACCCGGGGCGGTTTTTTTTTGCACCCCCCCCCCCCCCCATTTTTTTTCGTTCTCAACTCAATATTAATATCAGTTTTCTGTTTTTTTTGCACCTCCTTCTAGAAAAAAGTGCTGTCTTTTTTTTCGTTCTCAACTCAATATTAATTTCAGTTTTCTGGTTTTTTGCACCCCCTTCTAGAAAAAAGTGCTGTCTTTTTTTTCGTTCTCAACTCAATATTAATTTCAGTTTTCTGGTTTTTTGCACCCCCTTCTAGAAAAAAAGTGTTGTCCTTCATTTTATTTTTATTTTTTTGTTGTCAATTCAATATTTTTATTTTTATTTATGATCTTAATCACATGTTATACACACCTTCCAGAGTATTTAAAGAATAATTTGTCACCCCTTTGTGCTTGGTACCCGGGGCGGGCCGCCCCCATCGCCCCCCCCCCCCCTTTACGCCGCCACTGATTGTTTTGATTAAAAATTATGATAATGGTTTGTTTTTATTTTTAAAATATGTATATAAATAAATGATGAAGGAATAGATAGGTATAGAGTAAGTGAATTGTTTTTGTTTTAAAATTAGAACATCAAAACAAACAGCAATTAATCATCTTGGCTTCTGAATGGCTCATTTTTTAAGACTAATACCTCAATCAAATTAAATCGTTTGAGTTATTCTACAACACGTTGATAGATGCCCAAAACTGAAACAACATTTATTCAGTGTAAATCATTTTCCCCTAGGTAGTATTAAATATTGACTTTCAGAAGTCTTTGAACCCTGCAAATGTCAGCGATATGTTTTCTTGTGCGTTCACGTACAGAATTTAAACATGCGTTTTTCTTTTAATATTTTTTTAATGCTCTTTTGATACACAGATACATTAGATCAATATTTCTCAATTTGTAAAAACTTTACGGTTCTCTTTTGTATGAAAGACGATATTTAAAATATTTTTTTTTTCTTTGCAGCGATAGTTAAATGAAAATAATTAACAATTACATTTAAATTCATTAATTTTCATCTCAAATATATGAATTCCTAATAAAATTCTTGTTTTCTAAAAAATCATACACACTTCAAAAATTAAACTGTCTACGAATTTCAATATTTAATTTAATTTTTGATTCCAAGTAAAATAATTTTCAAATTCGGAACAAAATTTCTTGAAATATTTATGTAAGTAGTATTACATTTTGTATTTATAAATAAATAGAAAGAAACAGAGCTTTTATTATTCTATTCGTTATTTTGTGAAAAAAAATAGTTTCACTTTTATTAATAATCCGATCCTCATCTCAACGCTTCTAATAAAAACTTTTATATTAAGTTGAAGTTCATGTCCAGTTTAACAGTTTAAGTACAATTTAAGTTACTATAAAAGACCAGACAGTTTTTCTTTTTTACTAAACATTAATAGAAAGAATAATTTAATACTGATAACTGTATTTATATATGTTTTGAGTGACCTACAATTATACATTTACAAAATTTTCACATAAATTCATATAATAATAACAATATAACAAACATTTTTTTATCTAAATAATAAATGCTTAATTTAGATCTTGCAATTATCTGTGGATTTCGGTCAAATTCCCACATTTTACTGCCACAACAACGCGAAGACTTTCAAGCGGTATTTCAACAACATATTGCTGCTCAAATATTGTTCTTTAGTTGCCCAATCGACGTTCACTTCTTGGCATAAACACGTCCTTAAAAACAATCCTATAGAAAAATACATATTTGGAGATAATTCTCTTCAAAATTTCGATCGTGGCTCATGTTGCGTAACATTTAATACCATCTTACTAAAACCACATATTTTCCAAACTCATTTCATACAACTGATGTGACAGAAAGTTCTTAATCATAGCACGGTAACGGTCGCCGTTCTTGGTTATAGTGTTACCCACAGCGTCTTCGTAGAAATAAGGTCCAACCAAATTCTACACCACACTACCATTTCCTGAGAATGTAATGGTCACTAATGAATCACTTATTGATTTTCGGTGCCCCAATGTCGCTTATTTTGTTGTTGTAAACATAACCCTTATTTATTTATTAAAAAAATGGCACCATATATTTGCGATGCATATACATTATTCAACTATCGGACAATTAATTTTCGACTCCTTCGTACATATATTTATCCATTGCTAGATGTCAATCGGAATTTAAAAAAAATACTAAAAACATCTTTATGAGTTATGTTCTGTAGGCTTTCGTGGCCGTTGTCCATAAGAGCTAACTAAAATAATACAACATGGACAGCAGCCCGAAAAGTTAGCTCACAATTTAACTTTTACATCAAATATAATGTCATCTATTTTTAAATGAATAAAAACGATGAATCATACTGGTACAGTATTATTTGTCATATAAAAGTATCAAACAAATCAAACCTTTCACTTTTAATAATTACTTTGCCATTTACATACTTCATTTAATTATTGCCATATATTCGCTTATATGAACCACAATATCTTATGTTGATATCATTAGTTAAGTAACACAGCGATAGGTTTGAGTGGTGTAGTTACAGGAAGGAAAGGGAGAAATTAGCTACCACAATTAACACAGACAAGGATAGTGAATGTCTAAGAATAGACAGGAGCTTGAAGGAAGATTGATCCATCACATTCAGTGGCACGATAATGATTATTATAACTGTTATGAATCTTAAGATTTATGAACCAACTCTCAAACGTTCTGTCGTTAAACTGAATATATTTTATGTAATTTATGGTTTTCATTAATTAATATAATCATGTGTAATTATACCTATATAATATTAGACCACTTATGGGGATTCGATCTCCATAATAATATACCACGGTGTGTCTAAAACAGTTTTAAGTAATATCAAAGGATATAAGTTTTTTTATTAATTTTCTTTCTAGTATTTTAATACAATTGAAAATATTGCATTTTGCCATATTACCAATCTTAAAATTATTTAAATTTTACATTACAACTGTTGGTATGATATTTTATGTGAATGTAAAAAGAGTAAATAATGTTATCTTAAGGTTTAATAAAAATAAAAGGTGGTAGTAAAAAAATAGGTCAATGATGTCATATTTCTGAAGTATGATATCAGACAAAAGAAAATAAGATAGCTATACTTTTTAGCGCGTTGAATCAATGTTTATTACTTTTTACACAGCATATATAATTACTCATAACATGGATGAATGGCAAATAATCATAGCATTTGAGCCGTTTAAATATCAAAGAGATTCTCTAATATATCTAATAATTAATTACCTAATATGTGTTGAGGTATCAGTGACCGTAAAACTACATATATTCACTCTAACATATGAATTGTAACAAGCCGTGAAACATCGTGTTTCATGCAAGAGCATCGTAGTATTAAAGTGAAAAAAAATAAAGAAAATTTATTAACAGCTTAAACTTTTTTTACGAAATTTTATTGAATTTTTTCCCATGATTTGATTATCCTAATTTTTTAATTTAATATTAGATTTATCAAAACGAAAGGGCGCTTATTTTTATTACTTTTACGTCCAAATTAAAAAATTACAGTTATACGACTAAAATTTGAAGAAAATTTATCTTAGAAGTTGATTTTAGCATTGTTTAAATTTAATTAATATTATACAGTTTATTTTTCAATTAAATCTGTATTTTATTTTTGACTTATTGTTAGACCTACGTTTTCCCCAGCGGTCTTGGTGGATAACTTCGTGAGCACGATTGCAAAGAATTAATGTCACAATTTGAAAGCTTATATCGCCGGAACTAAAATTGTAGAGCAATAAATAAAAACTAATTTTAAATACAATACGTCTTTTATATTATTTCAAAAAGGTGAGGCTAGTTTACTGGGCATGAATTAGTCGAGTTTTTTTTTCGTAAAGCTACTCAACATTTGTGTATAATTATAAAAGAATACGTATATGTATCATACATTAAACATCTATTGTTACATTATACAATTTTATTAATGTGTTTTGAAATAGTAATTAGTACACAGAAAAAATTTAATACAAACAAAAGCAAACAAAACATAAACTTTGTCTTTTTTACATTACGCATGTATTTTATACAAACAATAATGTAATGTGTTTTTTTTTGTTAATAATTGTCACAAAGCAATACACATAATAAATAAATATTTATGTATAACAAATAACCATGATAATTAATAATATGGGATAAAATATTGTAATTATTGATGAAACATTTTTGGCATTTAATTTCAAATATTAAAGCAAAACACAAATCAATATTTAATTTTGTGAATTAATACATTGAAGCTTTTGTTATTAGTGCTACTAATAATTTGTTTATTAATAATTCACATTAATAAATTAAATATACATTTACACAATATGTTGAGGTTTACTAAACTAAAAACAGCTGTCATGGGGTGCCACGGAACTTTCTTATATGTAGTACTGTGTATACAATAATAGAACGCATGTGTAATAAAAAAAATAAAAAAATGGATGTATGTACTTATGTGCACGCATTAGAAGTTATACTTCTTTGGCGTGATTGAAAAACACGTAACGAAACTTTTTTTTTGTTTAATTTAAAAAAACTTTTGAAATTAATATTGAAAAATTAACCTCAAATATTTTAAAACACTTGTCACTTGCCTTTTACAAGTAAAAATAATACTAATGCATAATAATATGCGTATGCATACTTCAGAAAATATCCCTAAATATAATAAACAATTAAATTATAAAAATACTATACCAGGGTGGCCAGTTTCTGAAAACCGGGAAAAGTCAGGGAATTTTGCTACACAGGGAAAAGTCAGGGAATTTGGTTGAAAGTCAGGGAAAAATGTAAATTCTCACAAATATTTAAATTTTATCTATGTGACCTTTTTTAGGTTTTTTATCTAAATTTTAAATATAAAAAACAGGGAAAAACGGTAAAAATTCTCCAGGAAAACCGGGAAAAGTCAGAGAAATTTGTTCCAGAGAAATACTGGCCATCCTGTATACGTACACAAATATACATATAATATGTATTATTATGCATATTTTATAAACGGTAATAGCAGGCATACTTACTTTACGTAAATAAAATAAATACAAAAAGACATAAAAGACTAATGGAAAATAGCATTGTATCAATTTATTTTTAGTATCTGTTTTTTTTGAATGCGTATTTTAAAGACGTGTAGAGGAAATAAAATAAAAACATTATTATACTTTTTGCTTTTACTTTTATCTTTCCTCTCATTAGTTTTACAGTCAGTGTTTTATCGTCAGAAACGAGTAAAAAACCAAATTAATTTTACTAATGTATTTACGCGTATTTAATACAAAAAAACATCTCTTCTTAATGGAAATATAAAAATATACAAAGATACAAACCGAGATGAAGTTAATGCGATTACATATTTAGAATTATTTTAATTACTTAGCTATACATATTATAAAACATATTTTAAAGGGCAGATGTAGTAAATTTATAGGAGGGAATGAATTCTAAAATACCTTAACGCGTTTCACTGTGTTCAGCCATTGTCAAATTCTGAATTCACAAAATACCAGAAATTGCTACATCGCGATAATGCAAGGTTTCACCTGGGTATTAAATTTATAGTTATTTATAATGGTATTTATACGGTGTAAGATAATAGACGTATTAAATATTAATTAGGTACAAAATTACCTATACAAATAATTGTCTTTATGAAACTAAACAAAATTATTAACACTTAAGATTTCTGTAGTCAAGAAATATGTATTATGTAAAAATTTATTAAAATTTTCTCATATTTGTTTTTTTACAAAATATTATAGTTTCGGAACAAAATCAAAATTATTAAACATACTTATATCTGAAAGCAGAAGAAAATTGGATCTTCTTTTTCAAAATCACGACTTTATTTTTCCACTTCAGGTCAAAACAAACATATTTCGTACCGTGTCCGTTTGCTTCTCCCCTAGATCCTTACCACATGCATAACTCATGAACAACCGAACCGATTTTAATGAAATTTTCAATTCTGGCTAGTAGGTAAATGACTTCATATAAATTATTTATAATAATTAATTTTATGATTTTGTCTAAACAGTTTGATTCTATTTGAATAAATTGGCATCAAATTATCTTATTGGTTCCTATTTATTAAAATTATTCGACAGTTACCCCCTTTGCTGATTTTAACACGAAGAAGCATTGTGTAATCACTTACATTTAGCAGCTGTTATTTATAACTTATTTCGGCAAAAAAATTTATACACGGTTTCGATAATAGATATCTAACAGAATATAATTTTAAGTTTGACCAATAAGAACCCTTGTAACAGAAATAGATTCAAGAATGAGATAGATAACTACTTGCTTATTAAAATGGGACAGTAAACTCCTATACTATATTTGAATCATTAATATTTACATTTCCGAATCTCTTAAAGTGCACTCTCAAAGGACCCCATTAATATATAACAAAACATTTGTTGATAGTTGTACATCAAACAAATCTACATATAATATTAATTAAAATTAGCATATTATTTACATCATTACAGGTTTCAATACTTACACGATGATTTTTAAATAACTTACTTAGTATTAGCAACGTTATTTTAGTTATACATAATATATGTATATCAATTCAATGAACATACTGTAATATAATTAATAAAATGCTCTGAAGATATATACTTTAATATGTAACGAAATATTGTCGTTTATTTTCTTACTAAATAAATAAAAAATAACCTCAAACATTTCCAATGCCAACTACTCTGTATGAAAATCACCTCACACCGCAAACAACATAGCTGGCAAGAGCGGTGGGATGTGAAAGATAACACGGGGCTCCGGACACGTGGGTTCGAGGATAACGCACCTTTGACCTCTCTCCATCAATTATCGATATCATCCCTATCCTGGCCAGTCCACATCTCCAAATTTGTTGCAGTGTTTGTGTACTAATAATATGTACAGGGTAGGTTCGTCCAATGTTGTATTGAATAAAGATATAGTCGATTTAATTTTCATCTCACCTAAATATCTTTTACAATTAATAAATTATTATTATAATTAATAATAAACATGTTAAACACTACGATTTTAAATTCAATTGCCAATACGTGTAAGTACACCCAATTCTGTTTTTACACGGTTTTGATTTAACACGGTCTAGAAAAAAAATTGATTCCGTTTTTACACGATTTAATTCGATTTAGCACGATTGAAAAAGCTATTTGGTTTAAATTTTAAAGAAAAATATTTTTACTAACCGTAATCTTCTAGAATTTTTTTTTCTATCTGTTATTTATAAAATATGTAGTTAGGGAATTTCCTTTTCTCATTTATTTTCATAGCAGCTTAAGTATATATTTTAGTATTTTGTTCAGTTTCAATAAAATTGGACATGTTTTATTAAAGTTGTTGAGTAAGTGACTAAGTAACATAAAAAAGGTTAAATCGATAAGAACACTATTTTTTACAAGGTTGAAGGACATGGAACTAATCCCTCTTTTTCTATGTACTTCATGTCTTTTTTTACACGGTTTTTTTCTGGAACGTATCAACAGAACGTAAAAACAGAATTAGGTGTACTTGATTAAAAATCGTTTTTATATTTTTACCAATGAATTGAAAAAAAAATCTATTTATTTTAAGATTTGTTTATAAAACGTCATCTTTCTCAATCTTCTACTTACATTAGATTTACTAGTTTTGACTTCTAACGCAATTAAATATCATAACGCTAGATTTCTAATATTATTTAAAATTCTGATAACCTTTGGCTTTAAACTACCGCCCAAACTTTACCAATCTACTTCCTGTTTATACAAGTATTCCCATTTAACTCATCTTTCACTACCCTTTCTAATCTTGCTCATCCACCTCCGAATACCCATTTGCCTCACCCTACGTATCCAGCATTGTTTTAGATCTATGCGGAATTATGTTTGTATAATGCACATGTGAATTTTATCTCAATGTTTTACGTTGTTTAATAACATTTCGGGGGCTATCGAGTAGGTGTGAATAGTTTAGAGTTGACAGTTGATAATGTGCAGCTATCCCCCTTTCATCGAAATGCAAATAATCAAATGTAGGATTAGTAAATAGTATCAAACACTGAATTTAAAATTTTTGAATTTACGATCACAATTTAATATTGACGAATACTCATAAGAGAGCGTCTATTAATTTCGTAATGTATTTAAGAGCTCCATGTCTCTGGCACCCCCTTTTTTGAAATTCGAATTTTATTATATGCAGTTCGTTTGTGCTTCGTTTGTGCACGTTTGTGCAGGAAATCTTTTCGTTTGTGCTTTAACCCTTTAGGAGATATTAAAAAAAATCAAATGGGGGGCCGTAAACATACGAGCTCCCCCTTTTTCGTAAATCGAAATTTATTATATGTAGTTCGTTTGTGTTTCGTTTGTGCACGTTTGTGCAGGAAATCCTTTGGTTTGTGCTTTAACCCTTTAGGAGATATTTAAAAAAATAAAATAGGGTGCTGTAGACATGCGAGCCCCCCCTTTTTTGAAATTTCAAATTTATTGTATGCAGTTCATTTGTGCACGTTTGTGCAGGAAATCCCGTTGTTTGTGCTTTAACCCTTTAGGCGGTATTCACAAAAATCAAAGGGGGTGCTGTAGACATGGAAGCCTCCTCTTTTTTGAAATTCGAATTTTACTATATGCAGTTCGTTTGTGCACGTTTGTGCAGACATTTTCATCGTTTGTGCTTTAACCCTTTACATGTTATTTATTTTTTAAAATATCGAAAACATGTCTCTTGCACCCCCTTTTTTGAAATTAAAATTTTTGAATGTGCAGTTTGTTTCTGCTTCGTTTGTGCACGTTTGTGCTGAAATTATATTCGTTTATGCTTTAACCCTTTAGGAACTATTCGTAAAAAACTGTTAATGTGTTATAAACATGATTACCTACATCTGAATATTAGTTTTTGAAAAAAATTATACGTCTTGTGTTCTTATTTATTTAACTAGAAGCTCTGTTTACGCTTTAACCCTTTAGGTGTCACTTCGATAGTGTTGATTTTTTTTTAATTAAAAATAAAAAATTGCGGCATTTAATATAATTAGTGTTTTTTACATGTTTTAAAAACGAAAATCACGGAACGAAAAATTTTTTTTTTACTAAATCGTTTACAAAGATTTTCAAGAGAATACTTTCAGCTTACTAATGATATCAAACCGATCATTGTGCGATTATTATTTCAGGATATACAGGAGCTTAAAGTCAAAAGTGTCATTTTTACTTTGAAAGTGAATAACGCGGTCAAAAAAAATCGTACGTGGATGATAAAAAACATATTTTCAAGAGAAAAGAACAAGCTTTTCTTGTAAAAAAATTTTTGCAAAAATTTTACGCTTTCAAAATTTATAAAAAATTAAGGGATAATTTTTTGAACTGTTTTAACCCTTGACCCAGAGCGGCAGGGAATGATAAAATAATGTACCTCTTGATTCAAAAATTAGAAAGTACAAGCTTTCGAACGAGCTTTATATTATGCAATCCAATCATTTTTCGCGGAAATATAACTGTTTGAAAATTGGTAAAAAATTTGCTTGTTAAAAATTATCCCTTATTTTTTTTCAATTAATTTTTTTAATCGATATTCTTTACTATTGCTATTCTTTTCTATAATTTTTATTTGTTAACTCATTGTATTAATTTTAACTCAAAATAAGAAAAAAAACATCAAGAAATATAGCTCACACTTGTAGTAACTCTAGTAAGCTAGATATATATTATACATATGTATATGTAATGGTGTTATTTTACCTTCATTACAGTAAATTTGTAAACGTCCAAACAAGCACAATTTAATCAGAAACAACCGTGAAGCAAATATATAATTTTAGTTAAACGATGTTCATTTGTACATCTGACATTTAAGTGGAAGATGTTAAATCATACATAAATTATTTCGTTCTGCAGAATTAAATCAGATGATATTGTTTATCTTTTATATAGATGCCGTGTATTTTAATTATGTATTTATCATTTATTCGTAAGGAAAATATTTAAACAGGGAGATGGAATATATATACATATATTTACGTTTTATGAAAATTGTGAATATAGGATATAAAGATTTATTAAAAATATGTGTATAAAAGCTTCCACATCTTGGTTTCTGTATTTCAGTCGTATAATAATTATAATCAATATACTGAATGTTCATTTTCAAACATACTACTTGAATATTTCTGAAACCAAGTATTTAAAATGGCATAATTTTTATATGGCTTCATTTATCAAGGACAATTAAAAAAATAATTAGAGATTTTTGGAGATACTCGGCAACAACTAACTTTAAAAAAATGTTGTTCTAAATTATTTCGTTAAAAGATATTAAAAATAACATAATTTCTAAAATATTTTTTATTAGATCAAAATAAATAACGTTTCTCTAATGCTTATAGTTTCCGAATAGAAAATTCCTAAAAATCCAAAATATCTAATTATTTTGTTAATTAGCGTTGAAAGCATCTACCAGATAAAAAAACTACTACGTCATTTTATTTATTCCTATAAGAACCAAACAACTGCGCTATGTTATCTGAAACATTTTTTAAACTTAAGTTTCAGATGTTATGTTTGACATTATACACTCGGTAATCTTGTGTGACCTATAAACATGTATTTCAAATTGACTTGTTTTATGTATCCAATAAGCCCAATTAAATATAAATGAATACCTAAAAATACTCAGTTTTTGTATAAATCGATAATAATTCAATTAATGACATTTCATTTGTTATTTTCGTTAAAACAAAGGTGTCATGAGTCATAATCAATATAAAGATACTAATTTTTCTTTAATAGACACCTCTATTCACTTCTTATATGTACATTTATTAATGTGTATGTACCTATAACATTTTTCCTTTGTCGTCTTAATACAAAGGGTAACAATATCAATTTCAATTAAAAAAAACTGTAGATGAATAGTATTTTATGTTCCTTAATATTTTATATACATTTGCATGGTAATATTTAAATTATGTATTAATATTAGTTTATATATAATTGTATTTGGGATATTTATTTAACACGATAGTATAACTAACTAGAAGCTATGTTTGAGCACGCTTCATCGACATTATGCAATATCGATTAATAACGATGTATAACGGGAGGCTGCGTCCAATCAGAAAGTAATCAAAGCGTCCTAGAAATGCATCAACTGTGATCTAATATGTATTTTTCCTTAATCAATGGGTAACAAATACTTGAAAACAATATTTTTTCATTATTTAATTCTATCACAGTTATTAAAATTATTATTAAATTGTTTTTATATTTATTAAAGTACATAAAACAAGTCTAAATTATAACTACTTTAAAAAATATTTTTTGGCACATTAATTATATTTTATATACAAATATATAAAGATATACAATAATATAAATATATGAGTGGGTTGAGAAATGAGTTTTTCAGAAAATCCTTGAAAGAAAATGAAAATATTTTCCAGTCAAACAAACTCTTAAAGATTATTAAGAGATTTAATTAAAAAATACTTCGACGTATTTTTGTAAGAATTAATAAAAATCTTACAGATGAAAAACAGTGTATTGTTATTTAGCAGCAAACTGACAATGAATAAGGTAGCTCTTTTAATGAAATTATGTAAGTACATATGTACATGTTGGCTTTATATGATTTTTAGCATTGATGTAGTACATATGATTCACAAATAAATTAATAAACATTTCTTTTGTACAATTCAGCTAGTTTTAGCTATACAGGGTGTAACATAATTACGGAACTTTGGGAGAACAATGTTCTTTTTGTGGTATATACAAATATTTACTCTACGACTCGTATATAAATACATGTTGCTTGGAAATTTGAAGCTTGACCAAACAATATATTTAAATCTTTAGTTATTAACACTAACTGCAGTTACGGCCGTAGTATTTTTAACTGATTAAACCATACCATCAACGGCTAATCGTGTTGCTGTTTTACCTTTTTGGTCTAAACACTGCATTTTGACTTCATAATTAACTATTTTCGGAGTTTTTAAATATCAAAAAATATAAATTAAAAAAAATAGTAACCCATTTCACACCCTAAAAAGCGCTAAAAACTTAAATTTTTATTTTTATAAAGGACCCCGCAGAATCCTTATGGAAAAGGGGTTTCGATCAAACTCTTTGAAACTTTGGATTCTGATAGTCCTTGATGAGTAGATTAAAAGTGTCAATGGTCACTAAGTCCTAAAAACTCAAACTTTTAAGATATAGCCCTCTAAATTTGGGGATTATGCTCACCTTTAATTTACAATAAAAAACAATTTACAATTAATTTTCGCACAACTATTTATATGTGTTCCCAAAGAATAATATATAATCGATTGTCACCATAAAAAAAGTAAACTTTTAAATTCTTTAGCCAATGGCAGTACTTAAATCTTATTATTACGTTTTTTTTATTATAAACCAATTTTTTATTATAAAACAATTGGATTTGTTTATAATTAAAAAAACGTAACAATATGATTTAAGTGTTGTCATTTCTCAATGAATTGAAAAGTTGACTTTTTATGGTGGTAATCGATTATAGATGTCTTTGGGAACACATAAAAAAAATTGAACGAAATTTAAGGTTCTACAAAAAAATATTGTAAATTAAAGACAATCATGATCCCCAACTTCAGAGGGCTATATGATTAGGCTATAAAGTTTGAGTTTTTAGGACTTAGTGCCCATTGACACTTTTGATTTACTCATCAAGGACTATCATAATCCAACGTTTCAGAGAGTTTGACAGAAACCCCCTTTCCCATAAGGATTCTGCGGGTTCCTTTATATTTTTTTGATCCACCATTACAAAATCTCAGTTCAGTTAAAAGGCTGTGAAAGATTCCATAAATATTCCGTGATAAAGTATCTTAATCCAACATTGAAATTGATTTTACTTAGAACTTAGAATATAATCAGATATCTTATCGAGATGGGTTCAATAATAATCTCACATAAAAGCACTTTGTCAACGCAATGAAATTAATTATCAACAAATAACACCTTCGAGACGTGCAGACGTACAAAGAACCGTTCACAGACACACAGAGGCACGCACACGTCAGTAAAAAAAAAAGAAGTAACAGCAATTGAACGCGCGAGTGTTATCGCAATAAACTCGATTGCGAAAAACCTCTCACAGACTGGCGCCGAATCCGAGCGAGTGTGTATGTATGTGTGTGTGTGTGTGGAAATTGTCAGAATCGTGAACAGATATATCTATATATGAACTTACATGTGAGAACATTAACCTTAACGTTAAAGAATCGTGTAATACAATGTTAGGATCTTGGGATATATTTTTTGTTCCCATCCGGTCCGAAGTATTTATGTTCTTCCTGCAATTTTTATTATTAACTAATTTTATTTGTACCTATGTTAATGCTCAATCCGAAATTTACGTAGGTTTTCATTATAATCCACTTAACAGTTGTGGATTATCCCATAGATGCAGGTAATGCTCGCTTGGGATCTCGATACTCACAAGAGCTTCAAAATTAACAAAGGAGACTAAACTTTAATTAATTATATCTTATACTATACGCCAGCGTTTCCTAATGTGAGTTCCACAGAAAAAATTTGAGGTTCCACGAATTTTTGGTTGTTTATTTTTTAGAACGTTTAAATCACATCCCTAAACTAAAGCATATGCAGTGATTTAAATATTTATTAAATAAAATAAATTTGTTTCATTTTAATGTCCGTAAAATATAAATATGTTTATATACGATTCCTGCAAATTTTAATTTACAAGTGTAATGTGGTGTTTACACCGAAAAACAAAAAAAAACATCGTTGTATAAAAACAAATGTATATGGTTTATTGCTTTATTGTCAAAAAAACACCGTGTTCTATTTTGTTTTTTCGGTGTAAATACCACATAAGAATTACAATACAATAAGTTTGGGAGTCGTTGCTCTACTATTAAGGCAAAACTATACGTGATGTGCATAACAATAGTGTATTCTATGTATTACAAAAGTAAAGCGAGATAACTTCTGTAGGCTTTCGTATACCTATTACCGCCATTTTCCGATCTGGTATTCACGTTGTCATAATATTCTTTTATACTTGACGTTTTGATTCTCAGTTGCAGAAACACTTCTGAAGACGATTCCGACTATAACAAAAATAGTATAAGAAATATACTCTTCATCCGACTATATTTTTAGCGCAACCCACGAAGTGCTAGCGCTTATATGTTCGATTTTCCATCCGTCCGTCCGTCTGTCTTCCACCGCGTGATTTCGACCCCCAGACCACCTAGAGACCTCAGTTTTTCGCTAAATTATAGGTCTATGGTTCTAGTTTAACCCATTTTAGGAATTTTTCCGGTCATGACTCCCCCTTCAAAAATTTTCATATATGGCTTCATGTACCTCGTTGGACTCGGGATTGATTCACGAATCGATTGGCAATAGTATTTTTTTAATTGTGTCAAGTGGGTTACGCGGCAACACCCACGTGTAGATTTTAATATAGAGAATAGTTGGATTAAATGTATTATTCTTATATCAAGAAACTATCTATTGTTTTCGTTATAAAATATATAAAACAAAGATTTCTTAGTTCAAATTAATTTTTTACATGTGTACAAATTCGATACCTAGTTCATTTTCGAATCCGGCACTGATATTTATGTCGGTATTTGTATTTTTATCCCCTGTTTGTTTCCCGAGAACGATGATTGCCTTTTTGATTATGTACAAAAGTGGAATGACATGTCGGAATTAATCTGAAATCATAATTGCATTCGGAGACGAGTTCGACGCCCAGGGACGCACACGAATAGAGACGGGGAATGGAGATGATAAAGTGCTACATGGAAAAGTACAGACAAATTCATATTGAAAACAAATATAGTCAACATATATAGTATGACAGTATGCCATCACTGCACTGGTCAGTTGTTCATCATATATATTTTTAAAAACCTCGTCTTTTTTGTATAGCATTTTAAATATAACTTCTGTATAACATTTCAAATCAGTTCAATATTAGCACAATAAAATATATGTATGTACTATAGTACTATGTATTATATATTTGTGTCTTAACATGTATTGTAATTCTGTTTAACAGTGAAACTACTATTGATTCGTAAAAAAATAGTATTATGACGATTTAATATTTTTTAAATATTGAAATACTAATAACTAACTAGCTGCAACTGATTATTTTTAAAATTAAACTTATACACAGGTAGAAAGGTTACCAAGTAAACCTTGTTTTGTTTATAACGAAAACAATATTTTCTTAAGATAAGAAATATATTCTTAAACCATCTATAGTATTCTTGAACGAAGAAATAATGTAGTTGGATTATCAGAGTATTTTTCTTATATTAAGAAAATATTGTTTTCGTTATATACAAAACAAGATTTTCTTGGTCCAATACAGTTTTTTTGTGTGTGTACATTTCATATATTGAAATATAATAGGCAGGTATTAAAAAACTATTTTTAAGACTATATTGCAATCCCACGAATCGTATCTATAGTATACCTAATCAATTTTCTTAAAAATCTATAAAAAATATTTAAATAAATGTTTACGATTTGGTATATTCAAAATCTATGCACATACATATTACGTATATAGGAACGTTTCTGTAACTATCTATCAACCTTTATTCGCTTCAGGCAAAAAAACTACGTCTTATAACGTTTAATATAAAAAAATGTCAAGATTTTTCGTTCAGACATTTATCAAATCAGTTATGTTTATTTTAAATATTCAGACCATGACCAGAAAAATATAGAATGACGAAAATTAAGTATAATGGTGCTGACCAAAACATTTACATGTCTTGATTCAAACTTATAAAATTTTATTCAGTTTGTTATCGATATTACATATTTTTAAACCGTAATTTTGTATCTATTGCCATACTATTTCGGTGAGTTAATCTAGTATTATTAGTGTAATTCACAAATTCGTTTGAATAAAATAAGAAAAAGCCACAAAACTGTAACGATCGCAACACCCTCGTCCTCTGACCACATCACTAAACCAAAAGCAATAAACACAGTCCCCGGAATCCACATTACACACCTAACGTGAAAAACACACATTACACACAATAAAAAAAGCCCAGCCATACGTACGAAAATAAATTTAATTTGACATTCAAATACGCACGGCATGTTTTATACTTTTTTTTTGTTTTTACTTGTGTTTTGGACGTAACAGGTTTTAATTTGTTTTTCTGCGCATTTGTCAATAAAAACATTGGCCATATAGAATTATCCCAGCAACTCGTTTAAATTTTAAATTGGACTTATTGATTTTGCTACCTATGTTTTCATGTCCGTTTTACGAATTAACGCATTTTTAACTACTAATGAGCAGATTTTGTTTATAGATTATCAAATTCTAGCGATTCTTCATTATAATGACATTTTTGTTTGGATTTCATTAAACTTTATTTTGTTATTAATTAAAAATATCAAGTATAAAACAGGACGAATCATGGCCTCCACATCCTGTATCGTGGGCTCCCAGATTAGAATTTTCGGCGAGCCTCTTCCCGCTAAGAAATCTAGGAATTTTTTTTGTCGACCAAAAAAACATTTTCGCTTACCGCGCTGGTTCTCTAGGTTAAAGCCATGTAGCCCCATTCCCTTTATGGGGGCCATGGGATCATCGACCTGACTACATCCCTATAAAAATATCTGACAATTAAAATAAGAATATTTTCTAGAAAAATTATTTTGAAAATTTGATTTAGCATTGAGATTTGTAACAATAATTTCAATATTACTAAAATCCAATTATTTGTCTTATAGTATTATATTTTTACATGAATGTAAAGTTGATAAAAATATATAACATTTATAAATATAGAAATCTATATTACTGAAGTATTTATGATGGTACAAAAAGAATGTAGCTGAAGACATTTGTGCATCTGATTCGAAAATCGAATATTCGCTGAAGAGGTAGAGTTATTTATGGGTCTTTGCTTGTTTTAATTTAAACATGAAAGATGGAATATTGTTTGGGTTATATATCTATCTTCAAATTTTACTCATACAGAATGTAGCCAAAATATATCAAACGATCTTAAGTCAATACGTTTTTGTAGAATATATTTTTGTATATAGGTAGTTAATATTATTTTTTTACAAATTAAGTCAACAATTTTTATTCATATGTGTGTATGTATCAATTTTTAGAATCGTATAAATTAAAACTACATATTTTCATATACATTTGTCTATTAAAATAATAAAGACTTTAATATATTTAAAATATATAGTATAATACAAAAAGACTCAATCAATATTATTTATAATATACATATTATAGAAAATATCTGTGTTAGAAAATAAATAATCCAAAATAAAAATAATCAAAATATTTAAGTATCTTTGTCTATAAAAATAATTATATTATAAAACGTATTTAAAAGACGTAATTGTCAATTTAAATAATGAATAAAAGTGTAAGAATTCTAAATGATGCAAATGAGAAACGATAATCTGTAAGTTTCTCGTGATATAGTATATTATTATTGTACTTAACTAACTATAATATATAAATAAATTATAAACTACTATATTTAATCGTCTATCTCTATACAATAAAACAAAAACTGTCTGAACTTTTCAACAATTAAAAAAAATTCATAAAAATACTTTATTTTAACAATCTTCATTTGTTTGTGTTAACTTAAATACGTGATCAAGTGACCATATTATTAAAATTTGAACAAGAGGCATAAACCGTGGATAGCAAACACTACACGGAACCAAATGGGTGGTGTTCGAGAACTCCGAACATAGACCAGCGCATGGAAGCAATGGTGGCTGTAGCCATTTGCTGTATCCTGGTTCTCCTTGTTGTGTTCATCGTTCTCATCATCGTTATTGGCCAGACTCATGCAGGCTAATGCGACAATGGTAATTAAAATGGTTGATTAATATCCTGTTTAAAGATTTCATGATTCATTGATATTTGATTTTATATTTCAATTTTTAAAATAGATGTCTAGACATTGCAATTTCAAATTACAGGCTGACAAATTTCATATTTACATCTGCGTTAAATGATGTGTTAATATGTTTTATAAAGAAGGTCATTGTTTTATTGGTTTTTTAATTATTAAAATATATTGACAGATGCATAGTATATTCATATTATTCATATCTCAATTAATATATTTCCAGGAAAAAATTTATTCGACCTGCGTACATACATAATATTAAATATAATTTTCACAAAATTTCGATCAACGTCGATTTTTATGGATCTACTTATGTAAGATCTATATACGTAAATCTAAAATAGATCTAAATTACGTTATTCTAAAATTTATCTTTGTTTCTTTGATTTACATAAATCCACTTAGATTTATGAAAATCAAATAAACAAATATGGCCGAATTACGTTGTATAAGTGTAGATCTGATTTGATTTATTTTTTCAAAATTTTTATTTCCATAGATCTAATTGTAAGTAAATCTATGGTAATCAATGTAATTTGATCTAAATTATATTTTCCTGGGTCGATACTTTCCCATGCACAAACTAAAGTGACTGATTTAGGACATTCATGTGTTTTTGAGGTTGTCTTGAATGGAAAAACAAATTAAGAATAATGATGTAATTTTATTGAAATTTCCCACGAACTGTACGGTAAGATAAAAAAAAGAATGGTGTAGCTACATAAGAATTTAATTTTTTTTTAATTATAAGGTGACCTACTTTATTTTTAATATATTAAATGACATTCGATTTTTTATAATAATTTCGTAAGAGCTCCCTCAGTTACACATTTATATCAAGATTTAGTAAATGTGTTCCAAAGATGTGGCAGAATTAGTAGATAATGTTTACAAATGATTCATTTCATTTGATTATATTTATAGTTTTATTGGTTTACTGGAATGTGGTCATTTATTTCATAGACCAACATCCAACAGATTTATGTCGATTTGCTTTAGTTTAAATGATATAATTATAAATATAATACAGCTCCATTCAATAATGAATATTATTTCATCGCATTATATTCCAATGTGTCAGTTCGCATTTTTGTTTATGTATGTGTATTTTTAACGGTATAATTAACAATAAGTAAAACAATACATTTTAATACATGTGCTTAAATACTTGTATTCATATATTATATAATATATAAAATTCAACTGGAAATGTTCATTATTCATTTGAATAGAATATATTGAAAAGTACAATTCCATTTAACTCAAAAAATAAAATTTAAAATCCATTGTAAAAAATGTTGAATATGTCGTTTAATGTAGCTATTTATAATTTAATTTTATATCTCATTTAATTGTTTAATAAATATTAATTTGATTGATAAAACCATACAATAGATTAATTTTTTGTTTGATATTTTTAAATTCATTTTGTACATATGTAAATAATTATTTTTTCTTACTTCTTTCTATAGTTCATTGTGTATATATATATCAATAATATCAATATTAAATGTTATATATGTATATGTTAGATTTACTGAAAATGATACAAGGAACTGACACCAGTATTGAAAGCTTTAAGAGCAAATTTTTATTGTTTTTTGGGATTGGTGGGTTACTTTTTTATAATTGTCAATAACTCGTAATATAATTAAAAAAAACTATATCATTATTTTCATCTTATTTACCAAAATATGCTAATATAGTTTTTTAATTTTAATTATAGCCTTTTTGGTATATGTTTTTTCTCCATTAATGAACAACATAAAACCAGTAATGAACACTTATGTTAGTGATGAACACTTGCTAAAGATTAAAAAATGATTAGTACTGCTAAACACACGTTATAAAATAAAGATAAAAGATATATTTTAAACAATGTAAAGCATTCACATAAGAAAATACACTTTTCTTGACGGTGTGCCAAACCGCGATAATTATTTGAATACTGTTTTCAAACAAAATTATCAATGCTCATCAAATCACACTGTAAGATAGTTAAATGTACATAGATTAATGTCTAGTAATAGCAGTAATCAAATATCGACAAACATTTATAATTCAGTACATTTAGTTTAAAAATGTTCCACACTGGGGTATTGTTTCAAGACCTAAATGTAAATCAATTAGATATTAAACTTGAAAGTGAAGCTTAAAGTGGAAAATGATGTACTAATACAAGTGTACATACATATTTACATATCTATATATGGTATACAACCTTGTACTTAAATTGGAATCGATTCCCTCTAGTTGCTACAGTATTGATGACTGATGACATAAGTATCTTTTAAACGTGACATCTTATGTAAACGTTTACATACTCACAAACCTCAATAGTTGATGCCCTATCTTCTAGGGAGAGACGAAATATACGTGTTATGAACTCAAACCGAATTTTAAATAAATAAAATTCAAATAAAATCAAAACTGAAAAGCCAGCTGTTCATAAAATATTAATGTACCCACTCCAACAGTCCACCAAAACTGTTCTACCTCACACAATAGGGGATTATGCACATGTCGGATATAACCACAGCTCAATGGTGATAAGAGGTACCTCTATGTTACATATGACTGTATGTATATGTATATTGTACATAGCTGGAATCCTGGATAACAAAGAATCAGAGAGAACTGTCTATTGTTCTCTTTGTCGTTCATAACACAGCGTTTGTCAAACGATTTTTCTTTTGTTCTTATTAATGAAATAATCCATTAAGTTGTGTACATCAGTATTAGTCCAGGAGGAATCGGCGCATGAGTACCGAAAACTATTCCACCTCAATTTTTTTATGTGATCCTCTTCAAATTGCCCTACTGATAATATAAGTGCATGTTGCCATGGGGCAACCCTGGGCCATATTGTTTAAACCGAAATTGTTTAAACAATTGCAAGGAATTGTTATTTTTCAACCGGACAAATTTTTTTTATATTCTTTATTGAAATACAAATAAAAAAGGTCCTTTGACTTTTTACGATAAAGTTAATATTTTTAAAGATATGAATTTTTAAAGGTTCGAAAAATCTCAAATTTGGGTACTTTCGACCCATGAAAAATATATTAAAAAAAAAATATATATAAATAATATTTTTTTCTTAATTCTTCATACAATAGTTAATAATATTGTAAATAGAGATCTTAAAAAATTTCATTGTTTATACCTGTTTTTTAATTTTTAATTTCGCGCACTCACAAGTATGCGTCGCTTACCTTTAAGTATCGCCGTCCTCTCTGACTCATGCGCTGCATCATTATTTATCATTTATCTTAAAAACTATCAACTTTATCAAGATTGTTAAAGAGAGCAATGTTATTAATAATTAAATTTTCTACAATTTGTTTCGTATAAATTTTTTTCTGAAATCAATTTTTCAAAAGTTATTTAAGCATAAATCGGAACATGTAATTAAAATTACTTTTTTATAAGTTTATGTTATTTTTTTATGTTAAAACAGAAAATAATTACATTAAATAATTTCTTTAAACGAAGGTTATAGATGGTGAATTATGAAATAATGAAACAAGATCTAAAAATAAGTATTTATTTATCATCAACGTCATTTTTACAAGCTTTTACTTAACTCAAATGCTATGTAACTATGTCCCGTGGTACAAATCTTGCGACCGATTTTTAACGAACTTCCCGTCGTACGATTTTCGTCAAATTTTGAAATATGGTGTATTCTCCGTGACAATGCACTTTTTTATCATTTTTATAGCTATGTTATTTTATTATAAGGTCTTTTTTGATGTATCTAATATAATAAAATAACTTGCCTTCGTGATCAAGTATTATTTCATAATTCAAATTATTTCGTAACCATGGTTTGCTTCGACAATAACATTTATTATGTTTTGTCAAAATATTTTACAATATAATATTCGAATACAAATAATTTATATAATGAAAATATAATTTATTATAATGAAAACTGCTGAGTGAAGATTATAAATTATAAATTGAAGAAAATTATTGAAAAATTATCGAATTTTATATAAATATCAGGTATGTATTATAAATTTTATTTGTAGTGATTATATTGACATATAGAAAAGTTTTAGCCGTTTTAGCTTTATTTTTTCATTTAAATGTATGTATAATAAATATGTATTATAGTATCGCATTTTATTATTATTATATCATCCTATATGCATACCTGTATATGTTATATATTGTTATGGCATTATTGAAAATATTAAATACAAATTAATTTATGTTAGTGTAATTTTGAAGATCTAAATAGGTATTGTTTTTCTAAGAGACGCGAGTCTAAATTTACAATGGGGGAGGGGGTCATGGTCTGTGAAATAGACAAAAAAAGTTACTTTAGTATATTTAATAAGCATTTTTCTATTTAATTTGCTTTACTTTTTAGGTTTGTGTGGGGTGTCATTTCACCATGCCCCCTCCCCTGGATCTGCGCTTCATTTCTAAAGAAGCTAATATACAATCAAAACGTTAGTGTTCATTTTAAAATAAAAACTAAAGATTGAAGTAAGACGTTTGATTATTATAAATAAATGACCAACTAAACTGCGAGTCACGTTTGATGTTATAAATGCCTTCTTCCTTCATATACGAGACTAAATAAACATTGGACACTGATTGTGAGGTAATATTTTTATGTATTCAGAGACAGTTTCGTATATTAATTTTCATAAAAGTGTAATGTTCATTCTATGTAGGTATTTCAATCAATATATTTCGATCAGATTTAAAAAATATCGGTATGGAAAACCATACATGACTTCCATGTTCTGTAATATATTTTACAATAATTTTTAATATAAAACTCACCTTTGTATTATAAATATTAGTTTTCTAATATTCTAATGTCAGTTGTAGAATACACATTTTTGTAGAATAATAATTATGTGACATTTGAATTTAACTGCGTTTCTTTCCATGGCAACATGAATTTAATAGTATTTAAAATTAAAATTTTGTGGGTGATTTTCACCCCTTTAGTGGCTTTTTCGATACGATATGAATTAAGGGCTCCTTAGATTTTATTGAACTACAAGTGTACCAAGTCTTATCAAAATTGGTGAGATACTAATCACTTTTCAGACGATAATTGGTACAAAATTTCGAATATTTCGGAAACCCCTAATTCGATTAGCACCAAAATCAATAGGTCTGGAGTACTCACTGAGACAAACATTTTCCCCAAATATAATTTAAATCGGTGCATATTTACAGTAGTTATCGTGAACGGAAGAAAATTCTACATCCAGACAGACACACAGACAGACATACAGACACACGCACAGCCACCTTGTGGAAATTAACTTTTTTTGCGTTTTGAAGTTAGTACAATCAGAATCTGCTCTTATCTCGGACATAATTTTTTGACGGTATTAAAATACTTCCATTTCTTCGAACATGGAAGTAAAAAGGGTTTTTAGTCTTATGCAGACCCTGAGAGAGCTTCAACGAGGTTTGGGCCAGCCCACATTTTGAGGGACCCCTCCCCCCTTCGCCCGAGCGTAAGGACATTCCAAACAACTTTCGTACTAGTAAAATTCTTATATCTTCCTGATATTATTTAGTATTAAAAACCGTGAGTTTTTTTTAAGTACTTTTTCTACAAGGTGTATTTTTTTTGGTAGTATATTTATTTTTTTTAAATAATCTCTATTAAAAATAGTATTAGTATCAAAAAATGTAAAAATGTAAAATATAAATAATTTTCAAGACGCCGAGGCCCCTGATACCAGAACCCGGGCCATATGGCCCTCCTAGCCCCCCCATCCCCTTCTCTATCTGGGCCTGGTCTTATGATGCAATGAATATAATATAATATAATAAAAAAATAAATAACTTTTGACTAAAAATGGATAAAATAAAATTAGAAAAAAAAACTTTTTTTAAAAAACAAGCTTTTACATATAATAAACCTACATATGCACTAAAAAGTAAAAAATAAGTTTTTTTTTCACAAAGTCTTCCAGAATTCGTATGACTAAAAAAGCTTGTGGCGTTCATTTAATATTTAATGTAATATTTAGAAATATAAAAAATGTCGAAAATATCAATATTGGAAAAATCTATAGTAGATCAAATATTAATGTAATGTTGATACTAAATAAACCTGAAACTCAATGTATGTTAATGTTTTGAAATATGAATTTATAAAATAGATAAGGTAGTATTTCTTTTCGGTATTTCTTAGCCCTTTTTCATATGATAAATCTTGAAGCCAAAATATTCCTGTAGTTTATATCAAATTATCCAGGAATTTAATGTACAATTAAATAATATTAATTGAAAATATTCATTTAGGTTGAATATAATTTCAAAATATTCACAGGATATAATATTTTATATTATATTTGATATAAATTATGTACATATATGGAATTTTATGGAATATTTCGAAATATTCATTGAATGTAGCTAATGTAGTTTTTCCATTGAGAAACTCTTAGCCCTTAATTCTATTTTGAATCTAGAATTCCAAATATTTCATGTAATATTTTGAAATAATAATTTAAGGTAGATAAAATACTGTTAAGACTTTTTTCCTATGTTGAATCTAGATTACTAAATATTTCTTTCATGTGCGATAAATTAACCAGGAATTTAAAATACTAAATTAAACTAGCAAAAGGTTCTTTGTCCTATTTGAATCTAGATTTCCAAATATTAATGTATACATATATGTATAATGTATATACATTATACAATATTATACATATATGCATTTTAACATAATATTAATGCAATTTAATGGAAGATTTGAAAATATTAATTTATAGTAGAAAATGTAGTTTTTCCTATATTGATATTTTCGACATTTTTTATATTTCTAAATATTACATTAAATATTAAATGAACGCCACAAGCTTTTTTAGTCATACGAATTCTGGAAGACTTTGTGAAAAAAAAAACTTATTTTTTACTTTTTAGTGCATATGTAGGTTTATTATATGTAAAAGCTTGTTTTTTAAAAAAAGTTTTTTTTTCTAATTTTTTATATATTATATTCTTACAGTCTTCTGAATCACAACCACATAGAAGTATGCAATTAATGTTATTTTTTTGACAATAACAAGCTTTGGTTTTACAAGCTTTTTTACAATTACACAGTTTTTTAAGATTAGTTGGAAATGGGCTTTTGTTCATAAATAACGGTAGTAAAGTACCATTCTCTAACTTGTATCCGAAATTTGTAAAATCTAATATTTCATATTGGGGATTCAATGCATTTTTCCAAATGTATGTTTGAGCCGAAGCTCTAAGTGCATGCAATTGCAAGGCATCTGATGTGCATACTTAACTTGCTGAGCGAGAAGACTGTCAACCGAATCGAATGTACATATTTTTTTTAAAAACATCATCCATTTTTAGGCGTGCAACAGTTAAGAAATTTTCAGCTGCATCACGATCAGATAGTACATACGTCGCTTTTACATTATTTTTTTTAACTGGCCGCATATTATGCACGAATCACTGTCGTTTTCTGGATTTCTGGTGGACCGACGAGGAGTATAAATTGTACTTGAAGTTGAGGGTTCTGTTGACTGGACTTCCTGAAGATTTTCATCTTGTTTGTGAAGTTGTATTTCTCTTCGCCTAATTTTTTCTTCACTTGTATAACTTGCATAACATGTTCTGTGCCACAAAAATGTTTGTCAAGAGAAGAATTAAACAAATTTTCAAACCGGATAGCGGCCTTATCTTTTCGTCGATAAGCTGCACTTTGTACAGTTATATATGTATCAGGCTTCGGATTTTTCACTACATTGTTTGTAATTTCACAAAAAATACATGGTAAGGTATCATCAGAAAATTTTCTTTTCTTGGGAACAACTAAAAACGACATTACACTCACATTTATTGTAACGAAAAATCACAGAAACTAAAAATTTGTTCATCTAAAAATGTTAATACTACACGAAATCACTTGTGAGTGCGCGAAATTAAAAATTAAAAAACAGGTATAAACAATGAAATTTTTTAAGATCTCTATTTACAATATTATTAACTATTGTATGAAGAATTAAGAAAAAAATATTATTTATATATATTTTTTTTTTTTTAATATATTTTTCATGGGTCGAAAGTACCCAAATTTGAGATTTTTCGAACATTTAAAAATTCATATCTTTAAAAATTCATATCTTTAAAAATATTAACTTTATCGTAAAAAGTCAAAGGGCCTTTTTTATTTGTATTTCAATAAAGAATATAAAAAAAATTTGTCCGGTTGAAAAATAACAATTCCTTGCAATTGTTTAAACAATTTCGGTTTAAACAATATGGCCCGGGGTTGCCCCATGGCAACATGCATTTATATTATCAGTAGGGCAATTTGAAGAGGATCACATAAAAAAATTGAGGTGGAATAGTTTTCGGTACTCATGCGCCAATTCCTCCTGGACTATATGTATGTTCTTTAATTTTATTATTTGTTTTTAATTCTTTGTCTTAATTAAAATATATTTTTTATATTACAAGAATATGTTTCACTTAAGTAAGCGTCTGTGGATAAGCATAGAGTGAAAGCAAGGTTTGTCTTTCTCTAGAGCATGCAAAATCACATAGATGCATTTTTCACACATTTATCATTTTTTAATAAAAAAACGCAGTTCTTGATCATTCTGAAAATGTACAAATATTTTTGAAAAATTAACAAAGAATGTATACTCAAATTTTTATCAAATTCTCTCTGTCACATCACTTTGAAAAGTTCTGTCATGTCTTGAAATTATGTAGATTCAGATTCTTATGAGAACTGCATAATGCATGTTAATTTGTATATTTAATATCTCTTAAACTATTCTCCTAATGATTTTGAAAATTTGCATTTTCATCGAAATCTCTCTGTTATTTTTCTATGGTATCAACCTCCTTAAGTAAAATATTTTTAGAATTTATTAACCTCAGTGTATCACCTACCATCCCATAAACTTCAAAGAATCAAAAAGAATCAAATAATCAAAAGCAAACATGTCAAATAAATGCTTAAATCTGTTTTTACGTTTACCTATACGTAAAAATTCTTTGAACTTGGTATATTTTAAAAAAATATACTCTTTTATCACTTCAAATGAACATATACAAAAGGTAGATCAAATTTGAAAAAAAAAATCTATATATCAAAGCTTCGCTCAAAACAGGAATGGCAAAATATTTTTGGTGAATGACCAACATTTTTAAGCTGCCGTTTTTCATTAAATAATTTTGTTATTTTTAAATCGTTTTTGCATGGAAAATTCATGATTTTATCCACACCTAGTTTTAAACATTTTCAGAAGCACTGTTGTAATGATTCTGTTATACACTGACGCGCTTATGTTCAGTATAAGTTGTTTTCAATTGTTGTGCAATGATCACATAGCCTATCTCAACAAAACATAAAAGCTTTGTTGGAGAAGTAATCAGAGTACTCTTGGAAATAATGGGACAGTTTGTAAGTCGAAGGTATTGTTATTTATCCCTGTAATGTTTTTTGGAGAAAATATAAACGTTATGGAACGGAAATACATAATTCAGGAACTAATAATTTTGGTATTTGTATAGGCATATATACTTTTTTAATAGAATTTTATCAATAAGTATTCAAAACAGAAACATATAATTAAAAATTAATTGAGAAAATACACTGATAACGAGTTCCCGTATTACCTACTAAGCCCCCACATAACGAACATTCGGATTTTTTCTATAACGAACGAAACGCGTTCTCCTCTACACCTACTGCTGTGCTGAAAAGATACACACGATTCAAAACTTCGATACCTAGCCGCGATTACGACGCAAAGTTCTGCGCATACCATTCCCACAAACTTACTCAAACATTAAACGCAATACCTATCTCGTGTTCGTTGTACGAGGGTCCTCGGTTACTGAGCCGTTCGTTATCGGAAGGTACCAGTGTATATAACAAATGTACTTATACATTTATAAAAAAATATTATAAGTTCCAACTTCTGGCAAATATTATCTTTAGAATTTTCTAAATTAAAAAAAACACATGTCGTTTTTTATTACAACATATTAAATTACTTACACATTTGATAGGATTATATAACAAATACAGTACACATACTTTTTCTTCATTTTTATTTAGTAGTATTTGTAAAACAAATATCCACTAAGATAAATCTTTATATAAAACCGATCGTGAATAGAATTAAATTGACTCCATTTATACCTACTCATTGTCAGAACCAACATCCATGTGTATTCAGGTTGATTCTTAACAACAAAATTAAATACATATATAGACTGTTAAACACATTACGGTCTTGCATTGTAGAAAAAGATAAATATATTATAATTCAATATTATTTTAAAAATTTGATGAAATCAGGACAAATGATTCGATAAAACACAAAAAATATACAATGGAAGTAACCCTTTTTGAATTCAAACTTTCGTAAAAATAAAATACTGGTATGTATTCATGTCTAAAGGTAATCCAGTAATCAATCATAAAGTTCAATAGCTAATAAACAATACACAGGATCTCGGACAGGAATCTATTGTTTCTAGGGCGGTTAAGTGTAGTTGCACATCAGGGATATTCCCACAGGACTTCTATTGAAATGAAAGACGTAGCAGTTCTAGGACACTAATCAATACATCATCTATACATACACTGTCCTCCAAAAGTATTTTACTAATAACATATTTTTATGTTCTTTCTTATCGTAAAAATTATTTAATCTTGGTTTGTCATAAAAACAATTATATTACGGTTATAATTTGAATGATTACTGAAAAAAATTGTAACGACGTGTGAAATAATACCTTTCGCTTTTACTTTAAATAATCTTTTTTCTAATTCGCTTCACAATTTGAAATGATAACTAGACATAGGTGGGCACAGTTAATCGAAAAGTTAACTTCGTTAATCGTTAACTCGTTAATAAAAAAGTTAACTTTGTTAATCGTTAAAACGTTAAAATTCCGAAAATTTAACGGAAGTTAAAGTTTACCGAAAATTTAACGAAAGTTAAAGTTAACCATCCAAAATGTTTGAAGACTTTTTTTCGCTATTTCGACATCTTTCTTATGTACTTGTCATCAAATAACCAATGTAACGGACTTAAGTTAACGGAAGTTAACAAAAGCGTTAACATTTTTTTGAACTAACTTAAAAGTTTATCCGTTAAGCATTTTGTTAACTTCGTTAATTAACGATTAACGGATTAACGAGTTAATGCCCACCTATATATTTAGACTGACAATGAGATAGAGAGGGGAGGACATATTTAATGGCTATTTAAAGCCCAAAATTATTTGATACTTTCATTTTTTGAGGTCCCTGCATAGTTGTGTAAAATTTAAAACTAATAATTTAATGTCTAAGCGTAGGTAAACTTCATTATTTAAATCAAATCTTATTACATATTGCAGTGAAGCTTATGAAAAGTTTTTGTTATAACTAGGCAAACGTTGATCGTTATTGTATATATTATATAGAAAATGCAACTTAAACATAAAAATAGAAAACATAGAAATCTGTCGCCATATTTATAAAAAAAGTAATAGTGTCCAGTAACTTTTGAAGGGCAATGTATAACTGTGTGTATCTGGCATTAAAGTGACAGCTTTCAGATTTAGTCTGCAGAAATTTCGATGACTATGGGATATTTTATATTCTCTTATTTCTTCATCTGGATAGTAGGTATCTATTTTTAGTTATTAGATGTTTTCTCATATTTGTTTTTATGAAGAATTCAGGCAATAAAAGTGACAAGAAATATTTAATATGTAAATAACTTTATAACTACCCCGTTTCTAAACTAGAATATTATTTTTAATCATAATAAAAATAATGCTATACGTAATGTAATTTTTAATGGGCTAGATATTTAATTATTCATTTTGTGAATTATTCATTAATATGCCAAAAATTCTACCAAAGTTTTATTGTTCAATTACTAAATATATAGTAGTTTGTGTGTCGTTGTCACAGAAAGATTCATGTTCAAAATACAGGTATACAGAAGTACCTACTTAAAAACTTTCAGTTTTAATATTTTTAATGAGAAAACATATTCAAAAACTTTGTATAAAGTTTCAACTGGTCGGTATTTCGGAAACAGGTAAATATGTGTATAAGTTTAAAACAGTTTCTGTATTTAATTAAGAAGACTATACTTACAAGAAAATTCAAATTTCAAAATGCAAATTTTTCATTCAAGTACCTAGCTATTTTTATTTTAAATATTTTTCTTTTCTTCATATATTCATAAAAACAAAATTAAAATCTGCAAGACATATTTACGAAAATAAAATTTTCAAAACAAAATATTTTTAAGTTCATTATCATTGACAGAATTGAAGAAAGTTATGTGTTGGTCATACTTAATACACTTCTATCCATAAGTGCATTGATACACATATTAGTCGTCATCTGTTCTGAAGTATATTTACTTTAACTGCATTCGTAACACCGCGATTGAAGCTTTCAAGTGATCTATTTATATAGGTACTAAGAAGTAGTTGGTAATACGAAAATATCTGATGAAAATCTCTCACTCCACTTCGTCTCGTATTCAAAAATATCTAGAAGAACAAATAAACTGCACAAATCAAAATAAATATTCACTCTTAATATCAATGCCTTCGGTGTTCTTTATACAATTATATATTACCAAATTTTTGCACAGCTTTGCTAATATATTTCTTCCTCGCAATATCGAAGATACGAGAAGCTTTGTTATCGTTTTAAAACGAGAAAAAAAAATTTGTTCTCCGATTTTAAAAATTTTACCGGATCTATCCGTTTCAGGTCAAGACAAACACTTTTTGTTCCGTGTCTGTCTGTCTGTCTGTGTGTGTGTCTGTCCCCCAATCCTTGTTACACGCTTAACTCATGAACCACTGAACCGATATTGATGAAACTTGGTTGGTTGGTTGGGTCTGGCTTGAGGACGGTCCCATTTCAAAATAAATAAAATTGTGTGTAAGGGGGAGGGGTGACATCCAAAAAGATTTATTTTTTGAAGATATCTCAAGAAAGACACATGTTACGTGAAAATTTTATAGAACCTTTTTTGTAGAGCATTCAATTCTCTATAATATAGGTCACCTACTTTTGTTGTAAAATATTCCCTTACAAAGTTCTATCTCAATTTGACTTAAGAAAATCGTCATTTGTTTTTTTAAAACTGCTATTTACTTTGACATATTAAATGCCACTTTGACGTTTTAAATGTCATTTTGACATTCGTATAGCAGAAAAATAATGATTTTGATTGAAATTATCAAAAAATTCAAAATATACGACATAATAACCAGGCGCGTATTAAGAAAAATGTCAAATTAATTTTTTTTATTAAAATCGTATGAAAATTAAATGGTTAACCAATGACAGGCAGTTCATCTGAATACTTTATCGGTTTTTATTTAAATTGTTCAATAATTAACTACCTTTGATGAATTTAGCACGAGGAAGCACCGTGCATTCACAAGGCAGAGTATTTTTTTTTAATATCTTTCTTAAAAATATATAATTGTTTGTTTAAAAACCATAGAAATATAAAATTACACTCATCGCTTGATTAACCGGCAGCTTGAATGACCGACGGGCCAAACGCTCAATTTGCCGATCTTCTCCAATCTCCTCCATAATACTACCGTGATTGCTATATTTTTGCGCAAAATTTAAATTCACCAATCAACGTTGAGATTGGCACGGTGGTGGGGACCCCTCTCGACATCGGCAACTCAAGCGGTTCAATTACTATAAAAAATTGAAACATTTTTAGGTTGAATAGTAGAAGGAGCAATATACGATATCATTCCAATTATTTTATATCTCTATATGGTCCACATTAACTACACCTAACTACAATTCCCAAACAATAACTAAATGTTAAGAGTAAAAAAATGTCTTAACTGCAATTATTTTTTAATTAATAAAGTTTTTAATAACCTATTAGTAAAGATAATTGCGTTAATTTTAACAAAAGAAGTTCACTTATATTTTTATCCGAAGAAAAAATGAAATTTTCACCTTTATAATTGTATTACTTCCAATTTCATTAAATTATTTAGCTTAATAAAATATAATTAGAATGGTTACTTGAAAAAGAAAATCCATTTACTGAGAGTTCATGAAAATGAAAGAAAATATACACTGTACAATAATAAAGGTCCTGTAAATCTAAAAATCTGTTAACAGCACTTACCCACACATATGTACTTGAATGCATCTTTTCATCTCTTTCTATTTCTGTTTACATTTCACTCCATTTCATTCCCTCTTTAAAAGGAAATGATCATTTTATAGGCCGGGATTTAAAACACAAAAACCTTTCTACATCAAACTTTTCAGCAAGGGTTAGTCCAATGTAAAGAGACCACCTTTTGCCCTCTAGAACAGTGCCGTATTCAAATTTATTTAATTTGGGGTTTCGGGTTTTCATTATTAATTCTGTTTCACCGACAAATTATAATATATAATATATAATAACTTCTAGCTACGACTCGACATTCAATTAAAATTTATACTTTTCAGTTGTTTTAAGTCCTATTATACAATTGCACCCTTTTATTCATAAAAATGAATTCAATTCGAATTCTAGTAACGTGATATTATGGTATTACAATGTAGCTATAAACGTTATAAAAAAATATCAATTGAATCGTTTAAATAAGTTTAACAAATTTGTCAACTGTGAGTCAAACCTCGCGTACTAATGTCCTGTACCGTAATCTTTTGCATGCAGTGCAATTAATTAGTAGCTGTTTAGTAAATATAATTGAAAAAGTAGCAGCATAATATATTTTATGTAGATAATAATTTTAAACGTTTACATATTTAACTATATTAAATTATCAGGTTTCATTTGATACCCAACTCGCTAGGATTGATTACAAAATTGTTTTCCCATTTGTCCCCCCCCCCCTTTATAATTCATATCTATTATTGGTTCACTATTTCACTATATTATTATGATTGTGCAAAATCCCAGCTTTCTAGATTAAAACGATTCAGTAGCTAGAAGGCTGTGACAGACAGACAGACAGATAGACACAGTGTTTCCTTTATTGTTCCTTTTCTAATTTCGGTATGGAAAACTAAAAATGTGTAATATAATATACATATTAATATTGTAAATAAATGTAATTGTTATCAATGTAAGTATATACTTATTGTCAATTAAAATGTGTAATTGTTTGATATTTGTAAAATAAAAATGCACCTTCTACAGAATACGTCAGTGTTCTTTCCATCTCATTTAACCCTTCTCTGAACACTTAATAAAAATTGATTTGAATCTGGTGCGTGCTTTACATTTCAAATCAGATGTCGATATTGTTTTTACAGCAGCTGTGGTGGGTTTTCGCGTTCAGTTTCCATCAACCGAGAATATAATCAAATCGTGTACATTGAATCAATTTGTTTTCGAAATAGTTGATAATTTGATTACTTGTTAATTTGTACAACATATATATCGTTTTTCGTTCATTTACTCTATACAGAGGTGTATTGTTTTTTAAAAGATTTAAGAAATTATATTTGTTTTCATTTAAAAAATACTAATGGAACACTATATATGTATTTATATGCATTTTTTTCTACTGTCTTGAAAAAAATTTTCTTACTCTCAAAAATTAAAACAATTTATACAATCGTATAAAATTATTTCAATAAGTTTTTAAAGGTTCCTCATTACTCTCCATACACCTAAATACTTATGTTAGGCTATTTATCATACAGCTAACTAATTTTAGGCTCAACAGACATGGTTTTAAGGAGCTAAGGGTGTAATTCGATATAACATACTAGACTTATATGGTGAATAACTTTAACTGTACAGCTAATGGAAAAATCCAATTTGTTTTAATTTTTGAGCATCCAAATAATTTGCTTATTGAACCGTCCAGTATTATCGATATGCTCTACTAGTTCCTTATCACTAACACATTTATTACAATGTTGGTAGCCGTGGAGATGTATGACGTCACCAGCAGCAGCCCCCCTCGCTGCCCCGAGCCCACAAAACCGCCAAGTACGTCCATCACCATTTAACATATATATACTAAAGACTTCTTGTTATTACATAAATATCAACATATTATTATTATGTAACTGTCTGCCTGCCGTTGCTTCAGCTGCTAGTTGATTACATAACGTATTGTTGTGATTATTCTTTTGTTTTCGTTAATTTTTTTAATTGTGGTCTTGTTAATTAAAGGTAGATGTAGCATTTTGTGAAGTATGCCCTGAACCTAAATTTTTAATGAAACTGAATTGTGTTATTACCTTTTTACGTCTGTTGTAATTTCTAAAGGTAAATTGTATTTAACTTTTTAAATTATATTTAAAACAATGTATTTTATTAAAATCAAATAAAAAGAAATAAAAGATATAATGAAATTATATTCCCCTAATTAACAAAAAAGAGTCTATTGACCGGTATCATATAGGGGTAGCAAAATTTGCAAGCTAATAAGCACTCTCAAATGAGGTATAAATTTTGTGATAGTATCTATGGATTTGTTAAGAGCAGTATTGTAACACAATTGGCGATACTCTGACCGTACAAAATAATTATCATAATTTCACCGCTGTTTTAATACCGTTGGTGTTTACATACACGTGCGCGTAACTTGTCAAAGTCTTCATGAAACTTCAAGAGAACTGTCATACAAGTTTGATACCTCATTTAAGAGTGCTTACTAGCTAGCAAATTTGCTAACTCCTTTATGGTACCGGTCATAGTTATTTAAAAAAATCAAACATAAATATTCTTTTTTTATTCAAAAGTGGAGTAAAAAGGTAATAAACATCTTAAATTTAATCTAAATTAACGAAATTAATAACTTTTTGATAGCCAATGAGTACATATTATAATATTTGCGAACGCTTTCTATACTTGTTGGTTAGTTTATTTATTGATAATGATATAAAATGCATTATTAGATGTATTTTAGAGTTTGAAGGTGTAAGTTTTTCAGCGAAAAGGTAGATGAATGAAACAATGGAGAACGCCATATACTAATATTTTTTTATAAATGCATTTATCTTAATTAATCAATTAAACATTTTTACAAAAGTTTTATTGATTAGTAATAAAAAAATAAGTTGCTAATTGCATTTATACTAAAATCTCACAAGTAAAACTAAATTTTTTGATTAAAAATTATTTAAATTTTACAAACTATAGAATAATAGTGAATGGTGTTCTTATTGAAAAATATTTTGGTCATACTTCACTATTATTTTATTGGAAAATATTTTTCACTAATTTGAAAATAATTTTCATTAGAATGATTGTTTAAATGTATTCTAGATTCAGTAAATTGCAACAATAATGTCAAGCTGAAAAGCTAACATACATAACAAGTGATTTTTATGATACTGAAGCAATATTGGCAACACTGGGAATAGTGAAGTATGGATCAAGATTGAATTCAAACAGATACAATATTCTATTTAGTAAACATATACAAAACATCTAACTAGAAAATGAGAAAAATATTTACACAAAAACTACAAAAGTTGTATGTTATACGACACTCAAAACATTTTCTATTATTAATGATAATTCATTTAATTGTAAGTATCAAACATTTTCTCATTTTTTAATACAAAGAGATCTACCACATACACATAATATGTCTGCAGCCTTTTATTGAGAGATACAATTTGATTGGAGTATTTTCTTTCCAATCAAAATGTAACATTAGAAGCAAATCGGAACTGTGATAAGTACAAATTACAAATAACTTTGAAGTCATCATTTTTTATACACTTGGCATCTTATGAAAAGTTTATAGGAACGCCAAGTATTCATGAACAAAATCGACGTTGCATGAAACAAATATCAAACTAATTAATTATACAGTATAATATTTCATTCGCAAATTTGCATAAATACATAACACAAAAGGCGTCATTTTATTATTATAATATTTAAATAAGGGTATTAATTTAATCAAAATATAATATCCATCAGAAATAATTCATAGTGATAGTTCATTTATTTTTGTATCCTAACAAAATATTGTTACATAATGTCAAGTTTAAAATCTACCATTTTTTTCATCAAATTAAAAAAATGCAGGATTCGTACCTTCACCTCCATTTTGTTACTAATTAAATGATAAAAAAATGTAGCTAAAAGTATGTGACATATATTTTGTACCTGAACTTTCAGAACATCATTAAATAAGATATTTACCAAATATGTACAATTTTTGTACAGATTTTAAACCCATGATAACATCGAAAGTTCTACTTACATATCGCACACCTAGATCTAAAGAGAGTTAACTCAAAAAATCTCAATTTTTAAGTTATGCACATTATCGAATTCCTTATCTCAATACCTACCGACCAAAAAAAAACAGATTTCAAAATTCCTACAATATCTTTCTTCTAGCTGCATATAAAAAGCATAAATCTATATAGTCTACAATGTAATTGTAATCAGTTTTTCGCCTGTATTAAATAAAGTGGTTTTTTGAGTTAATACCTGTTTAGATCTAGGTGTGCGATATGTTAGAAAAGTTGAGTTTTTTAAAATGTTAACGTATGGACTATTCAAAACATCTATACTGAAAATTATGCGTGTTCTATATCTAATTAAACCGAAACCTCTATAAGTACTGTTTTTTCTTGTTAATTATGTTAATTAAGGCATATTTATTAGGTATTATAAAAAAATTGCTCTAGAGCTAACGCTGTCTGCGATGTATTAAAATCGTTATTTTGCTCGGGATTTTAGAGCAGTGATAATATATGTATACTAGTAATGTAAATGCTATATACAGGGTCATCGAAAAGTATCGGACCCCCCTAATATCTTCAGTTGGAATGCATTTTGGAGAAAATGTCCGATAACAAAGTTGTATGGTTTCAAGCGGGGAGTAAGATGATGACCTTGACTTTGACCTTAACCAGTTTATCTCGAGAACTTTCCAAAACACTATAATAAAACATTTTTTCATAAAGTACTTTTTGAGTTATAAAGTTTTGAAGTTAACAATTTTTTGATACAAATATATAAATAACTTCAAACCTTTATAACCCAAAAAGTACTTAATGAAAAAATGTTTTATTATAGAGTTTTGAAAAGCTCTCGAGATAAACTATAAGAATATGCCATAAAATGTAGAGAGTTCCATTAAAAAAATAAAGTTGATCTTGAAATGACCTTGAGGGACATGGTTAAGGTCAAAATCAAGGTCATCATCTTACTCCCCGCTTGAAACCATACAACTGTGTTATCGGACATTTTCTCCAAAATGCATTCTAACTGAAGATATTAGGGGGGTCGAATACTTTTCGATGATCCTGTATGCATTTTATTAAGAACACTTGTCACCACTGCTATTAAATTCCTGATTTTTTTACTTAATGGGCAAGCGTTAGGTTAAGTATAAACCATATTACCATTGATTATAAGAAACAGTGGATGTCATTTATATTTAATATTTCGCTTTTTGTTCGAGAGCAAATTCTTTATAATACCGGACATAAATGTATTACTTATTCAAGATTTCAAATTGTGGTTAGTATTTAGACACAGTTCTGGTGCAAAAGACTGAACAGTAGAAGCACGCAATGTGTTTTTGGCTATGTAAATTCCGTTGGCGGTTGGTTTTAGTATAAATATATTTTATATTGGCTGGTGACGTCATTGAGTGCCTGACAACGTTCGACCACGCGTCCTAATCCATGTCCCTGTTTTTTCAGAGTGCGATCAGACATTCGTGAGCCGGGGGGCGCAGGGTCAGGGGCAAGGGGAAGAGCCGAGTATCGAGAACGGCACTTTCCAAGCTCCGAGACTGTTCAACCCTCAAGGGCACACCACCCAGTGTGTCTACACATTCGTGGCTGGTCCTGGACAAAGGGTGGATCTCTCCTTCACAGCGTTCAACCTGCGTGGAACACCACCAGAGTAAGTACACTGTAGATGGTGACGACTCGTTATTATCTCTATACGTGTAAATATTATTTTTAATTCATAGAACTAACGAAGCGATACTCTCATATAGGTACATTTTAGCCAAATATTACATTAGAATTTTGATTTATAATCAGTGCCGGATTAAGCCCACCGGGGGCCTTAGGCCATTCAAAATTTAGCCCCCCCCCCTATTTTTGAAAAGCTGTAAAATTAAGTGTTATTCAAACATGCATAGAAATTTAACAATTGCGTAGTTTTCAATATAAATTTCACACACAAAATCACATAATACAATATCGTAGTTCGTCACTTATTGTAAAAATGTTCTTTTTCAAGAGAAACAATAGACAACAGATGTTATCTTTATAACAACTAAGCACTGAATGATTTTGTTTTGGTAAAAACACTGAAAGGAATCGTCTTTGTTTATATAAACAAGCCTGAGTTTTCAAGCACTGTTCAAACTTTTTAGCGGGCGATTCGAAATTTGAATAGTCAATAAAATAACAATCTAAATGATAAATTAATATAAATTTCAAAATAATTTGTTTAAAAATAGATTTTATAAACAATTGCATATGATAAATAAATTGATCGACAAAATTGGTCGATCGATTGTTCAAAGGCTTTTTTCGTTAAAACTACAATAAAAATTTGATAGAATAAAAAATTGAATTAATAAAAAAATTTCAAAAATTTCAAAATTTTCAAATTTTCATGGGGGCCCTTGTTCGTCGGGGGCCCCAGGCCACGGCCTAGTCCGGCCTAATGGGTAATCTGCCACTGTTTATAATTATCGTGTTGAGAACTAAATTTTATTTTATTTTTTTTAATTATTAAAACTTAACACAGTATTCTTACTAACTTATAAATTATGGTAGGCCAAAGAAATAATTTTACTGTATTAATAACATAAGTCCACAAAAAAGGTCTTGTACTTTTAAACAGATACTGTTTTGTGGACATCATTTTGGACGCTGAAATGAAATTGACAGTTAAAAAGCTCACTGCACATTGCAACATTTTATATCAATTTTTGTGCCTCCGTAGGTGTGATATTTTTTTACCAAAAAGAATTAATGATTTTTATAATACAGACTTTTCTTTTCAAGTTTTGGAAAACTGAAAATCTTTTCTTCAAAACTCGATCAAAAAAAATCCTATTGCGATACATAAAAAAGCAAATTGGATAAAAACGTCTGATCTACAAAATCCATTCGTTTGTTTTGGTCACGGCCCGTGGAGGCTCTCAAAATTGATATAGTGTCTTTGAGGGGTCCTTGAGCTTTATTATTGTCAAATTTATTTTTAGCTCCCAAAAATAGGTACGTAAGAAAAACTTACGTACCGTTAAGAGTACAAAACTTTTTTATGATGCTGTGTTATTTGTTTATTACAATTGATACTTATTGTTTACATCAGTTTTGTGGGTTTAAATTCCGGTATAGAGAGTAAAACAAATTAAAATGTCACAGACGAGAGATTAGGCATCCCTGTAAATATAAAATATAGACTTCTAAGAAGTTGACTTAACAATTTTTATAGTACGGTTTAAATATTTAATTACTTTATTAATTAAAATTGAAATCATGTAAACACTTTTTAATAACATTTTTATAAAAAAACGTTGTTTTTAATATAGTTCTCAAAGCAGAAATAAATCAAAGTTTTACTGTATTGGCTCCATAAATATATTAGTTCAAAAGTCTATTTATTAGATAAAAGCTTCCAATAATTTTGAAAGTATCTTTAGGTGTATAAATAAAATCTTTTCCAGTAATGTAATATTTCTACCTTTTATTGTTTCTTTTTTCTAGTTCTTGACTTGACAGGTGATGTAGATGCTATCAAAATAAAATAACTTAATAAAGGAAACTATTTTCTTTTGTGATTTCTTTTAGATGAATTCATAATGTTTTTATGTGCTTCTCAAACAATAACATTTAACCATTCCTCGATTTAATCAATTAATTATTTTGAGTGTTTAATTTGTAATAATTTTATTACTTTCCAAAGTATAGTTTTTTAAGTAATAACTTATATGACATAAAACATGATAACGAAAATAAACATACATTAGAAAAAATTAAGTACTTTGACTATATTTGCATCACCCATTCCTACGAACGTGTATGTATTTCCAAATTATTGAAAAAAGTATTTGAATTGCATCTGAAATAATAGGTACTTTTAAAATTTAGAATTATAATTATTTAGATTTATAGTAATTTGAAACTCATACATATTAAATTTATGTAATTGCACGTAAATCAAGGGATGGTTATATATTTTTGTGGAAATTTCCAAATTGCTATTCTTTATTAATGATTTTATTGATTCACTTTTTGTGCCCCATTTGGAAATCTAATAAATATGTAATGAATACAGATAAAATCAACATTGAAATATGATTTTGCAATACTAAAAATAGCTTATCCGTTCTCTATTTCCAACTCCTGATATTTTATTCCGTTTGTTTCGAGCAGTAGTATTCAAACTATGTTGAGAACATTAATAATTTTTATGTAAAATGTACTCGTAACTCTTTCATTTTTCAATGTTTCGATTTTTATATATAGATAATACAATTTGTACTATCTATATATTATGATATACATAATATTATAGCTAATATCATCTCAAAACATTAATATAAACAACATAAACTAAATAATTTGTAAATTTTTGTCTGTTTGTGGTGTGGATGTTTGTTATTAAATGTCGTATTTATAAAAGAGGTATATATTTATATAATAACTATCGTATAGAGAATTCTGGAGGGTGAAGCTATACCTCTTTATCAGTTGTTCTGAAACTACGAGTCGCGATCCATATTGATATTTGGTTCGTGGCGGAAAAAGTTCCAGTACTGCTGGTTTAGATCAAAACAATAAAAAATCAGCATGTAATGTGCAGTTATTAAAAATGTGTATTCAAGAGCATTGTATCTGATGGACTCGGATTGCCAACTGTTTTTATTTTCTTTAAAATATGAAAACAACGTAATAGCCATTCAGAAGTGAATTAATTACATTAACGAAATTATAGTCAAATTCAGAAAATTCATCCTCTTTAATTTTTGAAATAATTTATTATTCTTTTTAAAGAACAATTTTAGTAGATAACAGTAACAACCCGCCAAATGGTATGTATATATTTGCATTATCTATGACTTCTATGACACAATGCACTAACAAATCATTTATGACATGTGTCATTTGCTTTCAACAATGAATAATTTTATATATTTAGATTTCAGTTTGCTGTCAAATAAATCTTTTTGGATGTTTTTGATTAGCCATATCTGACACGAGTGTCTTCATTTAAAAGTTTTGTTTTAACGCGTTGAGGGACTATTGATAACCGCCATAAATATTATGAAATTATTGCTGTCACAATCACAGAATATATATATTTTTAAATGTCATATACCAACATTGTCCTGTATTTTCAAAAGCACTACTCGTTTATCAAATTTAATAAATTGTATCTGTTAAATTGTTTAAAACATATGAAGATAAATAATACATCCTAACAAAAATGATCTAGTACTCTGTACCGGACTATGTTTTTTTCTTACGTATTTATGAAAATAAAAAGCTCGCTGACCCCCAATTTTTTATTGAGAGCCTCCACAGTCCTTTATAATTAATTTTTTTTACCAAAAATTAATTACTTTTGTACCGAGCGTTCAAGAGAAGACTTCAAGCTTTACAAATCTGCCCGTGGAATTTTTTATGACCATTTGTTTCCTAGTTATAGGAATTCAAAGTAAAAAACGAGGTTTTTTCTTTGATTGCAAATAATTTGATCAAAAATGGTCGTACAGCAATATAAAAAAATTGCAGAGAATAGACTGATCTATAAAAGTAAATTCTTAGTTTTGTATAAAGAAATTTATCGTGATCCGTGGAGGTTTTCAAAATTAATATTTTATTTTTTGCAATTTTTTGATGATAAAAAAAATGTTAGGGGTCATCGAGCTTTTTATTGTTAAATTCGTTTTCAGGGGGCAAAAAAATAAGAAAACCATTGTCTATTTAAGAGGATAAAACTTTTTTTGTGGGTCTGTGAAATAAATTCAAAAACATTGGCTACAAAAATAGGTATATTAAACAAAAAAATATATTAAATAAAAAAATTATCAAATTTTGATTTTCAATGATACTCTCGTATTTATACAAAACCAAATACTATTGTTTAGGTATACGTATTAAATCATTACATGAAAACTAAAACAATAATAACCGTGTAGATCTATCTAAAAAACAGTCCTAAACAGTTGGCAACCAAACATAAAAACCAACATGTAAATATAAACTAAATCACTTGCCGAAATCAATACCTCGTTACAAACAGCCCGACGAGTTTTGTACTATATAGTAAACATGTAGATATAACGACAATCTCTTGAATTGTCAATGTAAATGTAGATGTCACTAGGAGTCAATTGATTCCACTGATGTATGTACAAATGTATACTACTGGATATCCTTTGTAATGTATTGAAGTAGGCTTTGGATTTGTTATCTATCGGACGATATTTAAATTATTGTAGATCCATTAAAATTTAAAAATTATCTAGGAGAAATGTACAATTTAATAGTGAAAAATATGTTTTATTCCTATTATATGTATGGAATTTCAATAATGTGGAAACTACGTTCAATTTTTTCATATATAATACACACATTCATATGTAAATTAATTTATAAATAATATAATTAACAATTGGTTTCAGGGTATTACAAAATATATACCTATAGATTTTAAATTTCACAAATTATTTACACTCATTATCATCATGTATAAGAGACATCGCACTTTTTCTTTGTAAAATAAGTCTTTAGGATTTTTTTTATATTTTGTATAAAGTAAGGCATATCATTACAAAGATGTTTTCCTATTTTTTCAACACATTTTACAAATTAATGAAGACTGGATTTTCAAGAATTTTTTTCTCAGAAACCATCAACTTTAGATCTAGTAATTTTCTCAGTTTTTTGACGTTTGTACTTTGCATCTCAAGTTAATTGTAATCGAATAAAAAATTATTTAAAAAATCTTCAATATGTCGTTTATGTGTCGAAAAAATGTGACTTTTTAGAAAAATATTTTTTTCATGTTGATCTACCTAATGATATGTCTAATTGTATACGAAATATAAAAAAAATCGGTCGGACCCATAGACACAGAGCATGAAACGCATCTGATTTGAAAACACGTCACAAAATAAACATAATGCGCAATCCATGTGGCTGTGTCTACAGTCGGGACCTATTTTACATAGAAAAAGTCCTTTATATTCATATTTTTATATGGAAATATTTACAAAACCAGCACTAAAAAGTGTAAGTCTTCTTAAAATCGTATTTATGCTATTACAAGAAGACCATATTTACAACCAAAAAATTAATTATTAATTTAATTAAATATTGTGAACATATAAAGCATTATACTTCATTTTCATTTACCAATATGGATAATCTAGTTTTATACGTACATCAGTGTTTTACAGTTTATTTGTATCTGCAATGTGATCGCTAGAAGTCTATTTGACCAATAGATAAACATTTATTTTAATCGTCCAGCTGTGAAATCTGCATCACTAATAGTGTAAATATTTATAAAACCCAACAAATGATCACATTGTTGTTATAAAGATACTGTAACAGGCAAACGTTTTCTATGGAATATAATTTAAGATATTATTTATCAAAAACATGAAAAAAATAATCAAGTGATACATAAGGCGTCAAACACTGATACAATTCAATATAGTATGTTTTTCAAATTGTTTTCCATAAGAAAATGTTACCTTTCCTTGGAGACGTATGGCCGAATGCTGCACGATAAAATCTTGGTTGCAACAACTTCAACTAAATGTGGTATATTTTGAGTTTGTATCAAATACTTTAAAGTAGATCCAAAATATCATAATTGCTACGGTTATATTATTAAACACTAAATTATTGTGTAACAAATTATTCATTATTCATTAAATACATCGTCATCTATCCATAACCAGCGTTTTACAAAGTGAGTTCCGCGGATACCTGAAGTTCCACAGAAAAATTCAGGAGGACTGCGTTATTTTTGGTGCTGCTTTTCTTATTTATCATATTTAAATTGGGGGTGGGGAGTCCAAAAAATATAAATATTGTAATTTTAGTTTTTTAATCGTGTAAGGATTCCGCGAAAAAATGAGTTTAGGAACCGCTGATCTATAGTATATAAATAAAGTAGTTCTGAGTGACTGATTAATTAACGCCCAACTCAAATCCCTGAGAGATAAATTTTAGGATGTCTTTCTTTTATGATGTAAACACCCTCTAATAATGAGTTTTTCAGAAATTCAATCCCTATGAGGGAGTGAAAGGAAGTTAAACTTTTTTTATTTCGATACATTTATCTGCATAATTGATTATATACATAGTACATATTTTTGAATAAATATAAGTTAAAAGGTTTACTTACGCATAAAAAATATCATAAAACAAATAAAAATAGAGCTACACATGTTTGTTATATCAAATGTATTTTCAATAAATCGAAAAGCTTTTGTATTTACATTTTTAGGAATACTTAATCATAGTAAGAGTAAAGTGAGCTTAAGTAGCATTTATTAATCTGTATGTAAGATAATTTGCAATTGTTGACACTGTTTTTAGCATAAAAATGCCAATTTTTCACGCAAAATCAGTCGTTTTATGGAAAAAAGTCGTGTATTTTTTTACTTATAATTGCCAAATACAATAAAAATAATCATTTTACACTTATTTTATTGGTTTGGATCGCATCGAATGACTTCAAATACATTTAGAAATATTGGTCCCGAGTAGAATTTATCGCGACTTCATAAAAATTTATGAGCACAAGTTATTGTAAAATTTTCTGTTATTCAGGCATTAATGGGTTAACTAATACATGACCGACACTATATTGAGATGACCTTACAGAATGGAGTCTCTCCAATTGGTTTCTAAATTGTGAGTAGTCACAACTCCAAACTTTGTTAATTTAATTGTTTACCCTTGAATATTCACAAAGGATTTAAACTGGGGATGTTTGTACTTCAACATCGTGACCGTAAGAAAATAATAATTAATTTGATCTTCCTGTTTCATAAGGAATAATCTTTAAGATTTTTTTATATTATAATAATATCGATTTAATTAATTATGGGAAAATATATAAAGCACATAATTTAAAAAAATGTCTTTATATATTTATCTATAACGTGAATAATTTAAAAGTAATCATAGTCAAACAGATACCATTATTTAGGCAATTTAGGGCATTAAATGTTCTATAGATTCCTAGCTGGAATTTATTTTATTCGGTGTAGAAGGTCTTCTCTGGGGTCGTCAAAAAATATGAATAATTTTCCTTAAATTTTTGTGATATCCAGAACTTTAAGTGCTTATAACTCAAACATTTTTCGAGATTCCGACATTGGGTGCCGAGCATTATTTAGGGCACTCTTTTCTCTATTATAATTTAAAATTAAATTTTGATATTCAATTAAATACATATTAAATACAGCGGTCGAACGTAAGTCTACATTTTAGGTGTGATTACTAAATTCGACGTCACTAAATGATTTTTTCGTGGGCTCTATTTCAATAACTATTTTCGATACATCATTTTTTAAAACACCATTTTATTGGTATTTTTATCAGCTTTAAGATTTATTAAACCTGTTTTCTTCTAAAACTGACAGCCCCAGTGGTATACCCAAATAACTGATTTTAGACAGCTTTGTAAGCCCCTAGAAAGTTATGCACCCCCCTTTGAAGTGGGGGAAAGTTATCACTATTTATATACATTGAAATCTACCAATTTCTTTAAAAAAACGTACTCCGTCATTTTTTTCTAGCTCAAAAATTATAATGACTGGACTATCAGTTAATTTTGTGGATTTAGTAATTTTTAATTACAAAATCTGACCCGACTTTTTTTCACTAATCGATATCATACATTAACCTTAATATCATTTAAAGTTTTCCGCACGAATTAGAACTCATTTACCAAGACTAATTGAAATAATTATAAAGATTATTATGTTGTACTCTTTTGGATCTACTTCAAAGTGTGTTACACGTTACATTTGTTAAATTTTTAAATGAAAATATGAATCGTTTGTCTGTGTTGTAGCCAAGTGCAGATGTAATTTAGAAGGCGAATCGGTTCCAGAATAAAAATACGAGAACCGCTTCGCCTTTTTTTTCCTTCCTTCATCCCAATCACCCATCGTCATTCATTATTACAGTGGTTCCCAAAATATCGAGCGTAATAGAGTTTTCAATAATAAATTGTTACTGCCGTAAATTTCATTTGACAGAGAAGGGGATAAGATATCAATAATCAATAAAATGAGGGAATTTCTGCATATTAAAAATATAATTAGTTTTATTCGATATATTTTTTACCACTCCCGGATAAAATTAAATTACGTTTTTAAAATATGGTTCTTTTTTAATACAGGATGATTTAATATTATCCTTTTTTAAAATATTTTCGTATTATATCCAATAAACTTTTAACTGTCATTTTGGGAACCGCTGTATAATTATATGTATGTTGTACCACCATTTGATGTCCACCTTAATGTCCGCAGTGGAGCCGCCGTTGGGGAACTGCCTGCGTGAGTATCGACGCTCTCTCTCTCTCTTCTCTCTGTCTATATTTCTCTCTGTCTCTCTCTATCATGTTATCGTTATCTCAACTCATCACACATAACCCCAACTGCACTTTACTTCGTTCGAATTTTTACTCACGTTTTGAAATAAAGGTAATATAAATATGACGTTAAATAAATTTTATGTATCTATTTATTTAGTCGAATCAGTTCTTTTAATACAGTGGATAACATTAAAATGTATAAATTGATCAAGATCATAATAGATCTGGTTTTAAATTATTATTAAAAAAAATATAAATTAGTCTCTGAAAGACAAACGACATTACAAGACATACACAAAGATCCTAACATTTTATACGTAGGTACCCAGAAAAAAAAGTTAATACGATCTACATGGATCAAAGTTGATGTAATTTTCTCAAAATTTCGATTACGTCGAATACCATAGATCTATTAAGATTTACGTAGATCTATGAAAATCTATGTAGTTAGATTTGATCTAAGTCGATCTAAAATTTAATTCGGTCATCGTTTTTCTCAGATCTAATTAGATCTATGTTAACCTAAAAAACAATTTAGATCTAAATAGATCAAATTTTTGAAATATAATCTAATTAAATCTAAATTAATTTTCCCAGGTATTTTCATGCCATTTCACATATCGACGTAAATGCTTTTCAATTTTGTTTACAATTTTAGAATACCTGTAATAAATGATGGTAAAAAGTCATAATTATATTTCCTTAAATACCCAGTCACAACAATATATTTAAATATCTTAATTTATAATAATAAACTATGAAATATCACATCTACCTACTTTTACAACCACCGAATTTTCACTACATAATATATTAATACTCGCAAAGTTATTTGCAAAATAAATATTTTAAATATAAAAAAATAAACAACCGTTGATATAGGAAAATTTATATATCTACACTGTCAAAAATAATGTACCTTATATAATATCTAATTGTAAGTATATTTGATTACCTACCTCTTTAGAATTTTAATTTTTATTAATTTACATTTCCTCAAAATAACACATTATCAAAATAATGTGTTTAGAGAGCTTTATGTTTTTTATGTATCCGATATGTTATTTGTAATACATTAATTTATTGATCATTATTTTTTACAGTGTATCAAATAAAAAAATAAATATATATGTTTTGGTTGGGTATCAACCAAAGTTTAACACTTTTTACATAAAACACTAACTTTAAACTATTTTTTTAGAAATGCTATACAATTTTATTTATTCTAAAATACACCATTAAAGTGATAACATTAAAATAATTTAATAACTTACATAATAATTATTAATAGTCTACAAACTAACGAAATGTGATAGTTATCATATAATTTTGTTTTATCTATGCCAGGTTTCACAAACGATAAGTATCTAATAGTTAAAGATAAATTGTAAGTTTGACCAATCAGAAACCCTGACTGACCATTTAGATAACAGTTGCTATATTCAGGAATATGATAGCCATATATACTATAGATAACTGCTTGTTTATTGAAACCAGGCATTGATGTTTAAAGTATCACTATAATGGCACACTTAAAACAGAAAAATGACGTTTTTATTTAATAGCCGTGCGTTGATAGTCAAATTTTACTCTTTCGTATGTTATGGGAATTTTTTCATAGTCTACGAATTTCTGTAATTTTAACTTAAGGTTGATTAATTTTAATGAGACAAGAAAATTTGTTCAAGCAGAAACCCTAAAAATAAAATAATCCCTAGCCACAAGCTCGAAAACTAAACTGATTACGACTTAACTGTGCTTTTACCTGAATCTCGAGATGCGTTCATAAAATTGAGGGTCTTAACTTGTTAATAATCAAATTTGAATACTTTTTTGTTCAGGATATTTTTAATTACTTATAACTTTTTCGATTTCTAAGCAAAAATTACCGTTTTAAAATATCTAATTGTTACAACGAAAAATCAAAATTTATAGTTTTGAACTTGCTTTGAAACCGATTTTTTACGGTTTTGTGCATAAGATCGCATGTATATGTATTATAGTAACTATCAACATTATCAAAAAAATGTAAGAATAAAAAGTATCTCGAGATGCAGGTTAAACCTTACTAAAACTTAATTATTTTAGTTTTTTAGTTTGTGATAATGGTTAATTTTAGTAAAAGGGATTACAGTTAAACACATCTTAATTTCTCAATAAAATAAACGAAATGTAGAGTACCTTAAGTTAAAAATAAAATAAAATGTTTTTTCGCTCCACCCTTAGTTATATGACTTTAATATTTTACATATATCACTTTAACAATCTCTGGAGTTCAATTTGTATTCCAAATTTAGAAAAATGTGAACTCACATAATTGCATTTGAAACACGATCGTGAAATTTCGAAAAAAGGTTTCGTTTCTCATTAGTGTGAATTGAAACACAATATTTAATTAAAATCCGAGAGGTTAAGATCTTGTTTGACATTTAATAAAAACGTAGCTTTTTTAATTTAAAGTATTTAATAATGTTCCGTCATTTTACTGTACTATTTCTGAATACAAATTGCATGAATTATTTTGTTTTTATTTGAATGACTTTCTTCTACTCAAACTTTTTTTTTGCTTTCATTTTGTTGATCTTGATACATTTACTTTTAAAAAGTTTTTAATAGAAAATATATTAATGTTTAAAATATATTTTATATTTACAATAACTATTACAAAAATATTTTTTCTTCAGACTAAACTTTCTATTAAAAACAATATTTCCTTCCTTTAATTTCTGAATTCATTTCAAATATGCATAATAAAAAATGATTTATATATAAAATAAAAAAACACGTTGAAGTATTTTAGGCATGTGTGAATGATTCCTAGTTTTAAAAATGTTTTTAAAAAAACCGACGAAGCAATATCGTATCCAATGTTTTATCATGAAGAACAAATCATTTCATTCAGTTTGGCCTCTCATAAAATAATACTGGATACGGTACTGTAACTTTCCCAAAGTTTGTTCATCAAATATATTTGCTGCATTTGTATATATGGCATGATAGGTTATGTTATTATTTTTAGTATAATTTAGCATGCTTGCGAATGTGATTTTTTTTATTTCGCATGCATAAATAAAATTAAAAAATACATTTAATTAAAAATATACATTTTGTATAGAGAATATATCAAATCGTTGTGGAATAAATATGTATTTTTTATACTTTCATAATACGTTATTATTTCATATTTATTTCCACTACGAACATATATATTTTTGTCATTACATAATAATTACGAATAAATTTTTGTGTAATAAGAACAATCACAATTATTTGATTTTTGTTAAAAGATAACGTCAGGTAATACGTTTAAGGCTTGGCATCTTAAGACTAACGCGCCGCGTTAGCGTTACGACCTTGCAAATCTATTATATGTGATTCAATACAAGTTGCATTTTACCTTCGTCGTTTTTCATATAATTAGATTAACGCTAACGCGGCGCGCTAGTCTTAAGATGCCAAGACTTTAGACTGCCATTATCTTTTATATATTATTATTTATTCCAATGCACCATGTTTCTAAATAAAAACCGTGTATAAAATTACATGCTTACAGCCATAGTAATGTTACAAAATTTAAATGTGTAGATATTTTAGAAAGAACATTTTAACATGATCCTTAAAATAATTGCTGTATTATATAAATCGTACATAGTTAAATTTTGTAAAAAAAGGGTAAATATGTAATTAAAAACCCACCCAAAACTTTAGTTAAACAAAAGTCCAGTTCGGTAGTATAATTATATACGATATAGGATTCCCATAAATCAGGATCCATAAGGAAAATAATAGTCCAAAAAATTACGTAATCTATTCAAAGTGTCCGAAGTAGACATCCCTATGGGTTCTGACTTTCGGGACACCTGTATAAAATATTTACATGTTTTTAAAGTCAAAATTAATGATAACATTTAAAATTCTTGATTAATATTTCATATTTTGTATTTTTTTTTATATATTAAAAATACAAAGTTAAAGTAACAGCCGAACAGGACTTTGAGCCTCGCGCACCGCGTACTTTAGACTGACCTCACTAATGTACAGGTGCAATCACGAGTTCATGGACGTGTACGCCGAGGTGGGTGCTTGGGGACCTGGAGCCGCCGGCACACAGCTGATCGACTCGCCGTGGGGTGGACGCTACTGCGGCCCGATACCGCCGCGGAGACGCGTCTCGTTGCGCCGCGTCCTAGCGCTCGCTTTCACCACAGACAAGAACGCGACCACGCCGGACCTCTTCGCTGGGAGGTATTCGTTCATCAATGATTGTAAGTATACATAACTTTATCATTGTTAACTAGAAACCTTATGTATGATAGTTTTTTAATTTTTTAAACACCCTTTGTTTATTTTATTATAAAAAGATATTTTTTCCAAGGAGCTTGAAAACATCAGTCAAAATACCTTCCAAAATTAACACATTTGTATCTATCCCCCCCCCCACTGACTTTTTTCTTAATACGCCACTGCAATACAGAGTGAGTCATATCAGGTGGAACAAACTTGGATAGTTGATTGAGAAAAATATTTTAAGAAAAAAAGTTCTTATGTACATGTATCCGGAAACTCTTCGTGAAGGAACTACAGACTCTCAAAGATTTTGTCTAAAATTAGTTGTTTTTTTTAATATTTTGAGATCCCATTGCGATACAGTTTACTATATTTTAGTATTAACATTTGTTATCAATTTCCAATAACAACTAATGATTGTTTAGACCAGGGATGTGTGGGACCAGTAATTTATCAGTAATATTCTTAAATTTTTCCTATGTTTAGCACTTTTATAAGGTCATATAACACAAAATACATAGAAATATACTTTGTTCATTTGTCATAAGATCAACCGTTTACGAGAAATATGATAGTAAAGATAGTATTCAAGGCGGTCGCCCAGTCTCCCTCCCTAAAACCAACATTGCTGTTATTATACATACATTAACAAAATAAACAACGAATTTTAACAAATATAAAAATTTCAAACATCAACCATTCTTTTTTCCAAAGCTTACTTGACTTGAATTTAATATTGCACTCGAGTGAATATTCTAATTTCGCTGACGTCTCGACTAATAACATATTTTAGTTTTCCATGGCAATTGTGATTTTTATTCAATAATGAATAAAATGCGTTGTGTCTTTGTTATGAGTTGTTTTATTATCGAAGATACGAGAAGTTTTGTGATTGTACTTTAAATGGAAAAAAAAATCTCCAATTTCTAAAATTTCACTCGATCTTTTTTTTTGTTTCAGGTCAATAAAAGCATTTAAATTATAAGAATATTAAATAAAAAATAATTTTAGGCTAAATTTTTGGGGATCTGTATCTCCCTCATGAAGAATTCTCGGACACATGTTCATACGAACTTTTTTTCTTAAAATATTTTTCTCAATACACTGTTCAAGTTTGTTCCACCTGATATGACGCATCCTGTATAGTATAATGAACATAAATTATTTACAAAATGTGTCATTATTATAATATTAATTTAAACCCGATATGTTTGTTACACCGAATAAAAAAATCGCTCCAGAAATTTAAGAGCTTCCAGCTATCATTATTCTTAATCAAAACAATCTTTAAGATAACACATTATTATTTTCTCATTCCAAACCCCCGAAGTTTTTAATCAAAAGGCAAGAATCTCACTTTTAAAAAAAATCCCTCCAACACCTGCCATCTGAGTGTTATATCAAAGTGAGCTTTGATCAATATTTCAATTAGTGTCTGTAACTACATTTACAGCGTCAGGACGTTTTTACTCCAAGACAAGTCCTGGCACATAACAATTATTGATTTTACAGTTTTAAAGATGCTCAGAATCCGTCAAACTTTACCGTTGTGCTACTCCCTTCGTATAGAACTTATTTTAGGCAAGGGGATGTACAGTGAAATGCGAAGTTGTTTGAATTTGAAATGTAGAAAACGTTCAGCTCGAAAATATCTACATAATAATATATACGGGTCATTCTTAGTCAACTCTATCAGAGAAAAACGCTACTTTTACGGATTTTCATAATTTTCACATATGTTGTTAAACTTTCTCAAATAATATAACTTTCATTTCGCAAAATTTTCAGTTTTTTGAAAATGACGCGTATTTTAAGTTTTCCAGACATGACGCATATGCATTTAAACGATAATTTTTATCTCCGGATGTACTTATCGTAGCGAATTGATTTTTTTTTAGTTTTGTTCACAAAAGAACGATCTTTTTGGACATTTTGTCCGTTTTTAAGTAAAAAAAATTTTTTGATTATTTTTTGTACAATTAAATTTTTTTTTTGAAATTTGAACCTGAGGTCAGCTTTTTAAAAATCTGAAAAAAATCAGAAATATTGCTTATAGTATTCTCTATCATCCCTGCAAATTTTATGCTGGACATATTTATAACGGCTTCAAAAATTTTTTTTAAAGGTTGTTGTATATAGGTTACGCGCACTATACATTGATTTGTCGTAATGAATTCGGGTGAAAATGTTTAAATCAATGTTGTTTGTGTGTAATCTATGGAATTAATAAATTGATTTCGAAATAAAGTGATCATACAGGGTGTTTAAAACTGTTTGTTTTATGTATATATATGTTTAGTATAAATGTACATTTCTACTTATTTTTTGATAAGAAAATTAATAATTCTTGTGTAATTTCTCACTAATATAGTCGTTAAAATCTCATATATTACCTCTAGTATTATATATATTAATTATATTATATGTGTTCACTTGAAAAGCTGCTTTAATTGTAGTTAATAAAAAATAGAATCCTTAATTTTATTAAAAATTATTTCACCATAAAATATATTGGAATGATACAAAAAACTATCATTTAATCAATACCTTTTGATATTATAAATTTAGTATTAATAATTTCTATATTCTTATTAAGAATATATAGAATATTTTTTATAATTGATTTTAATGTGACTAATATATAATATTGAGTGCTAATATAAAACCTTAGAGATGTTTTTCTTTGATTTTAGAAACTTCGTCCAAAATCTAATTAAAAATTAGGGTATTCATATTTTTTAATTAAAATAATTATAAAAGTCGTTTTTATAGTAACCATCTTGCAGTATTATATGTAATAAACAATACTAGAGGTAATATATGAGATTTTAAAGACTTTATTTTTGAGAAATTACACATTAATTATTAATTTTCTTAACAAAAAATAAGTAGAAATGTACATTTATACTAAACATATATATCTTAATGAGTACATAAAACAAACAGTTTTAAACACCCTGTATGATCACTTTATTTATCAATTTATTAATTCCATAGATTACACACAAACAACATTGATTTAAACATTTTCACCCGAATTCATTACGACAAATCAATGTATAGTGCGCGTAACCTATATACAACAACCTTAAAAATTTTTTTTTGAAGCCGTTATAAATATGTCCAGCATAAAATTTGCAGGGATGATAGAGAATACTATAAGCAATATTTCTGATTTTTTTCAGATTTTTAAAAAGCTGACCTCAGGTTCAAATTTCAAAAAAAAAATTTAATTGTACAAAAAATAATCAAAAAATTTTTTTTACTTAAAAACGGACAAAATGTCCAAAAAGATCGTTCTTTTGTGAACAAAACTAAAAAAAAATCAATTCGCTACGATAAGTACATCCGGAGATAAAAATTATCGTTTAAATGCATATGCGTCATGTCTGGAAAACTTAAAATACGCGTCATTTTCAAAAAACTGAAAATTTTGCGAAATGATGAATGAAAGTTATATTATTTGAGAAAGTTTAACAACATATGTGAAAATTATGAAAATCCGTAAAAGTAGCGTTTTTCTCTGATAGAGTTGACTAAGAATGACCCATATACATACATACGTCATACTTATACGTAACATGTAACAAATTATATTAGTCGAATATCATGCAAACTTTGTAAGAACTAATTAAAATTTTATTTTTGTAATGTCAAGCCACTGATGTCTAATATAATAATAAAAAAATTCAATTTAAATGTTAATAATGAAATATCGGTAAAGGAACAAAAGAAATATATCAAAGGCACATGCTAAATCATTATTAATTAAGTCATTGATTATAGGTAATTTGTATAATTTTTTTTGGTACTTGCATAGGTGGGCATTAACTCGTTAATCCGTTAATCGTTAATTAACGAAGTTAACAAAATGCTTAACGGTTTAACTTTTAAGTTAACTCAAAAAAATGTTAACGCTCTTGTTAACTTCCGTTAAATTTAACTTCCATTAACTTTAATCCGTTACATTGATTGTTTGATGACAAGTTGTCATTATTTAACGCAATTTACGGGGGGATTTGCAAATGAAAGTTGTCGAAATAGCAAAAAAAAAAGGTCTTCAACCATTTTGAATGGATAACTTTTAACGGTTAACTTTAACTTTAGTTAAATTTTCGGAATTTTAACGCTTTATCGATTAACGAAGTTAACTTTTTTATTAACGAGTTAACGATTAACGAAGTTAATTTTTCGATTAACTGTGCCCATCTATGATCAAAGGTCACATCTAATACTTTTATTTTACAATCCCTATAACTATATATAAAAAGCTCAAAAAATAAAAATTCATAATTAAAAACTGTATTCTGTAATATTTATTTTCTAATCAGATTATAAGATATAAAATAAAAGCCCGTTGTTCATTTTTTATGTTTTTTTTTTTATTATTTTTACCTCGAGTGTCTTCTCTGTTCCGTCATCAATGTAAATTATAAATGCAGTCTCTGTAATACTGGTCACGTAGAAAAACATCTTCAAACTGACTTATTTATACTGGAAACTGTATTCGTCGTGAAAAAACTTGCCGAGACACGTTTTGTTTTCGAAACAACATGTCCACAAAATATACTCACTGGTTTTATTGAAAACAAGGTAATTCTGCGGGGATGTATTTTCTACATTCATTTTATTATAAATCAATCTTGGTCCATCTTGGATGAACAAAATGAACATACATAGGTACGGCTGTTTTTCTGTTTACAGTCGAAATAAATCCAATTTACCTAAATAAATAATAATTCAATATAATAAAACGAAAACGAGGAATGATTATTTATTTATAAAGGAACAGTGATATAGTATTTTTACACTATCCGTTAAAAAAAACGTATGGTAACTTGCGACTAGCGCGTATACACTTATGACTAATAGATGGGGAGGTGAGCGCCAAAATTGGCAACTACTTTCTAAAAGCACATTTGTGGTGAAGATATACAGCCTGTCGTCAGTCAGCTAGTTTCGTTAGCGTTTGGCACGGGGGTGGTAAATCAGCTGCTGACGGCATTTGTTAAGGAAAAATTCGGACTGACTATTTTTTTTAATAATAATAATATCCCTAACTCTTTTACCGAATTTCATATTTTAGAAAGTACTTTCACGATGTATAGATTTTTTACGAGTTAAACGCGCTGCTGACGCGCCCGGTTGCAAGATTTTGATGACTGACTATGATAAAAGGGATTCTTACTTAGTATACTGCTTACAAATAAATTTTCAGATTTTAGAAAGTAGTTGCAACGTGTATAGTTTTTTTTTACAATGTTAAAGTCACCCCCGCGCCAAACGCTAACGAAACTAGCTGACTGATGGCAGGCTGTATATCTACACCACAAATGAGACGTAATATCAAAAAATCAGTTTTTAGAAAGTAGATGAAAATTTTTGGCGCTCACCTCTTGGACTATAATATTACATCAAACTGGCAACAGAAAAAGTACGGCCGTTTCAATACAAATTATGAGCGAGATGGGATTTTTCAACAGATATTTCAAGTGTGTAAACATGATCTTTGAAATAAATATTTCATTCAGTGTCGCATTATCCTATGGGGGAAAAGAGCAACTCCAAAGCAATATTTTATAAACTCATTAATTAAAAAATAATAGCGAAATTTTAGTTTGGCGCCCCTGTTGGCGGGGGCCCCAAATCATTTTTTTATAAACTCATTAACTCACACGCCCAACATAATCCAAAGTGATACCGAAATATTTGATTTGTAGAAGCTCGTGGAGTGAAAACGATGGTTTAAGCTAAAAAAATTAAAAGCTTTCTAATAATATGAAATTATTTGAAAATATATACTATATTTAAATAAAACATAAATATCTTATGATGAATAGATTATAGTAAAGAATATTTTCAGCAAAATACATTTTTTGGCGATCATTAACACCAGCTCTTCAATTATATATTCAGAACTCGAAATGTACCGGAGCAAACCGGAACGGTGTTTCGAGTTATACTTAAAGATGCTTATCTATTTTTTGTCATATTGTTGTTTTTTTCGTGTTTTTTTTTAATCGCACAGTGATTCATGTCGTTCCAGTTCTTGAAATTGTTAATTTCGAGCCCTGTATATTTTACAAAATTATTTATTTTTATATATTTCTGTCGGAATATTGACAGTTAAACATATTTGTGTTTACAGCCGAGTACGAAGTTGGAACACCGGTGACCGGTACGCCGTGTAGCTTCACAGTGAATGCGGCAAAACGTCGTTCTGGCGCACTACTCAGCCCCACCTACCCGGGCGTCTACCCCAAGGACCTCGTCTGTAACTACCAGTTTTTCGGCCAATCCGGCCAACGAATCCGGCTCGAATTCCGTGACTTCGATCTCTTCTTCGGCGGACCTCAGTAAGACTTACGTTTTAAATAAACTTTATCATATAAAGTTAACCACAATTATAATTGTGGTATCCAGTTCGTTTTTTCGTTGGTATTTATCATTATTTTGTTTTTTTTTTTTCTAGCTGCCCATTCGACTACGTCAAGGTTTATGATGGGCCCGACAACACTTCCGCCGTGATTGGGACTTATTGCGGCCAGCAACGAAACCTGGTGCTCTACTCCAGCGAAGCGACGCTATTTGTAACGTTCACGACCATTGCGCGCACTGCCAATACCCAAAACCGCGGTTTCAAGGGCATTTTTGAATTTTCTGAGAGCTTTGTTAAGCTAGGTAATTCATAACAAATATAAATATTTAATTATACATATCTCTTATAATAATTTGATTCACCCCAAATTTCTTCTACAGATTTTATAATGAAAAACGAAGGCGAGCACATTCCAGGTACTGAGTGCGACCAGAAGATCCTATCGAGGGGGGAGAGTAGTGGTCACGTGGTGAGCCCCAATTACCCATACCCCTACATCCCCAAAACCGTCTGTAGGTACTTCATATACGGCATGCAGGATGCACAACACTTGGAACGGGTGCGCCTCGACTTCAACATGTTCGCTATACCCAAAGGCGAGAAGGGAGAGTGAGTGTTATTTTTTACAACCTTTATTCTATTTCTGAAAAGTTCTAATTGATTAAACTTAACTTACTATTGTAATCACATACATATTACTTACATATGTAAAGAAAATATTTATAATAATTATGTATGGGTCAATCCATACCTATCAGTGGTCCAGCTGCTTGACCATTCCTAAATAATATGATTTTTTGTAAACAATTACCCTAACCATATTTTTAATTTTATTGTTTTTTTTTTATTTCGCGTGGCGGCCATATTTGTTTTTTAGAGTACAGCATATTTTGCACTTCATTTGCAGAAACTGTAATATCTAAGCATCTATTTATCCTCTCAATATGGAGCTAAAGGCAATTTCTTGAGAAACAAAATTGCTACAGTATTACTTAGACATTTTTTTCGAAAAGTAGTCTTAAAAAGGTTAAATTTCTGAAGGTCGAAATAACATAGGAACATATAGCTCATCGCACACGTACGGTACGGTTTTAAACCGTGCATACAAACCTAACATGGGCGAAATGCATCGGGTTGACTCGTCCGGTTAAAAACCTAATCAGGGAACCTAAAGACGAACTTAACATGCTATTGCTAAGTCACCGCACATGTACGGTTTGTTCATTATTTTCAAACGAAAAGTAGCTATTGTTATCACTTTTATTTGTTATTATTGGAGCGAAAAGATCGGTAAAATGGACCATAAGTATATCAGTATTTTATCCGGGATTGATAATGACGATGTCAAAAAAAATTAAATTAATTTAATTAATTGAAAATAAATAATTTTTGTATTTCTACGATTTCGCTTGTAAATATTAATATTGACTCTTTTTTTCACTTGCGACAGTAAAAAAGCAATTGCTAATAGTTCGTCGTCGTCCATGTTGCCTTTCCCACTAACACTACTGAACTGAGCAAATTAAAATCTAACGAAATCAATCGTACGTGTACGAGGCTTGTCAGGTTCCTTGATTCGGTCAGGGGGGCCCTAACACGGTAATCGGTTTTTGTTGTCCACTATGAAAAACTCATAACATTAATTTTTGATTTGTAATAAAATAAAAATAGAAAAATTTCGAATTGAGAATCGACAAAAACTTGTAGTTTGTAATATTAACAATGTGAAAAATATAACAAAATAAATTTCCAGCTGTACGGACGGATACCTGAAGGTATATCTGAAAGGGCAAGAGGCTACAGATTCATACGACAAGTTTGATGCTGAAGTGTGTGGCGAAGAAGCCAACCCCGGCGCTCTGGTGTCAGATGGTCCACGTCTGGTGCTCGTGTTCAGCAGCGGCGAGCTCCAGGGGCGTGGGTTCAAAGCACGGTACACGTTCGAGACCGAGTACCGGATCCCGGGCACCGCCGCGCCCGACGGCTCGTGCAGGTTCACGTATAAGAGCTCGTCACGCAAACGCGGGGAGTTCAACAGTCCCCGGTACCCGTCCAACTACCCGAGCGCGACTAACTGCACGTACACGTTCCATGCATTGTCTGGGGAGATGGTGTCACTTGTCTTTGATAATTTTAAAGTTAGAGCAGATTCAGCTAACTCAACAACAGGAAGCTACGGGTCAGTATTTTTAAATAACATTATTAAATATTTCTTATATTGATTATAATCAGCGGATTTACGTTAAGTGCCGCCCTGGGCAAAAAAAATTGATGCCCCTCTACCAAGGGAATATATAACCAATTTTTGATATAAGTTTCAGCGTTTTTCATCTCGTGTTTTGTGGAATTTTTTGTTCAGTTTCCTTGTTTTTGCTATCGCTTGTTTTTCTCTTTGGGACTTTTCAGCAAGGCGTTTTCTGTATTCAGAACCACTCATTTTTTTCCGACCGTCACTCATTTATATTCGAAAGAGATGTAGTAATAATAAGTAATAAATTACAAACGAAAATATCATATTTCAATTTACTTCAACAATCGCATATTTCAAATATGCGATTGTTGAAGTAAACAAATATGGGCGGATGTTGTTAATAAGTTGGTACACAGATGGCAGCAAGTTGATCAGCTCGTTCAGAACGAAAATCGCGTGCTAATTCGAAATCAGTAGTTCAATTAATAAAGGCGAATATTGGATATTTGAAAAATTAGGGCAATCGAAATCGTCAGAGAATTTTTAAAAAATGTAGAAAAATCGCTTTGATAATCGGAGTAATTTTTTTTAGAGTGTTGTGTATTAAACTAACAAAGTTGTATTCCCCCTAGTGGTAAACTAGTAACCCATGTTGCCCATGCTTAAATTTGTCGCTGATTATAATGTGATAAAATGATAAAATATATACCATAATATATGCATTAATATATTGATATTATTGTTAATGTTTATAGAGAGGCGGTGTGCCAAGAAGACTGGTTGGAAATATACAACATGTTTCCCAATGGTTCAGAGCGTTTGGTTGGTCGATATTGCGGCATGACAGCCCCAGGTCCCGTCGAATCTGGTATTGGGGCTGTTGGACTACGTGTTCTACTTCATGCCGATGCAGACGCTGTCTACAGGTAAATTTAATTATTAATAATTTGTCATTTTATATTTTAGAAACTAAAAAATAGCATTTGATGCAAAATATGAAATATTTCTATTTGTAGTGGATTTAAAGCCCGTTATACATTCGAACCATCGAAACCACTGTCTGGAGATTGCGGAGGTAACGTGACGGGCGGCACTGATCATGGCGGTGCCGGTGTCGTGACTAGTCCTAACTTCCCGGATAACTACGACGGCCCGTCCAAGGGTATGTCGACAAAGACGTGCAACTGGCAGGTTCGCGTTAGACCGGACCGTCGTATACTGCTTAACTTCGAGAGGTTTGCTGTTGAGGGTGACCCCACGGGCCGTGGGTGTCCCGCTGCTGTACTGCGTCTGTGGCACACTTCAGATGATATGCCCATCGAACTATGTGGCGAAAAAGCAATTACGGATAGGTAATCATTTGTTTTATATATTTATAGGTACCATCAACATTTTCCTCTTCACTCGCATGTATTTCAAAAATAATTAACACAACGACGATGGTGTTAGTATGTTAACTGTTACCATTAATTATCATTTCCATTTTTATAAGAAAATATCATTTTAAATGCTTTCAAATACATGGCTGATAAAATTATTCAGTATACCTAAATTACAACTACTTTTGTAACTTTTTAAATTTTTTATTAAAAAATATGAGTGTAAATTTCCATTAATATGAGGCCGTAAATCAATTATCATATAGTTTAAATTAAGTCTAGGGTCTTATTCTTTCTAATAGTCAAAATCATATAAATTTTAGTTCAATAGTTTTCCCATCAAGTTAAAAGAAATAGACACAGATAGAAATTCAAATTTGTACACATACCTAAAGATTTATATATAAATATCGATACTAAGTGCAGAGGCGGACTATCCATAAAGGTGTATTTACACGGGTCGATTTCCGCCATGCGACTAGTCACCTACCAAATCGCCTGACTAGGCCGCACAGCAACACCATTTTCACAGTCGATAAAAATCGCATGCGGCTAGTTCTTTTGTTTGAAAATGTTGAGAACAGATGAACGAAAATACCTTCAAGTGGCGAGCGATCGCATGCGACTGACCATTTTCACGGTCGATTTAAGTCACCAGCCGCATGCGGCTTGTTGCCGTGCGACTAGGCCGCACGGCGAAAATCGACCGAAAAATTACAAAAAAATAATTGTGTCTGTAAGTACCTATGCAGTACTATGCACCTACATACTTATACAATATAAAATGATTCTTGTGTGAAGTTGTGTGCACAAAAAGATGTGATAATTTCTAACAAACAAAATATAGACGGAACAATAAGAAAATATTTGAATTTCGGAAATTTCATTGTTATATTTAATATGAAAAGTTACGTAACAGTGGAAGGGAGTGTAATAGTACCAGTCATAATTTTATTAATTTTTAATCTATGGTCGCTAGAGGGGAGCCGATGAGGTGCTTGCCTAGGACGCTCTCGACATTTAATCCGCCTCTGACTAAGAGTATAAATACTTATTATGTGTGACACTTATTTATTATACAGGTGGCAATATGTGACGGACGGCGACACTCTACGCATCACGTTTATCACGGCCGACAAAAGCGTCGGAGCGCAAGGGTGGCGCGCCGTGTGGACTGAGGTTGCTGCATCCTCTTCAGGTGACTGTCCAGAACCAGGACAGTTCCGGTGTCTGCGCTCCAACTTCTGCATCGGACGTCCGCTTCGTTGTGACCGTGTCAATAACTGCGGTCACGATGACACATCCGATGAAGATGGATGTAAGTATTATACACTGATTTGGTTTAAAATGATCCATTCTTATGTAACCATTGTTCATATTTCTAGTAGAGCTGTACACAAGTTCAATTACTTTTACCGAGAATTGTACTTATGTACAAGCACAATTACTCTACTAAGATATGTATTTTAATACAAATAAATTTTACAAAAATGTACCCAGTTAAGTACTTTTACAAAAGTACTTAAATACATTAAAATGTAATAATATACATATTTATAAAAATTTAAGTACATTTCTAGAGCTACAAGTACAAATACTTTTCAATAAATATATTTAAAAAGTTATTTGTATATTTTATTCGAAATAATAATAATACAGTCAACCCTTGATTTGACAGTCTAATTGGGGAAAAAAGTAAAAAAAAAATTTCTAACTTATTTTTTGATTTTCCAATCTCTGAAAAAGTTTTTTTACACCATATATTTCTCATTTGTTTACTTGTTTTAATATTTAATAATTTTTAACACTAGAGCACAGAACACAATACACTATAAAAAAAGTTTTGATCACAACTTTCAAATGACTAATCGTTGTAAGAATACAGACATAACCTTAGAGTTTAGAGCATATACCTACTAGAGGCAGCCTTGCCGCTCGGCCGTGCAAAACAAGTGTGCGAGCGAGAAAGCGCCATAACGTTACATCCTTTCTCTTTCGCTTCGCGTGCTGATTGGTACCGGTAATAGCGGGAAGCACTTGCCTCTCCCCACCGACTAATCAGCACGCGGAGCGAGAGAGAAAGAATGTAACGTTATGGTACTTTCTCTCTCGCACACTTGTTCGCGCGGCGGACGGGAAGGTTGCCTCTAGTAGGTATATGCTCTAAGGACATAGCCAACAATATACATTTAACACAGCATGTAAATCAAGGTTTTACTGTATTAAGAAAATGAAAAATGTGGGTTTTTCAATGGTTCCGTAAAAATACTTCATTTTATAAATCACCTAATCTTTTAGAAATATAACTAAATATGTATGTAAGCAAGCTTATTTTTATTTTACTCTTTCAAGATTAATATTGCACATTAAACACAAAATATTTCCTTTTTCATCAATATTAGAAATAGATTTTATATTTTCTTGAACTGGAACGCAATAAGAAAACTCATATCAGTTTCAAAATTTATCATAGTTTTTATTTCAAAACATGTATTTACAATTTATTACAATAATTATTATCTATAGGTAGTTACTTGAAATATATATTTTCTTTAATTAATAGTGTTTAATTGTATAACATCTGTAAACAAAAAATTAGTAGACATTCACATTTTAACCATTGGGCGATCTCTAATATTTCAACAGTGGATTTGTAATTTCCACTAGATGAATCTGAGCTTTTGGGTATAAGTTTTAGTATTTTGGTCTCTTTGTAAGTAATCAATATTATATATATATTGCTACAGTTACACTTCTACTGATTAATTATTCTATATTAATATCATAATTCATTGAACTTATACTTGCACTTTATTCTCTTCTATGCATCTCAAAATTTGCTTTTCTTTAAATACTTTCACTCTTGCTTTTATTTGACGCATCTAAAAATTTACAGCTTTTAAATATCTAAATATTGTATATTTTACATTATTATTGTAAAACAGTAAATAGTCATAACAAAACGCTAATTCAATTGGTATTTTAGGTTTAAATTTACGTCGAAGTTTGTTGGTGTTTGATTTTTTGATCAACATCATGCAATCTTCACTTCAGAAAAAAATCGCAACATGAAAATCTTAAGGTCAAGCACTGACAAACTTGGACAAGCTATCAATAAAAATACTGAAATAACTAGTATGATACAACGGCATAATTAAAATGCAAAATTATGAGATGGGCTTTACAAATTGAGATTGGCAGATAGTGTCTATGTATATGATATTATATTGAAACTTTAATCATATTCAGTGAAATCTGACTCTTACTGCTCGTTAGTTACAACAATGAAAATTTTAAAACAAAATATTTCCAAATTATTACTGATCGAATGATAAACACTGGACCCGTAAGCTCACATTCATGTTCGCCCGCCACTGCTGCACATAGACAGAGAGACGGGCCGGTAGAGTGAGACCGCTGCTTGTTGCCACAGGTTCCGCAGCAGCGGCCGCGACCGGCCCGCCTCGATGTCGGTGCACCACGTGGCTGATCGCCCTACTTCTCATTGTCGTGGCCGTAACAATGGACCAGCACCAGCGCCACGCCTCGCCGGCTGCTGCACGACACGAATAGTAAGTAAATTACCAGAACAAACGACAACCAGGCAGGCTACTCACTACTCATCCCTTTTATAAACTACAATCATTATCATATATTATTTTTAAAATGCATAGTTATGCATATGAATTCAATAAAGTGAATTTTCATGTTCACTAAAGATAACCCCATTGTATTCAAATTAAAAATGTTACTAGTTTATACACCCCCATGGCCCCCATATAAATAAATAAATATAAATAAATGTTAGGCCCACCTCAAGCTCCTTTTCTACTGTAAACTATGTACATTCATACAATCGTACAACAGTGGATCATAGTTTTAAAAAACTGACCACTACTATTTATATTTTCATTGTTGAGATTTATAAATATTGTGTATTATTAAATATGCATACATAATAATGATTTTATCTATATTATTATTTTTTTTAATTATAACTCGGTTATGAATTCTTAGACACATCACGGTGCTCTGGAAGCCAACGTAAATAAAAAAATTGATTATCTCTGATTTTTTTGTACAATTTGATTCTTTAGTATTTAAGGAACATTTTAAGACTAAAAATAAAAAAATCGCCTCGGCGCTTTTAGTAATTCATAAAACAAAAATATATTGTATATCGTGTGCAGGTTATAACGCGATTTTTTTATTATTATTTATTAACTGTTTACTCAACATAATAAATTATAAAAAATGATTGTAAAATATATTACAGAACATGGAAGTCATGTATGGTTCTCCATACCGTTATTATTACTATCGGATCGTTAATAATAATATGTTTTAGAATCCTCCCAATAATACTTGATTATTATGTCTCGTGTGATTTTTCGAAATAAAGTATCATGTGGTTGTATTTTAAAATTTAAAAAAATTATAGCATCTTTAAACTTAGAGTGCCGAGTTCGAATCCCATAAATTTTTTTACTTTTTTTTATTTATTTTTTTTTTGTTTTGTTTATTATGTTGAGTAAACAGTTAATAAACAATAAATAATAATAAAAAAAACCGCGTTATAACCTGCACACGATTTATATATTTTTGTTTTATGAATTACTAAAAAAAAAAAGCGTCGAGGCGATTTTTTTATTTTTGGTCTTAAAATGTTCCTTAAATATTAAAGAATCGAATTGTACAAAAAAATCAGAGGTAATCAATTTTTTATTTACGTTGGCTTCCAGAGCACCGTAACATGGAATGTATCTAAGAAAAAATGGACCAATTCCATAGCCAAAAATGACGAGTTAATAATACTACCATATTTAAGAAATATATTATATCACAAAGAAAATGTTTAAAATGGTGACTATTATTTACAAACACATAACTATTGAATAGTTATAGTGATCGTAAAGGGCATTGAATCATATACATCATCACTTATTGGTAGTACCTTTCTAAAGAATGAACGTAAGTATTGTCCTTTAAATTAATTATATTATTTATTTCAGCACTAGTAAAGATATTAACTGCAAACAAGATAATCAGTAACTTTCATACTTGTATTTGATGGTTTTAATGTTATATGTAATTTGGTAATATAAATATCATCATAAGAATTATTCTCAGAAAAATATCAAATTCTTGTTAATGTGACTGTTCCAGGTTACGTGGAACCTCTAGCAGTGGATCACGGCCGGTTGTACCAGATAGCCGGGCTGATTTGTGCGTTATTAGTCGTCATGTGCATAGTCTGCTGCTGTCGGCGCCGTTGGACACAGGCCAAGCGTCGCGGTGCCGGGGCCTCAATGTCCGGAGGTCGGCTTGCTCTGCCGCCGCCCCCGCCCCCTCCTCCACCACCACCGCTGGGCCGGCCACCACCGACGTCGCCCGTAGCCGGCCCATCCTCATCGTCGATTCGTTTCTCGCAGATTGACGCCGAGCGGTACGCTAACGATGACAGTGTTTGACCCACGCCGCCACGACCGTCCGTTTGCGCGCACCTGAACTCTGTAAACAGTGTGGACCTATTGTTATAGTTGCGGACGTCCGCTCCTACGTTAGATTTTTCCTACGGATGTTGTGTTTTTAAAGAGGGGCCGCGAGACGAAACGATAACACACACCATAGAAGATCTAACTATCAGAATGCACGCCGGATACGATGTCGGCATCCACGAATTTATTTATACAAACGGATGTCTAGTTGTTGTGATCTATGGAACGTGTCGTTTCACCGCGCGTTCCCCGTTTTTAAATCTCTGTCGTGCAGGGGCGGCCGCCACAACAGATGCTCAGATTTAATGTTTTACGGTTGACTACTAATTGTTACGTACGTGTTCGGACGAGACCGCTCTCGCACGGCTGGTTTCTAAAACACACGAGCAACGCATGTCTCTAAACACAGGGTCGAAATAGATAGAATATAATAGCGTATCGTCTGTAGCTCGAATTCATTTTTTGACTTATAGACGGAGATTTATACAGAACCAGTAAATATAGGCAAGTCCAGTGGACTAGTTACAAAATGCCTTTGTGATAATATTTTATATCCTCTCAAAGGCTATTCAATCAACAGTTGAACATCGACTTATCCATATAGAAACAACACTTGCTTATTTATATAAAATTAATTTACATGGCTTGCCTTCATCTATTGTGTTCGTATACTCCTGACTTATCGTCAACATGTCCCTTCCTATTTCTCTCTCTCTCTCTCTCTCTTTCTCTCAGATCTGTTATATTTCGCGCGTCGTCTGCGTGGAAACTCCAATAAAGAATGAATAAACACTTGTGTAAGATTTAAAGTTAATTATTCTTAAGCCCATATTCCACCAAACTAACAAAACACAACCTCGGTGTATATTTTATATTGACTTTTTGTATTATCAGTTTGGTGGAAAACAGGCTTTTGCTAATGCAAAATTCTAAAAGTAAAATTATAACATTACATCGTTGGATTAGATTTTTCAAAACTTTGCATTTTAGTATTTGTATTAACAAAATTTTTTAATCGTGCAAAAATCAACTTATAAATTAACCTGAGAAAAATGTCTTAATACCTATCTACATATTCTTCATGAGCAATATAAACTTGTCTGTCCAATACAACAAATGATGAATTATGAAGATTTAAATAAAAGTACATGCCTTTTATCTTGTAAATCATTTTTAATAAAAAAAATATTAAGAAAATTTAATAAATAATATATAAAAATAAAATTTACTTATATTGTTATACGTATATTTTATTCCACAACCATTTATAAACTTTTATTGTATTATTTAATTTTTTTTACTACATAAGCCTTAGGTATTGTAATTATAATTTAATATTATCAAATAATGCATAATTTTTGTCATCTAAATAATTCACAATAATTAGCTATTGATTTGTACATAAAATATACATGTATATTGAATGAAAAGACTGATGTCTTTAATCTTTACATAATTCTTACACATGAAGTATTCTTTGTTGGAGATCCTATAATATAAATAATATAATAGTCATTCTGAGTAATATTATTTCTTGTCAAATTCAAAATCAAATAGAATAAGTAACATAACCTAACATTATCCAAAATCACCTCACATACGATTTCAGGTTATGTTTGCTGCCAATCTACCTAACCCAACTTTTCATACAAGATCTGTCAAATCTAGTAACCTATCGTAACTATAATGTTACTTTATATCATATTTGTACGCGAAAAAATAGTTTGTTCAAAATAAATTATAGTCCTTGTTGTTTTGTACAGGTTACTTATTCAGATATAAATAATAATTTGTTCGTGTTTCTATTTATCTATAGATAAAAATGGTTACTAAATTTTTCATACTTTGTATAATAATATATCAAATAGATGTATTGTAGATAAATATAATTGAATAAAATGAAATACAAGAATTTGTATTACTTATGAACTGACGTAGAACACACATAAATATATAAATATGATTATATAATAATATATACATACACACATACGTATATAAATACATACATGCATACACTACTGGTCGAAATTTTCCGGTTACTTTGATTTTGACATTTATTATTACAATAATTTTATTAGAGCAATGAATTAAATCGATCATGATTTTTTTTATCAATTACCTCAAGTGAAATTTAAACATTCTGATATGTATTCAATATGATTTAACTATCTTTAATATTTTTTTACTCATTGTTAATGAGGCCTTTTACAGAAGGATAAAAACTGTAGTATATGTTCAGAACCAAGTATCCATAAAATTTCGAGCGATATTGTAGATGTATAGTGGTGGGACAATCACTGCATGGTTGCTTGTGTTTTTAAAAATAACCGCCAGAGGGTGGGCAAGTAGACTTAACGTGCATGAGTGAAAGAGTCAGTGAATGAGTGAGTGTGAATGTGTATACGTGAATACATGCACATCAGAGCAGTGCGTTTGTTGATATTTTACAAATATAAATAAATAAAAACAGTTAGGTATACTGAAATGTAGCTGTGTCGTTACTCGAGTGTTAAATCACTAAAAAAATTAATCCTTTATAAATAGACTCAGAGCAGATAGTCGAATTTATGAATGTATTTATATGAATACGATCACATTGGATAATAATTTTTGTAAAATTAATCAGATTATTATTATTATTGGAGTTATATTACAAGATTTGTTATTAAATACAATTTATCGCAACTCACAAAACTAAATATTTTAGTAGATGGAGTAACATTTATTTAACTCCTAAATACAATTAGCTGTTTTTCTACTGTGAGCCGATATTAAAATTAAAAGAATTTAATATTAATGTATTTTCAATTTTCATATAAAATTAATTAAATAATTCTATTTAAATAGTCCAATGTGGTTGTTTTTATAATTCTCCCTGAAAGAAAATGTAGCGTCACCTATTCTCTAATTTGATTACACTATTTACTAATAAAAAATAATTGTCTTCCAAAAAACTTCTATTAAATTTTAATTTTAAATAGAATTTACAGACTAGGCTACAGCTACATGTACGTCTTGTATACGCACTATATACTGCTTGTAGAATACACACCATTCAAATCTAAGCAACCAACATGAACACAAATATTTCTATGTAGCCAGCTAAATTTGAATTTGTGTATTCTGTGAACAGTATAATACTGTGTGTACAAAAGTTTAATCTTTTTATAAAAATTTTGAATCCTCCAAAAATAAAAATATCTTTATCCATAAAAAGGTACAATAAAATTAAACAAAAATTGATTTTTGTCAATTATTATTCATATTATAAATACAAATAGAGATTTTTTTCTTCCTTAAACCCAACACAATCTATTAATTAATTACAAATCTTTTTAGTGATTCAGTAATCAATATTTGCTGCGCATTTGATGAGAGAGGCAAATTCAAATTGTTTAATTTAGTTAAACAAAATAGATTAATTATTAAAGATGTAGCTATGTCTAAAACTATATACATAATATGTGACGGTTATTATCATAAATATCAAATCAGATTGCCTAATTAATTGACACAAACACAACTTTTATATATAGTTTAGTGAAATGGAAGAATGGGTAGAATTAATACTACAGTTCAATTATATTTTAATTTAATTTTGCTTTATATACTAACTTACAGACAATACTGCCTCAAATCGTAGGAACATCTTTTATTTCTAAACATTTAGCTATAAAAATAATAATAAATATAAAAGCGTAATGCAGCTTTTGTATAATTATAATAATGATCCTCCTGGACAAATAATTATAGTTTCTTTAAAAGTAAAAGCTTATAATTGATATTTTTCTACTGTTATACGCATTTGTCTTTCTGGTTTGATCGATTAATCTATATTGTTTTAAAAAATCAAACACTATGAATTTGCTTCTCTTTTGCAACTGAAAAGTGATTGTACCAACCATCAAAAAGTAATATATAAATCACACACAAGAACGAGTAATGTTACAATTACAGCTGTTTACTCTTTAACGTTGTTATTTTAGAGATACATCACATTAATTATTAGTTCTCTAGACACGATTAACATTTTTTATAAAAATCTATTGGTAATGACTTTCATTTATTTGTATCTGCTTTTGATTTCAAATCGTAAACTAAAATATATGTTGTACCCGTTGAATATGATTAAATAATTCTAAAAGCTTTTATATTTTCATGTTTCTCTATATTGTATTTTAATTTTAATTCCCCTTATATTTTTTTAAATCTATGTATAATATTTGCTTCATACTGATTGTAAGAAAATGAACACAGAAACAGATAAAGTATTAGATGACAATATTTAACTTTTAAGCTTTGCAGCAATTAGAACACCATTTCAGCAGCTACTTTGACTTTGAAAATTCAATGCGTGTAAATGAATAAGTCAAACACTTCAACCACTGTCATATCACAGTGGTGGCTCAAGTGCCAGAATTATTCATTTACACGGTTTGGATTTTCATTATCAAAGCGGCCGCTGAACCAGTGTATTAAATGCCAAGACTTTAATGTTTGCTTTGTTAAGTCTAGATACGGTATAATTTATTTTTCAAAGGAGTTTACCTTTAAACTGTTATTTATTGAAATGAAACTATAACATTTTTTTAATTTGATAATAAATTATTTTAAATTTACCTTTTACACGATTTCAAACCGAAAACAGATATAAATGTGTGAAAAAAATCATTCGTGCTCATTGTAATGTTTTCTAGAAATAATTAGCTTTAAGGAATTAATGATAACTAATTTTAAGTTATGAATTATGAAATGGAAATGTTAAAAATATCACGTTCATTTTTTATGAAATAATTCATTGGTGAATAAAACAGGTATATACTTTATGCTATCTCACTTAATACCTTGTTGCCAATATACTCCACTTTTAGTACTGACATAAAAGGGACTTTCTGCTAACTTTATGATCTCAAAAATTTCTCCAATAATCGCTTATTTAAACATGAATATATTTTTTAACACAAAAAAAACTGTTTATTTATTCACTATAATACCTACATATATTTTTCTAAAAACGTATAACTTTTAACCGTGATTGTATGCTAACAATGGGATAAATAACAATAATTATTTATATTGTAGTAAATAGAAACTATGCATGTGCATAATGTGCAACCTGTGAATCACACTTATTTCTGCGGCCCAAGTGCATTTGGAAAGTAAAAAATCAATGTGTATACAACATATAAAAATAAAGAAATTAAAATCATTCTAACAATTTTTGTATTTTTCAAAACATGGAAATATGCATTGTATTAGTAGTTAAAATTAGTTAATAAAACAATTCACGGGCCTGTATAAAAGATAATTTTTAGAGATCTTTGATAACAGAATGCCCCCCATCAGGATTACTTTTATTATAACATAATTATTGACTGTTGCTCTATAAAATCTCGTTTGAAATATTTTAAATAAAATCTATTTGTATTAAATTGTTCTTAGATTTTTTAAAACGAAAATATTTTATTAATTTCAAATTTTTGAACGATGTAAATTTTTGCTATACGTAGTGTGAAATTTGTTAAAAGATTTAATGATGAATATGAGGGAAAAAGTTAATTAAAATAATTTTTTGTATAAATGAAATAAAAACTAAGATTGTTAATTAAACAAGTAATGTTTAACAAAATTATTTATGGTGTATTTTATGCTTGTTATAAATGATTTGTAATTTCATGTTAGAATTTTTTTATCTATAAACGCACAACAGAATTGAATGTACAAAATCTAGAGATTGTACTTTTGTGAAATAATTTAACATAAGTTTTTTTTTGTAATATATATTTAAAACAAATATTTATTGATTTATTGTTTCATTGAATAGATGATATTTATTTATTTTTCAAAGTTTGATACAATTTTGTGAAATTGTTAAAATTTAAAAAATTCACTGCCCTATTTCATAAAGGAGTATAAATGTATATTTTTCATATTTTTACTTGAGCCTTTCGGTTTTTCTATTTCCATATATCATTAAATAATTTACTATTTCTATATTTCCAATGAAATTTCAGAATCCCCCATGATTACGCCTATAAAACATTTAATTGGTGCTAAAAAGTCAATTTTTCTATAATTCAGTAGTTATCTGAAGAAACTTAATCTCCAACCTTTGTAGATAATTACTACCTATATCTACTCAAACGTTAAACATAATTTCAAATATATATATATATATTATACATACTACATATATATGAAAATCTTTTAATGTTCAAAATATGACAATCTAACATAGTTTGTCTTCTCAATATAGTAAATTATTATTATTTATTTAAATTCTTTACACACAGTTTGTTCTCAATCTTTTAAACCTTAAGAGGAGGTTAATTTTTAAGTAGAATAAACTTCCCTTGAGCTGTGTCACGTAATCACTATGAGACTTAACACTCCCCTTATAGAAGTACATATATATATAGTTTAATCAATTTCAAATAAACTGTATTAAAAAGTTTACATTAATGATACGAAAAGTGTCAAGAAATACGTTTGGAATTCACAATCAGTACCTTCTCTATTTTTGCAACATTCTGTAACCAATCTTACGGGTAACCAAATATAAGTTGAATTTTATTTTAGTTTTCAACAAAAATAGAACATTATTTAAATTGTGTTAGTACTTATTTTAAAATAATTGGTAAATTGTTTATCGAACAAAAATAGTACTTATTAACTAGGTGTAATTAATGATATTTAAAAAATGGTGTCCTAAACATAACTTGCTAAATGATTTGTAATAATGAATGAATGATGAATGAATACGTCTTCACCGATTGAGTGAGATCATTTCAAACGCAATGTAAATCGAAGAATTGTTGACGTTCATTTTAGGAAACGTGTCGAATTATTCTGCAACATTTCAATATCATATAAAATCCTCATTATCGGAAGAGATTGTGGTGAACCTTGGCTGTTGTCTATCCATGTCATGTCTTCAAAGCTCTTCGAAAGTGAATTGTCAAAAACCAGTTTCAATTTGTTTTGATGATGTGTTTATATTGCAATATACAATAATGTTAATTACTATGAGACAGTACAGCAAAGAAACATACGAATCATTTATACAAATATTAATTGTTAGCTACAATTGAATAAAATAAAAATACAAAATTTTGGTGCTGAAAACATTAAATTTAACAAGATATTAAATATATTAGAATAATTGTATGAATAAAATCAATTTTATTTAGTTTTAATCTTGGTAAATGAAAATTGAAGTAAACAAATGAATTTTTAAATAAGTTCTTTTGAACCAAATGTTCGATCATTTTTGATTCAATAGTTCTTAATAGCAAAATTTATCGAAGATACATATGATATCCAATATCGGTTGTCAACAATTCGTCGGTACATTGTCAATAATTGAATATTAATGGTGCACACAAGTAATGAATGCACAGTACGATCACATTCTAGCTACTAAGTAAGAAATAATGTATCTTAGCTATGTAACTGTACTTGTTATCACTTACCTTGTTGAATAGTATGCTCTTTTTTGTCATTTTTGGTACCTGCCTGAAGAAATGTATCTATACCAGAGCTATGTACATAATATGTATTTAAATATAAACATGTCTTAAATGTATGTACTCAATTCAGGTATTTAAGTACATTTTAGTACATTATGTATTTATTTCCAATACGTACATACATAAGAATACTTATGTTTTTTCTATAAAGAAAAAATTGTTTTTAGTATGGTAGAATTCAGTGAATGTGTTTTTTTATAGTAGGTATATAAATGTACTTAAATAATTGTATTCGTATTTAAATACATTTAGTCATAGCTCTGATCTATATACACATATATTGTGGTCGTAACCAAGAGAAATGTTAGGGTTTCAAACTGTTTCATGAAAGAATGACAAATAATAATAAATATTTATCCCTGCAAAGTAAATCTTGGCTACGTACTAATACACAGGTTCAGTTTTAACAGCTACTGACAAAGTAGATCGTGTACAGATTGATAATAAATTAGAATTAATACATTTTTCAAACTCCATGTCGACATTTTCTGAATATATATCAAAATCAAAATGGTTTTGATATTCTCGGTGCTATAATATTATATTTTTTATTTTAAATTTTAAAATGTCAAATTATTCTCTGAACTTTTCCCATAAAATGTGTTCATAAAAACTAAAATTATATGTTTAATAGATATTGTTATTATATATAACAATTTATTTCAATCTCTATTATGTCGACATCGATAACCAAATAAGAACGAATACAATAATTCTGTACCGATCTTTTAATATTAACCAAGGTTACTAGTAAAAATAAGGTTAGTGTCGTTACGTTATATTTTAATGTCTTTGTATTTTCATTGTTGATTTTCCCTCCTAACAATATAATACAGGCATGGTAAAATCCTTTTTAATCCTACCCCATAGATAAACGAATAAATAACATAAATAACCGATCTAACTCAAATGCACATGCAATTCGTAAGACTTGAAAAAGCAACAGATGCTGTATTAGTTGCGGGTGAAATTTTGAAATACGAAATTAAATTAAACTTTAAAAATTTTGTAAAACTAGTTAAACCAAAATGTTTTATCAATGATTTACCCAAAACTAACATGGCTGTTTGCTTTAATTTCCTACATCTAATTATAAATATACATCCGTGACGTAATCTAACCTAACCTTACTTTTAATATCTTGGTACTAGCGACCGAACCGTTCTTCCGTTCTTTAGGTATAGTCGTTCCTCACCGGCACCGCAAAACGCTTCCGCGGCTCGCAAAACACGATGCGTTTGCCGCGGTTAACACCACACGACACTTGTAAAAAATAAAAACGCTCGGCGCGTCTCTACACTTTGTTACAAAAAATGAGATTTTATGTAGAGTGTATATATAAATATATAATTATGTATCACTGCTGTATGGCTGCCGTGATCGTCAGTGCTGAGATGTCCGTTTTTAAATCAGACCGTGTATTAAATAATTAATTAACATATACTTCACGATGTATTACATTATAAAATCTAGATATGGCGCCCACGTACACTAATGTTGAATTATTTATGAATGTAAGTATGTGTTAGTAGTGAGCAAATAATATATGTATAAATATATTGATAACTTAAGTTTTATACTTGTTTCGTCGTTGATTATTTTCTGTGACAGGTGCTGCCATCTTTCATTTAAATTAGTTAAGCAAAGTGATGTATATGTTTCATGTTAATTAAAATTATTGTTAAATCAGAGTTATTAATATTAATTTGTTATTTAACAATTTAAAACTAACAATTTCTTAATTAATTACAGTCATAATATGTAGATAAAAAATTATTACAACGAATATATTTAACATGAGACAATTTGGATCAGACATGAAATGAAATCAAAATTTTTGGATTAGCACTTTGGTACATTATTCGAATTATTGGTATCAAAGTGTTCATTCAAACAAACAATTCATTGTAATTGCGTCTGTCAAACTGACATCGCTGCACAATTGCATCGGTTGTGCCAAAATGTTCGTCTAACTACGAGCACACAAGCGAATTAATAACGTTCTGTCCACTAAACGAACATGTCGGCACAACTGCATGCCGAAATGTTCATTCGTTTATAAGCGAACATACGCTTCATTAACACAACATTTCGGTATAATTGTAACGTTTGTGCCGAGGTGTTCGTCTGTTCACAAGTGAACGGACACTTTATTAACGTTCTGCTCGACCAGTCGAACATTTCTACACAACTATCGAGTATCGATAAGAATAAACGGAAAACATGCATGTATATCGATTATCATTTGCATCATAATATGTTGTTTGTTAACCTAAAAGCTGTTAAGTACTGTTAAGATGGAGTCGCAAACTGTAATATAATATATCAATGCTCACAGCGACTAGATTCGACTAAAATAAAGTGTAATCCACTGTAATGTGTGTTTCATTTACTTCTTTTTGTAGTATTCATTATATAAATGATTTTACATACATCTAAAAAGTAGTGCACTTTTATTAATGGGCCATATAAGAATTTTTTTCTATTAAAAATGCATTTATTTTATCTTGTGTTTATTACTATTTTTTTGTAACAATCTTTCAACAGTTGTGTTTATCTCAAAGTGTTTATCTTGAGAACTGTCGTTTATCTGGACCATGTTGTTTTGGTTGACGGAAAATTTTTGCTCTATCTACTTCTTTCTTGTTACCCATAGAAGCATTTAAATTTTTGTAAAATCCATATCCTCCACCACCTGTTCTTTTACGTGGACGATCACCTTTCCTAACTCCAACTTCTGAAAATCTCATTAAGGAATAATATCACAAGTCATTGTGATGGAAAAAAAATATATCTGTGACTTGATTGTATATACCAATGCACTAATTAAAATACTGTACTAATCCCAATACTGTAATTTTGTCCTATTCTTGATGTTTTTTATTTCACCATTTCTACTTCACATATTCAGCAATAAAACATTTATCGTTAATATCCTCATTCAAATCATCACTATAAAAAAATAATTTAGTATCCATGATACAATAAAACCGGTATAAAAAAAAACAGTGGACAGATATAAAACAAACTCTTACGTTTACACAAATTCTGTACAAACTGTGTATATTATGCATATTTAAAGGATACTTAAATCAACAGCAGGTGGTACAGTGAATCCAAATGACACAGCAACTTTAGCAAGATCAAGAGTTTCTATATCGAAAATAGTTTTTAAGTGATGAGAATCATATGCTCTAACATACGCTTTAAAAGCTTCTTTTGCTGACATATTCAAAAAGTAATTTTTCGATATAAGTTTTTCCAACTGTAAATAAAATTTCACGTTAGTAGAATTTTATAAAAATATTTCAATAATAAAATACCTGTAATTGAATATCTGCAATTTTATTCCAAGAAAATTCAAATTCATTTAAAGGAACGCGTGCCTGCTTCAAGTATCGTAGAAATCCTAATTCTTCAGGACGTAGAATCAATAAAGCATGTCCACGACCCCCTTCACCACGAGCAGTTCTACCAACTCGATGAATATATTCCTTAAAAAATTCAACAATCAAAATACTTTATACATTTCTAATTTTATAAATCTATACTAATATATTATAAAGTAAGTTTGTATGTGAATTTGTTAGAAGTAAACCTGAACCAACATGTTCTTTGAAATCTCAGAAATGCTATAATTGAGTACATATCACACTATTGCTCAAAAGAGCTGAGCAGTGAATAAATTAGCTGCGCAACAAAAAAAAAGTTTGCGTGCAAACTTAATAAATAAAATATAAGCAAGCCACGTTATGTATATAATTTTTTGGCTTCATTGGCAAGAAATGGAGCAGCGAACTGTAGCCACAAGGAACTGTTACTATAGTAAAATTACCTTTGGATCATCTGGTGGATCAAACTGGACAATCCAATCAACTGCAGGTATATCAAGACCTCTGGCTGCAACATCTGTACACAACAATATTCCTGTTTCAGCATTACAAAACTGGAAAAATGTTGTTGTTCGTTTTGTTTGTTTTTGTTTACCCTAGAACATAATTTTCATAAATAATTATTTAGTAGGGTCTTAACTAGCAACAATAAAACAACTTAAATATACTTACGTGAATACACATAACAGGTAGATCAATATAATTAAACAATTCGTGGTGATATTTAACGCTCATACAAGAACTAAAAAATACCATGAGTTTCTTGTTTCTGTTACGTTTCAGGAATGTGAAGAGAACCAAAAGACGTTTGTCACTTGGAACGACAACATATCCTTGTTCTAACCCAGACACAGTTGCAGAGGGCTTGTCATCATGCACACCAACGTATACAGGTTCTTTCTTCAAAGCTAACGCTTTTAATGTTTCTGTTTTACGAGACGTCGTTGCAGAAAACATCATCGTTTGACGTCTTTCTAAAAAAAATTATATTTACTTAAAAGTAGATATCGATAGTTACATTTTCAATAGTAATAAAATAATATTTCAGAATTAAATATAAACATTTCAATTCAAAAGCTCAACTTTTCAAGGAGCACTAAGATCAAATTCGCCTTATATTCATCATGAGTATCATTTTTTAATTTTAATTGTTCATATTTCAAAACAAGATGAAAACATTACAATAAATCTTGCATTTTCCAACTTGTATAAAAAATACACAAAAACTTACTGGGTAAAATATTGATTAGTTGTTTTAATTCATCTTCAAATCCAATATCGAGTATTCTGTCTGCCTCATCTATTACTAAACACTGTAAATTTTTATACAGAAAATCGGGTGTGTGTTGTAAATGATCTAATAGTCGACCAGGCGTCGCAACAAGAATATTTATACCTAAAAAAAAAAAATTATTTTAAATAAAAAAAACTATTTTTAATAAAAATAATCTCTAGGATGGGGGAATATATTATCATATATTAAGCATTGTTTAATATATGATATTATAAAGTAACTCAAACTTTTTTACAGGTATCTAAAATAATACAATTACGTTACATACCACTGTAACCTTTTATTTATATAAATATTTTTACCTTTAGATAATTTCTGTGCTTCTGTTTGGCGATTAGCCCCTCCCATAACAAGCCCGTATGTATGATTATGATACTTCATAAGTTCTTTAAGAACACCAAAAGTCTGCATTGACAGTTCACGAGTTGGTGAAATAATAATTATTCCAGTACCTTAAAATTAAGGAAATATTCAAATTAATTATAAACAATTTATTTTGTAATTATAATCAATTCTTACCATTTCTTGGCATAAATTTCAATTTATAAAGTAATTCAACTGCAGGAATTAGAAATGCTAACGTTTTCCCTGATCCAGTTTTAGCAGCAGCTACTAAATCTCGCCCTTCTAATAAAGGAGGTATAGCTCTTGCCTGTATTTCTGTCATCGTATCAAAGCCCATATCGGCTACGCCATGAAGTGTAGCGTCACATACGAGTCCAGATAATGAACTGAATTTTCTGTCACTTAATATCTCTAACGCTACTTGTGAGCCAGGTACTATAACAAAGTTAATTAATTGATAAATTAAATAAAAATACAATTAATTACATTAGTACTCACATTTCTTTCCTAAATCATTGTCTTCTTGATCTACAGAATCATCAGTATTTTCTTCTATATCCAAACTCTTCTTACGTTTTTTCTTTTCTAAATTACATAAAACAAAATTTATTATTATTATATAATAAGTATAGGTATATTATAATATATTTTATGTGCTTACTTTTTTTATCAATATGCTCTGTAGAACTTGAATCTTCATTTTCATCAGCCTGATCATTTAAAAACTGTTCTTCAGTTTCTTCATCTGATTCATCCTTCATATCAATATTTTTTTGTTTCTTTTTGCGTTTTTCTAAAAAAATGTAGAATAGAATGTTTTAGTAATAAAATCTAATAATTCAACGAGAGATTTATGTATGTTACTTTTTTTCGTTGGTTCATCTTGTTCTTCATTCTGTCTTTTTTGACCTAACTTTAAAGTTGTTACTGTTTCAGATTCTTCTGTATCAACATCAGCATTGTCTGCAACTACAGAAAGATATTACGATATTTATTATTTACATATTCGAAAAGAACATAAAGATTTTACTAGAATCTAACTCTAACCTTAAATTATAAACTTACCTTCATTTTTCTTTTCAGCCTCTTTTTTCTGTAAAATCTTCAATTTTTTCTTCTCACGATTCTTTATTTTCCTTAATAAGATTTTTTCTTGGATGGACATTGTAAATTGCAAGATTTAAATAAATATACAACTATATATCTCACCACGTGTTTTTTAGTTTACTTGTCAATTGAACTAAATTACAGTACAGCTAATTGTTAATGGCGTCGTATTGAAGTTATGTTCAATCATTGACACTGTAATATTGGGTTACACTCACCGCTTGATAAACCGACGAAGTTGGTAATTGAACCGCTTGATAAACCGACGTCGAGAGGGGCTCCCACCACCGTGCCAACCTCAACGTTGATTGGCGAATTTAAATTACGCGCGGAGATAGCAATCACTGTAGTATTATGGAGGGGATTGGAGAAAGTCGGCATATCGCGCGTTTGGTCCGTCGGTCATCCAAGCTGCCGGTTAATCAAAGGTCGGTTTATCAAGCGATGAGTGTATTTTGTTCAGTGAATTACAATTCTACAATTCTCGCATGACGGACATCATTTTAAATTTCTGTTGGCGAATCGAGGAAGTTTTCTGGAGTTGTGTAGTTTTAAAATTAATGTGGATCTTGTGAATATTAATATTTTTGTTGTAAATTGTATATCTGGAACGTATATAATATTATTTTTATAATATAAAAATATATTTTTTAAATGTTATGACTTTTATAAGCAATCTACACATAACTTTAAGGAAATAAAATAATAAATTTAGGTTAAAACACTTTGAATATGAGTTCTAAAGGAAGTAAAATATTTTTACCTAATCGTGCTCTGGGTAACGTTAGTAATCACGTTCCTCTACAAGTAAGATATATAAAAAGTCGTAAAGAGAACTTAATTGTAACATGCGTTGGAAAATCTTTTCACACTTACGGAATTTCACACTTTACGCTTCTAAGCGTAAGTGGATTACATCCAGATGACATAAACTGCATAGCGTCAGATACTTTTCACATATACACAGCATGTAAGACAGAAATTTATGCATGGCGTCGAGGTACGGAACTGAAACATGTTTATCGAGGCCATGACCGAAATGTACATATTTTAATGCCGTTTGGACCACATTTACTATCAATAGATGAATGCAGTTTACTAAAAATATGGGACATTAAGAGCGAAGAATTATATCTTGAATTACCATTTAAAAATGAAAATTTTAAAATAAGTTCTATAGTACATCCTTTAACTTATATAAACAAAATTGTACTTGGAAGTGAACAAGGACACTTACAATTATGGAATATTAACAAAGGCAAACTGGTTTATACATTTAAAGGTTGGAATTCTGGAGTAAGTTGTTTAGAGCAAGCTCCTGCAATTGATGTTATTGGTATAGGGCTTATGAATGGAAATATTATTCTTCACAATTTGAAATACGATGAAACGATTGTTCAGTTTACGCAGGATTGGGGTATCGTCAGTACTATCTCATTTAGGACAGATGGACATCCAATTATGGCAACAGGAAGCCTAAACGGAAACATTGTCTTTTGGAATCTAGAAGAAAGGCGTGTTTTAAGCCAGTTAACTTCAGCACACGATAGCGGAGTTACAGGAATGCAATGTATACATGGAGAACCTTTAATTGTTACATCGTCGCCTGACAATACACTAAAACTATGGATTTTTGACATGCCAGATGGTGGGGCAAGACTTCTACGTATCCGTGAAGGTCACAGCGCACCTCCGACATCAATAAAATTTCATGGAATGGATGGTCATAATATTTTAAGTGCCGCAGCTGATTCTTCTCTCCGCATATTCAGTACGTTAACTGAAACTTTTAATAAAAGTCTTGGAAAAGCTTCCTATAACCGAAAAATAAGTAAGAAAAAAGGTAAAGCTATAGCTGAGAAATTAAAAATGCCGCCTATTACAAATTTTGCCACATCGACAACAAGAGAAAAGGAATGGGACAATATTGCTGCAACTCATTTGGGTAACTTATTTTATCAAATAATAATACATATTAATGTTATTTTCCTTAAATCTGATTTATTAATTTAATACTTTTTGTTTAGGTTTGACGACAGTCACACTGTGGTCTTATGACAAATTGAAAATGGGTGAACACAGATTGATCTCCGAAAGGTTTAAAAAAAATTATAGCGAGAATCAAACCGCAACCTGTATTTGTTTAACTCATTGTGGAAATTTCGCAATCATTGGTTATAGTTCGGGTCATGTTGACAGATTCAATATGCAAAGTGGAATACTAAGATGTACATATGGAGATAACTTGATACATTTGGGACCTGTAAGAGGCGTAGCCGTAGACATATTAAATAAAGTTGTTGTGGTTGGCGCAAAAAATAAATTGTGGTTTTGGAGATTTAAAGACCCAGGTAAATTAAAATTTATAAAATTATAGCTGACTACATCATGTTTTTCAGTTTGATCTAATTTTTTATATTTTGCAGGGACCAAACCGATTATAAATTTAACATTAGATGCATCTATATCTTTTATCCGAGAAGGCCCTGCTGACAGTTCGCTATTGTGTGTAGCTCTGGAAGATTGTAGCTGTGTTCTTGTAGATATTGAATTTAGAAATATTATTCGTGCAGGTGTTTTGGGTCAACATTCAGCACCACTTACTGATGCTGCTTTCAGTCCAGATGCTCGTTGGCTTGTGACAACAGGCACGGACTGTATTATTAAAACATGGGATGTAGCTTGTACTACTTTAGTTGATCAATTTCAGGTTTGTTATTAAAACTTCTAATTTTGTTTAACAAATAACGGAGAGTTATTTTTTAGGTTGACGCGGCTTGTACATCATTATCATTTTCTCAAACTGGAGAATATCTTGCAACATCTCATGTTGATTATCTTGGTATATTTTTATGGTCAAATAGAACATTATATTCTCATGTATCTCTGTGCCCAATTGATATTGACACAGAAGCACCTACTGTTGTTTTACCTGGTACAATGCGCGATGATTCGCAAGACTCCTTAGAAAATCTTGATGGAGATGTTAAAACAGATGAATTTATTTCTTCAGAACAAATCGATAAGGAATTGTTAACCCTATCAGGACTAGCTACTTCTCGTTGGCAAAATTTATTAAACATAGATGTTATAAAACAGAGAAACAAACCAAAAGCTCCACTGAAAAAACCAAAGGCTGCACCTTTTTTCTTACCCACAGTACCATCTTTAAATTTCCAATTTGATTTAAATCAAATTGATAAAGATACTGATTCTCATTTATTAGTTCCAAATAATTTTGAAAACTTGTCTGTATTTGGTAGCCTTCTAAATGAATCTGCTGAAAATAATAACTTTGATGAAATTGTAGAAAAACTGAAAACATTTAGTCCATCTATGATCGATTTTGAAATTAGTAACTTGGCACCAGATTTAGGAGGTTCAGATAAAGTTATGCTACAAATGTTAAAATTGATTGAATTTATGTTACAATCAAATAAGGATTTTGAATTAGCCCAAGCATATTTGGGTGTGTTTTTAAAGAAACATGGTGCTTATATTACACAAAATGAAAGCCTAGCTTGGAGTTTAATTGGCATTAAAAGTATTCAAGCTGCAAGTTGGAAAAGACTTGAAGATAAACTTATGTTTAATTTGTGTGTTATTGAATCATTAAAAAATGCATATTAATAAAATAAATTTTATTTTCTTTAATGAGTTTTTTTTTAAATATCCGCTTTGTGTCCCTGAATCAATTTTATGGATATAAAGTACACATATTTTAGGGAATCTAACTGGTTTCTGATAATTGTTTTATCTTTAACTTTAAATCAAAGAATTAATAAATATTAGTAATAAAAAAAAGCAATAAAATCATTGCATTTTATGACAACAGATTTTCCACTGGCCTATAATAAAATATGTATGATAAAAAATCAATAATATTGTAAACTTATGTTGTATTTATTTGAAATTTTTATAAAATACAAAAAAGTACAGAAAAATAAATAAATAAAATAAACAAAAAAATCCTTCAAACAAAACTTCATATACAATGAAAATGACAAATCTTACTAATTATTTACTTTAATATTTATGGTTCTTTGTACAAAAGAAATGTACGTATTTGTATTTTTGTTTCAGGTTTTAATGGAAGATCATTCATATAAGGTCCAAAAACATTACAAATATTATAGAGACTTCTTTTAACAGCGGATTTCAATGCTGTTTGCATTTGTATATAAAATATGTCTTTTTTATTTTGCGTTACTTTACGACCAATACCTAATCCACCAGTTTTTGAAATTTTATCCAAAATTTGTTTTAATCTTAACAATGAATTGATAATTGTTGGTAAATCACTTTGCACTACACCATAACTATCCTCATTTAATGAAACAGTTGTTAAAAGTGAAATACCCTGAACAGTCCATATAATCGGCTGACCTTTAGATAATATAAATTTAATTTTAACATCTGGATGTTCACCAAAAAGATAATTTATTCCTGGTTTTTTACACAAAAATGCTACAAAATTATTTATAGGCTTTATCATCAAATCACTCAATGTTTCTCTTGGCACTAAATTTTTTTCATTATCTCCTGCAGCCACTGCAAGATCAGTTTCCATTATTGTCATATTCCGAAGTCGACAAGATGAAGAAACATTATAAAAGTAAGGGTCAGGAGAATTGATCGAATCAGTATACAGTGACTTGACGTATTTTGTAGGTGTTTTAACATTATTAACTGCTATGGTCTTCTTGTTTTGTTCTAAATTGACATTTATCAACTCTGAAGTGAAGTCATCTATTATTTTCAAACTTGCCATACATACAGCATTCCAATTATAAGGATGTCCACCAGGTTGGGAGAGTGTGAATAAAACAGATCTTCTTGCTTTATCTGAAGTAGCTAATTTAAATAAATCCATACACGCTAGATGTTGTATTATTGGTAACGTATCAATTGTCATTGCATCTGCTAAAGTAAATGCGTTGGTTCGGTTTGATGTTATTGGGAATACATGATGTGCAGTCAGATGTACGTCAAACATAAATTCTATTATGTACATGTTTTCTAGAAACAATGTAGAAAACAGCCAAGTATAAAATATTAAATTTACATTTAATAATCCTCTCAATGTGTTTAAAGGACTTTCTTCAAAATCTAAATTCAATATGTATAAAAGATAATTTCTTACTGTGCCTCCATAAATGTAATATAATATCAAATAGTAAAATGTTGGCAATATTGCGTCTGTTGCAGCTGCGACTGTTAGAGAATACAAAGATGATTTCACTCTTAAAAATTTCTTTTGTTGTATAACTGGAAATATGATGTTCTTTACACCAAATAGATACTCTTTCATGAAGTAATAAAATCCAATCCAAAAACCACTAAATATTAAAAATATGTATCCTTCTGTAAAACACATCGAATCTGACACTTCACATTTTGTATAGTATTCACTAAAATTATTTTTAAGCAGAGTCATATATAGCCATGATGTTATTCCTCCAACTATCACATGGAGAGTACTCAAAAATAAATTTCTTAACGACAGAACATGTATGAATGCAGAAAATCTCGTTGTTGCATAAACGGGTTTTGTAACATAGTCTTTGCTGCATATTACACCTTGAGCAAAAGTAATACTTCCTAGTAGAAACAAATAAACCCATGTCCGTGCCACAGTTAACATTGACAAAGAATAACGAAGCCATTCGACTGGATGTGAAATATTGAAATTTATAATTAATAAATATGCAATAAATATAAAGATCTGGCATATAACACTCCATAAAACCGAACCACTAAGACGCCAAAGCAATATTTCTTTAACTCCTATACTGTGTTTCATATCCATTTTAGTATTTTCTTTTGAAGATTTTTTCAATATAACCTTAAACTTTTTTAAAAATGATTTTCACCATTTAAAATGTCTTCTCTCTTACATTTGTTTGTCTAAAATAACCTTGAATACTTCATTCAACAATTTAAAAAAATACCGATGGACAAAAATTTCTTTTAAAACGATTAAATTACAAAAAAAAAACAAAATACTCGATTTCAAAAAACGTTTTTAATTTTTAAATGTGACTTATTTGAAGTTTAGCGCGGAACTATATACATTTTGGTTATTTTGTTTACTTTTAGTTAAGCTTACTGGAAGCGAAATTTAAGTATATTGCTGATTTCAGCAAAGTTTGTCTCATCCCCCCTTGTTATCATTTTTTTATCAGTTATCATTTGGTATACTTTAGTAACCTCGAAATTTGCATAATAAGTTTTATTTTAAGTTCATTTATAAGTTACTTATTTGAAAATGGCTGCGTACGGAAAAAGACTACTAGGACATCTTAAAAGTCCTGAATTTAGGAGTTACTTAATGAGGTAAATTCGATTTTGTAATCAACAATTGACACAATAATATTAACATTGTTTTTATGTAACAGTACTCATTTTTGGGGTCCCATAGCGAATTGGGGTATACCACTCGCAGCAATTGCTGATATCAGTAAAGATCCAAAAATCATCAGTGGGAAAATGACTTTTGGTAGGTGTATTATATATCTATTAATACTTAAAGTTATTAAATATAACAAAACATTTTTTATAGCCTTGTGCCTTTACTCTGCTTGCTTTATGAGATTCGCATGGAAAGTTCAACCACAGAATTTACTGTTATTCGCATGCCATTTTACAAATGAAGGTGCTCAACTTATTCAAATGGGGCGTTTCATAAATTATCATTACTTGACAGATGCTCCTGTTGAAAATGAACAACAAAGTGCAAAAAAATAGTAGATAATTCCATTATAGGAATTATCAAATCAAAGATTAAAAATAACACACTGTATTAATTTTATAATTGAAATTTTTTTCTCTTTGAATTATTGGCTATTTATAATTTTACCGTTCAAACGCATATTAGATTTTTTTAATTCTACTAATCCATGACTAAATAATAAAATACTTTTGTAGAATAGAAACATGAAGTGTGTTACTTTTATTTCTTTTACTATGAAAAGTAGAACTGCTTAGCAATATATTTTTACTACAAATTCTAAGCAATCAGAAAAAATGTAAGATTTGTTATAACTCTTTATGGTATTTAGTTAACGCACAAATTATTTAATATTAGGCTTGATGTATCGAAAACACGTACTTATTCTTTAAACGCACAATTTTTTTTAGTAATATAATCATTATAAAACTACAATAATTATGTAATAAAAATTTTGCCAAAACATTCTTATGATAGGATATTGTATTCAAATAGAACATATTAATAAAATTATGTAAATATACACGCGCAATAAATCATACTAATTCTATACGTACATATTTCATAAAACAGTATTTATATAATTGGTGCTATCTAGTAATTATTATCGCTTGTCTTTTAGTAAATTAACATGAATTAACGCATTTTAAAATGTATATGGTTTATTTTATAAAAAATGTTTGAATAATTATCAAATAATTTTTTATTACGAGGTACTCTCAAACCGTTATCTTTCATTTGTTGCTGAATAATTAATCTAATCATCATAAATTTTTATTCCTTAACTTCTTGTACAATGAACAATACTAGGAAATGTAAAATAATAATGTTTTTATAATGCAATTTAGGTATTTATTTATTATGTTTTTTAGAATTACAAAACTTCAGATTTTATTTATAAATATATTGTTTTAATTGAAGTCTGTTGCTTATTATAGCTTATAAATGGTTTATTTTATTATTATTATGTTTCAAAAACAGTAAGTTACACTTTAATAATATGATTAGATTATAAATTTTCATTAAACAATTATTAAACTACAGTAAAACTGGATCTGAATTATAAAAAAAAATTAATAAATCATGACATAATGATCTGAATGAGAAGTTTTATTGTATTTATTATATTGTGTTCATCTTCAAACATGAAGTAAAAATGTAACTTGAAATATGGCTAGCTATTAATAATATTAATTTTATTGTTTAAGTGGTAATTATAATTCTGTATTTGAAATTGTGTTAGGTTTCAATACAGCCCTTTTATCATTTCATTGTATACAATTTAAGTAAATATTTATGTGTAGATAAACTTTTACATATTATATAAAAACTCATACATGAGTACTATAATTTGCAGATTAAATATTATTTTATTGATTACCACTTCAACAGTACTACACCAAGAGAATTTACAGTAAAGCTATTTTATCTATTCATATAAGTGCAAAGATGAATTTTTTTGACACTTTTTTAAAAGGAGCAATAAATAAGTCGATTTTACAACAATATAATTGCTCTTATCCTGAGACTGATTTTCTACAAGGCTGTAAGATTATTAATGACCATATTTATAGACGATTTAAAACATAAGACTGTAAGCAGAATATTTTTAAGCTTTACTGTAATTTCATTTTGAATATTTTAAAAGTACTCTTGTAGCAAAATTGTGTTTTTTAATTATGTCAAGCGTGACAGTCATTTCATTATCATTTTACATTGCTGCAAGAAGTTGTTATGTATTCAGTTTCGTTTGGTGCTAAATTTTTACATATCGATGGTCTTAAGTCATAACATGATAATTATAATAATAATAAAAAATTAAATTGTGTCAAAACAGTGAAATAGAACATATTATAATGAAAGCGTAAAATTAAAAATAATATTAATTGCTACAGAATTACGATTTCTCAGGAAAATGATTTAAATGTTTTAAGTAAACCTGTTTTGTTCAGATATAATTGGAAAATCAAAAGAACACAAAACTAAATCAGAGTGAGTGTTTAAGAGATAATTGCCAAAATGTCAGTTATCATGTTATGATAGACCTAAGACCATTGATATATTCTAATGCTCAACTAATTACTTGTGATTCTCAAAATTAATGTATTTTACTATTAGATAAACCATAATATGTTCATATTATATAAATGTGTTCACAACGTTTTAGGAATTTTATCATACTCGTAATGTTTATAATTCATTCATCACATTCAATTTTTTAACTCTTCTTTTAAAAACAATATTATAGCAACTTGAACTGATGTGTAACAGAGATGTACTCTGGGTTAAAATTATTACCATGTCCTTATTGCCCTTATTGTCTCAAATATCTTGTGTTATGACTAAAGCGAATAGGTCCATTTTCAGTATAAATACTAATATTAAAACAACTGACATATGAATCTCATAACATTATTTTTTGAACATGATTAAAGTAATTATATGCATGTATATTTTTGGCAAGAAATATATGGATATATTTACCACAAAAATAAATTGGCAATTATCAAGTGAAACAAAATTCCTAAAATATTGTGAGCACTCATCATTTATATTAATAATTGAAAATATAATGTATATAGGCTATTTCAAAATTGCATATTATTCTAGGGATGTGTTTTCTAGGTAAAATAAACAGAAAAATTCATATTAATATATATCTCAAACTGTCGTCCACTTGATTAACATCACGTTAAAAATGTATCCTTATTCTTAAATATTTCAATAATTAATCAGTTTGAGACATATGAGCTTTTATTTTATTTTACTTAAAATAATGCCATGCAATTTTATAACACCTGTATATTTGAGAATAGATAATAGATATTTAATACATAAATGAAAAAGTTTGAAAATAATTTGTCGATGCACGGCTGATATTACTAAATATTATTCTAATTTCATAATTGAACACTGTTATGCGCTAATGTATCAACCTATAAAATTATCATTTTTAAGTTATGATTACATACAAAACCACTGAACTTTTAGAAAAGAAATAATCCAGCCAATAAAAATTACATCATCATTACATCTTACAACATAGATAATATATCATTGATACCATTAGTGCATAACAGTATCCAATATTTATATATATAGATGTAGACAGTGGCAAACATTGAGGACAGTCAGGTGGATTGTTGCCACCCCTTAAAATGAATCAATTTGGCACCTTATTGACATAAGGAATATTATGAAACATATTGTTGCCTTTTTGATAAAAACCTTGCTGCTACAAAATCCTGGGTCTGCCACTGAATGTAGGGGTAGATAAAAATGTTATAAATATATTGTATATTATAGCTTGCACTGCTAAAAATAGTGAGCACAACTTTTATTGTGAATAATATTTGACAATCTTTATATTATAAATATCATATATTAATCAATTAATATTATATAATTTTAAAGGGATACATATACAGTTACATGAACAGGAAATACTGCGCTTCATTTATTATATACAGTGCCATATGAACAGTATTATTTTCTGGTGTTATGGCCAGCTAGATTTGAATATATTGAGTATATTCAATAAGCAATGTATACTACATTTGGCCACATCTATAAACTCGGTTCCCCTGTGGAAAAAACCTGGATATGAAACTCTTTCATAGTATTTTCTTTTTAATTCAAAATTTAATAATAAAAAACAAAATTAGGTAATATGTAAATAGTAGTAATTATGCACTTTAAAATTTTAATAAATTATAATAAGTTCCTAAAAATAAAATGATACATGTATATACAGGGTGTCTAAATACCAGGGGACACCATGGGGATCTCGGAAACTATAAGAGATAGAGATACGGTTAAATGAGAGAAAAGTTACCTTTAAGAGGGGATAGTTCAATGGTGCATTTACATTTTACAAAAATTTCATGGCTTACTAGATATTAACCAAAAATCATTTTACTCCGAAATCTTTCATCGTGAATATTTCTTAAGCGACTTGAAATTTAAAAAAATGTTTCAAATAAATGTTTTAGGGTTTAGTATTTTCTAATAGTATTGTATTTTTTAATTTCCAGAAATGTCACGATTTTTGAGATATGACACTAACTTATGTTTTCTTAAATGGAAGCAATATGAAATTTTGTAATTTTTGAACAGAAGATTTTATTACCTTTTCAATGATATGCAACTTGATATACTTATTTTTCAAAATATCTCAAAAATGATCAAAAAGTACTTTTTATTTATTTAATACACTATATCATCCTAAGATGGCTATGACAATTAACAATAAGATTGAAAAACAACTGGAAATTTATTTATAATCTTACATAACATAAATTAACTATTTTATTTATATAAATAAAACATATTTTTATTAATTTAACACAAAATACCAGCCAAAGATGGCTATGGTTATTAACAACAAAAAAACAATAAGCTATTTTATTTAAAAAAAATCTTTTTTTTATTTCCAGTCAAAAATGGCTATGGCTGTCAACTATGAGATTTTTAAATCAACTGAGAAATTGTTATTTTGCCTGTTTGTAACTTATAATTATTTGTGATACGTATTTGTTGATAATATTTTTTTACATTTTAAAAATGCAATATTATTCTGTTGTACCAAATAAATGGATGGGTGGAACTAACCAGCACCACGATCACCAGACATAACTTGGATTTTTTTTTCATATGGGGTACCTATTGTTAAAGATAAAGTTTTTTTTTATAATTTTCCACAAAGACTGGTAAACTGTATTAAATAAAATAGCTTATTGATTTTTTGTTGTTAATAACCATAGCCATCTTTGGGTGGTATTTTGTGTTAAATTAATAAAAATATGTTTTATTTATATAAATAAAATAGTTAATTTATGTTATGTAAGATTATAAATAAATTTTCAGTTGTTTTTCAATCTTATTGTTAATTGTCATAGCCATCTTAGGATGATATAGTGTATTAAATAAATAAAAAGTACTTTTTGATCATTTTTGAGATATTTTGAAAAATAAGTATATCAAGTTGCATATCATTGAAAAGGTAATAAAATCTTCTGTTCAAAAATTACAAAATTTCATATTGCTTCCATTTAAGAAAACATAAGTTAGTGTCATATCTCAAAAATCGTGACATTTCTGGAAATTAAAAAATACAATACTATTAGACAATACTAAACCCTAAAACATTTATTTGAAACATTTTTTTAAATTTCAAGTCGCTTAAGAAATATTCACGATGAAAGATTTCGGAGTAAAATGGTTTTTGGTTAATATCTAGTAAGCCATGAAATTTTTGTAAAATGTAAATGCACCATTGAACTGTCCCCTCTTAAAGGTAACTTTTCTCTCATTTAACCGAATCTCTATCTCTTATAGTTTCCGAGATCCCCATGGTGTCCCCTGGTATTTAGACACCCTGTATACAGACAGATATATGGAATATAAAAGAAAAACAGGATGCATTTTGAATACATGATATTTATTTTTTTATATATAGCATCTTTAGAATGACCTACACCTTTCCGCTGCCATTTTTAAATCGTATATTCACATTATGTCGCAGAACATCACACAATTGTGAGTTAAGAAGATAAACACATCCTAGGCAGCGAGAAGGTTTTGTGGAAGGTGTTATATACAAAAATTAATTGTAAATTTGATATTTAATTCATTTAATAAGAAAAAACAAGAGTTGATATGTATTATTTGTTTAATATGTGGTTATTTTTATTAAATTTGCCTTATATATTTATAAATTTATTTTAAAATGTTTATTTTTTGATATGTGTATGTATTTCTTAACCAATGGATAATGACCCGAAATTGGCCAAGCTATTAAGAGTTTGTTGCGTAACATTTTCAAAATTATTGTCATGAGACCAAGACGGATTTTCAATTTGGGCTGTGTCTTGAAAAAGTTAAGAAGCAATGATTGATATAAACAAACATACACAGTAATTTTATATGAATTTTTAGAATTTTATTCTAATTTAATAAAATACATAAACATAAATTTATCTAAAAATAACATTTTAATAATATTTTTTTAACAATTTATGACTTGATCAAAATAAAACTGCCAAGTGATATTGAAATTTTTTTAAACCAGAGATGGAAAAGCACAATGTAACAATTTTTGATAACATTTATAATAATGATTTAACCACAGAACATTAAAAATATATAATGTTTTGTAGATTTACCCAACAATTATACAATATTACTATGATGTTATATAATGTTATTCCATCCCTGTTTGCAGGACCGTACTTACATCTTACATAATGTAAGCCTGAGGCACAAAAAAAAACGAGGCCCCATTAAAAAAATTTGTAAAAAAAATTATTGATTTCTCTTTCCCTACTATATAATGTACCAATATGTCTTGCGAGGCCTCCAGTTAACGTCTCATGCACCTGTTCATAAGTACGGATCTGCCTGTTTGAATCTATACTTTTTAAACGTTGTGTACATGATATGTAGGTAGAATATTTTGTTGAATTTTTGAAAATATATTAACAATGTTGTTGACAATTTGTATTTAATCCAATTCCTTTGTATTTTTTTAACTTAGCTTTGATGATTTAACTGCTTTACCTACCTATATAGTTTGTTTCATGTTGTGTATTTTTATTTACATAGTCTATTTAACAGAGCTTGTTCAGGAAAACTTACGTTTGGAAAACGAAAATATTGAAATATTATGAACGAGCAAGTAGAAAGTATCATAGTCTACGACGCTTCATACAGAGATTCAATTACTGTCCTACCTTTGCTAGGTACTATATATTTAATGGTAAAATGGGAAGGGAAAATTTGGATCATAATTGGGAGAATGTGATATTTCTGATGAAGCCACATTTTTGGACCGTTAAACATTCAATAAAGGTGCATGTTATGTTTGGGGAAGCTTTTCAAGTTGATTTCAGTTGAAAATATGCCTTGAAGATTACTAACAACAGCAGCACGCTAGGTGAGTTATCATTATAAAAGCATCGTAGTACTCAAACTCATCAAGCAGTATATTTTTTATATGTAATTTTTTTTCATTTTTATGGTACTTTGCTTATTTGTCATTAAAAATATAAGTAAAAGGAAAAATTGATAATTAATTTTCTTTAAATTCATAAATCTATCCTTTTCAAACAATGTAGATGTTATTCAATGAAATATTTAAATTTTATAGTACTTTTAAAAATTTAATGATAAGGTTATTGTATATTTTTCATTTGTTTAAATAATTATTTTCAAAAAACATCTGTCAAAAATGTAAAACTATTTAATTTTTGGTATGAATCCATATTTAAGACAATTTATATATGTGTATACAATTATATTTATTCTTGTATGGGCTGTTTTAGTTATAATTTTAAAGTATATTCACGACCTGGTTGAGGAAAATCATCGCGTAACATAGTTATAAAATTTCAGTGCTGTAATGTCAAACACAAACTAATTATTTTCTAGTTGGCTCAGATAAATGCTATGAAAATGAAACAAAAACTATGTTTGGCAAAATCAACAATATTGTGTACATTAGTTGTTTCATGTTTGTGTATCGTGAAAATTGAAAATTTCATCTAAATATTCAGGAATTCTATTCGTTACGGAAGAGAAAATTGCATTATGGTCTTCATAGGTAAGTCAGAAAATTTTATTTTGATGTAATTCATTTTTAAATGTACTTAACTTTGAACTTTACATATTACATGACCAAAATATATTATAGAATATGAACTAATTATTAGTATACTAGTTTATGTGCAAATTGTGCAAAAAATTAATGGAGTTGTAGTAAAATGTATACTTTTAAGTATGTAACTACGTTAATTGCTGATAAAAAACATGTATGTAAACCACCAAAAATGACTAATTAAATTAAAAAAGAAACTCATTATTATAAACAGTTTTATTACGAACTATAAAAATATTTTGTACATTATTAAAAATGTGATTTTCATTACAAAAATGATTTCAAAATCACTAATAATAAATACAAATGTATAAAAAATGTGTAGATCAAAGACACTTAATATATTTGATAAAAATGATAAAACACTATAAATTTGAGTAAAAATTTTGTAAATAAAATATATATATATGGTTTGTCAATGTAAATTTAAAAACAAAACAGTATAAAACTTAAATACGTTATTACAACTACATTAAACTTAATATACTCTTACCTAATTTTGATATATATTATAATTTTGATTACATATTACATATAAAAAAGATATTTAACTGCAAAACTAATTAAGTTGCATTTCCTTTCATTTGGCTATTGCATACGTCTTTGGACAGATGGTGGAAATTTTAGTATTGACCTTTTATTCTGCAATAAGTTTTTTTGTTAAACATTTAGAAATATAAAAAGATAGTTTTGCAAATAAATACCTTTGTACATTTGATATTTTGTGCATTAATGATATAAACATATATATGTACGTAAGTATAGATACATAATTGACCAAAATTATTATAATTTTAAGTTTTAACATCAAATAAAAATTAATGGACGGAAAAAAGATACTAAACAATTCAGATCTAAAGAATAATATGTAAACTAATGACAATAATAAGAAATAAATACAAATCTGATCATATTGCCATAATAGATATACAGTAAACCTTACTTTTATAAACTCCTGATCTAACAAATCAAAAATATTTTTGACAGGTACGATAAGTTTGAAGTTTGCGCCAATTTTATAAAATAATACATATTTTATATTTACTTCTAAAGTTGTTAATTAAAAAATTTAGCACATAAAATCAAAGAAATACTGTACATAAAAAAATTAATCTAGGAAAAAATAATACTTGTTCATTATAGATTCTTTAAACTAATTATCTAATTGCACAACTGAATACCGTCTCACAGAGAAAAATTCATTACTTAACAGATAAGGCATCTTCTCGTCTTAGTGCCTCAACATAATTTCTTTTGATTTGTTTTAAAATACAAAACGGACGGAACATTACGTTTTTTTATCATGATAATAGTCTTATTAATAACCAACTAATTTTTATACATATTTCTATTGCTCGAAATACAATTTTGATCAATAGACTGAATATTATATTTGAGTAGCTATAGTTGGCAACTATAAAATGATATGATTTTCAATTTATATCTTCACTAATGGCAGATGTTTGCCAAATTTATTTTTATTCTTGTAAAACTCGAATAAATATACCTCTTTCAGATCTCTTGATTATAATATCTATTAATATACAATTTTATACAATAACGATTTAAATATGAAACATATAACCGTGTGTTGTGTATATATTTATCTAAAAACCGCAGTAAAAAATGTCTACATCAAATGTTACTTACTTACTAGTGATAACGTTCTTAGTGCCTCTTGTAAGCGCATAATAATAATAATATAACTGCTGCAATTATGACCGTTATGCTTGCAGACAAACCGGAAACACCGGCTAATCTACATTTAAACATATCGTATCGAGTCTCGGTATTATTAACAATATTGGTGAATTCAGCTTCCACTAGTTGCCCATCGTAATATGTAATAAGATCTTCAAATGGATATTCGTAACCTTGAAGACATTCACATTTATAACCTCCAACTTCAAAGCCTCTACCCAAGATCGGGACGCACTAAAAATACAATTAATATAAATTACATAGTTTATTAAATAATTATTCAAAAACTTTTTCAGCCTATTTTGTCTTGGTGTATCAAAATTTTGAAAAATACTAGTTACACTCACGCGATGTGGTCACATGTATTCAGAAATATTGCGAATTAGTATTTTATAATCAAATTTTTGAAGCTATATCCTAAACTGATATAAAAAACTGTTCTGGGGCGATGACTATCCGTAAACGATACGTGTCAGCGCAAATGCCTTACTTAGCGCGTCACCTCTGACATGTATGTCACAATTATTGGAATTAATTTTATAAATAAAAATATTTTTTGTATGTACTTACATATGAAGACAATTTATCACATTTGTGAGTGTCTTTGAAAGCATTAGGCACATAGTATTTATCAGGACATTGGTTAATATCTAACTGTAAAAGATCCATTGTGACTGCAACTACACCCCTATAAAAAATTATTATATTAACAATAGCACAATTTATAATTATATATTTTCTCAGCTACTTACTTGAATTCGAGTTTAACTTTGAGACTGTCCCATCCAAAGAATGGTACTGCGTACGTGATAAACCACTTGTTGAGTTTATTTTTACCACAATCAAAGTACGGTGTTGTCCAATGTCCGTGGTCAATATTAGCAGCGTGATAGTAATTTGGATAATGCTCGTATTTCTTTTGATGTTCTCCAGTCTCATTCAGTCGTATCTTTATTTTCATGTAATATTTTTCCAGGCTATCAAAATTGGTTAACCAACGTTGTTTTAGGAACTGATACCAGTCTTTATTTGTGTATAATTCATCTAAAATTTCAATAAACGATAATTAAGAAGTGCTTTTGAGATAATATATGTACAATGTTTAAAATGTATTAACCTGTTTTATTTAATCTTGCCAAATCTTCAACTTTAAATTTTCGAGTATTCAATTGCTTTTTATATGCGTATGGTGCAAAATATGTGCGATTAGTGAACTTGTTGCGTTCCCAGAATGTACCAGCTGCCCAAATCTTACTGTCGCCCAAAACAAGTGCCAAAGTCTCTCCAATCATTTGATCTTCACTTAACGGCTTGTCAGCAACTCGTTTACCACTGTAAACTTCTTTTGGATCAGAAACCTGTAAATTATTATTGGATTAGTTTATAACTACTAACGGCTATTATTAGATTCAAATCTCTATTTGATTAATTTTTTATAAATTGAAACTTGCTAAAAACCAAAAACTTTTATTAAAATTACCTGCAGAAAGGCACTAATGAAATTAGCCAATCGGACTGCCATTTTTGCTTCATTTTGAAACTGCTCTCTTGTTCCAAAACTGACATCACCAAGTAAATGTAAATCTTGTGGATGATACTGTGAACATGTGCGTTCATTCACTCCGAGAATGAAATCGAGCACAGCATGAATATTAATACGGCTGTTACGTAATGAATCTGGCCCAACAGAATAGTTACGATACTCGTAATATTTTTCAAGATAAAGTTCACGTAAGTAAGGTGATGCTTTTTCCCACTGCACTGGGACTTTTTGTACCCCTGAAAAATAATAATTATAAAAATTCTGTAATATTTTTTGCTTAAATTTTGAATTAGGTTGACATACATCCTATTCGGTCACAATCGTAACCATTATAATATTGTTCAGCAGAGGCACGTTCAATTATTTCTCCTAAATACGGTCTTCTTACGACATACGGCAATCGAAAACCTGGTTTACATCGACATTGATATCCACCTCTTCTATAACCCCAACCGTGCAATGGTTCGCACTAAAAATATAATTATTGTATCAAGTATTATTATTAAAGACCGAATTATATACAAATGCATATTTGCATAAGCATTTATATTTTTGGCAATTTTTGGATTTTTTGCATATTTTGATCATTTTCTGTTTTTGAATATTTCTTACAATTTTGGTTGATAAATGTCCAAGAGCAAATACAAAAATTTGTTTTTACCGCCTGAAATTTTATTGGTTTATCTCACACCACCATTTTCGTCTTTATTTTTAAATTCAATACCATAGCAGATCACTCTTTTTAAATCTGGGGGGGATCTATTTTTATATCAAAACAACATATTTCAATTTTATTAAAATTTGTGGCATACATTTTTTTTTACTGTCAAGTCACAAAATTCAGTAATTTTCGTTAGGTATTTGAAAAAATAGTTGCATATAACTGTATATTTTAGCCTTTTTTTGTGTATATTTTAACAATTTTACATTGCATAGGGTTCGGTCTTTAATTATTATTAATTTATTAATATCGAGTAATAAATAAGTTTATTTACTTCTGTAGTTTCTTTTTTACATCGAGCAGTATCAGCAAATCGATTAGGTCCTGAGTTACCTTGACCTTTTGGACATTGGTTTATATCTATTCGATCGAAATCCATTTCTAGAACAGCTGCAGCGGTATATCTATAAAAAAATAAATATCCGTATTAGGTACTGCATAAATTATATTCAATAATGAACTTACATAGGATATTCAATATGTCTGAACTGCGTGTGCCTAGGGTAAATATCAGCGATCGGAACTACGGCTGCAACTAACCATTTATTTGAACGACCACAATCAAAATAGGGACGTGTCCATTTAACCGGTCCTGGGTATTCATCTGCACCTGGTGGTCCGTGGAATGTGTACGTTTCATTTGTATTGTTGGCATATCGAATTTCAACCTGATATGTCGTCTTTGTATCGTGTCGACCTTTACCAACAGAATTATCAGGCAACCAGAGTTTATACCATTCATTAATTCGATAATGATCTGATGTATAGTCCTGACTCTGTGAGTCAGTCGGAATTGCACCTAAATCTTGTACATCAAACATATTTAAAGTGGAAATTCTTTCGAAATGTATAGGGTCGTTGAAATCATCAGCTCGGAATGTACGGGGCGCAAACCGTGGGAATGTTTTATTGAAGAATCCTCTGTACGACGGTGAATAAGACATATTAGGGGAGAAGTATATAGCACTAGCATTTAATTGTGGGTTCGATGAGACATCAGCTACAGTCGATAGAAAGTAGTACATCATTCCCGGATCATACGTGTCATTTATAGCAGGTCGAATGAATCTACTTTGAAGAATGTAACTCCAAAAAAATGATCTGCTCATTGCCAAGTTATGTAGGTGAAGAAGTGCAGTCCTGTTTGGAAATACAGGGTTGATGTTTATGTCTTTAATGTCAGGTAAATGCGATACAGAATCTTCGGGCAGATACAGATCGCCGAGATGCTGTATCGGACAATTGTCGCCAGACACTTGATCCATTCTCTTGCGTACTTCGTCGAAAGAATCTCTTGGTTGCCATTCGTACTGGGCGTTGACCATGCATAATGCGAAAACAACCACACCGATTGTCAAAAAATCGGCTAAAGCACGTTCCGACAACATGTTCGGTATATTGTTAGACGTTATAACTTTATTAGCATTGTATAAATCACACAAAATCAATAGTAATTACTTATTTGTTTTGTTTACAGGTAGGTACTTATAATTGGTATGTTGTTTCACATCACACAATGATTGTGACTAAAGGTTTAAACCACCTGCATTTTCAACAAGTTGTTGGGTGTTCGCTGTTGCCAGATTGTTTTGAATTCCTTATAAATAATTAAATATAAATTCATTTATAATACTAACATTTATTTAATTATGACAAAGGCAAGAAAATTGTTTTATTGCAGAAAAAGTTAAACTTATTTATATATTTTGTAATATATATTTTTAAATTTATTTGATCTGGCAACAGTGTACTAATTTCCAATGGGGGTGTGTCTTCACTGTCGTTATGTGTCATCAAATATCTAATGAGTAAATGGGACTATTCTTAATTTTGTGTTGAAATATTCATTGAATTTTATATAAATATTAGTTGCGTCAATATATTGATTAATTTCATTAATTGTTTTATTTATAAAGTAAATGTGAATAATAAAAAACTTATTTCGAAACGAAGTACTTTTAATATATGTCACTAGGTGGCTAACTTCTACGAAAATTATATTTAGCGGCAATATTTGAATTATATACGTTAAGATTGGAAAATATACCATTTATCAAATGTACTACTAATTTTATGATAATAATGCATAATAATAAATTTTATCCATAAATAGAATTCTCAGTTATTTTTTTGGTTATTGTATTTTTTTAAAACAGAAGTGATAATAAAAGTAGATTATATAGAATCACAATAAATACGAGGATTTTGGAAAACAATTTTTCTTTTAGCTATCAGATACAGTAAGATAATGGTACAATGTTTATTTAATTTTAATTAATTATTAAAATTTATTTAATATCTAATTAATTTTTAATTAATTATTTAATTAAAATAAATATTGTTAAAAAACTACCCTAAGATTTTGACGTCCTAAGCGATAGCCTAGATTTTCTTAATGGGTGCGTATGCTCTAAATTTCAGCTTATAATATTTTTAACATACAATGCCTTTTGTAAAGCGAATTACCATCGGATGCAAGAGCAGATCCAGGAGGAGGGGGCAATAAGTATATTTAGAAAAGACCGTTAGAAAACGAAGATGGTGTTATTTTATGCATTTAAAATATTTCGAGATTTAGGGGGAGGGAGCTTGAGAGTAAAGATCCGCTTATAAAAACTGCAAACGTATACAAGCAATGCATGTCCTGTTCCCAGGAACGGCCGGACTCAGAAATATTTGAGCCTAAGTGAAATTTTTTTAAAAATTCCTTTTAAAATTTTTGAGTAGGTACTTACCTATATACTGACCTATCAGTCGCGTTTTTTTTTAATTATTATTTCAAAGTATAATTTTCGTAATATATTTTTATAATCATATAAAAAAAAAATTTTTTTTAATTTTTACATGTATTTAATACTGATTTAATTTTTATAGGCAAAATTGTAAATAATAGTAAAATTAAACACTCCTCTAATGCAATATTAAAGGCCTGTGGAATTTCGCGTTTCACCCCATATGATTTATCAGACATTATTTCAATGGCGACGACAAAGAAAAATAGTATTTGGCCACTTAATATTCAATAAATTTCATTATTAAGTAAAAAAAATAGACTGTTAGTAAACTTTTATTATTCGCTTGGTTAATTTTGCCATGTGAAAATTAGCAGGGATATAATTGTCATTTTTGCAAGAATTCGTCAGTGAGGGTAAAATTTTTATTTTTGTTATTATTAAACAAAATTCACCCCATAACTCAATACTTATATTGCTTATTAGTCTAAAATCAATAATAACTTGATAATACCTGCTTCCTTTTAAATAACTTTGTCTCTTTAAATCCAGTTTCATATAAATTATTTTAACCGACTTTAATTGGCGAGAGATTTAAATAAATTTTCACACATAAAAATCAGCCCCTAAATCCTTCTCTGCGAAAGGTATCTGAGAAATACTGAGGGAATTAAAAACGGCAAACATTTAATTCTGGAACACAAGGATACGTGCGAAATTGCCGGGACTAGTCCGTGTGACCCTTCTTTTCCAGCTTTGTCCTTTCACGAAACCGGATTTTGCAAGTGTTGTGTGCTGTACGTTTTGATAATCAGGCGTTTCTTTTTTCCCAATGTTTACATCTGTACAAAAAAATCTGTTCCATTTATGTATCTGGATATATGTATATTATAATGTTGCTCATTTCTTCGCATTTGTTCAAATGCTAAACGCACATAAAATATTATATTTTATTGTAACAAATATTTACTGATGCTCTTTTGTGAATTTGACGTAATGATGAGTCGCTTTGAAAATTGCGACTATTGTATTCAATATTCAACGTTGATTCTATCTTTGAGATAATTTGCATATTGATGATTTCTTGGTTAAACTGTGTCTTAGAAAATAAGAAATTGTATAACCCTTATTATTGTCTAATTTAAAAAATATAATGTTTGTACTAGGTACACGTGTTCCAACCAAGTATTGTTGAGATGCGAAATAAATTTTATTTGCACTATATTAAATATTCATATACTAAACATTTAACAGTTGATCGGTTGATCAACTCAAAATGGTTGATCTACAGTGTCGATTTTACAACTAGGTAAACATAAACAGTTTTTTTCGGTGCAGGCCTACCCTATTGGGCTACAGCTCTATAGGCACATCAAAATTGGAATTTTACTGTACACTTTGCAATTTCTTATTTTTACTTAAGATTCATTTTCATTGTACCAAAATTAAAACCGATCAAAAAATAAAAATATTTATTCAGGGGATTCACAAGGGCAAGGGCGTATGTTATAACCCACGCTGCGTAAATGTCTTAGAACGGTCCTACTTGGGCCACACTTTTAAGTGCTCAGCTTTCGTCGGAATAAATTAATTTTTATAAACATCTTTTTAAAACTTTTAAGAATAGGGCTCGTGTTCATCAATTTGCCTATAGGTCACGTTCATATATAAAATCGGTGCTGTCGATCCACCCACTTCTACTCTCAAAACCCAGATACAGAACAAGATCAGGGCCGACAAGAGGGCGATGCAGGCGATGCAAATCATCGGGGCCCGGGACCTAAAGGGGCCCGGACTGAATCTGTTCTTAAAAAACTGTAGATAATAATATTGAAAATTATATGAATGATGAAATTTTAAAATAGTTCTGTTGATGACAGCTATAAAAATCATAATTAAATATCAGTATTTTAACATAACAGGCCTCTTGTTAGAGAATAATTTAATTTTCACAAATGAAGCAGAAGAGATATAGAAAATTTTATTAAAACCAAAGAAAATAAATATAAATAGGTACAGAAGAAAAACCGCATGAAAAATTATTTAACATTCAGGATCCAGGGGCCCGGCCCTTTGCATTTTGGTAAAAAAATTGATCAAAATGATTTAAATTTGAGTAAATTTTAAATCAAAGAAGTATATACATCATTTTATTGAAATACTTCTGGAAAATTATTAGGTAATCCATAAAAAAATGCGAGAGGCTCCACATAAGAAAATCTAATTTATTTTATATGATAAATTGAAATAATTTAAATACATAAACTAATTAACTAACTAACCAAATTATATGAAATTTAAGTTATTTTACCAACGTTTGTGTTTTTATTGAGGCAAGTGTAGAATTTAAATTTTATTATCGGTGTCAAAAATACGTTTCATCCATTCAATTTAGTAAGTAGATAAATTTCTTAATTATATTTCATCTTGAGACTGAAGGGTTAAAATCAAAAGTTTCTAAAACTTTTTTGTTGCATTTTAGGAGACCTATCTAAAGACACCCCACATGATGGGGTATGTGAAAAAAAATTGAGTACACTTTTCAGTCTATGGGAGGGGGGTCCAAAAAACATTTTTTGACATGTTGCATCGGGGCCCGGTTTGGCTCTCGGCGGCCCTGAACAAGATACACAGATTAATAACAGAATTTAAAATAATACATATTTATTAAAATAGTGTATAAACCTACTCGTGTTAACAAACCAGCTATGTACAATATATGTAGGTACTATATAGGGCTTCTATGGAACACTATATAAGTGTGCGTATACCTATTTAATTATTTTTAAAAATATTGTAAATCTCTTTGTCGATATAATACAAGAACCGGTAACTGAAATCTAACGGATATCTGTTTCTTTATGTAAAATAAAAAAACAAACTAAAAATCTATGATCCATTTTACCGGATCGCGGTGGATGATGCGCAGAACATCCTTTGTCTCGGCCATTGTTGCACATGTGCATATTTTACACGTAAACGACTTCAATGTGTGCGTGTGTGCTTTTCTTATTTTAACATTTCTCGTTTGCTAATAATAATTTTGTGACGTCGCATGAATGCTGTGCAAAAAGAGGGTACAACAAAACCCGAGCGAGCAGCGGTTTCCCGAGACAGTGTGAGAAACGCACAATCGATCTATGCCATTCCCTTTGAATTTGCATTTGGCAAATTAGTCATATCTTCATAATGTGTGTAGTACATGTACGGGAGATAACCCCCCAAACCATAATCTGTGTGTGTACCTATTATGCGATATATGCGAAAAAGAAACCTGCATGACCGCCCGTGCAAGTCGAGGAGTAGTAGTTCCTTGCAAACTTGACCACCACGTTATATTCTTCTGTTGTTGTTGCAAAAACGACTTGAATTTGCATACGACTCTCACGTATTTTGCAAACAAGTCGGTGTGGTTGGTGTGTACAATATGCAAGTCGGTTCGCGCCAAAAAGTCCCACGGTGACGTCAGTGCAACGTCTCTTTGTCACTGTCGCACATCGCGTGCAATGTACCGTGCGCGAGCGAGACAGCACGCGTGACCAATGGCGGCGTTGGTAACCGGTCTCATACAAGAGGGGTAATGCGCGGTGCGACGGAGGGAGCCATATTCATGGCTTGCTTGACGAGGAGTGCTTGAGAAATTATTATTTCACAAAAGCCAGGATGCCGAAGAGTAAAAATAATGCGAAATTTAAAACGGCGAATATACATGTGCATGTGTGTGTGTGTACGTACACATGCATATAATCCATTGCTGAAACACATGGGCGTCGCAGTGGGAAATCAACAACGTGTTTGCGAAATCATGTTTGGTCGTCTTGTTTCTTTTTTTCTTTATTAAATTGATGAGGAAAAACATGATGTCATATGTTTTTTTAAATTCGTTTGCCAATATTTGTTTACTCATTTCGTAAATTGTAAATAGGTAGATACAAAAAAGGATTAGCAAATCAGAATTTGTTGATTTAAAAAAAATACCTAGATACCTACTGTTTGTACATATACCTATGGCACATTATTTATTTAATTACTTGTGAATTTGCGAAATACATATACTTAAGCAGAATGTTTTATTTGATAAACATATACTTATAGGTATATAATAAACATTTAATCTATTCTATCTAAAAGAATAATTGCTTAAGAGACTTTTTTTTTCGTTTATTAACAATAAATTCAAAATTAGTAGGTACATTTAATAATTATGATTCGTTCAGAATTAATTAACCAAAAACAGTTTAGAAAATTGTTATACTTAACAAATATGTTGTTCAATTTATTTCGAATAAATAAAATATCGAACAATTTTATATGCTAATCGTGCACAAAAATCAGAATCCCTCATCTGCAATGTCACATATACCTGTATAGTTCTTGAGTGACAGATTTAACAAATACGGGGCCCACACATCAAATATTAACGAGTATAGAAAAAACAATAATGAAGGATTGTTTACATTGCGAGAGGGGGTAAACAATTTCATATCGGTATTTGTTTAATTATTTTTAAAAACAATAATTTAATTGGTGGAGTTTTCTATATAGTTATTTAGTTATTAAAAAAAGCAAATACTAATATCAGTAGCAAATTTAAAGGGTAGTACAGTGTTATCTTCCCTATCTTGAGAGCTTATGTATATTTATATATTTTTCAGAATTTAAATTCGTTACATAATCACACTATACAAAATTGCAACTAGATTTTTCAAAAATTGTTTCTGTGTAAGTTTTCTATAAATAATGTTCAATGTCCTATATATACCTATAAGCTTGCAGATGAATAATGTTTTTGAATTAAATGCAGTGCGTGCGGTTGAAGCCGAACCTGTCACCATTATATTATTTTCATGAATGGTAACGGATGTAATATAAAAGATTTGTGAATATATATGTCTTCCAGGGACAAAAATAAAGAAAACTTTTATTCTGTGAGTAAAAAACCAACTCGTATTAGGTAAATGTATCTCTATGTATAAAAATTCTATAAATAACAATTACTTAAAACAGCAAGCGTGTATATAGGTATATTTTAGGTGTATGCAGTTCTGTTTTGTTTTATAAGTTGCATTTTATCTGCAGTCAGCGGCGGCGGAATGTTTTTATACCAGGAGGGGCAACAGTCTAGGGTGTTCCAAAAAAAGTCGATAATTTTTTTTTTCGATTGCATGTGAAATTCTTGTTATATATGCTATAAAAAAAATTCTGTAAAAATTTGAGCCCTTAATATCAACATGAAGAACTCCATCACCGAATTTGAAGATTTACCATTGATTTAACATGGAAAAATGATTTTTTAACGTTCATTTCTCCTGCAAACTATGTAGAACATTATTTTTCGGAAAAACCATGACTGATACTTCTTCAGTATTAAATTCTGTAAAAAAAAGCTCTTAGGGTCCAGTCTCTAACGTCAACCCTCTCGTTTTTAAATTTCAAAAAATCTGTATTTTTTAACGCAAATAAAAACGAGAGGGTTGACGTTAGAGACTGGACCCTAAGAGCTTTTTTTTACAGAATTTAATACTGAAGAAGGATCAGTCATGGTTTTTCCGAAAAATAATGTTCTACATAGTTTGCAGGAGAAATGAACGTTAAAAAATCATTTTTCCATGTTAAATCAATGGTAAATCTTCAAATTCGGTGATGGAGTTCTTCAAGTTGATATTAAGGGCTCAAATTTTTACAGAATTTTTTTTATAGCATATATAACAAGAATTTCACATGCAATCGAAAAAAAAAAATTATCGACTTTTTTTGGAACACCCTAGGCAACACGTTTATTTTTCATCAGAGGGGATAAATATGTGATTTAAATATATACGAATTCGTGTTTTCTTATTTTAAGTATACAATTTGATATTTTTCTGTTTACGACAAGAAGTGCAATGCCCCTGTATCACCCCGCCCAGCCACCACTCTATTCTCCCTAATCCGTTTTCACAGATTTTTGTATTGTTTTACTGGTTTGTGTATTTTTTGTTTCAACTAACGGAAAATGACAGTAAACCCGTATACCTTGCATATTTTTTTCTATATAGCATATAGAGGCAAATTAATCAATATACATACTCATCTCCCGATTTACCGACCTTTGATTTACCGACAGCTTGATTTACCGACGGGCCAAACGCGTGATTTGCCGACCTTCTCCTATCCCCTCCATAATACTACCGTGATTGCTATATTTCTGCGCGAAATTTAAATTCACCAATTAACGTTGAGGTTGGCAGGATGGTGGGGGCCCCCCTCGACATCGTCAAATCAAGCGGTTGAATTACCAACAACGTCGGTAAATCAAGCGATGAGTGTACATATAAGATAAGTTGGCTGAAGGCCTACAAATTTATTGATACGTTATAACGTTTCAATAAATTTGTATAGGCAAATAAATAAATCAGTGATTATATACGATTAACAATTATAATACAGTAGAAACCGGTTATAACGACATCGAAGAGACCGGTCATATTGGTCGTAAAAAGCGGATAGTCGTAATAATCGGTAAAAATGCAATTATATGGGATTCAGTTGGACTTTTATTTTGAGTCGCTAAAACCGATACGTCGTATTAACTGATGTCGTTATAACCGGTTTCTACTGTATTTAATTTTTTTTATAAAAACAAAAAGTATAATTCTTAAAAAAAAACAATTGACCCATTAGGAATTTAGGTAATTCCCTTTTTCACCACATAATAAAGGACCTAGCAAATTTGCAAGCTAGCAAGCACTCTAAAATGAGATATCAAACTTATATGACAATTCTCTTTGAGTTTTTAACAGATAGTTGCAGGCGCAGTAAGTTGGTTTTTACCATTTTTTACGCAAGGTTAGTAAATACACTTTAGTAAATATACTTTACATACTTTTTTTTTACTTCCTATGTATGAAACTATCTGTTAAAAACTTCAAGAGAACTGTCATATAAGTTTGATAGCCCATTTGAGAGTGCTTGCAAGCTTGCAAATTTGCTAGGTCCTTTATAATACCGGACATGAGATACATACTAATTATTAGTATGTGTTATAAAGCAATTACAATCTAATTATTGCATTTCGAACTATCCCTTGGTGTTTCCGTTTAAATAATGATAAGAAGGGGGTCAAAATAATTTTACGCCTGAAGCCATAGACAACCTAAATCCGGCACTGTACATAGTAACCACGTTACGCCATGTGCTAATTGTAAGTCCGAACGAATTGGTTAGCACTTTCTTCTGATGTTTAGTCACCATTGATTAGAAGTCATATTTAAAGATTGTTTAGAAACACTGGTGTAACATATAAGAGTGACGGTCAATATTTGCGAAAACGTTATCTCAGTTCAAACATTAAACTTATTTATAGTAGCATGTACACGATAACGCGAAACAGGCAAGGAGCTATAACAGTGGCATTAACTAAACCTCCCACTCTATATGGCCATTGATTGTTTTATCGATAGGCAGATGAAATCTGTTTTTTTTTTAATATAAGCATATAGTTTTTTTACAGTTTAATATAACGAATACAGATCGGTTGGAAAACATAGATAGGTACCTATTAAAAATCCGTGTAGGTCATACTAATTTACTAATTAATCAGGCAGGTTGCTCGTGTAATCAGAGGTCGGCAACCTTTTTATCTACAAGGGCGCAATCGCAAACAAGAATTATAAAATTTGAAATTTTCAGAAAAATTGCTTAAAAGTGGACATTGACACTGTGTATAAAATTCTAACCACGAAAATAGAACAGGCCTCTAAAATTTAAAAAAAAAAAACATATTTTTTTGTCCTTCTTATTAAGAAAAAAGGTATTTATCTACATCTATATACTTGTAAAAATTGTAATTACGAACATGGTAAATGTAAATAGCCTCTAAAAAAAGTAAAAAAAAAAACAACAACGAAAAATGCCCTTATGTTAGTATTCTATAAATAAAATTTCAAAATATCCAACAAAAGACCCCTCATAAATGGCACTGATTCAGCCATAAAATTCATACGTATTGTTAGATTTCGATATTTTAATTATGTATTCATATACAATATAATTATAAAATGTTATGTTGTCAATAATTTTATCATATAAAAATGTATTTTAAAATTCAATAATTTTAAAATTCATTGCTGTATTGTGGGTGATATAAAAATGTTTCGCGAGTACCTCGTTACCGACCGCTATTTGAGTTGTTTTAAAAAATATCAGTTGCAATCAGAGTTGAACGCGCGCATGAGGCGCTAGTTCAGGCTAGTTGAGGGCTTCGTAATTACGAGCATCGCCAGTAGCGCGTTACACAGTAGGCAAATTATATTATTAAGAATAGGGGTAAATGAGGAGGAGGGGACGAACTGATGATTATGATAGCTTAAATCCAATAAATTTTATTTTTATTTTTTACAATTCAAAATATATTTACGTGTTAATTTTAAATAACTAGGTACCTGTAATAATGGAATTGATGTACAAATAACATAGACAGTACGCGGGGTACAAAAATGATTAAACATAAGATTGTTTGATACCATTTTGAAAAATTTAGTTTAAATAAATATTAAAAAAAAATTTCATAGTTTTGATACATACAATCAAATGGTGCGACAATTAATTGTTTGACAATAAATTGTAGACTACAGTCAATTTCGGGACGTATACTTTTTCTTATTATCGCGCTATAATTGTATCTAATGATTAAAATTATCAATTAACAATAAATTAGAGTCTGATCTCTTGCACCGAGCGCTGCAAACTTTGGTAACTCTTGTTTCTCTACCCCTATATAAACTAGTTGTAAGCTTCTTCACGAGGTAAGCTATTTACTGTTTTTTTCGCTAATGAAAAAATCTTATGTATAGCGAATAAAACTAGATAAATATAAAATCGGATATGAAATATACAAGAAGGGTTGAAATTCTCGTCCCCTTTCAGAACGCATGCAACTCGTACCTAACCTCCTACAATGTTGTGTATTCACGCGCAAACGAGCGGCGCGACCATGCGCACGAGTTTCGTCTGCGACAGCGGGCCACCCCCGCGCGCCGCCGCCCCCGACCTACCCTGCAGGCGGCGGCGGTGGCGGGCCTCAGACAACAGTCAGACAGTCAACCACCTATGTTCGCGCGGCGGTTCTCCCCCGCCCCCGCGCCTGTCTAGCCGCGTCGTGTGTGCGAGAACCTCTACCTCCCCCAACTTCCTTCTCTCTCTAGCCGCCGTCATCCGCCCCCCCTTCGTCCCAACCGCACGGTCTGTCTGCGTGCGTGTGTGCGCACGTATAAGGGTTTCCGTAGTATAGAGTAAGTACACCCTCGCACAATTTGCAAAGGGTGTTCGTTAGTACTTAAATATACGGTAGTTATAATCAATATACCTACCCAGCTATAGTGTTGATTCTCTAAAAGTAATATCCAATTTAATAAATGTATTTTCAGTATTATTAAACTTTTATTTTTTCTATCTTCAACATTTCTTAATGCTTTTACTATAAAGTTGAATATTTTTCATTAAAATATATAATATTATAAAAGTATGCAAAATATTAAACATCCGCGATATATCTTTAACATTGCGTACTTCTTTATAGATTAAATAATCTACAGTAGAACTGATTGTGAGCGCGTGAATAATTTTCGCTCACAATCACGAACAAAATATTTGTAACCGCACGCGCGCTCGCTCGGGCACAGAAAATAAATTCGCGATCACGCACGCTCAAGAATTACATATATTTTTTTTCTTACTCCCGATCAGATACGACGGGTATGGGTCAAACTTGTGACACGTTTTAATATTATGTTATAAATAAAATTTTGAATTAATGAAAATAATGATTTTTTTCGTATAATAAATTGGCATAACTGCATTTCTAGTACAATTAGTATATAAATTAAAATAAACCAAAGCAACATTCCTATAAAATATACTCACGAACTCACGCCCAACAAATATGTAGTCATGCACGACTGTTTTATTTTGACTCACGATCACTTACGCTCACGATCCAGGGACGAATCTACCTATACCTAAGGGCTTTTTGGGCTGCAGTCCAGGGCCCCGTGGATACAAAAGGCCGCCAGCCTCCGTTGAGAACAAAAAAAAAACGGATCCTCACACTCTATTTTGATGTTTTTAACAAATAATTAAAAAAAGGTCTTCCAAAAATCTACATCACTATAGAAAACAGTTTTTCGATCCGCCCCTGTCACGATCTAAAAAAGGTAATAATATAATGTACAGTGGAACCTCGTTACTAAATTTTTGAAGAGACTGGGGGGAAACACGTACTAACGAGAAAAACGTAGGTACTTATAAAATATTCTTATGGAAAAATACCGGGGTCCGGGATCTAAAAAAACGTACTATAGCGAAAAATGTACTATCGAGGTTCTACTGTAGTTATTGTAATCGACCACAGTCCCTTTTAATTAATAATTCGCGCTGGACGGGAGGAAATTAAATTTAAATATCCCCCTACCAATTTTAATATCTACTACTCTCAAGGCTATATTTTTTATTGTCAATACCTCCTCCCAGCAACAAAATATATGAATGCGCTACTGCTCCAGTTGCAGTGCGGCCGCCTACCTCGATTGTCATTGAAACTGGTATATTTATGTTTGCAAATATATTTTTAAAAAATGTACATTTCACTGATTTCTCGTTAAAAAAGTGCATAATCTGTTATTAGCGAATTTTAAAATAGTTTTAACTTATGCAAGTTAACGTGTAGGGGAATGTATACGTATATTCATACAATAGTCTAATAAAATACATAGATTTTACAATAAAATAATAATACAAGAGTGTGCTGTGTGAACAGACTGCTGTATCCGGTTCGAGAGAGATGGACATTGTGCGCTGTAACGTTTAGAAAGAGACGGGTAGCGGAGCTGTACTGTTGGGTGCTCCTCAGACGTACTGTCTGCGATTTCAAGGTTTGCTAGATCCAGTGAATGGGGTATTTGCAAAAATTCAACGGTCGTTTTTAATGTTTTTTGTTTTAACCTTTACGTATCGACGGAGCATTTAAAATATTTTGTACAAATAAAATTCAATTGTATTTTGACAAGAATGATTTTGTGTGTCAAAAGATAATTATGAAAAAAGTTATACCTGAATAAAATTATTAATAGCATCGATATATTTAATTATATTATTTGGTAATTTTAATATTACCTCACTACTTGAATTAAATTTTGAAATTTCTTGACAAAACTCAATTAATTTATTAATATCTTCTTTACGCATCTTTACAGGAAATTATTTTTATGAAATTGATTGATTTTGTATCGCACGGAAATTGAGAAATTGTTAGGGGTGAGTGAATTTAGGTCAGTATTAACCGTTTTTTAAACATATAAATTAATGATTATTTTCAAAGATGTAATTTTTGGCGGTTAAAAACTTTTTCTTATTTTCAGCTAATATACTTTGAAACATGTATAAACAACGTATAACTACTAGAGATTAAAAAAGAATTGTAAAAACTGATAAAAATATTTTTCTCATTCCTGTTTTTAAAAACATCGATTTTTAGTGTTGCCAATGCCTATTATTTTATCGATTTGCAAATCTTTGGTATAATCAAAATCATATCAGTATAATACGCTTTCAGTATATCATATACATATTTTCTAATAGATACATTGAAAAACATTTTTCAGTCATGTACATATATGGTGATGAAACATTGATTTTCTCGGCTGCTTTTAGTAGACAATAGTTTTGGCTTCTAAACGACCTATATATAGATGTTTGAATAGGTAGGTAGTAGGTACATATAATAATGTGTTGGATTTCATCACTCGATCGTCTTCTGCATTAATTGCATTGTCATGAATCAAACAAGTCCACTATTTATGCGCACACATAAATGTTTACAAAATTTTACAGACTAGCAATAATAATAGAAGATGTATAAAACAAACATACACATATAAATATATTATAATTGAATTTGTTTGTATATATGCGATAGATTCGTGGCGAAGAGGCATGCGTGCGCGCGGCATTCTGCCAACAGCAGCCCGATATTCTCCAGACAGGCCGGTAAAAAAACGGTCGCGGCGCGGTCCAAGGGCCTTGGGTGGGTGAGAGAGCGCGGGCGACGCGGTGCGCGGACGGACAGACAGACGGACCGACCGGCTGACTGACTCGCTGCTGCTAGAACTCAGACGCGGGTCGCGTCGTCACATTTGCCAAATACGTACTTAGGTTGTGTGCGTGTGTCTGTGTGTGTGTGTTATTGTCTGCCCCGGTGTCTGAGCGGAGGCCCCCCTGGTTAATAGAACAGCAAGTCTACGTCACACGCACACGCGCGCTCGCCTACTATATACACACACAAATACTGTCCTCCAAAACTTATCGAAGAGTGAAATATGTTTGTAGGTACGGAAATTGTGTTGCCGTTGTATTCGTTTGTGATATCTGCGAAGGGCGACTGGCGATATTTTTATTTAAAACAAGTAACAAGCCGCATATGTGCGTCAATATTGCGTGCTAGTATGCACTCGTTATCGAAGCGTTCTTGTAAACACAATTAATAATATACATTCCGTTTAGATATGTTTGAAATGAAAAGTAAAAATGTTGCGATCCGTTCATCCGATATATACGTTAATTTGACTTAAATTAAATATTTATAGGGTTTCACTAAGGAAAAATAGATAATTTACTCATCTTTTTATCGTTATACAACCTTCGTTATCGTAAAATCTATAGGGACGAATATATAAGTTACTATGGCACCAGTTTTGAATAGTATTTCAAGTTGATTTTTTTTTAATTAAATGTACTGAATTAGAAATATTTGTTGATATTTAATTACTGCCAAATTACTGGATATTAATCTCTACACATTTAACGATGTTCTGGTCGTACAATATGAGGCAAAAATAATATAAATCTAAATGAAATGAAAGATCAAAATTAAATTATGAATTATTCACTTTAAATGCTTGTAGGAAAATCAAATTCGTTTTTAAACTACATAAACAATATTAGTACTTGTATTTAAAACCTTATTTCGTATTTTAACTGTTATTGTAGCCAAAAAAATGAAAATGTTTGTTAATGATATGAAAAATTTTGTTTGTGAATGTCATTTAAATTCATCTGTCAGAAATAAAAAACCCCAAATATTTTATTATTATAAATAACTTCACAAGTGAAAATACTATTGAATAACACAAGAAATATTATTAAATAACATTCATTAGAACATAAATGTTACGAAAATGATAATATAAGTCGTTTACACGCATAAATATATGAAAAAAAATATTACATTTAAAAGTACAAGACGTGGCAACCTAATTGCAATCTGATTGGTCCAATTCGAACTGTCAGTGTGTTAGTGCATACATTTAGTATTCAGTACACTGTTGCCAGTTCATCACTTTTACATTTTGTAATGTTTTCTTACCATTTTCTTACACAATAATGTTTTTTTCTCTGAAATGAGTTAGTAAAAACTAATAAGTTTTGTACAGAAGTAAAACAGATAGTTTTTACGTGGTTTTTACTAAAAATTATATTTTTGTCATTGTTTTTTCGGTGTTTAAATAAGGTTTGAATTAGAATTTTTTCAATTCTCCATAAGAAGACGTGTTAAAATGTGCAAACTTTAAACTGCTATAACTTTTAAACGGGGTAGTAAATCGCATTTGAATTTCGTAATTCGTCTTATCATACTTAAAATTACATTCTGTCAAATTTTTAATATCATCTAACTGTTTTTGATTAGCGCCAGAACATCCTTAACTGTCTGATTTGATGATATTTGATCATTTTGTTTAAAAACAGTGGATAAATAATTATCGCAGAGTTCGGCACACTATCAAGAAACCGACTCTTTATTTTATAAATTTTGTGTCGTAGTACTTATCATTTTGTATAATCGTTTGGCAAGTGTCCATCACTAGGTATTCGTTACTGTTTTTACTTTATTCATTACTGGAGAAAAAATATATGCAAAATAAAAGGCAATAATTAAAAAAAAAAACTATATTTGCGCGGTCGGTTTTTGATGTTTTACTTGATTTAATAAAGAGGTAGTTGTTTTATTAGAAACATGAGTTCATGAGAATTACAAAAAAGTAGTTCATCAATCCCAAAAAAATAAGCGTTCAAGATTGGTGCCAGTAGCTTATTTATTTAAAATTAACTGCTATAGCATCTTTGGACTGCAAAAAGTTATGCGTAAATGGATTAATGAGGGTTTTTGGCATCTTATTTATGTATGTATGTCCTTTTTCTTCGCTTTCACTTTTGACTTTACAAAATTTTGTTAGTGCAACTGAACAACCTCTTATTTTCTCTTCGCTTAACAATTCTTACAAACGACTTGGAGGGGGGACTTACATAAAAAACTGTTTATTCTTATAACGTGCCCCCTCCCCCGACCTGGTTATGCCACTGAATTATACGTATCACAGAGTATGATATCCCAATTGCAATATTAACCGTTAATTCTTCTGGATCATGGAATTTATATTAACCCTGGAGGGGCCGCGAGTATCTCACAGGCTCCGAGCAATTTTATATATATTCATGCGAGGTTTTGATTTCTAATAATGCCAAACTTTAACAATAAATTGAGAAAAATATTTTAAGCAAAAACTTTATTCATACATATTATGTATAACCCCTCCAAAGATTTTATTCAAAATTACTTCAATATCTTAAGAACCTACATATTGTGGTATCAGTTATGAAATTTGATACAAGGTTTAATTTTAAATAATTTAGACCAGAGTTATATGGGGCCAGTGGGCTCGTCGATTTTAATCCAGATTGTTTTATTCATTCATTTTTTATTACCTATTTGAATATTTAATTATAATTTTCAGGAAGTATCAATATAAAAAAATCGTGTTTCGTAAAATTATCACCAATTGTGCGTTTGATTTAAGTAATAACTTTTTACTGTTTTTACAAGTAAAATGTTTTTATAGCTTGTTTTAGCATGAAACGTGAACGATTTCAATTATAGTTTGTTCATACTTAGAAAATAATATTTTTCATCTAATTAAAAGTTTTTTTTAAACCAACCCGAGTCGAAATATGAAGCCTGCTTTGAAGGTATTTTGCGATAAATTATAAAAAGTAAGATTGATACTTTAAAACCGGAATTTATAGTAATGGAGTTCGTATGTTAAAAGGTATCCAGTTTGACGGTAAAAAGATGAGTTTTGTCCGTTTATTCCATATTTATTATGAAACAAGTTCTCTTGATTCTCTTTCAAAATATCTTACGGTAAAATCACATAAATCATTAGGAAACCTTTTTCAAGGTATTACTAGCCGTAAACCGTATCTATTATTGATAATACTTATTAATGAATTAGTTATAATATCAATAATAATAATTTTTTATCATATACAGGGTGTCCCATTTTAATCTATCACCCCCCTAATTTTTTTTATCTATCAATTAAATCAAAAAATGCTTCAAATAAAAGTTGTTTGGTTTTGAGGGGGACCCAAAATGGCGTTATTAATTTTTTATTTTTTGGGCGTCTTCATGGTCAAATAGTCCCAACTTTTTTTTTTCAAATGGAAACCTATATTTTTTATTACAATATCTTATTGTTTGGAAAAAAATAAGTAGCTTTTGTTTGAAAAAATTTTTTGTATGACTTCATTTTTTTTTAATATTAAACAAAATAATTTTAGATTTTAGAATTTTACTAATTTTTTACTCGAAACCCATTAACTTTAGAGGAAATGTGTAAAAAACAAAAAATGTTTATTTTAATATGATATAACTAGGAAAATTATTTCAGATTTTTTATTTTATTTTTTATTTGCTTTTATATTTTGAAGAGCAAAAGTTAACAAAAAGTCCTGATATAATTTTCCTAGTTATATCAGATTAAAATAAACATTTTTTGTTTTTTACACTTTTCCTCTAAAGTTAATGGGTTTCGAGTAAAAAATTAGTAAAATCTAAAATCTAAAAAATTTTTGTTTAATATTAAAAAAAAAATGAAGTCATACAAAAAATGTTTTCAAACAAAAGCTACTTGTTTTTTTCCAAACAATAAGATATTGTAATAAAAAATATAGGTTTCCATTTGGAAAAAAAAAGTTGGGCCTATTTGACCATGAAGACGTCCAAAAAATAGTAAATAATAACGCCATTTTGGGTCCCCCTCAAAACCAAACTTTTATTTGAAGCATTTTTTGATTTAATTGATAGATAAAAAAAATTAGGGGGGTGATAGATTAAAATGGGACACCCTGTATACTAGCATAATTTATAATTTGCATAAAAAAATCACTAAAAATGATTTACAATACAATGTTTATTCATCATATTTTATAAGTATAATCCAAACTTTTTGATTACTTTTTTTTCTAATATTTAACATGATATTTTTATTTTTTCGTTAATTAAAAAAAATATCAAAAAGTTTGGATTAAAATGATGAATAAACATTGTTTTGTAAATAAATTTTAGCGATTTTTTATGCAAAATATAAATTATGCTAGTATATATGATAGAAATTATTATTATTGAAATTATAACTAATTCATTAATAAGTATTATCAATAATAGATACGGTTTACGGCTAGTACACTGAGAAATTATAAGCAATCCATACCTTAGTGCCGTAACTAATCTAAAAAAAATGTATTAATAAATAGGTAGGTATATGTTTTTAATAATTAATTTGTTAAAACAATAATTTTATTTTTTATTTAACATCACAAATCATTGAATTTACTTACGTACACTGTATTTATTAATCCAGAATCATCTATAACAATATATTTTACCTAAAAAATCCACGATTAAACGAGAGGTAGCCGAAATATGTACATGAAAAAAACAATTGTAAATAAAAATAAAAAGTTAACTTTGTAAAACTTCAAGATTAGAACCAGTGAACATCGGATCTACAAGCTAGCACGTTAACCACTAGACCATGTAGTCTTCTTAACAAATGTTTAACATAAGTAGTATATACATAACAATTTCAAAACCTATATACTTTTAGTACTTCTAAAAACGCTGAGACCAGTTTCAGAAATCCGTTTTCAAAGTTTTATTCTTACTTTACCAGTTATACTTTGAAACCAGGCTTCTTTTTTAAGCGGTTAAATGAAGATCAAAGGATTGTCAGATAAATACCGTCAAAACGAGTTTCATTTTTCGACTCGGGAATAAGCAAAGATATCAAAATAACTAAAGGGCGACTAAAAGCAGTTGCATATTAAAGCTTCATAAACCCCAGGAAAATTCGAATTCGAGAACCCCATTTACAGTGTTGAATTCAAACATTTATTTTCGGGAGGAGTTTTTTGAGAGAAATTTCGATTTTATTGTTCACCAAGTTATTGAAGTCTTCAGTGAAAACCCGTCGTTTATACTAATTCATAAGCTTTTGCAAAATTAAACAAATTTCGGTACCACCTTAGATTAAGTTGGGCGTGAGTAATTTTTGTTCATGAATTGTATTTTTTTACTCATGCACGCTTGATTACGCTCGTGCCATATTTATTTAATACATTAAATTTGAACCGTGAAATTTGACAAGTTTTTTTTCGGTTATCGTTTTCAATAAAATTATATGTTTATTGAGTTTATAGCCAAAAGGTCATGTCAATGAGTATTCGATTACATTTCGTTTGTGTTGAGTAATACGGAAGAACGAATTTAAAATAATTTTCCAATCAAAAAGTATTGATTTTGATAAGAGTAACAAAGTAAATTCTTTGATATCAAATAAATTCTAAATATAACTCTTAATTCAATTTATACGGTATATATTTTATGCTATAAAAAATATGTGCCCTTATACCTAGAATACCTACTATATAAAATCTTTTTAAAATAAGTATATTGTTCCATTGTTTACTACACATAAACATTTTGATAATAATTTATAAATAATGTTTTGTTGGCGTATTTTCTTTTTTGAACAGTGCGACTTATGTATTTGTTTTTAATTTGAGTATTTTTGAAGAACTTTCAAGCATTTCTGAATGCAAATTTTTCATTGTTTTTATTGTTTAATCACGGTAGAATTTTTTTATTTTTATAAACAGAATGTTAAACAATTTAGACAGGACACTCCTGAAGTCACTATCCTTTTTACAAAATAAGGCTAATTTCAAATAAATATTTTATTAGAATATTTGTGCGCAGTAGGTATTAATTCTATAAGAGAGTTTAAGAAATTTGAAAAATTCTAGAAGAAGAAATTTTTCGATTAAATTATTATATTTCGTCCAAATGGAAAGGGGGGGGGGGATAATTACACTCAATGGACTCGACATTAATACACGTATTAGTCAAGGGAAATTAGCGAAAAAAATTTTTGGCTCGATATGGGTAATTCATTAGCGGGTTTTTATGATGCCATTTTATTTAAAAAAAAAATCTTTAGATCAATATTACGCAAACCATAATTTTTAACTGATAATATTAACTCTAAACTAAATATATATTATTAATAATTACTATCAAAAATTCAATATATTGTAATTACCTGGCGAGGGGTATTGCGAGACGGACGGTTTGTATCATGGCTAAATAGTTAATTCAAGTACTTATTGTAAGATGGCTTTGGATCTTCCCCCTGGTACTTATACATCGTCCCCATCGTCCGGTCATCCCCGTTTCATAAGATGCATTTCTTTACGATCAAAGTTACTTTCCAATAAAAAAATACATCTGCCAAGTAAATGTATAGTGCTTCCTCGTGCTAAATTCACTATAAAGGTAGTTAATTAGATAATAACTTTAGTAAACATTTCTTTTATTTTTTAGAAATAGTTATCTATTTAGAAAATAAATTATCATAAATATCCTTTTTTTCATAAAAATGCATTTTAAAATCACAGTTACCAAAATTTCATTAAAAATAAAATAATTTCTAAAATTAATTTACATCGATTTTTCTAAAATGTTAAATTTTGTGATATTCTTACTTTTACAGTTATTTTTGAAATATTTAAAGAAAATTATTTTCTCTGGGCTATTCTTACCTATGTATTATGTTATAGTACCATGTATAAGTAGTATATAAACATAGAGCAAATGAACCGAAAAAAAATCAATACATAGGTACGTAAATAACTGTACACTTTAATTATTTTATTTTTATTCTCTATAATAAACGTCAAACATTTCAGGAGTTATTTTTGAAATAGTTTTTCTAATAATATCTATACATATACTTATACAAGATCTGGTTAATTGTTCTTCTAAGCTTTAGGCAAAGAAATCTAATAGTCATTAATTCGGGAGAATAAACCACTTAATAAGGCTGACGCCATCTATTGATATAAATTCCATATTGCGAACATGATTTCGTATTTTACGTATAGCTGCACGCCGAAGTGGCACTTTTCTCGATCTCAAAACGATATCGAAACCGAGACGTGAACTGAGACAAAATGGTTTCAATTTTCACGAGGTGATAAGTACTGTCGTTTGTAAAAATCTAGACCAAGACGAAACTTCAATACCATAAACCGAGACGAGTTAAGACTTACCTGACACTCGTCTCGTCTCATGTGCAGCCATATTCCACATTTTGTTAACGTTTCGATTATCTTAAGGAGGTCGAGTAGTTACATCGAACCAGTATTTAAAATTTCTTACAATTTCTACAAAAATGGCATGTTTCGACTATAACATTATTGAAAAAACAATATAAGAAACTTGAAAAATATGTGATGTATTGTATAAATATTTTAAACTAATGCGTAACATGACAACAGCGCTGGCATTGTAAAATGACAAGTAAAATGTCAAATACATGAGTGGAAGTGAGTAAGATGCATGTCGTAGTTTTGGCAACAAACAACACTGCGTTCTACTCTACCGCCTGCCCCGTAAAAGTAACTCCCCAACATCCTTAACGAAAATTAATAATTAATAATAATAAGTATCCCTAAACTACTGATACTGTAAAACATTTGTAGGTATTATCTAATTAAATCTAATATACCGATACATTGATGTAGCTACATTTAACGAGCGAGTACATACATGCAGTTTTTTTTTTATTGATGGTATATGTTTGAATACAATGCTATTGTATATCGAATCAATTCAATATTGATTATTTAAATTATACACATATTATAAAATGCAAATAATATTTGCATTTTACATTTTCCTGCATGGTTGCGAAGCGATCATTTATGAAATATTTAGAAACTATTGTTTATTCGAATAATTTTAAGCAGCCATATTTATCGATTTTGTTTCCACGTGTAGGTATATTATATTTTTCAGTTTTATAAAAATGCATGATATTGTAACAAAAGAAAATCTGTTTTTCCTCTTTATGTAAAAATATTTCATGGTTTGTTTTGATAGCTAAGGATTTTTTGTGGGCTTTTGTACCCACGTGTTTTATTAATTCGCTTTAATATAATTTGTTTTTCGATTGTATTTATATATCTTATTGATTTTTGTGAAATTTATGCAAGGCACATATTGTCCCATCTGCTTTTCTTTTTGCAGCTAAATCTTTAATCGCCGCACCGTTTTTGCAAGAACTATAACTCCAACGTATTCGACAGATGAATATTTCAGAGTAAGAATTCGTTTGGTCTTTGTCATTTATTTTTCAGTTTGATCAACTTTTTTGATTAAAATTTCTTTTAATTGTCATATATATTTTAATAAATTATTCCACGCTGAGAGTTGCTAGACATTCGAATTTTGGTAAGAATGTCTCAACTTAGAATTTAGATTTTCATAAAAAAAAATTATGGATTTTTTTATGTGCCTATGTATAGTTAATGAAATGTATACTTAAGTAGAGCCATATATACTTATATAACAGGCGCTAGCTGGAAGCCTCGCAAACTCTCAACTTATGACGAAAGAAACTGATCCGTTTAATAGCTTTAGTTTTATTATTTATTTCTGCGCTTCAAGTCTCAAAATTTTTAAGTACGATTCTGTACTTAGGTAGGTGTAGTCTTCATGAAAAAAAATCGAACTTGAGATTTCAACGAAATTGCACGTTTTTAGGGTTCCTGAATCGATTACGGCCATTATCTCAATGACGTCTATGTGTTGGTCTGTGAACATGCAAAGTAGCGAAACTTACAAACATGGAATTTTAAATTAAATATTCTTGTATATACGGTTAATATGGATTTCATAATTTTAAAGAGATTATTACACTATTATTCTAATCAATATTTTTATTTATTCTCATTATTTGGAACGGTTTGTATACAGAAGAAAATGATTTATAATTTATGTTTTCTTTATTTTCCCAAATTTATTTTGTTCAAGACATTTTATTTCGTTTCTTCCACTAGCCCTTCCAATGTTCTATTGTTTTGATACAACAACGATTTTCAAAATATTCATTTTTGTAAAAAAATAATAATAATGTATTGTGGTGACCACGTCAGTTTATTTTTCTAAAATATTTAAGTCTCATGCATCCTCATGGGGAAAAAAATAGATCTGTAGTGATCAAATTAGATCTTAATAGATCTGCATTTTGAGACAACTTCATATTTGTTCACTGGTTTTTGATCTGCGGAGACCTGCAATGATCTACAATGATCTACAACGATATACAAGGATCTAAAATGATCTACAGAGATTTACCTTAGGGTATTATAATTTTGTATCAATTCCAATGTCCTTAAATTTAATGGATTATTTATGTATTGTGGGAGTTTAAAGAAAAACTTGTTTATTTCAATTATTGCATTTTATCTAAATAAATGTGATTTAAATGAAAAGTAGTGAAAATTATTGTTTATTTATGATTCTAATTCTTATTTTTTTGTAATTGAGTTGATATTTCTATGACAAATTGAAGTTTGATGCATGAAATATTACCCAAATATTTTGTGTTTTCGATTTGGTTAAAAGTATGTTTATTGTATAGAAAATGATGTGAAAAGTTGAAATTTTTAAACCGCAGGTTTGTATCCAAAAATCATTCTCGAGATATGGCCTCTCAAAGTTTTAGTTTTTTCAAAATTTTAGAGAAAAATGGCCGTATGTTTTGAACATGTGGACGGATTTGATTTTTGTTGACGGATTTGAAATCAGCGTATTAAAATCTATATAATGACATGTATAATACTTCAAAAACTGACAAAAAATTTTGATCAAAAATTGACTTTTTTTAACGTATACCTCTTTGAATTTTTTTAAATTTTCGCAAAAAATTTTTTGTCAAATTTTTTGTCAAAAAAAGTATTATACATATCATTATATAGATTTTGATACGCTGATTTCAAATCTGCCGACAAAAATTAAATTCGACCACACGTTTAAAAGTTACAACCATTTTTCTCCAAATATTTGAGAAAATTAAAACTTTGAGAGGCTATATCTCCAGAACGATTTGAAATACAGACCTGCGGTTTAAAAATTTCAACTTTTCACATCATTTTCTATACAATAAACATACTTTTAACCAAATCGAAAACACACTATTTTTCAGTCAAATTTCATGGTTCAAATATTAACTTTTCATAGAAATTCATCTCAACGGAAAAAAATGTAAAAGGAGAACCAAAACTAAACCACCAGAATAATATAAATATTTCTACAACCTTTTCCGGGGGTCTGCAAAACATGTTTGGCATTAAAGTAAATTTTACATTTCGATTAACAAGTAATTAGTTATTGTCTAACCGTCTAACGACTTTCTTTATTTTTCTGTCAGTGAGAGGTTCCTGAAAAATAGTTGTTCAAAAAAGGGTCCCTAGACAACTTATGTTTAAGAACCACTGATCTACAACGATCTACAAAGATCTCTGAAGATCATTGTAACGTTGAAAATTAATGTATTTTCAACAGATCAAAACTAGTGAAATAATCTGCCGTGTGCCACAGGACTTTCTTATACATAATAATGACAGTAAACAGTGTACGTGATAAAATTATAGATAATAATATTACCTACAATTTTCAACTTTGTCATTTTTCTCTAATTCGCACTGTTTCAGTGTAATTCGAAAAATTCAAAAATCGATGTAGGTAAACATCCGTTTCCGGTTGAATGATCGTTTTCAAAAATAGGAGGTTTTCTTCCCAGGCAAAAATCAATCTTAAGTATAAAATTCCACCTTTCTACGATTTGTCGTATTTGAGTTACAGCGTCTACAGACAGACCGACAGACACACAGACATCATGGCGAAAATAGTCAGAATGGATTCAGGGAAGGTCAAAATTGATAATTCCATCAAAAACCGGATTTCGAAAAAAATCGCGTTTACTATACTTACTTATACTATATGTATATTTCGTATACATTGGTATAAGAAAGTAAAAATACCATAACTCCTAAACGACTGATGATGGAAGGGTGTAATTTTATATTTATAATAATCTTTCATCTGGAAAGACAACCACCTTATTTTTAAAATGATCACTAAACCGGAAACGGATGGTTACTCTTGTAATTTTTTGAATTTTTTGAAATAAGACAAAAATGTTTTAGATAAAAAATGTCGAGTATGTTATTATCTATAATTAATTCCCCATACATTTTTTTCCAACACTTATGATTTAGCCAGAAATAATTTTTAAAAAATCATTATTTAAAATAATCTATACTGGTTGTCTGGTGATTTGACCGTACGGATCACGACTCATACCGTCATGTCACCCGGCGACCACTGCAAACTAAATAAAATAGAGTGTACAGTGTTTATTCTCAATATTATGTATAAGAAAGACCCATGGTACCTATAGCAAACACGTACAGTCTCTGTAATACGTATAAGAAAGTCCCATGACACTCATGGCAGATATTTCTTCTCTGTTATGCAGTGGCGGCGTAAGGGGGGGGCGGGGGGGGGCGGCCCGCCCCGGGTACCAAGCACCAAGGGGTGACAAATTATTCTTTAAATACTCTGGAAAGTGTGTATAACATGTCATTAAGATCATAAATAAAAATAAAAATATTGAATTGACAACAAAAAAATAAAAATAAAATGAAGGACAACACTTTTTTTCTAGAAGGGGTTGCAAAAAACCAGAAAACTGAAATTAATATTGAGTTGAGAACGAAAAAAAAGACAGCACTTTTTTCTAGAAGGGGGTGAAAAACCAGAAAACTGATATTAATATTGAGTTGAGAACGAAAAAAAAAAGGGGGGGGGGGTGCAAAAAAAAACCGCCCCGGGTACCAATCTACCTTACGCCGCCACTGCTGTTATGAACCATTTGAAATGCACTTAAAATCGAATACTAATTGTTAGTAAAAAAAAAAAAAAAATTAAATTTGTTTTTTTCGAAAAAATGAATAGAACATAAATTATAGATAATAATATTACCTACAATTTTCAACTTTGTCATTTTTCTCTAATTCGCACTGTTTCAGTGTAATTCGAAAAATTCAAAAATCGATGTAGGTAAACATCCGTTTCCGGTTGAATGATCGTTTTCAAAAATAGGAGGTTTTCTTTCCAGGCAAAAATTAATCTTAAGTATAAAATTCCACCTTTCTACGATTTGTCGTATTTGAGTTACAGCGTCTACAGACAGACAGACCGACAGACCGACAGACAGACAGACAGACAGACAGACAGACAGACAGACCGACAGACACACAGACATCATGGCGAAAATAGTCAGAATGGATTCAGGGAAGGTCAAAATTGATAATTCCATCAAAAACCGGATTTCGAAAAAAATCGCGTTTACTATACTTACTTATACTATATGTATATTTCATATACATTGGTATAAGAAAGTAAAAATATGATGACTCAAAATGCAGATCTATCAAGATCTAATTTAATCATTTCAGATCTATAATTTTTTCATGAGCTGTTATTTTTTTTATCTATAGTTTATTATACCAATTCTTTATTTATTTATTTTCGTGTTTATTTATCAATTCAAAAATAGTTAAAAAGTTGTGGGGGTACTAAAATTGGCATTCTTGACTGTGCAATTCTGATATGCTATTTTGAAAATCTATAACAACTCTAGTTGGGATATGTAAGTATCTAACTGTTAAAATATGTGATTTATGAAAAATCCAACTCTTAATAAATTGAAAAAAATCTGCCATCATAAAAAATTGAGTGCACCCTTTGCAACTTCTTCCAGTTAAAAAATAGAAGTATTGTTTGCTGTAGGTACCTTCCTAGTGTTATTATACGTATTCATGCGACACTTTTTTTTGTTGTAAAAATAAGAACAATACACAATTACTTGATAAAGTAACAACATGAAGCAGGAAGGGGAATTGATGATCCCCTGACAAAGCACACAAACGAGCGCCCCCGAGACATGGACATGGACGTGTGTGTGTGTGTGTGTGAGCCGTACAAGTGCACTGGGGTGACGTAACGCGACGGTGGCACACATCCGCCCCCGTTACGTAACCCAGTTTCTTTGTCCGCGGAATGCTCTGCACGCGCGATATGAGTGGGCGGCAGTGGCGGCGGGTCGGCGATACTGGACATTGCGATACACTGGGATCATTAATAAAATGAACCTGTGCAGAAGCTTGGATCACCAGCTCCAGTTTAGGTACAAGACATCCCGCCCGGGCCCCAATATTCCTTAGTCCGCCACTAGATGTACCTAAAACAAAATCGTTTCAAATGTGTAAGGCGGCTATTACACTATCTAATAAATATGTCAAAGATCTTTGACAAAGATTTGATCATATATTAAATTATAAGTAATTTCGTAGCCGAAACCGTCTACGAACACTTTTTGGTCGCCATTTTCATTTATCTGTTAAAAAACTTTGATCAAATATAAGAGACTGTCATTATCTATGATAAAAGAAATATTATGAAGGTAAATATTACGTAAATATTATAAAAGTTGACGTATTACACTCTCATATTTCTTTGATCAAAGAAATTTTATCACATTTCTTTGATAGTGTAATAGCCGCCTAAATCGAAAATTTAATTTTATTCGTTCGTAACCATGCAGTAACCGTCACATTAGTTTTTATTAACATCAAAATGAACTGTAGTAAGTACATATGTATGGACAAAATTACCTAAAATTTAAAAAAATGCAATGTCACTAAAATCTTATTTTTTGTAAAAAGTTGCTTTATAACCAAAGCATGCATCAATATAGTGCTTGCTCAAGTGCATATAACATCAAAATATTATTAAATACGAACGCGAATATATCGTTTACCGTTTTGCTTGCTGCGAAAGTAAAACCCAGTTCTCATCACTTGCATTATACCAGTTAGATGCGAGAAACTTTCTTCTAATATGAATTTTTTACACATCATCCTATATATTCCATTTTAGAAGAGCGTGATGATCAAAAATTAATTATGTTCGTTTGCAAGTAAATTATTTAAACAAAAATAATTATTTTTATTTATTTATTTTGAAAATTAATGCTAGGAACAAAAGTGTATTAAAAAGCGTGTTTTTACAAACAAAAACTCATATCTACTATCTTTATTTGAAAATAGAAACCGTGCAGACTGGCGTCAGATAACTATCACACGCATTATGGCCTATTCAATATCGATCGAGCTATATCGTACTTAAGATCAATAGTTATGACACGTGTCATTAGAACAATGTGTCCCTGGTTTAAGAAGCTAAAATATGTATAGATAAGGAGGGGGCATTATAAAATAGGCATCGTTGGAATAATTTACGTGGGGAATTTTACTTGCTTACAATAGGGTATTTGACACTATTAATAATAAAGACTAAAATGTTCTAAATAGTGTAGTATACATTACTATAATTAACAATCAAGTGTTTTTTACGTGAAATAAGTCAGTATTTTAATAATAAACCTAATTTTAAATTGTAATATTTAATATAATTGTCACGTGATCGCAAACACGTCTAAATGAATTACCACTGGTATGACGTCAATTTATGCTATAAACGTCAGAATACTCGATCCCTATTGGTTGATTTCAGTTTATTTATCATAATGTTACGTCACGCAACCACGTGACTTTGAATGCGCGTTTTGGCGGGAATTTTTTCATTTAAATAGAAAAATATTATTTTCAGCGTTTTTTCGGCATTATTTTGGAAAAAGATACTATGGCAGTATCTATTGTATACATACGCACAATTTACAATATATTTTTAAATTTAGTCAAATACCCTATTAGTGTATATAATTATGGTGGATATAAAAAGACGAATTAAAAAATCGATCGGTTTAAAATTCAGTGGAGGTGCAGACTTGTTCCAATGTTGTCAATCTATGTATTGATTACTATTTAAAGTATGCGGTTAGGTACGGGTTTTTAATTCATTTCGTTAGTATTTTTCTCTTGTGACGCCACTGTTCACCGTTGCACATATGTAACGTTTTTACGTGCAAGTGTGTATTGATTATGCCGTTGTCTATTATTGAGTGCATCCAATGCATGCATGTGCATAATAATAACACTGTTGTTTATAAGTGGTATTATTCGTGCGATACACGATACATAACATGTATTATTCTCTCTACTCTACAGGATTTAACAAATACGGTTTTACTTGAATATTCATACACATTATAAAAAAAAAAACACTAGTTAAATACGTTTTAATTCATGAAGAGCATGTATACAAATATAAATTCAATGTAGTTGTATATAGAATTTAAACCGGGTGTTTTTTTTAGATTTTCCAGCAAATTATTTTCAAAATAACGAATTTTAGCCGCTCTATATTTACGAAAATCTTAAACGAACTAACCGTTTACAAAATACAGCGCGACAAAACTTAAGAAAAGTATTTTTTGCGAATTACTTCATAAACAAACAAATTATAGTAAATTAAAACATCGAATGCAAATATGTATTGTAGAACACTGCAGTGGCGTAGTTCGTGGGGGAATTAAGTGGATCAACCCCCTCCCCCATTAGTCTACAAAAATTATAATATGATTATGATACACGAGTATTTTTTCAATAATAAATCATCTAATAAGTGAAGAATATAACAAATTTTTGTACTTTGAACCACATAAAAGATGTTTTTCATAATGAAAAATATAACTTTATGAGATTTAATTATACTGTCATACCCCCCCCCCCCATCGTTAAAAGCTATATACGCCACTGGAACACTGACTTTTTATTGTCGACATAATTGGTACGACTAATATAGTTAACGAGCTACAGTGCGTCAGAGATTGCAAAAAATAGTTTTTTTTTAAATATTCTTGTTAATTAAGTATTGATTTTGCTATAATATGTACGAGTATGTATACAAAAAAAAGTTATAAATAAAAATTATAGATAATTTTAAATACATTTTTTAACCTTTTCCTCTACTCCGGGGGTGACGTCGACCTCGTTGAAGGTGGGTTTTAGTGCCTTTCTCAAAGTTTATCATATTTATGACATTATCTACAGTTATATCAGGTGGAACAAACTTGTACAGTTGATTGAGAAAAATATTTGAAGCAAAAAAGTTCTTATGAATACGTATCCGAAACCTTTCGTGAGGGAACTACAGACTCTCAAGATTTTGTCTAAAATTAGTTTTTATTTAATATTTTGAGATCCCACTGCGATACAATAATTAAATTTGATATCCAGTTTAGTATTAACACGTGTTATCAATTTCCAGTATCAACTAATGATTTTTTAGACCCAGGGATGTGGTCTTAAATTCTACTAGAATTTAAGCTAAGTTTTTCTCCATGTGGTCGTCTGGCGCCCCTTCTGAACTGGCTCCCCGGGCACTCTCCTTCCCTAAAACCAGCACTGCTGTTATATTATACATACATAAAAAAAATAATCAACGAATTTTAACAAATATAAAAATTTCAAACATCAACCATTCTTTTTTCCAAAGCTTACTTGATTTGAATTTAATATTGCACTCGAGTGAATGCTCTGATTTTAATTAACTGTCGTATTTTAGTTTTCCATGGCAGTTGTGATTTTTATTCAATAATGAATAAAATGCGTTGTTTCTTTGTTATGAGTTGTTTTATTATCGAAGATACGAGAAGTTTTGCGATCGTATTTTAAATTAAATTTTTCTTTTCCGATTTCTAAAATTTCACTCGATCTTTCTGTTTCAGGTCAATAATCGTTTAAATTCTCAAAATATTAAATAAAAACTAATTTTAAGCTAAATCTTTGAGGATCTGTAGCTCCCTCATGAATAATTTCGGGACACATATGAACTTTTTTTTTAATATTTTTCTCAATACACTGTTCAAGTTTGTTCCACCTGATATGACTCAGCCTGTATATAAACGTTTAATTAATTTAAATACATATTGTGGATCAATCTCTTTCATATGCTTCCGTTTTAAACTTCTAAATAAAGTTTTTAAAAACTTGCTAATATTTCGGAAAAATGACTATATAATAACTTTATTATTAATTATAGCCTTATTATGTAATTATTGCACGTGTATAATATGCGTGCATGTAAATTATTCATATCAAGTTAATTTTCTAATAATCTATATAATTCTTTAGCACGGTCGTTTATTGTGATATAAGCATATTGTACTTATAGTTTAATATATATATTATAGAATTAAATTAATTTGACATACATGCATGCATCATAGTATGTTATTATGTTATAAAGTAGACTACATTTAAAAAATGATGTATAAGACTGTAGGCAAATAAGTCTAAATTACTATATTAAAAGAAGTAAAATTTTCCATAAAAATAAATATGGTGTAAATGTGAGGGTTTCGCAATTTTTAAAAAGTTTAGAAACCGCTCTACTTTAGGTAATCCACAAAAGATCTATTTGTGGGATAATGTGTATAGTTGTAGCTCCCTCACGAAGAATTTATGGACACATGTTTAAACGTTTATATGAACATTTTTGTATAAAATTCCTTTCTCGATCTACCTTTATCGTTTGTCACAATAAACCTGGATCATCCTGTATAAATTTGCTCCTTAATCAAATAAAAGGTTAGGTATATATATGAAAAAATAGATAACCATTCAAAAGTTGTCAGTTTGTGATGTTTCTATACTATTTCAAGTGTTACGTTTAATTTGAGAAGGGCGTGAATTTTCCTCGTTTGTTGGCCAATCGGGTGCTTGGATGATATCTGTATCTTTGTTAGTTGCATGTGTTTAATAAACTTTATCGATAGTTTGTTTAGAATGAAATTGATTACATTGCTTAGTATATACACTTGAATATTATGTAGGTATGTGGTATGTGTATATAATATTTTTTATCTATATAGGTATTTAAATTTTGTAAATTGAATACCCATGAACAGAGGCGGGTTTGTACCGCTCAGAGCCCTGGAAGTTGGGGCCCCTGCTCCCCATTTTGTAAAAGTAAAGTGTGTAAAATTAATGTCACTAATAAAGATAAATAAAATATATTAATATACTTATATCTTGCTTTTGAGCTATACTATAACTATGGCCTCCGTATTTTATCTTGGGCCGCACGTCAGGATATATGGCGGGCCCCTTTCTTCTAAGAAATCTATGAAATTGTTTTGAGGTTAATTATTGATAATTTAATCAATATGTATTCAAAAATTAAAAACAATTTGTCTATTTGTAAATAAATTACTACACGCAAATTTGTTAAGTCGACTAAAAGTAAATAAGTATATGTAGGTACGCGCATATGTCTAATGAGTACGAAAGGATGTACGAATTTATCATTTGACTAAATTAGCTTCTATGTGTAGAATGCAAATCTATTTGTATGATGAACCTATATATTCATTATATCTCATTAATTTAAATATGTGGTTTTATGTAGCGGCGTGTTATGCAGTGACTTAATTTTTGTTTAAGGTCCTGAGGTAAAGAGGGGCTCCGAGCAGATAGAAAAAAAGTGAAAACTTTTTTTTGGCTTTGGAAAAAAATTTATAGATGAAGACTTTTTTTTTCTTCAGATATATACAAGGTGTTCCGTAAACATACCGACAAACTTTCAGGAATTGCCGAAATATTGAAATATTCGATTTTTGCTATAATAACTCCATGTCCGCAAACAAGTCGTCTTAGCAGTACCTACCTAGAACAAAAGAAAAGACCCGCTCAAAAGCAATGAATTTTGCCTCTTGGTTGAAAACGGCTCGTTTGTGAATATGGACTTATTAACAAAAAGTGATTATTTGAATGTTCTCGACAACTTTTGAAAGTTTGTCGGTATGTTTACGGGACATTCTGTATGTTATATACAGGGTTACTGGTAATTCGATACATTCCTTGTAAAGGGTAATAGTAGAAATAACAAGTAACCATTTGAACCCAACATTGTCTTATACAAATGTTAACCGTTACTGAGATATTTAGAATTTCAGAAATTTTCAAAAATATCCAAAATTTCAACTTAAAACCCATTTTTTTTATTCAAGTTTAAATTTCGAAATTTTCTACTACAATAATTATAAAAAGAAAAAGAGGGGGACTGCGCCACCGGTTCTATGGCAAAAGCAGATTTGTAAAACAGATCAGGAGATGAAAATAAAATTATAAAATAATAGAAAATAATGTTTAGAGATTTGGAAAAAAAAGAATTGGAAAATAATTAATATTAAAAACGTTTTTATAGTTTTTCCAGTTTCTCCACACAAGATATATAATTTTTTTAATATATCTGGTAAACACAGAAAATTGCCGAAAAGTAATATAAATAATATATGTAACAATAATATAGATAACTATATGTATGTACTTATGTACAAAAAAATATTATGCATTATAACGACAATTTAACTTGAAGTCAGCAGCATATTATTAAAAAAAAATAGTAAATATTAGTATACACAATGTAATACTAAACCATTTCGCAATTAATTGCAGCTATATATAGCATACAAAATGATATACTTATAAATAATGCGATATAATTTTATAAACAAACTATAATTTCTAATAGAGTCCACCTGCATCATTAAACTAAGGAATGGACGATGCGATTATTAATTTATTTATGCAATAATAATACAAAGTAAAATATTGAAATGTGAACAAGACAATTTAGCAATTGATGTAAATATTTTGTACGTATGTATATGTGTCCGTGTGTAAACGAGTCCAAGAACGATGAAAAGGGTGCAAAAACCCTATAGGGTTGGGGGGTCGCTGATTAATTGATTGCCTTTCACCATCTTATGTAATTACAACCCCTTACGTCCACCATATGGCCGCCCATGGCTGAGTCACAAACAGGTTTCAGTTTTTGCTACATGAAAATTATTCACTTTAAAATAAACGATCTGTATGTATGTCATTGTTACAGTACATATCTCGCTTAGGTTGGTATTACACAGTAAAAAGATCATATTGTATATATTATGTACATTGCAAATAATTATTGCATCGATATTTAAAACTTTTGAACTAATAGTAAGTACTTACTTAGACATTGTATATACCAACGACACGAGGCTTTTATCGAGCTCGAAACGAGATCGAAACCGAGATGAGATTGACTTAAATTCGAACGAGACGATACAATTTGAATTTAAAACAATAAAAATAAATAGTGTTCTATTTTAATATGTATAAGATTTTTTATATTTTATAATTTTTTAATTTGTTTATAATTTATACCTATATATAAATGTATACTAAATATGTATACATAAGAAATAAGAATAAAATGGGAATCTTATCTAGTCTACTATATCTATACATAAAAATTGTCAGAAATAGGATGATGTCGCGGGGACCAGTCGCCTAACGTTAACTTGACGACATTGCGCGAAAAAAAATACTATAGAGGTCAAGTTAAACATATATGCACATTGCACATGTACCATGTATGTATGTAGGTACATATGTGAATATGTATAATAAATATTATATCTTTGTGCTTACAATAATCTTCATTTTCAAAAATTATTATTTGATTCAAAAAATCTGTTTTTTTTTTTATGTTTGAAATTTCTATAATAAAGACTGAAATCAATTTTTTTAAATTGCAAAAAAATATAAATAGCATATACAAATTTATATTGCGATTATTTAAGATCCCTTATATTACAAAACTCTGCGCTAAAACGTGTTTTAAATGGGACCAGTCCATTTTGTTTAAGGGGTGTCTTTTGTAAGGATATTGGTTGAAGGTAATCATCAAATGTAACTGAAGTTAATTCAAATATTAAATTAATAAAATATAAATTACTTAACTGACAGTCAAATGTATGTCTTTCCGTCGTCCGTCCGTAACGGAAGGACTGTTAGATAACTTGGTCGTATTGTTATTTAAAAATATATTTTTTTCAATTATTTCGTAAAACCTATTCAAAATCGAAATCGATCACGAATTATGTTTATTAAATTTGTTTACGAATAAACTATAAGAGACATACTACATACTTTTTTAAAGACCCAGATACAGGGGGGGATTAGGAGGGCCATATGGCCCGGGCTCTAAAAAGCCACAGGGCTCCGAAAATTATTTATATTTTATATAAATATTTATAATTTATATTGTCTTGCATGATATACCCGGGTCCCATTGAAGCTCTCTCAGGGCCTGGAGACGGCACTATCCATGCAACATTTATTAGACCGTGAGCCAATTTTTCTTTTTCTACATTTTTAACGGGCTTAACGAATGAGATTGGGTTAAAATATAACTACATATTAAAAACTTGTATATTTATTCGCCGACCACACAATTTATTTCGCGGACTGAATGTGCTTTGCAGGCAATAGGGCTTCACACGAGACTAGATTTAGGTTAATCTCGTCTCAGATTTATAACTGACAGTCCCGTTCGGGATCAGATTTTACAACCGACAATTTTGTTTCGTCAAAATCTAAACCGATCTTGTGCGAACATAATCGATTTAAAATATTATATATTAAGTACCATTACAGATAAAATGTTTATAATGGAAGTTGTAGAGAACGATATTTTCTATAACATTATACAACAAAAAAAATTCACAGAAATTTTAATAGGTGGTTTAGGAGGTATTTGTCATGCTGAAACCGAATTCGTTGCCCAAATGATTCCATCACGTCAGGTTTTTTTTAGATATCGAAACCTAAAATGCCCAAAAATGACGATTTTGGCAATGTTGAGGAATTTATTATTAAGTAAGTAATTTTTTTCTGAATTTTTCTTTCGTGATTTCGAATAGTATACTATCTTTTCTCTTTAAAATGATTTTTTACATTTTACTATGCGATTTTTCTTTACCGAAATATACTACTTTGAAGATATATGTAGTAAACTTCATTGTATCTACTATACTACACTCTATTAACAAAAATATCATATCTTCAAACTAGTACATCTCGGCTAAAAAAATCGTACAATAAAAAGTTCAAACTCATTTTAAAGAGGAAAGATAATACTATTTGTTACCGTGACCGAAAACTTTAGAAAAAATTACCTACTTGATAATAAATTCATTGCCAATATAGTCATTTTTGGGACTTTTAGGTTAGAATATCTCTAAATCCTGACGTAATGAAACCAATTGGGCAACAAATTCGGTTTCAGCATGCCAAAAGGCTCCTAAATTTTCTTTCAGATCTCTGTGATATTACAAAAGTATTATTTTGTTGAATAGTGTAATTTATCAGTTATAGATTCACGTACACTGTACATTGTACTCATAGTATTTCGTATAAGAAAGTCCCATGGCATTTTTTGTATCTGCTTATTTTTTTTTACATTTAAACATTCTTTTAATTTGAACATATACTTATAACTGATATTGTATTTTACCTATAGAATCATCTTGAAATACGGTTTTGTCTCAGTCTCTCATTTTGTCAAATATTATAAGTATAGTACTCTTGTCTCGTTTTAACCGAAATATCGGTGTTAAAGCCTAATCACTAATCAAGCGCTGTTTTGTAAATTAATCCTAATAAACAAAATTGAAGCACGTTAATAGGACTGACAAAAATACATAGTTTAAATTCGACTCACAAAACGTGCTCTTAATTATATTATTTGTAACATGCAAAAATATATGCGTACATTTGAATATTATAGTTATATCTTCTACAGCTATGGTATGTTGTACAGAAAGTGTTAAGAATTTACCGTACAATTTAAAAATGGTATAATATACAGGTTGTCCCATTAAAAAAATCAATGATGACTTCATATATGTTCCTCTTGAGACAGCCTGTATAAATTTTCTTATGTCAAAAAATCCGCAACTAAAAACTCTAATCGATGTTCCGAACGTCTTTCCACAAAATAATTAATGAATTTTAAACGAATTTCATCATGAAGCACTGTATATAACAAAAACTAAATGTGACAGCGAATATAAACATAATTAATAAAATATTTATATTTTGTAAAAAAATTGACACACTCTGACTATTATACTATTATACTTTCCTTTTAAAAAATTTTATATTTAGAGCCAGACCCGGATTTAGAAATTTGCCGCCCCTAGGCAGTTCCGAAAATTGTCCCCTCCCTAAACTTCTTCAATAGTGGAATAAGTTTGGTACGAAAAGTTTTTCATTTTTGATATGTGACCTTTTTTTAGGTTTTTTATGTAAAGTTTAATAAAAAGTAAATTTAAATTTATTAAAAAAAGTGTGAAGACATTTTTTTCAAAATTTTCCGCCCTTTAATTTTTGTCGCTATAGGCACGTGCCTACTCTGTTTAGAGCACATGTAAACCCGCTGCAAATAAAATTTGTAAGAATAATATTTATTAACGTTTTAATGAATTGTCTTGAGATTACGTTTTACAATTATGATTTTATTTTGGCAGCTGGTATATTGATGGTTGGTTATAATGATTATTTGTCTATAATGAAACATTTAAATTAGGTAATATTGCTATGAGTGACTCAAATATTAAATGTTTCCGTAGGTTCGACAGCCTTTCTCAAACCGGTGTTTTCATCTTGCAGCCCATGAATTATTTTTTTTTTATTATTAATTTTAAATACTTACATAAGTAGGAAATATAAAATAGAAATATAGTTTCAAGTGCATTATTAACCACTTTTGGGGAAAGGCTGACTACTCTATTTGTATTTTTTTAAGAATATTTTCAAATTCAAAGCTCTTTATTTTGTGAAACTAGGTATATAATTACTATCAGATGTTATTAATACATTTATTATATGTGGGGTAGTATTAGGTGCTTAATATGTTAAATAAATAAATGCCCCATGCCCTAATAACATCCCTTTTTAACGTATAGGTATATATATTGTATATATTTGTTTGGTACAATGAAAAGTAGGTATATCAATTCTACTACCTCGGTAAAAATATGTAGGTAATTGTGAACATTTCCAATAGTAACAACCGCCGACCTTTTTAGTATAGTCTATTTTTGAGTACAATAGATCACCATTTTACACGATGCCTTCCCGGCGTTTGGATTGGTAAGCAAAGGCCTACAAAATGGCTCACCTGATTTACCGATTTTACCTATTATGTCAACATTTATTTTTTGTAGAATTCAGTCTCACGATTAAAAAATAATGAATTTTTTGTGTTTTACTTCCATGTTCGAAGAAATGGAAGTATTGTAATACCGTCAAAAAATCATGTCCGAAAAAAAAGCAGATTCTGATTGTACTAACTTCAAAACGTAAAGAAAAGTTAATTTCCGCATGGCGGCTGTGCGTGTGTCTGTGTGTCTGTGTGTCTGTGTGTGTGTCTGTGTGTGTGTCTGTGTGTGTGTCTGGATGTAGAATTTTCTTCCGTGTACGATAACTACTGTAGATATGCACCGATTTGAAATCTTTTTGGGGAAAATGTTTGCCTCAGTGAGTACTCCAGACCTATTGATTTTGGTGCTAATCGGATTAGGGGTTTCCGAAATATTCGAAATTTTGTACCTATTATCGTCTGAAAAGTGAGTATTACCTCACCAATTTTGATAAGACTTGGTACACTTGTAGTTCAATCCAATCTAAGGGGCACTTATTTCATAAACGTGCTTAGATAGCCACTGAAGGGGTGAAAACCACCCTCAAAATTTTAATTTTAAATAATAATAAATTCATGTTGCCATGGAAACAAGCGCAGTTAAATTCAAATGTCAGATAATTATTATTTTACAAAAATGTCTATTCTACAACTGACATTAGAATATTAGAAAACTAATATTTATAATACAAAGGTGAGTTTTATATTAACAATTATCTATTGTAAAAGATATTATAGAACATGGAAGTCATGTATGGTTCTCCATACCGATATTTTGTCTCAAAATACATGTTATATTAAGTGTATTTTATTTTTTCAATATTATAAGTATTATACTATCTGATTTTAGAACAATTATGTCAACGTTACTAATTGTATGATGCGTTTTCATAAAACTCACTTATGAAAAACTATTTTGAAAACGGTGGAAAAAATGCCAAAATCTGAATCATCTTGCCAAAATTAACGGTGATCAGAATTACATAGAGTCTAAATATATTTCCATGTAGTATAAAAAAACACATCTTTTTTATCCTTAAAAATTGTATAGATATTGATTAAAATTTATAAAAAGAGTGCTGGGTCTATTAAAAAGGGCCTCAAGTGAGCAACCTGTTTGTCTATAGTGGTAAAAACGACTCTATATAATTGCGTTTTGCGGGTCTATAGTAAAAGCTTTTATTTTTAGTATTTATTGTAGTTATACAGGATGAGTCATATCAGGTGGAACAAACTTGAACAGTGTATTGAGAAAAATATTTTAAGAAAAAAAGTTCATATAAACATATGCCCGGGAATTTTTCATGAGGGAGCTACAGATCCTCAAAGACTTAGCCAAAAATTAGTTTTTATTTAATACCTATTCTTAAAATTTAATCGATTATTGACCTGAAACAGAAAGAAAATTTTAGAAATTGGAGAATTTCCTTAAAATACGATCACAAAACTTCTCGTAGTATCTTTGATAATAAAACAAATCATAACAAAGATACAATGCATTTTATTCATTATTGAATAAAAATCACAATTGCCATGGAAAACTAAAATATAAATAATCAGCGAAAACTAGAATATTCACTCGAGTGCAATATTAAATATTAAATTCAAGTCAAGTAAGCTTTGGAAAAAAGAATGGTTGATGTTTGAAATTTTTATATTTGTTAAAATTAGTTGTTTATTTTGTTAATGTATAACAGCATTGCTGGTTTTAAGGAGGTAGACTGGCCGACCGCCTGGGGTTCCAGTTCAGAAGGGGCGGCGGACGATCACATGGAGAAAAATTTAATTTTATAGTATATTTTTTTCTCTTTAAAAAACGGCCAACATTAAGTCAAATCCTTGAATATCTTTACTATCATATTTTTCGTAAACGATTGAGGATCCACTGGCTCCACACATTCCTTGTCTAAAAATCATAAGTTAATGGAAATTGATAACAAATGTTAATACTAAACTGGGTATCAAATTTAGTAACTATATATCGCAATGGGTTCTCAAAATAGTAAATAAAAGTTAATTTTAGACAAAATCTTTGAGAGTCTGTAGTTCCCTCACGAAGAGTTTCCGGACACAGTTTTTTACTTGAAAAAGTCAACTGACCAAGTTTGTTCCACCTGATATGACTCACCCTGTATATGGGTAATTATAAAAAAATGTATATGGCTATTAATAAAAAAAAAACTTTTTTGCATATGAAACGGTATTAGGTACTAATTAAGGCAGTCACTAGCATTTTTATGAAACATTACTTGTCAAATACTTTAAATATAAGTGAATATAAATAATCTAGCATTTGTTCTAACATTTTTTAGGGTCCAACGTAATTTTTTAGAAAAATCATTTAAGTACGTGTAAGTAAGTTTTTTATTTGCCACTTAAGAATTTAGGCATACGTATTTATTAAAATATTTTATTTGAATTTATTCATAACGGCCATTCATTGTTATAATGTATTTTGTAGGTTGGTTTACCTAATATATAATATAGAATTTATAAAATTATTATAACTCTCTTCTTATTTACCTATATATCATGCAAATGAAGTTATATAGGTACTCATATTTTTCTACATGTTACCAATAGTTACCTAGATCATTTTTCAGTGCATGTTCTTAGCTATTTATATTTTACGAAAACCTAAGATTTAATATCAAAAGACATAAAATAAAAGAATCTTTTATCAAGTCATGTTTTGTTTCCACGATGTCATACAGCATACAAATGGTATTTACATAAAAACATAGTACACTCGTCGCTCCAAAGAACGTAGGCATCGGTAATTCAGAATCTCCTTAAAACGTAGGCTAGAGAGGCACCCACCACTTTAACGTTAATTGGTGAATTTAAATTTCGCGCAGAAATATAGCAGTCACGGTAGTATTGTGGTAGGGATAGAGGAAAGTCGTTACATGGAGCAGTTGGTCAGTCGTTTATCGGAGCGTACGTTAATAGGATGGTCGTTGTTTAGAGATTCCTTTGGCCATCGAATAAAGAATTCTATAATTTACGGTTTCAGTACCTATTTTATTAATTTAGGTATATGGTTTGTGAATATTAACCCGGGTAATACTGGGTCCAATGCGTTAGTAATGAATAAAAAGTATATCTCTCCAAAAAATATAACTAATAATTTATTTATTGTTTGCTCGGAAACAAAGCAAATATGATTTCGTATAGTGTTTACTCAATAGCTAAATATGCGTCTTTAGAATCGTGTGCAAGCAGAATTGATTAAATATACCTACTATTGAAGGGGAAAGGGTTAGTACCTCTTTCACCCTTCCTTGCGGATCCACCCTCGTATACCAAAAATTTTTAAATACAATCTTCGTATCAGGAATTGATCAAGAAAGGGTTATTAAAAATAACCAGCCATTGTAAATACGTGCGTATATAAGACATTCTATATCAAAAACTGAAAGTTTGTGAAGGTATATACAGTGCCGGATTTAGAATATTAAATATTTAAATTATTGTCTAACTCTGAATGTTTGATTATTGTTGACAAGGAGTGAGACGTCACAAACCTCATATGTCACCTGCGAGCGTTTTGGCGGCAAATTCAAAATTAGTTTTAAAAGAGTCAATTTCTGCGATTAAACCTTTATTTTCTGCAGAAATAAGTTTTTTTTTTTTGGAAATAGGAGACACGTAAGATCATATAATAGTTTTTTTTTAAATTAGTCAACATGCCTATTTTACCTTATGTATAATATGTAAAATGCATATAACATTTACATTAGTATACATTTATATTACCACTGCTTTATACCGGGTGAGTTTTTTAACTTGAGACTGCTTAATATCTGGAAAACTATGGATTTTTTCGGAAAATGTTTGGTACAAAAGTTTCAGGATTTGGAGGGGCAAAACCAATGGAGGTAACAATTTTGACCTTGAGTGGAAGTTTTAAGGTCATTTTGGTGTCAACTAATTTTTTTCGAATGGAAACCTATTTATTTTTTTGCAGATTCGTACTTAGCAGAAATAAGGGAACAACATTTGTCTAAAAAGTTTTTGAAATAACTTCAATTTTAAGGTCATTTATTTTTCCTTTTTTAGATTAAAAAATTTTTTTTTGTCTTCAAAAATTTTGAAATAATTATACAAGATGTTTAAGATAAAGAAAATACAGATTAAAAAAAAAATTGTATTATTTCAGTGTTTTTCAAAGAAAAAAAAAATTTTTTAAATGAAAAAAAAAAACGTTCAAATTAATTTTCTAATCTGCATTTTTTCTTAAACATCTTGTATAATTATTTAAAAAATTTTGAAGGCAAAAAAAATTTTTTTTTATTGTAAAAAGGAAAAATAAATGACCTTAAAATTGAACTTTTTCAAAAAACTTTTTAGACAAATGTTGTTCCCTTATTTCTGCTAAGTACGAATCTGCAAAAAAATAAATAGATTCTCATTTGAAAAAATTTAGTTGACCCCAAAATGACCTTAAAACCTCCACTTAAGATCAAAATTGTTACATCCATTGGTTTTGCCCCTCTAAATCCTGAAACTTTTGTACCAAACATTTTCCGTAAAAATCCATAGTTTGCCAGATATTAAGCAGTCTCAAGTTAAAAAACTCACCCGGTATACATAGAATCCCGAGCAAATTCATAACGTTTTAACACGGCCTCGGAAATAACGTTAGTTTAGCTTTTGCTCTTGAGCAAATTTTAGTATGCATGCCACCCACATCCTATCGCGCCTCCCCCCCCCGTGCTAGGATTTTCGGCGGACCCTCTCCTGTTAAGAAACCTAAGCTAAGACATTTTTTTGACGACAGCCAAAAAAGCTTTTTAATTCGCTGCGCCAGGTCCCTCTTAGCCCCGGGCTCTCAGGTTAGGGACCTGTCAGCCCCTACCTTGTGGGGACCATGCGAGTGCTAGAGTGACTGCATGTGACTAATGCTCTGGTTTTTGGGCCTCCAAAATACAATATTTAATTACGAAAAGTTTAATACAAAAAATCTTACATAGTACAATAAATTTATGTTTTATGTGGTGAACCTAGGATTTTGTATTTGCTATATTGCATAGCGACAGTGGTGGAAGCTACGGAAGACCATATTTCTCTGTATTTCGGGGGTTCTTTGACCCTTGGTTAAGTTAATAATGAAAGGACCAAAACATAGTATCAAGGAGGTTTTGAACCATACAAATATTTCTGAATCCGTCACTGCTTAAAACCAACTGATTTTTATCATACTGTGCGTACAGTTGAATTAAAAATATCGTAAGTTCTTCTGAGGTATTTTCGACTGTGGTAACTATATGTAGGATTGCTAGTTTTTACCATATAATTTTTTGCCCGTCTGATACTGCTCTAAGGTAGCCTCTGTGAATCGATGCACATGTGTGTGTATGTTATATATCTCATCGCAACGGCCGCGAGGAGTTCAAGCGATGTCCTTGAAATTTTTGCATTGATGCAATTCTGTGAGCATTATATTCGAAGAATTTACGTTATTTGGATATGTGAATAGGTACACATTTATCTTTGCTGCATAGACGGTTTCGCGTGAAATTTAGTACTGGTATGTTATCTTATGATTTAATTTTCCGGTTTATTTTAAGTTCAACATATTTTTTTCACATTATTATCGTATAGGAATTATTGTATTTTTTATAATGTAATAAGTATTGCGAAATGCTATAATCTGATTTTATAAAAAGTTAAAGACTATCTATAATCGATTTACGCATATACATATATATTTATTGTCTATTGTGTCACTTGTGCGGTTTCAAAAGCTGATGCACAAGTTAATATTATGACTTCATATAGCTAGTTAATTGAATTAACGAACAGATATCGATACTGAAATCTTATATATTTATTATATTGCATTATACCTGCATGCATCCTTGTGCATAAGTGTATATATTTAATATTTTAAAAATAGAAACATCTACTTTAATACTATGCGAATTTATTTAAAACACCCTTCCCCACCTGGCGTCATGCAAAATGTAAATTTTCTGCAAGTAATACCTGCCAAGAATTCGCGCATCGGGTAGAGTTTCCGAAGAGTGCGCGCGCGCGTTCTATCTTTGTCGCGCGGAGCGTGTCGCGGTGGTGGTGCGAGCGAGATGTGGTACTGTCGCTTTTGTAACTCGCGCCAAAGGGGTGAAGAAACGATAAAGTGACTTTGGCCGTTGATTGGCCAACGCGAGAAGCCCAACGGATTTCTGCAAACCGGTGGACTCGGTGCAGCTTCAAACTGCATTACTCTGCACCGCGGGAGACGGTCGCCACTACACCAAACGCGTCTCGTTTTTATATTGTTACTTCATACTATTTTCATTTTTAAATCCATTTAAGCAATACGTTATTATTTATTTTTAGTTATTTGGTTATAAAAATAATTTACACTTAGTTTAGTTTTAATATAATAGTCTATTGATAATAATATTAGTGTTATTTGATTGTGTTATTTCTTTGTTCTGAGTGCAAGTGTTTTACTATTTATTGTTATGTTTAGTAATTTGTGGTTAAGTGTTAATCAAAGGGCATTTTAACATTGGATAACGTTTAAAAATATACATATTTATTATATGTATAGTTCAGGCGATCAATGTAGAACGCCGAAACAAAAACAACAAACTGAACATGAATTTGCTGTACCATCGAGAATGTAGTCTCTCTGTGGATATATTTAATTATGTATTTAAAACAGAATATTCTTAAATAATTAGTTTAATAGTAACGAGAACAAAAATTTCAGTCAGTTAAACTAGAATAAAATAATATATAAAAATTAAAATCAAGTTCTTGTTACAATTGGCTTTACAAAATTTGTAAGAATTGTCGATAATTGTCATAAAAAATTACCAGACGTTCTTTGTCCGTTGACTATAAATAAATTCGATAGAGCAGACAAGCAACAAAAACAAGTATAAAAAATTTGCAAAGTGTGGCGTATCAAAACGGTTTGCGAAACTAGATGAACTGACCAATCAAACGGCCCGTTTGTGGTGCGCTGGTATCGAGGCTAAGCGTGCGCTTTGCGAATCGGACTTGAGTGCAACTCTACCCCTCTCCACCTCACCGGTCAGATCACGTTGACGTTGTCGCAGTCTTAACGCCGGCCGCCATTTTCTTGGCGTTAAATTATATTTTAGATAAATTATAAGGTAAATATTATATTTATATTATTTACAATAAGTGATTATTTAGTTTAATAACATCGGTGATCGTTATAAAGAGTGTCCTGCAGGTGTATTGTAATTGTGAAAGAGTTGCATATATGCATTGATCCCGCCGGCCGGTGCAAGGGACGAGAGAATCGGCGGCAGACTGCATTTTTGCAATACGTCACAATTCGCGAAACACTGGGAATAAAATAGAAAAGTGTTTGTTTCTGGTGCCATAAATTAATAATTTTACGCTTACGGGACGATAAAACCATTTCAATCAGCCGACTGGAGTGCCATACAGAGCCAGACAGTCGCAAGTATCCTTCACGTGTTTGCAAATTGTATAGCTGTTCTTGTCTCGCAAACGTTGCATGCATATGTGTTTCTATTTTGCACATATATGCAAAGAGTTGACGAACTGTACTGTCGGGGCATTGTGCTGTGGTGTAGACGAGTTATGCCGCGAAACATTCCCCGTCTGGCCGATAAATGCTTGTTTCCAAGAAGCGTGTTATAGTCTTGACTCGTGTTTTTACCGCGCTTTGTAAAAGGGGGTCGTTGTAAATATTGGCTTTTACTTTTTGTGAATAATTTTGACACTTTTTGTTCTGTTTACTTTAATGTATAGGTATTTACATTTTTGTAATATAAATGGGTTATTTTTATTAAATTTTAGTGGTTAATAAAAAGTAATATACTTTTTTTTTAGATATTATTTATTTTTAAATATAACAAATTTAAATAATATTTGATGAAAAAAATGAAGTTATAAATATAAAATAACATAGATTTTTATTTTATTTATTAAACCAATTAATTAATTGTGATTACTGTAAAAACCAAATAATGTAAGGGCATTTTGTATCTTTACATGCAATGCATTTTTTATCATGTCAGTAAAAAAATGTATCATTTTTTAAATATTACAATATGTTTTGGTCTGTCTAAATTTTATGTGGGTTTAATTTTTTTGTGCTACCGAAGTGAAAATAAGAAATGCAAATTATATATATATTTTTTTTATTGATATTAAAGAAATGGCGGAGGGTAACGGTGAAATGAAGATGGACAGTGGAGATGATGGTCAACGTACAGAAGATTATGCCAAATTAGTTGAGTATGGACTTGACGAGAAGGTGGCGGCCAAGCTTGATGATATTTATAAGACAGGGAAACTAGCACATGTTGATTTAGATACAAGAGCGCTGGATGCTTTGAAAGAATTTCCCGTAGACGGGGCATTATCTGTTTTGGGGCAGTTTCTCGACTCAAATCTTGAACATGTTAGTAACAAGTCGGCCTATTTATGTGGTGTGATGAAAACTTACAGACAAAAAAGTCGTGCAGTAGCAGCTCAGGTTAGATAATAATCAGTACGTTTAATTTATTATTTTCTTATAATAAAATGTAAACAGGGTCCTGCACAGCCGACTCCTACACCTCCAAAGGGTCCTGATGAAGATAAAATTAAACAAATTCTAGAAAGAACAGGTTATACTTTAGATGTAACTACAGGTCAAAGGAAATATGGAGGTCCTCCTCCAGAATGGGATGGGCCTGCACCAGGAAATGGATGTGAAGTGTTTTGTGGAAAGATACCTAAGGTAAAGTATTTAAATTCTTGTTATTTTAATGAATAAGTTAGAATTGTATTTATGGTGATATTATAAGGAAAATATGACAAATTGATATTTTAGGATATGTTTGAAGATGAATTGATTCCGTTATTTGAGAAATGTGGCACAATTTGGGATCTCCGTCTGATGATGGACCCAATGACCGGAACAAATAGGGGTTACGCATTTGTTACGTTTACAACAAGGGATGCAGCGCAACAAGCAGTCAGAGAGGTAAGTGGTCTCAGTTTGAATGTAGAATGAACGAGATTTGTTTCTGGACATTCCAGTTATGCGTATCTCTGTGTTTAATTGTAATTATTTTTGCTTGGCGCATAAATTCATAAGAAAGATATACATATATAATATTTGTTTAGAAATGAATGATATTTATAAATAGAGTTGAAATTATGTTATAAAAATTAATATTTACTTAAATTTAAATTATTTTATGCAAAATTGGAAGTGTCCTGTTTATTTAAAAATTATTATATCAATTGGATGTATTTGATTGGCTGTAGAAATTATTTTAATCGGCTTCTATTTTTCAGAAATTATATTCATTTGGTCGAAAAATTGTTTGTATGATTGTGATGAAAGAATGTTTGATAATTCATTGGAATATAAGAATTGATGCTAGATTATGAAAATGTAGAGCTGGTTGAGACAGTTGTAAAAATGTAATTCAATGTAAATTTATTTTATATATTATATACCAATGATATTATCTAATTTTAACTCTGCATTTCTCAATTGCACTCATTGTGATCCTTTGATGTCGTTTGCAAAACAAGTAATTGTTACGCCGTTGATTAAACGGCCGGAATCAATTGAGCTAATTGAGAAGTGCAATAAACTGATTAATGAACCGATGTTGTAGTAGATCGGAAGCAGGCGTTCCGAGGCGTGTTACGTTGCCAAAGCTACGGCTGACTTTGTCAACGCATCTACGCTCGCCGTACCCTTCACTCATCTGTCTCTCTTTCATAACTCTTTCACACACTCATCTGACTTAGCTTCTGTCTGTCTGTCACTCCTTACTACATAACGAGCCCCGACCAAAATTTCGCCCATATCAAAATCGAGACCACAGAAGATGGTGTCTGCTGCAAACAATTGGCATTCGAGATGATTCGGTTCCCAGATCGGCTGACTGTTTTGATTACAGGTCTCCTCTTTGCAGTGCGACGGAAGACTACGCCTGACTACAAAATTGTAACATTTGGCACGTTGTTGATAAGAGAAATTGACGTCCGGCTGGTTCCGGTGAACGAGCAGCAAAATCAAACCCAAAATTTCAGTGTTTTATTTTCGATAGGTGGCCGGCGGTTTCGTCGTGTCGGAGCAAAATTACCGGCACGGCTGTTACTGATCTGTTACTGTTGCTAAATTTTTTATGTTTTGTTATATTTTATTTTTGCGGGCGCAATGACGCCAGGTTTATTACTGATTTGATGAACAAAATTTGGCATGTTTTCTCTTGTCCCACAGCTCGATAATCATGAAATCAAACCCGGCAAGAGTCTGAAAATTAACATTAGCGTTCCAAATCTGCGGCTTTTTGTCGGCAACATACCAAAGTCTAAAGGCAAAGAGGAGATACTGGACGAGTTTGGTAAATTAACAGGTAATGTGCTCAAAATCAAAAACAAGCAGTGCAGGGCTCGCCCCCTAACTACCATAACCCCCCCGCCCGTCCCACCCTGCGCCCGCCGGCGACTACCCTTCCGCATTGTTCTTGCAGCTCAATGATTGTGAAATACGAAAGGGCAAAAAGATCGGCGTAACAGTTTCTTATAACAATCACCGCTTGTTTGTCGGCAATATACCAAAGAACCGAGATCGGGACGATCTATTCGAAGAGTTTTCCAAACACGCACGTAAGTTGTGATGATGATGCATATGTCTCTGACCGCTCGGTGCCCGTCTGTTGTAGTGTGTCGCCCTATCGGGTTTCTAGCGTGCGTGCGGGGAGCCGGTCTGGCTGCTCGCACGTGCCGCACGACAGCATGCAATAACTGATGGAGAGTAATGGGGCGCAGGGAAACAGTGGCTGAGTCCACGTATTTTTCAATTGTGACGCTTGTGAACCATCAGTATATATTAGAAAAAACATTAATATGTATATATATTACAGATTTAATATTTTAATATTGATCTTGTACATTATTATAAACAAATGACAAATTAACTGAAACAAGTGACACAATTTGAAACATTGGCTGATTGGGAGTTAGATTTTTCAACCTAAAAATAATTTTCTGGGACTTGTTGATCCATGTCTGTAGAAATTTATTTAAATTATTATCAATAAGGAAGTGTGATATTTCTTTGAAACTATCAAAAAGTAAATTGGTTACGTATATTACATCGCTATTTGATATATTTTTATAAACATTTTATAGCTTTGTGTTTTTTTGATATCAAAATATTTAGCTTATGTTTAATTTTTTTATTAAAAAAGAACAGCTATCTACTTCAACTGTATTTTTTGTAGCCTATTTACTTTCATTCAATTTTATCACACATTCCATTCAGTCACAGATTGATTGCCATTTATTTATAATCAGATTGTTATTATTATTTATCGGATTCGGGGGTGAACTAGTCCCATAATAGTGAACCAGATATTGAAATATATGCATCATCACCCCTGCCAGTACAATTATTGATGATAACTACGGGTTATATTTATATAGAATCATTTCGCAGTGTAAGTATTTTTTGTAATATAAATTGGCTATCAATCTGTCGATATGATTTTTGTATAAGTTTTTTTCCGTAGTAGTTATTTTTTGTTTGTTAATATATATCTCAATAAATAGATGCGTGTCATGGAATTGCAAAAAGATTTTTTTCTTCAATTTTCTATGCATCAGTTTTTAGAAATAATCTTGATATTAAAAAAGTATATTTGATTTTTTTAATTAATTTCTTTAAACTTTAATATTTATTAAGAAATATGTTTACTTTTTTCAACTTATGATTATTTAACGGAAAAAAATAAAAAAATATGTATTCTAAATTGAATAAGTAATAATGTAGCAACACGCAAACAGTAGTGTTATGATTTTGTCGCTGGATTCCCGGCTCCTGACTTTCTGTTCATATTCACATCTCCTCCCCGTCAGTCAATCGCAGCGTGGGGCTCGCGTGTCCCAGGCGTGTTGCGTTATTTTAATATGCGTTCTTGTGTTGCGCAGCCGGGTTGATGGAGGTAATCATATACAGCTCTCCTGATGATAAGAAGAAAAATAGGGGATTTTGTTTTCTTGAATACGAGTCTCACAAAGCGGCATCATTGGCTAAACGTCGATTAGGAACGGGGCGTATAAAGGTAATTTATAAAAAAAATAATTCTAGTTTAATTTTCTGATATGTTATTGTTCCTTTATTCAACAGGTATGGGGTTGCGATATAATCGTAGATTGGGCAGATCCACAAGAGGAGCCTGATGAGCAAACTATGAGCAAAGTAAAGGTATTGTACGTACGAAATTTGACACAAGAAACCAGTGAGGAGAAACTCAAGGAATCATTTGAAGCTTTTGGAAAAGTAGAACGTGTGAAGAAAATCAAAGATTATGCATTTATTCATTTTGAAGATAGAGATAATGCTGTTAAGGTACTTAATCATTTCAATAAATATAAACAAATTATATTGAACTACACACAACAATGAATTAAATTTATAAAATGTTTATTTCAATCAACAATTTTATTTTACAGGCAATGCAAGGATTAGACGGCAAAGAAATGGGTGGTTCAAACATAGAAGTATCATTGGCAAAACCTCCGTCCGATAAAAAGAAAAAGGAGGAAATTTTACGTGCCCGTGAGAGACGCATGATGCAAATGATGCAAGTTCGTGGCGGGTATGTTAGATAATTTAATTGTAATCATTTTCTTTTCTTGCTATTACAGTCATTTAAAAAAAATTCTATCAGTTTCTAAAATGTTGTTAATCCTTTATTGAGATTTTTCAGAAAATACATAGACGTGTATATTATAATGTTAGTTATATGAATTAATTTTGATGTATTATTTTGTGTGTACAGATTATCGCCTTCTCATCCAAGTATGTTTGGTGGCGGTTCAATGCCGGTACGAGGCATGGGTTCCGGCCCTCGTGGGGCCCCGGGAGCCATGCGTGGTGCAATGGGCCGTGGAGATTATGGTAAGTTTGAATGCCCTTTATCATTGTCCCAAGTGCATCGTATGATGATGTCCTTCGCATCTACTAACATAAAGTCACTACTAATTTATTTATGACTGCGTGTCATTCACCGATTAATATTTAACAAAGGAGATGCTATTGTATGTCGGTCTGTCATTAAACAGATAAATCTTAAATGCGTAATGTTATATTAAATTAGTAGTCATGATAACATCCGTATGTTTAATTATTTTTATTTAATGTTATTTGAGATGGATCGATTCTAATTAACTCTAAAAATTATCTTTATTTTACATTTATTTGTTTGAGTAGGTAGTATAACATGTAGATATAGTAATTCTCTTTTCTTTTATATACATTTTTTTATTTTTCTGTAGTTATAGTGAAGATAATTTCATTTGAAGTGAACAAGAAATTAGGAACATGTATTTTAAGTTATTTTGAAATTTACAATACATTAGTTTTTTGCATTTGCTAAGACTTTATTCATAATTTAAACAATTTCAAAGTATGATTGTTTAAAAGCTGTCATGTAAAATGGTTGGCATTGAGCAATGAATAAATCATACATCTCATTTCATCTGATTTCAACGAACATTGGTCTATTCAAAAGCTTTGTTACTCCTATCATCATTTGTTTAGATTGTGAATCAAGTTCGAGCAATGAACTCTTCCTTCTCAAATATAATATTGAAGGCCGGCATACAAACGGTATTCCCTTGCTCGATGTCGCCTAACATATTGTGGATTGTCTGCTATTAACATGCCAGTTTACTACAGATGACTTGTAGATTAAATTTCACAGTGCAGTTACTCTTCGAGAATTATGTCAGCCGCTTATTAAATATCTAGTAACTGTTTAAAAAAAGCAATAATTTTTCCTTACCAGTAGCGCTAATAAAACATGTTAACAAACGAAACAGACATCAGAGACAACTGTCTAGTTCGGAGAGGACGTCTCCAGGCACAGCTTGTGAGGAGTCCTCCCGGCTGACACGTCACTAGTTTTGTAGGTTAGGGTAGCTGAGATCGTAGGGCACTGCAGGGCGCAGGGTACTTACGGTGTTTACATGACGCATGTGTTTATTCGCTAGCGGTTTTGTCTCGCAGAGCAAAACGTCGCCTTTCCCGTATCTATTGTCATTCATTATCGTAACATTGTTTTGCGAGCGCGCGCCGGCCGAGCGGAACCACCGCTGGGCCGGCGCGCGCCCTGTTACACGCAGCCCGCAGAGGATTGGTAAGTAGCGACAAGTTCCTGACTCCCGTCCCGCTTCCTGGTGCAGGATCCCTGTCTCTGGACTGTTTGAGTATATATACATTAGCTGAGTATTATTTATACATATCACGTTAGAGCAGTAGATATTGTTTTGGAATTGGTTTGGTTTTACGACGAGCGTCTCTTTTCCCGGCGCGCTCGGACACTGACGAGATTGGAGGAAGCAGCCGAGTGCGACGTCTGAAGCAGTTTCTAAATTGGGTCTGTTTGTGATTGTGTGTTTTTGTAGATTACGATTACGACTATTACGGTTACGGGGATTATCGAGGCGGCTACAGTGATCCTTATTACGATGACTATTATCGTTACGAAGATTACTATTACGATTACGCGCCTCCCGCCGCCGCAGCGAATGCCCCCCGAGGAGGGAGAGGAGGCAGACAGCCTCAACCGGTGGGTCTTCTCTCTGTTAGTGTGTGGCGACGGGCGGGGGTGCGACCATCACCGTCGCCCGTCGCCCACGTGTCTATGTTATATCCTGCTCGGTCGAACAGACGGCGAGTGCTTGGCGCGCTCTATCATATCTGAGCCAGCCGGCGAGACCCGAATATTCAAATGTATATCAGCGTCTACGGACAGCCGGGAAAAGTATCACGCTTAAGACGCGCCTACCAGTGAGGCGCGCTTCAAAATTATCTAGGGCGTAAACTGTGACGGTAGTGACGATGGTTTGTCTGGTCCCTTCCTCAGTGTTCACCACCGCTAGGGTTCTATTTGTCACCTGCTGCTTGACTTTGCTATGGCTCAGATATGATCGTGCTACTGTCTGTCAGATGGCTATATGTTCGGGCTGCTGTTGCCAAGCTATCAGGTCGGCGGTTCTTCGGGCTGCTTATGCACGGAGTCCCGTCGACGCTCGTTGTGCATTTTGCTAACCCGATGGTTTCTTCTGGCCGCAGTCACGTTCTGACATAGCTCCGCGACCAGAAGGTTCCATCGCCGAATGTTTTCGTGTCCGCCCTGATCGGCTCGCGTCTATGTTTTGGGTACGCGCCGACCATGACGGACGCTTCTTTTCGCTACACTGATAACATTCACGACCGATTGAGAAAACAATGTTTCCGACACCAAAGGTGAGTGCCTGAAACGGAAACTGTTTTTTATCTGACCGATGGAATGCCGACACGTCTAACAGTGGCGTGTCTGTATTCTATCGTTACCTCGATCCCTGGCCAGTAGCGTAATTTGTGTGCTCTCTTTCTGTCAATGTCGCCTTCATGCTTACTGCTTTTTAAAATGTGTGTTTTATAGTGCTTTTTAACTAGTGCGCTTGTTGTGCTTGCGTGCCGCTTTTATCAGTGTGCTTTTGGGGCGTAGACTCGCCTTCAGCTGCTTGTGCATCGCGGCGTGCGTACTACGTGTACCGTAGTCCCGGACAGATGGTGCACACCGCGATACCCGGTGTAAACATATTGGACCGTGTATTGTTTGGATATAACATTTTGTTTTATCTTTTTGTTATGCGTGAGTATTTTTGTAATGCCTTGTATGGTGTATGTAAACCTAATCGAAACTTGGAAATATTTTATTTTCACAAAAATCCATGACAGGTACTATTTTCTCTGATAATACTTTACAACGAATGACCCAATTGATAAATTTGTAGTTACTGATGTTCATTGATAACATTTAAATTTGATATACATAATCTATTGCAAATTATAATTTATTTAATTTGACTTTTCATATAGTGGTATATTTATATTAATTAAATTTTTATGTTTTTAGATAAAGTTTTAAAATTAATTGTCATTTGTGATATTTAGAAAACATCAAAATCCTCACGTATATACATATATATCTGTATGTCTTAAGTATTAAGTAAATATAAATACTCTTAAAAATAAAAGACCAGTAATTAGATATTATGATTTAAAAAAATTATGGTTTCCTCTTTTGGGTGTCTTTTTATCATACTTGGATCGGTAAATGATTGCCTTCTTGAAAATGTGGCGGCTGAATCATATTTTTTGGCAATGTATGTATCCTTAATTGTTGAGAAGTTATAGCAATATTATTAATAACTATTTTACATTTGATTAAGAAGGTTTTGCCAAAAAATGTGAAACGCAGTCATTTTCCGATGGGGAAAAATCAATATGATGAAAAGAAAATCGAAAGGAAGAGATTAACAAGTAACATTTTCACGATTTGATGACTGGTTTAAAATAAAACTAAAATGTATTTATCTTTGCTTGATCTAAATGTTCGATTGAATATATTTAATTAATTAAGTTTTAAACAGATTCAATCTTAATCATAAATTCTGCTGCTTTTGCAATGATAATTTTCTAATATTAGATGTTTATTAAAATAGGATATCGATGATGGTTATTTTGGAACTACAAATTCTGACGGAGAACAAAATCAGGTTTGTTGTGCTACCATGTTCCTTACTTTTTCCTTTATTATTTATGAAATTAATATTTCAGCTTAATTAAATATATAATTATTATATTGATGTAGCTATTTTCTATGTATGCAATATGCATTAACATTAGGCAACAATTTAAAAGCTGAAGTAATAAACTTTTCAAAAATTATTAAAAATATTTTATGTTTTACTTGTGTAGATTGATAAATGTATTTATCTATTGCTGATTGTTTATATTTTTATTTAATTAAAATGTCCATATAGACATTAAATATATAAATAAATAAGTTAAAAATTTATGTGCGGTCATTCATAAATTTTGTATTATTTAGATAGAGAGGGGTCAATCAATTTATTGTGTTTTGTTATGGCTAGGAGGCTGAGGGTCGGGTCTGCAATTTGTAATGGAAAAAATCAACTGTGTTTGACTAAAAGTTGTATTATAAAAATGTTCATATAGGTAACAATATGTTTAAAAATTTGAACATTCTATTTGACATACCTTTCAAGATAAATATTACGTAATTCTGTAATTGAATAATTGTCACTTGGGGAAGGAAGAGATGAAAAAATTCAAAATGCATTATGTAATTTATGAATGACCCCAATGAATGAGTATACAAAAATAATTACTGTGAATAATGTTAAATTACATTTTTTACTTTATTATTATAAAAACATTTAAAATTAATCCTTTATTCCATTCCTTAATTCCAGTATTTTCCTACCATTCCTGATATCCCTTTTATTTTGAATGGTAGCTAACAAACATTTAAAATTAAATTTTGATGAATTTATGATTCTTATAATGTAATAAACCCTTATTTAACAAAATTCTGAACGAGAACTATAAGGGTTAATTATATTAAAAAGCAGATATGTGTTCACAAAAAATACAGCAAATATTAATTCTCTATAATTATCATTAATCTGCTTTGTGATTTTTAGTTTAGAATTGAAGCACTGACAACAATTTGGATGTAAACTTTTTATTACAAATGCAAGAAGCTTATTTAATTTTTTTAAGTGCGTTGTCATTGCTTAAAAAATTACTAACTAAAAATAGTGTCACAATACTGCTTTTGATGTGTTTGTTACATTTATATAAAAGAATATTTTTACAGTACGTATACTTACTGTTTTATTAAAAAGCAAACTCAAAAACAGTATTGTAAAATTGCAATTGTGTAAATAAAATTAAGGTTATTTGAACGTACAGATATGATTGTTTACATAACAAACTTATAATTTGTTGCTAATGAGAAATTAAAGTTTTACCTTATTTTTATTTATACTTTTTATTATTATATGTCTGCATTATTGTTTAACTCGGTGTTTAATAAATTGTTTGCTGTAACCTTAAAATTTTAATATCCAAATTCATTACAGTAAAATTGAAAAAATAAGTTGTGATATTAACTTATAATTTACACTACATACATATATAAAAATAACCAAAAGTGCAATATGAAAGCTAATAGGGTTAAATTAAAATTACGTTTATACCTATATAAGAAAATGTTTTATAAATTGTGATATAAATATTTTATTGTGGTAAAATTTGGTATAAAGGTTACAGCGGTAAAATGGTTGCAATTATTATTTTTATGGAATTATTTATTTTATTAAATTTTGAAGAGAGTATAAGATTGAGCTGTTTGGATTAATCTTATACTCTCTGAGAAATTGAACAGCATTAATGTTTTTGTGTGCGTGCGCAGGGTGGTCGTGGGCGTGGAGCGGCGGCTCGTGGCCGGGGGGCAGGTGGGCCGGGGGCGGCGGCCCGTGGGGGGGCCAACCGGGCTACCCGTCCTGGCGCAGGGGCGGCAGCGGCTCGTGGTCGTCAGGCCGCCCTGCCCCGTGGCCCTCCTCAGCAGCAGCAGCGCAACGCCAGAAGTTTACCAGGTCAGTACATAATACCACAACCAATGAACAGCGTGACAACTCACTCTCAATTTTATCTCCTGGTGTGTGATTGATTAATCTCTTGTAGTGTGGAAAATATGATCAAATTTTTATTTTCAAAGTTACTTTTCTTTTCTTCTATTTTTATAACTTAATTTTATTGACATACACTAGTTATAAATAATACAAGAGATTAATGATAGATTAATAATTGATGCCTGTTAATTTTTTTTTTTTATCAGCGGTGTTTACTAGAAATATCTAGTCTAATAAACCCCGCTGCATGTAATGTGGCTAAAGCAGTATGTTTAATATGCAGCGTGTGGGCTGGAGGGGCTGAGCCCTGATCTGGCGACCCCGTGGAATGATTTCACTATGGGCTGCAATAAGCTGGTGGGCAAAACGAACATTTGATTTGGTCTAGTCACACCGGGGTGGGATTCGGTAAGGTCTTGTATGCTTGCTCTCCGCTTCCCTTCCACGCTGCAGGGTGTTTGCTGTGAACCGTGTCAAATATCATAACACGAGTTTTGAATTATTGTTGTCAGTGTTGCCGAATCTACTATCTGTAGTGGATCTACCATTTTGCTAGTTGATGTTCTCTATAATTCTAAAATCAATAATATCTATATTTAGAACATATATGAATTAAACTTACTGATCTAATGTGTAATATCAAAATTTGTGTTTATTTTTTTGGAATACTAAATTAAAATATTAAACAGTAAATTAAAAACAATTATAATTAATATGTAGTAATGTAATAACCATTTAAACACTATTCTCTGTTTGTGTACCTGTTTTGGCATGATGCATTGCATTCACAATAATGGCGACACTGACTGTTTTGACACTAACATGGCAGATGTCCTGCAGTAACCGTTCCCAAATTCCATCGTTGACCCGTTATCCTTTTTGTCTTGCAGTTATGTTGGTTGTTGCTTAAGTTATATGAAGAGAGAGAGATGAGAATCGCGCGGGTGGGTGGCGCCACGGGGCGCCATAAAGACGCCCGTTTGACAGTGGCAACGTGTTTGCAGGTAAGCGGAAGCTGGACGGGGGCAACCAGAACCAGGGGGAGTCTAAGCGGCGCTACCAGCAGCAGCAAGGTGGTGGCTGGGGCAGCGCGCCGCTCGCCCAACAGCCGCTCGGTCTCAACGGAGGCGGAGCAGCATCATCGGACAGCGCCGCCTGGCATCAAGACTCATACCAGACGTGGAGCTAGAGTCTCGCCCGCCGCCGTGCAGCCGCCGCCACTCTCTGTTGTTTAATATGTTCGGTCCGTGTGACCGTCTCAGCCACTGTTTGTTTGTTTGTTTGTTTGTCGGCCGCCGTCGCGTGCCCGTCACGTTTAGTTTTTGTATTATTATTGATTTTCGCCCGTGTCTCGTTTATTTTATACTCTGTTTCTTTTTCTCTCTTTGTATTTCTGGTTATTGAATTTGATCGTTTCGGGGGCCTGGACACGAAAGAAACGTCTGTTGTTTTGTTTGATTTCTGGCGTGTGCGTGAGAGTCGTCGCGGAAGGCCGGGCCCCCGTCGTCTGTTTTTGTTTTTTGTTGAGCTACTACAGAGGCCCCGCCCATCATGCCCCCTCGTTCTGGAGACTACATCACGCAGGGGCACCTCGTCGTCGTCATTGCCGGGAGTGGCGCCCGTGACGTACATATGATTGACAGTAATGATATATAATTGTGTTTTACTATTTTAATTTGTCACACCACTTATTACAAAATTGGTTTCCCGTAGTGTTAAGGACCTGCGACTCGGTCGTACGTTTCGTAGTTATATATATTATATATATGGTATGATAGAATACAACACGATGTCGCCGCCGCGAACACCGGGCGGTCGCGCACTCAACGACGAGTGGTTTTTTATATGATTATTATATAAATATATTTTATTCCTGCAAATGAATGCATTTTGCGATGTGATGTATTTTAGCAGTAATTTAAGGAGTTACGACATGCATACTTCTGTTATTGACAGCACCGATATCATCCACCCGACCCGATATTACAGCTAAAAACTCATTGCACGCGTAAATTACCGTCGTTGTATAACTACTGCAAGTTTCTTTTTAGTTAATTATATTCGCTTTTATCACTTAATTTGCTTAAGGTATTGTCTCTGCAGAAGATCAGATCTTAACAGTTAGTTAACAGATGGCGCCATACAGATACAGATGTGAAATTTTGTTTAGGTTGTCTGTGTCAAACTCTGTGAGGACTGATTTATAATAATTATATTACTATGTCTCAATAAACAGTTGTATGTGAATTGTGTGTCTTTATTTATATGTCCTGTGATGATTTCCTTTCAAATTGTATCGATTATTTATATATTGTCACTGCTCTCAGTTGTACAGTAAAACCTCCATTTTAACGGACTAATTCAGTTAATTAAATACAAATGTTTAAAACAGTCTGATTTTTTTTACACAAATGCAATTCTGATTCTTGTTTAATATTCAAATGTGTTATTTTTCTTATTTTATAGTGTAACTGTTTATTTACTTTTAAAATAATACATTAACATTAGAGCACAGCCAAATTTCAAACAACTTAATTTTGTCCGTTAAAATCTTAAATCCGTAAATTGAGGTTTTCTGTATGTTTACAGAATATAAGTACTTAGCATTGTAACTAATATCTGAATAGAAATACATATTATATTGTCATAATCATTTATAATAAATAGAAATTTATAAATAAAACTTGTTTATTTAAAGTATAATGTTAATTTGTTTAATTGTATGAGTTGCTTATATTATATTTTGAATAAAATACAATTGTACAGAATAGTCAATATCAATTGTTTCAATTTTAAATAATTTCTTATTAGAAAATTAAAACTAAAATTAGATACTTTACATTCACATAGACGTTGACTCAAAAATAACCTTGATTGATGACCCTATATCAAATGATAATATTCTATATTTATAGGCTGAAATTAATAATTCCTAGGTGCATAAATAAAGCTAATATATATTAAACTAATTCCTGAGAATATATAATATTTATGTTTATTAATGGAAATCAAGATCCTATCTACAGAAATTGTGTAAGTAAGTACATACTTTGAAGACGAAAATGCTTATTATTTTTACATACATAAATAAGAGAACTTTCATGTCGTAGTTGATCATTTTGCTGGAATAAGAATAAATTAAAATTATTTATATAGAACCATTTATATTATTATAGTATACTTTTAAAGAATATTTCTTTCATTCATAAATAATATTGATTTATATAAATATATACAGTAGAAACCGGTTAATATGATGTATCAGTTTTAACGACTCAAAATAAAAGTTAAAATCCCATATAATTGCATTTTTAATTCAGAGATTATTCTTAGAATCAGAGAGCCTTAACTTTAACTGTCCTTAACCAGAGACATCTCTGCAGACCCTAATCTCTTGTGGTGAAACAGGCTTAATACACTATGTAGTTTCAATCTTTGTTGCATCGAACCTAGTCTATATTTATGGGTGTATAATTAACAAGTAGTTAATCAAAATAGATAAATAAATAAAAATTATAATTACAAAGATATCTCGCCCCACGAAACTTTTTTGATACTCCACTGCGCTGCATAATATTCAACATGGATATAGGAATACATATGTAAGTACACACGTAATTTGTATTATAAATAAATTCCTATGTCCACGATATGTATTAAATACATAACTTATACGTCTAGCCGTTAATACTATATAGGTTGAATACTTAATTAATAATTGGAAAAGAACGGGTGCATTTATCTGTGAGAAAAATATAATATACATAATATGTAATTTAAAAGAAACCAAAATTTCAAATTATACTAATGCATCACTACCACTACACTCTGCTATACGACCATCCACTACACGACCGCTCTGTTCTACAATGTGCCGACAGTTCTAACCAACGTCCTTCTCCCATCCCCACCATAATATTACCGTGACTACTATATTTCTGCGTGTTTAAATTCACCAATCAACGTTAAGCGCGGTGGTGGGTGCCCCTCTAGCCGTCGTATAGTGGAATTTTGGAATTACCGATGCCGTCGTATAGCAGAATGTTGAGTATATGTACTAGTACATACATACATATTTGAACAAAAAGTTGGTATAACTGATAGTATTCAAAATGGCGAATTTATGAGTGGCGTGGAAAGAACCTAAAATAATTTTAAAATTGTAATTTTATTAAATATAACACAAAGATGAGTAAATCGAGTGAAGCAGATTTGTTGTATGGGACAACATTGTCCATAGAATCAATGAAAGTTATTGCTGAGAGTACAGGAGTGGCAAATTTACCAGATGATGCAGCAAAAGAGCTTGCTGATGATATTTCTTACAGACTTAAATTAATTATTCAAGATTCAGCAAAATTTATGCATCATGCTAAACGTACAAAATTAACTACAAATGATGTTGATCATGCATTAAAAATAAAAAATATAGAGGTACATAATACATTATTATTATGGTACTGTATCTTAGGTTCACAATTACGATTCTCCAGTTTTTGATTTTGATTTTAGCCCCAATATGGATTTTGCTGTTCTGATTCTGTTCCATTTCGATTTGCATCAGGTGGAGGAAGAGAATTACATTTTGTTGAAGAAAAGGAGTTAGATTTAAATGAAATTTTACAAGCTCCGGCACCAAAATTACCACTTGAAGTAACTGTAAGACCTCATTGGTTGTGCATTGATGGAGTGCAGCCTACTATACCAGAAAATCCTCCACCTGTTTCAAAAGAAATACAAAAGGTATGTAAAACTGCAAATATTAACAAAATTAAATACAAAAAGTAATGTGTAATAACACATAGGGCTCTTTTTAATCTGAACAGATTTTTAAAAGCTCATTTTAAAACTTAGTATGCTATTCTAAAAGAGATAATTGTAAATGTTATTTTACTTTGAAAAAATAGTCTTACAAGAAATTCAAATTTTAGTTTTTACTCAGGCTTTTAAAAATTCTTCAATATTTTATAGCATATTTAAAAATGTTTTAAATTTAGAATAGAAAGCTGCAGCATTAGAAAAGGGAACATTGATAATATCCAAAACCATATAAATTTTGTTAAATATTAATATTTTATAATAATTTCAGCTTGAATCAATTGATCCAATCACAAAACTTAATAAATCTACAAAAGAAATGGCTGGCAAACCAAGTACTGGTAAAGTACAAAAACTTAGAAATGTCGAGACAGTGCACGTTAAACAATTGGCAACGCACGAACTTTCTGTCGAACAACAGTTATATTACAAAGAGATAACAGAAGCTTGTGTTGGTTCAGATGAAGGTAGAAGAGCTGAAGCATTACAGAGTTTGGCGTGCGACCCTGGCCTACATGAAATGCTTCCGAGAATGTGCACTTTCATAGCAGAAGGTGTTCGTGTTAATGTTGTGCAGAATAATTTAGCTCTGTTAATTTATTTGATGAGGATGGTCAAAGCATTGTTGGACAATCAGTCACTTTATTTAGAAAAATATGTAAGTTCTATTTATTAAAGTTTTGCAAATTATTAATGTATAGTTTTTGATTATAATAAGTAAAATATGTATGAACCAAATTAAAAAATAACATTCAATTCTTTAATTTATTCACTTTCATTATAACTGACTTATATTATTTATGAGTTTTATTTTACTAAGAATATGTTTTCTTTAGTTGCACGAATTGATACCATCTGTTTCTACATGCATTGTTTCACGCCAATTGTGCATGCGTCCTGAGAATGACAATCACTGGGCGTTACGAGACTTTGCATCACGTCTGATGGCACAGATATGCAAGAACTTCAATACTAGTACAAACAATGTTCAAACGAGAGTGACGCGTATGTTCAGCAAAGCATTATACGGTGACAAGACACCGTTATCTAGTCTTTATGGTGCAATTGAAGGACTCTCTGAACTCGGTGCGGAGGTTATTAAAGTGTTTATTTTTCCACGGATAAAGTATATATCAGAAAGAATAGAACCACATCTCGAAGGAGGTGTTTCGAATAATCCAGACGGAATTGCTGCTGGACATATAAAACATTTAGTTATGAAAGTTTTGCCACCGATATTGAAGACTGTGCGCCCTACGCCTGATTATGTTGAAGATTATAAATATGAATACGGGTATGTATATTAATAGGAAATAATTTAGTCTTGAGAATTTTTACAATTATGGAAATATTAAAAATATATATTTTTTTTAGATATCTAGGTACTGCTTTACAAGCAGCAGTGATTAAGGCTCGCACTCAACCTACAGCGACCACCTCTTCAAGTATGGTCTCGTCCTCGAACACGGTCATCACAAGTATGAGTGCTCCAGCCAGGACACCTACAATGCCTACAAACATCTCGAATACACCGCAGACACCCGGCAGGACGATTGTAATGAGCGGCGCATCTCAAGTACGACAACAGAACCCTAATTCTAAGTACGTTATAGTTACTCAACGACCACAGAAGGTCATATCAGCTCCGCCCAAACTGGTCGTTGTGTGTATGCCGCCTAGTACGTCGGGTGCTAATTCTGCACCTATTGTTAGTCAGGTGTGTACAAAGGGGGAAGATATTTTTAAGTTTTAATAGTTTTAGTAAATTATAATGATTATGTGGGCGAACGTAGTAAATTTTGCATATTAAAAGTTGTGGTGAATATTCTAACATGAACTAATTTTTAAATTATAATAGGAAAACTGTTTGTATTAATAATTAAACCATCCAATTTCACCACACACGGGTTAGCGTAACCCAGTGTTTTTATTTTCTTGTATCTCAGGACTTAATGGACACTAGACAGTAAGAAATACGAAAGTGTACATGAGAAAGTCATAAATCTTATGATATTCAAGATATCAAGTAAAATAAAACAAATTTTTTTTTTCAACTGCAAAAAAGTATTTTTTTTAAATCATAACTTGTTAAAAAATAATATGAGGGTTTTATTAGAATTATAATAATCATAATTCATAAATGACACATTCTCCTAATACTCTGGGTTAACATAACCCAATGTGGTATTCTAATGTCAACAATCAGACTGTTTTTTCTTTTCATTTGAGTTTGAAATTTACTATATTTTTCAGTTCTTGAATTTGTTCAAATGTAACTAGCAATACACAAATTGAATAGATTTAACAAGGGGAATGCCCTCCTTTCAAAGTGTTTTATTTTACTTGATCAATGATAACAGCAATAATTCTATAATTAATACAAATAATTAACAGCATAACATTTTAGTTATAAATTTAAAATGATTAAAACAATTTTTTGTAACAGTCTCCAATATCAGTTCAACAGTCACCGATTTCCGTCATTCCGAAAGGTATGTTTGCTCACAGTGGCGTAAAAACTGAGACACTGCATCCACCGCCTGAGTTAGATGATTTGTCTCATCTTGCGTAACATTATTTTATTATTGTAAAATGTCAAGATGCTGTTGTGTACTGTTCTGTGTGGTTTATTGAAACATTAACTTTTAATATTATTGAATAGTAAACTTCAGATTTTTGTTTGAATAATTTCTAGATTTTTAATCATTTTGCACTTAATTTGAAATTAAAAAATAATAGTATTTTCACAGAATGTAAATATACAAAATCTTGGTATTGTTGAGTCATTTATAATTGTATTTTTTTGTTTGACATGAATATGTATATACATGTACAGGAAGTAAATTTTTATAATGATAATACAGTGAAATCTGCTTAAACTCTATATACCAGAAACCTCGACAAACGAAAAATAAATTTTGGAACGGAGTTATTTCCTATGTAAAATAATAATCTAAAAACAAAAAACTCCTGACACAGAAATAGAATAACTTTTAGGAACTGTTTGCATAAATAACCTGACTAAGACAGATTATTTCATACTAAAAATAGCAGATGAGGCTGAAGAATTTTGATTATGAACTTACCACGACTGAAAATATTTAAATTGCAGCTGATATTGGTAACCTAAACTTGTCGATCATATTTTTTGTACTTAATTTTCTTAAAACACAACCCTTTGTAAGACGGAAATCTGTGAAAATGGAAAAAAATACCGGAACAATCGTGTTCCGTTTTAGGCAGGTTTTACTGTATATAAATTAATATATAATTAAAATATACATAATTATAAACATACATATTTTAAATTAATTGAGTTAAATAAATATAACTTTGAAATTAACTTGCTGACTAAAAAATTACATAAAATAAACTGAAAAGTCTTTTAATTAAAAGAATAGTTGGTAAATTAGTTAATATGGTAAAATAAAATCGCTTTTTAAGTCTTCTTCTGCCTTGTTATATAGAAGTACAGATAAGAACAGATAAAAAGGTGCGGGCTGTGACCCAACATAAGCGTCAGTGTTTTTGAAATCTTGGATTGAGAGCATGCGTGATTGTGAATCAAAGTAAAGCAATCGTGCGTGAAGTACATTTTTGTGTATTAGAAAAAAATACAATCAGTGAGCAGATGTGGTCATGAATAAAAATTACTTACGTTTTCAGCTCTAGTATAGATAATAATAATAGAAAAAAAATTAAATCTAGTTTTCTGGGCACTATCTGCATCTTCTGTAAAATAACTTATATTGATAATGAGTCAAATTGATTTTACAACCATGTTTTGGGTACATTAACATGCCAGTTCAGTAATATTAAAGAAACATCATTATCAGTTTTAGTAACATAAGAGATCACCGTTTCAGTAGTAAAATTTAATATAAGCATTGCTTCACATTAGAGCATTCAGAATATGTAAATGTATGTTAATTCTAGTTTCTTATTTATTAAAAAAGAAACAAGAAAAATATGTATATTTGAATCAACTGTTGTATAACATGTACATATAAGATTTATGTTATATTTGTTTTTAAAGTACTGTTATGTCAAGGTTAGTAAATACACAGGTTGCCTCATGAGCTTTTGACCAATCAGCTTGGGCACCCCAAATGACATCATCCGAGGCTACACGTGTTACGATTGGACACATCATTCCCTCTCTCCTCATTTTGGCACCCCAGATGATGTATTTCCCTCTCTCGAGCCGAGCTATGAGGCTACCTTATACTTTACATACCTTGCTGTTATGTATAATTATTGGTAGAGGTACATGGTTTTATCAAATTCAAAATAGTGATGATTTTGAATATTCTAACAGATTTTGAAGGTTCTGAAAATAGGAAATGTTGAGAAGAAAAAGGTTATATATTTGAAAACACGTAACTAACATATAATAGTGTTAAATGTGTTAAAATTGATTAGTAAAAAACTAAGAATATTGCATGAATTTAATTAAATCGAATATGTGAACTGTACATTTTTAATTTGGTTTTTTAAATAATATACATATTATATTATGCAGTATAATTAATTTTGTATATATTATAGAGTAAATTGACTGTTTGTGTTAACTATTTTACTTTTGAACCAAGTCAATATATTGTGTTACTATAAATTCTTTAATAAATTAATTTTTTTATTTACTTTAAGATGCATATAAATTATTGTAACAATATAAACAGTAAAATCTCACTGATTATTTTTTAATTTTTTCATATTGAAGAAAAGTAATTATAAATAAATTATTATTCTTGAAGATGTATTTTGTTCTATAATAATATTTATAGGTAACAACATATATTGTTTCAAATAAGTACTGTGCCTTCGGTTTTTCTTTAAATTGTAAATATGTCTTGCTTGATTCGGCTACTTAATTAGTGAGATTACTCTGTATATATATCTATATATTTTTTAACGGTAGATTTATATTAGTTTATAAATATTAAAATTATAAATATAAAATATTTTTGTAAATAATGTTTGTATCAGACAATATATTATATTCTTCATTTATTTAATAAATGAAAGTTACTATTTTTTATAACGATAGTATTCTTATTAACAGTTTCAAATAAAGAATTTCGTCTGAATTTAATACTAGTGTGCTACTGAAAAGTAAAAGTTAGTTTTAAAGATTATACTAGGTAAGTATTTATAATTTATATTTTAAAAGTAAGGTGAACTATTTTGTACAATATTAAGAAATTGCTGTATGGAAGCAAATATGAAACAAAAGAAACTACATTGAACATTTCGTTAGCTTTGAATTACAAATTATTTTTTTTAATCTATTGAACAATTGATATTGTAACAATATATAATATGTTATTGTTATAATAAAAATATCCCTTGCAAAACAACCCTACAATAAAATAGAATCTACTGTACAAATACATATAATTAAATAACACTACTGAGCTGTTGAAAAAGGAGTAATCCAACTAATAAAATAAAAATGTGTTAAAAGTAAAAAATACACCAAAAATTAACATAAAGGTTTATTAATAAATATAATATAAATAAAGTACAGTCATACCTTACTTACAATTACGTTACTTTAGATTCTTGACTGATGCTGTAAGCACTGTTATTTTATATTTATATATGTTTTAACTCTACGGCACATAGGCTCAAAATATGAATCAGTAAAAACGTATGTTATAATATTGTATGTCATGCAACTAGTATTTAGAAATGACATTAATTCTTGTGCGGCAAGAGTTAACAGATCTAATATTAAAGCTGTGTTGATGTTTCTGTGTTTTGATATGCTTTTTGAGCCATTTCACACAATTGTTTAGTCATTGCAGGTCCAGTTTCAGCCACCATTTTATAAAAGTGCCCTTCCTTGTTTTGACAAAGAACATGCGGGTGGTCAAACTCTAACATCTGACCAGCGTCTATCACTAGCACTTTGTCCGAGTCCATGATTGTATTGAGGCGGTGGGCAACGGTCAGAACGGTGCAGTCAGCAAACTTCTCTCTTATTGTAGTTTGGATCAATTGGTCAGTTCTACAGTCAGGAAAGAAAAACAATTAATTAGTGAGTTTTTTGTTTTTATTAAATAAACAAAATATATATCTTTTATAAACATGACCACTTACTGTAGATCTACGTTGGCTGTTGCTTCATCCATAACCAGAATTTTATTATTCTGTAAAATTGCACGTGCTAGACATATCAATTGACGTTGACCTATACTAAAATTACTTCCACCTTCATTTACTTCAGAGTCAAGATTGGAAATTATATTTTTCAGTTCAACCTAAAATAAATAAAAAAACGTCACAATTGTTTTATGTATAAATTATACATATAAGTTTCATTGATGTTTTAGATCTATTATAATCATAAATTATGAAGAAGCTTAATGTTTAAAAAAAATTGATTCAAAAAATATATTACCTGCTCTATAGCATACCAAAGATTATGATCACTATATTTATCGAAGGGGTCTAAATTTTTTCTCAAACTTGTTGAAAAAAGCGTTGGTTGCTGAGGAATGATAGAAACACTAGTTCTTAATTGTGATAATCCTATTTGATCTGTATTTACATTATCTATTATAACTTTTCCTTCTATATTTGCTAATCGGAAAAGTGTTGCAACAAAGGAAGATTTTCCAGCGCCAGTACGGCCAACAATACCGATCTAAAAAAATGTATAACTAATAACAAAAAATTAATGTAACAATTTTGTAAACATAAAGTTTAGTTTGAAAGTATCTTTATTTTGTGGTTTGAAGATAAAAATTAAGCTATAGCTAGTAATTGGCAAAACTGGGTGCGCAGTGCCTATATAAATATAAAGGGTCGGAAAAATTAGACAAGAAGGTCTAATAATACAAAATAAAAGATTAAGGATACTTGTACAGGCTTTTGCAGGAGAAAATTCATAAGGTAAATGTAAATGCAACACAATATTTTATAATAAAATTTTACCCTTTCTCCTGGATTAATAATAACATTTAAATTTTTTAATGTGGGTGGTGAATCTTCTACATATCTTAAATAAACATTTTTAAATTCAATTTTTCCTTTGCTAGGCCAATTGTTTGGTGGCTCTTGACCTAGAATAATAAAGATAATAAATATAATTTTTAATAGACTTGTTTTTAAGTACAATTTTTTAAAATCATTTCACTAAAAATTTGATAGCATACACTTTATACACTTGAATATAAATTTTAATACTTTGCACTGAAAATTTGTTAGTACACACTTTGTACACTTGAACATATATACACTAAAAGTTAATGGTTTGCACTGAATGATCTTTAACCTAACGAAAATTAACCAACCTCCCTTCGCCCCAATAGATTGCTCTAACCAAGGGCAGTTAACGTTATAAGTTATTATTAAAGTATCAATAGTACAGTCAAAGCATCATTTAACCGTGCATTTTGGGTAGGCAGCAATTTTTTTTGATAGGTTCGTAGAGGGATCATCCGTGACTCTAAAACTCATTTTTCGGGTTCCCGAAAGATATTGTTTTTCCGTAATCTTGAAAATAAGGGTGCAATTAGTTTTTTTTATTTATCTCCGTAACAGTCAGCTTATCAAAAAAAAATTAAGAAGCATTTTTGAAGGTAATCGAAGTATCTATAACTTTTATTCATAACTTTTTGGCTTAACATTAAAAATAAAAATGTTATGAGCAAAAAAGGATAAAAAAATAGGGGATGAAAATCTTTAAGGCAATATAACTATTGTATTTTTAGTCCTACAAAAAAAGTACTTCTGACCTTTTTTGTAGAACGTTTTTTAACAAACAATTTAATCTATTCATTTTTTTATTTAATTTATTTTTATTGATGTTTCAGCGTTGTTAAGGGAGGTAAATTGAAAGTATATGAGTTACGTAGGTACACAAAATTGTTGATACAAAAAAAAGTTTCAAATAAAAGTTGTTCGCTATAATATTTCCTACAACTTCTATTATGAAAAAAATATTAAAATTTCATTTGTTTATCCGCTAAGCAACAAAAGTGGCTAAAAGCACAATTTATTAAGTTTTAATATCTAATTAATTAATAGATATTTGTGTATCTAGGGCGAAAAGTGGCTGTTTTTCGCACGAGTGGGAATGTTTGTTAATCGAGGCGTTAGCCGAGATTAACAATCACACGAGTGCGAAAAACGCACTTTACACCCGAGGTGCACACAATATTTTTTCTAAAACCTTATTATAATATTAATAATAATGTAATATGATTTTTTAATTAAATAATAATAACTTGTCATATTAATTATTAATATTGAAATTTAAATCAAGTACTAAAATTTTGAAAAAACAAATGAATATTGTTATTGTTTGACATTTATATTCAGATTATTTGTGGATTATTTTCACTCACGTATTTTATTCTGTGATTTTATTATTGTAATTTTATAATAATATGGATAATATGGAAAGTGATAATGAAAATTGCATGCCGCCAGAAATATCGGAAGCTGCAAAATCGGTAATTTCAAATCTACTACCGACAAAATCCAAATTAATATATGAAAATGTATGTGTTACTGTTACTATAGAAACACTTTTACGCTCGCCGTGCGTAAAAGTAACTTTGTCGCACAGCGAGCGCAAAAGTACTACTTTACGCACTGAAATGACAAAGAAAAAGCCTACTTTTTAACACGGTTGTAGAAAAAATGATTTTTTTTAAGTTGTTACCCCCGGAAAATTAACAATTTATAGTTAAGCACATTCATTGTAAATTTGGTATTGATATCTTGAACTGTTATTGTTTTATTAAACTGTTAATAAATTGTCTTTTGATTAACAGTAAAAAATTTACTATAAACTTTTTTTTTGTACAACTGTTTATATGGGTTCCGGAAAACTTATATAAGTGGTTGCCACCATAAAAAAGTCAATTATTCATTTGTTTGGAAAATGGTGATGCTTAAATCTAATTGCTGTAAAATATCTGACAATAATATTAAAGCGTCACCATTTTCCAAACAAATGAATAATTGACTTTTTTATGGTGGCAACCACTTATATAAGTTTTCCGGAACCCATATAAACAGTTGTACAAAAAAAAAGTTTATAGTAAATTTTTTACTGTTAATCAAAAGACAATTTATTAACAGTTTAATAAAACAATAACAGTTCAAGATATCAATACCAAATTTACAATGAATGTGCTTAATTATAAAATGTTCCTTTTCCGGGGGTAACAACTTAAAAAAAATCATTTTAATTAATTAGATATTAAAACTTAATAAATTGTGCTTTTAGCCACTTTTGTTGCTTAGCGGATAAACAAATGAAATTTTAATATTTTTTTCATAATAGAAGTTGTAGGAAATATTATAGCGAACAACTTTTATTTGAAACTTTTTTTTTGTATCAACAATTTTTTGTACCTACGTAACTCATATACTTTCAATTTACCTCCCTTAACAACGCTGAAACATCAATAAAAATAAATTAAATAAAAAAATGAATAGATTAAATTGTTTGTTAAAAAACGTTCTACAAAAAAGGTCAGAAGTACTTTTTTTGTAGGACTAAAAATACAATAGTTATATTGCCTTAAAGATTTTCATCCCCTATTTTTTATCCTTTTTTGCTCATAACATTTTTATTTTTAATGTTAAGCCAAAAAGTTATGAATAAAAGTTATAGATACTTCGATTACCTTCAAAAATGCTTCTTAAATTTTTTTTGATAAGCTGACTGTTACGGAGATAAATAAAAAAACTAATTGCACCCTTATTTTCAAGATTACGGAAAAACAATATCTTTCGGGAACCCGAAAAATGAGTTTTAGAGTCACGGATGATCCCTCTACGAACCCACCTAAAAAAATTGCTGCCTACCCAAAATGCACGGTTGCCTTATTTTTTACGACGCTTTGACTGTATTACAACTTTATTCTGAATAAGTATGTATGTATACATACATGATTTTTGATAATTGTGACATCAATCGTCATACCAGCATATTCTTGAATATGAGTTACTTACTGCACAAAATGCATATGAAATTTTTATTGCAATTATATAAACATATTATTTAATATGTGCAAAAATTGTTTTAATTACATGGAAAAGATAAATAAAATGTAATTACCTTTTGGAGTATCAAATTGTTTTTCAGTGTTGATTTTTGTATATTGAAGTATTCTTTCAACGCTAGTAAACTGTGTAACCATTTCTGTTGATTTTTGTATTCCGTATTGTACCATTTGTACTAAAATCATTGATTGTGATAAAGCTAAACCTACCTCACTGCCAGTGAAGTTTAATCCTTCTAAAATAATATAAAACCTAATAATTATTAAATCGTTAAATTTTAATCATATTTTTCATAATTTATGTACAATGCAAAATTTTACGAAATGAATTTATAAATATTCATACCCATTAATACAAAACTAAACGTGACACAAGCAACGAAGAGAATACAAACTAGATCAACCCATTGACTGAAAGCTTCATTGATCATGATATTTATAAACCATGAACTTGTGTGCACATTTTGATAATTATCAAACTCTATCTTTAATTTTTCCTCCATACCACAAGACCGAATTGTTGTTAATCCTTGTAATGTGACATTGACATGTGAATATACAGGACTTCTTGCTGCAATAAAATATTAAATTAGTAACAGTTAACGCTGTAGTACATTTATTGGGTGCCAGCAGATATTAATCTTATAAGGAAGAATACTGGCTCTTCTATTCTGTAATTTTTTAAATAAAATTTTATTGTTTTCTGCATTTAAAAAAAATATTTTTTAAAATAAGTTAAGTTTGTATAGAAAATATACAGAACAATCAAAAATACTAATTAACATACTTATTCCTTCAAGTCGTTTGATATCTTGAGCTGTCATCATGTAAATTCTTCTGGCATTATAAAGTATCACTAATACGATGATAACAAGGACCAACATCCATGGGTTTATGATAGAAACAACTGCTAGAATTCCAATCATTATTATAAAAATCTAAAAAGATATTAAATCTTATGAATGTTGTACTACTGGAAAAATTAATTAATTAATAATTAATAAATGCTTTTAGTGTCCGACTGAACATTTGACTTTGGCTTCAGCCAAAATTAGATTGAAGGTTTAGCCGAAGCCGAAGGTTGAACTGTATATTATACTTTTCTCCTCTTTGGCGCCCCGCTTAGAAGAAGCCGTTAAACATTTTCAGGTTTTGGCTTCGACTTTGACCAAAATCTGACCTTCAGTCAAACACTAATTGTTTTTTAAGAAGGATATAGTTTTACTCATTATTTTCTGTACAACAAAAACGTACCTGCGTTGTGTCTACAATAATTTTTGGAAGCAACTCATCGACTGTACCCACATCTTTAGAAAATCTGTTCAGTATTCTTCCTGAAGGGTTTGTGTCAAAAAATCTCATCGGTATGTGTAAAAGTACATCAAACATTTTATTGTGAAGTTTCTTGGATGCAGTAACACAAATATTATAGTACAAAACTGATCTTAAAACAGTCATTATTATTACACCAACTACGAGGTTTAAGTAGATGTAAATGTATGTGTTCTTAGGTAAAATTTTTTCTTCAAAATCATTCTCATTATTGTATGTATCTAACGTAGTATTTAATATTTCATTTGATTGTTTGTTTATTATAATTTCTCGAATTTGTTCTTTATTTGTCCTAAAATATGTAATTTAATAACGTTATAAATGTTTTTAAATATTTAAAAAAATCATATATAATTAAATTGATATGTTTGTCTAATATAAGTTTATATCTTTACCAGTATGATAACCAATAGTCATTGACGTTACAGATCGCTTGACTGAAAATTAAAATAAGTAACAATAATATTCTTTTACAAAAAGTTCCTCCTGCTCGGAAATATTCTATGTATATTTTCATGTTAAGAGCACCAGTTTCTAATTCTTCCTCATTCATATTTGCAACAATTTTCTGTAAAAAATGCAATTTTTAAATTATTCATAATAATATAGCAGTAAAGATTCCTGGTATTACTGGGTTAATATTATTTTCATTTCATGGCTTGACTTACTTCATCTAGTACAGACATTTTTTCTTCAGGATTATTATTTTCTAGATTCTCCAATTCGTTATGAACTTCATTTAGAAAATTTGTAAAATGTAGTTTACTGTCTAAAAGATTTTTGTAAGTACCCTGCATTGTAATCTTACCCTAAAATTGAGATAAATATAGATGTGTATTAAAAAAATTAAATGTTTAAACTTTTAAGAAAATTAAGTAAAATATATATTTTTTAAATGTGTTATTACGAAAACCTTACATTATCTAAAACCACTATGTGATCAGCATACTGTAAAAACTGAATTTGATGTGTTACCAATACTCTTGTTTTGTTAGATAAATATCCTGATATGCATTCTTTAAATAGATGTTTACTGACATTCGTATCAACAGCTGACAATGGATCATCAAACAGGTAAATATCAGCGTTACGATAAACTGCTCTGGCCAGATTAATCCTTGCCTTCTGTCCACCACTAAGTAATGCACCTCGTTCACCAACTACTGCCATATCTCCATCAGGAAACTGTTCAAAGTCTTTAACTAATGCACAAGCTTCAATTACTTTATTATATTTTGATTGATCATACGGAAGACCAAATAGAATATTGTTTCTTATCGTGCTAATAAATAACCATGGTTCTTGAGAGCAATATGCAATTTTTCCATTTATGCTAAGGTTTCCTTGTGTTGGTAATAATTCTTCAAGAAGTGTTTGAAGTAGAGAACTCTTCCCTGCGCCTACATGTCCAATTATAATGCATAAACTTCCTTGTTTTATGTTCAATGATATGTCACTAATTGTTGGATTATCAGGCTCCCAAGATGCATATACTTTATCTGAATGTATTAAAATATTTTAAAATGATTTTTTATTTACCTATTACATATACAGTAGAAATCGGTTATAACGACATTGGTTAATACAATGTATTGGTTTTAACGACTCAAAATAAAAGTCCAACTGAACCCATATAATTGCATTTTTACTGGTTATTACGACTATCTGCTTTTTACAAGCAATTTGACCGGTCCCTTCGATGTCGTTATAACTGGTTTCTACTGTATATGCTATCTTATTTACCTAGTATTAACTGGCCATCATTCTTTAGTGTCTCTTTTTGTTTCTTAATAGATGTTTCTTCCAATAATAAGACTTTCTGCAGTCTTTTGATAGTAACAAGGGTCTCCGCACCACAGCTGATAGCTTGTGGATAATATATCGCCATTGTGCATTGCAGAATATTGAAATACTGAGCCATAGAAAACACTTGATCAGGATGTATAGTGTTCCCTAATAATGCATATGTTATGACTGCTAAAAATAGGGTTGTTCTTTCAGTGAAGACTATAACGGCTGTTGAAAATGCACGGATGTACGAGATGTGTTTTACAGCTTTTATTTCTCGCTGTCTAAGTGCTAAGATCAACTTTTGGAATGGAATTTCCCAGGCATACATCTTAATTACTTGCATACCAGATATTATTTCGCTCATTAGTAAAATTCTTTGGTCAGATAGTTTTGCTATTTTTAAACGGAAGCGTGAAATCATTTTTCCTAGGTAGCCTTAAAAGAAAAATGTTATTTAAAACTATAAACAACATTTTGATTCCCACATAAAAATAAATATTCTAGTTGAGTAGTTATAACAAACGTACAAGGGTAATTTAAACATTTTACCTTGCAACGGAACTGTCTGAAGAGCTAAAGATATAACTCCTGCTAGACAGGACACCTGAACACTACTCCATAATAAATAGGTGATGACTATCAATTGTGTGGGTAATATTAGTAAGTAGATCAAGAATTGAAAAACCGAATCAAATCTGCTCACATCATTAGATAGTATATTCACAATTTGACCCGCAGCAGTCTGATGTAGTGAAGTTTGACTTAAACGTAACAACTAAAAATGTAAAAATGTTTATATAGGTATGTTCAGTTTTGTATTAAAAATTATATTGAGAGAAGTTCTGAAATGGATTCAATTAATTACTAAAGAAAAAATATTGAAAATTTAAGAAAGCTTTGAGGTCTAGGAAATTTTAGCGCGGCCTTTTCACCATCGCCGATTCAGGACCTTTGGAGCCAATTTAGCGCCAGAACCAGTAAATGATTTATTAATGTAAAGATCGTATAGATGTTCGTTGGCAGTCGTAGTTTTTTATTAATATTTCTATCTACCCAGGAAAAGGCGATCAGATAAAATTGGATTAGAGCAGATCTGAAATTTGATCCAATTAGATCTGATCAGATCTGAATGGGCCAAATTACGGATCTGATCAGATCTGATTGGATCTGATCAGATCTGATGCTATTTTTGATGAAAAATTTTATTTCCGATTTTAGATCCAATTGGATCCAATCTGATCTGATTGGATCCAATCAGATTCGATCAGATCCAATCAGATCAGATTGGATCCAATCAGATTCGATCAGATCCAATCAGATCAGATTGGATCCAATCAGATTCGATCAGATCCAATCAGATCAGATTGGATCTAATTAGATCAGTGCAGATCTGAAATTTGATCCAATCAGATCTGATCAAATCCGCAATTTGGCCCATTCAGATCTGATCAGATCTAATTGGATCAAATTTCAGATCTGCTCTGATCTAATTAGATCTGATCGCTTTTTCCTGGGTATCTATGACGTAAATAATTTGTATAGGTATTGTAAAAATTTGTATATTGTATGCTTTAAAACAGTATTTTTCTTTGTTAAAAGAAAACAACAAAATATATTTGAATTACTTACGTGATTGTTTTATAATAGGTCTGAATATTTTCTGAACACTTTAAAACTTTGTAACCGAGGACTGTCAACGAATATCTTTACATTAATAAATCATTTATTGTTTCTGGCGCTGAATCGGCGCGGGCGGACTGAAACGGCCGCATTAAAACGGCGGCGCTGAAATGTCTCATTACGAGCTTTGGGATGTGCTAGTAAGAAAGCAACAAATGAAAAAGAATTTCAGCAAAGAAATGCAATATAAGAACGAATTACTAACTGGCTTAATAACTTATTTATCAGTTTGTATTTTTGAATTATGAACAAAAATATTTCGTTCTTCATTCCTCACAATTCAAATATTTTAATTACTTAAAAAATATATTTTTTCAGTATTTATTTTTTTTTATTTTGAGTATACTCTTCCTAAATTTGAATAGAACAAAAAATATCCTTCACTTTTCTGTAGATCAGAGAGCAACAAGCGACTCTTGCTCTCATTCCGAGACGGTTCCTGGCACCTTGGCTGAGATGAAACAGGAACGTATTGATAAAATTCAAGGACACAAGTAGTCCTGCGTACATAAAAGCATTTTGCCGTGACGTTTGTCCAGAATCCGAGAAATAAGATATTAATTTACCCAATAAAAATGGCAGACTAGATCTAGAAATAAAAATATATATGTAGTTTAATACAAGTAAATACCTTTCACAAATAAAGATTCACATTTGTATCATCATATAATACGAGGATAAGATATTCAGAGCTAATGTAACGTTTATTAAAACAAATCATAATTACATAATAGGTATATGCACAATATCTATGAATCAGGGCCGTAACTACCACCGGGGCAGTGCCTTAGGGTCCCCGTAACAACGTATTTTTTTACATGTTTACAATTAATAACATATAAAATAGTTAGGTGCCAACGAAACAAAAGGCATTTAAAAATAGGAACACGTAAAAATACCGAGGTAACAACGAATAAAAAGGTCATTAAATTTAATAGCATACAAAAATACTGAGGTGTCAACGAAAATAAAAAAGGTCAGTTTTTTTTACATATACTGAGGGCCCCCTCACTCACTTGCTGCTCCTGGGCCCCGAGCTTCTAGTTACAGCCCTGCTATGAATATTCACCTGCATTCTGAATTTTATCTAACATGTAAAGAGAGATTATATGCATTTTTTATTAAAATTGGCTCATTTATTGGAAATGTAATTAATAAGTGACCCGTCCGCGTTATATTCCTTTTTATATAATTTATAAAAGTGAATATCATTTGCACTGTTAGTCTGGAATAATCGATTGTATCATATATTAATCTACTAATATTTACAATAAGTTTAATAGGTATACAGGTGGGGCATTTAAAGTGTTACATATTTTTATCTCAGAACCAGCGCATATTTGAAAAAAATGTTCAAACCAAAAATGTATGGTTTTGAAGGGGTAATCGAATAGTAATATTTTTTTGTTACTTTAGTGTAGCCTTCAAGGATATTTGAAGGTCAGCATCATTTTTTTAAATAGGAACCTATAGTTTTTATTTAATAATCGTATTATACGTGAACAAACACGAATCTTCCATTCAAAAAATTTTTTTGAGCAACCTAAGATTTCAAAGATATCTAACAAAATAATTTCGAGATTTTGGACTTTCAAGATTTTTTTACTCAGAAACCATAAACTTTAGAAAAAAATGTTTATTTTGGTCTAATAAATCTTTAAAACTTGTTTTAAAATTTTTTAAACTTTTTCTATTTATTTTATTTCAGAAAAAAAAACGAAATGTTAAAAAAAATTCTCCAAGTTTTATTAGAACGAAATAAACATTTTTTGTATTTTGTACTTTTTTTTTAAATTGATGATTTCTGAGTAAAAAATTATTGAATTTGCAAATTCTCAAAACTATTTTGTTAGATATCATGTAAAGCTTAAGTTGTTCAAAAAAAAATTTTCAATGAAAGATTCGTGTTTTTTCACGTAGAATAAGATTATTAAATTAAAACTATAGGTTCCTATTTGAAAAAAAAATGATGTTGGTCTTCAAATAACCTTAAAGGCCATACTAAAATAAAAAATATTATTAATATTCGATTACCCCCTAACAACCAAACATTTTTTGGTCGAAAAGCTCTGCTCGCGCGTCTATGTACTATGTACATACAACTGTCATTTATGCTGCGAACATCTTATGGTTGATAGAAAAAATAGGAATAAGTGGTAAACAAACTCACAGTATGGAATGGAGGTATTTACACTGTGAATCTGTTCACAGTACGGAAATTTACAGTACGAAACGTCTACGTCTATTACTGTATGATCATAAATATGTAGGTAATATATCAAAGTAAAAAATAATATATATTTACCTAATAAAAACTTCAAAAATAAATACGAATATTCCAATCTTCATATAATTCCAGAAAAACATCCTACTTAATGCTTTGTACAAGCTTGGTTCGGAATTTTTTTCCTTTGCATCTTGTAATTCTTTATTCCACTGCCTAAAAATTGATAAGTAATACATTTCAAATATTCATGTGTATAGTTTATTTACGGAATGGGACAAAATAAAAATTTACAGTGATACTTGGATCCAAACCGACGCAGTTTATATCCAGAAGCTAAGATCCATTCCGATCATCGCGGAAACCTAAAAGCTTGTATAAAATGATACTCATACTAATAAATTCTGATTAAAATAATAATAAAAGTACCTATACAGTACCAAATTTCTTAACACCGCTAGACCTATTTATTATTAACTATATAGGGTGTCTCGTAAACATACCGACAAATTTTCAGGAGTTGTCGAAGACATTTAATCAATCGCTTTTTGTTAATAAACCAATGCCCGCAAACGAACCGTTTTATATCAGATCAAAAAAACAACTCATCACAAAAGCAATAAATTTTGCCTTGATTGATTTTTTTTGTAACTTGGGGAATAGAAATGATAGTTATTTTGATTAAACTATATAATTTTTGCTTCAGGGAGCATCATGTTTATCTCCTAAAGAATTAACTTTTATTGTTAGAACATTTTGCAAAAGAATGTATATTTTTTAGAATTTTTTATAACATTTATTAATTTAAATAAAACGGGCAAGTGCTTGTTGGGCACGCACATGATAGGGTTCCGTAGTCATTCTCACTACGATTTATAAAAAAAAGAGTTTTTTTACAAAATTTTCGTGACCAAAGGGTTAAAATCAAAAAGTCATTTGGCTTTTACTATTTCATTTTACGAGACCTATCAAATGACACCCCACTCAATGGGGTAAATGAAAAAAATGTGACTTCACTTTTCAATCTATGATAGGGGCTAGGGGGGCCCAAAATATTTTTGACAATGTTCGTTATAATTTTCAGTGAAAGTACTAATTAAAAGCTACATTCTGAAATTTTTTCAGATTTTTTAAATTGATAGTTTAGAAAATAGAGGGGGGGGACGCTTTTTTAACGACTTTGGAGAGCAAATACATCGTGATTAAAGGGTTAAAATCAAAAAGTTCTGATACATTTTTTGTTGCATTTAAGGAGACCTTTCTAACGACACCCCACTCAATGGTGTAGGTGAAAATTTTTTTTTGAAAACACTTTTCATTTTATTTTCAAAAATCTTATTATTTCTGTTTTTGGGTCATCAATCTACGACCGTATACCAAATTTCATCTTATTATCTCAAAATTTTTGAAGACGGACGGACGGACGGACATGGAGAAACTATAAGGGTTCCTAGTTTTCTACGGAACCCTTAAAAAAGTGCCTAACCAAAAAACTAAAAAAAGTCATCAAAAATTCTAAAACTAATATTTTTTGTATTCTTGAAGTTATTCTTACAATTAGTAGGACTTTTTATTATTTACAAATTTTCTTAAAAGTCCTATAAGAGATAAAAATAAATATAAACTAAAAATCATGTATTAAATATTAAAAATGTTTGGATGCCCCCTGGGGCCATATTCTCGAGTGAGCTCGAGAATATGTCGATTCGAGTTTTTCGTTCGAGATTTTAAATCTCGCATGACCAGGAGCAGTCGAGATTTTTCATTCGACATTTCTATAGAAAAAAAATTGCATCGAGATTCGAGAATACGGTATAATTTACATAATCGAGATTCTAGTAAATAACTTACATTAGTGACTTTTAGTTCTAGTTTAGTAAACTCGAGCATAGGGACCCTGGAGCAATTATAGGTTTTCGTAGGTTGCGTCCATTACAACTTTTTATTAACAAAAAGCGATTGTTTTAATTTCTTCGACAGCTCCTAAAAGTTTGTCAGCATGTTTACGGGATAACTTGTAAGTATATGTTAAGAAAGTTTTAGAAAGAGTAACGCGATGAATATTTTTTAAATGATAAGTATATGGTATATATTTTAATTTTATTATTACATGATTTAAGTAAAAAAAGTCTTTATGATTAAAAAAAAAGGAAATTTAACAAAACATTTTAGGGCGGCAATTTTCCAACTATAGCGTATATGCGACTAACGATAAGTTGAATGGGATGGGACTATCCATATATTACTTGATAATAATAAGTAATAAATAGTTGGCAATATTGCTTTTTATATGTATACATATGTATATCGTACAACATAAAATATAGTAGATATCGGTTAGATATTAACTATATAATTATTAAGTATCAACACTATCAACTATAAATTATAATTATAATACACATTACTGCACTGCAATGTTTCACGTGACTTAAATTGGTGTAAATATATAAATACTAATAATTTTTTTATTTATTTTGAGCTATCCTATCGGGTTATGTCCCTTATTCAAATATTTATGTTCTAAAGCTAAAGCAACATATCCTGATAATTTGCTATTATGCCTCATGCTATGTACCTTCAAATTTAATGTATAACAAAAGTACCGATGATTGCATTATAATGTAATGAAGCATTTTTTTAAATTTACTAAAAATATTTTTTTTTAGTTGCCTCCTGAAAAAGTGAGGCCCGTTTTCGTGGTAAATTGGCCACTCTTTTTAATGTAAACCTGAATATTTTTGGTACTTGATTAAATTATCTAGTTAAAATAAGAAAGCCAGTTCCTTTAGATTACCTAAATAAATATATTTACTTACATTTCTAATTGATCGCCTAAATATTCAGAAGTGTCTGTTGACAAAGGTTCACATAAGTCTTCTTTTAATATATTTTTTCTCCATCCTTTGTAAATAAGTGGGAAAGTCCATCTAAAAATGCAATAATTTGTATTGTATACATATATGACAAAAACAAATAGATCTTTTTTCATTGTTAATATTTTGTGACATAATTATATATTATGTAACAACAATGATTCAATGATAACACTATGCAACAAAAAAAAATCACAGAAATTTGAATAGGTGATTTAGAAGGTATTTGTCATGCCGATGCCGAAACCGAATCGTTTTTTAGATATCCGAACCTAAAAGTCCCAAAAATGACGATTTTGGCAATGTTGGGGAATTTATTACAAAGTAGATAATTTTTTTCTGAAGTTTTCTTTCATGATTTCGAATAGTACTATCTTTTCTCTTTAAAATGTTTTTTTATATTTTACTGTGCGATTTTTCATTACCGAAATATACTACTTTGAAGATATATGTATGTAGTAAAGTTCATTGTATCTACTATACCGGGTGGTCTATTTAAATTGAGACAAGCAAATATCTCGAAAATTAAGGTTTTTCAGGGATAATGTTTGGTACAAAAGTTTCAGGGTTCGAAGGGGGAAAACCAATGGAGGTAAAAATTTTGACTTTGAGTGGAGGCTTTAAGGTCATTTTGGGGTCAACTTCATTTTTTTAAATGGAAACATATTTCTTTTTTTACATATTCGTATTTTGCAGAAAAAAATAAGCAACTTTTGTTAAAGAAGTTTTTTCAAAATCCTCAAATTCAGGGGCATTTTTTTAATTTATTTTTTTATTTTTTTGTTTCTTTTTATAAAAAAAAATTCGAAATTATTATTTATAATTATTAACTATGCATGTTTAAGTAACAATTAAATTTAAAAAATGTTTTTTTTTTAATTTTAGGATTTAAAAAAAAAATTTTTTTTTATATTTTGAATATTTTTACAAAAAAAAGGTTAAAATTGAAGATTTTGAAAAAACTTCTTAAACAAAAGTTGTTTCTTTTTTTCTGCAAAATACGAATATGTAAAAAAATAAATAGGTTTACATTTTAAAAAATGAAGTTGACCCCAAAATAACCTTAAAGCCTCCACTCAAAGTCAAAATTTTTACCTCCATTGGTTTTCCCCCTTCGAACCCTGAAACTTTTGTACCAAACATTATCCCTGAAAAACCTTAATTTTCGAGATATTTGCTTGTCTCAATTTAAATAGACCACCCGGTATTACACTCTATTAACAAAAATATCATATCTTCAAACTAGTACATCTCGGCTAAAAAAAATCGTACAGTAAAAAGTTATAACTCATTTTAAAGAGGAAAGATAATATTATTTGTTACCGTGACCGAAAAGTTTAGAAAAAAATTACCTACTTGATAATAAATTCTTTAACATCGCCAATATAGTCATTTTTGGGACTTTTTGGCTAGAATATCTCAAAACCCTGACGTGATGAAACCAATTGGGCAAAAAAACGGTTTTGGCATGCCAAAAGCCTCCTAAATTTTCTATTCAGATCTCTGTTAAGTATATTACAAAAGAATTTTTTTAGTTGAATAGTGTAATCTATATATTTCTTTCTTTGATTAACTTTTAAGGGGGGTACTATTTTGTAAGTGCGAAATCAATGATCATTTTATCGATATTTTTAAAGAAATAGATATATCTTTTATTTAAAAAAATGTGTACATTATATTGTACTAAATGAATTAAGGTATTAAAATGTTTATTTTATTTATTATTTAATATTAAAATGGCGTCACTGCAGCTATCGCAATGAAATACAATTTTTTTATGACCGCCCTGGTCGTAACTCCTATATGTATGTAGGTCGTAATTTTTTATTGGAAAACGAATAGAGAAATGAAGGGCGTAGGATTCTTTCCAAATATTGATTAAAAAAATGGTGTCGTTTTGAAAGAATTTTTTTTTCGAAAAAATCTGTAGAAAATCGGGTTCACTAAATCAATCAAAAAATGATACGCCCATTTCTAGAAAATGTTATTGTGAATTTAAAGCTGAAATTTCAAGTTAATCCGTTAAGGGGTTATATACAGTTAGAATTTTCAAAAAATCGAATTTTTTTATTTCATTTTCGTAATATACATATATTTAAGTACATACACAGAAAATTTCAAGTAAATTCGGCGATTATATTCGAAGTTACACGTATATTTTTAAATACGTCTCAGAGCGTTTGAAAGTAGGAGGCCGGAGTTAAGGGGTTATATACAGTTAGAATTTTCAAAAAATCGTTTTTTTTTTATTTCATTTTCGTAATGTACATATATTTAAATACACACACAGAAAATTTCAAGTCAATCCGGCGATTATTTTCGCATATTTGTAAAGACGTCTCAGAGCGTTTGTATGTAGGAGGTCGGAGCGGCAGCGCGTTTTTCTCAAATCTGTGTTTTTAAAGTTGGTGACCACTATTCCTCGGAAACGGTTAAACCGATCAGTCTCAAATCTTAACACAAGTTTCTTTAGAATATTTTTTAGTAATTAATCAAAGGTTTTTTCTCACCGATAAATTTTTTTTTATAAACAATTTAAAGTCAAAATTTTTGTTAAAAATCGATTTTTTTTTGAGAAGCTGCCATTTTGTCAAAAAATTTTATTTTGCTTATTCATTTGATTAATTACAAGATTATACATTATTTTAACGAAATCCGTTTAGGTTTTTTATTTTAAAAGATGCAGTCCAGAGATATCGTGGTCACCGCAAGGCGCCTTTTTTGAGAGGACCTCCTGGAGAACAGCTGTAGCAGCTTTCGAAATTATTATTTTTACAAATAAGAAATGTTAAAATACAATTAAAAGTTACCATAATATGTGTACAAATTTTTACAATAATAAATTATAAAAGTCTTCTCTTTAAAAATTCTTGAAAAAAACTTTTTTTTGGCCTTCTGACTGTATGTAAAATTGACTTTTTGGACCATTTAAAAAATTTCTTCCACATAATACTTTTTGTACATAATTCTTGAATAGTTAAGGGGTAATTTAAACCAATAATAAATGAATTATTTTTTAATAACATAAGTAGTACCCCCTACCTCCCTTAAATGTTACTCATGCTATTGTAAGTGATACTTCTACTATAGTAGAAAATATTTATTAAGATAATAAATACAGATTATGAAGTATGTATTAAAAATAATTGCTCTTTTAACTTTTGATAAGATTAATTAAAATGTAATCTTACATTAAAGAATTTAGTAAGTTATGTATGGATGATTGAAATACATCTTGTTTTAAATCAGCCATTATCCTTAAAAATTACAATCAAATCAACAATTTCAAAGAACAACAATAAAGTAGGTAAAGGTATGTTATATAAATACTAATACATGTATGATTAAAGAAATATTTATTAATTATTAAAAAGTTAGATAATGTAGTAGACATACCCAAAAAATAATTTGCTTATTATGTTTGCATTGTTTCTAGGGTTTGGTTTCAGTTTTTCAATTCTTACAGATTCCATTGTTTTCACATTCAAATTTAATCTAATACTGCTTGGTAATGAAACTTGACTTCATAAATTAGTCTGATAATATTTTAATAGCAAGTTTATATACAGTGTGAATATTAAACAGGGGGGTATCGATCAAAAATAAAATTTAGTCTATCAGTTTATGTAAAGTCGCATATAAAATATTGTAAGAAAAAAAATATAAATAAAATATATATAGGTAGAAAATATAATACTTTACTTATTATATATTAAATAATGAAATTTAAAAGCGTAATGTTTCAGTTTCAAAATGTGTTTTAATGATATTAGATTTTTTTCAGAGATATTGTAAAAGAAAAAAAGCAATTTAAACCAATTCGTATTTATTTAAAAATGTATAGCTATTATTGCTATTTTGTAAAAAAATAAACGTGTTGCTGTTTTATATAGAATAGAACCATACCAACACTAATGAAAGAATAAAAAATTTTATTGAAAATTATGAACAAAATTTCAAAAATATTTGTATATATCGGGTGTTAAAAAAAGAGTGTAAATATTTAAAGAGGTAATAGTATGGACCAAAATAAGCAAAAAACTTCTGATAAACATGTGTCCGGAAATTTGTCCTGAGGGAACTACAGCCCTCCAAAGATTTGGCTCAACATGAGTTTTATTTAATATCTAGAGAACCATTTGTGATAAAATTATGAAATTTGATATTCGGTTTAGTAATAATAAGTGTTACCAATTTCTCGTATTAAACAATTATAATTTAGACCAAGGATGTATGGGGTCAGTGGGCCCATCGATTTTTATCTAGTATTTTTTTTATCCTTTAATTTTTTCTTGAATAAAGGACTTATATACGATTACATGACACAATAAACACAAAAATATGTTTTGCTTATTTGTCATAGGATTAACTGTTTTCGAGAAATATCGATGGTAAAGAAAGCATGCAGAATTTAACTTAATTCGGATGCTTCAAATTACAAATAATAAATTTATATTCTTGTTCTCTGATAATAATTAAGAAAAAAAGTTATCATAAGTATACCACAAAAATGCATCCTTATCAACAAATAACCATTATTAATTTCGTTTTTTTGTCAAGTTAATAAAGTACGTGTAACAGTAATAGAACTGGCTATAGATCTAAGAGGAATCATATTAGGATGTTTCTTTATATGAACTTTTTTTCTAACCTTTAATTATAGAACAAGAATATAAATATATTATTTGTAATTTAAAGCATCCGTATTAAGTTAAATTCTGCATGCTTTCTTTACCATCGATATTTCTCGAAAACTGTTAATCCTATGACAAATAAGCAAAATATATTTTGTGTATATTGTGTCATGTAATCTTATATAAGTCCCTTATCGAAGAAAAAATTTAAGAATAAAAAAATAAAAAATAAAAATCGATGGGCCCACTGACCCCATGGTCTAAATTATAATTGTTTAATACGAGAAATCGATAACACTTATTATTACTAAACAGAATACCAAATTTCATAATTTTATCACAAAGGGTTCTCTAGATATTAAATAAAAACTCATTTTGAGCCAAATCTTTGGAGGGCTGTAGTTCCCTCAGGAAAAATTTCTGGACACATGTTTATTAGAAGTTTTTTGCTTATTTTGGTCCACACTATTACCTCTAAATATTTTACACTCTTTTTTTAACACCCGGTAGATCGAAAAAAATATTTAATCTTTTGTAGATTGAATTTAAAAAATAATAAAAACTGTTCACACCTTTTTAAAGCGTAAACTTTTAACTTCAAACAGCTTTTTTTCATTGGTCTATTTGGGATTAAGCTAAAATCGTCATTTTTTGCAATGGAGACAAAGTTAAAATGAATTTATGGATACCTACTCAAAATGAAAACTTTATTATAATGTGAAAGTATGTATAAGAAAGTTAAAAATTATAATTTGTTGATATCAAATTATAATTTTTCATAAATGAGGATATAGTACATACATAATTATATTATTTATATATATAATTATTAAAAAATGTATGTGTGCGTTTAACCATTTTTTTCTAATAATTTATTGATACTATCATACTTATTATCATATTTATTATTCTGTGACTGTCATACTATTAAAATAAAATAAAATATCGTATTTTATAGACCAGTGCGCCAAGTTGATAGAATTTAGTTAAACAATTTCTTGGTGACAGCCGAATGAACTACAATTACATTAAATGTATATGAAAAAAATACCTTATCTGAATTTCTTCTATTTCAAAATATCTACTTGACGCTTTGCCTATAGTATTATAAATATACATTATGAATATATAAATTTAAAAAAGTATACAATAAATTTAAAACTTGATTTTGGTAAAAACTTAGGTAATACAGGAGTATATTATATATAAATATAGGTAGGTACAACATTTTACCTGAACATGTAATTTTGAAATATGGAATATATATTTATTTTCTAGGACGCCATAGAACTAAAGTTAGACAAACAAAAATGTAAGACAAAATGTGTGCCAAAACGTAGATCTCAATCTGTAGAATTTGAACTCAAAACTGGTATCTTCAAAGGGTACTAAACAGTTATTAATTTTTCCTTCCACATCATAATATAATAAAGATGGTAATTACATATTAAGTTGTAAAATTTTTAACTGATTTAATTTTAATATTTTTTAATTAACACAAATTAACAAAGTAGAGAAAAGGAGTCCTCCATAAGTTAAGCACCAGGGGCACCGTCTTTTTGGTAGGGGTAGAAACATGTACATCTCCTATACATTTATATGTTTATCGGTTTTAAAACGATTAACAGTTAGTCAGTGGCGAAACTACAAATTTCGGGCCTTTCCAAATTTTATATAAAAATATTAATACGCATTTTTTAAATAAAAATAAATGAAAAAAAGGAAAAAAAAACCTAATGAATACCTGTTGCGGGCTCCCCTAAAGTCGAGTGCCCCTGACTTTTTGTCAGTCCAGTCACCCTGTTTGACTTTGTATAGTTTCGGCATTGGATTGCTTTTTAATAAAAAGTTTTAATTTTGTAATAAATCACATTTTTAAATAATTTCTTTATTCCTCGTTACCGCTCTAAATTTTTGTTTTCTATAAAGATGATCGTCTAGGAACCTGAAGACGATATCCAACAACACATTTCTTTGATAGGTGTTTTTTAGGATATGAAGAACCAAATATTACCCATATAAGCGTTCGAACAGTTAAAAAAATATATTTTCTCGCCACCTTTATAGTAGGTACTTGATATTTTAAATTTAAGTATGTATTTATTTTTATGTGACTATTGCATGGATATATTTGATAATTACTTATTTTTTCTCCCTAGTTCCGACCCTGAATTATATCTTATGAAAGATAAATTAGATATTGTATTTACAGATGGTGCAGTGTAAATAGATGCATTTAAAACTGTGAACTGTAAGTTAGTATACCTAAGTAGTGAATTACATTGCATGTTGTAATTATTTTGATTTTTTTAAATCCACACACTTTTTTCACTCGTGTTGCTCGTGTCTTTGTTTATTTTTGAACACGGGCGTGATTATTATTTTTTTATTCATAATTTTACTCACATATACTATAATGACCTATAAATTTTTGTAAGAAAGTAAGTTTCATTGTTTAGTTTTTAAAATAAATTTGATTTAAATAAGTTAGTCAATTGTAAACTTTAGAACATGTATAGCTCATGTTTCTTTATAAAATCCTTAGTGGCTCACTATAAATTATTTTTAAATATATGTAAAATGTAAGATATTGCGACCCATGTAAAAAACAAAAACAAATTTACTATAGTTGGATCGGTCTGGGTTTTTATGTAGGTACACATAGAAGATACATACATACTTATAAATACTTTTTCCACACTGATCAGCCTCTCGCCGTGCCATCTTTTTGGTACCCCTGCATTTAGTAACGAAAACAACCAATTAATAATTTTCACAAGTATACAAAAATATATACCTACAGCGTATATTTTTTATACTTGTAGTTGTAACTGTCGTATAATTTCTTTTGGTATATCTTTTATTTAATGAGAGTTGAAAAACTCTCGCTGTGGAAGTGTGTTTGTGATTATTATATGATCTAGCAAAATGTTAAGCTAAATAAATAAGCTTAAATGAGCTTACTAATTTATTATTATTATTAGTAATTCTGACCCGCATTTTAAGATATATGAAACGTGAAAAACATTTCATATTTCTATGTAGTACAGGTCTGTGGTAAACATATATACAAAACAACTATATTTTTTTAAACATATGTATGTTCTGCCTCAAGATTTCGAGTGTAGCCACGCCACTGGTGGAGAAAATAAAATTATCTTTAACTTACTGTACATATGTATGAAAATTTTGTTATCAAACACATGTGTTTTTTACATAATGTTAAAAAAATATGAAATCGGCCTCATATAGCAATTTTGGTTATGTTAAAAAAGTAACTAGATTTTTTTAAATGTATTCTCAAAACACACAGTTATATGATTGAATGGGCTTTTTAAAAAAATAAAGTGCATATAGTGAGCATGGTAAAAATAGTTAAAACGGATTTAGAAGCGTTCTAAATGGATCTGTATTACCACACTTTCCTGATTACAATAATTCCTTATACCATTTACGTTTTACGTACAAGGTATGCACAAGATATAAGAAATTATAAATGATAAAACAAAAATATGTCAATGTTACGTTATCGACTATAATAATAACTGCTATATATAATTATTAATATTTTTTAAATGGGTCTCGAACAAAGCATAAAATTAAATGATTAAAATGTTTATTTTTTTAACAAAGTTTGTCGAGTGTTTTCTTTTGATCTCGATATACAGGGTGAGTCATATCAGGTGGAACAAACTTAAACCGTTGATTGAGAAAAATATTTCAAGCAAAAAAGTTCATATAAACATGTGTCCGGAAACTCTTCGTGAGGGAACTATATACAGACTCCCAAAGATTTCGACTAAAATTGGTTTTTATTTAATATCTGGAGAACCCATTCTGATACAGCAATGAAAATTAATACCTGGATTAGTAATAATACGTGTTATCGATTTCCAGTATCAAACAATGGTTATTTAGACCATGGATGTATGGGGCCTGTGGGCCCTCTGATTTTTATCTAGTATTTTTTTGTTCTTCACTTTTTTCCTATGTTTGGTATTTTTATAAGGTCATATGATACAAAATACACATAAATATACACCGTTAAGTTGTCATACGATCAACCGTTTACGAGAAATACGACGGATAAGATAGTTTTGCAGAATTTAACTTAATACGGATGCTAAAAATTACACAAAATAAAATATTCTTGTTCTAGTACTAAAAATAAGAAAAATAGTTGGTGTAAATATTCCTCCTAATATGACTCCTCATAGAATTATAGCCAGTTGTATTACTTTAATTCGTGCTTTATTAATTGACTAAAAAACGAAACTAAAAATTGTTATCTGTTGTTAAGGATGCATTTTTTAAGTATATTTACATACACATTTATTCTTGTTTTTAATTATAGAACAAGAATATAAATTTTTTTGTGTAATTTTTAGCATCCGTATTAAGTTAAATTCTGCAAAACTATCTTTCACATCGTATTTCTTGTAAACGGTTGATCTTATGACAACATAACAAAGTATATTTATGTGTGTTTTGTGTCATATGACCTTATAAAAATACCAAACATAGGAAAAAAGTGAAGAACAAAAAAATACTAGATAAAAATCAAAAGGCCCACAGGCCCCATACATCCATGGTCTAAATAACCATTGTTTGATACTGGAAATCGATAACACGTATTATTACTAATCCAGGTATTAATTTTCATTACTGTATCACAATGGGTTCTCCAGATATTAAATAAAAACCAATTTTAGTCGAAATCTTTGGGAGTCTGTAGTTCCCTCACGAAGAGTTTCCGGACACATGTTTATATGAACTTTTTTGCTTGAAATATTTTTCTCAATCAACGGTTTAAGTTTGTTCCACCTGATATGATTCACCCTGTATACCTATCATTACACATATTCCTAATATTTTTCTCAGTACTACTTTCGGAGATATAAGTAAGGGACGTAATATTTGAATGATTTTTTTTAATTTGAAAATGAAAATTTTATTAATAATAAAACTTACCGGAATTGAATTATAAAAAAATAGTAACCAATAACATCCCTCAAAAAGAGTCAAAAAAACTTTTTTATAAATCAAGTCTATTATTGATTTATAGTATTTATATCATTTACTATAGTACCTATGTCCAGTGGTGTCGCAAGTGGGGGTGACACCCGGGGCGGAAATCGAGAGTGTCATCCCCCCCCCCCCAATAAAAAAGTTAATAGTTTTTTTGCATATTAAGTGGGTGTCACCCCTTGTGAATTTTTAACGACAGATTTTTTTTTAATAAATTGAACGGTTATCACCCCTTAAACTTTCTATTACCAAAAAAGTTATTTTTTTTACACATTTTACCCCATGGAAGCTTAAAATATCCCAAAAAATGTGGTCTATAAGCATCATTCGTTAACATGAGACGAGTGTCACCCAGAAGGGTGTCACCCCTTGAAGGTCAAAGCAAACGATAAAAAAGGGCAATGTTTTATTTTTTGTATATGAAATGGGTGCCACCCCTTGAAGATTAAAGCTAACGATAAAAAGGGCAATAAGTTCTATTTTTTGCACTATGGGATGGGTGTCACCTCTGTAAGATTATAGATGATGACTAAAAAAAGGAAAAATTTGTGAAAAAAAATTAATGACTGACAATTTCAAAATAAAATTTTGTCAAGAGACTGTAACCGACAAAATATATAAGATGGGTGTCACCCCTTTAATGGTGACACCCGGGGCGGGCCGCCCACTCCTCCCCCCCTTAGCGACGCCGCTGCCTATATCAAAACTCAGCATTATATAACAAAAAAGATCATTCACTTGCAATTGAAGGAGGTGCATGACTAACATTCCGCCCTGGGTACCAGTCTTTCTTAGTCTGCGTACCACTGGACAGATAGTTACAGTGTTGATCCCATTCCATTTTTACTTTCTTATACCAATGTATATGAAATATACATATAGTATAAGTAAGTATAGTAAACGCGATTTTTTTCGAAATCCGGTTTTTGATGGAATTATCAATTTTGACCTTCCCTGAATCCATACTGACTATTTTCGCCATGATGTCTGTGTGTCTGTCTGTCGGTCTGTCGGTCTGTCTGTCTGTCTGTCGGTCTGTCTGTCTGTAGACGCTGTAACTCAAATACGACAAATCGTAGAAAGGTGGAATTTTATACTTAAGATTGATTTTTGCCTGGGAAGAAAACCTCCTATTTTTGAAAACGATCATTCAACCGGAAACGGATGTTTACCTACATCGATTTTTGAATTTTTTGAATTACACTGAAACAGTGCGAATTAGAGAAAAATGACAATGTTGAAAATTGTAGGTAATATTATTATCTATAATTTATGTTCTATTCATTTTTTCGAAAAAACAAATTTAATTTTTTTTTTTTTTTTACCAAGTATTCGATTTTAAGTACATTTCAAATGGTTCATAACAGAGAAGAAATATCTGCCATGAGTGTCATGGGACTTTCTTATACGTATTACAGAGACTGTACGTGTTTGCTATAGGTACCATGGGTCTTTCTTATACATAATATTGAGAATAAACACTGTACACTCTATTTTATTTAGTTTGCAGTGGTCGCCCGGTGACATGACGGTATGAGTCGTGATCCGTACGGTCAAATCACCAGACAACCAGTATAGATTATTTTAAATAATGATTTAAAAAAAATTATTTCTGGCTAAATCATAAGTGTTGGAAAAAAATGTATGGGGAATTAATTATAGATAATAACATACTCGACATTTTTTATCTAAAACATTTTTGTCTTATTTCAAAAAATTCAAAAAATTACAAGAGTAACCATCCGTTTCCGGTTTAGTGATCATTTTAAAAATAAGGTGGTTGTCTTCCCAGATGAAAGATTATTATAAATATAAAATTACACCCTTCCATCATCAGTCGTTTAGGAGTTATGTGTATTTTTACTTTCTTATACCAATGTATATGAAATATACATATAGTATAAGTAAGTATAGTAAACGCGATTTTTTTCGAAATCCGGTTTTTGATGGAATTATCAATTTTGACCTTCCCTGAATCCATACTGACTATTTTCGCCATGATGTCTGTGTGTCGGTCTGTCGGTCTGTCGGTCTGTCTGTCTGTCTGTCGGTCTGTCTGTCTGTAGACGCTGTAACTCAAATACGACAAATCGTAGAAAGGTGGAATTTTATACTTAAGATTGATTTTTGCCTGGGAAGAAAACCTCCTATTTTTGAAAACGATCATTCAACCGGAAACGGATGTTTACCTACATCGATTTTTGAATTTTTCGAATTACACTGAAACAGTGCGAATTAGAGAAAAATGACAATGTTGAAAATTGTAGGTAATATTATTATCTATAATTTATGTTCTATTCATTTTTTCGAAAAAACAAATTTAATTTTTTTTTTTTTTACCAAGTATTCGATTTTAAGTACATTTCAAATGGTTCATAACAGAGAAGAAATATCTGCCATGAGTGTCATGGGACTTTCTTATACGTATTACAGAGACTGTACGTGTTTGCTATAGGTACCATGGGTCTTTCTTATACATAATATTGAGAATAAACACTGTACACTCTATTTTATTTAGTTTGCAGTGGTCGCCCGGTGACATGACGGTATGAGTCGTGATCCGTACGGTCAAATCACCAGACAACCAGTATAGATTATTTTAAATAATGATTTAAAAAAAATTATTTCTGGCTAAATCATAAGTGTTGGAAAAAAATGTATGGGGAATTAATTATAGATAATAACATACTCGACATTTTTTATCTAAAACATTTTTGTCTTATTTCAAAAAATTCAAAAAATTACAAGAGTAACCATCCGTTTCCGGTTTAGTGATCATTTTAAAAATACTCAAATACGACAAATCGTAGAAAGGTGGAATTTTATACTTAAGATTGATTTTTGCCTGGGAAGAAAACCTCCTATTTTTGAAAACGATCATTCAACCGGAAACGGATGTTTACCTACATCGATTTTTGAATTTTTCGAATTACACTGAAACAGTGCGAATTAGAGAAAAATGGCCAAGTTGAAAATTGTAGGTAATATTATTATCTATAATTTTATCACGTACACTGTTTACTGTCATTATTATGTATAAGAAAGTCCTGTGGCACACGGCAGATTATTTTATTTTGGTACGGAACACTAATGGTACGTCCATAAACCACGTAACGCTTTGACTTACCTCGCTCCATGTAACGCCATTGAGACAATAGCCTTTGATCCCTCCTCCCCCGTATAATGTAAGGTAATAATATTATATATATTGCAACAAGTTTTTTTAAAACTATGTATTTTAGCATGAAGCAAACATTATAATAAATATCTGTTAACCGTCCAACACTGTTTTGTTTTTATTTAATTGTATTTGAATGAATGAATGTTACATAACATTTGAATATGACCCTCAACATCTTGTAACGCCATGTAACAATATATAACTGTACCCCTTCTCCCTAAAAGCGTTACGTGGTTTGTGGACATTCTCTAAACAATAATTGCAAATATATTGTTAGATTTTAAACCCTAATTCAAAATGAAAAATACTTTCTTGTAAATAATTTTAATATAACACACACAACCCAACGTGATATGTCATTACACTTTGTATATTAAATAATAAATAACTTTTATTCACAAATAACAAAATTATAAAAACTGATAATAACTTAAAAATTAAAATAATATAATATGTATACATTAATAATAAAATTTGTTATTTAATCATTTACGTTGATCGCTATAATACACAAATAATTTTTTACTGAAAAAAATACCATAAATAGGTAACTGAAAAACAATTTAATAATACGAGAAATATACAAATGATAAATGCTGTTGTAAATAAAACGGGCAAGTGCTTGTTGGGCACGCACATGATAGGGTTCCGTATAGTCATTCCCACTACGATTTATAAAAAAAAGAGTTTTTATCAAAATTTTCGTGACCGAAGGGTTAAAATCAAAAAGTCATTTGACTTTTATTATTGCATTTTAGGAGACCTATCAAATGACACCCCACTCAATGGGGTTAATGAAAAAAATGTGAGTTCACTTTTCAATCTATGAAAAGGGGGTCCAAAATATTTTTGACAATGTTCGTTATAATTTTCAGTGAAAGTACTAATTAAAAGCTACATTCTGATTTTTTTCAGATTTTTTGAATTGATAGTTTAGAAAATAGAGGGGGGGACGCTCTGACAGCAACATTAAAAAGCAAATATATCGCGACTGAAGGGTTAAAATCAAAAAGTCATTTGACGTTTTTTATTGCATTTTACCTATTAAATGACACCCCACTCAATAGGGTAAGTGGGGAAAAAATGTAAGTTCAATTTTCAGTCTATGAAAGGGGGGTCCAAAATATTTTTGACAATGTTCGTTATAATTTTCAGTGAAAGTACTAATTAAAAGCTACATTCTGGAATTTTTTCAGATTTTTTAAATTGATAGTTTAGAAAATAGAGGGGGGGGATGCTTTTTTCGCGACTTTGGAGAGCAAATACATCGTGATTAAAGGGTTAAAATCAAAAAGTTCTAATACATTTTTTATTGCATTTTAGGAGACCTTTCTAACGACACCACACTCAATGGTGTAGGTGAATTTTTTTTTTTGAAAACACTTTTCATTTTATGAAAGGGGGGTCTAAAAAATTTTTATTTTCAAAAATCTTATCATTTCTGTTTTTGGGTCATCAATCTACGACCGTATACCAAATTTCATGTTATTATCTCAAAATTTTTGAAGACGGACGGACGGACGGACGGACGGACGGACATGGAGAAACTATAAGGGTTCCTAGTTTTCTACGGAACCCTAAAAACTGTACCTATTCATTTGTTTGTGAATAAAAAAATACGTATACGTTTTGTCAATTTTTACCACAATGTCTTTACTTCGGGCAATGATAAATTATAAATGGCAGGTAATTAAAAAAAAATGTGATAATTTTATTTGCGTAAGAAACCAACACTTAATAAGTTAATAAGTATTAAATAAATTTCATTATCATTATAAACTAGTGACATTTTCTTTCACGTATTTAGATTCGTAATCTTCTTTGGCCATTTCACACAATTGTTTAGTCATTGCAGGTCCAGTTTCAGCTACCATCTTATAGAAATGTCCTTCCGTGTTCTGACAGAGGACGTGTGGATGGTCATACTCTATCATCCTGCCAGCGTCCATTACTAGTACTTTATCCGAATCCATGATTGTGTTGAGACGGTGGGCTACAGTCAGTACGGTGCAGTCAGAGAACTTCTCTCTTATTGTGGTTTGGATTAGTCGGTCAGTTCTAAAACCAAAAAGAAATGTTTGTAAATAAATATGTGTAATAAGGTACTGACGGAATCATATAATTTTTATATACACAGAAGAAAGAACAAGAACGTTCCAAAATCGTATTATTCTGTTTTTATATTTTTCGCCTCAATTTTCGAAAAAATAAACTGCGAATTTATTTTTACTGAAAAAGCAGATCTTTAAAATTAGTGGACATCCCTGTTCTAGCTAAAAATTTTAATAGAACTTAATCTCGCCCTAAATATATTATTGCGATATATTTATCTAATTCATTGTCAGCAAGTATAAACTATCTTAAATAGCTTATCAAAATGAAAAAAAAAAATACATACTGTGGATCAACGTTCGCTGTTGCTTCATCTAAAATAAGTATTTTATTATTTCTCAAAATAGCTCTAGCTAAACAAACCAACTGTCTTTGTCCCACACTATAGTTAGATCCGTATTCCGATACTGCACTATCGAGTTGGTTGGATCCAAGAGAATCTTTTAGTTCAACGTCTTCTAATGCTTTCCATAACAAGAAATCCGAATATTCATTGAATGGGTCTAAATTCATTCTTAGTGTCCCCGAAAATAGAATTGGATCTTGGGGAATTATGGATATTTTTGATCTGAGATCTTTTTTCGCCATATCTTTGATGTTAATTTCGTCAATAATAATTTCACCTTCTTCTTGAGCTAATCGAAATAGGGCGGTAATTAGAGATGATTTACCTGCACCCGTTCGTCCGACTATTCCAATCTAATATGAAAATGAAATATTTTAGTAACATAAGACCCAAAGTTCCGAGCATTATTACCTTTTCTTTAGAATTAATAGTAATATTTAAGTTATGCAATACATAAGGTTCAGAATCGGCGTATTTCAAGTAAGTATTCCGAAAGAGTATCTCTCCAAATGATGGCCATTTTTCTGGTGGTTTTATTTTACCCGATTCCAAATATGATTCCGGTTTTAGTTTTGTGTATTCCATGACTCTCTCAGTTGACATAAGAAAGTTTTCTACATCAGACGAGGTTCTTAAAGCAAACTGGATCATTGATGACAAACTCATTGATTGGGTTATGGCTAATGCGACATTTCCTCCTGATTCTAAAGATATATGTTCATTAGAAAAAGTAACATAAATAAATAACTTTATTTTAAATAATTACCTGTATTTGTTATGAGAATAAAACTAAATGTCACAATGGTAACAAAAATGAAACATAAAAAGTCCAACATAAATCCAAATGTAGTTGCAGAACAAATAAACATATACCAAGATCCGGAGTTCAAGTCTTGATGTTTGTCAAACTCTTCGATTAGAATCGATTGAGCACTCAGTGCCCTAATTGTTGTTAGACCTTTGAGAGTTGCATTTAAGTGAATGAACACAGGACTCCTTGCTGAAATAAGTTATGAGTACTAGTTACTAATCATAGACCTATAGAATACCAATTAAAATTAACTGTTTTTGATTTAAAAAATTAGTTCTCAAGCTATGCAGTTATGTGGTATTTATGTTTATGTACTTACTAATGCCATCAAGCCGTTTTAAGTTTTTAGTTGTTTTGAGGTAGACTTTTCTGTACATTATGAATAAAAACATAAGAATGGTAACAACGATAAGGAAGTAAGGGTTGACAACGACAGCTAGGATAATGGCTCCAAAAGACATCAGAATTAACTGTAACGAGTCAATCATTGTCCTTGGTAACAGTTCATCTACTATTCCAACGTCTTTGGAAAATCTAATGGGAAATTAAAAAGATATTATATAATTTTGTTTTATATACATACTATAGGTGACTAAAAAATAACTACCCTATTTCCTATTACTCTATCTAAACATATTTTGTGTTGCATAAAGTTACCAGAGAAAAGTCAAATAAAAAGACAAGAAAAGCAGAAAATTACCTGTTGATTATTCTTCCAGTTGGATTTGTGTAAAAAAATCGCATTGGTGATTTTATAATGCTCATAAACATATTGAAATGCAAATATTTTGAACATCGCAAAGTTAAATTATAAAACGCGATTGAACGTGCGATGGCAAAAACTAAAATCGATACAATCAATCCACTATAAATATATTCATATAGTTTTCTTGAATCTGTATTCTTATTTTCTTCTTGGTTTACCCTAAATCAAAGAAATACATACGATTTATAAAATCATGATAAACATTCCAAATTGAATAGTATCGAAAGTGTTCAAAAACCAATTAAATTAATAATACAATTCTAATTATTTGAACTGACCAATAGGTTACCCAGTAATCCGCCCCACTTGCAGCTGCTTGAGCAAGAATGAACATGCCTAAAACCAAAATCATAAAAAATGCATTTTCACTAGATTTTAGATAATTGATTAACATGTTTCCTTTGATAGTTCCTTTTGAAGATAATTCAGCTAGTTGTGCTTTTAATTCTGGATCTTCGTTCAAACCAATACTTGTCTTACTAACATTTGATATAATTGATTGTCTCTGAAAACAAGTTATTTAGTCAGTTTAAGAAATTATTATTCGTTAACTAAAAATTGTTATTAATAGAAAGTAACAAATAAGTAATCAGTGGAGCCTCAGTATCCATTCTTTTAAAACCCGGTACTGTTGCGATACATAAAATTTATTTTATAAATTATAAAAAAAATATTCCTAATATATAGTAGTACCTCAAGGTATATAAATATAGAGGTATGGCAATGCGGTCGTTGACCAATCAGCGTTATTGACGTCACTGGTGGAAATATTCAAATGTTATAAATGTATAATTGCAAAAACATTCTTTAATTTATTATTGTTTTCGTATTTTTTGACATTTTAACAATACATACAATCACAGAAGTACAAATTTAATATTACAAAATCATAAAAAGCTGTTAATACGATATAGCTCAGTTTTTGTATTGCCAACTTAAGAACAGTAAAAGTAATAATTCTCGAATACACCAAATTGTCTGTGACAGCTTTTTATGATTTTGTAATATTGAATTTGTACTTCTGTGATTGTATGTATTGTTAAAATGTCAAAAAATACGAAAACAATAATAAATTAAAGAATGTTTTTGCAATTATACATTTATAACATTTGAATATTTCCACCAGTGACGTCAATTCCCGCACCACCGCTGATTGGTCAAAGACCGCATTGCCATACCTCTATATTTATATACCTTGGTAGTACCTAAGCTCATTTCTATTTCGTTAAAATATACTAATCTATTTCTATGGTATATGTATATCATTACGTTATTTATTATCATGATACACATCTAAACAATACACAAACAAATTGAAAAGTTTGAAAATAATTGGATACTGGCAATTTTAACAAAATGGACACTTTATTTAATATTAAATTTAATTACTCCAGTTGAATCCGCATCAAAGACATCTTCTTCAACTGTTATTTCTTCTTGTTCTTTTATTAAAAGCTCTGCATATTTATTACTACTTTTTTTTACACTGTCGAACGTTCCCATTTCTTCTATTTTACCCTGGAAACATCATTAATATACATATATACAAATAATTCATCATACTTAATGACTATTTGTACTGATTGGAAAAACTTACATCACTCATAACTATAACTAAATCAACATCCTTTATATATTGCAGTTGGTGAGTTACCAAAACGACAGTTTTTGATTTTAGATATTCATGAATACATTTCTCGAATAGATGTTTTCCAACGTGAGTATCTACAGCCGATAAAGGGTCATCTAATAAATAAACATCAGCATCTCTATACACAGCTCGAGCCATATTGATCCTGGCTTTCTGACCACCACTCAATGAAGCTCCTCTGTCACCAACCATTGTCATGTCTCCATAAGGTAACTGCTTAAAATCCGAAATCAAAGCACACGCTTCAACCACATCGTTATATTTGGCTTTATCGTAAGGTTGTCCGAATAAAATATTTTGCCTTACTGAAGCAGCAAATATCCATGCTTCTTGTGATGCATACGATACAGTTCCGTGTACAGATATTGTTCCGTTTGTAACTGTCATTTCGTCAAGTAGTGATTGCAATAAAGAACTTTTTCCACATCCTACAGGTCCGATGACACCAACTAAATGTTTCTTAGGTACATTTATGTTTATGTTATCAATGGTATTATCAGAAGACGATGGAACCCACTTTGCAGTGAAATTGGTTAGTTTAATGGAATGTTCTCGATTCTCATTTTGTATTTTGTTATTGCATGTTTCGAATTCATCGTAAAGTAGAAATGCCTGCAGACGTTTGATTGCTGTTAATATTTCTGCCGTTTCTGCAATCCCCCTCACGAATAAATTTGATACAGACATAGTGAGAATATTATAATATGCTGACATTACAAATACCTGGAATATTATAATGTAGCTATTGTAATTTATCTTATTTATCTACTGTATAAATATATAAGTACATATGAACTTTATGTAGTAGGAGTTAGTATGTTTTATTAGGGGAACCCGGGGCGGAACGGGGTACCGGGGCGGAATGGGAAAAGTGTTGGGGCCCTCGCTACGGACGATGGAGACACGTGTCTTTTGCACACAATGCTTAGTTTGCTGTACTACGCAGTACGAAGTCGCCACTGCCAGTGTAAAAGTGCATTTAGTTTGAATTTTACCGAAGATCAAAGAAAAAGCTTACAATATTGTAATTTTGCTTTGCGACACCAAGGTAAGTAAACTGTATACTATTCTTTCTTCGGAAATTTACATTACATGTTTGTTTCAACATACTTTTGACTGACTAAAAGTCTAGTGATAACTCAAGGTCAACACACATATAACGGCCATAATTCTCATGTTATAAAGAAAGTTACGTCGGGGTACAATGGGGTATACCTCGTTATGCCCTTGATAATATTTGTACTTCTCATATAAATATACACTTTTTATTTCATCTGCAGACATAGGCGCCGACTTTTCATTTAACCTGGGGGGGGGGGCGAGATTTTCATAATTTTTTGAGGGGGGGGGTGTGCAAAAAATTTCCTTAAAAAATGTGCAATATCCAACTTTCGTAATAACGACAAAAATTTCAAAAACGCAACTAATAATGTGAAAAAAAAAATTTTTTTTCATCAAATTATTGTAGTTTCGATAAAAATCGTCAAACTTTAATTATTTGAAATAATTGAAAAGTGGACATTTACATTTAATTTACAGAGGCTCATGAAACGTAAACGTCGATTTTAGCTGAAAATATAGTAAAGTGTAGAAAAATCGTAGAATTTTTTTAAAGCTGTTGATCTAACTAAACTTTGTGAAGGAAATAAAAGATGTTTTAGTATTAATTTCCTTTTTGGAGAAATTTCATTTTTACTAAGTGACATGTATTTGAATATTTACACCTTTTTTTAAAGTAAAAATCTTATTGACAAAAGTATCTTTAATTTAAAAGAAACTAGAGTTCAGCTGCACAGGGGGGGGCGAAGCCCCCCTGGTATAATATCTGGGGGGCGATCGCCCCCGTAGTCGGCGCCGGTGTCTGCAGATGGTGCGTACATATATTAGAAAAGCCAACCGGCAGTCCTGGTCTACGGATGCTATGAACCAAGCAGTTGATGCGGTCGTCTAAAAAATGAAATAATTCTGAAGAAAGCTTGGAAGACACGGTCGGGTTGTAATTATTTATGCGCGGGTTTAGATATTGACGACGATGACAGTGTTCTCATCTGTAAACTGTGCCAATAATTAGTACCCCATTGTTCCCCGGGTTCATTTCCCATTGTGCCCCGGGGGTGGAGCAGAATGGGAAATTTCATTTTTTTTTCAGACACTAATTTTTGATTGTTATTATTAACTTAGATAAGTTTAGCTTTAGTTTCTTTGTAGAGAAATAAGTAAATAAACGTACAAATTGACAAATAATGGTGTTATTTCTTTCAAACCCTCTCAACTTGTAATCAAAGCTTAGCTACCCCGTTCCGCCCCGGGTTCCCCTACATTGATTATTATATTATATAGATTATGATTACCTTATCAGCAGTTAATACGTGACCAAAACCAGCTATTGCCATTACTGTTGCATACAAAGCAAATCGGGTTGAAAATAGCGTAAATGACACAAAACAGGCTCTTATGTATGCTGATTTGATTATCTTATTCAGTTCTAGCCTAGAGGATTGTTTGAATAAAATTAAATAACCGATATCTATAATTATTATGTTCTTATATAAGTACTTACTGACGAGCAATGTTCATTATTTTTGCAAAAGGAGTCTCCCAAGCGTACATTTTAATTACTTGGATACCAGAAATTATTTCTTCCGTTAAACGAACTCTTTCATCTGTTTTAAAAGCAGTTTGGAAACGAAATTTCGATGAAAGTTTTCCAATAACAGCTAAAATATTTTATGTATTTATAACTAGTTTTGTACACATATGTTTTAGCTTGCTTTTAGAAAATATATTAACATGCAAAAGTGTTTATTCGGAATGAAAAAATAACTTTTATAATTTATATACTAAAAACATACCTTGCAAAGGTATGGTAAGAAACAGCGTTGCCATACCAATCAACCCAGCATATCCTGCTCGTAACCACAATACTACAAGGACGATTATTGCGGAAATTGGAGATACCCACATGTAATGTACAAATAATATTCCAATGTCAAATCTACTTACGTCGTTTGATAAAAGGTTTACTACTTTTCCAGAAGCTGTTTCGCTTAAAATATGTTTGTTCAGTCTTAAAGCCTATAAATATTAAATGATTTTCTCAAATTATTTTAATTAAAATACCAAGACCTAACTCAAACGAACAACTGCGCAGCCACATATGAGTGGTTACACAGTCGTTGGTAATAACCAGACGCGAACAACTTTTAGTGGTTGCTTTTGAATAATATCAACTGCAGATAACCACATAATAATCGCAATTAACTATACCGATCATTAATATATCAACCCTTTCATCGACTGATTGACAATGGGTGAAGAATACGTTGTCTGCCTTGAGTGGTCACACTCGACCACCGATGCTAACAATTTTGTCGGTGAAAGCGACCACACATTGCAGTCATCTAACTCGACTAATTTGTTACCCATGCGAATTACAATTATGCGTTTTCATATACATCATTTCATTTAAATTGCATTACCATCCACAAGTACCCACTCATAAGTGGAGTTAGAGTTATACCTAAGTACAATACTTAAATATTTATTTTTAAAGAAATTTTAAAAAGATTAAATTTTTTAATTTTTAATTTAATTTTTTTTTGCGAAGTTGATGAATGTTACCTTTCTGTATATCAGTGAACAGATTGCTATTCTTACTCTCAACCCCAGATGTGCTGCTTTGAGCATATAGTGGTTAATAAAGAATGCCCCTAGAAGATTTAGTGCCACCAAACTCCCTGCGTATATCAGAGCTTGATCCTTGGTTGTTGAAGAGTTTGTAGCAAAATACGATAGCAACATGCCTAGAAACAACGGTTGACTCATTTTTATTATTGCTTCATTAACGAATAAAATAATTCCTGTGAAAATCATTTCTTTCCAGTGTGTCTTCAGTATTATTGTTCGAAGACATGGTTTTTTGTTTTTGTTTTTGTTGCATTCTTCTAGATTTTTAGTCCAATTACTAAAGAAAATATAAAATTAAAATAAATTTAAATTTTTAAACAATATACCAGAAGTTCCCAAATCCCAAAGGCGACTTTACAGGGGCGCCGCGGATCTACAGGCTCGACCATCCCATTAATTTAATAATTATAGCAATAATCTTTATTATTTAAGTCCTTTTCAAGACATATGCAGAAGGTGTGTCAATACAAACATCCGATGCCGCAATAACCGATATCGACTGTATATAATAAACTCTTAAGCATTGGCATCTTAAGACTAGCGCGCCGCGTTAGCGTTAATCTATTATAATTAAAACGCCATGGCGTTCGACGAAGGTAAAATGCCACTTGTATTGAATCACATATTCATATTCGTCACCTCGGAGCAAGAGTGGCACAACTCAAAAATTCTAAGTTTTGGGAAATCACGTTTTTAAACATACATAATATACCGGGTGGTCTATTTAAATTGAGACAAGCAAATATCTCGAAAATTAAGGTTTTTCAGGGATAATGTTTGGTACAAAAGTATCAGGGTTCGAAGGGGAAAACCAATGGAGGTAAAATTTTTGACTTTGAGTGGAGGTTTTATGGTCATTTTGGGGTCAACTTTATTTTTTTAAATGGAAACCTATTTCTTTTTTTACATATTCGTATTTTGCAGAAAAAAAGAAACAACTTTTGTCTAAGAAGTTTTTTCAAAATCCTCAAATTCAGGGGCATTTTTTTAATCTGTTTTTTTATTTATTTGTTTGTTTTTATTAAAAAAATTCGAAATTATTATTTATAACTATTAACTCTGCATGTTTAAGTAACAATTAAATTTAAAAAATGTTTTTTTTTTTTATTTTAGGATTTAAAAAAAATTGTTTTTATATTTTGAATATTTTTTCTAAAAAAAAAATAGGTTAAAATTGAGAATTTTGAAAAAACTTTTATGTTATATGTAAAAAAAGAAATAGGTTTCCATTTAAAAAAATGAAGTTGACCCCAAAATGACCTTAAAACCTCCACTCAAAGTCAAAAATTTTACCTGCATTGGTTTTCCCCCTTCGAACCCTGAAACTTTTGTACCAAACATTATCCCTGAAAAACCTTAATTTTCGAGATATTTGCTTGTCTCAATTTAAATAGACCACCCGGTATGTATATAATTGAATGTTACTTTAATTTGGTGATTTAGAAAAGCGCTAGTGAATCCAACTTTTACACGCTTAATAGTACTAACGTTTGAGCAAATTTTACCTATGTTTCACCATCCTACCACCCTTTAAAGTCCTTAAAGGCTTTGACTTGTGACAGTTTTTCATAAAAATGTTTGATAAAATTTTGCTCCCAAGTGGCCAAATATGGAATTGACAGTTGTGAAATTTGCATAAAAATCTATACCATCTTACTATTCCCCTAATGAGTTTAGTACAAATTCGATATTTTTTGAATTGTACCACTCTCCGAGGTGACGATATAATAGATTTGCAAAGTCGTAACGCAAACGCGGTACGATAGTCTTAAGATGCCAAGTGCCAAGGCTTTACTCTCGAATTCGATATAAGAACTGTGTTTCATAAATAATCAAATATAAGTACAAAGTTAATAAATCACCTATATTTTAAGTGAAGTTTGAAATCTTTATCATTATAAATTACGATCTATTAATTAAACTAATATTTTGAAAAAATATCGCTAATTTTCCATTTATTATTGTGATTCTTTCATCTATCTGTGTTAACCACTTATTTAATTTTTAACTATCGATTTTAGTAATTTATTAAATACATATCTACATATAAAAAATAACACAAAGTTAATTTGACATTGATACAGATAAAGTAAGTTATTTATATTTATTTATAGATACAATGGCATACTCTAAAATTATGTTATCAGTTTTGTATTCAATATATGAGAAGATTTATCTCTAATTGTAGATTAGGTAGGTACTATAAATTAGGAAGATTTTTGAATCAATTAATTTTAATTAACGATTCAGTTTTTTAATGTAATTGTAAGACTATTCATGATCATTATGTATAATATGGAAAATTACTGAAGAATTACCTTTCTATTCTACTTCCCAATCCAGATGACCTATCCTGCTTTAAAGGGTCATAAATGTCTCCAACATCAAGGTTCTTTTTATACCCTTTGACAAATAATGGCAATGTTGAACTGAAATTAGTTTTTTTATTATTTACATTCAAATACTCTAATAAAATTAATTCCTTATAGATAGATAGATAGATAAATTTCTTTATTATTGCCTTTGTACATAAAAAGGGTTAATAGCGTCATAGAAAATACATTTATAGATGCTAACAAAATACAATTTAAAAAGGAAATTTTACATATAACTATTATAAATCTAGAAATTGTTTAATATTATAAAAACAGTTTACAATTAAAAAATTCTTAAGTGCTTTTTTTAAATTTTTATCACATTCATATTCTCGTATTTCTTGCGGTATTTTATTGTATATTTTTATTGGAAATATATGTGGGCTATTTTTGAATATATTCAGTTTTATTTTGGGGGTGATTAAATTATCTTTTGTCCTTGTATTGTATTCATGCACATCTGAACCACTATGGTATTCATTTATATGATCTCTGATGTAAATAGAGGCTTGTAGAATATATATACTTGGTACTGTTAAAATATTATATTTTTTAAAATATGGAATACATGAATCCGTTTGAGCCAAATTAAAAAAATGCCGTATAATTGCTTTTTGTTTAATAAAAACTCGATTTGCAGCTTCACAATTGCCCCAACATAAAATATGTACTGATGCTTCAAAAAAAAATCCAAAGAAATGTTGCTAAACATTATTTTTTTAAATAAATTGTTTACCATTAAATTTAAATTATGAAGATATTGATTTTGTATTATTTAGAAATATAAATATACATATGATTTTTTCGAGATAAAAATAATTTTATAACTTTATAAAAGACACAATAAGAATCTTAACAACAAATGTAATCACAAGAAAATATTTTTAGTTATAATTATACCTATGATTTTATTAATTAAAAAAAAATTATATTGTAAATATAAAAACAATAACCTTTGTCAACACAATCTATAAAAATCTGTATACTTACGTAAAAAATAGTATAGATAAAAAATTCGCTGTTTCTCTTGGATTGGGATTGGGTTTTCTTTTTGAGTTATCCATTTTAATCGTTTACAGTAACAACATTTTGATAACAGTTTAATTTATTTTTTTAATATTTATTTATGCACCTATATTACACACAACACTAGAATATAAATAAAAAAACTGTTTAAAATAAATAAATTTATAACTGAAGATGAATTGGTATTTTTTTAATCTAAAGTACTATAATCGTGGTTACAATGGTTTTAATTTTATTACCTACATATAGATATATGATATCAATTTGCACGTAATAACAATTACTTTTCAATATCAGTAATGATCAACCTGATTGTAAAATAATCATATCATATCATATAAATGTGTATTGTGGGTGAAATTAAAGTTATATGTGAACAAATTTAATGTTAGACCCCATCATGTAATTTAATTAATTTTTATAGTACCTGAGTGTTTAACTAATAAAATATTTCCAGTAAAACAGTTTCTTGACTAATCGTTGCAATTGATCACTTCGGGCTATTCTGGTCGTTAATAAATATAATAACAGAAGATACCTACGATATATCATAATTTATTGCAGTGTTAAAAAAATTTTTTTGTACTATACGTCGTAATACTTTATATTTTATGTTTATTTACATAATAAATTTTATCAATAATAGAGTTTATATATTTCATTCAAGTCATGGAAATACATAATAAGTTATACAGATATGAAGGTATAGATTATTATTATTGGTGTATTATTATTGGATTGCTTCCAGCGCCGTAACTACCACCGGGCCGCCGTGGCAATGCCTCGGGGCCCTCACAGCAGTGTAAAAAACGTTACAATTAATAAAAAACATTGGGTGTTAACGAAAAAAAAACAACGAAATAAAAGGTCTTCAGTTTTTATTTTGCATATAACAAGTGGCCCCCACACACACTCTACCCCGGGGTCCCCGAGCTTCTAGTTACGGCCCTGCTCTAAAAGTATCTATTTTGTAGCTCAGAGATTAATTCTAACCACTTTTTGAATCTTGAGTCCTTTTTTAACATTTACATTCTTATCTTTATCTGCACCAGTGCCGGATTTACCTACAAACAAAGTAAGCAATTAAAATAAAAGGGCCCCCCGCGTTGCGAAGAAATAAAAAAGAACGGGTGATTTGTAATGACTAAAAAAAAGGTCTCTAATAAGGGCACTTCACGTAATTAGTGCTTAGGGCATCACATAGTCTAAATCCGGCACTAATCTGCACATAGGCGTAGTTAGGGGTAATCAGCTCCCGTTTGGGGCGCATGGCACATTGGGATGTGGGGGTGATTTTTGTTGTAATTACATATATGTAATTTTTAACCTAAACGACCTAACCATTTTTCTGATTTTGAACATAACTAACTACCTACGCGCAGCAGCGTACATAAAAAAGTAGATATTAATTAAAACAAATGTTTGGATTATAGAACATTTTTATTAATATATTTATATACTCACATTTTTTAAACATTGAATCAATTCTAATAAATATATAATTTTCCAATATATATAATAAAATATAAATAAATACAAATCTTTGAGTTTTTAAATATAAAAAAATAGAATTTCCATAAATATTCTATGAAAATCCAAATAATTTTGCTTCTTCACTATTAACAGTTTGTTAATTTTAAAATTGATGTGAACAGGTATAAATATCATAAATATATGATATATTTAAAATAAATAATAAAATGAGTATAAAATTAAATACTGTATAAAATCTCCTTGCATTACCACAATATCTTCCAATCTCTTATATTAATTTTTCAAAGATTTAGTTAGTACTGGCCTAATTTTGTTTAGCTGCGACAGTAAAACTATATTTTTCTTTTTATTAGGAACATGCACATATTATGATGCCATAGCAAAGACTGGATAAATGTATATTATATAAATGTACCTTATAATTCTGCAATAACACCACTGATCAAACCAACTTTATAAATACATCAATACTATGATATAATAATACACGATTTTATTATCATTATTACAATTAATAATACTAATTATAAAATATGTGTCTATTACTGAGTTTCCGCATTATCCGAGGCAACGAACTTATTTATAATAATAAACTTGTTACAATACGTTTTGTGTGCTCTTCTGTTACGAGCTAAAAATTAACAGTTCCTTTAACAATCAATGAAAGAACATTGCCATGTCTCAAAAAAATAAAAAAAATGATAAAAATTTTTAAATTTTTTGTTTCTTCCATGTTATCCGAGGTACTTTTACATTATCTCGGATAATCGCGATCTTACTGTAGATAAATGTACTTCTTAATTACAACTTTTTCCGTAAAATACACTACGAACGACCAAACATAAATTTTCTTCAAATAGATACGTGTATATAATTTTTCTAATAACAAATTTAAAATATATAATATAATAACTTTATGTTTATGTGCTTAGTGCTGCAGTCATAGCTCACATAAACTTTATTAAAGACTAACAATAAGTTATTTATCATAATATGGATATACTCATATGTAATATATATAATAAATAAGGCAAAGTTAATAACCATATGAAGTATCTTTAATGGAACTCTTACTCGGTTATGCCACTGATATACTATAGTCCAGACATGGCCAAAATGTAGCTTTTTTGCCTACCAAATAAACTATTCTTTCTTGTGGTTATATTTAATACTGTGGTTTTAGAAAATATTTCTAAAGTGTAAATGTGGCTCCCATTAGCATGATCTTTGGCTACCCCTGTACTATAGCATACCATTTTAAAGATCCTCCATTATTATGTGTGTTATAATTATCAAATGATATCGATCCGAACCCTGGTAATCCATAATTTAAAACAATTAGATAAACTGTATATTGATTTGCTTTTATAACAAAACAAAAAGTGTGACATTAATTGGAAAAATAACAAAAACTGTCCAAAGTATGTTTTTTTAAATTTGTATTCATTCAGCTAAACTTATCTTGATTTCAATTATTTTAAATTTGTATTATTTTTTCGTATCTCAACCTTAGATTTGTTAATCAACGTAACTATAAAACTGTAAATAGACTACAGCTAATAAATAAGTGCAAACTATTTTAGATAATAATGACTACATAATATATGTTTTTGTATTATAATATGTAAGTCAGGTACAATGAAGCTCCTAAATTAATTATGCAAACGTCAATATAAGCTTTTTGACTTAAGCTGATATATTTTTAGATTCAGTAAATCAACTACAGGTTACACATTTATAAAAATACTTAATTGTATTGTATTGTAAGGATGGCTTTTTAAGTTTTTTAGTATATAATTTTTCATTATCGTTTGGATAAATAAAACAATATATATTGTTCATATAAGTATTTATCATATAAAACAATGAACGATATCATATTATACAGGGTGTTTGGTTCGGCGATACGAATATTTTGAAGAAAGGTAGAATGAGTCATTTGGAAGTGATTTAAGCAAATATACCTATATACAAAGTGCTACAGTTTTTTTATATCAGCCTTTTTAGTAAATTTTTGAAAAAACCCAGATTTATACATGTTAACGGCAATACTTCAAATGTTAGAGTGCCCATATTTTTCAAACATGATTTTTATATTACTTAAATGTCTATGCTACACTATGAGATCAAAATAAAATTGATGAATAACAAAAAACAAAAAATGGCTGCAGGTTAACATTTGAAAACTTTTAAAACTTGAATAAAATTAATTCTTTAAAAAATTATTTTATAAAATCTAGCGCACTTACAGATCTTCAAATGATTTTAAGAACTGCTCTATTTAATACCCTTTTGAAAAACCTACCGTATTACCTACATGAACGGGCTATTTTTGTGAAAAAAACATACATTTATGTGAAAATAAGTAAGATTTTTACATTTTTCCAGTGAGTTGATCCAAGTATGCTAATCTTAGTAAGTCCTAAAAAAACATGATGCGGGTACTTTTCAAACATTTTTTTTATACTCATTGGACAGATTAACACTTACTCCTGTACAAATGCTTGAAAATGATGACCCTTCAGATTAATGACGATTTTTTTTCGGTTTTTGGTAAATTTTGGTAAATTAAGCACACTAGGATCAACTCACTGGAAAAATGTAAAAATCTTACTTATTCTCAGATAAATGTAAGTTTTTTTCACAAAAGTAGCCCGTTCATGTAGGTAATATGGTAGGTTTTTCGAAAAGGTATGAAATAGAACTTTTAAGACCATTGGAACATCTGTAAGTGTGCTAGATTTTATAAAATAATTTTTTTAAAGAAATAATTTTATTAAAGTTTTATAAATTTTCAAATGTTAACCTGCAGCCATTCTTTGTTTTTGTTATTCATAAATTTTATTTTGATCTGAAAGTGTAGCATAGACATTTAAGTAATATAAAAATCTTGTTTGAAAAATATGGGCTCTTTAACTTTTGAACTTTCGCCATTAATATGTATAAATCTAGGTTTTCTCAAAAATTTACTAAAAAGGCCGATATAAAAAAACTGTAGCACTTTGTAAATAGGTATATTTGCTTAAATCACATCCAAATGATTCATTCTACCTTCCTTCAAAATATCCGTATCGCCGAACCAAACACCCTGTATATTTTTAAATTAGGAAGCAAATATTTAAAGATATGCAAGAGCCACACAAAAAAATATTTTTTTCTCTTTGAATATAAAAATATTATGATATTCTTCCAATTATTATTCATGTTGTTTTACATTAAGCTCCGTACATGTATTAGTTTTTAATATTGCTTCCAAAATTAATTGCCTGAGTTTGGTTCTTACTTTAATTATTTTATTATGCACTGTGATTTACCATTTCCTGCAGAGCTGATGTCTATAATTAGCAGGTATAAGCATTCATGGTATTTATGTTTACTATAAATTCTGCAGGCGAAGTGAGTCATTAGTTTTGAAATAATATATTCTTTTTCTTGTATAAATTTCATTTCTAACTTCAAATACAGGTACAATCTTCTATTGATTTGTTAGCAGTTTTAAAAACATTTACTTTTTTGCAGTAAAATATAATAAGCTTAACTACACATTACGGTAAACTAACTCAAGAAACGAATTCAAATTAAATAAATGTTATCATTTGAGACCATGATGCGGAACTCAAATTGACATTTGATTTTTTGCAATTAACATTCAGTGTAATATTCTTATCATCAATTTCTTCGTTTATTTTTATACCATCAGGATTAACGATTGATTTAGCCAAAATAACTATATTATTGTTTTTCTGGATATCCTCTCCTAATCTTATATTTACTTTGTTACTTTGATTAATGTTGATTTTAGAATTATCATGAAGCCGTGAGAGTTGTACATCGATGTTTCCATCACAATTTTCTATTTCTGTATGTAATGTTCCATCAAATCCAGCTGAAATTGTTTGTTTTAATTATCAAAAAAAATAAACAATATTATGATGAGAGTTCTTAGATAAAATACAGAGTTGAGGCAAGTGGTTTTTTTGAAGTTGAAATACCAGATGTAAATAAAAATCAAAATTCGTAAACTTACTCATTAGCAAAGTTCCAATATTTTCAGCTTCAATTGAACAATCCGCATGAACATTATTTAGTTTAAAATCGCCATTTGTTGATTTGAAGTTGGCCGTCTTGCTGTAGCACGAATTTATTTCAACATCACCCTTATCAGAAGACAAATGCAAATCTATCCCTTGAATCTTCTTTATTTTTATATTCTATAAAACATATATCAAATATATGACTGAAACATTTGAATTGAATTATCAACTTACACCTTTTTCGACTGTTTGTACTTTGATGGTTCGAGCTCGCATTGTACCATTACAAGTAATGTCTCCACTGTGTGATGATAAGTGAATATGTTCACTTTCTAAACCCTCTAAAGTTATTTTACCTTTATCAGTAGTAATATTGACATCAGTACCTCCAAACTGACCAACTATAATATCTGATTTTCCTTTCATGTTGATATCTAAATCTAAATAATACAAGTACCTTTAAAGATTTTGAAATTATAAAGAAGATAAAGCATTGAAGAATAAGTAAGTAAAACAAAGATAGGTACCTGCTTTAATAGGGCCTTCGATAACACAAGGTACTTGTTTTAAAAGCGGATCCAAACGCTTGACTGTTTCACCTGATATTATGAATTCATTTTCATTATTAACACAGTTCAGAAGGATTCCATTATTATCACTTGTAGTGATGATAATATTATCATCATCTGAATGATTATGCTCATCCGAAGGTTTTAGTTGAATAGGGAACGAACTGTTTATTTTTATTTTACAGAAAGGATTAACAGTAAAGTATTGTTTTGTATGGTTATTTCTAAAAATATATTTATTTACAGAAAATATATTAGTCGATACAGAATAATATACATTTGTTAGTTTTGCAATCGTTTTGTACATATTGTTTCTTAAATGTTACAATCGATTTTTAGTTTAAGGTTAAATCCAAGTACAATAATAATATTGGTTATTTATGTGTCAAAATGACATTTGACAATGTCACCACAACTAAGAGAAAAAAATCACTACTAACTAAACTGGAAACAGGAAACCGGTTATTTAAAATTTAAAAATAGTTATCATGAGTCGTGATTGCAAAAAATGTAAAATAATAGACATATTATTATGGAAATTTTTATAATTTTTTGAGGTCATTATTTTTTAAACTATGTTATTTACTATTTATTTTACTTTTACTTACAAAATCAATATGTATAATAATAAATTACACATAATATGATTCTTCTAATAATACTAATAAGAAACATAATCACAGATGTTAAAGTAAAAAAACATGTCTGGACATTTGTAAACATTCATAAAAAACTTATATTATTAAGTTCATTAAATAAGCATAGGTAGAATATATAGATATTAAAAATTGTCCCGACTATGTAATATTAAAAATATTAAAATGTTTAAAATAATACTAACACGTGTTATTTTTGTTTAAAAACGTTAAAAAACGCATTATTTGTACAGTGATTTTAAAATCAATATATGACATAATTACCGTAATTTTTGATTGTTGATATAATTAAAAAAATGTTATGAAATTTAAATTTTAAGAGCACTGTATTAAAACACATTTTTATTGAATTCTCGAATTTAATGGATTTAATATTTTTCCTGCCATTAATGCTACGTTGAGTTCTGCGTCCATTATGAAGTACAAGAATGGATGAGCCGCTATAAAATCTGCCGTCTTGTAGCTCAAATACTCCCCTGCAAAGAAAAAAATTGAACATAGAGTTTTTATAAAAGAAAGTTCGAATAAATAAATTCTATATAAAAACTATATAAAATATAGTGGTTGGTGTCTTTATCCTAATCACAACAAATTCCGAAATACGCCACTGGATAGGTATCAGTGGTGGGGGAACAAGAGGAAGGGGTAGAAGCAGAGGCGTAGCTAGTGTTCGTTGCAGAAGGACTTATATAAGTGCCTATAATTTTTTATTTTATATTACCAAGAACTAAGAACCCTTTGTTTGTCATCATATCTACTATCAGTGTCCTCATTTAGCTGGATTCTATGCACCCAAAGGGAGCCAATTTCGCGAATTCCTAGCTACACCTCTGGATAAAAGCAAATTCTTCCATAGTAAACCGAAAAATATTAAATTTTTGATTCAGAAAAAAACTTCTGTCAGGAAAATGTGCAGTGCTTCTGCGTGCTAAATTCAACAATTTTCACACAATATGTGCCGTTCTTGAGAAATCTTAAAAAATAAATATTTTGAGAGTTCACACTTCCGCTTTATACATACATACAATCTAGCCAGATCCAACCAGCCATTCAAGTTTTATCAGCCATTTAAGTATGGTTTAAGAATTATGGGTGTGATAAGGATTCTGGGGACAAACAGATAGTGTTTGTCTTGACCTGAAACGGAAAGATCAAGTGAAAATTTTGAAATCGGAAAATAATTTTTTTCTCATTAAAAAACAATCACAAAACTTCTCGTATCTTCAATATGGCGAGGAAGCAATTACGAAAAAAAATCGTATTTGTATAAACCATAATTTTGTCCACCGCCTGATATAACAATGTGCCACTGTCACTGATATAAATATATTATATATATATGGTGGCAGTATGTATGTAATAAATATTGAATATCATTAAATATAGGTACATAACATAACAGTTATGTTTTTAAGCCCATCAAAGGAAAATAAATTGTAAACTGTCAATACGAAAATTGATAAATGCCCCCTTGTCGTGCTGAATTTTCATTTTTTATTTAAATAAAATTATCGTTTATTATATTAGCACATTTACATACGTCGTTTAGGAACTCAACTCTTATTTCACACACTTTTTCAATCAATCAAATTGATTTATAAAAATTAATTTACAGTCACAGCATGCACATTATATGTAAGTTTGCGTAAATGCATATTTTGCACTAAAATTAGTTGCAGTTTAAAATATAATGCATTTTTATTATAAAGAGTGAGATTATTTCGCTATTATTTGGAGTGTATTTTCTCCGCGGGTCTAGGTAAGTTCACCGTCCATAATTCACTATATTATATTTATACTAGCTGATATCCGCGGCTTCGCTCGCGTGGATTTTGAAACTAATTACAACTCTCCATACGTGACAGGGGATGAAATATTAAATTTTTCTTTTGTATTGGTTTTTTTTCATTATACAAAATTGCAAATATCTCGGTTCCAATAAAATTACCTAATTACTTGGTTTGAATCACATATTACAAAGAAAATAGTTAAAATTATTGATTATACAAGTAAATTTAGATTCTACATCTTATTTTTGTATGTATTGAGTTAATATTTCTAAGGTAGGAAATTTTTGTGTTTTCAATTTCAATAAAAGTGTGTTACTTATAGAGAAAATGGCGTAAAAAGTTGAAATTTTCAAACCGCAGGTCTGTATCTCATAACGTTCTCGAGATATGGCTTCTCAAAGTTTTAGTTTTTTTTAAATTTTGAAGAAAAATGGCTATAACTTTTGAACGTGTGGTCAGATTTGATTTTTGTCGACGGATTTGGAATCAGCGTGTCAAAATCTATACAGTGACATGTATAATACTTATAAATTAAAAAAAAAAAATTTGCTGAAAATTCAAATTTTTCCAAGGGGTATACCTTAAAAAATGACGATTTTTGACAAAAAATTTTTTGTCGAATTTTTAAGTGTTATGTATGCAATTATATAAATTTTGGCACGCTGATTTCAAATCTGTGAACAAAAATCAAATTCGACCACACATTCAAAACTTACAACCATTTTCCCCAAATTTTTGAAAAAAACTTAAACTTTGAAAGGCCATATCTTGAGAACGATTTGAGATACAGATCTGCGGTTGGAAAATTTCAAATTTTCATGTCATTTTCTAACAAATAAACATACTATTAACAAGATCTAAAATTAAAAAAAAATTGTTGTAATTCATGCATCAAACTTCAATTTGTCCTAGAAATATTAACACAAATACAAAAAATAGGAATTAAAAAATAACTAAGTCGAAGAAATCTATTTTAATATTTAAAAAAAAGCATAGAATTTGGTTGATACTTCCATTTCCTTCGAAACTTTCTTAAACTTACATTATATATTTGAGTTCGTTGATCTAATTTTGCAATAAGCCTATCGCAATTCACATAAGTATTATCAATTCAAAACGGAAAAAAATTATTAAAAAGGGTATATATGAGAGGAGCTTTACGTGTACAGCTCTGGTTACTGAAAATTCAACCCCTAAGAAGTTGCAATGGAGGGGTTGAAACTCCTTAGGAGTTGAATTTTGGGAAATACTGGAATATATAAATCATTATTTGTATTGTAGAATATTTATGCTTAGTTTCAAATATATCCGAGCAAAGAAAAAAAATTATACAAACTTTGACACCCCTTTTTACCCCCGTAGGTGTTCAATTTTGAAAAATCCTTTCTTAGTGGGTGCTTAAACCGATACTTTTTTTACTCCCAATTCCTGATCTAGATAACTTTTATGAGACGAGTTCGGATTAATATCTTACGAGACCAATTGTCAGTTGTAAAATTTAAATCCGAGATGAGACGAGATAAAAACTACTTAATTCTCGTTTCATGTGCGGCCCTCGATAGTGGAAATATTGTGTTTTTTTCGGGAATAGAGTAGAGCCGAAACACAAAGAAGGTTATAGTTTCGTATTTTTCTTTATTTATAATTATAATTTTTTTTAATAAAAACATAAATTAGAATCAGAGCAGCCAAATACATTATTGGAATCTCATAAAATGAATACGTTTTTTATGTTATTTGAAAAAAATATAATTCAACGAAATTAATTAATACATTTGCCATTTGCGTAAATCATTATCAACTGAAGTCTACGAAACGAAATGGTTTTTAGTGCAGCACAAAAACTTTCACGGTTTTAAGTAATTTGTCAACGAATCTGGGAGGAGACATAATAACAGCATATTAAATTACATAGTGTCGTTTCCTAATACACGTTAGTATAATACCAGCGCGCCATAGACAAAGAACTTAACGTCAGTTACGTTAATCTAGGCAAATTAGCAGAAGCGGGATAATGTGGCGCTGTAGTAATGCGACGTTTTCGCGAACTAATAACCGCTAAATTACATAAGGAAAGTGTCCTTCAAAATGTACTTACATACGTTTGTACATTTTCTCTCCTTTGACATTTTTTTACCAAAAACAGTACCTACCTAAGTATGAAATTTTTAATAAAAAAAGCTTTCAGCTTTTATTCTTGACGTCGCGGTCGCCTGCACGTATTTTGAAATCGGTAAATGCCTACGCGACTGGTTGTTCTAAGGTTTAAACAATGCACGTATCACAACTCTACATTTTATTTCTTAAAAAGGGTTGTTCATAATGTCCATGAGACCATCGGTCCCTTCAGATAGCTTGATTACGTCATCTCCACATTCTATCAAAAATCTACTTCGTCGTTTATCCGCGTTACTACTGTATTTGTTGTGTCGAAAGTACTACTTTGCCCTTCTTTGAAATATTGTGTGGTTAATGACCTATTAAATTAATTCTCAGATTTGATTACACAACATTAATATCTTTGATAGAAGATCGTAATAAGCGTAATAATATTAAGACCAAACTAGTTCATAAGGTCTAAGGATTTCTAACAGTGAAAACCTTATCAAAATCGGCTCAATCGTTTTTGAGTTTATACGGAACAAACATACATATATATCAGGATGTAACATAAATTCTGTCCGATTTTGTTTAATGTTTTTATGAATCAATAATTTTTACATCAATTAACACTTAATCTTCAATATATGGTTCATTGTTAGATATAACCTGCTGCCACCTTTCAAGTAATTTTCCAATCCCTTGTCGAAAAATTTTTCTTAGTTTAGATTAAAAAATAAGGACACTGCATTTTGTATATCTTCTTAAAAATGGAAATTTTTTCCATCAAGAAAATTTTGCAGGTTTCGAAACAGATGACAATCCGAAAGTGTTAAGTCAAGAGAAAATAGCGAATGTATAAGTTTATACAAAAATTCTAACCTACATTCATATTCTTTTAAAGGAAAATTCAATTTAAATCGTGTATCGTCTTAGTATACTGTCATTTGTCAAATACAAGACTGGTTACAATCTTAGACGAGACAAGGTTTACCTAGATCTCGTCTCGTGTGGAGCCCTACTTGTATATTAAAAGCATGCAAAATAACGAGAGGACGTTAGGCAATCCTCAAGTGTGCCGATGGAAGCATTAATTTAGCCATTAGTGTATATTTATTCTCTCCATTTAACAACAATAATGACATAGCCTCACGCGACATCTATTGTTGCAATATCGTTCTTGAGGCACTCACGTTGTTGTTTTGTTCTCAAACAAATAGTTTACCTGACAATGAGTTTTGAAACTGTAAACTTGAGAATTGGTTTTTTAATGTATGGTATTTTTTGTAATGATTGATTGAAACATTACTTTTTGAGTGGAAGGTATAGTCAATAGCTAGGGGATGGCGAAACCAGCCACTACTTTGACATAAAATTCAGGGGGAGGAAATGACCTTATAAAGGACGCTGACCCTTAGATATGATTAGCAAAAAAGGCCCGCATTAGTATAAAAAAAGATAATGTAAGTTAATACAGGGCTGTATTAAATATATAGTAATGTGAATATAATATAGTACTTAGCAATAATTCATTGTAAATATAAGAAATTTTCATTTATCATAAGAAAACATTACTTTTTTATAACGCATATAATTATATTTAAATAGATTTAATAGTTTGAAAATTATAAACGTATCATATTTCAAGGTAAATATAATTTTAAATAAATGAGATTACTAAACACTAAATCGTATGCCACTTATCAATAATAATATAATATTAGTTCCAATTGTCTTGTAATTTATTGCTCAATAATCACATAATATTTTTAATGTCCGGTAATATAAAGAATTTGGTCTGTACCATAACCAAATCACACGTTTCCTGTGAGGTGTCACATCTTCATCAATTGTCTATGGTGTACACCAATCACCACTGCTTTTAGATTACTAATTTCTATGTAGCGTGCTATAGCGCTCAATCATTAAAAAATTACATACTACTGTGTGAAAGGCAAGTCAAAATTTAAAATTTTCATTTAAATAAAAATAATATAAACAGTCAAGGATATTGAAAGAATATTTATTTTGTTTTCCGTTGATTTTGGAAACTTATGTGACATCACAATGGGGGGGGGGGGGGGGCACACAAATGCGACAACCTATGACAAGACCGAGGAATGGGATCCAAAAAATCACTAAGAGTTTTGTAAACAATTATAGTACCTATAAGTAAGACCAAAACCACTAATCACGAAAAAATTAAAAACACAAACAAACTATTCTTATACACAAAACATGTAGGTACTTTAACTAAAAGTAATAATATTATGTAGCATGCAAGTAATAACTATATATGTATTATGTATGTACTTACTTTTTGACAATAGTTTGGGCTCCATGTAATTACGAATGTTGACGGTCACTGCTTGTTCGATGTTCGTAACGTACGTGTCGTCATCTTTTGTCATTATACTGAAATCTGAGTGGCCAGGTTCAAATACCGAACGGAGTCCAAGCTGTAGACGTATAATAATAAATATTTTATTGATTTTCTTGTAACTTAAATACACAATGGAAATCAGTTTTTCACGAACAAAAGTTAACAGGAAAATAATTTCCAGCTGTGAATATCTATTTTTGCAAATTTTTTTTCAATTACAAAATAATTTAGCTAAACATGCATCGTTCTTGAGATATTTTGAAAAAATAAAAATTAAGAAATACTACCTCTCCCTTTACATAGAATATTAATGATTTTTTATATGGAACCATCTATTAGTTAATCCTAACTATTTGTAATAAATCAAGTTTCATTAAAATCTGTTTAGTGGTTCATGAACTATACACTGGTAGAAAGGATATCTCAAACCAAATTAACCTTGTTTTGTATATAACGGAAACAATATTTTCTTAAGATAAGCAATAATCTCTTAAACCAACTATAGTATTCTTGAACGAAGGAATAACGTAGTTGGATTAAGAGTATGTTTCTTATATTAAGAAAATATTGTTTTCGTTATATACAAAACAAGGTTTTCTTGGTCCAATACAGTTTTTTTCTGTGTAGGGGATAGATGTTTGTTTTGACCTGAAATGGAAAAATTGAGGTTTTTGAAATCAGAACAATTTTTTTTGCTTTCAAAAATGATCACATAACTTCTTCTATCTCTTCGGATATGGCGAGGGAAAAAATTAAATATAGGTATACAATATCCACAGTAGAACATGGATCAGTTTCATTTAAAAAATAAAACTTGATTTGACCAATTGATTCGATTTTTATAAAATAAAAAAATACATGTTTACTTACCCTTTGCAAAGCGTTTGTTAAAACGACAAATCCGCTGAGTTTAAAGCTTGGGATAACAGCGCGGACGTAAGTGTCCTTTAAGTTTCCTATTATATATTTCAAGTTAAGATGTCTTGTAAGATCGTATATCAAACCATTCATACCGCGTGGGTTACTGGGTAGAATAACAAGAAGATAATACCTGTAAATATCAAAGTTCGTATTATATTTATTATATATTATTTTAATTTAATATTATGTTAATTTAGTTCAGGAACTGGCGGACTAAGGGGGAGAGCGCGGTTTGCTCTTGGTGCCAAGATACAGATAAGCAAGTGTGTTATACAAAGAGGACTCTTTTTAGTAAAAAATAAAATTGAATTATTTTGAAAAGTGACAAGCAAAAACAAATTTTAAAGGAAGGGGGTGCAAAACTAACATTCCACGAATCTATCCACCAATCCGGGTACCAATCTAACTTAATCTGCCACTTATTTCAGGTTTATATTTTACGATGAATTTGCATATATGTATTAAATGCACAGTAATAAGTATTATTAATTGTTACAAACTGCTTCACTAAAAAAAAGATTTGGAATATAAAGAGTGGTATAAGTTAAGATCTGCATTTATTATTTATTCCTACAACTAAACAGTAAATAACATATTTACGGTGGAAAGCTAATACCAAACAATGATATATTTTAGTATTTTACAGTGAGACGAAAAAACGATATATTTTTTTGTCATCAAATTTTTCATGTTTGATATTTTTTTAGCTTTATTTAATTAAGTAATGTACATTGTGATATATAATGTCGCTTATTGTAACCGTTTTTTTTTAATTCAGTCAAAAAGACAGTCGTTTTACTGTATTTTTCATCGTAGAGCCGTAGAGCTATGGTGAATATAACATTCAACGCGACTTGAAATACTAAAATGTTGTTTATTTGGCTTCAACTTTCCACTGTAGATCTAAAGTTCCCAAGTATAGTGCTACAGCTACATAGAAATATGTATTATGTTTATTATTAATAATAAAATCACTTTAAATTAATGGAAAATTTATAATTTTAATAAAATTAATTAGGGTGAGATTATTATTGATAAAAAATGAATTTAAAATGATACTGACTTGTCACTATCCAATGGGAATTTCAATGCCTGGGCTCCAATTCGTGGCATGTACAAGTATGGCAAAACAGCTTCGTATTCTGTATAATTTACATCGAAAATTGGTTGAAATCCATTCGCAAGAAACGGACGATTTAATCTTCTGGGTGCAGGTCTTGGTGGTGGCGGTGGTGGTGGTGGGGGTGTTGCCATTGGGTGGTAGAAGTTAAAGAAGTCACCGTTTGTATCGTGATGCCTTGAAATATCAAAATACGACGTTGCAATAATAATTGTTTGCTTATATTTTAGGTAGTCTTTTCCAGACAATTCATTAATTTTTAATATGATCTGTTTGTTGATTGAATTTAAAAAAAAAAAACATAATTTATATTTGATTATTATACAAGTAACAATCGATTATATTATGCTTTCAACATTTTATTGTTGCATTTTCAACAGAAGAAAGAAAAATAAATAGCAAAACACTCTAACAAATTTAAAATATCTTAATTGGATATTCATTATTAGTGAATAAAAGTTATATATTGAACATTTACTGATAACATTGTTATTTTTTGAGACATACTATATTTAAAATCAATAAACTATTAATATCAATACTCAATAGGACAGGTGACATAAATGCAGCTGATAAGGTCCTTATGATCAAGGCCGTGACCGGACGTGAGTATGAGTGATCTTAGATCGTGAGTCAAAAAAAAATAAACAAACGTGTGTGAGAACATTTTTGTCGTGCGTGAATCTATCAGTTTTATATTTATTTTGAAGGTAATTAATGTTTTACATTTTTTTTTATTTCTGTGCCCATAATGCATAAATATGTATAATAATCTATTATGACGAACTTTTATATTAAAAAAACACAATACAGAAAAACATTAATAATAATTTTCATCACAATACTAATTTTTTTATAAAAAAATCAAAGAAGAAATACTGTGCATAGCCAGTGTTGCATACTTTGATAGAACTCGAAAAACTTCCTTTAAAAACTTTTTACTTTGTTTGCTATAAATTCGTCAGAAATACAATTTACAAAAAAAATTAATTAAAATTTTTTATTCATAACATAGTAAATTCAATTGTGTCACGAGCGTGACCCACTGTGCGTGATCGGACATGAATAAAAAAATTGAAATTGTGAACGTACGTGGTTATGATTTTATTCTGTAATCGCGACGGAGCGGTATGACTAAAAATTATTGAGGACTTTAAAAAGTTAACTAATATAGTTAATTATTTTGAGTTTTCAAGAAGAAACATGCGTGATATATTTCTTAGTATTTCTTTAGTAATTATAAAGTATTGACATTAATCGAGAGTTACCAGTATTTAAATTTGAAGTAAAACTTACAATTAAGAAAAGTTGAAAGAAAAACTAATTTTCTACATTATTAGTGTTGTTAATAGAAACATTAAATTAATATACATTGTTAGTAAACTAAAGTATTAATCTTTAATAGAAATAATATAAAATCTAGTAAATACCTAGCAAGCAAGTAATCAACAACAGATCGTCTTGTTCGATTTCTATCAGGAAAAACAATCACAGAAGGATCGTTTGTAGTGGCATTGATACTTTCAGGTTTATACGTTGATTCTGAAGTACTAAGATCAGTACTAATTTGTTCCTCTGTAAACATTTCCGACTCATTTTCACTACTAGTAGTTTCTTTAGTGTTATAAGTACTTTCTTCTGTCCTATCACTCTCATTATTTGAAACTGTAGTGCTTTCAGTTGTTGTTTCTGAGCTCACTGTCACATAAGATATGCCATTTTCTGAATCAGGTGTTGTGTTAGATTCTTTATCCGTAGTAGGCTCTGTTCCAACCTGGCTGAAGTTATCTCCAGTTTGTTGTTCATTACTTGTAGTTTGCTCTGTCGCATCAGTGATGACAAAAACTGGTATTGTATAAGCCGTACTATCTATTACAGTCACGAATTCAGATTGTTCTCCGGTGGTACTTCTTTCAGTATTTGCAGTACTATCAAATTTAGTAGTAACTGTTGTATCGACAGATTCAGTTTCTAAAGAGCTACTTTCAGTACTTGTGATATATGTTGCAGCAGATTCTTCAGAACTCATTTCTGTGTTTATTTTAGTAGTTTCTGTTATACTTACTGGTTCAGATGATTCTTCAGAATTCCTTTCAGTAGTATCCGTTATACCCACTGATGAAGTCGGTTCTTCAGAGTTCTTTTCAGTACTTGAAGTACCACCAAATCTATCATATATAGGTATTGTACTTTCTTCATCAGATACTGATGGACTTGTTGTGAAGCTATTGTCGTTAAAAATGTCATTCGATTCTTCGGTAGTACCTTTATCAGGAATATTCGCCGTGTACGGAGAAGTTTTTTGCTGCGTTATTGTACTCAACCTTGATACGCGATCGGACGAAGTTGTTCCAGTTACCATTTCAGCTTCGTCTTCTAAAGTTGATTCTGCGGTTGTTGACACTTGAGTTGTCGGTATGTTTGACATGGTGGAAGAATAAGTCGGGGTGGTTTTTTCAGTCATAGTTTCCGTTGTATCTGAAAATGTCGTTGTCATTGTATTTGTAGAAGTGGGTTCAGATGGATATGTTGTAGATATTGTTGGTTTAGGCGATGTTTCAATAGACTCTTCTGTAACCCCAAGAAACACCATAGTTGTTTCTTCATCTTTTGAAGTACTTGTCGATACAAACTGTTTTTCGGTTGTAGTATAGAAAGTCGATTCTTCTGTTGGTATACTACTCAGAGTCGATGTTGTTTGAGGTATAGTTGGAAGAAATATGTCAGTTGTCGGCTTCATTGTTGTAGTATAATCGTCTATTGTACTAGGGAATGTAGTTTCACCGGTATTTAAAGATGTTGCAGTAGTTAATGTCATGTCTGTAGTTGACATTGGTGTTGTGGTGTTGTATAGAGATGGTTCTGTAGCGATCTCTGTTGTTACTGGTCTCTGAGTCGTGAATTGGGATTCTACGTCATAACCGTAGAAACGTAATATTGCTAAATATTCGTCAGTAAGGGTGATATTGTTGTTCAGTGATAAACCGGCTAAGAATCCTTCTTGTGGGATAAAATAACTCTGAAAAAAAGAAACTAAATTAAATATATGTATTCTTTCAAAAATATAACATGATAAGCTGATTTCTTAACCAGAAAAGGAGTTAAAAATAGTCAATAATATTTATTATGTATTAGGGCTATTATTATTATTAATATTATGTTTTTGTAATTGCTGAAGTAATTCAAGTATTATAAATTGTAGATAGGTAGCTATAATATATGTAGTCTAAATTTTCTAAAATTTAAGTTCATGACTTCTGGTTTGCTTCACTAGAGCGATACACTTCTGACAAATGTAACGTAATGTGTAGGTACACAATAACTGTTGATTTTAAATGTACCTATGTAACCATGCTTTTAGCACATACCCAAAATATTTCAGTAGATACATTACGTTAGTTAATTCATTACCTAATTTATTTATTTAATTATGTAAAAAATGTGTGTAGATTTAATAATCAAGGTGTATATTAATTTGATGTAGATATATGCCATGAGTATTTTATAAAATATTGTGTAAAAAAGCAGGAATAGGTAAAATGATGATTTATTATCCATGATAATTGTATCAGATTATAATAGTGTTTTTTTTATACCTATGTCATACATGTACCTAGGCATGTATGTACGTAACTTTCGCCTTCATTGGTGATACAATGACGATTATTTTTTACGGTGTCAGTTATTATTAACTTAATAAACAATCGCTGTTCATTAAAGCGCATTTCCCTACATTTGTTGAGCTCGTCAGTTTTTCCGGATATATGCAAGATGAGAAAACGGTATAATGAATATTCGTATAGTGGTTTCAATTGTAGATGGCCAGGGGGGGCGAATTATAACAATTATAGTTTAATAATACCAAATAACCAATATTACTTTTATAAGTAGAAGTGTCATGATCTTTATTCAATATTAAATTTAACTTATATTTTGGGTAGCAGGAATGCACACAAAAATGTAAAAATATCCTCCAGACTCCAAACATATCGTCATTGATGGGTAGGTTTCCATTTTAGTTGAAGATAATCTGATAAAGAGTGCAAAACTACAATTAATTACTGTAAGTAATAGTTGCATTTTAGTCGCTACAACTAGTTATGTTAAACGATATATTGCAACCAATGTACTTAAGTAATTTATACATTACTTAAGTACATTTATAAAATAAGAAATCATTTCAAAATAATTCGTAATATTTGCTAAACCTCGATAATTTTTACGTCTGAAAAGAAAATTGTTAATTAATAAAATGAGCAATTTTCCATGTTTTAGTGATTTATGTATTGCACACCCCAAGCAGGCTCTGCTTGGAAGTGTGTTCTACTCTCGTCCTAAAATCGTTTTTCGTATATAAATTGATAAAATGAGTATTATATCTTAAATTTATTCAGTATCTCACTTACATTTTTACATTTTCTGATAGAAAACATTACAGTCTCCATTTTTGCTTAGTTTAATATCGATCGGTTTTAATTTTCTGTTATAAAAATATAAATAAAGTTCAATTTGTCGATTTAACCCGCTTTTTTGATAGAAACGCCGAACTACATAGTCCAGGAAAAATAGACGTACAACAAGGAAAAAATTTGTAACAGGCTAAATTTTTGCATATACCTTAGTATAAATGTACTTAATAATGTGTGAAAGTTCCTCATCGATTTGACGTGTGCAAGTGTCAATTTTGTGGGGTCAAAGTTCACGAAGACAGTATTTTTCAAATATCATTAAAATGGTAACCTTTTCGAAAAAAAATGTATCATACTAATTTGTAGCTGAGATAATTTACTACAAAAACGACCCTATGGGTTTTTATGTAGGAGAAACCGTTCAAGAATTATAAAGAGTTATTTATAACTCCAAGCAGTTTTCCACAGCATACCATATCGTTCTATGTAAAATGTAATATAGAGTTGCAGCTTAAACATACATATTCCACATAACACCAGCAAGATCGAGATAACTCTTTCTGTTTCATAAAAATCGAAAGTACATTAGTTGACAATACTTTAGTAAAAAATTAACCAAAATTACCACGTCGGAACAGAGTAAAATGGGGTCTTCAAGGTACGCGACCCTCGCGCAATATATTAAGAACATTTTACACTTAGATATTTTTGAAAATCGAAATCTATTGCAATTAAATCATTTAGCAGACATCTGTCTATAAGAATATATACACTTATATATGAAAAATAATATAACAAATAAAGAAAATGGCGCTTAAAAGATGATTTCCGGAGATTTTATTTTTATTTTTTTGTTTTGCAGTTAAGTGTATTTACTCTAGGTGTAATAATTTGTATCTTATGATTGTGTGCTATCACTCATTTTCTTCAAAAATATATATCTTACAAATTTTACTTGAAGTATTTTTTATAAGGTTTACATTTTCCACACAATATTAATTAATAACGAAAATTTTCTTTAAAAAATCATAAAACATCTCCAGAAATCATTCTTTAAGTGCCGTTTTTGTTTGTTTGTAATAATATTTTTTGTTTTTAAATGTATATATTCTTATAGACAGATGTCTGCTAAATGATTTAATTGCAATAGATTTCGATTTTCAAAAATATCTAAATGGAAAATGTGCTTAATACATTGCGCGAGGGTCGCGTACCTTGAAGACCCCATTTTACTCTGTTCCGACGTGGTAATTTTGGTTAATTTTTTACTAAAGTATTGTCAACTAATGTACTTTCGATTTTTATGAAACAGAAAGAGTTATCTCGATCTTGCTGGTTATGTGGAATATGTATGTTTAAGCTGCAACTCTATATTACATTTTACATAGAACGATATGGTATGCTGTGGAAAACTGCTTGGAGTTATAAATAACTCTTTATAATTCGTGAACGGTTTCTCCTACATAAAAACTCATGGGTACGTTTTTGTAGTAAATTATCTCAGCTACACATTAGTATGATACATTTTTTTCCGAAAAGGTCACCGTTTTCATGATATTTGAAAAAAAATGTCTTCGTGAACTTTGACCCCACAAAATTGACACTTGCACACGTCAAATCGATGAGGAACTTTCACACATTATTAAGTACCTTTATACTAAGGTGTATGCAAAAAATTAGCCTGTTACAAATTTTGTCCGATCTTCTATATTTTTATGTCTATTTTTCCTGGACAATACAGGTTACAATTCGAAATAAATTTGCACCAATCCTTTTGAATTCACTTCATCTATTATCAGAATAGAACCCTATTAAAACTCAACAAAATTGGATAACTAGAAGTAAAGAAATTTGCAGTTTATTTAAACAAAAATTCATATTTTGACAAGAAATTTTTTTACAAATAGAGTAGTTGCTATTTATAATTTATTAATAGTAGTAGGCGCTATTTCTTCATATGTCACTTCAAATTCCATAATTATTATATTGTGTTAATTAATACCTATATAAATACATGTACAATGTACATCGATACGTGCTGTATTTTAATTATTTTATTCAAAGCCAATCAATCTTTTTAATCAAGATAAAATCTGGTAAGTTTGCATTTTTAAAACAAATATATTATATACGTCATATAACCTATAAACGTTACATTGTTGTTTCATTTTAAATGCTAGACATCAGGTGAACACAGCTGTATCGCTGCAATATGTGGATGTATTTATCTTTTTAATTATTATTAGATATTAATTAATTTATTTACTTTATACATTTTACAAAAAAATATGTTATATAAAAATTGTAAATTAAAATGATTGTTGTTTTATTACAATACATCCAGGGCCGCGCCGCCCATATGTGCGAAGTGTGCGGCGCACACAGGCGCCAGGGCATCAGGGGCGCCGCGAGGCGCCTTTTGGGTTTAATGAAATACCAGCGCCAATCATTAAAATTAAAAATTAATCGAAATAAATAAAAGAAAAAATTATATCACATCGATCTTTTTTTTAAAATTAAACAATGTTGTGGTGAAAAGTTGCAGTAGCAAATGCCGAAAATTCGTTTTCTAAATTAAAACTGATACAAAATTACCTGCGCTCAACTATGAGCCAGAAAAGGATAGCAAATTTAACAACAATATCTATAGAGAATCATATTGAGCACGTAGATATACATACGTACATACACGAAACTATTATTTTTTACTATTTTTGCTCACCAAAAGTTAACAAAAAAGTCCTTTCGAATGCAAAAAAGCTATGGCAAAAATTACTCAAGTAATTTTTATATATATTTTTTTTATTTATTAAACCTATTTTTCTGTTTGAGAATTTTTGGGTTAGGCTGTTTTGGCGCTGAGCGTCACATTTTATATGAATTATTACTTTAAAAGTTTAAATAATTTAATTCGTGTTTTCTTTATCTGGAAATGAAACGTAATTTCTCTTCGCACATGATAGGGTTCCGTAGTCATTCTCACTACGATGTACAAAAGAGTTATTTCAAAAATTTTCATAAACTATTTTTGTTACATTCTGGATAGTTTAGAAATTAGAGGGGGGGGGGGGTGGCTCTGATAATGACATTGAAAAGCAAATTTATCGTGACTGAAGGGTTAAAATCAAAAAGTCCTTTCACATTTTTTGTTGCAAAAAGTCAATTGAGATTTTTTGTTACATTTTAGGAACAGTATCTTTTTGTTCACTTTTCTGTCTATGGGAAGGGCGTCCTAAATAATTTTGATAGTGTTCGTTATAATGTTCATTGTAAGTACTGATTAATTTTATACCAAATTTCATCTTATCTATTTATTTTTAAAGAGAGACAGACAAACAGAGGAAAACTAAAAAAAATTTTTTTTTCGGAACTCTAATAAAAAGGCGCTTCATAGGTTTCGCACACAGGCGCTGCCGAGGCTTGGCGCGGCCCTGAATACATCCTAAATTTAAATAAAAAAAGGTAATAATCGATTGATATCAAGATTCATTGTTGATTTTCTAAAAAATTTTAATGAGTGATAAACTTCATATTATATATTTATATAATATTAATTACCTCCAATCTTTTTATCAAACATCCTTTTAAGTTTCACCAATTATATTTTACCTGTACCGTATTTATTTGATATTATAAGTTAATACATTTTTTTATGTTTAAGGGGTGTGCATTTTATGGCCTAGCCATAGTATTTAAAAAATATTTCTTGATTTTTACTTTCATATACAGCTATATTATGAAATATGTAATATAAGTAAGAATTGTAAAGCCATTTTTTTCTGTAGATAATGTAACTCAAAAATGACTATCCATAAGAAGGAAAAATTCTACATTTAAGATAAATTTTGTCATTTTTTCTATTTTTTTAAACGGAGCAAATTACAAAAAAATTTAAATAAAAGTTCTAAAGAATAGTATTATGTACAATTAATGTCTTATTAAGTTTTTATATTTTTTATTTGTTTGTCAGAAAGATTGGTTTAAATATAATTAGAAACACGTATACTGTACCTACACCTAGTACAGCGTATAAGAAAGTTTCATGGCACCCATGGCAGATTTTCTTTATCTAACAATAGGTTATATTTTTCACAAACTTAATTTATATAATCTACCGTAATTACTAGACTTTTTAAATATTCTGTAATGTGATTAATCGGAAATACGATCTAGATAGAACCTAGAATATTAAAAAAATATTGAGAAAAAAATTGTCATTTTTATAAACTACCATGCGTAATAATGAAACTAAAATCCTTGTTTCAAAATATAAACGCATAACCGTGAAACGGGAATACCAAAAAACGATTATCACTAGTTTGGTCATCAACCAGAAAAAAATAAATTCGTGGAGCATGAAAGTGTTCAAAACCACGGCTTCGTAAGGTCAAAGACAACACTCCAAAGTTATATGATCCCATTATTTCATTAGAATAAAATGTAAATTAGTAGCCGTAATTATCATATAAAAACAAACGCAACAAAAGTAACAAAGCATAGAATTAATGGCGTCCTTTAGAGTTTTCTTGATGTTCATTCCGACTTGAGTGTTTATAATTTTTTTACTATTTGAAGTCATATTTTTTACGTATGTCAGCGTTTCTAAACTTTTAGTAATTTGTTTAGTCTTCATCATGAAATTGTCCAATGAATATTTTTTTCTCAGAAGATATTTAAATATCATTGGAATATTTTAAAGATCAACTGTAAAACCAAAATCAAATATAGCTATGTCGATTCTGAAGACATTCGCTAACAATAAGTTAAAATTATTTAATTTACTTAAATTCAAATTAATTGTTTTTTTTTAATTTTATCAAAGTAAAAGAACATGGCTACCATTTTTTTGTTTTATTTTTAGTATGCACAGATCTTCCGATTTCAACGAAATAATTACACATCCTGCAATCTGGTTTCTTTATGACTAAAGTTTTAGCTAGTGTGCTTAAGTCTATACACATCTTCTCATTTTAGCGGAATAATTCATACGCTATGGTCAGTGCGCGGATGACTAACATAATTTTGAAATAATGACAACCAAACAATCCAAGGTTAGATGCAATTGAATTGTTATGTCGTTAAAATAATATTGCAAATAGTGTATGATTTCGCACGATCCAATTAATCCTTTTGTATTCGCGTTTTTCTTCTCAAGGTTGCTGTTTGCGATTTGGGATGAACGATCATTTGTTTATTTGGCCAGAGCCGGTTTTCACGGACAACCCTGTAGTTATTTTTATTTATTTTTTATTTCGTAAATCAAAAGATGCAAAAATTTCCGATGTGGTAGAAACTATATAATATAAGACAAGTCGAGCTCAAACAATTGTAAATAAATTTATTTTACTAGGGGTCCACTTGCGGTTTCACCCGTGTTGTATTAATTTGTATGAATGTGTATATAATTTATAAAATCTAATACCATTTGTACTGAAATTCACTTTTAGTTATAATATAAGAAGTTATGCAGAGAAAAGTATTTAAAAAAAGAACAACCGCTTTTCCTCTTAGGAGTTGAATTTCGTATAATCTTACCTATTATTACACCCAAAAAAGAAATTAGTAAGTATTACAGCGCGGCATAGTACAAAATCGCTTCGAACCGTCAAATTATAAAATTTACAAGAACTTAAGCAAAAATTACAACTTCGTCTTGTAAATCAAGTAAATACAAAATAAAATAAGCAGTAGATACTGTAAACATTGTAATTTTAGCTCATTTTCCTAGCACTTGGCCGGATTCATTAGTAATAGTTTGTAAATTTTACAATTTGACGGTTCGAAGCGATTTTGTACTATGCCGCGCTGTAATACTTACTAATTTCTTTTTTGGGTGTACCTAAGTCATAAAAGGAAGACACCTCTAAAATTTCTACACCCAAGGGTTTGGTCTGAGCGTTGATGTATTATATAAGGAATTCATTCTTTATATAATACAAGTAACAAAAAACATGAAAAAAATTTTAATTTTTAAGAAATTAATATAATTAAAAATACTTGTCTAGCAAAAAGAATTAATTTTCACTAATAAACTTATAAACAAATTTTGTAATTTTAGTAGTGGTTTGTAAAATTTAATCGATTGATATGTAAATCAATTTTCAGTCTTACTTTTCCTGTATATAAAGGTACTTATAATTATTTTATAGTTATGTCGGGTCCTCATAATGAACTATAATTATATCAATTGAACAAACATTATAAAAGTATAAGGAAAGCGATGGTACATTTTTAATTTTTGAGAGCAGCGGGGTGCCGAAAAATAATTACCCTAATAAAGTATCCACTACATATATAAATATTATCCTTGTCGAAGATGGCCCTGATAATCATGACCTGTTAAGATCCTATTTGTTCTTCTAATTGGAGTCGTGATTATCAAATACGTATTGTTTATCTGTAATTTGAGTTAAAAACACATAAATTATATCTTCTTAAACCTCCGTGTATCCTGTTTGGTTCACAACAACAAATACTTACTGCGTTTCAATTGATAATTGTTTAAATCACGAATGAAGAATTTATTGTTTTATTTTAATTTTTTTGTCATGGTTTAGTTAGGGTTTAAGTTAAGGTCAGTCAACATTATAGATTATTATTTACAGAAGACAAAATAATTGATTGCATACAACTTGAATCGACAAAACAAATGTTTTTATACGACTGAAAGTTGTATGAAAAGAAGTTTGGTAGGTAAATACAATGAAATATAGAAAAACGGTAAAAACTTAAAAAGTTCCTTTATAAGATATTTTAAGGTGTATTATTATGGAGGACATCTTCATGGGTTTCTGAAAATGACACCCAAAAGCTGAGTCGTAACTGTGACATCTCATAAAGAAGTGTGTATAAAATACACTCTTCTTCTTCTTTATGTATTTTTCGTATCTACCTATCTACATAGATAAATTCTAAATAAAACTTTACAAGAAACTTATGCTCACTTAAGCTTTGGCAAATAAGAAAGTGCTTTAACGTCACTGCGTGAACTTCAATTTTTTTAACCGTATTTTGAATGCGTCAATGTAACAGACGTTACAGCGCTGTCTCATTTGCCAAGACGTAATATTAAAATATTTACAATAAAATACTGATAATATTTACCCTTAATAGTCGATGGATATCTCTAAATCCAACTCTAACTATATCTAGCCGTTTTGGTAACCTTGCAGCATTGCGGATTTCTATCCTTGCTGCACCTGCTACTCCTTCGTAGAGAGCTACGAGAACAGCGGCCACACCGTAGGGAGAGAATGCCATGTTGTTGAAACTGTTGTAATTGTGACACTGAAAAATGTAATTGATAATTTAAAATTAATAATTAATTTATACTTTAAAAAATATACCTAGAAATTATAACATGAATTATATACATATTTAATTGATTTATTTTATGCACATTGTGACATTTCTACATTTACAATTAGGAAATGTTTTGAGCAGTTAACATGTTTTATTTCGGTTTTTATCAAATGTAGAAAGAGTAGAAACTCAACCCTCTAAGTATCTATACACAGAATTTTTATAGTTCATAAACATTAAACATGAATGAAAAAATAAAATAAAACAATAGAATTTGTAAATTAAACCAATCCTTGAAAATTGGACACATCAAATTTGTATTTTGTCTCATTAAAATAACAGTAATGATTAATAGTTTTATTGTTAGTGTTAGTTAGATAATAATATATACAAAAGTATCAAAAAAATAATTATTTTATTTAAAAGATCACGCAACTTTTTACGTGCCCATAATAAATTTAATTTATATATAATATATTATATACAAAATATATACTATACACAGCTAGAAAGGTTTACTTGAGCCAAATAAACCTTGTTTTGTATATAACGAAAACAATATTTTCTTAAGATAAATATATTCTTAAACCAACTATAGTATTCTTGGATGAAGAAATAATGTAGTTGGATTAAGAGTACTTTTCTTATATTAAGAAAATATTGTTTTCGTTATATACAAAACAAGATTTTCTTGGTCCAATACAGTTTTTTTGTGTGTGTAAAGTATGCGTTAATATAATATGATTTAATAAAAATAATGCTGTTAATCGGTACCTACTCTAAGGAATAAATCAATTTGATCTCTGTAGATCAAATATAAGAACTCATTTATCAAAATTTCGATCCACGTCGATTATCATAGATCTAAAGGAATCTAAATTTTGTTTCTTATATTTGCATAGATCCACTAAGAGGAGGGATGGGAGCGATAGCCTACTTCGGCATGATTTCACAGAAGATTTTTGTTTATTTAGTAAGTTATAATTATCTTTTTTAGAAATTAGATCTAATTTATTTTTAATTCTTTTTTCTGAGCACCTGTACATTATTTATCAAATAAAATAAACAATATTTTAAAACATTGATATAATATAACATAACCGATGAAGAGAGCTGTCAGTTTGTACATAAAGAAAATAAATACTTATTTCAACAAAATGTACTTGGAAATCAAATTAATAAATAATATATTTAATAAGGTGTAACTAATTATATATTATATATGCACACCACTTCGAAATTGTGTCAAAATATCGATTTTTAATGAGCATGAAAAATCTGAAAATCAGAACTATTCATAAAGAGGAAGTTATCAAATAAAGTTACATATCATATATATGCATCCGGTGAATTTTTGTTAATAAAGTAATAGTCGTATTACCAAAGTTGCGTGCCTTAAATATTTATACATTAACGTACAGGATGTACAGAAAAGAAAATATTGAGAAAAAGTATAACTACTGAATAAAATGTGTACCAGCAACTTACAAGATTTTTGCAAGAATTTAAATTTATAAATATGAATTAATTATTTTTGTATTCTGTATAATAGTTTTATTACTGCACAATTTATATGTTCTATATTTAATGAAAAATAACTTTATAGTCCAGTAAGGAAAGCAGAAATATAGCCCATATCGGGAACTAATTCGGACCAAAATGATTTTTGGTGGAAACGTTCTACTAGTGTCCCTGATCATCCCACAAAAAGTCCGAGCTGATCCGAGTTGTGCTACCGCCGCCATCTTGAAAAAATGGCGGACGGGTCACGTTTTTCCATAGTTTTTCGTGTTTTTCTCTGAAACCGTTCATTTTACGAATACGGTGCACTGGACTTTTTTTAATATATAAAATTTTCTTTAAAATAAGTCCAAGGTCGTTAAGATCGGTTTATAAATAACACAAGGAGTGCCGGTTTTTTTAAATCACAATAAACGGAGAAAATAATATTTCGCATTTTATTTCAATTTTACTTGACTCTTAATGCTACAATGATAATTTTATATAGAATCTTTATGAAATATAATAAATTTGTGCATATAATAAGACCAAAAACATGAAGATTAACATAATGGTAACGGAAAGAGGGGTTAATATTCTTAACCCCTACATTAGTGTGTACCAGAATAAGATATATGTCTGCTACAGAACTGATGTAAAATGTTCAAATTATAATGATATTTTATTAAATATTGAAAATATAATACTTCAACACCATTAAATAGGTATTTGATGTTTTCAGAGACGGCTTAAGGAGATATCTCAATCCAGGTGTTTCTATGAAAATTTGGCCCATTTAGTGCAAATACACTTTTATTTCTTTTGCAAATAACATTTTATTTCAAAATGACAATAATTTTTCTGATAAAAAATAAACTTTTATAATTTTAATGCAGAACGATGAGAAATAACAAACGTTTGGACGCAAATAAATCGATCAAAATTATGGTCGTATAGTAATACAAATAAAAATTAAATTGAAGAGAAGATAAGAGAAATGTCTAATGTACAAATATAATTAATTATATTTGATCAAAAAAATGCACCACAGGCCATGGAGGCTCTCAAAATTGTAGTAATTTTTTTTTTCGGTCATTCATCAAAAAAGAGATTATTCTGAAGACAAAAAAATTTAAGTAATGATTGAAAACAAGAACGCTTAAGTTTTAAAACTTTATTTTGAAAACTGTTTTATGAACATTTTTCACGGAGAAACAGCCATTCAAAGATATCTTTAAAAAGTTGGAAAATTAGAGTGACCCTTTATCTCTCTAATAGCAATATGGCATGTTTGATTGCTTACGGTACAAAGAAAAAAATCTGTGCGATTCAGGGTTTCACAGATAATTTAGGAATACTTTTAACTTAAAAAAAAAAAACATGGATACTTTTATGATCCCATTTTTTAAAACTGTTCTTCGACCATTTTTCGCGGAGATGCAGTTATTAAAAAATTCCTAAAAATATTGAAAAATTTATTGATCGTTAAATTTTGAATTTTAGTGTAATATGTAATTTATTACATGTTATGTATTTAATTTCCAGCTGAATAATATATGTATGTTAGTCAATTTTCACATGATTTTTTTAAGTAAGTAGGTACGATGGAATTATAAATAGGCTGGAATATGAGTGATATCAAATTTTTATCTTTTTCTCATTCCAAATGAGATTAATACAATTTTTGACTTCGCTGTAGTTAGATAGACATGATTGAACTAAAATCATTTTTTTCTGTACTCACTTATATTTATTAAAAACATCAAATGAAGACTTGACGGCTTTATAATATAATTATATAATGATCAGGCTTATAAAATTCAAGTAAATTAATACAAAATCCTTAGCTATGCAAATTTTTATTTGCAAAAGAAATAAAAGTGTATTTGCACTAAATGGGCCAAATTTTCATAGAAACACCTGGATTGAGACATCTCCTTAAGCCGTCTCTGAAAACATCAAATACCTATTTAATGGTGTTAAAGTATTATATTTTCAATATTTAATAAAATATCATTAAGAGTCAAGTAAAATTGAAATAAAATGCGAAATATTATTTTCTCCGTTTATTGTGATTTAAAAAACCGGCACTCCTTGTGTTATTTATAAACCGATCTTAACGACCTTGGACTTATTTTAAAGAAAATTTTATACTCTACAAAAAAAGTCCAGTGCACCGTATTCGTAAAATGAACGGTTTCAGAGAAAAACACGAAAAACTATGGAAAAACGTGACCCGTCCGCCATTTTTTCAAGATGGCGGCGGTAGCACAACTCGGATCAGCTCGGACTTTTTGTGGGATGATCAGGGACACTAGTAGAACGTTTCCACCAAAAATCATTTTGGTCCGAATTAGTTCCGGGAAAAAGTCTTATTTGATTGAACTATTATTCATGACCTCTACATAAAGTAATATATCAAATTTTGTGACAGTATATTTTTATAATTTTTCTATCCAACATTGGCAGGCTCACCTTACCCATTGGAGTAAATGGATTTATAATAATCCAGGGGTGCAATTGATTTAAGGGTGCTTAACAACTCGATTTTGCACGCAAAAATCTTTATTTGTCTTTATTTAATTTGAAATGTCGTTATATTGTTATTTATTTTGTTAAACAATTAATTATTTTTAAATAAAATGACATTTGTTTATATCTCTTATACCGTCTGAGAATAATAAAATAAAAATGGAAAACAATCAAAATTCAAGAGGTGATTCCACCCCCTTAGTGTGAACTATTATACCGCAACAAAAATTTGTTTGCGTACACTACCTCGATCTTTTCTTACTACTCCCAAAGTTTCATTGATTTTTTTTAATTTACGGATTCAGTATCTTCCCTTGTTATGATTCAAAAACATTTAGGTTTTGTATTTCTTTTGCCCACGTCTCTGATTTAAATCTGAAATAGTCATATGTATTATGTACACTACCTCGATCTTTTCTTACTACTCTCAAAGTTTCATTGATTTTTTTTAATTTACGGATTCAGTATCTTCCCTTGTTATGATTCAAAAACATTTAGGTATTGTATTTATTTTGCCCACGTCTCTGATTTAAATCTGAAATAGTCATATGTACACAACAATACCTAAATGCATATACATATGTATGTTTACAATATACATCACACATGGGTTGACTAATCGCGTGTCGTTGAAGGCACATGGCCATCTTAGACGCGCGACTGCATTCACACGCATTGAAATCACTGCGCGTTGTACAACACTTGTAAATGTTTGGTAAAACATGTGGAGTCGTTGTTACAGTTTAATTGTTATTTAGGTTACATCTAAATTATTCGTGTAATCAGTTTTGTTATTGTAAAATAAACAATAATATAGTCTGTGACTTTCGGTTTTAAAACCATCAATTTCTATTGTTGTCTATATGGATTTAATGCATTAATAATTCTGGTGTTGTTGTTATGCTTAATCGATGGGAAATGTATACAACTTTTGTTAGTTTTATAAAAATATTTGCTGTCGATTAATTTTTTATTTGGCTTACATAATATCTAATATATCAGCGGTCCCAAACATATTTTGTCACGGAGGCCTTACACATTTTTTCAAAAATTGTAAAACTCTAACTTAGTTATTTTTTACGGACTTCCTTCCTTTTAATTCTAATAAGATCTTTAATGACACAAGAAATGATTTAAATGTGATTATTAATAAGTAAGCTACAAAAAAAAACGTATTTTTGCGTGGAACCCTGAGTTCTGTGTATTCTAAAAATTTAAATTTAAAATATTTTTTTATAAAATTTTATCTTTTATAAAAACTTGACTAAATTTATAAGTCTTACTTAATTTACTTGTGCGTTAAGTTTACTTTTTGTTGATTTGGGGATATTTTTGTAACAATTTATGAAAAACAATAATACAATGAGTGATAAATTTATTATAAGTTATTTAACATTCCAAATTATTGTTAATATTATGTTATTGTCCGTATTTCCGCTAAAATATTAATTTACATATTGATAATATAATTCAGTTTTATATTTCATGTTTAAGTTTACTATAGATTTAATATCGTATTTATTGAATAACGTTAATGACATCGATTTATACATGCAAGTAGATAATAAATTCACATATACGTTATAATGTTTTAAATAAACATTGTTATTTTTAAATCGCTTCTGATATAATAATATAATATGTTAAATAAGTATCTGTGCATTGCATAGAAACATTTATTTTTGGAAAATGAACATTAAATCGTATTTATTCTTTAAATATAACAATTTTATTTGAAATATTAAAATTTTACTTATTACAAGAAATAACAGTAAAATAAAATACTTAATTTTTTTACAAAACCGTCCTAGCTTATTCTTTACTAATGCATACCCGGGAAAAAATTGTGCAAAGATCTACTCAGATCTTGACAGATCTGTATTTTGAGACATTATATTTTTCACTGGTTTTCGATCTATTGAGACTTGCAAAGATCTACAACGGTCTACAAAGATCTAAAATGATCTACAAAGATCTACAAGGATCTACAAAGATCTACAATGATCTACAAAGATCTCTGAATTTTCAAAGTTTTAATCTCTATATCACAATGTACAACGATATTTAGAGATCTTTATAGATCGTTTTAGATCTTTGTAAGTCATTGTAGAGCTTTGCAAGTCTCCACAGATCAAAAACCAGTGAAAAATATGATGATGTCCCAAATGCAAATCTGTCGAGATCTGAGTATATCTCTGCAGATCTACAATTTCTTCCCGGGTAGGTAACTACAAATTCTAAACATAAAATACTAAGCTTAAAAAAATGTCACCTAGACAACATTTTTTGTTACATACCTCATGGGTGCTTTAGTAATTATTCTAGTTACAGAATAGTACAACAAGAAATGTGTAATAATATTTAAAATTATGAAAAGATTTACCGAAAAGAATATTAGTTTTAATAGTAATTAGAATATACCTATATAAAATATTTTATAAATACACACAAAATGCAGTTAGTTGCTTTAGGCTCTGACCTCTGAAGTACTTTTATTTTATTCATATCTAGATATGTAATTATTACTAGATAAAATAAATAAATAGCATTTTAAAGAATATGGGTTCGTTTACCTTATAATTAACAAGTTTTATGTTTAATACATACTTTGCGTGTTTAATTTTTAAAGTAATAAATGTAACACTCATGCTCTTTTTATTTCAACAGAATTTTCTACAATTTTAAGACATCAATTTCATAATTTTATAAAATGAAATGACATAAATACCTAAACTTAAATTTTAATAATTCGATTGTATTCATTTTATTAAATATTAAAAATCTATATAAAAAAAACTGAATTCAATTCTTCAACTAGGTAGGTATAATGTTAATTAATAATATTAATAGGTACGTACTCTTATGTCATTTTTATAAATATTCCATAAATAATTAATATGAAGTTAAAAACCTAATGAATTAATCCAAGTTTATTAGATCTCAAAGATTCAATCGTTATCCCAAAAAACAATTAATATTAAGGCAGAATAAAAAAAAATAACAAGACCTAAATTATCATAAAAAATAAACAATACATACTTCTAAAACCATAAGTCCTAAATTATTTGTAACGTCCACCATAACTTCTACAGGCGATTGTTTAGGATAAACAATCTGCCAATCTGTATCAATAATCACATACGAAGGATTCACAAACCAAATGTTAAAGCACAACAATAGGAAACACCCATAGCAAAAGTACGCGAGCTTGTTCGTTTTGAATCGCATTGTTGTAGTTGGTAGTGCTGCCTCTAGCGACTTAAAATGAACACTGAATGACAGTTGAATTTCAGCCGTGCTTAGTTCCCCATTATGCGTGCTAGTGGGGTTAAGTAACTTCGGCGAAAAAAGTAAGCAGCGTGAAGTGAATCCAGTAAATTTTCTTTGATTTAGTGTACGGTTTTTTAATGTTCATGTCATCTTTTAGTACTGTCTTTTCACGCAAAACCAGTGGCGCAACATATAAACATAATATAGTCTTACTTACAATTACAACAATATTAGATACAACTCATTCAGAATTAGGTACATAAAGAATATTTAATATTAAAAAAATGTTTAATAGATAAAAATTTAAAAATAAAATTTGTAAACAAAAATTTAAAAGTTTGTTTCAGTGCTGGAAATACATTTTCATACGACAAGCGTCGTAAACAAAAATACAAGCGACATATCGTATAAGTAAGTATGCAGGGAACCTAAGACTGCGATTTTAAACAAAGTAATATTCAAATAGCTGTAACTTCACAGGGCCCGTGGAGTGAAAATGACGATTTTAGTTAAAAACTTCAATAACTGGGTGAAAAAAGATGTGATTGTTAAGCTGATTTCATATTTTCTTCCAAAGTATTGATATATATATTTTTAATTTCGGTACACTCTTTATTAACCTGTAATTTAAAAAAATTAACATGAAAACACACTTTTGAGAAAACAACAGATAATAGATTTCAAGCTTTAATTTCCTTTTTAATAATTTTACTTATCGATAATTTTTATTAAAGTAACAGCTATTTAAATATTGTGTATATGTTTTGTTTAATTTAATAGAAACTATAACTAGAGTACAGATTCACAGGGTGGGTGAAGTCCCCCTATTATCATGCATATAGGGGTGATATCCTTTCCCACCGTAGTCAGCACCTTTAGTCTTCAGACACTTCTTATACTTCCACAATTACTGCGAAGAAAACAATTCTTCAATTTTTTCTGTGCAACTACCTAAAAAACATCAAACCGGAATTTCAAAATTAGGCTGAACTAAGTCTGCTAGTGTATGTCATTTTAACACAAACATGTTTAAAACCTGAGATTTAAATATATAGAATTTAAAAATTTAATTTTGGCCTTCAGTCTAAATTATACTGTCTACGAAACGTAAGTTACAATATTGTAGTCTTGTAGTTTATTATTTCCCACCAAAACTAATGAAATAAATAATTAATTAATAATATGGTACTTTGAGGAAGTCTCTGGGAACTTTACGCTTTTAATTATTGTTCAGATGTAGTCTACATACTTACTCAGGGCCGATTACGAGCTCCAACATCGGTCCGAGCAAATATATAGTATGGATAGGGTCCGGTCCGTATAAAGTTTAGTCAGAATTAATTGTTATACCTATAAGCGTCAACTCCGGAATAGGGGATGGAAGCGATCACTCAATTGATTTATTGTTGACATGATTTCACAGAAGATTTTTGTTATATCGTGGAAAATTGTTTTAAAAATATTAAAGCTGTTTCTATTTATTTTATTTCAGTAAAAAAAATAATAAAATACGAAATGTTAAAAAAATTATAGAAAAATTCTCCAAGTTTTATTAGAACGAAACAAACATTTTTTTTATTTTTACTTTTTTTCTTATGGATTCTGAGTAAAAAATTCTTGAAAGTCCAAAATCTCGAATTTGAGATAAAATTCTGTAACACTTTAAATGCTCCACCCTGTATAATATAGTATATGGTATCACCATGTAGCCCCCCAAAACTTTGGGGATTTGCCCCCCCCCCCAGTTATGTGACTGCATTATGAGATACATACTTGCGATTTGAAATTTTTAACTTATATATTTCATGCAACATGCTATTTGTAATAAAAATATAAATTTAAAAATAAAAAGGAACATTATAAGTTAGTATAAACAATAATATTCATTGAGGTAAATAATTTTATTTTGAATTGATATTCTATGGATATAGTTTATGAATGGTAAATAAATATTAGTTTATAATAGTTTATATGTTATAATTTATTAATATGAAGTATAAAATACATTACAAACATATCAGTAAATGACAAAGTGTCCGTCTGTTGGTTATTTGAAGTAAACGTAATTTTCAGACACTTGCCAAACCAGTTTTTATGGTTTACAGTCGAGACAGGTGATTGGAATTCATCAAAACTGAGAAGAGTGAGGAGATATTGAACTTCCCGCCAACAAAAGTTTTTGTTATGAAGTGTTCTGCAATAAGCCGGTATAGTAATGCGCGCGCATGTTTGTAAGATGGCCGCTACTTGTGCCGATCGTATATAGACATTTGAAATCGACAAAAATCAAGTTGAATAAATGGCGTAAAGCGTGCATCTTGTATTTATTGTAAATTGTACATAGTTTACTGTATAGTTAGTGATAATATTTTTGTGTTTAAGTGATCGATTTGTGTTTATTTGTGAATTTTGTAATTTAGTGCTTGTGTGTTTTTATAAGTGACGGATACACTTGAGCCGACGCCGACGTATTTTACGTCAAATATTAAAGACAATAAGTTCTGTTGATGGTTGTAACATCTCTGAAATCATTGCTGGTAAGCATACATCCTTCACGAATATGTAGTTATGGCTGTTTTTACTTAAATAACTCAAGTTTCTTTGTGTAAACACTGCTGTCATTCTAATCCCGGAACCATTTGTTTTCATACCGCTAGCTAAAAGTTCTGGAAACGTCATGTTTGCGTCAATTTATGTTATTTATGCCGTATAATTTTATCGGTTGGTATTTGAAATGTACCACGCATTGTTTTACTGTGATTTTGATCGATTATCGTAAATTTAGAGAATAGTAATTTTATTAATCGAATATATTTAATAAGGGTGTTGACTTTTTGCTTGTCATCACAAGGTTAAAACAAAAAGTCATTTTATTTGTCGTTGTATTAACTTTCGTAACTGAGGAAATCCTCACAAATCATGCGAAATTCATGTAACTATAAAGTAAATCAATATTGTAATGACAGGTTGGTTAGGTAGGTAAAGTTTTACTTCAGTTGAAATGATCTGTTAACATGCTAACACAGGAATATTTTTGTAATGCTGCAACAGGGCTAGTCACAAATGTAGTGGGTGTGAGGTGTTTAATTCAAATTATTTAAGTGTTTATTATCAAATAAATATATTGTCATATGTAATTATACTCAAAACATGTATGTTTAATTAAACCGAGTACTTTGTTTAAAATTGAGTTATGAATTTATTATATAATGGTAATATACGTTTTAAAAATTCCTATTTATAATAATTATAAAGTTGAAAAGATATAAACAAATCACAGCATCAAGTGTCTTGAAACATATTTCTTAAATGTGCTTTGTAATGATGGATAAGGTTATATGTTTGCAATGTTCTTATTATTTATCATAAAACACATGTCGTATTTATGTTATTATGAGGTTTTTAGTGAAAATTAATACATATTTATTGTTTATAAGTCCATAAATTAAGCTAATTATATTTGGAGGGAATTTTAAATGTAATGGTTGAACTTGAGGAAACTTACAGTAGATATCATTAACAATAAACATTATTATATGCAATCAATAATTTTCAAGGTTATGTTTGTTAAAATATAATAATTTTAAAAGTTTACAGTGGGTATTTTTATGTCTGTAAAATTTGTATATTTTATAAGATTGTTATCAATACAATCAATACATACAAGTATTATTGCAGATTCTATACTTATTTTCTTTATCAAAGTAACTCTTGTTACTCAAATATTTTCTCTTATTCATGATAACATCGGTACCTATTCAAGTATGCCTATTTAATGCATCATATAACAATTGCTAATTTGTAGAAAAGAGAAATAAAACTATTTTTATGTTTTTATTTTTTTTCAAAACACAGGTAGATTTTTACTGTTAATAATACATACATTCTTTTGTTAATTAAGTTTAAATTATTTATTAAAATTGAACTAATAAACAGTGTGTTTTATCAAATAAGACAAATATTTTCAATTGAAATGATATTCATGTATACTAATTTTAAACTTTATGTTTTAGTGTCACCGATGAAGTGGCCTTGCAGCACAGGCTCCGGTAGCGTGGCGGCTGGGGGTAACGCAATCACAGAGACAGTGGACGCCTCTCAGGCTGTTGGTAATGGCTCAGTACAACAGCACAGGTCTCAGGACGATGCTGCTGTTGGATATGTATTCCAACGTCCACTTGATCCAGAGTTCGCATTATATGGATCAAAACAAGTACGATGGGCGCAAGCTGATGACTTTATTGTAGATGTAAGTAAACTTTTTATAGATTATATTATAGTAGTATAAATATAAAAATTATCATATTGGAATATAAGAAAATTGCTGCTAAGAAAAACAATTGATAAGACAATTTTGAATCGGTTTGACTGTCAAAATAAAACGCTGCTACATTTCATAGTTAGTTCACATAATGTATTGAATTTCTTAACTTGAGATTAGTTGCACATCTAAGTTCTATGGGAACGGTCTTAGTAAGGTTAAATTTTGTAAATAAGGTAGCACTAAACTTTCTTGCATTGACATGGCTAGAATGTTCTTGAAGAATAACTGAAATCATGATGTCGGCGTTGGTACACATGTATTTACAGAGCATGTATGATTTTTATCGGTCTTTTAAACTGATTGGAAACTAATCTCGGGTTAAATTTGTTGCTTTTACATTTCTCGAATGTTTTGATATTACATTTTAATTGTTTGTATTAACTAATTTCTACAATTATTGTTAATAAATGTCAAAAGTAGATTAATAAGAATGTTTATTGTAGTAACTGGTTACATTAGATTTAATATTCTGATTGGTGTATTTCAATAACCAAAAAAAGTTGTAATTCTATTTAAAAAAAAAATTTAGTTCTGATTGGCTTTGATAGTATCTTTAAACACATATAAACATACTTTTTTTTTTACTTTCAATTATTGTTTGGGAGCTAATTAACTATTTGGGTAACCTGTAAAGTTTGGCTGTTGTGTTGCTAAAATTTATTATTTCGTATATAGAATAAGTACATATTTTTAGTAAAAAGACATTTTATAAAAATGCGCATTCTGAAATTTTTCGTAAACCAGCTCTGTGTTAGCTTGATAATATATTATCAGCATATCACTACATCACGCAATCATGATGGTTTAAATACAAAAATTTAGTTATGTGTATATTGAATTTGACTAATATAACGAATCTCTGATGATTTTGTAGTTATAGAAAATATAACCAGTATCAAATTTTGCACTAATTATTCCAATATGAAATAGCATTTTTTAGCCATTATATAGTACTTTTTTAGAAAAATTGAAAATTCAAATTTTAAGTAATATTAACACAATTAACAAACCCGTTTTATTTTCAGAACCACGACAAATGGAAATACAATATCCCATCCAATAAAATGCCACCAGATGTACCTGGTGGCCAAGGGTCGACGATGACCACGATGATGAACGCCGGCCCGATGCCAACGCATATGACGCATTCAGGCGCTGCGGGCGTAACGTACGATCTGAGTGCTACAGCTGCACTGCAGCAGATGGTTGGCATGAAGCAACACGAGGATCCTGTGGTGGCTGCTAACCGTGCAGCTGCCGAGCAGCTAGTGTTCCACTTGCCAATGCCTGGCCATCCTCACCCACAGGCTATGCCCCAACAGTACATACAGAGCTGTGTGCCTCCACCACCTCAGCAGCATCAGTCTCCTCAGCAACATGTGCCGGTGAGTTGTTTATTATTTGTTCTTAACTGGTGCGCTGTGAGCACAAAAGTATGTTGTTGAATTTATTTGTTAGCTTATTGCTAATTGAAAGAAATATCTTTTATTATTATTTGTTTTGCTACTTTTATTTACTAGAGTGACTATTACTTTTGAATCAGTTATTTGTGTTTTTATTTGTAATAGAGTAATATTAGTGAACATGTTCTTGAATAAAGAACTGGATAGTAGGGTCAATTTTTTAAATTAATTTTTTCTAAACATCATAAAGAATACATAACCTAAATCTTTTACATTGACTGACATTCAGTAGATATTTTTTTGACGTTTTTACGATTTTTCTTATACATTTAAAAAAATACCTTCGGTTCTATTAGTCAGATTGGAAAAAAACCTTTTTCTTTGTTATGAATTCCCTACAAAACTGAATAGTTAAAAAATAATTTTATTATATTCTGTGCATAATTTGAAAGTATGCAGAGAAATTTTAATATTGAGCAAATAATAATAAATTTAGGAAAAAAATGCAAAAAAACATTTCAGTTACATATTTCTAAAGTTCCTTATTCATAAAAATTTTTGCTAATATCACTCCACTATTGGTAGTTTTGTAATGATAAGAGTAGAAATTGAACCACGGGTTAGTTTTCTTTTTATAAAGTGAGGCTAAGTGAAAGTATTACTCCGTCTAACTAGTAAAATGTTTCTTCTATGTATACATACATAATGAATTAATATTTATTTTGATTCATTCTTTCTTCTGATATGTATTTACCAATGGCGTATATTGTATGTTCACTTAAGGTGTGTTTTACAAGTGCTGCGACATATATATTATCAATAGTTATTATCAGAAATGTGATGCTCTTGTGGAATACATCCAAAGTGAACTGCATTTCACGTCACTTATTATTATTAATTATAATGAATATAAATGTAAATATTGATTACATTTTAATTTAAATATTATATAAGCATAATGCATAAAGTAGTAAAATGTCAAGGGGATAGATAGATAGTCTCAGTTGTTTTCTTAATGTTGATTTTGCTTCTTAATTATTTTGTTACATATATATTTCTTTTATTTAAAAAATAAAATAAAATTTGTTGCCGATCAATAAAACTAAATTTCGTACTCAAGTATTTCATATAAAAATATTTTTTTATAAAGGTCAACTGTTTTATTAATAAGATATAATCAATAATTTTTAATTAAATTATTAGATAAAACTTCAAAAAATTTCGTTTATTTTTTTCCACTCTAATGCACATACGTATATAGTTTCTATAATAGATTGTCATAAATATATAATTTATTGTACGTCGTTGCTACAAGACAATATATATAATACTTAATTTAAATACTTGACATTGATTTAAATGAAATTTTGTGAAAAAAACTTAAATTATAATTAATTTATGTGTCATCCAAAGTTTTTCTTTGAATTTGATTTTGATTAAAGCTGAAAAAAACTTTTAAATGTTTCTATGAATATGAATAATTGTATTTTTTTTATTTTTGCCAATGCGTTTTAGCAGTAGGTACTATGTACATATTATAATTTTTTGAATGTTTCTTTATTTTAAAACAAATATCTATTCGTTTTATTTTTTTATTTTTTATACTTATGAACAAAGTGAAAATTTTCATATAAAAAAAATATCATATTAAATAAATATAAACTAATCCTACGTAAAGGAAGTACAGTACAGGGACTTGTTAGGTATTATAAAGAAAAAATACTTTTAAGTAAAATCAAATCAAAATCTCTTTGCGAGATACGGAATTGTGTTATTTAGTCCAGGGCTGTGGAGTCGGTACAAAAACCTACGACTCCGACTCCTTTATTTTTCTAATGTCCGACTCCGACTCCTTACTGTACAATTTTTTTTTAAATTCCGTTTTCGGACAAAATTTTTTTGAGTGAATTGCGGTGATTCTGGTTACGGCCACAATTGAAAATTTCAAATCATTGTACTTCAAAATTCAAATCGAACAAAAAATATTAAGTGTGATGTGTAAAGAAGTAAAAACCATTATTTAATTAAAGGAGTCGGAGTCGGTACCTTTTTACCGACTCCGACTCCACCCAAAATTACTAAAACTCCGACTCCGCCTCCGACTCCACAGCCCTGATTTAGTCTATGGATTATTGCATGCTGTATGGAAATTAGTGGTGATAGTGGTGACATATCTTAAATAATTGAAATTTGATTTTACATGCTAGCAATTATATTAATAAAATAATATTAATATAAAGAATTTAGTCTAGATCAAATTCTTGCCAAACTCATTCTGCGAAGTATTAAAATTGTATGTTGTATTTAACGATTTAATTAATAATTTAAAAACAGTGGTGATTGGTGTACACCATAGAAAGAGTGCAACTTTGCATTATTATATTTTTTTTTTAGACCACTGCTCTAAAATCCACACCATTTATTAAATTAAAAAACGTGTTTTTTTTTAGACTAAATTCTTCATAATAAGGGGTATTACAATCCCGGGAAAAATTGTAGATCTACACAGATCTCGACAAATTTGCATTTTGGAACATCATATTTTTCACTGGTTTTTGATTTGTGAGGACTTGCAAAGATCTACAATGACTCACACAGATTTAAAACGATCTACAGCGATCTTTAGAGATCGTTGTAAATCGTGATAGAGATTAAAACTTTGAAAATTCATGAATTTTCAACGTTACAATGATCTTTAGAGATCTTTGTACATCATTGTAGATCTTTGTGGACCGTTGTAGATCTTTGCAAGTCTCCGCAGATCAAAAACCAGTGAAAAATATAATGTCCCAAAATGCAGATCTGTCGACATCTGAGTAGATCTCTGCAGATCTACATTTTTATCCCGGGTTAATAAAAAAAAGGAATAGATTGATAAAAAATAATGATGAATTCTTTTTTACCGATTTTGTGTGTGTATTTAATTAATATAAGTAAACTAGGGGCTGTGCCCCTGGGCGCTTCGCGCCCCAACCCCCTTTCACGACATATTTTTTACACAAATTTACTCGGGTCTGCGACCCTCGTATATGTATATATCATACTCGTTCCACTATTTTTTGATAGTTAATTTTTTAATTTGGCGGAGATAATCAATTTTAAAATTTTCAGTAATCTTACATATGTACAAATCACAAATTTACTCGGGTCTCAGCCTTCGGCTGTGACCCTCGTATTTGTATATTATAATAATTTTCCATTTTTTTTGCTGATACTCATTTTTTTCTTAAATTGGCGGTGATAATCACTTATCATTATTACAATTTTCAATAATATTACATGTATAAATTACCCAACATAAAATGTACTGTTATTTATTAAATGGTAAACTTTTTATTTTTACATACATATTCCTGAAGTTTTTAATTTTTGTTCAATTTTAATCAAAAATAATTTGTCTACGTCACTTTTAAAAAATAGAAATTTTAATTATTTTCATGCGACGCCCCTGACTTAATTATAATTTAAAAAAAATTATTATTATATCAATCTGAACTTTCAAAAAAATAATAATTCATAAATATTTTTTTTTGATGCGCTACTGATCTATACCAGCCCCTGACTTAATCTTCCTTCAACAAAACGATTAAAAATTATATTTAATTCATTTTATTAAAAAATGCAAATTTAAATACTTTTAAAACGCCGTCCCTGGCTTAATTGTTATTAATTATAAATTTTTAGAAAAACTGCATCAATTCTACAACTTTTTTGAACAAATTTGAAACAATTACATTAAAAATTTAATATTTCACAACAGCCGAATGATTAAAAACTACCTATTGTATAAGAAAATGGTTAATGTAAACTTTACGAATTAAAATTTTTATATATTCCTGAACTTTAATTTTTAATCAATTTCAATCAAAATTAATTTACGTCACTTTTAAAAAATAGCAATTTTAAATTTTTTTATACGACGCTCCTGACTTCATTATTATAAATTTTTTAAAATAAATTTATATCAATCTCAAAACTAAAAAAAAAAATCATTCAATAATTTTTTTTCAGACGCTACTGATCTATATTATAATTTTCATGTTTTTCTGAAATTTATAATTTTTGAATAATTAAAAAAAAATCTAATATTTTTACAAACGTTACGAAATGTGACAGTTTCCAAAAATTTCATGTATTTCAAACGACACCAGCCCCTGACTTAATCCCCCTACAGTAAAACAATTAAAAATTATATTAAATACAATTTTATTAGAAAATGCAAATTAAATACTTTTAAAACGCCGTCCCTGGCTTAATTATTATTAATTATAAATTTTTAGATGGACTACATCTATTCTACAACTTTTTTGAACAAATTTGAAACTTTGTGAACAATTACATTAAAAATTTAATATTTTTATAAACGTCACAAAAAATATGACAACTGAGACGTCAAAGAGCACGTGGTTTTACGAAAAATGACAGCTCTGACGTCATTTTAATCAACCAGAGCACGCCGAAATGCAAGAAATTCCGAAACAAAAGCCTAGTGTCGAAACACCTAAATTCAGTCTGACAGATAATTTTTACTAAATTTTTCACGTAGTGTCTCGGGGAAAAAATCATATCACAGAAACGATCATCATTTTGTAAAAAAAATATAGCCTATAAACTGTATCAAGGACGAATCTAGATATTGTGAAGAAATGAAAAAAAACCAGTGAAACGTTTATGAATCCATAAATTTATAGTGACCGGACAGACATATAAATATATAAATAAATATATTAGGGTTTATATTATAGCGAAGCGATATATTTTTAGCAGAAATTATATCATCACTAATAGAGTAGCAAGCGACGCTAATTCAAATATAACATTAAATATGCATTGCGTTTGAAGTGTACATTCTCTCCAACGTAATCTCGAGTATGTGTAAATATTATATACACACACAAACACACTCACACACACGTGTCCGTCTTGACCTGTCCAATATTTGACATTGACAACAATTTATCATTTTGAGTTCATTTCACTTTTTTTGTACAAATATGATAATTTTTTGTCATAGATTTAACATGTGATTTTATAAATCAGGAATTGGTTAATAATTTTTTGTATAGGGCATTTATTGAAAATTGCGTTATTGATAAGAATATGAAAGTATGTACTATAATTTTACTGTTCATATTTTTATGTAATTAAAAATTAATTTAGGGGCTTATCACCCCCATAATCTCCTATTTGTTTTTGCGTACGTCTGTTTATAAAATAGCCCGCATGTTTCACAATATTCTCTATATTTTTATTATAAAAGTTTTATCCAAATCTCTGCAAAAATTCGCAAACCATATAATTTTTATTGGTTTATTGTAACGATATTTAATTTTTAGTTTAGTGGAAAAAAAATAGGTTCTATACTTATGCATAATATTATTTATTTATGTATTTTATATTCATTTTTTGATTTTTTCTTTCCAAACAATTATGCAGGCACTTAAAGTGGTCATTGCATTATTAAAATTATTAATGTATTATGTCCTCAATGTCCGGTATTATAATTTTTTTGCAAGGTACCGATTAACTCCATAGGTATCATATTACAGTTACCTATCGAATTCGGAATATTTCGAATTAATCTATGTTGCTTTTTGTAACCCTGGAGGTCTCTTTTAGACGAAGCTGAAGCTAGCAGCCGAGCTAGCAGCGGCCGTCCAGGGTTGTATTAGCGCAAAGTACCCGCGCGCTAAGGTATCTTTATTTTCGGTTTATAACAATTATAACGAACGAAACTGAATGCAAACAAATAAATTAACTCTCAAATAGATGAATGATTTCAATTCTTAACAAAAGCAGTGAAAAAATATGTTATTATTAATTATATTCAAAATATTATTATTATAAAGTTTATACATACATACAAATTACAAATGTATGTATTATATTCAACTACTTAGCTTCAAAACAAAATTTTACTAGATTGCCATATTTTTTTACATACTCAGTTTTTAATGTTTTTTCATATGAACTATAAATTAATTGGTATCAATCTCGAAAAATATTTTATTAGCGTTTTTATTGAAAAAAATAGCCGCGCGTTGACTATCAAATTAAATAAAAGTTAGCAGCTAGCTTCAACGCCTGACATCACTAGCTTAAAATATTTTTTTATATACTCATTTTTTAATGCTCTTTCATATGAACTATGAATCAATTGGGAGCAGTCACGCAAAATATTAAAATAATGCGTTTTTATTAAAAAAACGGGCGCGCGTCGCCTATCAATTTAAATAAAAGTTAGCAACTAGCTTTAACGCATGACATCACTATCTTGAAATATTTTTTTATATACTCAGTTTTTAATGCTCTTTCATATGAACTATGAATCAATTGGGAGCAGTCACGCAAAATATTAAAATAATGCGTTTTTATAAAAAAAAAACGGGCGCGCGTCGCCTATCAAATTCAATAAAAGTTAGCAGCTAGCTTCAACGCATGACATCACTAGCTTGAAATATTTTTTTATATACTCATTTTTTAATGCTCTTTCATATGAACTATGAATAAATTGGGAGCAGTCACGCAAAATATTAAAATAATGCGTTTTTAATAAAAAAACGGGCGCGCGTCACCTATCAATTTAAATAAAAGTTAGCAGCTAGCTTCAACGTAGCTTCAACGCATGACATCACTAGCTTGAAATATTTTTTTATATACTCATTTTTTAATGCTCTTTCATATGAACTATGAATCAATTGGGAGCAGTCACGCAAAATATTTAAATAATGCGTTTTTATAAAAAAAAACGGGCGCGCGTCGCCTATCAAATTCAATAAAAGTAAGCAGCTAGCTTCAACGCATGACATCACTATCTTGAAATATTTTTTTATATACTCAGTTTTTAATGCTCTTTCATATGAACTATGAATCAATTGTGAGCAGTCACGCAAAATATTTAAATAATGCGTTTTTATAAAAAAAACGGGCGCGCGTCGCCTATCAAATTCAATAAAAGTTAGCAGCTAGCTTCAACGCATGACATCACTATCTTGAAATATTTTTTTATATACTCATTTTTTAATGCTCTTTCATATGAACTATGAATCAATTGGGAGCAGTCACGCAAAATATTTAAATAATGCGTTTTTATAAAAAAAAAACGGGCGCGCGTCGCCTATCTAATTCAATAAAAGTTAGCAGCTAGCTTCAACGCATGACATCACTATCTTGAAATATTTTTTTATATACTCATTTTTTAATGCTCTTTCATATGAACTATGAATCAATTGGGAGCAGTCACGCAAAATATTAAAATAATGCGTTTTTATAAAAAAAAACGGGCGCGCGTCGCCTATCAAATTCAATAAAAGTTAGCAGCTAGCTTCAACGCATGACATCACTAGCTTGAAATATTTTTTTATATACTCATTTTTTAATGCTCTTTCATATGAACTATGAATAAATTGGGAGCAGTCACGCAAAATATTAAAATAATGCGTTTTTAATAAAAAAACGGGCGCGCGTCACCTATCAATTTAAATAAAAGTTAGCAGCTAGCTTCAACGTAGCTTCAACGCATGACATCACTAGCTTGAAATATTTTTTTATATACTCAGTTTTTAATGCTCTTTCATATGAACTATGAATCAATTGGGAGCAGTCACGCAAAATATTAAAATAATGCGTTTTTATAAAAAAAAACGGGCGCGCGTCGCCTATCAAATTCAATAAAAGTTAGCAGCTAGCTTCAACGCATGACATCACTAGCTTGAAATATTTTTTTATATACTCAGTTTTTAATGCTCTTTCATATGAACTATGAATCAATTGTGAGCAGTCACGCAAAATATTTAAATAATGCATTTTTATAAAAAAAACGGGCGCGCGTCGCCTATCAATTTAAATAAAAGTTAGCAACTAGCTTTAACGCATGACATCACTATCTTGAAATATTTTTTTATATACTCAGTTTTTAATGCTCTTTCATATGAACTATGAATCAATTGGGAGCAGTCACGCAAAATATTAAAATAATGCGTTTTTATAAAAAAAAAACGGGCGCGCGTCGCCTATCAAATTCAATAAAAGTTAGCAGCTAGCTTCAACGCATGACATCACTAGCTTGAAATATTTTTTTATATACTCATTTTTTAATGCTCTTTCATATGAACTATGAATAAATTGGGAGCAGTCACGCAAAATATTAAAATAATGCGTTTTTAATAAAAAAACGGGCGCGCGTCACCTATCAATTTAAATAAAAGTTAGCAACTAGCTTCAACGTAGCTTCAACGCATGACATCACTAGCTTGAAATATTTTTTTATATACTCATTTTTTAATGCTCTTTCATATGAACTATGAATCAATTGGGAGCAGTCACGCAAAATATTTAAATAATGCGTTTTTATAAAAAAAAACGGGCGCGCGTCGCCTATCAAATTCAATAAAAGTAAGCAGCTAGCTTCAACGCATGACATCACTATCTTGAAATATTTTTTTATATACTCAGTTTTTAATGCTCTTTCATATGAACTATGAATCAATTGTGAGCAGTCACGCAAAATATTTAAATAATGCGTTTTTATAAAAAAAACGGGCGCGCGTCGCCTATCAAATTCAATAAAAGTTAGCAGCTAGCTTCAACGCATGACATCACTATCTTGAAATATTTTTTTATATACTCATTTTTTAATGCTCTTTCATATGAACTATGAATCAATTGGGAGCAGTCACGCAAAATATTTAAATAATGCGTTTTTATAAAAAAAAAACGGGCGCGCGTCGCCTATCTAATTCAATAAAAGTTAGCAGCTAGCTTCAACGCATGACATCACTATCTTGAAATATTTTTTTATATACTCATTTTTTAATGCTCTTTCATATGAACTATGAATCAATTGGGAGCAGTCACGCAAAATATTAAAATAATGCGTTTTTATAAAAAAAACGGGCGCGCGTCGCCTATCAAATTCAATAAAAGTTAGCAGCTAGCTTCAACGCATGACATCACTAGCTTGAAATATTTTTTTATATACTCATTTTTTAATGCTCTTTCATATGAACTATGAATAAATTGGGAGCAGTCACGCAAAATATTAAAATAATGCGTTTTTAATAAAAAAACGGGCGCGCGTCACCTATCAATTTAAATAAAAGTTAGCAGCTAGCTTCAACGTAGCTTCAACGCATGACATCACTAGCTTGAAATATTTTTTTATATACTCATTTTTTAATGCTCTTTCATATGAACTATGAATCAATTGGGAGCAGTCACGCAAAATATTAAAATAATGCGTTTTTATAAAAAAAAACGGGCGCGCGTCGCCTATCAAATTCAATAAAAGTTAGCAGCTAGCTTCAACGCATGACATCACTAGCTTGAAATATTTTTTTATATACTCATTTTTTAATGCTCTTTCATATGAACTATGAATAAATTGGGAGCAGTCACGCAAAATATTAAAATAATGCGTTTTTAATAAAAAAACGGGCGCGCGTCACCTATCAATTTAAATAAAAGTTAGCAGCTAGCTTCAACGTAGCTTCAACGCATGACATCACTAGCTTGAAATATTTTTTTATATACTCATTTTTTAATGCTCTTTCATATGAACTATGAATCAATTGGGAGCAGTCACGCAAAATATTTAAATAATGCGTTTTTATAAAAAAAAACGGGCGCGCGTCGCCTATCAAATTCAATAAAAGTTAGCAGCTAGCTTCAACGCATGACATCACTATCTTGAAATATTTTTTTATATACTCAGTTTTTAATGCTCTTTCATATGAACTATGAATCAATTGTGAGCAGTCACGCAAAATATTTAAATAATGCGTTTTTATAAAAAAAACGGGCGCGCGTCGCCTATCAAATTCAATAAAAGTTAGCAGCTAGCTTCAACGCATGACATCACTATCTTGAAATATTTTTTTATATACTCATTTTTTAATGCTCTTTCATATGAACTATGAATCAATTGGGAGCAGTCACGCAAAATATTTAAATAATGCGTTTTTATAAAAAAAAAACGGGCGCGCGTCGCCTATCTAATTCAATAAAAGTTAGCAGCTAGCTTCAACGCATGACATCACTATCTTGAAATATTTTTTTATATACTCATTTTTTAATGCTCTTTCATATGAACTATGAATCAATTGGGAGCAGTCACGCAAAATATTTAAATAATGCGTTTTTATTAAAAAAACGGGCGCGCGTCGCCTATCTAATTCAATAAAAGTTAGCAACTAGCTTCAACGCATGACATCACTATCTTGAAATATTTTTTTATATATTCAGTTTTAATGCTCTTTCATATGAACTATGAATCAGTTGTGAGCAGTCACGCAAAATATTAAAATAATGCGTTTTTATAAAAAAAACGGGCGCGCGTCGCCTATCAAATTCAATAAAAGTTAGCAGCTAGCTTCAACGCATGACATCACTAGCTTAAAATATTTTTTTATATACTCATTTTTTAATGCTCTTTCATATGAACTATGAATCAATTGGGAGCAGTCACGCAAAATATTAAAATAATGCGTTTTTATTAAAAAAACGGGCGCGCGTCGCCTATCTAATTCAATAAAAGTTAGCAACTAGCTTCAACGCATGACATCACTATCTTGAAATATTTTTTTATATACTCAGTTTTTAATGCTCTTTCATATGAACTATGAATCAGTTGGGAGCAGTCACGCAAAATTTTAAAATAATGCGTTTTTATAAAAAAAAACGGGCGCGCGTCGCCTATCAAATTCAATAAAAGTTAGCAGATAGCTTCAACGCATGACATCACTAGCTTAAAATATTTTTTTATATACTCATTTTTTAATGCTCTTTCATATGAAGTATGAATCAATTGGGAGCAGTCACGCAAAATATTAAAATAATGCGTTTTTATTAAAAAAACGGGCGCGCGTCGCCTATCAATTTAAATAAAAGTTAGCAGCTAGCTTCAACGTAGCTTCAACGCATGACATCACTAGCTTGAAATATTTTTTTATATACTCATTTTTTAATGCTCTTTCATATGAACTATGAATAAATTGGGAGCAGTCACGCAAAATATTAAAATAATGCGTTTTTATTAAAAAAACGGGCGCGCGTCGCCTATCAATTTAAATAAAAGTTAGCAGCTAGCTTCAACGCATGACATCACTAGCTTGAAATATTTTTTTATATACTCATTTTTTAATGCTCTTTCATATGAAGTATGAATCAATTGGGAGCAGTCACGCAAAATATTAAAATAATGCGTTTTTATTAAAAAAACGGGCGCGCGTCGCCTATCAATTTAAATAAAAGTTAGCAGCTAGCTTCAACGTAGCTTCAACGCATGACATCACTAGCTTGAAATATTTTTTTATATACTCATTTTTTAATGCTCTTTCATATGAACTATGAATAAATTGGGAGCAGTCACGCAAAATATTAAAATAATGCGTTTTTATTAAAAAAACGGGCGCGCGTCGCCTATCTAATTCAATAAAAGTTAGCAACTAGCTTCAACGCATGACATCACTATCTTGAAATATTTTTTTATATACTCAGTTTTTAATGCTCTTTCATATGAACTATGAATCAGTTGGGAGCAGTCACGCAAAATTTTAAAATAATGCGTTTTTATAAAAAAAAACGGGCGCGCGTCGCCTATCAAATTCAATAAAAGTTAGCAGATAGCTTCAACGCATGACATCACTAGCTTAAAATATTTTTTTATATACTCATTTTTTAATGCTCTTTCATATGAAGTATGAATCAATTGGGAGCAGTCACGCAAAATATTAAAATAATGCGTTTTTATTAAAAAAACGGGCGCGCGTCGCCTATCAATTTAAATAAAAGTTAGCAGCTAGCTTCAACGTAGCTTCAACGCATGACATCACTAGCTTGAAATATTTTTTTATATACTCATTTTTTAATGCTCTTTCATATGAACTATGAATAAATTGGGAGCAGTCACGCAAAATATTAAAATAATGCGTTTTTATTAAAAAAACGGGCGCGCGTCGCCTATCAATTTAAATAAAAGTTAGCAGCTAGCTTCAACGCATGACATCACTAGCTTGAAATATTTTTTTATATACTCATTTTTTAATGCTCTTTCATATGAAGTATGAATCAATTGGGAGCAGTCACGCAAAATATTAAAATAATGCGTTTTTATTAAAAAAACGGGCGCGCGTCGCCTATCAATTTAAATAAAAGTTAGCAGCTAGCTTCAACGTAGCTTCAACGCATGACATCACTAGCTTGAAATATTTTTTTATATACTCATTTTTTAATGCTCTTTCATATGAACTATGAATAAATTGGGAGCAGTCACGCAAAATATTAAAATAATGCGTTTTTATTAAAAAAACGGGCGCGCGTCGCCTATCAATTTAAATAAAAGTTAGCAGCTAGCTTCAACGCATGACATCACTAGCTTGAAATATTTTTTTATATACTCATTTTTTAATGCTCTTTCATATGAACTATGAATCAATTGGGAGCAGTCACGCAAAATATTTAAATAATGCGTTTTTATTAAAAAAACGGGCGCGCGTCGCCTATCAATTGAAATAAAAGTTAGCAGCTAGCTTCAACGTAGCTTCAACGCATGACATCACTAGCTTGAAATATTTTTTTATATACTCATTTTTTAATGCTCTTTCATATGAACTATGAATCAATTGGGAGCAGTCACGCAAAATATTTAAATAATGCGTTTTTATAAAAAAAAAACGGGCGCGCGTCGCCTATCTAATTCAATAAAAGTTAGCAGCTAGCTTCAACGCATGACATCACTATCTTGAAATATTTTTTTATATACTCATTTTTTAATGCTCTTTCATATGAACTATGAATCAATTGGGAGCAGTCACGCAAAATATTTAAATAATGCGTTTTTATAAAAAAAAACGGGCGCGCGTCGCCTATCAAATTCAATAAAAGTTAGCAACTAGCTTCAACGCATGACATCACTATCTTGAAATATTTTTTTATATACTCAGTTTTTAATGCTCTTTCATATGAACTATGAATCAATTGGGAGCAGTCACGCAAAATATTTAAATAATGCGTTTTTATAAAAAAAAACGGGCGCGCGTCGCCTATCAATTTAAATAAAAGTTAGCAGCTAGCTTCAACGCATGACATCACTAGCTTGAAATATTTTTTTATATACTCATTTATTAATGCTCTTTCATATGAACTATGAGTCAATTGGGAGCAGTCTCGCAAAATATTTAAATAATGCGTTTTTATTAAAAAAACGGGCGCGCGTCACCTATCAATTTAAATAAAAGTTAGCAGCTAGCTTCAACGTAGCTTCAACGCATGACATCACTAGCTTGAAATATTTTTTTATATACTCATTTTTTAATGCTCTTTCATATGAACTATGAGTCAATTGGGAGCAGTCTCGCAAAATATTTAAATAATGAGTTTTTATTAAAAAAACGGGCGCGCGTCGCCTATCAAATTCAATAAAAGTTAGCAGCTAGCTTCAACGCATGACATCACTAGCTTGAAATATTTTTTTATATACTCATTTTTTAATGCTCTTTCATATGAACTATGAATAAATTGGGAGCAGTCACGCAAAATATTTAAATAATGCGTTTTTATTAAAAAAAACGGGCGCGCGTCGCCTATCAATTTAAATAAAAGTTAGCAGCTAGCTTCAACATAGCTTCAACGCATGACATCACTAGCTTGAAATATTTTTTTATATAATCATTTTTTAATGCTCTTTCATATGAACTATGAATCAATTGGGAGCAGTCACGCAAAATTTTAAAATAATGCGTTTATATTAAAAAAACGGGCGCGCGTCGCCTATCAAATTCAATAAAAGTTAGCAGCTAGCTTCAACGCATTACATTGATTCACAATTTAAATGAAAGAGCATTAAAAACTGAGTATATAAAAAAATATTTCAAGCTAATGATGTAATGCGTTGAGGCTAGTTGCTAACTTTTATTTAAATTGATATGCGACGCGCGCCCGTTTTTTTTTTAATAAAAACACATTATTTTAATATTTTACGTGACTGCTCCTAATTTATTCATAGTTCATATGCTAGAGTATTAAAAAATGAGTATATAAAAAAATATTTTAAGCTAGTGATGTCATGCGTTGAAGCTAACTGCTAACTTTTATTTAAATTGATAGGCGACGCGCGCCCGTTTTTTTAATAAAAACGCATTATTTAAATATTTTGCGTGACTGCTCCCAATTGATTCATAGTTCATATGAAAGAGCATTAAAAAATGAGTATATAAAAAAATATTTTAAGCTAGTGATGTCAGGCGTTGAAGCTAGCTGCTAACTTTTATTTAAATTGATAGGCGACGCGCGCCCGTTTTTTTAATAAAAACGCATTATTTAAATATTTTGCGTGACTGCTCCCAATTGATTCATAGTTCATATGAAAGAGCATTAAAAAATGAGTATATAAAAAAATATTTCAAGCTAGTGATGTCATGCGTTGAAGCTAGCTGCTAACTTTTATTTAAATTGATAGGCAACGCGCGCCCGTTTTTTTTTTATAAAAACGCATTATTTAAATATTTTGCGTGACTGCTCCCAATTGATTCATAGTTCATATGAAAGAGCATTAAAAAATGAGTATATAAAAAAATATTTTAAGCTAGTGATGTCAGGCGTTGAAGCTAGCTGCTAACTTTTATTTAAATTGATAGGCGACGCGCGCCCGTTTTTTTAATAAAAACGCATTATTTAAATATTTTGCGTGACTGCTCCCAATTGATTCATAGTTCATATGAAAGAGCATTAAAAAATGAGTATATAAAAAAATATTTTAAGCTAGTGATGTCATGCGTTGAAGCTAGCTGCTAACTTTTATTTAATTTGATAGTCAACGCGCGGCTATTTTTTTCAATAAAAACGCTAATAAAAATATTTTTCGAGATTGATACCAATTAATTTATAGTTCATATGAAAAAACATTAAAAACTGAGTATGTAAAAAAATATGGCAATCTAGTAAAATTTTGTTTTGAAGCTAAGTAGTTGAATATAATACATACATTTGTAATTTGTATGTATGTATAAACTTTATAATAATAATATTTTGAATATAATTAATAATAACATATTTTTTCACTGCTTTTGTTAAGAATTGAAATCATTCATCTATTTGAGAGTTAATTTATTTGTTTGCATTCAGTTTCATTCGTTATAATTGATATAAACCGAAAATAAAGATACCGTAGCGCGCGGGTACTTTGCGCTAATGCAACCCTGGACGGCCGCTGCTAGCTCGGCTGCTAGCTTCAGCTTCGTCTCTTTTAGACATATTTAAGTATTTGTTTAGAAGTAATTTCTTTACTCTAAATAAGGTGCGAAATTTATTAGCCAAGATGTTCAATTTATTAAATTGGTTGCTTATTTATTTTTTGTCAACTTGATTAGGAAATACATAATGATTGCTAAATAATTTTCTATGTAGTAACTTTATATATTTTGCTTATCTTGAGTTGTGACACATGTTAATTTAACTTTAACTGCCCTAGATCATGATGTTGAATTAATATATTAAACAAAATTGGCAGTTTTGCATTACATTTTTATATTGTAGCTTTGTAATGATAATGAATTTTATTATTTACTTTAAGATGATCTATTGAGTTCCTGGGTGTAAACTATTTGTGACTTACAACCAAGGCTGTGGAGTCGGTACAAAAACCTACGACTCCGACTCCTTTATTTTTCTAATGTTCGACTCCAACTCCGACTCTTTACTATACAATTTTTTTTTTGAAAAAAATCCGTTTTCGAGTAAATTTTTTTTAAGTGAATTCTGGTGAAAATTTTAAGTCATTGTACTTCAAAATTCAAAACGAACAAAAAATAATAAGTGTGTAAAGAAGTAAAAACCATTATTTAATTAAAGGAGTCGGAGTCGGTACCTTTTTACCGACTCCGACTACGACTCCACAGCCCTGCTTACAACCAGAAATCTCGAGACACTATTGTTCTCTATGTATTTTGAGAAAATGTCTTTTTAGTTGTTCGTAAGAAAATATACTGTAGTAAAATGATCGCACGCTATTGTAAATTGTAATTATTTTAGATGATATATATGTAATACATTTCTTCTTTACTCGAGCGGGATTTTAACCTGGGACTTTTGTTTTAGCGCATCGAGACGATATCACTAGGCTACCAGGTTAGTTACTTATACTTTAGTTGAATGTGGTAATTGAAATTTTTGATTTAATATTAATATTTTTATGCTTTTCTTATGTTCGTTACACCTACATATTTGTATCATGCTACCATTTTATTTTATTTTTTAAATTATAAAAAATATTGATCTTTTATATCACAGGTTGTTTTAATTTATTTTGATAATTGGTAATATATAATTAATTTTTGTCATCGTTATGAATCTTTATTTAAAAATATACCTACAATTTACATCATATTAAAAAATATGTATATAAAATTGGTGTAATTAATAATATAATTTACATATGGAAAACTTGAAAACCTCGATTAATTCATATAATTGACAACATCAGTCTTACGTGTTACCTACTTACTTATTTTCTTCAGTTATAAGAGGCATTTATGATTATTTCTAAAGAGCCTACAGCCAGGCTCTAATAACGTATTTAAAATAATGTTAGTTTGTGTAACATATAGAGATATGGCTCTTTAAAATACAGTGTGTTAAGTAAGAGCGTGTACGGCATTACTCGCAGTCGGTAAGTTATATAAACCTAAATCTTTTTTCATTAGGTTCAGAGTACCCCCACCTATTGTGCTTTGATGAAAAAATTTCAGTCCATGTCAATTTTTTGAAAACAATGTCATGATCAATTTTTCCTCATTTTTGGCCATTTTCTTTACTGAAACACGATCTGGAAAGTCGTCGACATTTTTCAACTCTTTAAACCGATTCACCCACTTCTAAACAAATGCCTTCGACTTTTTAATGTACTTGGTCGTCACTGCATTAGAAATTTTTGGCTCTTTTGGGTGCGTGCAAAAAAACACGGCTTTAAAACGTTTCGCGTACACGTCACTCAAATCGCGGTTTCTGTGTTTCTCTGACAAAATATCGACATAGACTGATTTTTTTTCATCAAAGCGCAATAGGCGGGGGTACTTTGAACCTAATGAAAAAAGATTTAGGTTTGTATAACTTACTGACTGCGAGTAACGCCGTACACGCTCTTACTAAACACACTGTCGTATTGTGGTTTCCATAGATCGACTGGTTGGGCATCCCTGTTATACAACCTTTTGCGCATTGAGAACTGCTGTCATGGAATGATTTACTTTGATAAATTATTTTCATTATCTATTCACTTGTTATAATTATTATATACTTGTTTCTGGAATACACAATTCAAAATTAATTTGTAAAAGACACGGTCGTTAGGAGTGTTGTTTTTTGTTATAATTTCTTAAATTACTTTAAATAAATAATATTCCTCAGTCGTTTGGCGGGCTTCACTGAAACGCTACACTCGGTGTATCCCATTTCTGTTAATTATTTTATATCGCATCAAAGGAGGCTCTGTCTCTCCCCTTACACAGCGAGGAAATAAAATACTCAGCTCGTTTGATGTTGTACAGGGTTGGACAGTATTGTAAATTTAATTGGACGTAACTTATACTAGATAATGGACTTAAAATATCTACATTAGTAATTAGGGGGATGAAAATCACGTTTATAAAATTGATTTTTTCTAAAATGCTATTTTTTAATGGGCTTCATAATCCGTAGATATTGTTCAAGTTCCGAGACGAGAAACTACCTTTGTTTTTGTTAAAAATTACTAAATAAAATGTGTCAGCTAAGTTGTGATTAATTAATTATTTGTATCTCCATCTTTGGAATTTTCAAGAACATTGAAATTGAGTTAATGATAATGTAAATGTTACAATGTTGTATTGTAATATTGTATTTAGGGAGCGTCCATTAATTACTTTGGTAGGAGGGAGGGTCCATCAAACTGTATACGAATCCTTACGTGGTAGGATGCGGGGTAGGGTTCCAAAGCAATACTTTCGTAATTTTTTTTCTATTTGAGTATTTAAAGACACATTAATGGAAAACAGTTTCGGCTATTTAAATATTAAAACGAAGGTCCATATATCCTAAATTAAGTAGTTAAATAATAATAATAAAAAGAAAAATATCAAATATTCATATTAAGTGGATATTTAATAGTTAATAGTTAGTATGTATAGGTATATCGTATGTTTTCTTTAGTTAATTAAAAACAAAACACGGTTTATTTAGTTTAGTTAATACAAAATTCATTAATAATAATTAATCAAAAAGAATCATTGTTAAGTGTTACAAAATTTAATTAGATGCTTAAGCGTAGAAAAGAAAGGAAAATGATAAAAGTGGAAAGACTACAAATAAAAGGACAATTATGTTAATGTTGAAAAGTCTTTTGTAATTTAATTTTTCTTACCTCATTTTCATCTTTCAAGAGAATTCAGATTCGACTGTTTTAAACGGTTATAAATGTTAATGAATTTTATGTAAGGGATATCGAAAATAGCGTTAATTTACTATTACTGAGAAATATATTTTCGTCAATTAAATGTGAAGTTTCTAAACTATAATTATGTTTCGGCGAGTTAGAAAATTAATATTAATTATGTTATTAATCATAATATATTATAGTCGACGAGGTTCAAAGTGTATGCTTCCCTTGCGTTAATTTAGAAAGACAGGCTTTCGCGGTTTTGAATAGCTGTAAGACCTTAAGTACCCTCTCTTCTGTATATTTTAAAAACTATTTCCAAGTAATCATTTTTTTAATGTTGATATACTATAAATTAAATAAAGATTAAAAACATACGAAATTACTTTCGTCTGGCGAAGCATCCGAGTACATCTGCATCGATTTTTGATACTATATACCTGAACAACACAGTCAAATAGCGGCTTGAGGTGAAAGCATATAGTTATTGATAGACTGCGATGCATCTTAGCAAATGCGAGAACACCACTGTTATGTAATATCGTGTGGGGAAAGTAAATCGGCTGACACCTTCACGGCCGGACGGACAGACGAACGCGCGCCTCGTTCCAGATTCGGCGGCCAGTGCGCGTCCCCAAGGTCTTGGCGCTGAAATCGCCCGCGATGTTGAAAGAATCCGTAGACTAAAATGTACATAAATTTTGTTTACTTACATCCTTAAAATAGTAATTATTATACCGAGGTTTAATTCGAAATATTTGCAATTCATTAAAAACTTATGTAAGTAGATGAATGCAGAATACAGTGGGAGGGAACTATGAACTGTTCAGAACGCAAATCAATTATTTGAATAGAATATTGAACAGTTGGAAAGGTCATAATTTAAAAAAAGATACTGGAAGTTTGGCTATAGTCTTTAAACGGGTAATAAGAAAGGACCGTCTATGCTAAAGTACCTATATGCAATTTATTTACCATTATTATCAATTGTTAAGAAATATTTTTTTATTAAAAATAAAGTATTGGTTAGTTAAAAACTATAAAACTTATATTTTATTTTATGAGGTTCCAAACATTTTTTGTAAAATATTTAGTGAACACTGAAATCTTGAAAACAGCGTAAACGATTTGTTTTCGGCGGACCCTCTCCTTTTGCCAGTAGCGTAACCACTTAATTTGCTCTGCAATTCTAAGTTCTACCATTGTCTCCGGCTAAAAACCGATTTTTAAAGGTGACCAAAAAAAATTTGTTGACTTGCTGCGCCGGGCTCCCTGGCTAGAGCCCCTTGGCTGTTAGCCCTTTCCAATTTGTCGGGGTCATATCTAAAACCATTGATTCATCTTAATTTTTTGTAAAATATTTAGTGAACACTGAAATCTTGGCAACAGCACAAACGATTTGTTTTCGGTAGGATCTTCTTTGCCAATGGCGTGACCACTTTTTTTGCTCTTCAATTCTCAATTTTTGCCACTGATTCCGGTTAAAAATCGACAAAAAAATTCAAGATGGTAAAAAAAAATTGTTGACTTGCCGCATCGGACTCCCTGGCTAGAACCCTGTTAACCCCTTCCATTTTGTATGGGGATCATGTCTGAAACCATCGATTTATCTTAAGTTTTTTTATTAATATTTTTAAAATTTGATTCAGAGAAAAACAATATTCTTTTTGTGATAATTTAAAAAGATCTATAATTCAAGAGAGTGTTTTTAATAGTTTTAAAAACAGTAGGGTTGTTCCATTATACATTATCGTAATGCCCTCAAGTATTAACTTTTTATCTTTAATTAGTTAAAATGGAACAGGAAAATTCGAAAAATAATTGTTTTGAATATAATATTGGTCAAGCTTTAACCGTTGGCAATGATTTTAAAACTATTTGTATTGATTTTATTCAATAGATCATTTTCATCGTAGTTATTGAAGCAGGAAAAGTTTTTATGTCGATTTTACACTTTATTATCTAATACAGATAACATGTAAGATATATGATTATTAAAATGTTAAGAAAAAATGATCAGAAGAATATAATTGTATTTTTATTGATTTGTTAATAAGCAAAAAAATATTTAAGTAGATGTTATTATATTTCTTTTCTTTATTTTCGACTACGTTTTTACGATAGCAAACTTAATAAACAATTCCAATACGAGATAAAGCGTATACAAAAATAATTATAAATATTTTTTGTAAATTCAATTCGCATTGTAATAAAATTTTAATCGATATATTTTTATATTATAGTAAAACTTTAACTAATGTAAATAAAAACACCTATTTATAAATATTACTAACGTAACATTCCAGCATAAGAACTGTGATTTAGTTTTATAATTAATTCACCTATGCTGTTTTATTTATTTATTTCTATTGCGTTTGTTTTAAATAAATTATTGGTAGTTGCATTACTAGAATTTAATAAGGAAGTTATCGTATTTATATTTTACCTGAAATGTTTGTGTAAATTAATTATGTTCTGTACAGTTTTATTGTAATATAACATGTGATGTGCAAGTGTTTCTTGGAGGGAGGTGAGATTAGTCTAGCTAGATCTTACAAAAAGTATTTAATATACACACAAGAGCTGTTTAGAAACTAAAGCTGTTAACTCGACGGTTTGTAGAATGTATTATTTTTATATCGTATGTAAATTCATTAAATTAATTTAAGGGTTTAAATAATTGTGGTAATAATTGATGCACTGAAATAAATAAAATCGTTATGAATTGAAATAAATTAACAGGGTGGCCAGTTTCTGGAAAACCGGGAAAAGTTAGAGAATTTTGCTATACAGGAAAGTCAGGCAATTTCGTTGGAAATTTTTTATAAAAATGCAAAAACTACACAAATTCTCGCAAATATTTAAACATGTGACCCTTTTTTTAGGTTTTTTATCTAAATTTTAAATAAAAAACACAGGGAAAAACGTAAAAATTATCCTGGAAAACAGTCAGGGAAATTTGTTCCAGAGAAATACTGGCCACGCTGATTAAATACCCTTTATGAAACGTAAGGGGCTCATTAGGCCTATTTCACACATATACGGTTTCATTCGGTTCGGTTCGTTTTCGGTCGCTGCCGACAAGTGTGAAACGGTGATTCAGTTTGTATTCGGTACCTAATAGAAACCGTACAGAACCGAATACTCCCTCCACACGAACAGTTTAGTTTCTGTTTTAACCTGATAGCGAGTGTTATTTTTTTTTAAGTTTTGTCGCGGATTTTCTAATAAAATGAGCGGTTTTCCAGATGATGATGTGGATCGTCTTCATGTTCTTTAGCTTCGGTAAAATAGTGTAGAATGCTCCAAATTCCTGCTGTAAAGTGATGAGAGGGTGCTCGCAATGAATTCTAGTATTCCTCCTTCGTTTTTTAATTTTTTTATAGAGAAACAACATGGCAACAACTTGCTTTCTCTCCATGATAACTACTAAGTTTACGGAAAAAAATAAAACCTAATATGAACCGTATGAGAACCGTGTATGTGTGAAAGGGTTTGATTCGTTTTCGGCTGAAACCGAAAACGAACCGAACCGAATGGAACCGCGTATGTGTGAAACAAGGCTTACAAGTATAAAATGTATAAAAAAATACTATTATAATAAATCAATAAAAATTGCATTTAAAAACTAAAGTTCAAGCTCTTTAGGCATTTTAAAACGAACGTCTTATGCGGTGTTTACACTAGAGATGCCACGAATAGTGATTTGGCCGAATACCGAATATTCGGCTAGACTCTCGGCCGAAGCGCCGAATATTCGGCGACACTTAGTGCATTTCGTGGGCGTATTTGTTTCATTTGCGAGTAGGTCGTGTCACATTAATAATCATTATTGACGAAAATTTTAAGTCAATAATGATTAATTTCAATAATTATTATTATTTTTGAGAAAAATAAAATATTTATTTTTTTGTAATTTTATGGATAACATTTATTTTACCAAATAACAAAAAAAGAGGACACAAGTTTCCAAAACTTAAAAAAGAGGACAAAAAGAAGACACGTTTTCTATAGAGGACAGTTGCCCAAAATAGAGGACTGTCCTCTTCAAAATAGAACAGATGGTCACCTTAATATAATACACTATATCTTAAAAAATATCATTGTTTGTTCGTGAAAAGCTTTACGAAACGGCACCATTTAATAAAAAATCACCTATTTCGGGAATATAATAAAATTTGTAGTGAAGACAATAAACTGGCAGTTTGTTTGCTGTGTAACAGCAAGATCTGTGTAACAACAAATGCAAAAAAAAATGTTTCATTCATCATAACTTACTACTGATAGATTTTAAGTATTAAATCTGCTGATTTTTTGTTAAAAAAAAGTTTGTGAGTAATATTTATTATGTGCTTTTTTCACGATTTGGTATTCGGTATTCGGCCGAATACCGAATAGTAAAAAAAGTAGCCGAATAGGCCGAATACCGAATAGTAGCCGAATATTCGTGGCATCTCTAGTTTACACCGAAAAAACAAAACAGAAACATCGTGTCTTTAAAATACTTCACATTTAAAAATGTATAGGGTTTATTGCTTTTTCGTCATAAAAACACCGTGTTTCTGTTTTGTTTTCTCGGTGTAAACACCGCATTATGATACTTACACAAAGCAAAAAAAAGCAATTTGATGCTGAAATTCTATACTTTCGAATAGCTAAACAGATTTTGAAAAAATATGAACTTTTTTTGGTTGTTTCATAACTCAAAATAAATAAATTTTCGATTTGTCAAAAGCATTGCAGAGATTTATTTTGCCAGATTTAGATGGTCCATTGTAAGTTGATACAATAATGATCAATTATTACCATATTTTTTGAATTGAAGATTAGTTGTAGCTTATTTCAATTGTATTGAAATTAAATATAAAGTTTTACAAACATTTCATTGAAAACATTAACGTAGGAGTTATTGAATTGATACGATAATATATGTACTAACAATTCCAAATACATATTTGATTACCTATACGTTTTGTATTCAAACTATCTTGCAAATACAGGGATTGATTATTTTGTATTTTAAAATCAATACACATTAGAAATCTAATCAACATAGATGTGTATGTGTGTGTGCACACACACGCTCACATGTATTTATTACATGATACACACGCACACTAAATATAAAAACAACTGTCAAACTTGTTTTTGGCGCCGTGCGTTCAAGGTTGGTTGCGAGTGCGCATGCGTGTTCTACCTGAACCCCAGCCTCCTTTGTTCCACTCGTGTGGTGTGTGTGTGCGCGCTCCCCCCACATTCAGCCGCTTCAGTTTATCAACGACATTCGTGCGAGGAACAGCTCTGCGTATTTGTTTCAAAACAAAACACACCACATAAATCCGTTTTTTTAAGTGAAAATGGTCTAATTTGTTTGTGTGAAGTGATTATATATCTTGCGCGTTTTGTATATAGTTGATGTAAATAGTGTGTATAGAGTAAATAGTCAGTTGTAGTGAATATATATTATTTGTTTTTTGAGTGGTTGCAAGTTTCAACAGAAGGATAACACCCCCCCCAGGATCTATATATGTTCATGAAACCTTTAAATGATTTCGTGTATGATATGAAAGATATGGGGCCAGATATGGTAATTAAATTATTTATAGTTTTATATAGATGTTTTGTCATTCTGTATGTAAATATGGCAACTGTGTGAAACTTGATGAAGTGCATGTAAATATTCACAGTAATTATTGTATGTATGTTTATTAGTATTCAACAGGTCTGAAATATGAATCATTTAGTTGTGAACTGACTTTTGTATCTATTGTTTTATGTCCAGGTAGCCATGTTTATTATTTTTCGTATGCTTTTGAAGCATTATACTAGGGTGTGGAGTTCTGCCCACAATTACATGGAGTCGCTAGCCATTGGTGCTGCGTGTTTTTGCACTGCGTTCTCGAGTTGCTATGTGCCGCTACATATATTCTGTGGACGGGACTGATGTGTCTACTTGTTTCCAGCGTTGCCATGGTGTATTTATGACAACGCTAGGTCTCTTCTGGTTTGTTTATAAACCGAATCATTTGAACGGATGGGGGAATAGATTTTTTCTTCTTGTCGGCTTTTTCGTTTTGCTTCGTTCCTTTTATTTTTTCTTCTGTGTTTTGTTTTAGAAAATTGGACGATTTATAGTGCCTGTGTTCTCTTTTATAATAGTTTTTTTTCTGTAAGTGAATTTCTGTGCCTAGTTATAGCGTGAATCTCTTTACAAAACGTTTTTGTTTGATCTTTTGTTGATTTGTTTTTTCGTATTGTTATTTAATATGAAACGGGAGTATATTTTAGATGCTCAGTTACATTTTTATTTAGAAAAATAAAGACTTGTATTTATTGTTTTGTGAGATATGATATGAGGAATGATGAATGAATTCACGTTTAATATTAAATTTACTTCCTGTCAGCCTCCCCCCTCTCAACACGTGGGACCCTGATCTTGGTAATAAGAAATGTCCAATAATATTTTAAATTTAATTTACACTTATCAATACGATTTATTTACAAAATATATATTAAAATGCACTTAATTCATAAATGAATGTGATTCAACATATGTTTATAACTTATATAAAAATACATTCGATAAAAAAAATAATAGTTTAGCAAGAAAGGCAAATTATTTCGTCATTTCACTTTGCATGGTATTAAATTATATTTTTTTCTTCTTTTTCAATCATTATTCATTTGTATTTCGCAGTATGTATGCATGTTCTAAATATACAATGATCTCCAGAATTTGTTTAAGGAAATGGTAGGTAACTAATGTTAATGGTTCGAAGAATTACACTACTATATAGCTCTACTTATTTTACGTAGCATTAAAAGTAAAATTACCCAGAAAAATTGATCTTCATTATTTAACAAATTTATTTTTTATATAATGAACATTTCATATTACGAATAAGTAAAACGTAATGGTATGGTAATGAAATATAAAAGCAAAGGCACATTTATATTATTTCTGAGTAATATCCGAGTCATGAATAAATTATTTCAGATCAGCGAAATTGTGAGTATTGTTTCGTAATTACGAAATAATATTTACGATTGAATTATGCCTCGCGATCGAAATGTTCGCAAGGATGTGTACATATTGGTGTATTAATTATCAGTTGTGCGGTTTTCTGTCTGTTTTTGTATGGTTTTAATATTTTCATTGTTTGAGGTCGGATTACCAACATGGTGTTGTTGTTGGTATTAATCGGGACTAATGATCGACAATAATCCTATTACGAAGTATTTGGGTTTTAGAAGGATTCTAGAACGTATTGTTTGCTTTTAAGTAATTATTATAGTGACTTTGCAATAAACATCTTTGTTCGAATGTAATTTCTAATGAAATAAACTAACCTTTTTGTTTGAAGATTTACTATCTGATTTGTAATTGAAAACGTGAAGCATTTTTCAGAAAAAAAAACTAAATATTCTGTACACACACGACGTGCGACATACACCCTGTGTCTTTTTTGTATAAATTAAAAAAAAATCAATATATGTAGTCATAATGGGATGTTGTTAAACTTAAAAACATAAGTACACATAACAAGAAAATGTATTTAAGTAAGTACTTTTTTTAAAAGTATGTAAATATAAGTACTTGTGCTCAGTAAAGTATCTACATACAGTACATGCATAGTTCTGGTTAAAACTGATTTACTTTGTAAATTATATTTATACAGTGAAATTTGAGTTGTGGGTGAAAGCCACGTCGTGTTGGTCGTAATCTCCACCTAAAACAGGGTGACCAGTTTCTAGAAAACCGGGAAAAGTCAGGAAATTTTGTTATACAGGGAAATGTCAGGGAATTAGGTTGAAAGTCAGGAAACTTTTTATAAAAATGCAAAAACCATACAAATTCTCGCAAATACTTAAACAATTATCTATGTCATATGTGTCCAACCTTTTGAGCTTCGTGGGTCGCAGAGCGTAAAAAAATAGCAAAAAAATTTGTAATGGACCGTACAAAAATTTGAAGACATTTTTTTTTCGTTATTGGCTTAATTAATTTATAAGATTATTTATATCTCTATACTTTATATGAAAAAAATCTGATTTCCTTATTTCACTTTTTTTTTAAATCTTACGTTGGGCCGCACGAAGACTGCTCGGAGGCCGCATGCGACCCGCGGGCTGCGGGTTGGACAAGTCTGATCTATGTGACCTTTTATTTTTTAGGTTTTTTTATCTAAATTTTAAATAAAATAAAACGGGCAAGTGCGTGTTGGGCACGCACATGATAGGGTTCCGTAGTCATTCTCACTATGATTTATAAAAAGTATTTTTCAAAATTTTCGTGACTGAAGGGTTAAAATCAAAAAGTTATTTCACTTTTATTATTGCATTTTAGGAGACCTATCAAATGACACCCCACTCAATGGGGTAAATGAAAAAAATGTGAGTTCACTTTTCAATCTATGAAAAGTGGGTCCAAAATATTTTAGACAATGTTCGTTATAATTTTCAGTGAAAGTACTAATTAAAAGCTACATTCTGAATTTTTTTCAGATTTTTTGAATCGATAGTTTAGAAAATAGAGGGGGGGGGGACGCTCTGACAGCGACATTAAAAAGCAAATATATCGCGACTGAAGGGTTAAAAGCAAAAAGTTATTTGACGTTATTTATTGCATTTTACGAGACCTATTAAATGACACCCCACTCAAAAGGGTAAGTGGGGAAAAATATGTAAGTTCAATTTTCAGTCTATGAAAGGGGGGTCCAAAATATTTTTGACAATGTTCGTTATAATTTTCAGTGAAAGTACTAATTAACAGCTACATTCTGAATTTTTTTCAGATTTTTTGAATAGATAGTTTAGAAAATAGAGGGGGGGGGGGACGCTCTGACAGCGACATTAAAAAGCAAATATATCGCGACTGAAGGGTTAAAATCAAAAAGTTATTTGACGTTATTTATTGCATTTTACGAGACCTATTAAATGACACCCCACTCAAAAGGGTAAGTGGGGAAAAATATGTAAGTTCAATTTTCAGTCTATGAAAGGGGGGTCCAAAATATTTTTGAAAATGTTCGTTATAATTTTCAGTGAAAGTACTAATTAAAAGCTACATTCTGAATTTTTTTCAGATTTTTTGAATAGATAGTTTAGAAAATAGAGGGGGGGGGACGCTCTGACAGCGACATTAAAAAGCAAATATATCGCGACTGAAGGGTTAAAATCAAAAAGTTATTTGACGTTATTTATTGCATTTTACGAGACCTATTAAATGACACCCCACTCAAAAGGGTAAGTGGGGAAAAATATGTAAGTTCAATTTTCAGTCTATGAAAGGGGGGTCCAAAATATTTTTGAAAATGTTCGTTATAATTTTCAGTGAAAGTACTAATTAAAAGCTACATTCTGAATTTTTTTCAGATTTTTTGAATCGATAGTTTAAAAAATAGAGGGGGGGGGGACGCTCTGACAGCGACATTAAAAAGCAAATATATCGCGACTGAAGGGTTAAAATCAAAAAGTTATTTGACGTTTTTTATTGCATTTTACGAGACCTATTAAATGACACCCCACTCAATAGGGTAAGTGGGGAAAAAAATGAAAGTTCAATTTTCAGTCTATGAAAGGGGGGTCCAAAATATTTTTGACAATGTTCGTTATAATTTTCAGTGAAAGTACTAATTAAAATCTACGTTCTGAAATTTTTTCAGATTTTTTAAATTGATAGTTTAGAAAATAGAGGGGGTGGGATGCTTTTTTAATGACTTTGGAGAAAAAATACATTGTGATCGAAGGGTTAAAATTAAAAATTTCTGTTACATTTTTTGTTGCATTTTAGGAGACCTTTCTAACGACACCCCACTCAATGGTGTAGGTGAATTTTTTTTTTTTGAAAACACTTTTCATTTTATGAAAGGGGGGTCTAAAAAATTTTTATTTTCAAAAATCTTATCATTTCTGTTTTTGGGTCATCAATCTACGGCCGTGTACCAAATTTCATCTTATTATCTCAAAATTTTTCAGGACGGACATGGAGAAACTATAAGGGTTCCTAGTTTTCTACGGAACCCTAAAAACGGTAAAAATTCTCCTGGAAAACCGAGAAAAGTCAGGGAAATTTGTTCTAGAAAAATACTGGCCACACTGTAAAAACAAGTACTCTATTACCAAAGTATTATAGTCAATGGTCATATAGTAGATTTAATAACTTTTTAAAATACACTGCGGGGTCGCTGTAATTGGACCCTCGTCTAATCGGGAATCGTTGTCACAGACACCAGACAGGTGAAGAGTTGGAGGGAGGGGGATTTTGATACGTGTGCATGTTTTAATAATAAAACATGCTTGCCGATTACGGAGTACTCCACTCGAAAAAAAACCGTTCAAGTATAAGATGTATTGAGTTAAGTATTCAAATGTCGAACTTTCGATTTGCTTCGAAGGTTCTCGTTACAACGTGCAAAAAAGGTAAATCTTATGAAAAACAATTTCGTACATTCAGTTTCAGAGCGGGGTCCTTATTTTTTTATTCATATCACTGATATTTGTTTTAAGGTTCTTTTGTTGTCCTTGCATAGTTGAAGTGTTCGTGTCTGTCATCCGTCTAACTTTTTTGTTATTTTTTTGTATTATTTGAAGAACATAAACACTTCGGAGCTATTAAGCTCCTTATATCAGTAGCGAGCTATGTTAATCACTTCGCCTATATGATAAACTTATATACGGTGAATCAGACCACTCGTATCAGTCTTCTCAGACTGTATCAGAACTCTATTTAAATAGCACGATAGGTTGAACTGGTATTGTTCAATAGATCTTTAAAAAAATAAGCAAGTTTTTTTAGGAAACATTATTTTATTACTGTCACCCCTGTTTTATTCTGTATATTATTTATATGAATTATAAGTATTTGAAATTCTAGTACCTAGTAAATTTTGTGTCATAATCTTATTAAAATAAATGTTGGGCTATAAACAAATCTTTACTAGTTTTTTGTGTTCGTCTTAATATCAAGAATTTAGTAAAGGTTATTTTTTTTTAAACTTTTGACACAATATTTTACTGACAAGAACGAATGATTTAGTGGATTTAATTTTAAAATTATGTAACAAATTAAAAAAAATCGGTCAGAACTCACCTCCAAGTTTCTTTTCTCGGCAATGCGGAGTTTGTACATGGGGGCAGTCGCGCACATCCTATCACCCCCCCTCCTCTCCCCCTCCTGTTCACTTCTCGTCTCAACCCCCAAGCCCACAAGTTGTCAGATACTGTGTAAGTACGGTTAGAGAGTTTCTGTACCCGAATTTGTCTTTGTTTAGCCTTTAATTAAATTTGCTTTAATAAAAATTGAATTGTTTGCAAAGTAATATTAGGAGCACAGGAAATTGTGAGTTCGTCGTATTGAATGTTTTATTAAGGCACCGAATACCGATAAAAAGTTTTTTGCTTGAGTTTTCAAAATCTAAAATAGGATTTTTAACCTTTTAAGGGACAAATTAAATTATCACGTTCATTTTTAATTTTTACAAAGATCGGACTCCTTCTTTCTACTTTCCAAAATACACAGTAATTTATTTAGCTTCTTTAGGGATACATTAAATATTTTAAAGTGTTTCTACACTTCTTTTTATTTCTTATGACTAATGACTCTGTAAACATGAGTTCTGAAAAAATGCAATTTATACTCGGAAGCCAGGCCGTTATGTATAAATATTTTAGTAGTAATATTGCTACCTACTTCGTTCAATACTGTTTCTGTTCTTTTATCTTATTGCAAATACAATGAATTAATAATATATTTTCTCTTTATTTGTGAGCACAGATATTGTTTAGGTTACTGTTTTGGAATCCAATCGAAAACACGTTTTTATATTATTGTAAATATAATAAAAGTATATATTGTGGAAGTATTTTCAACTTATGCGACGTGTTCCAAAAGACAAATGGTTAAAGGGTTATTATCTAATTCTGCTCTCCCTTTGGCAATTAAAAACAGTCGAAGGGTGTGTGTGCGAGTGTGTAGGGTTCGTAAAGTGTTCAAAATGAGAACAAAAGCAGGATAAATTTATATTTTTAACTTAACAATGCTTCTTGTCCTTCCCATATAGGGAATTACAATTGGGCCAGGCTTGGCCCAGGCTTGCGCCAAAGGTTGCCAACGCTGGGCCAAGCCAGGCAACCAAGACTGGGCGAACATACAAATGATAACTCCGTTCAAGGCTCGGCCAAGGCTTGGCGACCAGTATAGTACCAATGCTGGCCCAGAGTCTAGCCAGGCTCTGGCCCAAGCCTTGGCCAATACATATCGGCCAATATAGTGCCAAGCAGCGGTGCACCCAAAAGAGGAGGTTAGGTTTTACCCCCCCCCCCCCCCTCCGAATTTGTCGATATGCATTGTTTAATTTAATAACTGTGATCCATATAAAATATAAATTATATAAATCTCCCCCCCACCCGAATTTTTTTGGGTCCATCACTGGAGCTGATTTTGACACAGGCATGGCATCCAGAGCTTTGGATATTATATCTGTTTTTTATATTCATAAATCATATATAAAACTCCCCACCCCCCGAATTTTTTTTCTGGGTGCGCCACTGGAGGAGTTGATTTTGGCACAAGCATGACATCCAGGAGCTTTGGGATATTGTATCTGTAATTTTTTATTCATAAAATCATATGCATATATCTATTAAATATCAACTTATTACTTACCGTATTAACTTATACATACATTAATATTAGCTAAAATGCCGTATATATACTGAATCAAAGTGAAATCACGCCGTTAGCGAGAGTTAAGTTTTGTATGAACATTGGGCTAGTATTGGCATAAGAAGATTGGCCCAGTCTTGGGTAAAGAATGGGTGACCGATGCTCGGAATCTAAAGGTTGGCTCAGCCTTGGGTAAAGAATGGTTGGCCGATACTCGGTATCTGAAGGTTGGCCCAGTCTTGGGTAAAGAATGGGTAACCGACGCTCGGAATTTGAAGGTTGGCCCAGTCTTGGAAAAGAATGGTTAGACGATGCTCGGTATCTGAAGGTTGGCCAAGTCTTGGGTAAAGAATAGTTGGCCGATGCTCGGTATCTGAAAGTTGGCCCAGTCTTGGGTAAAGAATGGGTAACCGACGCTCGGAATTTGAAGGTTGGCCCAGTCTTAGGTAAAGAATGGTTGGCCGATGCTCGGTATCTAAAGGTTGGCCCAGTCTTGGGTAAAGAATGGGTAACCGACGCTCGGTATTTGAAGGTTGGCCCAGTCTTGGGTAAAGAATGGATGGCCGATGCTCGGTATCTGATGGTTGGCCCAGTCTTGGGTAAAGAATGGGTAACCGACGTTCTGTATTTGAAGGTTGGCCCAGTCTTGGCTAAAGAATTGGTGACCGAAGCTCGTTATCTGAAGGTTGGCCCAGTCTTGGTTAAAGAATAGATAACCGAAGCTCGGTACCTTAAGGTTGGCCCAGTCTTGGTTAAAGAATAGATAACCGAAGCTCGATATCTGAAGGTTGGCCCAGTCTTGGACCAATATCGAAAAAACGAGACTTGGCAATCCAATATTGGACCAGGCTTGGGCCCATCGTCAAGGCTGGCATTCCCTACATGGGTTTCCGTCAGTTTTTTTTTTTTTTTGAAAAATGAACATAATGAGAAAAGTCATATTCGAATACGATATTGTATGAGAATGTTTTTCTATATTATCACATTCTTTTACATATAATAACATTTTTTAGTGTCCATATAATTCTTTATTGCTAGTGTATAATTTTATTGTATGTGTATGTAGATATATTCAAAATAAAATAAAGTAAATTCAAATTTGTGTTATGTTGTCTATGGATACATTGATAAAATCCATAGACAGTATAACCCAGCTTTTGGTTGTATTGGAAATATCTCAGTATGGTCGTGTTTTTATCACCTTTCTTAATTGTTATCCCTAATATTCAAGTTTCGATTATTATTTTTTTATTCAGAGTTTTCGCGTTAGGCGAACCCCGTACAGTCACGACTATGATATAGTATTCAATTTACGATAGTTTCCATATATTTTTTACATCGTTTTTTGATTATACTAAAATATACCCTCTTATGTCAAATTCGTTGAAAGGAAAATAATAAACATTTTATTATACAATTTTTTGCATAGAAAGTGTACAGAACAGAAAACAAACAAACGTGTTTATTAATGTTTCGCTATATGTATTTTATTGGGAAATTTGGTGAAATTGAAATCCAGCATATGTTTGTTACTGTAACCTCAAGCAAAACGAATAAATTTGTAATAAAACTTGTCACACAAAGCTCATATTCAATTACACACAATATTTGAATGATAACCATAATTCCAAAACGTCGAGAAATCTTATTTGCATGTTGTACATAGTTTTGTGTGTATAAATATTTATTCAAACGAAAATCGTGTTACGTAAATGAAATAAGTACTCGACCAAATTGATTTATTGTTATTCTTAAGATTAATATCGAATCTTAGTTATTTCAAATATTGATTGATAAGAAAATTTAGATTACTTATCTCTTATTGATTTAATTACTGTGGGAATATCGTAACTTCTTGGTTATAATTTCTATCGATATTTCGTCGCGTAAAAGTCATTTAAAGTAAGTCTTTAGTTGGTATATAATAAAGTCTTTTTTTGGCCAACGTTTCGTCACACATTACAACGGATACTTTTCAATAACCTTAAATATGACCAATAACGCGGTTTACACCCGTAAGCACAATAGTGTATTTTTATTTATTCGTGTAAACTTTGGAAGCTAACTCAGGGTGGCCAGTTTCTGGAAAACCGGGAAAAGTCGGGGAATTTTGCTATACAGGGAAATGTCAGGGAATTTGGTTGGAAGTTTTTATAAAAATGAAAAAACCACACAAATTCTCGCAAATATTTAAACAGTTACGTATTAAAATTTAAAAGAAAATTTGACCTTTTTAGGTTTTTTATCTAAATTTTAAATAAAACATAGGGAAAAACGGTAAAAATTCTCCTGGAAAACCGGGAAAAGTCAGGGAAATTTGTTCCGGAGAAATACTGGCCACCCTGTAACTGCCTCCCGTTAAAGGTTAAATACTACAGCCAAATATTGTTGATCCTTGATCCGTATCAGCTAGCTCCATCAACATGTAAATTTCACAACCCTAGTTCACATGCAGTCGAACAATACAACACAATATCTTCTGTAAATAATTAACACAGAATCTACTGAATATTTGAAAGAAAAAAAAAACTGTACTGAAAGCAGCAGCACACAATGCAAAGAACATAGTTTATCTATGGATCGTAAAGACCTTTACAAATATCATATGTGCGTGACGTCAGAGTGTATATACTCTGACGTCATCGGCTATCCAAAAACACAAGTACATTTCGCTCTCGTTCCATACGAAACGATGCGTTTGTGAATTATATATGTACGTTTTCCCAGCGAATTCTACGAAAATAATAAATAAGACGTAGGCGTTGGTATTTGAGCTTTTTTATGTTGCTATTAAATTCTAGACGAATGCGATATTTTAATGTTAAAAAATGAAATGATGATTGTTATTAATATAACTTGAATTTAATTAATCAGTGCTGTGAAACTTGTACAAAATTTGGATTTCCGACTCCAACTCCTACTATTTTACTGTAGGTACTTCAAAATATATTCTCTTAAAAAAAAAACAATAATAATAAAGTGTATATAGAAAACATTGTTTTTAATAAACGGAGTCGGAATCGAAACCGGTACCTTTCTACCGACTCAAACTCCACTCAAAATATCCCAGATTCCGACTTCACAGCCCTGTAATTTATCCTAGATGTGAATTTTCTTATTTTAGATCAGGGTTCCTCCACCTAAAAAAATTTCAAATGTGAGTCGAGCATTACTATTAGTGTCCTGTATCGTAGATTTAAAGCATAAACGAAGTTTAGAATTAATTTTAACTAGTTTAAATATTATCTCAATAATGCTTTTTACTTTGTTTACTAATTTTCGAAAAAATACCTAAGTGCAGTGGCACCGATAAATTTCTGTGATTTCTGCATCACTATACTCACACGCATTTTTTTCATATATTGTTCCAATATTGCTTTCGGGAATTTTATTTAAAGTTTATGTAAAGTTAAAGGAATATTTTAATAATAACAGAACTTTTACATTTTTAAATTTCTTGAATTTTCAGCTTTTATTTGATACCACACTCGCTGAGATTAAATAAATATAAAACTCATTTGTCCCCTTTATAATTTAGATCTATCATTGATTCATTTATTATAATAATGCTAAATCGCAGCTTTTTAAATCAGATGATTTAGTAGCTAGAAACACTAAAAACTAATGAATTAACAAAAATATATTCAACCAAATATGTAACACTAAAGTTTGTAAAAATATGTAACCACATTCATAAGCGGGTATATTTAAACTATAGTTACTAGATGATACGTGTATCAGTGGATTGAAATATATATTTATTGTCGTCTTCATACAGCGTTGTAATACATCATGTGAAATGTATATTTTGTAATGGCTATTGTGCTAATTTGATCATTTGGATGCCTGTTCTGGATTAGTGTAAAACAAAACACGATAACAGCAAGCAAGACAATAATAACTGTCAGACAAGCTTTTCGTCATTTCAATCCGAATGTGTGAGGTATCTGGATCACTATAGAATATTCTATTTACAATTAATTTGTACAGAATGCTATAGAAATCATTATAAGTGCCGGAGCTTATGTAATCATTGATCGTATTTATATAATCTCACAATAAGTTAGAATATTATATATCAATAGCTTTAATGTGATAATAATCTTTGTAATTGGCTTGATAAAGTATTTGATTTACATTTTTTATTAACTCCAAACTTTAGAAGTTTAATTTATTTTAATTATACGTGATTTAAAAAAATACGTAAAAAGTTTAGAAAATAAACGTAATTTTTATTAAAAGTAATATTTATCTTAATTATGATTCGAAAAAGCATATTGTTATTATCTAAATAAAATTTGTTTTATTTTATGAGACTATTTTCCGAATTGTTTTTACGTAGGTATGAAATATTTTTGCTTTTCTCTAAATTTTCATTAAAAGTGAAGAGCGCGAGCTCGTATTATAATTGACCTGTTAATTCAATAATAAAACATTTTACTCTACATTCTTAAGATCAGAATAAATTGTATAAGAGTCATCACGTCAATTATATAATTATCTAAAACAAAAGGGTGCCATAACTGGAGTTATCAGTTATTTCTTCCCATGATTATTTAATATAATTAAAAAATATATACACTCAATTAATGTTATGTTGAGTAAAGTACAATGCAGTATAAACCATTTATTTATCATAAACATCGTTTCTCACAATGATCTATTTTAAAATACTGTTTCAAAATAAAAACAATAAAAATAATGCATCCACTTCAATGTTACAGTGGCATTGAACTTATCTATGTCCCAACGGCATGTGTAAACTGTTCGTGAAAAAGATAGATATGTATATACGGATAACTAATTATAGTGTATGGTTATCTCACTCCAACATGATGGATCGAGTCAATAGAAATGTAGGCGGGTGTTGAAGTGAAACGATGAAACGGATAACTTGAATGGGCATATATATTTTTCACCATATTTTATTTGTTTGTTCATGTTGAAATAAATAAATTTAAAAGTATTACTTTTATTAATCTTATTTATAGTGCTTACATTTGGCTTAAAGGGTATATAGATAAATAAAGTAACCATGTTTTTTATACTTCTTATTATCATGTCTGTAATTTTACAAATATATAGTTAATGTTAATTTTTTTAAATAATAGAGGAGGAATAAATTTTATTTCAGTAAACGAAAAAACATATTTTGCGAAATAGGTATTTTTTTGCGTGGATACTTTATTGAAAATGTGCCTACTGGTGGTACTAATTTGTAACCAAATTGAACTTTTGTTTTGTCAACGTTCGAGTTACGTGAACGAGATTGTTGACACAGCGTTTCAGTTTTTTATTTGTCGTAATGTTACCGCCAGATTGAATTTTTAGAGGATGGATTTGATTTTTTTGTGAAAATGATTTTTAAATTTTAAACGTTTGTATGGTCAAATGTAGGAACCTAGAAAAAGTAGTTCACATTTTTAATAATATTTTGTTTTAATTAACTTAAAACACAAAATTGAAACAATGTGGACGTTATTTATCCGTGAACTCATACGAATGATTTACCTTCAAAGAAAAATAAATGAATCGTTTGATTTTTTACATTACTCATTTAATGTTATATGGCTTTATGCGCTGGCGATAATGCGTTCGATAAATATGAATGTAATTTATTTCAAGATAACATTGTTTTTAGTGTTTTTATTATGACTCTCTAATAAAGTTAATACAATATAAACAATTTTTATTGCATTTAATAGTTATAAAACAATTTGCACTAAAATGTCATTTATACGACTATATTTAACACATAATACTTTAAATGTAGTTTATTAAATGTCGGTACATTAATGTTTGTTTTGTATTTTATACTTTTACATTATTCTATATTTTGTAGGTGGTTTGTTGGCCTAAAAGTTTTAAAAATAATTCTTAATATTTACAAATTTTATTCTGTTACAATTTCTTATTCTAATCAGTATGAATATTTTATAAGTATAAAAAACATAGTCTACATGTACAGACTTACACGGGCGATAAAAAATACTATAAAGAAATTTTAAACGGTCATTTACAATTTTGAGATAGCATGAAGGATGTTATGTTACTTGTATAGAGATTTTATTTCTATGTCACTTATCGTTTATCGATTGTTCATAGTATATTATGTGTACCAATATTGTTATAGTATTTATTAAATAAAACAAAATTAATCATTGTTCTTTGAACAAAGTTCTTTAACGTTTTTGAAAATGTATATCAAGTATCAAAAGCAGGGAGTGGAACCGGTACTATTTCTCGAACCGGTTCGGTTCCGGTTCACACAGAAAATAAAGTTCCGGTTTTCGTTCCGGTTCAATTTTTTATTTTTTTATTATTTCGGTTACCGGTTCAATGTACCTCCGAACCGGTTCGAACCGGTTTTTTTTACTTTTGTAAATTATTTAAACATATGTAATAATTTTAATTAAATTATAATTAAACCTATCCTATAATTTCTGAATTATGTATATTTTCCTACATACCTTTACTTTCCAATTTTGTGTATATGTTACCGGCAATGTATGAAATCCGGCATTCTATAGAATTCCTAGGTATTCTATAGAATGCCTTAAGTCACCAGGCAATGTATGAAATGAATTTAATTATATACATTTCCTAGGTATTGTATAGAATACCTAACTGATAGCCGGCAATGTATGAAATATAAACATAAATGGGGTGAAGCAATCAACTTTGGTCCAGGCACAGATGTTGCTTTACTTTATGTTATAAAAATATTTCTGATGCAAATATATAATAAAAAATCTTGGTTCATTCTCGATAGCTAGGTTTCTAGATTACAATTCGGTATTGTCAGTTCAATACTGAATTATTGATTAAAATAAACTTTTTATATTTACGCGTATAATTGAAAAATGTATGTCTGTCCAGTAAAGTGATCTAAACTAGTGTTTAAGAATTTGTTTCTGATAATATGTTATTTTGAATGTTCAGAGCCAAAATCTCACTTAATACGTACTCGGACAAATTTTATATTATATAATATTTAAGGTTCCAATAGGTATTGTTTTTTGTGAATTTGTTATTTTCACAGTGAGGGGCTTAAATCTTACTTAATACACGTCTGGACTAATATGTTATTAAATGTTTAAATAATATCATACCTCATACGCAATCGAAACTAATATTTTATTTTATTTATTATAATATAAAATGTTATATTATTGTTCATGTATTTTGTTATTTTAACAATAAAGAACCAAATTCTTACTTATATGAATTTTGACTTTTTAAAATAAATAAATTAACTAAATAATATCTATCTGCTTTAATAATATTATTTTGTCTTTTATTTCATACATTGCTTAATATTTTCTTGGCATTCTATAGAATTCCTAGGTATTCTATAGAAGGCCTAGGTAAAGTATATAATAAATATCTATTTTACAAATATTTCATACTTTGCCGGTAACATATACATACATAATATATTAATACTTTTTATGGCTTATTTTTTTATTTGTATTAATTTAAAAAATGGGTTTAGGTAACCTATGCCGAAATAATAAAATTATTGACAGTTAATATTAGATTATGCTCAATGCAATTTAAATTTTACGTGCATTTTTTTTAAATAGCAATTTTCATGTTTTTCTGAAAATACTATTTTTCTCTCAATCTTTCCCATTTTTTCTTGTATTTTTTGACTTTTTCTTGTAGTAGGCCAATATTTAAAGAAGAACATAAAGTTTTTTATATTAATTTATAAATTCCGCAGAAAAATTAAAATTTGTTAATTAAAAACACGAAAATCACAAGTATTCTTATACTTACACTTATTAATATACTAATATTTAAGCGCAACTACATTTGTCAGTGGTGCCAACTACATATAAGTGGTTAGTAAAATTATTTTACATTTGGTACAGAATAATAAATATACATATTTGAATAAAAACATTCGCAATGAAAAATTAAACTTTAATGAACCGGTAAAATTAAACTTTATTGAACCGGTAACAGAAAAATTGTTTTTCGGTTTGGCTCCGGTTCAGGTTCAACGCCATGTTTGAAATTTCGGTTCAGGTTCAGTTCCGGTTCGCCCAAAAATTTCGTTCCGGAACCGGTTGTCGGTTCGGGTTCGGGTTCGGTTCGACTCCCTGATCAAAAGTACTACTATTTGAATTTGTGGTAAATAATTATTCTGCATAGTTTAACCTCTTTTTATCTGTAATGGAGGTATTACTTCTACCTTGATGTTAAGTATGCTATTTTTATTTATACAAAATAATACTTGAATATTAGTGAGGTGTAAAAAATCATTCTATTGAATTGTTTTGCCGAAACTGAGGATGGTACTGAATTATATAAACTACTCACTCATTAATTATATTAATAGTGCGTTATAAATAGAGAACGTTTAATTTTGATGATGCTTAAACCATCCCTAGTTAGATATATCTTTACTATACCACTTGAAAACAAAAATATTACCAAAAGCAGCACTGATCAAAAAGTTTTTAAGTGGTACTTAACAACAGTAATAATTCATATAGTCATTTCAATAAGATAAGAAAGCATTATGTATTTTAATACGCTATGTAGGCCGAATAATTTTCATTCAAAATTAATGGCACGAGATTTGGTTTATCTAAATCTGTTTTAATTATTAAATCTTGTTATATATACCTAATTATTTATTAGACACAAAAACTTATATATGCTTTTGACCGTCTTTATATATTAGTCATAAATATTAATCTTTTTTTTAATGTAGGTAAATGAATAATAAAGTTAATAGTATAATCATGAAAAACTTCGAACTTGAGATTTCAATGGAACTGCATGTTTTAGGTCCCTAAATCAAGTACTTCCATTATCTTAATGATGTATTTGTGTGTCTGTCGGTCTGTGAACACTCAACAGCCAGTGGAAGTTATTAATTTATGTTAGGTTTTTGTTTTTTGAAGATATTTTTTAAGAGCATTACTAAACCGAAAAGGGATGTTTATTGTTTTCAATTTTTGAACAAAAAAATGCTTCTATAAATTTAATTCGATTTAAATAAATATATATTAAGATTTATTGTAAACTTAATTTTTAAAGAAAGGTATTTTATAGGTAAGAGAAAGAAAATGTTTTAATTTAAGTTAATGTATTACTATCGTTGGTTCTAAAAATGTACCGGCAGATCATTAATGGTTATAATTGCTTGTATTTTTATGTATGTTTATTTATTTAATCATTTTTATTATATTTGATATACATATTACATTTTATGAACATTTGATTGAAATAATTAATTTAATTTAATATTATATCCCTACATCTATTTTGATGAAATAAAATACCATGTTCGAGTAAAATCAAAATAAGAGAGCATCGTGAGTTAGTGATGTGGTGCAATTATAAAATTGGCACGAACCCTTTTAGTGTAACAAAACAATGATGATGGGTAAAACAAACATATATTCAAAATCTCGGCAATGTTTTCTTGTTAATTGCTGCGTCGTATCGCCGACATTCTCTTTCGTGTTTGATTACATTGCATAATTATTAGCGTTGTTATCCCACTGGTAGTCAATTACTAGCACGTGAATAATAACGATAACTATTATTACTACTTACAATATATCGATTAGTTTTTGATTGTCTTTACTAAACGATACATAATATATCTCACAATCAGATAGTAATTTATTATGTATAGTAAATTACTAACTATAACAAGCTTATGTTTAGTATTAGGTTGATGTAAAATTTTACAGGATAAGAAATGATTTTAAGCATTTTTTTCTAATGTAAATTGTGATTTATTTATTTGTGTATCAAAGGATTTACTTACAAAATAAAATATATTGTGCTTTGTGTTTCTTATTCAAGTTTCCTATTAAACTAACTTTGTCACCCGCTCATCTTTACGTTTTCCATGCGTCACAGCATAATATGTATCTCGTAATTACAACAGCTAAAACTTGAAATTCTAATTAAACGCGCAAAGTTATAGAGATAAAAATTATGCTCGAAAAATATAAGGAATTAATTTCTCTTAAATTTTAGTGTAATGTTGAATAGTTATGAACACCCTTGTATATACTTTGATACTCGTATTGTAATAGTTATTGAAATAAATAAAAAGGTAAAATTTTGAGTTGTTCATTCAGTTATCTTTTATGTACCCACAACCTGAGTAAATGTGATTAAAAGTTAAAAAATACTGGGTTATGGTTAGGTAAATGACAATAGGTTATTGTAGCGAATAATAGAACCTGTTTTATAAAAGTAATAGACAAATAAAATATAATTGAAAAGAACTGGTAGGTGCTTTGAAATTGTGTAAAGCTTTGATAAAAAAAAACAAACAATTTTATAACCTTTTTTGTACCTATATTGAATGAGGATTAAAAATATACTAGGTTGGGTTTAATTTTGGAATTCTATTTATATTACAATATTTGTAGTATGGAAATATATTTAATGTTTTAAAAGCTTTGAAAATGTTTTTAACCGCATAAACAAGTACGTAAATAATGTAATGTTAAAGTTTAACATACATATTTTGTTGTTTTTCTACTTTAAATCTAGTTTTTTATTTATTTGAAATAAAAATTATATTTAATTTTGAAAGTATAATAATAGTCATTGTAGAAGAAATATTAATGTATTTTGTTAGTAATAAAAACAAACAATAATCCGAGATTTATAAAAGAAAAATTACGCAAAATGTATTTAGAAAAGTTGACCTGATTCTGAGAATAGATTGCCAATAATGTAAGATTTAAAAGTCACCCGAAAAGGAAGGATATTTAAAATTGTAGAAAGAAACGACATCAAATAAAATGAATGCGAAAGAGGAGCGAAAATCGCAATAACGATATTTTAATCTCATTTGAAAAGCCGTTTATACTTATAATACTATACAATACGTATGTGGAAATATGTTGTTCGCCGATCGTGAAAGAAAAATTACGAAAACTGGATTTGGGGCGATTAAGGACAACCCGAGAGAGCGGCCTTTAAAAAAACATCTCGTTTATGATAAAGGACGCGTGTATTATAAGCATTATCCTGCGTGTTAAAATGCTGTTATTTAGGATGATAATCTTGAATATGAAAAATGAATTTTCGTCGGTTTTGTTCCGCGTTTTTTATTTATTTAAACACTATTTGTCATCTAAATACTGGACGGATTTAATGTTTTTATATATCCTTTGATATTATATTGTCTTTTGTTTTTTCTTTTGTATTTTGTTGGGTTTGCTGGGATGGTGGGCAATAATAATAATAATAATAATAATATTGATTTATTTCAAATGATATACAAGTAAGTATATATTAAGAAAACGTCAGTCAAAAATGTAATAAAAATTATATAAAATTCACCTCAATTACAGTCCAATAAAATCAACAGAATACAATACATATGATACTATATAACAATTATCTTTAAAGTTAGATTTAAAATTCACTAGTGCTATAGAGACACTTGTCTATTAGGTAGGTCTTGCAGGCAGCTTTAAATTTTTTTATGTTGTCAATATTCCTTAGTATATCTGGTAATTTATTATAATATATAATCCCGTTATAGAATGGAGAGTTTTTAAGTAGAGAGAGCCTAAAGGCTCTAGCCCATTAAGATGGTAAAAATCCCCCCTCAACGGATTTGGCTAAAATTAGGTACACTTATTTGTCATTATAAAAAAATAATTTCTCCCGAGTTACAAGACCTGAAACGCCCTCTGTCGTCCATAACCTCAAAAAATGTGTTTTTTCTATAATATTTTTTTTCTCTGCGAGTTTTTAACCGAATTACTTGAAATTTGGACTGGTAATAGATTTTATAAACATGAATGACCACATATTTTTAAAATTATTTTTGGCGCGAAATTTGAATTTTTATAACAATAATAAAATTTAAAAGGGCCATATCTCGGCTCTCAGGGCCCATGTAGGCTAGATACTGCAATTACATGTGTATCGTATCAAAAACTAACATCCTGATTTTTTTCATAATTTTTGATTTGGTGCGCCGTCCTCAAAAATTCAAAAAACCGTATTTTTCTGATTTTTTAGTTTTTAATTAATGTGATGAAATTATAAATAAAATCTGTATAATAATATTTTCTCAAGAATGGCTTGCTCATAAAATGACCAAAAAAAATTATTGCCTCAAAAAAATTTCAAAAATCTCAAAAAAAGGTTTTAATCAATTAAATAAGCATTTAAATAAATATGAGTTAATCGTCCAGCAAAAGTTCTGTTTTTATTTGTATATATATAAGGTTGGGCTAATTTTCTAACTGACCTCGACTACCCCCCCTATAGTACTCTCAATTCTAAGAAAAAACGCACATGGAACTATACCTCTACATTTAACTTTAGTTCGCCGCATTTTTGATTGAAAATTTTATGTTTGATTCCCTTGAATTCAATATGTATACATGTTAATATACATGAAAAGTTACAATTTTTCATTGATTTTTTTAGCAAAACAGCAACCCAATGGTTCTTGAGTACGAGGATTCCGAATTTGACATCCATTTTTTTATTTTATTCTTGAGCGCCACCTGGTAACCCAAGCAATAGACTGAAAAAAGAGGTCAAACTAAGAAAAAAATTCACCAAACTGAATTTTGGTGGAAACTTTTATTTTGATATTCTAAGCATAAACTAAAAAATAGCCCTAATTTTGGCAATGGGTTTTCGTTTTTAAGGGGTAAATGGGGCAAATTATATTTTAAAAATATTAATATTTTAACCAATGAAAATCGTTTCTTACTCCAAAATATTACCGACTTTCATTGGTTAAAAAAGTAATATTTAAAAAAATTATGGTTGATCATTATTTTTTAGAACTTGAAGAACAATTTGAGGCCAATCAGGATTTTAACAAAAATTATTAATTTTTAAAATAATTTCTCCGAAATAGCATCTTTACGTCTTTTAAACCCTCGAGAAAGAGTATTCCATATACAAATGCTGTATTTGTGGTACCAATCGATTCGTCTATCGTGATAGTGTCTCCAACAAATATCAATCATAAAAACACCCCGTCATCGATTTTGTGAAAAATTGGAAAAATGTTTGGAAACGTGGTTTTCATCCTTCAACATTTATTTTAAGGGAGTCGCACCACTTTTCACCAGACCGAGTTATTCTTTTCGAATTATACGCCCAAAAATCTATAATAATCAACCATAAAATTGCTTGCCCCTATAAATTCGGATTTTTCACTGCGCTCTTAATTATAAATATCTTATTTGTGTAGAATTTTATAAGCTACAATTTTCTTCATAACTATGTTCCTTGAAAAATTGGTAATTTTTGAGATATTTGCAAATAAAATATAATTTGCCCCATTTACCCCTTAAAAACGAAAACCCATTGCCAAAATTAGGGCTATTTTTTAGTTTATGCTTAGAATATCAAAATAAAAGTCTCCACCAAAATTCAGTTTGGTGTATTTTTTTTCTTAGTTTGACCTCTTTTTTCAGTCTATTGCTTGGGCTACCAGGTGGCGCTCAAGAATAAAATAAAAAAATGGATGTCAAATTCGGAATCCTCGTACCCAAGAACCATTGGGTTGCTGTTTTGCTAAAAAAAATCAATGAAAAATTGTAACTTTTCATGTATATTAACATGTATACATATTGAATTCAAGGGAATCAAACATAAAATTTTCAATCAAAAATGCGGTGAACTAAAGTTAAATGTAGAGGTATAGTTCCATGTGCGTTTTTTCTTAGAATTGAGAGTACTATAGGGGGGTAGTCGAGGTCAGTTAGAAAATTAGCCCAACCTTATATATATACAAATAAAAACAGAACTTTTGCTGGACGATTAACTCATATTTATTTAAATGCTTATTTAATTGATGAAAACCTTTTTTTGAGATTTTTGAAATTTTTTTGAGGCAATAATTTTTTTTGGTCATTTTATGAGCAAGCCATTCTTGAGAAAATATTATTATACAGATTTTATTTATAATTTCATCACATTAATTAAAAACTAAAAAATCAGAAAAATACGGTTTTTTGAATTTTTGAGGACGGCGCACCAAATCAAAAATTATGAAAAAAATCAGGATGTTAGTTTTTGATAAGATACACATGTAATTGCAGTATCTAGCCTACATGAGCCCTGAGAGCCGAGATATGGCCCTTTTAAATTTTATTATTGCTATAAAAATTCAAATTTCGCGCCAAAAATAATTTTAAAAATATGTGGTCATTCATCTTTATAAAATCTATTACCAGTCCAAATTTCAAGTAATTCGGTTAAAAACTCGCAGAGAAAAAAAATATTAAAGAAAAAACACATTTTTTGAGGTTATGGACGACAGAGGGCGTTTCAGGTCTTGTAACTCGGGAGAAATTATTTTTTTATAATGACAAATAAGTGTACCTAATTTCAGCCAAATCCGTTGAGGGGGGATTTTTACCATCTTAATGGGCTAGAGCAGCGGTTCTTAAACTTATGTGGTCTAGGGACCCCTTTTTGTACAATTATTTTTCAGGGACCCCATTCCTGATAAAAAAAAAAACAAAAAAGGTCGTTGTATCTTATTAATCACTGATAAATAGAAATATAAATGTACTTTATGTGAATTAATTTTTTGCCAAAAATGTTTCACGGACCCCCGTAAAAGTTTGGCGGCCCCCCGGGGGTCCGCGGACCCCAGTTTAAGAACCACTGGGCTAGAGCCTTTGGGTGTTCTTAGTTGCAGAGCTGATCTTGTTTCGTAATTATGATTATAATTGTTTTGTTCAAATTTATCTATATTGTTTTTTACATAAATTAGACATTCTAATATGTACATGGCTGGCAACGTGAGTATTTTATATAATTTAAAATATTGTTTACATGAAGTTGTTTGGTCAACACTGGCAATTATTCTAATTATTTTTTTTTGTAGAATAAAAATTTTGTTTGAAATTGTTGAAGAACCCCACATCAACAGTCCATATTTTAATCGGCTATGCATATGCTATGTATAGGCATGTGGACAGTAACAAAGTATCATTGAAATTATGGTATGATTTTAAATAATGAAATAGGTTAAAAAGATTTAAAAAAATGTATTTATTTTTTAGGCGAGATTAATATAATTTTTGTTAAATTAAAAATGTAAAATACAGCAATCCGCCATGTTAAATGGAACACCAATCAGAGCTAATGACGTCACGCATCAGTAAACGTCTTTTATTTTATACAAATATCAATTCCTCTTACAAGATTATTAGGCACATACCTTATTTAAGATCATATATACTTTGGAATTCATTTTTAACATACAAAATAATTAAATTATTGTCGTAACTCTGAATGTTTGATTATTGTTGACAAGGAGTGTGACGTCACAACTCTGAAACGTCACCTGCGAGCGTTTTGGCGACAAAATCAAATTTAGTTTTAAAAGAGTCAATTTTTGCGATTAGGAGACACGTAAGATCATCATAGAATTAAAATTATTTCTTAAAATTAGTCAAGATGCTTATTCAATAATAGTGTTTTTCCTGTCATAACCGAAGGATACTGTAAGTTATGTGATTTCTGAAATTTGTTTTGTTCGATTTCACAATTTCCACTTGATTTTCCCGTTTTAGGTTAAGACAAACAATTTTCGTTCCATGTCAGTCTGTCCTCTGAATCATTGTGACACTAATATTTCATGAAGCAAACTTGGTTTTTGTTGAAAATTTTATAGAGCATTCAACAACTTCTGCAGTTAAATATTCTTATACGAATATGTACCCCCCCCTGCTTCGTAACATTTAAATCATCGTCAATTGTTTCAATCACGTACTTTTTGCATTGACATATTAAATGTCATTTTGACGTGTGTACCTGTAGCAGAAATATTTAGATTGATGTTATTACGTTTTTTATGCCGTGTTTAAACCAAAAATTCAAAACAGCAACACGGTGTTATAAATTACGTTTTAAAAAATATAAGATCTGTTGCTATTTTGGTAAAATATGTTACTATTTTGTTCCTTTGGTCTAAACACGGCATTAAAATTATGAAAATTATAAAAAAACACTTATGTCCGGTATTATAAATGTCCTAGCAAATTTGCAAGCCAGCAAGCACTCTCAAATGAGATATCAAACTTAAATGACAGTTCTCTTTGAGTTTTTAACAGATAGTTGCAGGTGCAGTAAGTTGGTTTTTACCATTTTTTACGCAAGGTTAGTAAATATACTTTACATACCTTTTTTTTACCTTCTATGTATGAAACTATCTGTTAAAAATTCATCGAGAACTGTCATATAAATTTGATATCTCATTTGAGAGTGCTTGCTAGCTTGCAAATTTGCTAGGTCCTTTATAATACCGGACATTATAAAGACAAAATTCGAATTATTTTTGCGTAATCAAATTATATAATGGCAGTTCATCTGAATATTTTGATCGGTATTCATTAAAAAATTCTTCGATGCCTTATGAGCGAGTGAAATTTATTAAAATAGTTACCAATAAAAAAGTAATTGTGTAAAATTCGTATCATGAATTCGTTATAATTTAAGTGGATTCGTACATTTGCATTATAAATTAGTAAATAGCATGACGCGACAATTTTATAAATGATCAAATTTGTAAAAAGGTGAAAATTATGTAATAATTACATGTATAAAAACTTGAGGATGTCATTGCAAAAGAAAGAAAAAGTGTAATCATTTTATATCCATGAACGATTTTTAAAACAAGATAAAATTGTCGTTATTGTTATCTTTTTTTCGCAGCATTTTTTCATTGTTCCCTAGTTTTTTTTAAAGTCGTCTCTTTCGTAGCAAGTGTTTTGTTTCATGTTTCCAGCTGATGATTCCGTGACATTGCGTATTTGGCAACGCTGTATCGATTTTATTCTCTCTTGAACAGCTGTTCTCTACACACTCATGTTAGGTACCTATTAATTTATTGACAGTGGTGTATTAAGTGTTTCATTATAAAAATTACAGTGAAGAGTTCTTTGGAAACATGTTATATATTTATATTATGTTTTCTGATACACGTAGGCAGTTGTTCATTTCATAGTTATATATGCGAAATACTTGTCAATTACATTTGCCTTTTACTACCCATTTTACTTCACTGAAAAAATCAAATTTTCACAAAAACAACAATTTGTTGCTGCTTTAAATGTATTATTAAAATATAATTTTTTCTAATTTTATAAAAAACAGATTTTTTCTTGGTATTTTATCCCTTTTATTTAATAATTCAGCGAATATGTTATTATGATAAGGCACATAATTTTAATGCAAAGTAAACATTAAACATATTACATAAAACAAAATTATTTGTTGTGGCCTCTAGCTTTTGTTTTGAAATATAAAGGAGGGTAGGTGCATATTACGCCGATATAATAATTTTTTTAAATATAAACATTATCAAGTTCAAATTATTAATGATGTTATGTTAAATAGCGAGAATATCATGGGTCGTGCATAAAAATAGTGAAACGAGAGCGAGATAACGTTATTTATAGAGATGCCACGAATAGTGATTTGGCCGAATACCGAATACCGAATATTCGGCTAGGCTCTCGGCCGAAGCGCCGAATATTCGGCGGCCGAATATTCGGTGACACTTAGTGCATTTCGTGGGCATATTTGTTTCATTTGCGAGTAGGTCGTGTCACAACACGCATTATTTATTTGTTGATTGTTACAACAAAAGTGTGTAGGTATATTGATTGCTTTTCTTAAGATATAATTATGGCGACTAGAATTATAAAAATAAAAAAAGAGGACAAAATAGGAGTACCTACCCTCCCTACCGTTCAGAAAACTCCTCGGAAAAAGGTCACATTATTTTTGGACCTTGAACATTTTATAAAAATTTAAAATTTAATTGATAGGACTTTTTTGCAAATTTGTACTCATATGTATACAAAAACAGAATTATAAATAATTTTTATAAATTAAAATGAAATTATAAACTTAGATAGTAAAAAATAACAATAATATAATATAATAATATAATTAATAATCATTATTGACGAAAATTTTGAGTCAATAATGTTTAATTTCAATAATTATTATTATTTTTGAGAAAAATACAATATTTATTTTTTTGTAATTTTATGGATAACATCTTTATTATACCAAATAACAAAAAAAGAGGACAAAAGTTTCGAAAAATAAAAAAGGGGACAGATGGTCACCTTGATATTATACACTGTATATCTTAAAAAATATTATTGTTTGTTCGTGAAAAGCTTTAAGAAATGGCACCATTTAATAAAAAATCACCTATTTGGGAATATAATGAAATTTTTAGTGAAGACAATAAACTGGCAGTTTGTTTGCTGTGTAACAGCAAGATCTGTGTAACAACAAATGCTAAAAAAAAAATTCATTCATCATAACTTACCACTGATAGATTTTAAGTATTAAATAAGCTGATTTTTTGTAAAATAAATTTTGGGAGTAATATTTATTATGTGCTTTTTTCACGATTTGATATTCGGTATTCGGCCGAATATTGAGAACTATTCGACCGAATACCGAATAGTTAAAAAAGTAGCCGAATAGGCCGAATACCGAATAGTGGCCGAATATTCGTGGCATCTCTAGTTATTTACGCTCTTTCAATTAACAACCGTGTAATACGATTTACTTTTTATAGTGCACGACCGTGAATCAAGAGGACGTGTATTCTTGCCTTAAAAATATTTTAAAAAGTTACCGTTTTACAAAGCATTCTTAGACGTTGAACGTAGTTGATAAAAGATTGAAAAATGGGATGTAAGATGCATGAAATAAAATATTTTTTTTTAATTTTAGATTTGATTAAAAGTATGTTTATTTTATAGAAAATGACGTGAAAAGTAGAAATTTTCAACCCGTATGTCTGTATCTCATAACGTTCTCGAGATATAGCCTCTTAAAGTTTCAGATTTTTCAAAATTTTGAAGAAAAATGGCTGTAACTTTTGAACGTGTGGTCGGATTTGATTTTAGTCAACGGATTTGGAATTAGCGTGTCAAAATCTATATAATGACATATTTAACACTTAAAAATTCGACAAAAAAAAATTTTGTCAAAAATTGGCATTTTTTTAAGGTATACCCCTTGGAAAAATTTCAATTTTCATCAAAAAAAAAATTCTCTAATTTTACAGTGTTATATATATCATTATATAATTGTTGACACGCTGATTCCAAATCTGCCGACAAAAATCAAATCCGACCACACGTTCAAAAGTTACAACCATTTTTCTTTAAAATTTTGAAAAAACTAAAACTTTAAGAGGCAATTTCTCGATAACGTTATGAGATACAGACCTGCGGTTTGAAAATTTCAACTTTTCAAGTTATTTTCTATATAATTAACACACTTTTAATGAAATCTAAAACACACAATTTTTCAGTCATATTTCATGTATCAATCTTTGATTTTCCTTAGAAATATTAACTCAACACACACAAAAACAAGAAGTAGAATCTAAATTTACTGTATAACCAATAATTTTTAAAGTAATACAAAAGACAAATTTTATATTTCACCCTCCGTTACGTATGGAGAGTTATCATTATATAGTTTCGAAATCCACGTGAGCGAAGCCGCGAGTATCAGCTAGTTTAACAATAAGATAAAATAATTCGAAAAATGAAAAAAAATGGTAAGAATAAACATTCGCTTTCGATTGTACAATCGTTTTCAAAAATTGAAGGATTTAAATATATATTTTTACCCTCCTATAATTTAGCACGTGTACAGATAGACAGACACATAGACATTATGGTAAATATACTCAAGATAGATATTTACGTTAAAATATTGAATAAAAAAAATCGGCTTGTCAATACTACTTACGTGTTTACCTATTATATATATATTTTATTTATACATATGGCCGTATAAGAAAGTAAATTAGGTAAATAATTGAAAAAAAGAGGTCAGTTATAGAGTATTTTTTTATAATCAAAGAAAATAAATAATAAATATAATAAAAAAGAGTGAAAATTGTGAAATTAAATAAAAGAGAAAAACGTAAAAAAATACTTCATTGGTGAATGTTTTTGGTGCACGAATATCATTCTAAAAGAACATTGGTTTCAACGACCACTATGTTTGCTTATATTTTTGTCATGAAAGGACATAATGTTTGTTATTTAATGCGCACTAGAGGAATGGGAGAGTGTGGATTTAATTCATAATACCGTTTTCATCGTTTCTTTCTGGTGGTTTTTCACATTAAAACAGTTTTATTTTATTTGTGTAATGTCGGCTAATCGGGGGTTTGGCCTTAAAAATATTAATACAAAAATTCGGTACGTTTTTAAATACGGGGTAAAATTTGTTATGCTTTTTTTTACATTAGTTTTCTTTTAATGATTACCTACTCGTATACAAATATTATTTTCAAAAATATCAAATTTGCATCTTTTCGGTATTTCATTATTTGATACATTTTTTTTTATAATATGTATGTCAAATATTGTCCATTATTGAAAATATGAATATCGCAATGATGTTTCTATATAAAAATTGTACTATTCGGTTTATTTTATTTTATTTTTTTATTTATTGCTTGACCAAAGTAGGTATTGTTTTTTTTTTCAATAACAATGTAATATTTTATGTTTTTTTTATACGCGCGCGAATTTTACGCCGGCAGTATCGAAACAATATAATAATCATATCAAAAATATTTTTGGATAATTTCATTTAAATTGTCGGCTTAAATAACAATAATTGTTTGTTTAAATAAATATTGTTTTCCATTGTACTGATATTTGCAAAACAATAGGTGGTGGTAGTATAAACAATATTGGCAAAGGTTTCTGGTAAACTGTAGGCATATATTATATTTAAAACACATGGTGTGTAATATATCAAACTCATATTTTTATAAGCAAGTGATGAAAGAATTTTTTTAGTAAATACAAGACGTTGTGAACGTTAAAAAAACAACAATCTTGATGATGATGTATTATTTTCAAAATTACAATAAACAAAATGTATGCAATATTTAAATTAAAATTAATAACATTATATGTAATCATCAGGGTCGTAGAGCCAGTACAAAAATCTACGACTTTTACTGGCTCCGACTATTACTGTATATATTATATACTAGAGATGAAACGGATAGTGTTTTGGCCGGATACCGAATACCGAATATCCGGTGAGCTGTAAGGCCGGATGGCCGGATATTCGGCGGCCGAATATCCGGCCTGTTTTGACGGTAAAATGCGTGATTTTTACCGTCAAAACCCCGGCAACCACTGCATTCTTAAATGAAATAGAGCATAGGTGTCCAACTTTTTGAGCTTTGTGGGCCGCAAAGCGCAAAAAAATAGCGAAACAATTTGTTAAGGGCCGCAAAAAAATTTGAAGACCTTTTTTTTTCGTTGTTTTTTAATTAATTTATATAACTATTTATATCTCTGTATATTTAATTTATATTTTATAGATTTATTAGAAATATTATATTTCTATACTTTGAAAAAATCTGATTTTCATATTTCACGAAAAGTGCTGGCCCGCCGGCCGCGGGTTGGACAAGCCTGAAAAATAGTAGTAAATTGTGTTGTGAAGTATTAATTAATAATCAAAATTAATGAGTAGTTAATTATTTCCCTTCTTTTTCTTCTATCAAGGGAAGAAAATTGAAATTTGGTTGTGATTGAATTTCTTATTTTAATAAAATTCGTTATTTTACAAGTCAATTTCTTATTATTTGCCTCACAAATATTTTATTCTTGCAGATTTTAAATCAAAAATTGTAATTTTTCATTATCCGGTATCCGGCCGGATAATGCGTTACTATCCGGTACTAAGCCGGATAACAAAATAAGGCCGGATAGGCCGGATACCGGATAGTTACCGGATATCCGTTTCATCTCTAATATATACTGCTTAAACCGTTAAATATTGAACAATTTAATGTTGTGGAAATTGTGTAGAAAAAAGATCTATATTTTTCAAAAATCTTAGCTGCGGGCGCAGCTAGTTGACTTTTAAAAAAGAAATAATATAATATAAACTGTGTATAAACCATTATTTTATTAACGTAGTCTGTAGTCGATTCTACCGACTCCACTCAAAATCGCTTCAACTCCGACTCCACAGCCCTGCTTGTAATAATCGTGGTATTTCCAGAGTACTTCAACCCACTCTCTTGAACTGTTTGATATCTCTTAATTTGATTAATTAATGTGTAGATCTCCTGTTCAAATAAACATTATTTATTAGCAGAATACTTTTCGAAGTTATTTTGCGATTTAAAATTATTTGCATTTTTTTTTTAAATTTTATTTTCGTTATCTTTTGGGTTTTTACTAGATTTTTTATATTTTGTATAAATTTGTAAAATTGATATAGGCATTTTATATAAAAGAACAAATTTATTATACAGACGTAATGTGTATTTTTCTTCAAGTGTTTGAAAGAAATATTTGCGAAGGTCGTTTTTGTATCTTGTGACATTGATGTAGTGGAATTTTATACCTTATTATCAACAGTGAACGATTGTGTCTGGTGATATTTCTTTTGTAGTATGATACAAAACATTTCGAAGAATTTTTTTCACGTTCACATTATTATTTTCAATAAAATTGAAAACGTTGATGAAAATGTATGGAATTAAGTTACCGTTGCCACCATAATTTTCTCAACTCTATGTTTATAGTCTTCGCATTGAACATTCGAGAAAATAATATGAGAATATTTTATACAACGGGTGTCCTAGCTTCAAAGAACCAGACATTTTTTTCTAAAATGGTGTAGTTGAAACAAAAACAATTTTTATTAGTTTTTTGCTCTGCAAAAGGAATCGCAGCATCTATTAAAATTTTTAAATTGTTTTTGTTTCAACTACGCCATTTTAGAAAAAAAATGTCTGGTTGCACTGGAACAATCTTAATAGAATTTAAATCGAACAATTTTTATCGGAAAAATAATATCAGAATTATTTTTTTCTGCTTTATAATATTTTAACTATGATAACCATAGGCAATACAATACAACTATAACGATTAGTTAAAGTAAACTCCGGTTTGAAACAAATAATTTTGATCTTATGAATTGAGTTCAAAATATATCTTTTTTGTGTCGCTTGTGTTAAATTGTACATATTTTGATGATAGTTGTATTTAGCAAAAACCAGCTCTCTAACGATGTGTAAAAAGTAAAAGTGTTAAACGTCAAAAATTGTATTAATATCTGTTATCAAAATCAGGGCGAAAAACCATAAACATCGAAAAATTCTTCAGTTTGTAATAAAAGCAAATCTACCATTATTAAATTAAGATTTTTTTTTCGTTTGGAATTACGTGAAACATAATATGTCTACCTACGGGCTCGTAATAAACTGAATTAAAAAACTTTTTTATGAAGTTCAGTATGAAAACATATCCAATAAAAACTGCTACCTACTGGCACAGGTCATGGATTTGTAATCAATGTAATATTATACACAATATCTATATAGGCAGATCACAATAACTAAGTTTGACCGTGTTAATGGTGTATGTATATAATGTGGGAAGAGTCGAACCAGGTCAAAAGTGCTTTTATTTGTTGTTGAGCTTTTTAATACTTTTTATTGCATTCAGTATATGACGAGTAATTATATGGATTAGATTCTAGCAGAGCTGTTGATGTACTTAAGTATACTTTAAATACCAAACATTAGTACTTAATACTTAAAAAAGTTCTGTATACTTGTATTCAAATATATTTTTTAGCAATATAATTTTTGATATTCTATATTGATATAATATGAACTATTCACAAGCCAAAATTATTAAATATATTAATGTGGTGTCTCTCAAAGTGACGGTATACCTTAGTACCCTTTTTATCGATGTTTTTTTAATTATAAAAGAGCGAAAATTTAGAATTATGAAAATCTTTAAATTTATCTGCACACTTTTAATGTATCTGTGGCAAACTGTTTGAGAATCACTGTGTTAGACAGATTTAGAAATTATTGGTAAATATTTACTTATATTATAATCAAAACTTTGAACTGCTCTTTTGTTTTCTATCAATTCATATCAAAGGTAGAAAATGTATCTTAAATTGAGTTGATAGCTTTGGTTTTATTAGAGTGACTCATATATTGGCATAATACATTTTTGCTATTTGTGTAGCTAAATAGTGTTGATGCCAATTTGATGGCGAAATGGAATTAATCTGCTATTAATAAAATACATTTTTTAAGGAATTTTTTTAGTGTACCACTAATTTAATTTTTTAGTGCTTAATTAAATCAATAAGAGATGGAGTCGGTTGTCATGGCTTCTGAACTGTTAAAATAACACACGTGTTGTACATTTATTTTGAAATATCGTTCATTTGGTGAAAATAAAGACACACGGACACACACATCAGTTAGTTGTAATGTATTAGTTGTGTACTTTATGTGTAATATATTTAGTGGCACGCACGCTATGTGTATATTCACTAAATGTGAACAAACACGAACTAACTCCCGAAAGTTTCAGTGTGTGTGCGGTATCAGGTTTTTTGTAACACTACTGCTAACTTTGCGTCCATTGAATGTATTGAATGGATCAAGAATTAGGGTAAATGCTAGTTGTTAACTCCCCCCTCCCCTAGAATTTCGTAAATTACTCTTGGATTAAACACTAGTTGTACATTAAATATAAATTTTAGGAAAATAAGTCTTCAAAAAATATTTGAGCTTTTTGACAGTTAAAAACATTTAACATTTTTAATATCAGGACAAAATTTATTGGTGTCTAAATTCAATATGTGTGGGAGCTATTTTAGAAATTTAAATTAAATTTAAAATATGTGATTCATATAAAAAAGAAATTTGATTTGTAATATAAATATTTCTCACACGAGTGATTGAAAATGTCGCTGCGACGATTCATAGTTTGGCGACGACTGGTCTAGTTAAATAATTCGAGCATTTCCAGATTTTTCTATATCAGAAATAAAAATAGATATGCATTATTAGTTTCTTATTAATATTTAAAATACGTACCAAAGTATTAAATATATGTTTTCAGTTCGTGTTTCCATTTGGGTGGGTTGTAGAGTTAGTTGGAAATGAACGAAACTTATTACAAAACACACAGAATAACTGCTATTTGCCAAAGGAATTCTCCTTATTTTGAACATTCCAAATGCTTCCATAGTAAGTCTGTAGCAAAATGACGTAATAAATTATGTGTATATTATATTAATAAATTTGTTAGGGTAGGATATTGAAGTTATTTTGCCTGAAAAAGTATACAGTTTTACAACTTATAAACTAGGTTAATAATATTTTACGAGACAGATGTTTTGTGTATTTTTTAATTTAGCCGCCGTATTTCTTATCTTGTTTAAAAATACACATAGTGTGGAATGAATAGGAATTAACAAAATTAATTAAAGTTACTTTTGTGTGTAAACCGAGACTTAATTGATATACGATTTAATTATTACACGTTACTGTTGTCATTTAATTTCAAGTCACATTGAAATGTCCTTTTATGCAAATAAATACCTTTTATTTTAAATATTTATTTTTTAATTTAATTCGTTAATTACAACAAAACAATATAAACGACACAAATTCATTATTACTTTTACAATTAGTCAATATTTCATAATAATTAGTTTTCTAAAAGGAGAAACACAAAGTAAGAAATCGTACTATGATAAAATATTTCATCAAACCTTCAAATCAAAATTTGTGGAAAGCGAAGTGGAAAATTCGATTCATAACGCGGCCATATTTTCTGCCACGTCTTTCTACATTGGGCGTTACATGAAAAGGGTTTTTCCATTACTCGAATTTCATTGAATGGTGATTTTTTATTATAAATTCTACTTCATTACTGAATATTTCCATTTCGCTTGAATATGTCGACTATTAATTCTTTCACTCTGTAGAGAAATAATGTGATTGATATCTTCGTAATTATTCGATGTTTTCACTAATATAAACGTTATACATATACTTAATTAATTATTAGTTTTTGTCCTGGGAAACGACATTATATATACGTACTTTTAAAAATAATTTTCTTTTAAATTTATTTCCTATCTCTGAACACGTTTATGTTACATTTAACTAATTATCTGACATTTTAGACAGTTATTTATATTTAATATCAATTTTCTATGCTTTGTGGTGACATTTAAATTGAGCATTTGATCGTCTTCTTGAAGTCGTAATTAGTAATAAGCCTGCTATTTGAATACACTTCTTCCCTTCATTTTCATTGAAATATTTTGTATAATTTAATTTAAGTATCATATTTTATTTGAATATTAAAATATACTATAAAAGAAACGCTAGTTATAACAAATTTTGAAGGCATGAAATAAAGAAATATGCTTGAATCGAGCCTCTCTTACTAGTATTTTAGTGCATTTAACTAGATATATTTAATATTTCGTTTATTAGAAATTACTTTTGAACAATACCTACGTAAGTGCTAATAATTTTCTATTGACCTCAGTATCGTATACATGTATTTTTCAGCAGGTGAAAACATATTTTTACGATTTTTTGAGAATTTATTAAATAAACATATTAATGATAACAAAATGTTTAAATATTTAAATTCCTTGAAATATTATCTTTCGTTCGTTCCACTGTCGCTGAGGTTGATTTTTTTTTGGTAGCCCATTTGCCCCTAACGTAAAAAAATATTTTATTTTTATAATTCATGGTCCATTATTTACTATAATTGTACCAAATATTAAATTTCTAGATCAAATGGTTTTTATATGTACATATTACTAAAAAATAGCTATTAGTTATTTCGTTTATTTACCGAATTTTATTTAACAATGCCAGTAGTTTTGATTCATGAATGAAGAATGTCTTATATATTTTACTTTCATTGATCTATTTTGAACTTAAAGTATTTGCACTCGCGAAAGTAAAATTTCAAATGAATTGTTTTAGATACGAATCTACTGTATTTATATTTCCAATAAACTAATTTTATCGTAACGTTGAAATTCAATTTCATTTGAAAATAAAGCAATGTTCAGAGCAGAATTAAAGAATTATCCGATTCGATGAAAGTATAACAATTTAAAATAAAAATTGTGTAAATGCTCTTAATGAATCAAAATTGTAAAGAATTGATGAAACGTGTTGTTATCAAAATGGAGTGTTTATTTTTATTGTTTATTTAATCATTTTATATTTACATTCATATTTTATATACACATTACTATCAAAAACTCGATTAAAATGATATAAATACAATTAGTTAGTCTAATGAATATTAACTGTGTAATTTTCATTACTTCATCAATGTATTTTCATTTAAAAATTAATTAATTTATATGTACAGATATATATATAATTGTTGTGAAAACAATTAATTTTACTAATGCAGGTTTTTAACTGTGATACGTTATATATTACTTATATATTGTTTGTGATTACTTATATATAAGTATCCTTAGCATGACTATTTGGTATAATTTATTTTATTGTTAGCGGGCAATATTTATTCATTCCCTAGCATTATTATTATATATGAAAGAATATACAGTGGTGCCTCGCATAACGAACTTAATTCGTTTGTTATGCGAAAAGTTCGTTATGTGAAACGCGTTTTCTCATAACAATACATGTTACAAATTTTAATTCGTTCTGTAGCATAAAATATGGCACTGTAACATAAAAAAGATTTAGGAGAGTCTACCGAGGCTTGCAGGGTCAAATCCTCTTTCTAATTATTTTTTGTTTCATTTTAACAGAAATTACCTTCCTGTTTTTTTTAAGAACTCATAATATAGACACACAAAATTACATTTATTAAAACAAACAGGTGTGTGAGTTAAGCACAGAAAAGAACGACTGACGCGCGTTGATGCATGTTCATGCAAGTTTGAGCATCGACTGCGTGCGAACTTGGAAGTTCGGGCGACTTCGTGATACGTAGGAGCGTTTGGGCGGCAAAATTAAACACGATGCAGTTCGTTGTGTGAAGCGACGTTCGTTGTGCGAGTCGCGCAATGAACGAACAGAAAGTTCGTTGTGCGTATCGTTCGTTATGCGAGGCGTTCGTTATGCGAGGCGCCACTATATAAATTGATAATACAAGTGTTTAAATATATATGTATGTATAATGTATATGGTAGTGTTATATTTATTTTTATTTATTTGAACTACGATAAATTTATCAATTATACCTAATTATATTCATATAAAACATTTTTGGTTTTAATATATTTTAATATTAATAGCAGATTCTGGTGAAAAGTGTGAGTTGAGTTAAAGAGTGTTTTTCTTCTAAAGTGAATAATTAAATTTGAAATACGTGATGTGAATTACGATCAAGTTTTTAATACGTTTTAGATAAAATAGTTTTTGCCTCCGCATTTTGTATTGATTAAGTTAATGATACAATTTAGAATATAAAAGGATTATGTAAAAGCTATTACTTTATTTACTTGACAATCTCATTAACGTATCTTATTTATTTAACCATTCTATTCTACATTTTGCTTTTAAATTAACAGGATAAATATTTCATTGTTTGTTTTCTAATTATTTTAAGTTTATTGCATTTAAATTAACTTTAATGTACAATTTAGATATGTGTTATAGGACTCATAAACACACTACTTAAAACTGTTACCGTTAAGCTCCGAAATAATTCTTTCCAAATTGCTATTCGAGTATTAAAAAGAAAAAAAAAAACAGTAACATATTAATTGTTTTGAATTGTAAAATTAATTTATATTTAATATATTTTATTGTGTTAACATCTCTTTAACAGATCAAATTTAACTATCATGTGTAGTATAGTTATACTTAATATAATGTTAAATGTATGAAAATGCAAACTCAAAGGTTACATTAATTGAATTTAATTTGTATGCAAGTTAAATATCAGGAAATAAGTATACTGAAATTGATTGAGTTATGTTGACAGCCGGAACGACATTATTTATTAATTTGCTGAAAATTGAAATATTTACTTGATTTTTATCACATTTACCTTATCATGATATATATGTAAATAATTGTTCAATACGTTCTAATAATTAAAAGAAATTTAAGAAAAAAACGTAGAATTGGCTTCGTGGTGGTTTGTTATGTATCCATTAACTTTCCTAATCTAAAATGTCAAATCTACAGGTTTGAGATTGCGAGAAATACTAAAAATGTTATACAAAAATAAATAGTGCAATTTAATTTTTTGAATTAGTTTTTAGAACATATTACTTTTCCAAAATATTTCTTAATGTTTGTATATACATTATACCAAATTCCGATATTACATATTCGCTCTGAATAAATTGAACACTTTCCACCGAACATCTTAAACAAATTTCAAATATCACTTACGTATGTTGTGAATTATCCAGTACACGTTTTGTGAATGACATTTGGACGACTTGTTCAGAATTCAGCGCGTGTTAAATCCATGCAGAGAGTCTTTGAATATGATCATCAACCCCACACCATTGCTCTCTCTATCCCTCACACCACATACATCCCTTTCATTCACCCTTTAATGCTTGAACATTACTCACCGCCTCTGACGCAGGTTCGAGTATGTGGAGTGAGATTTTGTGTAGTTTTAAGCGATGTTGTGAGCAATGGCGTATGACTAGATGATGTTGGGTTCGAAAAAAAAGTTATCTGTCTGACCTTCTCTACCTCTATTGTTGGAGTCTGAATGCATATGCGATTTTCTGTCGCGATCGTGTGATTATTTATTTAGTCGCAAAAATAAAACTTCAATAGTCGTTTTGCGCTACAAAAGCGTATTATCTAAAAACAATTCATATTTTTCTTAAAATTTTTTTATAAAAAAATGTTCAGAATTATATATGCCGTGAAAATATTTCATAAAAAAATAATTAATATTGTTTATTTGGGTTATATTTTTCCTTCTTATTGTCTAATTTTTAAGTTGATATTTCTATGAAAAGTTGAAATTTAAACCATGATTTTTTTGTTTTCCATTCTGTTAAAAGTATGTTTATTTATAATATATACATTAGGGTGGTCCTTATTTATAGGTGAAGGAAATTTTTTTGGATATTTTAAACTCCGTACCCCCCAAATTTGTTCGTTATCATGAGACTTGAATTCCTGTTAAATTTGGTCATGATCAACCAACCCCTTCCCGTGCCGACTTAGGGTTGAAAAAAGTCCAAATAGGGTAGTTTTATTGTTTTTTGCGTTTAATTAAAAAAATAAAGCAATTAGCATAAATATGTATATAACATTTATTGTAGAGCGTAAAATTGTCTATAAAAAATGTTCTCATAGTATACCACGAATATCGATTATTTTCCATGAAAAATAATAAATTTTATTCGAAAAAAGTTATTTGTTGACGGTAACGTAAATATATGATATGAATGGTAGTCCAGTTAAAGAAGCATTTTGACAAGAAATTTAAAGGGACAAGCAGTGTTATTGTTGATTATTATAGATTCTGGTGCGGAGAATTCGAAAAAAATAACACGGACTAGAAAAAAGTAGTGCAACACCCTTAAAAATGGGGTTGAAGGGTGAAATCCCATTTCATCGTGTATTTTCAATTTATTTCAAAATCTAAAGCGACAATAGTATATTTTTATGGTTGACATTTGTTGGGGACACCGAGATGAATCGATTGAGACCACATGTACTGAATTTGACCCAAAATTACCCCTTCTAAAATGTTTAATATTGGTAAAAATGCTTATTTTTGGTGAAAATAGTTTAAAAATTAATAACATCCGTTAAAATCATCCAAATGACTCGAAATTGGTCTCAAATTGTTCCTGAAATTCCATAGAATAATGATCAACTATAATTTAAAAAAATATTAATAGTTTAAACAATGAAAATTGTTAATATTTAAGGGTAAGTGACGTAAATTTTTGAAAAATTGTCATTTTACTAAACTTTAATTAAAAACATAAGGGTTAAATATTTTTTGTAAAATCAACGAGAATATCTTCGATTTGTAATTACAAACAAAATAAGACCCCCCCCCCCCAAAAAAATTTTTTTTTATCACATGAACAGATGTAATTCCACACTAAAATGCACCGCATTTTTGTTGTATACAATTTAAATAAAATACCTTTTTTTTAATAAAACTGTAAATTATGATTAAAACATACTTTTATGTATGCTTTAACGTAAATTACAACTTTATGCATTAATAAAGATTCATATGAGTGCACAATAATGTATGCGAAAGTGCATAAAAATATTTTATTTCAATAAAACAAAAAAATTCGGTGAATTTTTGTGTGGAATTGTATCCGTTCAAGTGATTAAATATTTTTTGGGAGGGGCTCATTTTGTTTGTATATACAAATCGAAGATATTCACGTTAGTTTTACAAAATAAAGTATTTAACCCTTATGTTTTTAATTAAAGTTTAGTAAAATGACAATTTTTCAAAAATTTACGTCACTTACCCTTAAATATTAACAATTTTCATTGTTTAAACTATTAATATTTTTTTAAATTATAGTTGATCATTATTCTATGGAATTTCAGGAACCATTTGAGACCAATATCGAGTCATTTGGATGATTTTAACGGATGTTATTAATTTTTAAACTATTTTCACCAAAAATAAGCATTTTTACCTATATTAAACATTTTAGAAGGGGTAATTTTGGGTCAAATTCAGTACATGTGGTCTCAATCGATTCATCTCGGTGTCCCCAACAAATGTCAACCATAAAAATATACTATTGTCGCTTTAGATTTTGAAATAAATTGAAAATACACGTGGAAATGGGATTTCACCCTTCAACCCCATTTTTAAGGGTGTTGCACTACTTTTTTCTAGTCCGTGTTATTTTTTTCGAATTCTCCGCACCAGAATCTATAATAATCAACAATAACACTGCTTGTCCCTTTAAATTTCTTGTCAAAATGCTTCTTTAACTGGACTACCATTCATATCATATATTTACGTTACCGTCAACAAATAACTTTTTTCGAATAAAATTTATTATTTTTCATGGAAAATAATCGATATTCGTGGTATACTATGAGAACATTTTTTATAGACAATTTTACGCTCTACAATAAATGTTATATACATATTTATGCTAATTGCTTTATTTTTTTAATTAAACGCAAAAAACAATAAAACTACCCTATTTGGACTTTTTTCAACCCTAAGTCGGCACGGGAAGGGGTTGGTTGATCATGACCAAATTTAACAGGAATTCAAATCTCATGATAACGAACAAATTTGGGGGGTACGGAGTTCAAAATTCAAAAGTTCAAAAATAAGGACCACCCTAATATACATTTAATTTATCATAACATAAGTATCATAAGTGTGACCGCGTTTGAGTAAAAAATACAGTTCGTGAGGAAAATTTACTCACATGCTCAACTAACTCCAGGGTGGAGCCAAAATTTGTTAAATTTGCAAAAGCTCATGAAATAAAGCGACTGATTTAACTCAATTCAATAAAAAAATCTCAAAAATTCCCCCTGAATTCAAATTTGCACCACTGTCCAGTTTATACATAATTTGATAAATATTGTTTAAATTGTCAACGTATAATACTATACTATGTGTAATCATAAAGAATTCTAGAATCATTTTGAAATACTTATTATTGATGGTCTCTTAAAACCGAGACTCTAGACGAGACTTGTAAATAATTAAAGTTGATATTGTCTCATCAAAATTTAAACTGGCTCGTCAAAATTTAATCAGATTTTGTCTCGGCGTAAATTCTTATAAACTATTATAATGGAATAAGATATATGAAACTTTGATTGGTCTGAATGTGAGATCTTGTTATTGATCGAGTTTCTGAGCTAGAAGTTAGTTTTGAGGGTATTTTTTGAACATTTCCTGGTGTCACTAATTTAAATCGAAGCACCATCATCCACATCGGTGATTTAATGGTTCTTTAATATTTAATAGTTAATGGGTTTGTTTTTAATTATATCCCATTTTCTTATATTGTTAACGTAAGTACAGTAGAACCTCGGTACAGCGGATTAATTTGAGTTATCGGAGATGTCCGATAAATCGAAAATACGAAATAAAGTTGATTTTTCAAAGGCATGTGTTAAAAGTCTTCAGGCTTCCGCGATGATCTTGATATGGGTCTTGGCTTCTGGGTGTAAGCCGCGTCGATTTGGTCGTTTTACTGGCCAATGTTTCGTCACACATTGCTGTGGACATCTTCAGGGCTCTTCTATAACAGTTAACTGTTGTGTGACGAAACGTTGGCCAGTAAAACGACCAAATCGACGCGACTTACACCCAGAAGCCAAGATCCACGCATGTGTTAAAAATTAACAATTTATTTTAATTACCCGTTTTTGTATTTATGTAATGTGCTACCTGAAAAGAGATAACATTTCATTTTATTAATAAAATCGAGGTTTTTACTGTAATTAAAATACGACTAAGTAACAAATATTTTTAGAACATTGTATTGTATATTTTATCCACCTTAAATTTATTTTCCGACGGGTTCTATTTTATTGATAGGTTTACCGCTTTGGTGTTACGACACTGGATGTGTGGGTGTGGTTGGGTGGGTGGGTGCCGTTGTCTGAACATCTTGTGTTGTTTTGTGTACACGGCACATACGGCCGCTAAGGGAAAGTTACATGCAGAGCCAAGGTTTTGTAATTATGAATGTTGGTTGTGTGTACATGTGCGAGTGCGTTTGTTAATGTTTGTTTCACTGACCGGAGAGAGGATGAATGTTTAAAGAAGTGTAATTCTGCTTTGAAGGATGCTGGATGATTTATTATTTATTGTGGTTCTCATCGGGGGTTATTCTGAAAAGCTTATAATTGTAAATAACTATATAGTAATTGGTATTAATTATATAAGGTGGAAAAGGAAATGCTTCTTTTCATTTGAAAAATAATTTGTTTCTGGTATCAAATATGTAGGTTTTATTAAATTTTTTAAGTTTGTGTATGATGTTTTCTAGTTAAGTTATTAGTGCTTTTTAATTAAATTGTTGATGTTTGTAACTTGTACTTATGTATTTTTCTTTTTGTTTTAGGTAAGTTCAAACGTCCTTTCAACATTTGCATCAAAGGTAGATTTTATTTTTTATAAATGTAATTTCCCGCATATACGTTTTTATCAGTCGAGTATGCATAATGCATACAACAACCTTACAAAGTAATGAGTTTTTTGTTTGTTTGTTAATTATCAATCTTTTTTTAGTATTGTTTTACAATATAAGAAGAAATGTATAACGTTAAAAAACTGGTAATATAAATATCTATTTAAGGGGGAAAGACACTCTGACGGGTTAAAAATTGTCAATATTTGGGATTTTTTTTTTACTATAACTAATTATTTTAGGATGAAGTGAAGGACATTTTTATTAAGAATATTAAAAATTAATAAAGTTATTAACCTCAATGTGACGACCAAAAAAATAGTTTTTGATCCAATTTCGGGATGGGTTATCGGAAAAAATAAATAAATAATATATGCGTACTTTTTTTATTTTTTCACATTATGGCAACGGAATTTTTTGTTAATTTTTAAGATCTTTCTTTATTTAAGCGGCTTTAGTTATTACCATAATTTGAAAAATCGGCTACGTAGGTACTCTAAACTATTATTCTAAAAGTCACTGCGATTACGAAAATTAAAAATAAATAAATCGGTTCATTAGTTTTCGAGGAATCAGTGGGACAAGGTCGAAAAAATGTCGTTTCAAGTAAAACGCGTTTAATGTGTTCTGATGACCTGGGTATAATTTTTTGGAATTTTAATTTAATTTTTACATGTTTTTTAATATGTAATCTTCTAAAAAATGCATAAAAATATTTTCTTCTGTCATAGTGACTTTACTTCTTCATACTGTTGAGCTTCAAAAACAAACAAATAAATCAATGTATCTATTAACCGTATCTTTTTCTATTAATGTGATTTTTTATTAAATTGCGAAAAAATTCCACTTTAGAAAAAACACTTAAATAAACGTTGAAAAAGCAAGAATGAAATATAAATTCCCTAAAGGAGAAAATCATCACCGGGAGGAGTAGAGAAAAGTATATATTTTCAATATAAAGTGATGATTCTCGATCGCTTAAACGAGAACAGGCCGGAAATTTGGTATATATACAACAACAACAACACCGGGATCGGAATCGAACCGGTGGCTTTTCGATAGGCGGTGTTAGGTGCGATTTGCGGAACCACCTTTGCTGGGTGGAGATATGTGCGTGTGTGTTGTATAGGCGATTCTTTAAAAACTCGATCATAGAAACCTGCACTTTAGTATTTTTTTTTACCTCATAAGAGCACGCGCCCTTATTCTCCTGTGGATGTTATTATATCAAAATATAAAATATCTTAAAGTTTTGAAAGCGTACACAGTATATTGAATCTTGAGAGTAGCAATTTTGGATGAAATAACAAGGAATCATGGGGAAAGGGGGGATATATAATAATTTTAAATTTAAACTATTATATTATTTTAAAATATTTTATGTATTAAATTAATGTGACCTACAGTTTAATTTAAAAAAAGTTTATTCACAAAAGGTGGGGGAGGGAGTCCACCCGACACCCACAGAAATTAACACTGAGCGCACAGTATTAATTTTTCTCTTCTAATACGTATATGTGTATAACTTATATGCGTTCTTTTTTTTCTTTTTTTGTTCGACATAAATACAGTGCTATCAAAATAATCACTCCGTTGAGCGTTTTGTCATATATAAAGGGAGTATTGTGTAATCAAAATGTTAAGTCGTTTTTAATATACCTCGTATACAGGTTGTGATTTGTGCGTAACACCAAAATGAGAAATTTTTTTTTTTTTTTGCTGTTTATTTTGTATGTGGGCAAGTTCATTTTTTTGTTATTGCGAAATATTTTAATGGCTTGCTTTTTGTATTAAGTTCTATCTATTGTTATCATATTCATTTTATTAAAAAAACATGATTTTTTTATACAAACATATATGCTTCATTAAAATTTCTTTAAAAGTTCAAATGGACCAGCATTAAGAGGAAAATTAAAATTTTTCTTTTACTGATATATTCAGGGCTGTGGAGTCGGTACAAAAACCTACGACTCCAACTCCGACTCTTTTATTTTTCTTACGTTCGACTCCGACTTTTTACTATACAAAAATTTGTTTGAGAAAAAAAAAAAACCGTTTTCGGGCAAAATTTATTTGAGTGAATTCCGGTGATTCTGGTTCCGGCCAGAATTGATAATTTCAAATCATTGTACTTCAAAATTCAAAACGAACAAAAAATATTTAATGTGTAAAGAAGTAAAAACCATTATTTAACTAAAGGAGTCGGAGTCGGTACCTTTTTACCGACCCCAACTCCGACTACGACTCCACCCAAAATTACTAAAACTCCGACTCCGACTCCACAGCCCTGGATATAATATGAGTTGATATAATCGTATTACGGTTATTTGACGGTATGAATCACGATTCGTACCGTCAAATCACCTGGCAATCACTGCAAACTTAAATGAAACAGACTATATAGTAAAACAGTATCAAGTATATTGGTATTCATTGACTGTCTCCGAACAAGTTCTTTAGATAATAAAAAAAAAATCTGGAAACGCGCTTCGATGAATTTCTTGAAACTTTTGTTTGTATGAAGTATTTTGTTTATTATTACTATATGACCTCTTAAAATAATAACATTTTCTTCTGAAACATCCTGTAAATGATATAGAGAGGTGCGCTGATGTGCGTATGCAGTAGACAAGGCAAGGTACGGGTAGACCTCAGCGGTTGATCGATCGCTCGCCCGCATGTTGGACAGACAGCGGACGTGTGTGTGTATGTGAGTTCATATACATGTTCCACACATACACGTATGCCACCGGTCACACCGGAATAGGATGTATTTATTTAGAGATAACACTCTGTACTGACATACTGGAAAACTAATGTGTTGAGTGTAAAAATATATAGTATCGTCAATTTTGTGTCGAATGACAAAGTAGTTTGTCCGCATTCTTTTTTGTGTGAATATTTCAAAAATATTAAAATGCGTTTCACGATTATGGGAATAATATCGAACTTTAAAACCTAGTTTAGACTAGGGTCGTAGTTTAGTCAAGTGGCGAGTTATTTACTAAATGCTTTAGTAACTGAAAAGTGTTCGGACTACAGTACATTAGTAAATGTTTTTACAAAGTAAAAATTTATAAATTATTAATTTTATTTGTAATGGCTTTATTAAAACATTAACGAGAGAAAAGAAAATTGATTGTGGATAAGAAAATGGATCAATAAAAGAAATGCACTAGGAACTACAAATGTCCTTCTCAAGGAATTAAAATTAGAAGATCTTAAATAATACAATACTTTGTAACAATAAGAATGACGGAGAGTTGTTTTAATTTTTAAAACTATTGTACTGTAGTCCGGACACTTTTCAGTTACTTAAACATTTAGGCCCGGTTTCTCAATATGAGTTTAAACTTCAGATTAAATAATCGTCATCCTAGGTTTAAACTGAACATAATGTCCAGTTTAAACCTCACTCTGTTTCTCAATATAAGTTTAAATGGAGGCTTTTTTTATGTCAAACTAAAAATTAACCCCTAATTATTATATTAAATGTGATAAAAACGAGTTAATTTCAATAAAAGAGAACAGGGTACATTACTAGAATTAATAAAAGAATATAGTGCTACTATAGAATGTAAAAGAAGTTGAATAATAAGTTTATATTTAGGCTAGAAAAATAAATTTTTCATCTGTCAGTTAAAAGTTAATCTTAAGATTAATTATAATTTTTAACTGGACATTGAGAAACAAATTTATAGTTTAATCTTAAGTTTAACTGGGACATGTGGTTTAAACTCATATTGAGAAACCAGGCCTTAGTGTTTAGTAAATCACTCGCCACTTGACTAAACTACTACTAGCCTAGTCTGTACTAGGCTTTACCGCCGAATTATCGAAAGGAAGCGTTCATTAATTACGTAAGGCTTCTATGAGGGGATGGGGTTTATAAAACCTTACTAATCCTTACATTGGGCGAGAGTGGAGGGGGTCAAAAGTGTTACTTATGTAAGGTTTTTTTCTAATTTTTTTTTAAATACACGTAAATAGAAAACAGTTTTGGCTGTTGTAGTTGCTTTTTCGTATATTGACTCAATTAATTTTTTTAACCAATGTATTTTGCTGCTACTATACATTTTAGGGTGTCCGTTAATTAGGTAACTTTCCAATTTCTTTAAGGTATGAAATAAAGCTTGTACAGAATTGAAAAACAATTGGACAATAATTTATTTTAAAGCCTATACTTTCTAGTTTTTGAGTCATGCATTAATTTTTTTTCGTTTTGACTATTTCTGTGAGAGATTAAACAAAAGTGAAGAAATATTTGTCAACTCTAAAATTATTTCAGCGTTCATTATTTAGATTTTGACTGAGTTAACTTTTTTATATTTTCGGCGGTGTTAAGACTCAATATAATGCACGATTTCATAAATGAATCAGAAGTCAGAACCCTTAACTTAGTGTATGCTGTTTCCTTAAGAAATTTACAACATGCGTGAGCATTGTGATAACGTCAAAAATAACCACGGTTCATAGTTTGAGGACTGCTGATTTAGTGTAACTTTAATTATCATTGATATTTAAAGGGATAACAAAACGTTGACTCAAATTGCTTTACGAAGTTCAAGTGATCCTCAAAAACCATTAGTTATTATTTTTTTTTATGCTGCGACATTGAAAAATCATAATCGGGCAAACTATTCTGAAATCGTGCGAAAAGTAAAAGTTGTGAACATTTTCAAACTTTGTTGAAGACAAGAGTTTTCAAATTTACATATTTTATAAGTGATGGCAATGTGATATTGGCTCGGTCGATATACTTTAATCTTGCAGTTCTTTTTTTAGTATTTTTTTTTATAAATTCTATCAGGAAATTATTAACGCTAAAATTGCTGATGTAAATTGACCTTCGGTGAACGAGATCGAGAGAATCTAATTTAAATGATACATCAATTTAAAATTAAGAAACGATTGCTAATAAAAAGAATGAACGTTGACTTGAATTAAATAACACTAATTGAATTTTTTTAATGTCACGTGACTGTATTATTGAATCTGTATTACATAAAGCCTTTGAGGATTATATTGTAAAAGTTTCAGCTCTAAACTTATGATTGTGATCAATTTCATTTTAATGGACGAACTTTAAAAAAGTTCCAATTTCAGTAAAATTAAATAATCTTCGAATTGAATAAAAGAAGAATGGCTATATAAAGTAGAAGAATATTTATACATTCGGTTATTTTACTAGCAGCCATTTATTGTATAAAAATAACTTTATATGCCAATGCTCTTTCTACCAAAGGGCATTAATATTAAATTTGTGCTCTGCAATATAACAGGTCATAAACGACGATGCCCCATGTTGGACATAGGGGCTGAAATGGTCTTTTGTATGAATAAATAAACAGTCGAGGTATAGGGGGCAATGGGACAGAATCGAATTTGAAATTTCAGCAAAGGAATTAAATTTATATCTCTGATTGTAAAAAATCATCACGCTAATTGAACTGGATGAAAATGTGAACATTCGAAAATCCTCTTTTTTGGTAATTTGTGTACTAAAACAACTAAAACTCCTGAATCTAGAAATATGAAATGTTATGAATGTTTTCCGTTAATAAAACACTAAGCGGTACAAAATAAGCGTTATAAGAAACGACACTAATCATACTTGCAAAATTGACCTTCCGTGTGTTATTGATATTAACGTATTAACCTGAATGTAAAGTAAGTATGAATGTAATGAACACTATTTTAGTATATGTCAGCAATGAAAAACTGAGTTATCTACATTGATTAACAGTTAAATAAAAATAAAATAAATGGGCAATTATAGGCATGCAGAATGTTTTACCTTCTCTTTATGAATAACTAGCGGCATCCCGCGGCTTCGCTCGCGTAAACTTCGAAACTAATTAGAACCCTCCATTCCTGATAGGGGATGACATATTACATTTTTTATAGTAATAGTACTTACTTACCTTTTTAGTGATCGCGTATCACAGCTGACTATTTATAAGTATTTAACTTTATAAGTAAAGCAAGTATGCAGATAAACATATCTAAATCCATCCTCGTCCCCGTCCCATGCTATTAGGGCTTGAATATCAAACTTTCATTTTTAACTGAATATTAATTTGTCCAAATTTACTTTAATATCACGAACAATTTGAAGATAAATTTATCGAAATTTTACCCCCACCCCCCGCAACATTCTCTTAGGGGTTGAATTTTCGTAACTGCTATTTGTCTTGTAGAGTACCTACATTTGCCACGTTTCATTCATTGAATACAAAAAAAAATATTTTATACATTTTTTCCACCCCCCCTTACACTTTAAGGGTTAAATTTTGGGAAATGCTGAAATAATTGTTTCATTATTTATATTGTAGACTACGTTCGATAAGTTTCAATTAAATGCGAACAAAAAAAATATTTTTTTATATAAACTTTGACACCCTGTTTTAACCCCGTAGGGGTTGAATTTCGAAAAATCCTTTCTTAGTGGGTGCTTACATCATAAAAGGAAGGCACCTACGAAATTTCACGTTTCTAGGTCCAAGGGTTTGGGCTGTGCGTTGATATATGAGTGAGTGAGTGAGTGAGTGAATGAGTGAGTGGTTAAGGACAAACTCTTTTATTGTTATAGAAGATTATAATTTTTATTGAATGTGTAAGACTTTTTGGCAGTTATTTGTTTAGTATAAATATAATATTTTCTACAATTACCACATTTTTTTATTGTGGCGGTTTTGTTAGAATGTTTCATTGAATATGTGCATGATGTTCAGGTATATTATGTAGGTATCATAAAATAAATTACGTGTATTTTTTTGTTCATTTATTGCGTTTGAACTTTGAAAGGATTCGATGTGATCGATGGAATACTTCGTTATATTGAGTTTGTGTAACTTCCAATTGTGTTTACAATCGACACAAGTTTTTGGAGTAAATTGGCTCCACTGTAGAAACTTTGTAATTATTTTTTGATTAAAAGTAGATAAGATGAAAGTTTTTGTATAGTTACTCAGAGATTATCATTTATTTCCTACCTTTGATGTATTTTTGTAGGTAATATCAAAAGACATGTTTAAGTTATTGTCAATTGAAAAATTGTATGTAAATGTAAAAGCGATTTTCTAAAATTAGAACAATATATTTGAGTACTTTAATAGATATTGCTCAGTTATTGATTGATTTATTAAAAACAGTTTGTTATGATCACTGAATTGTATGCTTCAGCATAGGCGAATCTTACCGCTTGCTTCTTAAAAAGTGTAATTTATTTTTTAATGGTTTAAATCTTTAAATAACGTATAATTTTGGTTATCTATTTTTTTTCACTTTACCTCACGTGCAGGTATAACTGTTTAAAACAACATGTGATATTTTGAATTGAAAATACACATATTAAATTGAAATTTGTATATTAATGTTACCTACATAATACAGAATTAATTTCCACAAATACAACTGTAAGATTGTATCGTAATGAAGCATTACATTATGTTTGATATTATTTATTAATTCTTGAGACTGTATAAAATTACCATTAATTTTCAACAGCATGTATACAATTACTCGCCAAGAACAATTTTTAAATATTAAATTACTGAGCAAGGATTTGATACATCGAACGCGAGTAGACGTCGCTACTAACTATTAATTCTGTCGTTAAATTGGGTAAAGTGAATCGTTAATGAGAGATGACGGGTAATACGTCTCTCTCTGTCTCACGTGCGCGTTGTCCTGCTCGGACATAACCACTTGTTCACCCCCCACCCACTAGGAATGGGGGGTTGAATGTAAATTATATATTTCAGACTTGTTACAAATTACCCATAGGATGATGCTACCTTTACGAGAATGAGATTATGTGTGATAATTATTTTAAATGTTTATAGTTTTAAAGGGAAATTGTCGGTTTTGTTTAATTTAGCTTGTTAGTAGATGTTAATTAGTTATTAATTTTGTCTAGTATGAAGTGGCGTATTAAGTTAAAATGTAAAATATACAAGGTTTAAAAAAATCCAATATTCATTTTTTTTAAATCATGAATTTCGATCCGAAAAAATAGGTTTATTTATAATCATTTATGAAATGAATTTACCCGTGAACTAGGGCCGTTATCTTAAGGGGTTACATACAGTGAGAAGGCCAAAAAACAACGGGTTTTTCATGAATTTTTTAAGAGAAGACTTTTAAATTTATTAATGTAAAAATTTGTACACATATTATGGTAACTTTTAATTGTATTTTAACATTTTTTATTTGTAAAAATAATTATTTTGAAAGCTGCTACAGCTGTTCTCCATGCAGGAGGTCCTATCAAAAAAGGCGCCTTGCTGTGACCACGATCTTCGATTAAAAAAATCTTCGATTAATTACTAAAGAATATTTTTAAGAAACTTGTGTTAAAATTTGAGATTGATCGGTTCAACCGTTTCCGAGGAATAGTGGTCACCGACTTTAAAAACACAGATTTGAGAAAAACGCGCTGCATCTCCGATCTCCTATATTCAAACGCTCTGAGACGTCTTTACAAATATGCGTGTAACTTCAAATATAATCGCCGAATTGACTTGAAATTTTCTGTGTGTACTTCATTACGAAAATGAAATAAAAAAATAATTTTTTTTTTTAAATTCTAACTGTATGTAACCCCTTAAAACCTTTGATTGACCTGAAGTTAATCCCATTCCATCTAAAGGTCCTTGTCTTTAGGAAAGTAGAAACAATAAGATCTCTGTTTTAAACAATATTTTAAGAATTGTTTATATTTTGTAATATTTTTTATACATCCGTGTACTTAATATTATATTTGCCTTTTCACGTATAACAAATCCATGCAGATTTGTTGTTTGCTTTATCGATAGCTGAAGGCGCTGTAAACGTCGACGGCGCGAAATTTGAATATCGAGTATGTTTATCTTGATCAGTTTCCGGTGTAAATATTTTGAGTAATTTTGATGTAATCGCATCTGTTATCCCTCGTTGAAGTTGATGTTTAGTTTGTAATTAACTTCCGAGGTACGTGATATGTGTTTGTACACGTACCTTCCCAAGCCCTCTGTTTTCTCTAATGGTTTTAATCATTTTATATTGATTTAATAAATCTATTAAAGTATTGTTAACGCAGTTCGATAAAAAAAAACTTGTAGGTATATGCTTATTATAAGTTATAATTACTAAGTTTTATATAATTCCAAACGATTAGTATTTATTTTTAGATCTGAATAAAACAATATACCTAGTACTGATACTCAAACATATGTATAAAGTATTATTCGATTTAGATTTTATGAATTCTAAATATAAATGTTTATAATTGACGTTAATAGGTTTTAAAAGTTTATTAATAAAACAATTATATATTAGAGAAAAATAATCTATTATTATAATGAAATAGAAATTATTAAATCATCAATCAAGTTAATAATAATAATAATGATAATAATTAACCTCAATGTTGAAAGACATTTTGTTATTTCTTTGTACATAATAGTGCAATTCAGGAATGTTTTATCATATAATTGTATAAATTTGATGAAGTGATAGATATGCGCATCACGTCCGTTTTATTTTTTTTTTGTTTCAACGTGTTGCCCAATTCAAAAACTATACATGTACCCAAGGCCAATAATCGTGGGATGCATTTATTATTAATTATTAAATTATAATTACTTACTAAAGGACATCAAAAATATATAATGGTATTGTATTGTATTATGTTTTATATCATTTTTCTAATTTATCATATTTAAAATTAAAAATTAAAAAATTAGAAAAAGTAACACTGGCAAAAAAAACTAAACATACTAAAAAAGAACAGTGAAACTTGGATAACTGGAATCTCAAGGGACCAGTTAGTTTATCCCACTTGAAGAGATGCCAGTTACCCAGTTGTAGAGGTTGCAAATGTATGAATTCTAGTTATAGAAGATTCCCATTTATTCAAATCCCACTTAATCAGGTTCCACTGTAATTAAATTTAACAGTTTTTGAAGTGTCAAGTCAATAAACAGGGTGGTCAGTTTCTGGAAAATCGGGAAAAGTTAGGGAATTCGGTTGGAAGTCAGGGAATTTTTTATAAAAAAGCAAAAACCACACAATTTCTCGCAAAATAAACAGTTATCTTTTAACATTTAAAAGAAAACATGTGACTTTTATTTTTATTTTTTATCTAAATAAAAAACAGAGAAAAACGGTAAAAATTCTTCTGGAAAACCGGGAAAAGTCAGGGAAATTTGTTCCAGAAAAATACTGGCCACCCAGATAAAAAAACTATTTAAAGAAAGAAAAAAACATACTTCAAAAACTGTTAAATTCAATTATTGGGTATACTTTTCATATTACCAGTCGACTTTATTATTTGTTTATTTATTTATTATAATTTAATTAAATAAAAATAAAATGCGGCATGAACAAAACGATAACGTATGATTAGTCATAATAAATAAAATTAATGGAAAAAACTCTAGTTTTATATAAATTGAAATTTATGAATTCTATTTGTAAAAATTAAATGCAGATATATTATAGTGCCGGCCGCGGCCTTGCTACTACTACTGGGACGGACGTTGAATCATTACTCACTTAAGTGTGTGAGCGAGAGAGTGAGTGGGACCTAAACTACATAGATTCTGGGGGTACATTTTCCAACATAAATACTTGAAAGATCCATCCGTTGTGTATTTTTAAACTCGCACATTTATCAAAACCCGAACGGAGAATGATCGTTCGGGTTTTCCATTGAGTCGTCGTCTACGTTTAACAACCAACCCCGTCACCGTCTCCATCCCTCGCCGGCGGGCTGTTGGGTGAACTGTGCATGTATATACATACTTACAGGGTACGTTTCACACGGTTGACTTTTTATAACCATGCTTTTAGATTGTAATACGTTTTTTTTTTAGTTGAAAAATAAATAATGCTGCGTCAAAATACTGAGAGTTTGTTACCATGAAAGAAATCATTGTAGGTTTTATTTAAAAGCGTATCTCGAATTCATTTTTGTAATATTTATAATATTTGCCAAATGAAGGGTGTACGGGAAAAAGAGGCCAAGTCAAAATTTCTAGTTTTGAGTCATCGCTGTTTTTAGGTTGGTATCTTGTATAATTTTATTCTAAAAATGATATCGTTTGCGGTGTTTACACCGAAAAAACAAAACAGAAACATCGTGTCTTTAAAATACCTACTTCGTATTTAAAAATGTATAGGGTTTATTGCTTTTTTGTCATAAAAAACACCGTGTTTCTGTTTTGTTTTCTCGGTGTAAACATCGCATTTCAATAAAACTGCGAAATAACCCATAATGAAAACAAAACAGTAAAACAGCTGAATCATTACCAGCGACATGATTTGACTTGTTTTCCCCCAGAACTGCGAGGACTTAGCCTGTTATTCCCGTTTATGGGTATTTTAAATCAATTTATTTTATGGAATTTAGCATATTTATCCCTTTAATTTAATACATATGTAACTCGAAAAATACCTAAATTTGCTACTAAATGGCGCTGTCATCTTAATTCGACTCAAAATAAACTTGGCCTCTTTTTCCCGTGTATACCCTTCAAATGTCAATACACAAAATCTATAACATTTTTAATATGTCATTACTGTTGTCTTCATAAAAGAAATTGGCAGGTCTTTATTGTGAACTAAACATAAAAAATGAACACAAATTAAATGAATAGTGTTAAATATAAAAAACTTCGAAAATGCACTAAAATTCTTGCAGAACTTCGTAATGACGAATATTTAAAAGTTGTAAAAAATATTTTTTATTGTGGTTTGTAAATCCAAATATAAAATTAATCCGTTGTATCGTTTGTTCTTGTTAAAATTTGATCTAAATTTTACCAGTCTCCTTTTAAAATAAGTAAAGCTTAAATTTGTTTACTTATACAGTTCTTATTTAAAACTAGTTACCATTTAAAAGTACCCGGTTCACAATTCGTTCATGTAAAACGGCATTCACTTAACCAGTAGTAGTATATATTATACCCCCTGTTGTACATACATACATATAAAAGCGCGTGACGCAGCTGCCTTCACCCCTCCCCGCCGTGTGCCAACATTACGTATGACTAACGTCGTGTTGTATCCCCACCACCACCACCTTCGCCACCACGATCCACCATGTGGCCCACTAACCCCCAGGACGATTCACAACCCTTAGTGTTGTTGCATTAGAGGGGCACATATCTTCATTTCTTCTTCATCTTGCATATTTTTACTCATGTTGATGGATGATGAATCTTAGTAGTTGGATGTAATTTTTAAAAAGATTTGCTCTCGCTTTGGATTCTGCTAAAGTTATATATAAAAATTTATGATGTTCAGTTTTTTATGAGTTTTGTTTATTTATTATGTGTTAGAAACGTGCTGGTGGATTTTGATTGCACATGGTTTTTCTTCAATGTGATTTGTTATTGATTATTGGTTTAAACATATTTCCAAATGGTAAGTTGTATGGTTCTTCAATTACTTTTACGTTTAATTATAATTAATAAGTAATTTCAGAGACCATATTTTAAATACTTTATTTTTACTATTATTTAATTTCTTGAAGAATAACTAGAATTTCAGTGTAATAATGTGTAGCTGAAACATTGCTAAAACGTATCAAAAATTGAGGAAATGTTTTTTGGATATCAGTTTTATTATAATATCAGGGGTCAAAACTAGTCAGTAAAAGTCAGTTTTTTGTAACCCGGTCAGTTAAAGTCAGTTTTTTGGAAAAATGGTCAGTTTTGTCAGTATTTTTTGGGTTTGGTACCTACTCAAAGTTTTTACATCAGAGCTCAATTTATTGTGAAAAAACTGTTTGACTTCAAAACGATACAATTACCGTGAAAAATACATTCAAATTATTAATAATGTTTTGATTGTGAATTCGCAACAATGATTTACTTATTTAAAATTTAAATAAATCATTGTTATGAATTCACAAAACTCAATATTTGTTAAATATGCACTTGATTGGCTGAATAAAAAAGATACAAAATGGATATTTTGTATATGAATGGGGAAAAAGGGATGGTGAAAGTAACTTTTTTGTTGTGTGTGCTTAAAAAAAATTCTATGACTTGGGGCTTCAAAGCAATTGAGCAACATGCATCATCTCAAGACTCAAAAACATAAAGAGCAATCAAGAGTAAAGTTGTCCGTTTCTCAATTGCATCTCTCATTCATTTTTTAACTCGGTTCAGATAGTCAGTAAAAGTCAGTATTTTTAGATTTCTGTGTCAGTAAAATCAGTATTTTTGAACACTGAACTTGTTTCGACCCCTGTAATATATTAATTAAATATTTGATTGGTATTGCATAGTATAGTTTGATTTAATTGTTCAATGTTTTTTAAATACCTATTATAATATATGTGTTTTTACATTGAAGTCCTTTACCATAGAATGTTAAATGTATTTTACATGTATGTGCAAATGTCTGCTACTAAACTTTACAAATTTGATGTCGCTTTGTTGATAATTTGATAGCAAATACTTTTAAAAATGAGATTAAAAACTTTTTGAAAGTTCGTTTTTCGACGCACAGGGAAAACGTTTGAAATGTCTCGATTGTATGAACGATAAATATGTAGTTAATGATGAAGAAACTTGAAAAATTAACAACTTTAAGTTGTCAATTATCAAATTAACATTTTTTAACTGAGTTAATTTTACGAATAATAAGACATAACTTACTATAATAAAAATAATACAATTTTAAAGGGATATATATGATATGAAAAAGGTTATTTAGTACCTACATAAATTTAATTACAATTTAGAAATTATGTAAAATTAATTAATGAGATCTATTGAGCGTTACGTACTGGGGTGTTTATTTATATTTCATTCATGATATTGGTTGGCATCGCGCCTTCACAACAACGAGAATTGAATGTTAAGAGAGTCACTAGTATTCAGCTACGCGAGCTATATTTGTAATTATTAAAGGACTAAAGGGTAGACAGACTTCAAATACCCGTTTGTATTTACTCGCATATTATGTACACGTGTTTGTATAGGGTAAAACGGTCAGATTTAATTTTCACGTTGATCTCTAATAATATGTTGTCTATTCACTTTGAACTATTAACTATACTGTTTATGTCAATTATAAATGTTGTAATTTCTATGGTGTATTGTTTTGTAAATAATGAACTGATGTTTAAATATGTCGTTGTTGAATTTGGGGAATAAAAACCGGTCAACGTTTTGTTATTAATATTTAAGGAACAATTGCTTCTTTCTCAAATGGTTGTTTAGACTGATTTTATTTTTATATGTTTTTATATATTTTAATTTCGGCTCAACGTTTCGTTATTTATTGCATATGTCATCTTTAGAGTTACGTGTGAGTAAACGCCCACTGTTTTATTAATTTTTTTTCAAGTTTTAATGAAACTAGACAATTTTGGTTCTACTATTCAGCAAATATAATATAAATAATTTATGTAACTGTGTGATTGAGCATTTTAATCAATTTTGAATTGTAATTAATTATTAAAAACAAGTTTGAAAGCTGTCTTATTGTAAGAGAGACCTCGTGGCTTCAAAAGACAAAATATAATAATAAAAAAATGCTAAGCAAAACAATATTTATTTTTATATGTTTGCTCTTCAAGCTTTTTGGATATAGGTATGTAGTATCTTTTCTTGATTGAATTAAAAAACATACCATAATTCAAAAGAGAATTATGTTTTACCTTTCTGTTCTATTTTTCAAATGTCTCGTTCAAAATATTGAGAACCGCTGCTCTATAGTATATTAAAAAAATGAAATATTAATATTAAAGTTTATTTACAAAATTGATTTGATTGTTTGCGATATAAACCCCCAGAGTGAGAGCAGCTTTCTCAGGATTATCTTGCATCTCATAGGATGTAACAACAACAGAACAGCGCATACATACTTACATACTACAGATATGAGATCATTGAAAAGAGCGTTGCAGCAGCTACTTGAGCATTGTCGCTATTTATTCGATAATAAATCATACGTATCAAAGAGCGTTATCGATATTTTATTTGTAATAATATATACACACACAGGTTTTTTTATTATGCTCTGGTTATGTAGGGAATTGATTTTTCAGATTTAGTGTTTAAAGGGAATGTACTGCTTTCACTGTTTTGTGATGTATCTTCAAGATGCTGTGTTTTGGATGAAAGTATGCTCGTAGAAAAATAAATGAAAACATATTTGTTTTATTTTCTTATTATTCTTTTTATGTTAATTGGTATTTTCATATTGATGATCATATTAAACTCGATTGTTTTTTCAATGTAAATTATTATTTTTGTTAGTAGTAAATACAAGTAGTATTTTTGTTTATAATTGAATGGTTTATATTTTTTATTAAATAAGTATATGTATAAAAAATGTTTAAATTATTTATAATTTTTGATGTTAATATTTAACGATCAGCGTGGCCAGTTTCTAGAAAACCGGGAAAAGTCAGGGAATTTTTTATAAAAATTCAAAAACCACACAAATTCTCGCAAATATTTAAACATATGACCTTTTTAGGTTATTTATCTAAATTTTAAATAAAAAAACAGGGAAAAACGTAAAAATTCTCCTGGGAAACTGGGAAAAGTCAGGGAAATTTGTTCCAGAGAAATACGGGCCATCCTGACGATCGACTGAATAAAATTACTCAAAAGTAATAAACTTGTCTGCATTATAAATTAATTTATATTATTATTAATAAATATTTTGATAAATTAGTTTTATTTTTTCGTAATTTTTAATAATAATAAGCTTATTGTTGATAAAATATAAATATAAACGAAAGTAAAATATTTAAAAAGGTAAATAAATAAAATTTCATAAAAAAAATTCTTCGTATACACGGAAAAACGTTGTTTTTCTTTACTGAATACTGATGGGGGTTGTAATATTTTTATTAGGGGTATGAATATGCATGTCTACTTTTGTTATTGAAAATGCGAACACACTGCCATAAAATAAAATTATTTTACAACCGTGACACGTGAAGGAAAATGTTTTAAGTAATCCACAAAAGTGAATTTTTATCCCTAGTTCCATCGCTCTGCGTCTTTTTTTTTATTCAGTATTTATACAAACTTACAGAATACTATAGCTGTTAACGCGAGGAATTTGTATTTTTTATCTTATCAATTTTATGAGATACAAAATACCCTTTATCCTTCTTCTGTATGCAAGCTATATCCCTGCCAAATTTCACCACGATTGGTTTAGCGGTTTAACCATGAAAAGGTAACAGACATAAATTAATAAAAATATAACATTTTTCGTAGTTAAAAAAGCAAACATTACATAAATTATAATTATTTATATTGAATATATTTTGAAAGAATATTAATAAGTTTATTTATCAAAAAAACTCGAATAATTTTAAGATTTTAATAGTTTATATATTTTGTAGTAACGCTATGCCATATGGTGTTAAATAATTTATACCAAGAACCACTAGCGAGACACCGCTTATTTTTCGTTTCGTACATATCTCACACTGGCCATATGTATTTTCTCTTCTTTATTTCTTCTTCTCTTTTTTTAAGTGTGCAATTTTGGTGACTGTCGTACGCACTGGAAATTTATTATTATCGTGTTTGTGACGCCACAGACGTGCGGCATATGACCTAACGTACCCTCATACCTTCCCCAGCGACACAAAAAGGAATCATTTTCCCTGGAGACGCCACTGGGCGGTATCGTGGTGGTTGGATATTTTTTTTGGTATTGCTTTGATACATACCGAATGGAATATTTGAAACATTCCAGTTAGATTTGATTATTTTGATGTAAATTTCAATTGAATGTTTTTATCCACCGGATTCCGATTAATAGGAACAGTCGTTTATTTAGGAAAAATAAATAAAAATATGAACAATGGTTCAATTTAATTTTCCTCCACTGTAAACTAAAAGTAAAGGCTTCCATGAACCAAATCAACTAAAAAAATAATGGAACTTTGATTATATGTTTTCAAAGAGTTTATTTATTTATTTAAAAATGTACGTTATGTGTTTTTTCTGGAGATACAACCAAGTGTTTACACCGAAGAAACAAAACAACAACATCGTGTTTTTTTTTACAAAAGTGCAATAAACCCCATACATTTTTAAATACGAAGTGTTTTAAAGCACCGTGTTGCTGTTTTGTCTTTTTCGGTGTAAACACCGCATAACAGTTAAAATAATAAATTGGATTCCTTATGACATAAAAATCACTTCGACTCGAAGAATGGATAGGGTCGAAAAGTCATGTCCGAGATAAGGTCAGATTCTGATTGAACTATTTTCAAAGCATAAAGAAAAGTGAGGTTCCGCATAGCGGCTGTCTGTTTGCCTATGGAATTTTCGTTCGTTCACGATAACTTTTATAAAAATGCGCTGATTTGATTTTTTTGCAAAATGTTTGTCACAGCAAGGACTGAAGATCTATTGACTTCGGTATCTACCGATTGGATTGGCGGTTTTTTCATATTAAAAACATTATGGAATTAGGAAGTTATGTAGTGTTCATCACCCCCAATATTTATCATTTAAATTATCATAGGGATCAACTAAGGTAAATATAAATGCGTCGGGATAAGCCGGGATAGTTACACTTCGAACTAAATGATTACAACGGGAGGGTTAAAATGCCAAATAATAAAAATAAACCAGATGATCAAATTGGCGGCAGCATTAAGTTCGTATGTGTATGTGTCTGTATTATGTGTGTGCATAGGTTGTAATCGATAAGTGGTAGGCACTCGGGGGGTAGGGCCATCCCCTTGGCGCCGGTGATGCAAAACGTTCACCCCGTCGTGCCGTGGTGGGTTGATGACCTTCAGGAAATTGCGGACGAGCCTTCGTATACGATAACTAGGTCTACGGATATTTGGTCTTTCGTTTTTTTTTTTTTTTTTGGATGAACATAGATGATTTAGAATTGCAAAATATGTGTCTTTATTTTGCTTGATAGGAGATTCAGTAAAACTTAAATATTTGTATTTAAGAAAATTTTTGTGATCCCGCGTAATTAACTAATTTTGTTATCAAAAATACAAGAAAAGTATATATAAAACGCAAAATGATAGAAAATCATTCTTATTATTTATTTTATAATATATGAAAGCATTGATGCACAACTAATACGAGTATATTTATATACGAATATTATAGTTATAAAATACAAAAATAACGAAATCATATGTAATAAAATCAAAACATATATGAAGTGAAATGAAATAAACGTACAAAAACCATTATTTGAAAATCCATGATGTATAAAAACTTTTTCGTAATGATATTTCATTTTTCCTTGACCACCTGAAATTGACAGAGAATTTTCAAATCATTTTTACGTTAGCCGCAAGCTTTTGCTCCTTTAAAAATATTTTATGCTGTAGTGTGTTCCAGTAAATATCAAAATTTAAACAAATTACAATATATTTGTGCATTTACATTATTATTTCATTTATTTTATACATATACTAACTTTACTAAACACAAATTACAAACTGAATAATAATTAGATTTATGAACCGATATGGAATTCCGGTTCGTTTACTTTTAGCGGAGATTTGCAGAAATACTTAGATCATTCAAGTCTTCAAGCTTCCGCGGTGATCTTGAAATGGATCTTGGCTTCTGGGTGCAAGCCGCGTCGATTTGGTCATTTTACTGGCCAACGTTTCGTCACACATTGCAGTGGACATCTTCAGGGCTCTTGTTACAGTGCACTGTAACAAGAGCCCTGAAGATGTCCACTGCAATGTGTGACGAAACGTTGGCCAGTAAAATGACCAAATCGACGCGGCTTACACCCAGAAGCCAAGATCCATTACTTAGATCATTTATTATGCGCACTTTGTTCGGGTACTCCTGATATATTTTTTTGTGAGTGGAAGTTACATAGTTTGTACATCTTTCACTCGCCACGGTTATTCGAAATATCTGGGGAAATTTTCTTGATAACTCGGTGAGGCCGAAGATCAAAGGTCATTGTTACCTATATTCATAAGTAAATATGAACCTTGGACGTTATCGAATATAAAAAGACATTATTGATTTCTTTGAATGTTATATTAGAGGTAAAATAGTTTTTCTTCTTCTTCTTCAATATGTTTTTTTGTCAGCTAGACCGTATTTTTTTCTGATAGCGTATATTTATACTAGAATTTATCAAAATTTTCAAAGCATCACAAGTCAAAATTTATGCATTTACGATAAAAAAACCTATGGTAATTTTTATTACCGATAAAATTTATTTAAATCTGAAAATATATTTTATGTAGTTATTGAGATGTGCAACGACTTAAATATTAAAGCTCGGTTTGTTTGGTCTCGTTGTCTTTTATGTAGAACTAATTGAACTCTACAAAAAAATTGTTGAATATTTTATAGAGTACGAATTAAAAGATAGGTCCTTGTTGTAATTTTTGCGTAGCTAATTTATTCACTGATCAGATTTTTTTAGAATGATAGCGTGATTATATTATTTTGGTGCAAGTTTCATCAAAATCGGTTCAGTTGATTTTATGTTATTAATAATTTTATATGTAGGACAAAAGTATCAATAAAAAAAAATAATTGCTGTATTTTTTATTGTATCAACCTAGCAACAAAATTTTGAATACCTACCTACCACATAATCCTAAAATACATTTGATATTTGTCACATGTGTGACCGCATTAAATAAAATCAATACAATCAATAATGTTTATTTTTAACCAAATCCATTTTCAATTAAATATTATTCACACATTCATAGAGTGTAATATATATACGTAGTATAATATACACTTGACTTAATGAAGTTTATTGTGTGTGTGTTGCCATGTTCGGACCATATAGGCGCTAATGTAAAACCGAAGCACTCTACACAATCTAATTACATAGATGAAATTACAATAACCTGATTGAATACCAATAGCAAGTATATAACTCGATTGTACTTGCGATAAAGGTTATATTAGAAGAGATATACTACAACACTCCTACACATCCGCAATCTGTGAATATAAATGTGGTGTTTAGTGTTCTCAATACGGAAATAAAGTACCTGCGTATGATATCCTAGATCAGTGGCGTGTTTAATGAACGCCTTTAATTGATAATGAAGGATTCGGGTTCGATTCGTGCTTGGATTTTAATGCGTTTAGATGGTGGTGATTTATGTATATGTGTTGTTGTTGTGAGTGTTTTGAACAGTTCTTGTTATGTTTGATTTTTAACGTGTTTCGTGCCTTTGAAATCGGAAAAAGGGGCACTGTATTTGTCACTGAAACGTTTGATCTGGAAAGCTGACAATTAATTATAGTTAATGGTGTATCTTTGATTTGGTATTTTTTTTTTTGAGATGTTTGACGTTTTTTGAGGTGGGGGGACATGGGTTATCAAATAAAAGTGGGGTATCAAATGAAAGCTGGAAGTTCAAGAAAAAAAATATACATAATGTTTTTACTATTAAAATCTTTGTTTACCTATTGAATTATAAAAATTCGTAATGCTATTTCCGTCTCTCATATCTCGGAAAGTAATTGTGGGAAAAATTCGAAAAATGGGAATATGTATAATGACTCTTAGATGAAAAGAAAATTATTGACACTCACCGCATATATTTTTTGTGTGAATTAAACTAAAGCTATAGTATCCGGGAAATTTTTTTTTAGATCTGAAGTGATCAAATCAGATCTTGATAGTTCTGCATTTTGAGACATAATATTTTTTTACTGGTTTTTGATCCGTGGAGACCTGCAAAGATCTACAACGATCAACAAAGATCTATAATGATCTACGAAGATATCTAAAGATCGTTGTAGATCGTGATAGAGATAAATTTTCAACGTTACAATGATCTTCAGAGATCGTTTCCACAAATCAAAACCCAATCAACAAATATGATTTTGTCTCAAAATGCCGATCTGTCAATATTAATTATTTATTTTTCCCGGGTTTGATAGGTAAAAATCAAGATGCACATTAGGCATTCATTTATTTCTATTTCCGCTGTTGGTTGTTTTATTTCGTAAAAACTATCCGCTAAGATTTCAAAAAATTGAGCCTATGTTAATCACTATGATATCTAAATGATACAAGTGGCATATGCATGTTGATATAATATATGAAGTGTTATTGATTTTTGTTTTGTGTGTTTACAGTTAGCTCCAGCTGCCAAAAAACTGTGGGGCGTGGAAGTCGGCGTCGGAAAGGACGGCAAAGGTGCTTTGGCGCCGTTGCACCATCTTCACCATCACGAACAAGTCTGGCGTGACTCGACGTGGTCGACTACAGGTCAGTTACAACAACAAACTATACATTATATAATATATGCACGGAATAATTAATTGCTTCAGTTGTGCTCAAACTTTGAAATAAAAATTTACATAAAAACGTATGGGGTTGATTATAAGAAATAAAAAAAAATCCAGTGTTAATTTACGTAGATATTACTTTATTTATGAATCGAGAAAAACGTGTAATTAATATTAGATATATTATATTATATTTGCAAATTTAGATAATTATAGATAAATATAACGTTTTCACATATTAATGTGGCGTATTTGCCACTTTATGTTTTAAAACAACTGCTGTGCATTGTTTATTTTGTAATTCGTGCGTTCGCCATGAAGATAATGGGCTACTAATTATATTCACACTACATTTCACTGTTTTAAAGGACTCTACACGAGTAAGGAGTTGAAAGTTTATCATTTGCTATTATTATAATAATAATAATATAATTCTTGAGTGCATACGCTAGTTAGTATACACGTAGTGTGTCTAGAATTTAGTTATAAAACATATAGTATTCCATGCGTTTTCAGATACACGTTAATATTTACTTCTCTTGTTCATATTATGACATTCTCGTAAATATATTTTCCTTTGTGAATTTTAAATTTGATTGAAGGGACATTGTACTTTTTGTGAGTAAAATAGATCTCGATAGATTAACCACATTTTTTTTAAAATTGCGAGTTGTTCAACAATATACCTGATAAAACAGATAACGTATTAAGCGATATACTAGAGAGTAGAAAAAGAAGGAATGTGTTTTAAAAAAAAAGGAGAATATTGTGAACTACTTTCAGGTCTTAAACGGATAAAACAATACATCCTTATCTATCTATATTATAACCAGGGCTGTGGAGTCGGTACAAAAACCTACGACTCCGATTCCTTTATTTTTCTAATGTTCAACTCCGACCCCCGACTCTTTACTGTACAAAATTTAAAAAAAAAAATCCGTTTTCGGGCAATTTTTTGAATGAATTCCGGTGATTCTGGTTCTAGCCAGAATTGAAAATTTTGAATCAAGTTGCCAAACCTGTTTCACGGACCCATCGTCTAGGTTATTATAATTTTGTACTAATGTCCTTAAATGGGTTATTTACATACTGTGGGGGTTTTAAAAAGTCTATTATTTATTTCTAAAACTTAATCGTTTTGTTTCTATATTCTCTATGATAATTCGAGAATTTGAATAAGTATATCTACTATTGTATTTTAAATGTGATTTTAATGAAAAATAGTGAAAATTATTATTTGTATAGTTATAGTTATGATACTTGTTATAACTTTTTTGAAATTAAGTTCTTATTTTTATGACGAATTGAAGTTAGATGCGTGAAATATTTACTCAAAAATTTTGTGATTTCGTTTTGGTTAAAAAAACATTTATTATATAGAAAATGATGTGAAAAGTCGAAATTTTCAAACCGCAGGTCTGTATCGTTAACCGTTCTCAAGATATAGCCTCTCAAATTTATAGTTTTTTGTTTAATTTTGGAGAAAAATGGCTGTAACTTATGAACGGGTAGTCGGAATTGATTTTTGTTGACGGATTTGAAATCAGCGTGTTAAAATCTATATAATGACATATATAACACTTTGAATTTCAACAAAAAATATTTTGTGAAAAATCGACATTTTTAGCGAATTTTTCGAAGAAAAATATAGCTATTGCTATCACCATCATGACGCAACTTCGGAAAAAAAACTATATATCTTTATCAAACTTGATCTCGAGATCACGAAAATGAGGTCCGTTCAAAACTGTATGTATATATATATATATATATATATATATGTATATCTGCCGTTTCGAGTGGACTCTCTAGCCTTCCAGGATTACTTCCGATCTTTTTGAAACTTGGTTGAAAAATCGATCTCACGAATACCTCGGTTAAGTTCGTTAGTCAGCGAAATTCCTTTATTGATTTCAAAATGGCGGCCGTTCAAAACCAAAAAAAAATCATATCTCGGGTATTAAATATCGGATTGATAATATCAAATATGTTTTGGAATCCTCTCAATAAAACAAAATTATTGTGTCTCTTGTGATTTTTCGATTTAAAGTACCGTTTGGTTGATATTTTAAAAACAAAAAAAATATTGTAGAGATTGTAAACTAAGAATCTCGAGTTCGAGTCCCGATGTGGAAATTTTTTTTTTACAAGCTTTTTATTTTAGTTTTTGGTTTATTATGTAGAGTAAAAAGTTAATAATCAATAAAAAATTTAAAAAATTTCAGAGCCAACTTATTTTTACACATTTAATTATTTTTTTATTTTTTTTTTATCAAATAAAATTCGCTTACCGCGGTGGTTGCGCGGACAGAATATTTTAAGGTATACCTACCCCTTGGAAAAAAATCGATTTTTGGTCAAAAATTTTTTGTCAAATTTTCAAGTGTTTTATATGTAATTATATAGATTTTGACACGCTGATTTCAAATCCGTCAACAAAAATTAAATCCGACCACACGTTCAAAAGTTACAGCCATTTTTCTAAAACAAAATTGGAAAAACTAATTCTTTGAAAAACCATATCTCGAGAACGATTAGAGATACAGACCTGCGGTTTGAAAATTTCAGCTTTTCACATCATTATCTATATAATTAACACACTTTTAACCAAAATAAAATTTTCAGTCAAATTTCATGTTTAAAATTTCAACTTTTCATAGAAATTTAACTCAAATACAAAAAAAAACAAATAATAATATATATGTCTACTGTATAGTAGATGATTTTATAAATCATCACTACGAGTTGAGGTTCTATCGTTAGATACTATTTAATCAATTGTTAGTAGAAACGTCAAAGCATTTTAATTTATGCCAAATATGTTTCGTGGACCCCAACAATACTTTCGCGGACCCCGGTGGTCGCGGACCCTAGTTAAAGAACCTACATACTCTATTTAATATATGTATAGTATATTTAATATGTATGTTTTAGTATTCTTACAATTCATCGTATGTCCTTTATTTATAGAAACTAAGTTTTTATTCAATGTTATTTATATACGAGTATAAAAAATACGTGTACATTTTAATATATTATTAATCACAAGTAAATAATTTACTGACCATATAAACAATTAACAGAGATAATTTATAGCCGAATGACCTTTGGTAAAGGAAAAAAACAATACCTTTGTGCAATTGGATTACTAAAGTGTGGTATCTTGAATCGTTTTATTTATGTTTGTGTTTGTACATTTTGTTAACGATTTTCGCGTTGAATCGGCTATAATTTACATCTAATCTAATACAAGTTGTTCGAAACATTCTCGAATTTGTGTGTGAGTGTGTGTTTGTTTGTTTGCTAATGCTGCCACATTCTTGAACTGTATCAAAGTAATTTTGTTGTCTAGACTGATGATTTGATTAGAAGAAGCATGCTGTGAAAATTATACTTATTATTGAATAGTTCAAGTTTGTTATAACAAATGCCCGGCGTTATCAAAAAAATTGGTCTAGATCAAAATCTAACCAGAAGCTTCTATAGAGTGTGTTGAATTGTGTTATGTTGTCTATGAATTGTTTGGATTGTGTAGAATTACAGAAATCCATAGAGAACATAGCATACGGAATGGGACAATTCAGCGCCGCCATTTCATCACCGCCGATTCAGCGCCAGGACAATTCATCGCCGGCCGTTTCATCACCGGCCGTTTCAGCGCCAAAACCAGTAAATTAAATGAATGTAAATCTCAACAAACAAACAAATATACAGTAACCGACGAACATCTTTACATTCATTTAATTTACTGGTTCTGACGCTGAAACGGCCGGCGATGAATTGTCCTGACGCTGAATTGTCCTGACGCTGAATTGTCCTGACGCTGAATTGTCCTGGCGCTGAATCGGCGGTGATGAAATGGTGGCGCTGAAACGGCGGCGCTGAATTGTCCTAGACCCAATAGCATAGCTGTCAGTCACACCGAAAAATCTCTAGTAATATTTTGATTTAGTTTAGAATACTGAGTATTAGCTACACTTATTACTTGCCTTAAGACTTAAATAATATCTCTACATAAAATATCTGTTCTACCGTGCTTACTCGTAGATAAAAGGCAGTTATATCATTTTTCAATTTTTGGTTTTGATGCCGTTCGGTTCTATAAATTCTTTCCTAAACGTAAAAGGCAATAAAATATAGGTTATTCACGAGATAGGTACCTAAAAGCTTTTTTAGTTTATTTCTTTTTATAATTTTGTTGCTTATTCAAAGTGAGAAATCAGTTAAATGCTCTTTTCAAAGCATAACGGTATTAAAGTCTATAAGATTGGCATATAATAAGACACAAGCATTAAATCATCCTCAAACTATTTTCACAGTTAAGTGAGACCTGAAAGTGGTAAAAACATTGATCCCATTTTCTCAATTATATTTGGGGTCCTTCACGTCGTTTCATTGAAACTGTTTGTAAAACAAAAAATTAGATTAGCAAAAAGAACGTGTAAGAGGCGGAGACTGTCAGTTATAAATCCGAGAGTAAATTAGACTTTAGTCTCGTCTCGTGTGAACTCAAAGTAAAAAAAAAAATCTAAACATGTAAGAATATGGAACATTATCTCACTATCAAAAAGTTGTTTGGACATTGTGGAAATGCAGCGAATCGAATAGCATTATTTTTGTTTTCAAAGCATTTAACTTAATCTTCTTTGAAGTATAAGATTTCAACACATGTCGTAGTAGGACCTTTTTCTGACGAGTAATTTGTTGGAAACGCATTATAACGCTCCAGTTGCATTTTGTTTAATTATATAGGTTCGTCGATTGCGGTCTTTTCTGTGGAGCATATGTCGCTAAAATTATCTTCCCAGAACTGTTCGATTGTAATATTGTAAAAATTACCTAAGAAAAGTTTATAAATATAGTTATTTAATAAAAACAGATTTATTACAATATGATTAGTATGAAGTCAATATATGAATATACACATATAAATTTAAATGCCCCAATAAAAATTAATAATATTTTTATTGATTCAATTATATAAAGTGTTCCATATTACTTAATTATGTGTGTAAAATGTGTTTTATATTCCGATATAAAAGTTTACTCGATGTATCATTACAGATTTATCAAAATTTTGATTTGGTGTAAATGGATGAGAAATTTATTTACAGTTCGTAATACTATGAATTAATTTTGCAAAATGTAATACTCATTGAATTTTATAAGGTTTCGCGTGAAATAGATTTATTAATAAACACATGAAACTTTTGAAATGCGGTTTAATTTTAAACAAATATTGTATGTTTATTGCGCATATGTATGCGTGTTTTATCAGCGGTTTTGAAAATGTAATTAATAAATGTTAAATAGATTTACGGTCAAAATATTTTTATATGCAAGATAAAATCGCTGAAATATGCAACTTTTTCTATCAATTATACTCGCACTTCTGAAAAATTTTTTTTGCATATTTTTTTAATTTTGTAAAATAACAGTTCAATAATTTCAGTCCCCAGTCAATTGCTACCAACTATGCGTAGCGTAATTATATGTTATTTTTTGGTTTGTTTCTATAGATGTATAACATACGTGTAGTATTTTTCTAATTAATTCGCAATATTGTTTGATTTTCTAAAGGTGGCTACCCTATTAATTAGTTTTTGGACACCAATCCTGTAAGAAGTATAAAAAAAACAACAGACGCTGATCATAATATTTTATTTGTAATAATGAGGTGTTAATATGACACTAAAATGTGATAGAAATTGTAAAATACGATTATGCTAATCGATGGTGTATGTAGAATACAGTTATTAAAAATTTTATTAAACCTTTTTTTTAATAATTCATTTTATATTAAACTCTGAAAAACAAAAACTCCAGTACCAGTAATACGATAAATAATTAATTAAGAACCGCTGTCAATAAATATATGACACACGCACGCACGCACGTACACTCCACACACACACACGGAGGTGTGTATGCGTTTGATAAACAATTCAAATTTAAATATTACGTAACTGTAATTGGCTGGTTACAACATATGATCGCGCACCGCCACCCTGTCATGTGGGGGTTGGTTTGTTTGCTCGATTACGAAAAGCGGGATGGGGCGGGGGGGTAGATGGAAGTGAACCAATGCTGACGATGACGACGTTGCTATGTACGTTTATGTGTGTATGTGTGTGTGTTTGTGTATATGTATGAGGCGTACACGTGGTCCTCGTGAGCAGAAGCTGCCTTGCGTAATTTTTATTATTATGTAATATATGATTTTTGGGTGATAGTGGAGGGGGGGGGTATATATATGAATGTTTTACTTGTAAGTTTTCTTCTGATAATTGTTTTTGTCGAGTATTATACATAATAGCTACCGGAGGGATTAAAAATGTCTCTTGTTTGACGACATAATTCTTTTGAGCTATAAATCTTACCAACTTTAAATTGCTAATTACGTATTAATATATTTTTTTACGAATCCTTAAGTAATTACCTACAGTTTTTTTTATTGAAGTGCATAAAAATATAGATGTAATGAATAAACAGTATCGGATTTACCAATAAGCAAAAGAAGAAACTGCTTAGGGCACCTGCTTTTTGGGGGCACCATAAAAGTGATTTGTGGGGACATGAGCGTAAAATAGAAGTTGATTGTGAGAAATATGAACGAAAATTTTGGTGATGACTAAAAAAAGGTCGTCAAAATTACATAAAAAATTACATAATCATTTACATGATTAGTGCTTAGGGCATCACATAGGGTAAATCCGGCACTGTGAATAAATGTTGTATTTTATTTAACAACAATAATCTCTAGAACAATTACTGTTTACCCACAAAATTTTTCATTTCATTTATTTAATTCATTATTTTATCTTTAATCGGAATTACATTGCTTTTAGTATGTCAATGATTTTTAAATCACTGCAAATATGTACAATAATCATATGGATTAAGTTTTAAAATGATTGGTAATCCACTATTTTGATTTTGTGGACTAAATAACAGTATTAATATCGATCTAAAAATTAGCTCTGTATAATTTAATTATTAACTTGATTATTTATATACTTAAATTATTATCAATTTATTAAAGTAAAGCGGAATATTTTGCGAAATATTTAAGTTACCTATATTCAAGATATTTTATTGTTTTCTTATAAAAATTTGAAGAATGTTCAGTAAAAATTGTAATCATAAATAATAATAAGGAAGTCATGAGTCACACAAAATTTTCGTAAACATTATTTCAACAAAAATAACTTTGTTTAAAAAATTGTTTTTAAAAGAATTTATTTAATTGTCATATTAAAGAAGTATGTAAACAAACTCAAACCTAACAAACTAGTTGTCAAGATACCTGTCAACATAAGACTGACGTACTCTGAGAGTGACGTCATACTCATCACCGCGTTATGCGTTTCAAATACATCTTCATCAGAATTGCGTGCAAAGAGAGAAAAAACGAAAGCAAATAAAAGACGTTTATGAATGTCAGTAATTGCCCCCCTTTACTTTTCAACAATTATGTCTCTTTTTCGAGATTTATTGCCATTGTTGAATTTTTATAATGACGTTTCTGACAAAAGTAAATATTATAAAAAGCAAATAAGTGACCGGTTATTTAAAATAATGAAGTAATATGATCGTTTCTGGTATATTAAATTTACTCTTACTTGAAAAAAGTAAAATTGAATAGACACTTCTTACATCGACGTCCATGTCGCTTTCATATGACTTTGTCGCTTAGATAGCAAATAGACACCTGTTCATAGTAGTTCATACCACCTAACTTTTACATTTCTTATCTCTAGTATTTTTTTTCACTAAAATTATTTTGTTACGATTTTTTGTATAATTTTTTTTATTTTTCATCTAAATATGGGGGAGGGGGTTAATATAATTTTACCGGGAACCAGGTCGAGAAGCTGTTGTTGTTGTTGGATGTGGGGGGGGGGGCGGCGGCTAGTAATTTTCACAACACCCCGCTGTAGTAATCGCGCTGCATGCCGCCGGGCCGCTCTCCGGGGCGTCCCGCGCGTTGCCACGGTAACGACTCGCATGTGACGTTAGCGAATTGCGCGAGCGAGACGGTGCGATCGGGCGAGCGAGCGAGAGGCGCCGTGTGTGTTGCCTCCGTCGTCATGGGCAACGGTCGCCGAGCGTCCGGGACGCAATCTCGCCGTTGCTACGGTAACTGGGCCGGCCGCTGGTGTAGTGGCGCGCACGCCGTTTTGTATGTGTGTGTGTGTGTTTGTGTGTGCGCGTGACGCCGGCGAGCGTTGGCGCCACGTACGTGTGCGTGCATGTGTGTGCAGCAAATGTTCACATGTTTATATTGTGTGCATAGTATTAATTAATCTGATGTTTATATGTATAAATAGATACATAGGCAATGTATGGCTATGATTTGAATATTATCTGTACATTTACAGTAGTATATATTTGACAGTTCCATTGTTTCATTATGACAGCTTCAATTTTATTATATGTTATTGTTACATTTATTTTAAACTCATGCAAATACTATGAATGTTGGAATATACATAATAAATTTTTAAAATTAGCTTTTTCTCAAATGAAATGTATAGTTAATGTTTCTAGTGATAAGAAAGAATAATAGTCTTATATCATTATATCTATATTCTGTTATATTCTCTATGGATTCGTTTTGTAATTTAAAACACAGTTATATTGTACTCTGATGCAATATATTTTTCATTCGTATCACCACTGTTTTGCACTAAAACATTAATATACATGTTACATATATAACCGACGTGTAAGTGTTATATCTGCCTTGATTAAAGTGCTTGCAAGCTAGCAAAATTAATTAAACTTCTTTATAATGCTGGGAATTACTCATATAAAAACAGGTCACCTGATTTGAGTTTTCATATTTATGTTAAACAGAACTGACTTAAGCCATCTATTTTATATCTATGCCGATTTTTATTCTACCTTGCTGGTAAATTCAAAATTTGATCAAGTTACTAATATTTAAATATGTAGATATACTTACGCACGAGGCTTGACAGTTTTAATACAGTTGCCAATCTTCGTCGTATAACCTTTTCTTCAATTTCCGCGTGTCGTCACATATTCTGTCTTTTTTTCTCTTACACTACGTTTGTTAGCGCCATGCTTGCATAAATACACCTTGAGAAATTTAATTCTTTTTTACTTAAAAAAAAAATGAATAACGACGCTCGCGAGAAGAACGGAAGTGGGTCGGACGGATGCCAAGGAGATGGGCAAGGGGAGTCCGGGACGGAGCTTTATTAGTTTTCCCTTTAGAAACGGAAAGGGATTTACCCCGAACAAGTTTTACTGCGAATGGAATTTGCGACGCGCTGTTTTTTTTTGTGTTGAACAGTGGATTACACGGTTTTTAAATGCCGATGTGGGGTTTATTTGATAGGTGTGAAGTAATTTTTGATTCGACAAGATTTATTATTAATTAATAAATTATTACAATTTTTTTTGTGAATTTGTATGAAATAATAATAATAATGTATAACCTTCAAAAAAACATTTTAATATCTGTGTACATTTTTATTTATAACATTTGTTTGTTTGAATATATGTGATAAGAAATTATCAGGAAGTTGTAAATAAGAAATGCAAATTTATTGTTTTATTTTATGGTCATTGACTTATCAACATCATTGTTACTTTTTAAAACTAAATATAGACTGAAATATTTAATATGTGTCAATTGTATTTGTATATATATATTTTCATTTTCAAGTTTAAGGTGTCAAATGTTTTTGTTTTGATAGCCAGTATTTATTTTAAAATAGAGTATATCGTGTTTTAATTATGCATTCGTAATATATCATGATACGAGTATATTGTCTAAAAGAAAATATGTTCTTTGAATATAAATCATAATATTTATTTACATCTAATCGCGCCGAGCTAGTCTGATATCATTCTTTATACGCTGATCCTAAAAAAGCAGAAGATTTAAATATTTACCCAGCGTACACTTAAACATGTCATAAAGATAACAAAATATCCCTCGCTATGACATTATTTTCTTTATAGTCACTATATATGTATTTTATAACTTTCTTTTGCACACACGTATTCTATCATGTGATCAATAAAGGGTTGGGAGATCTTGACAGTCGGCAAACATTAAAGTAAAACCATATCGTACTTTCCATCCCCTCGGTGTATTCTTTATCAACTATGTCAGTGTCGCCAAGCTAGAGTCTCGCGACTTCGTAGCCCCGAAGACTATGAAGCGGTGAAACTTTGGTCTCTGAGTTCCTCCTGCGGTCTGATTGAAGAATGGCATGCTTGATGATGTCGATATACAGTGGAACTTCTATAATGTATGGAGTCATGCTTTGTTTGATTGTGAGAGAACTTAATGAAAGGCAGTGGTGTATGTATCTATTATAAATGTCCTTTTAGATGAGATTTGTCGGTGTAATTTGGATGAAATATTGATTTACTAATCTTAATAAGGCATAATCCTCAAAATGTTACATATAATTTAATTTTACTATAGATGTAGAAAAAAATGATAGTTTTTACATTTTGGTAATAAAACTTTTAAATTGTTATAGTATGTACAATTGAATCGGTGAGTGAAAGAACGATGTATCTCCAAAATGACCATTTTCGCAATACAATAATTGTAAAATAAATTAAATATTTCAGTTTACACGGTTTTGTGCAGAACGTATCTACCGTGTAAATCGGGGGATAGGTGTACTAGAATTATTTCATAAAATTATTTAAGTACAAATTACACATATCTGAAAAAAAAACGTTAATTAGGAAGATAATTTTGAAGAAAATCTATAAAATTTAATATTCATGTGTTATTTCATTAATTAATTGCTAAATATCATACCATCTATTTCACGCCCTTTTTAAATACCGAAATAGGCGTGTTACTACCGGTCACTTGAGGTACGATGGGGGAGTGTATAAATCAACAACACCAGCCGTTTTATTTTGTTCATGCATCCATTACAAAAATTAAAATGTAAATTAGTGCGCTTTGACTCATGGCACTGGACCTTCAGGTGGCGACTGTAATCGGCCAGGTTCACATACGTGTGTGTTTGTAATTTTTATATGTACGCTAGCTATAGAACGTACAGGGTTGTCTTAAGTTAATACAATAATATTTTAAAGGTGTATTGTAATATTTAACAGCAAACGAAGACTTCTGAGCCAAGATAATAATTGTTTTATGTATATAGCGAAACCAATATTTTCTTAATATAAGATAATGCCCAGCGATAACAATAAATTCTGTATTTGAAACAATTTTTTCTCTTCTTTTATGTTAACTGAATTTATGCGTATAGATAACTAAAAATTCAATAAGTGCTGCATTAATTAAAAACAAGTGTTATTTTAGCCGAGAGATTAAGCCAGACCTGGATGAAACACGTCGCCGCGATGTCGACGTCGCGGCGTCGGTCGCACTTTTAGCGCTGTGCGGCGGAGGGGGTGGGGGGAGTAGTGGCAGGGGGCAGGGTAACGTTCTCTCTGCAGTAGGCTGCGTCACCACTACACCACTATCCTCCGTAGAGCAGTAGCAGCGAATGCAGCAGTGTCATCGTAGTTGGCCTTGCCTGGATGTCCTCCCGTTCTTCTCTGTTGTTCCTATTATCTGCTGGTTCAATTTTTGTTTTTCGGGGGGTTCGGTAATTTATTGCTCAGAATTAGGTCTATGCGTGTTTAGCAGGGCTGGTTTATTTTTATGTTTGGTACTTAATTGGATGTAATTGTTTCATTTATTTATCTTTTCTGCTGTCAGCTTAAGTTATGTACGCTCTTTTTTTGTAGAGAATTACATAAGAGGTAGAAAGTTTTCTTAAATTCTTTTATTGGACGAAGGATTACTAAATATTATAAAGGAAAATGTTCTATCAAACATATTTTAAAACAATATATTTTGAAAAGAGTTGAAAGTAATATCAAAGTGTTATCATTGTTTGAACGTTAAACTTCTTTTTAATTAAAATGTATATTAAAGTGTCAGAAAGTATTTAATTGTTCCCATCGGATATTTGTCTTGAATTTTTTCTTGGATTATTTTTGTTTTCAAGTTATTTATTAATTCTTATAACTATTTATTTTCTTGTTCGACAATTTGTACACAAAACAGAAAATAATATGTATTACATAATGTAAAACTGAAGTAGTAGTATGCTTTTCTTTTAAATTAAAGATCAGTTCTAAAAAATCTAATTGCACTGTGTAAGGATGGCTTTAGATTTAAAAGTGATTATGGATTGAATTAATGGGTCTGATCTTTGTATAACCCCAGACACATAAATTGCCATTAAGTTGTTCATTACAATAAACTGTTTTATATTACTGGATAAAAATAATGCCCTGTATTGTCTCCGCAGATGTAATTCTGTTTTATTTTGACGGTTTCGTTGTTCTCTTCTGTACGGGAGAAAAAATATAATGCCGTAGAATCTTTCTCGTTTTTTAGAAGCCAGACGAATATAACAGCGTATATCTTTTCACCAGTGGCGGTTAGTACCATTTTTGAAATGAGAATGTTTATATTTAGTTTAATTTATTTGTTGTTATGTTTTGTATTTACAAATGATATTAGTTTATTAACATACAATAATAAAAATTAAAATTATTAGTAAAATTCGTGAATTTATTAAAACATAAAATAAGTATTATTAAAATGCTGTTAGACGACAGCTTAACCTTTTCAAAATTTTCAAAAATCTTAATTTTAGCATAGTATGCAAAATTTCTAAGTATGAACATTTTATATGTAGAATAGAATAGAATAGAATATTTTATTTATTTCATTATGAAATACGTCAAATTACAAAAAAGAGGTACATACTCACATAAACATCCAAGTATACAGGGTTACACATTCGACCTTATTTTCGAAACTATAAAAGTTAGAACAATATTTAAAATCATAACTACCCTTCAATTAGCATTTGGAAGAATAATAAAAAATCATGCAACCCCCATCCATACTCGCATCGCCCACACGCCTCCCAACTTTGAAATTTCAAATGGAACCCCCCATATTTTATTTCAGAATTTGAAAGATTATTTTTATTAATGAACATTTTACTTCAAACAATTTTTTCTATGATGGGCCATTTCGGAAATATTGGGTAATATTTCTATTTTTTATTGTATAGTATTTTGGTCACATTAGGGTGGATATCGACATTATTTTCGAAACTATAAGAGTTAGAACAATATTTCAAATCGCAACCACCCCTCAATTAGCATTCGGAAGAATAATCAAAAATCATGCAACCCCCATCCACACTCGCATCGCCCACAATGTACCTAAAAACTTATTTTTTGAACAAAAAGGTGCCTGTTTTGTTGTGAAATGCACTGATAATGGTTTTGATATTCTTTTTAAGAATTTTTTAATTTCGTTTTCATGAAAAAGGAGGTGTTTTTAATATTGACAAATTCGTTACAGCTTGAATGATGCGAAGGAGAATTTTGTATGAAAATGTAAATATTTTATTAAATCATTCTCATTTTATACTAGTAGTACTTTCATTTTTATGTGCACGTTAATTCATTAGAGCATACATTTTACGATATTATCTTTGAATCAAAAAGTTTTATAAAAAAATTTGTGAATTTTTTAACAGCGTCTACGAACGTGCATAATAATAAATGAAAATGAATACCTGTTATATTAAAAAAAAACTCGTATGTTTTCAGTTACTATTTATTCTGTTATATATCTTTGAATACCCTTTGAAATTATATATTTCGATAACACAATTTAATATTAACACTTTGACCGCCACAAAACTTATTTCGATCTCGGTCACGTGTGTAATTTTTTACGACGCAAAATGGCTTCAATTTTCACGAGACGAGAATGTCACTTGGCCGAGACAAAACTTAAGTTTAAAATTCCGAGAGACATCTCGTGTGCAACCCTACGCGTGAAATAAAAAAAAATATTTACACATATGAAATGTAATTAAGAAACAATAAATGAAGTAAAAGCTAAAAAATATATATGCTTGTTTTTGTAGTAACGAAAGTGGTAAGATCGAAGTGAAAATCCTTTCCTATTGTTCTATCAAATAGCACTATCTCGGTATTTATCACGGAATTTTCTTGGGTTTTCCTTTTGTCCATAAATAAAAGATTTGTCGATATGACCATTAATCACACGCCATATTGCCTTCTCGACTTTTTTTTTATATAACGCGCACAGTATATTATCTTTTTCGCGCCTTTTGTGTGAAATATATCAGTTCTGCCAACTTACCAAAAAGTCGTATTCTTTAGAGATCAAAACTAGTTTTTGAACAAAAAGTTGTGTTCATAGAAATAGTGAATATTTAAATAATAAAACTTTCGTGATGTATTCTTTTCTCTAACTCCAGCTTTTCCAAAAATGTGTATGCAATTGATTTTTTTCCGAAATGAAGTATTTTCTAGTACCTATATTTTAATATTAAAAAAAGTATTTCTGATCAACGTTGAAACATAAAACAGTATATGTTTTCATAACAGAACGATACGTGTTTATGATAAACATAGTTCTCGTATATAACAATTTCAAAGCTCTCTAGACTCCTTGTTTGTTTGTAAGCGAATGCAATACCGCCATAGATAAAGCACGTGTATCCACATGCCACAGATACTGAATACCGAGGGGTAGATTATATCTGTTGTCAAAATTAGCGAGTGACATCTTCCCCTATTAACACCGACAAAAGACCGTAGACATAACAGTAACAATATTATAAACCCATGAGATCCCCCCCCCCCCCCCCCAAAACCTGTTGAAAGTGTTACTTTATTAATATTTCAAAAACAATCTCGAAATAATTGCGGCTCACAGAATGTACAGAAAAATAATAAGTGGTCTGTTTTTATTTCTTTTTGAGTTGCACGTCTTAGAAATAAATATTTCAATGTTTAAACAAATATTAGACATACTAGCGGAATCCCGCGGCTTCGCTCGCGTAAACTTCAAAACTAATTAGAACCCTCCATACGTGATAGGGGATGACATATTACATTTTTGTATTATTGATTTTTATTCATTACCTATAAAAAAACGTAAATACCTCGGATCTTAGTTAAAACCCCTTGTCTACCCTGGCCATTAGGGGTTGAATTTAGAATTTTTTTATTGTAAATTATTTTTCCCGACTCCACCATTATAACGTAAGCAGCTATGTAGATAATCGTATCAAAAACACAGACCCTGTCTACCCCCGGTGAATACAAAAATATATATTTTACAAAATTTTCCACCCCCCTAACACCTTAAGGATTAAATTTTGGGAAATGCTGAAATTATTGTTTCAGTATTTATATTGTAGAGTATGTTCAATAAGTTTCAATTAAATGCGAACAAAAAAAATATTTTTTTATATAAAATTTGGCACCCTGTTTTAATCCCGTAGGGGTTGAATTTCGAAAAATCCTTTCTTACTGGGTGCTTACAGCATAAAAGGAAGGCACCTAGGAAATTTCACGTTTTTAGGTCCAGGAGTTTGGGCTGTACGTTGATATATGAGTGAGTGAGTGAATGAGTGAGTGGTTAATGACAAACTCTTTTATAGATATAGATTACTATTTATAGGTGTTCAAATTACATTTAAAAAATTCCCGTCTTATATTTTCATTAATTCAAAAGCAAACCAGGTTTATTCTTAATTAATAAAAATTTCAAGGCTATAATTATCTTAAAATGACAAAGAAAATTGCGTTCTTTGACATAATCCTACAAAGTAGCATCTTCTTTTTATATAATTTTTTCAACGAAGAAAGAATACAATCTTACTAATGAAAATTTGTTGAAGGAATAGGATTACGCGTATGTAATATATAAAAGATATGTGTATTTGATATTAAAAAAAAAGTGGTACTAATTAAGAATTGCATTTTTCTTTTTTAACTTTAGTTTATTTTTTAAATTTATATTTTTTTAACTAACTGAATCACATTAATTTTTTTATCATTGAAATAATCAGGACTGTGGAGTCGGTTCAAAAACCTACGACTCCGACTCTTTAGTGTACAAAATTTTTGAAAAAAGAAATCCGTTTTCGGGCAAAAATTGGTTCCGGACAGAATTGAAAATTTCAAACCATTGTACTTCAAAATTCAAAACGAACAAAAAATATTAAGTGTGTAAAGAAGTAAAAATCATTATTTAATTAAAGCAGTCGGAGTCGGTACCTTTTTACCGACTCCGACTCCACCCAAAATTACTAAAACTCCGACTCTTCGACTCCGACTCCACAGCCCTGGAAATAATGTTTATATGATGAATTGGCAACCGTGACTTATACTCATGAACCGCGACACACTATAAATTGTACTATATTAGTACTTTAACGCATTGAACTTCAGTTCCGTATTAAACAATATACACAAAATAGAGCTATTTTGATATTTGATCTACAGATATTGCATTTGAATGTTATAAAAATAAATTATAAATTTCAGAAATCTCAAAAATCAGATATCGACTGTATTTGTATTTTAATAAAAAAATCTAATATATTTTGCTTTGGAAAAAATGTTTTGTACTTGGAAAAAGAATAAAAAGGTATTTTGTGTGCGTATTTTGGCTGAAAACTGGATCTGAGATTATTAAATCGTAAAATAAAAAAGAGAAACTTTGCGTCGATTATTCTGGCAGGACGAGCAGCGTTTAATGAAACAGGACCTGCTCCTTATTACCAAGGCACGGATGGATGAAGATATTCCTGGATTTCCCTCACATTTCTATCTCTTTTTTATACATGTTTCTTGTATTGGAGTTAGCTAACGCTGTTCTTCTTGTATTTTTGTTTCCAGCAAAAGTTTTTAAGGGTATTATATACTACGTACAAAATATTCCTTTATGATGGTTATTATTATTATTTGAAATTACTTAATAAACTCCGACAGTGTTGAAAAGTTGTGTAATTGTTGAACAGTGGTTCTGAACTGGAAGTTTTCGTCTTTTTATTAACATGGAATTTCGGAGTTAATTTTTGGCTTATTGTAAATATGTTTCTGAATTACTTTATATTATTTGAATACCTTACATTAAGGGAGTGTCCTGCTTTATGAGTCTCAAAAAATCATTTTTTTTTATTGCTTAAATCTCTTCCTAATATATCTAAGAATATGTCTGTAAAGTTTTATAGGCAAATTCGAAATATTTTCAAAAATATAGCATTAATCGCAGTGGAGTGTCCAGAAGGTATACAAGCGCTCATGCATTTTGAGCGCTCGCTTTTCCCCTCGGTCGAATAAATCCGAACAATGTACCTACCTGAAAAGGTTCAATTATCGTCTAAAACAATACTTTGAATTTGTATAAGCGCCGGGTCAAGCTATAGTACAAATTATAATGATATATTTCTTCTCCGTTTAACTGCTTTTTCTGACCGTATACTTTGAAGCGTGTTTTCTCGAGTTTTAATTTTTATCATTTTTCTAAATTGGCGAGTGTGATTGCAAGAAAACTAAACGACCAATCAAAATGAACCAAAGCTTGTTGTCTTCAGTTTTAAATTCTCTTCCATATGAACTAAAAAGATTCATGAAAAACAAATTCTAAACAACTTTTTTAGCAAGTTGAAATGATTTTTTTTCTTGCAAAAAGCACTTTTTTTTCAAACCTGACATTTTTTTTAATTTTAAATTTTTTTGGGTTTTTCTTAGTTCATATAGAAGAAAAATATATAAAAATTAAAACTTACTTTGGTTTTTTTGTCTCAGACAAAAATTACGAGCTTCATCTTTCCCGCCGATTGGAGACTGCGATTGCAAGGCGTTGTACAAAATTTCATATAAATTGGTTGCGTTTGAATATTTTTGTCTTAATAAATTTGTTTTAACGTTTAAATATGCAATAAAATAACCTGAAAAGTTTGCTTTACTAGCTTATTTTTTTTCTATCCTAAAAAAAATTCCCCAAAAAACGCTTATTTTTGGCCTCATAAAGCAGGACACTCCCTTAACTGAACAATTTTTTGTTGTTAGTTTTGTCAAAAATAAGCAATTTATATGCGATTGTTTATTCAACGGTTATTAAAAAAATATTGCAATTCTTTGGATAGTGAAATTAAGCTTTAATTTGTGCCATTATATATTCAAGATTTTGGTAAATTTCTAAAATAATGAGCCTTTCGGAAACGGAGACGATACCATTTGAATTTTACCGAGGTAAGACCGGGGCGATATCAGCTTTAAGACTATTTCAAAATTTGCTTGTTTATTTCATAGTAATGAATAAAAAATAAAAATATTAAAATTAGATTTTTCGGATCTTGGACGATAGCTTCGGTTTTGGATAGGCATAAAAAATCACACCGGCCTATTTTTCACGAGACGAGACGTGAGTGAACAGTGAAACTGTCAATTTTAGAATAAACCAAGTCATAATCATAAATCTCATAAAATTTGAAGAACATGGTATTTAAATAAAATTAAAATACAAATTAATTTAGTTATTGAAATAGAGGGCACGAAAAAATCACCTAGGTTTTAGCGAGGAAAAAATGACATATCGTGTATCTTTATCATGTAAATTTGTTCTAAAATCTAGAAGAATCACGTCGACCATAAAAAAGAAATAAAAACAATTGTAGTAAATTCTATTTAGAATTAATGTGCACGTTTGAGGATCACTGCGATACGGATAAATTGCCTTATTCCTACAGGTTTTTCTGCTGTAATCATCGAAGTGAACCGAAATCTGCCTGTAAACAACTGTATTTACAGATGATTCGTTCTTGACGAGATGTTGGTGGTGGGTTTACTTGTTATAATTTATTTGAAAACAAAGTGAAGCGCTGTTTGTAATTAGAAGTGTTATCGTGATTTTAATTAGAGTGTAGATGATGGTTATTTCTTATGAAATGTTTTGCGTGCAGAGCTTGAATTTTAGAATTAACTCGCATTGTATTTTTAATAATATAGTGTATAAATTAAACATGATTATAAATGTGTTATATGGAAGTAGACATTATTTTAATGTCTTTATCTTGGAATATTTAAAGTTAAAAATATACAAGGTGATTTATAATACATGTAAAAAAAAACAATAGATCGAAGATGTTATTTTAAACAAAAATTTTATGTGAATATGTGTCCAGTAATTCTTCGTTCAAATAATACTTTTAAGGCATTCTAAAGTTATCATTTCACGATCATTCCATTGTTAAAAGAGTTAAATTTTCCATCATTAAATATGATTTAACTTTTGTATAAAATTATTCAACTCATTATATGCAGTAAATTTTACATCCAGATACGCGCACTCATAAATTGCACACGCGTTGCTACAAGACGTTATGAGTGTGAGGCGTGAGGTGAATATGCTTGCTGCAAATATAATGTAAATGTATCTATCAGGGTAGTGTTGGTACGCTTTATTCATAAAGCAGAAAGTAGCATTTATCTGAAATAATTAATGTAGACATACATTGAAATTATTTGCAAATGATTAATAACATTTAGTTAGTAGTGACAGTATTTGAAATGTAGTCCGTTTTGATAACCACGATGATTGACGGGGTTAAACATTAAACGACCCTACGACAAATGTTATATGTGTATACAGGTTCTGTTCCGAATATGTTTATATTTAGAATCAAGTGGGGTTGATAGAATGCGTATTTTTAAAGGCTGTAAATATAAACTTCGAATTACGGCCTGAGTTAAATCCGTATACTGTTTTTTAACTTAGCAATAAAACGAGCAAGAATTGCCTCCCGGTTTCAAGTATCTGTAGTTTACCTCAAACTGTTAGTTAGGTAACCTTGGATTTGACTAACCACAGCCCGAAACTGGAGAGTTAAGATAACGCATTAACTATACTTAACGGCTTAACAGATGCCTATATTCAGAAATGAGAAATATCGTTCATATTAGTATAAAGTTCGTTCAGCTATCCCGACCTGGATAACAGTTAAAATACAGTAAAAACCCGGCAAGGATGTATTAAATAATGGGAAGAAAATTTGTAAAATGTCTGCCTCGATAAAATTACTACCTGAAAATTGAACCATCATTAAACATTATGACAGTATCTTGTAATGACTAATGGAAGAAATTATTGCAGTGAAGAAGATAGGTTGCTTCAAGCGCGAGCTAATAATGGTATCAGAATTGAATGGTTGAAAGTACGACCCCACCCCTATTCTTTAAAATTATTGTTATATTATACAATTTCAAATCTTATTTCAGTAAAATTGTAACAAAGCTGCAGATGATTTAAATTAATTGTGGTTGATATTTGACCAGAGGTGTAGCTAGGAGACGGCAAAATTGTCTGCCGATCTAGAATTATGATGAGAAAAAATTAGTTCATTTAAAATGAAATAAAAGATAAGAAGGTGCTGATATATAGGCTCTTTTCGAGAATGTGGGGATTCCTAGTTATGCTAGTGGCAGTAATATCTATAAAATATCAACGTTCGTTTTTAAACGTGAACTTATTGTTAGCCGAATTCGATGCAATGCTTTGTTGTTTCCGAACCTTGCTTATAAATAAGTATGTATCAATTTTAATATAAGCCCTTTTAAATTTTCTTAAGACTTGAAACAAACCAATTACTTTGTATAGAGAAAGGAGAAGAGACATCAGTTCGTTATCTACAAAAACTGATGACATCAAATAAAATTACAGAAAGCTCATTAAACAACAACCAAAAGGAAGAGCGTGTCGCGACTCAAGTTTGGGCAAGTTTTCAAGAGTTTGTAATTGCATCTGATGCTATCAAAACAGCTATGTTTACGTATTTATATATGTATACATACATATATACAGTATTATGTTGAATAAGCGAGTGTGTGTCTGTGTACGATCTTGTAGAAGGAGAGGGTAGAAGGATGGGTTGGGTATTATATTACGCGGAATATTTTTCTCAGAATCTGAAATCAAACATGTCATAGAGAAAAGGAAAATATTTTCATTTTGAATATAAATATAAAATGATTCGATGGAGAAGATTTATACATATTTGTAAAACACGGTAATAGGACCAATTATTGGAACATAGTATTTATATGCCTGGAAGATAAATAAAAATGTAAATGATCAATAATTACAGTTGTAAAATTAAATATGTATTAATAAAACCACTGTTTTACTTTACTTTAAAGTATTGCAATTACAGAACGATTTGATAAAATAATTTGAAATTTAAGTACGTAAAAATAGACCATATAATGAATAGTTTAAGACAAATCTGAAGTTTGTGTGATTTATAATTCTAAAATACTTTGCTGCCAGACAAGAGTGTTTTTTTTATTCACTGGATATTATACTCTAAAATTCTATGTTTATAAAAACGATAAAATATCTTCGTAGAGTATTATTGAAAATATCTTATATTATTTTGTAAATATGAAAACGAATTGTAAAGAATAACATAATACCTACATAATATTATTTTTAAATAAAAAAACTGGTATTTGAAATCTTTTTGGCTTTTAACTCCAGTTCCTTTCTACAATATTTTTCTGTAAACATATCAATATTTGATGAATATCTTTTTTTTTCATTTCAGATCATACCGTATCACAACCAATACAAATGGTGCAGCGTCACCAAACTGGTCCAGGTGGAGTCGCCGTGAGTACCGGCGTCGGTCGCGTCGCGTTCCCAGTCGGCGACGGAACATCGGGTGGAATCCTCTCGCCTCGAGGCTCCGACTCAACTGGTGGTCTAGGTGTCAAGATGGTCGAATATGTGCTGGGCACGTCACCCACGTCCAAGGACAACTCTCTGGTGGTGAGCGCGCTGGAACCGCGAATGCGCGCGCTTGGTCTCAACAACGCGAATAATGCGGGTGGTGTCGTGGATCAGAATAATGGCGATAAAGATAAGGCGCCGAGTCCGTTCGATAAGGACGGTGTCAGGAAGGACGACGGCGGTAATGTAGTGATGCAGAACGGAGGCACGAATCAGCAGGCGTCGGGGAATGTTGTCAACTCATCCGGCCAGGTCGTTGTGCAAAACGGCGTTCAAGTTATGCAGGATGACGATAAGGCGTTTAAGTGAGTTTTATTTATTTTATTTATACATTTTAAAACTTTTCTCATAATTGTAATGTTTCAAAATAATACTATATTATTACAAGTTCAAATAGAAATGGTTCTCAAATTTTTAAAGAAAAGAAACTCTTATATTGTTACATGAAATAATTGGGAAAATTCATAAAAGAACAAAAAAAACATCGAATATATAAATTTTCGGTACACTTTTAACACATTTTCGAAGAAAAATAACTACAAACTATATAGATAATACTATGCAACAAAAAAAATCACAGACATTTGAATAGGTGATTTAGAAGGTATTTGTCATGCCGAAACCGAATTCGTTGCCCAAATGGTTCCATCACGTCAAGTTTTTTTTTAGATATCCGAACCTAAAAGTCCCAAAAATTACGATTTTGGCAATGTTGGGGAATTAATTACTAAGAAGGTAATTTTTTTCTGAAGTTTTCTTTCATGATTTCTAATAGTACTATCTTTTCTCTTTAAAATGATTTTTTATATTTTACTATGCGATTTTTCTTTACCAAAATATACTACTTTGAAGATACCTATATGTAGTAAAATTCATTGTATCCACTATACTACACTCTATTAACAAAAATATCATATCTTCAAACTAGTACATCTCGGCTAAAAAAATCGTACAGTAAAAAGTTAAAACTCATTTTAAAGAGGAAAGATAATACTATTTATTTTGTTACCGTGACCGAAAACTTTAGAAAAAAATTACCTACTTGATAATTAATTCTTTAACATTGCCAATATAGTCATTTTTGGGACTTTTATGTTAGAATATCATGCCGTGATGAAACCAATTGGGCAAAAAAATCTGTTTTGGCATACCAAAAGCTTCCTAAATTTTCTATTCAGATCTCTGTTATATTACAAAATTATTTTTTTGTTGAATAGTGTAATAATTAGAACTTTATCGTAGTTTTAAAACCGCTGAGCTAGCAAATAAATAAATTTGAAATCAATAATTCGTTTATTGATTTTCTCGTAGTTTTATCAATTTGTATGTATACAGTAATGTACAATATACTGTAACAAATTCTGTACATCTGCCCTTGGGTTATTCAATTCATGTAAACAAACGATTGAATTGAAATCTCAGTATACAGGGTGTCTAAATACCAGGGGACACCATGGGGATCTCGGAAACTATAAGAGATAGAGATTCGGTTAAATGAGAGAAAAGTTACCTTTAAGAGGGAACAGTTTAATAGTGTATTTACATTTTACAAAAATTTCATAGCTTACTAGATATTAACCAAAAACCATTTTACTCCGAAATTTTTCATCGTGAATATTTCTTAAGCGACTTGAAATTTTAAAAAAAGTTTCAAATAAATGTTTTAGGGTTTAGTATTGTCTATTTAAATATATTTTTTTAATTTCCAGAAATGTCACTGTTTTTGAGATATGACACTAACATATGTTTTCTTAAATGGAAGCAATATGAAATTTTGTAATTTTTGAACAGAAGATTTTATTACCTTTTCAATGATATGCAACTTGATATACTTATTTTTCAAAATATCTCAAAAAATGATCAAAAAGTACATTTTATTTATTTAATACACTATATCATCCTAAGATGGCTATGACAATTAACAATAAGATTGAAAAACAACTGAAAATGTATTTATAAGCTTACATAACATAAATTAACTATTTTATTTATAGAAATAAAACATGTTTTTATTAATTTAACACAAAATACCAGCCAAAGATGGCTATGGTTATTAACAACAAAAAAACAATAAGCTATTTTATTTTTTTTTTAAATCATTTTTTTATTTCCAGTCAAAAATGGCTATGGCTGTCAACTATGAGATTTTTAAATCAACTGAGAAATTGTTATTTTGCCTGTTTGTAACTTATAATTATTTGTGATACGTATTTGTTGATAATATTTTTTTACATTTTAAAAATGCAATATTATTCTGTTGTACCAAATAAATGGATAGGTGGAACTAACCAGCACCACGATCACCAGACATAACTTGGATTTTTTTTCATATGGGGTACCTATTGTTAAAGATAAAGTTTTTTTTTATAATTTTCCACAAAGACTGGTAAACTGTATTAAATAAAATAGCTTATTGTTTTTTTTGTTGTTAATAACCATAGCCATCTTTGGCTGGTATTTTGTGTTAAATTAATAAAAACATGTTTTATTTCTATAAATAAAATAGTTAATTTATGTTATGTAAGCTTATAAATACATTTTCAGTTGTTTTTCAATCTTATTGTTAATTGTCATAGCCATCTTAGGATGATATAGTGTATTAAATAAATAAAATGTACTTTTTGATCATTTTTTGAGATATTTTGAAAAATAAGTATATCAAGTTGCATATCATTGAAAAGGTAATAAAATCTTCTGTTCAAAAATTACAAAATTTCATATTGCTTCCATTTAAGAAAACATATGTTAGTGTCATATCTCAAAAACAGTGACATTTCTGGAAATTAAAAAAATATATTTAAATAGACAATACTAAACCCTAAAACATTTATTTGAAACTTTTTTTAAAATTTCAAGTCGCTTAAGAAATATTCACGATGAAAGATTTCGGAGTAAAATGGTTTTTGGTTAATATCTAGTAAGCTATGAAATTTTTGTAAAATGTAAATACACTATTAAACTGTTCCCTCTTAAAGGTAACTTTTCTCTCATTTAACCGAATCTCTATCTCTTATAGTTTCCGAGATCCCCATGGTGTCCCCTGGTATTTAGACACCCTGTATATTATATTTGTTGAACAGTTGAAATAATTGTAACACAGTCAGGCTAAAAATAATAATTGTTTTGGAAATTAATGACACAAATTCAAATAAACACTAAACAAATCATATAGGTACACTCTGTTTGTGAATGTATGCGTCTGTATTTTTTTTTCACTTTATTTTATTATGAAATGGGCTATATATAATTTTAATGTTTATTTATGCAAACGCGAAATTCAATTATTATTATAATTAGAGTTCACATTGCCTATTTTTATTTACATATCGATACTGGAATTCAATTTTGCTGTATACGTCAAAACTACAACGTTACAAATTTTTAAAACATTTTTTTTTAATACTCGTTTTATCAAACAATTGTTTTTAGGAATGTTTGTGTCAAATAATAAAAGGATTATTATTAGAACAAAAAAAATTGTTGATGATTTTAAATTGGCTTTTGAAGCTTATTGTTAGAGAATTTTTTTTCCCCAGTACCAATATTGTTATACGAATTTAATCAATTCTATTGTTGCCGTCTAATTTTTGATTTATTTTAAATAGTATTTTCCGGGTTAGCTTTTAGATCTTAGGTTTTCCCGATTCTTTTGAACGAAGCATAATTTATTTTTAAAAGGTTTTTCCTGTACAGTATTTTGAAGTTCTTATATCATTTCACCAGAGCTACAACGTACAAAAATATATTTACAAACATCCGCATAGCCTATTTACCGAATGATTTACGCCATTTAATAAAATCACGAATGCTGTTATCGCTCAATCTTGTACGGTCCAGCATAGATTGAGCTCAAATTTTACTCGATAAGCTTTTGTTGCCTTTGTTCTGATACTGACATGTGTGACCTACCCGCCTATTCCTTTATTGTGGCTCGCGATGACATTTGAATCTGGACCAAATTAAAATATGTAGATATATCCGTTGATTAATTTATAATTGAAAATACCCCTTTTTTATAACCTACATATGTGGCTAGTATAAGTCTTATATCCGGTATCATAATGGAGCTAGCAAAAACTAGCTAGCAAACACTCTTAAATGAGGTATCAAACTTTTATGACAGTTTTCTTGTAGTTTTTGACAGATGCTTTCATGCATATGAAGAAAGGTATAAAAAGTTTATTTACTAAAGTATATTTACTAACTTTGAGTAAAAATAGTAAAAACCAACTTACTGTGCGTGAAAATATCTGTTAAAAACTCAAAGACAACTGTCATATAAGTTTGATACTTCATTTGAGAGTGCTTGCTAGCTATATATAGCTCCAAAGAAGCAAAACTGTGTGTTGTTACAGTTGAACTGGAATAAAATGGTCACGATACGAGATTTCAGTACCAAAAACCGAAACAAGACGAGACTTCCGAGTCTCATCTCGTCTCGTGTGCAACTTTAGATTAAATAATTTTTTAATGAAAATATATTCAAACAATAATTTGAAATATAATTTGTAGCAACGTGTTTCGTGATAAGAAACCGTGCTAAAACATGGTATCGAGTCCACCAACCGTTTTAAATAAAAGCGCGCAGAGCCATGTCGTGAGCGAGCGTTAATGGTGTTTGGAAGTCGAGCGCCGAAGGTCAAGTACAGGCCGCGAGCCACCGCGGATTAGAGTCTTATGCTGTGTGTATAGAGCCACCACCACGAAGGTTGTGTGCGATTTTATCTGCTCATAGATGCATACAATTGATATTGAAAACAGAGCTCTCTCACACGTCAATGACCCCGGAACTATCAGTGGTACTCAATAAAAAATAGTGTTTGGGGAACGTCAACGTGCAGTATTGTTTATGATATACCTGCGCTCCAAGTTAAAACTAATCCAGGGTTTATAAGTGAAGTATAACCAAGAAGATTATACTTTCACCAAGAAATCGAGTCACGGTTATACGTTGATCACCGTGAAATCTTTTTAATCTTGTTTATATTATAACTTTAAATTGTCGCTGTATTGTATTTGAAATTTTAATGAACATACAAATTATGAATATAGTCAGTCATAAACAACATATCTACGAAATGTTAATCCAGGTTTTAACATATTAACTTATCATTTGAATTCCTCGTGAATTATATTTTGAATATATTTAGTAACGAAAATATATATCTGCGTCATGTAAATCTAAAATATAAATTTCGACTTAAAAGCAATGAGGAAAATAATTTTAACAGAATCGTATGTTACAATTTTATTAAGATTTTTGCTTCCTCACCATATCGAAGATACGAGAAGCTTTGTGATCGTTTTAAAATGAGAAATAAAATTGTTTTCGGATTTCGAAATTTTAACTTGATCTTTCCGTTTCAGGTCATGACAAACACTTTTCGTTATGTGTCTGTCTGTCTGTCCCTTGATTCAAGCATAACTCATGAACCACTGAACCGATATTAATGAAACTTACAGTTAGTCTGGCTTTAGGACGGTCGCATTTGAAAATCATTAAAATCGTGTGTAAGGGGGGTTCACACCCCAAAAAATCATTTAGTATTTACAATCGCTATGTCATTTTTACGTTTGCATAGCAGAAAAATTTAGATTAAAATTGAAATTGTCAAAAAATTCAAAATATACTAAAAACCAGGCGCGTATTTCGAAAAATGTCGAATGAATTTTTAATTGTTCCATAATTACCTACCTTTGGTGAACATGAGTAAGCACTGTGCATTTACTTGACAGATGTTTTTTTATACAGATGTACAGTTTTGAGTATTTATTAAATTATTCAATTTTATTTAACAATTGCATCAACACAATTATAAACTTGTTTGGCTCTCCGGAAGTTCGTGTATGGTATCTTTGTGTGTGTCTGTGTTTGTAACGTGCCGAAGGTTGTTGCTAGTAGTTCTACAGCCAACTATTCAAACACACAAAAGGGGGTTACCACCATTTTGACAGTTGAGGTTTATGATCTGACCTCTAATTAGTCTTCGCAAAATATGGGTATATCTCTTCAAACAATATCTGATCTGTATAACCAAGTAACATTGTTTTAATTGAATTTGTAGTAATTAATTTTGTGGTTATATTAATGTGATTGTTATTAACTTCTGTAATATTTTTTCTCATATTTATACCACCAATTGTTTTATTAGCCATGAGTGTTGTATTTATTACTCATGACATAGAAGGAATTATAAAGGTTTGTATCTTATCAATATTTGTTGACATAATACAAACAAGTAAAATAATATTCTTAACAGTACTGTCATTGTTCTCAATTTGAATCGGATTGATAAATTTTTGTAGGTAAATAATTTTGAACATCTGCAAAACAAATGCTTCGATGAGAATATTTATAAGAACTTCATCTGAAGCGATAGTAATATTATTATTAACGTGTCTTGATTTTTTGATTCCACTGGAAAAAAAAACCCTGAAAAATTCAGTTATTTTCCTGTGCATCTTGGATAGTAAGCGACAACCTATCATTAAAAAATATTTTTTACAGTCTGAAATTGTAATAATGTTTGTAGATTCTCAATATAAATAGATTAATAAACTGCAGACTGTGAAAAAATATTTTATAATTAAAGATTGTCGCTTACAATATCTTTCTTTAGGTTTCTTTTTTTCCGTGTTGGGTTGCGAAGCGTTTTTATTTCGAGGGAGTGGACAACACGATATTTTTTTATCATGGGGGGGGGGGTAACTTACAAATAAATATTTATACAGGGTGGCCAGTTTCTGGAAAACCGGGAAAAGTCAGGGAATTTTGCTATAGAGGGAAAAGTCAGGGAATTTGGTTGGAAGTCGGGGAATTTTTATAAAAATGCAAAATCACACAAATTCTCGCAAATATTTAAAGAGTGACGTTTTTTAAGGTTTTTTATCTAATTTTTTAAAATAAAAAACAGGGAAAAACGGTAAAAATTCTCCTGGAAAACCGGGAAAAGTCAGGGAAATTTGTTCCAGAGAAATACTGGCCACCTTGTTATAAACGAAATATTTTCCAATTTTAATTGTATTTTTCGGCTGCCTTCTGTGCTCGTAGTTCCGCCGCTACTGAACCAAATGGAAGTAATACAAAATCAAATAAATTACACAAACAATGTTTTCGAATTGTGAAATTATTTTAATGAAAATTTGAAATTTAATCTGCCATAATTTTACTATTTTTTTTTTAATATTAGGGGTGATATTAAATTTTGTATTTATGATGAGGCGTTGTAATTATAGTGAAAATAATCGACTGGAGGTTAGAAATGGAAAGAAAAAAATATGTTATACTTATCCGAATGAAATAAGAAAACCGATATTGTTTTCGAAGTTGTTATTTACTTAATATTGAATGGGACAGTATTATGTACACATACACACACATATACAAACTTGTATACCGTCGGGGTAGATAAACAAACAAAACACATTACGTTTGAGTGTCTGGTGACATAGTGCTGCCAAATCAAGAAATATACGTGAACGTTCTTCTGGAACAAGTTCTACAAATCGTAATTTTGTTGTGATGTTATTGGAATTTATACTAGGTGAATGATTATTCTGTTATTGAAACTAATTGATTATTTGTGTAAAAGTAAAAGATTTTTTTTGTTGTTGAAATGAAGTAGGTAGTAAATTTAATATTGTGTAATAATTGTTACTTAACAATAAAGGTTATTTGTTATCAGATGATACTTGGAAAACTGAATGTGTTGATGAATCATATTAAGAAAGGTTATGTTGGAATTAGTAGAACCCGGTGTAGATAAAATATTTATCAACTACATTTAAAAATAAATGTCGTGCATGCTATAAAATTACATCATTAAAACAGAATATAACATGACTATAATTAATACTGACGCGCTTTTTTGTGACGGCCGCGGCGTGGTTATAATGATAAAGGTTTCTGTGTGGAAACAGGCTTTATATGTCCAAATTTGTATTTTCTTCTAACTCTTTTGTTGATCCGTTTATTTATAAATAGTAATTTTTAAAACGAAATACTGATATTAAAGTTGCCTTTAAATAAAAGTAGGAGTTTATTATATTTTGATTTGAAAAGTTATTTTTGAATTTTATTATGAAATGGACTTGACTTGGTCCTAAAGTACTTCAAAAACTTTCTCTTGGATAAAATATTATCTTCTATAAAGTTAAGTTGCGATAAGTCTTATGAATTCCAGTTATTAGTGAGCAAAACTGCGAACTCGCATTTGTACATTTATGTTAGATAAAATGTTCAGTTAACTAGTAGGCCGTGTGTTCACTTTTGTTCAATGTATATACCTACGTTTTTATTCGATTTTTTTAATTCGGGTCTACAACATGACAATCACCTTAGTCTGGCAACATCGAAAGGAAGTTGTGAGCAGCGATGACCAACGAGGCGAGATCGACTAGATATTTTATAATATACGTGTAGAAGTAACAACATTTGGACACACAGAACAAACGTCGTGTCTCGTACAGAGGAGATCATAGCACCCTATGTGTGCCGGCTGCATCAAGGTCAGCAGGTACACCACGACGACGGACTAACAGCGCGCGCGGCGTGCGTCAACGTTTCCTGTCGTCCGTTACCCTTCCCCCCGCTTGGCCCCTTCGTCACTGTCGTCCTCCAACTCGACACACACACACACACACATACATACACACCCACCAGCCCGAAAACCTACCGTCCAACTTTTGTTGACTGTCTGCGGTACGTGTATTGATAGGGGATATGTATGTGTGTGGAGAAGCTGTTTGACCGTGTGAGAAATCGATTAGGTATCAGTCAATGTGATGTTTCGAGTTGTGTGTAATTAAATTGAACTAAATATGCACGTAATAATAATAATTAATACCTGCCCATAAATTTATGTAGGTACATGTAATGTTTTACCTGTAACTTTTTGTTGTATCTGTACTTGATATTTAGATTCCATACATTAGAATATTAAAATTGTTTTCGTGGTTGTATTTATACTTTTTCAAATTTTCAAGACGGAAGCAAAATCAAAGTGTTTTCATATTTATCAATAAGTTGTAAAACTTTTATATATTCACAAGATTTCTTGACTTTGTTCTAACTAGTTTACTGGTAAATCGTGAAAAATTATCAATTTTTTGTATCGGCGATTCGGTATTTTTTTCCGGTAAATTCGGTAAATTATTTATGCACTGAAAAAAATTTATGTTAATTTTTAACATGAAAAACATGTTAACGGGAGGACGAAATCGATTCTAGAAATTTTTAACACCCGACATGGTAAAATTTAAAAGAACGTATACTACAATTCAATATACTGTATAGCAGTTTCTTTTCTATGACGGCGATAGGCCAGATATGAAAAGTAATATAGAAACATAGTAAAATTATAGAGAATGTACGTGAAATTTTCATATGCAAGAAATTAAATTAAAGAATAGCGTATATTGCTTTTTCAGAGTAAGTAAATTTTAATAGGTAATATGTTAAAATTTACCGGTATATAAGTATGTAATTTTTCATTTACTTTATTTTAAATCTACCGACTTTTCTGTTAATTTTTTTCAGAAGTTGATTCTGTTCTCAGGTTCACAGCATTTTCTGTTAATTTTGAAAAGAATATTCTCTCCGTGTATAGTAAAAGAAAATCGGTTATTCACTATAGTTGATATGAATCTTGGCTTTTGAACATAAACCGCGTCGGTTTAATCATTCTATCGGTAAACGTTTTGTCGCACATATCTTCAGGGTTCTGATTCACTGCAATATGTGACGTAACATTGACCGACAAAATAATTCAATCGACGCGGATTATACCCAGAATCCAAGATTTGTATCTGCTGTAAAGCTGTAACTTTTACTTTGAAAGAGCTCATATATCGAGTTATACTTGACATATTATTGTTACTCTATTTTGATGTAGTTTCCATTTGTAATACGATACATACAGAAATGTTTCTTGCAAATATACTTAAATATTTAATAATATAAGACAATCATTTATTAAAACACGGTATAGATTACACGAAAAAAATTCAATATTCCTTGTTATTGATACCCGGTAATGATCTGAAGACAACATCATTACATTTTCACAAATAAAATCTTGTGCCCGTATATGGAACTATCAAGGGTCTGCCGACAGATAACGTCCGGCCTGAGGGAGATGAGTCCACCAATCGTGGCAAGATCTGCAGCCCACAAACGGAGAACGACGTACAGTGGAAGAGAGAAAGCGCGCGATGCGGTGAATTTACCTTAGACCACAAATTTAACACCTAAATCGAGAAATAATTTATTAGAATTGAAATGTATGGCTAGATCGATAATAGTGCTAGTTTGTTAGGTGGCTGTATTGTAATTAAATCTCATCTCCTTCCACAAGTATCATGTTTCAATTACCTTGTTAACAATTTATTATTAAAATAATAGTAAATGTTCTTTAGGTATGGTGATATTTGAAACTTTGATTATGAGTATATAATATCATGTTTTCTAAAAATAAAGGTGCTTTTATTTAAAGTTATTAAACGTTTTTAAATTCAATTAAAATATTGAATTAGCTAAATATAGTACTTATTTATAGTCATAGGTGGGCATTAATTCGTTAATCCGTCAATCGTTAATTAACGAAGTTAACAAAATGATTAACGGATTAAATTTTAAGTTAAGTCAAAAAAATGTTAACGCTTTTGTTAACTTCCGTTAACTTTAGTCCGTTACATTGGTTATTTGATGGCAAGTACATAAGAAAGTTGTGGAAAGAGCAAAAAAAGGTCTTCAAACATTTTGGATGGTTAACTTTTAACGGTTAACTTTCGTTAATATTTCAAAATTTCAGCTAACTCTATCTTCCGTTATAGTTTTCGGAATTTTAACGCTTTAACGATTAACGAAGTTAACTTTTCGATTAACTATGTGCTCACCTATGTTTATAGTGCAGTCTTTACTTTATTGTAGGTATGTATGAAATTTGTCCACCCCTGGACTTTATAAGAAACAAATAATTGATATTGTGCTCATTTCTATAGTGTTTATCAGACAAGAGTTTCATTGTATATACATTTGATATCGGTTTCTATAACCTAAGCGGTTTTTGTAACCGACCCCACTGATTATATTATTGTTATTGTATATCGAAGAACTAAACTGTGTACAACAAATATTTCTTTCATTCATTTTGAATATTAATATAGTCAGACTGTGATATCGTGGGCTTTAAAATAAATAAATAAATACACGTAACTAAAAACATTTGTTTATTCGCAGCAGTCAATATAATATTTAGTTATCTTGAACAATATAGATGCTATTGATTCTTATCTTAACATTGCCACGTTTTCTATATAAATTTTTCAACGATGAAGATATCCTAATCTTTTTATCCTTATGATAAAATAAAACAAAAGTGATTAACTTGAACTTTTATTATTTGCTTTATATTATAATAAAACAACCAGTTCTTTATTAATGTCGTATGCTTGGTATTATACAAAATTTGGCCTCGACCCTTAGTTTTTTAAGAGGAATAATGGTTCCAAATAGACGTTTTTCTGTTAACGAAATCACTGAAATACTTTTAAAGGCAATATTATTAATTAATTTTATAATTACAAACAATTTATATTATTTTTAAGATCCGAAAGGATTACGGAGCTCACTGGTAACAAAGTTAAATAGCTTGTTATGAATCCTATATATTTCCTTGTCTAGGTCAAAACCTAACTAAACGCTATCTACAGGGTACTTAATTGTGTTATGTAGTTTATAGAGATGTTCTGTGTAGAAGGTAATTGCTAAAAGATGTTAATCTCACTGGAAACACCTTGTAGAGTGATTTCGGGCAGGTTTTAGTAGCAAGCAAATTCTTTTTAATACTGAACAGTATAGTGTTTTTGCATGCTACTATATATAGTTAATTATTATTGCAAGAAACAAGTTTACTTTGTAAGTCATCAGTAGTTGCTGCCTATTTTTATTAGAGGAAATATCTGTCAGCATTACCTACTCGTATAAATTAAACATTTTTTGTTGTTTGAGTGTGTTCAAAACTTTACAAATATAAACTCTTTGTTTGAGGTTAGGAATGTTTGACTAATAAAAACTAGTTGTTCGTTAATCATAATCACTACAAATTTAATGCACATGAAACACAAAAACAATAAACTCAAGGGTGGGTTTTGCATATTGTATTGTTTTAGGACAAGTTACAAATTATGTTTGGCTTTGAATGAAATTAAGCAAAACTGTTCAAACACAAAAGATACTCACTGTGATAATGAATTCGTGTGTTAGACAATTTCGCAGATTGTGGTATATAGAGAGAAAACAAAATAGGCTTCTGATTACAGCCAGATATTACAAGGACATGAACTAAATAGTATTAAAACGGAAATAAGGTTTTCTTTTTCAGCCGTGTATATTTAAAGATATAATCTACTTTAGTATGGTTGTGGAAGATTTAAATTAGTTTTTAATTATTTATAAACCGTAGTAGGCCGGTGTTTTTAAATTATAATTTGTGCAGTAGACTGGTGAAATATAATTTGGTCTATTGTTTTTCATTTTTATCCAATAGAGCACCAGTTTTATTTACGTAATGTAATTTATTATATTTATTTTAAAAATAATTAGATTATTTCCACGGTTCAAATGTTATGCAATCTATATCAGTTCGATTTTGATAATTTTTCGATAAGGACAATATATTTTCTTTATTGACTTTACATGGGGCCATTTTGTTAACAATCAAAATCCGTATTCATCATTTGCTATCCTCAAAAAGCACAAAAAACTCAAATCTGAGATTGATCTACTATTTATTATAGTAATACCAAATTTCAGCTTTTTTGATCAAACGATTCAGTACTTAGAAGACTGACAGATACAGTGTTGATTCTATATATTTTTTTGTTCGATTTTGGAACGGAACACTAAAAAAATATCTATATGCAGTAAGCAACAACAAAAAAGTCATAAACCTTAATTTGAAGTATAATTGAAATATTTTATCGTTCGAATTAATAATTATGGCGGTAGTGTATTTAGTTGAAATGTGTTATTCGTGATAAATATATTTTTATACAGTCCATTATGTATTTTTATAAAGCGTATATCATTTTCAAGTACATAAACAAATAATACCCATGTATGTGTGTATAAATTTTGTCATAAGAGTTCAAGCGTGTAATTGTTTTTCCACAAAAAAATACATATATACGTGTCTGGATGAAAACAAAAGCGCCATTAGTGGCAATGTACCGGAATAGAGACTCATTCAGCTGTCATAGAAATACCACATCTGTCTCACCTGATCACCCGTACTTGTGTTTGAATGTGTAGGGTAATTCAGGGGTGTTAAAAAAAATAAAAACAAAAAACAAGACAACGATCTTATTATTTTTTTTTTGTTATATATATATAGTTGCATTAAAAAATTGATAGTATATGCATTTTATACACTCGAACAAATTTAAATACTTTGCATTATAAATTTTTACTCGTATTGACTGAAACACGGTCTGGAATTTTTAGGATCCTGATGAAGACTTCTTCTGAAGTCGAAACACGTGATGAGTGACATTGTTTTATTGAGATTAAGGCGTATATTTTTACTTTAAGTAGTTTCATGTCCGGTATTATAAAAGACCTAGCAAATTTGCAAGCTTGCTGGCACTCTCAGATGAGATATCAAACTTATATGACAGTTCTTTCGAAGTTTTGTGATGACTGACAATTTTCGCGCAAGCGTTGTATGTAAACACCAACGCTATTAAAACAGTTGTTCTCTTATGAAAATTATTTTATACAATCAGAGTTGCCAACTGTGTTACAGTACGTTGGAGTATCACTGCTCTAAATTCCATAGCTAATCCATAGATACTAGACCAAAATTAATAACCTCATTTATGAGTGCTTGCAAACTTGCAAATTTGCTAGGTCCTTTATAATACCAGACATCGGTTAGTTTAACATAAAAACCCGCGAAAGCATATATCTATATGTTTTGTATATACAGTCGAAACCGGTTATAACGACATCGAGGGGACAAGTCATAAAAATTCGTAAAAACCGATAGTCGTAAAAATGAGCGACGTCTTATTTAACAAATTTCGTGATGTCTCTCACCGAAAAGTGTGCTTACAACCGATAGAAAATAGAAACTATATCCACACTGGTAAACAATAATGAAGAATGTGACGTAAACCTGAGAAAAATGTAATACGATACGCTGATAAAAGTACCAAATATATGTATAGTTCGATTAGGTAATATTCCGACATCCACGGTCCAGGTCAACTGATCAACCTCTGATAAGGTACGTCTCAGGGTTTATTTGTCATACGTCTACAATTTAAAATATCAAGCTAAATTCTTATCACGGTGATAGTAAAGTTTAAACATAAAATTTTTGCATTGAACCAAATAATTAATAATTAATGAAATATCTAATTATATGAGTTAAAATATTTTTTGAACCTTTAATTAATAATCAGTGTTCCGAAACAAAAACAAACATTTGTTAAAATAATATTTTCATTAAATTATGAATAAAATTACACCGGTCCCAAAAGCACATCATAGACATTTTAAATGAGTGCACTATAGATATGATATTAGTGCAGGATATACGAACCTGTGTAGTCAGACTAATAAACTATATGGAACGTTTGTATTTTTATTGTGAATTTAAATTGCTTATTAGCAAATATGTTCCGTTTACAACAACTACAGTGTTGTTATTTTTACCTTTTACCTTCTACATTGTTGTATTGTCAGCTACCCCAGTGTTAAGCTAAAATAACGTAATAATTATATTAAAGTTTAATACTGGCCCTTGAATGATTGTAGATCTATTTAAGTATTATTAAATGTACAGATATTTCGAGGTTTTTCCATTCGTAATAACTACCTTTAATTCTAGCATTTAAAATTAATGCAAAGTACCTGAAATCGCGGTAATTTAAGTCGTATTAGGTAATGGTAATAGTATGGATGTCGTGACAGATGCGGGCGTGATATACTTGCGGGTTGATAGTTAATAGTCGCACTTGCGGCCCTTTAATTTTCGTTCACACTTTTCCAGGTGTATGATTGGTATAATCAAATTGTGGCGTGTTTGATAATTGTATCAAATATTTCTATAGTAATGTTTTTAAAGAGCTAATGTCAATTTGTAAAAATCCGTTTACACGGTTCGAGTTTTTACTTACCTACCTATTACCTTTTCCGCTCGTTTTTTTTTTCAAATAAATCTAGTCAACTATGAACGAGTTGTAAGAATAGTTTTATCATGTCACGACCTAACTCTTCTTCTGCTTCTTTGAATTTATTAATTAACAAAAAACGAAAGAAATCATATTTTAGTTGCTCTTGCTATGAGTCAAAGTCTCAATTTTATTTACTATTAACAGACCATAAGTGTACACTGTACCTACACTAAAAATGTGAACGTTACTGATTTGAGCTGTTGTCCACGTTGTCGTATTCTTTTTCTTGACGTTTCGACTTTCATGTCGGAGTCTTCTTCAGAAGTGTTTCTGAAACTGAAACAGTTTCCGACAACGTGGACAACAGCTCGAAAAATAGCTCTAATGGACAACGGCCACGAAAGCCTACAGAAGAAAAATAATCATTTAACAAAAAATAACAAGTCAAAATTATATTGACATGTGATAGAACTATTTAGCTTTGTACGTCCCTTGTTAAAATAATATTTAAAATAGTAGAATCTATTATAATAAATTGACTTATCAAATCTAATAAATATAGATACTTACAGCAATTTTTTTTGCTCAGGATACGTTAGCCCGAATAAATTGATTCCCATGTCGACGGTTTTGTATAGAGAATGGTTAGCAAAAAATTGAACATGCAATAATACAATAAAAACTAAAATTACTATATACGAAAACCTCAAATTATGTATGTTTATAATTTAATTTAATAACATTTTTTTGATGTGATCCCTATTCTGGAAAATGAACTACGTCTTTACAAGGACCTATAGATTTTATTATATTATGTTATTATTAAACATAGACAGTACCTATAACACAAAGACAAAATAGGGTTTGTATTTAATTGTAATCAAATTCCTTATATAACCAAACTTTTTGTGTCTATTATACCCTCTACAATGAAACCGCGAATATAGTATCAAATATTAATTAAGTAGAAATCAGCGATCTAAAAGCAGTGATGATTGGTGTATACCCTAGAAATGATGGTAGTTTTAAATTATTATAAATGCATTACCACTGTTCAAAAATCCAGATCAAATTAATGACGATTTGACCTCGTACAAAGCTTTTAGTTTGGGTTTGGTCTAGACCAAAATAATACCGGGCATTAATCATTTTTGCAATTTTTTACTCCGTTTGATGTTGGGACTGCTACAGGCACGGGCGGATGACTTAGATAATTTTTAATTGTGAATTTAAATTGTTTATTAAAGCCCGGCGTACTTTATATGAATTTTAATATAAAATCTCCCTGTTGTGGTGGTTCAACTTACAAACGATTTTAGATCAGGCTGATGAATATTCGTGATGAAATAATATTTTATCTAACGCTGTGTATAATTTTATGTTAATTAACTAAATACAGTAGAACTTCGATTAAGTTACGGAATACTTTATTATTATTTATTTAATTGTTTGATATTCGCAAGAATAATGTATTAATGTATTTTAGCCTTCAGGTTATTAACAGTATTTTAATAAAAAAGTGCTAATTTACATTAATTATAATTAAAGATATAGTTTTAGTATTGACTAAAAGTTCTAGCATACTATTACATTATTCATTGGGGAAATACAAAAATTAACATAAAGGAAAATATATAAGGCAAAGTTCTAATGTGGTATTTATTATACATACATAATACAAACCTTTTATCACTTGTATAAAAATAAATTCAACGAGAAACAAAAAATCGTGTATGTTAACCTTCACGCAAACAAAAAAAGACCTAGGAATTATTAATCAGGTTGCGTAATATGCGAACGACTTATTTTTTGTGCACCCCTGTCTCCATAAAGCGAGAGTGTATGACAGGCGATCGCGAGAGGGAGGGAGGGGGCGTGTTGACGCATACTTTTCTGTAGAGAGGGGAGACGGCACGCCGGCCGATGACGGCTGGGGAAGTCAATGACACGTGCACCTTAGCTGTCAAGGTGACAGCGAGAGTAATCTATTACAGACTATCCGTCATCTACCGGCAATCCGTGGTACTTGTGAGTTTTGGTTCGTAACCGTGCTAAGTTGTTTCGCACAGATTCCACTAGATGGTACTAAGGTGCAAATATTTTTTTAAATTTCTTGTTTCGATTGTTGATTATTTCAATTCTCTCTAATTAATATTAATAAGTAATGATTGTCATCACTGGATGTATGTAATATTTGTATGGTATAATAAATGTGTAAAATTTGAAGAACCATTTAGTTTAATTTGTCTTTGATATGTTTCTATTTGTTTCTATATTGTTTCTATCATAAGTTAGAACTTTTTTTTGAGATTGTTACATTAATTATGTAGCTTTTGTTCTAGCCGAACACCTGGCAGTAGACAACCATCACCAGCCGAAGAAGAACTATCAAAAAACTTGCAGCAACACTCACAAGTCGTGATTTTGAAACAAGGAGCTGTTACCGAGGACGTGCTACAACAGCAGGCATCTCTGGCTGCGTTTCCGATGCACGCTGCGGCTGCTCACCATCACGCTCTCAGTCTGGCGCAGCATCAGGGACTCACACTCGCCGATTCTGTCAATCAACATTTCGAACATGTTTTATCACTTGATCAGGTATGTATTATTATTTTAATAAAAATGTGCGTTGTTTAACCAATATTTACTAGGTTTTGAAATACTATTAAAAAATGTTTTCAACAATGTGTGGTGAAACGTTGGTCGAAATATATTTGAGTAAAATTAAAATATATTTATGAGCTATTTATAAAGTCATCATTGCCTAATAATAATAATAATAAATTCAGTAAACATTTACTTTGATCAGTAGTTAATTGATATGGTAAATATAAATTGTTATTAAACAAATATTGTTTGAATTTCAGGTAACAGGAGTACAAAATCAAGTCAATCCTTACGAAGCAGTTTCATACAGTCAGGCCCCGCCTCTGCAGAACCAACAACAACCTGATGGTTCCAATGCAACAGTTTTACAGCAACACAACTTCGATGTACAGGTATGTGTTTAACAACTATCGTATTAAAAGTAGATAAAATACAAAACTGAAATGATGTTAAGAAATTTTATTCGACTATTTAGTTAAATATCACTACTATAACAATATGTTTGATGATATAATGTTTCTCCGTGTGCTGTTCAACAGCTGAGCGAACGGTACCGTATTAGTATTATTTATAATTCAATCTTGTTCCAGTATTTGTATCATTCTATTATGTTACTTTTAGCTATGGAAAAATATGTTTAGAATATACAAAAAAATATGAAAAAAGTGAAAACATGCTGAAAGATATGTTAACGATACATTTATTGATCAAATTAACATTATAATTCTGATTTTGTGTGTTCTTTCATTTGGTCTATTCACAATATCTATATTCATTCGGGAAATACGTTAAATATACATAATTAATCATTTAATGATATTTGAACAAAACGGGTACATTTAAAATTTCAATATTGCTCTCCTGAGAAATCACATTTTACAGTTACAAACTAAGACCAACAATGTAATTGTTTATTTTACGTCTAAATGAATTGTATAAAATGTATTACAAACTCAATCAGGAAAAGTATACATACATATGTAGGTACATTGTAGTACATAATAAAAGACGAAAGATGTTATTTTCTTTTTTGTTTTATTATAGACATTCAATCCGACGCTTTCATGAGAAAACAGAGCTATAAACAGTTTGTGTTAAATGAGAATTTTGATGAAACGGTGATGTATGTTACCCGTTTTTTTTTTAGTTACGATTTTTGAAAAGAACTCATTTTTGTTTGAGATTTATTTTATTTAATAAATGGTTTTTACGGTTTTTAAAACAAGCTTGGTTATTTCTAGAATCGATAATGATATATTGTAAAATATATATAAAAAATGTTTATTTTTTTATTCTCATTCAAATTTTGATTCTTTTTGGATATTGAGAATTTAGTACTCATTTATTTTTTATTAAACGTCAAAGAATGTTGTAGGCATATAAAATATTTCATACTAAGTAAATAATAAATTGTTGAGTTTTTGTCAGTCCTACATTTTTCACGGGCCATGTAAAATATATCGTGGAAGGTATATGGCATATTTTCAACATGATTATGTTGATCGTTAAATAGAACAACATAGTTCCGTGCATTCGTCTGTTGACTTTGATTATCCGTATCGTGATGTATTTCTGCTGCTATTTAATTTATTTTTATTATGAACGTATTGCCAAAAAATTTATATGAGAAGTCATATTGAATAAAAATTTTCTAAAAGATGTTTTTATTTAGATTATATGTTACATCAAAGAGATATTTTTATTATTTTTATCCGTACATTCTGGGTTTTATTTATTTTTTACTGTTGTCCATAATAATTATTTTGTACTGTATTTACAATCATCCAATTTTTAGATATCTCTTATCTATTTTAAATTATGTAACAGCTGTCAATACTGTAAGTACTTTTTGAATGTAACATGTACTTAATTTTTTCTTGAAGTTAAGTACTCGAAGTACTTTTTAAAATTTGAATTAGTTTTAAGTATTTGTTAACAAGTACATTTGAAATTAGAAATAAGTACTTAATACTTCAAGTACTTTCACTGAGGACTTGTGGCAGTTCTAAAGTTAGAAAGTCTTGGCTTCAAGTTTTGCTTTTTTGGAGTCCCATGTTTACCTTCTTTTCCAGTTTAGATGTTATCAAATTGTATTCAAATTTTTTTTTATATAAATTCATAGTGACATTTCTTTCTACATTTAATCTTGATGTATTTTTTAATATTAAAATACTTAATTAACCCATTACTTCCCAGTGTCTTATTTATAGGACATCATGTCTTCGATTTTTTTCCTTTTGACATAATGGATTCTATTTTCAAAAAGATGTGAAAACATGATAAAAAAAAATCGAAAAAAAAAAGTCGGGAAGCAATGGTTTAAGAAAAGTTAAAGTTATATTAAATTTCGGGTAATTCTGGATTTTTGGTCGCACGGTGGATAATGCTGAAAAAAATAAATAAGAGCCTTAGCTCTTATTTATTTTATTCAATATTATTAATCTTAATTAATAATATTTAAAAAAAAATTAATATGTGTATAAACCAATATATTAATTTAATTTACGCGATGATTTTTTACGAAATCAAGAAAAAGGAAATATTTACTACTTGCATAAGACGGACATAAATTTAATTTATACCTGAAAAATAAAATTATGTTTCCCTAAAGACCGCGTAATTTTAAATCCGTTGAAAGATATGATGAATTGCTTTCGTGCCAATTTCGTTTGGACATAAATACCTTTCATCCAGTTTGTATATCACCACTCTAAATGTGAGTTTTATGTGATTCAGTTCTTTAACCCTTTTCCGCCCATTTTAACATGTTTTATGTAATAGTATACATTGGGGAAATATGTATCTAATTGTTAAATAAAACAGTGGGTTTTAAATTATAGTAGCCTGAAAACCCTATTAACCCCGCGGGTCCCAATTTAAACATAAAGTTTTGTTGTAATTTGGATGATTTTTGTTTCGAATAGAAATTTCACAGAAATTTGAATAGGTGATTTAGAAGGTATTTGTCATGCCGAAACCGAATTCGTTGCCTAAATGATTCCATCACGTCAGGTTTTTTTTTAGATATCCGAACCTAAAAGTCCCAAAAATGACGATTTTGGCAATGTCGGGGAATTTATTACTAAGTAGGTAATTTTTTTCTGAAGTTTTCTTTCATGATTTCGAATAGTACTATCTTTTCTCTTTAAAATGATTTTTTACATTTTACTATGCGATTTTTTTTACCGAAATATACTACTTTGAAGATATATGTAGTAAAGTTCATTGTATCTACTTTACTACACTCTATTAACAAAAATATCATATCTTCAAACTAGTGCATCTCGGCTAAAAAAAATCGTACAGTAAAAAGTTAAAACTCATTTTAAAGAGGAAAGATAATACTATTTGTTACAGTGACCGAAAACTTTAGAAAAAAATTACCTACTTGATAATAAATTCATTAACATTGCCAATATAGTCATTTTTGGGACTTTTAGGTTAGAATATCTCAAAATCCTGACGTGATGAAACCAATTGGGCAACAAATTCGGTTTCGGCCTGCCAAAAGCCTCCTAAATTTTCTATTCAGATCTCTGTTATATGACAAAAGTGTTTTTTTGTTGCATAGTGTAATTTAGGCAATGGAAAAGGGTAAAATAAATATAAGATTAAAATTAACAGCCTCTATAATTACAAATATCGTGTTAATCCATCTTTCTGTAAATACCTACAAGTGAGTTCTTTCTTCCTCTCCTTTCCTCCCACTCTATTACGTTATTTTACCACTGTTATCTCAATTGAAATGATGCGTTTCGAGTAGCATACATCCTGCCAGAGATGTTAGTTTTTTTCTGAATTTGTATTTTTAGATTTTCTCTCATTACACATTGACGAACGACTTTGATTAATGTGAAAAGTTTTTTTAATTAATGTTTTTCTCTGATTTTTTAAAATCTACACTGTCTGTTTTTTATGTTTTACTTATCAATTTTTTTTGTATGCTAATTGTTTGTTTTACGTTAAAGTTTGTGACGATTTTTTTTAATAATCATTAATCTCATTGTCAAATGCTTTTGTAATAATAAGCAGGAACACAAATTGATTATGTTATATAAATTAAATTAAAAAATAAATTAAAAATTATTTTGTTGAAATAATCATATAATAAATTTATGTATTATGTATAACAAATTATGATGATTAATTATTATTATTCAATTAGTTATCAATTAGTATTCAATTATAAACGACAGTAAATTTTTACATTAAAGATTATTCAATGATTGTAATTTTAATATAGAAGTATTAATTACTGGCGAATTAAATTGGAAAATGGTAATAAGAGTGATTGCCTTTTTAATCTGATTGCTTGTTAAATATTATTTGTAATAAACCAGGGAATATTAAACCTATTACTATTATAACTATGAATTATTTTCTTTTTATTAGCTGTTACAATTTATAATCTTCAAAGTTATGAATATATTCAGAATGGTCTCTATAAACATATCGTAATGTATTTCTCATCAGGCATTCTTTTTTTCCAAAAACAGCTTATAGAACTGAAACAAAGGCAATTTTTCATTGGTTTTTTGTTCTGCTTTTGACGACGTATATACGGATATTTTTTTGTGGCGTTTATCAGGGCTGGCAGCAGGATCAACTGTATTGTTTCAAATTACACGTGATTACTTTTTATAAATATGAAGCTGATTTCATACTGAATACAATTAAATATGCATATATTTCATCTCTAAATGAGATCAAGATCAATTTTCATAAACTGTAGCTCATTATATCTGATACCGGGCACTCGCGATGTAATGTATTAATATCTCTTCCGTATTTGTTTCGCCATTTAAATGATCCGTGTCATGTATAAGTATTATTTAAATATGAAAACATATTTTATGTGGTTTATACCGTTCCGAAGATAATGCGTGTTGAAAATATAGTTGACGCGCGACACCACACGAGTTTTTTATAAAAAAATATTTGCAGTGACTTAAATATTAAAGTTAGATGAAAAGTTTCCCGGACTATTATGTAGAACTAAATGAACTCTACAAAACGTACAAATATAATTTTGATGTATCTCTTATAGTTTAGGCCAGAAAGTACGTGTAAAATGGTCTGCGCGCTCATTTTTTGTTTACTTGCGCAGCTAATATATTCACTGCTCAGATTTGTTAGATGATAGCGTGATTACATGTACCTCATAGCACTTCTGAGATTTCAAAGAACACATTGCTGCAAGTTTTATCGAAATCGGTCCAGTAATTTTTAGATTAATAATAATTTTAGATATTTTCATAAATTTTATAAATTCACTCTAGTTTACGATTTTAAAAATCAATAAATTCATATTCATAAACAATAAACATACATAAAAAATGTGAAAATTGGTCGTTATTTCAATTAAACTGTTAAAAAAAAAAATACCTAGACCATCGAAGCTGGGATGATGTCAATAAAAGCAAAATAAATTTTGAAATCTATACTAAATCGCCACAATTGTTATTTTTTATCTGTTTTTCCCCGAAGAAACGAAAGTATGTAAATAAATTTAAATAATTTGAATTTTATGTCCTGTTTGTAATAATTAATTGAAATCTATAACGGTGCTCTCTTCTTTCTGCTTCATTCACCATTTTGTATGGGCCAGTTGTTGATAATTTATCATCGTAACGAATATTTTTGTTTTATGTTGCACACGCGTATTATTATAAACGGCAGCTTTTTATTTTAACACAACTAGAAGTGTTTCTCTGTGTGTTTGAAAATAAGTTTTTCTTTTTCTTTGAAGGCCGATTGTCTGTATGCGTGGGCGATGTTGTTTTATTTTTATTTTCAATGATTTTTGTTCCGGTAATGTGCTTTTCCTAACTTTTTAATGATTGAGACTTACACACTGATATTTGATTGTTATTTTTTTTTGGTGTAATTTGACTAATTGATTATTACGACTATCCGCTTTTACGATCTAATATGACCGGTCCCTTCGATGTCGTTATAACCGGTTTCTACTATAAGCTTATTCATTTTAATCTTATTTATATTTTAAGGAATTCATTGTCACATTTACCATAAAGATTGCAAATCAAACGTCAAGATATAAAAAAAAAAACTTTAAAATACATCTAAACCTATTTCCAAAGATAGATTATGGCAGTGGTTCTTAAACTAATGCAACCAAACTAACAATAGCTAAGGTGTTTTTGTCTTTGTCAGATAAAATAAGGGCTATCAAATCACACACACACACACACACAAAAACTGTATTGGACCAAGAAAATCTTTTTTTGTATATAACGAAAACAATATTTTCTTAATATAAGAAAAGTACTCTTAATCCAACTAAGTACATTATTTCTTCGTCCAAGAATACTATAGTTGGTTTAAGAATATATTTCTTATGTTAAGAAAATATTGTTTTCGTTATATACAAAATAAGGTTTACTTGGTTCAAGTAAACCTTTCTACCTGTGCAGATTAATATCTACGAATAAATACAAAAATATTGTTTAAAAAATATATTTACAGTATAACAACGTTATATTGTCTAAGAAAGTGTTGATAATGACGTAATATAAAGTTTACAGACACACCTGAAACAAATATAAAAATTTTTGACACCAAATAAAAGTTTATACAAATTTCGTGGAATTGACGTTGTATCGTATCGAGCAGACATCAGAAAAATTCAGTCAACACATTGTAATATATAGTAATATCAATGGCTATAAAGTTTCTAAATATATTATAATCGATACTTTTTATGCTCTACTTTTTTTATTATTATTATATATGTCGAATAGATAAATATAGGTCGATTTTATACATGTATTTATAGTTGTCTACGTGTATAGTTTTGGTACAACATCAAAAATAATTTATTTAAAAAAGACAAGTTACTAACAAAATTGGCTCAGTCTCAAAATGAAGTTAACAATAAATACATATTTATCTTAAATATTTCGAAATAATTTCCAAATTATCGAACTACGGAGTTATTTATACTATGTATATAAAGTTTGTGTATGTGTTTGACCAAATTAATCTCGAAAATTACTGAACCGATTTTGGTCAAACTTACAACAATGTGTTCTTTGGATTTCGTCACATTTTTACTCAAAACAGCTGAGCTGTATATATATATTTTTAAATAACTGGATATATCGGTTTCTATCAGCTAGTTATGAAATAATTTAAAGATAAAATTGTGGTTGGAATTAACAATAAAGGAAATAACCAAAAAGATATCAAAACCACATGTTTAAAATTACGTAATTATATTATGTATTTTTATTTAAAAGTAATAATATATTTTTTCATTCGATCATGATTTATGTTAAATCTTAAAATATATGCACGCGCAGTGGTTTTATATGATATAATGTGCATATATGAATTTCTTCTACCATAAGCCCCCTGGTATTAATATAAAAAACATTCCTACTTTCTTAAATCGTACAAAAAATCAACTTGCAGTTCATATACGAGGAATTTTCCTTTTGATAGATGAGATCAGATTTTCCATACGGTTCAGACAAATGACCGGTCGTGGAAATTTTGTTTTTCCTCACATTAATCTACGAAGCGTCGAGTTTTCCTCCTCGGCTGCGCAAACCGCCGCGTGTTGTCGAGTAGTGTTTTGTACTCGCTTTTCTTGCTTGATAACCTTACCCCGCCGCCGCCGCGCCGCCCTCCTCCCTACCACCTTGCTTCTGATACAAATTGTGGATGCTCGTAGACTTTGGCACGAAATCAACGACACGAAGTGAGTTGGTTTTGTCATTTTTCATTTTTCTTGTACGTTTTGTGTTTAGTATTCAGGGGTGTTACGCGTTTGTTAACATGTGTATTTGTTATTATTTTGAGTGATGATTATTTTTGTTATTATATGTATTTTAAATGTCAGCGGTCAATGATTTGATTTCTATCATGTAAACAGCATTATTTATTTGTGTATATACAGTGGTGCCTCGCATAACGAACGCTGCGCACAACGAACTTTCTGTTCGTTCATTAAGCGACTCACACAACGAATCTCGCTTCGCTCAACGAACTGCAGCCTGTTTAATTTTGCCGCCCGAACGCTCCTACGTATCACGAAGTCGCCCGAACTTCCAAGGTCGCACGCAGTCGATGCTCAAACTTGCGTGAACATGCATCAACGCGCGTCAGTCGTTCTTTTCTGTGCTTAGCTCACACACCTGTTTGTCTTAATAAATGTAATTTTGTGTGTCTATATTATGAGTTCTTAAAAAGGCAGGAAGGTGGTTTCTGTTGAAATGAAACAAGAAATAATTAGAAAGGGGATTTGACCCTGCAAGCCTCGGTAGACTCTCCTAAATCTGATTCTGACTAAAAAATAAAAAACGTGTGTACAATCTTTTTTATGTTACAGTACCATATTTTATGATACAGAACGAATTAATTTTTTTAACATGTATTGTTATGGGAAAATGCGTTGTTTCACTTAATGAACTTTTCGCATAACGAACTTGCTCCCGGAACGAATTAAGTTCGTTATGCGAGGCACCACTGTATAGTTGTATTTTAGCTAATGTTATGTCCTGTATTATAAAAGACCTAGCAAATTTGCTAGCTAACAAGCACTCTCAAATGAAGTATCAAACTTATATGACAATTCTCGTGAAGTTTCATGAAGATTTTGACAAGTTTCGCGCACGCGTTGTATGTAAACACTAACGATATTAAAACAAGTTTTTACTTAACTTCACATGTATGTATGTAAGTCAGGGAATACAAAACATGTAACGAATTTTTATTTTTTTTAATAACGTTCGCTGATATATGTGACGAAATGTTGTTCGAATATACAACTAAAAAGAGTTTTAATATCCACAAGACAAATAACAAAAAACCTTAATATTTTCTGATCTGTCGGTAGTACAACCCCTTAAAGGCTTAAAGTATAAAATTTACTTCCCTAAACATTATTTTAAGTTATGTTTTACTTTATAACAATGTCAGATTCAGATACGTTTAATTCGTTTTAAATGGAAATATTATAAACAACCAAAAACAGTTTAATTTGATCTGGAATGATTTATTATCAAGTATGTAGGGGTAGAAGGGAAATATACTTTTAGAGAAGTTGTCAAGACCCAAACATATACGTTTAGGGAGGTTTTACTGTATCTGATGCTGACTGTAGTACTACCGTAAAAACTCTATTTATTATAAATATTTCTATTTAAATTTGCCAACCCTGGAAATTATTATGTATTATGTATACAGTATATTATACTTACTCGCATAATATTATTACCCAGTGGGTGGGTGAAGTTTTGGTATTTTTTTACATGCATGTGCGTGCGTCTATGCGTGTGTGTGTGTGCGCGTCTCATTTATTAGATTTATTCACCGCAAGCTTTTGTCGCATTAGTTTTTTTTTAATAGATACTATTTAAGCTAATAGATGTCTCTACGTTGACAGGGTTTACATAATGGTACGCTGTAAGTCACTGTGTTGTAAATTCTTCAAAGTTATTCTATGACTCCACTCTGTCTTCAGAAATGAGCTATGTTGTTTTTTTATTATTCCAATGCATATCGTATTTTTGAGGTAGATAATTTAAAGTGTCAAGGTAATAATATTATACAAGAAAACGTTTTCCACGTGCTCTTTATTGGTTTGTGTTTATTTTTATTTTAAATAGAAATTCTCTGAATTTTTGTTCGCGTTTAATTTATTAGGTATACAATTTTATTTTAAAATATCAATTGTTATTTTTCCTGGATACGTGCCTGATCTAATAATTTGTTTAATTGCTATTGATTATTATATTTATTTCATTCAATTTGTTGATTTAAAGTAGCAACTTTTTTTATTTATTTTTTTATTGATCTAAACCGTTTTTTTAAATACATCAAATATAATATAAAAATTATCATTTTTGACTGTCAAAGTCTCATCAAAATCGGTTTAGCAGTGTTTTTTTGTCAAATCGGAACTAATAAACAGACGGATAAAAATTCTATACGCTAAATATATTGTTTATTTTTGAGTACTCAAAATTGTGAATTTTACATAATTCGCTGTTAAAATTATAATCTCCAGATTTTATCAGAGAGTTGACATTTATAAATTCATTACGGCCTTCCTGTATGAGAAATATTTCGAAAATTGAGTTGCCAAACCAATTACTAGACCTGAATGATTCCAATCAATGCCAAAATTAAAAGATTTCAATCCAAAAGGTCAGCCGAAAATTTAATGATCATCGTTTATCTGTATAAACATTAAACACACAATTTTAGTTCGTAACTTGTACACGTACCGTATACGAAACAAATTATCCTTAATTAAATTATTTCGCGAGAAGTCACAACAGTTTTAGATTAGAGCAGTGAGTTTTCTTGATGTCTCCTACAGGAGAAACTCATTTCACGCATTCTCTATATCTCTCTCTTTTTGCTCCTCTTCCTTCCCGTTCCTGTATTCCCAGGATTTTACAAATTATTAAATTCGATTGTGTTGCTGTTGTGAGAAAGTCACGCGATCTGGCGTTCATTTATTGAAACTTTAATTAACTCCGTGTTGCCGGTGTGTGCCTCCAGAGTGCTCCACTGTCGAATATTCTATACGCAAATGTTTGGATAGTTGTAGATTTTCATTGTGATGCATCAACTTTTTAATTAATTATTTATATTGTAATGTTTGTATAATAAAAGCAGGAGGTACTCTCGTTCCCGTATATCGGGCTGATAAAAAATATAGTATCTACTTGTTTGCTGACATAATACTCTGAAAGTATAAATAAAAATAACTTAGTCTTAATGTTAGTTTTACGTATCAAAATTTCAAATTGTTTAGAGGGATCGTTTATTAAGTACAGGTGGTTAAGTAAAGAATACCTACATTATTTAATTTTACAATGATTATAAGGTAAACCACAAAATTTTCATTTAAATCTGAAAATAATACAAAGTAATTAAAGTTTTCTATCACTTTAAAAACATTAAGTACTTTTACTTCAGTTTTTTATGGAGTTGGTACAAAAACTGTTGACTTCGATTCCTCTATTTTTCTACTGTCTGATTCCGGACTCTTTTATTGTACTAAAAGGTAGCACAAGGCATTTCCTCGCCATTACGTGAATTTTACAGCAGTGCAATCTTTTTTAAAACGTTGAGGGATTCATGAGATAAAAATTGACGTTTTTAGACAAAAAAAAATTAAAAAAACATTTTGGACTTAAATTTGAAAATTATTCTTGTCTTTTGGTTTGGCAATAGTATAATCTATGCATCACCACAGAACACGTAGAGTTTAATTGTTGAATAAATTCAAAGTTACAAAAATCATTTTTTTAAAGAAAAATTAATATAATCTTCAAAATAAAAAATAGTAGGTATGCAAAAATCATTTTTTAATAAATGAGTTGAAGTCAGCATCCTTCTACCTATTATTCTAACTAAAATTTCGACGAATCCGACTCCACGACTCCGATTTCAAAGCCCAGGGTTTTAAACGGAAATCTTTAAAACAAAAAACGGCTTAAATTCGATATTTTAACGTTTGAAATTGTTTGAAAACACAAAGGTTTAAATGATGTTGATTTGAAAACAATTGCAAAATATTAATACATCGATCTAATTGCCTTTGTTTACTGTTTTACCTTAAGAGGATGTAACTCCTAAACAACTAATTGGAATGATTTGAAAGGCTGTAGCCGGGTAAGCATGCAAAATCGGCCTTTGCATGGATTTGGCTGATTATTTTTTTGAAAGTCACATTCTATGTAACATTCAACCTGACCAAATATTAGCTTCCAAAAATTTGTAGTTTTCGAAAAAAAAATTTTTTTTGATTTTCAAAAAAAAATTTTTTTTTGATAATCCATTAATCGAATTTGATGGTGCTTGTGGTATATTATAGAGGTACTTATGACTCATCAGAGGTAATTTTATTATGGTCCTCTGTACATAGTAAACAAGAAAAAAAAATTAATAAAATTTAAAAAATTAAAAAACACTAAGTTGTACTCGGGGGGCAATCACCATTTTTTTTATAAAATATACCTCGTACGTACCCAAACAACATATCAAAATCCCAAACTGATATGAAGGGTATAACATACTCGTATAAATTCGCATACGGTCGTATTGGCGCGGCGCGCGCGTGACGCGGGTGGACTATATGGAGTGCAAGTGTCTTAATACTTTTAAAACATCTCTAATTTGTTGCTAAACAACAGGGCTGAACTAGCCTGGAGAGATCCGGGGATTTTGAAAGGGCCCATGGCCTGACAAAGATAAAATATAGAGGCCGTAGCCGGGAATGTATGGGAACCGCCATTGAATCAATTATGCTAATTTTTTCTCATAGGTTGCTTTTTAAGAAACATAAAATCGCCCTAATTGTATTTGTGCTTCAAAATTTTTATGTTTACTAAGAACATTTTTATTTTGAAAAAAAAAAATCCTATCTATAACTTATTATACAAGAAGAGTCGTTAGTTCGCAGCGGCAATGTGATTTATTGCTACTAAAGACGATTATAACATTTTAAAAGCGATCTGAGGCGATTTTATGTTTCTAAAAAGCAACCTATGAGAAAAAATTAGCATAATTGATTCAATGGCGGTTCCCATACATTCCCGGCTACGGCCTCTATATTTTATCTTTGTCAGGCCATGGGCCCCTTCAAATTCCCCGGATCTCTCCAGGCTAGTTCAGCCCTGTTATTTAGCAACAAATTAGAGATGTTTTAAAAGTATTAAGACACTTGCACTCCATATAGTCCACCAGCGTCACGCGCGCACCGCGCCAATACGACCGTATGCGAATTTATACGAGTATGTTATACCCTTCATATCAGTTTGGGATTTTGATATGTTGTTTGGGTACGTACGAGGTATATTTTATAAAAAAATGGTGATTGCCCCCCGAGTACAACATAGTGTTTTTTAATTTTTTAAATTTTATTAATTTTTTTTTCTGGTTTACTATGTACAGAGGACCATAATAAAATTACCTCTGATGAGTCATAAGTACCTCTATAATATACCACAAGCACCATCAAATTCGATTGATGGATTATCAAAAAAAAATTTTTTTTTGAAAATCAAAAAAAATTTTTTTTTCGAAAACTACAAATTTTTGGAAGCTAATATTTGGTCAGGTTGAATGTTACATAGAATGTGACTTTCAAAAAAATAATCAGCCAAATCCATGCAAAGGCCGATTTTGCATGCTTACCCGGCTACAGCCTTTAAACCCTTTCCGAACTTTCTGTTTCAATGTATTATTAAGTCGTCAAACAGAATATTTTTAAATCGATTTCGGGGAAATGAAATAAGCTCGATAATCCTTTCTCGTTAAAAAAATTTAAGGGGCTATACCAATGTAAACACTGGAAATTTGGGTGATTTTTTTTGGAAGAAAAATACTCAATGAAATATTTTGGAAAATTGAGAATATATTTAGCTATATTAGAGGTGTATTCCATAATTTTTCACGTAAAAATATCGATATCTAAGCGACTTATGCGTTGTCTTCGGAGGCGCAAAAAAAATCTCCTCCACTGCGGCCATGATTCCGGACGATGAAGTAATTGAAATTGAAAAATGAAAAAATGTCGTTAAACTGGAAAGTATTTCGTGTACGATGACTTACGATTTTCGAAAAATATCAAAATTAACAAAATGGCGTAGTTTTGAAAAAAAAGTTTGTCTTATTACCTATAAAATGGTTGTATTTTTAATGCCAAATCGTCAATTTTCATCCAATCAAAAATATCCTAGTTCATCGTAGAGTAAATATATTCAAGAGTACTCAGTTCAATTTTCAAGTAAATCGGATAATTGCTCTTTGAGGTACAATGTCAGCAAATTTGAAAAATCTCATTTCGAGAAACAGGCATTTAAAGATTTAACTATCGATTTCATATCTGCGAGCGGTCGCTCTTTAGAAGGCTGCTGTTTGGAGAGTATTAGAGATACGGCCTTGAAATTTTCACAAAATATTCTTGAAACTATAAACTCTCCAAAAAAAAAAAAAAAAATGATTTTTTGAAAATTTCACACTGGTATATTTTTCGTTGTAAATAAAACATTGAATGAGTTATCTTGAATAATATATAATACATGTCATTAATTTTATTTAGCGCGGAATGATAATGAAATTACAGTTTTGAATTATTAAGTTCATTAAGTTACCGGCGTGTTTAATTTTAATAACGTTAAATGTCTGCACAATTCCATAATAGGATGACAAATAAAAGCGCAAGCGTGTTGATCCTGTGCTAATATTTTGTGTTTTAATTTGGCGCGCGAGCTAATGGGCGTCGTGTGCGAAAAAGTCCCAACTAAAGGGCGTGCACGTGTGTTTAAGGTCAGCAAACGTTGTGTTTACATGATACACATAGACGGCGCCGACGTTGGCACACCCCCTGCCCACGACGCCCCATTAACGTCGTGTAAACATTGTAAATGTCGCATAGAGAAAAGATTTTCTAAATGCATATTTTTCCGGGATTAAGGATATTTACGAATGAAAATTAGATTTCTAGCTAATAAAATAGATAAATATATATTTATATTTCGAGATATTAATTATTATTATGTATTGTAATTTGTGGGGAAAAAACGTTGATCTTTTCATTTATCAAAGTAATTACAACAGGAACAATAATGTATAAAAATGTCTTGGATTAAATAATACACTAATTGACTACAAAATACGTTTTTTTTTATTTAATATAAAATATAAATTTACGTACATCAAATTATACGTACATATTTATTTATAGTTTTAATTAAAAAAATATATAAAAAGTTCTGCCGTATAAAATTCATTTTTAGGTTTTTTTATATACACTTGTAATCTTTCGAAGATCCGGTAGCAAAGTATGTCAGGAAATGATTATGGTATATATTTTTATAAATCATTAAAACATGGGAACGAGGTATTGTAACAAATACATAATGTATAATGTAATTACGTATATACATATACATAGTTCATAGTAGTATGTAATGTTTAGGTAGGTATTAATAACATGCATGCTCTTCCGGTAGGTACTGATAACTTATAATACAATATATTAATTACATTTTTAGATAATTTAATATTACTTTTTATATTATCAACATGAATAAATAAAATGTTAGCAGTTATCGTGTTTGTAACTTTTTATGTAATTTATTTTATTTGTCGTTTATAATTATTTAATTTTTATTGCGTGCTTTTTAAATGATAAAACATTACAATAGTGTTTGTTAAATAAAGTACAGTTTATAATTTTGTAAAATGTGTTAATGAAATGCTACCTGAGATTTCAAAAACCTTAATTTAATGATAACATAAAGCAAAACTGTTTCTAACAACGTACCAAATTATCAAGTATCAGTCGCAGTGGAAATACCCTGTAGAAAGATTTTGGTTTGCTTTTACTTACGATAATCTTATTTTCCCGTTCTAGGAAAAAATTATTTTTGTTGTACTTAACCCGAAAATAAATTATCGTTTTTTTTTTCTTTACTTTTAATTTCTTATGCCATATTCCATCATGAACGACAATACCGTCATTGACTATATATACAGTTGTGTGCGGCGGTCTATCTGTCTGGTCGATTCCGATCCATTATCAGCACTTAGGCGCCGGTATCGTTTTTGTTGACAACTTTCTAAATCCGCCTCAGAAAGACGGTGGATGTAAGTGAAAACTGCAAATACAGCAGGAGTGAGGGGGGCACAGGGCTATAGCAATATCGCTTCTCCAAACAACACTTAAAAAATCTGCCTTTTTTCTACGGACCACTTATACTGATGACGTGTTTAAGTACTTCAAAAATCTGTGATTTTTTGTCTGTTCTTCAGAATCGCCCGTTCCTTGTTCAGTTTTGAGAGTTTAATTTTATGAATTAATTAATTCATCATCAAAAATTAGGTTTGTGATTAAGAACTTAAAAAGTTTTAACCCTTTTACTGTGTAATATCGAATGGTATTATATTCTATTTAAAAATAATAATAAAAATATTAGAAACGTTCTTCAAAATCATCTTGACGAAGTTTAATATAATATGCTACAAGCTCATTTTAAAGAGTTCTTAAACGAACTAAAAAGTGCAAAGAAGCAATATTTTTCTCTTTTAAATCAATTACTTAAAAAGTCTATAAAAGAGTATGTACTAATAGTATAAAGTATCCATGGTAATATTAAAAATTACGTCGATAACTACGTAGAATATTTTAATATAAAATTTTCTCTTGTTCGATGAATTTTTCTACTGTAAAATAGTTTCAGTTCAATGACTTGTAAGGTAGAAAGATTTATCAATAGTTCATATTTCATAATATTTTTCGTATAAAAGAGCGGAAAATGGGGAAAAAAACTACTGATCGATAAAATGTATGTAGGTATGCTCTTTGCCCCTTACCAATGTTCAGCACCTGCCTTTTTCTATTATACTAGCACTACTACTTTTTTTTTCTATTTCAATATGATTTTTCTAGATGTAGAATATTACAGACTATATTATTTGTGTCTATTTTTATTGTAAAAATTATTTGCTAATGGACGTATACATTTCTTTTCTTTTTTTCGTCATTATCTAAAATTAAATTTTATAAAATTGTACTTGATAAATTACACCATTTTAGTTTGATGTTAAAATCCGGTCTATTTTAATTATTAAGTCATAGGATAGCTCTCATCATGACCGATATGTTTAAAAGACATTCATGACATGTGAGAAGGGTTGGAAATTTCACGACAGTTTTCCAAAAAGTTGTTTATGGTGTAAATTCAGGGACACATATGAAGAATGAAGACCATTTATATGATGGGTATTATAAGTTAATTAGTGAATGTAGTAGGTATATGTAATAGACAATTTTCTTAACTGTATGAATGTTTTGTTAATCCTTATATTGTTGTCATTCTTCGAAATATATTTTTGTTAAAAGTGTTTTAAGTTTAGTTATAAACTTTTGATATAACATTGTGTCTTTGTTATTTAATATTAAACGTATGTATGCCAACTGTCAAAATCTAAAACATAATATTACATTATCTACTAACAAGATGAATTGCTGTTAATCTTTCGAATTCGAAAATCCTGTTTTAATCCTTGTTATAAACTTTATGTACAATAAATCTTTATAATTTATAACAAAATGTTTAATCTTATAAAATCCCACTGTTACACTTTGGCGTTTAAATTAAAATCGTTGATATTATTGTCTTTTCTGATAATCTACTATTTGTAAATAAATAAAGTTGTAAACATTTAAAATTAATCTGTAATAAGATATTTAAAATCTTAAAGTTACCTAACGTCACAGGAACATTAATATACTTACTTACTCATATTAGGATAAGGCAGATTAGGCAGAGACAGTTATTTGTATTTTAATTACAATTATTTACACGAACAATTAAACTATAGGTAGAATATGCTAATTTTACCCATTTTAGATAACGCAATATATCAAATCCGACATTTGAAATGTGTGGTTTTTGACATAACAATGATAAAATATTCAGAAATCAAAATAATTTGTGCTATGTACTAACAGGAAGTCAAACATGAGATACATTTTTATGTTTTAGATAATCCAAATCAGAAAATCTACATAAAGTTCACTAACTTATGAATTGCACATTTATTTGTTAGTCGATTTGAAAATGTATTTCAATACATTTGCATATAAACTATTTGGCAACAATTTGAGGAAATCATTGAAATATATATTTGAAATAAAACTCTTCGGAGTAACGATAATCTTGTCCTTCTTACAAGAATATCATGCATATGTATTTTTATGTATAATCCAAAACGACATACCTCAAGAAAATCGTGTATTCTTGAAGATGTTCTATGTATTGAACAAGCCATAAATATTATACAATTATTATTATGGTAATGGTCGAAAATGTGGAATGTAAATACATAGTATCCAAAAAATATTAAGGGGTTAGGTGTAGTCAGAGACACGAAAAAATGGCAATTTTAAATAATTTTTTTTTGCCAGTTAATAATTTTATTTTATAAAAGTAAAAACATAGCATCATTAAATAAGGTTTCGACTTGACTTGACAGAAATTTTAGAAAAAAAAAATTAATAATTTTAAAAGTAATGGCTGTTTGTGTTGATCCAGTTTCAACCGAAGCTCCTTGCGGTGACCATCACTTATCCTTGGAGATTCATCCAAATTCAATCGGACAAAAAAAAATTAGTTTTATTAATAGATAATCTAGTGCCTGATCGAACTTTTTTTTTTTTTTTAAATTAACAAAATGGCAGCCTCAGGAAATTTTTTTCCAGATTTTCGGGGAAAAAAACAACACTTAATTGTTTATAACAAATCGAAAATAAAAAAAAGAAGAAATCCTTCGATCAGGCACTAGGTTTTCATGTTTTCAAAAAGCTGTATAAATTTCATTAAAATCTACCGAGCGGTTTTCGAGCTACAGTGGTCAGCAGTTCAAAAAACATAGTTTTGAAAAAAACGCATTTAAAGTTTTACACTCAATTTACGTAAAGTAATATACGTTTTATTTAATTACTTACACTGAGTCAACTATTCCTGGGCCATAAAATAGTTCTTCAGCCGTTGTAGCAGCTTCCAAAAATGCAAAAAACAAAAATCGATTTCTTGAAAATTCTGACTACACCTAACCCCTTAAAAGAAAAGTAGATAGCAATTATGTGAATCTTGATTTCTGAGTGTAAGGTACGTTATATGTTCGTTACTTCAATCAACATCTTCGTGATTCTTGAAAATGTACTCTTGATAAAAGTTTTCACAGTATCTTATCAAAATTGACAACATTTTATCATGTTATAATATTTATAATATAACAAAAAAATATCTTCTCATATTCTAGCTCTCATTTTTGTGACTTATGTCATCTTGAAAACAAATTAATTTTAAGTATTGGTATAATACGTGTAAAATAGTCCTTATACTTTTTTGCTATGATCATTAAATTACGTACATCGGTAGAAGGAATTGTTAGGGCGCGGCGGAACACCACCACGGGGCGGTGTCGCGAGCACGCGATGTGGCGTGCCCCAGCACACGTCGGGACGCCACCGTCGCCGCGCCCCTGATAGCAGCGCACGCTTGGGGTGGGTGAATGATGATGGAAGTATTTATAGCAGCCGGGCTGGTGTGGCTTTTAAAATGAACTAATGATAGCTGTATTTGTTGTTTTATGTGATATTGGTGTACAGTGACGTAGAAGAGAGACTTTTTTTATTTAGAATTTCGTCAATATTAAATTTAATTTTAAGTATACACCGGTTTTCAGTTGCCATTTTTTAGGGCTGTGATTGGCTAAACCTACAATTTAACTGTTAGATGTCTATCGTTTGTCAAATTGGACATTAAAATCGCAGATATATTTCTTACTATAAAATGAAGTTTTGAATTTATTTTTGGGATTAAATATTTCTAAGGTATTTTTCTCTGCGTCCCTGTCTAAAACACTTTATTTAATCAAGATTTTTACAAGAGGCTTTTAACCTCGGTTTACACTTGCTAAAACTGCCCGGATCGGTTCTGACCTTGTCTATGTGTACATTGCGAATATTTTATAGGACCAATGTCTATCGTTGCTGCTCTGAATTGGTGCCTCTATCCTCACCATGTTTTAAAACTATATTTTATTTGTATATAATATTTCTAGCGTGTTTGAAATATTGATTTTCTCATTAATTCGTTTCCTATTATTTTTTTGAAGTCTGAGGTAAAATGTTTAGATTTAGTTTTTAATATAGTTATATCTCGAGTTAACGCTTATTGACTTTTGTTAACTCCCCGAAGTGCGGCGCTTGCCTTGGAAGTTGTCTCTTAATCCCATCGGCTTTCAATTTATAAAATAACAATGCTTCGATCTGCGGATATTTTCAAGTTATAGCGTTGTTATCGCAAAGGTGATGCTACTTTGGGAAATGAATGTATTTTTTAAAATTCTGAATCTGAATGTGTTCAGTTTTATTATACTTTTATAATAATGAAATATAAATTTTAGAATGTCTGAATTTTATACACAATTTCTACTTTTTACTGCACACAATTTATGTATGCACTTGTGTCATTAACCAAGTTTAACTAAATGCTCATTTAAGTAACTGTTTGTAGATAAAATCTACATTTAAATTTTGTATTTTATTAGAACAAAACTACCAAGCATCATACATTTAATTAAAGAGATTTTAAACGTACTTTGTTTTGACAACGTATAATATATTATGTACATTTTTATTACAGCCTAACATTTAATTAAATATGATTTTCATACATCATATGACATTTATTTAAATCATGTTGGTAATGCACCAAATCTATTTTAAAGGAGCGCTAAAGAGGCATTAAATTGGTTGCTAATACCGAGATGTTTTTAGAATTTATTAACAAATTAATTACAGATCTCCTATAATTTTCTTTATTGCTCGTGTAATGTTAAGTACCGCTGGTTAGGGTAATAATAGTATTGTTTTCTTTGCCCAATTTGATCTTCCGTGAGGCTACAAATGTAAATCTCCTTAAATTCGTGCTAGAAAGCTGTCGTCATCATGGTTATTTACTGAGATAAGTGGGATATTTTTACTTTGTAATCGCGATTCAGAAAGTAGAAAATGAATTTTTCATAATGACATATCTGAAACGTTATTGCTCTAATGAAAACAGGGCAATGCGTTTGTCAAGTTGTTCGTAATAATAAAAAAATATGTTACAAACGTTAAGCGGGTCGTAATTGTGAGGAATTGTTCTTAACCACGCGAAGTTGTTAAGTTTCAAAAGGTATGTACTTTGTTACAGATTTAATTAGATTATGGTTTTTGAAATGGGTTGCGTTTTTATCGATTGTACTCTTTATTATACTTATGTAAGTGAAACTGTTTTTATACATAAACTTTTGTCTCTATGAATTAAGATGTATGCATTTATTTGTCGCAACTATATTAAAAGTTTATTGTATTTTTATTTAAATTTAATTTAAAACTTGTACTTTTTCGTTTTGCTTTATTTTCTTTAACTCATTTCCCATTTTTCCCCCTGGAAGACAGTAGTAGTCTCCGAAGATAAAATTATCACCAAAGGATTAAAGCAGAGGTTCCCAAACTTTTTCATCTCGTCAAAAGCAATAACTTGTAATAAACAAGTAAAAAAACTGCATTATTTAACAAATTCGTTCATTTATTATTTACTCATTATTTAATATGTAAAGGCGCTGCAGCGTACACTTAAGGAACCTCTGGATTAAAGTATATATTATTTTGAAACGAACCAAATACATACCTATATGTATACATGATTCATATGCTCTACGCAGAAACGTAAATCTACGATCTCAACACTAAAAGCATTCGACCATGTAACTTTATTAATAATGTTAGTATAAACCTTTATGATCCGTATTCAATGTAATAATATTTTCACAGACGTGGTTGGGCTAATTTTCATGCAGATATGCATCGCGCACGCATGTAAACATATAGCAATAATAAAGGTCCTTCGTGAGTGCCGCTATTGGCAAGAGGAAAAACGCGGCGGTGATGGTGGTGGTAGTGGGGCATATACGGAATGGTCCTTGTGCTAAGAAGTCGACACATATGACCTTTACGTGCCGGGCAGTCAGTCGCTCTCTACCCCCGTCCGGCTCTTTACTCGGTATCTTTTCATTTTACCCTAAACACATACAAACACACATATACATATCCACTTACCAACACATGTTTGCAGTCACGATGTTAAGGAATTTTCATATAGCTGTCTAAGGAGGTATTATTGCTGTTATGTTCCTTTATTTCGGGTAATCGACACCAGGGAAAGTTAGCTTATTTCCTACGTAGAAATAAATGCTTCTGGTTGCTGTTTGTGGCTAAATGGTTTTCTTTTTTGTTATTATTGTTGAATATAGAACATTAAGTAAGATATATTTAATTAAATTTGACAGTTGTTTTGCTTCGTATGCAAAGAAACAATAATCCAAAAGTAAAAAACTGCGTTTGAAAATTGTTGGAACATATAGCTTGAATATAATTGGGGAACCGTTACTTTGGCGATTTATTCTGTTCTAGTTAATACCCGCTTGCAATGCTTCCGTTATTGTTATTACCCTTTTTTACGAATTGCCAGTCAAAATAGTATCTGGCACAAAAACTTGTAAGCCATCCTGTACGTGTCTAATGTCCGACGTCGGGCCATTAGAGATGGGATGGCAGCGACGTGGTTTAATATGATAATGAGTTAGGGTTGGCCAATGGGCGCGGTGTTGTATTATGTGCTACGGGGCTATAACTCAGCTGTGGCGCGATAAGACACCCTTGTGGTTTAATACAGCCGCCCCTTGAGCACGGGTTGGGCTCTGCGTTTCGCTGAATCGCGAATGTACATGTATATACACATTCTTGTGTAGTATTCAAACTCTGATTGTCTCTGTATGTGTAAAATGGGTCGATCTAATTGTCGATAGTTAATTATGTTTTTAATTTGCATTTTTATGCCGTTTTGGGGGTAGTTTGTTCCAGAATTAGCTAAAGACAGTATTAACCGTATTAATATAGAGGGTTACTTTAAGAAACGTAATTTCCTCACCTCATTCAGGTACACTTTAAATTAAACATTAATTATTGATGCTAATGATTCTGGTTAAAAAAATGTGTTGCAGTATTTATTACTTTTTTTTTGTTAGGAAAGCCAATTATTAATTTTTTTATTCTAGAAAAGTTCTCATGTTTTATTTGTTTTTGACAGTTTTGCCAATAGTTTAATTTTAAAAACTTATCTTACTAACCTATTTACTCTAAAGACATGTTTACATTTTAAATTTCATTTTTATTTAAATAAAATTTACGTGATGATAACATGGAATATTTCATGAATTTTTTGCATGTTTCCTTTGTCAAATTTTTTATCGGTCTCCTTTATACTGTGTAACATAACAGCGTATTTACCTATCTGATTTCTTTCTTTAAAGTTTTTTTTATCTTCGTTCATAGTAAAAACTTATGACGTTGCATATAAACAGACATGACAGAAAATCAATAATTTGATGTAAATTATGAAATATTGATGAGGCATGTATATATTCACAGGATTGGCCAAATAAATTTCAATTTTAATATAAAGGGCATATTTCAAGCTATATTGTTAAACATTATTTAATCAGATATAGTGCTTCATCTTTGTTGAAAACTTAAGTATTATTTATAGTGTCTGGAGTTTTTTCGTGGTTTTTATACAAAGAAAATATATGATTCACTTTACAAGCTTTTATTTTGAAGAAATCAATTACATCGTGAGAATATGTAGTTTATTCTTTATTTGTACTGAATTTTGGTTTCTTTACAAGAGTTTCTCGTACTAAATAGAACCAATTTTTAGTACAGTTAAAACCAGGGTTGTGGAGTCGGAGTTTTAGTAATTTTGGGTGGAGTCGGTAAAAAAGTACTAACTCCGACTCCTTTAATTAAATAATGGCTTTTACTTTTTTACACACTTAATATTTTTTTTTTCGTTTTGAATTTTGAAGTACAATGATTTGAAATTTTCAATTCTGCCCGGAACAAGAATCACCGGAATTCACTTAAAAAAATTTGCCCGAAAACGGAATTTAAAAAAATAATTTGTACTGTAAAGAGTCGGAGTCGAACATTAGAAAAATAAAGGGGTCGGAGTCGTAGGTTTTTGTACCGACTCCACAGCCCTTGTTAAAACTTTACAATATGTGTGATGTATGCGAACCAGAAGTTAAACATTGTTAAATACTTATATAAGGTGTGTACGATATCAAATTCCAATTCGCAACAAAATATAAATAAAACAAAAGGTATGATGATTACAGCACAATGTGATCAGATAGAGCGTGTGTTGTCTAATAGATATGTAGAACAGATGTTATTGTACAACAGCGGTGAATTAACGTGTTATTCAACCGAATTCACGTTCGAGGTCCGGCACCGTTACGAGGCATTGAACTTCAACTTGAATCTCTCACAGCAGCAGCAACAACGTTGTTGTGAGTGGCGAAAGGCCAACATTACACTGTATGATTGGATTGTATAGGCATTCAAAATACCTATTTTTATTGTAATAAGATTTTTACCAGCTAAAAGAAGCTGCGAGATATGATATTTAATGTAGTTTTGAATGGCCATAAATCTTCGGTAAGTTTTTAGGCCAGGGAATCCCTATAGAACGTTTAACTTAGTCTGGGAAAACATAAATTTTTCGTATGCTAGACACATACCAACCTTTAAAATGTATATTTACACTATTGACAGTGTATTATTGGTTGTTATGTTAATTCTTGACAAAATATAGTGACTATTATTTTGTTTGACTATAATAAACAGTTGTGATTCTTTTCAGAAGTATTTTTTTATCAGCTGTGAGTTGTTGGTTTCTATGGGAAAAACGTGTTGCAATCATTCCAAGTCTATTCAATGAATGTACCAGCTTATTATATATTTTCAATTGAATCTAATTTTGTATAATGGTCTGTTTGTAGTAATTATTATGTTGATAATCTTTGAATGAATAAAATTATTTTAGATTAGAAAACTATGAGATCATTGACGAATGCTTCGGTATAAAAATATTTACAATATTATTTATTAGTTATTTGTGTTTGTATGATTATTATAGTTTTTTTAAAGTCAAAATTTTGTTCGTTACGAAAAAATTGGACAAAAGTCATAGAACGTATCCGGAAATAAAAACATTAATTAAACGGACGATTTGCATATTAACAAACAAAAATAATACGTGTGGAGAAAAGATCGACATCTATCTTCATAAAAAACAATTATCTCCAGTGTTAATGTCGGCTCCTCCTTCCTGAAGCAATTAACATTTGTATCAGTGTTTTTTAAGTATTTAAATTCATTCGTTTTCACGTATAAACGAAGCACGCCATCTTAATTCCCAGGCCGGATATTTCGGTGAGAACAATGCACGGGTTATTGTAGTTTAGATTTTGTTGATTTTCCCACAGGAGAATGGCAATGATCTCCAAAATGATGACGAGAACTAGTTGTAGATCCCCAAGTTCAATGTCTTCGAAATGTTGTTCTGGATAAGATGAGTTCTTGTTAACTCTTCAATCACAATCTGCCACATACACAAGTTTAAGAAAATTATTGTAGTGTCATTCATTTTGCCCTCAAAATATATTTTGTTAGTCTATTGTATGTATTTATATAATATGTAAATTCATTTAATTATCTATAAAATATTACCTTTTATTTTTAGGAAGTTTGGGGGGGGGGGGGGTATTATTTTCGTTAGTTTTAAATTATTCATATAATTCTTTAAAACTCAGTTTATGTATTTAAATCCAGTAAAATGAAAAATTGTTTTAAAATGGTTACCGTTTGTTTTGAAAGTATCAAAATGTAACATTTCTATTTTTAGATTAATTCTGAAAAGAATAAACGAACACTGTGTTCCAATTTGCACTAAAATAGTTTCAGAGGGTGTAAAACATTAATCAAAAAACCATTTGCTAGCTGCTCTTTTTGTTTACTGTTTTTCCAAACAATATACAGAGGAAACAATTGTGTATCTTAAGTATATTGTTGTTCAATTCTATCAATTTTGATTTTTTAGAGTTAACAAAAATATTTATACCAATTCATAAAGAACCGTACCAAAACTAAAATGTATTAAGGAAATTAGATATTGTATAATTATTTATTTGCTTCTATTAAAATTGTTTACATTATCGTACTAGTGATTTTTTGCTTTGAAGAATCAATGACCAATTTTTTTTACATTTGATGAATCCACCATATTAATAATTCATTTAAAGTTAATAAATAATACAAATTAGACAAATATTTCAAATGAATAAAACGGAATCCACAAATGTAAATATTTAATGTTAATTGCACAATATGTATATTCATATTCTTCTTTTTTCCTGCGTTTTTGGATTAAATTTAATACGGTACATACTGAAAGTTAGGAGAAAAGTATTTGTTTTGAAAGCGACATAATTTACTGCGTTTGTTTCATTTTTAATGTATGTGCATTGTAATTGTGAATAAGTCACAAAATATTTATACGTTTTTTTTTTGTAATATGGTTCTTTGCCGCTGTGTCGCTCATGACGTTACGCGCAAGCTTTTTCGTAATATTTGAATATTCAGACTCTCAAAAGAGTTTCACGTGGAATGGGTTTCTTTTGTGATGTTTTTTTTTTCTGAATTATTTAATAATATTTCTACATTCATATTTATAATAGATTTTCTATTTGTTAAAGGAAATGTTACTTTTGACTCTATAAATTTAATTTGTATAGAATCATTATTATGTGACCATGACCTGGTATTATTTAGTGAATATTGATATCTATTTATAAACATTAACGACAGTTGGAATGCTCTTTACAATTGCTATATAGATAGTGTTTAACTGCAATTATTGTGTCAAAATATGTATTACATAACGGTAGATATCTAGAAGCTATTAAAATACCAAATTTGAAACATTTATCTTGACTTATTCTATGCTGTCATGACAAAGTTTTGGAGTACTAGTTTATGTTGGTATTAAAACCTTCAAATTATAATTCAGAACCAATAATACTTAAGTAACAATTACATAATAACTATTGAGACTTTGTCCATCCACGAAGTTGACGTGCGTAGTACATTTCCATGGTGATCATCCTCTGCGATTGATATCTGAATCACAAACGGTCGACATTAAGTCTTCAAGCGGATCGAGCGTTCTACAACAATTAAACAACGCTTCTTGGACGGTTCTGGGTTCAAATCGTGAGAGGTCATCCGAGAACAAAGGAAGTTGGGTGCGATGAACGTAGATAGACACTCTTGCACGCCATAGTCACTCGACTGTGCGCGAGTTTGGAAAAAAATAATGTATAATGTTTTATATTCAGAATATTTTAATACTAAATCATTTGTTGTAGGTAATGGCACCTACCTGATGATTATTCATACTAATTTGTTGCTGCAGAAATAGTGAAATATTGTATTCATTAATATGCATTATTGTATTGATTGAAATCTATACCTATTCAGAATTCAAATTCCAGTGCAGTTTGAACTATATGATGTCATTTGTTTATATTAATCGTTAATAGTTTGTTGATTGACATAATTAAAATCAATATACGATCTAATATATTTATTGTGTGGAATTTTAATTTATTTAAATTACACTGTGATTCAAATTTTAATATTATATATGACACTTAAAATGAGCTTTCATTTTTTCATAGAATTCATTTTTGCAATGCAAAGAATAAAATATATTAGAACACCATGATTTGGAAGGTCGTATCACTTTCGCGAAAATTCAAAATCTTTTAAGCGACCACGTAGCTTATTGTTAGGTACATCGGTTAGGATTTCGATTTTTTTGTCTCTAAAATAGACCCACTGAGTTTCAAAAGAAATAATTTAAAAATATAGGTATATTATTGGTACTTCGATATGAACTATCGAAAACATTATAAAACTAAACTATAATTCAGGGAGATTAGCTAGTTGATTATAAATTAAGATTTTTTCACATATAGTATGTCAGGATTAGAGTTGTTAGGCACATGACATATCGTGTACAGGTACGGATAGAGATACTTTTTTGAGATAGTTTTGATTTTGGATTCGGATACGGATTTTATCCGCAGTTTGTGGCTCGGGGCAAAGAGTAGGAAGTAATTCGAAATAATTAAGCTCCGTAGCATCCTTAGTCAGAATATACAATATTGTATAATAAATCTATTATTATAATTTTGCAATGCAATACAATAATCCAGATGAAATACTCATCAATATGCATAAATCGAAATGCAATGCCGTTCAATAATATATAAACTCTCTTCTAGCACAGCTGACTAAGCATTAGTATCATCAATCTGCGTTGGATGATTCAAAAACCACTCCGACCGCATAGTTATACAAACATCATTTGTGCTCACAATCAGAGTTTAACCTAGATTGCTAAAACTACTGCGGCCAAAGTACTGCCGTTCTCCAACCTGCACTAATTGAAATTATTATTACTCGGTATAGGTAGCAGAATATTTGTGGGCTATCCAAATCATAACGGGATTCTTTTAAATTTAATTAAATTTGCTACGGTCTTGCATCGCTTGTCGTTTTTTTTCTTTACAATATTTGCTCGATATACAATTTTAATATTGTTTAAGTTTGATTGTATTTTTTTTAAAAAGAGCACTCCAAGATTATATTGTCATCATATATATTTAATTAATATTATGTTTAAAATTTTATGAAGATGCAAATGCAAAATTTAAGACTTAAACACAATTCAAATTGTCTCATCTTCGATACATAATAAAAAAATATTTTTCCGTACTAGCGTTTTTTTTTTATCGAAGTATCTATTTTATTCAGTAATGAACTTTCCCGATTAATGTAATTAGTATTAAGATATAGTATCTATAGATTTGTCCTTTTATTTTATTTGACTCGTAAGAATACAATTCATTTCTTTGAGAATAAAGTTTCTTTCAAAGACAAAAAGGATTCTTATTTCAAAATAAAAACACTTAAGATTTAAATGTCTGCAAAGTCCATTCTTTAATTTGTTTCTGTTTTTAACTAGGACAACAATACATGTATCAAGTTATAAACAACCAAGTCGTCCCGATTGTAAATGTAAAGTACACTTAATTCAAGTTATTCAAATCTTTGGTCATAATTAAAAGCCCTTGTTTAAATTCTTTAAGAAGTTCTACCATTATGTTATGCTCCAAACTACTTTGCATAATTGTGTTCTACTAAAACGGCTAGAAGGAGGAAGAGTGTACACGGTATTTATTACAATAATGAACTATTTTTATGTACTTCATTTTAATATGTATGCGCATTGTTTTTGTCACATAGATAAAACTAAATACTAGGAATGTAATCATAGATTATAGATACTATTTCTCACGTTTTTGTTGTAAATTATGCCTATAAGTATTCAAATTACCGTTTTGATTTTCAGTATCTATAATGCTTTTTAATGTATCCGGCCTTCTGGGTATAAACTGTGACTTTGTAGTGATTAATGTGCCAATGAAATGGTTTGTAACGACGTACCATTTCAAGCATGTAATTAATTCTGTCTAGAGTAACATGTTGGTGCCTAATTTTAATGGAAAACAAACTATTAAAACAAGATGTTATAACCCATAAACTCAGTAACGTATTTTATTCATATGAATGTTCTCGTATAATATTTGAGCTATTTTATAACATTACTATGTTACCATTGTTTTTTTAGAAGTGGGGGTGCTATTTTTAATTGATGTATATTTGTCACAAAACAAATATTAAATTAATTTAATGTTGAAATTGAACAAGGAGATACTAAACAATCTAAACTAATATTTTAAGGTCAGTTGTGGAAAATTCATGAATATGTATTGCATACTTTATCATGTTAGTGATCCTGAACCTCGATTATCCTTGCTTAATTATTTTAATAGGTGAAGTGTAGTCAGCGGAAAAGGAAAGTACAACATAGGCTTAAATCGATTAATATTCATAAGTGTTCTTTGATCACAAGTGTATTAATATATTTAACGTTTGTACTTATATAAAAATTTATAAAAATGAGTTTTTATAATATTTATTTAAAAAGTGATAAAGACATTTCTAATGATTAAAGGACTCTTATCTATTCTATGGATATTTAAGGGGTTACATACAGTTAGAATTAAAAAAAAAAAAAAATTATTTCATTTTCGTAATGTACATATATTTAAGTACACACACAGAAAATTTCAAGTCAATACGGCGATTATTTTCGAAGTTACACGCATATTTGTAAAGACATCTCAGAGCGTTTGAATGTATAGGAGGTCGGAGCGGTGCGGCAGCGCGTTTTTCTCAAATCTGTGTTTTTAAAGTCGGTGATCACTATTCCTCGGAAACGGTTGAACCGATCAATCTCAAATTTTAACACAAGTTTCTTAAGCATATTTTTTAGTAATTAATCGAAGGATTTATCTCACCGATAAATATTTATTTTTTTATAAACAATTTAAGGTCAAATTTTTGTCGAAGATCGATATATATTTTTTTTAAGAAGCCGCCATTATGTCAAAAAAATTTATTTTGCTTATTCCTTCGATTAAGTACAAGATTATACATTACTTTTAAAAAATCCGTTTGGGTTTTTTATTTTAAAAGACGCAGTCCAGATATATCGTGGTCACCGCAAGGCGCCTTTTTTGAGAGGACCTCCTAGAGAACAGCTGTAGCAGCTTTCGAAATTATTATTTTTAGAAATAAAAAATGTTAAAATACAGTTAAAAGTTACCATAATATGTGTACAAATTTTTACATTGATAAATTATAAGTCTTCTCTTAAAAAATTCTTGAAAAAACACTTTTGTTTTACCTTCTGACTGTATGTAACCCCTTAATAAACGAATAGGTCTTGTAGGAAATAGGGTTCGTTCAATAGAAATTGAACAGTAAATAGTTTTGGCTTCCGGTATATATCTTGAATTTTACAATCAATATTTTATCGTACGTCGCATGGTTTTTATTATCTTTTATAACAAATGTTATTATATACTGTGTATGTTTAAATTGGAGCAAACATTTTATGAGTAGTCTCAAGATTCTGTTACTACATAAATACAGCAGTATCTATGCATCTATCTGTATACAATAATCTAATCCGCTATGCGCTGCATATCGCCGCTTTGTTGTTTATGAGTGACCGCGACCGTCGCTGGTCAGTGACCTTCCCGATGACTCCCCCACCTCGCCTATCTAAACGCCAGGTGATATATCAGTATTTCGATGCGATAATTTATAGGCGATTTCAAAAATTATAGTTATTATATATTTCATGATCGGATATTTGTTGTATGCAACTGTATATACACCGTGAAAATGTTTTTATTTAATTGTAAGATTATTGAACTATGCGGTACCGAACATTTTGACTTTTGGGTATAGGTAACTTCTATTGTAACAATTTTGCCAAGAAATGGGTCAAGAAACCGTTTATATTCAGAAGTCAAGAATTCCAATAATTGTTTGAAACAGGTAAATAAATCTCAGGTGTTTTCGAGTACCGGATTATGGTACAATTATGACAGTAAGAATTACAGTTAAATCTCTATAATTGATTATAGTATCTATTATGTATTTGATGTTTTCTTACATGACAATGACTTATTTTTTACAGTTTTTTTTATTGAATGAAATATTTCATTCAAGCATTATTTCTTAACACATTTCAATTGTAATTTTATTATGAAAATACTTTGAATATATATTTTTTTAAATACTATAATTGTAAATTTCTTTTTTTTCAGGTATGTTTATTCTTTATTCGAATTATGACGATGTTGAGTAAGTAGTAAGTACTTTCACTTTATAATTAGAATGGTAAAATTAATTTCATATTTAAACTAACAATTTATTTGCAATGTTGAGAAACACTGGTGTAACACATAAGTACGTTGGTTAGCGGGTACCGAGTTGGTACACGTCGCATAAAGAATTGTAGATAATATCACAAGAGACTGGTTATCTGAGACATGCTATTTCACTGTATGTTCAACTATTTTAAATATACTTTCTGGAACAACATTCTGCAAGACACACGCGGTTCTGTATGAATGCTGATATTATATCTATCTGCACACGGTATGTTTATATAAGAAATATACGTATAAAAATAAAAATCAGTATAGAAGAAAGAAAATGAATATGTGAGTCAGCGTTCAGAACAATTGGCATATTTGATTTTACATAAAGTATTTGTTAACTTTGAATGCTTGTTCCAAGATCTAAAAGCTTACTATTTTTTTAAAATACATTAAGTCTCGTCTTGGTTTCAAATTTTATAAATGAAAATCTTGTCTCGTGTTAACGCTGAAACAAAATAACCGATATTGAGTTATATAAAATTAGTATTTTAAGCCTAAACGAATGGTATTTTCTACATAGCTCCACGATGAAAAACGCCCATTGCATTAATGTAAAACGAGTCATTTTCATTAAATTCAAAGAAAACTTACAATCAGTACATCACATATCAAATTAACATTATTTCATCAAATAAAGCTTAATAACTACCAAACGTAATTAATTTTAGTAAATATGAAATAAAAAATAAAAAAAATAAAAATCGAGGCAAAAAACTGAACAATAATTTTCATCCTATTATTTGGTTTCAAATATATACAGCAATATTTTTTTAGAAGTGCTTTTCGCCAAACATGTTGCTAATTTAAAGTACGATTTTTACCTTTTAATTTTCTTTTTTTTACCAGACGGGTTTTTCCGCGTAAATTATGTTTACATAAAGCAATAAATACGTAATAAATAAAATTAATGTAAGCTGTAAGAACGAAATTAACCTCTAAAATTTAATGAACTTTTCTTCATCAATTCATTACCGAAAGTATTAATTATATATTCCAAACAAAGTCGGTATGTAGAATTAAATGAATTTCATTCATTAAGGGTACTTAATTCTCTTTTTTATTGATATTGTTCAAATAATTTTGTTTTAATTTTATATAAAACATGCTAACGTTTATAATATTTCAATTATCCTTCCGCACAATAACAAATATTGTAATCCTATTTCAATGTATGGTAATGGTTATTACGATTACCAGCAATTATACATAATTCTGAATTTCAAGATATTATCTTCTTTAAACACCCCCACAATTTACAATACGTATTGTCTGATTCATACCATCTTCAATAATATTATAATTCATTAAAATGTATTCTCCATTTATCGTTCTGCAATTAAATAAATATTAACACAGAGCTCCTCAAATCATATTTTATAATTAACAAGTTCACAATAGCAGTAATAATAAGTCACACATCTTTGCTTTCTGAAAATTGCAATCCAGTTATGTTGTTATTATATACATAATACTTGAATAATTACAATGCTCTTGATTTTTAATTGAATAGTTTTGATTTATGCTGCTACAATAATTATAGTTGATAAGAATAAATTTAATATTCATTAAACGTTTGTATTTTTAATTTAATTGCAATTGGTGTGTACAGGTTTCTAATCGTTAAAACTAAAGACTGCGCATAAATAAATTATAAAGAAATGAAATGAATATATTTAATTTTTTTTTTCTAATTGAAAATTTAAAAAAAAATCTTCTCTTTATTTTTTAATGGTGTTATCTCGTAATCGTTACAGTAATACTAGTAACATTAATTTATTTATGAATTTGCACTAGTACTTTGGTTCATTAAATGTGCTTGTAACATTTTTTTTTTAATTTATCAATCTATTTTGGATTCAAATTATGTAATTTGGACGTAAATATTAATTAGAACATTTATACATGCCAAAGATATACAGCGATGATAACACTTTGCAATCTGATTTTGTGTAAATATAGTATGTACAGGTACAGTTGTACACATTTATACTACCGACTATCTTATATGGCTAATGTCATATGTATTAATTAAAATCGAAATGTATTTTTGTTTGGAAAGAAATCAATTATTGGAAAATAAGAAATGTCAAAGGACCCCGCAGAATCCTTATGGGAAAGGGGTTTCGGTCAAACTCTTTGAAACTTTGGATTATGATAGTACTTGATGAGTAGATCAGAAGTGTCAATGGGCACTAAGTCCTAAAAAGTCAAACTTTTAAGATATAGCCCTCTAAAGTTGGGGATCATGCTCGCCTTCAATTTGCAATAAAAAAATTTGTAAAACCTTAATTTTCGCACAACTTTTTGTATGTGTTCCCAAAGGCTTATATAATCGATTGCCACCATAAAAAAGTAAACTTTTAAATTCTTTAGCCAATGGCAGTACTTAAATCTTATTATTACGTTTTTTTACGATTATAGATATCTTTGGGAACACATACAAAAAGTTGAGCAAAATTTAAGGTTCTACAATTTTTTTTATTGCAAATTAAAGACAATCATGATCCCCAACTTCAGAGGGCTATATCTTAAAAGTTAGACTTTTTAGGACTTAGTGCCTATTGACACTTTTGATCTACTCATCAAGGACTATTATAATCCAAAGTTCCAAAGAGTTTGATCGAAACCCCTTTCCCATAAGGATTCTGCGGGGTCATTTACTTGAACTTTTACACGACGAAGTATCAGTGTTCTAAATTCTAAAATAAATCGATAGAGAATATCACATTATTAAGACCCCATTCGAAGTGCTTGCAAGCTTGCAAATTTTATTCAATAGCTTGATAATGTAGAATAACTTCATAAAATAAACTGGAAATCTTAATCTTGCATATTTCATAGTTTATTACTGAATAAATATTGAGGAGCCATTTTTTATTTGTATTTAAATTGAAATGTCTACAGAATGTGGGGTTCTTTGTTTTTAAATGGCTCATTAGAATTAGTATTTTTTATTATTATTCGAGATTTCACTTTTTATTTTTGTAGTACATCTGATATATATATTTTCGTATCAATAATAATAAACAAATTTAATTGAATTCAATGCTCTCGGATTTTTTATGTAAGTATTCTTTTTGAATGAGCTTTGTAAAAGCAAGAATGTTTATTGAATCTACCAGAAACAGAATTTATTACCAGACATTTTTTTCGCAATTAGGCTAGTAATGCGTACCGCATTAAAATAATTTATTTGAATTTGATAGTTTGTTTTTGGACTTTTTACGATCTATTAGTTTGCTTTATCTATCTTGAAGTTAATTAACTTTCATCAGACATTTCTTTGAAGACTTTTATTATATCTTTTTCTACAGCATTATTAGTAATTAAGTTGTAATAAAATAAATTTGCGAAAATATGATGCTTCTTATTTGTTGACAAATCATTAATATTATAAAAAATAACATAACTAATACAAGTTATTTATTTACTACTGTTATTTTCTGATCTAGATAAATGACTGTATTTTTCTTCTCATCCTTTCTAAAACATTCAAATACAGGAAGCTGAAAACCTTCAAACAGTGTTTAAAATAACGACTGTGATATTTTTAACGCCCTTTTAGGATTATACAATTTTATGCAAGGGTATGTGAGTAAATCCACCATATTTAAAAGAATTACTGTGTTAATGCTAAAGATTTCCGGGAAATATTTCTTTTGATATTTTTATCCTACAGGCTTGACGAATTTAAGTAAAATTTATTAAATATTTAAATTCCTTTTTAAATATTTAATTGTAGTTTGAAATAAAACGGATCTTGTCATTAGCCATAGCTTTGATATTATGTAGAATGTAATGGACTTATAAAATTCATATTTATTACACCCTTTTATTATCATGTTAAAATTAAATATATTAAAATAGCTACAAGAATAAATGTTATTTTTAACACTTTTGATGATTCAATATATTATGAAATTCAAGCGTAACAACTACATTAAACAGTAGAAAAATAATCAAAAGAAAAACAATAACAAATGTGTTAGAATGATATTAATTTGGCAGACAAAGTAGTGACGGTTATATACTACATACAATTAAGTCATCTATTTACTTGATTCTGTAAATATAGTTTCCTTTCTTTCAAGTTTTGTATGTGTAAAAAATACACATATTATTTTTAATCATTTTATTTGTGGTTTTTTACATTATACTTCACTACATGACTAATTTTAATCTGTCGTTCAAGTAAAAAAAACCCTGAGAATCAGAGTGGGTGAACTTTTTAATGGCAAAAAAAATTTGTGGATAATCCTTATAAACTTTCAATAGCAAAAAAAATCCAATCGGCTCTATTTAAATAACCCCCCAAAAAGTTGATAATCTTTATTTTTTGACATACGACTGTCATCCACTTGAGAGAGTTACGTGGGGGGGGGGTGCCCTTTCCCCTCCTAGAGACAACACTGCTAAAGATGTAAATTTTTGGCAATCATTTTAACCATCTGATAATATAATTTAATTAAAGAAAATTAAAAAAAATGTAAATGACACTATAATATAAAAAGTTATCGAAATTGTAGAAGTAAACTGACAAAAATGAGATGGAAAGCCAAGTCATTTATCTTCATCAGTCGAAATACAACCGCAGTAACAATGCGAACGGAAAACAAAAGTACTTATTTTCTAGATCGCGCTTAAAGTTGGCAACATCGCAACGGATTATTGTCCATTGTTATATTTTATTTGTTGGGTAGTAGAAATATTGCAACGTTGTATTGATTTTTTTGGTTTTATTTGTTTATTCAAATATGTAATTGAATGCATTTTTGGATTAGTTTTTGTTTCAATGGTTCTATATTATTAATGTTTTTCATAAAGCGGTTGTTTAAAAAAAATAAACAATATTTTATTCTCTCTCAATAAATAAATTAAATATTACAAACCTGTGTATTTTTAACAATTAATTATTTTTCATTTTATTTCATGCAAATCTTTTCGTATATGATTTAAATTACTGCTATTATATGAACTATTATAATATAATGGATATACATTCAAAATCTATAAAATAATATAAGTATAGTATCTATTCTTATGCAATCGTATGTAATATTTATTAAAAACAAACACTTGTTAAATATGTTGTCATTTATTATCACAATGTTATTGATTGACTTATGTCTACCTTTGAAGCAAACATTAGTTTCTATGAAAAATGAGAAAATTGAAGTGTATATATAATATTTACATACATTACGGATACTTATTGCAAGTAATTTGTAATAAAAGATGAAATAAAAAACACGGGTGTAAAAATTGAATTTCTAAGTTTTTCGATTCGGAATTACATCATATGGATAAATTGATAGAATGCGTGGATACTTGTAATCTTTTCACATACATTAGATCTTGACATGTGACAATTACTGTAAATCATAACATTCACGGTTTACGTTAATGTCACAGTTTTCAAAATAAACCATCAAAACAGTGCGGGGAAACACGTGTAGAAACACTTACAGCAAGTATATATTCGTATTGACGACGCCAACAGTTCAAAATGTGTATAGTGTGTGATTCTAAAAATATACATTTGTCGAGATTGAAATATTATAACAGATCACCGGACATTTTAAAAATACATAAACAAAAAGCATAACATAACACAGTGAGTCAAGTTTTCTGAAGTGGGCACACAAAAAATCAACTTGTTCAGATTAAACTTTTTATTGTAGAACTTTGAAGATTTATTGATCAAAATTAATGCTCTAAAATATTTTTTGAAAATTTTCAAAATTTAAAAAGTTATGAACAAATGAATTTTTATATACGTTTTTTTTTTAAATTGCGATTTCTCAGTAATTACTGAATAAAATTTAATGAAATTTTTATGGTAGGACTAAAAATAATTCACAATTTAGATGAAATAAAATTTTTATAAAATTTTTTTTTTTAATATATAAATAATAAATATTTTAATAAACAAATAGAAATTTAACCAACTTCTGCACTAGATAGAAACAAAATTTTTATACAGTATTGTTCTGTAAAATCTACACAACTATATCCCGAAAAAAAATTTTAGTACATTTCATAAAAAAAAAAGTTACGAGTGTTTAAGTGCCGTCAGATAGACGCGCGGCGCGCTGCCGCGCGAGGCACACGGGCGCGTTCACGCGCTTAGCTACCTCAAACTGCTTGTTTAATCATTCCCATTAAAGTAGTAAGCTAATTTACATATATGTTATGGTTGATTATTATAGATTTTGGTTCAGAGAATTCGATAAAAATAAACCGGACTGGCGAAAAGTGGTGCAACACCCTTAAAAATGGGGTTGAAGTGTGAAACCCCCGTTTTCAAGTGTATTTTCAATTTATCTCAAAATCTAAAGCGACAATGGGGTATTTTTATGAATGATATTTGTTAAGGGCACTGAGACGAATCGATTGAGAAAAATTATACCTTCCAAAAGGTTTAATTTAGGTAAAAATGCTTCTTTTTGATGAAAATAGTTTAAAAATTAATAACTTTGGTTATAATCATCCAAATGACTTGAAATTGGTCTCAAATTGTTTCTGAAGTTCCAAAGAATAATGAACAACTATAATTTAAAAAAATATTATTTGTTTAACCAATGAAAATTGCTCATTTTTATGAGCAAGCGACGTAAATTTTTGGAAAACTGCCTTTTTACTAAATTTTCAATAAAAACATAAGGATTGAATATTTTTTAGTAAAACCAACGAGGATATCTTTATTTTGTACATATAAACAAAATGAGCCTCTCCCAAAAAATATTCAGTCACTAGAACGGATGCAATTACACTAAAATGCACCGTATTTTTGTTGCATATAATTTTTATTTTATAAAAATGAATATTCAATATTTTATTGAAAAAATGCACTTTCGCATGCATTATTTTGAACTCATATGAGCTTATATTGATGCATAAACTTAAAATTTACGTTAAAAATTGCATATAAATATGTTAAAATCATAATTTACAATTTTATTTGAAAAAATGTAATTTTTTTAAAATTGTAAGCAACAAAAATTTGGTGCATTTTAATGTGCAATTGCGTCCGTTCTAGTGACTAAATATTTTTTGGGAGGAGCTCATTTTGTTTATATGTACAAATCAAAGATATCCTCGTTGGTTTTACTTAAAAATATTCAACCCTTATGTTTTTATTGAAAATTTAGTAAAAAGGTAGTTTTCCAAAAATTTACGTCACTTTGCTTATTTTTCATTGGTTAAACAAATAATAATTTTTTAAATTATAGTTGTTAATTATTCTTTGGAACTTCAGAAACAATTTGAGACCAATTTCAAGTCATTTGGATGATTATAACCAAAGTTATTAATTTTTAAACTATTTTCATCAAAAAGAAGCATTTTTACCTAAATTAAACCTTTTGGAAGGGGTAATTTTTGGTCAAATTCAGTATATGTGATCTCAATCGATTCGTCTCAGTGCCCTTAACAAATATCATTCATAAAAATACCCCATTGTTGCTTTAGATTTTGAGATAAATTGAAAATACACTTGAAAACGGGGGTTTCACACTTCAACCCCATTTTTAAGGGTGTTGCACCACTGAACCAAAATCTATAATAATCAACCATAACATATATGTAAATTAGCTTACTACTTTAATGGGAATGATTAAACAAGCAGTTTGAGGTAGCTAAGCGCGTGAACGCGCCCGTGTGCCTCGCGCGGCAGCGCGCCGCGCGTCTATCTGACGGCACTTAAACACTCGTAACTTTTTTTTTTATGAAATGTACTAAAATTTTTTTTCGGGATATAGTTGTGTAGATTTTACAGAACAATACTGTATAAAAATTTTGTTTCTATCTAGTGCAGAAGTTGGTTAAATTTCTATTTGTTTATTAAAATATTTATTATTTATATATTAAAAAAAAAAATTTTATAAAAATTTTATTTCATCTAAATTGTGAATTATTTTTAGTCCTACCATAAAAATTTCATTAAATTTTATTCAGTAATTACTGAGAAATCGCAATTTAAAAAAAAAACGTATATAAAAATTCATTTGTTCATAACTTTTTAAATTTTGAAAATTTTCAAAAAATATTTTAGAGCATTAATTTTGATCAATAAATCTTCAAAGTTCTACAATAAAAAGTTTAATCTGAACAAGTTGATTTTTTGTGTGCCCACTTCAGAAAACTTGACTCAGTACAAGAATGCTTCCTCCCGCGTATTATTCTGTCTGTCCTACCTGACCGGTGAATAGTTTGGCAACTCGGGCGTTTTCTAAATCTGTCACACTCTCATGCGGTATACGTGGGGCTCGCAAACGCATCACGCGTGCTTGAGTAATGTGTATAGAACTACTACTCGCTACACAACGGATTGACGTTGCCAATGTGAAAATCATTTTAAGTATGTGATGTTAATCATGCATGGCTCAGCTCGATATTATTGTTTGTTTATAAGTTATTGGAGATCATTAATTTAAGGTGTAATCTGGTCATTTTATATTTATAGTTTGTTCTGGGTAGATAGATTTTTTTTGTGATATAGCACATTGGAACTATAAATCACAGTAACTTCATTTCGATTCCACCTTTAAAATGTGAAGTAATAAACATTAATAAACAACAATAAAACAGTCAGTTTCAATTTCATAAGAATTCCTCAATAAAGGTCTAATATAGTCTTAACTAAATATACAGTAAAACCTGGATAACTTGAAACTCAAGGGACCACTTAAAGGAGTTTTCCATTTACCCAGTTTCCCAGATATATTTCTAAATGTGACGGGACCTCGGTATGAATTTTAGTTATAGAAGTTTCCCACTTATTCAAGTCCCACTTAACCGAGTTTCACTGTAAATTAAAATAAAGGAGATTATTTTTCAATTCAATGATTTGGACTAATCGACTGTAAGGTCTAGAATCTAAAAGAACTGAAGCTGTGATATGTCCGTACTATTATTAAAAATCCTACGCTTTTAAGATTATTTTTCTAAATTACTAATTTTTGTCGCGTCATATAATGATTTTTTCAACCCTGAGGCATAATATAATGTTAATAAATCTCATAGTTTGTCCTGATAACTTTTGTCGCAATTCGTTCTATGTTTCCTGATTTTTCTTTAAATTCAATTTTATCTTTGGGGTTATCTAGGAGAGTTACTATTAGTGTTGTTATTAAAATTAGATAATTAAAAAAAACAGTCTAGACAATCCTTTCGTAGTCTTGTCAAACGGGAGTTTATTGCAATTATTAGGTTTTTAATTTCTTTATTTAGCGTGAATAAATAAAGTTAGTTCATTTGCTCTTAAGCCCGATGTTTTTGATGGGTATATACTTCATTTGGAAAATGATATAGAGCTACTAACCAATTCATCGAAAAGATTTGAATATTTAATACGTTGTAGTGGACTATACACTATACAGTCCAAACAGAAGATTCGTTTTTTGACCTTTGTATCTCTGAAAATCTGAAAAAATTATTACAAGATTGGGATACATATTCGATCTACCAGTTAAGCAAATACTGAAATGACATGTTATGATTATATCACATATTGAATTGAATTTTACATAAAAAGTAACGAAGCTAGCAAACAACCCATTACAAACGTACATTCGTAATATCTTTTTCATTTTGTGCGTTCTATTTGCACCGGTGCGGCATACGCGGAGCTATATTAAGAGAACACAATATGGTACGCTAGGTGTAGGTACAACAGTGCGATGTGCATATACCGGAATTGTTGCCAATTTCTCCCATAATAACTTGTTTCCACTGTACACGTTTATAAATCCCGCTGCATTATTCACAAGTGATTCATGGCGAGCTTGATTTAATTTACGCAAACCTTTTCTTTTTTTTCTCATTTGGCCGAGGTAACTTAGTGTTGGTACAGTTTTCATTTTACGTGGGTAAATGCGGGTATATTCGTATTTCAAAGTATGATTAGTTTTCTAAATATATTCTGATATTTATGTTTATTTTTGTTATGAAAATACTTAATGTCAGCATTGGGAGATATGCAACATTTTAAATAATTTAAAACGATATAATAATATCTGAAGATAACGGTACGGAGAGAATATCATTTTTTCAATAATGTATTAATTGCACAACAGATATTACTGAAGTTGTTCAGGCTTTTACATTTTATATAATACATGCTTCGGATATATATATATATATATATATATATATATATATATATATATATATATATATATATATATATATATATATATATATATATATATATATATATATAATAATATTATTATTATTATTATTATTATATATATATATATATATATATATATATATACACTACCGCTCAAAAGTTTGAATACACCTAGTTAAATCAACGAAAATTGATATAAACCTGTATTAATTATTAATTGTTTAGCAAAAAAACTTACAAAAGTATTTTTTAAAACAATGTGACTAAAAAATAAGTGTATTTTGTAGTTAAATGTAATAAAAAACACTAAATATAGATCTCATACAAATATCCTCCTCGAGCCTTGATAGTTGCCTGACAAATTCGTGACATTCTAGAAGTGAGTTTATCTAACATATCTGCTTTTATATCCTTCCAGGCATCTTGCAATGCTTCCCAGAGTGCAGTTTTACTATTGGGAGACTTTTCTATCGAGTTCCTCCCAAAAAAATTAATCAGAGATGCATCATGCGATTGTGGCGGCCACATCATCAATTTCAATTGTCCAGCCTTTTTTTTCGACACAAAATAGTTCTTACAAAGTTTAGATGTATGTTTTGGGTCATTATTTTGTTGAAATACAAAATCATGACCCAAAATTTTTCATCCCGTAGGGATTACTTTACTTACAAAAATGTTATGATATACCTGTTTGTCCATAATATCATCTATTTTTACTAATTACCCAACTTTTTTCCCTCCAAAACATATCCACACCAGAACACTATCACCACCATGTTTCACTGTGCAAATTAAGCATTCTGGTTAGAAGCGTTCACCAGCTGGCCGACGGACAAATTTTCGACGCTTTGACTCAAATACTTCAAACTTCGATTCATCCGTCCAAAGAACTTTACACCGCTAGTCTAATGTCCAATCCTTATGCTGTTGAGTCCATTTCAGTCTTTAACAATATTTGATTACTTTACCAGATGTTTTTTTGCAGTCATTGGAACATACAACCCTGTCTTGTTGAGGCGTCTCATGATAGTTGAAATTGAGACAAGTTGTTCTCTGGAGTTATTTATATCTGTGGTAATATCAGTGATGGTTAACTTTAATTATACATTGATAACATTGCTAACATTCCTCCTTCATGTATTGTTGTCACTTTAGGCCTCTCAGAGCGTAGCTAAGACTATTTTTGCCAGTTTCTTCAGCCCTAGCGAGTGAGCGCTGCATAGCGCCCAGATAATTCTGCAATTTTTTTGTAATATTTCGAAGAGAAATCTTTTCCTTTCTCACAATAACTGTCTGAGCAAGAGTTTCTACGCTTTATTCAGTTCTGTTTAGCTTCATTGTATATAAATTTTGAAAAAATATGTATTTTTTTAATTTTGTTAATTTTCACTATGTAAAATCAATTTGACTAGTTGGAAAAATGTAAAAAAGCCTTATAATGCTTTATATCACTTTATGTACTAAAATTGTTTGCCATACAATTATATTATGCTGAATTAAACACTAACAATAAACAGAAAATTGGCAACAAACAAAATTCAAAATAGTCAATTATGACAAACGTGCACATAATAAGAACAACAATGATAATTTCTTAACAAAATAGTCAAATCTAGTTAAAAGGGATAGTTTCTTACTATTAACCACCTTAGAAAACAAGAAAAAAAGAAAATATTGCATTTTTAGCTGGTGTATTCAAACTTTTGAGCGGTAGTGTATATATATATATATATATGCATACATTTAATAATAAACTTTCTTCATAACATCTTCCATAATGGAAATTTGAAGGACAGCAGTGAACACAATACATAGTTTAATATTGATTTCTACTTATCAAGTTTTCTAATGATGGCTTTAATTATTTAACATGATATGGGTTTTAATATGTTTCAGTATAAAAGTTATAAAGTACTACACTGACTATTTTGATTCTTTAAAGTAGATATCTTATGCCTTCGGTCTTTATTTTTTTCTGAACTGAACTAGAAAAAATATTTAAAAAAATGTAGCTATACATAAAGTTGATTTAACGTACACACCAGTTGCTTTAAAATAAATAAAGGGAATTTGGATTAACAAAGTTGTATTAGTCAAATGTAAAGCGGTTCTTTGAATAATTTGCATCGCACGTGTAAAGGTAGACCGAAATAATGGAAAACGCGATGTATACAAAATGTCACGCGAGATTTTTCAGTAAAATTTACATATTTTAACTTGATGCAAAGTATTTTTCATAATTTCGTGTTGTGAACCAAGGGAAATATAAACGTCTTGTAAAATTTAAAAACACATTTTCCTGCAAGAGAATTCGTAAATGTCAAGGAAAAAGAAAGTAATTCGAATAAGCTGCTTTTTTGTTTTAGACGATTATCTTATATTCTTGGTTAATTTTTTACAATTACAAACAGCTGTTGTGGGTGAATATTTTGACAGGTTTTTAATTGGAGTTAATTTTTTTTTTTTTGTAAAAATATATTTAATCTAATTTAAAAAAAAATACTGCAGAATTACCTGTATTTAAAACAAAAGTGATATTATATAATAATCTTGACAACATTTTAAAAAATATACAAGGCATTCAAATTTATATATACGTCAAACGCACTTAAAACTTGTTCGAGTTGAAATTGACAAACGAATTTCCAATAAGTTGATTTTGTTCGCAGTACCATATTCTTATATATTTCGTTACGTATGGAATTGATTGTGGAGGTTACTACTCTCTACTGAGGTGGATTCAAGTAGGGTTGTCTGTTGAAGACTTGTAGATGAGAAGATTGACTTCATTCTGTATATACTCGTATATATGCAAGCTTTTCTATGTATATGTTATGTAAGATGAGGTGAAAAATAATATTAGAATTTTAGTATAAGGTACTATTGTTACTATATTTTTGTGTAATATGTATACAGTAAACCTATGTTAGTGAAAGTTTATTAAGTTTGAGCCAGACAATATTTTGAATTTTTGTTTCACTTTAGAAATCTTGGCAAAAGTTGTTTTCAAAAATAACGATCTAATTCATACTTATAGTTTGCTTGTTTTTATATTTGGTGAAATGATTTACAATAGTTTTTGAATTAAATAAAAATAACATCAGCAGTGAAAAATGCACAGTGCGTGATAAGATTGAAAACATATATACCAATATAACGATTATGAGTTTTTATGTAGCAGACACTCACAATTTAACAGCATGATGATGATACCTCGGCTTCTAAAAAAAGGAAACATTTTATAACCCTCTTGGAAAATGACGCTCGAATGTATAACAGCAACCCAACACACTGATAATGGTATTTCGCACAATGCAGCACGCAACGCTAAATGTCTAGTATTGACCTTTGTGAAAATATGCTCAGGTGGGCATAAAAAATAATGGTTCAGCTATAACAACAGAATAACGCGTACGAGCGATTACAGACCTTATGTTGTTCGTCTTTAAAAGCGGCAGATATCATTTCTTCGTTACAGAGTCGAGAATCGCGCGTATACACATGTGTATAGTGTTATATGTCAAAACTGACTGACGCTAGTGCAAATAGAATACCCGAATGACTGAGGAGGCAGCCTTTCAAAAATATATCGTTTAACCCTATGTCACACGTGTTTTTTTCCGTGGGGTATTTAAAAAAAATATATTTGTGACATGAATATAATGTCAATTACAGAAATATGAACATAGACTATAAGTGCATATCCGGTGACGATGCTAGGGGTTATTTTAGATGAAAACGTAAAATCAGTCTCCGTCACAATGTGTTGTTTTCAAAGAATTTTAATCATATTTGAAGACTATACGACTATGGAATGCAAAGAACGAGTTTATAATATGTATCTCATAAACTAGGTTCATAGAACTGTGACTGGCTTCCACATAACAATCTAGTGTTAGTTTTGAATTTATTTTGTAATTACAACGTATTTAAAATTTAGTTTCGGAACAGGTGGAAGGAAATCGTTCGACAGCAATTTGTAATATTTTATGTAAGTGATAACGTGTTGACTTTTTTTAACTGGATACGCTCCTGAAAGGTATGTGCTTCTACATGAGACATTGTCATATAAATTTAATTTTATCAAATTTACGATACTTTTATAAAATTGTTACTGCTATGACGCAGTTATTGGCAAAATGAGAATAGGGAAGAAAAAGATGTTATTATGTTTTATTATAAAAAAAATTGACTTCCTTATAACATAAAAAACAATATAAATAAAACTATAAAAAATACATTAAGTATTTTATTTATATTGCTAACATTTTGATCATAAACGTTTAAAATTGACTTTGCCCTTATTTATAAATAACTCCGATTTTTTTTAAATTATTTTCCACTAATTTTACAAACATTATTTTTGTATTAAAGGGTTAAATTAATAAATCACATATGATTTTAACAACTTACATATTGTTTGGAACATAAAAAATTACAACCAAACATTAAGAAATAATCTCTAAATTTATCTGCGATAAATTAACACAAAAGGAGTTCTTAATGATCACACAAACACCCACTTAACGTTGCAAAAACAAAGGAAGACAGATATATTTACAGAGGACCAGAACAACTGCAAACGACAGAGAACGCGCCCTAATATACACATTCATCGGAGCATACCAACACAAACATTGATAAACATAATTAAGAGATGGGGTTGATGTGGGGTGGCGAGTGGTTAAACGCAAGAGGGTTGTTGTAAGATAACTCAGGTGTATTTTCACTAACGCAAAACCCCGTTAACGGAAATCTATGAAATGGTGGGATAATCGGACGCACGTGTTTCGGTTTTTTTGTGTGGGTTATGTAACAGCAGCAGAATATCGAAACGTTGATGTTGTTGTAGCAAGGGTTTAGTTTTGGTTATGGTGGTTGGCCGATTCCCGAGAACTGGGATCGATAAGTTATCTACTCTCGAATAAACATTAACATTTCTACATATGTCTGGTTTGTTGAAATTGCCTTTCCACGAAATGTTTTGTGCCTGAGTCTGGCATGATGAGGATTATTATTGTTATCATCAACTTGGTATGTTTTGCACGATGGATGTACGTACATACTAGCTTTTTGTATCATAACAACGAACTTGTTATCTTATATGAGTACGCTAATTATATATTTTTATGGAGAAGCTATGTGTTACACCAGTTGTAATACGGTAATTGTATTGGTCATCAAGATCATGACGAGAAAACAATATATTTACAACTAAAAGCCAAAACCGAGTTGGCTTATTTTCTTATCAAATAATTCAAAAACATCAATTTTATTGAATTAATTAAAAAATTTAAAAAAAATTTATTTGATAAGAAAATAAGCCTACTCTGTTTTGACTTTTAGTTGTAAAAATTTGTTTTTTGATCAGAAAATCATTGCATTTATGGAATTCAAAATGTAAATAACTTGACTAAAACTAAACAGATTTGAAAAAATCAAATAGCACCGTATTCAGAATGAAAAAAAAACTTTTAAATGAGGTATCACTTTCCCTATCATGCTATTTAAAATTTTAAGGCTTGTGCTCATAGCGCCGAGGGTTGAAAAGATTTATGCAAAAATTTTATAGCAAAAGATGTCCCTCTTGAAAGCAAAATCGACGTGTTCGAGCTTTTTTCAAAATCTTATTTTAAATGACCAAAAGCGCGCCCGTTTCGTTTTACTTGGGCCACCCTGTATGCACATTTTGCAAGAAATTTCTTAGTAACGGTAAGAATTTTGAATTGAACGTTTACAATATCAAAACGAGAAACTGAACAATTAATATAATATGTATGCATTGTATAAATATCATTTCTTTCCGAGCATTCATGAGTAATTTCAGTAACAATGAATATTAATCATGTTCAATGTTTACAAAGAAATGGTAATAATTATTATTGCAACCGCTGTGATGTTTGCGCTTAGAATCGTTTGAGCCTTTGTATTATGCAGTAATGAGGTCTTCCCTTAAACCGACAACTATTTACTCTCTACACACACAATTGTGTATGTATAGGTGTACTGTGTTTTGTTTTGTTTCACTAAAGCGTATTGATTGTGTGCTCTCTGTATTTAATGTGAGCTTTCTTTCGAAACGTGGTCGTTTGAAAATATGAAGCGGACGACGTGGAAAATTCAAAGCTTTGATTTTGCATGCAGATAAATTTTGTATTTATTTCGGTACGTTGTGTGTTATAGGGTGCTCTGAAAGTAGTACCGCTTACTAAATCTCAATAATGACAATAATAATACAGTGGTGCCTCGCATAACGGACTTAATTCGTTCCAGGAGCAAATTCGTTATGCGAAAAGTTCGTTATGTGAAACGCGTTTTCCCATAACAATACATGTTAAAAATTTTAATTCGTTCTGTAGCATAAAATATGGTACTGTAACATAAAAAAGATTGTACACACGTTTTTTTTATTTTTTTAGTCAGAATCAGATTTAGGAGAGTCTACCGAGACTTGCAGGGTCAAATCCTCTTTCTAATTATTTCTTGTTTCATTTCAACAGAAATCACCTTCCTGCTTTTTTTAGAACTCATAATATATACACACAAAATTACATTTATTAAAACAAACAGGTGTGTGAGTTAAGCACAGAAAAGAACGACTAACGTGCGTTCGTTATGCGAGGCGCCACTGTACTTGATAACTTGTTAGACAAAGATGTAAAAAAAAATCAATAAACTATTATTATTTTCGCTTTTTAGTAAAAAAACAAAGTTTTTCAGCAGTTCAATAGTTTCTAAACACTAATTAATAAATGTTCTACAGTCTACTACACTTAATTAATTATGCATGTACGTGTATAATGAATAAACAATAAAATTTAAATTTACTATTTGTCATCGTAATTACATTCTTATGGCATCCACGGTAAAATAAATACATATTCATTTATTCGTGTCGTATAACTTTATTATTATATCTACGATAATATTTTCACTCGTTAAAAAACATATTATGCCGATGTATAATTAAGGACTACTAACATATAATAATAATGTAATTTAATAAAATAGTGAAGTTATGTTATTATATGACATTTAAAAATAAAGTATTGTGTTTCATTGTCTAGTGACACAATGTAAAAAAGCTCTTTAGAATGGGTGAGAAAATGGCGTTATATTGACATTGTGTGAATGTAGACGGCGAGTTTTTTAATCGTAATTAAAAAGGTGAGGTGGATAATTGCAGAAGAGGAGAACACGGTGTTAAATTATGTTGAGTTGGGTGGTGAGGGTTAAAGTGTTCTTTGGACGTGGGTAGAGTTTTTGTTATATTATTTTTGTTGTATAAGTAGATGTCATTGCGTGGTGTTGTTTTAAACACAATTCATTAATTTATGGTAGAACTAATTTGTTAAAACCATTATAATAGCAAGAAACGAGGATAATGAAACAAATACATAAATAAGATTAAAAAATAATTTTTTTCATCTTTATTTAAATATGTTCGTCGGCTTAAAGTGAATGTGTGCTATGTCCAAAATGACAAATTTTACAGAAGAACGAAAAAACAGTGCTAAATCGTTTATATTCATATTTAAAGAAAACTGAAAATCCCGTTGGATTGTTTTCACATAAAATTTCATATCCTAAAATAATTATATTCCGTGGATTTGGTAAAATAATGAGTTTTTGGAGAAAGCATATTTTCTGTAAGCGATTTTCAAAACTAGTGTTGGAGATAGGTACGTTTTCTTGCAGAATTTTTGTATTTAACATAAATGTAAATGAAAATAAATTTTCATTTTTCTTTATATTCTCAGTATTTTTAATTTTATTATTTAAAAAATAAGTTTTTTTTATACATAATACATGCGGGAGAAGCCGCGGGCAAATTCTATTCAAAAATATATTTACTAATAATTAGCGTGATGCATGAAAATTTACCCAAAAATTTTGAATTTTAGATTTCGTTAAAAGTATGTTAATTATATAGAAAATGTCGTGAAAAGTTTAATTTTTCAAACCACAGGTCTGTATCTCATAATGTTCTCGAGATATGGCCTCTGAAAGTTGTAGTTTTTTCAAAATTTTAGAGAAAAATGGCTATAACTTTTGAACGCGTGGTCGGATTTGATTTTTGTCGACGGATTTGAAATCAGAGTGTCAAAATCTATATGATGACATGTATAATACTTCAAAATTCGATAAAAAAAATTTTGTCAAAAATCGACATTTTTTTAAGGCATATCCCTTGGAAAAATTTCAATTTTCAGCAAAAAAGAAATTTTCTGATATATAAGTATTATACATGGCATTATATAGATTTCGACACGCTGATTCCAAATTCGTCGACAAAAATCAAATCCGACCGCACGTTCAAAAGTTACTGCCATTTTTCTCAAAACTTTTGAAAAAACAACATCTTTAAGAGGCTATATCTCGAGAACGGTATGAGATACAGACCTGCGGTTTGAAAATTTCAACTTTTCACATCATTTTCTATATAATAAACATACTTTTAACGAAATCTAAAATTTTTTTTTTAGTAATATTTTATGTGCCAAACTTTAATTTGTCATAGAAATATCAACATAAAGATAAGGAAACAAGAATGAAAACGATAAATAACTATACAAACAATAAATTTCATTATTTGTTATATAATTTTTCATTTAATCAACATTTATATATTATATAGAATGTTAAACATTTTTGTTAATTTGTAGAAAATCATTTTTATGGGATCTTCGTTTTGAAATTCGAAATTACTTTTGCTTGTAATACTTGCTACAGCTACTTAAAAGTTCTATTATTTATTTCTAATTCTAACACGATATCACAGCTGAGAGTTCTATTCAAGATGTCCGATTAACAGGACTTAACACGTACGTATTGAACGATGCGGACTTAACATATTTACGTTTTATTCATTTACAATTTTACAACAATTCAATTCGATTAACGAATAAGTAGTTTTATTTAATATTGGCCATCTTATTATCCTTTGAATAGTACCAAAAAGTGATATTAGACAAAAAATGGACTTAGCACACTTTCACTTTAAGCCGACGATATGTAGCATCATAATTCATAATTTGGATTAATCTATATAAATGCAGCGCAAAATCGATGAAATAAATAAATATGAGACATCGAAAGTACTACTCGTTTGTAAAATGTAATAAAAATAATATTCCAATGAACGAATCGGAAAACGAAAAAAAATCACATTGTTTACAAACGGAATAAACAACTCAATCGTGTTGTTTATGGGTTTGATTTCTTTTTAATCTCACGTTTCATAATGTTACCATATTCGGCAAACAGGTTGATTATAAATTCTCAGTACATCGGCTGTTTTTTTTCAAACGACGTTGTTCTTCAGTAATCAAATGAATTTGTAGTAATTATTGCGTAATATTATTAGATATGAAGTGTATGTGACGTTAGTTTTAATGTGCAGTTGTTATGTAATTGTACGTGCAGATTAGGCTGTGCCAAAAAAGGCGATATTTTTTTTTTCGCTCTCAGCCCAAAATATCTCAGGTAATGTCCAAACAAAGCTCCTGTTAAAAGCGGAGCTCAAAATTCCAATTTTAAGAGGTCCTCCACGGAAGTTAAAGTTTTCCCGTTTAAATAACATGGGAAACGGGGTTTTTTAAGTTTTTTGTCCTGCAAACTGTGAAAAAATTATTTTTGAAAAAAATGAATGAATGGATCTTTTTGAGTATTAAATTTAGTACAAAAAGTCCCGTTGAGTCAAATTTCTATATTCAATATTTGATTTTTGACAGAGCTTTGAAGTTCAAATTTTCGAATTTTTTCGCGTTTTTTGCATTTTTCAGATAAACTATCCGAGTTAGGGCAAAATGTTAACTAGCAAAATTGTAATACGGTTGAAATTCTATAAAAAAGTCTCCATCGACTTTTTTGTATTATGAATAACAACAAAGTTATAGACCCATAAACATTTATTATTAACCAGCCTAAAAGGGATAAAGGCTACGACATTGACTGTGCTTTTTAAATAAATGTAATAAAATAAATGTTTATGGGTCTATAACTTTGTTGTTATTCATAATACAAAAAAGTCGATGGAGACTTTTTTATAGAATTTCAACCGTACTACAATTTTGTTAGTTAACATTTTGCCCTAACTCGGATAGTTTAGCTGAAAAATGCAAAAAACGCGAAAAAATTCGAAAATTTGAACTTCAAAGCTCTGTCAAAAATCAAATATTGAATATAGAAATTTGACTCAACGGGACTTTTTGTACTAAATTTAATACTCAAAAAGATCCATTCAATCATTTTTTTCAAAAATAATTTTTTCACAGTATGCAGGACAAAAAACTTAAAAAACCCCGTTTCCCATGTTATTTAAACGGGAAAACTTTAACTTCCGTGGAGGACCTCTTAAAATTGGAATTTTGAGCTCCGCTTTTAACAGGAGCTTTGTTTGGACATTTCCTGAGATATTTTGGGCTGAGAGCGAAAAAAAAAAATATCGCCTTTTTTTGGCACAGCCTAGTGCAGATATTTGTATTTATTTATATTAGTTATTGTTTCAGAACAATGTTTAGAAACGGAACATTTGTTTTAAAAACTAATAAAAACAAATAAAATTTATTCTATCCGTAACTGTACCTATTTTATATAGGTAATATTGAATATGTATTACTTTAGAATGTGTGCTTTGCAATATATGTGAATAAAATGCCATGCATGGCTTTCATTTTTTCAGCTTTGATAGAATTAGCATTGATTTGTGCTTCCACCGAAAAGAATGTTGTTATTTATTATAACTTAGAATCTTTAGATAATGATATATTATGCATATTCAAGTTTTGTAGTGCATTGTTATTATAATTATGATTTTTCAGTGGTATATCTCCATTTTTCACTAATATTTTCGTTAAAATAAAATAGATGCACACTAATTTATTATTGTTATTGACATATTATTAGCTCGTGATAATGACTCCACAATAGTGGGGGAAGGGTGGGCTAACAGGGCTCTAGCCCGGAGGATCGACGCGAAGAGTCAATAAGCTTTTTTTAGCCATCAATAAAAATTTCTCGAAAATTCTAGTCTTGGTACCAGCGATAGGATGGGAGCTATAGAAATGATTATAACTTATCTTAAGTAATATGTGTATTTCAAGTACACATAGTTCTTCTCTATGAAAGAAGCTACCCATTTGTCTTATTTAAAATGTCACGACAGTTTTTATTCTAAAAACAATAACTGAATTCGTAATTTTGTCTGCTTTATCATATTTCATTCGACATGTTTCTACAATAGCTACATACTATGTTTACATGTTTTTTTCATCTTCGTTTTTCGTCTATGTATAGTCATCTCGCATTGTAGTATTTTTAATATAAATCGTATAGATAAGAACGTACACAATGGCATTGGTTGGTGAGAGACGGCACTACATGTGTTGTTATGTTGTGCATTCGTTATTTGTGTAGTGGCACAATTGTCTACATTGTAACCGGTACAAGTGTGACACTTCACGTTTGTGTTTGTAAAGTAAACACGGCAACGGACGTGTTTTCCATCGGATTTCTGTATCTGTTCTTTATGTACTGTAGTATTTGTAGATATAGATAATAGCTGCGTTTCAGGTATTAGATTAACTACATAAAGCATTTATTTGAATTCGGATTTCAAATAAATCCACGCTGGTATTAGTATTTCTTTTAAAAAGTTATGCAAAGGTTTCTAACCGCTCTAACTTCATCGTATAAATAAAATACTTTATATTATTTAAAAAAATAAATTAAAATATGTTTTTTAAAGACCTTATGCCATATATCAAGCTAAAGTTTTCCTGAAAATTTCATCAAATTTTGTCAAACCATTGAGATGAAAATTAGTGGAATACTTCTGCAGATATAAGTACACGAAATAAATAAAAATAACTCGATCGGAGCTTAGACACATTGCCCATTTTTATCCGGCTACACAGAAAAAAAACTGTATTGGACCAAGAAAACCTTGTTTTGTATATAACGAAAACAATATTTTCTTAATATAAGAAACATACTCTTAATCCAACAACGTTATTCCTTCGTTCAAGAATACTATAGTTGGTTTAAGAAATTATTGCTTATCTTAAGAAAATATTGTTTTCGTTATATACAAAAAAAGGTTTACTTGGTTTGAGAAATCCTTTCTACCAGTGTATGGTCGTTATAGTTTAATAGTTTAATTTGATAAATGAGTTTTTATCAAGTAAGTGGGGTATAAGAGGTGAAATATATTTTTAGAGAGGTTGTCAGATCTTAAGTGTATACGTTTAGGGAGGTTCTACTGTAATTGAGTTATGTATAGTAGAAAAAAGCAATTATTCTGTCAATTTTACTATTTATTAATAATAGTATTATTTATTATTGATAGTATATTTCTTTCTATATTTTAAAGATTCATTAAAATAATAAATCAAATGATAAGCTCTCTCGATAAGCCGAGAGATCGAAGAAAATGCTGTTTGCAGATGTCTGGGGATAATTTATCGTTCGATGACACATTATCTTTCTTACGAATTGGCAACAACCGATTCAAGTACATACGTACCAGAATTTGTAGTTGCATCTTGTGCAAAATTTATTACATGTATAGGTGGCATCGTAAGTTTTTTTGTTGACATGTTCGGTAACAGGAAGTATGCTTTACTTTATCGTAATGTTTTTACCTAAAACGAGAAATGTTAAGAAAGATAAATGCATATTGTGGTGTTATAGTTAATGTTCTTGACCCATTTGTTACCATTTTTAATATATTCATGTAGATAATAAATTGTTTAACTGAATTTTTATTTACCACTTATTTTTTTCTAAAACTAAATTTGTATTGTTTGTATATATGTTCTTAACCCATTTACTACCATTTTAAATTTATTCATGTATATAAAAAAATGTTTAACTAAATTTCTATTTATCACTTTATTTGATTTGCAAATAATTTGTGTATTATGCAATAAATAATCTGTTTTATCCGCCTAAATCATGTTGGAAGATGTGAGATCATTTAGAATGTCAGAAAATATAATTTATTATTATTTCAAAAACATATTTTTATAACTATCAGGACAATTGTCGAAAAAACATTTGACATGTTGATTTTTATAAACTCTATTTGTAACAAAAATACTAATATACATAAAATGAGTATTGATAACAACTTAGACTTTGAACCATTGGTGATCCAATATAAATGTAAATTTTAACAAATACGAATATATTCGTTTTATACAGAATAAAAGTAACTTGGTATAAGGTTTTTTGTTCTAATTTTAAATTTTCGTCGAAAAACTGACATACATGAACAAGTAGACTAAATCAGTAAGGAGTGTATGAAACTATAATTTTTGGCGGTAGAATGATATGGACACTTTGTTCCCATACCCTGCTTTATTGATTTTTATATCTATTCAAATATCTGGCAACAGGCCAGCGTTGAAGTTTACTACATAGAGGTATGTACTTGAAAACCGATTATAGTTATTCAACTTAATGTAGTCGATGTCTTCAATTGATATCATACAGGCTTGTTAATTGTTAGTGTCGTGGTATTGAACAGCCCTAGAATATGTTTTCTTTGTTATTTACTTTAATGTGGGTATAGATTAATTATTTCTATTGTTTTTAATATTTATTATCGATTATGAGTCAAGAACATTGTCTATGATTGATTAAGAAACTTATTGTGCATTTTAGTTTAGTTGTTTTCGAAACCGGTTAATAAGTGATATCCCACACTCATATTGAATATGGGTTACAGTCAAATAAGCAGAATTTTTGAGATATTGTCTGCACAAAAACATTTATTAAAAATACCTTTAAATATTATTAAATACCATTCATAATTTATTGTAAAAAACAGCTAAGTTTACCCAGTTTGTGGTAATGTTAACTTAGGATAAGGGTTGTACATGAAACGAGACGAATGTCAGTAGTGTCTTGTCTCGAACGCGTGGCCGAGACTAAGAGAGCAAGATAGAAAATTCTTGATATCGTGTGATTTTTTTTGTAATTTATTTAGTCTTATGTAATAAACAACGAAATTTTGAAACATATTATCAAATCTTATACATATTGTTATTTACTTACTTAATGTTGAAATGACATCTCGATCTAGTCTCGTCCGAATGTCAGACAGTATCGTTTCGGTCTTGATCTCGTTTCTGGACCGTGTCGTTTGATCAGCATCATGTATAAACTACAACATAACAAATTCATTCAATTTGATTGAAGCCATATTTGTAACACAAATCATACAGGTTTCGAAAACAACATTTTCTTTATAATAATCATAATAAATTAATAAACAATTATGGAATATTATTAATATAAATTGATATTAGTTAGTTAGCGAATGTTGAATGGTTAAAAAATACTGACGTATAGTCTACAATATTTATTTTTAAGAGCGTGTAACAAGTAGAAAGAATCTAACTGCCAAACTTCAAAATAACCAGAGAGAAAAATCCACGGCCCGTAAATTAGAACCCGTCGAAAAATTACATGGCTTATGATGAATCCGCTGCCTTGTATCAGAGTTAACATTTATTAAAACTAAATGTTGTAAATTGGACCGGTTCCAAAAAATAACCATAATTATTAGAGAATATCAAAACTATATGTTCATAATATGACCCACTGACGACACCTGGTCAGAGTATATGACTCGTCTATTTAAGATGTTTGTTATGTTTTATAATATTTTGTGAACAGTGTAGCGTCTTAATGAACTTTTGAATAGATATATATTTTTTATTTTGAGTTGATTGTATAGCAGCCAAACAATTAAATATAGGTAGGTATATAATTCTTGTTAATTTTTTTTATTTCAAGTAAGTAGCGTCCATCGATTACTTTTTGTCGAAATTTTCGACCCCTTTCTTCTCACTTGTAAGGCTTCGTAAGTAAAAGGTGACCCCCTTTTTGTATATACCAATACGAATATGTATATATACCAATATATACAGTAATAACAAAATACATTGGTTAAAAAAAATTGACTCAATATATGTACGAAAAATCAATTACAATATCCGAAACTGGTTTCAATTAATTAACGTATTTTAAAATAATTAATTAGAAAATAACATTGCCGTAAGTAACACTTTTGACTCCTATGTAAGGATTCGTATGGTTTTATGAATTTCTCATCCCCCCTCCCTCAAAGCCTTACGTAATTAATGGACGCTTCCTTATAGAATTTTATATTTTATAAAAAAATAAAAACACGTTCATTTACCCTAAGGATGAAATTGGAGTTGTTTGAATTGTCAAAATAAATCAGTTTCCAAATGAATATTTTTTTTCACTTTGATCTGTTTTGTAAGAGTATATTATTATGTTTGAAAATGTCGTATTTTAGCAGGGATGGCTATAATTACTTTAGCGTGTGCAATAAGCAATGTAACAAACAGCTCTTATGTCTGTCACCAGCAGGAATGTGCATTAATAATAATAATACTCATCTGTCCTCCTCTGCACATAAAATGGACAGCAGCCGCGGTTGCTTCTCTTCTCGGTGGCTAAAATTGTTTTATGTTTACAAAAATGTAACACACGAATACGTTTCTCGAAATCCCTTTAAAAAAGTTTTCATTTCACCTGCGCTATAAATAATATGTATCACATTTTTTTTTTGTATTGTTGTGTTGACATGCCGAAACAAATTATCGCAGTATTATTACATCCCGCCACTGCTGTTTCACCGTGCCAAATATATGTGTATTTGCGCGCCTTGTGCGTCATATGTACCTAAAATTTACACCGTTTGCTATTTTTTTTTTACTCGACGCGTTTTTTTGTATTGAGCCTTAGTTATTTTTACAGTTCCCAAGATCATATGATTGTTTGTGAGACGACAAAATAAATATTCTTGCGTGTGTGTTGTAAGGTTTTGTGTGTTGGGGGGGGGGGGGGGGGTAAGAATGATCTTGATTTGATTGAAATACATATTTTTTCCGTCATGAGGTTTCTGTATTATTTTTTTCAGGTAGGTGGATGGATATAAATAAATAGCGTTTATATTTTTCCGTATATTTTTTAAAGGGATGTGTTAAAAATTAAAAAAAAAAAAAACATGTAGAATCTACAAGTACCGAATTATTTATTCACCGTAAAATTAAACCATTTCAATAAAAATCTTATAATAAATAAGTAAAAAAAGTCAAAAAAATATCAGACGTGATTAGTTTTAGTAAATATGTATAACAGGGTGACCCGTTTCTGGAAAACCGGGAAAAGTCAGGGAATTTTGCTATACAGGGAAATGTCAGGGAAAAGTCAGGGATTATTTTATAAAAATGCAAAAACCACACAAATTCTCGCAAATATTTAAACAGTTATCTATTAAAATTTAAAAGAAAAAACATGTAACCTTTTTTAGGGTTTTTTTATCAAAATTTAAAATAAACAGGGAAAAACGTAAAAATTCTCCAGGAAAACCGGGAAAAGTCAAGGAAATTTGTTTCAGAGAAATACTGGCCAGCCTGTATAAGAAGAAAAATAAAAAAATGCTGACAAAAAACTGAAGAACAAATTATTTTTTCGCCATCTGCTTGGTTTTCAAATAAATATATATTTTTATTTTGATAAAATAAACAATCAATAATATTATTATCTTAAATTAACTCATTTAAATATTCGATTTGAAAAGTTGTTATAAATATTTCACGTTATTGAATTTACAGAATGCTTCACAACAATGTTTCAAAATATTTCATTTTGTTTGTAGGAAATCCTCTCCCAACAAACATTATTTACATTTTTCGTTCTGAAATGCCGGAAGAGAAGAAGAGGTGAAATACTTCTGACAATCTATATATGTATAAATAAAATGTTCACTTGTGTACAACTTTTATTTCGCATATTTTTCTGTTGCAAATTTGATCAGGTTTTTAAAATTTAAATTGTTTTCTTATTTATTGATATATTTTTGCTTTTATCTTAATATACAGGGTGATTCAGCACTGTCGTGCCAAACTTGAACAGTAGATTGAGAAAAATATTTTAAGCAAAAAACTTCCAATAAACATGTGTCCGGAAATTTATCCTTAGGGAACTACAGGCTTCCAAAGATTTTACTAAAAATTAGTTTTAATTTAATATCTAGAGAACCCTTTGTGATAGAATTATGAAATTTAGTATTTGATTTAGTAATAATATGTGTTATCGATTTCTAATATTAACCAATTATATTTTAGGCCAGGGCTGTATGGGGCCAGTGGGCCCATCGATTTTGATCTTGTAATTGTTTGTTCCTTAATTTTTTTCCTGAGTTGATACTTTTATAAGATTATATGACACAAAATACACAAAAACATACTTTGCTTGTTTATCATAGGATAAACCGTTTTCGAGAAATATCGATGGAAAAGAAAGCATGCAGAATTTAACTTAATACGGATGCTTGAAATTATAAAAAATAAATTTATATTCTTTTTCTATGATTAAAGGTAAGAATAAAGTTCATTTAAATAAACCTCCTAATATGAACCCTGTAATATCTATAGCCAATTATTTTACTGTTACATGAACTTTATTAACATGACTAAAAAAAACAAACTAAAAATGGCTATTTGTTGATATGGATGCATTTTCGGAGGTATATTTATATTAACTTTCTGTCTTATTTGTTGTCATGAAATAAGAATATAAATTTATTTTTTATAATTTCAAGCATCCGTATTAAGGTTAATTCTGCATGCTTTCTTTTCCATCGATATTTCTCGAAAACGGTTTATCCTATGATAAACAAGCAAAGTATGGTTTTGTGTATTTTGTGTCATATAATCTTATAAAAGTACCAACTCAGGAAAAAAATTAAGGAACAAACAATTACTAGATAAAAATCGATGGGCCCACTGGCCCCATACAGCCCTGGTCTAAAATATAATTGATTAATATTAGAAATTGATAACATTTATTATTACTAAACTATATACTAAATTTCATAATTCTATCACAAAGGGTTCTCTAGATATTAAATTAAAACTCATTTTTAGTAAAATCTTTGGAAGCCTGTAGTTCCCTAAGGAAAAATTTCCGGACACATGTTTATTGGAAGTTTTTTGCTTAAAATATTTTTCTCAATCTACTGTTCAAATTTGGCACGGCAGTGCTGAATCACCCTGTATATAAATTACGTGTCACATGTTCCTCCGCTATGGACTCCTAAACTACTTAACCGATTTTAATCAAATTTGTACACCGTGTGCAGTTTGATCCAACTTGAAACATAGGAAGCCTCCTATGGGAAATGGGGGGGGGCTTCGCCCCCCCCCTTTTTTTTAAAAATAGAGTTCCCACTTTTTTACGGTGATGGTGGTGGGGGACTGTAAAGCCTTGGGAAATGGGGGGGGCGACACCCCCCCCCCTTTTTTAAATAGTTTACAACAATGTCATATGACAAAAACGTTAGCCACAGCAACGCGTGGGAGGGTCAGCTAGTGTATGTATATATTTTTCCAATATGAACTTCGATAAATATCATTTTATTTACCTGTTTTGCTGTAAATAAATGTTTTATAATCATTATTTTAAAATGTAATATCTTTTTGATCAACGGTTCGGTTCGTTAGTTAAACAAGTAAACAGTAATCAAATTAATTTTAATATAATATAATTTTAATACAAGAAACATTATATATCAACTAGCTGATATAATAAAAAATATAAAGATTTATTGATCAGCTGTAGTAGATGATAGCGTAAATATATGTACTTTTAGCACTTCCAAAATGTCAAGGAACACGTTAGTGGATGTTTCACCAAAATCGGTCCAGAAGTTTTCGAGATTACTTCTGTTAAACACATACAAACTTAAAAAACAATAGATAGTAGATATAAATATAAGGTACAAAAAGTTGGTCTCGTGTCAAACCCTATATATCTAATGTATTCACAAATGTATCTTTTCTCTAGAAACATTGTCTAAAAAATAGATTTATATAATATTTAATATAAGTGTATTAAATGTCAAAATAAAGTTTTGAATTTTTTATACGAAATTTAATATACGCTCCTGACTATACGCTGGCTATATCTCTGTATAAAAGAGACCTTTCATACCCAAAGCACCGCGATGCGATGTCTTTCATGTTTTTAATGAAAAGCGAATGAATAAAGTCCGGCACGTATTAATTCAATTTCAAAATACAATAAAAAGTTTTTAAATTAATATCGAAGCTTCTGACGCATTTCTACTTAACTTACATTTAAGTAATAAAATATTTTAATGAGATTATTTATTTGAGCTACGTGTAAAATATTATCAGAAATAATGGCATTCATTCCGTTTTGATGAACACGTTATGTAAAAATGTTATTACACTATTTTTTTTATTCACATGATGACAGGGTTTATTTTACAAAATTGAAAGCAATTTAATTTATTGGATCAATTTTTATGAAATGAAACGTGGTTGGTAGAAAATAAATAAAATATTTCAAGACTGGCAGCGTGTAACAGAATTGTGTTGTTGTCTAGCATTTATATTTTTTTTTGTTTTCGGAAATATTTATGTTTATTAAACAAAATTGCACTACACTTATTTGAATGCAGGTATAAAATGTAAATTTTAAAACGTGTTTAACTGAGGTATGATTGTAGGGGTATATTAATTTACAATTTAAATTTTATTTCGAAATAAAAATACTGATTGTGTGATAAATTATTTATTATAATAAACTAGTATTAAAAAAAGTAAATTTAAATTTCATAATACATTCCTGATAATATAATTTTAATTATTAACGAGATATTATATTATAATGTAGGGTGGAGAACGTGTGTTACATTGTTAATAATATAATGATATTAACCCAAAGTATGATTGGGTTGCACTAGTTATAAATCTTTAATATCCATTTATTTACAAAATCGGTATGACGACCTACGCGTTATTTCGAAGCCTGTTTGAATTATTAAAAGGACCTGACAGTCTCTAGTAACTGAGGTGGTTATTGCCAACGGGGATATCCATTTTAATATACAATTAGTAGAAGCGATTGTTAGATAAATTTTGTGAGATTTCCTTTTGTTTTGTTGAAGTTTTGGGTATATAGTGTATATTTACTTAAATCTATAATACCATATGTATATTCTTTTGTGTAGAAATCATTTATCATCTAGAATACTAGTTAGGGTTAAATGTTTTTTTTTTTTTTTTCAATATATGATGTTAAAGAAGTATCGATTTTGATCAACTTATATTGTAGAAAATACGTAATATTAATATAAAAACCCGTACGATTTTTTATGCGGCTAAATTTAAGGGTTGGGGGATGGAGGGTTAAATTAGCTATCTATTGGCGTTTTATTTATTGTTCTATGATTATAAGTTTCAGAGATATAAGCTTTCAAAGTGTTGCATTCGTTCTCCTCATCGAAAATGATGTAGTTATTGGTACATCAGAATATGTTCGATTGTATTTTGCAATGGATACTTTTTAATATTTATCCTTTAATAATTAAAAAAACATAAGTATGCATATTATTGCAAAATATAAAATTATTAATCTAGGTATTTATTATTTAATTCATATTTAATAAATGGTGTACCTACCTACAGTATAAATTAGAGATGCCACGAATAGTGATTTGGCCGAATACCGAATACCGAATATTCGGTGACACTTAGTGCATTTCGTGGGCGTATTTGTTTCATTTGCGAGTAGCTCGTGTCACATTAATAATCATTATTAACGAAAATTTTAAGTCAATAATGATTAATTTCAATAATTATTATTATTTTTGAGAAAAATAAAATATTTATTTTTTTGTAATTTTATGGATAACATTTATTTTACCAAATAACAAAAAAAGAGGACAAAAGTTTCGAAAACTTGAAAAAAGAGGACAAAAAGAAGACACGTTTTCTAGAGAGGACAGTTGGCCAAAATAGAGGACTGTCCTCTTCAAAATAGGACAGACGATCACCTTAATATAATACACTGTATATCTTTAAAAATATCACTGTTTGTTCGTGAAAAGCTTTACGAAATGGCACCATTTAATAAAAAAATCACCTATTTCGGGAATATAATAAAATTTGTAGTGAAGACAATAAACTGGCAGTTTGTTTGTTGTGTAACAGCAAGATCTGTGTAACAACAAATGCAAAAAAAAATTTTTTCATTCATCATAACTTACCACTGATAGATTTTTGTAAAAAAAAAATTGTGAGTAATATTTATTTTGTGCTTTTTTTCACGATTTGGTATTCGGTATTCGGCCGAATATTGAGAACTATTCGGCCGAATACCGAATAGTAAAAAAAGTAGCCGAATAGGCCGAATACCGAATAGTAGCCGAATATTCGTGGCATCTCTAGTATAAATATACATAAACGGATATTCTGTTTTTAAAGTAATGTTTTCAAGTATCCTTTGCGTGCTTATAATGGGATATTAAACATGAGAGCGAATGCAAAAACATGTAGTGTACTTTTTTTGTTTGACGATTTATAAACACGGTCATCATAATATCGTTTTTATTTTTATTGCGATAAAATAAATAACCTAAACACACTGATGAACCAGAAAATCAAGTAAGTAATCGTCATCAAGTCCGACATAACTGTGCTGTGTTTAACGGATTCTTGTTGTACATGTATATGTTTGTCTGTGTGTGTGTGTGCGTCTCTACATAACTGTATATCGAACTTACGTATATGACTTAACATTATAGTTACATTGCCGTCTATAACAAACAACCGTAATTTTATTGGTCAAATCGTTTTATTCTAGTTTTGAGTCATGTGTCTGCAATGCAAATTAAAAGTATACGTTTTTTTTTTAAATATTATGGTATAATTATTTAAGTAGCGGTATTTTTTTTTTACTTAAACAGATTATTTTTGAAGATGGAATCATTTGGGTAAATGTGTTAGTGACAGTTAGTGAGTTAAGAACCTAACCTAACATGCTTTATTCCGTATAGGTGTAATTGGACTATAAGATTTTGTACAACACAATTTAAATTTTGAAATTGCTCCATTCCAAATATGTATGTACGGTTCATATTTCGATTTATATCAATTTTGGTTTATACTAATTATATTTCCAAACATTGTTCGCATTTTTTATCCAATTAAAGGTGTGGGGGGGGGGGTAGTAATAATGTTGATATAATATACATATTTTTTCCTTAAAAAAAAAATAAATAAAAAATAAAAATGTGGAGCAGTCAGAAATGTTACTTCAGCTCCAAACAAAACTCCATTGCTCTCTCCTCCAATACGATGAAACAATTTTAAAGTTTCCTTTAAATCTTTAAGAAAAAAATATTAATTGACTCGTTTATTTTTATAGCCATCTAATTAATTACATAATTAAAAAATTGTTAAGTTTATTGTTAATGGTTTCCCGTAACGATGAAAAAAATACTGTGTCTACATTTTATTACAGTTATTAAAAAAGCTATCTTTTTGTCGGATTAAAGAAAACGAGTTATCTCTGGTTTGCAGAGAGTAACATTTTATTCACAGTGTAATCAGAATTTTAATTAATTCGTTCATAAAAATATACTCAGTATTCCGCCTTCATGGGTGTAGGACTTAATATTATTTTTTTGTAAAAATAACACTGGATATTGTTAATTAATTCGTATATAAGATGTTAGCTACTCCTACTATTATACCAGTATCTTATTATTTTAATTATGGTGTTTTGTATAACTATATCCTAATTTTTGTTTGATATAATTTGATAAAATTAGTGTGTATATTAAAACTTGTATCTAATTATTGACAGAGTAACTCAAACATTGTAACTTGCCCCCTAATTTAACAAATTGGTAAACGCCATTTTAATTAACTTATTTTACTTACATTTATGATGTCTAAAAAAGAGAAAATATAATATTCATTTTTCATTAATATTATTAGAAAAATTATATCTATATAAGAAATGAAATGAGACGTATGCAATTTGCTTATGATGTATTTTTCGAATAATGTTTTTTAAATAAGACATTTTGTTAGAATTAATTAATTTCAGTTATTTATAATTAATCCTAAACAGAGCGAATATTTTTATTATCTGTTAATTCTAATACAGTTTAGAGAAATTAGTCATGTGTGTAGACATATTGTTGCCAACGTTATAATTAACTTTCGTCAATTAAAGTAATTAAAAAATATATATGCCAATTTGAACATACCTACATGATGTCAAATGAAATCGTTTTGTTCCTCTAAAATATTTGTGAAATTAATTTAAAAATTTCTGTGAACATAAATATTGATAAAGTGAATAAATAATAGTTCTGAATGCAGGCAATTAAAGAGAAATTTGTAAACGAAATTCGCATATTTTTTTAAGCATTTAAAATATCAGTTACTCAAGCAGAAAGAAATATTTGAGTCCCCCCCATGTTTCGTGTTATAAAGCAAATATTTTTAATTGTTTTGAAATTTGATCGCTCAAACTGTTAGAATTGTAACCAGGGATGTGGAGTCGGTACAAAAACCTACGACTCCGACTCCTTTATTTTTCTAATGTTCGACTCCAACTGTATACTGTACAAAAAATTTGTTTGAAAAAAAAAATCCGTTTTCGGGCAAATTTTTTTTGAGTGAATTCCGGTGATTCTGGTTCTGGCTAGAATTGAAAATTATAAATCATTGTACTTCAAAATTCAAAACGAACAAAAAATAATAAGTGTGCGTAAAGAAGTAAAAACCATTATTTAATTAAGGGGGATGGTCACTGTGACGGAAATTTTTTTTTTTTTATTCATAAATATGTAAACAAAAATTGAGTTTAAATTTGAAAATTGACGGAGTTACAGTTAATTTAGTGAGACGATGTAGCACGGCCGGTTATGACATAACAAAAACATTAAACACGTTTATCTCGGAATGACATTTTTCGACCTGGTCGACACGATTCCTCAAAGACTAACGAACCGATTTCAATTTTTTTTTAATAATTTTCCTAATTGTAGTAGCTATCGTTGCACGTAGCCGATTTTTGAAATTTTGATAATTACTAAAAATGAAAAAAAAAATCAAGCAATCGCCATTTTGTGAAAAAATAAAAAAAACGGCTACGTGCAACGATAGCTATATCATTCATATAGATATTGATAAAAATTTTATTTATTTCTTTCATATAGGTAACCCTTCTCGAAATTTCGTGTCGACCATGGAGATTTTTTTTTTTTCACATCGAGGCTCATAACTTTGTAAATATTTAATATTTTTCAATAAAAATTGATATTAAATAAGTTGAATATATACTTAATAAAATGTCCTTTACCTGATTCAAAAATAATTAGTAATATCTGTGAAAAAAAATTCCCAAACATTGACAATTTTTTGACCCGTCACAGTGGCCATCCCCCTTAAAGTAGTCAGAGTCGGTACTTTTTTACCGACTCCGACGCCACCCAAAATTACTAAAACTCCGACTCCGACTCCACAGCCCTGATTGTAACTGTGTATTAAATAACCATAAAATCGATATGATCAATTATATACACATATTAATAGAAACAGATATGTAAATTTCAATATACAATTTCCGCAGAATTCAGAGAGAAACATAGAGTGAGTGAATCATCATCTAATTGATTTATGTTCGCGAACGTACCTACTGCGACCACCGTTTCCGAACTGTTTGTTGCTGTGTGTGTATGTACGAACAGCCGTTGTCGCGACCTGTTTCCATTTTAATTAGAAATTTCCATGAATCTGCAGGTTGATTTTCATTAAAACACGCAAAATCTTCTCCATTCGTGCAATCGAGTTCTTAGCGAAATGCTAATTCCTCCTCGTCACCATAGTGTTGAGTTAATGCTGAAAAATTGTCCCTGGTTCGGTTGGCACTTTTTAACAGTGGGGTGATTTTATTATACATTTACAGAGGATGTTGATTCATTTTTAATATTACATTTTCTAGTGGATCTTATTGAAACTAATAATATATTGATGGTCATACTGAAAAAATGTGATTGAAATTTATACAGAATGATCATTTTACTTTCTCCATGCAATTATCTCGAAAAGAGAATAATATAGCTAAAAGTGTTCCAGACAAAATTCGCAAAATTCAGGTTATAAAAAATGGAAACCCTGTTACTTTTATCTGAATTTTTTTATAGCTATAGCGTCCTCTATTTGAGGAAATAATAAATGAATCATCCTGTATAATTAAACAATAATTATAAGAATAAATGTTTATCAGAAATTAATCAAAATGCCAGTTTCTCTTGTGTAGGTTATTTATATTTTAATTTCTATAAAAATTTTCTATTTTGAATTTGACATTTTAAATATATTATTAAGGGCAGACTAACGTATTTAAATTATTTTTTTTCCAATTTTTTTTTATTCGATTTTCTGAATGAAAAACTTTTCAAGAATATTGTGTGAAAATTTTACACGGATCGGAGCAAAACTAACGAAGTTACAGCAGTTTAAAGTGAACCGAGCGCTCATGAATGGGCGCGATCAACTGACTCCATGCGTATAAGTAAAGCGGAAAAAAAAACTAAAGAAGGCAGAATTCGTCGGAGACAGGAGCAAAAAGATGCATTAGACATTATGGACAATAGCAACATCCTTTATGGACCTGGCATCGATGATTCAGTGTGAGGTAAGCCGAAAAAACTTATGAACGTTTTATTCTAAATTTTTTCGTGTTTAAAACTTTAAAGTGTTTTTCCCACAACTCACGTTTTCAAAGTCGGTGCCCCTCATAATTTCAAAACTACTGCACCGATTCTTTTGAAATTTTGAAGACTATTTCTGTACATAATTTACGAGGTAACGCTGGAGAGTTTTTTTCAAATTTGTCTATATTTTTTATTTTATAATAAAAAATTACCCGATTTTTTTGGGCAAAAATCGCGATTTTCACTTCAAAGTGTTCCCAAAAATTGAAAAATTGAAATTTCGAAAAACCCCCCCAGCGTTACCTGGGGAAAACGATTAGTTAACGAACAATTTTTTATTTTTTTATTTCAGATGATCCAGGGCCGAGTTATGAGGGGCACCGCAATTCAACTTTTTTCCGAGACGCCTCCAAATAATTGCCGCCATTGCTGTATTTTTAAAATTTTTTTTATGAAAATTTTACATAATATTCTTCGAATGTTATACTTTGATGTACCATTAGTTTAAATAAATAAATATTAACTGTGTTGTCGGAAAAAATTCATAAAAATGTGCCTTTTTTTGTACGAATTAACGTTAGTCTGCCCTTAATTCGACACAGAAAAAGAAAAAAGTTTTTGTAGTTACATCCTTGGTTTATTTGTAAGTTTTTTTTTCACGTATCCACAAAAATATTTTTCTCACGTATTCTCTATCTCCTGTCATTGTGTTTTAACATTTTTTCTTATAATTCTTTACAAGAGGAAGAACAAAGCTCTGCTGAATAACGTAAAACCCCTAAGGCAAATCTCGTCGACACACGTACCTATATATATTTAAGCTAATGGAAAAATCTAGGATAAAAGGAAAAGATGAAAAATAACATTTCTCTCTCTTTGTTTATCAAACATGCGTAATGAGCCTCTAAGGGGAACTTCAAGAGTTTCCCTCCTCCGTTATTATTCACGTCGTTTGTTAGACGGGGGTTTAACTCTTTAATTATTAGTATTCAATTAGAAAACGAACAATTATGACATAACGAATGTCCTGGGATTTTATAATTTTTACTAATTATACCGCTATTGTACACAGTAAAAAAAATTTCGTAAAATTTAACACTTAAATGAGTGTTACTGATTTTTTTTACACGCAGTGAGTGTTACTTTGGCTCGACTTTTTATTTTTGAAGAAATAACACACTTGCATGTTAAAAGTAACATACGAGAGTGTTAGAATTAGTCCGGATGAGCTCGTCAATTTTAACACATTAAAATGTTGTTTGTAACATTTGTAGAGTGTAAAAAATTTAAGGTTATATTAAGACTATCAAATTGTCACAGATGAAATTTCATAGTACTTACGTTTTTTTTTTATAAATAACAACACCATTTTTATATTAAATAATAAATTAATTAATATAAATATTAAAAATATTTTCAAGGTCAAAAGAAGATTTAATATTACACAATCACATCACTGTACATCACTGGGTTGTAGAATAGGTTATATTCCCGTGCATTGTGCCGAACGACGCCAAACTTGACACGCGCCATGTGTTAATTCAACACTTTTTATGTGTTATTTATGAACGTACTAACACATTCGCTGTGTTACATTAACATTTAAAAATGTTATTGATACTTGTCACTGTTTGGAAAAGATTTTTAACACAAATTGTGTGTTGATTTTAGAGTAACATTCATAAAGTGTTATTTGAATCTCTAATAACATTTTAATGTGTTAACAATTGAATCGATGAAAGTACACTTGCCTCGTGTGTTGATTCAACACACAACAATGTGAAATATTTGACACGCAAATTTTAACACTCATTTAAGTGTTAAATTTTACGAAAAATTTTTTACTGTGTATTTGTTGCAAGTACATATTTTTATAAAAAAGTTCAATTTTTCAGTGTAAAGTACGTTCTAGTGGGATACATATGATATAAAAATACTTGAGGCTCCCTTGCGCCGTTTATGCACATTTATAAAATAATCTAATACCATTTGAAATATCGCAATACTCATGCATTTTTGCAGTATTTTCTTTTATATCGTATTTATAGTAAACGGTTAACCCCATGAGAAATTAGTATATTTTTGTTTATTTTGTGTTACATAATCTTATATATGTGCCACCGGCTCCATATATCCCTGTTTTAAATAATTCACTTATTAACACTAAACCGATTATTAAATTTTATAACTTTATCGCAATGGGTTCTCAAGATATTAAATAAAAAATAATTTTGGGCAAAATCTTTGGGGGGAGGCTAACTTTCTTTGATACGCCTGTCCTGAATCATTTTGTATATAGATAAGTGTATCGATCATTTATATATCAATAATATAATTTAGTATTATACATGAACATATATTTGTATTTCAATAACTTTACAATTAGTAGACGGTATAGTAACTAGTAGGATCTAATACAACTAATAATGTTAAATTCGCCCTTACTGGCGAGGATTAATTTAATTTTAAATTCTCAGAACTGTTGCTCTAAAATAATAAGCGTATGTACATAAACAATTTATTAATCAATGTGTATACAGTATACATATAAGTATGTATACATAAAATACTTATTAGTATAGTGAATGTATTAAAAAAGGAAAGTAATACATAAAATAAATAATCTACAATACGTTTCACTACCCTTTCGTTTGTGTTGAACAAAGAAAAGCTTTTAAAATATACCTTGTTTTTATTTCATTGCCCCTAATGGATAAAAAGGATATAAAACTTTTTTTATGAATATAAAATACAGTTCTACGCTTTTCAGAAAAATTCGAAAACGCACGACAAATTAGGTTATCTTTTATTGTGCATTTCTCTAACTATAAAGAGACCTGCCATTTTATATTTATAGGAATGTTTTGAAATGAAACTGAATATTTAACACTGTATTATTAATTTACATACCTACCTAATATTTCAAAAGGATAAAACAATTTTTTTTAGTTAAATTGTACAAAAACGTAATACTTTTTTTTTGTTTTATCTTTTCGATGTTATGTCTACCAAAATTAATAAACATCTTACTTTAGCGAAAAATACGAAAAAAAAATTAATCAAGGAAAATTGTTTAGATAACATATAACATAGAAGGAACTAAATATACTTACACGGTTCTGAAATTAGAGATATCTTTTCTGGATGAACTGTTATATTATTTTTAAATATTTATCTGAAGGCTTCAGTTGCCAAAACAATCAAAACCATTTTTTTCTGCGTTTATTAATTTTAGTACCAATCGATTATCACTATTTATAAAATCTCGAACTTTTCGGGCTGTTGTGCACGTTGCCATATTTTATTATTTAACGTTTCGACTCTCATCGATCTCTGAATCTTCGTTAGAAATGTTTCTAAATCTGGTTAGTTTATATGGGCAACGGCTACGGAAGCCAACATTAGAAAATCGATTTTCTCGATGCTTTGTTAAATGAACTTACTAATTAAGATTTAAGTATCGTTTCCTATTTGCATACATATATTGTGCCAAATGAACGGAAACCTTTAAGATGTATCTTTAGTTATACCTACAAGTATAATTACAAGCATTAGTAATAAATGTTTCTATCCTGCTAATTTACATATTTTTTATGTAGGCTCGCTGTCACTAACACCGCTATTTTCTAACAACAATAGTTTGAATAATCAATAATAATATTGTATAACATTTTTGCGTTCGATTGAGTTCAATAATTAACTATTTACATTTGTAATTATAATCGGCAACATGTTAATTATTTTGTTTTCATATTACAACGCATGCGCTGTTTACTTGTGTTTTTCCATATCTCACGTAATACAATACTGAATGGGTAAAACTAACAATTGAATTGATAAAAAATGTGTGTTGTGTGACCTGCATTTCCGAGAAATGTATATGAATTTGTTTAATTACAAATTCTTTGTTATTGTCGTTTGAAAGAAGTTAAAAATAAATATTATTATTCAATCTTTATATTACAAGTGTTATTGTATATTAATATATTTTTCTTTCTTTTCAGGTGAGTTTTCATAACGATCAATGTAGACAATGTTAAAAATTGAGGGCAGGTAAGTTAATTTAATTTTTAAGTATAGGCATTTCGATATAAATCGCAGATGAAATATGCAAACTTGAAAATGTGAAAAACATTGTGCTTATTTTGATTTATTGCGTTTACTGTATGACCAGTCGGTAGTAAATGGTCATCAGTTGCGATATTATCAAGCAAGCTACTATACCCATGTTTGTCGAGCCTGGAGCATGTTAATGTTTTCACATTATCGAGAAACACATTGGAAAAGTTATCTTGAATGAAGCAGCAAAATATTCGCGCATTGAACTGATTATCAGGCTCCACTGAAAACTGATATTAGAGTATAATTTAATTACTTGTGATCAATGCCCAGTTAATAAACAGATAAACATGAACACGGGGGTAATGGGTACCTCCTCCTCCCCCTACTTTGCAATGACCCCGACGTGTCGGTTTTTGAAAGCTCCCACACACACGTATGAGTTCGCGAGTGGATGCTTTGTAATTTCGTTAAGTATAGTTGTAAAGCCATTAACATCAGCAATGCTAATTGGATTTGTGACTAGTCGATGTGAATGTGTGTGTGTGTTTGGTGTGTATGTGTAGTTACAGGCGATGTAATAAAGGCACTGTTTAAAATAAATACAATGATGCTTTGTCAAAGAGCTTCTGTAACGGAGTGATTTCAATGAAAAATATATTTTATTTTGAAAACGAATATTCATCTCAATTTAATATTTTTTAAAGCATGGTGGGAGGGGGGTATTTATGGTCTTTAGAAATGATTGTTATAATCAAAATTACTTTTTGTAAATATCTGGAAAATTGTCTTAAATATTACCTACAACTCATTTTTTTAATATTTTTAAAATTAAAAATTAAATTAAGAGTTAGATAGTCGAGTTTTTTAACGAGATTCTTGTAGAGCTCGTATGTCGAGTTTCACAAATGGCAGATATCTAACTATTAAATATAAATTGTAGATTTGACCAATGAGACAGTTAAAAGAGCTACAGATATATAGCAGGTGCTATATTTAGGAATGATATAGTATATTATTTAAACTATGTCAAATAACGGCTTATTTATTGAAATTTGGCACTTGTGTTATATATAATTCAAGAAACCCTAAACCAACTAAAAAATGTGATTTTTTTTTCTTGAATTTCGAAACTGATCATGTTTTAAATTCAAAAAATATATCTACTTGTTGATAATACTAAATGGGTGTATTTCTATCTTCTATCAGAAAATTACTATACTTTAAATTTAAATACATTTTATTCAAACTTACTTCCGATTAACATGGCTATAGTATTTGAAATCTATTTGATGTAAAATACGAAAGGCAACGAAAATCATAATATGAATAATTTTGAAATATAAACTTATACTCAAATCAATATACGATATTTAATCGAGTTAAATATTTGAACGATATTACCTCCCAAGTTCTATTGTACTGTACTGTCATATTAAACATTTTCCCTGTTCAGAATATTTCCGCATAGTTTCTGCATATTTACATTTACTATACATATATGATACATATGTATGATAATTGAAATGCTGTGCTGCATAACGTTCTGAATCTGCGAAAATTAACATTCCCTGTGATTACATATTCGCGAACATACCTGAACATATGTGTGTATATATGTATTTACGTATTTATTATATACATATACAGTATATGTATATACACATCGCCAAATATAGCGTACAAAAATAATTAATATTTTGTCAATTAATGCAAATTTAGTTACATTTTATTGGATTAAATTATTTCAAATATGCACTCTAATTTCGTACATTGAGATATTGTGAATACATACAACGACAAAAATATTAATATAATTAAAAACTAGTGGGTGTAGTAGCAGTTATTTAAAGAAAATTTAAAATTGAAACTTTTATTCAATTTTTGTAATTTTTTTGTACCGTTCTAATTATTTTTTTCCATATACTTACTAATTTAATAAATATTTCTTTACGATGTACTCTCTTAATCTGAATCATTAAAAAAATTACTGATTCATTAGTAGACAGTTAAGTCAATTAGAAATCAATGATTTATAGATAATATATTCACTATATGAATCGATTAAAAAAACATTTTAGTTCGTTCATTGACGAATCAGTAAATTAATCTTAATCCGAGTTAACACCGCTGTCTAACTAAATGCTTTGTAAAAAAAGTTTTTTTATTATTATATTTAGAAAGTTATATCAAGTTGATATTACTGAATTAAATTGTTAGATTGTGAGACATTATTTCGTTTTTTTTTTTTTCAATGTAGAGATACCGTGGCTAAATCCTGGGGCCCGATATAGATGTACCCCTTTGCCCCATCTTGTCGCCGGGTTTTATGTATTGAATTATCTTCAACATCCTAAATAAATAAAAATATAATAAATAAAAATAAAAAATAAGTCAAACGTATAAAAGCTGTCTAAAAGAGACCATCTTTAACATCTGAAAAATTAAGGTATGCAAATCGAATAATATTTAAGCGCTCGAAAAATAAAAGTGCAAAATGAGACTACAACCACGTTTCATCTTAAAATGAAGCATTTTTGAAGCAGTTTTTTTTTTATTTTACTCCATCCCAAAAAAAAATTAATAAATAAAAATAATCCTTGCTACGCCACTGTCACTATTTATATTTGATCTAAAGGATTTGATTATATTTGATACCCTATTTAAGTTTATTTAATTTGTAGAAATATTTCATGATATTTAATTATAGTATGAATGCGAGATAGTATTATTAACTAAATATCCATTTAATCAATTGAACAGACGTTCGATGTGTATGGCCGCCATAAATTATTAATATTGAGTATCATTGCATTATAATAATTACCCCGTGTTACAGACTGGTAATAACTCATCAATTAAGTAAAGTAAAAATGATTGAAAATGACATAAATGATTCAGTAATGTTTATTTTGTACATTAGAATGCAGTAGATTTGCCGATAACAATTTATTTACATTAAAAAAACACACACGTTGTCTTTTTGCGTTAGTCGGGTAATAAAATAGAAACTTTTTTAGTCACATCATTTTACGGATTTTAGTTTCTAACATGAATGGAAGAGTCCGTTAGGAACATTGAAAATTCCCTGAGGTGCGTTCGTATATGTAGACCGATCGTTAGCCGTTTGGTTCCTAAATAAATATTAATGAAAAAGGACAGTTTGGAGTCTATTGTATTTTTATAAATTACCTACGAAATAATTTTTAGTTATTCAAGAAATGTAACACTTTGATAAATATATCTTAATTTTAATTGATTTTTAAATGTTTTAACATTAATTTATTTTCGATGAAACTATACAAGATTGTAATATACAGGGTGAGGCAGTAACTATTACTACCTTAAATATCTTCGAATCTATAAGGCCCAGAGAAGAATAAGTGTAACCAAAATTGTACGGTACGAAGGGGGCTTTCATATAGCGATAATAATTTTAGTCCAGAGGGAGGCGCTTCGGAGATATCAAGGTCATCTTAATTTTTTTAAATTGATTCGGTTTTTCCAAAGTTATGATAGAGGAACTGAAAACAAGTTCCGAACTCATCACACAAGATCATTGAACAAGATTTAAAATTAAGAAAAAACGATTAAAAATAATTTTTTTTATTAAATGAAATTTACATCGATAATGATGTAAACTTCGAACATCTTTAAATGTAAATTTCATTTAATAAAAAAATGTATTTTTTAATCGTTTTTTCTTCACTTTAAATCTTGTTCAATGATCTTGTGTGATGAGTTCTGAACTTATTTTCAGCTTCTCTATCATATTATGGAAAAAATGTACCGAATCAATTTAAAAAAATAATGTTGACTTTGATATCTCCGAAGTGCCTCCACCTGGACAAAAATTATTATCGCTATATGATAGCCCCTTCGTACCGTACAATTTTGGTTTCACTAATTTTTCTCTGGGTCTTATAGATTCGAAGATTTTTAAGGTGGTTATAGCTACTGCCTCACCCTATATAACAAATTTTGATATATAATATATAAATCACCGAAATAAATTTATTCAATGAACAAAAGTGATTAATTTTAAATAAATTATAATATGTGTATAGTGTATACGTACGACCGCGACGTGTACATTTTTTTAAACACAATCCATCAAATAAAATAAAATGTAACTTTGCTGAGAACATTAGAGCTTGTACAACCTAATTCAAAGCTCAAAACTTTAAAGCTTAAAATAAAAGTTTTAGGCTTACAAAGTTTAAGCGGTTTACTTAACCTATACTTTTAATCTACGTTGCAAAAAAAATGTAGGTACTAAAAATTAAGTTTCAAAAAGTATTTTTCTCATACAATTCAAAAGAAATTTAATCAACGTTCAAAATCGCTCTTAGCGAACGAAAAAAAAAAGCATATTGAAACAGTTTTACATTGCACAAATGTGTGTGTGTTTGGGTGAGAGATAAAAGACATTGTGTGTATGTGAGTGCGTTCGTGCGTATCGTTTTAAAAAGATTTCCTTCATAAATAATTTTTCCGCAAGAAAACCGTATCAGTTCCATATCAGAGACATCTGTCGTTTGTCTGGATGAACTACTGTTGCACGTTTTTCTTATAATATATCGCGACACATTGTACGTATTGAATACCAGTGGTTGACAAACATTTTGAAATTGTTTACATTGTAATAATTTTTATTTAAACTGGAATTCACTTTGATTGATAAAAAATTATAAGCTGTTTGACTGTAACATTAAATTGAATAATAAGAAAGTCAACATACTTGGGAGTGTAACAAAATGTTGTTTGTTATCTTACTTAACATATAATTTAACAGATCGCGACAAAAACTGTTCTAAACTTTTAATTATGTGAAAGCAGATAATTTTCCTGAACTTTAAAATTTTCTTTTAAAAAGTTGTTAATATTCTAATATGATGAAAGCAAGAAAATTTTGTGTTTATCTCTGTTAGCATCGTACCGAAACTTTGTATTTTAAATGCCGAGCACTGTAATAACAATTAATAAAGTTATTTTGCCGCGTTTGATCAAATTATCAAACTTAACAAAACTTGAGACTTGAACGGTGATCTCTAAAAATATCTGGAATTGTCATATTAAATACTTTATGAGAATTTAGATATTAGCTTTGTGGGAATCCAATTTATCATATTTAATTTATATTGATTAATATTATTAATTCAGCTTATTTCACAAAGTTATTTATTAAATAAGATTATGAATATTTATCTGTAAATGAATGATTGTAATAACTAAAATAAAAATAGAGATATAATTTAAATAAGATTATTTTTAATTGTTATATTTTAGATTGTATTCAATTAATTATCATTTGTTAAAAGTAAATGTAATTTTTTGAAAGTAATACAAATATTATAGACAGATAAAAACTAGAAAGGAAAATGCATTTATTTATTTATTTATTTTTCATATTCAACTGGTGTTAAACATGAGATTGTTATATTGTTTTTATAAATAAATGAAAGTGTTTTCTAATAATAATTGTAAAATTTCATCCGCGTATAATATCATGCAAAAATCATAAATGCATTTAAATAGGTATAATTATGATGTGGGCTTACATATAATTATTTTGTAATTATAAAATTATTTAACCATAACACAATAGTATTTTTTTTTAAATATAACTTCTTACTAAAATAAATAGTTAAAAAGCACTTGTTCAAGTTGTATAAATCAATTAAAATCATGAAGTAATAAACATTATTTTTATTTTTACCTTTTTTATTAATCAAAAACAAATGTTAGTCTTTCCTTTTTAAACAGACGTGTGTCAAAATTGTTTTTAAAAAAATGAAAAAAAAAATGACATGAACTGAAATGACATTTTGTAAGTGATAAATTATTCCTGCTAATATACATAAACTTTCAGGTGTTCCTCTTTAAGATAAAACAGATGTTGAATTTATTTCCTGTTTTTTTAACTACAAATAATATTTTGTATGATTTTTTTGTCGTGCATGTACGTAATTTTGTATGTGTATAGATGGCATTTTGACGTTGAACTGCGTCTTCCTTGGCGGGCGGTACTAGGGGTATAACCTCGAGAGCTTGAATGTTTGGATTTAATCTAATTTATACATAAAGTCGAGGCGCGTGCAAAATATGCTATGTCGCAGATATATAATTTTTCAGGAGACAATTATAACTTAATAAAATAATATTTCTTGACACATTTGAGTAGATTTTGCAACTGCGAACTGTCAGCAGTTTTAAAGAAGCATTGTCACATATAAAATACAACCGACTGTTGCAAAACAATTATTTTTCAACGTTTGGTACCATAAAGTTATTCCATTGAAAAATGTCACATAGCATATTTTCTATAGTAAAATATAGTGACAGTATAGATTATATTTAGATATACATAGTTCTATGTTATTAGTTGCAGCAGATGCATTTGCTACATCACAAGCAGTAATTCGAATAATTAGGATGCAATAACAATTATCCAATCATTTTTTCTCTATAGGCTTGAGTTAAATATTTAAGTGCCCTTAAAAATGATGTCAAAATTATTTATTCATAGTTCCTGCGTGACGTTTTTAATGTTTGTAATAAAACTAAAATTTTTAATAAAAATATGATCCAATAAAAAACTATATACATAAAATAATATATATTAGTATACCTACCTCAAATATATTTTATTAAAAGTAAAGAAAAAACAATATAAAAATATGAATAGTAGCATAACGGATGTACATACATTATTTTATAGCTTTCCATCAGGATGGATTTCACGTGTAATTGAAACTAAATACGTTATATGTGTTTTTTTCTGCAATTTAAAAATATGTGAAGTATTGTTATTGTGTGCATATAGTACATTACCTGTGCCACTTTTTTTTTACTATATGTACTACATATTTTTATATTAGCTAAAAGCTACTGTTTTCTTTTCTGTTTCATTGTACTGTTAATGACATTTTTTTCTCGTCCATTGTTTATTTATGGGATGTGAATTGTTGTTAGTAAGAAATTTGTTTTTTTTTTATAAAATTTTGATGAATTACTTCAGACGGAAGTTATGGTCAAGCGTTTGAAATAGAAAATATTTCAGAGATAAAAAAATTTAAACACTAATCGCGATGTAACGCGTTTTAACAATTTGCAATTGAATTACGAAAAATAAAATAAAAGTGTGAATCGATGATGCAAAAGTTTTATGTGTATATACCCGTATGTGTGGGTGGCACTAGGGGTGATATAATGCGTGGGAAGTTTTTGGAAAATACATTTCCTCTTTATTTATATTTTGTGTAATTTAAAAGAAGTACTCTACCTTTACACCATATAGGCTTTGTTAACTTTAATTTAGGATAACGCCCAACTTAATCCAGGGGTGGTACCGAAATTTGTTCAATTTGTAGATGCTCATAAAGTAAGGAACGACGTTTCACTGAAAACTTCGATAAATCGGTGTAAATTTATATTTTCCTGGATAATCTTCCGATCGCCAAATTTGTCAAGAACGTATTCTGTGCGATTTTTAAAACAACATTTAATATAAATCATTTTTAACTCCTTTGTTCTGCTATTAGGAAATTTAAAAGCTTACCACTTCTCTGATTTACGAGTATATGTATACGTCCAGGAAAACGCAGCTTGTGTGAAAAAAAAATAAAGAGTATAATATATAGAATACATATCATATATTATCTTTTTAATTTAGTAGAAAAAAGATTATACTAATTTAAAAAAAATAATACCTGTGCGCGTTTAAAGAATATGCGTGCACTTTTTTTAATGATCATAATTTTCTCTAACTGTGCGTCTAGTAGTTCAGCAGTGAACTACAACATAAATTTTCAGTCTGTTTCGTGTGTATGTGGTATCCTTGTCTCGCTCATTCATTAGTGCACGTGAATATGGTGCGAGCGGGTGCGCTATACGCGTAAACCTTTCTCTGTCCAGTGTGACTACGAGCACATCGGAACAGTTCGTTGTTCCGACGACTTTTAGTACAATTCTGGTCGCGGTAGAGAGCGCTGCTTGAGCCGTCTCTTTGAAAAGTTTGTTATAAAAAAAATATACGCGTATTTAGGTAAAGAAACAATGGATCATTCTTTTAAAGGTCTATCAAGCAGGTGCCCATGTTTGAGAACCTGTACATATCTGTATTTTAGTGGAGATATATTTGTGTATCCCCTATAAGTGTTTTTCAATTGTTATTGTTTTCTTTTTCTGGAACATTATTTATGAAAAAGTGATTTTTTATTTTGTGAAAACGTTTTTCTGAGTGATATTGTTTAATATTGTTTGGTTTTTGGGGGTGGTTTTTGTTAGTTAAAAGTGTATTTTGAAAGCAGAGGTGTTTTTGTTTTTGAGAATGTTTATGTATGTATAGGTGAAATGTTTTTTGTTTAGTTTGTTGTGTATTGGAAAGTGTTAAATATCTGTATAGATATGTGAAAAATATATTGGAGAAATTTATTTGACAAGAATAATATTTTTCTATTTCGTCTGTATATTTGAAAAATTAGTTAGAATTCCCAATTAGGTATATTTTAATAATTAGTATTTAGAAAACAGTTACTGTGTAACCTTCCATTAATTCAATTTTCTTTGGAAATATGTTAACCTTACGCTATTTAATATTTAATATAATTTTTAATTTATGAAAAAAATAACATGCAATATGATAATTTTTGAGTTAAAATTTATTAATTTTTTAAGCTCTTCATGATTGTTATTATTTTAATTAAATGTTATTTAAAATCTTAATTATTTCGTATTCAATACAATTTTGTATTAAATTAATTTAAAATTTCAAAGTAATTAGTAACTAATTAATTGTAATATTGAATCTATGTAAAGTTCATATTTCACAAAATTTGTAATAATATCAATTATATTTTCAGAATTAATATTTCGCTACAGATTAAAAAATAAATTAGGAACTATATAGTTGAAAACTCTTTAAGATATTTTGTTATTCATAAATATTAAAAATTAATAACAACAAACCTTTAAGAAAATTTTTCATATTTTTCAACTATTAATTTTGAAAGTGACTTTTGTCATGTTTTAACGTCGACTATTAATTTTACAGTGCACTCGACTGGTATGAAATATGTGATAAAAGTTTTAACTTCAGACATTTACATGAATAAAAAATTGATTAACTAAATGAAATGCTTTGCAAGTCAAACTTGTACTAATAGAGAAGAAGTTTGTTATATGTTTATATATAATTCTCTCTGTCTATAGCTGTTTAATACGATATATGTGCCATGTTTTTATATGATATTTATTAGATATTTAGAGACGCTTGCTATAACTCTATAGCCATTAAATACGTCTGTAATGGTTTTGAGGGGAAGTTGGCCATTCGAAACGTTTTGCTTCTTACATCTTAATGTGCTTTTAGCGGTTTATCAATATTTATACAAATGCGGATGTCTTAGAGTGTTCGTATACTATACGATTGATTTGGTTTCTAATTTTTATACTACGACAGAAATCTTTATTTTAGTTCTTGTACATTTTTTTTAAATTCATGTTGTTGCGGAAGCCTCAAATATCCTATTTAATTGTTTCATATAAATATTTTGACAGTACGCGTAGGTTGGTACTTTTTTTTATATTAGTATTATTATGTATGTGCCGCACCTTGTATATTTATAAAATTATTCTGACCATATTTCTTACGTCATTCAGGTTCGGGTCATTTAAATATTGTCACTCTTCATTATTACATCAACATTGCAATGACTTTGTGTCCAGAAGTCAAATTTCTTAATTTTAATTGCCAGTGATTTTTTAATAAATACTTGTGTTCTTTCTTGATTTATGTTTATATTTTGTACTTCTGAATATTATGATTTGAATAACTATAAAATCGAATATTATTAAAATAAGTCCATTCAACTTAGAATTTTTCTATTGTATTTTATTTAAAAAACTTATTTGATTGGACTAAAATTGAAAACAATGTTTTTATGCGAGTATATATGGAATGGTATTTTATGTATGAATACTACAATATAATTTATATATTTATGTTACGGTCATGTGGGTTTGTACAATACATGTCTGATATTGAAGTAATAATTATTAATTATTATGTTTAAACGTAATTGACAATTTTGTATCGTTTCATCAAATAGAATGACAAAATATATTATACAGTTTGAATTTCATTGTGAAAATTCAAATTGCATTTTAACTAAGCCATCCTAATGGTCAATCGATAGTATATAAAAGCCTATAAAAGCTTTTAGTTATATTCTTCCGTATGGAGTAATAAATTTCATAAAATCGTATATTTTCTATAAAATTTATATATTGACAATATAGAATTAATAGTTATCATTTTCTCTTTTGTGTTTAGCTTTTATACCTAATCTTCACACGTCATAATAAATCTTAATTTAAAAGAATTGAAATAAATGGGCTTTTTATATTATTTATTTATTGACATTTCAACACACTTATCGAATTTTGTCTCACTGTAATAATTTTATATATTTTATAAAAAGATAGTAGTATCATTATATTTTATCTCATTTAATTGTTTCGTTAATAAAAACTTCAATTTTCGAATTAATATTCTAGAATCTAGAACAAAAATACATAGTTAATTATATACCTACTTATAACCGTATTATAGCGTTCTAACTACACAGAAAAAAACTGTATTGGACCAAGAAAACCTTGTTTTGTATATAACGAAAATAATATTTTCTTAATATAAGAAACATACTCTTAATCCAACTACGTTATTCCTTCGTTCAAGAATACTATAGTTGGTTTAAGAGATTATTTCTTATCTTAAGAAAATATTGTTTTCGTTATATACAAAACAAGGTTTACTTGGTTTGAGAAATCCTTTCTACCAGTGTAAATTAATAAATATATATTTTGTTAACAATTTAACGACACTGAAAACGCTAATAAAATCTACACGCTATCAAATTAAACTGCTCGCGATTTTTTTCTTCTGGTAATTAAAGTCATGTTTTATTTGTATACTAGAATAATGGAGGCGTGCGTGTGTATATGTGTGTGTGTGTGTGTGTGTGCGTATGTGTGTATGTAATACTTGGCAAAGTCTTTGAGACAATCACAATCTGTGCATTCTCACCTTACGACAGCTGTGGTGGAGTTTGCAGTAAATCACACGTTGAAATTAAACTTCAGAACTTTTACAGCTGATTTTGTAGAGATGTATGTCGTCTACGGATATATTTGTCTCTTGCATAGTTTCCAGTATGATTAGATCATGATTTATGCATGTGTGCATAGAGATTCACGAAATAATAAATATTGTATAATAACTACCCACTTGCAGTACATTATTGGCCGATTTCTTCTATCTATGTTACCAGTTTGTTTGTGTTGACAGCTTGGTACACATCTGTTAAAATAGTATGAATACTGAGTTCTGATTGGTCCATTTGGACATTTACATGACTGGTACAAATAGCAGTGAATCATTCCTGAATTTGAACTTGTTCTTTTGAAAATTAGGTTATCAAATTTAATCCGGAAAGATTATTAAATTTTTATCTATAATTTATCAATCATATTTAAGATATAGCTTTTAAGAGTTTTTATTGAAATCTTATAATTAATATTGATAAAAAAATGTTTTTAATATTCCACGAATTAATAAACAACTTTTTTTAAATTATACAGTTTATAATAAAAATAGCAATGAAATTAATGAATACGAATCTCGTTAACTTTTTCATCATTGATATGAGGAATGTTATAACACACCATAGTGATAAAATGTAACTAAATGTATGAATACTGAAAAATGGCATATGCAAATTGTCGGTATTTTATATCACTTGAAAATGTACATTGTATTGTTATTTGAATTTTCATATCAAAGTAATGCATTTTATAGTGTACTTTCATTCACCAGTGTTGCAATTTTCTGTATAAAGCGCAACTATTAAAGTTGTGACCTATGGTATTTTATTAAATAATATTTAAAGGTAATTTGATAATTATGCGATGATTTTTTAATAATTCACGATTTGCGAAATGTTATTTTTAATTTAATAATGAATACAGTAATAAGATATAATACATTTTGAGTATTTTTTCCAAAAACGGCCTTGTATCAAAGACGTAATATAATTTGCATAAATATAGGTACCCATATTGACCGGTATTTGTATAAATAATTATGTTTACAATCAGGTGTCATTTAGTTGCCTATTTGAATAATAATATTTTAATATGAAGGAATGCCAGTTTAAAGCCAGTATTTTTTTATTTATTTTTGTACAAAATTATGTACAGTTTCTCCAAATTGGCCAACTATGATCGCAGAAGAATTATATTAAAAATAAAATTAATGGTTTCTGAAGAAATAAAATCAAAATTAAAAGTTCAAAATGTAATATATTTTCATTATTCTTTTGTTTTTTCATTCCAAAGTTAATACGAAACCCTGAAGATATATATGTTTAGGTATATATAATATTTAAAATGTTGACATTTTCAATTTCATATCCGGATATTCCAACAAAAGAATAAAAAGTCCATGTGTGTTTATATCCTTTCTGTTGTATGTATGATTAAAAAGGATAACCTTGTGTAATGTTATAAATATTATAGTGGGAGACACATTAACCGAATTATTGTATGTACATACGTACCAGTCAGGACTGTACAGTCCAAAAACATTAATATCGTTCGTTTAAATTCAGTTAGTTCATAATCAGAGAACACATAATAAATATTATATGTTTATACCGGAAAGAAGGATCGGACATGCTACGCATCGACAATGAATGGACAAAGACCACCACTGGCGTCACGACTGAGGGAAAGGGGGGGGGGGGGGTAACGACAGCAGACATCATATACCATCCCCCTTTTTCTTTTCATTATCCATTTTTATATACGTGTATATTCTTTTTCACGAGTCTTTTTATGATTGCCAGCGGATAATGAATCATAATGAAGTCGTTGGGTTTTTAATAGTTTATATGAAATTATAAATGGATCACTTATGTCCGGTATTATAAAGAACCTAGCAAATTTGCAAGCTAGCAAGCACTCTCAAATGAGATATCAAACTTATATGACAGTTTTCTTTGAGTTTTTAACAGATAGTTGCAGGCGCAGTTAGTTGGTTTTTACCATTTTTTACGCAAGGTTCGTAAATATACTTTACATACCTTTTTTTTACTTCCTATGTATGAAACTATCTGTCAAAAACTTCAAGAGAACTGTCATATAAGTTTAATACCCCATTTGAGAGTGCTTGCTAGCTTGCAAATTTATTAGGTCCTTTATAATACTGGACATTATTTTTACAATTCATGTGATCTATTTTTTAATAAGTTAACAGTTAGGTTTTATTCATTTTATACAAACAAAACAATTTTTCTTGTATCTATTTCCTCGACCACACGTGTAGGTATTTTTGTAAGTCATGTGTTCATGTGTATCAAATTGAATAAAAAAAACGAACTGAGGTGAAGTAGCGTGATTTGTATTTTCGTGTATGAGAAATTAGCATGACCAGAAATAAATGTAATTTAACTAAATCTGAATTAAAAAAGCTTGGAATTAATATTTACCTTTAATTTTGTCTAATTATTTTCACATGCATCAGTAAGGACTAAAATTCACTTTTGTATTGTTATATTAAAAAAAAATGTTTCTCGAGAGAAACAGAATTTTTTGTGTGTAAATTCGTCCTTAGTAAATATATACCCATGCAATGTAAAATGAAAAAGATAATATAAAAAAGAATCCTCATATTTACATATTTTAAATTGTCCTTAATAAAAATAAACAATTTAAAAAATATGGTTGGAAGGAACAAATTAAAACATAATATTTAAAAATCCCTGTAGAATGTGTGTATGGTAACAGAAACAGTAGGCAGTTTAAATTTTTATGAACAAAAAAAAGGCGCAATATGAAGATGAGAAATACAGAACGATATAAAAAACAGAAGGACAAATATTTTAACATCACATCAAATATGTGTCATGTCTCATGTGAGCTTTTCTCAGTAAAAAGACATATTTGTCTTCATTTGTAAAAATATTCCTCCTACATAATTTGTATACTACATATAGTCATATATCTCTAACATTAATATAAAAGTCCATACACAAAAATAGTGATAGTTAGATTAAGATCACAGAAGTCAATGCACCAAATATTAAATAAATCTGATAAGTAATTTTTGTTGCATCCTAGTATCATACCAATATTTTATAAATTATTTACTGATCATTCAAATATCAAAATCGATAAAATGACTTAAGTAATCCTGCACCAAAAAAAAAAAAACGTTACAAAATTTTAGAAATATTGTTATTTTTTTATATAAACAAAAATTATACTTTATATTAATAACATTAAACCAAAATCAAAATTGAGTATAAAATATTAAGGACTTTTGACGGAAAGTACACAGTGAAATGGAATCCAATTACAATCCTTTTAAAATTCCAGTGAACACAATATTAAATCAAACACTATATATCATTAAAAACAATTTTACAGCGGAAACATCCATTAACGAAGGATAAACATTATTTAAATTAAAAGGAGAAACTACGTGAAATATAATCAAATTAAAAAGTTTTAATCAGTAAAATTTATTTAACAGTAACATAACCCTTCAATGGTTTATGCTAAAATATAAATACATAACGAACAACAAAGTTTAATTCTCTCTGTAATCTAGTTTTGGCATTGCCTTTATAAACATTATTATAGGAAATTTGTTATTTGAACCGTTAGTTTTGAAAAAAAAAAAAAAAAACGTATTTGATAGAAAAAATTGAACTTGCCTCACTTTTAAAATACAGCTCATTGTTTATTTATTTTTTTAATTGTAATATAATATCTACAAAATTAGTATTATATAATTCATATTTCGAATATCAATTGCAATAACATTAAATAAATAATGAGATTAACTTTCATTAAATTAATTTTAAATGATAACAATATTAAATAAATAAAAGGCAATTTAAAGAGTTTAAATACAATTTCATCTGTCAATTATTAAAGTTATTTATTTTTAACAATTTTGTTAAATATACAAACTTTATTAACTCTGCTTCCGAACAAAAATAGATACACAATGTGTATAAAAAAACTTGTAACAGATTTCAACAGATGGCGTTGTTTAAATTCATTCAGCAGAACCGTGAAATATGACATATTTAAAAATAGTGAGATTTTGTAATACGTGTAGTATAAAATTATATTTATACGTATATTATATTTATCTGTCAAAAGTTTTAGTTATGCACACTGTTAGTTATTATTAAAAAAATAATTTTATTATTCAAGCTTTTAAGAGTATTTAAATGATGTGTTTAATTTTTTTACATATATAAGATTTTTTGAGTTTGGCTAAATTTCAAAATTTTTGTTTAAAATGCGTTAATATTTTATATTTTAATGTGATATTTAAAACTTCTGGATTGGCCAATCAAGATTCCTTATTATCTTTACAAAACATAGTCTTTTTTTATTACCTGTGACGTAACACCGGTCAATATTTTACAGACGAAATAGAAAAATATTTATACAATGTTTTTATTATTGTTAATTTAAAAACGGTAATAAAAATTGCAATCATAAAGTTTAATATTAATCCATTATTTTATAGGTAGGGGATATAAAATTGTTGGATAAAATTGTGAGTGTGTTATATAAGATAATAAAGACATTTATATATGGGAATATTCATATATTTACAACACAACATAAAAGAAGTATATGTGTGTACACACGGAAAGTAAGAAGGAACAATAAACGTTAAAAAAAGAGGACATCAACATAATGCGGGTGAAGAAAATGTGAACGGTAAAAAAATCCTTACTGTGGTTTTTTATGGTCCCACATCTTTAAATCTTCACAATGAACAACAAATGTATTGTATTTGACCGAAGAGGGTCATGAAATTGTCACCTGTAACACCAAAGTGTTAATAAAACATATATATTTAATATTTGACCAAAGTATTTAAGTACAATATAATAAATAAACATTCCTAATAAGAAAGGATAAATATCTTTATATAATATCAACTTTTTAAAACAAATTTCTGTGATCAGAAAGTATGAGACTGATAAAATAAATAAATAATATTTTTCTGTGATGTGTTACGAACATTAGAACCAACAAGTAAAATAGAGATTGTTATACTTATTTTTTTAATCTGTGATAAAATAGCGAGTGTTAATCGCATCTCCGCATGCGTGTGAACGTGTGAGTTATTATATATTATAAACAGTTAATTTATAAAAACCAATAGTGTATTCAGAAACGATGGTCGTATTGGACAGTATCGACGTTTCGGGGGCGTTTGCCGCTGGTGCGGGCCTTCTAGAGGCTCCCGTGCCAGTTGCTCCGACGCCTCAGGCCCGGCTTAAGATGTTACCGAAAAGGTTCATCGGTGTACATCAGTGGCTTAGCCCGATTTGCGGAAAGGACCTCAAGGCACAAATTGTAAGATATTTGTTTATAATTATCTATATTTATTATATGTGTTATATATTTATCTTTATTAAATAGGAATACTTTGATTAATTACAAATAAGCACTGTATATTAATATGTATACATATGTTAATTATTTACATTATTATTAATTATATACTGTTTAAATATTAAATAACTTCAAAGCCGGTGTAATATACACAACTAATTAATTTGGAACGTTTTTATTTTGGTAGTAATTAATACCTACTATTTTTCTTTTAAAAAATCCAGTGAGCGATTGAAATTAAGTAAACAAATAACATATTATATATTAATAATACATAGTAATTGATATTCCAATAAACAGAAGTTCGTTAATAAATAAATACGATTACTCATATTATATTAATACGTGTAAGTATGTTATATTCGTGCATGGTAATTGCTGTATTTTTGTTGTAATATTCAATGTAAACAGTAACTCCCAACGCGACCAATATGTATGTTTGTTAACATTAGACTATTAATATTAAACGTAAAAAATATTTTTACTACGTTTGGCATGGATAATACCATAATACATCCAAATATTATAAATACAAAATTTTTCAGAGTTTAATGGAAAAAAAAATACAAAAATTATTAACAGTGCAATCGTTGTGCTTGCTGTAATGTTACAAACTTGTCAATGTCCGGTGCAATTTTTGGGTAAACCGGTAATATTTTACCCAAAAAGTTTCTAAATATATTTTTTTGGAACTTGGTTAAATTTCAATGCCAAAAATTCCTATTGAATATCTTCTGTCAACTGGATTGTCAGGTACCACGTCAGGAAAATATTTTCTGAATTCATTTTGAAGACTAACTTTTTTTTTGTCTTGAAAAGCGTCCAAACTTTTCCTGAGAATACCCCTCTGGGACGGAAGCAATTTTTTATAATTTATTTATTGATTCTTATTTCTCAGTTGATTACTTTTTAATTTAACTATGTATAGGACTGTGTTTTAGGAAATAAAAATATTTGTTTGAGTTATCTAATACTTGTGAAAGTCATTTTGTGAAAACAATAAACTGTTAAACTCACGAAGATTTAAAAAGAAATCACTAAAATATTATCAATAAATATTTCAGTTTCTACTACATTAAAGACAAACAACCCGAAATGATTACATTCCTTCACAGATGATAAAATAAATCGAATATAAAAATGGTAGTAAAATATATACTTCATGCCGCAATGTGTTATATGAAAAACATAGATCTTTAAATATTTTATTATAAAAAATAAACTTGTGGTTATTGTAAAGTGAGATTATAGTTTTGTATAACGACTATTTTATTGTATGTTTTGATCATGAAAAATGTATATTGAAATTCTTTTTAGAAACGTTGTTGTCCATTAGAAAAATGAAATAAATGTTTAATAAAATCAATGAAATTCAAATAGAATACAGTTGCAGATATTGTGGATAATCAAGTATGATATTGAACTATTATTTTCTTCGTCCGTAACTTTGACAATACGACTTTATTGTCCGACCCAAAGCTCAGTAGTCAATTATGTTTGGAAAACTTTTGTCATCGTTGGTTTCCACAATAGAAAAGAAAACAACCACCCTGTCGCTACTTTCCATGTGAACAAGGAGAGTAAAGTTGATGTTATATACGAGCTTTTTTCGACTTGTTTACTTTTTTATTATTTATCCACCTATCGATCGATGGTGTATATATTTAGTTGACTCTCGAAGGCTTTTCATTATGTTTTCCTTTTTATTTTCCGCACGACTGGGGTTTTCCCGATGCACGCAATCGTGGATTTATTTTTTAAAGAAATGTTTTCATGTATCGAGAAAGAATTCGGATTGTTTGATTGCTATCGGTCTGTTTGTTGTAAGTAGGGTGGCTAGACGATATGAACAAAGAAATCCTCCTGTTTCGGTAATGTGGACATCATAGTGAATGAAAGGAAACAAAATGTCCTGTATTTTTTAATAGAAGTTATTGAATACTGCAATTTAAATACGTAAGACTTTTGATGGCTTCGGGAGGGGGTCCTTAAAACCTTACAATTATTTATTTAAGATACTTACGTAAGGTATTAATTTATTTATTGTTTTAAAACATGTTAATTAAAAACCAGTTTCAGCTCTTGAATTTTCTTTTTCATCTATTAAGTCAAAGAAAAAGGAGGTTTACGTAAATTAATGAACGCTACATTATATATTTTTTTGTAAATAGTCAAAAAAATTAATGCTTTTATAAACGTTTTATAACAAATTTTGATGCAATTAAATGAATGATGCAAAAAATTGGCACTCAAATGAAATGCTGTACATTTTTTTTTGTTTTCAAAATCTAATTACGTACTGACAGCTGGTCCCCTTGTTTACACGAGAAATGCATTTTTTATGAAATTCAAAATTCATGTTCGCTTAATATGTGTGTTTCTTCGTTTAAATTTTTTCTCGCCAGTATTAAAAAAAATTTTTTTTATAAAATTTTCTATAAAACCGTAGAATGTCAACTGCTCCTGCAAAATAAGGATATGTATTTTTTTATCCTATCATCAACTTTTCATCTTTGATATCCATCATACAAAATTTATCGTAACAAAATCCACAATTGTTGATATGAGTAAAATTGAAACGCATAAATATATTTTTCATCCAGATATAGGGGGTATTGTTTAAAATAATCGATGTGATATAACCCTAGACGTTGTTTTCGGGATGTATTATTCAGCAAAAGGTTAAATGCATGTCATAGCGCTCTCGAGTGGTTGTATGCGGCAGAGGTGGTGGTATCTTGAAAATGTCAATTAGGCAATCCATCACTCTTGAACATTATTGCTTTGTTTACAGCAGTGTGTGAGTGAGTGAGAGAAAGAGATACTGCGGACTGGATATGTATAGTATAATATTACCCATGAGTGTAGTTTAGTTAGGGATATGGTATTTTATTTTGTACCGTGAAGTCATTATTCTGTTTTTTATTATTATTATGGAACAACGATTCCTATGTTATCATAGGGTATGTATGCCAAATAATTGAATGAAATTTACATTATTTTATAATTACACTATTCAACAAAAAAATACAGAGATCTGAATAGAAAATTTAGGAGGCTTTTGGCATGCCGAAATCAAATTTGTTGCCCGATTGGTTTCATAACGTCAGGGTTTTGAGATATTCTAGCCTAAAAGTCCCAAAAATGACTATATTGGCAATGTTAAAAGAATTTATTATCAAGTAGGTAATTTTTTTCTAAAGTTTTCGGTCACGGTAACAAATAGTATTATCTTTCCTCTTTAAAATGAGTTTTAACTTTTTACTGTACGATTTTTTTTAGCCGAGATGTACTATTTTGAAGATATGATATTTTTGTTAATAGAGTGTAATATAGTAGATATATACAATTAACTTTACTACATATATCTTCAAAGTAGTATATTTCGGTAAAGAAAAATCGCAAAAAAATTGTAAAAAATCATTTTAAAGGGAAAAGATAGTACTATTCGAAATCATGAAAGAAAACTTCAGTAAAAAATTACCTACTTAGTAATAAATTCCCCAACATTACCAAAATCGTAATTTTTGAGACTTTTAGGTTCGAATATCTAAAAAAAAACCTGAAGTGATGGAATCATTTGGGCAACGAATTCGGTTTCGGCATGACAAATACCTTCTAAATCACCTATTCAAATTTCTGTGAATTTTTTTTGTTGTATAGTGTTATTGATTTTTTTTAAATGTAAATGTTACTGATAAAATTGCGTGGATAGAGACTACATATTTTTGTCAGTTCTTCCTGACATAGTTTTGACATTTACTGTGGTAAGCGTATCGCATTATAATATGTGGTTTGAACCTTCTTCTCCGGTTTGTGACTATTATACTTAGAGAGGATATGGCAACCGAAAAAGTAAATATTTCGTAGAAAGAGAAAAAAGATCGTTATATTATCTCTATGCATGTGACACTTTTCCATTACTGTTTAATTTTGTAATATAATAACATAATGTTACACGTCCTATTTTACTTACGTTGGTGAAAGTTTCAACTAAATCGGTTTAGTAGTTTTAAAGATTATCGTTTACAAATAAACAAACAAACTTTTCTTCTTTGTTATTTTGGTTTAGATATCGGTTTTTATTTTATATTGTTGACATTTTAAAAAAAATGAAATTTAATAAGCAACTAAATAAACATTGCAAGCAATTATAAAGGGTTTATTTTTAAAGAATGCAGAACACTGTATGTATAAGTAATAAAGTATATGTTCTCGATGCCATTGTCGTTGTTGTGGCAACATGAAATTATGTTTTTAAATCACTTTTGGTGACGATAATCCTCCACAGGAAGGATATTGTGGCTGGAGTACATCGTGATAAAAAAAATCCACCATATAAATATCCGTTTACAATGGCTCTCCTCGGTCGATAACAACAACAACAAGTGCAAATGCTGCTGTACAGAATTTGAGACGACATTATTTTGCGTACATACTGCATACACTAACATACATACCACTTTCGATTTTCTTTTATAGAGGACACGAATATTTGTATTACAATAAGAATGCATATACGTACTACGTAACATTTCGCTGGTAATAAAATGTGTTTTTATGTACTCGATAGATTTCTTTTGGTGAAAATTGATTTTGGAAATAGTATTTGAGTGTGTATGCGAGTGTGTAAAAAGAAGATAAATATTATTATATATTAGTTACGTGTATTATATTGTACATATTATTACAGTATGAAATTTAAAATCATGTAGGATATTATTTTAATTTAATTTGTTTGAATGAATATTTATGAATCTCCTGTATACATAATTAATTAATTAAATTTGTTGAGCACGTTAAAATTTAATTAAGAAATTGTATGGTAAAATTTTATATACAAATAATTAGCAGGATAAAAGTAAATGATATAATTAGTGTATTATTTTAAGGTGAATTTCATAAAAAAATATTTTCAAGCTTTTTACAGAATTATTCATTTTTTCTTTAATTTTATTTTTTTATATATATTCTCGCATAAATAACGAAAATAATCTTCGAAGTTTTCTTTAGATCAAAATATTTGCTCACAAAGATTTATAAATATTATAAATCAACTTTGAAATTTTATTTTGGTATGTACGAGTTTTTTTTTTAATTTATCTTTTTCTAAATATCCTTAAAGTATTATCTTTTTGTGAATGTAATTTATATATTCTATATTATGATAATAAGCATTCATGTATGTTTTAATAAATGTTAATTTCATGATTTTTGATGCCCAATTAATAGTTATTTATTACAAAAATTTTTTTAGAAAAAATGAAGATATATGTAAATTGAGTTTATAAGTAAAGAAAAACATATAATAAATTATATTTTCAAGTACGTTTAATTATTTCAATTTCTTTTAAAAATATTCTTTCGTTAAAGAAATAAAATTGTATTATACATAAGGTAATCTAATATTATATACACAAATTATTAATTGTGAAATATGGAACATGCAAAATAACATCTAAGTATATATAAACGTTTTATAATAAGTTGGTAAAATTTTGCGTAAAGGTCACGAGCGCATTGTTCGACATTATTCAAGCACATTTACCTACGCAACATTGCCAACTTATAAATCTAATAAACCACGTATGTATTAAAACGTTGAGAGATTTATTATTAAGCCGCTACATTTAACAGTAATATAGATTAGTGTACACACCAGTAACACCCAAACTTTTGGGTTTTACATTTAATTACTTAATAATATATTCATTTTAATTTTATCTAATAATCGTTTTAGCAACTTTTCTTATTTGCATTTATCTATCACACGGAGAAAATGAATCACCAATGAGTACTGTTTTGGAACATTAATCTAGTCAATGTAGTGTTTTTTATCGTAAAACACCAAGCATTACTGTTGTGACCAGGGGCGTATACAGCTCAACTTCTCGGGGGAGGTCACACAGATTTTTTTTCAACACACACACACAATAATACATATGTTGAAAAAAAATCCGTATGACCCCCTCCCCCCAAGTAATGATTGGTGTTTTACGATAAAAAACACTTCATTGACTAGATTAATGTTCCAAAACAGTAGTCACTGGTGTTTCATTTTCTCCGTGCTCTACTATAATGTGTTTTAATATAATAAATTATAACTATAATAAATATAGCCACGTATTATTAGTATGTTTGGAACTAATCAATAGATAATCGAAGTTCAAGAAAAAAATAAATAAAATAATTTTAAACCGTGCAGCTACTTTTGAAACTGTTTGAGTGCTACTGGTGTACACGCCTATGCCTAAGGTTTATACGAGTATTATGCATGTTTTGGGTCTGTTATAAAATCTGGGACATTTTTATTGTATTTCCTCATTGATTTAAATCATAGTGTTTATAATATTTGCGAAATATGATATATTATTTCGATTAATTATTTTATAGTCGTTTCTTAGACAATGTTCTATCTTTAGATTTTGTAAATCATACGTGTCACGTGAATTATTTTTGTTTTTTAAAATGGTTTTAAATGTCAACAATCAAATTATATAGTAATTTTATATTTAGCGTTTATGTATATTACGATATTCATTATGAAATATTTTCGTGACTACATCATACTGTTTTTATATATTTTTTGAAATTAAAATTTTTTTTATTTTTTATTTTTGTACTAATATATTTTCTCTTTTTGTTTTAGGTAAGTTTCATACCAGATAATTGAATTTTATAAGGTAACAATAATTAAAAATCTATTATTTATTTACAATAATGTTGTTGCAATTTTAAGTAAGTTAATTATTAAAATTATTTATTTTAAAATGTGATTATCATTTATTATAATATAGCATAATTACTAGTTTGCTACAAAATTGCAGTAGTTAAAACTATAAATGTTAACTTCTTGTAGTTACATCATTGATTTTATAAAAATATAATTTGACCTATATTTAAATGAAGTCTATTTTTAAATACGTACTTACATAATCGATGTTTTCGTAAGTCCATTATATTTTTTTGCGAATCTAATGAAAGTTATTTTTGGCCTTTGACCAAAACGCATATATCGAGTCTAGTTTTTACTTGTTTGTATTTACATATTCCTTACAAGGTCTCAGTACCGCATTTTCCTAGATTTGAGAGATTTATAAAATACCAAAGGTTGCAGACAGTATGGTTGGTTGTATATGTTAATGTAATTTTAACTCTGAACTCATTTTAAATGTAATTTATGGTTGTCGTTTTTTTCGGGAATTTTTGAATTTTATATTTGCATATTATTCATTTTTATAAAATTTTGAATGGTGAATCATCGTATTTATTATTTATTAATTTTCGATGTATGTACAGTGAAATCTCGATATAATTGAAATGTTCAAACATCAATTTAATTATAATTGGTAAACTATAACTAATTAATGATCTATTATTTAAACACACGAGTTCGGAAAATCTGTTAAATTATATTGAATAATAGATTTTCAGTTTTATCGAACACACCCTCATTATTTCGAAAATCAGCTGTACTCATTATACAATAATAATTGATATCTATGTAAAAAATTGTTTAAACAATAGCAATTGTCTAATAATGACTTTAAAATGTTGTAGGTACATTTTATTAATTCATATTTTATAAAACTAATTTAACTCTGGAACTTTAACCCAACCTTACCTTTTCACCTTTCTGAATTATATATTAAAATAATTCATTATTTATATTGCTTTATTTATACTGATCCTTATTTACGTTATAATGAATGTTGATGTAATTTCACACTTTCTTTTGATAACATAACCTATCATTAACTATACAATAGAACGTAACAATTGAATACAATTTTTCTATAATAAAAAAATCAATTTTATTCCATAACAGTTTCAATCTCATAAAGAATATATCGTTCAGGAAAGTAATAATCAATAAATAAAAAATATTCATTCAGTACCTATCAAGCAACCAGATTTTATGAGGATCGCAACTACTCCCGCCTACAATGAAAAAAAAATTCGACCGTAAGATTCACAGTTACGTGTTGGGGATATGATTATTTGTAAATATTTCTATTGGGCGTTGTTTTCGTTACGAAGCAGCCGCACATTTCACTTTTAATAGCAACACGAACGTGATCACAATAATGTTTTTTAAGGTCATATCTCACGGGGAATCGGACGCTTCCTTTCTCAAATCACGGCGCGTGTTACAATAAGTATTTTACCCGCCCACATTCGTACATAAAGTTAAAAACCAAACGGTGTATGTATGTATATATTGTTTGTATTGTGAAATGAATAGCTTTCTATGAGGGCTAACAATATTTAACAATGCAGTTGATTATTGATGTATAACTACATATATAAAAAGTTATGATTATTGGATTATGTATTGTTATTTAATTACATGAAGGGCTAGATGAGGATTATTTATACTATTTAATGGGTCAAAAGCCTGAGTAATTAGTTTGGCCCGCGGCGGTATTTTGATTATAATGAATTTTACATGCAAAATTAGCGAGCTTTGTTTACATTTAAACTTACTGTAAATTGGTATAAGTTGTGTAAGAGGTAACTTTTTTAAGAGCTTAGGGAAATATTCGACTTAAAAATGCAGTTATATAGTTCTTCATGTTTTTTCCAACTGAACATCAGCCGCATTAGTTTTAAACGCACATCAAAATAGCGAACTCTATTTATTCTAATGAATATTGTTATTGTGGTTAATAGTTACATTATGAAGGCAATTCAGAACATATAAATATTTTATTGAATAATAAATAAAATGCCACTGTATTTATTTTAAAAATGTATTAAATTATGCGGTTGAAACGACATAAAATTTTATAATGTTTCCTTACATTTTTATTTCAATTATTGGATACTAATTTGTGTTAAATATATGCATAAATAATAAATATTTTATTAAGCGATATAATATGTATATAGTCGTAAAATATGCACAATGGTATCGGTGTATTTAAATTATTCAGAATATTTTAATTGCGTTCATTGATTTGGTATTATCAATAATAATACAGGTCTAATCTTTTCACTCAACTGTTGAGTTTAACTTTGCAAATGTCTGTATAAAGTTTATTTAAATGGTTTTAGAAGTATCAAAATTTTCTTGACAGAAAAAACATTAGATTTTTTTTATGTTTCTATTATTTGCAACACTTTTTTAGATATTGATATATTTTTTTTTATCATTATAAGTGGTATTTATGTTTATCGTTTCATGTGTAAATATACTTCAAATTATCTTAATTATTGAACGAATTATGATTTACATGATAATTTAAATATTTTTAATTGTTTTTTATCTTTTCTGCTACTAGTCTAATCAGGTCTTTCACGATGTTCTTAAAGTTCTTTAAAAGAGAAAATACAATTTTATATAATCTATTTTTGTGAGTTTGAATTTTGACATGTATTATAAATTTTTAATTTGCAAAGTTTTTTATTAATATTTTTTAATTTGTGTACACAAATTTAATCGAATATTCTTGTTTCCTCAATATTCCAACATACCTAATTTAGTTTAAATATTGAACCTGCGCAAATATTTATTGTATAACATTAACTAAATTAATGAATCCATATTGTCCATTACTTGAATGAAATTAAAACAACGGGAACAAACAAAGGTATTATTGCATTTCACTTGGAATAATTATTAACAAATTTACGAAACGCGGAAATTTACGGTTTGCTACACTTTAAAGTGAATTTCATTCGTGTTCTATTCCAATTATATTAATACATACCAAATAACAACCTACTACTGCTGAAAGTATTGTATTACTTGTAAAATATCAAGTTCCATACGAATCGATATCGCAAAGTTCGGAAAAGTTTGTTAATTTGAAATAGCATTCTCTTACGTTTTTATTTTTATGTGGTGTGTTCTTTCGGATTGTTGTTATGTATGAAAATTATCTTAATGTTGATTAGAAGATACGTCTTTTTCAGAAATAACTATAAAGATAACAATACAGGTTTTTCCCGCGATTACAAGTTAATTTGTTCGTAATATACAGAATGTCAGTATAGGTATATTAATTTAAAATGCAATTTAGGAAACATTGGTTGATTGAGCGAGCAGAAAATATCATTCTATAAAGGAAATTTAAAGAGAGGGGGAAGTACCTAAATTGCAAATAGAATTTCCAAGTCGCAACAGATTACAAAATAATAAGCATCATTTACTTTCTCTCATGAAACTTGCTTACGACGACGGGAAAAACTGAGGAAATTTGAAAATCTGATTTTATTAAATAATAAATGAGGAATGAATAAGGGAGTCCCTTTTAAAATCTTGGCATATTTTCTTATCCTTTTATATCCTTAGAAAAATTTAATACCGTATTAATAATTGATCCAACAAAAAAGCAATTCCCTGTAAGGACCTTTTAAAGAAAAAAGTAAGCGATCATGGTAAACTGTTTTTTATATGAATACTTAAAATCACTGATATTAAATCTTTTATTATGTATATACTTGATTGATGGAATATTTAAATCTTGATGAATGAATATTTTTCTACCATTTTATATTTATGTATGTAGGTACACGATATTACTCACTTAAAAATATGGAAATTTGTATTGTAAATATGTTTTCCTTTTTACTCTAAAATTGAAAACATCGTTTTTTGTTGCTATACTAATACGTATATAAATCTGTGGATTTTGTTTGTGCAATGTCAAAAATTTTGTTTTTATGTGTACATCGTTCGCAAATAATTGAATTATTTTGATATGATTTTTACTGTTACAAAAACCCTAGAATTAGTTTATGCTATATAGCATCTTAGCATCACACTTTTCATTCAAGGATTTGATTTATTGTATTAAACATGTACAATTTTATTGAGAATTTGATCAGATGCCTGTTTGTTGAGAGAAGCCGTTCACGGGGACATTAAACGTTTTTGAAACCGCGGAAGAATATAGTTTTACGTATATGTATTGCAAACAAATCCAAAATATTTTTTTTTATTCTTCATTGTTCATAATACCATTATTTTTTATGCAATATAATATCTTTATTGGATTCCTTTCACATTTTAACAAGCTACATTGTAAATTTAGCTGATATGCTATCAGGATTAATATTTCATTCCGACGTAATTGGTCGTTATAATTGGATTGAAACATATCACAGATTTCATGAATGGAAATAATAAAACTGGGAAATATTCAAAAATGTTATCCAATGTCATAAATTCCACTTTAATTGCAGGATATTAACAGGAATCTATTATGTCATAAATGTCATACAAGCATTAAACATTTTAGTGGGCATTACCGGCATTAAGCGAGATAATTTCATGGATGGACGCTATAATTTATGCCCCATATATTTAAGTTTTTTTTTATATATTGATCGTCACAGTGGTACATGCGAAATATACTTGTTACGAATGATCATTTAAATAAATAGATATTGTCACAGAATAATAAAATTTTTATATATTTATCTTATCAGAATTAGTTGAAGACAAATTTTCTTTGAGGATATACAAAAGTTTGATAATTTTTTGACATAAAGCTTCAAACATTGATGGAATGAAAAAGATCACGATTCATTTTTATTAGGTACTAAAAGTTGGTGTAATAATTTCTGAAATAATGAATGTCATAAAAATACTCATTAAAACTGTGTACGCCATGATTGTGTGTTGAAAACAATATAAAATGTTGTTAAATGTTTCAATAGAATGTTATAATACCACAGCAAAGAATGTAACAGATTTTTCAATTGTTGTTTCATTTTGGTACAACAGCTTACTTGGAAGCTAATTGAAAAATGCAATTAATTAAAATATATATACAGATGTGTTCGTACCGCAAAAAGTTTTGTTTTGAGGTTTATTATACCGGGTGGTCTATTTAAATTGAGACAAGCAAATATCTCGAAAATTAAGATTTTTCAGGGATAATGTTTGGTACAAAACTTTCAGGGTTCGAAGGGGGAAAACCAATGGAGGTAAAATTTTTGACTTTGAGTGGAGGTTTTAAGGTCATTTTGGGGTCAACTTCATTTTTTTAAATGGAAACCTATTTCTTTTTTTACATATTCGTATTTTGCAGAAAAAAAGAAACAACTTTTGTCAAAAAAGTTTTTTCAAAATCCTCAAATTCAGGGGCATTTTTTTAATCTATATTTTTTAATTTTTTGTTTGTTTTTATTAAAAAAATTCGAAATTATTATTTATAATTATTAACTATGCATGTTTAAGTAACACTTAAATTTCAAAAATGATTTTTTTTAATTTTAGGATTTAAAAAATTTTTTTTTTATATTTTGAATATTTTTACTAAAAAAAAATAGGTTAAAATTGAGGATTTTGAAAAAACTTCTTTGACAAAAGTTGTTTCTTTTTTTCTGCAAAATACGAATATGTAAAAAAAGAAATAGGTTTCCATTTAAAAAAATGAAGTTGACCCCAAAATGACCTTAAAACCTCTACTCAAAGTCAAAAATTTTACCTCCATTGGTTTTCCCCCTTCAAACCCTGAAACTTTTGTACCAAACATTATCCCTGAAAAATCTTAATTTTCGAGATATTTGCTTGTCTCAATTTAAATAGACCACCCGGTATATTGTTAATTAATTATTGTTGGGTGGGACATTTTTTTCGTGTGGAATTGTTACCATCCCTTTTGTTGTTATTAACGTTATGAAATAAAATTCAATTTAAAAGTCATTGTAAATTAAAAAAAAATCTTGAATTTTTATAATAAAATAGACAATATTGCAACAGATGTCAATTGGCGCTGCATTCACAGGAAATTTTAGAAACTATTATACTACATATCAATGGATTTAAAAAAAAATAAACCACACAATTTTTCTATTTTAATTTCAATTTGACTGATTAAATAGGGTTCAATTCTGATGATACATGCATGTAGTGCATGACCTATAGCATGTTTCACCGGCCTTAAACTAACGAAGTTTATATTTGTATACCAGAAAATTAAAACCAATCGATATTGAAACTGATTGTGAGTAAATATGGAGACTGTAATGTGCTCTTTCTGGGGTTGCTGAAGAATTTTAAGAAATAATGCTCATTCTATCAACGTACATATGCAAAAAAATAGAACGAGAGTAGAACCACACTACCAAGCAAAGCCTGCTTGGAGTATGCAATAAATCATCGTTGCGCGTGCTATGTGATATTTTTCAATGGGATCATAGACATGTAGCATGGACCGCGCATTATGTATTATCATAATGGTGTAACATTTCTCCAAAAGAGTGAGAGATGCAGTAGGTTTGGGATATACTTATATCTCCTTTTTCTAAAAAGAATGAAATAGACATTTTCTTTTGACACAACTCTGTTTTCGAGTCAAATGGATGGAATAGCTTTATGGTGCAAAACGTTAGAAAAAGCTAATGCTAATTGTAACTAAAATGTATCAAGTATTATTATTTAATTTCTATTGTCTCCTGAAAAATTATACGTTTGTGACATAGCAGATTTTGCATGCGCAATGACGAAATGCTTTTATCTTCTAATTGAGAATATCTATAGATATAGTTATAAAAACGTATTCTCTTATTCATTTTCTAAATAGCATCTCTCATTTGGGTATTTATTCATTATTCTGCTGAGATTTATTTTGATAATTTGTATAAAATAACGGTTTTAATTAATGCCAGTGTGCCTAATTGAATCCTATACACGGGCACTGTTTTGTTACAAGTGAAGTTTATTTTGTTGGATTAATCACATTTGCGTTCGTTTATTTAATTTTGCTTTTACCCGTAATCAGATTCAACTTGTGTGTTTATTGTTTTTGTTGAAGCAATACTTTATTTCTCAGTAAGTGTTGCGTTTGATTTTTGTTTGCATTGTGTTATGTTTGGAAATTGTTTTCTATACAATGTGCTGATTGTATATTTATTATTACTTGCATATGCATATTGTAGTGATGATTGTGTAAAATGCATTTATGTTTTCCGAATTTAAACCGTCAACGAACCTAATTTATTTTTAAATTTAAAGCTATGTAAAATCTTGTTTTAATTATTAATCATATTATGAATTTTGAAGTTTAAAACCAACGAATAATAATGAAAAAAATAATATTTTTTATTTATTTCTCTGTCCTCAAAAATGTAACAAATATAATTAATATTGGAGTAATCTTAAACTTGGTTATGCTAAAAAATATTTGTATTGCTACTAGTGACCTTAAATACTGTCAAAACAATATGCTTTAAGTAGTAATAAAAGATTGTATGCAGCCAATTATTTTTTAAATTGACGATAATATTGCAACCACAAAATATGGATGCAAATTTGTAATTATAGGTTAATGAACTGTCCACAGTTAAACATTGTTCACCAATGTCAGAATTGATTACATGCGCCATTTAGTTAAGTATGAAATATTACTTTTTGTTTTATTATAAGAATTTGAACTTTTTTATTTTAAATATATTTTATTAAAATTGTAAAATTACAGTACTTTTAAGATCTTTTTATAATTGTATGACACATTTTTCTTGAAGAATAACAAATGCTCATGGAAATGTATAAATGTATTTTTTTATTAAAATAATAGTTTTGTACGATGTTGAATAAACTTTATAGAGTTTCACTCTAAAAGCTCATTCGCGCTTGTGCTTCTTCAGTAAGAAATATTATGAATGTTTTCAGATTTTTTTTTGTACAACCGTTTCTTCTGAATGTAATTCTCGTCTAATGATTTCGTTTGTGAGAAATAAGATACTTTTTTGTTGTTGATGCTAAAACTGTAATGTTTCTTAATCATTGCAGACTTCTTACTGTTTGCGAATGTTCGGTTTTATTTGTGCCTTCCTGCTGTTTGTATTCTTTGTTACAAATTAAGTACAGACTCGTATTACATATTACGTAAACAGAAATCAAATTCTTTTAGTATATAATTGTGTTAGCTATTTTTTGTTTTCTTTCGTCTGCTTTGGAATTGCTTACCTCATATAATACACAATACAATTTCAGCTGATAAAGTAAAAAAAAAGTCGTTCTGTTTTTTAATCTTTGATAAAATTTGCAATTCTTTTAATGTATCTACTTCTTTCTTTAAATATATAAATAAATCATATTAATTCATATTAACATATACAAATCTTCTTTGTATATTATGTAAATGTACTCATGTTGAAGTGCGTTGCATGTAGGTACACAAAAAACTCGACATTTTTTATGTTAATACTTGGTATATTTTATAAGGTAGATAACGTTAGGTTAGTAGCAATCCGCGTTTGTGTATGTTTGTGTGTATGTGTGTGTGTTGTTTCTATGATATCCGGAAATAGGGTCGTTGTTTGTGTTTAACCACCGTTTCCGTATCCCGTGGCCAAGTTCGAACTGTTGTTTGTTGAAAGATAAATAAACTGCGTGACTAAGTTTACTATACTATAATATTTACAATAAAATATAATTTAATAACTTTTATTTGTACGTTTGATATAGAGCGTATTTAATATTACTGAAAATTTGCGGTTGCGGCGGCGTTGCCGCTTGTTGCACAGTTGTTCTGTTTTTGAATATTTTCATTTCATGAACATTAATTTTGTTTTTGAAATAATATTTATGTTGTGAGCTACGGTTGATAAAGTAGCGTATGGTGCACTAATTACAGAAGAGACATGGTATAGATAGCAAGCGTATGATGTAAACTTATTTGTTGATAAAAAGTTAGATCCGTTATTTATGCCCCCTCCTCCGATCTCCCCGGTCCTTTAATATTCACAGACAATTATCTTTATTCACATGTGGTAAAACACTTCTTCTAGTTTACAACAACTAAACCGTGGGATAGATTTTACCATATGGTGACAGTATGTGTTTTTAAGGTCATGTGTCTTAGATTTTTTTACGTTTGTCTTTTTCTGTAGCATCGTATTCTTGTAACATGCATGGTAACAAATTTATGATGACTCGTATGTTTTGCTGTTGTAGTTTTTTCCCGAGTTTTTGTTGATATTGCACGTTTCATTTTTACTGTTATAAAGTTTTCAACGGAATGTCTTATTTCACACGAACAAATATAGCTCGTAATAATAAATAAATATTTTATTCGCCATAAAAAAGATACACAAAATACTTTATATTCAGATTTTTATTACCTTATTTTACTAATAAAATACTCGCTTATTAAAAAAAATACAAACAATAGTTTTCCCATGTCTTAAAAGGTACCTACTTACTATGGCATCAAAATAACTTATTTGTAATTTAAAAAGGCTATAATAAAAAGGGACAGTCATACAGCTATCATTATAATAATTAGAGCTCCACAAATTGCAGCAAATCATACTCGTCCGCCTTTAAAATAAATACTTTTTAATGAGAGCATAAATTCCAGATACATCAATAAATAATGCATAACAGTTTTTCGATAATATATGATTTCTTATATTAAAGATATTGTTTTTAAGTGGTATACGTACTATTTTCTAATGTTATAGTTTTAAAGAGACCAAACTTCACTATGAGGACTGACTTGTCAATTCTTTTACTTTTCGTTGAAAAAATCTGCACCGGATTTGTAATTATCTCAATGTAACACACATATCACATTGGATGTACCTACATTTATTGTTGGATACACGTAAACAGCGTCAATAGTATAAATATTTACACAATAATTAAATTCAATTAGTTAAACTCGAATTAAATAGAAAACCCTGAGTCACAACAACCGCACACAAAAATAAACGTTTTCAAAACAAAATGAAAAACGTCATTGCAGAATTAATTGTGGGTAAATGGAATTTAAAGTTTGCACGTCAACGCAATGTGGTGCTACCGCACTGCCGCGCACCCATTCGCGAATACTTAAAGTGAATTTAAAAACTGTACAAACCGGGAAAATCTCATTAAGTATGATTTATTTCGCTAATTGGTTCAGTGTGTATGGTTCAGTAGTTACACAGGAAAAGCCTTCCTGTAAATGTTCATCTAAACCTATTTTTTATATGTATGATATTTTTACATAAGATGATTAACATTCATAATTCTGGAGTGTTATAAATTTTCACAGCTGATGCTATGTTTTTTAATTATCTACGAATATGACAACATATAATTCCAGATGCTTGAATTTTTATAAATTGTTTCTTTTACATATTATAGTTTCCGTAGTGAATTTTGTTTAAAAAGTATGTTAATATTTTCTTTTGGAGTAGACTGTATACGTATCATATATATAAAGGACGTTTTTGAATCAATGTTTTTTCCATTTTCTTTCTGCCTCATTAGGAATGCCTGGACACGTTCACAAGCACTCAAACACACTAATAGTACTTGTAATTACGGAAAAATTGGGGGAGATGCTGACATAATAAACACCCCATCAATACGATAACTGATCACAATTTAACAGCTGACGCGTGCTATATATGATGATAAGGGAAAAATGGTAAATTATAGTTGTAACATCAGTATTGTGATGACCAAAAAACAGTGGCGTAGTTTAAAAAAAAATAGTTTTTATCGAACGGATTTAAATAATAATAATAATAATTTAGCTGCGTTTGTCCTGCTAGATAAATAGAGCTCAGTATCGACTTTTTTGTTTACTGTGTAGTATGTAAGATCTATTTTGCATTTACCATCTTATGAATTCCATTTCTTGAGATATTTAATTTATTTATTATCTATTAACAAAATATATATGTACTTAGGTATAATACATATACGTGCTTCAATAACAAGCTATTTAAGTGTAAAGATGATTAAGGTAACGCTACTGAATAAAAGGAAGAGTAGAGAACACCAAAACGATTCAACTCCAACGAACCGTGTTTTGATATATTATTCAACGTGTGTGTGTGTGTGTGAGTGTTACATTGCATTGTCAGGTGTTATATTGGTTCATTAGAACGCTATATAAAAACGGCTTATATAATGACATTTCTACTGATGTGCCTCTTTTATTTTGTTCGTTCCTTGGGTTTTAACAAGATCGCAGCTTCGTTGAAGGCAGAAAGCGAAAAGTTAACGACTCAGAAGTAAATGATCCTATATATATAGGGAATTGCCATGATTGCAATGTCAAAATGGATGTGTTTATATAACACCTTAATGCTCATATTTGTTCTCTAAATGAAGTATAAATTTTATTTATTTTCTCTTTACGCAATTTTTTTTTATAAATTTATTTTTGTATTTTTGGATATCTTTTCTAATTAAAAATTATCTGTATTAAAAATATATTTGAGATTTTCTTTGGTGACATTATGTAATCTGAATTTATAATATAAATTATATTTAATATATGATAGTAGTTTCGAATTGGATAAATGCATGAATTCCTATAAAAAACTTTTCTAAGAAATCATTGATGTTGAAAGAACCTACATTAAATTGAGTCCGAAATTTTATTCGTCTGAAAAGAAAATCAATTTATATGGAATACGAAATTATATCCATTTTTCTCGCATGTTTTACAAAGGTATTTTATTATGTAAGCTAATATATTTACGGCTTCGATTTAAAATTGAAATTAAATTACTTCTTAAACGTTTTTTTTCAAATTTAATATATATCACATGTATTGATATAAATTTAATTTTGTAATATAAATACGATCTTTGGAGAAATCAATTTTTTTATAAAAATTGAATTAAGGTAAAATTTTATTCAATTTATTTTACTTAATTTATATTAAATTACAATCTTTTTTTGATAAATACTCTGAGAAATATATTAGATTTATTTACATATGCGTATTCCTGTACTTACAAATTTATTATCCAAAAAAGTAATCATTATTTGACATACGAACGGCACATATTAAAAACAAATTTTCTATATATCATTAGTCTGTACCAAAAAAAAATGTACAAGCTCCGTTATGGTGGTCGTCCATAACGATATAAGAAACATAAGGTTTTTTATATGATGTTTCTTATAACAAGAGAAATGGATGACTGTAAATCGAGATACCATCATTCTGTACATACAGTTCCTTAAGTTGTGATAAGTAAATCAAATGTATTTGTATTTTAAAAATCGAAAATAATTAAAATATTTGATTTCTTGCTTCAAATTATAATTTATAGGATTTATAAATTTATTTTATATAGGATTCATAGAATAGATTTTAAATATTAATTACATAAACTAAAAGAAAAATCTGAAATCAAATAAGCAACATTTTGTCCAATTTTGAACTAAATTTACCATTAAAATTTTGACTTTAAAAATAAAATAAAACTTACAATAACTGACATTACAACGGATATTCTTTCATTTAATAAAGCTCAAATAATATCAAATGCGACTAATTTTAGATATATGAAAAAATATTATTCATCGTTTTTTGTTCTACTATAAAATTTGGTATATTATTTGGGTTTAGATTTTTACCGTCTACTGTTCCTTAAATTGTATCTCTTGTATGTTTGTATATCGTAATTTATTGATTTTAGAATCACTCTATGTATGTGATGCGTAAAATAGAAACTATATGTATATTTGTATATAGTATTGTGTTTTAATTTTTTCTTGTATATACCCGCATATTCTGTTTGTGTATATAAATACCAGTCATTCTATATGAGTGCCGTATCTATAGCATATTATAACATTTCGTTAAAAATTATAGTGGTAGCCAATTTGTGTTGAGTGTAATTATTTTTTAATAGATTTACTGACGTATAATTGTTAATTATGATGTATTAACCTTAATTGGTTATATTAACGTTTTTAATATTATTAGCAGATGTTTTTCGTTTTTTTATATAAAAGTTTCAAAACTGAACAGCTATCGGTTTACGGTTATTTTTATAAATATTAATATTTTAATATTATGTACATATCTAAATTTTTTTTATTACCAAATTTATCTTTTAATTAGATTGAATTAGAAATGTAGAGTGTGAAAAGCGTAAAACAATTTATTATTATATTATTTATATTTATTATTTATATAATTACTAGCGGAATCCCGAGGCTTCGCTCGCGTAAACTTCGAAACTTATTAGAACCCTCTATACGTGATAAGGGATGACATATTACATTTTTTTATATTGATTTTTTTAGGGGTTGAATGTCGAAATTTTTATTTTAATAGATGATTATTTTGCCCGAATTTACCTTTATAAGGAAGGCAGGTATCAGATAATCATATCTAAATCCACCCTCGTCCCCGTCCCGTGCTATTAGCGCTTGAATATCGAACTTTCATTTTAAATTGAATATTAATTTGTCCGAATTTACTTTAATATCATAAACAACTATGAAGAAAAATATATCAAAATTTTACCCCCCCCCCTCCCCTCCCATAGGGGTTGAATTTTCGCAACTGATATTTGTCTTGAAGAGTACCTACTTGTGCCATATTTCATTCGGTGAATACAAAAAAAATATTTTACAAATTTTTCTACCCCCTAACACCTTCGGGATTAAAATTTGGGAAATTCTAAAATAATTGTTTCATTATTTATATTGAGTATGTTCGATAAGTTTCAATTAAATGTGAACAAACAAAATATTTTTTATATAAACTTTGACACCCTTTTTTAACCCCGTAGGAGTATTTCGAAAAATCCTTTCTTAGTGGGTGCTTACATCATAAAAGGAAGGCACCTACGAAATTTCACGATTCTAGGTCCAGAGGTTTGGGCTGTACGTTGATATATGAGTGAGTGAGTGAGTGGTTAAGGACAAACTCTTTTATAGATATAGAAGATAAAGAGAAGCAATAGATTCATATAGAAAAACATTAATTTAGTTATTGTAGGTAGCTGCTATTGATATGTATTATGTATCAACGTAATGAAGTGTTATTTAAATGTGGATAATACGTATATCAATTTTCGCAATCAAAAGTTCCTCCTACATATAAAAGACGTATTTCCTTTTATAATAAAAATGGTTTTATCAGTATAATTATGTTATGTCATAAAAAATAACAATATGAAGTGTAAGCCCTCTTATTGTTATTACTAAATTATTTCACGCGCACATAAAATTCTTCGGAATTATTTTTATTACACATAAAAAAAATAAAAATATATTTCACGTAGACATTTTTTTTAAATAATAAAATGTAATTACCCAGTAGTAGCATTTAAAATAATTACTGTGTGCAGGATTTCGCTTTGTTTTTATTACTGCACGGTAAAGAAAATTTCAGCAAATGTATCGTTTAACGGTCCGCGACTTTGGCTCGACAATAAACAAGGAAATAATGCAACAGTGGCAGAGGCACAGCAGCATTAGCATCTTAATGGTCCCGTCAGTTTTATTTCGTAAATTTTGAGTTATTTTATACATTTGTAGGTGATTGTGACGAAAATTCTAAATCTGTTATTCGTTATTTTATTTTCTTATGTATTCTGAATAATTAAGTTGTAATTTTTTTGTAATTTTATATTTTTAACTGATGTCACGAAATTATAATTTTTTAAAATTCTGTTTTTATCAAACTTAAATTTTATTTTCCTAAAATATTTTGAATATGACATAAACCACAGGATAATATTATGTATTATGATTGATATTTCTATATTATGTTTTCAGTTTTCACTTTTTTTAATGAAAATAGAACAAAAAATATTATAACAGTTTCAAATTATTTTATAAAAATAGAAATTATCATCGTCTTCTTTATTTCATTTTTAATATACTTTTTTATTTGCAAATAAATTGTTTTAAGAATATAATGTTCGTGAAAATAGAAGTCAATGTAAATTTTCTTTTGATCGGCAAGTTTTTTTTTGTCAAATTTAAATTAAATAACGTATTTTATCTAAAGATAAAAAAATCGGATTTCATGGATACAAAATATTTTGTTAATGAGAAAAAAGAACCATTGCCTTTTGTATGGTATCAATTTTATGCTTTCATCAAAAAAAAAAAAAACTTTTCAGTTTTCTGTGTAAATTGTAAATTAAAATTTCATACCGTATTAAAAAGTAATTATGATTTTACCTAAATTGAATGAAATTTTTATTGTAGAAAGTTATTTATTTTGTAAAATATACACATATAAATGGTTTGACGTATTCTTTATCTTGAAATATATTAGTTTTATATTATTATAAGACCTATATAATATATTTAATTAATTATGTTTTCTTTTTTTTCTAGGTAAGTTCACAAATAAATTTAGCAGCTTTGTGTCAGGTAAACTTTTTTTAAATTCTTTTTTGTACTATTACAATTACACCGGAACATTCTTATAATTAAAACATGTACGTTTCTTTTGAGATTCGTTTTATAGAAGAAAAACGTGAAAATAAAGACAAATAAAAATTCAGTAGGTACGTGACAGCAATTAGTGACACTACGTATCAGACTACTTTTATCTTTATTCGTATTATTTTTCTTCGTTGAAAAACTCTGTCACTTTTTCATATGAGTCTTTATAAAACGGAACTTTAAATACGCGAAAGCTCTCCGCTATATTAAACTCTCCTTTCACACTTTTCAATATCTTTCTTTTGCATTGCATACTCTTTCATCCATACGTATATTATTTTTCTTCTCCTTCTTCATTCTATTATTACTTCAAGAGTGCAAATTTAAATTTTGACAGGAGATAATAATTTTCTTCAGCTGTCAATAAATATTTTGTTGGATTTCCCGTAATTTTGTCTTTTTCATTTTTATTATTCTTATTCAGGCAGTTCTTTTCAGTTATTGTTGGTGAAAAATACAATCATTTGTTATATTTATAGTTTATGTTACTTGTTACTTCTAGAATATATTTTTTTTGATATATTTATATGGTATATACAAATTCGTTTGTAGGTGGATGTGTATCTCATGTGAATATGTTATTAAATATTTTACACATACAGAAAACTTAATTACAGCAACCCTAAATTTTAATTGGGTTCGTCAAAGTAAAATCATTTCATTAAATTACTTCATATGGAATTTGTAGTCAGAATTTTTTATTTATGTATATAAAAATTATATAAAATGTATATTTTAACTGTTACCCGTGACTTCGTCCGCGTAGTAATACAGATTTATGTAATGATTTAGTAGTCGATACAACAGGTTTTGATTTTAGATGTCTACGTCCAAAAATATAGCCTATTTAAATGTCACACACCCATTTTGTTTTACTAACAATTTTTCGGATAAAAAGTAGCCAGTGTTCTTCTTCAAGATGCAAGCTATCTCTGCCAAATTTCATCAAGATTAGTTCAGCGGTTTAGTTACTCTCGCATTTATAATATTTGTATGGATATATTTTTTCTAAATGTGTTTTTACAACAATACATAAAATTGAAATGGAAGTAATAGAATCGTTTGAGTAAGAAAAACTCAAAGAAAAAACCACACATATTGGTAAAAAAGATAAGCCGAAAGTATACCTAGATATGAGATTTTTTTTCGAACGACACCCGTGGTACAACATATAGAGGTCACCGCGTGTATAGGTATATACTTTTTTTCAATTGAAAATAGACTCCGGATAGCAAAAATACGATCAGAAAGAAAAAATATCTCACAAATTGACTTTTTTCCGATCACGCTTTTCCTGCGCGGCTTGTACTACCATTAAATGGGTTTTTCCGATTTTCTTGATAGCTTATAACAAACATATCTACCTGTGCACACACATATATTTTTGTATACTGATTTTTAACATGCAAACACATTTTTATTGTTGCCGTGTGTGTATTACATCTCTCTCGTTCCTTTCAGATTAACCCTCCCCCTCCCCACGTCTCCTTCTTTTATTATCATTTCGTTGTTGTAGTTTTATTTTTATAGAAATCCGAATCTGTGCGATAGCACGAATTTAGTAGTCTATTTAAAAGTCGGGAAATGTAGAATATATCGGGTTTTGTACCTCTGTTTTCCGTTACAGTGTAAAGTGTTTTTAAATTTAAACGTATAATAAAATATAAATACCAAATACAGGTATATTAGGGGGTCAAAGACTCGAAGCAAAAGTAGCCCAACTTCAAAAATCGTTATTTTACATTGGCTAATATTTTCAATGATTGAATTGAACGTTAAAGTTGCGCTTACTTTATTATTATTTAATCTTATATCTATTGTTTTATGCATGGTTTCAGAAATAACAGTTATTATAGTATATCTCTTAACTAACAGTTCAAGTTATAACTTCATTTGTAAGTTAAATGTTCTGATTGGATAAATCTAAAGTTTCCAGACAGTTGGAGGTGAACTATAGTTATCAATTGTGTATGTAAAACCGGACCTTAATAGTTTAACTAATGTCGAATGTAATGTAATTAGTTCTACTACTTGGTATTTACTATTACCAATGTAAAATTACAAGTTTAAAGTCTTTTAAATTTCCAAAAATAGCAAATCTGATGGTTGCCATATCTACAAGTACAATACCATAGTTAGTAGCCGTAAACGTGTTAATTAAAACATTTTATACATGTAAAATTATTTAAATATGAGAAAACAAATAAACAAAAATAAAACAGAAGCTGTATTTACCTTACATTCATTTTATTCCAAACAAATAAAAAAGTTACTGTATTAAAACGCAAGCTAAATTTTACCAAACTTTGTGTTTTTATCATTACAAAAAAAACTCTACGTCTATCGATCTCTTTCCACCTAAATGCAACAAATTCTGTGCAAGAGAGAGGTCGCTATTACCTAGCCCGTGGTATTTTTCACAGGTTATAAATCGGGCTGAATTTATGATCACGCGATGAGACTTGTAACATTATCTGAAAATAAACAAAAACCTGGAGTAAGTTCACAAAAAAAAACTATATTCACTAAAGTCCTTTATCTATGTCGTGTTTAGTGCCACTTGTTTGTTTTACACTTGATTTGTTGAAAGGTAATTCAACTGTTGTTAAATATTATATTTACGTTATACTTAATTTCAACTAAACTTTTAATGGATTAGTGTATACCACTTTGTTTTAAATGTAGTACATAAATACTTGAAAGTGTAGGTGGTTGGAATTTAATTCACAAGTTGTTGCAATATCGATTTTGTAATTTATTTACATTTCTATTTAGAGCTTAAACTATTTATTTTGTATCCATTATATTAAGAATCCTTCATGTGAAATTTGCAGGGTGGACAGTTTTTGGAAAATCAGGAAAAGTCAGGGAATTTGGCTATACAGGGAAAAGTCAAGGAATTTATCAAATTCTCGCAAATATTTAAACATGTGACTTTTTTTAAGTTTTTTTTATCTAAGTTTTAAATAAAAAACAGGGAAAAACGTAAAAATTCTTCTGGGAAACCGGGAAATTTGTTCCAGAGAAATACTGGCCACCCTGAATTTGGGAACAACTCAATAATAACTTTAAAGATAATGTTTGCAATATGATAATTTCGCTGAAATCATTTTAACAAATCACTTAAACTATCGGAAAACAATGTCACTCGACACGTGTTTAGACTTCACACGAAATCCTCAACAGTTCTCAGTCTGGAGCTATTAGACTCCTAATGAGGACTTCATGTGAAGTTGAAGCACGTATCGAATGACGTTTCTTGTGGTTAAAGTATATAAATTTAATTAACAATAAGAAATCAGTTTCTTCGTTTTCCAATTTTAACAAATGTCATAAATTTGTATTAGTTAGTTTTACAACTATATGTGATTAGTGTGCCTATTACTAATATAAAACATACCTTAGCTATTTTTATCACAAAACTAATTCTAAACATTCACGTCAGTTATAAATGCTGATTGAAAAGTATATATCAAAATATTATGGTAATATTTATGAATCATTATTTTCAGAAAAATAACAATCCTATGTTTATATGTGCCAGATTATAATTTATCATATACATACATATAATCACGTATATAGGGTACTGTAAACTGTGTATGTTATATTCTGATGTTGTGTACTTTAGTCAAATTATTCTTTCAATCGTATTTTCGATCAATAAAATAAATATCTTCTAATATTTGCATATCCACTTGAATATTATGTACCTCTAAAAGAAAATATGAAATGTTTATTATATTTCTTTAGTACCAGCACAAAAAGAACTATTTTAGTTTTACATTTTTTGAAGAGAGTGTAGTTTATAGTTATTTTATTTCAATAGTCAATTTAAATAAATAAATTTCTCTAAAATAATCGTATGTAGGTAATATATGTACTCGTACATTGAATATAGATTTCTTATCATTTGTTTATTTCAATTTTTATTATGTTTATTTGATAGTACAAGTATACTTAACCACATTATTATACAAATCGTTTGGATATCACAAAACAATATGTAATTGAATAATCTTTTCTTATCAATATATTTGGATGTGATTTACCTATTATTAGTTTGTTGTACATATGTGCACCAATTGATTACTGAGAACAGACATTGTACAAAAGCTACTGCAAATTTAGATCGATATATGATAAAGTTACCAAAGTTCGTATAGGAGTTCTAATTAAATTTACGTATAATTATTGTCACAATAGTATCTATAAGTGAGTTTGTAATTGTAGCTAAGATTAGATAGAGATTAGGTTGTATTGTACGTATTTTTTTCTTTAATGTAAGCAGATTCGATAAATATATTATTATTTATATGTTATAAATAATTAGCTTTACATGTACACGTACAGGTTCTTGCTTATTGTGACTATATGTATAGTTAAAAGTTCGCCAAAAATCAGATTTACAAAAATTTATCTATGGCATGTACAAGACATCAATTTTCACTATGTGTTTACACAGTACATTAGTTAATTTTCAAATATTTCGAACCCACTATTCAATCACCACCCCCATCTAACTGACACATGTAGCATACGTTTTGGATGCCATTTGTAACAACTGGTGGCCATTTAACAAAACCAGACTACATAATGGACGCAACAAAAAGATTAATATTGTCATTTAATTTACGTCAGAATTGACGTTACAAGCTATTGGAGAAAAATTGTGCTATATTATTATACCAATGCCATTTACAAACGCATCATTATTTCTTCTCGTTGTTACGTATTTTCCAGTGGTGGGCTTTAAGAATTTACATAAGAAATTGACCTGTTATCGATTAGTCTAGAGATGGGAAACTCTTTTGCATCTTAGAACTATTTTTTGGTTATTTTATATAATTACAAACATGTACACTGTACATAAGAAAGTCTAGTGTCACCAATGGCAATTTTTTTAAATACAAATACGGAGCTGTTTTGTTCCTTAAAATTCGTAAAATCGTATTTTCACCGAACAAGAACTTTAAATTAATTATGTTTTACTATTATTTAACTAAATCCTACAGAAAATCTTATTTAGTACAGTAATATGCCACATTGGGAAACTCCCTGGCCACGAATTAGTTTGTTCGATGTAAGGATACACCACTGTTTTTATTTTCCCTTTTATGCTAGTTTAGTTTTCTTTTTCGTATGAATTTAAATATTTTCTCACTTCCCTTCTTGACCGGGGCGATGTAATTTATTGTCTTTTTCTCCTTGTCTAACCTTTGGCTACTTCTCCTTCTACTTACTTAAATAAATTGCCCTGATTTTTTTATGCACATTTATTCGATAGAATGCTAGATTTTTTAGCAGGGATTATTCAGTATTGGTTTCAAATGAAATTCATTGCTTTTTTCTTAAGTGTTTCTATAATTTTTATATTATGCATGTGTTTTCTTAATTTATTAACTTACATACTCAATACTGAAGTATCGTAGTATTAATTATCATTTGTCCTAGCAAACATCGCCATTATTGGTTTACTACTTCACAGCTACCACAAAAATCAAACTAGATTACTTAGAATATCATGTTTTTCTGAAGAACCGCATTAAAAATTATTCAATTGTTATTAAACTAGTAAAGATATTTTCAAGTCATGAACTTAACATCTATCCTAAATATATCTTTTAAGGATCAACATAAAAAGAACAATAAGAAAAATATATATCCACTATCAATGTTGGTCGTAACGTTCAGTGGTGTATTAAGAATCCAACCCTTATAAGATTTTTATATGACCACTAACTACGCTCTACTAATTTATATCGTAAAACGTTATAACATTTACACTCCCTGTTTGTTTGTTATATTACGTCATTCCCTTTTCGCAATCGATAGACCTCGGTCTGCTCCTTATAATTTTTGGTCACGCAATGGTCAGGATGGTCTATTAAGGGGATGTTTCACACATACAATAAAAATGATTGTAATAATCTTTCATATCAAGAAAAACATGTCGTTGCATGTGCTCTAAATCCGCTATATGATTTTTTTGTCGATTGAATAGCTTTGTAGTGCTAAACATTGTAATAAAATCTGCTTTGCAACAGTTGGTAATAAGTAGTAATAACTATTTTGGGCTATTGCTTTCTAAAGACTACTGGCAGTATAATTGTAAAATCTGCTAATTGTAAGTAAAATGTTTCAAGTAGTATTATCCAATTTTAGTGTCATCTGAAAAATTATATTTTTGTGACAGCAGATTTTACACACATAACGATGATGTTTTTTTATGATACAATTTTGAAACTAAAAGTAATATAAATTTTTTTATTACAAATATTAAATTCATAAAATACAAATTCGCATAGTAATTCGAAGAGAACATTTTCCGCACCGCTTCATTGGGTTATTATACATGAAAAGAGACTTGATAATCATCCTTTTACTACGTTAACCCGCTGCGAACTGTTTAATTTTGGATGTTCCTCGTAAGCCGCTATAAATTAATTTTGAATTTGTGATAGCATCCTGGAAGATTGAAAGGGTTAAAACTTAAATGCCCGTGTGACATAGTTTCTGATTAATATGTATATGTGTCAGTATTCACGTAAACTGCTGTATTTATAGATGTATTTAATTATTTATGTGGTGGTAAGGCAACTTAGAGTTATTTAGAATTATGTATGTATTAGGTATACGAATGTAGATTTATTTATTTGTGTATTTCTGTCAACGTGTTAATTATAAAATCGTCAATAAATAAATTATATAAGTCCAGTTCTTTACTGGAATGAAATTTTGAGAATTTATTTTTTAATTGTGATCCTTTTTTGTTTGCTGTAACTGAATGTATTGATTAAATGTTTGAAGATACTCTTTAGAAATGCCATTCTATTTTTATTAGCTGCTTATTTTGTTGAAAAGATTTAAAGAATCAAATAAACAATGTTAATTGAAAATTGAAGGGTATAATATCTGAGGAAATATGAAAAGTATACTGAAAATTAATTCCACAAGGAACGTGATCGAGACAATTCAAACAAAAATGTTCAAGAATACTTCAATAAATATTATTTGAAATTGATTTTAAATGAACGGTTTAAAATGTTTACATTATTATATTCTGGGGGGAAATAATTCCGAGGTATTGTGATATTTAAGATGGAAGGATTTTTGTGTATACTCGTATTTTATAAAATGTGATTACATTTTTCTTACAACTTTTTATCGGTGTATATATTATGAGTATGTAACGAATTTTTTTTTATCAGATTAAAATTGCTATTAATACTTTAAACATAATGAAATCTGATAATAAATTTAAATTTAGTTCTTGTAAGTATAAAATTTTCGCAACGATTAATTTTTAAATTAACTTATATTCAGGATTATAACCATATATCATAAGTGTACTACAGATTTATAAATTCGAAGTCCGGATATGTTTTGTTTATTGCAAGGTTAAAGTAAATATGTATTTTTTAATTGGTCGTTTTATTTTAAAATACTTCTGGGAATGCTGGCATTACAAATAACGTATAGTGAATATAAATAGAGGTTTTTTTTTGTTCGAGTTGATGTATGCATCTTCATTTCCCCCAGGATTGTTTATTATTATTTATGAATATTATTGCATTGTACTGTAAAAAAATGCACTAATTTATATTGCCAAATTGCAACTATATTTCTAGATTAAAAATACATAATATATACATATAAAATACATATTTCGGTGGTGGGGGGGATCCCCCTTCTTAAACATTTGTTTCAAATATTTGTATTAAAATAGTTGATTAAAATTAAAATATTAATGTTTTTCACTAACAAAAACATGGTTTTAATTTTTTGTCAGATGTTATGAATAAATTCGATCTAAAGTAAATGTTTTCTGCAGAGTATCAAATTTAAATGACACTTGTATTTATTTATTAACGATCTACCGCCAATAAGCAGAAATAAGCTGTATAATACCAGTACACCATCGAAAGCTTCGCATCGTTATAAATTAATTTGTGACTACTCTAAAATTCAAACCAAATTCATAACGATTCGTTTGGTTAAGTTTTGGTGTAAAATAAATCCTTATAACACCGGGCATTAATTAATTTCCTTACTCCCAAATGTAATTAAATGTTAATAATATCTGTATGATTATTTTTAAAACTGATTTTAGGTTTACGTATATTTTATATCGAAAATGTTCCTCGATTGTGAAAATTTTTAGATCCACTGGTCTATAACATATACTCGTACATCATCCCAAAAAAACTTAAACGGGGTACACCACAACCACATTGCACATACGTAACATAACAACACACAAAACATCATATATACAGTTATTTGACATGCACGTCGGTTAACTGGACCTTGGCCAACTGCTTGGGGCCAAGACCAACGCCCCCCTCAAAATGTATCCGTTCATGCGTAATTTACAGTAAGTATCTAACTACCATACGTATTATTATACCCGATCGACTCGAGCCTCGATATCATTAACAGCAACCGATGTTGAAGAAATATTTTTATTCAAGCCAATTAGTATATGCGTGCGTGTATATAAAGAACAAATTCTGATACGGATTTTAATGTTTTATTTGCTGTTACGAATTTATTATTAACTTGTGAGTGTGTATGTGTGTAAAATAATTTATTAATCTGCGTTTGTTGATTGTACGGTTGTTGAATTACAATGAGCCCGTTTTAGTTCAGTATTTTTTGGAATCACTGTAAAGAATTTATAATGTGCCGGTTGTATTATTTGTTATATCAACTACTTGTTTAAATTAATTTTTTGTTTGACGATTTATTGTAATTTTGCGTATTATGTCATTTCTTTATTTAAAAGTTCGATATAACTTGTTTTAAAACGTTGACCTATGAATTTAAATGTTGTTTGCATATAGATTCAAGTTCAAATTTAATATTTTAAATAAATTTTTTTTATACATTTATAAATATTTTTGCAGTCCTTATTTTAATTAGATTATTTATCTTTAAATACATATAATACCATGACATGTTATTATACGTATGTATTGCATTGCAATCAGAAATACTTTATGTGTAGATATTTCTTTCATATAACATTCATTAGTTGAAGAATTGACATTTATTTTTATTTATTTACTCTTTGACATTATCAAGTTACTTAGCATTAACATTTGTTAAACAGAAAGTAATTAATAACATTCACTAAAGCATCTAACATACATTTGTGTTATCTATCAATTGCATTGAGCATACCAACATAAAAAAAATATTCACAAGTGTTTATAAAAACGAATTTGTGATATAACATGTACTCGTGAATATTTATTCAATGCCATCATGTTTTAGTATAATTAGTATCTTTTTGTTGATACTTTTATAAAACAAATCAAAGTAAAGCTCTTTGAGAGCAACTTATTCAATTAAAATCAAATAACGTATTCATTTTCAAAGGAATACGATAGTTTTCAAACGGTAAAAACAATTGCGCTTATATGTATGATGCAACCGGGAAGTTTTATTTTTACTATCGAGCATCTTTTCAATTCCAATTTGATAAATTCTTCTGCACTTATTTTCAGAAGTATTTATACTTCTTGATGTAGAATTTATTGGTCTATGTTTAATATTTAAATTATCTTTCTTAACAACCCCAACATTACAAATATATCATATCTTAAATCAAAGCTCGTCCTTTAAATGTGAAATTAAGGCAGCACACGAGAAGAGAAGAGACTTACCTGACTCTTGTCTCGTTTCAGTTTACGAAACTGAAGTCTCGTCTCAAATTTTACAATTAATCGTATCGATCTCGTTTCGAGACGGATAAAAGTCTCGTTTCGTCGTCTAGGGTATTATTAGCGCATGATTTTAAATTACCAAAGTGATCCTAATGTCCGATATCATAAAGGGGCTAACAACATTTGCTAGCTTGGAAGCAATCTCAAATTAAGTATTAATTTTGTGATACTTCAACGTATTGTAACAAAGTTGGCGACTCTGACCGTACAAAATAACTTTCATAATATCACCACTGTTTTAATACCGTTAGTGTTTACATCAAAAGCGTGCGTGAAACTAGTCGAACACTTCATAAAACTCCAAAAGAACTGTCATATAAGTTTGATACCTCATTTTAAAGTGCTTGCAAACTAGCAAATTTGCTGGGTCCTTTATGATACCGGACATGAGAATATCGTATTTGGAGAATTGAACGCATCGGTACGTAGTTTTTATTCATGCATGATTCATACCCGATAGACACGTGAGCGATATGTGTACACTGATATTATATTATTGGACACTAATGTATGTGTGTGCCTTCACCAAACAAAGGCGCACTGCTGTGATGTACAGACATATCAATAACGGATATTGATTTTACGTTGTTGATGGAAAACCTCTTTTGAGCGCTTCACCCGTGATTGGGCGTGACCGATTGTAATTGATACGTGACAAGGTCCGTTTTAAAAAGCCTATGTATTAGAAAATCGTATGTGTCTGCTGGTGACGAAAATAGATAACGCGGGTTGTATATCATTTCTCTTTGTTGTAGGGATTCCGAAAAAGATTATACTGTTTGGGGTTTTTGGGAAAGTGGACACTGTGGTACACACAGTTCATTTTCAGATTTTTTTTTATAATTCTCTTTTCAATAATGATTTTAATAACATTTTTATAGTCGGAATCTCGATATCCAGCTAATGTACAATTTTGCTTGAATTATTCAATGTACTGGAACATCTTCTTTATGAATTGTTCTGAATAAATTCAAAGAAGACGGACTACAAGATAGACAATCCTGAAAACAAACGTCAAAAAAACATGCCATTGAAAACAACGGTCGAGAGAAGAAATGTCAAAGAAATGAACTTGCGCCTTCTCCATACACATTTGTCAACAGTTAAACAAACACATTCCGCGAATACGATTGTCTCTCGGAGGAAAAATACGTGGATCGCGCGTCGAGAAGACATCCATTTATATGTGAAAAGGAGAAAGATTACGAGCCGGGTAAAATACAGGTGTCTCTATGTGAGAAACCATCCGGTGTTTTAACAGCAGCGTGACGTCGATGAAAGAGTCAGGTGTGTGTGTGCGTGTGTGTGTGTTGGATTGTGAGGGTGGAAGAGGGAAGCAAACATTCGTCTTCATAACGCTTTGGACACTAATGTATGTGTGTGCCTTCACCAAACAAAGGCGCACTGCTGTGATGTACAGACATATCAATAACGGATATTGATTTTACGTTGTTGATGGAAAACCTCTTTTGAGCGCTTCACCCGTGATTGGGCGTGACCGATTGTAATTGATACGTGACAAGGTCCGTTTTAAAAAGCCTATGTATTAGAAAATCGTATGTGTCTGCTGGTGACGAAAATAGATAACGCGGGTTGTATATCATTTCTCTTTGTTGTAGGGATTCCGAAAAAGATTATACTGTTTGGGGTTTTTGGGAAAGTGGACACTGTGGTACACACAGTTCATTTTCAGATTTTTTTTTATAATTCTCTTTTCAATAATGATTTTAATAACATTTTTATAGTCGGAATCTCGATATCCAGCTAATGTACAATTTTGCTTGAATTATTCAATGTACTGGAACATCTTCTTTATGAATTGTTCTGAATAAATTCAAAGAAGACGGACTACAAGATAGACAATCCTGAAAACAAACGTCAAAAAAACATGCCATTGAAAACAACGGTCGAGAGAAGAAATGTCAAAGAAATGAACTTGCGCCTTCTCCATACACATTTGTCAACAGTTAAACAAACACATTCCGCGAATACGATTGTCTCTCGGAGGAAAAATACGTGGATCGCGCGTCGAGAAGACATCCATTTATATGTGAAAAGGAGAAAGATTACGAGCCGGGTAAAATACAGGTGTCTCTATGTGAGAAACCATCCGGTGTTTTAACAGCAGCGTGACGTCGATGAAAGAGTCAGGTGTGTGTGTGCGTGTGTGTGTGTTGGATTGTGAGGGTGGAAGAGGGAAGCAAACATTCGTCTTCATAACGCTTTAAGTGCCATCTGAATAGTAGCATTTTTTTCGTGTCGGCGTGTAAGATTTTCGTTATTTTTTATTCGTGACGTGTCTCTTGTGTTATACTTGTAAAATAAGATGACTACTTTTTTTAATAATGCAATAAATATTCAAATCTTTCGTTTCTTAGGTCCAGTTGTCTTTCTAACTTAACATATTACAATCTAGAACAGTGTTATAATGGGTGCTACATATTAACTTTAATCTGAAAATGTTCTTCATAACATGTAAAACCCATTTCCAAAACAGTATTTAATAATTTTACCCAAAAAGCCCTAATAATATAAATGTTCAAAATGTTCAAATGAATATAATCCGTTTTAATCGTAGCTATAAGTTTGCATATTTTATAACACTGAACGTGCTAACATTTCCTTAACAGTAATTTACAAAAAAGGATAAAAGAGAGAAAAGATTCCTATCTGTACGACACGTAAAAATATACAGGTGTTCTCGGTCTTAACGACATGACGTTCGCGAAGAGGAGTTGACAGAAAGGGGTCAGAGGTACACGTGGTGCTTCGTGTAATACAGTAGCGCGATGAACATTTTAAACACGACCACTTATTGGCACTCAATATTATTTACTTGAAATCGAGCCATTTTATCGTTATGATTCGAAACATACTACATGACAAAAATAATATGTTTTTTAATACATAATTATTGTTAACATATTACCCGTTTATTTTATTTTGAAAGTGACAAATAGTAAATAAAGTAAGTTATTTTTGTTGGTGAAAATTCTTGTTAAAGATTTAAAATTGGTTTTCATGTTTCCTTACCGTTTTTATTGAGGTGTGTAGTTTAATCTTACGAAGAATCAAATGTTCTTTAAAAATACAAGTAAGTGCACGTGTGTAAAGGATATTAAAAGTAATGCCGTCTACTCGGTACGCGCCTGGCGCGGGCGACGTTCGCGTGACGCGCATTGACGCCGTGCCAAGCGCGTGCCGGAGAAAGTGTGCACTCTATACTATCCGGGGTAGAGATAAGCCGCCCCGGACACGAACGGCGCGCGGAGACGAGCCGGTCGTGCCACCGTTACGTCGCGTATATTGGTGCTGATAATCTCGTATCTCAAGATAGATTTGTTTTGCTGGATCGTCGTCGCTTATACTGTGTAGGTGGTACTTGTGTTTATGTTGATCAAAGCAGGCGGTGAATGGATTGTGATTTATGGGATGTGTTTGGAAATGGCGTGAAGGGGAAGATTAGGTACTTTGTTTTTATTGGAATTTTAATTATACGGTTTTGGTAATTTAATTATAAGAAAATATTTAAGTTTTGTATATTTTCAATAAATTTTTCTGAAATGGTTACATTCTATATTTATGTCATAGGATTTTTGTTTGAAATATAGGTATATTAAAAAAATAATGTCAAATATTTCAAATATCCTAATTATTAAGATAAAAATTAATAGCTTATTCACTAAGAAATATCTAAAAACTACGTCAAATATTATGGGGGAGGAGGGAGGCAACAAAAGTTACGTGATATAATGGGAGGAGGAGTCACAAGCTTCGTGACGTCATATTTAAACTTTTATAAGAATTGAGAAAAAATTACTGTTAGTAATTCGAGACCGATGAAGAGATTTTTTCGTTGATTTTGAATACCTACCTATCTACTTATTGTTTCGAAACTTGTCTAACGTCACTACAGGGGAGGGAAGTGACAAGGCCGGGGAGAGGGTAAAAAACCCATGAATTTTGTGTGACGTAATTTAATGATGGCCCCCTATTAGATTTTTCGAAAGTTAAAAAAAATAGTTACTAAGTGGTCGTTTTACATTGACACTGTTATTTGAAATGAAATAAAAACCGATGAAAGAGAGAAAATGTTATTTGCAGTGGTTTGAGGTGGTGATGTTAAAATGGATTTCAGGACGAATGAAATTGACTTTATTTATCTATGTTTCCAAGGGCGGTGGGTGTGGGGTTGTTGTGCTGTCAATCGTTAAGGCGGTGTTTGGTGTTGGTGGTATTTGGCACGAAGAGTTAAATACACAATTGCGTTCAACAAATCGATGTATTTATTTTAGGGAAATGTGTTTATCTATTTCCTCTCGATTTCCTCAAATCAATACCAATATATATTCGTAGATTGGTAATTTTAGGTTTGTTCCGTTTGAATTTGAAGATTTACGGGAGTTTAATTTTAATGGAGAAGTGGCATATTGCTTAGAAGCCGTTATGTAAAGTTGGAAACATTAATACGATTAATTATTAATAATTAAAAATATGCTTTTTTATATTAATATTTCAATGAATCATTTTCAGTAATATTATATAAGATTCGTTTTTATATACATAATGTTTTCTTACTGTGACTTTGTCAAAAAGTCGTTTTATTCAAAATGGATATCACATTTTTTCGTAGATTTTCACTTCACCGACGATATGTTTACTTTTGTGACCAATATCAGTTATTTTTACCCTTGATCCTTTTCGAGTGCGCTAAAATAAATATTTTTTCAAAGTCGATAACATCGTCATTCAAATTGCGTACACTGTTGTGGCATGTAATAGATCTCCTCACTCTATATCTGCTCTCTTTCTCTCTAATGTTATTTCCTTTTTCGCTGTACTGGAGCGTTCAATCAGTGCCAACGGTTCGATTTCCGATTCAATTTTTCCCATGATTTTATCAGCGTTGCGTTTGCAATCAGTGCACAATTTTAAAATATTTTACGCGCAGTCAGGATGTTTTACAGTTGAATGTTTTAATGATTTCTTTCTGTAATTATAGATATCTCATATAGGCAACGGTTTGATTATAATGTTAAAAAACATTGTACCTCTTTTCTTGTTTGCGGAAATTTAATTTTTTGTCTATGCATACTCATTTTAAAATTAACAACATTTATAGATATAACATTTTGCATATTATTTTTAAATTTTCATTGCCATTTTGTTACAATAAACAACATAATAATATTCGTGAGCTAAGAATGCAAGTTGTATAAAGAAAAATATCGACATTGAGGTAGTGTCAACATATTACAGCTTTAATGTTTAATAAACAAGCATAAAAATAGTTATTATAATGACACGCTAAAAATCATCCATTCAAAAAAATATGAATCCAGAAAAAATTACACAACACCCTTAAAATGTACTGGAAGACGTCGCAGTTAGAAATATAAGTGTACGTATATATCCAATCTATATATCTAAATATAAATAATATAATATACACTTTCAACGTTTAAATTACAAATTACATAGAAAATAGTTAAAATTATTGATTATATAGGAAAATATAGATTCTAGTTTTTATTTTTGTGTGTGTTGAATTAATATTTTTAAAGCAAGTCGAAGATTGATGCATGAAATATATCTGAATTTTTGTGTTTACGATTTCGTTAAAAGTGCGTTAATTATATAGAAAATGACGTGAAAAGTTGAAATTTTCAAACCGCAGGTCCGTATCTCATATCGTTCTCGAGATATTGTCTCTCAAAGTTTTAGTTTTTTCGAAATTTTTGATAAAAATGGCAGTAACTTTTGAACGTGTGGTCGGATTTGATTTTTGTCGACGGATTTGGAATCAGCGTGTCAAAATCTATATAATGGCATGTATAATATTTTAAAATTAGAAAAAAAATTTTTTGCTGAAAATTGAAATTTTTCCAAGGGGTATACCTTTAAAAAATGCCGATTTTTGACAAAATTTTTATTGTCGAATTTTATATGTCATTATATAGATTTTGACACGCTGATTCCAAATCCGTGTACAAAAATCAAATCCGACCACACGTTCAAAAGTTACAGCCATTTTTATCAAAAATTTTGAAAAAACTAAAACTTTGAGAGGCCATATCTCGAGAATGATATGAGATACGGACCTGCGGTTTGAAAATTTCAACTTTTCATGTAATTTTCTATATAATTAACACACTTTTAACAAAATCTAAAACACAAAAAATTGCAGTCTTATTTCATGCATCAATCTTCGATTTACCATAGAAATATTAACTCAACATACACGAAACAAGAAGTAAATTTACTATATAAATAATAATTTTTACTATTTTCTGTGTAATTTGTAATTTAAACCAGAGTTAATTAGGTAATTTCATTGGAGCCGAGATATTTGCGATTTTATATCATTATACAAAAGAAAAATGTAATATTTCACCCCCTGTCACGTATGGAGAGTTGTAATTAGTTTCGAAATCCATGCGAGCGAAGACGCGGGTATCAGCTAGTTTAAAATAAAATCGTTCCAAATCAATCGGCAATTAGATACAGAGCGTTTTCGATGTAACCCATCTATCAAACGGTCTCGATTGATCTATATGTATCGGTATAGTGCACGTACACACACTAACACGCATCTGTAGAGCGCGCTCCCCAAACGCCCTCGGGATATTCAATCAGGAACAGCGCGACGGTTCAAGTCCCGGTCGTACATTTTACTTGAGGGGGTTTAATGTTTTACAAATTGGGTGTGATAATGCGAGAATCTCGTCATCGTCGTGAAGCTATGTTTACATCTGAGTACATGGATGCAGTGGGCGTTCTGTGAAGCGTACCTCGGGAGAATTGTGTTTGCACATATCTGAAGATATCTTATATACAGTAAACGTTCGGTGAAACGTATCTTTCAAGTTTATGTGAATCGATCTTTAGGGGAATTAAACAGATTAGTACTACGAACATTTACGTTGCCCAGTTTCCACGTGCCTGTGAGATGGGTTCCTTTAAAATTTAAAAACGCTTGCAGTTGAATGTAATGTAAGACGAATGTCAAAGATAAAAATGAATATTAATGTGTCAGATGTGAACGTACCTTGAGACATGATTGTTGTATTTCTCCCCAGCCTTCTATTTTCCTCGACACATCCACGCAAAAACGTCAGTGTCTCTCTTTGTTAACGGAAATACGGCTCGTGTTTTTGGAAAGGGTCTCCCTGACCCTCAGAAAAGTTATAATTTCTTTTTGTTTGTTTGAAATGAATTGTTTTTTTTTTTTATATTTTTGTTTGTGAAAGATCTCAGATTTTATATTACTTTTGGATTTTAAGATATATGTAATTATTACACACTATATACGTTGATTGTTTAACTGTATATTTTAACATTATACGTATTGCTAACGTTTTGATGATTCAAACAAAATATAACTCCAAAATAAACCTTTGATAATGTTGTGTATGATGAGAAGTTATGTTGTATATGATAGAAGTTTTATTCTATTTCTATAACTATAGAGAAACAAAGCATTCAAAAGCATTGTGCTGGGAAAATCCGTGAGTTTCCATCTGAAAGCGTCGTCGGAGCAATCTTGCTAAAAGCTCTATTAAGATCGGCTAACTCGAATGACCCGCACGATGCTTTTGAAAGTAATGGTGTTATCTAAGAAAGCTTATTTGAGGTTGCTTCTTCAATGGAAACGAGCAATTTTATTAAAATACTGATTCGAATAATGTACCCGCTCTCTCAAAAATTACTGCCAAGAATCGAATAGTAACTTTTTTCAAGTAAACTGTTGTACTTAATTTAGCATCAATATCAAAAACATACTATGAAAATATTACCATTAAAAAAAATGTAATTTTTTTAATCATAAATCCTTTGTACCGTAAAGGGTTGATTTTTAATGTAGATATAAATATGAAAATAATAAGCAAAGAATTACATAATAAATGTATACTTTAATGTAGCTTACATACATATTTTAGCAAAACGTATTTTTCTTTGAGAGCGTATAAAATGTGCTACATTATTTACATATAAATTTATGGAATTATAAATAATTCATTCTGTATACAAGTCAACTTGTGGTAGTTGTTTTTTCTTTTCAAAATAAAAACTCAATGAAGATATTCGCGTGTTAAAAATATATTATACAACCAAGTTTCATAATTCTTTTTCATTTATAACTACGATAAAAATAATAACATATTCGGGTATTAATTGTAGGTATATATTTTTTTATGTAAAGGTGTAATTGTATATTGCAACTGGATCAGTGGCGTAACATCAAAATCATCAATAAGATTAAAAAATTTAATGAACATTTCAAAATTCTTAAATGTACTTCATATTCAATCATATTGAATAATTTAAAAAAAAAATGCCATAGTATATTTTAACTTAACTTTTATTCTGCAACATTTATTTACGATATTTAATGTTTGTGTGTTTATCTTTATCATTGTATATTTATTGTTTTTTCTCTTTGTTTCAGGTAAGTTGATAAAATCATAAGCAGTTATTCAATTTGAGATAAGGTAAATATAAAAACTCATGAATAGATTAATCAAAACAATACAAAATTAAATAATATTGAAACAGAAATATATATTATTTTTTAGTGATTATTATTTATGTTATGTTCAGTACGCAATTTCAATTCACAATTTATTTAAATATTTTGTGATTAAATTAAACGGATTGGAAACAAATGCAAGGGTTTTAAAATGATAATTGAAACTAAATAACCACGAGCCTAGTGATGAAAACTTTATTTTTTTTGTAGTTTTTATATCAAAACAAAATTATAAATAAATAAATAGTTTTCTATTCATACCCTGGGATATATCCATAAAGTGAATATACAAAAATAAAATAATGTAAGTGAATCAATTAAATATTCATACATCAGTTTGTTTTCTTTTCAAGTTGTCTAAAATGATTGATCCTCAAAAACTTGCATGTCTGCATGTGCATTTTCGTTACGTATTAAATTTAAAAGTTTGTGTATTTTTTATCCCAGTATATTTTTCGATAAAATATTTTCAGAATCCCATAAAACATAACATTGAGAACGTGATTTCATGGTTTTAGGAACTTAATTTATAACCAACAGTAATTACAATTACATTATGGTTGATGTTGGAAGGTATTTAATTCAGACTAGATTACAATAGCAAATATAACAGTAGCCTTGTCTGGTGGAATCATATTGTTATATACAGGTTAATTGCAAACATACATGGTCGTATGTACGTGTGTCTGTACAACCGTAATTCTATTTGTTACTAATTAATGTTGCTATGGCCATTGTTTAAATAGAAATTGCTCCAGCTTATATTAAATCCATTAATTTAATATGTTTTTAAAAAATGTTAATCAGTCAAACAGTAACAAAAAACATTTTCCTTTGTCATTATTATGTAGATACACCCGCCACAGAAATAAATGCTGCATATTATAAGTCTTACATTCTGTTATCTCTTATTCTTTTCTAATTTCTGATGCCCGCACCGTTGAAATGAATTTTTGAGACTTATTTGTCCAGGAAATCATCGTTCTTTCGCTATAATGTTAATTTTTTTCCCTCTCCCAGATTGCTGGTTTCATTTTATCGAAATATATAACGAATTAACAAATTTTTTTAGATTTAAATAACTAATAGTTAATTATTTTCCAATACCCAAACTTTTATACCGCTATTTCAAATTCACTTTTAAACCTATTAAAAAATATTTAAAAAATTCAACCAAATGCCAAATTACGTTTTCCAATAAAAAGAAATGTAAAAAGATCACACATTGTTTTTTCTTTGCGCGTATGAAAAGCGTAGATATTTGAAAATTAGCACTGTATGGGTTGATACATTACTGCAAAACAGACTATAAATAGTAAAATAGTGGCAATAAAAATATCGATTTAATATTAGCAACTCTTATTGATCGAATATTTAATACAATACATATCAAAGTGACATTGTTTTATAAGAATTGTATATAAATAATTGATACGTCGCTCCGCGAAGTGCTATTTAATGGAAACTATTCGCACCAGCACAGTGACGACACAACAAAAGTGACGATTCTTCGCGTGATCCAATTACCAAAACTGTCACAATATCAAATATAATCAAGTCAGATTCAATTAAAGCTCGTCCGTCCCTCCACCTGGCGTCGGCAAAATGAATTTATTTCATCAAAATTTCGACGCGGTGAGTCAGACAAAAATAGCTCTATATGTACGGTAGATATCCGAGAAAGATAGTTGGAATATGAGTTATAACAAAGGACTTTTAAACACATTGTAATTGACGGATTGAGTTTTGTATGAAAACAGAAGTAAGTTGATTTAGTTTCGGAAGATGTTTTATGTATTAAAATCCTAAACGTGTGATGAATCAATGGAGAAGGTATGAGATAAGACAAACTTCATGATTAATTACAGTTAATTAAGAGATGTACTATATAGATATTTGCTTCTTGTTTTATTCAATCTATTGATTAATCGTAATTATTGTCTAGATCAGATATTATTTACACAAGAAATGTGTATACTTCCTGGGAAAATAAAACTCAAAACAAATTAAGGGAATGATAGAAAAATATATGCTTCTTTTTACATTGAATCATTTTCATTTGTATTACTATATAGAAAGTCAGTATAAATATGGTCTTGTGAAATTGTGAAACTATATCCCAGATATTATTTAAAATTATTTACCAAGCTTGTCAGATTGGTGTAAAACAGTCATTAAATTATACAAAATGGTTTGTTCTTTTCTTATCTTTACATATCGTCTAACTTTAACATGTGAATTATTAAAGATGGCATTCCAAATCGTTTCCAGCATCCTCGCAGATAAAAATGAACGTGCCGGTTTTGTGTTTTAAATTTGTCCCATAAATTTTTATTTGCCTCTATGGCGCGCACAACTCCATCCCGTCAATTCCGATTTAAACGCTTGCAAATCTACTTTAGGCGGTGGATAAGTTTTCAAAGTACGAGCGATGGTAGATTTTTTTTTATTTCAGATTTCCGCTACCGATTGATGCCTGCAACGTTGGTCTTTTCTATTGGACTCGCTTGTGTTAGTTCTAAACTTTACTGTATTGTATGTATTCTCTATGCTTTATAGCAGCGGTTCCTAAACTAATTTTGTCGCGGAACCCTTTAAATGAAATAAAAATTATTTTATTGGTACATTTCGAACGCATAGTAATAAAATTGTCGCATCATTTGTGTTTTAGAACTCGGATAACGCATACATATACTAATTTACGATCAGTCGATGAAATTTATAACAATCCCTTTTATCTATTTATAAAATCATCACCACCACCCTTATACACAACTAATCAATTAGATATAAACCAGATAAACACAATTTGACAGACAGTATTGTTAAATTTAATTAAATTCTGCACACAAAGTGACTAACTAACGTAAAACTAAACTCAAATCACTGGCCGTTATTAGGTGGTAACAAAACACGTGAAAATAAAGAGCTATGGGATTGTGATACCCTCTCGCAGAGCTGCGATTGAATGTGATTATCGCTTGTGTGCAGGGGCGTACTCGATTGGCATTTTCCAATTCGTTTTTTTTTTTTTTTTTTAATAATCAAAAATGATACTGTTGTTGATTTGATATATCAAGTTGTGAATAACCTCAAATATTCCAAAAACTTTCTTAAAGTTTAAAAATAAACAATATTAGATACATATATAAAAGTTGCAGTTCAATTGATGGAACATTTAGAAATATTTTCGTTTCTGATACATGTTTCTCTAAAAATAATGCTTGAATTGTAATCGCATCAGTGGAGACACCCAGTCAATTGTTTATGTTCCTTATTTTTGCACAAATATTACAAATAAGCCTGTTGCTGCAGTGGATACGAATCCTTGGTAACTAGACAATTTTGGATAAAAAGTTTATACCTTTTACATAAGTTCCTTTAATTTTCAAATATTCTAAAGTAGCCTGAATTCCTGAATTCTTTTCACGTTATATTCTTATATGTTTAATATATGTATGCAAGTTTTTATAATATTTATTAATTAAAATGTTTCCATGCATACAGCGGAAAATCAAGTTGCGTTAAGTCGTTAAGTACCATCCAGAGATGATTGTGAATACATGCTACATAGACCGATACCGTTTCAGAGTGTCACTGACGGGCACTGAACCCTACACAGGGCTGACCGCGAAATCTACCATCGCGTTACTTCAACGTTTGCGTGCGCGCTCTGCTGAATTATAAACACCTAGTGATTCTCTGTTTGTCGGCTGACGAACAAAATATTGTCACGATTTGTAATGTTGAATATGCTGACGTATCTTTGTAATATTTTTATTGGGAATTCAATTATGTAAATCAATTTATAATATTTTTTCAAATATGTCTTAATGATTTTGAAAATTACGCAGAATAAAAACAAGCAATGAATAGGTTTTTTGTTGGTTAACATATTTGGCCCCCAGACCAGGATTAAGACGCCACAAATTTTTTTTCAACGTGGTAAAACAAATGTTAAATTTTTAATTAATGTAGCTCTGTCACCCCCCCCCCCCTCGTGTTAGGGTCTTGCTTACATACGTAAGTAATTCTATTATCAGAATAAGTTTATGAGTTAGTAACATACACGAGTCCATTTAAATTTTACATTTGTCAGAGGTATTTTTATGTAAATATTACGATAACACATTGCGAGTTATCAAAAACCGAGATTATAAAATCAATATATGCACATATATGTATAGCCTAAATACGTCACATAACATGTGTAATCTAATTTTCAATTCCATTTGAATTTGCAGTTTAATCAGTATTCACAACACAACACATGCAAGTTTTTTTTTAACCAACGTAAACAATATAGACTGCGCTGATATTCGAGGTCAATAAATTCCAGTATTTGAATATTTGCCACGTTTTCAGTCAAATACAATTTACGGTAAATAAAATGTGTATATATGTATATTTTATACACAATATGCTGTAAAATATTTTATGAATTCGTTATTAATTAACAAAACAAAAATTTGTTAATAAAATGCCAGCTATATACGTTTTCTAATTCGTATAAGTTAAGGAAATGTTATTTTTCTACAAAATGTGTTCATTAATGAATATAAAGTTGGGAAGTTATTTTATTAGTTTGATGTTTTTTTATGTAATTTTATTATCTATTGAAAAAGTTCGTCTAAAGACAAAATTAAATTAAAATAATATAAAAGCTAGAAACGTTGATATATTATTATTATATTACACCCTATAATATAATTCTCGATGAACAATGGTGGCATTGTTTCGCTGTATAACATTTTCTGGATGTTCGCTCGACAGTGGGCGTTTTATAATGGTTTAATAATCATCAAAATTAAATTCGTCCCATGTTGAACTTCTCTGAAAGGATATATTTCAATTATTAAAGGATTCTGTGCCATTAAACTGTTTTATTTTCAACTAAAAATCCTGTGTTTTTTTTTTTACAAAGTAGGAATGTTTTTGTGACATTTTTTTTAAAGGATTTTTTTATCCCTTAATACTTTGCCGGTAGATTTTTGCGTGTAACTTAGGGTATTTTTATTCTATTTACTGAAAAATTCATCACTTACTACCTACTACCTTTTTACTGCTTTGATATTTTGCACCTTCTTATTAGATGCAGAAATGTATAATACAGTCTTCTTCTTTGATTTCGTTGTCTTAATCAGTAGATGAGATGAAGCAGCGCTTCTTTTATCTTTTTTTTTTCAGTAAAGATTAAATTACCATGGTCTTATTGCTACATAGAAGTGTATGTGAAGACTATAGAAACTGTTCAGAAACCATATGGATTAATTCTATAAAAATAGAAAGAGATAAATAAACGGATTAAAAGTATAACTTGTCGTTTTTGTTTCTGAATTCTCAAATTACTTTAGAATGTGTACACATTACGTGGGTCGTTATCTACAATTTTTTATGCCTTTTTTTGGTTCGTTATTTACACGATGATTAAAAAAACTTTATACAAGTTTATAAAACAAATAAATGTAGGAAAACAGCCCGCAACTTAGTTTTATAAAAACAAGTAAACCGGAAGAAACATACAACATTATTATTTTCTCAAAAGAATTTTTACAAAAAAATTCTTGAAATTATTTATGAAGTATATTTAATATTAATTTTCTGTGAAGATATGTTCCTACAGAAAATATAAAGTTAAAAATAATTTATTTTCATCCGGAAGCCATCGTAATTTATCACAGATAATAAAATGTATACTAAGGTATAAATCATAAAGTGCATACAAACAAGTAATTATAACCAAATAAACTAGTCAGTTCCTTATTTACGAACTAAATAGTTCCATTCCTAGAGGTCGTTCGTTATGTATTAAACACCTTTTTAGTGTATTGGATGTGCGTCGTATAAGCGATCATTTTGACATATAAAAACATGTATGTATGTATTAAACGTAAAAAAAATATATTTTGCGATGTTAATAAATCAAAAATTGCCTGTAAATTAAAAACTATTTTTGAACCCAAACCAAATTCGTTTTTCTGTGGTATTTGTACCTACATACATACTCATATTATCATGACATAAACGTTTTTTTTAAAGCAATAACACGTAAGTTTGTTGATGGATTGGACATTTTCGTTTCACCTTCACTTCAGTATGTTGCTGCTACACTTACAAAATTGACGCATAAATATCATGAAATATTGCAAACCTACGGTAAAGTTATGAAGACATCATGAAAATATATTCGTTTCATTTTTATTAAAATTTATTATTTGTTATGAACTATTTTTTTTAATTCATTACAATAGTTATATATATTACATCTTATTGCTTTGAGTTTAATTAGATTAAATTATTGAAAACGAAAACGAATATATTATTTATTTATACTTTTTAACGTTTTATTTATCTTACATTTAAATTTCTAATATGTTTCAAATAAAAATTGAATAAAATTACCTACAGTGGTTGAAGAAGTTTCAGTATCATCGCATATTGTATTTATTAAAAATATCTTTTAGATCGTACAAGATACGAATAATTACATAAATTTTTGAAAAAGCAAAAAAAAACATGTAATATTTATACAATGTATAAACGGTTAGTCAAAAGTAATAAAAAAATGTCGTGAAATCTTGATACAAGTTCAGTGGCAAATTTAAACGCATTTAAAAATTTGCATTTTAGGTCATATTTAGTATCATTGAAAAGACATATTTTCCCCATTTTGGCAGCTGTCGAATTTCACAAATCGCTTACTTTTAACTATATCTATATCTGGGTGACATTTACATGAAGACGCGCGTCTTCTATGTAAATGTAACATAATCAATTTATTTGAAACAAATATAATTTACAAAATAGAGTGAGATACGTGTGTCCCAATTAACGTAAAATCAACAACTTGGGGAATTTTCAATATTTACAGCTGGCGTTGATACGCATGTAAGCCGCCACTAAATTTATCAACATTAAACAATTTGAAATATGCCGTAAATCAACAGCGTTCGTCATTAACGAAACACTTGAAAGATCAAACGCATGGAAAGCTATGAATTAATTCATGAACTCTCCATAGTGTAAACAGCGTACGATTATCGTCGTATGCACGACGTAGTGCGACATATCGGGAACGGTGAGATGATTTTCACGCGTTGATGAGTGTCGAGTATTTTCCAGACTAACGATCGGTTTTTAATATACGATAAAAAAAACTATATCCAAGTTTACTTTGCTTCTTTTTATACTTTAGAAATTTTTAATGTAACTCAGCAAACATGTTTCCCACATTCTACACATTTAAAACATAGTTCTTTCATAACCTGCTATACAGTCAAAAATTACTGTCTATACCAGTGTTTCCCAACGTGGGACCCACGCCCCACAGGGGGGCAATTCGATTGTTAAGAGAGGCAATTCGAAAATGTACTCATCCAGAGGTTAAGTTAATTGTATGGCGACTCTAAGAAACCTGACATAAAATCTCTTTGCAGCAAGCATCAAGCGCAAGGATCTCACTAAATTCAAATAATAAATAATTACTAATATGGAAAAATCTGTCATTAATTTCAGTTCTCCATTATATGTTTTGAAAATTTTACTGTGTATGCTCAATAATTTCCTAGTGATTTCTTCCTAAAACCTATCATTCAAGTTTCTTTAGTGAACATTTAATTTTTGAATATTAAAATTTATGTATATGTTTGGGGGGGGGGGGGTAATAAGAATTTTAGAAAGGCTTTGGTGGGGCGTTGCACAAAAAAGGTTGGGAAACACTGATCTATACTATTTGGATCAGCAGAGATATTTGAATTCCTAATTAACTATGGAAAACAAAGGTCGTGTACATCTTATTTCAGTAGTTACAGCCAATTTGATTGTACTCTTTTATATTGATTTTGTGCGGGGTCTTTTAAAGGCAAATTAATTAAACAATCATGATAAATTGATCTGCAAACAAAAACATTTGATCTATAAGACAGGTCTGTAATAAATTGTGTATATATTCCGTAAGTTATATTTCTTATGTGTAAGCCAAGATTAACAACTTGCTCTAACTGTTGTTCATTTATAACTCGGACAGATTGATAGAGTTGATGTAAAATTTAGCTGATCTGCATCAATGTTGCTACCACGGAAAAGCAGTGAGGCGACGTAATTATTCCTCTAGAAATATTGACAATACTGAATATTCAAAACGGAGTTCTCTGCAACCAAGTTTGTGGATCGTTGAATCAAAAAGTTTCTGCTCAACTTTGTGAACTCTGTGATTTATAATTCATATTTTAAAAGCGTACCGATGTATACTTCGCGATGAATAAATACTATCTTTTGAATTAAATATGTTTATTTGATTATCTCTGAGATGAAAGGACTTGAAGATATTTTTATTTTTACCCATCATAGTTTTTTTATTTAAGTAAAATGTAAAAGTAAAATGGGTCTTTGTTTTTTTATAAAAAGTCTGGTTGTAAAAAAAGTTTATATGATTATTATATGTGTGTGTGAAAAAGCGCGGAAAAGGATAACGCTTCCTGTTAAACCAACATAATGGGACCTAATCCTTGTTTGAAATGTGTCGGAATGAAAAACAGGGAAAACAAAAACAAACAAAATATGAATTGTAAAGCAAATCCAACTCAGTGGTCATTTGATGCATGTTTCAGATGTCATTTAATTAAAATAGGACATTTATTCATTAATTATAAACAAAGAATGAAAAGATCATAAAATAATACAAAGTTATCTTATTGTACCTAATTTTATTTCTAATGTAGGCGAACGTTAAAAAATCACAAATTTAAAAAGTCATTGGAGGTATTGTAATTATTGGAAGTATATCATTCGGAATAATTACTGTGGGTGCTTTTCTTGGTAATCTTAAAAGTTAATATGAGTCTCATTCTCATTTAGAATTTTAATTAAAATCGATAACTGCTGTTCATCTGTAAAGATTTTTTATTGAAAGAGAACTAATTTTCGAATACTTCCCATTCTACTAATCTCATTTGTTTTTTAAGTAATCAGATTTATTTTATTTTTCAATTCAAATTTCAAGTAGGTATAAAAATAAACAAGACAATTATTATCAATTCTTAAACAGAATTTTATATCTTACAAGAAACCTATATTAAACATAATGTTTACCTGCCTATTCAAACAACAATATTTATGTTTTCCGCGTACTTAAACTCAATATTTCAATAAACGTACGATCCGTAAAAGAGTACCAAAACATTTCCGTGCTCGACGATATTATATTTTCCCCAGGTTATACGTACCATATTAAACTCTCGGTTATTAATTAGTGTTGCGCTTGTACGTCTAAAGGCAGCCAGTAATCCGATACTCGGGGCGGAGGAAGAATAAGTTTCCAGTCGAACCACCCAATTTAACTAATTCCTGTTCAGAGAACTTTTCATTTAACTTCGAAGAACAACACATGTAGCAGCACTGTCGTGTTTCAAGTGCGTGCGTGTATGTGTGTAATGATCATCTAATTCGTAAAGGTATTCATTAAATGACACTATATTTTACACAGTACCGGAATTAAAATGATTCTGTTTATAAACTTAGTGGGGACCTCTTGTTTACAAAGTAATTTTATATATTTTTGTATACGAATCTTTAGTCTTTAGTGATACAATAAATGGTGTGTTTACACCAAAAATTCAAAGTAGAAACATAAAACTGTATGTTTTTAATTTCGTTAAATGTACACTGGTAGAACGGATTTCTCAAACCAAGTAAACCTTGTTTTGTATATAACGAAAATTTTCTTAAGAAAAGCAACAATCTCTTAAACCAACTATAATATTCTTGAACGAAGGAATAACGTAGCTGGATTAAGAGTATGTTTCTTATATTAAGAAAATATTGTTTTCGTTATATACAAAACAAGGTTTTCTTGGTCCAATACAGTTTTTTTTCTGTGTATGTTTATTTTATAGAAAATGATGAGAAAATTTGAAACTTTCCGTTCTCAAGATATGGCCTCAAAGTTTTTTTTTTTTTTTTAGGAAAAATGTTCGTTATCGGATTTATAAGTATTCGTTATTCAAAAAACAATCTTATGTCCGATATTATAAACGACCTAGCAAATTTGCAAGCTAACAAGCACTCTCAAATGGGGTATCAAACTTATATGACAGTTCTCAATAAGTTGGTTTTTACCGTTTTAGATAGATAGTTTCATACATAGGAAGTAAAAAAAAGGTATGTAAAGTATATTTACTAACCTTGCGTAAAAAACGGTAACAACCAACTTATTGAGAACTGTCATATAAGTTTGATATCTCATTTGAGAGTGCTTGCTACCTAGCAGAGCTTATAATACCGGACATCAGTATAGTATTTTTATTTTTGTTATCGGGGGCTTGTGGGGATTATACACATGTAATGGAATTGCATTTGTGCTATGCTAACGATAGTAATTATCTTATCAATATGAGTGAATATTAATAAAATACGAGTATGGTAATATATCAATCTATATGTATATACCTACGCATATTAGATGCTGTCTACTAAATTTATGGCATAATTTTTTAATGTTCACCGCTAATATGGTAGGATTTGTTTATCTTGAACTGCGTAGTATATTTGAGCATATTTTAATAATCGCAGATAAAAAAGCATTTCTGTATATAATTTATAATCATCCCTGTGTTTCGTTATATTTTCCTACATACACACATGCGCAAATACAAAAGTTTCCATTGTTTGAAAACTTGAATATTCAGATCAACTCGGGTGAAAGGGTGTAGGAATGAGAAGAAGAGGAAGAAGTAAGTAGATAACATAATTTATAATTAAAGTCGCATTATGAACATCAATCTAAAATCTGCAGCTTTAGCCGTTGGACCAAGTTTTAATATAAAAACGTGACTAGTGATGAATACAAACACAAGTTTTTGGGATTAATATGGAAATCGCGTAGATCTTCTTAATTGAAGTTTCGGTATAAAAATTAAATTATTTTATCGACGATTCTCGATGGATTTTCTTGTCTTCGGAACAAGAGCGTGTTTTGCATGTGAAAACAATTCATATTTACGTCTCTTTGGTGGAAATTGCGTACGATTTATTTCAACAGTGGTGCACAGAATTTTTTATTTTATAAATTTTATTTAGAGATGTGTAATTTTAAAATTATTTTCTGCAGTAAAAAAAAACTTTATTTAGAGCTCCGTAATTATGGTGAAAATATTCAAAGATTTTAAACTCGACTTTCCAATGTAGATTGAAAATTCATTCATTTCTCGTAGACTTAAAGGATTATAGAGGAAACAAAAATAAATTGCTTTGGGATTAAAAAATTGTAAACAAATGCTCCTAATGTTAGTTGAAAGCAGAGTGTTTAAGCTTAAAATGCTTTTTTAATGATATCGAACAAAATACGTCTTTTTTTTGGCATTTAACTATGTGAAAAAAGTCAGAAAAGTAGTAAGAGATTTTGGCTAAACATTTTTTTAATCCGACACCCCTTGACAGTAGCTTTAAATAATGTCCTTTTTGCCGATAATTTAAATTTGAGGAGGGGGTATATTATATTCAAAAATACCACTAACATATTTTTTCATATATTTGTCATTGAACTCAAGAAAATGTTATGGTCGTTTTAAATAAAAATGCAGAGAAAATAATTAAATGTCAACAACAGGTGAATTACACGTTAGATATTTGTAATGAAAACTTTCCTTTGCACATTTTCCACCAGTTTATAACAATTTATATAAACGTGAAAAGCGACTACCAATGAAGCAGTAAACTACGAAAGTTTTGCCGAACATAAATTTGTTCAATACCTGTGTATATGTATAATGTATATGGATCACAAAACACAGCGAGAAAATTTACAAACTTGGAACTTTGAAATTACACTAATTGGTACATATATATTATTTAATTATTATACTTACGGGTAAACCTGTCAAATACGACGGAAAGACAAGTGATTAACTACTTTTTAATTTTATAATCAGTATGGCGCATTATACTCATTCTATTAAATAAATAACCAAAGTTTATTTTTTTTATGCGGAAAAATTATATTTCCTAAAATACTCGTTTATTGATGATGAGTTTCACTGTAAATAACATATTTATTTATTTGTAGCATGAATACGTTGATTAAGTTAAATTAACGAAATGAAGAATTGTTCATATAATTAAATAAGTATGTAGGTATATAATTTTCTGTATTGATTGCCAGTTTGAATGCCCCTATATATAACTATAGAGACAGACATTGGACGATATTTTGTTGAAGTTAATATGAAAAGATAAAGTAAAGCCATCCTCAAAGGAAGTATATAAGCACATAAAACGAAGATACCTTTTTACATTATAAAGGGTCGATTACACTAATATATTTTTTCTAGTAAAATGTATAAGATAGAATACAAATTTAAGTTCTTTGAATTGTCAGCTTTTATTAATACCTCACTAGCAGGGACTCATTATCAATTTAACTTAATTTTTTAACTCTGTTAACTTTTTTTTATCAATAAACTAAGTCAGATAGACAAACAAACACTTAAGGGGTTAGGTGTAGTCAGAGACATGAAAAAATGACAATTTTAAATAAATTTTTTTTGCCAGTAAATTATTTTATTTTATAAAAGTAAAAAAATAGCATCATTAAATAAGGTTTCGACTTGACTTGACAGAAATTTTAGAAAAAAAAAATTAATAATTTTAAAAGTAATGGATGTTTGTGTTGATCCAGTTCCAATCGAAGCTCCTTGCGGTGACCATCACTTATCCTTGGAGATTCACCCAAATTCAATCGGACAAAAAAAAAATAGTTTTATTAATAGATAATCTAGTGCCTGATCGAAGCTTTTTTTTTCTTTCTTAAATTAACAAAATGGCAGCCTCAGGAATTTTTTTCCAGATTTTCGGGAAAAAACCAACAGTTAATTGTTTATAACAAATCGAAATTAAAAAAAAAAATCCTTCGATCAGGCACTAGTTTTTCATGTTTTCAAAAAGCTGTATAAATTTCATTAAAATCTACCGATCGGTTTTCGAGCTACATTGGTCACCAGTTCAAAAAACATAGTTTTGAGAAAAACGCATTTAAAGTTTTACACTCAATTTACGTAAAGTAATACGTATTATTTAATTACTTACACCGAGTCATCTATTAATGGGCCATATAATAGTTCTTCAGCCGGTGTAGCAGCTTCTAAAAATTCAAAAAAAAGAAAATCGATTTCTTGAAAATTCTGACTACACCTAACCCCTTAAAAAATTACTCTGTTGATGATCGTTAATCTTATTTATTGTAAGAAACCGACTATGTTTATTTAAAGTTTTCTAGTATTTGCGGAACAGTTTTTTTATTGTATTGAGGAGAACGTGCTAGTACGATCGTGTAAGTAGTTCTTAAGTTCTAGCAAATCCAATTCGAGTTGTAATCGGCTTTACTGAATACGAATGATTAGCCATTAAATCCGATAACGATTTCATCGATGAACAGCGAGCGAATGGTATTCTTTTTTCTTTATTTTTATTTAATTCTGTGGGCAGACACATTCGCTAGTTTTTTTTTTTTCAATCTTTGTCGTTCAATAAATCCAGATTATTGACCTGTTGAATTGATTAAATTATTGCGTGGTACATATTTTTTGCATATTTAAAATTATTGTTACTGATTTTGGTTGCGATGTAGTTTAAGATTATGTCATTTTCTATAATGACAAACAATTTGTTTATTATTTTTAAATATATATTATTAAACTCGATAATGTGTTACATTTATCATTTATGAATAACAACATTATTGTTGAAGGATATATTTTTTTATCGATTTTTATAACATTGGTCAACAGCTAAATTGTTTCCTGGACGCGATAAGCTTATTTAGATTAACGCTAAAAATATTTTTGTTATGTTTTTTTATACATATTTTCTATATTAGAGAAATACAATCAAAATATACCAGTAATACTACATATAAATTGTCTCAACTAGAGCCTACTTTTCTTTTTCAACTCATCCAAGTTGTTGACTATAGAAAAAATGTTAAAATACCACAACATCCATTTAAAATACAGTGAATAAAAAAACTGTTACTGAAAAAAAACGTAAAGAATTGTCTCGGTTGGTGTTAAAAAGAGATAGCGATAAAATTGATAACTGTCCCACCCTCTCGTGTACAATCTAGCCGAACAATTACCACCCTAGTGGTTGTATATCTTCTCGAGGCTACCGCCGCTGCGTCACCCTTTTGTTTCGTTTTTAGATTTCCTTTTTTTTTCAAGGGAAATAATTGAATCCCCATATTACCACTCTATTTGTGATGTCAGAATGAACATGATATTGATGTATTTTATTTTGTGAAAACTTTTATCTGGTATTTATTACTGAGTTTGTACTCTATCAACTAGTTATTGATTTATTTATCACTAAAAGAGTGGTTAGTTTCATTTTTTCCGTATTGAGAATTTTGTTTAATGACTATTTAAAAGGGGCAAATAAAAACACTGATAATTAAAATGTAAAAAATTTAAACACATCATTAATGTTATTGAAATATAATATTTCTAAAAAATTTACGATATTGTAGTAAATATAAACTATGAACATTTTTTATGTTCAAATATTTATTAAACATCAAAGGACATTTTTTTTTTAATTATTGTAAAAAATATCTTTTTAGGTAGATCAATATTGTTTGAATAAACAAAATCTGTAAATTGATTTATTTTACCACCACCGTTATTTTGTATAATATTCGTTTACTTCACTTCACTTCTCTTTTCACAAGAAAATTGAAACCTATATTCTTTAGAGACTTCGTCGTGTGGTCTTAATCTTCAACCACTTAATGTTGTGTTACAACTTAATCATTATTTACGTGTTCTTGTATGTTGAAAACGATCCTCCACTTAAATGTCTCTTTTAGTTCTCATAATTGTGTTGTCTATTCGTTTATTTTCAATTTTCAAAAGAATACTTTATGGTGAGTATAAACAACTGATTATAAAGTAGGTAACATAATAATAATGTCATAATATTTAAAAATTCTCTAATGTTGAGTTATTTATTGATAAAACTAAAGCTTATTACGATAAAATAAATATGCGATGCTTCTTTTCATTTATTTATGAAAGTATTTGTAAATTCTATTGACTCCTAATAAACATTTCGATGTCTAGACTAATTACAATATCGCCATACTATTTCACCTTTTGCATGGTTTTATCTCACTGTATGTTTTTTATTATAATGTTTAGTTTTTGTTTAATAAATCTCATCGACAGCTCATAAAAAATAATGTTAAATGTTTTTCGATCAATGTTGCTTAAAATAACATACATACTATGTTTTTAGTCAATGTGAGCTAACAGCAATCATCACTTGAGTGTTACATGTTGAACCCATAGAAAATAAGTTGAACGTACGATAGCAATAGCTTTGGAATGTTGTGTGTGTAAACGTAATAAGAATAATAAATCTCCCAGAGTACAGCGTCATTTAGTACAAACAGAAATATAAGAAGTTCGTTTATTCTTCGGCAATTGTTTTTTGTATCTTTCTTTTATAACTTCATCCAGACAGAAATGTTTTGCAGTAAAATGTACATTCCAAAGTTTAAGACAAAAAAATGGTATTAAATAATAAACAAGTACATTTTTTTAAACTAACTACTGAAATAAATAACACAGTTTACTCTAGATCGAAATCAAGTCATGTACATCGTACATGGTCTGTGCAGAAACTAATTTACTAAAATCCATAAACAACATAATGAAGCTGTCAGTCGCACTGGAACACCACTGGAAATACATCGTAGTATGCTATTGGTTTTGTTTTGATCGAAACCAAACTCTTCATAATACAAGGCATTATCCCTTATCAAAACCTACGAATGAATACACATATTTTTATCACTCCCTGTCAATGCAGTGGAAAAAAGGAATGGAACAATCTTTTTATTTATTCCTTTTACATTCTACAGAAAAGTCTTATCAAAAGTGACCGACAAATGTATACATTTTTATCTCGCCTTCAGTTTCTAAACTGTTGAACTCCATTCATTGACTTTCAATGTCATTTTTTTTCTTCTCGTTCTCTTCTCACATAAAAATATTTGCATCGATTATGGCCTTGAAATCCGGCAGAATTTTTTATCGCAATGGAGAGTCACAACGATTTCTCTATTGCATTATTTAGAATAATCTTGTTTCTAATTATTTTTTGTTGGTTTCGTGTGTAGGAAGACGGGTTTGAAATATATCCTGTCCAATTTACGTATTTTCTGATTTGATTTGATTAAGTCTCGTGTAAACATGAACGTTTCAAGGTTTATTTATTTATTTGCTCTGTTGTCGTTTTTCGTGTTACAAATGGTGCAATGGGAGGACATTACATGTTCGAATTTTGTAATTTTTTTAAGGTGTATGATGTATTTTAATATTTTAACGATTCTAAATTTTTTTAATGGAGAAAATTATTAATAGTTCAAGTACATGTATCGCATGTTGGAGATTTCTATTCACAAGTTTTCTTGACTGAAGAATAAATAATAAATATGTTTGTTGTTTTTATTCAAGACATGGGGAAATTTTCATTGTTATTAAAGAGGCAGACCCAGTTAGAATTTTTTTTAAATCAAACATTTTTTATTGCGTTTTCTCAAAGTAGAATACTTCAAAAGTATTCTCTAAAAATTTCAGACAAATCGGACCATTATTTATGGAGATATATAACTTTGAACGGAGCCGTCTCTAATGTATTCAAGTAGGCAGGTAGCGGCAACTGTGCGCTTTTTCTCGAAACCATGTTTTCGAAGTTGGTGATCACTGTAACTTGAAAACGGCTTCGCCGATCGGTTTGGAATTTTGCTGACTTATTCTATACATAATTGTCCTCCGGATGGACGAAGGATTTTTATTTTGTAACGATTATTTTTGTTTTTATAGCCGAAAATGCGAGTGAAATTTTAGTCAAATAAAGAAATTTGACTTTCAACATCCGCCATTTTGTGAAAATTCTAAATTTTTCAAATATCTTCGTCCATCCGGAGCATTATGTCATTAACTAATGATCCCTTTTGTATTTTTGATTTCTGATGATCCAGTGACGAACAGCAGTGATCACGGCAAAACACTTTTTTTGGACCCCTCCCAAATTTGCTGTTTCCCACTTATTTTTTAATATTTTGCCATAAAAAATTATAACATTTGTTATTATTTATTTTAATGCATGGCCAAACTGTGCTTAAGAAACAGTACAACCGTCATTGAAGTAGAGGCAATAAGAGGGGATCGCCTATGCTTTACGGAAGCCAACAAGCTGTATAAAATTACAAATAATAAGATAAGAAGACAAGATTTTTAAAGTCGCAGTATTTCCTTAACGATACAAAACTCACACACAATACAAGAACGTAGGTGTTATCGAGATCTAATACGGTTTGACACAATTGTATCAATGACTACCGTGGCCAAGGCAAACCAGATGCTGTACATCCACGCACCTTTGACAATGAAATGCGCGGGGTTGGTCCCGGTTGCCGATCGTCAGCCTACCTGATCATTATTGTTTTAAAGTGACGTGAGTGTGTGCAAAATGCATGCAGACACAATGATACGTTTTCGATGTATAATTATTGTACGTGATTCACCTTAAATACAGTACACACCTCTTTGTTGTTTTGTAATAATATGCAATCGGGTTTTGCCTCTAGATGTGGGATAAATCAATAATGATTTAATAAATATCGAATGTTTTGTTACATTTGTCTGATTGAGATAAATATGTATTTATTATAAAGTATATAGGTATGAATAATAACTAATAAATGGATAAGCATGAAGCAATGTGTGCCTATCTCTCTCTGGAGCATACGAAATCGCATAGATGCGTCGCTGTCTTTTCTTCACACACTAATCACTTAAAAAAAAACGCGGTTACTAATCATTCTGAAAATTTACAAATATCTTCGTAAATGAATAAATTTTCATCCATTTCTTTGTGATATCACTGAAAAGTCCTGTCATGTCTCGAAATTATGCAGTAGAATGTTTATTTAATATCTCTTAAACTATTCTCCTAATGATCTTAAAATTTTTCAAGGATTTTAAAAATAAAAATGTCTTTCATTTTCTGCCTCCTTAAAAAAAAGTAAAAATTATTTATGGTTTGATTAATAAAATTTCAACTAACCGATCTTCCATGCAATATATTGGAATTTAAAACTTTCTATATAGAGCAAATAGCTATTGAGTGTATACTATATTATTGGAAAACTTTTAATGAAATATTTTAATATGAAACAACAAACATTGGATATTATTAAAGTTTAACACTTATTTTTTATGTTTTATATTGTGCCGATTCTATATTTTTTGTTTTATTTTTGCTGATATTAAAAAATACATTGCTGTTTTATTTTTTATGTAGGTAGTGTTTTTAATTTTGATGATACATCACTTTAAACAAAAAATCAATCGATGAAGTATTGCATTTGTTTTACTCGATAGAATGAACACAATATCGACGAAATGCCTAATAATGCACGTTTGCCTGAACTCCTCCCTTCTCCTATTTAAACAAAAGCAATCTGTGGGTAGAGATAACTATATGTAATTTCTTATACGTATTTTTATAAAACCAGTCGAACGTTTCATTCAAACCATTGATCTAATTCTTTTATATCGATATATTAGAAATTCTTATTCAGAGGATTTTACAAAACAATAATAAAATAAAAACATTTTGACCGCAATGTTTTAACGCATCGTCAATTCCTTTTTATTTTCACTTGTCTTCCTGGATAATAAACAGTGAAAACTGTAAATGACACATTGCTTTCTATTTGTAATGAGTTTTTTATTATTAAAGTGCACAAACGAAATTTGTTATGATATGGACAAAATAAATTAGATATAGATAATGTGAGAAAAGGACTATTTTTGAATACCTAAATTTTTAAATAATTTATCATATAATTCCATTTAAAATAATAATTAACAAAGTCTCTTTTTCAATCAAATATTTTAATCTTATTAAGATCACAGAACGTGTCACTAATTTACCAAGAGAGAAAAATAAGGAAAAAGGATGAAAAACAACGGCACCGCAATTGTAAATGTATTTCAGCGATGCATTACAGAGAGAGAAAAAATTGTTAATTTACCACTCTGTTGATTCTGTATTTATTTGAATCTCTCGCCAACGGAGTGCGCGAATTAAAAAAAAAGAGGGTAAAAAAATTCTGGTATTCACAGAAAAAATCTACACACGTTTGTTGGATTGTAGCTTTTCACAATTTACGTAGATTTTTATAATTAGTTTCTTACACCCTTTTTTCTCTTAAATTTTGTTGTTAATTTCTTTTGTCAGTTCTAACATAATATGAAGGAAAATATAAATTCACATTTGGGAATAAAATGTACCAAAATGTAATTGCACTGACGTATGTTTTGTGATTTTTTTATCTCGAAAATCGTATAATTTATTATATTACTATTACCACAGTAAAAAATATATATTTTTGTTGAAAAAATTCAATAATATTTAATTATTTGTAATTAATCTATATGTGTCTTTTTCTTTTTGTTCTAGGTAAGTTTCGATGACGCTTTACAGTACTTCAATCAGGTAAATTATAAAATCAGAGGTCTCATTATTTAAAAAAAAAAAAACTTCAATAAAATAATCAATCATTTTCACGAGAAATATAAATGCATAAATAAATAAATAAAAGGACGAATATATTTCAATCCGACAATATGTTAGGTATTATAATTCGTAGACGTATTGAAAATTTCCTTCAAAGGATACTTCGCGTTCAATATATTCTCATCTCTAAAAGCAAAACATAATAATGGACCTGAACTTGAGAATACCTTTGACATGGATATATGGCATTCTTAGAATTGGAACGTCCATTTCAATATGGATCATTCCTGCTCCGGGATAGTTTATGTGGGGTGTTATATAATAGGAATTTCCATAGCTCATAATATATTATTCACAACTTCTAACAAGATGCGAAACGTTGATTAAGTTTCATGCAAATTTAACTCACAGCCGAAGATATCTTTTTAAATTAAACGCAGACAACTAATTTATTTAAAAACATCTTAAATAAAACAATTACCTCATCCCTTTTTATTTATTTATTACATTCACGATAAAAAGCAAACGTAAATACGTAAAAACAAATGAATTCCATTGGATACAAGAACTGGACAATCAAATCCATCGGATTTCTTTCTTTCCCATTTGCTCGAAATTCTCGACCGCCAAGGACACATAAAGTAACAGCAGTAGTAGTGGTGGTCGGTCGGAATGAGATTTTACAGTAATAACATTCTGGAGATCTATCTCCCTTTGTTTCAACGGGCGCCTGTGTGTGTGAGAGGGGTTGGTTGAGATGAATCACCTTTCTCTCTGAATGAACTGAACCGTGATGCCCGCATATAAACACCTATACTCGCTGCAGACGTCCACGATTTTAACGGTCGAATTGTTTCATACACACACACGCACGCACACACACACCCATACGCACAAATTACCAAATTAACAGCAGTATCTGTTGCTTGTGCAGTGGTTCTAAACTTGTTTGTATGGGTTTTATTTTCTCTTAGTCTAATTCAGAAAGTTTGAGACCCGCTGGTCTGATTAAATATAATTAATTATAAATATAATTAAATATAAAAATCACAGTGAGATTCTCAGGACGACCGAAAACCTGTTAAAGATTTTTGAAATTCATGTAGATACAAAATCAAACAGAATTTTATGAAAAAATATATTTATGGTACTTACAATTAGTACTTACTAAGCATTAATCAAATACTTAAGTAGAGTAATTAATCAGTTTTACTTGCGTATATTATGCTGAGTAGAACATGTAATGCGGTGTTTACACCGAGAAAACAAAACAGAAACACGATGTTTTTATGACAAAAAAGCAATAAACTCTATACATTTTTAAATCCGAAGTATTTTAAAGACACGATGTTTCTGTTTTGTTTTTTCGGTGTAAACACCGCATAACGTAGACTACATTAAAAATGTATATCTAATATTTATAAATAAATGTGTCTAGTCGAATATTTTTTCATTAATTTTTTTAAATATAATTTACTTTTATACATTTGTTTCTATTATTGAACATTAAATGAGTTTTCTTGTACCCCATTGGTGATACAACATACAAAAACTAAAGAATTAATTAATAGTTCCCATATTTATTACAATTATTTACAAATTTTGATAAATTATCGCTACAAATTGACCGAAATATAAATTATAAAAAAATAAATCAGAATACATGAATTTGATTGACATAAATAATTAATTGATATTAATGTCACATCTCTCTTATATTCGACTGCATTTTTGGGATACATTAAATAAAGAGAATGTAGTTTTCAATTAAAAAAATCCATAAATTATAACCTTTTTAGTTCTAGCGCGTAATTACAAAATACAATTATGTCTATATTTTAACTGTGCGAATTAAACCTAATGCGTTACTATTCTCAACTTATTAATTTTATTATATGCCTACATATTAGGTGCATATATGTTTTTATTACAGTACATTCACATTTGTATGCAAAAAAAAATCATGAATATGTACACAAAATGATTTCTATATTTGGATCATGCCGATTAATTTGAACAGGTTTTTATTTTGCACATAATTTGTTTTAGTCTATATATGTATATGAATACATTTCTATTTCTAGTACACATACATACAATTACCACCGGGTGTGTAAGTGTGTGTAATGTGTAATGGCCAAGAACTAGTTCATATCGTTTTCTTTATCTCGGTCGATGTTGGTCACGGAAGCTGGACATGTTTGCCTGTCTGTCTTTCCGGTCATCGACCATTGCTGTTCACGAGCCATGTACTCTCGGCTGAAGTTTTGATACGAACCTAATATATTTGTTTGTATCTTGTTTTATATCTCGAGATACAAACATGCATCAGAAACTTTTCTTCTCTGTGTGTGTGTATGTACATTAATGTACATGTTTCGATAATATATGTTGTGGAAATTTTGTCTGAGAAGAAAATATATTCCGTTTGATCGAACATATCTTTAGAATTTTAATGAAAATGTATACGTGATAACTTGTAATGGGAAGCTAAAACTAAACCATTGATATATTATTATCTATTTCTAAAACAATATTTTGCCGATGACATTGTAAATCTATCTGTATGATTGATTGTACAAAGTTTGATTGAATTTCAAATGCACATTACTTCTATCATCGTTTTTTTTTTTTTTTTGAAAAACAACTGAACTAAAAATATCATAAATATGTTAATAATGTTTTAACGTCGGATAAAACTACAGGAAACTGAATTTGGTTTAGCATTATGCAGCAATCATTGTTAGTTTTAACACAATATTTGTATCATTCATACAGAACCTTTTAGAAATTAAGGATCAAATTATTTATCGCAATTTTAAGTCCGCAGATAAATTCTCATTGAACCGCATATATAATTAAAATATGAAATTACCCTAGCAAAAAAAGAAAAATATTTCTTTTTAATTGTACAATTACATTTAAATGACATTTTATACAATCAACCATGAAATTATGAGAAAACCTGTTTTCTCTTCAATTCAAAAAAAACACAAGAATTTAAAGTAATATTTCCTGCACTTTCAATACATATAATAATGGCATTTCATGTTGAATAGGGAGTAATTAATAATAATGGATTTTACTTTTCATTTCATGGAGTTATGAATTTAAAAGTGCATTTTGACATAATTTCATGCTATTTACTTCTCTTTAAAGTGAATGATTCAATTTTTTATATTACAATACTCTGTTTATAAACTTGATCAGATATTTTTTTATTGTATTATTACTAACTTTATATATCCCCACATAATATTAACATTTGACATTATATTTTCGACATAATTATAGTTTACTTACCAAATTTTCTATGCCATTGTTAAGAAATGATTGATCGGTATTGAAATCTGATATTCTTTATATGTCAACGCTTGTAATTTCTTATATAAGATTACATACATAACCTACTCAAAACTAAAGTAGAAATCAATACATAATTACTTCCGTTATTATCGTATTATCTACAAAATGTCGTTTATTTATATATAAAATATAAAACACATAAGTCCTAAGAATTTTATAATCTTTTTTTTATGTTTCGATATTAATCTATTCGATATTTCGATATAAAACAAATAAATCAAAAAAAGATGATATTTTTACATAAAAATAAATAACTAGAAACATAATAAGGTATGATTTATGATTTAATTATAAGGTGTGCTAATTTATTAAGGCAAAATTTGTGAAATTCCGTGTATTTATTTGTTTAAATATGTCGTTTCTGAAATTTGTTCGTGAACGCACACGCACCACAGAGGGCTGTGCAGTTCCAAAGGAAAACAATAACCCGGAAAGCCGGAGGATCCGGAACATGTTCCGGCGGGTAACATCATTTTAATTTCCGGGTGTTGTTTTATAATAGACAGGCCACTGTAATAGTGAAAATTAATGTAAAATGACCTTTATAATCATAGCTATTTCGTTATTGATTTGAATTTAACGAGTATTAATGATATTGAACAATTTATATAATATTATGAATTGACTTTGGTTCTTCTTGTTTTATAAAATTAAATTAAATTCAAGTAAACAAACATTTTTAATCAAAAGTCTAGAGTGATGTAAAACCAGAGAAGTTTTAAATTTAGCGTATTTTTTTTAAATTTTAAAGTTTATTTTATTTTAAACGTTGGGGGTAGGGAGGGATATTACCCGAGAGATATTTATAAACATAAACAACATTACAAAGTTATTTTTTCTTTTTTTTTTTTAAAAGAAGTTATTTACTCTCCTGCGGCGATGGTGGAGGTGGTATTGCACAGTTTCGTATTTACCGACGTGAAGAAATTATTTAAGCATTCTGTTAATTTTTCAATTAGAGCGGAGCGCGTTACGCTGCGATGTTCTCCCGGTAAAGCCATTTGTCACGTATACATTCAGTGCGCGCGCGACGCTCAGGTGCAATTGCCGCGGAGAGGGTTGAGATGGTGGCGGTATGAGGAGATGTTATACTCAAATGCAGTGGCGCCAATTTAATTTTATTAGTAGTATTTTTTATTGAATAAAATCCGTGTCATAATGTTTTTTTTTTTTGTGAATTTTAATCTATACTTAAAGTTTAAATTATTTTTCTTTATTTAATGGCTGGTTTCACAAACGATAGATATCTATCAGTAGATAAATTATAGAGTTGATCAATTAGAACCCGTAAGTTAGTAACAAATAGCGATCGTTATATTCAGGAATTAAGTACCAAACAGAAAATGTTTAGGTTTTTACAAATTAAAATTACTATATGAAAATTGATAAACATTAAAATTGAAAGATGCCAAAACGACTTATCCCATTTATCAAACAATCGATAAAAATACATATTTTATCAGCATAGGTACCTTATAATGTATAGTTGGAGATACAAACATGTTTTTCAAGTAATGATGTGAAATTTGACAAAATGTCTCAATTCTCAAGAATGCAGTTAGATATTTCTTTAATAACATACGATATGCTGGTAACCATGGAAACAACTGAACCGTTTTTAGATTGGAGAATAGTAGGAGCAATGAATACGGTACACTGGAATCGTATTTCTATCAACCCGAGCTCTCTCATTAAAGTTGTCACTCTAGAATTCAAGATATACTCTATCTCTACGAGCCTGATATTTTCTGAGGGCATGGACAAGAAACGCAGATAACAACATTAAAGAGATTATGATCTTATCATACAATTGACGTGAAAATCCTTCTTCGAAATCATCCTCGTCAGGTATTTAACGAGTGGAACGTTTGCGGCCTGGGCGAGTCAGTCAGTCCTGGGTTCAGTGCTCGGCTGGGCACCGCTCTGTGACCGACCGGAAGTCGAACGCGCGTACCCCCCCATCCGCCCCCTTCCCAAACCGTCGTCCCGCTACAACGCGCGTAATGGTCATGAACATAGCGGACGATATATGAAATGTCTCGCATTCCTCGGATATATCCGTCAAGTACAGTTTTATTTCGTTGTGTGAGGGTTCTTTTTCACCCGTTTTTGTTTTTAGAAAATAAACGTAGGTATTTTCGCAAATAAAAATGGAATGCTATAACCTGGCTATACGGAATAGTTAAACTTGTAATGCCGTATATTAATGTATATGGTTATAAAAATGAAATGAAGAGATAAATCGATCTCTTGAGCGTATTTCTAAAATGTTACTACTTATTTAGTCATGTATTATATGGACTGTTATGCACTAATGTGTCAACCCACAAAAATATCATTAAATAGCTCATAACTATATCAATTTTATTTATATCGTAATTTAACAAAAATACTTACCTACTGCAAAACTCTCTTTGCTGATTGGTTGAAGAGGTAATGATTATAAAAAAAACAATACAAATAAAAATAAATTAAAAAAATACAAATGTATTGATACACTAGTGCATAACCTGTGAAAATCTCTACAGTACATAATCAAACATGGTCAGAGTAAAAAAAAATCCAATTTTTCATCAATGTTATTTAAATAAATCAATATTTTCTATTAAAATTTATATTTTATATATTATAATAAAAAATAACCTGAAACCGATATCTCATAATTTGGAATTAAAAGTCATCGGGAGTCGATATAGGCCATTATCATCATTACTTCTTTAAAGCTGTTTTAAATAGTATGACTGCAATATTCCAATTGAATAAAAGTAAATTGAATAATAAATATTCTATGCTTTCCTCTTACACTCGCTTCGTTGGAGGATTTAATCTGTTTTATATAAGAAATATAAAAACTAGTATCTGTTATTTCTAATTTATCTTATTTTATGAGCGTGTTCCATTTTAAATTAACGATCAGGAAATTTTCAAAGCTTCAATTATGTTCATTTCAATAACATCATCAAATCAAGCGTATTTAATATTGAGAAATCGACAATGATCTCTGCGAAAGCTTCAAGCCATGCATACACGAAAGATAAGAGCACATCAATTCCTTGTTTCTAGGTGTGTCAATGAAGTTGAATGAACCTTTACATGTTTTCGAGATGTTAACATTTAGCAAGAACATTTGTGGTCTATATTTAGTTCATTACAGCAGCGTTGTTAGACTACTTTTTTTTAATTATTATTATTAACGAATTGATATTTAGTGTATCATTTCTAAAACCGGTGTGAAATTTCACTATGAAGACTAGAAACTGCTGCATTTGGCTTTCAAATATTAGCATATTTATGTTTTGTTTGAACTTATTTTGCATAATTATTATTGTTGAAAAGTAATTTCGATAGAAATTCGTATACCTTATCAAGTATTTAAATTTTTATACAAATAAAATCAATCTTTCGTATTATTTTTATTATGATGAGTCAGATATTATTTAAGGTTTTCTATCTTCTTTTCATAGGTAGTGTTTTCAATACATTAAAAGTATTATATATTATAATATTTTATGACAAAAAGAATGAAAAATCGTTGAGATTAAAAATACTTGGAACTTTATAAAAAAACGTTATTTATTTTCTTCTGTTAGATTCTTGAAAGTAAACTTTAGATTATTTTGCTAAAACTGCATCGCTTTATTATTATATTCTCGTTCTTATTATGATTTTTATAATCGACTTGTTATTATATTATAAAAAAAATTCGTTCAAACTGTTCTACCTCGAAGGTAATACGTACAGTAAAAATAAACTCAGAGAGGAAAAATTGCTCGCATTTTATTAACTGATGTGAAACCTGAAAGAATATGTATGTAAAATTGTAAAACTTTGAAATTTTCTCCGCTGAAAGTTTAATTATTTTTATTTTATTTTGCATTTCCTTTGTCTCCCATATGTACTTTTACCTAAAGCCATAAGGAGTTTATTTTTCCAATAATTTAATAACATACTCGACATTTATTCCAACTTTGAATTTTCCGTACATACCATTAAAATCAAAATATTAAGCTGCGCCTAATGGTATATAAACTCAATGTTATTTTGACTAAATTAAAAAAAAAATCCGTACAATTTAACCGGCATCACTTATCATATTTGACATTATTTCATTAAGGGGCTATACCAGTATGAACGCTGGAAATTGTGTGATTTTCGGAAATTTTTTGGAAGAAAAATACTCAATAAATATTTTGGAAAATTGAAAATATATTTAGCTATATTAGAGGTGTATTCCATAATTTTTTCACGTAAAAATATTGATATCTAAGCGACTTATGCGCTGTGCTCGGAGGCGCCAAAAAAAATCTCCTCCACTGCGGCCATGATTCCGGACGATGAAGTAGTTGAAATTGAAAAAAGAAAAAATGTCGTTAAACTGGAAGGTATTTCTTGTACGATGACCTACGATTTTCGAAAAATATCAAAATCTAATAAAATGGCGTAGTTATGAAAAAAAAGTCTTCTTTATTGCCTAATGCCAAATCGTCAATTTTCATCCAATCAAAAATATCCTAATTATATTCAAGAGTACCTACTCAGTTCAAATTTCAAGTAAATCGGATAATTGCTCTTTGAGTTACAATGTCAGCAAATTTGAAAAATCTCATTTCGAGAAACACGCATTTAAAGATTTAACTATCGATTTCATATCTGCGAGCGGTCGCTCTTTAGAAGGCTGCTGTTTGGAGAGTATTAGAGATACGGCCTTGAAATTTTCACAGAATATTCTTGAAACTATAAACTCTAAAAAAGGCAAAAAAAATGATTTTTTGAAAATTTCACACTGGTATGACTCCTTAATTAAATCTACATTTATTTAGATATTTTATGTAGTTATACAAACGCGCATAGAACATTTTGAGAACTTCTGTCGCACAGTACGAGTATGTAGTAGAAGTAGCTGTGTTTGTTAGTAGGATTATTAAACTGACACGGATAATTGAAGTTGATGCAGATCTTGTTGGACTTGAAGTGCTTCAAGCTCTCTGGTAGACATTGTTCTCAAGTGCCGGGATGGCGTCGGAGACAGATAATTCTGTTTTAGTGGAAAGAAAGAAGGAAGTCTCGTTCAAACTTTATATGTATATAGGTACGTTTACTTGCTCGGAAAGTATACAGTTTTTTTTCCTTTGTACATATTATATTATGTAACTTATGTACTTGAGTGTAAAAATATACATTTAATTATACAGCGCTCCTTAGGAATTATAAATAAGGTTGAAGTTAGTTCAAAATTTTAATTAAATAATAAAATTGTAGTTTGTTCTACATTATTGAAATGTAAATGTATTTAGATTATATTATTTATTGTAAGAGCCAGTATTTAATGAGACATTCTTGAGCACATTTATAAAGTAAGGCTGACGTGGCGCTAAATGAAATTATTTTAAAAGGACGTGCAAATGCTTTAAATTAATTTTGTGTAGGAAAATAAACCTTTATAAAACGTTTTCTTCTCATTATGTCATGGATAATTCTCATATTAAGACAGCAAAATGCATATTAAATGAAAAAAATAACTAATTTATCTATTTAAGAAAGCAAAGTATACCTAACTGAAAATTTTATTTGGATGGAGATGGAAATATCCACTTTATGTAAAATTTAGGATCTGTACAAGCATCTTGGAAAATTTTTGAGTTTCTAATTATTTTTTAAACAGTGCGTAAAAAATAGTGAATACTAACGTCTATGTTTTATTAAATTGTCCGATTTAACTAACCGTTTTTAATGTATTCGGTTTTTGTATAGTAATATATGAATGGTAAAGTTATGTGTTGGCCACAGTAGTTTAATAATATGAAATAAACAAAATGACAATAAATACAAACAACACATAAAATGTATTAGATATTTATAACTAAATAATTTTCTATTTTGTGAATTGGTGTAAACTAAATTTATCATTACTGGAAAAGTACAAGAAAGTCCCGCGGTGTACTGTGATTTTATAAGACACCCCTATTCGCTGAAATTATGTTTAGACTCTACTTTATTCAACAATATAAATTTTAAAGACAAACAGAATGTTTAATAACTCCGTTTTGACTCAAAATAAATAGTAAACAAATACTTATACTTAATGTTTACATAAAGAAAATTGTTTATTAAGGTTAGAAAATCATGTTTGTTTTAATTTGCATATTATTTATATATTTGTATGTTTGTTTTCGTGTTCTTAAGTCAATTGAACGTTAATTCAATTGTTATCGTTATTTGCAACGACGACATCAAAGAAAGTAAGTTCACTTAAAAGGCTTTAATTTAAAATGTATGGGTGTGTTCTTCTTTCCAATTAAAACTTTACACGTTGGAATGGATTTTGTTTATTTATGCTCGCGGAAGATTAGCAATCATATCGCAATTATTATAACTACGGTTCTGAAACAACTTCCTGTGAAAAATAAAAAGAGGATTTGTTTGTATATGTATATAAGTAGAAACATTTTATCCAATTATAAATTTTGAATCGTAAACTAGAGATAAACAAGTGAAATATGAACATTAAAAACATATTTATTATCTTTATGTTTTAATTAATATTAGGGGGGGGGGGGGTATAAATATTTATTATTTATCATTTTTTTAATGTTAGTTTATTGTATAGTACTAAAACAAAATAAAAGACTATAGAGTAAATGTTTTCAAATGCATATTTCATTTTATTTGATAAGAACAAAATAACATAAAATTTATTCTCTATACAAAATGTTTTCCTTTGATAGTGTACATACATTTCTATTATGTTCATACAACTTATTATAATAATTTCCTGTTTATGTATACTACGTGTATTATACCATTATAGTATAATACATGTTCCTAGTCGAGTTTAAAGTAAATATTTTATTTTTACATTGATCAAGCACAAAGTAAAATGTTGAAATAGTACGGATGTTTAAGCTTACAGCCGATGTTTGCTAAACGTTATTAATCTTTGTTCTACGTCTAATTTTTCAAATTTAATTTATCGATGTAGGTGTTTATAAACTGTTTTATTTTTAATTGATTTATAATTTGATTATTTTAAATTCATCAACGCTGGATACATCGATTAATAAAAATTCGTAATTTCAATTACTTGAAACGTTCTTATACTAATAGTTAAAATGTGTCGATTTTGGATATTTCATCAGAATCTGTGTGTAGTGTGTAGACGCTGTAACTCAAAAATGACAAAATAGAAGGGTGAAATTATATATTCTGACGTAAGAAAAATCTAACAAGAAACGAATGTTTACTCGTCAATTTTGAAATAGTGCGTATAAAAAAAATTAAAACAAAAATTGTAGCGAACGTTATTTTCGTATGTTTAATTTATTTTATAACTCTAATCAACTAGCTAAAAATATTTTCTTTAATATACACATACACACAGTACAACGTATAAGAAAGTTCTTTGTAACCCATGACTTTCATAACTAAAAGTAGTTTGAAAAATTAAATTTTGAAAAATAAAATTAATTTGTAGTTCAACTTTAAATTTTCTTAAAATAGTGAAACCATTTTCAGATAACGAATAATACTGGTGTGAATAAAATTAAAATAAATTTAATTACATCTAAGAAACACCATATTTAAATCAATATACAGAATACAAAACATCATATAGATGACTATATGTTTATGCATATTACGTATACGTATTTGTGTACATAATGGTGTAACAGCATTTGCCTGAAGACCCGTTAAGAATTCTCTGACAATCGATAAGTGAAAATAAACAGTTGTTGTCAACGAGCTGCAATAACAACAACGGATCTCTTGCGTAACCTGTGATATTCTTGTTGCCCGTTATGTGTTGTAGTATGTAGGTTCATCGACGTAGAGTGAAACACTCGTTCTGTGGGTGTTGAGTGTTTTCTACTCAAACATCTGCAAATATGAAGAAGTTTATAGGAAATTTTGATATTTTTCTTCTTCTGTAATTAATTATTTTATTAAATCAGTGGTCCAGAAGCTTTTATGTAGATATATTAGGCATAAAGCTGGGGTGAACAATTTCAAGTTTTGAAATATTCCAGAAAAATTTAGATTTTTTAGTGGTGACAAATACGAATCATTTTGATCAACTCGATAAAAAATTATCTACCAGCAATCTTTAATAATAATTTCCGTATTGTGTAATGAAATTTGATTCGACTGCAGAAGTTTATTGTTTTAAATGAAAGTAGTTCAGTAAATTTTGCATCCCTAATTAATATATTTGACCTATACACTGCATTGGATCAAGAAAACCTTGTTTTGTATATAACGAAAACAATATTTTCTTAATATAAGAAACAAACCCTTAATCCAACTACGTTCTTCCTTCGTTCAAGAATACTATAGTTGGTTTAAGAGATTATTGCTTATCTTAAGAAAATATTGTTTTCGTTATATACAAAACAAGGTTTACTTGGTTTGAGAAATCCTTTCTACCAGTGTAGTCTGTTTCATTTAAGTTTGAAGTAGCTGCCGGGTGATTTGACGGTACGAATCACGATTCATACCGGCAACCATTGCAAACTTAAATGAAACATACTATAGCTACGATTAATGATTGAAATATACTTTTATGAAAATATCTTTCAAAAATACATTCTTCACAGCAGTTTACTGCCACTAAACTTTGTCTGTCCACGCCCAAACTCACGCAAGCACAGTATACATATGCATAGTAAACTTATAGCTAATACTTCGTTTAACGTCGTTGTGAAATTATTTGTTAAAAACGCACAGTCACTTTCTAACGTGTGGAAATGTTAAAAGAGATGGTTTATTTCGGTTATCTATGTGTATGTATGTGTGAATGATAGATTGGCCTATTATCACAAAGAAACACGCCTAAATGCAATTAGAATTATTTATATATTCGTATAGAATCTGGTTCTATTCTTAGAAAGTGTACCTACTGTATTTAATTATTTGTTTGCGTACACATTTTTTTTATTTACATGATTAATCGACTTAAGTCTTGGCATTTTAGGACGCCGCGCCGACCGCGCTGGCCGCTTCGACCGCCAGACACGCAATACTGATGTGTGTTTTTTTAACCTTGAAAATAATATACACACATCAGTATTGCGTGTCTGGCGGTCGAAGCGGCCAGCGCGGTCAGCGCGGCGTCCTAAAATGCCAAGACTTTAATTTGTATGTGAAAGCCTGCACGATTGGTTGCTCTAAACAAATAGGCACCACACCTCATAGTGCCAGTAAGATCAGATCTGTAATGTTAAGTAAAATGTAGATGTAAGACTTTCAATATTAATTCAGTAATTTTTGAAATCGGTTAGAGCAAATAAACGATTTTTAGACTCAAGAAACATTAATGCCTTATTTTTTCCATCTATGTTACCAGTTTGTTTGTGTTGACAGCTTGGTACACATCTGTTAAATAATAGCAAATGCTGAGTTCTGATTGGTTCATTTAGAGAATTACATTACTAGTACCAATAACAGAATTTGATAAAGCTCTGTCTGTACAATCTAAATAATTACTGGGAGTCCGAGTTTTAGTAATTTTGGGTGGGGTCGGAGTCGGTAAAAAGGTACCGACTCCGACTCCTTTAATTAAATAATGGTTTTTACTTCTTTACACACTTATTATTTTTTATTCATTTTGAAGTACAATAATTTGAAATTTTCAATTTTTGCCGGAGCCAGAAACACTGGAATTCACACAAAAAAAATTTGCCCGAAAACGGAATTATTAAAAAAAAAAAAAAAAGTGTACAGTAAAGAGTCGGAATCGAACATTAGAAAAATAAAGGAGTCGGAGTCGTAGGTTTTTGTACCAACTCCACAGCCCTGATTACTATATCAATATTTAGGTTGTACAGACATAGCTTAAAGATTTATGTATGTATGTATTAGGTAGATAAATACTAAAACCGTTCATTTAATAATATTTAATAATGTCATGTAGTAAAATGAATATTAATAAAATAGAATTCTGTTTAGGATTACATAAATGTCAGTTTCTGTATGTTATTACGGTCCTGGACAGTTAAACAGAACAGACAAGTTCATAATCGTGTTTCAGATTTTAGTAACTGACTTAATCCAATTATAAAAGGTATTTGTTTTGAGTCAGTGGTCTGTATTTATACGTACAAATACGTTTATACTAATTAAATTAATTATATATCCACGTGTACCCCCACATAGATATTTGTCAATTATTTTTAATCTATACATTTTTGTGGTAGGTATTATTTAACTATTTTGTATAATATTCATACATGGATTATAATGAAAAAGGGATTTACTGAAATGTGTATTAACTTGTGAAATATTATACATAATTAATATAACGAATTTATCATTAATGATCGATATATTGGGCGTTACAATACTGTTGACAAATAATTACAATTTTAAAATAACAATATAATTTATACATATTTAAATATTGCACATATTTTGAAATATCGATTAAAAAATTATTTTATATTCGATACTAATAACATAATATTTACTCGCGTATATATTTATATTTAATTGAAGTTTATTGTCAACAAATATCCGTAGGTAGTATCTATTTATTTTTAGAAAGGTATTTTTCATTATATAAAAGGAAAATATCATGTCGCGTAATTTATGGCATTATAAAATAATATTTGAAGTATTTTTAATTGTGCTTTCGTAAATGGTTACGTAAAATATTATAAATACCATGTTTGTTTATTTTTATTTTAAATTTTATGTTGATATTATACCTACTATTTAAGATTATAAAGTAAATAACGTATTTTATAATTACCTATTAATTACGAGGGCGTTGGACCCAATTGGATTACTTATCGCGAAGATACCTCTCCGACAATTGTTTTTTACATCCTGATGAAATTTATAGAAAATATCCATAAACCTTCCTCGTGAATAACTATCAATTCATGAAAACCGGAATAAAATACGTCCAGTAGTTCGAAGAACTTTATTTTATACTTTGTGTAAATTATTCCAATTGAATTAATACTTTAATGATATCTGTTAATTGCTTTATTCCTGGACAAAGGTCACATTTTAGTATTACATTAAATTAAGTTAATGCAATTTGAGATAGCTTTAAAAAAGTTAACTTCTAAATTGTAAGATAAGTAGGCAACCTTTTTATCGTAAGACCACCACCAATGAACCTCATCAAAGGCAAATAACTGTAGTGAATAACGATATTACGAATATAGAGCTCTTAGAGAGCGGTTTCTTTGAGCTAATAGAAAACTAATCTCTATTTATAAAACACCGTGTCTTCTCTAATGTGAAACAAAACGTAAGAAAAAATATATCTTATTTAGTTGTTTGTTTCAATGTTACAGGTTTATTTTGAACAGTTCCGAGTAACGGTGCATTATTTGAGGCACTACTCGATCTTAGGAAGTCAATGAACCAACGCGTACAACGTACATGCTTTTATTTTTTATTTTAACGGGATATACAGGGTGGTATTTAAGTATTGTATTTATGTATTAATAAAAAATCTTTAAATTCATTGGTTTGTATCTACTAGAAAACGTTTTGTAAAACATGAATTTGGATTTTTTTAATTGTTCTCCAGTATCATCATTGTTGATAATTTTCGATTATATTATTATTTTTTCTTAAAAAAAATTCTACGCGAATCGCAATCAGCAAAGTTGCCGAAGTCTGGAATAGTCTGGAGAATTATCTATTTGTGAATTAAAAAAAAAAGTGGAGCATTCGAAATTTTGTGTCCTACGGTTCCGCTCCAGCTCGGAGCTAGTCCCAATGCTCCAGTTCGAAACCCCTAATTTAAAGTAAATAAAAACGTATCTGTAGATAAAACTATGAAATCTGTATTTTTTACAGTTAAGATTTACTTTATTCGCGTTTAAGGCATACATGTGTTACAAATATGTATATATTTGCGTGCAATGAACTTTCTGAGTCATGCATATTACCTACCGAGTTGTTTGTTGGTAGTTATTAAAACCGAATTAGGCATAAAGGAAATTAGTTCCTGGTCAGTTCGCTGACAGCAGCGCCACTGTGACCGACTTATCTGATAGAAACCAGTTGATCAACTGTGAAAGAATAGAGATATTCTTTCTTTTGAAGGACGCAGTTAGTTTCACAGAACCGTATAAGGAAGATTTTTTTCAAATTTAGTTTGATTGACTTTACTTTTTCTTTTTTTTTACTGTTACATTAAAAAAATAGTCTATTTGCTTACAAAAAATATCAATAATAATACACTAACGACTAGTCGGTAAAATAATAAATAATACAATTTGGTTGAGCAGTATAACTAAAACACAAAATTTTCCTTATTTTCTTCCATGTAGAGATTATTAAAAATGGAGTAATATAAATATTTAAAAATTAGCTTTCATAATTTTTATATTAATCAATATTTTCAATAAAATTACAAAAAGTGCAAATTATAGCAAAAGGTATTATTTTTGTTATTTTTGAAGCAATTTATTAATTAATATAATTACTGTTTTTAATGTTATTAATTATTATTGTAAACATGCATATAAATTAAATATTAATTAGAATAATCTATACAAAATGAAATTGTAAAAATTAATATTGATACAAATAATGAAATGACAATTTGTATAAATCAATTAATACGGATCTGTGTACATCTGTTATTCTATAAATAGTTATAATATTATAGACTCAATTATTCAGTAGACCATACTATTAATAATTCACCCGTTGCTTATGTTTTAACCTACATCGGTTATTCATAATCATTCGGAAAAATGATGACATTATTGTAACTACAACACAATTTTCTCTATTGTTATCAAAGTATTATTTCTCACAGCAGTGTTTTGTTATTAAAATTTCATAATTCCACTAATGTTCGGTACACTTTCAATAACAATGAGTTGATTCACTGTTTTATTATGTTCTATATTTTATTTTATTATTGTATTTAAATAAGTAACCTTTATATGTTTTATTATTAAAATATTTACATCGATGTTGTTCGTTAAAATATTAATATTTAAGGAGGTGGGCACCATAGAAAAATAAGAAAGAAATTTCGATGAAACTTTAAAAATAATAATACATTTATATTTAAAAAATCCTTGCAAAATCTCAAGGTCATTAAGAGAATAGTTTAATGTCCGGTAGCACTCTCAAATGAGATATCAAACTTATATGACAGTTCTCTTGGAGTTTTCTGTTGACTTTGACAGATTTCGCGCACGCGTTGTATGTAAACACCAATGGTATTAAAACAGTGGTATTATGAAAATTATTTTATACGGTCAGAATCGCCAACTGTGTTACAATACGTTGAAATATCACTGCTCTAAATTCAGTAGCAAAATCATAGATACTATCACAAAATTAATAACCTCAAATAAAACAAATTTGCATTCTAATGAGAACTGCATAATTTCGAGACTTGACAGGTCTTTTCAAAATGATGTGACAGAGAGAATTTGATGAAAATTTGAACATACATTCATTTATTTATTTACAAAGATATCTGTTAATTTTCAGAATGATTAGGAACCGTGGTTTTTAATTAAAAAATGATAAGTGTGTGAAAAAAAGAGAGACGCATCTATGTAGTTTCGCATGTTCTAGAGAGAGAAACACATCTTGCCTTCACTTTATGCTTATTCACAGGCGCTTACTCGCACCGTTTCCCGCAAACCTATAGTGTGAATCTCCTTAGTAAAAAGTATTTTGAATATTTCGTCTTTGGTAATCAATTAAAATTTCATAAACGTAGTAATACCTTATGTAAAATCAATATTCAGTTAACCGGCTGTCTACTATATACGTGAATATATAGTATTTGTGTGCATGGATTACAAAATAAAAGACCACTTACATTATTTTGTATGTAATTGTTCATATACATGCACAACTAATATAACAATAATAGCATTTTAATTATCAGTTTATGTTCAAGAAAACGATGTTCTTTTATTCTTTTGAATATTTAATTGTTTTTTACTTTCTACTGAAACAATTCGAAATGGGTTAGATTATTTTTAGTGGGGGATAATAAAAAATTTATTGGGTTATGGATCACGTAGTATGTTAATTATTCAATGATTTTTTTGATTTTTAATGCCATTTTCAATCATAAAATGTATAAATACTGTTTCACTGATTTTAAAAATTTGATTCATTATACATATTTCAATAATGAAAGACTGCTTTTATATTATATATAAATTAAAACAAGTACTTGTCAACATCTCATTTTTGCCTTTTCTGTTTTATGTTTCTATGTAATAATTATTAACAAGATCGTTATGAATTTTCATTTTGAAATAATTACATTTCAGGGTCCGGGATATATTATTATTTACAATCTATCCAAACCATTTTCTCATTGTTACAGCGTATATGTAAATCTGAAAGATTATAAATTAATGCAAACTATATTTAATGGTTACTTATCTAGAATCTTATACTATAGATGAATTTAGTAATATTTAGAATAAAATTTAAATAACAGTATCTTTAGAAACTTATAGATACACCATACTTATTACTTATACAAAAAAAACAAGGGGGGTGCCTAATATAACACAAAATTGTGACCAAGTTTGACGTGGGAGAAGGGGATGGATCAAAACCCTTAAAATTTATCGTTTTTTAATTTTACTAGGGTTATGTTTATACGTGCAGCTAGCATAGAGGGGTCTAAGAACTTTTTCATTCTTTTAAAAGGGGTCTACGTGCAAAAAAGGTTGGGAACCCCTGGGTTAAAGGTACATTTTTTTTGGGCAGCCCCCAACATCAATAAAACAATTAAGATAAATTGTATACAGATTACAGAAACAAATCCATTCTTGTTACGTACGATTTATTTATTTTTCGTGCGTTCAACAGCCCTGATTTTCCAAGTACATGTACTCTACTTATTGTACATATTTCAAATATTACCGAGTTTTTTTATCCTTATTTATGTTAACAAGGACGCATTGCGATCCGTGTACTTGTAAATGCGTACTGCGAGTGGAAGTAAAGCACTTGTATTATGTACCTACCTACGTGAATTTTATGAGAGTGCTTGAAAATCATACTTTAGAAAATGTTAATGTATAATATGTATATGTTCATTGTACAATATTGTTTGCATTGATATTGATAATCTAAATTTATTATTATTTGCATGTAGGTATATATCTACTTTTCCTTCAGTGAACGTAAAAGTCATTGTAAATCAGTGGTATATACAAGTTTTCACTGATCAACCAATGATTTTGGAAATATTAACAATGATCCATTAATTTGTTGAGTGATCATCTACTGATTTATTCAATTATTATCCACTGATTGCAGTAGATTGCTGTTTTACAGTGCCGAGTAGTTCATAGTCACTGATAATAATCAGTGGCTATTCACTGATTCAGTACTATTCAAAGCTCAGTAATTTTGGTACAACATTTTTGTGAAATATGTAGTTGCAAAAATAAAAAATCTAATCGTCCCATAGAATTGTAAAACAAAAAAATATTTTTTTTGTTATGCTGCATGAATGGTTAAAATAAATATAGACAAAATCTCTTTTAGCTACAAAACTCCTTTTTATTATTTGATTAGCGATTTTATGTGTTTAACAAAATTCGTTTTTTTTTATTCATACGAACATATTTATCATAATTACAGAGCTTTGAAGTTTAAACAATGTTTTTTTTTTATACAAAAATCTTTTGATCACCTATCTATAGATTTCTTATATATGTCACCACTGCTAAAATCCTTGGTAGCCACCTTGAAAATCGCTAATGATCCTATTATTTTTAATTTCGATGTGGGTACATCCTCGTATATCTTATATTGTCTACTAACGTTGTTCGTAGTTTAAATGAGACTAATAACAGAACTCAGATGTTTCAAAATAGATTAATATAATGAGAAATGTTGAACATATGCATCTGCATGATGTATTGATTTATTTCTACAGTCGGGAATAAAGTTACTCAGCCATTATATGCTTTAATAATAAAGTTGATGAAGCCAGGTTCGAATTACAACATAATTTATTTCAATAACGCCCCCTTGACTACATATCATCTTACGTTATTTTAAAATCATAGTTCTCTTTCGATATGAAAATAATTAACAATATGTTTATAAAAAAAAAATCAGTTCACCACAAGAGAGTATTTAAATAATAAGTCAGTTTACGTATACATATACGTAGTATTTATTTAGTCGATAGTAACTATCTACAAACCTACAAAAAACATATTTTACCTTTTAGTGAAAATTACTAAAATCAATATTTGATTTTTAGTTATTATGATTGTTTTCTAACTTTCAATTTTCGAACGTATTTAGAAATAAATGTAATCTTTTCAATTAAAATTTACGGTTATTTTAGTCTCCTGTTATAATTTGTTATACTTAATATTTTCATCCATCGTTTTGTGGTATTTTACGTTGCAGCACATCTTTTTTAAAGCTTTTATTTATTTTAATAATCAGAAATCCGATAATATAAATTTATTATTCTTTTTTTTAATTTACGGATGTAAAAATATATAATAGATTATAAAAACTCTGGAAACATTCACACGAATTCCATAAAATGGTGCTCAATGTAACCTTGGACTAAGTTGTGGGTGAAGAAACTTCTGTATACTGAATACCAGAGCTTCTCAATCTTATCTGAATATAATCTAAATTACGTTCCAATAAAAATCATAATTAGTTTTACTTGCATATAAATATTATTTAATAGTAATTAAAACGTTAAGATTAATGATGTTGTTTTGTGTTGTTAATTGGCAATTTCTTTAGTCTTGAAGCCAAATTTATAACTAATATATTATTTGTGCAAATATAACAAATTATATTGTATTTTATTATTATATATTTCAATATTAAAAAAAATACAATATTATATTTTCCTTCTAACTTCTTATAACGTAGTTTGAATAGTTAAACTTATTTGACAGTCACAATCATTGTTGCAAATGTAAACATAACCTCAAATAAATGTCAGTTTATGGGGTATACTTAAAAAAATAATTAAATATCGATAGTAAAAACTGTTTATAAATGGAAATCATAATTAAAATTAAAATTATTATTCAGATTAATTAAATATTTTAATAAAAATATTTCTCTGATGTAAATAATGCAGAATAATTGTACATTGTGACGCCAATGTTATTTTATCTCCGTGATTCATCCGTTTAGAGACAGGAGGGGAGACATTGTTACACATAAACTTACCGCTGTGGTTCTGCTCGACAGCTTCTGAACATTGTTATGGACTTAGTTATTAATAAACTCACTGTGTGTCAGTGATATTACAAATGTTATTTTGTCTACTGTAACTTTATGTTTCATCAACAAAAAATTGTCAAATAGAATATAAAAAATATATTATAGAACAATATTACTTTGTTCCATGTTGTATTTTTTATCTTTTGATTTTGCTTAGTTTTACCTTTATTTTATTAGATACTATCATCAGCATTTCAAAGTAATACGTATACATACAAATAGAAAAAGTGATGATCAGATAAAAGTTTTTTATCGGCTTGAATTAAAAATATCAAACTAGATAATTAAATGTTATAAAAACTCTAGCCGCATGTATCGATATAAAAAAATGTGTGTTAGTTATATGTTTGACAAGCGCTGGTGCACGCAGCCGGGTAGTAATTAAGAAGTTTTTTCCCGTAAGATAGTTTATAATGCTGTTGTCAAAAACATGCCGCTTACACGTCATATTGATATTATTTATTTAGCGCTTAAATTTCTCGAACGTTTTACAAAAAAAATGATTGATTATAACGTTGTTATCCTGTCGTTATCAAATTATATTGAAAGCTTATAGAATCCGATTTGAAGTATGTATTTTATAATGAATCTTACTTTGGGTTTGAAAAATTCAAAACTAAGCAAAGAAAAATTAATTTGTCTATTAATTAGATAATAGAAATTATTTGTTAAAGTAAAAAAATACTTTTCAGGTATAGATAGTGAAATATATTTTTTTGATAATTTCAAGAAACCATTTAAAATGAAAAGTAGAATTTACCATGGAATCAATAATCAATATCAATTTTCTTAATTGCTTTAGATTTGTGTCTTTAACAATTACTTCTTGCTTGAAGCAATTTGTTATTGCTCCCCACTATGCTTTTATACCGTTTTGTTTTTGTTTTAGCATTTTGTAGTGGGTACTTTAAAAGCTATGTTGATAATTAATGAAGACATATATTGATTTAAAGTATTGTGAGCACAGAAAATTTCTCAATAATTAAATAATAATGATCAGTATTTATTTTTAGAATTATATCAAACAAACTGCGCATTTGTTTCTATAGTTAGATATGTTGAGACAATTATTAGTTGCTAATAAGAGTTGTTTTTATTTTCAGCAACTATTCCGATCACAACAACAACAACAACAGAACCAACAGGCCGCGGCGGCTGCGGCCGCGCAGTCACTTTCCCAACCGAGCGCCACAACAGCAGCGCAGCTACAGTTATTACAACAACAGCAGTACCTCGCCGCGGCGGCTGCGCAGCAGGCTGCAGCAGCGGCCGCGCAGCAACAACAGACACCTGCGGCCGCAGCGGCGGCGGCGGCGTTTGCGCAACCACCGTATGTACTCAATGCTGCGGCGGCAGCGGCCGCGCAACACGGAGCGGACGCTGCGGCTGCTGCGCCATACGTACCGGCCACCTTGATCACATCCGGGGTGAGTAATCTTTTCTTCTACTGAATATATTATTTTGAACTTCAAATTGAGACTAATCAATTTCAAATTGGAAATAATAAATTTCAAATTCAGACTAAACAATTTCAAATTGAGAATAATCAATTTCAAAATTCAAATTGATTTAGGAATTGAAACACCACATATCCAGTGGTGAAGACAATAAATATTAGCAACGGCTAAAAAATATTGAACGAAAAAATATCACGAAAATTATTTTTGCTAATTGCAATAAAATGCATTCATTAAATATGTTTTATTAATTTGGGTAGTTGTAAATTATAGGAGACCCGATTTTAAATAAAATACAAAATCTTTAAGGTGTTTTCTAAATTAATTAATACTTATTTGTAACTAATATTAATAAGTTAAATAATAATTGTAACAATGGCCCTTACATGGGGAGAGGACTGGTAAGGCTCTAGCTTGGTGGTCCGGGACTCGGGACTAAGGGGGAACCGGCGCTGTGAGAAAAAATAAAAATTAGTGAATGGTATATTATGTATTTTTTTTTGTTTTTTTTTTTTGGCCTACCATTTCTGATTTAGCCAGATATTATGTATTTAAATTTTTAATTGAAAGGCCGAAAAAAAAGTTATTCAAACTTACCTATGAGATAGAGAGAAAAATTCTTAAGGGGTCACCAAAATTTCCAGTAAGTATAACATTTACAAATATATTTTGTATTAAAATAAATTATACCTATTATATTGAAATAAATTATTTATTTATTTTCATCTCAAATGTGAAATTGATTAGTCTCAATTTGAAATTGATTATTCCCAATTTGAAATTGTTTAGTCTCAATTTGAAATTGATTATTCTCAATTTGAAATGGTTTAGTCTCAATTTGAAATTGATTAGTCTCAATTTGAACTCGAAATGGTATAGTAATTGAAATTACGCAAAAACTAAAGTTGATTTAGCCATGGGTATGACAAAAAGACGAGATGTAGAATGTCAGAAAAAAAATAGAAATAATTTTGAATTCTATGACGAGAAATTTGTGCCATTTTCGATTATTTTTTTTCTGTCAATAAATTTACAAGGTTGCAAATATTGTGATAAATGTCTCTTAAAATGAACAGAGTAACTATTCTGAAGATATAATTTCTACGATGGTAAAAAAAAAACACTGTTTTGATAAATAAAAAATTTTCTCGTTGATTTCACAAATTCGTCAACATTTTTTAATTTTTTTTGATTTTTTATAATTTTCAAGATTTGAATCCCCAAAATAAAATTTCTGAAATCCATACATACAATATAAACATTACTTATCTGCGAAATATATGTTGATTGTGAATAATAGTCCCAACAATCCTATTTGATGTATTTATTATGTACGTATGTATAGGTACTGTACACGTGCAGGCAACTGCAGTAGCGTACATGCGTCAATACTGCAATATGGTGACGATCTATAATTACGTACATTATATTCAATATTTCAACAATTAACCATATAATAATATTCATAAACATGGAAACATGGGTAATGGTTAATGCACGTGTTTACCTACTTACAAAATCTGTTCAAAATTTATTACTTATTTTGTAAATTTTAAGTTTGTGTATTGTTATTCTTTAAAATATGTAAATATTTTAAAATAAGTACCATTAGGTATACATAGAGAACATTTTGTGTTTCTGTTACAAGAAGGGTTTCTTTTATTATCGGCAATAAATCATTATTCAGTTTAAACCAAAAATCTCAACCACAAATGTATACGTAACTATTTGGAACAGGGGTGAAATTTTTTTTTAATAAATAAAATTATTTTGAAGGGTCGATAATTTTCCATTGAACGTAACAGATAACAATGTACTGAAAGTCTGGGCCCCTATTTTCGAGCCCACTCGAGAATACGTCGATTCGAGTTTTTCATTCGAGATTTTAAATCTCGCATGCCCAAAAGCAGTCGAGATTTTTCATTCGACATTTCTAGAAAAAAAGTCGCATCGAGATTCTAGTAAATAACTTAGTGACTTTTAGTTTTAGTTTAGTAATCTCGAATGAGAAAAAATCGAACGAACTCGAGAATAGAGGCCCTGAACTGGGAATAATAATTTGTTTTATTATTATTATTATTAATTAATTTTTACATTTACAACGTGATAATTTCTCTAGAAAGGGGTAACTAAATAATTTCAATACATATTGCTTTTTATGATATTTTTGGTATCATTTTTCAGTAATATAAAATAATTTCCCATCTGAAATTAAAATTTGCTTTTAAAATATCATTTCATCCTTCAAAATATTTCATATTAGAAGGAAGTACAAATATTAATTATTCTTTCTTCGATATTTAAAAAAAGTTTTATAAAATTCTAAATAATTACTTACTATTACAGTAATGTACACCCCTGTTATTTTGTGCGTGGGAACAACGCAGTTACTGTTCTTAAACCTTTATGAAAACAATGTAATAGATAATAAATAAAAGCTTGTAAAAATACGTTCGGTGGTCAATTGCCATCATTGTTCAATATCATATCGCTTGTTTTTGCACTTGTTATTTCTACCCCCTACTTCTAAAACTTAAGATACATTTTGTATTACATATGCGCATTAGTCCAGTTTTGCACTTCGTAATTTTTGGATGTGTTATTATTGTCTTAAAAATTTTTCGTCATGTTTGAAAATCATAAAAGAATACGGCAGAAAGTAAGATTATTATTATTTCATTTTTTAGATAGAGTTACTAATCAAATTGAATAATTAATATTAACTTTTAAACACATTGTTATTGTTAGTTTTTTTTATGGGGAAAATATTAACTAGTTTTTTTTTCTAAATTATACATTGAATTTAAAATTTATATTTTTTATAATACTTTTGAACATTTTAATAAATACATAATTGTAAATTAAATTAATTATACGATTTATATTATCTATAAACGTTTTATAAAATGTATATATTATTATTCCAGATGCCACAATACTATGGTGTACCACAATGGGGTGTCTACCCCGCTAACCTTATCCAACAAGGAGGCACAGCAACAGCTCGTAGACCACTCTCCCCAACAGGACAGGAATCTGCAGCGCTCCAAGGCGGATACATCGTGCCCTACTACGACACTAACGGAGGAGGCCAGCTACTGGTAGCCCAGAATGCTGCAGCCATGCGTAATGGCACACCGATGAGGCTCGTGTCACCGGCGCCACTTATCGTACAGCAACAGGCCGCGGCTGCTGCTGCCCAAAGACAAGCACCGGGCGCTGCTGCGGCAGCTGCCAGTTTATATTCTGGCACGCCCAACATGTACGCTACGAACGTCAATACACCGACAGTAAATGGAGGAACATTAGGAGGTATGTTGAGAATTTTTCCTGTTTAATCAGTTATATCATATGTACAGAATGATTATTGTACACATCATCACGGTTTTCACAATATTCATAGGAAAATGTAATTATTAGCTCGTGTTTTAAGACTGATGATTATGTGTGTGATAACTACTTGTAATGTGTATTATTGTAATATTATGTTTAATATAAGTTGCTGTGACTTTTAACATAACTATGTTTACAGTAGTTAGTATTAGTTTGCTACGTAAACTAAATTAATATCAAAGACTAATAGTAAAACAAAAAATAAATTAAGGTATAATATGATGAACGATTTTTTACTAACTATTTTTTTTGTACATGAGTTAATACATTTTTTTTTTATTCAAAACTCTTCTGATCTACATTTATAAAAAGTTCATTCTTTTAATTTTGTTGAAATTTCTTCATGACTAACTACACAGTCGTTGAACTTGCTGAGACATTCTGTAACTTTTTGTTTTTGTTTCCAAGTTGTTTCCCATTTTTCTAAAAGTCCTTGTTCTCGTATTGGTATCTTTGAAGAATTCTTATCAGCGAGCAATGCTGGGAAATATTTATCATCAAAAAGTGGTAGTTTCATATTAACAAAATCTTCTTTCGTTGGAAATTCAGCTGGGTGTTCTGATTTTTCTTTATTTTTATTTATCTGCCGTTGTATTATTTCTTTCATATACGAATCATGTATGTAATCGTATATAAGTAACCCAAATACTAACTGATAAAATCCCCATAACGTTGCAGTTATCATGTATTGGTAACTTGTTGAACGCATTTCTTCATGAAAAGTATAAAATGCAGATATAATAAAAGCTGCTGAAGCTTTTACCAGATCAAAATAATTGACTAAAAATGCTGGGAAACAAATATAGTATGTTCCTTTAAAAAGTATAGCACCTATTAGCATCATATATGAAAGCATTGCTGTAAAAGACGTAAAAAATTCTGGATACAATTTAACAATAATTTTGGGTTCCATAAAATGCATCACGACACCTTTTTCATAATCTTCTAGAACGTTATAGTTTTCCAGCATCCATTTCTTTCCATAATTTGAAGCACATTGGGCGGATATATATAATGCAAATATACTAAAAGAAATAAGTGCCACATTTGTGAAGAGCTTTGAAATTTTTTGCCGAAATATTATTTCATGTCCAATCATATGTAATATTGATGATTTAGGTTTGACAGATGTGAATTATGTATGATATTTTATTTGTAAATATTAGAATGTAAAATGTCATGGCAGTCTTTGTAATTATATTAACTATACAGGGTGATTCAGCACTGTCGTGCCAAACTTAAACTATAGATTGAGAAAAATATTTTAAGCAAAAAACTTCCAATAAACATGTGTCCGGAAATTTTTGGTTAGGGAACTAGAGCCCACCAAAGATTTTCATCAAAATGAGTTTTTATTTAATATCTGGATAACCCTTTGTGATAAAAATATGAAATTTGGTATTCTGTTTAGTAATAATAAGTGTTATCGATTTCTCTTATAAAACAATTATAATTTAGACCGGGGATGTATGGGGCCTGTGGGCCCATCAATTTTTATGTAGTATTTTTTGTTCTTTAATTTTTTTATAAAGTTGGGTACTTATTTAAAGTTATATGACACAAAATACGTAAAAATATACTTTGCTTATTTGTCATAGGATAAACCGTTTTCGAGTAATATTGATAGAAAAGAAAGCATGCAGAATTTAACTTAATACGGATGCTCCAAATTACAAAAAATAAATTTATATTCTTGTTCTATGATTAAAGTTAGGAAAAAAAGTTCATATAAAGAAACCTCCTAATATGAATCCTCTAAGATCTATAGCCAGTTGTAATACTGTATTATGTACTTTAATAAATTTGACTAAAAAACGAAACTAAAAATGGCCATTTGTTGATAAGGATGCATTTTTTGAGGTATACTTATGTTAACTTTTTGTCTTAATTTTTATCATAGAACAAGAATATAAATTTATTATTTGTAATTTGAAGCATCCGTATTAAGTTAAATTCTGCATGATTTCTTTTCCATCGATATTCCTCGAAAACGGTTTATCCTATGACAAATAAGTAAAGTGTGTTTTTGTGTATTTTGTATCATATAACCTTAAATAAGTGACCAATTTTATAAAAATATTAAAGAACAAAAAATACTAGATTAAAATCGATGGGCCCACTGACCCCATACATCCCTAGTCTAAATTATAACTAGTTAATATGTGTAATAGATAACACTTATTAATACTAAACAGAATACCAAATTTCATAATTTTATCACAAAGGGTTCTCTAGATATTAAATAAAAACTCATTTTTAGTAAAATCTTTGGAGGCCTGTAGTTCCCTCACGAAAAATTTCCGGACACATGTTCATTAGAAGTTTTTTGCTTAAAATATTTTTCTTAATCTACGGTTTAAGTTTGGCACGACAGTGCTGAATCACCCTGTATTATTAAAAACTTCATTGGTATCTTCTGTACATACTATACATATCATTTGTATAAATTGCATGAAATTATATAAAGTTTTATTTATTAGCAATTATATTCTATAACAAAAAATATAATACAGTTACTAAAAAGAACCATTCATAGATTAATTTGATATTTGATGTGAGTTGAATAAGTGATCAAATAAGTTTTGTATGTATGTACATATAAATACATTACTTTTAATTATCATGGTATTTTCTAATATTCTAATATAAATTGTACATATAAAGTATTATAGAGAATATTATAATTGAACTTTTTAAGAATATTTAATTATATACATCAAAATTTGCAATAATGACATCGTTACACTCAAATAACCTCCAAATGTTTGGTTTATTTTGTAAGTATGGAAAATAAAATATGTAAAAAATTATATTATCAGTTTTTAATGAAAATTTAAATAATAATTTCAGTGTAATATATTTTACTAAAAATTACAGAATGGTGATGGTAATACACAGGAAAATTAGTTGTAACAAAATTTGATACAAAAATCATTAAATAAAGTTAAGTTGTAAGAATATAATTAGTTTTAAACCATGACTTAATTCTGATATAGTATCTTACAACTATTTTGTTGCAAGATTTACATTATCATTCTGTAGTGAAAAGCTTTGTACAAAATATCTATTGGTGGTTTGTAACTAACATATTTGCTTGCTTTGGTGATGGCAGGCGTAGCTCAGACTTCTGCAACGTTATTTTCGGGTCTACATGCTCCGCAAGCGACGCCCGGCCCTCCCAACTCAGGGCCTTTTGCTAACACTTCGCTCGGTACACTTGGTTCACCAACGCCTGCAGCACAATTACAGTCTGGTATGTGAAAAGACTTATGTGCATGCTCTAATATGTATAATGATTATTTTTATCCTTAACAATTATTTTTATATTTATTTGTATTTTAATATTAATTTTATGATATTATGATGTAAGTAGTAAGGTGTTATTTATTTTGTAAATTTCTGTGCATTTACAAATAAATTGGATTGGTCACTTCTAGTGATGTAACGAATATTTGCATTCGCATTCGCGAATATTCGCACATTTTTAAACATTCGTATTCGCATTCGCAGGTAAAGTTGCGAATATTTTTGCGAATATATTATGATGTATTAATATATAAAAATGGTTAAATATCGTATATTAGTGCTCCAAATTATTTCATTGAAAATCGGTTTTATTTTAATATCTAGCTATAATCTATGGATACTGACAAGAAATTGCAAGAAATATTGGAATAGATCCGATTAAAAAGTATTTTAAAAAAATTATTATAACAATTAAAAAATAAAAAAAAGGATTGTTTAGCTTTGTTTATTTAAAACTGTACATCACTTTTATCATAAATATTAAAAATAAATTGTTTTTGTAAGTAAATAATAGTTTAAACCACGAAATATAAAATTATTTTAATTTTTATATTAGTAAAACGACTTTTCGACCAGCTTTATAGCAACTTCTGTTTGTATTTTATCCATAGATAAAAACACATTTAGATATTAAAACAAAATGATTTTTCATAAAATAATTTGGAGCACTAAAACGATAAATAACAATAAAAATATCGTTTTTTAATCTATTTTATTCAGAATACCTTTTTTTTCTTTTTTTTTAGTTTTTTTTTTACAAAAAGTCAATATTCGCATTCGCATTCGCGAATATTAACAGCTAATATTCGTATTCGCATTCGCATTCGCGAATGTTTAAAATCATACATTCGTTACATCACTAGTCACTTCATTTTCATATGTATATAAATAAGTATAACAATTTTCTTTAGATAATAAAATACTGAACTCAAATGTAATCATCATTATAATATTTATCAATTTGTTAAAAATGTATACAGCTTTCATACATTCTGCTTTCTTAAATTAGGCTTAATATCAATTCATTAACTTGTATTGTTATACCATTTTATGTGAATTATTCATTGAATTTGTATATTGATTAAATGATAGCACAGAAAATCTGAAACTTTTTTGTAACTGTCAAATTGTTATTATTTTCAGTAATTTCATTAAATAATTTTTATTTACAGGTTTAGGTTTAACATCTAATAACACAGGTCGTCGCGATTCCTTCGACCGCAACACATCTGCATTTTCACCGTCATTAGAGTACAGGTCGAAATGGCCAATTAACTACGGATTAGGCGGAAGCCCTAGCCCACTAACCAATAGTCTGACACCACCTCCCGCCGCACCTCTACAACTAGGAGGTCTCGTAAACAACCGCGTCATATCAGCGGCTCCAGGAGCCGAAGCAAAATACCGTGCTACATCTGTAGCGACGAGTCTCACAACGAATAATATGTTCGGTTCAACAAGCTCTCTCTTCACGAAATTAAATGCTGGCACGAGACCCACTCTCACACCTGTCACACCTACACTAGACAAACCCACGGGAAGGTCAAGGCTCCTTGAGGAATTCCGTAACAACAGATACCCAAATTTACAACTGCGTGATCTCGCAAACCATATAGTAGAATTCTCACAGGATCAGCACGGATCCAGATTTATTCAACAAAAATTGGAACGAGCGACTGTTGCTGAAAAACAGCTTGTTTTCAATGAAATCTTGTCACATGCTTACAGTTTGATGACTGATGTTTTTGGTAATTATGTTATCCAGAAATTCTTTGAGTTTGGAACAGCGGAACAGAAAACAACACTGGCACAGAAGGTCAGAGGTCATGTTTTGCAGCTAGCACTGCAGATGTACGGTTGCAGAGTTATACAAAAAGCTCTGGAATCAATACCTGCCGAACATCAGCAGGAGATTGTCCGTGAATTGGATGGACATGTTTTAAAATGTGTCAAAGATCAAAATGGAAATCATGTTGTACAAAAGTGTATTGAAAAAGTAGACCCTGTTGCATTACAGGTATGTCAATATTTTTATTACAATGATTGTAATTAATTAAAACTACAGAAAGTTGCCAGTAAAAATCTAATAAATAAAAATTATTTGTTACAGTTTATTATAAAATCATTTACTGGACAAGTATATACATTAAGCACTCATCCGTATGGATGTAGAGTAATTCAACGTGTATTGGAACACTGCACCCCGGAACAAACACAACCTTTACTTCAAGAGCTCCACGCTCATACAGCCGCACTGATCGAAGACCAATTTGGAAACTATGTTATTCAACATGTTTTAGGTGAATATTATTTTGTTTTATTTTAATATCTTCAGTTATATTATGTTTTATTTCTATTTATCAATAGTAATAATATATTTTTCAGTGAATGATATGTTTTAATATTTTAATAAAATGTTGAAATTTCAGAACATGGAAAGCCTGAAGACAAGGCACAACTGATTGGAGCAGTTAGAGGAAAAGTTCTCACCTTATCTCAACACAAGTTTGCCAGCAATGTTGTAGAAAAATGTGTCACCCATGCAACTCGAGCCGAACGAGCCTTGCTTATTGAAGAAGTATGCGGATTTAATGACAAGTAAGTATTATTTGTTTGTTACAAAAGTATTTATCAGCCCATGAATTTTGTTACTTTTAACTTGATACCTTGATCACCATAAGTATGATTTTCTAATCTACATACTAGTTTTCCTTACTATCTGGTGTATTGATTAAAAACATTTAAAATTGCCTCATTACATAACCCCTGTGGTGAATTAGGTAGTTAGTATAGTGTGGTGTTCAAAGTTAAAATATAATTTCAATTACTATATTTTATGTTATAATACATTTTCAAATTGCAGTGCTCTTCACGTCATGATGAAAGACCAGTATGCTAATTACGTTGTACAAAAAATGATCGATGTCTCTGAACCCACACAACGCAAAGTTCTGATGCATAAAATACGGCCCCACTTGAATTCACTCCGCAAATACACATACGGCAAGCATATCATCGCAAAACTGGAGAAATTCTTCATGAAGACAGCGAGCGCAATGGGAGCTATCGGTAGCGACCTGGGACCCATCGGACCTCCAAGTAACGGTGTAATGTAAACACAAAAATAAAATAAAACAGAACAGAAATGATCGCAGTAAGTGTAATGATACTTTAACATGCCGTATGTTTATGTAAAGTCCGACCACATTTAAAGTGTTTGATGTTTATCTGTTTAAGCCCTATAAAAAAGAAAATGTTGAAAAAATATAAGTATGATAAGTGTTCGATTCTGATTTCATGTTTCTGGACGTGAATAAAAACCGTTGTGGTCGTAACACGCGTCTTGTGAGAAATCTGTTGATGACGATTGATAGAATTGTTGTAATAAATAACAATATTCTTGTTTGAATCTATGATGTCTTACTGTCATATCGTAAAGTATGTTTTACGTCGTCTAATGCACCATGGCACTAAATAAAATGCATTGATTATCACAAAGTATATTCAAAAATTCCAGAATCCTTAACTTTTTTTAGTGAGTTTCTTAAATCTACTTTGGCAATAGTTTTTGAAGAGGAGGAAGCATATATAAAAAATTATGTATTATTAACTGGATCAGATTTTCAAAGTGTGTTGTCGCATGATCTATTTAAAAAAATTGTAAGTAATGTATCTAAAAAAAATATGTGTAAATATAAAAATATAATTTTGTAATTAGAGAGTGAATTTTTATATGCTTGCAATTTATTTTATATATATATAAATATACCTTTATAGTTTTTTTTTTTTTTTTGGAAGTTTGTGTAAATGGATTCTTGTATATTTTTCTATTTATATCGATTTCATTATGTCAATTATTATTATAAAAAAACACTATTGAGTCCGATCCAGTTAATTATACTCGAAAAAAATAAAAGAGTATTGCTTTCTTCTCCGAAATCATTTAATAGTAACAAGTTATGTTTTTGTTCGTTTATTTAGGGTATATGCGTGAAGATTTTGACATTCCTATTAAAGGGATTTAATTTAATTAAATTAAAATATGGTGTGTACGATTGTCATTAATTTGAAGTCTAAATTTAAAAATTGTCAAAATTTTCATGAAGTAATGTAGTTAATAAATTTTTCATTTAAATTTAATTTTTGTATTTCTTGTAAAAAAAAAACTGTTCTTATATATATTGACGATTATCGAATATTATATTTTTTTTATACTTTTGACAATTTTCAACACCATTTTTAGTATTGATAATGTTTATATATAGTTTTAAATTTCCGTGTTTAGTTAATTTCATTTTTCATTAGGTTAAGTTAAGCGAATATATTTTGTTTTTTCTTCTTCGAAAATGATAGTTTAAATATTATGTAAGAAAAGTACATTATGAAGTAGTGAATATACATATACTAAATATAATTGATTCTTTTTAAATTATTTAATTTGAATAATAAATAACAATAATGAGAAACTATCATTTTCTAATTTTTAACGAACGATTAAGTATGTTTTTGGTATGAAAATACACCGAAAACCTTATTTCTAATGTATTTTGTATAATGAATTATATATGTATTATTATTCTTGTAATATAAATGTATAATTATTATTATTCTTATATATTAATGTAAATGTAATCAGATATAGTTATAAAGACGGACATCTATTAGTTGGAGTATTTTGTACATTTCCGGATTTATGAATACTCGTTATCCGGGTAATTTAGAAAAGAATGACCTCCAGATAATAAGGGCAAGGAACTTTTTTATTACATGTTTAAAAAAATGTGTTTATACAATTTATAATATAATGTATACATTATTTGTACTTTTTATTTTAATTAGCAGATGAACAAACATTTTTTATACATGATGGAATTAAATCGACATTTTTGTAATTTATTTTTATTTATACATATGACAATTATATCTTAAATGTGAGACAATGTTTTTTATGTGAATTTTTTTTATAGAAAGTTCGTCTCGCCTTTAAGAAAATTTTCAATTAAGAAAGACTTTATATATACAAGGGGAGGCTAAAAAGTTCTTGTCTTGAGGTACTTCTTAGTATCGTAATTGCCTGTGTTGATTGTGCTGGTTGCGCAATTCTTTACGAGTAAAAAGAGCGAAAACAAGCAGGCATCTATTCAAAAACTTATTGTGATGTTTTCTCAGTTTTGGACAGGAATTTAATGACGGTGCGCAGTGCTCTATTTTTGTAAGGTCTGTCAATAACTCAATTACTTAAGATGTAATTATACTGATCTTTGCCCTGTAATCTTATAGAGCCACTTAACTAATACCCTATAGCATGAGCAATTTTTATAACAATAAGTTTCTCCGGCTGAGAACTTATCAATCTTCCCTTGTACATATATATAAACACCTACAGTAGCGTAGCCAGGGATTAGGAAATAATCATTTAACAAACCTATAATGTAACTAAAATAAGAATCTAGGAATACTTGCTGCGCCACTGTATACAGACGTACAGAAATCATTTGCCTGCCGTTGTTGTATATCTTGAGAAACAGATAATTTTGTGACGACCCGTTGCAGATGAAGTACGGGTTTTAATTTTTCAACCACCGTACAAAAATCAATGTGATAACCTCACTCAGGAATAATACATTGAGATTTTACACGTCCGTGTGTACACATTATGATGCAGTTTCAGTTGTTTGCAGTTTGTAATAAATGTTGTAATATAAAAAATACCTGTGCAAACTTTTTAATGCGTGAAATTGGTTAACTTTTCCAACAGTTCCTATTTGCAGAATGAAATAAATTCAGGTTGTACATTTCAAAAATAAGTAGCTATGGTTTTTAAAGCCGTTTTAGTGTAGAGTACAGAAAATATTCAATGTCTATAAGATTTTAGGTTAAAAGTTTTTTGAACTGATTGAAAGAATTGAAATTGTTTTTTCCCTGTAAAGGAGGACTATTGATTGAATTAACTCCATCCAAGCGCTCTTTCTTATATTTGTATTACTGTTAAATGATGGTGGGGTCGGTCGCATATAAATATACATATTGTAATCATGTTCATTGTAAACACGTTTGAAAGTATCTTGTCTTTGTTTTTGTCAGGAGAGTAGTTCCGTTTTAGTATAGTTTTAGTAATCATGTTTTATTAGTATGTAACATTACGCATTTTTTATATTCCATTATTTGCTTGTCTGCTATACTATATTATAATATTATTAGTGTGTGTTAGTACATTTTTGAAAGCTTGCTTATTAACATTTACATAGGTGGCATAATTACTCTCATATATAGTTTAGGCGAGTTTAATTTTTAAGTAGTTCTAGATTTAACGCTTAAGAATATAAAACGGTTTTGTATTTTTTAATTTGAACTGTATAAAAACAATTTGTAATAAACCTTGTACAGATTTTTATCAGTCGAGAAACAACGTGTAAAAATTGTTTTCATTTTACATCAAACAAACAGCTTTGGAAAACAGTTGATTGTTTTGGTAAACTCTGTAAAAATGTAAAAATGGTTTTATAGAATCTCATACAATTTTTAACATGTCTTTTGTAAAAATAACATTGTTTCGAAATGCAGAATGCCAGTGCAGTTAGTAAAAAATCCATATTATTATAACTTCTAAACAGCTTTAACATTAATGAAAAAACATGGTGTAAATTTTTTGGATTTCATTGTATATTTCATAACCTCAATGTGGTCATTGTAATTTTGATCTGTTAATAATAAGTTTTTATACTTTAGTTTAAGTTATATTGTTTTTTCGTTATTCATGTGATGAATATGTTAAGAATTTCTGTAGAACACGAGGTGGACAGCGTGTAATATGATACAGCATTACGATGACGGTATCCACCTTTGTTCACACAGGCGTTCTGATTTAAGTTATATATTCATAATTGATCTCCTAGAACGGCGGGCGTATCCGACTCGCTGATTTCAATTCACATCTTGTATTAGCTTTTACAGAATTATGCGACTGATGTAAAAAGATATTTTAGTGGAAAATAAAAACAGTTTGTAAAAAGATTGAAACCTAATACGCTTCAATATTCAAAAATGGGAATACAAATTTTTTATACAGTTTTCAAGTTTTCCAGATATGTTTTTGAGTATTGGGACGACAAACTGGTAAATAGAATCCTCATTGTAAAGTGTAAAATTCATCCGATTTGATTTTGTCAATTTGTGTAAAATCCATGTAAAAAAACACGTACATATGTAAATTGAAAGGAAATGTAAAATTCATATAAAATATTTAACCTCTCTAATTTCTCGAGGATAAAAAATGAAAATCCATAAATGTAATAGATACTTATTATTGTATTGTATTAATGTTTAGTAGTGTAAACTTCTTGAATATATGTAGAATTGTACCTATGTATCTAAATTAATCAAATGTTTTATTATTGACTGTAAAGATTTGTAATGAAGGCACCTTCTACGATGTCGACGGTAGATTAGCGTCGCATTCGAGATAATGTCGTAGCGAGAAAGTAAATAAATGTATTGATAATTAATCGTTTGTTTGTTTTTTTGTTTGATCGTTCGGGAAAACTCAACACTTGATTGTGATATATGATTGAAAAAATAAAAAACAATTTTTCGAATTTACAGGGTCTAAGTGCATTATCATTCCTTGAACAAAGGATTTGAAGATTTTGTAAATAGTTCTCGCCACGGCAAAATCTTGCGCTTGCGAGTCGATCGTGAAGCTTACAGACGAGGGATCAGTTTTGGTCTGGACTCGATTTAATATTAACATTTTATTAATAATATGTACAGTAGCGTTTAGACTAGCTGGGAGGGGGACCTTACAATCACAAAATAAATGCGTTTATGCCATTTGTCACAATTATTAAACAACTACTTTAGTCAAATATACTGTACATTCATTTGTAATTTTGGTCAGTTTCATTTCATTAATCCAAACTATTGTCATTTTGTTTTATTTTCATGCATCGAGTGAATAATAAATAATATTTATAATTATGTTCGTTAGTAATCAAAGTTAGGCTTGTCAAACTTTAGTGACATATATTTTCATCGGATAAATTCAATTAAGTTTTTTTTTTTTAATGTACAGTAATTTAATTATTTAAGCTCTCTGGAAGACGATTGCAGTAACAGATTTTTGTATTTAAGTTTGACTGTTTTATTACAAAAAAAAAATTAGTTTTCGTTTTAGTTAAAATGGCCTTGCCATATTTTTCTTTTTATTTCTATAGAGACTGTTAATTTTATCATTTATTTGTGATTTTTCTCATATAATTCATACACATATTGTGTTTTAATTCATATAAAAATATATAAAATATTTCAGTGAAATCTGATCATTGCTTTTAGATATAACAATACTTTGACGTATATGCTTTTACAGTTTTATACAAATCGTGCAAACTCATTTTGTGTTACAGTAAACGTCTAAATGTTATATTTATATCTTAGCAGTCCATAGTCCGGTGTTATTTGTTTGTATGTTGATGTACTAAAAATCCACAGTATAAGTAATCGTATTGTATTTACCCTTTGGATGCAATCGGCACTAAAGACCTCAGATATCTGTAGTATTATCTTTTTTCATCAAATGTGTTTAGCCGATAGGTTTTATAATAATATTGGACAAATCTAGATCAAAATAATAATATTTTGGGGAATTACCTACTTAATTTTCTTTATTAACATTTTGTTAAATTAAAAATATAAAATATCGTTTATACATTATTAGGATGTATAAATAAAACAATATAGAAAATTAGTGTTCAAAGGGTTCATTTAATATTGTTTTAATGATTATTTTTTATGTAAAATTTATTGCATGCTATTTATTTATTATTTGTTATACCAAACTTAATGATGAAACTGGGGTTAACATTTTTTACAAAATTTACATAGATATATAATGAGATAACAGTTGGTAGATATTAGAAGTAAGCATTTATACATTTTACGAAGCATGCCTCCCTTTTATATATATATAAATATATATATATACATTATACATATACATAAATTATATATATATATATAACCTTTCAGACACTATCCCATTCTACTGTTTTTGCACCGAAGCACGATTAAATGTTATATAATATAATACATTTTGCCTAAAAATGAAAATTATGTGAAAAAAATTAACTCGATGAATGTATATTGAAATGTGAAATGTGTGTTCCGCAATTTTTTGGGCAAATGTAATTTTAGATTAAAACCGTTGATGATGCTCCATTGTTTCAATAGTTCTGATAATAAATTATAATTATTTTTACTTTTATTTTGGCAACAATGGCTCATCTGAGAACGGAGTAGAATGAATTGCAACAATCAATGTGTAGTAAAATTATTATTATATAAAAGTCTATATTTAGTTTAGAACGAATTCTTAAAAAACAAAAAATAATCTATATATTACATATTATCACTTAGAATACATCTTTAAGTTGTATAAATTATATTTATCATAGTTGTACAAAAGGATTAGTGGTCATTTAAGCCACGATTGTATTACATAATGTTTGTAACTTAATTAAAATAAAACAAAAAAATTCTGTAATAACAATTTTTGACTTTTGTATATACATTATTCCTTCATCTCTTTCTTCTTTTTCTGGCTAGTTCAGTATCTGCTATGAGTTTTGTTGTGAATTTGTGAATACATTTAATTATTTTTAATATACATGTACATTTTCATAATTCCCATGTTATTTTAATATTTCACTTACAAAATAATACTTACTTTCTTCAGTTTATTTTATGTTTGTTGTATTTATTAAATCGTTCTCGCTTTTGTTATTTTTGTATGTATATATCGTGGAAACTTTTTAACAGCCTAGGTCCGTGTGTGTTACTAAATTAATATTGTTGTAAATATGAATATACCGATCAATTAAAGGGTAATATTGAAAATTATATACAATTTAAAGAAATTGAAATATATTACTAATTAACAAATATATGCGTTGATAGGTATTTATATTTTTTCACGTCTTACAAAAGTTACAACTGAAATATTTGAAAATTCAAGTAATTTAAGGTAAGTAATGTTAATTAATTTAAATGGCTTCTAATCGAATTTTTGGTGTTATTTTTGGGCACAGAAATTCAGATGCGTCATTACTTTTCTTTGAGTCTGTTCCACCTTTATATATAGAATTTTAAAGTATTTCTTGGACATGAGCACCTGCAGTAACAAGCTAGTTAAGTTTAATAATTTGTATCCTATTTTTTATAATACCAGTATACAGTATGCAAGTATACATTTCCCTGTAAAAAATTATGTAAATGCACCTGATCATGTTATTAGTGTCTATGATTACATAATGATATTACAGATAAATCAATAAATATGGAATTTATTTATTTATAAACACGTAAAAGCGAGTGGGGTTTATATTATATATATAAAAAATATATTTAATTAATTTTACAATGCATAGTTGAAACCCTTACAAAAAAATACTACTGACGCCCCTGCAGCTTTTGGTAAGGGGGAATAGGATATGCTGGGAATAATATTCCTTCTGTGTTTCTCATATGCACTTTTTTTAAACAGTAAGGGGATGTTGTACCCTAAAGCATCCCCTTATGTATTCTCTTGATTGAAATTAATAAATAATCATGTAAAGATTTACAGTCATTTCAAACATGTAATGTTACAAAGCAAATTGTAATGTTTATACAGTGGCGTAACAGTTGTAGTTACCTCCGGGGCCCTGAGCAGTGAACTATGTGGGGACCGTTATTTTGGAAATTAACAAATATACTATACAAACATAATGGCACATCAAAATAAATAAAAATCTAACTCGTTATCTACATTAGTATAAGGATCATACATACTATTATATAATGCGAATGCCCCCCCCCCCCCCTCTATATTTGAGAGATTTAAAAACATTTTTAATTTAAATTTTAGATATCTGAAAATGATATTAAAAAAACTAAGGTGTACCCAATTAGTTTAAAATATCATAAAGGTGGGGTGCAAACTGTAAACATGAACTAAAAAAACCCAGTACAATACTGTTATATAATGAAACAGCCTAAGGTGGATATAAAAAGTAAAATTAACATGATTATCATCATGGGGAGGCGGCAGTACTCAGCTAACCAGATTTGCGTTTTTATATGTTATATTGTAGAAACTAGTACACGCAAAACCGCGTGGGGGCATTGTCTATCCTCCAAGAATCTGACCTTGTGCATGAGGAAATAGTTTAGTAGGTACCAAACCCAAAGAAATAGAAAACTTACCGCGGTAATAGCACACGCATGGATTGGGGACGTATCACACGGACAACTTGTAATTTATTGTGGATATATTTATTTTGGGCGTACTATCTTGATTAAACAAATTTAAAATAAATCAGTGCAAAATAATATTTGCTCTAAAATAGATAGCTAGTTAAAATTCCTAAAATCAACAACAGTTGAACATTTTTACTTTAGGCGGTGGATGGAAGGAGGGGGGGGGGATCAACATTACAATTTTTTAGCAAACTAATAATTTAAATACAAATTGTATCGCAATTATTATTATTAATTAGTGGAAAAAGGGTTGACTTTAGGCTTGATGACTAATTTAAAAAAACTATTCTATGATGATCTTACGTGTCTCCTATTTTCAAAAAAAAACTTATTTCTGCAGAAAATAAAGGTTTCATCGCAAAATTTGACTCTTTTAAAACTAATTTTGAATTTGACGCCAAAACGCTCGCAGGTGACATTTCAGAGTTGTAACGTCACACTCCTTGTCAACAATAATTAAACATTTTAGAGTTAGACAATAATTTAATTTTTATTCCAAAGTATATAAGTTCTTAAATAAGGAATGTACCTAATAATCTTGTAAGAGGAATTGATATTTGTCTAAAATAAAAGTCAATCACTTTGACGTTTACTGATGCGTGACGTCATTCTCTCTGATTGACTGATCTCCCTCGTTTCACCGCCACTGTTATACGTTACTGATGATTAAGATGCAGTTCTTTTCGGAAAATGTTCTGATACTTATAGAGTTTACTGAAATTAACTATTACATTCGTTTAATATCGAACGCAGCCCTTCTTTTGAAACGTTTTATCTACACGAGTAGAATGTAACTTGGTCGGTTCCCCCCTTCCCTCTTTACTGAGGAATCTTGCTACTGATTAATTATGTAAATTGGTGTAAAATATAAAATAATTAAATAGGTAATTGATTAATAAACATGTATATTTTACATAAACTAATAAGAGACTTTTATTATTTGTTTAATACATGTTTTGGATATTGATTTTGATGGTTAAATATACCTAGGTATGTATATTTAGTTAAATAATAAAAAATATATTTTGTTTATTTACGAAATCATTTTAAACTTTTTCGTTTTATAAAATGTTCGTATGAAATAACTCCAAAGGTCAGTTTGAGAAATCTTCAAGCAGGCACCCCTCTGTTAATAATTTATTCCGGTTAGGGGATGAAGATGGGCTGTTTAGGGTACAATTTTTTTCATTCAAGATTCCCATTGTTTAAATGATTTGCAGGGTACGTGTTTAAGTTATTTAGGGATTATTTTTTTGTTATGTGTATACCGTTTTTATATTATCAAAGTTAAGGCTGCTGTTACATTTAGATAACGGTTGTTTATAAATATTCTCATCCCTTCTCAGATTCGCAATTCGTTCCTTCAGAATTTTTCTTCAATCGCACCAATCAAGAACTAGATTAAGTTTCAGGACTACATACTCGTATGTATATAAAATACAATCAAAGCTGTGCACTAAAAAATACTTAAGTACATGTAGATTGCCAAAAAACGTATTTAAGTACAAATACAAGTACTTTTCACAAAAATTTATTTACATAAAAATATATATTCAATAAAGATAATTTATAAGTACAAGTACATAGTACTTTTTTAAGTATTTATGCAAGCACACCAACTCTATAAAGTACTTTTGTACATATGAATAATGAATATGCAATTGCACAGCTCTGAAAATAAATAGTTTAATGGTTAGAAATATTTTCATAGATCATTTTCACTGTACCTATATAAAATATTTTATTGAAGTTTTAATAATGAAGGTAAACTGCTATCATGAACCTATATGGGTCGACTTTTTTTATTGTAGAACGTAAAATTCCTGAGGTTTCAGGTTGATGTTAAAAAAATGAAGAAGTTGTATAATTTTACATTATATTTCTGGGCACTAAAATTCAACTTTTTTTCATTATCATTTTTAATTAAGTCAAGAGAGAAAGAAGGTCTAAATATAAAGCTATATTTATTTATCTTCTATTTACAATCAAATATATGCAGTTAGCAGCGAGAACAGACTATTTAACTATATACATTACATTCGCTATACAGGGTGAGTCATATCAGGTGGAACAAACTTAAACCGTTGATTGAGGAAAGTATTTCAAGCACATAAGTTCATATAAACATGTGTCCGAAAACTCTTCGTGAGGGAGCTACAGACTCCCAAAGATTTTGACTAAAATTGGTTTTTATTAAATATCTGGAGAACCCATTGTGACACAGCAATGAAAATTAATACCCGGATTAATAATAATACGTGTTATCGATTTCCAGTATCAAACAATGGTTATTTAGACCAGGGACGTATAGGGCCTGTGGGCCCTCTGATTTTTATCTAGTATTTTTTTGTTCTTCACTTTTTTCTTATCTTTGATATTTCTATAAGGTCATATGATACAAAATACACATAAAAATACTATGTTAAGTTGTCATAAGATCAACCGTTTACGAGAAATACGATGGGGAAAATAGTTTTGCAGAATTTAACTTAATACGGATGCTAAAAATTACACAAAATAAATTTATATTCTTGTTCTATAATTAAAAACAATAATAAATGTGTATGTAAATATACCTACAAAAATGCATCCCTAACAACAGATAACAGTTCTTAGTTTCGTTTTTTAGTCAATTAATAAAGCACGAATTAAAGTAATAAAACTGGCTATAATTCTATAAGGAGTCATATTAAGAGGAATATTTACACCAACTATTTTTAGTACTAGAACAAGAATATCAATTTTTGTGTGTAATTTTTAGCATTTGTATTAATGTAAGTTAAATTCTGCAAAACTATCTTCCCCATCGTATTTCTCGTAAACGGTTGATCTTATGACAACTTAACAAAGTATATTTATGTGTATTTTGTATCATATGACCTTATAGAAATACCAAACGTAAGAAAAAAGTGAAGAACAAAAAAATACTAGATAAAAATCAGAGGGCCCACAGGTCCCATACATCCCTGGTCTAAATAACCATTGTTTGATACTGGATATCGATAACACGTATTATTACTAATCCAGGTATTAATTTTCATTGCTGTATCACAATGGGTTCTCCAGATATTAAATAAAAACTAATTTAAGTCAAAATCTTTGGGAGTCTGTAGCTCCCTCACGAAGAGTTTCCCGACACATGTTTATATGAACTTTTTTGCTTGAAATATTTTTCTCAATCAACGGTTTAAGTTTGTTCCACCTGATATGACTCATCCTGTATATAAAAATTGGTAATTCGTAAACTGGTGTAGTGAAATATGCGATTTGTTAATTAATAAATATTGTTACTAAAACATTATGACGTGCAGAATCGTGATCTTTAACGAACTATAACTAAATAAATAATGGAACAACGTAACACAATACCTTCACCTACGCCTACATGAAATTCATTCAAGTATTTTGCATTGATAATATTACTTAAGATTTGCAATCTATAGTAACTTGTTTTAAGAAGATTAATAATTTTACACACACCGAAACTCTAAAACTAAAAGATTGTTTTGTCTACATTATAATTACTTCAAATAAAAAAAAATAATTTTTGAAATTATGAGCTCTAATTTTTAGATGTATTATATAAGTGCCTTTTTTAGTTTTGCAGTAATACGAGCCAATTTTTCATAGGAGAATCCGGGTCGAGATTCCTACTTAAACCCAGAGCCGTACTCATGCTGTAGATGCGCTAGCTGGGGGGTACGTGAGAACAGGGGCTTCGTGATATAAACGTTCATTAAAAATTTGTTTTTCCGAATTGCCTGCTTTTTTATGTATTATTTTTTTGTACCTCCAAGTACAGCACTACTTCAACTTTAAACGGACTCTGAAAACACATAATATAGTTACTTATTTTAATTTAAACATTTTACATCAATACTGTAATATAATACGAACATATCTTGATCTGGTATATATGTATATACTAGTGATGTAACGAATGTGTGATTTTAAACATTCGCGAATGCGAATGCGAATACGAATATTAGCTGTCAATATTCGCGAATGCGAATGCGAATGCGAATATTGACTTTTTGTAAAAAAAGCTAAAAAAAAGAAAAAAAATTTTTTCTGAATAAAATAGATTAAAAAACGATATGTTTGTGGTTATTTATCGTTTTAGTGCTCCAAATTTTTTTATGAAAAATCATTTTGTTTTAATATCTAAATGTGTTCTTATCTATGGATAAAATACAAACAGAAGTTGCTATAAAGCTGGTCGAAAAGTCGTTTCACTAATATAAAAATTAAAATAATTTTATATTTCGTGGTTTAAGCTATTATTTACTTACAAAAACAATTTATGTTTAATATTTATGATATACGTGATGTACAGTTTTAAATAAACAAAGCTAAACAATCCTTTTTTAATTTTTTATTTGTTATAATAATTTTTTTAAATACTTTTTAATCGGATCTATTACAATATTTCTTGCAATTTCTTGTCAGTATCCATAGATTATAGCTAGATATTAAAATAAAACATATTTTCAATGAAATAATTTGGAGCACTAAAACGATATTTAACTATTTTTATATATTAATACATCATAATATATTCGCAAAAATATTCGCAACTTTACCTGCGAATGCGAATGTTTAAAAAGGTGCGAATATTCGCGAATGCGAATGCGAATGCGAATATTCGTTACATCACTAGTATATACCTACTAACAATATTAACCATCCTTCCGTTACCCTTATATTAATCTTAACAACGTTTTTGGCTTTATTATACACGAAAATTTATTATATTCGGAAAAGATTATACAGGGTAAGTCATATCAGGTGGAACAAACTAAAACCGTTGATTGAGAAAAATATTTCAAGCAAAAAAGTTCATATAAATATGTGTCCGGAAACTCTTCATGAGGGAGCTACAGACTCTCTAAGATTTTGACTAAAATTGATTTTTATTTAATATCTGGAGAACCCATTGTGATACAGCAATGAAAATTGATACCAGAATTAGTTATGATACGTGTTATCGATTTCCAGTATCAAACAATGGTTATTTAGACTAGGGATGTATGGGGCCTGTTGGCCCTCTGATTTTTATCGAGTATTTTTTTGTTCTTCACTTTTTTCTTATGTTTGGTATTTTTATAAGGTCATATGACACAAAATACATATAAATATACTTGTTAAGTTGTCACAAGATCAACCGTTTACGAGAAATACGATGTGAAAGATTGTTTTGCAGAATTTAACTTAATACGGATGCTAAAAATTACACTAAATAAATTTATATTCTTGTTCTATAATTAAAAACAAGAATAAATGTGTATGTAAATATACCTACAAAAATGCATCCTTAACAACAGATAACAATTTTTAGTTTCGTTTTTTAGTCAATTAATAAAGCACGAATTAATGTAATAAAACTGGCTATAATTCTATGTGGAGTCATATTAATTAAGAGGACTATTTACATTAACTATTGTTCTTATTTTTAGTACTAGAACAAGAATATAAATTTATTTTGTGTAATTTTTAACATCCGTATTAAGTTAAATTCTGCAAAACTATCTTCCCCATCATATTTCTCGTAAACGGTTGATCTAATGACAACTTAACAATGTATATTTATGTGTATTTTGTATCATATGACCTTATAAAAATACAAAACATAAGAAAAAAGTGAAGAACAAAAAAATATTCGATAAAAATCAGAGGGCCCACACGCTCCATACATCCCTGGTCTAAATAACCATTGTTTGATACTGGAAATCGATAACACGTATTATTACTAATTCAGGTATTAATTTTCATTGCTGTATCGCAATGGGTTCTCCAGATATAAAATAAAAATCAATTTTAGTCAAAATCTTTGGGAGTCTGTAGCTCCCTCATGAAGAGTTTCCGGACACATATTTATATGAACTTTTTTGCTTAAAATATTTTTCTCAATCAACGGTTTTAGTTTGTTCCACCTGATATGACTCACCCTGTATAAAATCATCGAAAATCAAGTAAAATTGATATGTTTAAAAAAAACAGTACTCCTTACGTTACTGTTTAAGGGGCCATACCAGTGTGAAATTTTCAAAAAATTATTTTTTTGTTTGCCTTTTTGGAGAGTCTATAGTTTCAAGAATATTCTGTGAAATTTTCAAGGCCGTATCTCTAATACTCTCAAAACAGCAGCCTTCTAAAGAGCGACCGCTCGCAGATATGAAATCGATAGTTAAATCTTTAAATGCGTGTTTCTCGAAATGAGATTTTTCAAATTTGCTGATATTGTAACTCAATGAGCAATTACTTATCCGATTTGCCTACTTGAAATTTGAACTGAGTAGGTACTCTACGATGAACTAGGATATTTTTGATTGGATGAAAATTGACAATTTGGCATTAAAAATACGACCATTTTATAGGCAATAAAACAGACTTTTTTTTCGTAACTACACCATTTTATTAGATTTTTATATTTTTCGAAAATCGTAGGTCATCGCACAGGAAATACCTTCCAGTTTAATGACATTTTTTCTTTTTTCAATTTCAACTATACTTCATCGTCCGGAAAAGGAGATTTTTTTGGCGCCTCCGAAGACAGCGCATAAATCGCTTAGATATCAATATTTTTACCTGAAAAAATTATGGAATACACCTCTAATATAGCTAAATATATTCTCAATTTTCCAAAATATTTCATTAAATATTTTTCTTCCAAAAAATTTCCGAAAATCACTCAAATTTCCAGCGTTCACACTGGTATAGCCCCTTAAAGTGATTTTATAAGATATATTTTTAATAAATATTATGCTTACTAAAAATTCTTTATAAAAGTAATTTTATTTTGTTATCATTTTAAAGTCAAAGTCAGTTGGTGTGTTTTATATCAATCATTATTTTAATTAATCTATTTATAGAATTAACACAGAGCCTGTTTACTATAGAAGATAATAGATTGGTCATACATTAAAATGAAAAAGTGCAAGAAACTGTAAGGAACTTATGAAAAGCGGGGACCAAAAGTAATAGTATAGGCATAGGTCAATGTATAAGGAAGCAGCTGAATTTAAAATAGGGTGAAAAGAAATAAGGGCGATGACCAGTTGTACTAGGATTTCTAAAATTATATGTTTGATGATAAAAGGTGATAGTTTTGAAAGACTTCCAGGTAAGTATATTGATATTCTATTGACTTATTCAAGATTATGTTCACATACAAATATGTTAAATGTATTTTTATTTCTATATACTATACGCGGGCGTCTCATTTATCAATTTCGTGTTGACTCACCAACGATGTGTACCTATTAACTACTTATATTGATAAAATAAAAATTTACAAGGAAATGCTTCAAATTATTCCTTTATAAATATTCATATTACTTAAGTATGATATTACACTTTGTTCATATTATCTGATTTTTAAATTGTTCTTTAAAATTACAACTGCCCCATAACTTGATGCTATATGATACAAACTACTTTACAAATTAAATATTTTAAAATAAGTTTCAAATGAAATTGTCTTCTATTTTTCTCCAACATAAATACAGTAGAAGGTATAAATTATATAATTAAAATAACGGTAGAATTTCAGTGACCCCCCTTGTATAAAGTTCTTTGTTCTGACGACACTTTGCCAGGTCTACCTTTAGCCCTAACCCTAAACACGTCGGTCTTACAACACATGTCTGTTACACATACATATATTGTAAGTATTCCTCCTTTTACTTGATATTACTTAACATCATGCATATGCGTATGCACCTGGACACACATACACACACACCCGTATGTATGTGTGTGCGTACCCGTTTGTAGGTCTTCATATTATTGTATCAAGTAGTGAATTTCATGAATTCAATTGTATATTTTTTTAAAGTATTATCATGTTAAGATAAGATTTTTTAAATTCTTCTTCATTGTTAAAATTATTTTTTTAATATCGAAACATAATTCATATTCGAACTAAATTTACAAAGATTTAAAAAAATGTTATTTAGGTTCTATTCGTAGTCTAATTTTTACCTTTACTTTCTTTTCTTATTTGAAATATAAATAAAAAAACTATTATGTCAACCTTCAAGGACATATACATTTTTTTATCAACCACAATAATAACAATAATAATGATGATTCATTTTCATATTATCATATTTTATCTTTTTTCATTTTTATGAAATCGAAATATAATTTAATCGTCAATCTTTCAACTAAATATGTATTATGTCATCTGTCAAACTATAATTTATTTATCTATATCAGTGATTCTTAAACTTTTTAAAAATTAACACGGAGTTCCTCTACGATTTTTTAGAAATTGCAGAATCTTAAACATATCTACGAGTATATCATACTGACCCCTTCCCCTATTTTATAAGGCATTAAATGAAAAAAATGTTTTATTGATTCAAACAAAGTTTACTTATTACGTACGATTTAATTTCAGGGTTTAATTTAAACTTAAAAAATAAAAAATAATACCAAAAATATGCGGAACCCTAGAATTTTCTGTGAAACCCGGAATTCCACAGAACTCACTTTGGAACACGATATACAGTAGAAACCGGTTATAACGACATCGAAGGGACCGGTGATATTGGTCGTAAAAAGCGAATAGTCGTAAAGTCGTAATAACCGGTAAAAATTCAATTATATGGGATTCATTTGTTCTTTTATTTTGAGTCATTAAAACCAATACGTCGTATTAACCGATGTCGTTATAACCGGTTTCTACTGTATATACAATTGTATCTTACGTTAATCTTCTTTATTATATTTAATATTTTTCAGAGAGGTTGGCAAGAAAAAATGTTTTCTATTATTTACTGAAAGGAAAATCTTAATCAACATATACATATGCATATTTATTTTATAAACAAATCAATGCTTTAAAATGGAATTGAGATTTAAATGGTACTTACATAATTAATTATTGGTAAATAATTCCAAAATATAGATGGGGGCAGCTGCATAGATGCCCCCCCCCCCCCTCCTGCATATTGGTACTCATTATATGTATTTTAAATTAATTTTAATGGATCATTTATATTACAAGAAAAGTGAAAGTTACCATACCGGCATTAATGCCAATTTAATAGTATTTTTAACATTTTTTGTATAAATTTAAAAAAATATTTTGATTTAAATAAAGTGATCAGACATTATTAAATTATGCATGATCAAAAAATATTAAGATAGTTTGCATTTTTCTATACTTACGTAATTTCTTAGATATCAAACGTACAATTATATTTCTGATATGAAATATAAATATAGAATATTACTAACAGCATTTAAACTATTATGGATATGTTTCTATGCAATTATGATTTTGATGACTGTTTAATGATTTATAATTATTATTATTGTGAACGAAATTCGTGTTTGTGTTCTTCAAGTGGAACCATATTTTTAATTTATCTATAAGATGGAAAATCACTATTAATTAAAAGTTACCCATAAATATATAGATACAAAATAACTGAAATTTAAAAATTCGAACATAAAGTAGTAAAATACGGATTTTCGGCTAAGAAACAGTTTTTTACGACAAAAAAAACTTGACTCGCCGCGTCGAGTACCCATGCTAGAGCCCTATCACCCCCCCACCTCTCATGTTCATTCATATATGAATCTGTATGCTATGTCTGTGTAATGTAAATATTTGATAGTTTTTAGAATTTCTACCTGTCTGTAAGTTTCTGTATATTCCAAATAACTGAAATCTACTGAATGAATTTTGAGTATTTTTGAGGGAAATTTCATTGTTAGAAAGCCTAAGATCCGAATAAATTTAGGTTGAGGCCTCTATACACCAAAAAAGTGGCCGAAGACAAATCTTACATAAGCTCATTTTTGTATTAATAAGAAGATCGAAATTTAAATTTAGCGCCCCTGTCGGTGAGGGCCCTAAACAGTGCCGGATTTACCAATAAGCAAAAGATGCAATTGCTTAGGGCACCCGACCTTAGGGGGCACCATAAAAGGGCATCAGCGTAAAATAGCATTTAATTGGGAGAAATGTGAATGAAAATTTTGGCGATGACTAAAAAACAAAGGGTCTTCAGAATTACAAAAGGGGGCCTCTACATGATTAGTGCTTAAGGCATCACATAGGGTAAATCCGGCAGTGGCCCTAAACAAATCTTCAATAAACTCATTACTGAAATTTAAGTTCGAAGTTTTTTTCTGGAGACCCCTGATTTATTTTATTAAATTTTCCTGGTAACTCCATTTTTTTTACTTTATGTTTTGTTAATAATTGTGTGCAATTTCATTTTACCCTAGATCAGTAGATCTAGACGTGTAGTCATAGGCAAGTTTAAAGATCTGGCAACGTTGCACCATTTTAACACGTAAGATGTATGTGCGTGTTTCTCTGTGTGTATATGTATAGCTACATTACCAAACAATAACGTTGTTACCATATTTCAGTGCTAACGGAATACCTATATTACAAAAAATATTTTGTAACCCATAAGATGGTGTTATCACTGTTATATTTGATGGAAAAAATAATATAAATAATAGTGGAATAACTTTTTTTTCAATAAAAAACTGTTTCTGAATACACAGAAAAAAAACTGTATTGGACCAAGAAAACCTTGTTTTGTATAAAAACGAAAACAATATTTTCTTAATATAAGAATCCAACTACGTTATTACTTTGTTCAAGAATACTATAGTTGGTTTCTGAGATTATTGCTTATCTTAAGAAAATATTGTTTTCGTTATATACAAAACAAGGTTTACTTGGTTTGAGAAATCTTGTCTACCAGTGTAGTTGGTAATTTAATGACTATCCCCTCTTACCACTTGCTTCTTAAATACTGCAACCAACCTCCTTAAGTATATATATATTTTGTTACAAATAAAGATAAGAAATGTATTGTAAAAATACATTTTATTTTATTTATAACAAAATTATTTAAATATTTTCAATTCAATAAATAGAAAATCTGACATATAGTCAAAGCAATATCCAACTCTGTAATTCAATCATTATATTTTTCTTCTGTATCTCTAATCTCTGTAATACATGCAAATGATAGTGATTATTAAATCGTGAGTGTTTAAAAACATTAAAAAAAGTTTACCTATTGAAATAGTTCGCGAAACACTGATTACAAAACTTGCAAATATACGCAAGGCCGTATTGGCGAAGGGGGCCTCTTGAAACTGCCTTGTCTATCTCAGGGTCGGACTTCAAAACGTCGGGGCATCAAAACGACAGATGGTTTACAATAGTGCGTACCTACAGCAGTATCAAGGTTGGACAATATTAGAAAGCGGAAATTAAAACTTGTACATAAATTCAACAGTCGTGATTTTTATTAAGCTATATGCATATGGAATTAATGTACTTATATGGATAAAAGTCATATAAATATAAGAATTGTAAATACTTGTAAAGTATCTATAGATAGAGATGATATTATGGAAGGAAACTTATATAGAAAAATAACGTGTGAAATTTATATTTTTGCAGTATAAAAAAAAATATCTGCCAAGTAAATGCACAGTGCTTCCTCGTGCTAAATTAATCAAAGGTAGTTAATTATATTATTGAACAATTTAAATAAAATATATTAATTCGACATTTTTCTTTATACGCACCTCGTAATTATGTCGTATATTTTGAATTTTTTGATAATTTAAAATGTCAAAATGACATTTAAAACGTCAAAATGACATTTGAATATGTCAAAGTAAATAGCAATTTAAAAAAACAAATGACGATTTGTTTAAAGCAAATTGAGATAAATCTATGTAAGGGAATATTTTACAACAAACGTAGGTGACCTATATTATAGAAAATTGAATGCTCTACAAAAAAGGTTCTATAAAATTTTCACGTAACATGTGTCTTTCTTGAGATATCTTCAAATAAAAAAATAAATATATTGGGATGTCACCCCTCCCCCTTACACATGATTTTAATACTTTTGAAATGGGACCGTCTTCAAACCAGACCCAACCAACCAACCAAGTTTCATTAATATCGGTTCAGTGGTTCATGAGTTATGTGTATGACAAGGATTGGGGGACAGACAGACACGGGACAAAAAGTGTTTGTCTTGACCCGAAACGGATAGATCCGGTAAAATTTTTAAAATCGGAGAAATAAATTTTTCTCGTTTTAAAACGATAACAAAGCTTCTCGTATCTTCAATAGTTTTTATTTTATGAATAGCAGATCAAAGAAGTTACATACATATGATACGATTAGTAAACGGACGATTAATGTTTAATTTAACTTTATTCAACTCAAGGTGAATATATATTATTAATAGGGCGAAAAGTAATGACACATTTAAAAAACTGATTATCATTTTTTTTTATTTCCTCCTCCTACTGTCTAAAGATTATCAATCAGGCGAAACTATTTTAATTTTTTGTATGTAAAAGTATCACCATTCTAAATATGCCTGCTTCAAGTTACCTGCCCCCACCAGGATTCAAAAGTTGCTACGAAACCATTCAAAAAATCTGTTCGTAATATGAGAAAATACCATATAATCAATCAAGCAAATGTTTTATAGTAGTCGGTGCTAGTTTTTATGTACAATTTTATTCATAAACTTTATTATAATGGTTATGTTAATGAAGATGAACTACTAGGTGTCATAAAATTTTAACAAACTACTATCGATATTTTTGTCTTTAATTGGTTATCTTGAAATTCTTTCGGTACCTGTATCATAATGTATCTATTATAATTTTATAAACAGAATTCTCAATCCGAACACATCTCCCACAGGACCATTTCCTTAAATTACCAATTTTTGATAGAACTATTAATTTTTTTTACTAAATATATTTTAGTAAAAGATTATCGTTTTTAATAACTATAACAAGATGATGGTAAGATAAGAAAAATTACATTGTTGCCCAGTATTATTGAGAATTTGGGTTTTTAACCAAAACTTAACCGAATGCTTTCCACAGAGAGGGGTCATCATATTTAGCCTTTTTGAAGATAGTTCTCGTCAAAATTTCGCTAATTTTCTCGATCTCTAAACTTTCTTGTTAATTGAGTGCCGACATCATCGTTATTGATGGTCTTCCTCGATTTCTTCTTCTATAGTTCTGGGGCTCAATTCGTTTACGTTTTGGTTGTATCTTTCGCCTTCACTCCACATCATACTATTTCAAGATTGCTATACTATGTATAATAATTTAGTCACTTACATAAAAGGTATAGCAAAATCTTTTATTTTTATTTTTGTTTTTGGTAATAAACGATTTCCTTTATACACGTTACCGGGGGAAAAAGCTTAAAAATATGGTTTACCAACGCATTCGAACAACGCATACCTACAGGCATTTTTAGTTTATTAACTTTTCAAAACATAAAGACAGTAAATATGTTATAATTTTGGCATATTAAAGCATTAAATCACCCTTAAACTATTTGTAGAGTTAAGAAAAAACCTGAAAAACTATTGTACATTAACATGACGTAAAAAGGACACAATACCAAAAAATTTAATTTCACTTTTCTCAATTTTTACATTTTGCTTCTTACTGTCTTTTACTTAACCACGGAAGTACAACCCTATTAACTCAGATAGTCAGGCCCGGATTTAGTAATTTGCCGCCCCTGGGCAGTTGCGAAAATTGCCGCCCCCTCAAATATTTTATTTGAACAAAAATAAAAAAGTATATGTCGGATTTGATTTAAGATATCGGTGACCTTTCTTTTCAATGTTTCCGCCAAAATTTGACGCCCTTTAATTTTTGCCGCTCTAGGCACGTGCCTACACTGCCTGCATGGTAATTCCGGGCCTGCAAATAGTTAAGATAGGCCTGACAAAAATATAATCCAATTTGATACTGATTTTTCTTTTCATATATATTTTTTACAACTAATTTTTAATATAATGTCTTAAATTTTTCGAATGTATGGTTGTACAACGAAAATTTGTCTACCTTGATAAACATTCTATCAAAATCTTAAATGGCGCGTCCGCGTTATATGTTAATTTTTATACATAAAAAAATTATTTTCTTTACATTAGATATTTATTGATTTTATAAAATTATTACAAAAACATCCGCGCCTTTACGGCGAGACATGGATATTTAAAAATATTCTTATCAATTACTTATCATTATACTAATATTTTATTATACCTAAACATATTTTTGATTTTTGTCGTTTTTTAATTATCGAATAATATTTGCAACATTGTTATGAAAATTGCGAACAAAAAAATCAAAATACGGATATAAACGAATTGATATTTAAAAATAAACATTTGTTTTAAAACGATTAAAAGCAGTTTTATCATTTTTTTAATATTGTTTTTTGTTAAATGTCAACTTTATTATATTTAAAAGTATTTGTTTGTATAAGTAACATATGCGTTTTAAAAATTTCATTGAGATGTAAACTTACCTACTTATTTCAAAATTGTTTAATTTGTTGTAAATATTATATATTATTTATCGTACCTATAGGCACGATAAATATTATTGTATATATACAATAATATAAACTGAATATAGAAATATGATTCTACAATGTTATTGATATCATTTAAAAAAATTCACATGCATTCCTTGAGTCAATAAACGATCGAACATTTCCTACCCTTCAGGTATTGAAAACACTCCCCTTTATTCTATAGGTACCTAATTTATTACAAACATACACCTATATAGTTTCTAGTACTGGCAACCCTGGTTTATATTAAGGTAAAAGAACGAATCAATTCGTCTATACAGAGATAATTTGATATCCAAGTAAATAAACCACTAAACTCTATGTTTAGTGGTTTAGTAGAACGAAAAAGGCTTCATTTTAATCAAGGACATACAAACTCTAATGCACCTTTATGATAGCAAATACTTGGTATACAGGAACATTTATTTATGTACTTATTTTTTACGTCAAAAATTTGTAAAAAAAATCCCATACTTCATCATTACAGGTCCTCCATATATATTGGACCCCATTGATCGAAGGGCGTTAAAGAGCTGAATATATTGATAAAAAAATTCAATTCTGAATGCAGAAATCTCTATAGTTAGTTTTAAATGTTGTCAAAACTATACAAAAATATTAAAAGTATTTAATATGCACATATACAGTTAATGAGGTTGGGCAGCTATGTCACATCAGTAGGAATAAGTTGAAATTTCTTATAATTGTTTAAACACTCAAAATAGATGAAATATTGCAATTTCAGATTTTTTTGACTAGCTTGTTTAAAAAAAATTTTTTTTTAAGTTTAATTGTAATGCATGGCGTTAAATGGCAGTTAATGAAAATAGAATGTTAGAAGATAGAAAAATCATTAATAATATATTTAATAACTTTTTTAACATTGACAATTGCCTGTTTGCTTTTGTAAATAAAAGAATTTATATTAAAAATTGCTGACAAAATAATATGTTTGTACTATATTGTGAAAATTGTAGATATTGTGAAAAATGCAATGTCAATATATTTTGAAATAGTTTTTTTTAATGAAAGTTTTTAATTAATTATATGTATTACCTATTTAATTATTGCTCAAATCAAATGTGATTAAAGTGCCAATTTTTTTTAATCCAGGGTGCTTAGACTTATTAAGACGGCCCTGATCATAACCCGAAGACAACAAAACATTGTGGTAATAATTTTCAATAAAATATTATGCACATTTTATTATCGAGATAGTTACGAAAAAATACCGAAAAATTGTGTTTCGTTAAATAAATTTAATATTAAATTAAATTTAATAAGACCCTATTTAAGATTTTCTGTTCGATATATTTTTATTATAAAAATGGTTGCTAATTTTTCTGTTAAATACTTTTCGTAATTACTTTATTCTACCTTACTTCGTTTATAAATATTATAATAATCCAAGACAATTCCTCTTCACTCAATGTGGTTCAATGTCAATACCACATGGTCTAGTCTAAATCTATAGAGTCTCTAAACCAAAAGCAGGTATTTCCAATGCAATTGATACTTGTCGATAGATTTTAGCAATTTTGTTATTACACCTGAATTCGTTTTTTTATGATTTAAAAAAAATGCAAAGTCCACATATTATTTCTGGTTATAAATAAACCAATACAGCTCAATACCGGTAAAGGCAGCAAATACACGATAAGAAATTCAAGGGCGCCAGACAAGCTAAATACGGTAATAAAATCTGGAATAAAGTGACTTGTTTTTCTTTTTCCACTAAATAATCCATATGGAATAACAGAGGTTACCGTTTATCAAAGATCATTAATTGTTATTCGAAGAAACAGAACCAGACTTGGTCTTATTCGATTTCCTGATGCTCCGACACGCGCTTCAGTTGTTCTTTTTCTATATAAATTTCTTTATAGTTAGTTTTTATCCATGCCTATATTTCCGCAGTCATTCTTTGAGAGTAAATATAGACATTTTAACATAGAGAACTTTGAGCTTCAATATAACATCTATTTACAAAAAAAATGATTCCTCGCCAGATCAAAGCCTAGAGGAAATTATGTGATCATTTCTGAAAACAGACAAAATTCTTCTCCAATTGAAAAAAATCTATCCGTCTCAGGTCAAGATAAAAATTTTTCATCCCGTGTCTGTCTGTCTGTCTATCTGTCTCTGACTCCTTGTTATACGCATAACTCATGAACAACTGAACCACATTTAATGAAACTTCGCTTGTTCGTTTAGTCTGCCTATAGTTGGCCTAGTAGATGATCCCATTTTCCATATATAAAAAAGTGGGTGTGTGTACTAATGTACATGCGTTAGAAGTTATACTTATTAGGCGTAATTGACAATCCAACCAAGCTAATGAAAAGTGGTAAAGGTGATTTTTTATTTGATTTGCTATTTTTTCATGTGACCATGTTAAATCTTATGAAATTATATGACTTTACACCAAGGTATGTAAAGTATAAGGTAGCCTCATGGCTCGGCTAGAGAGAGGGAAATACATCATCTGGGGTGCCAAAATGAGGAGAGAGGGAATGATGTGTCAAATCATAACACGTGTAGCCTCGGATGACGTCATTTGGGGTGCCCAAGCTGATTGGTCAAAAGCTCATGAGGCAACCTATGTATTTACTAACCTTGAGTTTACACCAGCTTGATATGTGATGTATGTACATGTGTATATTATAAATACCTGCATTATTATATTGTATAACTTTAGGTACCTAACAAAAATATAAACAAATAAAATTAATCAGTTTTTCACTACAAATCTAATTCTAGATTTTCTTCAACAATTCTTTAATATTCAGATATGTTATCTAATCTTAAATATGATTCAGTGTAATGTATAAAAGTTTTCTTTTTTGCTTCATTTGTGTATCGCAATTGTGGCTTTACTGAACTGGTTTAAACTTCCTCAAACATACATACATTGTATTATATAAATACATAGCTTGACAAACAATTTCAAAATACATTCATAATATTTATATCAAATTTATTTCAAAAAATTATATAAAATTCGATTTCTATATATACAGGTTGTTCCTTATATGCCCAGCCATAATCAAGGGGCGATTCTTTGGTTTATTTTGAATAAAATAAGAAAAAAAGTTCATTCTAAAGTACCTCCTAATATATGTCCTCATCATTACGGCGTGTTTACACAAAAAAGACAAAATAGGAACTTATGTTTTTTTTTACAAAATCAACTATATATTTTTAAATACGAACTGTTTTAAAAACACCATGTTATTGTTTTGTCTTTTTGATGTAAACACGACATTACACGTACACGTACTTTACTAACACTTAAATCCCATAGTACTTTAATTTTCTATTTTCTTCCAAAAAGTATCTTATATTTATTTATTTTAATTCTTTTATAACCAAAAATAAAAGGAATTACATATACAAAATAGCTATAGTAGAACATTTTTATTTCAGTGAGAATTGGTGAAGGGGGCAATATGATATTTTTCATCAGAGGGTGCTAACTTGTTAATCTTCCTACAAATTTGTAACTAATTTTTTATTGTTAAATACACACTTTGCTATTTGACAATACGAGGTGGGGGGGGGGGGTATTATCCCTCGTGCTCCACCCGTTCCAATACCTCTAGAGCAGCGATTCTAAACTTTTTTACATTAGCGGAATCCATGAAATAATATTTATATTTAAGGGAATCCCTATACATAAAATGTTTATATAAAATTAATAATATCCTCTTTTACTATTTATCAACTTTATAAAGAAAACGTAATATATTTTTCTATTCAAATAAAAATTAATATCGTATAATAAGATATATGTATAATAGATATATACTATAAACTTCATTATAATTTCTTGCGGAACCCAAAGGCCAAGGAAGAACTCCAATTAATAAACAATGCTCTTGAGCTTTACGCCGAGACAAGACCGAATCAAACTTTGCTGAGACAAGACTCTCATTTACCTAGTCGAGACTATCCCTTATAAATCTGACCGAAACTCACCTATAGTATCGTCTTATATGAAGCCATGTTGCCAGTGATTCAATAAAGATTCGATTAATAACTTAAGGGTACCAAAATCTCGCAATCCTTAAAGCCCTCAGAATTTTTTTTTTAATTTTTCTTTCTTGACCTTAAGATTTCTATACAGCCAGTTAACGAGTCAGGGTTGGCAAAAACCCGGGTTTTTTTAAAAAAGCCCAGCCCAGCGGGTTTTATTGGGTTTTAAAACCGGGTTTTTTTGGGTTTTATTGGGTTTTTTAAAATTAAGTAAAGACATACAATATATATTTTAAACACAAAAAAAATGTATTCAAATGATGTTGATTGATATAATTGCGTCTAAAAAAGGAAAATTATCCTCAGTATTTTCGTTATATAAAAAAGGTCCTTCGAATTTCCAAATATAGTTTTCTATAATATATCTTTTTTGAATTGCCTAGTAACAAAATTAAAAAAATACCATTTTTAATATGTTAATTAACTGTTCGAAATGGTTTCCGGTTTTTTCAAGACTTATTTTGAAACTCGACAAACATAATTAAATGTTTATCTGGTAATGCTCGGTATTATTGAATAAAAGATTTAGCAATAAATACATAAAAATATTTAAAAAAAATTATTATAATTTAATATTCAAAGTGGGTCTGGAAGACAAAAGATAATAATGAAAACCATACATGACTTTTATGTTCCATAATATTTTTCTAATAATACTTATTTAAAATATTTTTAAAAATATTAGTTCTGTAATATCCTCAATAACAAAAAAACAAAAATGTAGAATAAGAATCTGAAAATTTGAATTAACTTGCATTAAGAAACGTGATTTAGAAAATGTAATAAGTATTTTATTATTTAAAATTAAATTTTGAGCATGTTTTTCTCTCTTTTTAATAGCTGCTTTCGATCTATAAATAAATAAATGTCGTTTAGGTTCAATTGAACTATCAGTTTAATATTAGGTACAAAATTTCAAATATTTCCAAAACCCCTAATCCGATAATCCCAAAAATCAATAGGTCTAAAGTACTTACTAACTTTACACTGTTTATTTTTGAGAAATAAATGAACATTTGTCATTACAGTTTTTTTATTAATCCAAAATTATCCATCCTAATTGTAGTAAAGAGGATTAGTATTAAAAAAATGGGGTTGCCGTCATTCTAGATCTTCTCTCATATTGTTGAAACAAGTGATATTTGATAACTTTTTTAGGTCTAGACAAAAAGTTATTTGTTTTAAACTTTTCAAATCACAGAGTCTGTATGTATAGGTACAATTAGTTATTATCACTGTTATTGTAATTACAAATAAAATATATAGGTCTGGAATGATTGTATTGCAATTATTTCGTTACAAAATAAAATATTTCATTCAAATATACTGTAAAATAAAGAAATTTAAAATTGCCCAAAAAAACCCGGGTGGGTTTTTTTGGGTTACCCAGTGGGGAGCCAACCCTGTAACGAGTACACCCTGCACCTGATGTGGATTACTGTTAGGACAGGAGTTGCCCTGGGGCGATCAAGGCAGGATACACTCACGAGGCCCAGGAAAAATGGGTTAATTCCCCCTCAGAAATAAAATTGCACTAATGCAAATTTTATGGCGCCAGCAGTGCTCTCAGAAATATTATTTGAGGTGGTATTTTAATATGTTAAATAATCTATAATGTTGATGAATTCTAAGGGGGGAAGGTCAAACTAATACCCTCCTATGGGTGCGCTACTGAATGGCATACATTTGTCATTTGTATATATTTATATTGTGTATACTTATATAAATATACTTATAGCATAGCAATTCATTACAATTAAATTAGGCTTATATTTACTACTTTACATGTTCTGTGCTTTATATTGCTTTATATAATTTCTTATTAGATTTGTATATTTAATAGAACCAAACATACCCAATGAATATTTCATATGTAAGACATAAATACCTTAAAACGACACTGCATGGAAATTATATCTTTTTACAGTAAGGTTAAAATATTTTGGGTCCATAGAATTTTAAAGAAGTCATTAATCTATCGGTAAGTGATGTAAAGGCACAGTTTTGACCAACCTTTTTGACAAACTTCCACATTTTATTATAGCACCAAAAACCTAAATCATAAAATTAAGTAGGTAGATATGTAAATTTTTGGGACAAAACGGTATCTCAAAAACTACTAATTTTCGTTTCAGAACCTATTTATTATTCAGTGCAATTGATAATAAAAATTGATAATTGTGAATTTATTTGGTACATCTAAGGTACTGGCACCAGTCTTGAACAATATCCCAATGTTAAACATTTTAAATTTAAATTTAAACAAATTAAATTAAATGTACTGAATTAGAAATATTTGTTGATATTATATTACTACCATTATTGCATATTAATCTAAAAACATTTACTTAACTGTTTTACAGCGTGATTTGATGACAATTGAACATTTTGGTTAAGAACAGTGAACAAATAATTATCGCAGTTCGACACACTATCAAGAAAAGTGTTTTATTTTTATGTTAATGCTTTACATTGTCTTAAATTTTACGACTCTTTATTTATAACGTTTGTGTAGTATTATTAATCATTTTTTTAATCTTTAACAACTGTTCATCACTGGGTATTCATTACTGGGCTCAAATTGCTCATTACTGGAGAAAAAACATACCTATACAAAATAAAAGGCTATAATTAAAAAAAAAAACTATATTTACGGACTTTGGTTATTAAATTGATTTAATAAATAGGTAGTTATTTTATTACAAAAAAGTAGCCCATCAATTCCAGAAAACAATACTTATTGTTAGCTTTTAAAACATTTAAGAGTGGCACCAGTACCTTATACCTTTAGTTAATGTTTAATACTTTCCTCAAGGAAGGGATTATTTTAATGATTAGTTGTAGCTTGTTTTTTGTGTAGCTCTAAAATTGAAATGTGCAGTAATGAAAATAATTTTTGTTCAATACTAAAAAAGAACGTCTTTTAATTGAATCTACAAATTGTAAGACCGAAAAAGGCCATTCAATTGCATCTAGAAAAATTATTTTTTTAAAACAACCCCTGCTTCAAGAATAATAATATGTTTTGTATTAATAGTAGAAACTAATTAAAATTGCATACAAGTATTTTTTATTTATTAACATATGTACCTATGATATCAATAAATATTTAAACGTAGATATATTTACACCGGATCCGCCACTGCTTCCGTTGTTATAAATGGGTTACAAACACCTAACAGAGGCCCTGTATAAACAAAACAGTTTGCATTTCGTTTGAAAAATCACATTGCATATTTATTGTAATACATATTTATCAATAATTGATAAAAATTCAATGGTGATCGAAAGCTAGCCGAAAAAGGAAATGTAGTCATTTAAAAATAGTATATATATTATGGATGCAAGAACATAAATGGGTAGATACCTATTTTAATTATGTATGTCTCATTCTCATAGTATTTGATTAGCTATCCAACTATATAAAAATTTTGTGATTTAGATAGAATTTAATATTTAAGTCCACTTTTTTCCTATAAAACTGGAGTGGATTCAGTGGTAAGCTGCGGGGGGTCAAGGAGACTTAAGCCCTTTTTTGAAATTATTTTATAAAATTAGCGAGCCCTTCGTTCTTCTTGGTAACCATATTCATATACTGTATATAAGTATTATATCTATAAATAAACCATATAAACAAATAATTAACATTTTATTAATTTAACTATGACCGAGCCCTTTGTTAAAAATTTCGTAACTCATTACTGGGTAATTATATTTTTTTGGGGGTTAGTAAAATAATAATATTAATTATTATTTATTATATAAATATAATAAATAATAACCTCGACAAATTAAACTATATATACAAAATATCACATCCATCAAAAATTAGACAAATAAATAAATATAATGCGGTACCATTTACTAGTTTATATTCAAGAGCATTAGGGGTTGGTAGAGAAATAAAATTCATAACTTTGAATCAACTTTGGTTTTTATTTTATTGAGATATGAATTGGTCAGTAGATATAGGTAGTAAATGTAATATTTAAAGCTTTCAAGACTGGGCCGTAACTATCACCGGAGCAACCGGAGCAGTGCCTCGGGGCCCCGGAGCATAGAAAGGCCTCCGAACACAGGAAAGTGGGGGAGGTAATAAAGGGCTCCTCGATTACTTGCTGTCCCGGGGACCTCAGAGCCTCTAGTTACGACCCTGTTTAAAGAGATGGAAAACTTCTTCGATTACATAGAAAAAAATAATGGACCGTTATTCGTTACATTTACTCAAGTGTTATATTTGCCCCACATCATATTTAACTTTAAAGTTTTAAAAGATCTATTTTTTATTAAAATAAATTTATAATTTCATAAAAAGTCAAGACAATTGATTGCTTTAACTAAAATATTGAACAATTTCTATTTTTTTCTAAAAAGTACCTATACTCAGCACTCACCTATACGACCATCCACCACACGACCGCTCCGTTCCACGATGTGCCGACATTTCTAACCAACGTCCTTCCCCCATCCCCCCATAATACCACCGTAACTGCTATATTTCTGCGCGTTTAAATTCACCAATCAACGTTTAAGTCGGCACGGTGGTGGGTGCCCCTCTAGTGCCCTTCCTGTAATGGAATTTTTGAATTACCGATGCCGTCGTATAGCAGAGTACTGAGTGTACCTACTTAGTCTTTCACTGTTCAAGTATCGAGAAGTGTTTTTCGTTTTATTTATGATATTTTTGTATAAATGGGGTCTTAGCTAAAATACAATCTGAGGTCGTAAAGTGTTTCAAATTGAAAAAAAAGACTATCGATACATATTGATACATAGAATTATTTTCAATGTTTCTGAATTTGTATAATAAGGCTAAATATTCTCCTCATCCACAAATTTTCTAATTATAAAGTTTTGAATGACAATCATGTTATATTTTAATTTGATTTAAATATTTTTATAACTTGACTAATTGAAAAAAAGATGAAAAAAGAATAAATTCCATCTTTAAAACCCAGCATGTCCCTTTTCCTGTTTTGTTGGGTGAATAGTTCTCTGAATTTCAGGTAAACACTGTAAAAGTGATGTATGTATGCGACTTAAATCTATTGTATTTACTTGTAGAATTAATTGATTTTGGTCATGGTGGATAATATTAAACAACAAGTAATATACAAGTGCAATATAGAATTTAAACAATATGAATAGGTACATTAATTTTGATTATAATAATAATTTTGTAAAGTTTAAAGGGCGAACCTTCTAAACTATACTTTCATGTTAGTCAATATAAAAAAAAACTTTTTAAATGTATACTCAGGGCCGTAACTAAACACGTGCAACAAGTGTACAGAGAGCAAAAAAGTCGAAGGGAGAAAATTTTAAAATTAATATTTATATTTTCTTTTTTGATTATATTTATTTTATGTTTCGATTCTCTACATTAGGTATATTTTCATACTACTCGTTTATTTATTATTATGTAGTATCACCAGGACTATCCTAATTACATACAAAAGAATATGTACCCAATTTTTTAGTATTTTGTATATCTTAATATCTACGCCTATGAGTTAAGCGATGATATAATCGAAATACGAATTTATTAATTTTTGCGTATACATACATATGTACATACATATTCTATAAAAAAGGTTTTAACTAACGTTGGTCAACCTTGTTCTGCAATGTCAAACTTCATTGCATACATATTTACCCACATTTAATCAAAATAAGATAAATTTATGAAAAAAATATACATATACAAAAATACACAAAACATTGTAAAATCAATTAGTAGCTACATATATTTTCTAAGGGTAATATTAAAAATGTATTTTTTCATATCTATTGTAGGTAAATTATTTACTGAAAAGTATCCTAATTATATATTAATTTAATACTGTTTCACGAATTCCGTGACATTCTGAAGACATTAACTTTTTGTGACTTTTGTTTATTTAATATATACCGACATATGGCAAGTTCGTTAAAAGTTAGTTCTTAAATAAAATTACTGAGCCATGTCTTGAATGAACTGTTGTAAACAAACATCGAAAATATGCTGTAACAAGACAATTTTACGTCGAGTAAAGTTTATTTACCTTTTTTCAATAAAAAATGTCTTTGTTAATATTTCCTTTGTATTGAAATATTTTGTAAGTAATTTAATAAGTAATGTTAATAAAAATACGTTGTAATATGCATAAGGGTAGTGGAATGCGGTGTTTAAGTAAAATGAGCCTTATGTACAAGTGCGATAAGGTCGCGGACGAAATTAACGAGCAGCGATCAGCTGCGTTCTGCAGTGTATATTTGTTTACATGCTGCTATCTCATTTAGAAATGTCATTAAGGTTAGGTTTTTAAAGCGTCAGTCAAATAGTGAGTCGCGAATTTTGAGTGTGAGCGTTGTTTGGGTTCAATTTGTTTTCCAGGATTCACTTCGGTTAGGATATTAAGGAATGCAGTTAAGGGAGGCTTTGTTTTTTAGGCAATAATATGCGAGGGTAGTTTTGGATCGCGCATGCGTGAGTTGTTCGCGCCAAGCTGCCGGCCTCACATAGCAGATGTTTTATGGGTGAGCTGAGAGACTTATCGTGGAAAACGTTGGCTAGTTTTAATTATTTTTTTACACACTTTATGTAATTTGTAAATATATAATTTTTATTTAATGTTATCGTGCCATTCAGTGGCTTCGCGACTGTTATTTTTATAGTGTGCTCTTAAGAATGTGTCGGTAGTTATTGAAGAATTTATAAAACGTTTATACAAGATATCCATTGGACAAAAGCTGAAAGCTTCGTCAGACATTTTCTTTCTGGTGTTTCGAATATGTAGCATTTTTGCGTAATGAGTGGCTTTTTCGGGCCAGTTTTATTTTCATTACAAACTACGAAGTGTCTTTTATTAAAATCCAAAAGTAAGTTAATTTATTGTTTCATTTTGTTAATATTTTATTGGGCGATTACGTGGTCGTTACTTTTCATCGTTCTCTTTCGTTCACGTATAATATTCATGTATATTTTTATTTAAACAAATATTGTAGACAAATATAGTATTTGTAAACGGAAACCAGTGAAATATAAGTTTATTTTCGCAGACTATTGATTATCAAAACCGGTTGGGTTAATGGCGTGTAGGCCTGGTTTAAAACGTTCGTAATGAGAGTTACCCCCTCGAAGTTTGGATTTTATAATTTAGTATTTTGCATTTGTGCAATATTAATTAACAGTGTAGTTTATAATTGTTACAATAGTGCTTTATTTTCAGGTGGCAACAACATTTTATGCCCAGTCATCAGCTGTTGCATGCTCCCCTATTTTTATAATGAAAAATAAATGAAAATTAAATATTTCCAATTGCCAGACTATTCATTATTGGTTTTAAATGCACTTCCTTGCCTGAAATAGTAATATTTTTCAACCACATGTCACTTGTATATTTGAGGTTGTGCCACATGTTTTGGTTAATTTAACTAACAATTTTGGATTTATAAACAACAAACCAATATGCCTCGGGGAGTAAGGAGATCCACCCTTTTGGGTGCAGAGACTGGTTCGAGTCCTGGACCCGTTTCCAAACTCGGTCTCGCATCAACACCCGATATGTCTCTGACTAAATTCTCATCATTGTCTGAAACAACACATCTTACTCCAAATTATATGAACATCAAGCAAGAATATGGTTGCACTCCTCAAGACCAGATTATGCGCAGTGAGCTTCTCGTCCCTCCTAAACCGACTGATGCCGTCAAACGTAAACTTAACCTAGAAACCGTCGTACCATTAAAAGAAGAATTTAAAACACCACCACCAAAACAGAGAAAAGTGAAAGCAGTTAAGAAACCACATGAACGAAGTAGATATGATACATCTTTAGGAATTTTAACAAAAAAGTTTGTATCGCTTTTGCAAAAGTCACCAAACGGTGTTATTGATTTAAATAAAGCATCTGAACAGCTTTGTGTGCAAAAAAGGAGAATATACGACATCACAAACGTACTAGAAGGTATTGGGATTTTGGAAAAGAAATCTAAAAATAATATTCAATGGAAATGTGGTGACAATGAACGAACGAATGGTCCGTCGATGGCAACACTCAAACAGGAAATTGCAGATTTATCAGAGAAAGAAAACATGATCAGTTTATGGATAGACAATTGTAAAAGCACACTGCTTCAAGTTAGTGAGGATAGGAGGTACGCATATATAACTTATCAAGATCTCCGATGCATTCCAGGCTTCTCGGACAGAACTGTAATGGCCATCAAAGCACCTCCTGAAGCTAAATTAGAGGTAAGTTGTTCATTATTCTTATTTATGTACATTATTTTATTTTTGTTAAAAAATGTATGAATTAGAATTCATGTAAAAGAGAAGTGATCTGCATGATTGATTTAGTATTTTCAATTGTTAAATCATTTATTAATATTTTAAAGGAATTGATGCCTAAGTATAAAAATTGTTTTCACTAGTTTTTATTTACGCATATTATTGTTTTAGAAGTCTAGAATGTGTGCTCTTATTTTAAGTTTGTTTTTCAGCTATACTAAATGTGTATGCAACATTTTTTCAAGGATAATCTTTTTTTACCACCTACTAATTTGCCTGTGGTCTATTTTTAAACTTTTTTGTTTCTTTATTTTCAAGAAAATAAATGTGATTAAACCATAGTACACATTATACATAATATTAAAATTGGTTGCATAATTCAATTTTGTTAAAAAAATTATTTAAAATGTGTGTATTTTAGGATGTTTTCCTTTGGGCATTTATTTATAAAATTAGTTTTTTTTTTTTTTTGCTAGAGGATACTAATACATATGTATGTAAATATTTAAATAAGTTGGTTTAGTTTTTATGAAATGGTGGCCATTTTATAGTAACCTTCAGGACTGAAGTTTCTGTCATCATTAATGTTATCCTAAAGTCAATGACCCAACTGAAATTTTTGAATAAATTTTTGCATTTCTTTTTATAGAATCGTTATTTTTCCGATTTGATTAATTTTTATGGTTATAGATTTCTTATTATTTATATTATTTCCGACGTTTTTATTCTATTTATTTTTTACATTAATATGTAGGTACTGAAAATACCACAGAACATACAATAATGTACATACTTATAAATCAATTTTATTTTTTTGATAATTAACTTTTTTTTTAATTCAGGTAAATGATAAAAAAATTTATATATATTTTATTGTATGATACTATATTCAATTCTGTTATTATTAATAATCAGGCATAAATTTGATATATCATTTCAAAGGATAGACTACCAATAATTTCAGTTGAAATGTTTTTGAGAAAAACATATTTTAGTAGTAGGTCCCTATTTATTTATATTATTATCTATTAATAATAAAAATCTAAATAATTTATCGAATATGTATTTATCATTTATGAAAGATTCATTTCATAATGATTTTAGGTTGGACTTTTAATTTAAATATATAATAAAAATATTTTGATGTGATATGTTCCTATTTATTTACTTGATTTGAGTTAAATAAAATTAGCATTCAATTACTTAATAGAGTGTACACTGATATGATATCACAGTTGACAACAGTAAAACTAATACCAAATAAAACACATAGTAAAAACTATGAATTTATTTTCCACAATGTGACATGAATTTTTGTTTACAGGTACCAAAACCAGTTAAGAATAAATACACGATAACGTTACGATCAAATGATGGCGAGATCGAAGTATTTCTTTGCTCTCAACCGAACAACCAACCTAGGCAAATGCCATCACACATACCTCCTTGCGATTCCTTGCTTAAATCTTCCAACAACAAATCATTTCGTCCTTGTGTGATACCAAGCAAAGTACGACGTAACCTCACTTTTAAAAGTTGTACGCCACGGTCTAGTATGTTCGCTCCACCTCAAATCAAAGTCGAAGACAGTAAAGTAAAAACACTTTCGAATAACATATTGCCCGACAGTGGTGATTTGCCTAGGTTTGCGTCTTTTAACTGGTTAAGCCCGCCTTCAAGTACCTGTTCTGTGCCGAGCACTTCTAAAAATAGTAACAACACAACGTCGCCTGTATTACTGAACTCGTCGCTTCAGTGTTCGCCATTAACTGAAATACATTTGGACAATATGGACCTTTCACCTTTTAATGATATATTATATAATGATGATATAAAAAGAGAACCGTGCCTAAATGATCGTAGTGCTGAAGAAACGAGAAGGATCAAAAACGCTTTGTTGTCTGAAGCGGATATATTTACGCCCCTTGCATTCCATGCCAGTGATCAAAACGGTAAGTTTATTTTATTTTTATATTCGCTTTCCTCTTCACATTGTTTTCATTGGTTTGTTTAGTTATTATTTAAAACTGATTAGCTGGAATTTAAATTTTAATAGATAGATATAATATGGTATTTAAAAAAACATTATTAACTCACTTTTACTGTGAAAGATTTAAAAATATTCATTACACTTTGAGCATCCCTTTCTTCTCCATTTGGTTGGTATTGTAGCTATATTAAATATTTTAAAATCAACCACTTAATAATAATAATAATAATAATAATAAGTTATTTAATTTAACCATTGGAATAATTAAAATAAAGATAACATTTTGGAATGAGGTTTAAATATGTCTAAATATAAAAATAACTACAATGAATGAAAGTGAAAGGCTTTGAAGAACTTTTAATCATGTGGTGTTCAGCTTGATGCAGAATGAATTCTGTTTTGTCACTAGGACTTTGTTTGTGACTTGTGTATATTATTATTCCACATCACAGGCAGAGTTCTAGCGATACGATGGAAACAGTCAAATTGCAGAAGTGGTTACATGGTATGTCATGTTTTTATTTATTTATTCTAACATTGCTGTATATTATTTCAGCAAAATTTAAATTAGTAATAGGGTATGGCAATCTAAGAGTATGCACTCAACAAATAACTGCTGAGACATCACCTTATGGCCAATCTGCAGATGAAAATTACAGTAGTTTTTTTGCTAATGTGAGAAATTGAAATATAGTTGTAGTATATTTTATTCATGTTTGGTCCCAATAGAACTCCATCAGTACTGTAAGCTTTTCTAATTCAGGGTATCCACCAGCATTCGCTCTAAAGCAGCTAGGTTGTCACAAAAAGGGTTTATATTGACCCAGAAAATTTTGACAGTTTCCATTATAAGTTACATACAAATGTCCATTTTTAACTACCCGTTAATATTTGGTCCACAGCATGCATCTTTTTGCCCAATAGTTAAAGGGCTTATAATAAAACATCTAGTTTTTACTTATCCCCCTTCACAACAGTAAAAAACCTAAATTCGTCCCTATTTCTACCAACATGAAACATAATATATTAGAGGGAATATTGGTGACCATATACCTGGAAAAATCGAGAAATTTTTAATGGGCTTTGGGAAATTGCAGATGTTATAGTCAGAGAAAATATATAAATTACAATGACCCCTCCATTTACGTTGATTCTCTTTTACGCGGTTGAAAAAGTTTGGAAAAAAGGTGGACAGACTTAAAAATAACGTAATGGAGCAATTTCTATTGCTTCATTTACGCGTTTATTTAATGTGCTGTTTTCATGGAACCATATAACCACGTGAATAGAGGGAATAGTTATTTTATGTGTAATTTGATGGATAAAGATTTGCACATTAACTGACAAAATAGAGAAATGTATATACATTATTGATACTGCTTGCTGTTTAATGAGTATTAACTGGGCCGGATTTTGAAATTTGCCGCCCCTAGGCACTTGCGAAAATTGCCGCCCTTTTTTGATTGAATAAAAATAAAAAAGGAGATTTTTTTTTTAGTTTTTCATGTTAAAATTGTATCAAAATTATTAAAAAGAAAGTGTGAAGACCTTTTTTTTAGCTTTTCAAATTGTATCAATAAGTGTGAAAAGACCTTTCCTTTTTTTTTCACTAAAATTTGCCGCCCCTAAATTGTTGCCGCTCTAGGCACGTGCCTACACTGCCTGCATGGTAAATCTGGGCCTGAGTATTAATTATAAATTAAGACATTTCTTCTCAGATATTTGTATAATAACCAGGGCTGTGGAGTCGGTACAAAAACCTATGACTTCGACTCGTTTATTTTTCTAATATTCGACTCCAACTCTTTACTGTACAATTTTTTTTTAATTCCGTTTTCGGGCAAATTTTTTTTGAGTGAATTACGGTGATTCTGGGTTCGGCCAGAATTGAAAATTCCAAATTGTACTTCAAAATTGAAAATGAACAAAAAATATTAAGTGTGTAAAGAAGTAAAAACCATTATTTATTTAAAGGAGTCTAGTCGGTACCTTTTTACCGACTCCAACTCCGACTTCACAACCCTGATAATATCTAACTACTTGTACTATTGCCTTACCCTTGTAAAAATTCATTTATTTGTTGAATTTATGACTCTTATGTCCGGTATCATAAAGGGGCTAGATAATTTTGCTAACTAGCAAGTACTCTCAAATGGGGTACCAAACTTATACGACAGTTTTCTTTGAGTTTGTAACAGGTATTTCCATGTGCAGTAAGTTGGTTTTTACCGTTTTTTACTTATGGTATGTAAATATACTTATATACCTTTGTTTTTACTTCCTCTGTATGAAACTATCTGTCAGAAACTCCAAGATAACTGTCATATAAGTTGGATATCTCATTTGAGAGTGCTTGCTAGCTAGCAAATTTGCTAGCTCCTTTATGATACCGGAAATTAGTGATTTTTACGTTTTAAGTGGAATTTATTGGTATAGACTTGGCTCACAAACTGTAATATATTATTATAAATTTCGTTGGTTATGAATAATATTTTGTTTTCATATTGTACATAAAAATTATTATTAACTCAAACTTTCTATCTCTTTCCTGGTGCATTACCCTTTTGTCTAAAAACTTTGATAGAAACTTGTAAATAAATGGGGTTGTAACTACTGGAGATAAGCACAATTTCTTAGTTTCACTCTTTATTTTCAATAATTTGAAACGTGTTGAAACTGACTTTGTTAATTTATATTCAGAAGTTAAAAATCGTTACTATTTTGTAAGTTAAAAACAGAATTCGAAATTTAGATAATTTTCGGATATTTATCAGCAGGGCTGTCACAAGTTCTCAGTGAAAGTACTAAAATACCAAATATTAAGTGAAAGTACTTGAATTATCAAGTAATTTTTGCTATTTTCAGATGTATTTACTTGAAGTACTTACTTCAAGTATTACCTAAAAGTACATTAAGTATTATGTACTACACCCAAAAAAGAAATTAGTAAGTATTACAGTGCGGCATGTTGCAAAATCGCTTCGAACCGTCAAATTGTAAAATTTACAAACTATTACTAATGAATCCGGCCAAGTGCTAGGAAAATGAGCTAAAATTACAATGTAGATACTGTATCTACTGCTTATTTTCCTTGTATTTACTTGATTTACAAGACGAAGTTGTAATTTTTGCTTAATAGTTTGTAAATTTTACAATTTGACGGTTCGAAGCGATTTTGCAACATGCCGCACTGTAATACTTACTAATTTCTTTTTTGGGTGTATAAGTTATTTTTAAATGTGAAGGAAGTATTTTTTAAGTACTCCAAGTACTTCTTAAACTCAATTATTTCGTTCAAAAAGTACTTGAAGTATCAAGTACTTTTCACTATTTTAAAATCTACTCGAATCAAAGTAGGTACTTCAAGTATGAATACTTAAAGTATTGACAGCTCTGTTTATTAGATAACTATCCTGCCTGGATCTGAAACTTAGCGGAAGTAAATAATTTGTTTATTTTTCTTCTTAGATAAGATTATAATTTCTTTTAATTTTAAGTTTTGACGTTGCCATTTGCCAAATAATTGAACAATTTACTTTTTAAGGTGGCAATTAATTGTAAAAGAAACTATTGTTGATTAAAGACAAGGCTTAACAATTAAATTAAATTTTATAATATCAATTTTATATACAGGATGAGTCATATCAGGTGGAACAAATTTGAAAAGTTGATCAAGAAAAATATTTCAAGCAAAAAAGTTCTTATGAACATGTGTATAGAAGCTCTTTGTGAGGGAGCTACAGACCTCCAACAGGGTGGCCAGTTTCTGGAAAACCGGGAAAAGTCAGGGAGTTTTGCTATACAGGGAAAAGTCAGGGAATTTGGTTGGAAGTCAGGAAAGTTTTATAAAAATGCAAAATCACACAAATTCTCACAAATATTTAAAAAGTGACGTTTTTTTTAGGTTTTGTATCTAAATTTTTTAAATAAAAAACGGAAAAACGGTAAAAATTCTCCTGGAAAACCGGGAAAAGTCAGAGAAATTTGTTTCAGAGAAATACTGGTCACCATGTCCAAAGATTTTGCTTAAAATTAGTTCTAATTTAATATCTGGTGAACCAATTGCGATAGAGTAATGAATTTTGATACTCGGTTTAGTATTAATATTTTTTAAGGATTTTTAGTATCGATCAATGATTATTTATATCAGAGATGTATGGGGCCAGTGGGTCCTTTGATTTTTATCTAGTATTTTTTTGTTCTTAATTTTTTTCTTATATTTGAAACTTCTATAAAGTTATATGACAAAATACACAGAAACATACTTTCCTAATTTGTCATGAAAACAACCGTTGACGAGAAATACGATAGTGATAATAGTTTTGCAGAATTTTACTTAATACGGATGCTTCACAATACATAAAAGAATTTTATATTCTAGGATTTAATTAGTGTAAAATTAAAATTCATGTAAATATAACCCCAAAATTGCATCCTCATCAATACATCGCAGTGTTTCGTTTCGTTATTTAGTCAAATTAGTAAAGTATGTATTTTTTTTTGCTTTTAATCCTAGAACAAGAATATAAATTTATTTTGTGTAATTTTAAGCTTTCGTATCAGGCAATCTTGACTATCGTATTTCTGTTAATCTTATGACAAATTAATAATGCATATTTTTGTGTATTTCATGTCAGATGATCTTATAATAATGCCAAACAAGAAAAAATTTAAGAATAAAAAAATACTAGATAAAAATCAAAGGACCCACTGGGGCCTCATACATCCCTGGTCTAAATAATCATTAATTGATGCTAGAAATCGATTAACGTATTAATACTAAACCGGGTATCACATTTTATTACTGTATCACAATGGGTTCTCCAGATAATAAATAAAAACCAATATTAGGCAAAATCTTTGGGAGTCTGTAACTCCCCCACGAAGAGTTTCCAGACACATGTTCATAAGAACTTTTTTGCTTGAAATATATTCCTCAATCAACTTTTAAATTTTGCTCCACCTGACATGATTCATCCTGTATATGGTCAAAAATTTTCGGTGAATGTATCAGCTTAAAAAATGAATAAAAATATTAAACTTCATTAGTTATTATGGCTATATAATAGTGTATTTTTGGCGGATAAACCATTTTTTTATGTAGAGAATTTTATAACGAGCAACTTTATCTGAAACTTTTTGTTCTATAATGCTTATTTAGATTGATATTTAACAAAAATCAGTAAAACACGAATTTCGCAACTAAACCAGGTTTAAAATAATAACACATAAAACTAAAATTGGGGCAAACTAGGACAATATTTGCAAGTAAACCTGTGAGTAGAAAAGCTAATTAAAAAACTGTGTTCACTCCTCCCACAGCCTAAACTATTACGTAATATTTGTTATTAAATATAATATAAAATATAAAATGATATTTGGGTTTTTATAATATAAAATATAAAATGATATTTGGGTTTTTATAATAAACGAAAAATTAAACAATTACTTATTTGGATAATAACACTATGCAACAAAAATACTTTTGTAATATAAATAAGATTTGAATAGAAAATTTAGGAGGCTTTTGGTATGCCGAAACCGGATTTGTTGCCCAATTGGTTTCATACGTCGCAGGGTTTTGAGATATTCTAACCTAAAAGTCCCAAAAATGACTATATTAGCAATGTTAAAGAATTTATTATCAAGTAGGTAATTTTATCTAAAGTTTTCGGTCACGGTAACAAATAGTATTATCTTTCCTCTTAAAAATGAGTTTTAACTTTTTACTGTACGATTTTTAGCCGAGATGTACTAGTTTGAAGCAGGGCCGCCGAGAGCCAAACCGGGCCCCGATGCAACATGTCAAAAATGTTTTTTGGACCCCCCTCCCATAGACTGAAAAGTGTACTCATTTTTTTTACTTACCCCATCATGTCTTTAGATAGGTCTCCTAAAATGCAACAAAAAAGTTCAAGAAACTTTTGATTTTAACCCTTCAGTCTCAAGAAGAAATATAATTAAGAAATTTATCTACTTACTAAATTGAATGGATGAAACGTATTTTTGACATCGATAATAAAATATAAATCCTACACTTGCCTCAATAAAAACAACCGTTTGTAAAATAACTTAAACTTCATATAATTTGGCTAGTTAGCTAATTAGTTTGTGTATTTCAATAATTTCAATTTATCATATAAAATAAATTAGATTTTCTTATGTGGAGCCTCTCGCATTTTTTTATGGATTACCTAATATTTTTCCAGAAGTATTTCAATTAAATGATGTATAGGTATACTTCTTTGATTTAAAATTTACTCAAATTTAAATCATTTTGGTCAGTTTTTTTACCAAAATACAAAGGGCCGGGCCCCTGGATCCTGAATGTTAAATCATTCTTCATACGGTTTTTTCTTCTGTATATTTATTTTCTTTGGTTTTAATAAAATTTTCTATATCTTCTGCTTCATTTGTGAAAATTAAATTATTCTCTAACAAGAGGCCTTTTATGTTAAATTTATACCGATATTTAATTATGATGAAGATTTTTATAGCTGTCATCAACAGAACTATTTTAAAATTTCATCATTCAAATAATTTTCAATATTATTATCTACATTTTTTTAAGAATTTTTTTTTTTAAGAAATGTTTCAGTCCGGGCCTCTTCAGGTCCCGGGCCCCGATGATTTGCATCGCCCTCTTGTCGGCCCTGGTTTGAAGATATGATATTTTTGTTAATAGAGTGTAGTATAGTAGATACAATGAACTTTACTACATATATCTTCAAAGTAGTATATTTCGGTAAAGAAAAATTGCATAGTAAAATGTAAAAAATCATTTTAAAGAGAAAAGATAGTACTATTCAAAATCATGAAAGAAAACTTCAGAAAAAATTACCTACTTAGTAATAAATTCCCCAACATTGCCAAAATCGTCATTTTTGGGACTTTTAGGTTCGGATATCTAAAAAACCTGACGTGATGAAATCATTTGGGCAACGAATTCGGTTTCGGCATGACAAATACCTTTTAAAACACCTATTCAAATTTCTGTGAATTCTTTTTGTTGCATAGTATAATTATTCGATTATTTGGATAATAATTATTCGATAGTTATCATGATAATTTCGAATCCTGGTTAAAAACGATATTTTTTTAAATTCTTGGTTCTGTAACTAGAAAATACATTTTAAAAAGTTCATATTTATTTAATGATAGTGAAGATTCCTTTTTCCAAAATTTATGTTTCTTGATTAATAATTATTATTAAAGGAAAACTAATATGCATGATTCAAATTATGTTTTTTTTATAAATTGCTGTACATAAAATTAATTCATGTAAATATTGGTTAGGTAAATATGAAAAAAGTGGTAAATAGTAATTATAAATTATTATTTAGCTAATTATACATAAATCATAAGTTATTTCATTCTTTGCTATTAGCTGTATGCTTCTTTTGAACAATAGTTTTTATAATTTTTTGCTGAAATTGCATATTTATGTTTTCATTTATTATGATTTTGTTTTAATGTTTAGCAAATGTATGAAAAATATTGTTCATGCTTTTTTGCAATAAAACTTATTTAAGTATGTTATGGAACATTATTCCACTAAAAAATAATAATTTACATGCTTGAATATCATATTAACATAATTAATATTATGAGAAACATTTTTTAATTTATTATTATATTTTATTTAAAATATAAACAAACATATGAAATTATAAATAATACGATTTTATTTATAAAACATAAAAATATTTACATTTACTATTATTACACATGTCCAAACTATATATAAAACACTTTATTTTATGATTATTTTGGGATGTAACATACACACACAACTTGCTAATATAATTTTAATTTTTTGCATAGAAAAATTAACAAATATAATTTTTACATCATTTTAATTTTAGCACATTTCATTGGATATAATAAATTAGAGTGAATTTGGTTGGGCAAAATGTTTTGATCATTATTTTTTGAATCGAGAAAATGAAGTGATCATTTTTTGTTATATATTTTAATTTAACATTTTTTAACACGACATTAAATACTGATCGAATATTTAAAAGTGACTATTTGGGATGGCTCATAAAGCTCAATAAGAGGCTATCCATAAATAACGTCACACGTTAAGAGAGGGGGGTCTACAAAGTTTGACGTGTGTGACGAGGGGGTGAGGGGAGGAGTCACAAGCTTTGTGACGTCTTTATTTTTACTAATAGACGAAAAAAAATCAAATAAATAAATATAATGTATAAATAGGACAGTAAAATAATATTTTTTTCGTTGGTTATAAGATCACTTGTATGATCTTATAACGGGGGGGGGGGGGGGGGGGGGGGTCACACAAATTTGACAACCTGCAACAAGGTCGAGTGGGGTGTCAAAAAATGAAATTTTTTTGACATAATTGATGGTTGATCCCTAAATAATTAATAATTAATAAAACGGGCAAGTGCGTGTTGGGCACGCACATGATAGGGTTCCGTAGTCATTCTCACTACGATTTATAAAAAGTATTTTTCAAAATTTTCGTGACTGAAGGGTTAAAATCAAAAAGTCATTTGACTTTTATTATTGCATTTTAGGAGACCTATCAAATGACACCCCACTCAATGGGGTAAATGAAAAAAATGTGAGTTCACTTTTCAATCTATGAAAAGTGGGTCCAAAATATTTTAGACAATGTTCGTTATAATTTTCAGTGAAAGTACTAATTAAAAGCTACATTCTGAATTTTTTTCAGATTTTTTGAATCGATAGTTTAGAAAATAGAGGGGGGGGGGACGCTCTGACAGCGACATTAAAAAGCAAATATATCGCGACTGAAGGGTTAAAATCAAAAAGTTATTTGACGTTTTTTATTGCATTTTACGAGACCTATTAAATGACACCCCACTCAATGGGGTAAGTGGGGAAAAAAATGTATGTTCAATTTTCAGTCTATGAATGGGGGTCCAAAATATTTTTGACAATGTTCGTTATAATTTTCAGTGAAAGTACTAATTAAAAGCTACATTCTGAATTTTTTTCAGATTTTTTGAATCGATAGTTTAGAAAATAGAGGGGGGGGGGACGCTCTGACAGCGACATTAAAAAGCAAATATATCGCGACTGAAGGGTTAAAATCAAAAAGTTATTTGACGTTTTTTATTGCATTTTACGAGACCTATTAAATGACACCCCACTCAATGGGGTAAGTGGGGAAAAAAATGTATGATCAATTTTCAGTCTATAAAAGGGGGGTTCAAAATATTTTTGACAATGTTCGTTATAATTTTCAGTGAAAGTACTAATTAAAATCTACGTTCTGAAATTTTTTCAGATTTTTTAAATTGATAGTTTAGAAAATAGAGGGGGGGGACGCTTTTTTAATGACTTTGGAGAGAAAATACATCGTGATCGAAGGGTTAAAATTAAAAATTTCTGTTACATTTTTTGTTGCATTTTAGGAGATCTTTCTAACGACACCCCACTCAATGGTGTAGGTGAAATTTTTTTTTTGAAAACACTTTTCATTTTATGAAAAGGGGGTTTAAAAATTTTTTATTTTCAAAAATCTTATCATTTCTGTTTTTGGGTCATCAATCTACGGCCGTGTACCAAATTTCATCTTATTATCTCAAAATTTTTCAGGACGGACGGACGGACATGGAGAAACTATAAGGGTTCCTAGTTTTCTACGGAACCCTAAAAATGAAGACATTACAACATTTCATAAGTAGGGTAAACTAAGAATAATCAATTTTACATATTAATAGTATTTTTGAATGCCTGAAATATTTAAAATAACATGAAAACTGAAAAGAATATCGCAACTGAACACTTCGTACAATCAGGGTTAACAAATATCCCATAAATTGCAGGGCAGTTCTGTATTTGATCTAAAATGGGGTTTCTTTGGAAAATTGAGAAAATTTCTTCATAGAAATAGAGGAGGGAGGGCAATTTTTTGTCATATTACTTGAAAGGAAAATCCACTTAATGTTTTTATTTATTAATAAAGTGGTATCAATATTGAATTTGATAGTGTAATACATGAAAGTATACACATTTATCTATGTATATCTATAAAAGAGTTTGTCCTTAACCACTCACTCACTCATATATCAACGTACAGCCCAAACCCCTAGACCTAGAAACGTGAAATTTCGCAGGTGCCTTCCATTTATGATGTAAGCACCCACTAAGAAAGGATTTTTCGAAATTCAACCCCTACGTGGTTAAAACAGGGTGTCAAAGTTTATATAAGAAATATTTTTTTTTTGTTGGCATTTACTAGAAACTTACCGAACATACTCTACAATATAAATAATGATAACAATAATTTCAACATTTCCCAAAATTTAACCCCTAAGGTGCTAGGGGGGTGGAAAAATTTGTAAAATATTTTTTTTTGTATTCACCGAATGAAACATAGCACAAGTAGGTACTCTAAAATTTTGATATATTTATCTTTGTAATTGGTCATGATATTAAAGTAAATTCGGACAAATTAATATTCAATTAAAAATGAAAATTTGATATTCAAGCCCTAATAGCATGGGACGGGGACGAGGTTGGAATTAGATATATATCTACATACCTGCTTTAGTTATAAAGGTAAATTCGGGCAAAATAGACATCTATTAAAATAAAAATTTCGACATTCAACCCCTAATGGCGGGGGTAGACAGGGTCTGTGTTTTTGATATGTTTATCTGCATAGCTGCTTATGTTATAATGGTGGAGTCGGGCAAAATAACCTGCAATAAACAAGTTCGATATTCAACCCCTAATGGCGAGGATAGGGGGTTAGTTTTTACAATTTTTAACTAAGATCCGAGATATTTACGTTTTTTTATAGGTAATGAATAAAAATCAATATAAAAAGATGTAATATGTCATCCCCTATCACGTATGGAGAGTTCTAATTGTTTTCGATGTTTACGCGAGCGAAGCCGCGGGATTCCGCTAGTCTCTATATAAAATTCGGGAGGTTTTTTTTTCCTGCCGCCGCCGTTAGTTTCTCCCCATCACTCAATGCATTTATTTTGGCCCATGATGTTAAAAATCGGTTAGCCCTGTTACTAATATAAGAGTTAGCAAGCACTTTCAACAGGGTATTAATTCTTTGTTACTATCTATGGATTTGTTTTGGAATTTAGTTCAGTGATATTTCAATTTATTATAATATAATTAGCAGGATTGACCGTAAAAGATAATTTTCATAATATCACCATTGTTTTATTACCGTTGGTGTTTACTTACCACGCGTGCGCGAAATTTGTCAAACACTTCAGAAACTTCAAGACTGTTGAAAGGTTTTTATTGATACCCCATTTGAAAGTGTTTGTTAGTTTACAAATTTTGTTAGCTCCTTTATAATACCAGACATAAAAGTAAAATATGAAAATTATCTTACACCAACTATGTAATAATGTTGAAGTATCACTGCTCTAAATTGTAAAACAAATCCACAGATAATATCACAGAATTAATACTCCATTTGAAAGTGCTTGCTAGCTAGCAAATTTTGTTAGCTTTTTTATAATACCAGACATAAAACATACAAAGTGTTTAAAAATATTGCATGATACGTTATTTTTTAATTATTTATTTTAACCCTCAAGCTAGTGACATGTGTCCAATGGACCCATTTGAGATTCCATTCATAAATCATTTAACAATTTATACAATAACAATTACTAATAACTAATATGTTTTATGAAGGAAACACATTGTTTTATTTTAGGTTTTTAAAATTCCTAAAATTAATTAATATGTCCAGTACTTCAGTACCTGATTTGAAAATGATTTTGTAAAAAAATCGTTTATAAATTTTTCAGAATTTAATTTTTGTCTCAAAATTACTTCTTGTATAAAATTTAGCTTTTAATCAAAATATTTAACAATTTCTCTGCAGGAACAGTCGTTTGTGATAACAGACTTTAAATTAACATTATCTCTTATGCCATAAAAAACAATGCATGAATATATAATAATCAGATCTATTCAGGTTAGTTAACATTTTCTGTATATATTTATTAAAAATAACCTTATAAAATATATCAAATTTGGTGATTTAAAGTCTGTTACCGATAGCGCTGGGTATTGATAACACGGAGCTTTAAAGCACGCTTGACAAGCCCGTTGGGCTGGGTTCTGTGCGTGCTTCGGGCTGTACTAACGTAGCACCATGGGATTCAGCTCACCGTGCTGTGTCCCTGCTTCCATAATTGCATCACATCGCTTTTTGCTTCTCTTCGAATAATATTAATGCATCTAACAGTGTCATCTTGGAGCTATGGTCTTTATATAATATGTACATTGTTATTAATAATTATTATCTATGGTGTACCTATAAAGATAGAGATTCAAACTCTCTTACATAAAAAATTGTATGTATATTTAAATGCTTTCTGGGTACATCAATGATTCTATTAATTTGTGTAATAGAATAGTGCTTCATAAATGGTTTACCGTTAGCAAATTGGCTATGTCTACATAATATCGATAGATTTAGTTTAGTATATTACTGTTTTGAATTTTAAAATACATATGTGATTACTTAAATGTAATATTTATACATCTGTGAGCAGTGGTGGTTTTAGATATAGATAACCTGTGATTTTGTCTAGGACAAAAATATGCTTTTTGCTACATCAATTACGAAGGAGTTAGTTTTCTTGTCTATTTTTCAAATAACAGAATACAAAGCAAATTATTTTACTTTCAAACTGTAAAATAATCAATTATGCACTAAAATTTTACATCTTGTATGCATTCAACAAAAATTTGTCTAGTTCTTTAATTGTACAACTATGGTGGTAGGAATATATATTTTTTGTTTCTTAAAATCGTATAATTTCACACATCATTGATCTGCAATCAACCTAAGTATTCTATAGTGATATTATAAACATTTTTCTAATGGAAGAAGTGTAATACGTTTTGTATATAGACATGTATATTTCACAGTTATGAAAGTCATAGATTTGATAATAATGATAATCGTATAGCTACAAATCTCAACACAGTCTATTTTCAAAAACATCAAATTTCAAATGGTATTTAATATAGAATTTACCATTGTTTACATGTTATATTGTAGCTAGAGTTTTTTTTTTTTTTAAAGAAGCTCAATCTTTAGTAGACCTAAAATCGAATTATTGATTGACGTGAATAAAAATCTAGTATTACCTTTTACTATGTAAATCTTTTAATTTTAAAATTTACTAAAATTTGAATGAATAAATATGGAAGAATGCTGTGCTAACATAAATGTTAAGTGTTTGATCAGACCCCTCCCCCATGCAATTTTTTTTGCAGACACTTCTGTAGTAAAGATGAGAAGAATGAGTCTTTAGTGACTTGAATCATTTTAGTAAAAATATTATTTCCTAATGAATCATTCATATGAATAATTTTTGTAATAACAAATCTTTATACTGAATTAACTCAAGTGACTAGAGTCATTAAGAGACTGAAAACTAATTGTTTTTACTTTTATATACTATGATCTGAAAATTGAAATGATTTAAAAAAAAAAAAAAAAAATGTTGTCAACAGTCTTATTCTAATAAAAATGTAATTTCAGTTCATATATGACTGTAAGAATAATACATCTTCATACTGTTTAGGAGATAATTTATTTCTGCAAAAATTATTCAAAATTTTACTGTGATTCACTAAACGACTCAAACCACTTTGTTTTCCACAAGTAAACTTGTGAACTGTAGAATAATTATAATGTATTCTGTTTTTATTTGTTTTGCAGTTCCTGATGAATTAAATTTAGAGACATTCCTCGCACTTGAACCGCTCTCTGAGAATGACTACAATTTCAGTCTTGATGATGGAGAAGGGTTAGCTGATTTGTTCGACTTTTCATTTGAGAAGAATTTGTTGTAAGTTATTATTTTGTAGGTTATGTTAAAAGTGAAATAATTAAATGACAGTGTTAGTATGAGTTTTATTTTTCCGAATGTTGTTTAAGAAGTGTGTGCCAGATTTGTTTACATAAATAATTAATTCGTATGGATTTATAAATCGGCAAGGGATATTGAGTTTCTGAAATCAATTGTGAAAGCAGTGTGTGAAAAAAAATGTACGCCATATAAACTGAAATTTCTATAAATGACTGAAACAATTTTTTATATTGTGAGCAAAAATTAGCTACTTTATACATAATATATGATTATATTATACACATGTACCTTTTATATTAAAAAATGAATATTGTATATTTGCACATTGTAGAGATTTTGTCAATGCTTTAGCTCAATTTTTTACTGTATAGGGTGATTTTTTTTATATTGATGCAGTGAAAAACTAGGATCTCATGTTTAAAAGTTAACTCCATAAATAAAATATTGTTTTGTATATTAATGAAATAATTATTTCAAAAATTATTATTATCCAACCCTTACTACTTTTTTATTTCTTCGTACTAAGTACCTATTTACTTTAATTAAATTGTACTACAAAATCTGATTCTAGTAAGGGAATTCACTGCAGATAAATATTGGGCATTATTTCCTTCTTTCATAATTTTATTAACATTATTATTAATGTTATTTTAAAGCCAAGTTGTTTTTAATTTTGCTCAACATAAAATATTAATAAACTATTATGTTTTATACATCAAAAGAGAACCGTTTATTTTTCCTTTGTACCTGACATGGACAGTGTTTTATATCTCTTAACTCTTTTTTTTTTGTTTATAGTTTATAAACAAAAAATACATAACGCACAAAATGATTCTTAAAAAAATAAATTTTAAAATTATCAGTTGTATATAATTGACCATTTTGATCAGAATTTTATAAAATAGCTTTACTAGCAGTTAAGAGATTAAAAATGTTTATTTGCACTCCATATATTTGATAATTGCTGTGTCATATTCATATTTGTCTTGACTGATTTTTTTTTAAATGTTTTGCATGGAGTATTTAAAATTCATTTACAGTTTATTCTACTATAACACGTTTTATAATTTCTAAATCAGTTTACATACTTCTTTTCTAATGAACAGGAAGAATCTATTTATTTAATTAGTTTAATTTAAAAAAACATTAACTTAAACTAGCTTTACTGAAACAAGATACAGAAAGTACCTGTTATTTAACGACAAACAAAAACTTAAATATAAATAAATAACTTTAGAAACAAAATTGTTGACTGATGTTAATGAGTTCAGGGCAAATTTTTTTTTTTTTTTTATTAATAGCTTAAACTACTTATTGGGTTTTATAAAATAACAATTTTGGTACCTTATAAAATGTTTTGTGACTAAACAAATTTTTTGATGATCTCTCCTAAATTTATTTCGTTGTATCTCAAATAATATTGGTCACAATGATTAATTACATTTGTCCAGTTTTAATACTAAATATACAATATTTATAAATCTTCAGTGTTAAGAATGCTAAAACATTTAATTAATATTTGATATTATTTTTTAATGAAATTTGAGTTTTTTTTATAGTTATGCATGCAACTATATTATTTTATTTTGCGTTTACAACTTTTTATCAGCTACTAAGTTTATTTATTATTTTCTTTTAAAAAGTCCAAATGAATATTTTTAGTGTTGTGATACATGAAAATGTGAAAGAACTTAAATATTGAGTTTGTGAATTATATAGCAATTCATCAGTTATAAAAAAATTATAACCAACATTTTTATAATTTATTATGTTATAGTAGAAAATTCTGCGCATGAAATAATAAAATATGAGTCAGTCTTGGCAAAATACAATATTTAAAAACCAACTAAGTACTTTTCATTATTTTGTTGTTATGGTTTGTTTTTATTATTTAATATTTTTAAGAATAGAAGAGTTTAGAGCGTAACTAACAACCATAATCAATTATAGAAAATACTTATATTTATCAATTGTTTTGTGTTATGAAAAAGTGTAATAATTTTGTTAATGATATTATTTTTGTTGTATTCTTTTTTATTCTCTAATTTGATTTAGAGATGGTTAGCTGTAATCTTTATTATTTGTTATTTTTTAATTTTTTTTTTTAATTTAAACGCTTGGCTCTGCTACACAACAACTGTTTTATCTTGTTATATTTTTTATCTTTATAAAAATTTTCTCTGTTTTGTTATTTTGTGTAAATTTGATGGAAAACTTTTGTGTTTAAATATTATTTTATAAAGAAGCCCATTTTTGAATTGTCTCATAAATAAATTAAGTATTAAAAGTACAAGATACTGTAAGCAAATAAAAAACATCTTTTACTATAATTTAGTATTTTTCATTTTAATTTCGAATAAAAAATATATTTTAGTAATGTATAAAATTTCTTAAATACCTACAAAATTATTATTCCTTAAGTGCTTATGTATAGACTTTATTTATTTATGAACTAAAATTAAATCATTATATTATAAACATTTAAAATAATTAAAATATTAACACTTTAACAAATTTGTTCAACATAAGAATATTTTATTTTTAATATTTATAAAATAGAGTTATTTTTCTAAATTGAATTGAAATTTTTACAAGTCACAATAGTGTGGTCTTAACTCTTAATGATACTTTGTCTTCACCTTTTTTTTCATTATACATAAATATAATATTAAATTATTTGTTAAGGTGTTAAAAAATCCTAATATTGACTGAAAATTTTGTATTTTTTGTTAAGCATAACAGAGATATATTTTAATTATTTTATTATTCAAAAAAAGCAAGGGGACTTATATAAAACATAAAACAAAAAATATTTTATTGTAAAAATTGAATATTTAAATATTTATTATTATTATTTTTTATTTAATGTTATTATTTACAATTAAATGCATGTATACTTATAAATAAAATTTTTAATGTTTTCATTACCATTATGTATATTCATTCACCATAGAAGTGTATTTCAGGTATTTATGTATAAATATATACAGTGTGGTGCAAAAATCTATTAGCATAAACAATTATTTTAAAATAAACAAATTAAGTATAATTATAATTAGACAAAATACAATATTACATGAACTGATTTTATTTGGTGTACAGTGCAAGTTTTTTTGTTAAATTCAGTATAGAAAATATGTCAGATTTTTGCACCACACTATGCATAACATAATATATTTAAATAATTTATTACATTGATTAAAAGTGAATTTTTAATATAATATATATCTTAAATTATTTAATAATCACACAGAATGAAGTTTATAATTACTGTTAATTTAAAACACAAAATAACTGAATACCAAATGATATATATTAAGTCCCCTTTTTGATAAATAATATGACTAAACATATATGTATATTTCACTATTAATAATCATTACCATTTTGTTTTTAATCTGTAAATATGTATGTACATTTTATGTTATATACGATGGTAACAATGTAACAAAGTATGTTGATTTTATTATTGCATACGTTATGGTAATCATAAGTAACGGGAAATGTAAAGTAGCCTATTTTGTATCATTGGGTAAAAGAATATTATTACTTTTTTATTCTTAAGTTAATTGCGCTTATAGTTATTTTTTACCTAAACTGTACCATTGAAATAGTATTTTCATCGATTCAATGTAATTGTTTAATGTACCTTTACAATCCAGAAATAAAGTATTTTTATATCAAAAGTAAACACAAAAATAGTAGTTTGAAGTAAATTCATTAATGTTTAAAACGTAAGTTATTTAAGGTACTTGCAATTATTACATTAAATCGATTGAATTTTGGACTGTACGGCAACATTTAGAACAAATATAATTTAAGATATTTATATATGCTCAATTTCTAAGAAAAACTAACGTGTGTTGACAATATTACATTTTTCTTCAAGCATTGTTCTTTTTAAAAAAAATATATTTATTTTATAAGTGAAAATAAAATTCCATCAGCCGATGAAGACGTTTAAATGTATAAATTGTAATTAGATATAATTATAAGGGTATTGTAACATCAAAATTAATTTATAAGGATTTGACGCTTGCTATAATCTAAGAAATCGTCTATACAATAGATATTATAACAATGTTTTTTTTTAAAGTTAAAAGAATATTTCATCTAAGAATCTGATCTTATGTTGGACACAACATTTCAATCCAATCACAGTACTTCCATTTCCTTTGAATCATGGGAATAAAAAGTGAAATTATTTATTTACAAAAAAAATATTTATCAAAACAATAATTTCACTGGTATCAACTATTTAGAAAAAAATGTAACAGGAATAAAACATTGTTAAATGAATATCTACTGTATATTTTAGACTTATATTATTTTAACAGACAATACTTTATCTATAATATAAATAATAAATGAATTAAATAAATTTGACTTATTTATTTTAGATAGATCTTTAAATAAACATGTATAGTTCTAAAGAGTAATTAATTTTTTATGTATAAAAATTGTCTTGATGTTCCTCGTACAAAAAGAAAGTTTAAATAAATTTTATATTATAGATAAAAGATAATAACCTAATTGTATATAGATACTGTAATATGTGCCGTAACAACATTCATCCAAATATTTATATTGTTTGTTCTGAATGAAGCTTCTCAGTTTTCAAAAGAATTGATGAATGAATCAATTTGCGAATGAGGAAAAAAGGTGCTCTTCAGTTTGGGCAATCCAACCGCAAAGTGGTTGGTTTAAATACAAATTAAAAATAAGCATTGCCATGGAGGCCTTATTGTTACATCAGATTTCATTTTAATATTATATATTATATTATGATACAGAATATTTGCTAACTCCATGATTTCTAATATTCAAAATGTGGAAATATTTTTATTTCATTATATTTCTGTTATTAAATTGGATTTTTACTTTTTTCAACTATTGAAAATAGAGGAATGTTATTCAATCGGTCTGTTGAAATATTTAGGACTGTTGATATCCTATGGAAATATTTTGAATGAAACTTAGTCAGAGGGCGGGGTATGGGTGAAAAGTACATATAAATATTTTAAATTTGAAAGTCATCGTAAGTTATGTGTTGTGTATTCCTGAGCTATCTACAGTCTGTCTAATAAGAGTGTAGCTAATATAACTTTTGAACTATGTATACTATTAGTTTTTGCCTGACATCTTCAAGGCATATTTGCTCCAAACATGCATGATTCATGGTTCCCAGGAAAAGTCTACTTATAGGAATAGACCAAATTGGTCTAACAGTACTTCATGACTAAAGATGAAGTACTACATTTTCTCTATTCATATTTTCATGTTTCCAAGCTATTTTTTTACGAAATTTTTATCGAAAAGATAAATTATTTTTTATCATATATTCCCGGTTTCCAAATGGGTTTTCTCAGTAATGCTTTTATTAGACAGACTGTATTTAGAATGTTCTCCAAAATATATTTGTGTGCAAAAAAATATTTATTTTAAAAATGCTACACTGAATATTTTCTACTTATACCAAAATTGAAAAGCTGCTGCTACCTACCTATTTGCAATTAAGCTAAAATTTAAATAATGTCATAAGAATTCTATTTAAACTAGACAACCCAAATACTTGAAGATTCACTTCTTTAGGAAAACGATTATACAATTTATTTTAAAAAAATTATAATATTAATCGTGTAAAAAAAAGAGGAACAATAATCAAATTTATTTACCTTAACACTAGTCTTCTAAAGTTTCAACCCATTGCATTACCGTTCAGAGAGATAATTCTTTATAAAGGGGTCCTCGATTTTTGTTGATAAACAAACCTTTATTATTATTAAATTACGTGTAATTTTAATTAGTGAAGAATTATTAAGATCATTTTTGTTTATGGTTTTTGGTTAATGTTTTAAATATACAAAAAACTTGTTGAAACAAAACTTTGACCAGCAGTTCGTGAAACATATCTAACGGGTTTGTGTAATGGTTGTCAATGTATATTCCTAAATCAAAAATACTTTTGCAATTTCAACTTCAGTAAAAATAGAATCAAGATTATGAAGTTTCAGTGTTATTTGTTAATTTGTTCATTAAAAAAATATATACTATTGATCGATATATGAGTTTATGAATTAATTTAGAAATCAAGAGTTAGCAGGTAACTGGATGTATATTAATTGTTAAGTTATTTTTACGCATATGTGTTCTTGCGAGATCTTATTGAATTTTATTTCAATATTTTGTATGAAGAATATTGTATATGCTCCAGTTTTTAAACATTTAAAAATATTAAACCTTTAATTAAAATATTTGTGGTGCTATTTGCTGCTATATTTTTAATAAAATTAAAAGCAGTGATTATTATTTAAAGTATTGTTTTATGTTTTTTGTAATGGTTGTTTGATATTAGCCCATTAAATTATTATAGTAAAAATATTTTTGTAAATGGAGTATATATAATATATTTATATATGAGTACATATAGTTATGTATGTATGTATATATACTTTTTATTGACTTTTAACAAAATATTTAAGCCTTTATTCTAGAAATTATTGAATTATTTTCATAAATTTCAGATAACAGAAAATTTGTTTTTCTAAATGTTATTGTTTATTATTAGTTTTATTTATTTTGTAAACTTTATTCAATAATTTTTGAATAAAGGATTTCTATTTGAGTCAAAATGATTACATGTCTGTTTGGGGTAATATTTTTTAAAATATGTACCCTATGGTTAAGTACAAAAATAATAATAGAATTATGCATCTTTGATAGATTGTAAAAAATATCTCTTGTATTTATTTAATTCACATATTCGTATTTGATTTATGAATATATTTTTTTAATCTTAGCATAAACACTGTAAGTACAAAAATATTGATATATTAAAAAAACGAAAACATTTTGTATTATTTCGATTGTTATTTTTCTTTTTTTTATAGAAAATATTCAACGATGCACAACGATGATTTTGTTGAAACTAATAATGAAATTTTTTGCTAATTTTTTGATATGTATTGACAGTTACAGTGTGTAAACATATAATTCATTAAATTATTGTCTTTAGCGATGAATTTGGGAAATAGAATAAAATGTTACTTAAATTACTGTGACTGTTAGTATAATTGATGAACAGTGTTTTCTTAATTGATATATATGTATCGATATGTTCTTAGTAAAAATGATTTTGGAAGATTTTTAGACCCGGTTTTGTAAAGAAGGAATTAAAAGAATAAACATAATTTGATTTGTACTTCGAATCTATGAACTATAAATGAAATAATTAATGTTTTTTATAATACAGAAAGTATCCCAATTCAACTTACTTAATGCTCCCAATCCACTGTTTTTATCAATATTTTCATTTTGAATAATTTAATTAGGAAAGCGATCAACAATACTTTGTAAGATAAATGCACTGGAGATTTTGAAGTTTATAACTCATGAGAATATTTACATATATGTATCAATTGAAAAACAAGTGTTATGTTAAAAGGCCCAAAGGATTGGAAAAATGTATGTTTTCGGAATAGACTGCAAGAACGCATAAGATTAATAATAGAGGAATTAATTTTAAAGTTCTCACGTATATTGTGTATATATTATATATATAAACTGATTTTTGCCATATTATTGCAATAACAGAATTTGTTTAGATATTTGCCCGCAGTGTTAGATTGACCCTAATGTGAATTTTGTTATAATAATTCACACACAACTTTATTCCAGAATGCAATACAGCCAATGTTTTGTTCATTCTTTTTATACTGTACTTTTCCTACAAGAACTCTGCATCTGTATCGAATTCTTGAATAAAAATTTATACAAAGTAGTACATAAGTAAGTGTTATGTACACATATCATTTCATTCATATAAAATAAAATGATTTATGAAATTCAGAATATTTTTTTCACCCTAAATCCAGAGCTAGATCAAACTAGACCCATCAAATTAAATTTCCAACACATGAAATATTTCAATTTTCATTTTAAGAACTTGTGATGAGTTCTATAAAACTTATTGTTGTAATATATTTGAATTTTTAAATTTGATTACATAAGACATCTAGTAATTCTATACAGATACTGTTAGTTTGACAAATGCAGAGTTCTTTTTTACATACTCAAGGGCGACATCTGGAGGATTTTATTTAACAAACTGGTAAGTTAGTTTACTATTATTTGAAAGTTTTCAGAATTCTATAAAATACTGATTCAGTATCTATTTAATTAATTCTTTTTTAAGAAATACAAACTCACTATGATAAGAGTTATGAACTTACAATTAGACTTGTTAGTGTACATATATAAACAGAAAATTAGAATAAAGTATGAAATATTAAACCTTGGTTAGGACAATCTCTGGTGACGATGCTTGGAGTTATTTTAGATAATAAATTGTACCCACATCGGCATGTCCTATTTCGGGCTCCCAGGCTATAACTTTCGGCGGGCCCTTTCCGGCTAAGAAATTAAGAAACTATTTTTGACAACCAAATAAAAATCTTGTTGACTCACCGTGTCGGGCCCCATTAACCCATGACTCCCAAGATAAAATCCTGTCAGCCCCTCTATTTGTGGAGGCCATGTAACGAACCGTTAATTTTGAATAAAAAATAACTCAAATAGGTATTATTGTTACATATCTATTGAGATACAAAAAATATTATATTTCTGTCGAAAAGAAGGGAGTTCACTATCACCCTCAAAATTAAACATTAAGCGGGAGTAAAACTACTTATATCAAATTTGAGGAGGGTGGAATTATAGGGACACTAAACCCAAAATTGTAAATTATGAAAATATTGTAATTTATATTGGAATGTGATTGTAAATTATTTAATGTTATAAAAAAATAAATAATAAAATGTGCCCTTAATACTGTATTCAGGGCCGGATTTATCTATAAACAAAATAAGCAGTTTCTTAGGGTCCCAGATTAGTGACCCCCCCCCCCCCAATTCACTAAAACTTTGCGAATTTTATAACTAAATTCGACTTGCTTGTCAGATTGAATTATTTCTGAAGTTAAAGGCCCCTCCGATGACTACTCTTTAGGGCCCAAAAATATAAATCTGGCCCTGACTGTAAATCTATTAGTAGCCTGTCCGTGGCTTCGCTCACGTTATTTTCATTTGTATGAACATTTATATTTAATTTATAAAATATAATATCATTTTACTGTTATATTTGAAACAATTTTGACTCCTTTTAGGATTGAATTTTGAAAAATCATGATGCACGTATATTTTCACCTTTATTATACATATTTATAGGCATTCATTCAGATAAACGTATCAAAATGAAAATAAAATTAACACTCATTCTTCCCCCTCCAGGAGTTGATTTAAAAAAAATCTCTTAATGGGTGCTTACGTCATAAAAGGAAAAAAATACATTACGTAACCATAATGACTCCACATCCAAATTCTACCACAGAATTTCTGGCGGGTTCTCTTTCAAAAATATTAAATTTAATAGTACCTATAACTTTGAGATTAATTATTTAAACGACAAATCTTGTTGACATGCCACGCCGGGCTCCAAGGCAAAAGTCCTAACCCACCCCCCCTCCTTTGGGGCCTTATTAATGACAAATATACTATGACAAACACCGTCTTGTACAATGAACGATCGTGACTCACTCATGTTAACTCGCTCACAGCAAGAGATCAAGTAAGTACAACAACAAAGCTGAAACTAATGCAGAACTTTTGACAAACAACTGACTCATTCACAGAAACAACTGCAAACAACAACGTTCTATTTGTTTAGGTAAAACTGACCGATATTTTGAACAAGTAATTTAAACAAACGAAGTTTTAATGTACCATGTACCTATAAAAGCTGTTCAAAAGAAAAATCGACTAAATGGATTTTTAATTTGGATACCATAAGTCCTATAAGTATTTTAGAGAGTAGTCATTTAATACGTAAGTTAATGAGAGGAAGGGCGTACAATTTTATGCAGTGTTCGTTTACACCGAAAAAACAAAACAGAAATGCCGTGTCTAAAATACTTCGTATTTAAAAATGTATAGGGTTTATTACTTTTTTGTCAAAAAACACCGTGTTTCTGTTTTTTTTTCGGTGTAAGCACCGCATTATGCGGTGTTTGTTTACACCGAAAAAATAAAAGAGAAACATCGTGTCTTTAAAATTAAAAATGTATAGGGTTTATTACTTTTTTGTCAAAAAAACACCGTGTTTCTGTTTTGTTTTTTCGGTGTAAACACCACATTATGAATTCTTACGTGAGGGGGGAGGGGTCCAAAGCATTACTTACGTATGTTTTCTTCTATAAACTGACTTGTTTTTCTTTTGTACACTCATCAATCTATTTAAGAATAAACAAAATTACTTATAGAGAATAAATATGGACAATATTTAAAGTTCTGTAACATTGCTGTACTTTTCATTAAGTGATTTTTTAATTAATTCAATTGAATTTTTATTCATTTTCGGCAAAATTATGGGCTTACAAGACAAACAAAAAGAATAGGCACCTGATTAAAATTTAAATTATTATTTTTATAATTTTAAAATAATTAAATTTTATCGTGATCGATTGGTAGATCGTAATCACTTGTTGGCCACCCCTGTTCTAAATTAATCATACTACAATATATCATTTTTTATTTTTGTTTTAAAATATTACATACTGAGGTTTAAAAAAACACCACGAAGAAAAATGTATATTTTATAAATAACAAAATTTAAGCAACTGATCCACTACGAAGAAGCAAGGCCCTCCTGGACTCCTCGTTGGTTATGCCACTGTATGAACTGTAGTATGTAGTACAGATAATATAGTCATAATGCGGTGTGTAGGGTAAGTATATCCAAGTTACGATATATTATGTAAGTACCTACTCGTAAATAAATTATTTGTGGTAGGTATTATGTTACGTAAGTAAATACAATTCAATTTTTATCTATTTATTATTTAAACTTTGTATGTATTTTCAAAATTTACTAATATAAACTTTACTTAATTAATATTAACTTTTTTTGAATCTATATTTTAAGGTGTGCACTAAAATTCAGAAAATGGTAAATCCAGTGTCGCAATTAGAAAAGGGAGCAGGGGGCCTGCTCCACCCCACATCGTTGTAATGAACGAGGGGCCAGATTGTAAAATAAAATAAAACCTGGTTACGTCATTATGTAGATCAGTGCGTCTTAAACTTTTTGACGTCGCTGCCCCCTTGCAGCTCATAATGATAACTCACGGCCCCCCTTTTTTTTAAACATAGAAGGGTTAAAAAATTGTATTGTTTTATTTATATCATTTTAGCAAGTGCATATTTGAATATTTAAACTTATTTAACGATAGTAAATTTATTTGTTATATTCGTGGTTCTTCGCGACCCCCTTGTGGCCACCACTTTAGGAAACCCTGGTGTAGATCATCTCACAAAGTTGACCGTCTTCATGTTAGATAAGTTATTTGATATCAATTTTATTTGCTCTGTGAAAAAACATAATTTTCCAAGATCTTAAACATAAAATAGTTAATCTATTATGTTGATAATTAAACATCGGTTTATACAGGGTCCTCCAATAGTGCGTCCGGCATTGTTTTACGCCCAAACTATTGAAGATAGAGTTTTAGGATAAAAAATTTATTATATATATTGACCCTAAAGAATTTCAGGAAAATATTTTCAACCCCCTAAAACCGCTCCTTGGGGGGTAGTTTGAGGGGTACATACCCGTTTCTCAGTTAAATCAAATAGAATGGTATATCAAAAAGTACATATTTGTAAAGACCATAAAAAAATAAGATACTTTTGTAAAACAAAAATTTTCATACTTTCAATTGTTTAAGAAATATGGCGACTTGTTTTCAAAATTTAGGGTTTTACTAAAAGTGCTCTAATTTCGTTTAATATTAATGGAATTTTATTATTTTTTCAAATTTAGAAAGTAGAAATAATGAACTTTGTAAAGATGTATGACTATTTGTGATTTTGATAGTTTAAAGTGTCATACGCGATATATCAAAAATTCAAAAGTTCAACTAGGGATAATTCGAAAATTTCAAATACAACCGTATATCAATTAGTACTTTTTCTTAAAAAGGATATGTAAATAAACAACTTTTGTTAAGAAAATTTAAAATTTAAAATTATAATTTTAAAATTGAAAACTGAAAATTAAAATTTATAGTTTTAATTTTTTTTATCAAAAGTTGTTTATTTACATATCTTCTTTAATAAAAAGTACTAATAGATATACCATTGTATTTAAAAATTTTGAATTATCCCTAATTGAACTTTTCAATTTTTGGTATGTCGAGTATGACACTTTAAACTATTAAAATCTCAAATAATCATACATCTTTACAAAGTTCATTATTTCTACTTTTTAAATTTAAAATAATAATAAAATTCCATTAATATTTAACGAAATTAGAGCACTTTGAGTAAAACTCTAAAATTTGATAACAAGTCGCCATATTTTTTAAACAATTGAAAGTATGAAAATTTTTGTTTTACGAAAGTTTATTATTTTTTTATTATCTTTACAAATATGTACTTTTTGATATACCATTCCATTTGATTTTACTGAGAAACGGGCATGTTGGACGACCCTGTATAATATAAATAAGCAATGATAACAACATAGGCTAATACATTTGATAATACATATAACCGAAAATATTGCAGATTAACTGTATGATGGTGTTAAAACTAACGACAGTCGATTGAAATTGCCTAATGTGACAAGTGGTACCAGTGGCGTAGATAGGGGGGGGGATTAAGGGGATCAATCCCCCCCCATGAGTCCAATTTTTATACTTTTCACCATATAAAAGATGATTTAATACTGTCATATTCCCCCCATGACTCTGACTTCGGTTGAAATCCCCCCCATCGCAAAAAGCTATCTACGCCACTGAGTGGTACGTTATGAAATTCGTGGGCGTCAAGCAAAATAAATATGTATTCGTGACCTTTACTTTTTGTTAAATATATATATTTTAATTTATACCAACATTAAAAAAAATCATTTTACAATGCCTGAAAATTATTTTTGCTCTCCAGGGAATTTTGAGAACAAAAAAAAATCCTCAGATTGCCCCACCCCCCTCATCCTTACCTCGGGACCCTAGGCAGTTGCCTAAAGTGCTCATTCATATTATTTGGAGATCTGGGAGGTCAAAATTAATTTATCTATTATATCTGCATAATTTATAAGTAGTTTTTATATTGTACATACTATTTTATTTTTAACCTCTATCTATTAAAAAAATACCTACCCATATTTATTCGTGCTGATATTAAATAACAATGCATTTATATTTATGTTATTATAATTCAATATGGGTATTTTAGAGTTTATTATGTTACATTAATGCAATGAATTAGAGGGGCGGTTTCACATTTCAGTAAGAACGTTTAAAACGCCCCTAGTATTTTAGATCATTTTACATTTCTTCAATATATCATAACCAAAATAAGAATAATAAATTGTATAAAATTTTTAATTATTTTATCGATAACAAAAATAGTAACATTAGAAGAAATTAAATACATACATAGTACCTATATTATAAATATTGTGTATATTCTACTTCCCATTGTATTTTATATTTGTGTTATTTTAATTATTTTCCTATACATGCAACATACATACTGTTTTAATTAATGTTATTTATTAAATTGTGTACTACATATATACATTTGTATTTTTATGAACATGATATTTTTTATTTTAACATCTATAGTTATTTGTTTGAAAGTGGCGGACTTAAGTTTAGTTTGTATTTAATGTTTTCGAGAGTCAATTAAAAATATACAATAAGGAAAATTTTACATAATAAACTTAATTTAATTTCTGAATATAAAATGTTTATAAACATCCAACTCCGTACTACCTATAGGCGCCGACTTTTAATTTCACCTGGGGGGCGAGATTTTCATAAGTTTTTTTTTTTTGGGGGGGGGGGGGGGGGGGCAAAAAATTTCATTACAAAAAATAACTAACTTTCATAATAACGACCAAATGACCTTAAATGTTTTTTTGCGGCAAACAATTTCAGAAATACATCAAATTATTGGATATATGTATCAGCTAAAAAGCTAAAATCATCGTAAAACGGACCATGCAACATCCACTTGGATATCGCTGCCGACGATACAACATTCATTATTTGTATTTGTAGTGTAGTTTCAGTAAAAATCGATCAAACTTTAATTATTTGAAATAATTGAAAAGTGGACATTTGTATCTTTGAATTTTTTTTTCATTTGTACATTAGTTTATTAATTTACAGAGGCTCACGAAACGAAAACGACGATTTTAGCTGAAAACTTCAGTTACTTGGTAGAGACAAATCGTAGAATTTTTTTAAAGCTGATGATCTAACTAAGTTTTGGAAAGGAAATAAAGAAGATATTTAGTATTAATTTTATTTATGAAGAAATTTTTAGTGATAATTTTTTCTCAAGTGACAAGTATTTGAATATTGCACCTTTTTTTAAAGAAAAATCTTATTGACAAATGTATCTTTAATTTAAAAGAAACTAGAGTGCAACTTCACAGGGGGGGCGAAACCCCCTGGTATAACATCTAGGGGGACGATCGCCCTCCGCCCCCCCGTAGTCGGCACCAGTGGTACTAACTACACTTTTATCAAATAACAATAAGTTTAAAAAAAACGCACAAAAAAGTTAACTTAAGAGAATAAATTGTTATCTAGCAGATAATTTATTGTTTTCGTCCCACAATATTGCTTTGAAAAGAAACAATAATATAAGGTTCTGGCACCAGTCTTGGACAACACCCCAGTGTTGAACATTTTTAACATAAATGTACTGAATTATAAATATTTGTTGATATTTGATTACTGTCATTACTGCATATTAATCTATAAACATTTAACTGTCTTACAGCGTGATTTGATGATAATCGGTCATTTTGTTTAACCATTCGGCACACTATCAAGAAAAGTGTATTTTCTTTTGTAAATCCTTTACAATGTTTTTGATGACTCTTTATTTTAACATTTGTGCAGTGGCGTAGATAGCTTTTTGCGATGGGGCGGGGAGATCAGTGCCGACTATGTGATGTCCTAAGCACTAATTTTGTCAAGTGACTTTTTTGAATGTTGAAGACCTTTTTTTTAGGCATTAGCAATTTCGAAGACCTTTTTTTAAGTAAATCCGGCATGGGGGGGATATGACAGTATTAAATTTCATAAAGTTATATTTCTCATTATGAAAATCATCTTTTATCTGGTGCAAAGTACAAAAATTGGATTAAGGGGATCAATTCCCCCCCCCATCTACGCCACTGCGTTTGTGTAATAGTACTAATCATTTTATAATCATTAGCAAGTGTTTATCACTGGGTATTTATTACTGGTTTTACTTTGTCCATTACTGGAGAAAAACCATATAACAAAATAAAATGCTATAATTTAAGCGGATTTTAGTAATTAAATTGATTTAATAATTAGTAACATAGGTTCATGAGAATTACAAAAAGTAGTCCACCAATCCAAAAAACAACATATTTTGCGCTTAACGCGTTCAAAACTGGTGTCAGTACTTTAGTTGGATTAAGAGTATATTCTTATATTAAGAAAAAAAAATGTTTTCGTTGAATATAAAAACAGTATAATTTTAGCTCAAGTCAGTTTTTTCCTGTGTATATGAAGTATTAAGTGGCTTGGTGATGTGGCAGAAAATCATACAGATAATTCATAGTAAGATTTTCCAATTTCAGTTTACAACCTCTCTAAAAAGTATAACCCTCTCTTAAGGTATACAATTTGCCTTCCTTGGTCACTGCATTGGGTTCTTCGTCTATTTTTTAGTTTAATTGAGCTATATGGATGATTGTGTTATATTAGTAATACTTAATGATGAATGGTTTATTAATTATTAATGAAGATAATGTTATTAGTAATTATACATAAAATATATTCAATACACTAATTAGTATTGTGTTATATACCTTTTATTAGTTATGGTGTCTGCAATGTTTTATTATTTATGAAAATATATAATAATGTATGTATGTATATATGTACATAACATATAACGCTGTTTTCTTATCAGTAGTGCCCCTTTCCCCTTCTCAACAATCTCTTATCAGTTCGACCACGGCTTCTGGGGCATCCAGGCCTGGCTTTTGTTTACTTAAAAATGGAATATTTCATTCACGTCTACATTTTCTATATATGATGTTTACTGGAAATGTTTATTGTAATTTGTAACATGTGATGAAGCATTGGTTATTTAAATAAATAAAACAACAATATTTTTATTCAGAAGTAGAACTATACATGTACTTAAGTACATTTTGAGGTAATTATATTTGTACATTTATAGAGATATGTAAGAACTAATCAAAACCATTTTGAGATTTTTATATTTTTTAAATAAGTTTGACGAACTCGTATTTTAATCAAACATAATACTAATATTTGACATGGAAATTTTCGATATTGAATCTTCGGATATATGACCAGTTTTGACAAAAAAACCCTCGAACATATATACCCAGTTTTACTATAGGTATGGTGATTTTTGAAAGTAACTCCGATTTTCAATCTAAATTTTCAAAATATTTTACCCAATTTTCAAACTGTTTTTTTCATACAGTAAAATCAGGGGTGGATATAAAATAGAATGTATAATAAAAATCTAAACTGTCAAATGTGAAAATGGCAAGTTTTGGTTCGACTCTTCAATTGTGGTTATACTTAAGAACTGTACGAAATCCAAGTACTTGAACTTTACATGTTTTGTACTTATCTGTCCAGATGTACATAAAATGTACAAAATAAAAACCAATATCATAATTAAAGCGTAATTAGTTATTACACCACAAGAATAAGGAAGTTTTTGTTTTCCAATCTGATTTTTTTTACAATTTTTAAACTTCAGGCCATTAATTGATTCATATTCAGTATTTCAGATAAATTTGCAGGTAAGTACATAGTATAAGCATATCGTAGGCTAAAAAATTAATAATTTAAAAAATAGAAAAGTATATTTTTTGAGATTTTAATGTACGGTTATGTACACTTAAAATAATTAATATGAGAAACAAAAATAATTTACAACTATAAATTAATAAATATTAAAATTGGCAAAACTGTGAGGTATGGAATATGATAATACAAAACAAAAAAATCAAGTAATTTTTTTTTAGTATTTAGTAAGTACAGTAAAACCTCGACATAATAGACCTAGGTGTACAGAAATTTGGATATATCAGACAAATATTTATATTATATTTATTAAAAAAATGCAGGCATAATTTTTATTACAAAAATGTATATAGATTTTGGCTGAGAAATAAATTCCATTGATTGGGTGCTGGGTCTTTTACCTTAATAACTATTTGTAACTATTATATATATTATATTTATAAAAAAAATACAGGCATTATTTTTATTACAAAAATGTGTATAGATTTTGGCCGAGAATCAATTCCATTGATTGGGTGCGGGTCTTTTTCCTTAATAACTATTTGTAATTATTAGTTACCCCCTCGCCCAAATTAGTTCGCTATATCGAGGTTCTACTGTATTAAGTTTTAAATTGAATAAAATTCTGACTAATTATTGCAGATACAAACTTTTTAATTAAATTTTAAGTAAAAACATGTTATATAAAACATAATTTCACAAATACGTTCCTGCATGGAAAACCCCGCGTAAGTTACAACAATCCCACCTCTAGTCTGATCCCCATTTTTCCCCCACTACCGACGTCTCATGCACACAAACATGTACCTTCCCCGGTGCCCCCCGGGTGTTCCCTTGCACCCCCGCACGTGCCCACAACACACTTTATGTGTATTAAACGTCATATATATGATTCTAGCTGAAACTACCTAAGAAACATTCATAAGAACGTATTATTCTTGATACGACAAATGATTTAAACATTGATCATAACATTACTCGATGTCTCTAAAGTTGGTAGCACTTGTTGAGAGCGTGTGTGGTTTTTGTTGTGTTGGTACCGTTCCTCCGGATTCTTAGATCGGTGTTTTCGGGTTGTGAGTTTTTGAACGCTGGAGTAAAATAAGTGCGTGTCTTCAGTTTTAATTGTTCTTACAATTGTTTGTTACAAGCGAATTGTTTTTTTTTCTGAAGTGTTGTGATAATAGGTTTGTTTATTTTTAGTGGTACGATCCTGTAATTATTTTTTTATCTTTTTTCGATAAGAATGTGCGATTGTACATATGTATATTTGCATGTATTATAATAGGTTTAAATATAAATGTAATGAAGTCATTTTTATGAAACCGACTTTTTATTTACTAATTCAAAATTAAAATATTTTTATTTTATGGTTGTTATATCCAAATATGTATTACTTTAACATAAATCGTGGATTTTGTTTCGAATTTTGTATTGTATTATATTATATTAAATATAAATAAAGATACTATAATAAAAATGACTCCGTATATGATTATATTAAATTATTTTAATTCATAAATTAACTAACATATTTGAGGGCCTGATATAGGAGACAGTTATATAGGTAATAGAAATATTAAAAAAATTGATTTAATTTTGAAATATTTTACTTATTGTATTGTGCTATTTCATACAAAAAATACATATAAGTTATTATTAATTAACTAACAGTAAGAACAATAAAATAAAAAAGGAAAATTAATAATACTTAAAGTTAATATTTAAAAAATTTATTTACCTACACATTCATTTTAATGGCATTAAATATAGATTGTTATTCAATATTGGTTCCCCAAAACGTGGTGCACTTCATGGTAGATATGTTACTGTTACTATTTATACCTACAGTTTTTAATGCACAAACAAGAAAACTGAACATATTTTTGTTATGAAAGAAACTGATATGAATGTATTTCCGTAATAGAAAAAATATTTTTGTGTAGTACATGTATATAATCTTATCGATAGAAGTGATAGCAAAAATAGTGCAAGTGAAATCATTCTATTATTATATACTATATTTATAAATAAAATTAAAAATGGAAACAAGAGCGCGAATTTAACTTAACTTATTAATATTTTTTAATAAAATAATTTTTTTATTATTTATATAAATATCGTAAATTAACGTACAATTATTTATTCATATTTTAATTTATTTGAAAATATAAAATATTGTTTTTGGTCTCCTAAACTACATTAATTATAATTATAAAATATATTTTCTATAGTTAAAGAAATTATAAAAGAACTTTAAAATATACTTATTTTCTTGATATATTTAGATTTTTTTGGTTCGGTAGAATATTATGTTATTATTAACAATTAAACATCCACCAAAAGCTCAACAAATTATTTTCTAAAAAAAATATTATATGAATTAAGCTGGTGTCTTCCAATATCTACTTTATGGCAAATCTATATTTTTTTTGTTATTTCTCACAATCAGTCAAAGAATTGCTATTTTGCAGTACATAATTGTTTTAGATGTTAAACGATGTATACCTTATACAAATGGTTGAAAAGTAATAATTATTTTATTTATTTTAAAGATTTTACCAATTTTATATATTAAATATTATTTACTTTGACTAAACTAATGGTTTAATAATAAACATATTTATTTAACATACCTATTTTTCATATTGGTGAAGATTTCTTGTTTTGTTTGATGCTTATTTGAATTTAGAATATTACAAATTGAATTCAACATTTATTAAATCATTTCTGGCAGTAAAATGTTTTTTTCGGGCACGTTTTTCAAATTATTAAATCTAATGTATTTTCATTATAAAACATAATAATTGTATTACAATAAACATGATTTAGAGTTTATATATTTCACTTAACTAAATGTAAAAGTCTGCAAATGTCTAATAAACTAAATCAAATTTATGTACGAAAAATAATTAAAAATAACTTTTATTAAATTCATATTGATAACGTTCGCGAGTTCAGTTTTCGAGGTTGACATTTTATTATTTCAAGGTTGAATGTGGTACACGTATACGTTTCTTGAATTCAACTAAATACGCATCAAATGAAAAAATAAATATTTTCATTCGATTCAGTAAAATTTTATAATTTCAATATGTAAGACCAATACATACTTATTATACATTTAATCAAAATGGTATATTTTTATTTAAATTTGATTCAATTAATAAATAATTGGTATAATTTTAAGCAATATTTAATTATAACCGAATTAAAAGTTCCGCATTTAACTAATGCACCATTAGTCCATTACTCATTAATTTTTTTATATATGATACTTATGGAAAAATTTTAATTATTAATACTGCCCGAAAAACTTATATTTTATTTATTTTTGTTGGCGTCCAGTAATCTACTAACTTTTTGAAATATCTGTCTATACCTAAGTACAAATTGATGCCATTTTGGTACATAATTAATTAAGGCACATAATTATGATACAGTATAGTTAAAGATACATATTAAGGTAGTTACTAACCAACTAAATTACTTAAAATTATATTTTGTATTAAACTCACGTATACACCACCATCGCATTATTTTCTATGTAAAATGTATTTATTTAACTTCGTGACTTCAGCAAGTCAAATGGATTTTAGGTTAAAAAAGGGAAAAGTTTATAATTATAATAAAATTTAAAGTATTTAACAATAATATATTATATCCAATATTATTATTTATAGGTAAATAATTCCGCACCATATTTTTACATAAATGATATTGCAATAAAGTGAAGAAAAGTTGAAAACATTTTTTGTGTACATGAACATTATTTTTTGTGGTGAAGATATTTAACTGTATTTCCTATGTGTTTTGGAGAGTTTTGCGTGGATAAAATGGACGATACAGAGCAGAAGCAAACATATCAAGATGAATCGGGTATGACGCTGAATAATACGAGCACATACGGTAAGAATTTTAATTTTTTTAAAATAATTTTTTTTATTAAGTGGAAATTTTGCGCAAATAATTAAATAATTTACTCAAATAATTGATACGAAGACAATATTTATTAATTAAATAATAACTTTTCTATGCTGAGAAGTTAATAACCGGATTTTTGACAGCCTCTTCTGAAAAATGAACGATATTTTACTCAAAAACAATATATTTTATTATTTTTGACTACCTAATACCATGCAGAAACTATAATAATAGTTTATATTAAGATAATTTTTAATACTCATCAACAAGAATGAATTAAAATCATGATCAAAAATAAGTATTGGGATATTATTTTACTATTTACGAAGAGGGCAAGATTTTCCTCTTATCATTTAAAAATCAGATGTATTTTTTTATTAAATGTCTGATCTTGTAATCAAGCTGCACTCTGTATTGTCTGTATAAATTACTATAAATATAAAAAATTAATTGTAAAAAATTAAAAGAAAGCTATACTTATATATATTTATTTTATGTAAGAAGAGAGAACAAATTGTAATTATATTTCAATTGAGTTAAAAAGGTACAAAAATAAGTAATAAATAGTTTTCTTTTTCTTATTATTTTATAAATTTTGTTCAATATTTATTTTCGTTTTACACTTTTAACTTTCTTCATTTTCATTATTTTGAATTCTAATTTTTGGGGACCCTACTGATCTCCCCCTCCTCTAATAGAACTTGGTTAAATTCGTCATAAGATCAAAATTGTCATTTAGAAAGCTTGCCTTGTATCATAATATACATAAGTATATGAACAAACTAATTTGCTTTAATGAATTATGAGTAGCATCTATAGTCAGAGCTTTTGAGTGAATATTTATGGCTTCAGTTTATTTATTTTATATATATGAGGCATTCTATGTCCACATAACCACGCCCATAACGAAATCTTTAAATAAATAAAAACTTTTGACGAACTATGAATTAAGATATCAAATTTTCCATCCCAATATGTAATTCAAAATTTAATAGAAATCCTGCCTCGTTTTTTTTAATGATGATTTTTTTTTAAGTCGTAGATAAAGCCAATTAATATGATTTTTTTTTCTCAAATTCAATTTTGCAGTGTACGGTGGGACGATGATTCTATTTTTCATGCATTTTGAAATGTTTTGTTTATTTCAGTAAAAAATGTAATTAAAAATCTATCAATGAATTTAATATTATAAATGGTATGTATGTAGACGATGGTTATTCGCGTAGCATCGACCGTTGGTTCGAAGATTTATTTATTTTATAAAAATATTATTTATTTTAGAAACTTTTTTGAAAATAAAGTAAAAAAATTATTTGAGTCAGAATTAAAAGCGAATCTGTTCAATGCTAAACAGTTAATGTTGATGCCAGAGTGGAGAAACTTAAAAATTAGTGTGTTCCAAATCTTTGCCTATTTTTTAAAATTATTTTCTGTTCTAATACAGTGGTAATATACATATATAGTAGGTATATTTATGTATATTGTACTTATAAGTAAAATTTCCATTAAGCATAAGTACATACTGCAGTGCCTCTATAATAAAACTTCATTTCCGGAAACGACCCTGGATATAGTATATATTATGACTTCCTTCATATTCTTTACAGACAGTTTTTTTCTGACATTTCATTTCTCTTTCATTTTCAAATATCGACCCTTTTTATACACCAAATCAATTTTTTGCCTTTTCCTTTACCCAAATCACATTCTTGTGCGTTCTTTTGGCTATCAAAAAACCTCAATATGAAAACAATTTATAAGAAAACCTGACCTTCTCAATAGCACATTCGTATCATATGTTAATGTTATTTTCTGATAATTCGCTTGCGATAAGTTTGTACATATCAGGACGCTTTAAAGAGCGCGTGTGTGTTTGTGTGTATACACAATAGGAAACTTATAATCTAATCTCTCTTGGTGATATCATTAGAATATATCGCTCTGTAACGTCATACCTGTCAAGGGGATTCCTTGCCTGTAACTATTTAAAACTTACGCACAATTAGTAGGTAACTATTAACACTTTGCCGACCGGATTCCTATACAAATGTGTTTATTGCGTTGCTGAACTGTCTCTATGTGCGCAGTAATAAATGCTTCAGATAGCAGAGGTTCCATAACCTAACCTAACTTCTTATTTATCTATTTTCAAAAGTTTCAGAATGTGATTTACTTATACCAATTTCATTTTTTATGAAAGAGTGTTCTTTCAGTTACGTAAGGATTTAAAGGGGGAAAGCAGTGGTCTGTAAAAGAGGGGGGGGGGGTCAACATCGTTTTTATCTATTATTAACTATTTTAAAATATTCTCGTTAATTGAAAATAATTTCGGCGGTTATAATTGGTTTTTCGTATATTGTGTTACCTACTACATTTTTTAATCAATGTAGGTACTTTGCTACTTCCTTAAAAAAGTACGTAAATGTAGGGGGGGGGGGGGTCTTCATACATACCGACTCTAACAAAAGGGGAGGGCATTTTTCATTTATTTATATGTTCCCTCACTTTAAAAGATCGTCAAATAGCTGCATATACATTTGACAATAAAGAGCATTAAAATTCTAATTCAAAGTACCAAGACACACCCTTACCTCTCTGATATTATTTTTTTTATTAAACAAACAAAATATACAGTTTTTCAGGAACGTTGTAATTTTGAATATATGACTGAAAGTAAAAATTACATATTATGGATATGGCAAGGAAACAAAAAATTACAGCTACATACAAATACTAAATAAAAATTGTAATTATAAATAATAATAAGTGACAATTTCTTTAATGAACTTTGGTTTTGCAATTTACATACTTGCGCTGCGTCATGACCACTTCCGGTTTCCTACCACATCTTAAGGTTAAGTCTTAAGTTTGTATATATTATTTATTTGTTATTTAGAATATTTTACTAAGAATCGTACATTTCAATTTACCTATAACAATAATGAAATTCATGTTAATGTATTTTATTTATATATTTATCACAACTTTAATTAAGTATTTATTTACTTATACCTTTTAACTCAAATGGAAATAATAATAAAAATAATAAATAAACAGTTTTTCAAATAATCAAAACATTTTTAATTCACAAAAACATTTAATAAAAATAAGAAAATATTATTAATTATGATTATATATTTTTCATTCTTTCCTATTTATTAATTTATTATAGTTTTCATATATGTATATGAATTTTATTTTTCTCGATTATAACTAATCGAATACCTAGTTCAATATTGAATAATTGTATATGTACGAGTACTTATAAGTATATCACGTGTTTTCTATAAGTTAAAATATTCATAACACGTGATTATGAAATATATTTATTATTATTTATATGTATTTTATTTAGAAGTATATAGAAATTAAGTGGCGCGATTTGCTTTTTGAAGGCGGGGGGAGGGGGGATATACAAACATGGTTACATGATATATTATTTTTAGTGTAACCAGCTGCCTTTCTCTGGTTATGCCACTATACTATGAGCTGAAACTTTGAAGTTTGAGACTTTGAATGTCATTTTATGTTTGTAAAAACATAATATAAATAATTTGATATGAATACGTCAATGAATTTTAAGGTGCATAAATTTACTATTTCAGCCTGAAATAGTTTCAATTCTATTTTTTCAATTCAGATCAGATTAATATAACATTATTTTTGTTTCTTTTTTTATTATTTGTGTTGTAGAATATTTATTTTAAATTTCATGTAAATCCGCGGCCAAAAAATAGTTTTCCCATACAAACTTTAACACCCATTTTTGAAAAATTTGAATTTCGAAAAATCATTTTTTGGTGGGTATTTACGACATAAAACGGAAGACAACCCTGAAATTTCACATGATGATGAATACTTTTCTTCCAAATAGGTAATATTGAACCAAAAAGATATTTTGTAAAATTTGTATCCATATCTATAGAAAGTCGTATACGTACTTCAATTTTATTTCATATTCTTTGTATTTTTTGTTCAGTCCAAATAGAAAATTTCTATTAGACATACATATTTAATAATTTATAATTATTATTATTAATATGTTTGCAGTATTTTTCTACATTATTAAAACAAATAAAAATAAACACATATACATGTTAATGCTACGTCATTGTTAGTCTCTCACACAGTATTGGGTTAAACTTTTAACCTTTGTACACATTGACCTAAGATCCACTGACTTTTTTCTTTGCCGTTCTAACAAATAAATGTTGGAATAGAAAGATAAGAGCTTGCAGTTAAAATATTGAACTGTCGTATTCTGAAACGTATTGATTTGTTATGGTAATTATTGAGTTTTAAATATATGCTAGGGAAAAAATAATGGGGTTATCAAAAAAAAATTATATATGATGTATTTTATTTTTTGTTTAAGACTAAATTAGCTTAGGTCGATTTATTTGTTCGGTCATATTTGTTATTTAATTTTTATAAAAAAATGTCAAGTGCGAGTTGAGACTGGTGTATTAGTGTCCCGTACTGTATATTTTTTTAAATTTATTCGATCATGTTTTGTCTGAAACTTGTGAACATAAGATAACATAAAATTTACATGTAATTCGAATAAAACAGAACAAAATGTTAACCTATTTAAATTCCTTGCAATGTAAGCTTTCATTTGATATCTTAGTGGATGGGTTTGAATAAAAACATTATTGATAACCCACTTGCCTCCCTTAAAAAGCATAAAAACTTTAAATTTTGTTTTTATAACTAAGGTCTTTTATTTGTCCACTGTTTATTAATAATTATGTCTAATCTCAGCTTTCAATGTCAAATCATCCAATAACTAGAAAGCTGTAACTGATAGACAGACAGACAGACAAACAAACACATCAGTGTTGATTCATAGATATTCCCTTTTTTGATTTCGGTACGGTATATAAAAAATAAATAAATAAATTTATTTTAATATTGCATCCAAAGGTTTAAATGTTTCTAAGTTAACATATATGTTTATTTTTCAGAAGAGAAATATATTTAAAGAAAGATAGAAATATACGTTTCATTCTTTCAGAGACCTTGTATTGAAATGTCACATATGAAATATATTAATTAGTTTTGGTGGCAAGGGAGAAATCGAAGGGACTATTCTCAAAACACCAGAAGCTCTGTAAAAAATGCTTAAAGATCGATTGCTATCGATTTATTGTCTCAAACGCACTTGTTTAGATTAGGGTCACTTGATAAATGCTTATTTATGACTAAAGGTTAATGGCTTAGTCTTGGGAGAAATACGATTTATTAAAAACGGTTTGAAAAAAATCTAACTCGGGTGTATATGTATCGTATAAATACATCACCAATTTGATTCTGAAATTGTACTTTATTAGTTATTGAGAAGATAAAATGTTCGGTTTCTTTTTGTAGTTGATTTTAAGGGACGATTTTTTTGTTGTAAACCAGAACTGATGATATTAATATTAAATATACTGATAACTTTTAGGAGTTCATATCGGACGAAGCTTTTTTCGACCTTATTTCATTCAGGAGACCGGTTTAAATTTCATTGTGACAAATACTTCAATATAACAGTGGTGACCGTAAAAATCAATGTTGATAATATTATTATTTATATGTTTAAATTAAACTAACGGTTAAATGTAACAAGTTAAGTTAAGAGACCTATACGGGACCAATTAACTATTGACGTGAGAAGACTGTCGTTTAAAAAATCCGAAACTGAAACTAGACTTACCAAAATTTAGTTTCATTTCTTCCTGTGTGTAGTCCTAATATTTTATTTTATTTTATTTTACTTATATGAATATAAAAAAATTTCCAACGCAAAAATAAACAACCCGGGAAAACATTGTAGATCTGCAGAGATCTACTCAGATCTCGACAGATCTCCATTTTGAGACATCATATTTTTCACTGATTTTTTATCTGTGAAGACATGCAAAGATCTTACAATGACCTACAAAGATCTGAAAGGATCTACAAAGATCTCTAAATATCGTTTTTAATTAATAATAAACGCCTTGAAATTAAAGAACTGAAATTGAATAGACACGGAGAGCGTTCATACAGGTGGATTAATAAGTCTACTAACGTGACTCGACGACAACATATTGAATGTTTAAATCAGGGGTTCTCAGCCTTTTTCCTACATCAACCTCTTTTTTAAAAAAATATCTTCTTTATAAACTTTCTTGCATTTTTAGATTCTAGAAAACATAAATATACTACAATTTTGTTGAAAAGTACAAGCAGAATGCAAAAAAGGTCATTGTAATTACATATATAAAATTTATAATGATAATAGAACCCCAATAGATCCCTGGAATACTACATATAGACTCTTTTTAAACTCCCATAGACCCCCAAGATTTAAACCAGAGAATCCCTGGCTTAAATCTTTAAATTGTCATGTTATTAAATTAATGACCATTTTCAATTTAATTAAGTAATTTTGGTGTGTAGTCGTAAATATTCAAAAAATAGTAACACATTGTGTTATTTTGATGATTTATACAATTTTTATTTTTTTCAAGGCATGAAATCCATCTTACAATATGAGATAACATAATTTCTCTATAATAATATAACAAAAGTAGTTGTGAACACATTTCCTTCGATTTTGCAATGTTAATCTTATACAGAAAGTATATATTTTTAGAAAAAATGTATAAACCCTCCCCAAAAGTTTATATTTAACATATACCATTTAAACATTAATCATTCTTATACATACAATTATTATTGTAACATCAAACTTTAATCAATTTTTCACTACGTATTAATTTACACTGTTACATGTTTTATAAAAAAAACGTGTAGTGTGTTTTTACATGGATCGTCATTAACACATGGTTCTGGTCTAATAACCTAGCTATCAGTTTTAGTTTAATATTATCTATTTCGAGCTTTCAATTAGTGTTATTAACTTCAGTTCCCATGAACGTTGAAATATTAACACCGTGTTTTGTTATCACTGAACGTTTACTGTATTTTTATTATACACTTCAAATATGTATGTATGTACAATACTGTATATTATACATGTGTATATTTTATATATGTATATCTACATGCATGCGTATTTATAATGTTATATGTAGAGTAGCACGGAATGTCCCAATCATATACCGGGTGTCCCAGATAACTTTTCCAGTATGAGGATCTCAGTATCTATAAGAGATATAGGTTTGGTTAAATAAGATTAATTATTTGTAAGAAAGGGGTAAGTATTACTACACAAAAAAGTATTCATAATTCTATGTGGTTTAGGCGGTATACCCAAAAAACTGAAAATTCGGAAATACTTTAAATGGCTATAACTTTTTTGTCAAAGTAGATAGGTACTTTTTGTTGACGGTTTCTTAAAGCACTTTTTTGTGTAAAATCGATTGGTGTATGTAGATTTTTATATCACTTTTAGTTTCTGAGTTATGAGCCCTAACTTTAGTTTTTCTTATGGGCCACTAAGTTGACTATATAGCATATTTGAACGTGTTTTTTACTCTACTTACAACGATTTGTCACTTGCCATACTTACGCCCAGTATTATCAACATTAACTAAATGCTCCTTTAACTAACTGTCATATTATCAACAGATCCAAACATAATACATTTAATTAAATAGATTTAAAATTATCTGCAATACAACATATGTATATTATATCTATTTTTCATTGAAAGCTTAAATATTGATTTAAATCACGTTTGTAATACATCAAATTTACTTTAAAGGAGCATTTAGTGCTAAATGAGCTTTAAATTGGTTGATAATACCGGGCATTGGTGTCGGAAAAAAAATATAATTTATTTTTTTAAATAGTTAATTGTTTTCAAATAGTCATTTGTTATTTTGATTGTTGTTATTGTGATTTTTGTTTACAATTTTTGTTTTTTTCTAACTCACTTAAATGTCTGTACCTAATAAAATACTTAATAAATATCACTGGCATTTAGTACATCGACTTATTTTCGAAAATAAATGTGACAAGTGACATATCATTGTAAAGTAGAGTAAAAAACACGTTCAAATATGCCATAGCCAACTTAGTGGCCCATAAGAAAAACTAAAGTTAGGGCTCATAACTCAGAAACTAAAAGTGATATAAAAAATCTACATACACCAATCGATTCTACACAAAAAAGTGCTTTAAGAAACCGTCTACAAAAAGTTCCTATCTACTTTGACAAAAAAGTTATAGCCATTTAAAGTAATTCCGAATTTTCAGTTTTTTGGGTATACCGCCTAAACCACATAGAATTATGAATATTTTTTTGTATTGTAATACTCACTTAACGAAACATGTATCTCTTATAGATACTGAGATCCCCATGCTGGAAAAGTTATCTGGGACACCCGGTATAGGTAACTATTACCTACATTATATGTATGAATATGTACAATTATGAACATTTAATAGCAAATAATAATTGTTATAGGCGTTGTACAGGTACTCCAAACATAACATGTAGGTATGGTTGAATAAAACATTGATTGTGTAGCATAAAATACTTGTTATTTTTTATGAAAAAATGTCTTGACTATTGTTTTTACTGCAATTTGGTTCTTTACATTTTTTATGTGAAGACTTATATCTGAGATATGACGTCATGGACTTATCCTGTATTTTTATTGTAGCATTAATTAGTTTTTTTTTTATTTCTTTACATCTATTTAAAAATATTATACAGTATTGTACTGTTAATTTTTCATAAAAAAATGTTTTAATAATTGCAATTTTTTGAATTGTATGATATTGATATATAGTATAAATGTAAGGAGTATAAAAATCATTAACTAATAGTACGTACAATTAAAAATACAGTATTGAGTATGACATCACATAAAATTTCTAATAGCTAAGCAGTGACGAATGATTGCCAATAAAGGTTTGTAGAAAATATTAAGTAAATATTTTAGGCTGTATAATTAATAATGTTCTTTACTTTATATACATATATTATCTCTAAATATGGATATGAATATGTCAGTATAAGGCAAATGTGTGTTAGAATTACTCACTTGATATAGGAGCTACAGATTTTGTGGACAGTAACCTAAACATAAATTAAAATTTGAAATAAAAAATAAAATTAAAAATTGCAAATTTAATATTTCCCATATAATTTTTTGTTGTTTTCTTCAGTTATTGAATATGGAATAGCAAATTAGTTGTATTTTTAGGGGAATCATTATTGATATTTGATGGTAGTGAATGAATTTTTAAATATTTATATTGTGTTACCTATATTTACTAGCAAATGTAATATATATTTATAGGTAGAGGTGTTTCTATAGGGAAATAGTAAAACAGTTTTAGTTTTCGTAAATTTTTAGTTTAATTTAAAAACCAAGACGAGAAGAGACGTCTCTGACGAGTCTCGTCTGCAGCTCTATAGACTTTCATATCGTAGTCCTGGGATTCACTTCATTCGAAAAGCAAGCAGGTGAAGTCACCAAGAAACTTATAGATCAGAATTTAGACTATGTAATATAGGTACTCGTATGGCTATGCCACGTGAAAAAAAATTATGTGAGGTTATGTTACAGAAGTTCTGTAAAATTAATTATTCAAGTCCTTTATGACCCAAACCTAACCTGTTGCACAACAATGGCGTTACGCACTGATTGAAATCACATCACTAAAACAGTCCTTATCGATCCCGGATAGAAAATTGCGAAAAAATACGGTCACTAACCTCACTCTATGAGTGAGTGTGTATGTGCGTAGCTAAGCTGTAACAGGTCTGCTGAAGAAGTGCTTTCAGGGTTGCGTAAAGCTGTTCAGTACCCATTCAGTTATGTCTTCTTCTTTCTATTTTTTTCTCATAAAAAAGAAACCTGAAGAATTAAAGTTTTTTCCTGTACATACCGTATAATGAGCGACAACTTATCATTAAAGTATTTTTTACAGTTTGAAACTGTATTAATATTTGTAGATACTTACTCAATATAAATCGATGAATAAACTGCAAACATTACAGCCTAAAATTATATTAATGTCGCTTATTATCCGGGATGTACAGGGAGAAACTGTACTTCTTTAGGTTTCTTTTTTTACGTGTTGGTTTCTTTTACTTTCGTTAATTTATTAATGTCTTCAGTACGCGGGTTAACAAGCTGTACCAAAAGGTTTCGTGCGAGTTGAGGAGAATACCTAATTGATTTTTTGTCAGAAATGTAAATTACATATACAGTGCAGCCTCGTTAGTACGTTTTTAAAGGAACGAAGGGGAAAACATCTACTAACGAAATATTTTAACATGGGGTTTAAAAAAATTCAATGGGGGGAGGATTATGCATAATTTATTTTACTTACTATTATTTGTAAAATTAAATAATATTTATAAACAAATTTAGGGGGGAGGGGGTAACCCCTAAAATCACTAAAATTCTAGAAGGTAATTTTCGCTAAATTTAAAAACGTTTGTATATGTATAAATAAAACCACAAAACTTTACTGCTGTAGCGCTTTTACACATTATTCGAAAAAAACAAACAGTCCGGGTTATCAGTAGAATGTTATAAAACATGGAACGTTAGGAAGTTAGTTTAGACACTTTATAATGTCGGATACAGTTGTTGCAGTATGGTGACAAAACTAACGTTCGTCGCTATACTTGAATTCTGAAATCCATTGGCAAACAAATGCTATGACGTGTATTATGTGTGTGTGTCTTGGACTTTAGAAGTTCAGAGCTGGATTTTGAACTTATTAGTTTATGGATGAAGCCATCTGTATAAGCAAAAATATATAGAGCGATATAATGGAATAAGATAAATATTATCTATTATGCTGGCTCCTTTTTTTGTTCTTCAGAGCTCCAGTAAAAAATTAATAATACAGTACAACCTCTCTTAATGTATAAGTTATTTTTTAATTTGCAACAATGGTAGTAACTATTTAATTAATTATTTTCTTAAATATTACCAAAAATAGTTCAACGTCAAAAAACTTTATAGTTTGGAAATCTGGACTTGTGTAAAGGGAGGCGCGAAAAGTTTAACAGAAATTTAATTTTTATAACATCACATTAAGGTGTATAAATAAAAAAAATATACATATAATGTTATATCTTCCTTAAAGGGACGTTACTGTGTAGTTTTAGATTTAGACTGACAACTATTGAAAAGGCAAAACTGATATAATTATCATGCGATACTTAAAATAAAATAAAAATTCAGGGTGAAAGCACTACTCCCCTCAATAACACCTAGATTTAATGAAGTTTGTGCTAATAAATAAGCACATTCATCGCATTAAAAATAAATTTTATACACAAAAAAATACATTTTATATACCTTTTTAAAATATGTCTGTATAATTTTAGGAAATAAACAGGGGGGGAGGCAAGATTAAATTTTCTTTAAAGGGAGGTGTAGTTACATAAAGTTTTGAAACCACTGATTTAATTTGATGTGAAATTAGTGGGGAGAAGAGGAAATATACTTTTGGAGAAATTGTCAAGTCTTAAGTATATATACGTTTTGGGAGGTTTTACTGTAATAATAAATAATATTATCGTCTATGGTCGAAATTTTATCAATATTTTACCTGCCTGAACAGCAACATACAAACATGATGATTTTTGTGTGCAATGGCACAGTATGATATAAGTTTCATTCCCTTCTTTTATAATAAATACAAAAAATGTATGGCAATTTCGATGTTCACCTATTAATATATAGATATATGTTTAATTAAATTAGATTATTTAGACAATCTTTTATCTTATAATGATAATGGATGTACTGATGCGTTGATATAATTCTTCTGTTAAAATAAATTTTCTTTGCTATATATCGCCTCGATAAAAATTTCAATATCCTGTGAATGGAAAGATAAATTTTAAAAGAAAATAAATACGTATTTGATATTTTTTATTGAATTATAAAATTTATTTATTTAACAATTTTACTTCTCACTGGTTAGAGAGCTAAAGAGCTAAGCTTTGTACAAAAATTATTAATTTATAATTTTCATACGCATTTCACATTATCTTAATACGTTTCTGTTATTTATATTTCGTCTATTTTATTCCTACAATATTTGTAATAAAAACAAGGTCAAAATATTTCGGTTCTTAATTTTTTTCTTTTGTATTATATTTATATGGTATATTATATAGGCATATAATATACATATTTCTTAATCGTATGAGTATTTTTTATGTTTTGAACTTGACATCAGCATACTCTTTTTTATAACACAGTCATAATCTCGAAGAATTGTACCTTATTCATTTTTTTTATGCATGTTATTAACAAATACACTTGATTTACGTTTCTAATATAATATGAAGTCAGATAAATACATATAATTATTTTTATACTGCTCCTATTATTATTAATAAGGATAAATAATATGCATACAAATTAACTATAGCGTAAATCATCTAATGCTGAATCTAATTTTGAACCCCCTATGAAATTTTAAAACTCGGCGCAAATGAAAACATGCACATATTCATTATCTTTGTATCTCACGAGGAATCATAACACTGTATTTTACAGATTTATAAAGAATTATTAAATAAAATGTGTAAATATTCTTATTGCTCATGGAAATAGTTTTTTTTTTTTTTAATATAAATTTTGGCATTTTGAATTTTTAAATACAAAATAAAATTTTAAAACTGCTTTCTATAAAATATATAAGTGTAAAGATCATTGGATTCGACATTTGACCTGAAAAATAAAAATAATTATTTGATTTATTCATTTATATTTTTTTTTAATATCCTAACCTCGGTATGTATGTTGCAATAAATATTCTACTTATGAATAATAATAACTTTTTGTCGCCAAGTTGTATATTCTAATATTAAAAATATCGAAATATAAAATTTAATTGCTTACATGAAGATTGTTTTGCTGAATCATGTAAATGTTTTTATTAAATAAACTGCATTCAAATATAATAAAATCCAATTAAAATGTTTTTCTTTGAATGTGCGATACTGCATGGATAAAATATAAAATATTATTAAATTCAGAAAAATGAAATTGTATTAATTGTTTCTTATCTTTTGGGTAGAAATATGGCCATATTGTTTGTATACCTACCTTAATTTTAATATTAATATGTATTACAAAAAAACTGACCAAAAAAATATGATTTTTTAAAACATAAAAAAATATTGTTTCAGTTTTATCTATTACATTGAATACAGATTACTGAAGTAAGAGAGAAATTTAGCTCAAAATAAGGATGATGTTAAACAATTCAAATCGCAGGTATTTATTATTTTTTGATTTTGATTCATATCACTTCTTTCACAATACCTACTCCTAAAATCTCTGCAATTTTTTATCATACACGGAAATTATTTTAATTTACAACACAGCGTTTGATACAGGAAAACGTGTAAAATGCGGTCTTTATTTGCAGTGGCGTTACATAAAGGATTTAAAAAATATATACAAGCTAAGGTTATATGTATGTATATCACTAAAAAAACTATAGATCGAAAAAAGGATGCAATGATGTGAGATCTATTATATTTTTTGAATTTAAAAATTTCAACCAATAAAGTTTTTGGGTACCTATATAAAAAAATCGTAATTAAGAGAGATAATATTTTGATACCATTGATAGGATTATCTAAAGCATATTAGATATAATCGATACAGTAGTAAATACCGAAGATATAAAGATAAGCGTTTTTATTTAATGGTTCATTATGGGATTACACCCCATTTTCCTGGGTGTAGGGGTTGAGACTATTTTTACCCATGTTGCACAACACATGAATTAACACTTTTCATGAGTTTACCTAATGCTCAGATGGGGTAGAAAAATATTTAATCAACTTTTGGACTATTATAAATACAGTTTTTTTTTAATAAATAGAATTGTCAAAAAATATGTACCTACCAATGTATTACAATGTATTTTAATTTTCTTATAGCATCAATGTAAAAAAGTGATTTAAATTTATATAATTTTATATCAGGGGGGCTATTACGGTTCTCAAATCGAGTGAAAATGACGAAAGTGAGTAGCCTACTCTATTACGATGAATCTCACTAGGTGAAAATGTGAGATTATCCGCGTGAGTTTACTCGACACAAAATTATGTGTCGAGAACCGTTGTGCGCATGCGCGTGAGTGTTTATTAAAATTTAATTGTTTATTAAAATCATAAAACACGTTAAATAAATGACATTTTTTTTGATAAGGAGTCTGCAAATGTTTTTCCTCGTTAGAAATCGAATAAAAAGTTGGTTTGTACAGTTTAGTAATGAAAAAATAAATAATCTCAAGTTGAACTGACAGATGAACTAACGGTTTATAAATCACAACAATATTCAGTTTCAAATTTAAATCATCCAAAAATAAAATGAATGGACAGTCAATATCAAGGAAGAATTTTACAATTTGCCTATGTATTAATTGATTTATTATCATGTATTTAAAAGATTTGTTTGTTGAAAAAATTGTAAACAATCAAAAATAAATAACGTATGATGTGTATTGTATTTGATGCAGCGTTGCCAACCGTATCATAATTATGATGGGTATATCATATTTTTGAGCTTGGTATAATATATTAAAATGATACGCATAATATATAATAATTTCGTCAACATAAAAAATTAAAAAAAGTGCCTTAATTTTTACAATATTGCCGGTTTCAACAAAACCCAAAGGCGTCCATAAAACTCAGATGTTTTATTACATCTTAAAATTTTCAAACGAAATGCACATTTGGCAAAACTTTTGTTATATGTATTATGTAGAATTATATATTTGCACTGCCCTGTTAAGTCATAAAATTGTTTAAAATAAATCCTATATTTATAATGAAATGTATAAGTTATAACCATTGTTTTATGATTTTTGGTAACATTTCTTTAAAACCAATTATTATCTTTTAAAACACTTCAATACATGCGATCTTCCTAATTATAGTTGTAATTATTCCTATAGGAGAAATTGTAAATGTCAAGATAATATTAGTGCAAATTTAAAACGATCAAAAGATTTTGACAATAGCGAAGATTACAGCGAGTATTTGAAAAATTGTGAAACGTTTTTTAAAAAGCGTAAAGCCTCTAATCAAGAATATGAAAATGATGATATCGATCATTACAATTCATTAGTCGACAATTTACTAGAAAATATATTAGCTTTCTTCGATACTGATACAACAGAAGAGGATGCTAAGAAAAATACCTATAATTTGACACTTATTGAAACAACAGAAGAAAAACCTAATGTCACAATACCAACGAAGGAAAGTTCAGAAAAAATAAATGAACTACAAAATCAATTTCATTGTGAAGTCTGTAATATTACTACAAATTCTAAATTTCAATTAACAATACATTTACAATCAAAAAAACATTTAAAAAAATATAACCAATTTAACTCTACCTCTACGAAAACATACAGCTGTGCTTTATGCAATAAATATTCTATTTCATGTATAGAAAATTACAATACTCATTTAGTGTCTAAACAACATCGTAAAAACTTACTTAATGCAATGAACTGTGAGGCATTTCAAGATAAAACAATACAAGAACATTTACACGGAATAGTTAACACGACAAGTATTCTTGTGGATTATTCTGAAAGAAACTTTAAGTGTCATCTGTGTAATATTAGTTGTGATACTGAAAAAAAAATACATATTTCACGTCCAATCTAATCAACATCAACAAGTGCTAAATAAACAGAAACAAAAAAACACAACAAATTCAAAATAAAATCACAGTAATTTTATTTATTTGATTATAAAACCCAACACAATTCTATAATTTACATTTTTCTGTAATCTATAGTTTGTCATGAAGCTGTAATATTAATATTTGGCACTAAATATTGGTTTTTGAGATTACATATTAATAAAAACTATTATTTATAATATATTACTTACTAGTAAAGTTAAACTTATTGTCTATTATAATTTGGATGATTTTTATTTTTATTTCATTGTTATAAATATTATTAATAAATAGATTGAATAAACCATTTCATTTAATTATGTTGTTTAAATCTAGTTAAACAAATAAATACGCTAGGCGTCAAGTTATTTTTTAAAAGTAGAAGAAATTCTTGATTATTCGTTATCATTATTTTAAAATTTTAAACACAGTCAATAAATAAAATAGTGTTAACATTATAAGACTGATGGCAAAATTTTATATTCTTTTATATTCATGAGTATTTGTTTTAAATATATAATTTACCATTTTTCTACTACATATTTAATTAGTTAATGATTCAAGGAATATCATAATTTTTTTGTAAACATCATAATTTTTAAAGGATGGCATCATAATTTCTCGTCGGACAGTTGGCAACGCTGATTTGATGTGCGATATTATCTGTAATTATAACGAGTGTCTTTAAAATATGTGTACATTATAATAGGTTCTGTGTATTTTAACTATTGACGCTGTCTTGTAATACCATTATTACTTTTTTTAAAACTAATTTCATGTTTAAATGTTTTCAAAATTTAAAAATACGGTCAATGTGTAATCAAAATTTATTTTTACTAGCCCAAATATTTCTTTTACATTCTATAGCAGCACTATATTCTTTAATTAATTCTAATAATGTACCCTATTCTCTTTTACTAAAATTAACTCGTTTTTTATCACATTAATGTAATAATTTAAGGTTAATTTTTAGTTTGACATAACGAAATATGAGATTTTATTTAAAATGGCGTCAACATTCGTGAAAATGTGAGATTCATTTTCCGAAAGTGCCTAGTTACTTCACATTTTCACTCGAGAGTTCCGTAATCGGGTGACTAAAGTCACGTGAGATGAAAATGTGAGAAGTGAGAAAATCCGCACGAGAACCGTAATAGCCCCCCAGGTAATTTCGTCAAATATTATAAATTCTCGAACAATTCTTAGTAGATATACCTAGTAACTATAATATAAAATTAAATTAAATAAACTGGCATAGCTCCCTACAATGTGGAAAGTTACATTAAACAATAGAAAACCTTGGAGTGTGTTTTGGGATTTTCATCTGAATATGTGTTTGTATTATTACTTTATTACATATATGTACATGCATTTGTATATATAATATGTATGTATGTGTTTGTAAGTACATAATACAATTTTATTTTTCTTTGTTTAATTTTCAACGCAATATATCAAAGCTAGAATAAGTAGAAATGTTTCAGCAATAAATAATCAAACACAGTTATTGTTTTGTTTGTACACTTACATACACAGAGTCGTCTTTAATTTTAAGGTCTCCAAAATTTGATAATTAAAGTAAAGAGGCTTCCAGAAATATAAACAAGCAGGGGGGGGTAGTTGTAATCTTTTATGTATATAAGTATATGATAACATGATATCACTTAGATTGGTCCACAATTTTTACAACTACTTATGTACCTACTTATTTCATTTTTGCTATATGTATTTTAAACATTATACATACTTAAAATTAGAGTACGTTTATATACAGTAATAATGCATAGTAAAATGAAGATCTATTTCATTATAAGTACGTGTCTATTCTATAATGACTCAAGTCAAACTATTTATGTATAATGACGCATATAATGTGATATTATTTATTTATTCAGCAGTGTAAATATTTTAAAATGGCTATTTGTATCACGTAGTTTTATTATACCAATATAAAAATATAATATTATCTCATTAATTAAATTGAATGAACTGTATTAATCATTAATTTTTATTGATTTTAACAAATATTTTTTGATAAATATACCAAAATTAATAAATTACTTGAATACATATAAAATGTAATCACTAAATTTAGTAACAATTAAATATTAAATTAACATATAATTTCATTGTCAAGATATTGTTGTTTTACATAAAGTAATGTTAACTTTTTACAGTGTATATGTAACACTTCATAAGTTCATATTATTTTAGAAATTTTACACTGTAGATTCATTTTTTTTTAATATAGGTATGTAATATGTTTAAAATTATATTCATCATTTTACATTAAAAAATATATATTACGTCATTAACATAAAAAAGTTAAACACAATAAATTAAGAATTTTTATTTACTTATTTACCTACGTAAAATTAATTTATAATATTTTGAAACATTTGCTTCATAAAATAGCATGACAAACGCTTCTGTGTCATTTTTCATTGCACAAAACATTTAAACAAGATGGCGGTTCATAACGTATTTTCATATTTAACAAGAATGTAGTTTCACAACAATCAAACATATGAATAACAAAAACGTTCACTTTCTTGACATTTTGAATCACAATTCCACAAGATGGCGGTACGTAACATAACCTCACATTTATTTAAAAAAAATGCATTGAAACATGAACAACACAAAAACCGTTTAGGAAAAATAAAGAAAATAAAAATGAACAACACCTTCCTTTAAGAGCCAAACGAACTAAACTGACATTATTTTCAAACAGAGAGTCCAGATAACTTCTATATATGTGCTACAGATTAGTTTATCAAGAAAAGGGGGGCAATTTACCGATAGCAAATTCATGCCATGATTATCAAACTCTTGCCTGATAAAATTCTGTTGCATTACAGACATAATATAATAATATCAATGCATATTTTTGTGATAATATTGTTAGGTACCTCCTGTTATCAGAATGACGTTTTCTATAATGATAACATATCAGACGGTTTTTACATATGTTTTTGTTATCTCATTGTTGCATTCGAACGTTACGTTTAACTTTAACGTGGGGTATTTATGGAAACGACTTCGGTTATTGAATCATCTTTGTTTTTATAATATTTTCATTAATTAGTTAATAAGCAAATCAGAATTATACTAAATATATATTTATTTATTGGACGCAACCACTGGCGCCGACTAAGGGGAGAGGAGGGGGGCGAGGGGGGCGATCGCCCCCAAGATGTTATATTAGGGGGGCTGCACTCTAGTTTCTTTTAAATTAAAGATAAACAGGTGCGATATTCAAATACTGACTAAAAATTTCTTCAAAAAGGAAATTAATACTGAATATCTTCTTTATTTCCTTTACAAAGCTTAGTTAGACCATCGACTTTAAAAAAAATTATCTACCAAGTAACTGAAGTTTTCAGCTAAAATCGTCGTTTTCGTTTCGTGAGCCTCTGTAAATAAAGAAAAAACTAATGTACAAATGAAAAAAAAGAATTCAAAGATACAAATGTCCACTTTTCAATTATTTCAAATAATTAAAGTTTGATCAATTTTTACCGAAGCTACACTACAAATAATGAATGTTGTATCGTCGGCAGCGTTATTTGCGTTATCCAAGTGGATGTTGCATTGTCCGTTTTACGATGATTATAGCTGCTATCTCCAATAATTTGATGAAAAAAATATTTTTTTATACACTCAACGCACTATTAGTTGTATTTCTGAAATTTTTTGGCAGAAAAAAATATTTAAGGTCATTTGGTCGTTATTACGAAAGTTGGATATTACATATTTTTTAAGGAATTTTTTTGCCCCCAAAAAAAATATGAAAATCTCGCCCCCCCCACGTGAAATGAAAAGTCGGCACCTATGGACGCAACCATATATAATGTTGGTACAGTGGTACGTTTTTTATGGGCAAAAATTGAGGCTCCAATCCAATCTTATAAAAACTCAATGAAGCAATTTGAGTTACTGATCATAAGGTCTGAAATATTATATTCCATGATTTATTCAAATTTTATTATTAATATATTAGGATTGCCGGCCAAAAAGATTTTTTTCACGGCTTAGAAACAAGTTTGAGACCAAGATAAGAATATCCCATATTCGGACTAGACGAAACTTAGATGAGATTGCCTTAAATTCAGACCAGAAACAATATCTCGTCTTGATTTTTAAATAGTAATTAGTAAAAGTTAAATTCTAAATTTGTCTCATTTTATGTCGATCTCGAGCAGAAATTTGCTAGGGCTAGAATCCGGCTAGCCCTAGCCATGATAAGGCCCAGATCAGGCAAAACTAACCCGGCCCGGATCCAAAATGTAACGCGTGTTCGCATCCGAGCCGGATCAGGATATCAAATCTGGCCCTGATCCGGCAGTTCTATTCCTGCCTGATCAGATCACTAAATTTTAAAAAATTGTCGTGTCCCGCCAAACGAGATGTAAAAAAAATTATAAATATATTTTTCTCATTTAAGAACCAATACATACATTTCTGTATACAGCTCTAAAATCCATATCAAAGCAAATGGAAAAATTTCTAAAAAAATACCAACTATTTACCCCCCACACACATTTCCCCTACCTTATTTCAAATTTCAAGGTGAATTTTATATCAATTCCTTACTCGAAGCATTCATGTTGCGTTTTCGTAAACGACTTAGCCACAAACACGTGTTGTATGTTAGTAAATAAATACTGATAATGTGTATTTTCTAAGATTAAACAATGGTTATAATATCTTAACACGAAATCGTTCGTTAAATTTAATAAATTGATCACGTGTGCGTAGATGAAGTTAAACTAAAATTTTATTTGCTGAAAAACTTTTTATTTAGCCTTGAAGTACCAACTTGAGTAGTACTTACGTGGGTATGGTTAATATTTTTGTTAATTTAATCACTATGTACTTACGCGTACATATTAGTAATAATTATAATAATATATTTATTATAAAATGTGTAATTTTGTTATTATTATACACAACAATATAATAACCAATAATGGTTTGTAAAATATATAATTCTCATTTATCTGTTTGAATGTTAAACAATTAAGTTTTGTTATTAAATGCATTTTCCAAGAAGTATTTAAGAGCAGAAGCGTTACTAAGACTCCGCGGGTTCATCTGCAGCATAAATTCGAGGCCTTTTAAAAACTTTCTGCAGTGCCGGATTTACCAATAAGCAAAAGAAGCAACTGCTTAGGGCACCCGACCTTAGGGGGCACCATAAAAGGGTATCAGTGTAAAATAGCATTTAATTGGGAGAAATGTTAATGAAAGTTATGGCGATGACTAAAAAAAAAGGTCTTCAGAATTTTCACGACTAAAAAAAAAGGTCGTCAAAATTACAAAAGGAGGCCTTTACATGATTATTGCTTAGGGCATCACATAGGGTAAATCCGGCCGTGACTTTCTGGAATAATTATTGAGAGCAAACAAAATATTTGATATGACAATAACTTTTCTATTTCGTTATTGTTTCTTTATGTTATACTGAGTTATAGAAAATCAATTTTCATTGAGGATAAACTATTTTTAACTTTTATTTACGACGGATACAAAAACAACATTTTTGAATATTTGGATACTTTTAATAAACCGTTGTGTTTTATTGACCAAAATTTCTGTCAAGATATCATTTGATGTTAATTAACTTCCCAATAGGGAGTTATTGTAATTGGTCCGAAAATCGAAATCAAAAATTTTAACATATTTTCATGTTTCAAGGGCATTAGAGTATATTGACACTATTTTTAGAAAAATGTCTGTGTGTGTGTGTGTGTGTGTATGTATGTACGTACGTACGTACGTACGTACGTACGTGTCATTTTTTTCCGGGACGAAATCTCGCGAACAAAAAATGCTATTGACTTCGTTGGGGTGCTAATCGAAGCGTCTTGACGTGAATATGATCTGAAAGAAAGGATTTTTCGAAATTCAACCCCTACAGGGGTAAAAAGGGTGTTTTTTTTCATTTTTATTTTTTTTCTTGGTCGAATTTAGTCGGAACTTAGAATAAATACTATACAATACAAATAATGAAACGTGTATTTAGTATTTATTTTTTATATGGGTCCAAACAGCCATTAAATGGATGAAAACCACCATCAAAATTTGAATTTCATACTAATAAATACATCTAATAATTCATGTTGCCTTGGAAACAACACAATTCAAAATTCAAACTGTCAGATTAGTTTTTCTAAAAATGTGCATTATATTATTGACATTATTAGGATATTAGAAAACTAATATTCATAATACAAAGGGTGAGTTTTATTTCTGATAAATTCCATTAAAATTTTTCATATACATATTAAAAAAAAAAAATTACAAACTATAACATAGTAATATTAATTATGGAAACAATAAGTAATCTGTATTCAAGTATTGTAAGTCATACCATGTTGGGAAGTTGATTGTGTGGACCTAAAGGATCGCACCCCACAGTTTACGTTATATAGTTTAATTTTATATCCCCGGGTAAAATTGGATCCGACAGCTAGTTTTAAAATCATTTATATTTATTTCCCGCCCCTCTCTTTTAACGGGGCCCGAACTCATTGAATGCCTAATATTTACACCAGAATTTAAGAAGACAGTTACCCTCTAAAAATTTAAAAGATTATAATATATGTATAAATAAAAAATGAAAAATAAAACAATTGGAAACTATTTAAAAAAATCTAGTATCTTAATTACGTCACTCTCTAGAGCAGCAATTCTTAAACTAGGGTCCACTGAGCTATCACCGGAGTTCGAGAAACACATTTGGTATAAATTAAAGTACTTTTACATTTTTATTTACCAGTGATTAGTTAGAATCTAACGACCTTAATTTTTTTCTGTCAGAAGGGGTCCCTGAAAAATAATTATTCAAAAAAGAGGTCCCTGAAAAATAAATGTACAAAATTGGATCCCTTAACCATATAAATTAAAGAACCACTGTTCTAGAGTCCAGATACTTAAAAAATGCATTATTCTTAAACCCTCCTTTATAAAACCACATCCCCTCCCCACCAAACCCAGTTAGTATACGTACCTACACCTACACGTACTATTTTTTATCTATACTAACTTCCAAATCCAATAAAAAATCGTTCAATCATTATTATTAATTATGAAATGAATACGTATGGGCTATTTACAAATGCTCGTAAAACATGTTTTATAGTAATTAAGGCATTATTCACATAAGCTACTAGCTTATGAAATAAACTTCTATACGTGATCTTTTAATTACATATAACAGTAATAAAAATATTGTTAAAATCCAGAAAATGAGAATTAATAAACAATAGGTATATAAAAAAAATAATTTGTGGGAGCATATAACATATGATATAATATTCATTTTCAGTTTAGGGGCGTTAGTTAAAATAGCACGTTTAAAACATTTACTGATTTTAATGATATAGCTTTAATCTAACAAATACGAGATGAGGGTAAACTATGCCATATTTCGAAATTTTACATCTCCATGAATATTTTATTTATTTTTGTTAAGCTGTTTTAATAAAAAATTATTTTAGTTATTTATTTGTAAGATGGAAATAAGTGTCGATTAATCCCACTCCCTCAAAATCTCTAAAATTAAAAAGAAAAATGCTGTTTAAATATCCTAACTATTTTTTCCATTACATGGATCATGACTATGACCCCCCATGCCCCATCCACAATTGTAAATCTAGATTCAAGCCTGGATGAAATGGCTTCAATCCACGAGGAAAGATCGAAACGAAACTCTCAGTTACAAAAACCTAACTCGTCTCATATCGTTTCGTGTGCGCGCATTTAGCTATCAAAAACGTTTTCTGGTTCAATATAGCGAGTTTGTAGACTGAGAGTTAACTGAGTAATTTATATAAGTAATGGAGTAAAATAGCGACAAGTAGCTACAACACAATATAGTGTTGCGTTATCAAACCAGGATATTAGGTATATACCTATGGAGTTAATTGGAGACATACTATAAAATGCGAATAACAGCTGAGTGCGTGCTACAGTGGCGAGACCGGTGATCGAACCCGCGACCTTGTATCGCGTTGTGATCATAAAACGGTATTTTTCTACTAACGCTTGTACAGCGACACTACCCTCACCGTGTAGAACAATAGGACAAACTCGTATTGCTTCACTTGATTCAAATTACGTTTTATTAGAAGCTATTTTCATAACATGTGCAATGCATTGTGAGGGTTTTTTTTTTTAATTATTCAGTTTGTGTGGGTTGATGTTATAGGGGTGTACAATATTTCTAGAATTAAATACGTCGATTAAAAACTGTACTGTGTAAGAAAATATTTCAAACGATGTACTTATATACGTTTTAACATGCAATACTTGCAATCAAATCAATAAAGTAGGTACTCTTACCAAAATAAACAAACCGACAAAAAATGGAAATTTTCACCTTCCGGACTATAAGTTTGTTTATCAAAACCAACTGGCACCAGTCTTGGTCGCAAAGGACACTGTTTTTTTTTATTAATACATATAATTGCCAAAGTGTCACGTATATTAAGTTGGAAATGCCCTTATAGCACCCTGCAAAAAATATAGGTGGAGATTTTGTAGCTTTTTTGTACCAATTTTGTACGCCTAAAATTAATTTTGTATCTTACCCCGTTTTCGAGAAAACTCAAAACTGCTAACTTAAATATTAAGCTAGCAGTCCGCGCGATATCTTTGGTTCCAATTTATCTACAGTTACGTGTCTGGCACCTGAATTTGTGTTTTTTAAAGTACTTATCGAAAAAGTGGTCAAAAAAAAGATTTGATGTATTTTCCACCTCAAAATCAGTCAAAAATAAAAAATTGATCCACATAAAAAAATAAAATAAAAAATACAATTTTTTATCGTGCTACCAAGTAATTAGTACTTAATGTAATTTGTATGCTAGCAAACACTGTTCTTATCAAGAAGGATTACAAAATATAGGTATCAATCTGTAATTTCTACTAAAAAAAATACTAAAAACTCTTCTATTTAGTAAATTTGATCCGTACAAATTATCCTATGACTCATAGAACCTTATTAAGGTTTACTAAATACAGTACATATATTTTTAGTGCAGGTTGCTATGTAAAACAAATTAAAAATTAGTTTGAATGAAGAAAATCGACAAATATCTTACCGCGCGAATTTTAAAAACGCTTTTATTTCATAAAAAATATCCGTACAAATTATCCTATGACTCACAGAACTTTATTAAGGTTTACTAAATACAGTACATATATTTTTAGTGCAGGTTGCTATGTAAAACAAATTAAAAATTAGTTTGAATGAAGAGAATCGACAAATATCCAACCACGCGAATTTTAAAAACGCTGTTAGTTCATTAAAAAATATTCGTACAAATTTATTATCCTATGACTCATAGAACTTTATTCAGGTTTACTAAATACAATGCATATAATTTTAGTTCAGACTGCTATGTAAAACAAATTAAACATTAGTTTGTATGAAGATAATTGTAAAATATCCTACCGCCTACCGCGCGAAAATGTTAAGATATAAGTTGATTGTTGTGAAAAATATAACGGCTAAAATAAAATATTTTTTTGGAGATTGAACAGTCCAGTCTTACTAGATTATAAAGAAGTGTTTGTGGTTGAAAAATTCCGGCAACATAATTTTTGTGACTTTTGACTATATAATATTTGAAACTAACACGACACCTATCGATTAAGATTTTTTACACGTTATTTAAAACAAGAAAAAAACGCGTATACCAAAAATTAACTAGTTAGAAATTTTTACCCAAAAAATATTAGAGTGACTGGATTAAAATATAATAGTTTTGAGATATATTTAATGTTGTAAAAAATATAACGGTTATTAATAGAACCGTAATGTTTTCATGTATAATAGTTAAAATATCTAAAATTACGAAAATAGCAAAAATAATAACAATAGTAAATAAATACCTACCTAATATAAAATTTAAGTTTTTTTTTTAATTTATTAAGAACAGAAATTGTAAAGATAAAATGTTGAATTCGCGCGGAAGGAATAAAATATGTACACGTTAATTTTGTTCATTCAAACCCATTTCTAATTTGTTTTACATAGCACCCTGCACTAAAAATATATGTACTGTATTTAGTAAACCTTAATAAAGTTCTATGACTCATAGGATAATTTGTACGGATATTTTTTATGAACTAAAAGCGTTTTTAAAATTCGCGCGGTAAGATATTTGTCGATTTTCTTAATTCAAACTAATTTTTAATTTGTTTTACATAGCAACCTGCACTAAAAATATATGTACTGTATTTAGTTAACCTTAATAAGGTTCTATGAGTCATAGGATAATTTGTTCGGATATTTTTTATGAACTAAAAGCGTTTTTAAAATTCGCGCGGTAAGATATTTGTCGATTTTCTTCAATCAAACTAATTTTTAATTTGTTTTACATAGTAACCTGCACTAAAAATATATGTACTGTATTTAGCAAACCTTATTAAGGTTCTATGAGTCATAGGATAATTTGTACGGATATTTTTTATGAACTAAAAGCGTTTTTAAAATTCGCGCGGTAAGATATTTGTCGATTTTCTTCAATCAAACTAATTTTTAATTTGTTTTACATAGTAACCTGCACTAAAAATATATGTACTGTATTTAGTAAACCTTAATAAGGTACTATGAGTCATAGGATAATTTGTACGGATATTTTTTATGAACTAAAAGCGTTTTTAAAATTCGCGCGGTAAGATATTTGTCGATTTTCTTCATTCAAACTAATTTTTAATTTGTTTTTCATAGCAACCTGCACTAAAAATATATGTACTGTATTTAGTAAACCTTAATAAGGTTCTATGAGTCATAGGATAATTTGTACGGATATTTTTTATGAACTAAAAGCGTTTTTAAAATTCGCGCGGTAAGATATTTGTCGATTTTCTTCAATCAAACTAATTTTTAATTTGTTTTACATAGTAACCTGCACTAAAAATATATGTACCTACTGTATTTAGTAAACCTTAATAAGGTTCTATGAGTCATAGGGTAATTTGTACGGATATTTTTTATGAACTAAAAGCGTTTTTAAAATTCGCGCGGTAAGATATTTGTCGATTTTCTTCATTCAAACTAATTTTTAATTTGTTTTACATAGCAACCTGCACTAAAAATATATGTACTGTATTTAGTAAACCTTAATAAAGTTCTGTGAGTCATAGGATAATTTGTACGGATATTTTTTATGAACTAAAAGCGTTTTTAAAATTCGCGCGGTAAGATATTTGTCGATTTTCTTCATTCAAACTAATTTTTAATTTGTTTTACATAGCAACCTGCACTAAAAATATATGTACTGTATTTAGTAAACCTTAATAAGGTTCTATGAGTCATAGGATAATTTGTACGGATCAAATTTACTAAATAGAAGAGTTTTTAGTATTTTTTTTAGTAGAAATTACAGATTGATACCTATATTTTGTAATCCTTCTTGATAAGAACAGTGTTTGCTAGCATACAAATTACATTAAGTACTAATTACTTGGTAGCACGATAAAAAATTGTATTTTTTATTTTATTTTTTTATGTGGATCAATTTTTTATTTTTGGCTGACTTTGAGGTTGAAAATTCATCAAATCTTTTTTTTATCACTTTTTCGATAAGTACTTTCAAAAACACAAATTCAGGTACCAGACACGTAACTGTAGATAAATTGGAACCAAAGATATCGCGCGGACTGCTAGCTTAATATTTAAGTTAGCAGTTTTGAGTTTTCTCGAAAACGGGGTAAGGTACAAAATTAATTTTAGGCGTACAAAATTGGTACAAAAAAGCTACAAAATCTCCACATATTTTTTTTGCAGGCTGCTATAAGGGCATTTCCAACTTAATATACGTCAAAGTGTCTCTGTTTGTCTGTTACCTTTTCACGACTAAATCACTGAACCGATCTAGATGAAATTTGGCAGGAAGATAGCTTGCATCCTGATTAAGGACATAGGATACTTGTGTCCCGAAAAATTGATTAGATAAATAAATGAGTGGAGACATTTGTACGCGCAATAGGTTTTATTTTTTGGCGTAGCCATATCTGTCGTGCAAATGTGAAACTAAAACCCTGTTTTATCGACTATCATTATGATACAAATCTGCGTATTACCTAACTTGTATTCCACACGGACGTATTCTACATATGCATTTTGTCTTTTTTTATATATTAAAATTAATTTTTTAGGTTAAAATGTTTCAAAAGAAGGATCCGAACATCATATTTTTTTTTCTACAAAAATGTTGGTATACATTTTAAACATATATCCTTTTCACTTGATAATAAGCTAAAAATAATTTCTGTATTCCTTACTGGTTATAGTGTTTTCAAAGGTTTTATCTTTTTCCTGTTCAACTTCCATGACTCTTCCGCTAAAAAACTGAAAAGTGTAACGACAACCCTCATTATCAAGTGTTGCGAAAACCATCATGTCCAATGCAAGATAAAATATTGTTATTATAGAGGCATGGAATATTTTAAACAAAAAATATAAAATATTTTCAAAATTCATAATAACACATCAAGTACCTACCTATATAATAAAATATGATGTTTAAATTGATGAAAGGTGATTAACTACTTGTGAAATAAATAATTATTTTGATAACCAATTGTTTTATTGGTTCTACTAGACACATGCCCGGTATTATCAACCGATTTAAAGCTCTTTTAGCGCTAAATGCTTCTTTAAAGTAAATTTGGTGTATTACAAATGTAATTTAAATCAATATTTAAGCTCTCAATGAAAAATTTACATAAGTAATATACGTTGTAAAGAAATACTGCAGAAAATTTAAAATCTATTTAATTAAATGTATTATGCTTGGATCTGTTGATAATACGACAGTTAGTTAAAGGAGCATATAGTTAAACTTGATAATACTGCAGTATTATCAAGTTAAATGCTTTCGCGCATTTAATTGATACCTATATAGTCATAATATAATATGATAGGTATAGGTATATCATTAAGTTATCGATTTTTTGGATGTTAGTCTGAAACAATTGTATACCTACTCTTATTTGGGTTGAACTTTAAAAAAATCATAATTCACGTTTTTTAAAATTTTAATATAATAGTATTTTACTTGTTTACCTTTATATCAGCAGTTATCTAGATAAATGTATCAAAATAACAATTAAAGTTTAAAACTCTGTTCTGACTGATAGTTTTTTTAAACTTAAAAAAAATAAAAATTAAACGTAAATGTGTATTGCTTAAAATGATCATTCTGTAGTTTTTTATACGTCATTTAAAACTCGGTAAAAGTAACTACTATTATATACTTAATCGATATTGTACATATTAATATAATTTAAAACATATCAATACCTATATATATTGCTTTGTCCATACACAATAGAATTGTTTTTGTAATCCTGAGACAGAAAAGTCCTGGTAAAATAAAAAATTCGAAACAACAAAAACAGTTTTCTACGTCTACAATCTAATTAATAGTACACCTTGAATGTTTGTCATGTAAAAGAAACATTTATGGCATATCGAAGGTACGGATACATTATGATTTGTTATTTGATTTACCCACACATAGAAATGCGTATAGCTATTGTTTTAGCTTCAAAGCGTGTCAAATTTATAATGCGTACAGCTCCCAGCTCATAGTCTTTGCGGTCATTGAAAATGGTTGTTACATTTACCTATGTATAGGGTTGACCAATCTTGTCTAGTCTATTGCAGCATTATATAATCTAGCTGGTCAGTTATCAAGGCGATTTATTTGAGTTAATTTTTGAAAAATTAATATTTGGTTTAACATTATACGTACATTGATTAATATATTTTAATTCATAATAGTAAATACCTATAAAATTATGAGTTGTTTGAAAAAAAAGTTCGTAGGAATTGAAAAAAAAACTTTTGAATATTTAGACAGTAAAGCATTTGTGTGAAACTCATATATCTACAAGAAACTCTGCGGGCTATAGCCCCCCCCCCCCCTATTTTCTTAAATCACCCAAGTTTAATCAGTTTACCGTTCGCAGTGGTGGAAAGTTTTTTTTAACAAGGGGTAACTTGGTAAATTTATATGAGAGTTTTTATGAAAGTACATAGGTTTTATAGTTGTTATATATACCTACATACAATTTTATTGTCTATATGTAAGGGGCGTTTATCCCCCTGCCTGTTCATCAACCACATTATTATCTGGCCTAGTAGTGCTCTACAACTAAAAATAAAATTACAACTGCTCGTGTGAAATATACTCTAAAATAACTAAATCTAAACAAAAGACGAAACGAGAGTAGGTGTCTCGTTTCACCTAGGTTTATGTAATTAAATTCTTACACGCCGAGTGGAGAATGCCTTATATTCGAACAAGACGAGAAACTTAAAGTCGAACGAAACGAGGTGGTCTGAAATTTTGACGAGACTATATATGTATATCCGAGACGATATCAACCTTTTTTATAAGTCTCGGTAGATGTTTTTAAAGAAAACTTTAGAACTGCACAATATGAGTTAAAGTAAAAAAAATCCTAGAGGCAATGACCTTTTTTTCAATCTTTCAACTAAAAAAATCCTTGGTGCAAATTACTTTTTTTAAATAGATAGTAAGTATTTTGTAAAAATTTATTATTTAATATTCAAATATGAATGAATTAAGATCTCTTTATCGTCTTGGTCTCGGTCACGTATATGAAATGAAACCAGCTAAATAATTTTCAAAACGAGATTGAAACGAGGTAGCTTTAATTTTCACGAGACGAGATCGATACAGAAACTCACCTGACTCGTATCGTCTCGTATATATACGCAACTCGATATAAACGTATATACATTCATGACTTTTGCTTACTTATGTATAGATTCACAGTGGCGTAGATAGTTTGTTGCAATGGGGGTGGGGGAGATATGACAGTATTAAATCTCACAGTAATATATTTCATTATTAAAATCATCTATATGTGCGGTGCAAAATACAAAAATTGGTTATACCTTAACTTAATGTAGATGTGTTTATTATTAAAAAAATGCTCGTATATCATAATCATCTTATAATTTTTGTAGACCCGTGGAGGAGATTAATGCCCTTAATCCCCCCCCCCCCCTAATAACGCCACTAATTATTAATTTTTATGTGCATATTTAGTAATTTATTAAAAAAGGGAAATACGGTTTTGAAATATAAACTGTTTACACAGCTTCAAATATTCTTGTTAAAAACTTTGACATTTGTATGAAATGATTTACAACCGACGTTATCAGTTGTGACCACGAGGTCTATAAATTTTGAATCAAACATAAAAATGAGTGTTAGCTGTATAACCAAAGATAAAAATAGCTTATCTTTCCGAAACGCCATAACCGCACGATTTCTAGGCAAGATATGACCATCCTAGATAAATACAACCCTTAATATAGTTTTCACAGCTTGTTATTGGGGTGTTAACTACCCTGTTTAAGGGTGTACTTGGCAGTAACAGATTATTATACAGTTAAAATTGTAAAGCGGTGATTATTTTTAATAATCTTTCATTCAGTACTTGTAGAATATTGTTTATAGATGAGAGTTTTTATGAGTTAATTTTATTGGATTTTGATTTATAGGATTTTAAGGATGTATGGATAAAAGTTATATATTTCTATGATGATAAATAATTATAAAATATTTCGTGTCTTCATATATTGATGAATAGGATTATTAAACGTTGAGTATACAGATATATCCTTAATATATATAAAGCTCAACGTCTCTCTGTCTGTCTGTCTGTCCGTTTGTGTGCTTATCACTCGAGAACCACTTATCCGATTTACGTGATTTTTTTTTTAATTCATAGGTACATTCTCTGGCCAGGTTATAGGCTATATTTTGTTACGTTAGGTAACATAACAACTAAGCAGTGACGATAATAGTAAATCAAGTCGGAAAAAATTTTGCCGTTGGCGCGCTGTTTTGCAATACGCTGCCTAAACCGTTGAATATACAACAAAATAATGTGTTAAAGAATTGTGTAGAATCAAAAGTCCTACAATAAAGTTCGCGACACCATATGTCTAACTTTTATATTTAAACCACAATGACTGCTTTTATGTTACAAAGAAAACATAAAATATTTGGGTTATGTTTACATGGACTTATGACCTGCAAACCTTTAATCCTTATTGAAATAAATGATTTCATCGTCATAAGTACTTAATGTAGATATAATTTGCCCTTTACAGCATCCAATTTGGTGGTATAGTTTAGGAAATAACATTCAATAAGTTTTATACGGTAAAATATTATTAATAACGCGCGAACTAAATACGCCGGTATTCGATCTCCCTCGGCTCGGCCGTTGTCATTTGACCGTCAGTTTTGTTTCAATAATTAAATTTAAATTTAAGTGTTGTTTTTATTATTACATTAATAACTAATCGTGTTTGTACTTAATTTGTACTTAATGCGAGCGAAGCCGCGTGGGTACATCTAGTATAATTATATATACTAAAATGTACTTGTATCGGTCTCGGTTTCAATTTCGTTTCGTGGCAGATAAATTAATATACCGGGTGGTCTATTTAAATTGAGACAAGCAAATATCTCGAAAATTAAGATTTTTTAGGGATAATGTTTGGTACAAAAGTTTCAAGGTTCGAAGAGGGAAAACCAATGGAGGTAAAATTTTTGACTTTGAGTGAAGGTTTTAAGGTCTTTTCGGGTCAACTTCATTTTTCTAAATGGAAACCTATTTCTTTTTTTACATATTCGTATTTTGCAGAAAAAAAGAAACAACTTTTGTCTAATAAGTTTTTTCAAAATCCTCAAATTCAGGGGCATTTTTTTATCTATTTTTTTGTTTGTTTTTATTAAAAAAATTCGAAATTATTATTTATAATTATTAACTATGCATGTTTATGAAACACTTAAATTTAAAAAATGATTTTTTTTAATTTTAGGATTTTAAAAAAAAATTTTTTTTATATTTTGAATATTTTTACTAAAAAAAAAAATGTTTAAAATTGAGGATTTTGAAAAAACTTCTTAGACAAAAGTTGTTTCTTTTTTTCTGCAAAATACGAATATGTAAAAAAAGAAATAGGTTTCCATTTAAAAAAATGAAGTTGACCCCAAAATGACCTTAAAACCTCCACTTAAAGTCAAAAATTTTACCTCCATTGGTTTTCCCCCTACGAACCCTGAAACTTTTGTACCAAACATTATCCCTGAAAAACCTTAATTTTCGAGATATTTGCTTGTCTCAATTTAAATAGACCACCCGGTATAATGGTAATCCTCCACTGCAATGTGTGACGAAACGTTGGCCGATAACACGACCAAATCGACGTGGCTTACACCCAGAAGCCAAGATCCATATCAAAATCACCACGGAAGCCTCAAGACTTGTATGTGTTTCTGTTATTCGCAAGTTATATTTTTCCTATTAAAAATTACTACTTACCTATAAAAGTTATAATGATACAATTTGCTTCAAGGCGGTGCTAAAAATGCCACTCATTAAAAAAAACTATGAATTAAGAACGATAAAAAAATGAAATTTGACCACAATCTTCTTAAATAATTTTACGATAATGTTTTAAATTATTAACAGTGCTTTGGAAATAGTGACTATTTTTCGTAGTAACTCTTAGTTCTTCTTTCCCCTACACAGAAAAAAAAACTGTATTGGACCAAGAAAACCTTGTTTTGAATATAACGAAAACAATATTTTCTTAATATAAGAAACATACTCTTAATCCAACTACGTTATTCCTTCGTTCAAGAATACTTTAGTTGGTTTAAGAGATTATTGCTTATCTTAAGAAAATATTGTTTTCGTTATATACAAAACAAGGTTTACTTGGTTTGAGAAATCCTTTCTACCAGTGTACATATTATAAATATTTGACAATACTACAATAGGTTCGCTATATAGCTGGGGATTTTGTGACATATATATAGGCATTGAAAAAAAAACGTTTATCTCAGCACCCTTCAAAATGTCTAGGTACGGCTCTGTATACACACATGTATGAGTGGAACCTACTGTTGATTAATTAAAAGATAGATGTACGATTAAACTACGGCTCCAGAGGTAAACTGGATATAAGAATACCAATTTAAATCAACAGCAGTGGTGGAACGTTATTTCGTCGAAGGGGTGGAAAAAACATAAATTCATTTATTTTTTTATTTTAATTGTAAATACTACTTTTCGGTTAACGTAAGGGATGGGGGCGGGGGTATTAATAACTATACACAATTATTTTATAATATTTATACCTGTATTTAATTATCAGAGTAGTAGGACTGGCAAAAATCCCCCCCCCCCCCCATCAGCCATAGGAGACCCCACGGTAACTTTATTGGGAGGGCTATCGATAAAATTCATCAAAGAGGATGAACTTTAAAAATATGTATTGGGCCAAAAAATTGTTAATTACGCCACTGACCTATTCAAATTTGTTATCTCGTTTATACAAGATTGTGTAGATAAATCGATTATTTAGACTGTGTACTGTAAAAACTTAAGAATTAAACTGAACGCTATCTGCGAGGTGTCAAATCGTTATGAATTTACAACGCCAAGTGCCAAGGTTATTCATATAAACCATATCATTGATTAGAACTATCAGTGGCTGTTATTTATATATTTAATACCCTGCAGATAGTGTTAGTTAAGCTAGTTGCTCAAGCAATTTTTTTGTAATACCGAATACCTATAAGAAACTCAATTTTAATATAAAATATTCTAGTTCAAATTGTAGTAAAAACAATTCTTTAAGTCACTTTATTGACTTAACCAAAGTTACTTTATTTTGTATCTAAACAATGGTTTTTATTTTTTTACAACCCAATAAAAGATGTAAATATTTGTTCATTGTCTTTCCCCAAAAATAGGTTATTTGCTCATGGTTTTGGGGTTTTTATGATCCTTGATTCAAGCATTTTTGTATACAGGTAAAACTTGTATAGGTATAATGTATTGTGTATATAAAAGTATTTATAGAAATATAAGAAAGAAGGTTCAGCAACAGTGCTAAATATTATTAAAGATAAACTGCATTCGATTGTTCTGCTTGGATGTGCGAATAAGTATGATCAATTACTACACTATAAGTATAAGTAAGTAGGTATTCATGTTTTTTGTATACCTACATGAATAATACGGGTCTATTTTAATATTTGATATTAATGAGATATAATTTATCATAAAGCCTAAACTTATTCTATAGCTTTTGTTCAGCTTTCGAACAGTGAAAGTCATATGAAAATCGGTGCTGTAGTTAGTACAAATAAATAGACAGGGCCCAGTGGTGTATGCAAGATTGTGTTATGGGGGGGGGGGGGGGGGGGGTCAAAGAAAAAAATTAAAAAAAAGGTACTACCTACTTAATCTGAATAAAAAAGTGATTGGTAATGACTAAAAAAAAGGTCTCCAAAATAAATGTTGCAAATTTAGTTGGGACTAATATTAATATTGATTTAAAAAAAAAATTTCACATTCATTATTTGTAGTGTAGTTTCGGTGAAATATTTTTTTCATTTGTACAATAGTTTTTTTAAGGCTCACGAAGCGAAAACGACGACTTTAACCGAAAACTTCAGTTATACTTGGTGGAGAAAAATCGTAGAATTTTTTTTAATGCTGACGCTCTAACTATAAGCTTTGTAAAGGAAACAAAGAAGATGTTTCAAGTATTAATTTCTTTTTTGAAGAAATTTTTAGTGATCATTTTTAGTGACAAGTATTTGAAAGTGCACCTTTTTTAAAGAAAAAATCTTATTGAATAATGTATCTTTAATTTAAAAGAAACTAGCATGCAGTTTCACAGAGGGGGGGGAGGCTAAGCCCCCCTGGTAAAACATTAGGGGGGTGATCGCCCCCCCCCCCATAGTCGGCGCCAGTGCATACATACAGAGTGCCCCGAAAACATACCGACAAACTCAGAAGTTGTTGAGTTGAGTACCTAGGTATTCAAAACAAATGCTTTTTATCAAACGAACTGTTAAACTATTTTTTACACATAACAGCCAGAGCCTACATACTTATACATAAGTACTGATGCATTAATATATCGACTACATGCCTTAAAAAATATACAAAACTGCAACGCTAATAAAATTATAAGTAAGTACGTATATTAATTTTTGTATGTGTGATATATTATGGAACTATACAACAATAAGAATAAATAAGAAATCAACAAGTTATAAAACAGACAATACTCCCACCCACGACAACAACCCCATCGTTTCCCCCTAGTGTTCCAACCCAATTGGACCCCACACAAGTAACCACACCCTCTTCTTTACAGTTACAGAACTGCCAGAGGACCATCTGACCTCCTCGTCTATCCCTACCGCCGTACTGGTGACGTACACAGACAGCACGAGCCAAGCGGAGAGTGGGGACGGGGCGTGTCACTCACGCGGCGAGTCTCCGCCCCTCGGCCCGCCCTTAACGCTGCTCGGTCCGCCCACAGGCTGTTTGAGTTACGCTATTGCTGTCGACGAGCACAATGCCGGGGGTGAGGACAGTTATGCGACAACTATGAGGTCCGATCGGACACCGAGTGAGTATTTGCTCTTCGCGTCCACTCGCGAGTACACTACGCAAGGGGGTATCGATGACGTAATCGCGGCTACGCTCAAACACCAAGATAACGGAACAGTGGTAACGATTGTCAATAGGGGAGATTCGCAATATCTCGAGTTGGAAGGACCCACCACCGTCTTAGATCATCATCATCAACACAATCTCGAACACAGAGGTTAGATTATTATTTTTTTATATTATTTATACCGTATAACCTAATGTAAAGTGCAACAATGTAATTTTAATTTGTGTTATTTTTTTCTCAAATTTATTCAAAAATTAATGAAAATGTGTATAATATTTAACTAAAGCAATAACAAGTTTTTTAATAAAGAAATTAAATTTTGTATTTCAATTTTAGTAGGGTCTGTGCAGTGATATTATATAGTTTATTTATTAATTATAATCAGGTAATATGAAATTTTTGATTATTACATACAGATGGGTCAATCATTTAAAAAATTAATAAAGAAAACAATTATTTTAAACATTAAATATGTATCTATTTAGGTATATATGCAAATGAAATTTATTTAAATAATATAGCAATGCATTTTTTTATTACATCATATTAGCTTTTTTCTAATAATTTTAGTAATAAACAACTAATAGTTTATAAATGTAAATAACTGTTATTAGCTTAAGAATTTAAGCCAGTAGTGAAATATTACCTACACTTCAATCATTTCCTATTCAATATTATTTTAATGATTACTTACTTTTTTATATTTGTTTAATGATAGATAATGTAAACTAACCAAATATAGAAATTTGTATGGAATGTACCTGTGTGAAGTTAACATCGTTGTTTAACATTAGTTTAGAAAAAAATATGTGAGTTCTAAGTAGATAGTACCTATATAGGTACCTATACCCAAAAAGTTATAGTTTTCTTAAATTAAAAAAATCTAGAACCTGCTATTCAAAACTTTTATGGTGATGTCTTTAATGATAAAACTGCATTTATGGAAACTTTTTTGGGGGGTTAAATTAGCAGAACTGTTTTAAAAATTATAGATGATAACATAACTCTTTGCGTGCTATATCTACAGAACTTCTATTTTTTTTTTAATTTGTGTTGTTGCCTTTCATGAAAAAATTGCATTTATAGATATCGTTTTTAATTAATAGAACTCTGTTTTATAAATTAAGATATGTTATTTTGTAACTCTTTTAGTGCTATCAATAACTAATTTTTTTTAAGTGTTGCTGTCTTAAATGGTAAAACTGCATTTATGGAAAAAGTTTTTGAGGGGTTATATTGGCATAACTGTTTTGAAAATTAAGATAACTCTATATCTCTTTAAGTAGGTACTATCCAGAACTCAAAAAAAAATATATTTTTTAATTTATGTTAATGCCTTTAATGTTAAAACTATACCTATTTATAAAAACTGCATGTTTTTGGGGGTTAAATTGACACAGCTATATAAGTATGTTAAAAATATATGTAAGATAACTTCCTTTTCTGAAAATTTGAGTTTGTTGCACTGCGTTAAATGCATTTTTAGAAACTATTTTTGGGATTTAAATTAACATAACTCTCTTTTATAAATTAAGATATATGCAACTTTGTAACTCTTTTAGTGCATCTCATTTTTTTTAAAGTGTTGCTGTCTTTAATGTTAAAAGTGCATTTAAGGAAAACGTTTTGGGGGGCTAAATTGGCGCAGAACTGTTTTCAAAATTAAGATAATTCTATAACTCTTTGAATGCTATTCAGAACTCCCAATATATGTATAATAAGTTTTTTTTGAATTTGTGGTTCTGCTTTTAATGTTAAAACTCTATCTAAGAAAATCATTGAGGGGGGGGGGGGGTAAGTTGGCAGAACTGTTTTGAAATTTAAGATAACTCTATAACTCTTTGAGTGCTATTCAGAACTCCCCAAATATATTAAATTTTTTGAATTTGTGGTGCTGATGTCTATAATATTACAACTGCATTTAAGGAAACGTTTTTTGAGGGTTAAAGTGGCAGAACCCTGTTTTAAAATATAAGAAAACTCTATAACTTTTTGGTACCTACTACCCAGAACTCTCAAAAATGATGCATTATGTTAAAATTATTATATATTTATATAACCGTTTTTGGGGGTTAAACTGGCATAGTTATTTTTTTTAAATTTAAGATAACTTCATTTTCTGAAAATTAGAGTTTGTTGCGCTGCGTAAAGTTTAAAACGCATTTTTAGAAACTATTTTTGGGATTTAAATCAACATAACTCCATTGAAAAAATTAATATAATTCTATGAAGATAAACTCTGGAATGTTTATGTACTTACGTAACTATAAATTTTGCAAAGTGATGAAAAATATTAATAAAGTTAAATACCCGATGTCAATTTAAAAAAAAAAAAAACAATTTATAGAGTAACCCTAAATTGTCAACTGCAATTGATGACGAAACATTAGCCGAAATTTTAAACAAAACCATATGCTTGGAAGTAAAAAAAAAACACCATTCACTATTATTCCACTAAATACACCTATTTATGTATCTAAGTACTAAAGATAAAAGAAATCTGGATTATCTGTAGTATTTAACAAACATATATGTGTTGGCTCATTTTGTATTCATTCAGAATTTTTTTTGCGTGAATTATATCACTATTTAACTAATCTAACTGATTTTTTTGTAGGTATACATAGGTATAATATACCTATACGTATAAAAAATATTAGACTGCAATATAGCAACAAAAACTACAAAATATTTATACTAATTAAATTAAATAAAAATAAATAGGGGAAATAATACGCTATGAAACGGACATTTGAGGTTGAAGAAGTTTAGTTTTTTATTGAAATTACAAACATTATAAAACAATCAACTTCGTTGTACATATCTCTAATTAAATGAATTTCTTAAACTTTATCTCTTTTTACCACAAAAATAATAGAAAACAATTAAATTACATTATGTTTTTAAAACGTCATTTTTCCGTTTCATGAGCATTGAAAAGAACACTGGGTGTGATGAAATGGACTGGAGTACTACCTAAGTACATAAGTGATATCTTTCAAATATAATTTAATTCAAGAAAAAATTAAAGAATAAAAAATACTAGATAACAATCGATGGGCCCACTGACCCCATACATCCCTGGTCCAAATTATAAATGGCTAATACGAGAAATCGATAACACTTATTATTACTAAACCGAATACCAAATTTCATAATTTTATCACAAAGGGTTCTCTAGATATTAAATAAAAACTCATTTTGAACCAAATCTTTGGAGGGCTGTAGTTCCCTCAGGAAAAATTTCCGGACACAAGTTTATAAGAAGTTTTTTGCTTATTTTGGTCCATACTATTACCTCTTCAAATATTTTACACTCTTTTTTTAACACCCGGTATATTATCAATACAACACTGCAAATACCATCTTTGGTATAATAGTTTGTGGAGCTTAACGTTACCAACAATTAAATTAGTATTAATTCGTTCGAATAGTTTCGATGGAACAGACATTATCCATTTCATTGCGTATTCCCTTTACCTACTATTCATTTCAAAATTAATAAAAATAAAAATGTGTTGATCGCAGAGATCCCAACATTGCAAATCCCATATAATGAAGTGTATTTTTTATATTTGCATTTTCTTTCCTACAGACTCACCTGGTGGTGGTTCAAGTGTAGGTGGAGGATCTTCTGGCCAAGGTTCGCCAACATCCCCGACGATAGGAGGGACAGGTCTTGATTCTCGGTTGGAAGTGTCGTTAACTCACTTAGAAACCTTGCAACCAGCTGGAGAAGACCAGAGAGACATGTACGGTCTGGAAACTTCGTCACTTACCGCGCTCCAACATGCTGGAGGCGGTAGCTACAGCGTATCTTCTGGAGATGGTATCCATGGTCAAATGCATTCACCACAAGCTAGGTTAGTTTTTATTTATGTTTTTTAAGTTAATTAATTCTGATAATTGGTATTCTGAGAATGTATTAGAAATGTCCTTCGAACTTTATTTTTCCTCCCGAATCAACACTGTTCTTAATTCTAGGTAACAAAATACTTGAGAGTTAATTTTGAATCACAGGATAACATAAAACAATGAAATAATAAAATAAAAGCTTGAATTTGAGTAGTCCAGATGCAAAACCTGCTATGTGTGTTTGAACAGATTTCTAGCAAAATTACATAAACTGTTTTTGCAGCGTCTAGGTAAAATATCCTTGTGCCTTTTTCATGAGTCTGAATGCAAAACCTGTCATGTTTTTTTTTCTTGTCTCAATTCGATACAAAATTTATTACTTTTATTAAAATAATGTTTATGTTAGTTCACCAAAAATATAGCAATTTCTGCAACCGACTTAATCTTTCAAATTTAATTTTAAGAGATTTTTGCCGGGTTTGCAGCCCAATTTATTATAATACCTCTAGCCTGAGACGAGTAGAATCCAAAAATACAAAAACCTCAAAATCTTAAAATATGTGGATAGCAGGTTTTGCATCTGGACGACTCATTTAGAATTTATCTCAAGCTTACCGCAATGACATTCAAGCTCCACCACGATTTAAAAAATATTTTTGTTAAACGTTAAAACACAAATAAACAATTTAATAAGTCGTATATTTACAATATTGTAAACAAAAAAATCTAGAAAAATAATAATCAAATAATTTAGATAAAAAATATAATTAAACTAAATATGTAAGTACCTATATGTTACCGGCAATGTATGAAATCCGGCATTGTATAGAATTCCTAGGTATTCTATAGAATGTCTAAAACCACCAGGCAATGTATGAAATGAATTTAATTATATACATTTCCTAGGCATTGTATATAATTCCTTACTGATAGCCGGCAATGTATGAAATATTAACATAAATAAGGTGAACCAACCAATTTTGGTTCAGACACAGATGTTGACTTACTTTATGTAATAAAATACTTTAGATGCAAATATATAAAAAAAAATATTTGATCATTCTCGATAGCTGAAGGTTTGCAGATTAACCTTAATACTGAATTATTTATCTTACTTAATACCTACACGTCTGGACTAATATGACTAAATAATATCTAATTTTTCCATATTTTTAATTTTAACAATTTTAAATCATATACTTAATATTCTTCTGAACTTATATCTTATTTTATTTTTTATATTAAATATCAAAGGTTCCAATATTGTAATTTTGTTATTTTAACAATTAAGGCCCTAATTATGAATTTTGACTTTTAAAAATTAATTCCTAGGAATTCTATAGAATGCCTAGACAAAGTATGTAATAAATTTATATTAAACAATTATTTCATACTTTGCCTGAAATCGTTAGGCATTGTATAGAATTCCTAGGAAATCTACAGAATGCTTGAATTACATAAATTGCCGGTAACATATATATAAGTAATTCTGAACAATGGTAAATAATATAGATACTAACAATGCATATATATGTATTGTTTAAAAAAACGATGGTGGAACGATAATGTTTTTAATATTATCAAAGAATTCATTAAAATTCATTTTTAATGCACCCCTGTCGACAACAATGATTACGACTTGTCTTTGCTTTCTATATAAGTTTAATGAGCACATAGCGCAAAAAATACGTGATTTATATAAAAATACACAAACACAATTTGTTTTTAATTTCAATACACATTGTTGCTGTTTTTTGTATGCAAAATCACGTTTACTATGATACATTATTTCAGTTATTTGTAAAGAGTACACCAGAACAAGTAGTCGAAAGTGTTAACTGTGTTTTTTTAACAAAAATTGCTTACGTGCTATTTTGAAATTGTTTTTAGAAAACTCTCTTTTGTCTGGATGGAAATGTAAGTAATAGTGGAAATATATATGGGTATATTTTTTTAGCTATACAAAGTCATTCAGAAGCCATAAAGACTACATTTATTTATTGCATTATTCCCTCTACTTAAAAAAATCTTTCATTTATTTATTAATTTTTTTATTTCAATTTATTTTTGTAAAATCATAATTATATGTATACATATGGATGGATTTTGTTTTGTAAAGTTATTAAATGGCTTCCTAATGACACAAAAAATACTCATAGTTTTGATAGTCCGAATGATTTCTTATATTGATTGTATAGTAGTCAATTCTTACTAATATTTTTTTCAATACTTAATATCATTAAGTATACTTAATAATTATTACATTATGTTCAATTTATGAAACATAATATATAAATTAATTTTTGAATAAATCGCGTCACTGCTGGTTTGGCTAAAAATGGCGACGTTGTCACAACTCTTACTGGAGTATCTCTAGTTTAACGCCCTTAGGAAACCTATTGATTTAAAATTAAGAAAAAAAATACGAGAAATTTAGCAGGGGGTGAAATTTTATGTGTGAACGAACGTATTATTGGCATGGTCAGGTATATAAGCATATCTATTATCTATACATTATAATGTATATTTTGTATGAAAAAGGATAATGCAGATATTTAACCAATCTAGCATCATTTGGTAGCTGTAAATTTGTAGATTGGTGCATTTTTTAAAGATATCATTTATCAAATTATTTATTAAGTGAAAGTTTATAAAATTAATATAAGTTTTATATATTTTTTTATTAAAACGTTTGCGATATTCATATTATAAAATTATTTTTTATGGGCAATATTACAGCCATATGTGCTTTGAATGAATCCGGTTATTATTTTTTTATGTTAAGCTAATTCGTTTTATTTATCTACAATCTACAGATTCCAAGGAGCTCATTGATATAGTTAACATTAAGATAATATTTTATAAAAAAATATATCTGAAAATATCTCTGCAGATATGACAGGGATATGTATACTGTTTACGTATACTTAGGCTTTGTCTAAGGGAATATTTATACTTGATTTCAATCTATTTTAATTTTGGGATTTTTAAATCAAAGAAATTGATTATAAAATTTATAATTATAATCAATTGAACGACGAAAAATTGTTTTTATGAATGTGTAAAGAAAAATTTGTTTGTTTTATTGTGTCGAAATATTTGTTCCCTAATTAAAATTCCAATATGTTCATGAGGGCTTCCAAGGTCTTGTAATTAAGTTTTCTGCAAAACATGTGTATATAGTAGGTTTTATATAAAAAGTTACTTGTAAATTAAAAATATTTATTTATACTGACAGTCGGCAGTCTAAGTCAAAGTCATTTTTATTTATTTTATTTATTTATTCTAAATGTAATCAAAATTTTCAAAATATTTCAAAAACATGTATGGATATTAACACCATATAATATTTTTTGTTTTTCAAATAACTTGGCTATATCATCTACAAAAGCAAAAAAAGATCTTCATCATCAAAATTATTTAAATAACAACAATTTTTTTTTGGCCAGCTCTGAACCACCCTTCACCTCGAGACCTTAAAGTGTCTATTACATATTTTTACTATGTTGCAAATAATAGGAAAATAATTTATATTTTATTTAAAAATTTCAATAGCACTGAAAATTATATCACATGGATTGCAATATTAAGTACCTACTTATATAAATTTTCTTAATTTTTCATTAATTTAATACTAATCCAAAAGGGTGAATCTAGGGTATTTTTTATTTAGATTTAGAAGTACCTAAGGGGGTGTTTATTACTTTGACTCCATCTCTTAAATTAGTCACTGATTATCTAAATATGTAGGTATATTTTTTTTTTCAATAATTTAATTTTTCTGTGAGGTTGAGTCATTTTGCTTTCCACAGTATAAATATTATTATATTTATTATTGAATAATGGTCATATATCCATATATAATATACTATGTTCCTATATATATTTCCAATATTTAAAATAATTGATAAGTTGATAAGCCATATCAAATAGCTAATACAAATAAAAAAACATACAAAACCAACAGTTATCAAGGTTAATAAAAAAAAAATCTCTCAATGTATGTGTGTACAAAAAATATTGATATACGTTCAATAAATACGTAACTATTTCTCACACTCGATATACATATTTGTAATGTGTTATAGTTAATTACAATCAGGAAATTACCGGTCAGCTCAAAGGGTTTCTAAACATTCGATAAAACTTTAATGAAATTATCAGTTATCGAACCCTCGGATTGTTATTTGAACATATTTATACATAAGTTATAAATATTTACTTCCGGAAATATAATTATTAGGGTGTGAAGAATACAATACATATAATTATTATATTAATATTAATCACCAAACCCTTTCTGCATTAATATAGCGTATATACGTGTAAGTTGGAATCAGCGGTATTAAAGCAGTGGTGATTGGTGTACACCATAAAAGAATAGCAACTTGACTGTATTATAAATTTATTACCTCTGTTCTAAAATCCATACCAAATTCATAATGATTAGAGTAAGGTTTAGTTAGGTGTTAGGTTTTCTTCGTCGAACACATTTTTGTAATATATTGGGCATAAGCATTTCAAAATCGTGGAATCTGATATGCTCAATGTGTATGTTTTGACTAAAACTCTCCTTTTCAGGACTTTCGTAGAATAAATTCAAAAATTATACATTTTTTTTTAATTTCATTATTTATATGAAAATTTTCATATGCAAAACAAGTTTTTTTTTAAATATGCAGCTCTAACATGTTTGTGCAGTTCTAATTTTAAATGTGCAGTTCTAAAAGATTTTTTTTGACGCTTACCTTGGGTTGCATAGAGCAAAATAATCCACGATTAGTTAATCGGTTGTTTTCAACCCATGATTAATGTTAATTCTGAACTTAATCTCAATTTGTAAATGAACAATTTTCTAAATATGATAATTGTTTACCTTATAAAATGTATCATAACCGTGATTGTTTTTTAGAATTGTTAAAACAACCGATTAACTAATTAAGGATTATTTTGCTTTATCCAACCCAAGGTTAATGTCGCTAGACATTAGATTAGTCCGGTTAAGTATTTGTGGGTGTATGTGCTTTTGATATATTCAAAAGAGAAACAAGGATTGTTAGGATGTTGATGATAGGCCGATCATAGCATCAGTGTTTTATGATCATTTTTCTTCTTTTTATTTATTTATATGTATTTTTTCATGAATATCACTTAATCGTTTAACAAATACATATTATTGTACACTTACGCATATAAAGATGAATATATTAATGAGTATTAATTGGATATATTTATTACCTACTTACAAATAAATTTATGCGGGATGCCGCTATTGCAATTAAACCTTATTAGTGATAAAAAACAATAGGTATAATATAGGTTACTATAAAACTAATAGAACTGTGTTATTCTCGTTCAATTTAATTAAAAGTTGTATAAAACAAAATGCTAAGTAATATATGTATGTAGAATTTTACATACATTAATTAATTAATATATTAATTTTTTAATTAATTGATCTGAGGTTAAGATATTTATAATTTAATTAAATAAAGAAAAATAATTGTAAAAAATAAATAATAAAACTATAATTTATTACCTTGAATTTTGTATTTAATATTGTTTTATTAAAAATAAGATGTTTACATGATATTTATTTAATAATGGAAAATTTTTATTGCGTTCTGTCATACAGTGACGGCTTCTGCGAACAACATTGATAAAAATCGAACTATCTTATCGTATATTGCTTAAATTAATTTAATTAAGTTTGCCTACCTCGCTTGGCAATAACATCTTTTTAATGATATATTTGATTGTATTTATTTATCTTGTAATTTAATTTGGTTTCTTGTAATTTTAAACAGGTAATACATATAAAAACTATACTTATTAATACAAATTATTTTTGTTTACTTTAATTTGAAAAAAAAATCTGTTAATTCTGTAACACTATCTTTTACCAGGCATAGTGATTAAAGATGCATGGGTTAAGGTTTGCCTTCAGATTGGAGTAAGTAGCGTTTACGAAGTTATCGGTTCGAGCTTCAAATTTTCACGAAAAGATACTATTATTTATGTTTAAAAATCAAAATGACTGGGCATTGGGCATACTTTCAAAGTTGTGAAAATGTATGTTTTATAAACGTACTGTGCATGCAATTAGATGGAAAATACATTTTTCCAATTTTTTGATAATATTTTTTCACAAATCATAAATTGTCAAAATTAATAAAATAACAAAATGTAGTAGTCATATATATTTAACAACTGAGTGACTGATATGTAGGTGATAAATGTACAAATGCCTTTCAAGATATTTTATCGGCATTAAATTTGCAGCGTTCGCTATGATTTATAATCGAATGTTTATTTATTTTTTAAATTGTTTTAACGAATTCTTATTTCGCCACTGTTTTTAACCTCCGACCCGAACAAAAATAAATATAACTGCAAAAAGTATGAGATCATGCGATACTGATGAGGTAGAGTAAAAAAACTTTAAGAAATATTATTCGTAAACACAATTAAAAATAATGATATATATTTAGTAGAAATAAATGAATTCATATCATATTTTGTTTTGACGAGAAAAGTATATCAGTAATACATTTTATAATTTTTTCAATAATTATTATTGATTTTTTTTTAATTTTAACTAGAAGGTACAATAATTCTGATTTTGAAATATGTGTTTGAAATATTTTGAAAATCTTAAAATTATTTATTCATTTTTTGGGAGGGGTTATTTTTGATTTTAATATAAAATTAAGTTTTTTATCTTCCTAAGGGGTTAGTATTTTTTATATGTATATTTATCTCAGTCTATTTAATTTAGTATGAAGTGTAATTTTTTTTTTCTAATATATAATATGTGAAATGTGACTGCTGTGACACATCTCGATTTAAAAACTGTCCATTTGAAACAGTTTTTTGTGAATAAACAATGAAATGCATCCAAGTAAAATTTATCTACGTGCAATATTGACTTCAATTACTGACCTTTACTTAGCCAAGGTTAGTTTTTTTTGTAACAGGTCAATTTTTGGGTTTATCAAATGCGTATTTTTTATATTTAGTTTGGAATAATTTTGTAAGTTGATTTGATGTCAGTCTTTTGAGATAAATCTGTTAAAAGTGTTTGCTGCACTAATCGCTCAAGAAAGAGTTCAAGGGTAATACGTTGTATTTATTAAAGGTATGTTCAGTTTTACTATTTCACGCATTAGTATGTATGATCTACAATGGATGTATGATATTAAAAAAAACGATTCTAACTTATTCTAATATCATAATTTATGTTGACATGTTATTCCTAGATATATTTAAAAGTCAATTAAAGTTTTATCAGATAAGAAATTAAATTGCGGTTTTTAAATTAACCGTTAATGCAATTTTCCACATATTTTTCCATGAGATGGATATAATTTATAATCAAATGTTGTGAAGGGATATAAGTATACATTTATGTAAAATTACTAGCAATAAGTACGTACAAATGTGTAAAAAATAAAACAATTGGATTGAAAAATTTATTTAGAAAAATTAAAACATGATTTTTCATAATATTTTTATTGACACAAATTTGATAGATGTCTAAATTATAAAAAAAATATCAGTTTATCGTATTTGGTAGAAAGATATATCTGTTTAAAAAGTAGTTATAGCAGATTTAGATAAGTGATTGCTAATTAAATCTTTGTAATAGTGTAGTCATGTGACAAATCTTGGAAAATAACATGTTAAAATTAATTATTAAACAATAGTCTTTTCAACTAAACAAAACAGTTTCAATTTAGACGAGACCTATTAAACCTAGTTTAGTTTTGTCATAAGAAAAGCCCTAAAATAATATTTTTCGTAGATTAAAATTTAACATGTATGTCGAGAAAACTAGTAAAGTTAATAAAAAGTTATTAATAATATCCATATATTGATTGCATTATGATTTCATATCGCCAACTTTTAGTCTGAAAATTTCTGTCTACTTTATTGTAATGTGATGAATATTAAGAATGCCATCCATACAGAACAGAAAACAAATTTGCCATGCTACTGATTATGAAGTTACCAAATAAAAAGACCAATAAAAAAATAAATAAAACAATAAGAGATAAGACATGCATCGTGATCCATTTCTCACGAATCTACCGTCTGTAGTCTGTAGTAACCATTCATACGTCTTGATGCCACACTGACATACCTCAAAAATAGCTAACACGGCATAACTTAACACTTCTTACCATCAACTATTCAATATATCAACGGCGAATCAAAAAGAGAACAAATCATACTACACGTAACGCGTGCGACGATGATAATATTATACATTGATACTTTTTATTATCGTTTTCATTGTTGTGTTTTGTTTATTTGCACTTCAAGTGTTTATATTCGATTGTTATTTTTGTCAAACTCGATCTTGCAAGCGGATTATTTCACATGGTATGTGGTTGACTTTGGTTGCAGTGTTATCAGTTTGGTAGACCAGTAGTTCTCAGATTTATTGACTTTTGACTTGGTATTGATTCAAAGATAAGATATTATAGTCTTGAGCAGAGTTAGACACATCAAATGTTTATTCAATTCTAAATATTTTTGTAAATAGATTATTTGCTTAGTATGGCTTATTGTTAATACCAAATTATTTAAATGTAGTTAAGAATGCGTTCATGGGCGTACTGAGGGGGGTGGGCAAGGAGGGGCAGGTGCCCCCCCCCCTGGATCTGACCTGCCATACATTTAGCTGGTCAATTATGTGCCTACGCCTAAGTACTATTGTATTTATGAAATTGAAGAAGTAAAATTTATAGGTATTTCAAAATTTTCATTCAGAACTTACGTTTGAGTCACCTTACGAGTTATTATTAAATGAGTTAAAATTTAAAAAAATCGCGCTACGCGCCATATCGATTTAGGTAGTTATTCTATTATTATTATTTGATGAACATTTGATTTTCAATCTATATTTTTGATCCAGAAAAAAACATTTTTTTTTAAATACAATCTCTTCTTGTAGCGGTTAAACTGTTGTCATTTTCCTTTTCATACAAGGCAAAAAAATGTTAATTTTATTTTTTTAAACTATTAATATAATCGAGTTATAGACAAATTATATCGATTTTTTACCTAAAATAGAAAAAAAATAGAATTAAACCCAATAAAACCGACAGCTATATAGGTAGAGTACATTTTTAGAGATGATTTTCTATATGATAAATATAAATTTTCGATTAAAAAACAGTTTGTGACCAAAATTCAAGAAGAAATTAAAAAGTTAACATTTTTGGTTCTTACTTTTGCATTTAAAGATAGCTAAAAGTTGCAACAGCGTAGCACAGAAACAATAAAATATTTAAGAAAAAATGGAAAAATGACTCAATGTTTATTTACAATAATGCTCATTTATAAGGACAGTACACAACATTTTTTTGCACTTTAATATCTAAAAAGGTTAATAACCCATCTGTTCGATCCCCCCCCCTATTTTTGCGGGGTCCTTGGTGAAACACACCGACTAAATAGGTTTTTATAAAAAAAAAAATTGCCTCCCCCTGAACAAAATGCATGAATGCGTTTCTAGAGCTTATTGTAATTGCGTATGCATGTCCCTTCTATATTACGGGCACTCGCGACAGTATTTCTGGCGGGCCCTCTTTCGTTAAGAAATTTTTTAAATGTTTTCTTGAAGCTAACAATTAATAATTAATCTAACAACTGACTAGAGTCCCCCCCTCCTTCCATGTTTAAACTAAAGTACATAAGGTTTTCAATATTTTTCTTATAATTATACATTAAATTCAAAGTTGACAAATTTTTGTATTTGTTATTTTTCGTTTCTTCCTCCTCTTGGATTTTGTATTTTAATTTGAATTCAAATTAAAAACTTGAATTCTGAATCTATTTTTATTCGTCAGCAAAAATTAATTTTTGTCCCACTTCTCAATGTTTCATTTAGGTATATCTCATATTTTTTATAAAATGCAATAAGTGATAGAAATAATATTTGATGTATCTAATAATAATTCATGTAAAATTAAATTAATGCCGACCCTGTACACATATACAAATATGAGTCGGTATGTGTATCAATATGCATTCATTAATATATACTCAAATAGCATTCTGAAAGTATTTAATTAATAGCAGATATGATACTATAGCATTTATCCATAATACTGTTATGTATATAGTATTAATTATAATGTTATTACCACTATCATTAATTATAATATATAGTATATATTTCATATATACGCATATTTCAAGGTTCGGCTTTATATAAACTGTACATGTAATTTTTTTCTTAAATTATTTATAGTTTTACAGAACCAATTTTTTTGAAATTCATTTAGTTGTTATTATTTTTGTGTAAAAAAAATCAATTTTATCAATGCCTTGCTTGTCCGAGAGCACATTCGAATAACTCCCCCCCCCCTTAGCCTAATCATCATTAATTAAAAAATGTAAAGCAAACAAAAAATTGTTCTATATTTTATTAGACATGAATTCTATCTTAAATCATACAATTTTAAATGCTTGTATTTATTATCAAAACAATTATTAATCACACCAAGATATGAGCTTATATAACTTGCATTCTGATTTCTCACTACATGAGGAGTTGATCAGTGTGCTCTATTTTTACCTAAAATAATATCTACATAATATATACACAGCAAATAGGAATACATATAATATTGGTTAAGTGAGCAGATTTTCTATAGGTGAAAAATGAAGTTTTAAACATTACTTTCTACAGTGCTTAATAATTTAAATAAATGCAGGTAGTCCTCGACTTATAACCGATCCATTAATGTTTATTTTTTCATTACGATGCGGGCGTTTTTACTGAAATATCAAAAATAAAGGAATTTTTGATATACTTATAACTTTTTTTACATAACTTTTTTACTCAAATTATGCGCCTCTATTTTGTTAAAATAATCATTGAGTGTTTTCTAATAAAAAACAAGGTGTTTTAAAAACAGTTACTTCGGGTTGCACAAAGCAAAATAATTCACGATTAGTTAATCAGTTGTTTTCAATCCATGATTAATGTTTATTCTAAACTTATTCTCAATTAGTAAATGAAAAATTGTCACTAAATATAACATTTTTTTACCTTATAGTATGTATCATAACCGTGATTGTTTTTTAGAATTGACGTTATAATGCTTTGAGAACAACCGATTAACTAATCGAGAATTATTTTGCTTTGTACAATCCGAGGTTAATCTTTTTAACCCATAGCGACCACACCTCAGCCAGGCTACATAGTGGCCACACGGGGTAACTCATTACCCCACGCTGAAAAACCTAGTTGTACAAGTTTTAAGGTTGTTCATGTTGAGTTCTTCAACATTTCTAATGATTTTTATTGGTCAATTTATAGATGGCGTTCTAAAAACTGGTCATATATGTGAAAATTCAGCAAAAATGACCTTTTTCAGAAAAAAATTTATTTCTCCGCCATTTTTCAATATTAAGGGCTAAAATTTTAGGATTGTACGCACAATATATACTACTACCATAAAAAAATAACAGTATCCGCCTATCATTCAAAAAGTATATTTATTTTGCCAAATTACTGGAGGGAAAAATGTAAAAAATTACAAATCATAAAATTTGCTTTGTTTGTGTTTTATTAGCTTCTAAATATATATTTACATACAGAAAAGTGAAAAATGTATGTATTGTATCAATTTCAAAGGTTTTAGACCTTTAATTTCATTTTTTCTGAGCCTAGAGTAACCAGTTACTCCGTGTGGCCGCAAAGGATTAAATTTTTTTTGTGTAACACCTCCGTAATAATTGTTATTTCTGAATTTCAAATATGTAATACTTTTTCCCCCAATTTCTGTTTATAAATATAAAGTAATCAAATTTTAAAATAGTTTAACTTATTTTTTTTAATATTGTTTAATAACAACGTGAACTAGTTGAAAAATATGGTTAATACCTGGGACATTTCTGGTTGTATTTATTTACTTTTGTTAACATTTCGCTAATATTTCAAAGAGGCACGTGTGTCTATAAGGGATGTTTACTTTCGATACTTGGGTTGTTTTTGACACTTTTAAGGGTCGTCTTAAAATAAACATATTATATTGATATTCTTCACAATAATGCATAAGTTTTCTAAACAAGAAAAGTAATATGTACACATAATGTTTGTGTATTAGTGTTAAGGATGTTTCATAATATATTGTCCCCTACAACAAAAGGATGTCTAATACGAGTATAGTATATATAGATTTGAAATATTTTATTTATTTATAACTTAATTAAAGATTTTTAATTTGAGCCCCCGGCGCACATAATGTTATTATTTACCATTAAAAATTATAGAAAAGTTCCTATATTTTATTATAATTTGAAAACAAGAAGGTATTGTGATAATAATTTTCAAAAACGTATAAATTTTTCTTATCCACTAAAAATAATAATTAATATTTAGGTATCTATATAATAAAATTTACTATGAGTACAAACATTTTTCCTATTTATTAGAATTAGACAGTATAGTTAAAAAATAATAAATAAAAGTGCTTGAAAATTTTTTTCCAAAAATAAATTATAATTTTTCAAATTTAATTAATAATTATTCAGTGAAAGTTATAGTTTTACATTATAAATATTACCATCTATCAGTGGAAAATTGGTTGTAATATCTTTTTTACATTTTATTTTATTTGATTTTTCAGTGCAATTTAAAAATATTTTTTAACTATCAAGTTATCCTACAATTTCCTACATTTTTAATAGTAAGTTTTCCAGTTGTTACCACCTTTTACAATACCGACTGCAACTAGTTCAAATAAAAAAAAGCAAGTTCGTTTTTAATTACCTATAATTACGGAGTTTCTACTATATTTCTATTTACTTTAATCGATTGTTTACAGTAAAATATGAGTTTGTGGAAACGAAAAAAAAAACTAACAAGAACATAAATAATTGATAAGCAGAAACCTGTATTACCACCCGCATGCGCTCGTCGTGCCCCTGGTGGCAATTGGTGCAACAACAAAAAAAATGTAATTAAACCATAGACGAGTATTTTCCAGTGGGCTGTGGCAGATAACAGCATGCGGCCATTACACAGAAATTAAAACGTTTTTTTTTAGCATTTTGATCACGGTGCGTGCCGTTTACGCGCTTGCAATGTAAATTACTTTTTTATTCTATTTGCATATGTTTCGCTTACTTGTTTTAATTTTATGACTATACTGAAATAAATTAAATATTCATATAAAAACGTTTTAAATGATAAAGAATTTGGTTATTTTATACAAAATGTTATATAATTATACTAAAAAAATATTCCAATTTGCATCGTATTCACATTATTATTTTTACTATACAGGGTGATTCAGCACTGTCATGCCAAACTTAAACCGTAGATTGAGAAAAATATTTTAAGCAAAAAACTTCCAATAAACATGTGTCCGGAAATTTTTCCTTAGAGAACTACAGGCCTCCAAAGATTTTACTAAAAATGAGTTTTAATTTAATATCTAGAGAACCCTTTGTGATAGAATTATGAAATTTAGTATTTGGTTTAGTAATAATGAATGTTATCGATTTCTAATATTAACCAATTATATTTTGGGCCAGGGCTGCATGGGGCCAGTGGGCCCATCGATTTTTATCTAGTATTTGTTTGTTCGTTAATTTTTTTCCTGAGTTGGTACTTTTATAAGATGACACAAAATACACAAAAACATACTTTGCTTGTTTATCATAGGTAAACCGTTTTCGAGAAATATCGATGGAAAAGAAAGCATGCAGAATTTAACTTAATACGAATGCTTGAAATTACAAATAATAAATTTATATTCTTACTCCATGATAAAAAATAAGACAAAAAGTTAACATAAGTATACCTCAAAAAATGCATCCTAATCAACAAATAGCCATTTTTAGTTTCGTTTTTTAGTCACATTATTAAGGTATACGTGTAACAGTAATACAACTAGCTATAGATCATAGAGGATTCATATTAGGACGTTTTTTATATTAACTTTTTTTCTTACCTTTAATCATAGAACAAGAATATAAATTTATTTTTTGTAATTTCAAGCATCCGTATTAAGTTAAATTCTGCATGCTTTCTTTTCCATCGATATTTCTCGAAAACGGTGTATCCTATAATAAACAAGCAAAGTATGTTTTTGTGTATTTTGTGTCATATAATCTTATTGATGTACTAACTCAGGACAAAAATTAACGGACAAACAAATACTGGATAAGAATCGATGGGCCCACTGGCCCCATACAGCCCTGGTCTAAAATATAATTGGTTGATATTAGAAATCGATAACATTCATTATTACTAAACCAAATACTAAATTTCATAATTCTATCACAAAGGGTACTCTAGATATTAAATTAAAACTCATTTTTAGTAAAATCTTTGGATGCCTGTAGTTCTCTAAGGAAAAATTTCCGGACACATGTTTATTGGAAGTTTTTTGCTTATAATATTTTTCTCAATCTACTGTTCAAGTTTGGCACGACAGTGCTGAATCACCCTGTATATACACTTAACTTCTGACCTAAAGAAGACCACGAAACGATGGTCGAAACGTCGAGTAATGATAGACTGCGACGCGGGGCAAACCCCAAAAATGAAACAATTATTTACATTATTAATTAACGGTATAGATATAGAGAACCATACATGTCTTCCATGTTCCATAATATGAAAAAGTTTTATTTTTTTTATTTTTCTGATTTTTTGTGTGGGGGGGGGGCATGTGGATTAGGCCCATCCGACAATTTTTTGAATATTAATTCTTTGTTATTATCTATGGATTTCTTTTAGATTTAATATCAGTGATAATTTAACTTATTAATTATAAGATAATTAGTAGATATTATTACCGCTGTTTTAATACCATTGGTGTTTAATATCACGCATGCGAAAATCTTGTCAGACACTTCATGATACTTCAATGGAAGTGACATATAGGTTTGATACCCCATTTGAAAGTGCTCGTTTGAATTTTACAACCAAGAGTCTCGTCTTGTCAAAAAAGAAACCCTAATAAAGATGCATTTCAACTGTATTTTATTTTCATATCTTAATATGAATGAAATGAAAATATACCTATTATCAATATTACTAATAAAGTAAATACAAAATAGCAGTAACAACATACCAAATAAAATAAAATACATGTCACTATATCAGTAGTTCCCAAACTTTTTCGATTCGCAGCGCCCTTTTTGAGCTAGAAAGTTTTCCCATGGCGCCTTTCCCTAAATCAAAACATGATTGCAATGAACAAGTAAAACAATTGCACTGTTAAACAAATTCAATCATTTATTATTTATTTATTAAAATGTGGCGCAAACGTTGAGAACCACTGCACTATATACTAGTTCTAGAAGAAAAAAATATATGTAATGATTATAATCATATTAATTAAATGTATTATAAATAACAGATAAATAGTGCGACGTTCTTAACTGATTTAAATAAATATGACTTTCAGTCTTATCAAAACCAATTTTCAGTCACTTCACATAATAATAATAAAATGTATCATTATATAATAATTATATAACAATTATTGCCTTCTCACTCAAATAATACAATTAGACCGTATCTTTCAAAAGAATGGTACATTAAAATATAATTCATTTTGTAAATAAAATAATCCAGTTAATTTTATTTTATTTTTTAAATAATTTTCAATTGAGAAAATATTGCTATTATTTAAGGTACTCTATATACATACAATCTTTGATAATTTTATCTATATGTATATCTGCTCATGCACTCAAATGTATATGATTAGAATATATATATTTAACATTTATGTTCAGTATAAAAGTAAATTTACATGTATAAAGTGAAGTATTAAAGTTAAAACAGTAATATTTAAAGTAAAACTTTAAGTTTTGAATCAATTATGTATTAGAAAAATAGGTGCAACTGCTAATTACCAACACCTAAAAATATTTTTGGACTTTTTAGCCGACTTAAAGAACTGTATGTATATGTATATAAATTATATTTTACTCTCTATAAGTGTGTGTAATTATTTGTTTTTCTATATTTAATTAAATTTGATAATAAAATACATATTTATCATAGAATGATAACATTCGAAATTTTTGTTAGTTAAAATTTTCACTACAGCAACTGATATTTCAACCTAACACATATACACAGTTAGAAAAACATAAATGTAAAAGGCACGAGCCACAAATGGGAAAACCGTGTTTGGATTTACCCAGGTGAGCTACAGGATGTACAGGAAGTGACGCTTGGATGTCTCGGCTCGTGCTGGCCTTCCGGTTACTTAAGAAAAAAACAATACAACACATTAATGTTGTCCCGTGTACTTATAGCGTTAATGACGGACATATTTACATGGCTCTTGCATTGGCACGTGCCTATTAAACCCCGTATTTCTTGTCATTTATCGCTAGGGTTAATTTAAACTAAAAAAAAAAACAGCTGACAAAAATACTTATTTATTTTCATTGTATATACTATTGTATAGGGCTATAGGGTATATTCATTCAAAGAATTTAAATTCCAGTCGTGAAATTTGTGGTATCTTGAAATACAAAAACTACGTTTATTTCGAAATTAAAACTTTTTAGTTTTTTGTACATTTTTATTAAAAAAAAATTAATTTAAATTTTTTTAATGCGCACCTGATTTAATTATTACTCGATATAAAATACTGGTTTAACTATATTGACAACATTGCAATTATCTTTAATTTTTTTGTAATATTTTTGTCAAATTCAAAAGTTTAAATTAACTTCTTAGTCCTAGGTTTACAAACTGCAAAAATCCTATCAAAATCGGTTTGTAGTTATCGTGTCAAATCGAAACAAACAAACAGAAAAAAATTCTAAAATTTATCAAAATGAATTTATGAAGGTAGTATATTACCTGTATAACGACGTAAATACTTAAAAAAAATTTATTTAATATTTATTTTCATTGTACAACTCAAACAAAATATACAGTAGCGACTTTCGCGGGGTACCCTCTCCTCCTCAAAAATAAATAAATAAATACTTTTTGTGAAACATGATACAGTGATTATAATTAATTGTTGGTATAATACATAATTATTATTATATTAAATGTATATAATTGGTACTCAAATCTTAATAAATATAATTGCTTTAAATATTTCGTTTAAATATTTATTCAAGCAAATAATTAGATATTTACTGATTTAATAACAAATTATTTACTAATAAATGTTTAAATTAATATTCTACCAAAAAATCAAGATACCTACTAATTATTGCTGACTGCAAAATACTGTACCTACATATATACATACGACATAAAGGTCTATAGTTTTAATTTATGTAGCATGCATAATTTCATTTAACAAATACATAAGAAAGTATTTACGACACTGATGTGTAGATCCGGTCCTGTAAATGCGGGCACAAATTCACAATGATTAACTCTTTGCGGACCACTTCCTGGCTCGTGCAGAAACATGCTTTGTGCATTTGAGAACATAAAAAAAACACGTAACAAGACTCAGGTAGTCAGTGAATGAAAATACATTGCATTTTAGTACACCTTGACAGCAAAAGTCTGCAGTCAATAAATTTGTCTCAAATGTGAAACAATAATTACACTTATATTGCATTTCTTTTCTATGAGTCATTTATGTAACTTGATTACTCATAAAAATAACTAATATGCTATCTGAAAAAGTTAAATAATAGGAATTGATTTTACTGATTAATGATCAATTTATATAGAAAATAGATAAATAATATATTGATAAATATACCTACCTATATAATTAATAGACCAGTAACGTTATGAAGATTTGCATGTAATCACATGCATTAATTCTTATGTAAAATTTTTTTTTATTGGTGTAGATTTATTCCTTTAGTTATAAAGAACATTTGTGCATACATAAAACAATTGGGCAAAAATAGCATTTTTTACCTGTTACACCTTATGTAGCGAGAACTAAGCAATATACGGAAAAATGCCACAGAACCATTCTTGTAGATTTCAAAATTTTCTATCGAAAAGTCAGCAAATGCATATGTTTAACTTTTTTAGTTTAAGCGTAACATATTCTCGAATTCCCGCGTAAAAATGATACCGAGAAATAAACCAAGCGCGTTGGCTTAATAAAGAATTGAAATAAACAGTTTAAATATGAATCAAAAATTCTGAAAAAAATCATATATCATCAAAAACGAATACTGAATTTTTTAAACTTTAATTAGAAGCTTTTTATTTATTTTTCGATTTGTTATGAACGAAAATGTAACAATTATTGTATGTTATAATTTTTCATAAACTTTCATGTATTGTTATATGCGTGTAGATACTATTGATATTAAAATTTTGCTGATTTTTTTAATATAAATATCGCACATACCAAAAAATTAAGAATAACATTAAGATCAGCCTTGAGCTGTAATAATAATCACGCAGCAGTTACCTATTATGTCTTCAGACATATTAAGAAAACAAACAGCTCTCTACTCTATTAGTAACGTATTTCTTAACAGTATAGTTGCTCATTACTTTATGTACCTATTCAGTGTGAATGGTTTTTGAAATAACTTAATCTATTTTACGTACACATGTATGTAGTAGGCTTAGGTAGGTAATACACATAGGTGCAGAGTTAGTGACGGTCACGCTTGTTTATAAACAATGTACACGTGCGGGTCCGCGGTGTTTACTGAACGCGTCACGCCCGCTCATGCGGTCAACTCAAATGTAACTAATACTTACCTACCTCACCACAAGCCCTTGCTTTTTAGGTAGCGATTAATGAATCTTTAAGTTGATGTTTTGATAAACAAATTTAAAGGAAATTGTCAGGATCGAAACGCTTATTTTGATACCAAAACACCTGATTATTTTTCAAATTTGCAAATAAATTGACCGCCTTTCTATTGATTTTTTCTTAGTTGTTAACCGATAATCTCTATATATAAGAGTTTGTCCTTAACCATTCACTCACTCACTCATATATCAACGTACAGCCCAAACCCCTGAACCTAGAAACTTGAAATTTTGTAGGAGCCTTCCTTTTATAATATAAGCACCCACTAAGAAATGATTTTTCGAAATTCAACCCCTACGGGGTTTAAACGGGGTGTTAAAGTTTATATAAATTTTTTTTTTGTTCGCATTTAATTGAAACTTATCGAACATACTCTACAATATAAATAATGAAACAATTATTTCAGCATTTTCCAAAATTGAACCCCTATAAGGGTGGTGAAAAAATTTGTTAAATATTTTATTTGTATTCACCGAATGAAACTTGATACAAGTAGGTGCTCTACAAGACAAATATCAGTTACGAAAATTCAACCCTATGGAAATGGGGGGGGGGGTAAAATTTTGTTGTATTAATCTTTATAATTTTCATGATATTAAAGTAAATTCGGACAAATTAATCTATATCTATAAAAGAGTTTGTCCTTAACCACTCACTCACTCACTCACTCACTCATATATCAACGTACAGCCCAAACCCTTGAACCTGGGATAGACAGAGTCTGTGTTTTTGATATGTTTATCTGCATAGCTGCTTAAGTTATAATGGTGGAGTCGGGCAAAATAATCTGCAATAAAAAATCGATATTCAACCCCTAATGGCGAGGGTAGACAGGGGGTTAGTTTTTACAATTTTTAACTAAAATCCGAAATATACGTTTTTTATATGAATAAAAATCAATATAAAAAAATGTAATGTGTCATCCCCTATCACGTATGGAGTGTTCTAATTAGTTTCGAAGTTTACGCGAGCGAAGCCGCGGGATTCCGCTAGTATTTAGGTATATTTATAAAGATAGAAAGAAGCCCAAAACCCCTAAAATGTTAGGAGTGTCTTCCTGTTTTGACGTAACTACCCCTTTAAGGACGGATTTTTTTTTAATTTACCCCGAACGAGGGGAAAGGCGTTAATATTTTTTGGGAATTTTTATCAGCATAGCTGCTATGTTATTAAGACGAAATACTCTTCGATTGTAATAAAAATAATACATACACGTGTTTAGCGATTTTTCAAAAAAATGATACAGGATTCTGACTAACAGTGCAAATGGTGTTAGATTATATAAATTATAGTTTTTGGGGCTTTACTTAATTTTTTATAATGTTAATTAATTTATTGGGAAGTATAAATATAAAATAACATTATATTTATAAAAAAATTAAGATAAGGTTCTTACATATTATGTACTATATTATTATTTTAAATGTGCAACCATTTTGCTGTCAAATTTTGCAATGCATGAGTCATATAACCAATAAATATGCTATTTAATTTATTAAAATAGACATGATGAGTCATTTTTTAATTTATTAACTTTATAGTTTGCATTATTTATAGATGTTATAAATAAATGTGCTGACTATGTACGCATATAATGATTCAAGAAAATATACATTTGATGAACTAGTCCAAAGTTGTAGCCAGTCATGATTGATGATCTCTTTTAAACAAATTATACAAGCTCCAAATTTGAATAAAAAAATTGATAGCTTATTTGTAATTATTGCTAAAAATGCAGAATAAAATGTGACCGATACAATATCATAAAACTTTAAAAAATCGGGATGAGAGAGTAAAATTTTGACAAGACGAGGATATCAACTTCATTTAATTTTATTCTCATCTAATCTTGATTTGAAAGGGTTATCAAAAATGTAGTATTAGATTATGTAATTAAATTTCATAGAAATGTAATGGAAAAAATATTTTATCAAAAAAATCACATGAGATAAAAAAATTTGTTTCGGTTTCGATCTCATCTCGGCCTTGGTCACATGAACGAGACGAAACAAAAACAAGATGATACTAACCTCTCTTGTCTCGTGTACAGCTTTTATCATGACCCTCACATTGGAGGGTTAAGGGGGGCTTGCCTCAGTGCAGTGAGCCAACAAACTGTTTTTTGTCGTCAATTTTTTTTAAAGATTTTTTAGTTAGAAGGTTCGATTAAAAATTCTAGCCTAGGAGCCTTGGTTAAATGTGGGGCCCATGGCTGAAAAAATGCATTTATACGATAAGTTCTAAAATTCATTATCATTTAACCTGTTTCGTACATCATCACGAAAATATGATATACATTAATCCGTTATCTCACGTGCAGATTTCAAAATATAAAACAAAACGGTTGCCCTTGATGAGTTCGTTTACCCTAAACTGCAATTCTATTATTGTTTATACAACTAACTGTCTTCTATTTGGTAAATTTATGCACGGAATAATAACACAAATGCAACTACTATCTATACTGTTTTAATTAATCTAGACTAGATAACCAATCCATATCAAAAATATATAAAATTAATTTGTTTTTGTTAAACATTAGAAAATTGTAATACATATATAATTTATATACAGTTTATAATAAACTATAAATCATATATGTATGTACATATGTATGTATATTATTGTATATTCATATATGTATAATGTATATGTATATAGATACTAGTATGCACTCGTAAGTATGTGTGTATGAATGTATGTATATATAATAAAGTACTACCAGGGACCACACCATTGTCTCCTAGGTCTCGCGAATTTCACCTGCCCTGATAACTCCGGGGCAATATCCTTTCTAACCATAATCCATGTCTGATAAGAAATAATGAAGCTCTTTAACTGGTTGATATATTTTCAAATTATTGCAAATAAAAAAATTGGGCACTATGCAATTGTTAGCTTATCTTTTATGTATATATACATTATACATATTTATATATATTTTATACGTATTTTATATAGGTTACTATACCTATATACTATTAAATTTCTATTACTAGTTAAAATACCTACGTATAAAATGTCATATGCCATTCCAATTTTACAAAATATAAAAATACAAAAATAATATTGTTAAACACACCAATTTTCTTTCTCTTATAAATGAAAATGGGTGGTCAGAATCTCCCCAATTTCTAATTTGCAAGAGGTCTTATTGTTAGTAATATCTTGCATTTAGAATAAATAATATTCACAAATAATATTTTTATATTTCCTTCCTCATTTGATACCTTATTATATGTATAATTAGTGAAAACGTCAAATATATATTTTTAAGGAATACTTTTAAATTTAAATGGCTGTTAAACTATACAGGGTGATTCAGCACTGTCGTGCCAAACTTGAACACTAGATTGAAAAAAATATTTTAAGCAAAAAACTCCCAATAAACATGTGTCCGGAAATTATTCCTTAGGGAACTACAGGCTTCCAAAGATTTTACTCAAATGAGTTTTAATTTAATATCTAGAGAACCCTTCGTGATAGAATTGTAAAATTTAGTATTTGGTTTAGTAATAATATGTGTTATTGATTTCTAATATTAACCAATTATATTTTAGGCCAGGGCTGTATGGGGCCAGTGGGCCCATCGATTTTGATCTAGTAATTGTTTGTTCCTTAATTTTTTCCTGAGTTGGTACTTTTATAAGATTATATGATACGAAATACACAAAAACATACTTTGCTTGTTTATCATAGGATGAACCGTTTTCGAGAAATATCGATGGAAAAGAAAGCATGCAGAATTAACCTTAATACGGATGCTTGAAATTATAAAAAATAAATTTATATTCTTATTTCATGATAAAAAATAAGACAAAAAGTTAATATAAATATACTTCCAAAAATGCATCCATATCAACAAATAGCCATTTTTAGTTTGTTTTTTAGTCATGTTAATAAAGTACATGTAACAGTAATAGAACTGGCTATAGATCTTAGAGGATTCATATTAGGAGGTTTATTTATATAAACTTTATTCTTACCTTTAATCATAGAAAAAGAATATAAATTTATTTTTTATAATTTCAAGCATCCGTATTAAGGTTAATTCTGCATGCTTTCATTTCCATAGATATTTCTCGAAAACGGTTCATCCTATGATAAACAAGCAAAGTATCTTTTTGTGTATTTTGTGTCATATAATCTTATAAAAGTACCAACTCAGGAAAAAAATTAAGGAACAAACAATTACTAGATCAAAATCGATGGGCCCACTGGCCCCATACAGCCCTGGCCTAAAATGTAATTGGTTAATATTAGAAATCAATAACACATATTATTACTAAACCAAATACAAAATTTCATAATTCTATTACGAAGGGTTCTCTAGATATTAAATTAAAACTCATTTTTAGTAAAATCTTTGGAAGCCTGTAGTTCCCTAAGGAATAATTTCCGGACACATGTTTATTGGGAGTTTTTTGCTTAAAATATTTTTTTCAATCTAGTGTTCAAGTTTGGCACGACAGTGCTGAATCACCCTGTATAGTAATATTTGCAAATCTAAAAAAAATGATTAATGTTAAATGTATTAATTTATATATTTTTGTGTCTTTCATACATCAACATAATTGTGAAGTTTATAAAAACTTTTATCTATGCTTGCATAAATAATTAATAGTTTTCTTAGTTTCAGAAAAAATATATTTTTTGCGTTTTAACTTTATATAACAAATATTTTCATAAATACTAAAAGTAATACAGAAAGTAAATGTTAAAATGAAATTAACCATAAACATTAACAGCGGTAGTAACACCCTCCACTAGTAAATAATTTAAACAAAAAATCCATTGGGTCCGTGAGTCTTGGTTTTATCGCCGTAGGGTTAAAGATAATATCATTTCTTAATGATTAGTATCTATTTCCTAATGGCACGCATTCGATATGATATTTTGTGTATTTGTAGGTATATGCCTTGAACTCAAATTGTCCCCATAGTTGTAGTTATAACAATATATGTATATATAAGGTGACCAAACGTACTCCTTTAGGGAGTTTTGAACTCTTTTTTTGTGGACAGTACTCATTTTTAAACTGTACTCTCAAACTACTCCTTTTTGTGATTTTTTACTCGTTTCTACTTCCAAATACATAAAAATTACAACGATTACTATTAATTTTCATATTATATAAAAAATATATCGGGTATGCAGCAACAAGGAGTTAACTCCAGTTTTTATAATATGTGGGAAAATAGAAAAAATTGTTTAAAAAATAGAGAATGTATTTAAATCGCCTTTGTCTTCGTCCAATTATTATTTGTCACCGACCACATGTTTTGACCAAATTCCATTGAGAAATTCGTCAAATTCGCAATTCTAGAGTCAATTTTATTCTGGAGTTAACTCCTTTTTGACCCAAATAGTTGAACATTGTTTTCTTTTTAAAGTAAGGAAGCATTGAATAAGAATTCAAGAAAAATAGTTTATTTCAAGAAAGAACACAGTAACAAGTGTACTAACTAAATTCTAAGCCCAAAAACAGAGAGTCAGCTCCTGGAGTTAACTCCATTTTTACCCAAGCGAATGAAGCAGCTAACTCATTCTAGCGGATACCTTGAGAATTATCAACGGTAGGTAACTCTTTGTTGAACCAAACTCGTTGTTGTTGCAAACCCCTCAATTACCATAGATCATTACAATTAAAAAACGTCATTACAATTGGACAGTATTTTTTTAAATAATTTTATGACTACTCCTTTTATGCCAAAAATAATTGGTCACCTTAGTATATAATAATCTAAATGTATTAAAGACCTAAGAAGTCGTTGTTTCAAATATATATCTAACACGTGTTATAGAAAAAGAAAAAGGCTTTTTAAAACAAATAATGATTCACGGTATAAAAACAATAACTTTTATAAAATCACAATGACATAACCTATAAAAATCTATAAAAATAAATAAAAGCAAACAAAATATAAAAACCAGTAGTATTATTGTAAATGGTACATATGAATAATTTCAAAATGTAAAAATAAATTGTATTATTTCCGTAGAAAATCGTAGTGCAGTTGAAACGTGACAAAAGATATTGCAAAATAACGTGACCATATGTTACGCGACCACCATGTTTGTTCATTGAGGCACGCACCGCGAGGTGCGCTGTTGTCATCGCGCAAGGTCACTGAGCGGGAAATTCAAAAACAAGATCAAATTCATCAAATTCATGCATTGTACCTGTTTTGTTAAGAGTCATATAGACGTAAAAGATCTATAAAACTAAATCTATAATCAATAGATAATATTCATTTTTATTATCCCTGACTTTGTCAAAAATAAAGAAAATACTGTTAAATATTATTTCAGAACACTTGACCGCGAAGATTCTTAACCTAGATACCTATTGATCTAAATGATTTACAAAAAATCAAAAGATTATTCCAAAGTTTGTATAATTTATAGTTCCACAGTACTATGTTATCAAAGAGGAAACTTGATGTTTTTATTTATTTAAAATTAAATAGGTCTATTGTTAATGCATTCTCTATAAAAATATAACTATGAAAATACAGATTTGTTGATTGCATTAAATAAAGGTACCTTTCTTCTATACACTGAATTTAACAAATTCAATATAAATGCATCGATCGAGTCTACAATTAGCTTAACAAAAACACCTTGCTTTAGCTTGCAGGGAAATGTTCAAAGAAAAACAATTAGTCTATTCATTATCAACACAGTAGGCTGCTAAAGACAAAGGTGGCTAGATCAAGTGTGCAGTGTGTGGAAAGAATCACAACTGGAGTCATTGATTGAGCGATTATTTATTTTATTTTATTGATGACTACATTAAAAAAATGATTCAAAATAATATCTCACAAGTATTTTGTACAGTTTGAATTTGACTTTTGATAAGTGTGAATATGAATTTTATTTTTAAGTGATGTGATTTTTAAAATATTGTGCTCGGAAATGTTATTAATTAATATCTAATGTCGGATTTAAAACTGTTTTTTGAAAGTTAAGTAATTTTTGAAAATGACATTAAATATTGTTATTATGTTTATATTCAGTGCATATTTTAATTTTTACATCAAGTGTAAAAATAAAATTAAATATTCGAGGATTTTCAGTGCATCTGAAGTATAATCTGCTGTTTTTCGTATTTTTCAGTCCTTTATATTCAAGATCAACCGCCGGATATCCTTCTGCGATGTCATATTTTGGGGGAAGCTCACCAACATCAGATTTAGGGGGTCAAGGAAACTCACATTTGTGGACTACATCAAGTAAGTTACTGTATTTTTTTTGTCAACAAATATTTTTATTTCAATTATTTTATTTTAAAATATTTGATGATTATTATTTCGCCGAAGTATTATTATTTCGTGCTTGAGTTATAATTGTTTAAAAAAAACTATTTAAAGATAAATATTTGTAGAAAAACATGCATGCATGTTTATTACAAATTTTTCTGTTTCTGTATACTAAAAGTATGAAGTAATTACTATATTTGTTACGAATTGTTTTTGTTAAATGTTCATACATAATATATATATACAGGTTTTGAATAAAAGCATCGATTTGATAGATAAAGCCATGATCCTTCCCAAAATGTTTAAATTTTTTTTACCCTATTTACTGAAAATTATATGATGTTTCTATTTACGTAGTAAAGTAACCCTTTGGTTATCGGTTATTACCGGTAACGGTATAAGACTTTTAGGAGTGAGGGGGTGAGGAAAGGCGGTCTGCTTTGGGCCCCAAACGTTAGAGAAGCCCTGCAAAGCTAGTAATTTTTTTGCAAGACTGGAAAATACCTTAAAAAATATTTAATTTGACCTTTTTTAAAGAAAAAAGATTTAAAAAAATCATACCACGAGGTATTAATAACATTCCGGCTCGAGTTTCAATCTTTTTTAGTCCTCCACTACAGACAACCGAAATAAATAGTGTATATATTATTATTATTAGTCTCTTAATTATTTTGAACATAGGTTTTTTTTAGAAGTTACCGAGTTTGTTTAATTATTATCAGAAGAGATACATTGCTATTTTTTTCTTAATACGTACCTGTTTGTTTGATTACATTAATCACAACTGCTATTGATAATCCTTTTTCATTTTGATACGTTATTATTAAAAAGTAGGTTTTAATTAAGTTTCTGCAATCGTGCTATGAGAATCGCATATTTGTGTACTTAATACTACTTATATTTCATTATCACAGGCCTTATCTCGCCAAACCTCGGCCTAGGCTCAGCTACCGACGACTACAACTCAATCAAAGCCACGTCTAATGCATCTGCAGGCTCTACCACAACTCTACCATCATTCGCGCAACGGTTCGGTGGCGGGTTCTCCACAGCGGGTTCTGGGGCGCATCCGTCATCGCGCGGGTCACCTTACTCGCCGGGACCGTCGACCAGTTACGGCGGCCACCAGACTGGAGCTGGTGGTGACATGTGGACCAATTCCGGATACACAGAAGCTGCGGCCGCTGCGGCGTTGCAGCAGTACACGGCGATGACGTCCGGGTCTAACTCCGGCGTTGGAGGGATTGGACCCATTAGGAGACATCCACATTCCGCGGCTGCTTCGTTATCGGCATGTAAGTCAATAAGAATTTTATACGTTTTGTGGTTCTTTATTTAATTTGCTATTTTATGTTTTAAGGATCAAAATACATAAAAATTGAAAGCTGTAATATTATTTTTAGTTTCGTATTATTTAATTTAATAACTTCAAACATAAAATACCAAATTAAAGTTAATATATTTAAAAAAAAACATATTTAGTTAAATAAAATTATTAATTGATGTATAAATGGACAAAATATTATAGTTTTTTTATAATTTTGTACGCAAAACCGACCCTGTGACAATATTTATCAAGATGATCTTTCTTAATATGATTTATCTAATTATATATGTTAATTAATATACATTTTTTTATATTTTTAATTGAGAAATTTTAATGATAATACCACATAATGTAATATTAAGATAATTTTTTTTAATGTTATTTTGTTTTTGACATTTAAATATATCTTTGTTATTATGTGATCAACAGTGAAATTGAATACAATATATATCAATTGAAATCAGATGTGGAGCAAAAAAAAATGTGTCAAAATGAAAGAATTGTACAAAATAAATTAAAAAGGCCTGAGAATTAAAAAAAAACAACTATACACACATTAGATACATTTGTTATCTTAATTGTTAACTGTTAAAATGATACTAGATAATAGCACATAATATTTTTTTATATTAATTGCAATAATAATAATAAATTTTATTACCATGTTGAAAAAATAAATAACCTCATGCTGAAAACTTTCAAATGTAGATAAAATTTATAAAACATTATTTTTAATAAGAGTAGGTATATTGAACTCATATTTTTAGATAGGGGTATAATAGAACCAGATATTAAAAAGAGCTTGAATTTTATATAACATCGAAAGCGAATAATATGTAACCACAGCCAATAAAACCAAATTTAAATAAGTTCTCCTGACAGAGATTGCTGAAGGAATAGATACTTGTCCTGGGATAATCAGGGTAGGCCGCGTCAAAATGTACAACAAAAATCACAAAATCATTACAAACAGTCTTTAGATATAGTATAATATCAAAAACTAATTAATTTGTTTTGATAAAATTTTATTCTGATTCGAGAAATATCATTGGTATTCGATATGATTTTTTACTGTTAAATTATAATTTCTACTTTTATAGATATTGTCTTTGAAAATTCATTAATAAAGTTTCATTAAAAAAATATTAGATTTATTTATTCAAAATGCAATCACATATTTTTTCAATATTTTCCCTTGCAAAATATAAAAAAAAATCGGCGAAGTTAAAAATTTTCATTAAAAAATATTTTTTTACAAATTGAAATTCTTTGTTATAAAGATTCTATAAAAACAAACATATATTTATGTATGTAATAAAATAATTTAAAATAATAAAAATTAATGAATAAAAAATATTTTTCTAAACAACCTCACTAAAAATGAAAACATTACTAATTGCAATAGATAAAAAAACAGACAGGATTTCACATAGCAACTGGACTAAATAACATTGCTAATAGTATACTTACAATATTTCGTAAACGAATATATGAATCCTCATACATTAGCGTTATCGGCACCGTATTTGATTGCATTTTTTTTAAATAAAAAGATTTCAGTTGCTGACATTAGTGATATCGCTCCTGACCTAAGCCAGTATGAAATGCATATAACAAAGAAACGATTTTTAATATAATCAGCATTTAAATGTTATTTCAAGTTCAATTTGTGTAATCTGTAAAAAAACACACACATTGCGTATTTTATTTTTAAAAAGGATGCATTTTTGTCTGCAGTTTTAATGATATATTTACTACGAGGGTAATATCATGTGTATTAGAGATTATTTTTTTTTGTCGTGGTTTTCTGCCGATATGTGGTCATTTCAGAAAAAGTTTAAAATTTAGATAATGCATTTAAAACCATTTTAATAAATAACAAAATTTAGTTATTAATAAATGTCCTTGAATAATGTTGATAAAATATGGAAAACCCCATTAAATATATTATTCATTAACGTATAAATCAGATATATGAAGAAAGGCGTTAATATTCTCAGTAAATATAGTAAATTTTAATGATACTCTATATAGTAAGAGTTGTGACAACGTCGCCATTTTTAGCCAAACCAGCAGTTATGAGATTTATTCAAAAATTGATTTTGTATCATTTTTAGTAAGCATACAAAATAATATTAAAATTGAGTACAATGAAATATTAATATGAAGTAACCTATATTTAATGATATTGATCGACGATTGAATAACTATTGAAACGTTGGTTGCTACTGTCAAATTGTATTTTTGTTTGCAAAAAGTAATTGCCACCTGTTATTACAATAAGTTTTAACAACTAGAAATATAAACTGTTGGTCGTGTCTAGGGAATAATGCGTTTAATTGTAATTGTTTGATCGTCAATTTGAACTATGTATGTATAATAATTATATGATGCAGAATTATGTCTTCCCGGCCGCGGCGTTACATATATTTTATTGATATTTTAATCGGTATATTGAATTTATTTTTTACAATGTTTTGTGTTTGTAGTTTTATATTTGTTTATTATAAATAAATAATTTTTTTTATTTATTAAAACAAGAGAAAATATTGTTTAAAACAGAGAATTTAATGTTTTCGTCCAACGATAGTATTAAAGAAATAACAACAAGATTATACCTATTATAAAATTAAAAAATATTATTTTTGATATAAACCAAGCAAATATTGTCTTGGCCCAATGCACTTTGAATATATTAATCTATTAAAAAAAAACACAATACGAAAAGAATTAAATACGATCTTGTTCAAATTTAAAATATTACCATATAAAATATTATCTTTATTATCGTGTGCATTTAAAATAATATTAAAAATAATATACGCTTATACAATAATGACAGTAAATAAAAATAAATTAATAAATACACTTTAAAAATACAAATGAATATTAATTCCCATAAACGATTTAAGAAACTTAAAAATCACTTACGTAGTACAATGATTTCTTCAGTTCTCTCTAAAATAAATAACAGAATTTTTTAACGTTATAACCATATTAATGGTTTACGCACTGATAAGAATTCAAACGGAATGAATTATTTGTGAATATGGTTCAGATTGAATGAAAAACGTATATTGTGCGTAGTTTAAAAATAATGAAACTAACAAATTATAGTACATTGCATAGGTGTCGACTTTTAATTTTTCTAAAATTTTATAATAAAGTACCTTACCACTTAACAAAAATACTGTTAGTTTAAATATCTACCTATAGAAAAGAAAAATAGATTTTATTTATATATTTATTAGTAAAATTGGAGAGTTTTTTGCTAAAAGAAATATCTTTTGTATAGCTATAGACTCAAAGCATCTATCGACCCCATCGAGTCGTAAATTCGGTACCTATGGTATATTTAATTATTTGCTTATAATTGGTACAGCGCGACGTCAATAATTGTTAATTATTTTAATTAACTAGGGTAGAATCCAAAGAAATATGGCCATATTATAATATATTTTGTTTTATAAAAATACTCTAAATCTAAGATCATTTCATAAATGACAGGCTAGTAGAATATAAAGATAATAATTAATCATTTATCAAATTAAATATTTAAATTATTTTTATTTATGTTTAATTTCAAACGATGATGTTCTTTTGAAGAATATTTTTTCCATTATTTATAAAAGTTTTATAATGTTAAACAATTAATTGAAACTTTTATTCCAGAAATGTTTTATATAAAATTATTCTTAATAGGCAACATACAGTATTGAGATATTGCACACCCAAGCAGGCTTGGAAATGTGTTCTACTCTCGTCCTAAATTTAATTCTAATTCCATTTGCTTACGAGGGTGATTGTTACAATCTTTAGATTTGCAACCCACACATTTCCCATCAATGGTCGTAATTCTTTCAATTCGTTTAGCTATAAATGGTGTTTACTATTTATGTATATATTTAATTTACAAAAATTACATTGTGCTGCCTAAACAATAATCCACATATTAAAATATGTAACTTAACTTATTTACACCTCCCCCTCCTCCTTAATAAAATTAATTTAACATTACAATTATTTTTTACCAAATTAAATTTTTTAATTTTTGTTGAACGACGAATTATAGTATTTCAGTTTTGTTGAAAAAAATTATAATTAACGAATATGTATTACTACTGGAATAGCAATATATGTGTGTTTGTGTGTGTCGTATTGCATTATTATAAACAACATATTTTAAACAAAGACAAAAGAACAGAGTGGTCTTTACGTCTTTATCATCTACACCTAATGGTTTTTCTACATGTGTGTACAGGAATTTTTACAACGTGATAGGTGGAATTTTTGTGAAAAAATGTATAACGGACAATTATATTTCATACAGTTTTTGACTTTTTTAAATTGCATTATTAGTAAATTGGGTAGAAATAAAATACGTCTTGAAAAATTTTATATAAAATTATGGATTTTTTAAAACATACATATACCTATTATCAAAATAATACTAGGTACTGAAAAAAATTCTAGAAAAGTATACCATTTTCAAAAAGGTTACGTACTGTATTTATTATATTGGAAAGAAAATCCCCATTTGATGCTATACATTTTGTTAATTTTTCTACATACATAAATCTTTCTATCAACAAAATTATCTCAACACTTTGATCGGAATTCCTTTTCATAATAAAACCGATTTTCAAAAAAATGTATGTAACTTTATTAATATTAGAAAAATATAGAAACATATTCAAACGTACTTGTATGTAAAACATCTTCAACATTATTTCAACAAGCAATAAAAAATATTTATTGTATGTCAAAAATTTCGTCTTGTTAGTTTTGAAAAGGGCGGTTTGTACATGACACCTGTCATTGCTAAAATACATATTTTATTTGGCGCATAGAACCTTTTTGCTGATGGACGTATCCCATGCATACCTCTACTAACTAATAGATATTCACATGCATATGTAACATATGTGAACATAAGTGTATAAGAATTAATATGCTAATAAAAAAATATATACATATAATAAATTGGAACATTTTGATTATTATCAAATTATAATTATCATTTAGTATTTTTTTTTAATATTAAAAAATAAACTACTGTAGCTACCACGAGACTTGTTTATACATAATTATTCTTAATTGAATATCTTGAAAAAAATATCTTTATTCTAAGAAACTATCAAATTTTTTTATAATGAAAAAAATATGAAATAAAAAAAATGAATTACAAATAAAAAATAATTAAAAATCAATAGATTTCTGTTTGGTTTGCTCCTTATCATAAAAATTCATCTTTTTAGTGTCAGAACCACGAATATTTTGTCTGAAACATTTTTTCTGAAAATTTGTTAATTTGGAAATAATCTGCTGGAAAGTCATTAAAAAAACACTCGGTATAATATTTTGTTATTATAGCTTTAACATTTCAAACTACGCCGCTGCTTGCATAAAACGATGTATATATACCCACGTAGACAAAAAGCTTGAATGTCGAGGACGAACTGTCAAAATATCCGTCGTTGATTTGTATGACCCGAAGCTATTTGGCCCGTCAAAACAATAGCAAACTTCACTGAAACTCATTTGTCGTCGTGAATAATGCAGTCTGTTCATGGCCTACCACCATCGCAGCTCGGTTCTGTTTTGTTTATTATTATATGTATAGACACCGGTCATTAGAAACAAAACTATTTTAATATACATATATACATAGTCTGGAACGATGCAGGCCTTATCGCGAACTTTTTTTGTCCATTGTATTAATTGATTATTGTTCGTTCGTTTTTGTAATTAATTTTATTGATACTATTTGCTACTTAATTTATTTTATTATAATAATATTATGCAAATTAATTTATTATGTATTTTTAAATAAACCGTCCACGAAATAACTAGATTTCATAATAATCTCTAGCCCCATATTTAATTTTCACATTATGAAATTTAAAAAAAAGTAAAATAATTTTCATAACAAATTTATTGGAATCATAATTATCGAAATAGACTTTCACGTTCACACACGCTCACACAGGTAGAAAGGTTTACTTGAGCCAAGTAAACCTTGTTTTGTATATAACGAAAACAATATTTTCTTAAGATAAGAAATATATTTTTAAACCAACTATAGTATTCTTGGACGAAGAAATAATGTAGTTGGATTAAGAGTACTTTTCTTATATTAAGAAAATATTGTTTTCGTTATATACAAAACAAGATTTTCTTGGTCCAATACAGTTTTTTTGTGTGCCCGATTCAAGATTTTAAAATTAATGGCCCGTTAATCATTATCATTAAGGCCTTCCCTTTTTTTTTCATTGTACAAATATCTTTCAAGAAGAAAGAAGAATAGGAACAAATGAATATGAAATTTTCAACATTATGAGAACATTAAAAAAAAATGTTTACATAATATTTTTTTTTATATTCTTTTGCAAACATTCCCTTGCGGTTTTAAGACACACGTCCTGCGTTATGCAATGTAACACTTTTCCGGTAAAGTTAACACACGAGCGGTGTTTTTATACCACAAAAACATACGTAAACACATACCTACTAACACAATCATACATATCTATGTAATATTAATAATACAGCTTTAAGACATACTGGGTGTTCAAAATAAAAAAAAACTGACTTAAAAAAACATTGAAAAGTATACAATAATTTAATTTAATAGTTTTTGAAGTTGGTTCTTTTTTTTCTTATAAAGGGGCTAGCAAATTTGCAAGCTTATTAGCACTCTCAAATGAGATATCAAACTTATATGACAGTTCTCTTGGAGTTTTATAATGACTTTGACAACTTTCGCGCAAGCGTTGTATGTAAACACCAACGGTATTAAAACAGTGGTGCTATTATGAAAAAAAAATTATACGGTCAGAGTCGCCAACTGTGTTACAATGCGTTGAAGTATCACTGCTCTAAATTCCATAGCTAATCCATAGATACTATAACAAAATTAATAACCTCATTTATGAGTGCTAGATATCTCGCAAATTTGCTAGGTCTTTTATAATACCGGACAATTTCTTTATTAGCTTCGCATCGACTAAAAAAACTGTTTTTAATTATTATTTACTTTTTAGTGTTATTTTTTTAAGTTTTTTTATTTTTTTCCCTTTTCAGTGGCGTATCTAAAAAGTCCATGGTCTGATTTTGATAAAATTTACATGGGGTCACCTCGGGAGTATACTCTCTCAAACCAACAATAATTAACCAAATAGGTGCATGTTTATCGGAGTTATGCCTTTTTTATAATGACAAAACTAAAAAAATTTAATATCGTCTCGTATAAAACATTTTTTTCACGTTTAAATGCGTCCTCTACATATGTATATATGTACGAGTACATTATGTATACACTTATAGACGATTTGTAATTGAGTACTATGATTTACATCCCAAGGGTGATACGCCTCTTTAACCGCAACACGTGTTTATGAAAAACTGACGAAGGGTTTTGGGGGGAGGGCGGAGAAGAGTGGATCTACTCACAGAGGCGTAATCATCGAAACATTGAAAAATAATATCGAATTAATAATAAATAATTTTCTTGATTTTGAAATAATCAACTTTATATATTTTGAAAATAAAAATAAAATTACTATAAATATGAAATTATTTTTTTTAAATTAATTAGTTGATATGTCTAATTTCATAAAATAATTTTAGAAAATATCGACGTAATATGTATTCTTTCTAAACGCTAATTTCTTTTTAAGTTTAAACTAGGCCACTTTAAACCTTTCACAACAAAAAAGCTAACAAGAAGTTAAAAACCCAGAAGTGGTTTTTGAATTTATTGGGTCGAGGTTTAAGGAAGATGCCTGGTGGTCTAAATATAGAACACAAATACTTAAAACTGGCTTGTGTGGCCATTTTAATGGAAATCATAAATCTTACCTTAGATATGTACAATATGTACAGTACATTCATCCTACACTGTTATAATAAATGTATTATTGTGTATAGTAAAATCTTCATAATACTCATCTTCTATCTGATAACAACACTTTTCGTTATTACAATTTGATCGGAAAATTGTTTTTATAAAATCATAACAAATAATAAACATTTGAATTACTTATATTAAAAGGCGCAGAATATCTTGTGTTATGTATAAACTATAGTTCATTAATTTGTTTTTTTTCATTCAAAGGAGTAACAATAGCATTAATTAAATAAAATATATAATTAGTCTAATGTTATTATAATAAAATATGAATGTAAGATTTGAGGCTTCCGAGATGACCTTGAAATAAATCTTGGCTTCTGGGTGTAATTTTGGTCGACTTACATCGAATCATCAGTCAAAAAATATTTACCTTTTCGGTAATATATGTGTTTATTAATAATACTTATCGTCAAATTATAAACTTATACTATAGCATTATTTAAAAAAAACGATTTTCTTTGATTTCAATTTGACATCCAAATGGTGTAAATGTTTTTAGTTGGTAGTAAGTTAACAGATTTGTATTCGTTTATAAACGATTAGTATATAGATGTTTGACTGGCTCACATTCGAGGAATGCATGTTCTGACCAGACACAGACACAAGTAGAGTCGTCCCGCAGATGCAATTTGTCTAGTGGCTGTCTGATTTAGTACTCAAGCTAAAACTGGTGGCCCTAGGTTAGAACTCGGTTATTTTTGGCTGCGTACAGTCAAGGTATACTCATTTTTCAATTCTTATTTATCTAGTTAAAATCAAAAAGTATTAAATATTTTGTAAAATTTTATCGAAAACGAATTTTTAACAATAAACTAATTAAAGTTCCTATTCAAATATCTATTGAAGGGAATTACAAAATAATATATAAATAACATTTTTCTTTAGCAGTTTTAATCTTATAGCCGCACACTATACGATGTAAGGGTTCGGCCACACGTACTGCTCGTACACGCAGTATTTACTGCTAGATAGAAATTAATCCAATGAAATCAAATGTATATAAGCAGCTACACGAGCAACCTCAATCTGTTTGTTTTTACTTATAATAAAATTATTATAATCTATAAACTTATAACTATATGGGAAAAACGTTTCTTGAAGACCAAATTAATTTTAAAATCAAGATATGAAGATATGAAAAATATTTACTCATTCTAAGAAATGTTTTATAAACACTGACATAAAGTACATTTTCAATAAATCTGATAAAAATAACCAGGATCGACTTTAGCGAATCTCGCTACCTTAGAAAAAAATTTGTCCTCCCTCTCCCCTACAGGAACGATCTTTACAATAAAACAGTCATTAAAAAATACATTTCATTGCTATAACTTCTCTAATTAAAATAAAATAAAAATTTATATTACATAATGACGTGTTAATTAAAAATACTATGTTTTAACATTTATAAACGATATGCATACATTCACTGAAGTCTACCAATATCTAGATGTTTTGATCTGATCTTTGGCAGGTTTTGATACTTCTAGGTGAAATATTAACTTTTAACGCAGTGTCTGGTGTTACATTAGTGAGTGACTGGCCACGTGGTGATATTCTGTCTTTCTTTAATACCAGCTAAAAATCGACCCTATAATAATTTACAAAAAAACACGCGTTCGTTTAAGAGTAGATGTACTTTATATATATATCCAGTAAGTATCTGTTCAATTCGTAGAATATTTTTTTTAGAATTTGAGTATTTACGAGTATTTTTTTTTATAACATCTTCATATAGCTGAACCTTATGACGTACTTTCAATTTATTACATAACGTTTGTAGAATATAAATGAAAAAGCCTGTTCTTATGACTATAAAAAATTATTTATACATGCACTTACATTTTTTTTATTCAATGAAGAATTCTGCAATACACTTTTATTACTACATAGGGTTAACGAACGTATTTCTGTCATAATCGGAATATGGTCATACTTTAATAATAATTACAGTAATCCCTCAATTTACGCGGTTAATTGGTTCGAAGAAAACAGCGCGTAAAAAAAATTAATGGAGCAATAGAAAGTGTTCTATTATATAACTTGTGTTTTGTAGATCTGTGGTTCCTAAGTCACTAAAACTAAATATTTATATACTTATTCCAGGTTAATGATTCCAGTCTGGAACTATTAAACTCCTGATGAGGACTTCTTGTGAAGTCAAAATATGTGTCGAGTTGTTAGGGTGTACATATTTTGTTATATAATGATAAACAGTAAAATAGCGAATTATTTTTAATTAAATATATGAATGCATTGAATTTTTTTTTGAGGGGTGGGAGTGAAAATTTCGAAAAATCATCCTTACATAATTAATGTACGCTCTCTAATAAAACATACCTATATCTTAGTTAATCTTTCGATTCGAAATAATTCCTAATTCGAGAGCCATTAAATTTATGTTAACCTTTCTTCCTCTTCAGCATGGCTATACTAACACATTACAGTTAAAAATATATTAAATGATTAACCAGGTTAGGTTACCATAATACTTACTGTGAGACCTTTTTTGCTCTTCAGAAACAAATAAAAGTTGTAACCAATATTATGAGAGAACCATATATTTGGGCCCTTCCCTTTACCTCAGTAGTCCCAGATATTTGTCTAATTTACCTATATACTGTGTAACGCGCCAGTACGGCTCTGCACTTAAGTCTTATTAAAACTTAGTTATAAGTATCATACAAGTACTTATAGTTTTGCTGACTTGTTTTTTTTTTAATGAATATTTCAATTGTCAGAGGTCAAGAAACAAATTTTTGAATACACCACAGAACCCTTAAATTAACAAACTGCATTGCATTCATTAATAAAATATTGTTGAATGGTTTTCTCTCACACACGTGCAGAGCAACAGTATGCATATATTTGTTTGTGTGCGTGCATGTGTATGTATGTGTATGTGTAAACAATCGAGCGCAAATGAATGGAGCCGGTAAGATTTTTTGCGTAGGCTTATTTGAACAGCGGCGCAGAATTTCAAAACATCGAACCGGAGACCTCAAGTAATGTTGTGAATGCGACCAGTATCGCATGTCCACGCCGATATTCAAAACAATATGACGTGCTTTCATTCAACCAGTGATTGCAAAACAGTTATCTCATTTCTTTTTTTATATCAGATATGTCAATTAACTAATCAGTATCTAATATAAAAACTACATTTCTTGTCGTTTAGATAATTTTGGTACCGAAGTACTTGATTAAGAAAGTACTTTCAACAAAATTTTTCAATATTAATATATTTACCTTTCATTTAACTGAATGAAAAGTATATTTTGATTTCAAATATAGAAAGATATGGCAGGTGAATTGCTTGTATGCGTATTACTAAGAATAAAATGTAGTCCCTCTTCGCGTCTGTCTGTTTGTGCACGATTTTCTCAGTAACTACTCAACGGATTTTATTCCGGTTTTCACTAATATATCGAAAGGTAAAGGTGTATAATTTGGGAAAATTTGTGTAAATTCATATGTCAGAAAAAAACAATCATCGGAAAGGTATCTTCGCGTACGCTGCGTAAATAGTTAAATAAAAACTAGTGTTTAATATGTTTATTACAAATTTATATCCCTGGATAACACCGGGTCAAATGTGCTAGTTTGATATAAATTAACATTAATGCGATCTTAATTGTATTAAACAAAATTATTTCAATTTGTACACAGGTAGAAAGGTTTACTTGCGCTAAGTAAACCTTGTTTTGTATATAAAGAAAACAATATTTTCTTAAGATAAGAAATATATTCTTAAACCAACTATAGTATTCTTGGACGAAGAAATAATGTAGTTGGATTAAGAGTACTTTTCTTATATTAAGAAAATATTGGTTTCGTTATATACAAAACAAAATTTTCTTGGTCCAATACAGTTTTTTTTGTGTGTGTGTATGTGTATTTAAATATAAATAAAAAAATATACGGCAAAAGGATGGCTACTTATGACCCTCTATAAAAAATCAAACTTAGGTGCATAAATATATATGTACTATTATTTTTTTATTTATTTTCTTCTCAAGTAAAAAACGGTTAGGTCATTCTATCGGCCGATGAAGCGACCAAACCGACGTAACTTATACAAAAAAAAGTTTATACATAAACAATATTTTTGCATAGGTACTCAATGTATATACTGTATATATTACTATATATAATAACCAACTCAATGTCATTCGATGGTTATACAAAAGTAATTGTAATAAGTAATAATTATAGTTAATAGTATTTTTTATCCAACGCCGCTTCGCTGGTGGTAACAAGAATATGCTAAATGTTTATTTATCTTTTAAAAAAATAATACATCATACAAGATGACATACAATATAACCAATGTTACGATTAAAAGAACCCATTGTATTTTATATACACTATCTCTGTCGAAAAATAATATTATTACACTGTCGGGCAGGTTTAAAAAAATGCAATGCTGAGGACCATTAAAATTGTTGTTTTAATCCAATTTAGAATGAATTTTAATACTTTTAAAATTATATGAAACAACTATAAGTATACTTATAGCTGTTTTAATTAATTTTCTTATATTTGTTATTTAATTTATGATTTTTTTACGATTTAAAATAATTAAAATGAAACATTTGGAGACTGCTGGTTGACGCCAAACACGCAGAGCCTGTAGGATTGCGTAAGAAAAGACCATGGATTGAATTTAGCTGACACGCGGGGTCAAAATGGCTTTCCTGGAACTACATATACTAACCGTAGATATATATTTGTTGGCGAAAGAAGCTGTCAATTGCAAAATTCCAATCAGCCGCACGTTATACGATCGTTACGCATTGTTTTCTCTTAAGTAAAATTCATATTTTCTCTTTCTTATATCTACATTTATTGTTTCATATACATACATATGCTAGGCTTCTAGTATAAAGAAATCAAAAATTATTTTATGTAATACGTAGTACGTACTTCACTTTGCTATTTTTTGATAAGATACTAACTAAATTCGTATGTCATACTGTACACATTATTAATTATAATAACATAAATGTTTTTATTTGCATCCGCTCGAAAAAATGAATACCTATAAAAACCAAACAAAAATACAAAAAACGGTCAACAGCCATTTTGGTACCTATAGGGTTCTCAGTATCTTTTTTAGAGTAATTTTGGCCCGCCGAATCAAAAAATGGTCATGGTTATGCTCAATTAGCTTTTGTTTTTGAGATATTGCGAAAAAACGATTTTCGCAAATATGCAATATGGAAATCTGTACTCTGTTACAATTATATTGAAATTATCTAAAATTTTAATGCAGTTAAATCATCAACCATTTATTATAAAGATCAAAGAAACTATACCCACCTCCTATATTAACTATATAGAACAATGTTTCTGTCTTTTTTGTACATATATAAGTGTATACATATCTATATATAAAATAATTATTTTGAAATAATATGTATTTCTAGTCGTAGCTTCGAAACCTTATCATCAATATCCTTTACAATTTTACATAATACACACACTTGTACCAGAGTTCCTCAAACCGGGAGGATCCATGCAATGTTTAAGGATTCCAACGGTACACCCAGAAGTTAAAATTATTGATTATATAGTAAATTTAGATTCTACTTCTTATTTTTGTGTGTAAAATCGAAAATCGATGCATGAAATATGACTGAAAATTTTTGCTTTTCGATTTCGTTAAAAGTGTTTTAATTATATAGAAAATGACGTGAAAAGTTGAAATTTTCAAAGCGCAGATCTGTATCTCATAACGTTCTCGAGATATGGCCTCTCAAAGTTTTAGTTTTTTTTTTAATTTTGGAGAAAAATGGCTATAACTTTTGAACGTGTGGTCGGATTTAATTTTTGTCGACGGATTTGGAATCAGCGTGTCAAAATCTATATAATGACGTGTATAATACTTTAAAATGAGAAAAAAAACTTTTTGCTGAAAATTGAAATTTTTCTAAGGGGTATACCTTAAAAAATGTCGATTTTTGGCCAAACATTTTTTGTCGAGTTTTTAAATATTATACATGTTATTATATAGATTTTGGCATGCTGATTTCAAATCTGTCAACGAAAATCAATTCCGATCATACGTTCAAAAGTTATGGCCATTTTTCTCCAAAATTTTGAAAAAACTAAAACTTTGAGAGGCTATATCTCGAGAACGTTATGAGATACAGACCTGCGGTTTGAAAATTTCAACTTTTCACGCAATATTTTATATAATTAATATTATTCGAAAATACAAAATTTTTCAGTCATATTTTATACATCAAACTGCAATTTCATAAAAATATTAACAATTATACAAAAAAAAAAGTTGAATTTCGAAAAAACTTTTCTTACATGATAAAAGGAAGACGTATTTGAAATTTCACATTTCTAGGTCCTGGGGTTTCGGCTTATCTTATTAGAAAACTTGATATAGATACTTTCTACTTATATTTATTTTATATAGGATTTATGAATAAAAATTTGAAAATTCAGTTAAGGTATAGATCTTAGCTTCTGATTATAAGCCGCCTTGATTTAGTCGTTTTATTGGCCAACATTACAGTAGATATCTTCAGGGCTCTATTGAAACGTTGACCGACAAAACAACCGAATCAACGCGTCTTATACCCAGAAGCCAAGATCCATATCAAGATCACCACGAAAACCTAATCGTTTTTTTTTTTAAATTAGAGTTAAAAAATAAAGTACTCCGCTACCAAAATTAATAATATTGACATAGTCGCATCGGCAACTAAATATAAATAAGTCCACAAATGTTTTTGAATCGCAGATTTAGACCATAAATAATGTTTTAAAAAAAATAACAAACTAGATAGAGAAGGAGGGTCGCGTGCTAAAGAGAGACGCAGCGTCTCGCGGTCGCACCGGAAACGGCGGTTGAGTGCACGTCGCTGATAACGGCCGGGGCTCGAACTCTCGTCAACCGGAAACGGACATGGCGTAGTTCGCCCCCGCATACATACACACATACATTTGTTGTTGGTATAAACATTGCTAATTTTCAATACGTTACTAAGGTTTGTGTGTTATCAAAAATCAATATATATTATGTACTACCACATTATGTATGTGTGTAATATGTAAATTATCGATTTTTGATAAGTAATAGGCGATTGTTAATAATAAAACATTTTATCTTTGGTATATGAAAGAAATAGAACGGTTGATATTTTTTTAAACTATGGGATTTGCACTACAAATCTACAAATTTTAAAATTTCAGGTTATATACTATAAATCGAGTGGGAGGGGGGGGGGGATTTTTTGTACATAAAATTCAGAAATATAAATAAAGTCCTACTATACCAGAGATAACGCAAGACTGTCTATACAAATCTTCTGGCTACGCGAAGAAAAAACTTACCATGTTTTTCATCTTAAATCTAACACTGATTCTATAGAAAATTTTTTTATCTACTTATTTGAACTGGTGATTATTTTGCTCATCGACAAAGTACCATCAAAGCTTTAAACCTCTATGACTTTGTTCATCCATATTTTCACAAACAAATCGATTATTATTGGTTACATTGTTTCCAAAATATATTACTATTATAATTTAAAAAAACAGAAAGTTTTCAGCATGAATAATATCTAAGCAATACACCTGTTAATTTATTTAAAATATTCACGTATAATAGTATATTATACCACGAGTCAATAATGATAGCTATTATTACCGAGGAATAATTTTCGAACCGAGCCGCATAGCGGCGAGGGAGAAAAAATTTCCGAGGTAATAATAGCCATTATTGCGAGTAGTATACTGTACTTTATCTACGACTATTTCAATTACTTTAATAAAACACAACTGAATACAAGAAATGCAAACACAAGCATTTTTGTTATAATTTCAAATTAATATAAATTAAACTATACCATGGAAACAAAATACACAAACTGGTGGTGTCCAAAAATATTAAAATTAGTAATATTACAGTTAATAAACTGAACAAGTTTTGTACTATCAACAACTTTACTAGAATTTTTATCCATTTCAATACAAATACACAAACACTAGGTGTTTTATTTGACAGTCGTAAATAAATTTTTTAGACTTAAAGTTTGTTTATTTTGTTTCCATGGTATTATTTAATTTGAGGAATTTTCTGATTGGTGCATTAGAGGGCAATAATGATTTAGAGGGCAATAATGACCATTATTGCCCTCCAATGCACCAATCAGAAAATTTCTCTTTCGTCATGGTTCCCTCTGGGATTAATATATCGCATTATATAGTAAAAACTACGTATGTAATGTATGTATTATATATAAATCGTGGATAAAAATATTTTATATGTACGAGTATAATATATGAAAACATATAATAAAGAGAATATTATACATACTTTGTGATATTTTTTAACGTACTGAAAAAGAAATTAGTGTGCCTAAATGAAGACAAAATAATAGAAAAGGATTATATTGATATTATAAGTGTATAGTGTATAGGTAAATTAAAATGATCTATTTAAGACTGACATGTGAGAATAAATTTTTATAATTTCATAAAAGTATGTTATTTAATTCATTGTCAGTAGCGGCGGAACAAGTGGAGGCACAAGAGGCAGTCCCTCCAGCCTCTGGTAAACTATCAAATAGCATAATAAATATTTAATACTAAAAATATGAGTTGCTCCCTTCTGAAAAAAAAACTGTTATATGCCTCCCTCCCCTTGAAGTATAAACGTTCCAACGCCGCTGATTTCAGTGGCGGAACGTTGATTTTTCGTCAGAGCACACTAAATATTCAGGTAGTGTTTTTGTGTACATGTACATAACCTATAAACTCTGACAGTCGATGCAGCTGAATATTTCACCGAGGGACGCGAGTGCGTCAACTGTGGCGCTATCTCCACGCCGCTGTGGCGTCGCGACGGCACCGGCCACTACTTGTGCAACGCTTGCGGACTCTACCACAAAATGAACGGAATGAACCGACCGCTTGTCAAACAGCCACGTCGACTGGTATGATCAGCTGTTCGCCGGCAACCATCTTGTGCACGCATGCGCACAAGAATTCATTTTATTCATATTTGTTTCATTTTTGTTGTTTTTGTTTGTTTTTGTTGGGTTTTAGTTAGATATTTTTGGTTTATAATAATTGTTTTATGATTAAATAGTGGAAACCTATCCAAATCGCATGATATATTTTTATTATTTAATACTTTTTGGTAATGGATTTTTTTATCACTAACGTTTCGTTTTAGATTTCAGTGAACGTCTTTAGAAAGATGTTCATTGCAATATATTGCGAAACGTTGAACAATATTAAGAAAACAGTTTATATCGAGAGCAATCAAATATTGATATTTCCTTTAAGTGACTTGGTAAAAAAAATAAAATCAATTTTGTATAATTAATAATAAGAAATCAGAATATGAGCATGTTACCTGAATATGTCCTTTAAACAACCAAAAAATATTTTAACATTAACAAAACAAATAACAAAACTATAATTGAAAAACTAACGAAAACAAACATTTCAAAATATTAATACATATTTTTTTAATATCACAAAACAGCTTTGTAGAAATCTCCCGTCGAAAAATTGGTCTTATCGAGTCGACTATGGTTTGTGAGATAAAGATAGATACATTGAGCAAGAAAGACGCACTGTAGTGTAAATAATTGTTAATATAAAAAAAACTTAGGCATTCTCGGTACACGTGATTTTAACAGTCAGAAAAATCATAACAGAACTGGTGAATAAACCTTTTTTATTTGTTTTTTATATGATTTGCTCACAATATATGTATGTAATTAATGCCCTGTAATATGCCAAATATAAAAAAATAATTGAAGCAAATCATAAACATCTTAAAGGTTTTGAACTAAATATTGTGATTTTTCGACAGTTAAAATTTTTCATTGCTTTCTTATTTTCTTCGGGTTTTTAAATGATTACTTTTCACTTACTTTTGCCTTTTAAAATGCTTTTAATTTAAATTTTCATGGTGATTTTTTGTTTCTTTCGGTGGACATTTGGCATACATTACTTTCGATACAGCTGGATAAATTTTGAACGAATTTCAAAAACCTATATTATAATATAAATAAGTAATTTTAATTACCAAGGCAAAAACGTTTTGTATTAAAAAAAACCTGTAGAAAACTGTGAATGTAAAATGAAAATCGGGCCGCGAAAGCCTACTCCCCAAAACTGGTTTAAAAACTGGTCTAAACTGGTTTTAAACGAGTTCTCTGTTGCGTTTCAGTGGCTGCCGAGCCTGGACACACGGGTGATTTCTACAAGAGCTACTATCATGGGTATAATGGGGTGGCAAGAACATCAGCCCCCTCCTTACAATCTACCGAGGAAAAATCCAGTCGAAGATTGGTAGGTTTTTTATACATAAAAATACATACATATACAAATATATACACGTTATTCTTTTGCATTTGTTTTTGTCAGTTATATGCGTAGTAATAATCACCCCCCTTTACCCAAATCATTCTATTAGCGTCCTAGAAAAAACTGTCAAATGACTGAATCTTTTTTAGATGCCTTTTTTAACTTGTATACAAATAATGTTTCAGGTTTTCCTAACGAATCCCAAATATCTCAAAACTTATTAATTTTACGAAAAAATCTATAATAAAATAAAGATAAATAATATAATAATAGTATGATTTGACCAGAAATAGATTATTATTTTTTCTATAATCTTTTGCGATTTTTTAATTTTGCTTTCTTTCCAAACGTTACAGAAATTTGAATTTGAATGGAATATAGGAATGTGAAATATTACTTTTATACAATTAAAAAAGGTGTTTAAGAAGATTCAGTTATTTGGCAGTTTTTCCTAACAAAATTTCCTTCCTACTTGGGTCTTAATAGGGAAGTTACGTTCAATCCTTTTATTTATTGCTTTATTGTAAAACTACGCAAAACTGATGCTTGTATCATAAGTCTAATTTATGAATCTTTTTGCTGCTTCAAATTCAAAATAAATAAAAATATTATGATTTTTTTATGAACCACTTAATTATATTCTTTGCGGTGGCTTAAGAATTTAATAATCAACCAAATTGACAGATTGTCCCTATGTGGAAAAATGTAGCTCAAGATATTTATAGCAAGCATTTATAGCAGATATTTTATAGCGATTATTGAAAGTGTTAAATTTCTTCAGAATAAAATGTATTACAACTACAGAATTATCATATATGATATAATGATGAACAATATTCAAAAATGTATTTTTTTACTTATTCAATTTCATAAAATATGTATTCTTTGCGATTATGAAAATATTTTTTTCTATCCTCAAAAAATTAATAAATATTATATGACAAGATTTATTACATCATTTTGTAGCATTTTTTAAGGACTTTATTAAGGATTGATCGTATATATTTTTTTTCAATATTTGCTTGCACGATTTCTCACTTATAAAAGTGGAAAGTCTTAGAATAAATGTACACGATTCTATATTATAAATTATAATAACTTTATTTTAATAATTTTTGACTGAATAAAAATATTTCCTTATAAATTGTAATGTATGATTTATTTATGACATAATAACCACATTATGTTGGTAAAATGAATATACAATGGCAGGCTATTCTTTTTTATTAATTTATTGTCGTGGTCTAGATTTAGTTTTTAATAATATATTATATAAAATACTTCCTAAAAAATTTCAGTTATTATAATTATTATTATTTTCACATTTTCTTCTACACTGTGCGCATATGCTTTTGTATAAGCTTCAATTATATTTCTATATAGTTTGTATATTGTTTATATAGTATAGAAACTAAAATATTTGTTTCCTTGTTCTGTTCTGTTTTTGTGCTGCATTTGTATTTTTATTAAAAATTCAATAAATTGTATCACTGAGATTTTAACAAATTAATATTATTATTAAACAAATACTAGATATCACCAAAAAATTAAACATGCAATGCTTTAAATTCAAATAAAATAATGAGCAAACGCCTAATTTTAATTTTGATAAGTGCTTAATTGTTGAGATATATTAAAATATTTTAATGCAACACAAAACAGACTAGTTCAAATTTAAAATTTATTTAATTTGAATACTTTTTACGTTTTTGACAAATACACTCCACTATACCCGATAAATTATTAAAATGAGTTTTTGAATTCAATGCTTTTTCACGATTGTAATTCGAGGCAAAATAATCATGAAATAAAAAGCATTGGATAAAATGAACTCATAAAAACAAACACTAACATATTAAATAGATTATTTTGTTGTATGTATGTATTTTATTTGCTTGTATGTTTACTAAAAACTAATTGTAAAAATAACCTTTTTATTTATTAATAAACATTTTGTAATTAATATAATAATTAATTTGAAACAAGTACTAACTTCTGAAGAATCATTTTTGTTTTTTGCATAGACTAGAAGCATTAAAAAAATTAACATTCAAAATGAGTAAAAAAGTAAATTACGTTTAATTGGTACAAAATGTAATTTTAAGTAAATATATGTATTTGTTTCAAGTTAATTATATTCATTTTGCATGTCTGCATGTAGCTTTTATCATCTTTATGTTCAGTATTATAATTGTTCAATAAAAATTATAAGAAAATAACAATTGGGTATTCAATAAAAATATTCATTGAAAGTTATTATTAGTTCACTGTCATATTAATTAATTCATATACTTTTATGAACGACTTAGAACAATTATAATGTGAAATAGAAAATAAAAATTGTATTAAAAATATATCATTGTCATTAATGCTTTTTTATCTTTTATTTACACTAACTGAATCTTAAACACCTAATGCATGATTACACGCTTCTTACACGATTTTAGATATGTTTGGATTTCTTGGCATAAACAAAGTCTTCTTTCTTAATTTTAATTTCTGTCTACTTTTATTTCACTCGATATGACACAAATTACACCCAGAAATCCAAATATATATTTAAAGTATAACATTTTTTGATTCGCTTCTATTTTAAAGGCTGTCTTTATTTAAATAAGATTTTTCATAACTTTGAAATGAACATAAATATAAATACTGTTCTTAAAATTGTGTCACAAAAAAATACAATAAAACAATGTTATAACACTTATTTCGACTTCATAAGAAGTCTTCATCAGGTGTCTAACATTACCAGACAGTCTTTACTTAAATTTAGGCAGCCTCTAGATGCGAGTCTATGTTTTTTTAAAACAATTTACTAAATATCGTGTATCTCTGTTTAGTCTGCATCAAGACGTGTTGGTTTGTCCTGCTCTAACTGTCACACTACCATGACTTCCTTATGGAGGAGAAATACTCACGGGGAGCCCGTTTGTAACGCGTGCGGGCTTTACTATAAGCTTCATGGAGTTACTCGACCCCTCGCCATGAAGAAGGATAACATACAGGTAATATTATTCGTTATGTACATATGTTTATTACAATCTGCTAAATATTGAGTACTTGTTAATTTAAAGTTTATAAAATATCTATTTAACGCAAAGATTTTGAGAAAAGTTGACATTTTGTTCTGCCATTTCTAAGGATTATAAAAAAATCACCTGCTTTCATGGGTGTCTGCAGAGGGTAGGCAAAAGGGGGCACTAATTGTAAATTAATGCGATACTATATTTTATAATCTACTTGTATATTGTCACACAAAATAAAAGTTACCTTTAATTATTTGACTACTAGCTTCCCCCCATTTGAAAGACGCTCATATACATGCACTTGTATTTTATGTGACTTTACAAAAGTATATTCTACTACAATGAAGGATTAAGATATTTTGAGGTTTTCTATTTAAAAATTTTAAATTATAATATTTTTGAAAGTCGTAGAAAAATAATATATTGATTAAGAAATGTCAATTATCTTTCTCATTTCTGTCACTCCCAAGTCCTCTTCCGTTTGCTAGGGTATTTTTTTGTAACAAATCACAAATTGTGATATATATGTATATAATTAAAAATGAATAGAATACAGAACAACTTAAAATTATTCTTTATTAGATATGTGTTTTATTTTTTATTTTTAGTAATTTCGTTTGTTTTAAATTTGTTATCAATATTTTTATTTATATTCTTACAGACTAGAAAACGTAAACCCAAAGGCAGTAGTAAAGGAGAAAACAATAACCCAAATGGAACAGGAAACTTAGTGTCGAGTTCTTTATCCGGAGGAGCAACTTCAATTAAAATGGAAAACGCTAATTCAATAGGTAAGAAATATTAAATATCAACCATAATTAGATATGGCATAAAATCGCCATTAATCTTAAGACTTTTTTTTATAAATGATACATAGGCCCACAAAAAGGACCTACGTATTTTTGAGCGCTGAAAATGAATTTGACAGTAAAAAAGCTAGCTGACCCCCGAATTTTTCTGTTATTTTCAAAAAATAGAAACAAAATTGCAATATTATAGTAAAACTTTCGATGTCCCTAAAATAATTGTTTTCTGTTTCCGGAAAATATATTTGAATAAACAAAAAAGATAGTGTGTAAAATATAAGAAAATAATATTTTGCAATAATAAGATTAATACCACTATGAGCCACAATATTGTTATCTCTTATAGTACCGAACTTATGTTTTTATCCCATCTTCCTTAAGAACACCATTCCAATTTTTTTTTAAATTTTTCATGTAATATGAGTCTTATATTACTTTCTTCATAACGCAGTCAATTAGTACAAAGCTTTTTTTAGAGTGGGCCTATGATAGTTTATATTACTACACTCATCCAAGAAGTTATGCTAACTAGGGTCCCCGGACCCCCGGTGAGTCCGCGGAACTTTTGCTGGGGGTCCGTGAAACATGTTTGGCATAAATTAAAGTGCTTTTACATTTCTATTTAACAGTGATTAATTAGTATCTAACGACAGAACCTTAACTCATAGTGATTACTTGTGATTGTTTATAAAATCATTTTAATAGATTTTTTTAAAGCAATCCACTAAACAGTAGTAATATTTATTATTCTGGTGGGTTAGTTTTGATTCTCCTTTTGTTTTCTCTTGTATTTGAGTCAAATTTCTATGAAAAGTTGAAATTTTAACCATAAAATTTGACCGAAAAATTTTGGTTTTCGATTTGGTTAAAAGTATGTTTATTGTATAGAAAATGACATGAGAAGTTGAAATTTTTAAACCGCAGGTCTGTATCTGAAACTGTTCTCGAGTTATAGCCTCTCAAAATTTTATTTTTTTCAAAATTTTGAAGAAAAATGGTTGTAACTTTTGAACGTGTTGTCGGATTTGATTTTTGTCGTTGAATTTGAAATCAGCGTGTCAAAATCTATATAATAACTTGTGTAATACTTTAAAGTTAGAAAAAAATATTTTGACCAAAAATCGAAATTTTTCCAACCTTGAAAAAAGTCGATTTTTCACAAAATTTTTTTTGTCGAATTTCACAGTATTATAGATGGTATTATATAGATTTTGGCACGCTGATTTCAAATTCGTCAACAAATATTAATGCCAACCACACATTCAAAAGTTACAGCTATTTTTCTTCAAAATTTTGAAAAAACTAAAACTTTGACAGGCTTTATCTCGAGAACGGTTAAAGATACAGCCCTGCGGTTTGAAAATTTCGACTTTTCACAAAATTTTCAGTATAATAAACGTACTTTTAATAAAATCGAAATCACAAAATTTTTGAGTAATATTTCACGCATCAAATATCAATTTGTCATTAAAATAATAACTTAATTTTAAAAAATTTCTAATTAGAATCTTTACTAACTATATTTTCACTTTTATTTTTAAATTTTTTTATATTTCACAAATAAAATAAATAATATACTCAAATTACCATAGAGAATATAGAAACAAAAGTTTAAGGACATAGGTACAAACTTATAATAACCTAGACGAAGGGGCCTATGAAACAGGTTTGGGGAAAATTAAAGTACTTTTACATTTCGATTTACCAGTGATTAATTACTATCAAACTTCTTTATTTTTATGTCAGGGGGAGGGTCCCTGTAAAATAATTGTTCAAATGGGAGTCCCTAAACCACATAAGTTTAAGAACCGCTGATCTAACTAAACCAACGACAATTTCACAGATACCTACAACCACTTGCACCACCATAACGCCATCACAACGTCATCCGCTTACTCATCGCTGTACAACTCTCCTGTATCAAGCCACCTCGTGCAACAAAACCAACAACAACAGGTCCAACAACAACAACAACAGAGGATGACCTCACCTTATCACACCGCGCACTCACCAACCATGAACTCATACAGGACTTACGAGCAGTCGTACATAGACGTGAATCAATCATCAATGCAATCACCGAAAATGGAACCAAACAGTCCTACCAACAGATCGCCAGTACTCATGCATCAGCAATCCTCATCGCCAAGGAGCGATCTGGGATCACCCCATATCGTGTCGTTGGGGAATATAAATAATAACAATAATAAGGTTATTTTAGGGAATGGTGAAACACATTCACCGCATAATAATATGGACAGACCTACAGTCGTGTCACTTTCGTCGTAGAATGTTTCTGTGAAAGGTTTAATAGGAAACTTCATGGTGCAATCAGTGCAATCACTTCTACTTCTAAGAGAAGTAGAAGTGGTAATAATTTGGATGATAATATTTCGTGGGAATTTTTAACTGAGTGCTAGTAAATTAATCAAAAGAATGATGTATCGTAGATCGAATTAATTCGTTAATTAATAATACGTTATTATTTTTAATACGTGAAAGTTTTTGTACAGATAAACATTTCAACAAGTTTTTTTTGTTACTTGTTGATTTTAATAATTAGAGTTGTATATAATTTATTGAAAAATGAAAATAATAAAAAAAATTATATGGATCTTATTATTTTATAATAATTCGTTTTATGTAATTTTTTACTTTAGTCAATTAATATTATTGATTTTGAAAAATGTGAAATAGATCGTTGTATATTTTATTATTGTTATAATTTAAAAAATTACATTAAAGCGAATAGTTGATTTAGTTAATTATTTTATAGAATGACATATCTTAAAATGACTAATTATAAAAATACAATAAAAGAACACATACACTTATTGTGTGTAAACAGTAATTATTTAATTAATTATATATTTTTAAAACTCATAATACTTGAAACGTTATATATGTATCTAAATATTTAGTTACAATGTTCTTAACTTGACATTAAGTGAATACAAACATTTTTGTAGTGTAGTAATTAAGGTTTGCATGAACTGAATTAATAGACATTATAATTAAGTGTTTTATATTTATATTTCTATAAAACTCAGATATACCTATTATATAAATTCTATTATAATTATTAGTTTTAAAATAGCTGTAAAATAAAAACATAAATAAAAACATCAATTTTTACTTCTTTTTTAATCAGGTTGGGAGTACTTATTATAGTATAAAAAGAAAGTGCTAAAAAAGAGTTAAAAAGAGTAATATGTAAGAAAACAGTATACCAGCATTCGGCCTCTTTTTGTTAATAAAACTGCAATTTTTATTTCGATACGTTTTTTTTTAATTGGCCGATGCCTGACCTCTTTTAGATTATAAATGTTGATTACCTATTCTCTAATAAGATATTTATACTCAAAATTATATTTCTCATTTAAAATATTTTATTGCTTTCTTTTAAAGCATGTTTTTATTAGTTTATTTTCGATATTTCAGGCATGTTTATGCAAAAGTGTGTTTTTAAAAACACGGTTTATAATGGAATTTTATAAAAAAAGTCGTATGATAGATTTTTCAACATTTTACATTAACAAATTATTCCTAAAATCTCTCTTAAAATAAGATTATTAACATAATTTTATGAACAAGAAAATACCTATATTACATAATTAAATAATTATGGTTTTCTAGGCTGGTATATTCATTTCTTACATATATATCCTAAACTATATGCAGTACCTATATAAAAATGCTACTTTCTTGTGGAAAGGTATCATTTTGAAATTTATCAAAAAATATATATACCATCTTGTAAGTGTTTCTACTTTCATTTTCGTTTAATTTGATTTCATAAAACATTCTTGAATATTATTAGTAATATATATGACAACAAAAATCTGCAAACTAATTCATATATTTCTAGCGATGACGTATCAATTTGTAGAAAACATAATACTTTTTCTGCACAATTAAAATTCTTAAAAGCATAAATAATTAAACAACTTAATTTTTTAATTGCCCATAATCGGGTTATCAAAAAAATAGAGAAAACTGATAGCTATTTATGGCTTTAATTAAATAAATAATATTCCAGAATGTATTATTTATAATAATTTTATATACATACAACTAAAAATTATACCGCTGTAAATAATATTAAAGTCACCTGTAAAATTTCCTTATATTTGCTAAAATGTAATATTTCAAATATATTTAATATATTAGCTTTATAAGAATAATGTGTTTTAATCACCCACAATAAATATTAAATTATAAAATACTAATTACAATTAATTATGCAACATTGACCACCAAGAGAGTATAGAAGAGTTTACTTTAATTCTATAAAAAAAACTATAGATAGTTTAAGAGATCACTAAAATATTGTTTTAATAAGGAGCCACTACTTTTTTACTTTGTCTTTCAAAATAAATATCTATATAAAACTATTTTGTATCTGAGGAATATTAAAAAGAAACCAAATTTAAAAAAAAAATCAGGATCTGGCTAAAGCGCACTGATTCATTCTGGGTTCCATACGAAAACCTTAGTCCAAAAAAGGTGCCGCGAGTTGAAAAAGTTTGGGAACCTCACGATTATAATTATAGCTTAAATGTATTGTAATTTAGAAATTCATTAATAATTGCAATGGTTCAAAATTAGCGAACTGATGTGAGAATTATAAATTTAAATAAATTGACAATATTAATACAAGGTGGCACCACTTGATTTACTACATAAACATGATTAAAAAGAGCCTCCACCAATTTATTTGACATTGTTTTAGTGGTTTATTTAATCATATTTAAAAAATTAAATTATTTTTTATGTGTTTAAAAGAAAATTCGAAATTATTTTTTTAAATACTTTATTTGTAATAAATATAATTTTTTATGTAACAAATCATTGAAAATTTACCAGTATGTCTTATTCAAATATGCAAGGGGTAAAAACTAGAAAATAAATATTGTTTTTTATTGACATCAAACGACACTGATCCTTATGCAAACAACGCTTAGAGTTTAGTTTTATTATGTAAACTATGTTATCATCAGTAAACTAATATGACAAATACTGATAACAGGAATTATAGAAGTAATACCGTCTACCGTACGCTTCAATCATTATACAGACACTTAAAAATATGTAGCTCCATATTTATGCATGACATAAATCAATACTTACATTATAAAGTTATAATATTATAAAGATTTTTATAAAATCCCCAAAATTCCGGTTTTAAATACATTTTGATACTATTTTGGGACAGACATTTGCAGAATCTTTTTCAGTAGTAAAAATCACATATTTTTTCAGCATAAATCATTTCATTACATACTTTATTTTATAACTTTAAAAACGTTTACAGTACTTTATAGTACGAGTTCTGACAACTCGAATCGATTTCTGGTTAATTGTTGTATCCAAGTCTCATTCACAACCGTATTTTCTAATTTTATCAATCAATATTAAATATATTACTTCATATCATATAGTTTATGTTCAATTTAATTTTTTATGCTTGCTAAAAATAATACATAAATGAATTCACGCCACCGTCGGTTTGGCTAAAAATGGCAACGCTGTCATAACTCTGATTATGAAAAATATAAAAATTGTATTTTGATTTTTAACTACTCTACCGACGCTTTCCCAATCATAAGAAGACAAAGAAAACTCAATAAAGAATACAGGAAAAATATGAAAAAAAAATAAAAAAACATGTTTTAAATTAATAAAAAAACAAATATTTCGAAATCCAGCAGAAAAAGACCCCACGAGATTAAAAATTCAGAGATTATAACTAACGCTAATCCGGCACTGCATAAATATTTTCTACGAAGTTTGATATCAAATATGGCATCTTTGTTTGAACAATTTTTTTAACAAAACAAATTCTTACACATTTTATATAAAACAAGAAATATAATTATTTATCTATTTCAATTATTATTTATTTTTAATTTTAATTAAAAAAACTATACAATTGATAACAATCCACTCGAACTATGTACTTCCATTGTGTAAGTTTAAACATGTACGACAATATCTTATTTACTGATCGATTAAAATAAAATTGCTGTCGATGTAACAGCACCACACCTTGAAATATTTAAGAAAAAAACAATATTCTAATTATAAACATGACATGTTTTAATTATTTAGTGTATAATCAGTAATTGCACAACACTTTTTTCACACACTCAAAAAATATAACGAAAATTATTCGCACTTGATTTGAAAACATTTTGATTACAAAAAATACACTCACACATAATATACTATAAATGTATTATTCATTTTTACTCAAATATACATTTTTTACTGAATTGTAATGTATAGACTTGTTTCTGTGGAATTATCTACAAAACTAAATATTTTATGTTTAGTTTATATTAAAATTTTCTCTTAACAGTTAACTTATCATCACAGATTACAGCCTAGTAAAAGATATATACGTATAAAATAAAATGTTATCCTCAGTTTTTAAAAATGTTGATATCATATATTATAATGTAATAAATATAATATAGTACATATGATAATGTTATATTACATCATTGTTATTATAAATTATCTTGTCATTTCCGATGTACACATTCCTATTTTATACGTTATTATTAATTAAAGATTATAATAAAATAATTTAGAAGAAAATTCGATATCAATTACTATATTTGTAGTAAATCTTCTTCAAATGCTTAATAATATTTACTACTATACATTTTTTTAATATATATAATAATAATCAGTTCCATCTTTACCCTAAGGGCACGTGGTGCACGAGCACAGACCCCCCTGCCTAATGGGGTACCCATGTCCATATGTTGAAATCCATGTCCATATATTTTTGATCCAATTCAATTAATCTCGAAAGAAAACATTAACATCAACGTAAGTCCAATTTTTGAAACAGTAATCACATCTAGGGTGACCAGATTTCAGATTATGCCATGGTATTTTTTAAAGAAAGATATTTTTCTTACTGGATTCAGCTCTAAAAACTATTGTATATTCAGGTGGAAACAAAAAATTACTAAAATTATAGAAGAAAACATTTTTAATTAAAAGATTATAAACAATTTCTTGGTCTCCTTACATATTTCATTTTCATCACATATGAGACTTTATCAGAACATACTCTAAGTACTACATAGAACATATAACTTCTTTTACGAATCGTATCTATATCTGGCAGTTTTCAAAAGTTATATGAATAGAATAGTAGAAAATGTGTCATTTTTAAATAAAAAATATATAATACAGCCTAAAAACGGTTAATGATAATCGTAAAAAGAATCGCTTTTACTAACATCTTTTTAAACATGTTTTTTTTTCTATCTAACTCAAAAGTCGAGAAACTTTTTGTGGTATTACCTATCCCAAAATACATTTGATTTCCTCTCTAGTTGAAAGTAAGAACATTTTTTCTTAAAATCTACAGAATTCAGAAAACTCAAAATAAATTTACTCAATGCAACTTTAAAAATAATATCATTCTAAGTATTAAGATCAATTTTCCCTTTTTAAATCACTAGCATAACAATTAATTTCTTTAAAAAAGCCATGAGCTTTGAGAATCGTTGTCAATCGATATTTTTTTATTGAAACACTCGACTCCATTTTTGACCATGGAATAAGACAACCCAAATATCTTCATAAACCGTTGGCATCCTTTCAAAATTATATTTTGGAGTTTTCCTGTTTTTGATCAAGAACTGATTGACGGGGCGTGGTGTTCCATTTTCTTAAAGCGCGAGGATAACTCAGACATGGTGTCATGAATCGTTTCAGGACGTAATTGCACGAATGACCTGATTTTTGAGCTATATACTATACTTCTACAAAGTTGCACAACTAGTGTGGGCGAGAACATTTGACCCTCTCCCCTTCGTATGTATAATTAATGACAGATCAATGAATAGATGCTGAAAGGAAAGTTTCAATAGTTTGCATAACTACAAGCCAACCCTTTACTTTTAATGTAATATATTAAAATAAATCACCGAAGATACACGTATCAGCGAGCTTCATGAAAACATTTGGCAAATAATTCCTCAATGTATTATTTCAAACTCTTTTATCCCATTTTAGATGCCAAGTCGTCTACTATAGTATACATACATATTTACAAATATCAACATTGTACTCTATGTATAGCTAAAATAGGATTTTGCATATTTAAGTATTCCACCTTACATTACGCACATTCAGATGTAAAATATGCACATATACCTTAAAAAAACGAAGATGGCAAGATTTCGTATATATATTTCAATCACGTATATTGGAAGCCATCATTAACAAGGAAAAAATTACAATCCAAATATCCAATATCAGATGAGCTAACAGTGAAGTGAATACGCGATATGACCAATCGTGTGCCAGGTATATAAAATGGGTGTGTGAGTGTGTACGTAAGTGTGAGTGTATGTGTAAAGGTGTGTAATACTGATTTTCATCGACATCTTTAGTTCATTTCGAACAATTAAACGGGTTAGTTGGAAGAGTTGTGCAGATATTATTTATATTCATTACTTTATTTTTTATTTTGTTTACTATTATTTTATTTTCATTATTTATACATCGTGTGTATGGAACGTGTTCTTTGTAAAAGAAAAACATTTGATTGCTACAGGCGATCGTTTCGGTAAATATTCTATTTTTATTTTTTTCTTTCTAAAATTTATAATTTGAATTAAGAATTCCAAATATTAATATAATGTACAATTTGACATAATATAAATAAGTACAATTTAATATATTATTAATTTACAGTAGAAAATGCAAGTTTTCCTTTGTTGGTCTTTTAATAACTTTTTCTATTTCTAAATATTACATTAAATATTAAATGAACGCCACAAGCCTTTTTAGTCATAATATTTCTCGTTTTAATTAGAAAGAATGGATATTATTATCTATTATTTATGTAACACACTGGCGCTTTTGAACAAATGGGGCATGAAATTTGACTGTACTCGATATCCGTGCCAATAATAAATCTGCGAGGCTCCCTAAATTTTTGCTCATTTTTACTGGATTTATAATTCGCCGGGTTCTGCATACAAAAATGTGAGCAATTTAGTTTTAAATTTTAATAAAATAATTAACACTACTAAAATCTAAGGGTCTCTTTGTCACACTTTGCGTAAACTGTCACCAACATCCACTTTCCTCCTTCTTGAAGTCTATTTGGAATAAAATTGGCTAGAAACAATATTGATTATTTTTGAATATTCTTATAATTAAAAAAACCTTGACACTTGCCTTCTCAATTTAAAACATATATTTTATCGGTAAGATACTCGCAAGACCCCCAGTGCCTACATATACCAAAAATATTATCAAATATAAATCTCCTGACCATAAAAATTGTAATAGTTTAGACTTACACGTGTTTCAATAGCAATGCTATCATCATTAGAGTCCTTAAGACACTCATGGTTTTTTATGGTTAGGGGATTTGTAATCGATTAGTCATAACACTCATAACCATAGTTTTTATCTGTTATTTGTTATAACCAAAATATTACACTTTTTATATACATTGTTGTTATTTTCAATTCTTTCTATTAACAAAATGTTTATGGAACAATTTACGCTGCAATCTTTCTATAGTAACCTGTTTTATACCAATTTTAATCAGTTTTGTGTAAAACCGGCACAAAATTATAATTTTATTATAAAAAAATAATTGCTCAAAACTATTGTTTTAAATATAAAGAAAATGATTAAAATTTTCTGTTTTTTTTTTTTTATAATTTTAATCTTCATTGACAAACGAAATATTTCAACCATGATTTACAATACATTCCTAAATTCATAAAGTGAATTAAATACATTTATATAGGTTTTGAGTTCATATTATTTGATATTATAAATAATAGTTTTTATGTGTGTGGTGTGTCTATCACATAACGCATGGAACCAGCTGTATAACTATGTAGATTAAAGTAGATAAAGTTTATTACAAACCTAAAAAACTATTCAAATTTTTCAAAAAATTGAAATTCTATATTTAAACCACAAAACAAATTATATTTTGTTAATAACTATTAAAGTGACGAAAGAAAAGTATAAAATATTAAATTATTATTAAAATTTTCGGAACAATCGCATAGTTATTGGAGTTGGGGGTGCGAAGTACCCAGCGACAAAACCCCGCTTCTTATTATAATAGTTTAAGTTAAATACATATATGTATAAGATTCGTTATCTTTCATTATTACATAAATATAAATATTATTTAGAAAAAGGAATCATACGAGACAAGACTGAGACAGGTGGATTTTTTATGAGACGCGAGATTCAGAGGAGATAGATTCAATCTCTATAATCGATTGTAAATATCGATATCGTAATAATACGAGACTAACCAAACTAGTTTCGTACAGCCCTATTGTTTATTTTAGTATAAGGCCATTAAATAAAAATCAGACGAAAGATCTACATACTTATAAGAATAATTTTAAAGTCGGTCTGCCCTTTGATTACGTCCAGTCCCGGGGAATCACAGAGCCCTATAACTTCTAACCCTACCCTGCATGAATTCATAAAACCAATGCAGTGTATTTAAGTGTAAATTTGCCATGAACTAGAGTGAGACAGTTAATATTACAAGAAAACAATTGTGTATCACCAGTGATACGCTATGAAGTGTAGGGCTAATAATTGTATTAATCATCTATGTAAACGCATTCTCGCCTTGAATGACTTCTCGAAACCCATCCGTGTCTGTTGGGCTCGCGCGTAAAGAGGAATCCCGGAAACGCGAAGGTGTGACACTCTGTCGGCAAACACCGCCACCAAACTTCCGGTTTGTATTTTCAACAACCGCTCGTCATACTGAGGTCAATACCTGTCATTACCTGTGTCTATGAATGTAATAAATTTTCATATATAATTCTGTTTCCTTTTTTTTAACCTTTAACGCTTTGGATGTAAAGTTTAATTTTTTAAACTAATTGAATAGTAATCATAGTTAATCATACATTATAGTAGAACCATCCTAAACGTAATAACTTAAAACCTAACAACCTCTTTAAAAGCATATTTCTCTTCTACCCTTATATAATTAATAATAACTCATTCCAGTTCTCATTAAACTACATAGGTATAACGTCGCTTAAATAAGTTGAACTGTTTTGGTGGTAAATTGAATACTTTAAGAGATACTCGCATAAGGAGGTTGTACTGTACTTAAAATTATTACCAATTACTCAATACATTTCTAGTATGCTTAAGTAGATACTTGAAATATTAGTACCTACAGCTTTATTTTTAAACATTTTTTAGGTAGCATTAGCAAATGTTTATTTACTCTAATACCAATAATAGCTAAAATTTCAGAGCTTTTACGAATAGCAATATGCTTTATTAATATTACCGAATAGTTAAAGCAAATTCAAAGTCAACTAGTTATTTATGAAGAATTTTATGCGTACATGGAAAATATAATGACTTTTCACATACATCCTATTTCCTGTGACCAAATAAAGGTGCATGCAAGTATATTAGCTAATATGGAATTTTTCCAAAATGAAATCTACAATGAGTGGGTTATCCATTTTATAAGATTTTTTATTTAATTAGTATTTGTATCACAAATCAAAATTTATAACTACTCGCAATTATTTTTGAAAAATTTAACAAATATCAATTTTTAGGTGTTTAATTGAATTGAAAAAAATTATAGGTAAGCAAAATCGTGAATTTTTACATAAAATTAAATAAGTTTTCTAGGTAGTTAGTAAAAAAAATACTAAAAGTACTTATCTACATAATTTTATCTCTTAATACTAATTAATACTTGTAAGTAATGTTGTATGTACCCCGCCGAGATCGGTGGGTGCGAGGTGTCGCGTGTCCGCGACGATCGGCCACAATGTTTGCTGTGACAATAATCCGTTTCCTCAGACGACACCAGTTTCCTCTACAACGTCACCCGCTATGTGTTTGTTCGCAAACCTGTCCCCTTACACCGACCCTGCTTGACTCAACGGTTTCAGTTATACCTCAGTTCATGACGTAGATGCGTTTCGAAACATTACTGCGTTAACAGAAGCGTTGGAAATAACAAAATGTAATTTTTTTAATGCGATAGATATTTCTATATACTTACGTGAGATTTTATTTCCTAATTATTTATTTTAAAACACGTTATCGATTATCTATTTTCTAATCGCTTATAAAACTTAATGAATATGTACTTTTCTAACCCAGAAAAACTTGTTACAAGAGGTGCTACAAAAGCGAATACAAATAAAACATAATGGAAGGTGGATCACCAGACAAAATCCAATCTCCCAATACTAGACAATCATCAGTGTCTCCATCAAATATGACCCAACCGGTAGCTCAAACAATCGACTCGCCTTCCTCACAAAGTGTAATAACTACAAGAAGAATCATTACAACTGCTGGCCAGATAACTGAGGAAGATTACAACAACACTCTTCATTCTGAAAGAGATCTCCAAGTCGGGGATAAACCGCCGAAGAAGATTACCGAAGATGGTGCAAGTTCAGAAGATACCGTGACTGATAGTTACTCAAATGAGACTAAAGAAGTATCACCAGAATATGAGAGATTCGAGATACAGAGGGAACCGATTGATCATACCAGATATACCCAGACACCACAAATTCAAGAACGGTATGAAAATGTGGCTAGAATAGAAGAGATACAGGAAGGTCATCAAGTTTATGCGTCGCCTAGTACTGACAGGTAAATTAATATTTTAAAGTTATGCCCGATATTACTATAAAGATACTAGCTGACCCGACAGACGTTGTCCTGTCTTAACTATGAATATTGAATTCGAATTGGTAATACTTTACTATAAAATTAAAAATTAATAGGGGTTGATCGTAGAAGGGTGAAAATTAAGAGTAATATGAATTTTTTTTATTCTAAGGTCATGACAAAATAAAAATAAAAATCTTGCCAAAAAAAAATTAAAGTTTTTAATTAATAAATAAAAAATAGGGGTTGATCGTAGAGGGGTGAAAATTTAGGGTTGTATGTATTTTTGCATGATGTATCATAAAAAAATAAAAATAAAAAATAAAATTTAAGGTTGGACCACCCTTAACATTTAGGGGGATGAAAAATAGATGTTGTCCGATTCTCCACCCTAGCCGATATGCACGCTAAGGTTCACGATATTTTGATATGTTTCAATACAACTCCATAATATGTAAAGAGATTGAAATTTGGTTGATTATGGTTGGGGGTGATCCTTTTCTTTTAATACTGGGTATTATATTTTTATTTAAAAAAAAACATTTTTGGTTCACCACTCAAAACTATTCAGTTGAAAACGTGCTTTATAACTATTTTTTCATTTTCATTTGACCAGGCTGTTTTTTATCGTCAGACATCCTCTATAATCCCTGTATCTTTGAATATTTCTACCATTCGCCGAATGGAAGTCTCCGACGGGAGATTTAATTACCTTCAAAATTATTTTTTAGCGATTGATTCGTAAATTATTAAAATGATTGAGAAAATAGATAAAACGTATAAAATTTTTTAACACAATTCATTTTACAGATATACCCAAAGAATAATCCACACAAATTCCACGTACGCATCAAACGATGGTACATCCGAATACCAGACTCAGGAATACGTCCAGACCGCATCATCTCCGCCAACTGCTACGATCTCAATTGTCGAGTCGAACCAAAGCCACGTGCAACAGCATCCGAACATGGCCATCTACGAATCGAATGCAATCAAATACGAAGAAGTCGAACCCAAGCCTACTGAGTACACCAACTTGGAAACAGTGACGTCACTGCAGCAACAGCAACAGCAGAATCAACAGGCGTACAATAATATATACACGGAAGCCACGCACCAATTCCATACTATACCACCGCCTTACAACACGTACGTGTCTCTGTATCCGCCGGGAGGGGGCGCTTCCACATCTCGACATAATGATGATAGTCCTCCGACGGTTTTGTACAAAGCTGATCCAACTTTAACATCGTCGTCTTTACCAGGTATGAAAAGTAATTGCTTTAAATGACACTGAGATACCCCAGTTCAAAATAAAAGTTATGCCAGTGTCGCCATTCTTAACCGAACCGGCCGCGGCGGTATCAACATTTCTGAGTCTTAGGCGGAATATTAATTATGCCCCCCCCCCCCCAGTAATTTTTTAAAGTAAATTTAATTAAAAGAATGTTGCATAATATCTGAAGACATTTTTTCGCAACCACTTTGAATAATTTTTTTTTGCTTTACACTCGTCTTTCACAATTTAACTCGAAATGTTCTTTTACCATACATATGCCGCATAGGTCCTGCCTACCGTAGGATGTGAGGACTCCTTTTAATCAAATGGGACCCCAACATTTTATTTTTTAAGATTAATCAAGTTCCCTTTCTATTCTTTGTTCCCCTGTAATTTTCCTTTTGGACAGATAAGCTTTTTTAAATAAGCATTGCATACACTTTTAATTATGGTCTTTAAAATGTGAAAATTTTATCTTTCTGTAGAAATTAAAAAAAATTATATCTTATGAAAATGTAACTGCATCTATAAAAATATAGAACATTTTATAAATACCTATAGAAAATTAAAACATTTTATACTACATAAAATAATAGGTAATTCAAGATTTTAAATGACAGGTACTAACTAATTTTTTTATATTTTTAATAATGACGTGATCTAATCAGACAGCTCAAGGTTATTTATAATCTATTCCTTAAAATATAATGTCTTAATTAGCTATTGACTTTTCTGTAATACTATATAATGAATAATATAATACCTACTGTTAAAATATTATATCCTAATTAATCAATAATAAATAAAAACGTGTGAGTTCAAAAGACGATTCCTAATATTAATATTACTACGTATTTATATAGAACGCATTAAAAATTAAAAATAGCATTGGAATATATACCTAACAAATAAATATTCTAAATTGTGTACATCATACATATGTATATGAATACACAAACACATACTTAACAATAATAATACTATAAAAGAATAATTGTAATAAAACAAAGGTATTGTTAGAATTTCTAGGAAATATACAGTTTGTGTACTTATATAGCACGTACTTTTGCAAATCTTACTTTCAAAAATTATATATAGTAAACAAAACAAAATTGTAATATTTTTTTATATTCTGAAAAAAATACATCGCCATAATTTTGCAAACGAAATGACCTTCAGAACACAAGTAATTTCATTCATTTAATATAGGTAATAAAAACATTTCACTATCTCTAATGTCAGGTATTATGAAGAATTTGCTTCAGAGCAATCTGCGAGGTGTCAAATCATTATGAATTTGCTCGGGATTTTAGAGTAGTGGTAATAAATGTATAATCATGTAAATACTATTTATATACGCATTTTATGAGGTACACATATCACCACTGCGTCAAGGTGATTCATATAAACCATACCATTGATTATAACTGTCAATGGACTGGCATTTATAGTATTTATATCACGCAGATAGAGTTAGCTTATTTTTTGATCGAGAGTATATTGTTAATAATATCATACATAAAAGTAACCTAATCACTGTCTTAAAAGGACTATGCAAATCTATGTTTGATAAACATTCGCTTTTAGCAATCTCTATTATTTTTTAAATATTTCTGCTCCGGTTATGAAAAGGACAAAAAATGATTATACAATTTATACTCTCTAGTAAGTCTTCATCAAAAGCATTCCTAATATAATTAAATTAAATGTTTTTTCTGCAGGTCCATCTAAACAGATCTTATACGGGAGTCTGACCGGGCACCACAACCACTACTTTGACCAACAGAATCCAGGCTCTCCTGGCTCGCAGCAAGTTACTCTGTACGGCACAAACAACACTAGTCAACAGTTCATTCCGACGTCCAAGCACCATCACGCCAACGATTCGCAGTACTGGCCTAATGGACTAACCGCAACACCTAATGCCGGTACAGGTGGAAACGGAGGATCGCCCGAGTATGCATTTGTTAATACTCCGAGCGGGATACAAGGAGGAGACCCTAATGTCGGAACAATGTATTCAGGATACACGGCAAATGGTAGTACTTCGGGTGCTTGGGTTGTTGAAGAATCGTATCCAGATGGCGGTGAGTAATATATTATTATTTTGTCCGGTATCATAAAGTAGCTAGCAAATATGCTAGCTAGCAAGCACTCTCAAATGAGGTATCAAACTTATATGACAATTATTTTTAAATTTTTAACAGATATTTACATGCGCGTAAGTTAATTTTTACAGGGTTTACTCAAGGTTAGTACATACACTTTAGTAAATATACTTTACATACAATTTTTTACTTCCTATATACGCATAAATCTATCTGTCAAAAACTCCAAGAAAACTGTCATATAAGTTTGATTACATTATTTGAGAGTGCTTACTAGCTATCAAATTTGGCTAGCTCCTGTATGATACCGGGCATTTTAGCAGTGATTAATTTGATTTTTCAACTTTTTCGGTCAACTTTCAAAGCTATATAAAATCTTAACTAAAATGTCTAATTAAAGATATGCAAGGCTGTATATCCTTACCTAAGATTGATTTTTATCGGAGAAAGTGATTTTTAAAAGTTTTGTTATATTAATTTCTTTTAATTGATTCAAAATAATATGTAAAGTAATTTCAACAGTCCAAACCTTTTTCAATTAACGTATTTTAAAATAATAAAATAGAAAACAAAATTTGTAAATAATGATTTGGATTTCTCCCCATCTCGCCACGTAAGAATTTACAGAACTATTCCTCCCCCCAAATCATATGTAATTAATGGACGCTGCCTAATTGCATTACTCATTAATGAGGATCTATTGTATTCAAATAATTCCAAAAATGAATATTAACTTCATTTTTGCATTATTTATAAATCATCTATTTACTCAAATTTTGATTAAATCTACTCCTTTTTTTGGCCTTTCATTACTGATTTAGCCAGTTCGATTTTTTTTTTATTTTTAACATTTAAACACATGGACACAAGATGGAATAAATGTACTTAATTGCTTATATTTATGAATGACTCAAAGACCACGCTGTCTATTAGTAAAATGTTGATCAATTTGTATTATTTTTATTTTCAGCAGTAATGAACGTAGTGAAGGAGTGCGTGAACTGCGGGGCTAGCATCACCCCACTGTGGAGACGAGACGGTACCGGCCATTACCTGTGTAACGCGTGTGGTCTCTACAACAAAATCAACGGCGTCAACAGACCTCCAGTGCGGCCAATCAAAAAACCTACTTCGGTAAGCAATTTTTTTTAATTTTTAATATTGTGTTTTTCACACATTTTCTGCGATTTTCACAAAAACAGGCTGTCCAGTAGGTAAGTCAGAAACCATTTAGGTTTATATATTTTTTTTGTTATTTTGCAGATACAACTTTAAACAGATTATGTAAAAAAAGAATTAATCTTTGCCTATGGGTCCTGACTTTGTAGACATCTCTATAATGAGACCAATGCAAAACCAAATTACTATTTGACCAATTGTACCTGTAGTCCTATTCGCTGGGTGCAAAGTAGGTAGTGGGGGAAACGAAATCGATCACAGCGCACAACGTGGCAAAAAATAACACTTTGGGTGGACTAACTGTCGTTTTTAACTGAAAATAGAAAGGTCAACATGGTTAATCCCACTATAGACTATGTGCAAGGGGGTGGAGTTAGAAATAATGTCGATGCGAGTGTTTGTGGTGAGCAATATTGTAAAATTATCGGCGCCAAAATTTGAGGTTATGCTGTCAATGTAAACGAATTAATTATTTCTCTATTATACGTCATAATTAAAGAGAAAAAGATACCCAAAATAAATAATTTTCACGTACCTTTTATGCTATACTATTTATATTATATGCAAACAGCTAAATTAAATGATATTTGTTTAATAAAACATTTCACGGTATTAAACATATTAAACAATGATAAAAATAGAGTTAAATCCATTCAATCCTTCTCTATTACCCGCTAGCGGCGCTAATAGACTTCGTGCACATAGCTAATAGTCATAAATAATCGTCTAAAATGTATATATTTCGATATTTTATTGAAATTATTTGTTTGTTAGTACGTCAAAGTCCACCCAAGTTGCTACTAAAGTCCACCCATTAGTTGGCGCTGTCATCGCGCACGCTGCGAATACCCATGTAATATATAAAAAAAAAACGTTTTTGCAAAAGTGTAACTATGGACATAGAAAAAAAAACGCGGAAAATTCTTTAACAGTGTATCATCATTTATGTCACTATTACGATGTCTTATGGTCCATTTTATGGTTTTAATTTCGTATATCATAATTTCGCGCTTTTCAAAATAATATATGTACCAGAAAAACTAATTTAAGGTAAAATTTAATTTTTTATTCGAACAATACATTCAAAAATTTTATGAATAGATTATTTATTACTAATTAGTACATTTATAATCCAAACCGGTCCTGCATATATTCCAATTACACCGAGTACAAAATTTAGTCCAAGTTCATTAAAAAACTGATCTAGATTTTAGATTACATTATGTCTACTTGATAAGTAAAAAAACATATAAAGTATATATATGTATTTGTCTTTTACATAAATCAAACACATCTGACCTATTTCAATGAATATGTGTAATATATACACATATATTGACTCTTACTTTTTAAAGAAAAGCGGCGAAAACAAAGAAAATGAATCATTTACGTTGTTTCCCTTGTTTGTCGTTCAAAGTGATTCAGAAACTGTCGTAAAAATTATTCTTGAGTATGTTTTGTATACTATACCAACGCATTTTTTATTTTATAGATGTTCTGTAAATATCATATAAGCGCTATTACGACCGTAAAATTTTCCAGAAAATCATAAACTTATAACCGTTATTAGTATTTGTTTTTAATTGTCGTAGGTGGAATTGTTTTATAATAGTAGAAATAAAAATACCTACTTTTGTTAATGGACATTTCTATTTTTTATGTATCTATTGCAGGGTTACTCAAAAATAGTAGCGGAAATTATCGCACATGCGTTTGCTTCAAGCTCAGTTACCCCACCCCCCTCAATAACAATAAAAAATTATTATTTCATTTTAAAGCTTTAATTCACATGTTTTAATAAATTTTAAATAAAAATTAAGTCTCTTATATCATAGATTAAATTACAATAATTTAAACATTTTATAGGGCCTTAAGTTTTGTTTACACCTTGGGCTCTTCAACTAAATATTCGTAGTCCGTCACTGGTCGAAAACATGGATTTTGCGATACATTTGCGAAATTATCAATTAAATAAAAGTATTTTATCTTTAATTTTACAAAAAAATTAAAGCATATAATTTTTTTATCTTTAAATTTCATTAGAATAATCTTGACACTTTCAAAAACGCGTTTTGGTATATTCAAAAAAACCACAAAGCGACATTCGTATTGAGATTTTTTTATAATCAACTAAAACGCATTCTGACAATGTGAAAACGCCACAACGCATTGTGAACGTTTATAATGCACGCAATGTGATTAAATAAAATAAAAACCTGTGCAAAAATAAAATAAAATTATTAAAATTAAAAATCTAGCAAATATTAAATTATATAATTCACTTTTATCTATGCAGTGTGGTAACAGGAGATCAGGAGTAGCATGTGCCAATTGTTCGACAACTCAAACAACCCTCTGGAGAAGAAACAACAGTGGGGAACCTGTTTGTAACGCGTGCGGACTCTACTACAAATTACACGGGGTAAGCTAACCATTTTTTATTAACAGTAGATCATAATAAAGCCTTGCCTGACTTATCAATCGGTATAGTGAAGACGAATCTTAAAGCTTCACTCAATGAGGATCGACTTTAATTTTCATAAAACGAGATATTCAGTTATAACGAGACATTTCGGAAACGAGATTACCTAATCTTTTATAATAATCCGAAAATAAAAGATATACATAATATTTTTCTATTTTCTATTTTTTTTATTTATGATAATTTAAATTAATCCATGTAAATTATAAATAAAAATTTAAAATTTAAACAGTATATGAGTGTGACGACTGATTAAAACCTGCACTTGCGGAAAGCAGATATAAAATCAATCAGTTTCCATGTTTAATCGTATATTTCATATCTATATTTAGACATATTAATTCAAATATTTATCTTTCAATATTACATTTTATAAGAGATTGACTAATAAAAAATACAAGTTTAACTTTAATTATTATCTTATATAGAAATACATACAACCATGCACCCTTCGATAAAACAAAATTTGTACTTATTATATGACTACTGTAAAAAAAAATATTTAAAAAAAAATACAAAAAAATCAATTTTGAGAGCCTCCATGAGCCGTGGTAAATCTAACTTATTGTTATAGTGAAACCTGGATAGCTGGAATCTCAATGTCCCATTTACCCAGTTTTAAAGGTGCAAATGTAGAAGTGACTAGTATTAGAAGTTTCCCACTTATCCAAATCCCACTTAATCAAGTTTCATTGTAAATGATTTTTGTAGACCAGACTTTTTTCTTTAATTTGATTTTTTCAATATCGCTGTATGACCATTTTTGACCGAGTTATGAACTAAAGTCTTCAGCTTTCCAAATTTTGTAATTTTTTTATGATCATAATTATTCCCTTGTTATAAATGTTCAAAGTTCAAAATATGGTTTTGGTTCTGATCGCAAATTACTCATTGCGAGTCTAAACGATCGTTGATACAAAAAAGGCAAATTAAAGAGAAAAGTCTAATCTACAACAACCATATATCTATTATAGATATATAATCAAAAAAATTTAACACGGCTCGTGCGTTGGATCTCAAAATAGATACAAATTTTCAATTTCAAATTGTTCATCGATAGCAAAAAAAAACTATTTTATCATAAAACTTTTATTCAGCACCCAAAAATATATAAGAAAAGTATAGTCTGCATTTATGAACTTTTTTATAGGTCTATGTAATTGTTGACATAGCGACAAAAAGAAAACCAACTTATTTTTAAATTTTTATGAATACGTAACAAATGATTAATCATTATATTAAGTACTTGGTCTATTTCTACATATATGTTTACGTACACTTACATATATGTACGTATTAGTGTGTATTATGGAAGATTACTGAGAAATATTCAATTATTAAGCCTTCGCGCGATCGATCTTTCGTTATCACCTGTGTTGACACGTTATCAGTCCATGTGCTGATAACAGACATACATAGGTGTGTGATGTTTGCACTGTGAAATGTTTACTTCAAATAACGTCAAAATATATACATATACATAGGTACTCCATATTGAGGGTACAAACATTGCTTCTCTATTAAATTGTAACGATTTATAATATCAACGTAGGTATACATAGCAGAGATGACTAACTGATTTATAAATAAGAACTCAAATAAAATATCAATAATATATATAGATATACTAACGCATTGGGCGTATAAATAAATGTATTATTATTTGAAATGTTATTATATAATTTATCGTTAATAATTTACGTAGCGTACGCGAAGACATACGCGACAATTGTTTTTCTTTTAGCTTCATGAAATTAACACTATATATCCACAAATTATGTTCTTACACCTTCCTTCTGAAACACTTCATTAATGAAAACCGGAAAAAACTGTTTAGTAGTTACTGAGAAAATCATGCATAAACAGACAGGCAGACGCGGCGAGGGACTTTGTTTAATATTAGATAAATAGGTATTATTTGCATGTAGCAACACTTGAATGAACATCGACTATTCAGGTTTAAGGGTTGTCCTTAATGAAATAAAAACATAAATGTTTACAAGATGGTATCGACCAATTTTTTTAGTATTAGTCTCGCGGGGAAAACAAATATTGAATTATATATATTGAAAATTACAAATTTGAAAATTTGTCTGGTAATTATTCCGGTTGCCTTTTCTGGTGAACTCTTTTTTCCGACTCAAAATGTACCATATATAAATCGTATGTAGAGTACATCTGGTACACATGTATATTTCTAATACTATTTTTTAACAACAATAACAATAATATTTATGAAAATGTTTTTAATATATCTAATGTGATTTTGGATAAAATTTCCAGGACCTATGCTATTAAAGTTTTTACTAAAATATTAAAAATTGCATTTTTATAGCATTAACTTTAACTAAATGCAGGGCCGGCTTAAGCAAGACCCCCTCGTATCTTTAAAATATCGCTCTTTGAATTTATATTAATCACTAATTAAAATAATGTTATTGTATTGAAAACAAAAATTTTATAACATTTTCATAATAATAGAAGTAAATATTTACAGAATATAAATTGTGTTAGAATAAATAAAACATGTACACATAAACACGTTTTTAAGTGATAACAAATTATCATTACGGGAAACCCCCTTAGTATCTATGTACAGATTCAAAAAAAAATCGCAGTTGTTAATATAGATAACTACTATACCATCAGCTGTTAATCAGTGGCGCGAGATTTCAAATAATCTTCACGATATTATACTCTATCTCCAGATAAATATTAACAGGTTAAAAATGAATAAACTATACTATCTATGTATTTATTTATTTTTAATAAATACATATCTTCAACAGAAGTTATCTATCTATCTCGAATAGATATTCCTCATATCTCTCATACTTCCTGAATCATTTTATATCATCCTTCCTAAACCACTGTATATCGTACTTTCTACGTCACTATAATAGATAAAACTCATTGATTAACGCATTATAATAAAACTATTAATGTATTTATTTACAAACAAGGTTACCTACCATTTTCGATATACATACATATATATTTTTATAGTGTAATCAATCGACCCCCAATCCCACTGATTACGCCACTGGCGAAATCAAATACAAATACTTCTACAAAATAATAATATAAAAAAAACTAACAATAAGTCATCAGAATGAATATTTCAACCAGTCTTGATTACTAATGAAAATTCCAAAAAAACTACAATACAAAATTTTCATGATTTTTTTATGCTCTTTTAACCGTTAATTCCCATCACCCACATTTCATAGGTTTTATTTTTTCGAACTTTGACTATCATCATTCAAAGGAGCAAAAAAAGTTATGAAAATTTTGTATTGTAGATTTTTTGGAATTTTCATTAATTTCAGAGTTATTTGAAAAAATATGATTATTTTACACATTGTCATAGGGGTGTTTCAGCTATGACAATTTTTTTCTTACATACCTTGACCTCTAACTATATACAAAGTTTAAATTCGATACGAATTTTCGACATGAAAAGGTTCCCTTATTGTAAGTCATCAGAATGAATAAGTATTTCAATCAGTCTTCATTTCGAAAAATCAACTTTAGGTACTATTATACATATGTAGGTATATATAATATTACAATAGGTACTTGTTTTAAACTATAATATCTCCCGTTTTTAATCGTCTTTAAATATGTAGTTCTCAATTCATTCAATAAGTATATTTTTTTATGTATGTATGTTTGGCCATAGTTCCGACAAACATATATGCACCGATTTGGACGATTTTTGTTTGTTGGAGAGTATATACTCCCTATATAAATTTTATCAGAATATAAAAAAATATGCGTGATAATATTATTTTTATTTTATTATTTATATAGGTTGCTCGTCCTCTAAGTATGAAGAAAGAAGGAATACAAACAAGAAAACGTAAACCAAAGAATGCAGGAAACATGATTTCAACAGTTCCTGGTCCTTCCGGGGTCCACATTAGACACAACAATAGTAAGTATTCGTATTATAGATAACTGCATAAAAACAGAAATTTCATGTAAATTTGTTACAAGTATATTAATTTGTAAGTGAAAGTACTTTATAAGTATTGAGTAATTTTTGCTAATTTCAAATGTACTTGAAGTAAGTACTTCAAGTATTTTACTCGTTAAAATTAAGTATTAAATTCAATTATTAACAGCTTTGATTTCATGTAAAGTACCTAAAAATCTGATTATGAAAATATTTAACTAATATATTTTGTTTGTGACCGTTACAATTTTTTGATTATCATAAATGTACATTTTTGTATAGGTAGGTACTTATGTATGTATATGGTATGTAGTATGTATACAGGATGAGTCATATCAAGTGGAATAAACTTAAACAGCTAACTAAGAAAAAAAATTAAACAAAAAAAATTCTACTAGAAGTTAATTTAAGTTTTTCTCCATGTGGCCGTCTGCCGCCCCTTCTGAACTGGCACCCCGGGCAGTCGCCCAGTTTCTCTTCCGAAAGCCGGCATTGCTATTATACATTAACAAAATAAACAACAAATTTTAATAAATATAAAAATTTCAAACATCAACCATTCTTTTTTCCAAAGCTTACATGACTTTAATTAAATATTGCACTCGAATGATTTGGCTGACTTTTCGAATAATAAACATATTTTAGTTTTTCATGGCAATTGTGATTTTATTCAATAATGAATAATATGCGTTGTATCTTTGTTATGAGTTTTACTATCGAAGATACGAGAAGCTGCTTTGCGATCGTATTTTAAATGGAAGAAAAATGTATCTATGATTTCAAAAATTTCACTCGATCTTATGTTTTAGTATTAATACGTATTTAATACTTATATAACAGATTTAAAATATAATTTTAGGCTAAATCTTTAGGGATATATAGCTCCCTCACGAAGAGTTTCCGGACATATGTTCATATAATGTTTTTTTCATGAAATATTTTTCTCAATCAACTGTTCCAGTTGATATTACTCACCCTGTATATCGGTTAGACGTTTCCTGTTTTGCGACATAGAATATTGAAAATGTAAACTTCGTAATAGTTATTATTACAATCCTTGAAAATGAACGCGACATAATAAGAGTACTTTTTATAATGTTCATTTATCAAATAAACTTTTTGTTGAAATTCTATCACATGATATTAATATTTCTTTTTAAATAATGTACCTACATATCACATATCAAATGAAAATAGTGGTTTCATATTGTGAATAAAAAATTCAAAAATAAAGATATGTACTCAATGCACATCTGTACTTATATATGCACGTCGTATTTTGCGTTTCCTTTTTTGCACTGATTTTAAAATCCCTTGAAAACTAGAAACACCTAATGCGGTTTACACCGAAAAAGAAAAAAAGCAACACGGTGTTTTAAAATTTAAAACACTTCGTATTTAAAAATGTATGGGGTTTATTGCACTTTTGTAAAAAAGACACGATGTTGTTGTTTTGTTTTTTTGGTGTAAACACGGCATAAGAATTGATATCCGTGTTTATCCCTGAATACATTCATATTTTGTGTTTTGATATTTTATTAATTCTTAAAAATGAAACGTTATCAATATATTTTGAATGCGTATACACTTAAAATTTTTATCTGAAAACTTGTTAGTAGTATCACTGTAATCTATAATAGAAAAAAATGTTTCAAGAATTTGTTGAAATATATTTTTTAATTTAATTATTAATACGCAGTTATATGTTTTATGACTAACAAAGAAAGTCTAAAGTTCATATACATATTTGCACAAAAAAACAAGGTATATTCTACTTTCTTTGTTAATTAATACTTACAATAGAAGTACTGAAACAATGGCACAAAAAGTAACTCCTTGAATCTGAATTATAAGTACATTATATGTGTTCACAAAATACCAATAAGATATAGAAATAAGAAAGAAAACTAGAAACAAATCTCGACGTAATGCAAAAAATGTGATATAGTCATCATTAAAATGTAAGCCAGTTTCTTTTTGGTTTTACTCTCGAAAATAAGATGAGACAGAGAAAAATCTCATCTCGGCGGGTAACTTTTATTTTATTAAGTAGAGTTCAATTGTAAATATATATAGTAAATATTTTAATAAATATCGTTATGTCGAAATACACTATTAAAAAAAACATACAGTGTAAATCAAATACAAATCCCCTAACCATAAGAATTGTAAGAGTTTAGACTTACACGTATTTCAATAGCAATGCTATCATCCTAAAGACACTAACTGTTAGTGTCTTTAGGACTCTGATAATGATAGCATTGCTATTGAAACACGTGTAAGTCTAAACTCTTACAATTCTTATGGTTAGGGGATTTGTATTTGATATGTCATAACCATAGTTTTTGTCTGTTGTTTATTATACAATGTAAAATTTAAAATAAAAAGTTTACATAATTATCGAAATGTACATATTTACTCATATGTATATGTATCTACATTCTACATACACATGTATATAAGAAGTCTATAAGAATACTAGCGGAATCCCGCGGCTTCGCTTGCATAAACTTCGAAACTAATAAGAACCCTCCATACGTTTTTAATTCATTACCTATGAAAAAACGTAAATATCTCGGATCTTAGTTAAAAATTGTAATAACTAACCCCCTGTCTACCCTCGCCATTAGAGGTTGAATATCAAATTATTTTATTACAGATTATTTTGCCCGACTCCTAATTCCCATAGGGGTTGAATTTTCGTAACTGATATTTGTCTTTTAGAGTACCTACTTGTGCCATGTTTCATTCGGTGAATACAAAAATGCTAAAATAATTGTTTCAATATTTATATTGTAGAGTACGTTCGATAAGTTTCAATTAAATGCGAATAAAAAAATATTTTTCTATACAAAATTTGACACCTCGTTTTAACCCCGTAGGGGTTGAATTTCGAAAAATCCTCTCTTAGTGGGTGCTTACATCATAAAAGAAAGGCACCTACGAAATTTCACGTTTCTAGGTCCAAGGGTTTGGGCTGTACGTTGATATATGAGTGAGTGAGTGAGTGGTTAAAGACAAACTCTTTTATAGATATAGATTACTATTTCTAAGAATTTTTTTTCAGTTTATCCACATTTTTGTGTTTTTAAAAACTTTATATTACTTATTAAAATATGTATAAAAAATGCACAAATAATTTGCGTCATTTGACAATAATTCATTCTAATATTTATTTGTATAATGTATAAGAAATCGAAAGCAAATATCATTATCTTTTTATTAATTACCTCTGTTTATTTTAAAACATTACAAGACAATTTAAAATGTTCTTATCAAAATGATATGATCTATAAGTAAATAAAACTTAATTAGATATTCAATATAAAGTACTTATGTATTATTTACATTATTTCTGTGAGAAATAAATGTCCTTTCAATACATTAATCACACAATCACACCTACGTTCAAATATATATATCAGTACTTGAAAAATGTATTAATCATATATTATTCCTTAATAATTAAACAAATATCATGTTTTATAACAATCTCCAGTGGTGCATTATGCGGTGTTAACACCGAGAAAACAAAACAGAAATACGGTGTATTTATGACAAAAAACAATAAACTCTATACATTTTTAAATGCGAAGTATCTTAAAGACACGATGTTTCTGTTTTGTTGTTTCGGTGTAAACACCGCATTATGATAACCGAGGGTTTCAAACAAAATAAATATTCGGAGCACCCACTTTTTATATAAAATATAGAAAATTAAAAATAATATTCTAACTTAAAACAAATCTGATCTTTAAATAATTTTGGTGCATCCATTTTTTAAAGTTATAAAAATAGCTCTTTAATTTTACATGCATTTTTTTACTTATTTCCTCAGCCTCCCCCCCTCCCAGATCCTTAGCAGTTGTCAAGTGCTACTGTAAAATTCCTCACTGACAATGAGTACCTACACATAGATTTCAAAACTAACATTTACACTTTTCGTTAATTAATATTTTGACAAAATAAGTATACATGAAAAAATATTCGAAATCTTCTACATTTCCTTGAATTATAGTAACATTAAACATTATTTATCGGTATAATTTCCATAATGTTTATAGACAGAATTTTTTTTTTAATTTCATTTGAAGTCAATAGATAAAGAAGCGACCTGATTATTATTTTTTTGGGAATTAATTCATACAAATAAAATACCCAACATTAGCAGCTTTATAGTTCACCTATTATGAAGCAAATTGCTTCAGTATTTTTAATAGTTATATTCATTTCAATTAATTTTAAAACAAAACATAAATTAATATTAAAACATGTTTTGTTTTTCAGTGCTGTCATCACTGGTGAATATAAATGATCTTCAGGGTACTTCTTTATCTAGTCAGCAACTTTCGGATCAGTATTTGATACCCAACGGTACCATCTTAAATAGACATATCATTTCAAAGTAAGAATAATATTATATTTTCATAAATTTATAATCGCGATGTAACGAAAAAATATTTCTTGATACCAAATTTGTCTAATTACTGATAATTAATGAACGTAGCCAGATAATGGACGTTTGGGTCATTACTCTCCCAACAAAGTCTCTTAATCAGTAGCATACCCATAGAAAATTATTCAATCAAAAATGAAAATAATCTTATTTTACTTATCAAATAAAAAAGATTAAAGCTTCATTTATTTTCCAAATAATGTTTTAGGTTTGAATATTCATTGAAATTACAAACCAGATACTATACAAAATGTGTTATAATTTAAAATTTTATTTTAAAATTACAAAAAAACGATAAAATAGAAAAATATTTTTTTATGACAACAATTAACACGAAACCAAGACTTTTCTCAGTTTCATTCTTGTCTCATCTCAGTCTAGTTGAATCTTTAAGAGTAATCCTGGGTTGCACAAAGCAAAATTAATCACTATTATAATTAATCAGTTGTTTTAAAAACATTATAACCTACGTGAATTCTAAAAAAAAACAATAACGTTTATGATAACTTTTATTAGGTTAAAAATTATCATATTTAGTTAATTGTTCATTAACAAATTGAGATTAAGTTTAGAACTAACATTAATCATGAATTGAAAACAACTGATTAACTAATCGTGGTTAATTTTGTTTTATGCAACCCAAGATAAGAGTGTATTTTTATAAAAAATATAGCTACGGGAAAAAATCAGTTCTACGTGCCTGCAAAAATCAACGATGTTTAAATAGATTTTTTTTCCAGCATCCCACCCTTGGATCCAATAACAAGCCGAAGTGACGTCATGACTACCACCGGAAGTGTCATCACTTCCACATCAACTGCAGGAAATGACAGAGGAATACCAAGAACAAACTAACGCTCTGAAAATACAACCTCGCATCGCAAATGTCAAAGGCTGGCGTTTTGAGGAAACGAAATATTTCAGATTGAAAATTTTCAATAGAATGAATTAACTTGACGCTAGTCTAGAACTATTGCATCACAAATATATAATTGTAAAGCTATACATTGGACCAAACTGGTTAGTTCAAAAATGTACATAGGTTTAATTTATTATTTTTTTTTTAATGACAATTTTAAGTAAATGACTGACAACTAACAAATCAAATATAATTAAAATAGTTTTGTAGTATTTTTAAAAATAAAAACGTCCATAATTTATATTATTCTAATGTTTGTTCGTAACTGCTATGTAAATTTTTTCTTGGACGCATCAGTAGCTCACTCTAGTCATGACTTACTAACTAAAATATATGTAGGTTTGAAACTTGACTAAATGTAATTTTTCCATTCGTCAACAGATGTCACGCTAGTAAAATATGTTTGTAAATAAAGTGAATGTGTACCTATTTATTCATATAGTGCCATTTTTCATTAAAAATACATCTCAAGTACTCTTACCAGAACCGTACTGGGACGTAGTTTAATAGCTAGGGGTTTGCGGGGAAAGGGGATCGTAAGGGACAGTGGTTTTATATTTTCTTAATTTTTTTTAGTTGCTGAAGAAAAAAAAAGCGCAGAACCTAACATGACATCGTTTTATACCTTTTTTTTAATTTGAACTTTTTTTCATTTACATCCCAGGGCCCTTCTGGTGGGACCCAGCTCATTTTTATTCCTTCTGACCCACAAATCGTTTTTTTGAAATCGAAAGTAGAAAAGCTTGATGATGACACGAGGACAATAAAACGTATTCACAGATTGTAGGAGGGCTCAAAAGTAATTTTTAAAGGGTGGCAAATTTGACAACGAAAAAAAGTCATTCGATTAATTGCGGGGAGTGCATAACTATCATTTTGTCTAGGGTATTAGGCTTCACTAGTCCGCTACCATATTTAAAATGGTAGTTTTATAAATGAAATTTATCGACCCCAGGCCCCAATCTGTATTAACATGGTTTTTATCATTTTAGTGTAAATGCATTCCATAATTTCATAATCTGATGATAGAAAAATATTTCTGTTTTATATAATTTTATAAAATGTATGTGTTATTTGAAGCTAAAGCCAAAGTAATAATTTCAAAATCAATTATATTTAATTACATACATTAACACAGGATATAAAATTTATGTTTAGTAAAATTCCATAAATATTTGATAAATAAATAATATATTAAGTATAAATTTTAAACAAGAAGTTCCAACATTTTTTAGTTAAGACATTCAATCTTATTATAGAAAGAAATCAATCAAAATCGAGTTTTATCATTTTTATTACCTATAAAATATTTATTGTAGACACGAATAAAGCTCCTAGTGTCAGTTATTCTTGTTTTAATGTGTGTTAATGAGAAAAACATGAATAGAGATGTTGATAATGAACCGATCATGGCAGGATAATACAAACAACGTGATCATACTATGGGGATATAAACCACTACAGGCATCGAAAGGAGTTATATTACCAATGAATTATATATTAATACTAAAAGTTAACATTCTATGACAGTAATTTCCAAACAGAGTTTGTTACACTAAATTTTTCAATTTAAAAAACTTAGGTTAAATGATTTATAAATCACATACATACGTGTTTTTTATTTACTTTTGAAAATATCTGTTTTGATTTGTTACTTTAATTAAAAAATAATTTACATATTAAATCTATAGGAAATATTTATTTCAAATTCAAATCCTTTTAATTATAATTTTTTTAATTCGTTCCCGACCTATTTTTTAATACAAAATATAATTACAGTACTTAAAGTCTGTCATAATGCTTTTAAAAAATGAAAGTCCCATCATAATCGGTTCAGTAGTTTTCGTGTCGTCAGAGTACTGATTTGAATATTATTATTGACATATATGATGCTTTGATATTTTACTTTTTCATTTTTATATAGATATCTTTATCAAAAAATCTTTGTAGGTATCGCGCAAAATTATTCAGTTTAACTTCTGCGTAGCTCATATGTACATACATTTCAGAAATTGAAAAAAATATCAAATGGATTTATAACTGCGGACTGTAAAATAATATTTGATATTTTAAAATTTTATTGTCCTGAGAAATCAGTTATCTTGTTATGAGTAAGACCATCAAAATATATTTCACCCAATAATATTATAAATTAATATTTAATTAGATTTAAAATTAAAAAATGCTTTACTGAAATAACAATATGACAAAATATTATTTGTATATGTTGCTTTAAAAATGTAAAAAACAATAATTTGCTAAATTTATACATATACTTATTTTTAAGATTATCGAATTATCATACATAAAATATTGACAACATAGGATATTTTTAATACGTACATATATAAATGTTCATTATTTATGGTGATCAAAATATTTTTCCATTATAATGTAAATACAATTAGATTTTTTTATTTAAATTTTATATACTACAATATACATATAAATCAGCATCATTTATATTATTTTATTAGGTATACATATACTGGTAAATAGTGTAAATACCTATCTACGAGTATTTCATTTCTACTATATATTATCTTAGTGCATAATATACAAAGAAAAAGTTCAACATACACAATTATTCCTTAAATATATTTATAAAAGCAGTTTTATATATAATAAATAAATATATAGGTAAATTAATTAATACAGAATCTTATAAAAAATTATTTTCAGTCTTAAATTGTTTTGATTTTAAATTCTATAACTGGCTGTTACTTATTAATTATTAATGTTTTTAATTTTATAACGAATGATTAGATAGATAGAATTAACAAAATAGTAAATATATCAAAATGAAAAATTGTTTTTGCGAAATAAGGTATTATCAAATTATCACTGCTCAGATTTCAACTGTACGTATGATATGTTTTATTTATAATAAATTAAATTTATAACGAATTAAGAATATAAGGTACTCACCATTGCTTTTTACTTAAAGATTTAAATAAAAACTACTATATTGTTTGTGATATTTAATTTAATATATGCAATTAAATAAATATTTTATATTGCGTTATGATTTTTATTTACGAATTTTCCCATCTTAGATATAATTCGAAACAAATGTTTATAAATTATTTATAGAGAAGGTAGGTATAAATTACTAATTGAGACCCCAAAATATTTTGAAAAAATCGAATTTTATTTTAAAAAATGTTAAATCGAAGTAGAGTGCTCTAAATTAAAATTGAGTTACGAATATCATAAGAGGTATAACATTTTTCTTATATACGTGAATAAAAATATGTGCATATGTCTTTGAATGCTCATAATTTGAATAATAATTGAATTAAAAAAAATTGCAATGAATTTCATAAAGTACATACCATATCTTATGGATTTATTAATAGAATTTGGTTTTATCTAAACTCGAAGGTTGTCAAAAATTAATGTGAGTTTTTCATAATTATTGTGTTTTTTGCTTACCATTAAACCGTTATATCTTTCTTAATTTTCAAGTTTTTGTAATTTTACTGATACCAACGTAAAGAGAATTTAATTTAGATACAAAAATATAAATATCCTTTAAAATTGATGGATCAGTGCAATAGCAGCGTGAATTATAACAGGAACGAAACAAAAAATTGAGTTATCACGCTTCGCACGTAAACAGGTCGGATTGTAACGGCCGTATCTCGGTCAATTTTTATTGTATTGGAATAAATTAAAAAACAAATTAAAGGTCTAATGCAGAGCTACATAAAATATCTGAAATATTTTTCAATAAAATAAGCCATTTTGATGTTATTTATGAAAAAACACATTTTTACCCATTTCACCCCCTACCAAACTACCCCTGCACCCCTTAGTCGACTACGCTGAACGGTTTCTTAAAGTTTATGTATAAAACTACGTATGTACCAAATTTCGTTGATGAGGGAATTTTTGTGTTCAAATTATCTATTTTTACTGTACTATATGGCCTTAAATGGGCCTTGTAAGAATCAAGTTCATTTTTTTCAAATATATTACAAATTTTTCATTATAGATATTACAAAATTATAACCTTTACTTATGTTTTGAAAAGTCAGTAAAAAAATATAAATTATGTCTTTTAATTAATTAATCAAAATAATAACACATTCAGCAATATATGGCATAAGTACAAATAATTAAATTTCGAGTATAAAATAATTTTTTAATGAACAATTAATTATGATTTTGATCAGTATAAATGGTTGATACGTTAATTAAATTTTAAATCTAAAATTGCCACCAGTCCTTCGATATTTATTTTCATAGGTACATAATTTATTATTTATTATCATATAATTATTTTGGATAAATATTTTTGGTTAAATTTCCCCAAAATTAGGTATTAACAATTGTATTTGATTTCAACCAATTAAAATAAATACAGCAACAACTAATAATAAATATTTGAAATTAGAGTAATTCTATCTTCTGCCCACGTTTTTGTATTATCTTTTATCTTAATTGAAGCTCATAACTCAAAATAATCAATTACATTTCCAAGAAATTGAAATACAAGCTTAAGTAAGTACAGTGTCTATCCCACTCCCACTTATCGAGTATTAATGGTTAATATATAACACTATCTCTGTTCATCGTGTAGGTAGATATGTTTAAAAGCAGGTGTATATATTTGTATTGATTTTTTTGGACAGGTTAAATATAATCTCTACTACCTTATAGGCGTGATTATTAAGAAATCAACCAATGGGAGATTGAGATGCAGATGGTGGGAGAAAACAGGTTGGTGTTTTTATTTTATTTATGTTGGTACTCCTCATTTTGTTTTAGTGGTTTAAATTTGTCTAGAAAATTTATGATCGTTTTTAAGCTAATATGTTCTTTATATGTTTATACATACACCCAATATATATGTATACTTATACATATTAGTTAGTTCATAGTCGCATAAGATAATAAGTTATGGGGATAACTATATAGAATTTTTATTAGTTATTAATTTGATTGTGCTAATTAATTGGAAAATATAATAAAATGGCACCCTAGAGTTTAGACTATATACTGAACTTTAATTTGTTATTTTTTCTAATCCAAATACTTCTATTCAGAAGTGTTGTGGTTCAGTGGTTCTTAAGCTGTAGGCCACGACTCCTTGATGAGTCGGCGTATATAATGAATCAAAGGATGTCGTATACATTATTTTTTTCATTTTTGTAAATCAGACGAAATCACTTAAGAAACATACCTTGCACTATCAGAGAGGCCGCGAATAATATGTCTTCTTGAAAGAGGGTCAAGAGTAAGAAAAGTTTAACGTTTAAGAACTCGTGCTAAAGATGGTTCACGCAAACCATATTATTACGAATTTTTCCAGAACAATAACCCTTCGCTGACGATTTTTCCTCCAAAAATTAGGAAACTTTTAGGGATTTGTGATTAATACAAGTTATGATATTAATATTTTAGTAAATATAATCAAAATGATCTATACATATGTGATCTATTAATTTTAAGGTATTTTTTTGAGAGTAACAGGGTAAGAAAAAGATTTAAAAAATAGTGAAATTAAATTGAATTTGTAAATGTTGAGCACATAATTAATTTTTTGGAAATTAAAAAACAACATGAATAAGACTAAATAAAAAAAATATTAAAAGATTATTAGGCTAAGCAAAAATATTATTGTCAAAATTATATCAATTTTAACATTGCGATTTTATTTTAACGATACTTTGTTACGAGACAATGAATCATTTTTGGGGTTTTATATGGCGTTTTTATAATATTTTTAATTTTTTTACAAAGGTTTTAGGTACTATTTTCGACAACAGTGATTGTATTTTTACTCGAGTACATTTTTGTACTTCTGCACATGCAGCTCTGATCGATAAATAGGTAAAAAATGTACGTACACTTACACATATATATAATACATATAGGTATGTACTATTATGCACATTATTATACATATATACATTATACATGCATATAGTTCGTTTTCTAAGAAATCTGTGATTGCGAATTAATCATTTATTTTAATATGTTAATAATTGCTTCAAAAACCTCAAATGATAACAACTGAATGATTTTCTTTGTCTATCGCGACATTTGCGTACGTAGGCGGCGGACAGAGTCTATAAATAAAAAAATTCGATAAAATTATATTATTTATATAATAATATATAACAAGCAACCAGCATGACTCATTACATGACTACAAGAGCTGAAATACTGAAAAGGCACAACTATAGTGCCTTAGCAACAAATTTTAGCCTCTTCGCAACCTACAATATTTTTTAAAGGTTGGGGGGGGGGGATTTTTTAATAACTAACACATGTGGGCAAGGGAAAGGTAATTCGATTTTATTGTTAATTATTTATATACAAAGGTTGATATAAAAATGTACTTATATGAAAAAGGTATTATTGATTTTACTACCGGAGTACAAAGCAACTATTTAAAGCCTTTTTGAAACATTTTTTCAAATATATATCCAACAGTGTAAAGGATTGTTGAATTTCTGATAACATGGGCCCACAAATATGGAAATTTTAATAAAAAATGGATTAATACATGCAACGGTATTTGCAATTTATTCTAATCTGTATGGTTCTATATATTATTTTCAATTGATTAGAGGTTGGAACAGATCTCAGGATCCCAAAACGTCTATTACATTTATACAAAAATATTAAAATTATAACTATTTATAATATGGTGATAATATTTCTATTTAAATTTGAATAACATTGATAACTTTTGCAAAAAATACTAAACATTAACTTATATACCGGGTGAGTTTTTTTTTGAGACTGCCATATCTGGAAAACTATGGATTTTTACGGAAAATGTTTGGTACAAATTTTTCAGGATTTGGAGGGGTAAACCAATAGAGGTGACAATTTTGCTCTTTAGTGGAGGTTTTAAAGCCATTTTGGAGTCAACTAAATTTTCTCAAATGGAAACCTATTTATTTTTTGCAGAATAAAAGAAACAACTTTTGTCTAAAAAGTATTTTTAAAAACTTCAATTTGAAGGTCATTTATTTTTCCTTTTTTAATTAAAAACAATTTTTCTTGCCTTAAAAATTTTGAAATAATTTTACAAAATGTGTAAGAAAAAATGCAGATTAAAAAATGAATTTGAATGTTTTTTTTATCATTTTTTATAATTTTTTTTTTGCGTTGAAAAACACTAAAATTATACAAAATTATTTTTTTAAATCTATATTTTCTTTAAACATCTTGTATAAAAGAGTTTTAAAAACTTTTTAGACAAAAGTTGTTCCTCTTTTTTGCAAAGTACGAATCTGCAAAAAAATAAATAGGTTTTCATTTAAAAAAAATTAGTTGACCCTAAAATGACCTTAAAACCTCCACTCAAGATCAAAATTTTGCTATATGAGATGCAGAATTTTATTATACTGTTTGTAGAGTGCACGAGCTTTACTGAAACATTTTTTTAAATTCCATAAAGAACATAACGTACCTACTGTCGGCCTGTGATATAGAGAGATTGCACATTTATATAATTATTGTACTTTAAATATACAGATATAGACATTCTGCCCGTTAAATTATAACTATAAATATATATGGGTCTTTTAGTCTTATGTAGTAACGGCAAGAAATCTTAGAATTATTTTTAATAAAAATTTATCTCAATCTCTTGTAGAACGTATATGCATGTAACCTGATTTACAAAATACATATCAATATGAAATAATAATACTACAAAACAGCCTCATCAATCATGGATGTGTACATCCTTTATGTTCACAAACAGTTCTTAATATTGTTTCAAAATTTTACTTTGGCACAATTTTATTAAATATAAAACAAAGTACTTGTTAATTGTAAAATAATTTGCTTTTCGTGTTCATTAATTTATAAATATAAGAAAAATATATAATGTATGAACGATATACCTCATGGCTCTCAAAAAGGGGGCTAACAGGGCTCTAACCTGCGGTCTCTGTTTTTTTAGAAGCTAGAAGTAAAGCAGAAAAAAGGTATTTTAAATACAAATAGTAATTTTTATTTTTTTTAGTGAAAGATAAGAACAAAATATCGTTTGAAATTTCGTTACTGGCACGAGAGGGCCAAACGAAAATCCTGGCTTGAGAGCCCGCGATAAAATGTGTTAGCCATGGTTTACATAATCAATGAATAAATGTGTACATTATATTTATAATTTCTTGAAAATCATATCAAATTCGATTCATCTTAAAAATTGTGTGTAAAAAACCACTGTATGATAGGTACCTAATAAGAAAATCTGAGATAAATGTAAACATTTTAAGTTAGATGTACTAATCCTATAAGAGTATTTAATCTTTTTCCGATAAAATATATATGGGTAACCTATTATTTAATAATAAAAATAGATTTTAATACAATAAATAAAATAATGTGTTAATTAAATAGATGTAGTAGAACCAATACCTAATACAGTTAAATATGTGTGAAATATTTAATAACAACAAAATGTGCAACAAATTGATAAAAAACCATTTACAATTAGCATATAACAATATAATTTCACACATTGTTGTTATAAAATATAAAAATCATAAAAAAAAATTAACGAATTGAATAAAACAATTAGCATTTATCTTTAACAAGCCACGTTCAAATTGACAGCAAAAAAAGATATTCAAAAAAAGTGTGTTGAAAAAAAAAAGAATATAAAATCGAAATACAAGATTTTAACATTATAATCTCCAGAATTTATCTTTAAACAATACATAAAATCGAGTGAGCTATGATATACCCCACCTACGTTTATCCCCACTCTTGTTGTGTAAGACACGCCTACAAGAAACAGCTTAAACGAGCAGTGTGAACATAGCTGCAATATGATGTAGATGTGTTTTTATCGTGATCTGAATATAAGTGTGGTTGTTTTTTGTGAAAATTTTCGAGAAAACTTTTGGATTTGAAAATGTATGCATTTTTATTTATTTTTATAAACATTGAGTAGTTAATTTTATCTAAAGAATCTATTTTTTAAAAGAGATTGGAATTTTTAAAGACACAAATGCAATTTAAAGAACACATTTTTGAGAAAATGTTTTTCATGTTTTAATTAATACCGTTTCATGTTTAGATTTTTATATTTGGACTATGTTATACACTAATGTATCAACCATTAACCCACACAAATATAGCATTTTTGAATTATGAATGCAGTTTCATTCAAAATAACGTTTATTATGTTAAAGAAAATAACTTATATAGCTATAAAAATTTATTTAACACTCTGCAAAAAAAAATGTTTTCAGTTAGATTAAAGAGAGAATGGTTATAAAAAAAATGTTTTTTTCAGATTTTATTGGAAGATGTATTATCTAACGAAACGCCAAATTACTTTTTCCTAATAAAAATAAATGTACAACAAAATCACGAATGTATTTTTCTTTGCGCACATCTCGAAATTAGTTTTGTGTGGGTTGATACTTGATACATTAGTGCAAAACATAGTCCACTTGAGTTATAATCAATTTTTGTTGTAATATTGTGTTTCAAATTAAATTAAATTAACATTTCAAGTTGAGAATATTTTTATTCATATTACAACCCTTAATAAAGTTGTACAAGTCATAATATTATCAGGGAGTCCCTTGTCTACTACCTAGGTGCTAAAGAGTTAAAATAATAATTTTGTATTTAAATGTTCTTCTCTTATCATTAACATCTAAAAACCTATTTATTTCAAATTGAAATTATCTAAAAGAATGTAGTTCACCTGAAATATGAATCTCTAATTAAAAAAGTTTTAATAAAAACTAGAAATACATTTGTTCATGACATTACTCAAGGCTATATTAATTAATTAATTGTATTTATGTAATTAAGATTCTTATAAACATTTTACTTTCTATAAAAAATTACTATTGATTTAATATTGTCAATTGTTTCAATGAAAATTTTATACGAATAGTTTCAAACATCTAATAAAGTTTTCTATTTTAGTTGGTGTGAACTTTCTAATTAATTAATTATATTTTTGAATATAATATCACGGGATTTTGTGAATTGTGTTGTGTTGAGACTTCTCCACTAATTGGTAAGTTTTTTTTAAGTTATAACCTAAAAAATAATGTTCTACTTTTCAATTGAACACAAATACATTAAAACTATCAATTATTATTTCCAAACCCTTATAATTTGCAATTCAATGAGGAAACATTATAATCAGGAACCTTCAACTAAACACGAACCCGAAACAATCTTATTTTTCATTAAACCTGAACCCAAACTGTTTTAGTTTTCGATTTATTATAAATATTATAATTGTCAGTTATTATTTCTAAACCCTTAGAATTTTTAATCCAATGAGCAAACATTGTAATCAGAAACCTGAGCCTACTGCACATAAACCCAAAACATATTTTAGGACAACCTGAAACGGAACTGAACCGTTTTATTATTAACTGGAATAACAATTTATCTTCAAAAGTTTCAAGAATTATTATCAATATTTTAATCATTTTGTCTTCTGATTTTTTATTTTATTTTATATGGAAACCAAATACAATTAAGTAAATACAGTAGCACCTTGCAATAACGGCATAATTGGCACCGGACCCCCGCCGTTAACTGAAAAACGCCGGCAAATGAATTAAGGCTTTTTTCGTGCCTCACGAGTGTCTGCAAGCAAAATTACAAAGGTACTAGAATGTACTAATATATATTTAGTGTGCCATAACACTAACTATAAAACTATGATTGAAATAAATAAATATATATTTAGTATATTAGTATTACTTGATTTAAAACTAAAAAAGAAGAGATTTAAGAGCACCGTTAGTACGAAACGCCGTTAAGCGATTAGCCGTTGTTGCGATGTGCAACGTTTAGTTATTTTTTAAAGGAGGAATGAACACAAATAGGGAGTTATTATTTCAGGATTAGTTCCATCATTGATTAATACAGAAAGTTTTTTGTATTATATAATTCCAGAATGCACAAACCTATAACCATATTTAACAAAATTTTATTTTAAGAAATAGAGCAGTTCTAATTCAAAATTTACCTAGTTATTGTTTTTACAATATTATTAATATGAATTCACATTTTTTTAATTATTATTTAAATGTAAACAATTTTCAAAACCTTTTTAGATATAAGTACATATAAAGATTAGAGGAACTCTATAATAAAATATAAAGACCATAATTTCTATAAATTTTTGAACCCGAATCCAAAAAAATATAATAAACTAGCGGAATCCCGCGGCTTCGCTCGCGTAAACTTCGAAACTAATTAGAACTTTCCATACGTGATAGAGGATGACATATTAAATTTTTTTATATTGATGAAAAAACGTAAATATTTCGGATCTTAATTAAAATTATATATATATAAATCCTTGCTTATTAAATCTTTGACGTTTAGACAATTAGTTGTTTTATTTATTATATAAATCCATCCTCGCCCCCGTCCCATGCTATTAGGGCTTGCATATCGAACATTCATTTTTAATTGATTATTAATTTGTCCGAATTTACTTTAATATCATGAACAATTACGAAGATAAATATATCAAAATTTTACCCCCCCCCCCATTCCCACAGTGGTTGAATTTTCATAACTGATATTTGTTTTCTAGAGTACCTACTTGTGCCATTAGGGGTTACATTTTGGGAAATACTGGAATAATTGTGGAGTATGTTCGATAAGTTTCAATTAAATGCGAACAAAAAAAAATATTTTTTTATATAAACTTTGACACCCTGTTTTAACCTCGTAGGGGTTGAATTTCGAAAAATCCTTTCTTAGTGGATGATTACATCATAAAAGGAAGGTATATACCTACGAAATTTCACGTTTCTAGGACCAGGGGGTTGGGCTGTACGTTGATATATGAGTGAGTGAGTGAGTGAGTGGTTAAGGACAAACTCTTGTATAGATATAGATTTAGTAGAAAATGCACTCGTAATGCTAACATCCAGCAACGTAACTGAAAATTTCGGTCTCCTGGCATATTTTTATAGTGGACCCTTTTACAGTGGTGGATTTACACACATATAGTTTTAAGTGGCAACCAGGGCCGGCATAACAGATGAATTTTGAATGTCAAGTAAAAAAGTGGAGGGGAGAAGAGAGTTGGAGTTTTTTTTAATATGGTTTTTGAAAAATGACAAATTCTTCAAATGCTTTTCCAATTTCTGGTGGGCAGTTCGACACACGCATTTTTTTCGAGTGCATTGGTAGAAAGGATTTCTCAAACCAAGTAAACCTTGTTTTGTATAACGAAAACAATATTTTCTTAAGATAAGCAATAATCTGTTAAACCAACTATAGTATTCTTGAACGAAGGAATAACGTAGTTGGATTAAGAGTAGGTATGTTTCTTATATTAAGAAAATATTGTTTTCGTTATATACAAAACAAGGTTTTCTTGGTCCGATACAGTTTTTTTTCTGTGTGTAGTACAATATACCGAAGACTAGAATGATGCCGGCCCTGGCGGTAACCAAAATAAAAAATCAAATAAACAAAATGTTTTTGAGAGTTTTAGCTAGTCCTAAGACCATATATAGTTAGACCATTGATGGATATACTAAACAGATTATCCTTTTTTATCCATAGAGTATAGAGGAAGAAATAACAGCGATTTTTATTTATTTATCACAAGATGCCCTAACTATAAAACATTGTGTATCTTATCGTAAATTGATAATATAGATATGCACTAATGAAATAAAAAGGATGTGGTAGATAAGGACATAACTATTATACAAACAGTGTATTTCAAAGAACTTACGTACACTTACAAATATGTGTAAGCACTTATCAAAAGAAGCCAGTATCTGTTCTTAAAAATGATTATTTTATAACTATTACTAATTATTTATTTTCAATTTATTACTACAAATTGTGCAATATAATTATATATCATTCAACGCTCGGGTTTTAACTTAAAAAATGCTATTATCTATAATATAAAAATATTCGACAAATATGTATATAATATATTCATGCTAATTTGTGAGGCTTGCATAGAAATTGTCTTTTGATGTATTATTAGCTTATAAAAAATCATAAACCTTAATTTAAGGAATTTTGAGTAAGGTTTAATACCGTTTTTTTAAAGGTGAATATATAACATAACAGGAAGCAAAACAAACTTTTACAATAAATGAGTGAACATTGCGAATATAGAAACGTTCTACATTACCTGCTTCACAAATTAAATAATAATTAATCGAATATCAATATTTTTATTCCCGAGACATAACTAATATTAAACCCCGGGCCAGAACTCAGAACATTTCTTAGTTCGCCACTGATCTGTAACAAGACTTACCTAAGCCTATATAGTCTCGTTTTGAAAACTACTTTGTATTTAAAATTAAAAATCAGAAAAATGAATATCGATTTTTTTGTCTGTTTTTTTTTTAACAATTGTTATTTTCCAATTGTTATATATTATGTAAGATTTAGGCTTTGTAGATCTTCAAGTTCTTAAGATATTAACATATAAGGTTTCATTCATTTTCAGTTGTAATTTTTGTTTTATTTTTTAAAGTTCCTTCCTGTCTTCACGATTAGCACAAAGTTTTGATTGCCTCGCTTGTTTTGTAATATAATATTGATATCACATACATTGCTATCTCCCATAAATAAAAACAAAATCTATTGTCTACACTTACATAATCAATTTCTACCTTTATACATATATTTTATAAAACATATCAACTGCTGTTAATTAGAGTTATCTGAAGACTCATACATTCATCAGCTTATGTCATTATTTAATTATACTTTATAACAAAAGCTACCTAAGTAGCACCAAACAGATAGTGCGTTATCAACTATCAATTATTAATTATTAGTTTTGTCTTAACCCTTCCACGGTTAAGTACGGTTGTATGTTTATGTTATCTGTTAACACCTGCATGTACAGATAGCTATGTACTAATTATGTGTTAAAATTTTCTAAATAAAAGGGCTTCGTGGATATGTTTTTTATTAGAGATAATTTATTATTAAATTGACAGATCTGTGTTAGGTATATAAATAGATCGTCAGTACAATTGAAATGATTTTTTTTGTTGAAAAGTTTGGTGTACAATATCCGAAGAACATAAAATAATAAAAAGAATTAATAATAATAATGTAAGAATTTTTTAAGGAGGTAATGTTAATGTCATAATAGACAAAGACAAAACTTTGGGCCCCTGGTTGAGGTTGTTCCGGGGCAAATTTTGCTAGGGAGTTTTCAAGGAATATACATCTCAGCATGTTCTACCCACTATTAAAATTTGGCGCCTCATACATTTTCCTTGTATTTTTTCCTTTATTTCCTGGGCTATATGTGCAATGTGCATCAATTGTTTTATTTTCATATTCAGAATGAAATGGTAATAGAAAGGGTCGAGTTGAAGATAAGGGCAGGTTCTGATTATATAGGTACAATCTACAAAACGTAAAAAAAATGTGTTTTCAATTCACCGATTTGGATTTTTATGTTGCAAAATGTTAATATCAGCAAAGATTCAATAATTATTTTATTTTAGACTAATCAGTTCAAAATTTTTGGAAATATGCCTAATTTTGCGCGTACATATTTATGCATCACCATAATAGTATCATCGAATTTTCTGACAAATTCCACTGAAATTTTAAGTTTTTTTATTAGGTATCTATTGTAAATATTTGGTTCATAATTTAACAAGATTCTTTAAGTTACGTTTGGAAGGAAATAAATAGTAGTCCTTAAAGACAAAAGTAAAACGAACGTTCGTGCATGCGGATTAATAAATAGATTTTGTAAATATATATTAATTAATTAATACTTTTTTTCATAAAAGTTGACAGTTACTTACTTTACACTTAATACTGCCATCTGCCACCATATTTTTAATCAACCAGAAAGAAATTATCATACCCTCTCTTATAAAATAAGAATATAAAGTCTTAAACCCAATTATTCGTTTATTCATTATTTTTATATCAAAAATTTTATTTGTTCCAAAAATCGAATGTCTTGTTTGTTTTATACACTGAAAAATTTACTGTTAATTTTTAACATAAAAAACATGTTAACGAGAGGACGAAATTTCATTCTGTGAAAAATTAATCGGTGACGTAGTAATATTTCATACCAACAGTATCAAAAATTACTATACCGTTTGTTAAAATAATTATAAAACATAAATAATTATTTTAACAAGTTATTAATAGTCAGATGAAAAAATTTCATTAACATTTTTATTTATTTAAATAAATGCGTAGGATAGGAAAAAAATAAAAAATTGCATAGATTGATGAAAAAAATTTTGATCCTAGATATTTTTAACACCCGACATGGTAAAATTTAAAATAACGTCTACTACAATTCAAGATATATACTGTAAGTATAGCAGTTTCTATGACGGCGATAGGCCAGATATGAAAAGTAATATAGAAACATAGTAAAATTATAGAGAATGTACATGAAATTTTCATATGCAAGAAATTAAATTAAAGAATAGCGTACCTATCCTATATTACTTTTTCAGAGTAAATAAATTTTAATAGGTACTATGTTAAAATTTACCAGTATGTTATTGTAATTTCTCATTTACTTTATTTTAAATTCTACCGACTTTTCTGCAAATTTTTTTCAGAAGTTGATTCTGTCCTCAGCTTCACAGCATTTTCTGTTAATTTTTAAAAGAATATTCTCTCCGTGTAGATTTAAGGTTTAGCCACTGACTTTTAAAAACAGATCAGTTATTTTTCAAACAATAATGTCACCTATATAGCAATTAAACACAAACGATAGACCATATAGTAGGCGCCGAAATGTCGGTAATGTAGACATCGTCCACTAAGTGACCAGGTGAGTTGTGTTGTCCATCCGGATACACCTTTCTTACACACACACAGTCGTACTAATTAAAGTCGACATCGGGTCTAATGAATTACATCGAACATATTGACGAATGGCGATTTCTACAACGAACAAGGGATACGCTTTTTTTCGCAGATGCGTGCTCGCCTCTGTCTGGTCTTTTTAGTTTTTATTTTATGCGAGGACAAAACAAAGCGTTACAAAAATAATGTATAATACAATATTTTCAGGGATATATCAACAGTGGCGTAGCATTTTTTTGTTTGAGAGAGCAAATTTACAAGCTAGTAAACAAAGAAACATATTTCCAATAGCAATTTTTCTTACACGAGCTACCAAAAATGCTACAATCGACGGTTTGGCAACCACTGATTGTGTTGAAAACAATATATTACTAATACAGTATCTTTATTTTGTATTAACTTTCAAAAATTATAAAAATATAGTTTCTCTTTTGATTCTTTTTTAAGCTCCTGCGAGTTTCGATTTTCCAGACATGTGCAATAATCTATCACTGACTATTTTTAGTTATTAATATTGGTACTAAAGACTAAAGTGGATGTTTTTTATTTGATTCGTATTTAATTATAGCTCATAATCTAGTCTTATTTATTACATAATATCAATAAACTGCCGTCAAAAAAATATAAACCCAGTAATTTAATGTTTTTCTTGAACATAAGATCGATTGCATTTTAACAGAGGCGTAGTTACAGGGTAATAAAAGGAAAACAAGTATATATAGATTCTGATAGTATAAGTAGATACATACCTAATATATTTTATTTTACAAAAAATATGTTCCCATAATATACCTTATACTATTAATGGTCATTGTTTCGTCATTTTATTTATCTATAGCAATTAAAAATAATAAATTTCGTTTTTCACTTTATTAAATTATGTAGGTTTGATTCTATTTTTTTCTTGAAATACTGTTAAACAAACATTTTATATAAAAAACTAAAGCTAATAGGACCCGATGTTGCCCGGTAATATAAAAACATAAATGTGTATGTACTACTCAGCTTTTTGAGTATGCAACCTAAAGTACTCCTGAGATTTTAAGAAACACATTGGTGTAGGTTTCACTAAAATCAAGTCGCAAATAAAAAAAATCGTTATTGTTATTTAACAAACAAAAAAACATTTTTCATAACTTCGTAAAAATGAATGTCTGAGAGTGACAGTGTATATTTTTCCTGCGCCCGGCATGCGCTCGGATGCTGTGGAGATGCTTATCTCCCGTGTTTGTAACACGACCCGGCCGAGACGTGTTGTATTGGAGATGAAGACGTCTGTAGTCTGTGGCACGCGCGACGACAAATCACATATAAGTCACCCAAAGGTACAGTTTTTTGTGCACCAATTAGATATTATTTTAAGCGACTTTGATACTAAATAAATATTGATATTTTCCATCTTATGTAATAATAATAATAATAATAATTCTGTATTTGTGTTTGCTCTTACAAAAGAGATACAAAAAGTAAAGTAAAATAAAATAAAATAAAATTAATCAATACCAACCTTACGGGTGAAAAAGGCGACGAAACAGGGAGACCGCTCAGGGCGCCAGGCTAGAAAGAGTGTAAAATTATTAATTTTTAACTGATAAAGCAATCTAATATTTTTTTTACGAAAAGACATCACGAATTAAAAATGACTTATAATCACAAAAATGTCTATATATAACATTTTTTACCTACATATATAAAAAGAGATAAATATTTTTACAACGTGTCAACCCCTATTTTTTACGCAAGGTTGACCCAACAAGAAAAGAGAAGAAATTAAGTTTTAGGTATAGAAAGGTGGCATATTTATAACCATGTTATAGGTGGCGCCTAAATATATCATTTCCGGTAATAATAATACATTAAGGGATGTTCCTACACTAACGTCACTAAAGTTAGTATGTATGTTATTGTTATAAGGTTAGAGCAGTTTCACACGGGTAAAAATATTTATGAGATGATAATGTAATTTATTAGAAGTGAATATTAGAAATAAAAATAATTTAGAAATACTAAAAACCTTCTGTCATTAATCTTCTTAAGTTTACTGCAATGATACTAATACTTAAATTAGTATTACAGGGCCGCATTAAAGTACCCAAAGGCCACTGTGACGACCCATAATAAATTTCATAAATACACGAAATAGTTAATCTTTTGAAAATTTTCAAATAAAGTTTTATGTTTTTAAAAATATTTTTTACTATGACTTACTATACAATAACATTAATTAATTTTTGCATAAAAAATGAACCGTGTAAAACAACTCTAAAGGATATTTTTAAAATACAGGTAGCACTGTTAAGATCTCTGTTTATATATTACGGTTAAAATGAACACCTAAGGTATAAAAATATTTAACTTAGGTTTTTGAATACCTTTTAAAAGTAAAAATTTATGAATGGAAAGACTAAAACGAGGGTACTTTAAACTAGTGGTATCTTTTTGAGTTCTTACATTAAAATTTAATTAAAAAATAATGCACTTCATTGATAACTATCCCGAATTTAATTAAGATACCTAATTATTTTCTATCCTACTCTATTTAATATTCTTTAATTATTATCACTTAAAAATTTACAAACATATACTTCTACAAATAAATTTATTTTTTAAACGTCCTCTATTAAAAGGAAGTCAAAATGGAAATGAAGAAGAAGAACTTTATACGTGGAATTTTTGGAGGAAATTATCACCTGCCATCTTTACGTCTTTTTATAGTACTACCTCTAAAATAAAAATTTTATGCAAAATAAAAATTCAATATTCCTGAATATAAATAGCTATACCTACTTTATAATTTACCAATAACTATTTTATGATAATGTATAAAATTAATAATATCCAGAATTTAGGGTTATTTATACAAATTTAATATAACGCTTATCGAATATTTAAGATACGAGATATACTAAATTTGAATATTTTAATCAAGTTGCTATTATTCTCTTTATATTCACAATCAATATCGAAAAGTAAACTGGTCATTGGCCAAATATATTAAAAAAACTGGAATGGAACTATATGAACTTGTGTAAACAGACTGATATAATTTCAAAAATAGTTGTTTTCAAATTGTATACGAATTACGAATAAACAATTTAATCTGAATAAATTTAAATTTGGAAAATCTGCGATGACTTCTTATTACGAGTATTTAACCAGTGGTAGCTAAAAGTACAAATAATGCTGAAAGGAAGGAAATATAATATTTTCATTTATTTTATAATGAAATGTTATTTTACACAATTAACAGATAATTTCAGCTAAATATTATATTTTGATGTCAGAACATGGCTTCCACATCCTATCACGGGCCCAATCAATTAAATCAATTATTTTTTATTAAGTTATTCTAATATACATTTATATGATTAGAACAGGGACTCCCAACGGGGTCCAGGTAGACCCTCTGGAGGTCTATGGAAGTATAGAAAAGGGATAATAGTATTCATGGAATACTATTATCTTATGATAATAGTCTTATGATAAATTTTGAATTTTTTGCTTTTACTTGTACTTTTTCGACAAGATTATAGTAGATATATTTATGTTTTCTAGAATCTAAAAATTTAAAAGAATCTTTTAAAAACGTTCTATGTAGGAAAAAGTTTTGGAACCCTTGATTTATATAGTAATTTATGATTTTCTTTTTTATTTTATTATCTTCAAGTCGATATTTCTACGACAAATTGAAATTTGGTGCATGAAAATTACACTATAAAATTTTGAATTTTAAACTTCGTTTGTATTATATTCATTTTATAGAAAATAACGTGAAAAGTAGAAATTTTTAAGCCGCAGTTCTGTATCTCAAAACGTTCTTGAGATATGGCCTTTCAAAGTTTTATATTTTTCAAAATTTTTGAGAAAAATGGCCGTAACTTTTGAACGTGAGGTCGGATTTGATTTTCGTTCACAGATTTAAAATCAGCGTGTCAAAATCTATAATGACATATATAATACTTAAAAATTCAACAACAAAAAATTGCTCAAAAATCGACATTTTTTTAAGATATACCCCTTAAAAAAATTTCAATTTTCAGCAAAAAAAAAATATTTTATTTTAAAGTGTTATATATGTCATTATATAGATTTTGACACGCTGATTTCAAATCTGTGAACGAAAACCAAATCCAACCGCACGTTCAAAAGTTACGACCATTTTTCTCAAAAATTTTGAAAAAACTAAAACTTTGAGAGGCCATATCTCGAGAACGTTATGAGATACAGATCTGCGGATTAAAAATTTCAACTTTTCACGTCATTTTCTATATAATAAACATACTTTTAACGAAACCTAAAATTCAAAAATTTTCTTTATTATTTTATGTGTCAAACTTCAATTTGTCATAAAAATAGCAACTAGAAAATAAGAAAACAAGAAAGAAAATCAGAAATAACTATTTAAACAATAAATTTCATTATTTGTCATGTAATTTTTCATTTAAACAACATTTATTTATTTAGAGCGCTTTTGATATACTTATATGCAGGCATCAGGCTCACACAGAGGGGGGGGGGGGGGATAAGAAGATCATAAAATATAAATATACTAAAATCTTGTCGAAATAATACATAAGTAAAAACAAAAAAAAAAGGTATTGTACATTTTCGACAAGTTTTTCTAGTATATATATTTATGTTTTCCAGAATCTAAAAATGTAAGAGGGTCTATAAAGAAAATCATTCTTTTAAAATGGTTCTATTTAAGAAAAAGGTTGAGAACCCCTTCATTAGAACATTGATACTCGATGACAAGTGATATATGTAATTCTCGCGTGAACGCTGATTTTTCAAAATCTAATCAGGCTACCTTGTTCTTTACGTACCTTGAATGCTTAAGTTGTTTCGTAAATAAAAATGTAGTGTTTCTAAAAATAATATTTTATAAAAAAAATCCACTAATTAACTACCGATCAACCAAAGCACCAGAAAATTCTCATGACATTCCTTTATTAATATTTTATGATTTAATAAACGGAGAGAAAAAATATCCGAACCCGTCTTTCGTGTCAGCCGATATCACGAATAAATGAACCTTTTTATTTAATGCCAGCGTAACACGAAATATTACAAGAAATTCAATCAATCATACGTTATCAATATTCTGTAGCTTTACATCCTACCGTGCTGCTAGTAGTAGTCGGCCATAACCAACTTACAATTATGTATATTCGAACAGTGGTCTTGAAACATTTTCTCATTAGGACTTTAGATAATAAATTCAAAGACAGTGATTTTTGAAACAAAAGTTAGTACACGTTAAAACCATTTTTTTAAAAGCTCTAATAGTACAGGATGTCCGTAAGTCAAACCCCATAAGGATTAATAACAAAGGGCACTTTATTTGAGTTTCTTTAAAACTGATTAGTAAGTTTGCTGTGTGTATTTGTTTTTGACGTAAAACTTCCTTCTTCAACGATAATACGTCAAACTTTGAAAGCTAATAATCGAAAAGCAATAAATATTTAAATAATATTAAATTTCTAAACCTTTGATTACAGCAGCGTTAAAAGGTGATATACCTACGTTATTAGTTACGGTACATAGTTGCTACTATTATTCTATAGTCTTTTTAATTGTTCCGGAAGCTTGTATATGATAATAGTGCGTTTTTTTTTTTTCAAAAATTTGATAACCACTTACGTTTCTATTTTAAGATCTCGGTCTATAATGATTAATATGAAAACCTTATAGGAGATTAAAATTTTTACAGAGCAATTAAGAGTCTCGCATCGTCGGAGATGAAAAAAAATGTAATCAATTGAAATTTAAAAAACTTAAAAACGACGTTTGAAGAACCGACTTGTTAACCGAAACTGTCAAATTTAATTACATTATATACTATTCAGTGTTTTTAAGTCGATTTTATTTTTAGTTTCCCCCCCCCCCCTCCCCACCCTTTTTGAGTGGAGTTTCTCTAATCCTTTGTCAGATTTTGAAAAAATTTAAACGGAACCACCTTGGAAATATTCAAAAAGCGTCAAAATTGGTGCATATTTGTTGGAGTTTAGCCCTAACATACACAAAAATTGACGAATTGAGAACCTCTTCCTTTTTTGAAATCGGTTAAAAACTAAGACGTTTTCTTTTTATAAAACAGTAAGCCATTAGCACCCAAAATATCATCGCTAACTGCCATTAACTGCATGGTCTTATTAAAAATAAAGTAATTCTCGTTTCAATCAATTATGAAGCTCTAATTTAAACAATTCAATTATTGAAGTTAGGTCCATAGTGATCACATTTTAGTTTTTGAATAAAGAAGAAATATATGTAAATACCATGTTAAATTGATAAATAATTAAATCTAGTTACGTGCCTGGCTCTGATACATTTTGAGAACTGCATCAATACTTTACGTTAGTCGGTAGTCATGGCTTGCTGAGATTGTGGGTCGTAACCAGTACTCAAATAATAATAATATTATTCGTTTGAACGCTCCGACGCGTATACGGGCAATTAAAAATGTCGGAATAGTGTTTAGCCTAATTTAGAGATTCGTATCCCAAGCACTAAACTTTGTTCGTAGAGAGGAAGTGCTTAGAACTATTTATTGCGGTTCATTTTTCTTTTCGTACAACTATATAATATTTATATCATCTAAATTCTAGGTAATAGGTACACATAGAATAGTGCATAGATAAACTGCATTATTAATGTTAAAAATATTATTTAAATTGCTATTAGTGCAGGAAACTTGTGCAAAGTTACATAATTATTTTATGTAGTTATTTTATTCTTTAAAAATATTCAATTTTTCAAAATTTCTTTAGTTTAAAAGATACATTCGTATTAAAAAACTCTTCATTTAAAAAAAAAATAACCTAAAACTAAAATAGAAATAAATGTATCTTTTTTGTTCAATATCTAATATTGTAACTGTTTTGCAATTTATTCTTACCTGTATGCGTTTCAATTTTCATTTAATTGGAAGGTTGGAAGATATCTCAGGATCCCGAAACGCACATCTATAATTTATATAATAAATATAAAATATATTAAATGTATATTTATAAATAATAAATTTTCTATTTAAATTAGACTTACATATATAAAACTTTTTTAAGAAATACACTAAACATTAACTTTTATGTACCTATAGGTATTCACTAATATCACGATAAAAAAAATTACACTTGCACTTATTATTTTTAACTAAACTTAAACATATATAACTATCTCGATTCTACAGTGTCGGTGAACCTTACCGTGAATTACATAGCGTTAAGGGCAGTATTATATATTAATATTAAAGTATTAATATTCATATAGCGATAGATTTTTACTTTTTGCACTTTTAAAAATTTTATGTTGTCTAAAAGACACTGTAATAACGACTGACTCATCCACATTCTACTTGGTTGTATTCTAGCGTGTATTATGTAATGTCCCTTTTTGAAAATTTATTTTAATCAACACAAAACTAAAGGGATTACGCAATACTAGTTATCATCGCTTGCAATTTAAAATAATATGTGTTATTTATTACATTTTAAAATAATAGTGTACAATATTGGCTATTGGGATATTTCTGAATTGATGTATCTAACAATAAGTACTGTGAACAATATGTATTTATAAGTATATAAGTATTCTTTTTATTGGGATTATTTAGAAATTTATATGGAGCTGACTTTTTGTTTCTTCAACTATATTTACTACTCAAAAATTGATTGAAATTATATTAATTTTCAAAAAAATAATGGGATCATAAATCAAACAAACAAATATATATACAAAATAATTTCTAATCTTTGTATGATCACAGAAATATTTGAAACTAAGTAAACAATAAATTTTTTTTATTTATTATCAAATAACAATGTGGAAACTAAATAAACCATTTTGTAGCTACTATTTTATATTAAAAAAAAAGATTTTATCCGCGATTTTTCCACCATGTGTAATTTTACAAAGCTTATAAAAATTTTATTTCATTTTGTATTTTTTACACATTTCAATATCTGTGTGAAAATGAACCAATTAAAAAAATTAAAAATTAAAATTTCAAACATAATAATTACATAACTTATTTTATTGCCCTTTTTTCCTAGAAATATTTTGATCCCTTGATTTTTGATTCGTTATATGTCAATTCAGTATCTAAAGGTAAATTTTAATGTCTATTTTTTTAATATATAAATAAATATAGATATTTTATCAGCGTAATTAAATTTTGTTCAGGTAATTAACTTATACGACTAACAATTATTAACTAGTTGAATTTAAGGTAGTATATCACTCTCTTATCATAAACAATAAATTAATAACAGTTGCGAAAAAGTAAAGCAAATTCCCAATGACTCCATTAAGCAATATTTATAGTTCAATTATCACACATCCTCTTTACAACTTTATTATTTAGATCACTTTCATACCCCCTCCCCTTTCTACACATACAGCAACGAAAGCTCGCTATATAACATTCACGTTATATAATAACGCCGGCACCGCCATCTCTGATCGCGTGACACAAACAATAAACCGGAAACGGAAAGTTACGTGTGATAAATCTATACGAGCGGTCGCCGCACGCGCATAAACACCGACCACCCCTTAATTATTATTACCGAATCCCATAATCATCAATTTCACTGAATTACCAACGTCGTCGCCACACAATACACATTGCTGCCAACCACGGATAGAAAGAGAAAGAGTGATGTATGCACGCCCTCTAGATTTATGTGTAATTATTTTTTGGTGCGTGCTGCCATCTTGGAGTTTATTTTTTTAACGAATGAAAGTGGAGTTATTTTAAACACGAAAAATATTTTAATAATGTAATTAATCAGTTTAAAAAAATGTGTTGTTGAATGTTTGATTTTTAATGTAATCATGTATCATTCTATATAGTCAAAGTTTTCCGAGAGTTGTAAACTTATGACCTTTCATATTAACTGCATTTTTTTAGATTGCCCTCGTGTTTTAAATTTTTGTATCAAGGAAAGTGAAATAATTACAAAATTGATTTATTACTTATGTAAAAAAAAAAACATTAGTAAATTCATCGATTCAAAAGTTAGTGTCATTTTAATCCAAAATTTAAAAAAATAAAATAAAATTTTAAAATACCATATCTCAAGAACAGTTTGAGATACAGATCTACGCTTTAAAAAATTTCAACTTAAAAATAAGAAAATGAGAAATAAAACCTAAACTTATTAAAGAAACAAAAAAACCACTGTGAAATAACGCCAAAGACCATAACAATCAATTCAGACTAAACTTTGTATGGAGCAATCTATATGTATTACTTTTTCCGATTGAGAAGTCAGATAGTAAATTACCTTTAGTGACGCCCATGATTTTAAAGAATAAACCTTTTTTATCTTTCAACGAGTTAATTTTATTTAATAAAATATAGTGACCACAACACAGGCAATCTTTTATCTAAACTACTACCGATGATTAGCTAAAAGCAAATAATTAACCACATTTACAAGAGACCTGAGCTGAAGATAGGTATTAGAGCAGTGGAACAAAGTCATCAATATATACTGTCCTTTGATAAAGAGGAGACGGGTATCGATATTGTTTTTTTATCAGATATTTAACTCTTTAGCTATTCTAACTCAAATTGTATTTTATGATAAAATATTTAATTTAAATTAGTCGGATTATGAAAGTTACTTTGATAGAACATTATAAGAGAAAATCACATTCAATAAATAAGTGTTGTATATTTTTTATTTAATCCTTCAATACTTGCGTTACCTTTTAGAACTTAAGTATTCACGTACTATCAGTACTATCAAATGAAAAACTACAAAAATAATAAAATAATTTAAATATAGATTATATTTTTATTTTAACTAATTACTACATTTTGCAGTTTGGGAAGGATGGAGGGTCTCGATTATCTATTTGAAACATATGTATATTGTCCAAAAATTATCAGATATATTAATGATAGCCCTTCCTCCATCAAACTGCAAACATTATACATTATCCTTTTTGGATAGTTATGTAAAGTTTATATAATTACACTACTGTTTTTACGTAAAGACAAACAAATGTATATAGATGTCAAACACATAATCTTTTTTTTATGTTTGTTGAGGATTAAAAATCATATTCTTCACATTTTAATCTGCAGCAATTGATAGCAGGTCAATATGGACTGCAGCTTAAGATCTATAAAGCCATAACCATCTCAAAAAATCTACTTTTAAAATCTACGTTTAAAAAAAGAAAAACACATTTAACCCTTAGCTGCTGCACTTCTCCAAAATAACATACCTGCCACACTGGGGTCACCTCGTACCCCAGACACTAAAATTCTAACTACTCGTAAGCTATTGAGTATTTTAATTCAATAAAATTCCTCTATCATCTTCGAACGATACGAAATGCACTCCAATCGGTTATTTAAAAAAATATATAATATTTAATATATTTAAAAAAATTAAAACAGCTTACATCGAAGTTGAAAAAATGTGGGGCGCCTGGTACCCCATAATGGCAGCTAAGGGTTAAGCTCATTGAGGAGTTCTATGACCACCTCCATCATCATGTAAGCTCGATGGTACCATATAATTGTATTGTCACCATAATTACATATGTAAGTTTGCAAAGTTTCAAATCGATACGACAACTTGAAGTTGGTGAAAAGTGAATTGTAAGATTTGCTTACAATGTTCTAGGAAGGATTACAGATCGATCTAATATAAAAACGCATCAAAAAATATTGTATTGGAATTGGTTAATGCATTAGAAAACTACAAACATAACATATGTACGTACAGAGAAACAAATGACGGTGTAAAACTCTTAATCCTTTTTAGTTTGAATGAAGGTTAAGTTAAACATCATATTCGGCTATAAAATTTTAATTACATAAACATGTGAAACATTTTTAGATCAAAAACCAAATTACATCATCAGAGCTTTATACTAATTCTTTAAGACAGCATTTTTTATTTTATTTTTAATAAAATCTAATTCTATTTAAAATTTATATCAAATATGTATTTCATACATTAATATTTTTAAGTTGTTCTAATACAATCAAATATATGCACCTATATTGTCCTATATGTATACACCAAGAACTATTTAACACTATCCAAACTTCTTGTCATCTCACCGAAACCCCATTTTCATTAATTATTGAGAACCGTAACATGTACACTCACATCTAACCCGCCATAAAAACCACTGTCGTACAGTGTTCCTGTTTTAAATTCAAAACAAATCATCCGGTAGATCGAATAAACCTCTTCGCGCGGTCGGTCTGTTCTCACCGACCTGGCGCCTCTCTCTGTGTCGGGCTAATGGGGCGCCCTCCCCCTTCACCCTCCGTGTGGTGTGATGCGTTAATCGCCAGGCCGAAATATGTCCGTGTGACGTCATATAGATACTTTTATGTTACGTTTTTTGTGCGTGAGTATTTCATTAGTTTAATCCCTGTCTCTTCCCTATGTTTTTTTTAAGTGAAGAGGGTTAGTATTAACGGAAAAATTGAAACCGAAAGTACATATTCGAAACTGGAGATTCTTCAAAATAAATTTAATATCTTTTAATGTATTTTTTTGCATTGATTGGCAAATTATAAATTATTTTACGAGGTAAACGCCGAGATGAAATTGCCTTAAATGTCTAGTTAGGAAATTCGCTTTTAAAAGATTATCAAAAATTACTATATATTTGATATTTAATCTTGCATTTAAAAATTTCTTTGTTAATAAAGGGAAAAATATTTTTTATAAAAAAATTCACACGAGACCGAAGTGTTTCTCATTTTGATGTTGGTCACGTGTACGAAACGAGACCAATATAAGATCGCGACGAAATAAAAAAATTCAAGACCTAGACAAAACTTCAATTGCAAAACCCGAGACGAGACTCTCGTATTTATTGTACACACAAAAAAAACTGTATTGGACCAAGAAAACCTTGTTTTGTATATAACGAAAATAATATTTTCTTAATATAAGAAACATACCCTTAATCCAACTACGTTATTTCTTCGTTCAAGAATACTATAGTTGGTTTAAGAGATTATTGCTTATCTTAAGAAAATATTGTTTTCGTTATATACAAAACAAGGTTTACTTGGTTTGAGAAATCCTTTCTACCAGTGTATACAGCCGAACAACTATGCAATATTTTTATATGATCATCTAAATTCTAAATGTTCTTCAATTAATTTATTTATTTTTATTTGTCGATTGAAACACATTATTTTGTTTCTGGGTTTCATATGAATTATTTTGTAACAAGACAATATTTTGAACAAGTTCACCGTGAACCATATATCAATAATAATATTTAATTACTAAGTGTTTTATCTCCAAACATATTTTTCATAATTAGTCGTATATAAAATTGTCAACACATAATTTAAACATTATGCATTTTTTATCACTCAAGATCAAGATCATTCGTAGACTAGATAAAATATATGCGAGGGCCGAATTCGGTCCAATGACTGTAGGTTGCAATCCAACTCAGAGGTCAACAACTTTTGGCATGCAAATAACTAATTTGCTTAGATAATTCACCAATTTTTAATAACAAAAATAGAGGAACATAAAATAACATAACATAAAGAGAAATAATTTATTACACTAAAAACGCATACAAACCCATATGATTTTTTATATTTTTAATAATTTTAATACCCCTCAAATATCCTGCTTGACATAAGAACGTTAAGAAATAACATCGAGTGTTTTTAGAAGTGTTTGTATTAAAGCGGCTTAAGAATGTCACGTTCACTAAGTATCTTATAAACCAACAGGAGTGAAAAACAACAATAAGGAGCATTTTAAAAAAGGCCACATGTGGTGTCGTGTTTCATATTTAATCTATGGTAAATTCCAACAACACGCAATTTCCGATACTTATATATATTCTTATTGCTGGCTATTTAATATCATTAACTCATAAAATGTAGTTCAATTTTTATATCCTCTATAATAACAGAATATATCAAGGCATCAATAATTACAATTTTAAATAAATTGACTATATAACGAAAACTTGTGTAGGTTTCGTTATGCACTTAATAAAATATCAAAAATGCAAGATAAATGCACGATAAATGCATAAAAAATGTAAAAAAATTGAGTGTCGTTTATGCTTAAATCGTCGATGCAGCGAAAACGATGTAAGATAAATAGAGCAAAAAAGAATAATTTTACAGATAATAAATGATACTAACACTATAAATATAAAACTAATAATAGGTACAGGAATTAAGAATTGTTAAAAACTATATACAAGACCAAAATGTCATTTTTTGACAATATCGCAATTTGCCTCGGTCATCTATAATTTGTAAGATCGGTATTCAGTAGTTTTAACTATAGTCTATTTCATTTAACTTTGCAGTGGTTGCCAGGGATTTGACGGTACGAATAGTGCATCGTACCGTCAAATCCTCGGCAACCACTGCAAACTTAAATAAAACTGATTAGTATAGACACTATTGGGAAGTTACTCATGAGTTAAAAACTAGTTTCCAATTTAAATTGTGATTATAAAAGATATACTAAAAATAATTTATTTTATTTTATACCCTGTTTTGTATCTTAAATTTTTGATGGACTAATATTTGTTTTAAAGGAAATTTTATACCTATTTATACCTATACTAATTAAAGTTGGAATTGCAACAGTTTGTCTGCAGTATTTAAATTAAAAAATTACATTATTGGTAAAATTGAATTAATTATTCAAAAATAAAAATTTTAATTTTATTAAAATAAAAATTAGGGGTAAAAATTGTTTCAGACTAGCTGCGTACAAATGACTTTATAAATTATATTAATATTTATTCAAACGTACAAAAAAATTGAGGGGGGGCGCTTTTTTGCTAAATACCGTTAAAATTTTTCTTTAAACTAGTATTAAAACATAATATGTAAAAATAATAATAAAATCGGTGACAACAATCAAAAAAGTGTGTAGTTATTTATGGAATGACCGATGTATACAAATGTATTTAGTTTTGAACCTAATCCGATTTACCTATAATTTCCTCGTTAACTGTTCTCGTTGTATCCATGCCCGTTATAGATACATTCAGTCGTAATACTTATGTAGCTATACTTTACAAAATAAACCATCTCATATAATGCTGACCTTAAATGTAAAATACAAACTGCAAAAGTTGTCGGTAAAACTAACAGCTCGGTTAATGATTTATTAATGTATTAGTTAAAAATACTCACCGTGGCTCATATTTAAAACATTTACATTTACAAATACTTCATGTGCCATGTTCTATGCGTCATTAGTTGAAATGTAATCCATCAAAATATACGGCGTTTGGTTTCTGTAACACACATACACCGAATTAAGTCCAAATAAAGAGCATATTTATGCATATATTTAATGATATAAATTATTAATGATGTAGATATTTTTTTAGTTACTAATGGCACTATTAGAAATTATAACCTTTTGATTTTATAATTTAACTTTTAACTAAAAAAACACTGAACATGTATTTCGTTTTTATTAAAAAAAAAACATTATTCTTCACTAAATAATTGCATGTTGAATTTATATAACACTAGCTGCCCCGGCCACGCGTTGCTGTGGTTAACTTTAAATTGTAGGTTATATGAAACGTTTGGAAGTTTGACATAGCGCCATCTATTGAATACTTACTCAATCCAGTCAACAGATGTCACCATCTGTTAGAATCGTTTGGAGGTAACAGATAATTGAGACCGTCAAATAATAGACAAATAATTTGCAATAAAATAATATTGCGATCATAAATTGAGATGTAAGGTATCCTATCTTTCAAGTTGGATCAAACTGCACACGGTGTACAAATTTGATTAAAATCGGTTAAGTAGTTTAGGAGTCCATCGCGGAGGAACAACGTGACACGTAATTTATATATAGGTATTAAGATAAGATTATTAAGAAGATAAGATTAAGATTAAACACCATATGAAAATCACCGCGGAAGCTTTAAAATTATACCCAGAAGCCTAGATGCATACGAAAATTTACTCTAGCCATTGGAGGCTTTACAGCCCCCCACCACCTCACCGTAAAAAAGTGGGAACTCTCTTTAAAAAAAGGGGGGGTTCGCCCCCCCCCCCATTTCCCAAAGGAGGCTTTACAGTCCCCCACCACCATCACCGTAAAAAAGTAGGAACTCTATTTTAAAAAGGGGGGGGGCGAAAAAAGGGGGGAACCCCCCCCCTTTTCACATAAGAAGCTTTACAGCCCCCCACCACCACCACCGTAAAAAAATGGGAGCTCTCTTTAAAAAAAAGGGGGGGGGGGGGCAAGCCCCCCCCCATTTCCCATAGGAGGGTTCCTATGTTTCAAGTTGGATCAAACTGCACACGGTGTACAAATTTGATTAAAATCGGTTAAGTAGTTTAGGAGTCCATAGCGGAGGAACATGTGACACGTAATTTATATATATTAAGATTAAGATAGTATAATATAATAGTTTTAAAATTTATCTAACCCTTCAATACCAACATATAATAATCATGGTTGTTAACAAATCCAGTGTTATTTGTACAATAACAGGGTAAGTCCTCGAGCGCAGGACACATACAGTATCTCTGTATAGATAGGTAGAAACGTAGGAATGATTGTATGATGGGGGTGAGGTAAGAGATCAATATAGCAACATGCTTCAATCTGCACTGTAAAACAAATGAGTTATTAATATAATATTTTTAGTATTTATTAGTACCTACCTATATTGTTTAGTTAGATGTATTTTCTATTACTTTTTCTGGTCGTTATTTAAGACAGCGCACGGTAAACTTATACTGTCTTGGTCTCGTCTTTTACAGATGACCAAGACCGACACGAAATCTAAAGATTAATTTTAAATTGTACATTTTTACAAACTATTGATTTTTTTTAAATCGAGTTAATATAATATTAAAATGCTACATTAAAGTGATCTCGTCCGAACCTAAGCCAATCTTGTATCGATCTCGATTTCGTTTCAAGACTGAAACCGAGGTAAAATCTCATCTGAGCGTATACAGCATGCAGTACAATATAAATTATATTTTAAATAAAAATACAACTCAATAATTAACAAAAACGAGTTTGTTTATTTGAAATGCTTGAATATTGCATTTTTAATTTTTTGGTTCTTCTCACAATCAGATCTGTCTGCTCTCGTTTTAATTTGATTCAAAAATCAAAAAAGTTCTAAATACATATACACTTGCCTAATGAGCTTTTTATTATACAAAAATATGGCCTAATGTTGCAAATTTCATATTGACATGATGGTATTTTAACTGTTTCAAAATTTTATTACTATGTATTTACAATTACGTTATAGCTTTGAAAATATAAAAGTTCTGGATCCAAATTATTATATTTATGCCTACTTTTATAAAATGCAAAGTCTCTATATCTGTATGTCTGTCCGCGAATAGTTCTATAGAACTACTGATCCGATTTTCATGCAGATTTCTTTCATATACATATAAGTAAGTTATCTGTTCAGATTCTAGTCAATCTTTGATAAAAATTGGTTCCATAGTTTGTTAACTTATAAATATAATCCTCGATAGTAACATAAAACATAATAAACTTTTGTTTATAAAAGAAACAATCAGTTGTTAAAAAAAGTTATCGCTTATAATTTTTCTTAATACAATACTTTTTTATATGTAAAGTTCTACTTATCTACTTATTCCCCATATTTCCCCTTGCCATGCCATTTCATTTTATACATGCATTATAATAAAATATGTATTTTATTTCTCTCATCAAAATGTCCTATAAAATTTCAAATCTATAAAATTATAGGTACCACTTTAAAAGATGTTTCAGCATCCTTCAAAGAGATTTTTTTAAATATTAAAGAAATAAATTTCACCTGAATCAATAATCCGTCGGTCTCTTTAACGGCCTCTACAACGAACGAAAGACAAATAATAACAATAAAAATAAAACACGAAATAATTATTAACCAACAAATTCTGGTTTCGAGCACAACCGGCTTTCTGCCGTCGCTAAAATTCAAACAACCAAATTAGCACATTTCTGAAATTAAAACTGACAAACTCAACACATACAAATATATATACAGTGTGGTCCTTGACATTCGAGTCAAATCAAAGATAATATTGGTTTATTATAAAACGAATAAATAATGTTAGCTAATTTATATATGATAAGATGTCACAGGTTATACCTGTCATGAATTAGTCATTGCAAGGAAATTATTGGGTAAATAGGTAGGATATATTTAATAATTTATAAAAATAGGTAGGGGAACTTGGGGAATAGCGGGACATTGGGGAATAGCGGGACACGTCAATTTTACCATCTTTGTATAAGTTTAAAACACTAAAACAGCTGGTATAGTTTCGTCTCTTTATATGCTTAGTTTTCATCAGTAATAGTCATATCTATATGTATCGTGAGAGTTTCTGCATCAAGAAGTGTTTAATTGATTGTTCAAAAGTTTTATTCACTGTTCATATTTGCGTTGTTTTTACAATATTTTTGCGGGAAAAAAAAGTTTTATATGGGCATAATTACCGTTTGCCCTCGACATTTCGACTTGCAAAAGGAATTTGGCATGAATACACTGTGTCAATTATAGTTTATGTCGAATTGTAAACATAGCGTTTGGGGTATTGCGGGACACTTATTTTGAGGAATAGTAAGACACGTATTTTTTGATGTTTCTCAAATCAATATCGCATTTTTATGCATATTAGTAATTTTTCATGCAAAAGAAACAACCCTAATGCCTACAGTGGATATAATCAGTATTTAAGTATTAATAGTTTTACCATGCTGGAGAGTCGGTTGTTTGGACCTCAAAGGTCACACCCCACGGTTTGTTTTATTCCTTCTTTATCATAATTACAATTTTTGTCATTCTGGACTTTCCAATAAACATTTCACGTTCATATTTTTCATTTTTGGCTGCTGTCCCACTATTCCCCAACTTTTTTTAGAATGTCGAAATTTAACGTTTTCGAAAAACATAGTAAAGTTTTACAGTCGTTCAAAATTTCAACAAACTGTGGCAGCTAAAAGTAAGATTACAACATGTACTACGACATACATCTTCAAAATTTGAAAAATATACATTTTTAAACAAGTTATGGACCATACAAAAAACGTGTCCCACCATTCCCCAAGTTCCCCTACTTAAAATTAAGGTTTCACACGAGACGAGAGATAAGTATAAGTATCAACTTTTATAACTGATCTCTCGTGTCGTCAAAATTTAAACCGTTTTCATTATTATTATTTTTAATACATCAGAGACTGAGAAATGTGAAGCCTTGTTTAACTGCACGGAGAAAATATTCTTTTTAAAATTAACAAAAAATGATGTGAACCTGAGGACAGAATCAACTTCTGAAACAAATAACAGAAAAGTCGGTAGAATTTAAAATAAAGTACCTAAATGAAAAATTACAATGGCATACTGGTAAATTTTAACATAGTAAGTACCTATTAAAATTTATTTACTCTGAAAAAGTATTATACGCTATTTTTAATTTAATTTTGTGCATATGAAAATTTCACGTACATTCTCTATAATTTTACTATGTTTCTATATTGTTTTTCATATCTGGCCTATCGCCGTCATAGAAACTGCTATACAGAATATTGAATTGTAGTAATGTTCTATTAAATTTTACCATGTCGGGTGTTAAAAATTTCTAGGATCAATTTCGTTAACATGTTTTTTATGTTAAATTTTATCAGTGTGGTATTGATGCCTTACTGTATAATAATAATAATATTTATTCAGGATAAATCATACCTATATGTATAATGATATGGAACACATCAGTAAAAATAAATATAGGAAAATATAAAAAAATATAAAAAATAAAATAAAACATTAAATATTACTTAAACGAAATAATGTTATTTACTTTGCCCTATTTTAATCGATTATTTTTCTCCACTATATGCTCAATCCAATGTATGAAGTAATATATAGAAATAAATATTCTACAAAACAGATGTTTTTTTAAGATATGGTTTATCTAAATTTGTTATGTTCATGCAAATTAATTATTATTAATTAATTATGCAATTCAGGAAACTAATTAGTACAAAACATCACAAGTGGAATGAAAAATTAATATCCGGTTTACAAATATGTATGATTATTTAAAAGATGCATTAATTCTATAAAATATCTTCATATTAAAATATTACCACACATGCATGTATAATTTCATATTAACTTCTGATATTTATAAGTAGATATACATATATTAAGTAATATTTTCATATGTATAAAATAATATTAAAATATTTTTTTAAATAAATTATACTTAGTTAAGCAATGGAAAATAACGTAACAAAAAAAATATTTTTATATTGTATTCTTGGTTTCAAAAAAACATTTTGTTTTCATTTTGGAGGGCCTTTTCGCGCTTTAAACAATATCCGACGAAGCTTCTGACTGACATCTTGCACTTTGATAATCAGTTCAACCTTCCCAATAAGATAAAAACAAAAAATTCAAACGGAATAATTTTCCGATCGACTGCCCTACTATGTTCTCTGCTAATGAACAATATTTATCTTACTTATTTTAAATTGTACTGTTTTTTTTTCCTTTATTACTATAGGCATATTTTGATGCATTTTATTACATCGATGTATAAAGTAAAAATAACCACAGTCAGTGAATCGTCTGTTTACTAACCCATGATTAAATATATAGGATTAACGAAAATCATTTGTTTACGATTTATTTCTGAATCTCTATAGCTTACACATAAGAGATTATTTATCGTCATTTGTGATATCGTCATATAGGTGGGCATTAACTCGGTAATCCGTTAATCGTTAATTAACGAAACTAACAAAATTCTTTTTTTTAAGTTAACTCAAAAAATGTTAACACTTTTGTTAACTTCCGTTAACTTTAGTCCGTTACATTAGTTGTTTGATGACAAATACAAAAAAAAGTTGTCGAAATAGCAAAAAAAAATGTCTTCAAACATTTTCGATGGTTAACTTTTAACGGTTAACTTTAACTTTTCGGAATTTTAACGCTTTAACGATTAACGAAGTTAACTTTTCGATTAACTGTGCCAACCTATGAATATCGTCTATTAAAGTATTCTATTAACGCAGTATTTTCTAGAAACACATATAATTATTATTATGCGAGGTGTATAATGACATAACTGTATACTTTTCACTCAAGTTCACAATATTTCTAATCGACCTGTAGATATATCAACACCCAAACAAACGGGCCGCGCAGTACATGTCAACAAAAACCAAACCGCAAAATTTCCAATTCACGCAATAAATTGTATCGAGTGACCATAGAGATCGGGCGGTGATCATAGAGACCTGTCGGTAATGGATCGTAGTAGACGTATAAAAAATATAGTGTACAAGGTGGCGGCGGCCCGGCTCCGTCACATAAATTCACTGCTGGCTCTATTAGTGAGGACAGGCGACACACGACACGACACAGAAACCCTTTCTGGTGCCGGCCGTAGTGTGAGTGCAACGAACCCGCAACCACTCGCTCAATTATTGGGTTAATCAAAATTATCGCACCGGTTATAATGTTAGTAAAAGTTTACGATTTTTTGAAACTGAGTGTAGTGCCTCTTTTTAACATTGGAAATTTGAATATGTGTCTTACAATTATAACTGCGGGTGCGTGACTCAAGATTTTCTGCCGGAGCTCAACTTTAGTGAAATTAAAATGAAATTTTAACTGTTATAAAATATTGTATGAATTTTTTATTTATACAATTTTTTTATTGTATTTGTATCAAACTTAATAACAGTTTAATGACGTTTATTGACAGTTTAGCGCATGCGCGATAAATACGAAATAACGGTATTAAAATAGTGGTGATACAAATATACCAAAATGAAAAATATCTGTATTTAAGCAAATTGCAGAAACACTCAGTCGCAGAATGTAAGTTATCCCCCCCCCCCCCCCTTAGTGGTACATTATGAAATATTATATATGCAAAAAATTATAATAATAGCAAAACTAATTTTAAAATTTCTACGTAAAAAGTACCTAAATACATTTTTTGTTTTTTCAAAAATTTCAGAAACTCGTTTCATCAAAAAATGTCTTCTTGCCTATAAGGGATTCACACATTCCTGAATCAATGCATTATAATAATTATTTTTGTAATAACTCCTAAACACACACATTACTATAACAGTCAAAAAGTATAAGCCAAAAGACAAGAGGTCAGTGGCACACCAATAGAGGGTTCGGGGTTAAATTAAAACCCCCTTCCTCCCTCATAATTTGTCAAAACACATTATTTAACTTAACAAACAAGATAGATTAATAATCGAAAATTATATATAAGTAAAAAAATTACCCCCCCCCCCAAAAAAAAAAAAAAAATTAATAAAAATCTGGTGCAAATATGAAAGAGGTAGCATATTTGCATAAATCGTACTTAATTATGCTAATTTTAATAAAAAATTAAATGATTCTGTTGAAATTACTTACAGTTTCTTGAATAGGTGTATTAAATATACCCGCGCATATTAAAATGTACCGTATCATATGAAACACGAGTTTTTGCAGCTTCAGGTACAAAAACCGTTGGGAAGGGGGGGGGGGGGGGGTAATAACTATCAACTCTTCTTGATATACAAAATATATGTATACATTGTACATACATCTTGTGATGTACATATTGTGATGAAGATTAAGTGATGAACATTTGTAAATATTGAAATTATTTCTTTCTATTTGAATATAAAATATTTTTTGTATTGACAACGAAAAAAATGCGATCTTAGTTAAATATATCGCGAAAGATTATGAATAAAATTTAAAAAAAAATGGGGCTGCTATTATTTGATAATTATAGGAATTAAACTCTAATGAACCACTTACAAATGTATAAATAAAGACAGAAATGTTTATGTATGATATTGATTCACGATTCATTTGCGGATTTCTACAAATTGTTTCAGCGTGACTGAATAATAAATATTGAACGGCGGTGCTTTTTTGTGTTGAGATTTTTATTGCTGTGGAATTTATTTTGTGTATCTTTAATCTGATATAAATACCGATTATATAGTTACGCATAGATTAATAGCGAATTAAGATATAATTAAAATATTTTCAAAGAAATTGCCGTCTGTGGTTAGGTGATTTGTTTATTTGAATTAAATCGGTTAACGGAATAGATGCGTTCTGGGAGAATATTATACTAACAGATTTTTTTTTTATTCGAATCAGTTTAATTCACACATAATATTTTGAATATTAACATATTATAAATTGAATTTTAATTGGCAATATAATATAAACGTTCTCCTATTATGTTCATTGTCATAATATTTGCCAAATACTGCACTGACATGTACAGAGGCAACTTCTCTATCCATTTTTGCGACTCTTATATAAAATACGTAAAATTTTCGTCATTTGAACAAGAAGATATCAAAATACTGAATTTGTATAGCTAGTATACCAAAAACAAAAAAAATTACTAATTATTCCATGGCAAAATCATTAATTGTAAGATACACAGATTTTAATTAAGACAGATAAGCAAGCATGGATAGTATACGTGTTGCCTTTATTTGTATATATTGTTAAAGGGCATACATTTTATCCCCTTAACCATATATACGAATTTGTGTTTTTTAGTGTTTACTATCGTATTCATATTTGTGTAAAATTCATATTTATCTTGTCAAATTATTATTGATAGACTGGTAAAAACGTATCATAAGTTTAAAAAAAAGTATCAAAAGTACAAACATTTTTCAGTTCTAGTTTTGTCTTGGAAATTCGTATACAAAAAAAATCAACATTTGCTTATTGCCTTGTATTGTTAATAAATAATAAATAAACCTGACATATATGTATCAATAAAAATTGAAAGATAAAATCAGCAAATGAAGGTTTATTTGTTTTCACTTGTAACGAAACATATGTAATTTTAGTTTAATAAAGTGAAATAAAAATATAACTAAAAAAAGTATCTGCAAGTAATACAATGTAAAGTCACAATCAGAGAGATGAGAGATTTCAATGCGTGACCATTAATCAGTGACGCGTTATAAATGTTGGGAGTCCCAATAAAAAAAAATTAACAAATAATTAATTATTTAATTGACTGTAGAGCAAAAACAAGTTTTCAAACACAAAAATTCCTTCATTCATTTATAGGGCCAGACCCGTATTTACCATGCAGGCAGTGTAGGCATGTGCCTAGAGCGGTAAAAATTTAGGGGCGGCAAATTTTAGTGGAGAAAAAATATTGATAAAATTGTTATATGAAAACCTAAAGAACCTAAAAAAAGGTCTTCAGATTTTAATTGACATAATTTCTACTTGAGAAGCTAAAAAAAGGTCATTGATATAAAAAAACTTCACTTTTTTTATTTTTATTTAGTCAAACAGGGCGGCATTTTTCGCAACTGCCTAGGGGCGGCAAATTTCAAAATCCGGCCCTGAATAGGGCCCCTTTCATCTGCTCAGCCCACTTTTACCTCGAGGTCCTTTACTGTTGCCTACAGTGCCTACTGCCTATACGATTAAGACGCGTCACTCTTAAGACAGTTCGTTTGCCCAATAGAGTCTACACTACCTCCATTTAGACCTCAAATGAATTAATTTTGCCTACTTTTAAGCAGAAGTACCATTAACTTTTGATGTAATTTTTTTCTGTTTTTATTTTTTGTTGAAACTTAATTCTTTGAATTCTCGTTTAATTTCCATCTATTCTAAACAACTAAAAATCAAAAAATTTACACAATAATATTTTTAAATAATATCCAGTCCACATACCTTCATTCATGACCTCATCAGCAGAGAGTTTTAAACCGAATCAAAAAGAAGAAAAAAAGAAATAACTATTTCAATTCAGCCCATAACACATCTACATCATTATCCTGAGCGACGACAAATGTGGACAATATCGATGTGACAGTAAGAGACAGATATAGCGTATACAATGACATCTTGATTCGGTCATCCTTGGTTAGGTGTCGCCATGCGGTGCCCCGGTCCCCGCACCTACTAGATCAGTTACTAATTGTGAAATGTTGTACTTGGTTCTGGCAAAAGACGCCGCGCTCAAACTTGTTATAAAGAAGACAGAAGTGGCGTCATTGATTCGTGGTGTGTGTGTATAAAAAATATTGCCTCTGGAAGGTTTGTGTGTATGTTGATTTTTTAGGTGTCGATGATTTTTCCGAGCTGATTAAATGTATTTTTCAAAATATAGAAATTGTAAAGCTAGTATGGCTATAGCCTAGTATGAATTTTTAATTTGAAAGCACTTACTCATTTTTTCCAGAAAAAAATGCGTTTTTTTAAACTCTCTATCCCTCATTTAACTTATCATAAAAAATATTTATTTTTTCGTGTCATTTGTGTCATTTTTACTTCTTTCTGTGCAGTTCCATTTTTTTTAATAATTAGAATTTAGTCATATATGACTACATTTGAATTTTGATTTCTTTTTTAAGTTTCTAAAGCTTACTTTCAGCTAGCTTTGATAGAAAAAGCTCGTATTGTACTCAGCTCAAAGTCAGTTTTTTTATCCGAGCTTGAAAATCATTTTCAATATTAGATTTTAAACGTTTAAAAATAAAAGAAGATAAGATAAATTAGAAGGGCTCCATGTCTCTGGCACCACCTTTTTCGAAAATCGAAATTTATTATATGTAGTTCGTTTGTGCTTCGTTTGTGCACGTTTGTGCAGGAAATCCTTTCGTTTGTGCTTTAACCCTTTAGGAGATATTTAAAAAAATAAAATGGGGTGCTGTAGACATGCGAGCCCCCCCTTTCTTGAAATTTAAAATTTATTGTATGCAGTTCGTTTGTGCAGGAAATCCCGTTGTTTGTGCTTTAACCCTTTAGGTGGTATTCACAAAAATCAAAGGGGGTGCTGTAGACATGGGATCCCCCCCTTTATTAAATTCGAATTTTACTATATGCAGTTCCTTTGTTCTTCGTTTGTGCACGTTTGTGCAGAAATTTTCATCGTTTGTGCTTTAACCCTTTACATGTTATTTATTTTTAAAAATACCGAAAAAATGTCTCTGGCACCCCCTTTTTTGAAATTTAAAATCAAATGGGGGGCCGTAGACATGCGAGCCCCCCCTTTTTGGAAATTCGAATTTTAATATATGTAATTCGTTTGTGCTTCGTTTGTGCACATTTGTGCAGAAATTTTCATCGTTTGTGCTTTAACCCTTTAGGTGGTATTCACAAAAATCACAGGGGGTGCTGTAAACATGCGAGCCGTACCTCCCCTACACATTGTAAAAGCTATGGACAAAGAAAGCGGCAGATTCAAGTATTTGAAAATAGTTTTCCCTCACATCAGTTTAGTGATCTAAGCTGAAAGAAGGAGTTTTTATAGGTCCGCAAATAAGAAAATTGGTTAAGGATGAACTGTTTACCCAAAAATTAAATCAGAAAGAACTACAAGCATGGAAATGGATTTCCTGCACAAACGTGCACAAACGAAGCACAAACGAACTACATACACTACTGGAAAAAATTAAAGGAACACAAAAATTTCCTAAATTTTTTAGTGATTTTTGAAAGGTTGTAACTCAGTCAAAAATAATCGTATGAAGATTTAAAAACGATGATTTTGAAGCTTTAAGTTTCTAGTTTTGAAATCTTTTGGCAAATTTTTTTTGCGGGTTACGGTTAATACGCAATCATAAGAAATAACGTGAGACAAAAATTTTCAAAAAAAAAAATTATTTTTGTTTGGGTTCATTTTTGTGGAAAATTTTTTCTCGGTTAAACTAATGCATTGATCAGTTAGCTAGTTTATTTAGCTTTAATTTGCTTTTTTAAAATTTACTCTACATCGATTTATCGCTAAGATATCTGACTTTAAATGAAAAAGGATCCTTTTGTCTTTAATCATCGATATTTCAGCAAATAATGATTGCACAGTAAATCTAAGGACGGTTTTGAAAACATGATTAAATTCTCTACAAGAACATACCATGATTTTTAAAGAAAATTTTTTTTTTGTATACTCCACATTAATTTTAAAAACACTAAAAAAAACGACTTTTTACGGTTTTTTAGAAAATCTACGGCGTATTTACTAATTTTGATAAAACGACTAATGTTGAGCGTAATTTTTACAGCTGAATATATCCACAATAACCCTTTAATTTTTCAAGTTGATCCATCGAACCGTTTTTATGTTCCAAATGATCAAAGTTTTGAAAAGAATTAAAGGAACACGTTTATTGCTCCTAAAAATTCTGTAATCATTATCAAAATGAAATGAAGAATTTTTTGTTTAAATGTTTAACAACTTTTTTTAAGTTGCTGGACATTTAAAGAAATAATATTTAGTCGTTTCTGAAACGATTTGGCCGTTGTTTTCCATAATTATACTAATCTGCATTTATTGTATTAAATGCAAAGTTGATACACCGAACTGAATTACGGCCACGATTTACACACATTCATAAGATTGATTTATCGATATTTTCTGCGATGTTTACTTACGTTGTAGAAAACATTTTTTTCAAAATTAATTTTTTTCTTATAACTTTTTTTTATCAAAAAGTTATTGGTACCGCGCATAAGCGCGAAATACGACTGATGCGCTAACACCCACCCTATATCCGACATTGCAATAGGTGCAACCCTCTTCAATTTTTTGTAAAAAAAATTTTTTTTTTTCAAAACTTCAATTTTTTTCATAATCAGGTGGCATTTATCTAAGCCGGAAGTTGCTCTTGTCGAAGAGAATTACACCTATTCAGTTCGGGGTATCAAATATGTGCAATTAGTACAGATTATCATAATTATGGAATGCAAAGGTTTAATCGTTTCAGAAACGACTAGATATTGTTTCTTTAAATGTCCAGCAACTTTTTCTTTTTTTATTTTCCTAAAAAAAAAACAATATGTAGTGTAAAATTGTGGGAACAATCGAAAAAAAATCTTCATTTCATTTTGATAATGATTACAGAATTTTTAGGAGCAATAAACGTGTTCCTTTAATTCTTTTCAAAACTTTGATCATTTGGAACATAAAAACGGTTCGATGGATCAACTTGTAAAATTAAAGGGTTATTGTGGATATATTCAGCTGTAAAAATTACGCTCAACATTAGTCGTTTCATCAAAATTAGTAAATACGCCGTAGATTTTCTAAAAAACCGTAAAAAGTCATTTTTTTAGTGTTTTTAAAATTAATGTGGAGTATACAAAAAATTTTTTTTTCTTTAAAAATCATGGTGTCCTTGTAGAGAATTTAATCATGTTTTCAAAACCGTCCTTAGATTTACTGTGCGATCATTATTTGCTGAAATATCGATGATTAAAGACAAAAGGATCCTTTTTCATTTAAAGTCGGATATCTTAGCGATAAATCGATGTAGAGTAAATTTTAAAAAAGCAAATTAAAGTTAAATAAACTAGGTAACTGATCAATGCATTGGTTTAACCGAGAAAAAATTTTCCAAAAAAATGAACCCAAACAAAAATAAATTTTTTTTTTTTAATTTTTGTCTCACGTTATTTCTTATGATTGCGTATTAACCGTAACCCGCAAAAAAAATTTGCCAAAAGATTTCAAAACTAGAAACTTAAAGCTTCAAAATCATCTTTTTTAAATCTTCATACGATTATTTTTGACTGAGTTACAACCTTTCAAAAATCACTAAAAAATTTAGGAAATTTTTGTGTTCCTTTAATTTTTTCCAGTAGTGTATAATAAATTTCGATTTTCGAAAAAGGGGGAGCTCGCATATCTACGGCCCCCATTTGATTTTTTTGAATATCTCCTAAAGGGTTAAAGCACAAACGAAAGGATTTCCTGCACAAACGTGCACAAACGAAGCACAAACGAACTGCATATAATAAAATTCGAATTTCAAAAAAGGGGGTGCCAGAGACATGGAGCTAATTAGAAGATTAGTAGAAACTAGTAGCATTGAACTAATACGAAATATTGCCACTTTTTTGTAACTTATTCAATATACAAAATTGTAAATACCTCGGCTCTTATATGAAAGGTACGAAGTAAATTTTTTCCTCAAAATCCTTACACTCCTGTAGAATACTTTCCACCGGATTGACTGAGATTAATCACAACCCTTCATCTAAGACGAGGGTGAAATATTGAAGGTCGATTATATATACAAAATAATTTATAAAAAAGCTTAAATATTTTATGGTAGGTACTGCATTGAAAGATTGAGGTTTTTTTGACGTTTTTATTTATTACATTTCGATTATTAGTTCTGAAGACATAAGTTTTCAGAGTGTGACATATTTTCCTTGTATTCGTACTCCCGAAATTACACCCTCTAATACCTCCAGGGAAGACGTAGTTCTACGTCAAAAAAATATAAATATTGAAAAGTTAGATCAAACTCATGAACCTTGATCTGGTCTATACAAGAAAATATCTATATTAGGAATTTATAATAGAAATTCCATTATCCAAATTTTCATGTCATTACCTACCTAATATCATTTAACAAAATATTTTGATTACTGCATGGTTATTACTTAAAAATCCATAGAAAAGGGGAAATACCAAGTTAATCTCTCTCCCCCACCGAAATCAGTTAAAAGTATTGCATATAATTTTACATACTTTAATTTTTGTAAAATTTATAAATTCTATATTTTATGTCTATCTCGATTTTTTTATAATACATATTATCAAAAATATAATTATCATAAAAATGCAAACAATAGACTACATTTACGAGCTTTGAAATATGTTTTTGAAGAAAAAAAAAAGTTTTTTATTCAATGAATTATTGGCTTACAAAAAAAGATCCTTGCGATCAGATCGAAGATGAGTTTATTTATTTATTTACAGTTGATCAGTCCCTAACGCTTGGCTAGACAAATTGCCAGTGACCAGGTTCAGGTCTCGATGTACGTCTAGACATGTCTAGACACCGTTTAAGGTGCTATCGTATTAAAGTGACCCATTAAAAACGTTACAAGTGATAACAACTATTAGTCAAATTGTTAAAACAGACATAGCTGATGGGTTTAATTATTAAAAAAAAAAACTCCACCCTTTAAGGTGTATTAAAATTTTAAGAATTTTATGAATACTCAATCGGCATGTAATATAAAAAGTCGCAACTCCTGTAAGCTTTTTTTAAGACAGATTCTTTTGGGTTCTATCCACAGCCTCGAAGACGGTCTGGTTCCGGATTGTGACAGTTTGTTCCGGTTCATTTAAAAAATTTACATTATAAGAAATCGAACCACAAAAATTGAGTTGATTTTTCAGATCATGAAAATTAAAGTTTATTAGTTATTTTCGGTTCCAGTTTACATTAAGTTCTTACTTCTATCCCATTTTGTGTTTTTATCTTTTAAAAATAATCAAATAATGATATAATTTAAAAAATAATTATGTTCCTTCATAAAAAATGCATTAAAAGTATAAAACGAAGTAATTTTTTACATAAATGAAAAAAGACGAAATAGTCCAAGTAAATTAGATATTTAAGAAGAAAAAAATCATAAAGTTTTGATATTTTGTACATGTACACTCAGAAGGATTCGGAATAAGAGCCCGAAAAGTTCCCACCTAAATTGTGGATGGAACATCCCCTTTTACGTGAAAAACTACCCCTGGAATGAATTTTATTCCAGTTTTTCCCATTTTTCATCCGAACTACCGCTCGGAGAAAAAAATATTATAGGAATTAAAGATTAAACATGAAATTTTACGTAAAAAATGTCATATGCACTATTCGGCTAACCCTCAGCCTACTCTCGCATCCAATGCTCAAAGTGAAGGGTAGTTTTTGGAGCGCAAGGAAAAATCGGTATGACAAGATTTTTCACCGTAAATATTTCCATAACAGCTAATTTTACCAAAAAGTTGATAAGGATAAAAATTGTAGAACTGAATCTCCTCTATGAGATCTAAGTATCAGAATTTTGTTTCAAATGTTTTTTATTGATTTTTTACCTTTTTGCACAAACGTAAATTACATTATTTTGAGATATTTTCCATAGAACCCATTGAGTTAAGCTTTTCGCGCATTTTTCAATTAGTGGCTTACCTTCGTAAGTCTATTCCACATAAGTCTTGTAAATTTTTATTGGTCAGTGGTGGCTTCTTGAATTAATTCCTCTTCAGTTGGTGAATTAAGGCAACCTTCTCTATGGTATTTGAAACACATAGTTCAGCAGCGCAACCCAATTTTAACACATTTTTATCGTTTCCTGCAACCCATTTGGCAGTTGTGATATAAAATTTTGAGGATGGAAGTTATAAATTGTGCCTCTGCGTTGAAAATAAATATTAAAATGTTCCACATTTTTTTCTAACCAAATTTTGTAGCACCCATGACCTTTCTGTCAAGATTTCCTTCAGTGTAATACTCAATAGTAATGTTGTCGACAAACTGCATATATGTTTTAATAAAATGGCGGCGTGTTTCTATTGGGCAACCAACTTATGAAACGAACTAATTTTTTATGGATTTAAAAATATTTCCTTTCGTAAAGTCTTATACAGTATTTTGTTTCCGAACCGTCGTTTTGAGAAAAAAATGTAATAAGAATTAAATATACCTGATTAAATTATACGTAAAAAATGTCATGTGCACTATTCGGCTAATCTCCAGCCTACTATCGCGTTCTATGCTCAAAGTGAAGGGTAGTTTTTGGAACGCAACGAAAAATCAGTATAACAAGATTTTACACCGTAAATATTTCCATAATGGCTAATTTTACCAAAAAAAATGATTATGATGAAAATTATAGAACTGAATCTCCTCTATGAGATTCATGGAACACAATTTTTTTTCGAACGTTTTTTATTGATTTTTTCCCTTTTTTCACAAATGCATATACCATAATTTTACACGAATATAATTTTATAATAAAAAAAGTGGGACAACTCCAATTTATATTTTAAAAAAAATATGTTTCCAATGTGTGTGTGTGTCTGTGCTTGTCCCTTAAGTCCTTTTAACTGATATCCTGTATAAAATAATTAAATTCTGAATGAATAAACAGGTAGTTCATACTTAAAGCTACTCCTACACTAAAAACAGGAATAAATTTGCAAAAATATACAAGACATTAGTAGAATAGACTTACGATGGTAAATCAATAAAAAAAACGGGCGAAAATGTTTACTCAAAGTTTTTCTATGGAAATATCTCAAAATAATGTAATTTACGTTTGTGCAAAAAGGTAAAAAATCAATAAAAAACGTTTGAAACAAAATTCTGATACTTAGATCTCATAGAGGAGATTCAGTTCTACAATTTTTATCCTTATCAACTTTTTGGTAAAATTAGCTGTTATGGAAATATTTACGGTGAAAAATCTTGTCATACCGATTTTTCCTTGCGCTCCAAAAACTACCCTTCACTTTGAGCATTGGATGCGAGAGTAGGCTGAGGATTAGCCGAATAGTGCATATGACATTTTTTACGTAAAATTTCATGTTTAATCTTTAATTCCTATAATATTTTTTTCTCCGAGCGGTAGTTCGGATGAAAAATGGGAAAAACTGGAATAAAATTCATTCCAGGGGTAGTTTTTCACGTAAAAGGGGATGTTCCACCCACGATTTTGGTGGGAATTTTTCGGGCTCTTATTCCGAATCCTTCTGAGAGTACGTGTACAAAATATCAAAACTTTATGTTTTTTTTCTTCTATTTGGCAAATTTTAATCTAAATACCGTGGACTAAAATGAGAAAGCATTTTGGGATTTTTTTAAAAAGAGACTGTGTCATAAATGATAATTAATATTGAACAAATCGGAAAATCCCTCAATAAATATTCTGCTCCTGAATTATTTGTATACTAGGTATAATCTTTGTTAAATTTATATTCAGTATTGCAGACCCAAATCAAAACTTTCTACGGGTCATTTTTAGAATTGTTAGTTTTTGTTTTACTTGCTAGATTTTTTGTACTAATGCAAAAAAGACAATGGTTTATAAAAGTCTTAGTTTCACTCTTTCTAACTCACAAAATTAGTAACTCCTACTCTAATAAACTGATTAATTTTATTTCAATACAAAACTTTATCAAATTCTTCCGTATTATCGTATTATCGAAAAAATATTTTTTATTAAAAATTATAGGTATCTATCACAAAAATTAGTTTTATAATAATTATTATTATTGGTTAAATTCAGGGTATAGCAAATCTAGAACCACCCCTTATTTCTAGCTAAATATTACCGACGTACCCTTAAGGGTGGGTCCAGGAGGTCGAAATATTTTGTTTAATGCATTACATTATTGCAATTTTAAATCTGTTTTTCATGTCAAATATCAAATAAACTCCTAGGGGTACACGTATCATTCACATTTTGGTAAGCACTGGATTGATTGATTAGTCATATTAAAATTAAGATAAAATTTTTTTTTTTTAAATCAGAAAACTTATATTCAAATTGTTTTTCTTCTCTATTTTAAAACTCATGTTTTATGAATACTTATAATTATACCTACACTTTCTCGAAAAGTTAAACTTCGTTAATCGTTAATCCGTTAATAAAAAAGTTAACTTCGTTAACCGTTAAACCGTTAAAATTCCGAAAATGTAACGGAAGTTAAAGTTAACCGAAAATTTGAAATTGTAACGAAAGTTAACAGTTAACAGTTAACCATCCAAAATGTTTGAATACCTTTTTTTTAGCTATTTCGACAACTTTCTTATGTATTTTTCATCAAACAACCAATTTTAACGGAAAAAGTTAACGGAAGTTAACAAAAGCGTTAACATTTTTTTAAGTTAACTTAAAAGTTAATCCGTTAACCATTTTGTTAACTTCGTTAATTAACGATTAACGAGTTAATGCCTACCTATGCCTATATACTATATTAAAAATGATACAAATTATATACAATATACATATGTATATATAATAATAACATGTATTCCTGTGACACATTTTCATATTAGCTGGTTCTAAACCTATTTGTCATTTATTAAACTGAAACACATTTCAAGGCGTCTAGAATTCCTACACACGGATATAAAAAACACGAGCACCCTACAAAAAAGTACCTTTTAACTTGACACTCGGCAGATCTGCGTGCTTAAGAGGGGTCAATGCGATGTGGTTTTTTCCCGTACTACTACAAATGACTTGCGACACACACAAAAAAAAACTAACTAACTGAAGTGCGAGCAATTGAAGTTTGACAGGGAATTCTTGAGGTTAAAAGTAGTTCACCATGTTGTTGCTGCTGTTGATACTCTTTTTTTAAGTTTTGGTATGTGAGAATTAGAAAATGTCGTTGGGTATGTAAGCAGCGTGATTTAGATGTTGATAATTTATGTTCTTGAATGAAATAACTTGCCTGAAAATTAATATTTTGATTCAGGGTAAAACTAACTTTATTTTTACAATTCGGAAAAAATAGAAAGAGTAAAAAATAAATAAAATAATTAGACATATTTTTAAGTAGATTAACCACATTTTTTTTCAAAAACATTTTTTCATTTTTTTCCAGTCTCTTTAAAAATATTAAAGATTTTTACTCGAAAGTCGTCAATTTGAGAGAAAAATTACAAAGAAAAAAATGTTGTTTTGGATCTAATAAAACTTGAAAAATTATTTTAGAAGTTTTAATAATTTTTCCATTTTTATTATAGAACAAAATAAACATTTTTTTGTACTTTTTAGATCAAATTGATGGTTTCCGAGTAAAAACTTCTTGAAAGTTCAAAAATACCTAATTAATTGTAAAAACAGTTATTTCTTCAAAAGTATTATGTGATTGATCTATTTATTGATATGTTTACTAACTGTATACGAAATAGTTTTTATTTGATATAAAAATATATCAAATAAAGTTTCTTACAAATGTAATAATCAAAGCCTATTTACTGGTACGCGGTAAAAAAAATTAATAGCGTCGAATACAACTTGTGTTATTAGGTACCAATAAAATGATGTGTGGACAAACTATAATTTTCATATCAATTATTGTTAGTGTGTGATATCAAATACAGATTTTTTTATTTTACCAAATAAGATCGACTTCAATTTTTTTGGTACGAAATCGACTTACATTAATATAATATTATGCCAGCGTAAAATTTAAAAGACAAGATTAGCTTACATTTTTTCAGGACAAAACTATCGGTTACAATTTTTACTACGAGACCGAGACCATAAGTCTTGTCTCGTCTCGTCGCGGAAAGAAAAGATAGAAAAAATAGTAGCTAGCTTTTCGGGCTGTTGTCCACGTTGTCTTGTTTTTAAACATGACGTTTCGACTTTCATGTCGGAGTCTTCTTCAGAAGTGATTGAGTTTCAGAATCACTTCTGAAGAAGACGTGGACAACAGCCCGGAAAGCTAGCTACTATGGACAACGGCCACGAAAGCCTACAGAAGAAAATAGAAAAAATAGTTTACATAAAATTGTAGTAAATTAAACTCGAAAAATTTTAAGCTCATGTCATTTTCTAAAACTGTAAACCAATCTAGCTCTAGTCCCGTATAAACCCAATAGTACATAATATGTATACCTATCTTAAATTCAACTATGAAATATTTTCTTTTAAAATATTAAGGACGAAATATCATACATTTTCTTTACAAATTCAAAAGGTGTATTTTTTTTTCTTTGTCAACTAATTTTAAAATACATTATTTTTACTTACACTGCCTTAACATTTTGCGCTCCTAGGCTGAGTCCACCTCGACTTAGGAGTGCAAAGGGTTGAAATTGATGTACCTATAGCAAAAAAAAAAAAACAAGATTTTATTCATTATGAAACAAAGATTGTAATATATTTTTTTTCTGTGTAGATAAAAAACAATTATGCCCGGTGCCAACATTATAAAATGCTTTTTATGGGTTATAGCCAGTGGATTTAACAATTTTATATTATTTTGTATACTTATAAATTTAATCAAGTTAAGTTAATTTTAATACAGAAACCTTTTATTAACATAATTCGGAACCTTATAAAAAGGTTAGAATTTACTTTTGACTAGGAGCAAATTCAATACCGGATATTAGAGATGCAAAATCTGATATAAACACATTAAAAATATATGAGGTTAATTAATTAATGCAAATTTATATTCATTTTAAACATATATTCATTATACATCACGAAATATTATAGAACTAAAAATAACTAACCCAATCCGTTTAGATCTAATTATATTTAAAATGTATAAAAAAATGTTTCAGTACCACTGCTCTCTGGTTATACAATTTGGCTCGTGAAATATTGGTGTTATTAATTTCCTAGCTCTGGCAACGTGTGTCTCGCATATGGTGGCTGTTAGTTGATTGGCTGAAATGCAATTTTTTTTGGCGTAGACACATTTGTATTTTATATTGTGTGAACGTGTGTGCAAAGGTATAAATTACATTGACTTATTGTGTTATGTATATATTGTTACAATAAAAGAAAGTTATTTTTATTCGACAGTCAAGAACTATTTTCTTTTACATAACTGTCAAATTAAAAAAATGTATAAATCATAAATGATTGATTTACTAAGTTATTTATATTTCTCACCTATAAGATAGGAACACAAATGTTTTAATTAATATAATTAAAAATAATATTTTGTGTAAAAAATATTGTATTTTATTATAATTATTTTATAATATTCATAAAACTTTGGTTGTCTTATTATTTATTAAAAAAAGCGCTAACAACAATCAATCAGACAACAATGCCGGCCATGTTGAATTCAGTTAAATGTCAGTAACAGTTCAATATAATAACACCGCGTAGCGCTGCGATCTCATCGATCGGCGCGGTTTTCGGACCGCCTTCTAGATAATATCATCTGTATAGTAAATATCAAAGCGGGCCACGATCCCTCCTCTCGCTGACCAATCAGACGGCTCGCAGCTCGATCCCCAGCCTTCTTGTTTGCTTTTTATACACGCGATCATATAGATAAACTCAAACACCGCCATGCGTTCCTATGTTCAAGCATTAATGTTATAAATTTCATTCGTTACGGTTGGTAAACTTTATATATTATATGAAGTTAGTTGCAGAATGTAACAATGTGTACTTAGTATATTATTACTTACCTGAATCTCTTACGATAAAAGAGATATATTGTGCTTGTATTGTTGGTAATTGGCAAATTTACAGTCAGTTTTATGTTTTGATGCAAATATAAAATGAAAAAATTACTCTAGATTAGATTTGGTATCTTGAATCACCATAAATCATTGCCAAAAAAACTAACCGTGTTACAGGACAAAATATTTAATGTAGTTATATCATTGTATGCAATTATGTACGTATAATCATTCACACTAATTATTTGCTTCTTATCTTAACTTATCAAACGTATACAATATTTTTTATTTAAGTAAAAATTTAGGATCTAAACTAGCAGTTTCGTCTATTTCGTGGTTGAACGAAACTTCCTTTATCCTAAACCTCAGGTGCTCTAAAATTTATTCTAAGTATTATTTTTGTTTTCATTTTTATCAAACATACCTAATTTCAAAAGGGTCAGAAACGATAAAAAAAAGTTTGTTATTTATTAGTCTCGGTTTTAAAAAACGATCTATATTTAGTAAATATTTACTTTTAGATATTTATTATTATTATTAATCTTTAAATCAATAATTAAAGTAAAAGATTCATTTTTACAAAATTACAACGAAACCTATATATTTTTTTAAATACGAAATGTTTTTTCTTTTCGGTCTAAACACGACATTATAACACAAAATTTCTTTATTTATTACAAGAATAAATAGTAAAAATATGTTTTATAAATAAAATCTCGCACGAGACCAGATTTTTGTCAGTTTCGATTCCTTTTACGAGACTAGACCGATCGAGATCAGCTTAAATTTCATTGAGACAATATACTGTCAGTTATAAAATTCGAGATCGAGATGAGACTTAAGCCTTATTTGCAGCCCTACTCAAAAATAAGATAGAATTGAAATAATATTAGTTCCCACTATAAATACTGTATTTTTTGAATCGGCAATAGGCAAGTACACGTACAGCTTTTGTGGCCGTGGTTGTACATGCACCAACACAACCAACAAGATACCGGACAAATATCGTGTAGTTCAAAACCCCGCCGTTCCGAGAATCGCAAACCTGTATTTTCGCTTTACTAAAATGTTCATCAATTATATTTTGTATATATCAGCCATCATTTGTTATGTAACCGGCGTTAAGGTCTTTGCCGCGCCTGCGACATTCGTTTTAGCTTAATTTTTTATTGCTGTTTATTTTCATTCGTTGTCGAGATGGAATGCGCCCGCTTGAATAATTATTTTAAGTGAAATTTGTTTTGTAAATAAATAGTGATTATTTTTAAATCGATTTCAATTTTTCATTAAATTTCTATACATAACATATTATCTACATATTTATAAATGTTTTTTATTTACTAACAATTAGTCTATAATATATTTGAAATACATCATACCCAAAATTCAGTTATTTTTTCTTATCATGACTCATAACGACCAGCAATTATACAAACAAAAATAATTCAAAATTTTGCAATTCAAAAGTACACATAAATACGAGTACATAGCTTTATATACAATTGTTATATAGATAGGTTTAATCTTCTGTTGTTTCAAAGCACACTAGAAATATTTGAATATATTATTAGAAATGTAACAAATTACAGAAACTCTACAAGATCTCTTCATTACCGACGTAACCTACAATACAAGTCGGTTAATATAAGAAAGACACATTGCAGCAATATTTTATCTAACGAACTAATTTATATACATTTGTAGTTAAAAATAAAATCACTAAGTAATCTTGTCGGCATCTCAACAGAATTATCTCGTTTCTTGAATTTATTCCGATAATTCGTTAATACATGATAAATGTTCAGTAGGAAATCAACCAATTACAATATATGTAAAGCAGTTATTTACTCCGGTAAATGTAAATGTGGTGCTTTAATCATTGTAGACAGACCAAGAAATAAAAAGGTAAAATATAAAGCGTCCGTAGTGATCTCCAGTTATAAATGAGTTACTCAGCAGTCAACATGACTAAATTGTTTTGCTAATTTTAACTAAAATAACATATTTTTGAATTTCTCTCATTTGCATAAAAAACTTTGAGTCCATCTTGACTGTTTTTTAAATATACTGTACATATCAAAATATATTTAATTTTATTTTATTAAAACATTTTATGTAATTTACTGTCCACTTGATAAGGGAAAAGGGAGGGGGGGGGGGCATTTTATGAGTTCATAGTTGGTAAAGTTTAAAACTATTCCTATTGGACAATTTCAAAACAAAACAAAATCATAAAATCTCCAATTGATTAAAATTTTAAGTATATATGCATTATAGTGAAAAATCGATAGTTATTGTAACGTTACATTAATTTAAGAAACAGAATTGGTATATTTCAGCTAACAAGCACAATTACTTGTGGATTCTCGAGTATCTGTCACGCATGTCTGGGGAGGGTGAACCTAAATTCCCCCAAACAGAACAATTTCCACTCCCCCTGCATTGTTAGTTATGCATAGCTCTCACCTTGTTTTACTTGCTCTCTACACATTTTAATGGCTGTTGAATTGTTTGAAATTTATTGTGTTGAAACAGGGGTGTGTAAAATTATATATCTCTCATTTATTAGGGTGTACATACATAAAAAATATATATAGACGAATTGAGAACTTTCCTCCTTTTTGAATTCAGTTAAAAACTCTTTCAGAATTAGGTATACATATACCTATATATGTAACTACATACAATGAATTTCATTATTCTTTAGGTTATTGAAAAAAATACTACTTTTGAATTAATCGAATAATCAGATTAGTCAAAATAAAAGCATGTACTATATATTCCTGAAACATCATTGAATATCTATATACACATAGGTGGGCATTAACTCGTTGATCCGTTAATCGTTAATTAACGAAGTTAACAAAATGCTTAACGGATTAAATTTTAAGTTATCTCAAAAAAATGTTAACGCTTTTGTTAACTTCCGTTAACATTAGTCCGTTACATTGGTTGTTTGATGATAAGTAAAAAAGGTCTTCAAACATTTTGGATGGTTAACTTTAACTTTTGTTAAATTATGGGTTAACTGTAACTTAAATTTTCAGAATTTTAATGCTTTAACGATTAACAAAGTTAACTTTTTAATTAACGAATTAACGATTAACGAAGTTAACTTTTCGATTAACTGTGCCCGCACCTATGTATGTATATACAATATATGTACATAACTTTCCTATGTACATACATATATTTTTTAAATTAAAAAGAAATATAGACAACAAAACTAAATAAAATAATCGTAGTAAAATATATATAACTGGTATTGTCTGAATTTATTATCCTATCGCTGACAGTATATCAATATTTTATCGAAATGGAACTCGTTAGCATTTGCCAACGCTATATATCACGAAATAATCATACATTGTGCATCTACACACAACACAAATGTTGGCGGCTTAGCCTTTAACTGGTGCATGTACATTATTTACAAACTTAACTCAATATAATGGAATCTATTATACAAATATACAAATACCTATAATCAGACGCCTATATCTTATATAAATAAGACAGTTAAATCAAATTTAAATTATATGTACCTATACCTACATTTGATTATTTTAAAATGTACCTAATTATCAGTGCAAGGAAGAGGGGGGGGGGGGTGACAGGACTGTTGACTGGCCGCAGCGAGTATCAAGTATTTTTTATTCATTAAATTAATTGTTGAAATTTAACCTCAAAAAAAATCTTAGATATCTTATCAGAAGGGGCCCCACGATAGGATGTGGAGTTTGTGGAGTAATGTATCATCAGTGGGTGTGCAAAATTCAATCAATGCATTACAACATAAACTTGATTTGCATTGAATGTATTCGATTTATCATAAATGCCATTTATGTTATTATTGTTTAATTTTCTTTAGCAACTAAAGTAAACGGTATAATAATTGCAGTTTTCTTTAAAGTTATGTCATTAGCTATGTGTAATACCAAGTTAAGCAGAGTAAACTATCCCAATCTCAGTGGAAGGGAGCAAATTTAGAACAAAAATAAAAAAATTTAGTCATAAATGTATACAATTGAAAAAAATAATAAAAACATACTTCAAACAATACAATTCTATTGAAATTCATAAAATTCTCCTAGATTCGTGAAAAAATTTATCGTTCATATAATTATATACACAGTAAAACATGACAAATATGAATATAATGTTTATTATTCATAAGGGTTCTGTTCTGGATCCCGTTTCACCTCTCAAAAGCTCTACTAGATAATATTGACCACAAAACATTCAATTATTTCAATTTTATTATTTGCGCGTAATAAATACAATTAAATACTTTTTTTAAATGATCTCATTTTTACGCATACTTACAAGTTACAACATAAGATTAAAATTATCCAATTTTTGTACCGACCACATGAGTTTCTTATCATATTGTGGCTCTTCGAATCATAATAAGGAATTTTAAAAGTTACGTAGCATATAAAGAATTTAAAAAATGCTTTACCCACTCTAAAATACATAAGTGCGTATAAGTTACTTACTTAAGTAAGTAGGCATATGGGGTTTTTATATATAATCAGGTATATAATTTTGATTGGGATGTATTTACAGGGACTTGTACAATTTCGTTACAGTTGTGGTGACAAAGGCTACAGTAACACACACATATATACATACACACACTCGCAAGGGGTACCAATTTACGACGCGACACACAAACTGTCTCTTGCACGGCACGCGTTATGGTCGCTTATCTAATCTCACTCGCATACCTTACTCTGAGTGCGTTGTCATTAATGAGCACCGCCGTACACACACACACACACACACACACAACAATACATTTGTATATTTATATATACTCGTACCTATACACTTATATTAAACTTTTCTACACGCATACAAATACTACATATGCATTTCCAGTGACGTGCCAACGAAATAATAAAGGGTTAGGATGTTAAAAAAATGCGTTACTATTATATCCGGTATTATAAAGGGGCTAACAAATTTGCAAGCTAGCAAGCACTCTCAAATGAGATATCAAACTTATATGACAGTTCTCTTTGAGTTTTTTAAAATTTATATTAATTTGATGTACATTTATAAGTATTTACAATTCTTTATGCATGGTGCTAGTATTTTTGACTTCTGCAATAAATAACTGCAATTAGCAAACTACTGTTTCCTCTATTAATTTGTAAAACATAATTTATAAAAAAAATAGTGTTCAAAATGTATGTAAGTTTTTGTTTGACAATTATATAAAATGTTTTGACATGCACGTAACATATTTATACAACAAACTTGTTAACTTCAAACAAAACTATGAACTTTTTTAGAAGACAACTAAATTTAGTTGTAACATGTTTCTATAATTAGTTAAATACATATATGTATCTTATGTAGATCTGTAAAAGTAATTAAAGGCACTTTTTTTACTTTATTTACATACTTTTAAATCAATTATGTTTTATTAAAAAGTTAATGCATTTATATATTAAATTGCTGTACGTACATTTTTAATTTATTTTTATCCCTTTTGGCTTTCATATAGAAATATATACAGCCATGAGTAAAACAATACAAAAGTATCATCTAGCAGGGCCATAACTACCACCGGGACAGCCGGGGCAGCGCTCCGTATAGCCCCCGATTACAAGGGGCTCCTGCAGTAGCGTTAATTAATAACATGCAAAAATAGTTAGGTAGCAACCGAGAAAAAAGGTTTTAAATTTTTATTTTACATATAGTGGGGAGGGGCTCAGTCACTTGCTGTCCCGGGGTTCCCGAGCCTCTAGATACAGCCCTGTCACCGGGCATGGTTTACCGATAGGAAATGAAATTGTCCTGGAGTGAACCTGGCAGGATATGTGACCCAAAATTCATTTAAATTACTAAAAAAACAATTTTTTATACAGTTTACTGTAATTTAAATATAAAAATATTTTAGAATTATGTGTAAGTTTATTTTAAGGAACAATATCAGATATTTTTTTCAATTTTTATTTTACAATATAAGATATGCAAAAAAATAAAAAATAAAATAAAAAACACGTGCAATACATAACCGTTTTTACGTTTTATTAAATTATCAGAATGTACCAAACAGATTAGGAGCTAATGATCTTAATAGCACATATTAAGATTAAAAACAAAAACAAACTTTAAAAAACATTCCTATTACAAAGTTCATAGTACCCAATCTACATCTGAAGGCGTCCCAACCCCGAAATTCTATGTCAAGGGGTGAAAAATATACCTTAACGGTGTCGAATGCATGATTGATGGTGGTGCTGCTACCGCAACACCACGCGGTTATTTTTGGAACTAATTTATATGATTTTTCCACAACACGACTTAATTTATGTGCACAAACGCGCCCAAGTAAATTATTCTGCTTTTTATTTATTAATGTTAATTTATGATTAGTTATACTTCTAAGTGCTTTATAAAATGGTGTTTTTATCTTGACTCTTATCATATTTTTATAACGAGAAATTAAAAATATGATGAATAGCAGGCACAGTATCGTCATACTTCTTCCTGAAATTGTATAATGTATTGTAGGTATATACGATAGGTACATTATACGTATGTAAATTTTAATTCATAATATTTCAATTTTTTTCTTTGAGTTCCTTCACAATATTTCCTTTTTAATAAATGTAAAATATGTATTTAAACACCGAAGTTTATTTTTTTATATGAATTTATAAAAATAAGTAAACACAGTGATTATAATAATGAAATCTTGCTATCTGCTTTCTATGGTGTACACCAATCACTACTGCTTTTAGATCATTGATTTCTATTTAGCTCGCCATTTAAATGTAGTACCTTGGATGTTGCGTTAAAAAACATCGTTGCTCGAAGGCTTATAATAATAAAAGAATGACTTAAAAATAGTTTATGGATTTGACTGGTCAAATCCATAAACTATAACTATTGTTTGTAAAACTGGAGATTAATGTCTTATAGAATTTTTTATATACATAGTTTTTAATAGGTTATCTTTAAGGATATACATATACATTATTAAATACGATTTGTTTTATTTAAAACATTTGTTTTAATATAATATAATAAATAATATAGAAGAAGATTTACCCTAGGTTCCAAGTTAGAGGGTCCCCCCCCCTCTAATGCCATCATAGGTAGGGGTGTTCCGCAAAAATATTATCTATATATTTTTTAAAATTTATTGCTCATGAAATATTTTCTAAAGTTAAATCACTACAAATAAATAGGGGTGGGGGGGTGCATAACTAACATTCCACCCTAGATACTAATCTTCCTTACTCCACAACTGATTGGCAGCTGACGTCTATCAGTATAGGTACTTTTAAATGCGCATTTAAATATACTTACAAAAAGATAATGATTAAATTTAAGAAATGAATGATAAACGTACTTTCCTCTATTTCCTTCCTATATCATCGTGAGTTCTCACAAGACCCTGAGTCACAGCTGACAGTAATCATTTCCTTCACAACATATGACAATGAATCAACCGCGAACCCCAAAGATAAGTTTATTTTAATTATAGATGTTGATTACTAATGAAACGATAAATGATTTTGTACTGAAAATAATTAAAGTTCGTGGAAACAAAATAATTAAATAATGTATTATTATTATTCGAATATAATATAGCTATTATAAACAGTCACGCTTTATTAATCATGGGACTTTATTTTTATTATCTGAGTTTGATTATTTAAAAAAAAAAACAATTTATAGATATAGTGTTAATTGTTATTGTTTGTATAAACATGAGAATAAAATATTTCTACGTAGACCAAATTAGATCCCATATTTTTCCATTTGTTCTGGTGATAAATCTAGATCTAACATAATGTCGTATTTAGACCAGAAGAACAAAACAGCAGTTTCATGTTCTTTAACAAAATAGCAACCCGCACGGAAATATTTATACGTGGAATATACGTCAAATCATACGTCAAAGTATACGCCGATTATATATTTTCGTATATGGAAATGTATGGATTTTGCCGCTGTACGTATCCGTTATATATACTTTAAATATACGTAAAATATATTTGTACGTATAATATTTATATACATATTTGATACTTACGTATATAAAAAGTATACGTATATATATATTTTACGTATATTTAAAATATATCTGATGGCTATACGTACAGCATATACGTACAATCCATGCATTTGGCGTATACGCAAATGTATGGATTTTGCCGCTGTACGTATATCTATCATATATATATTTTAAATATACGTAAAATATATTTATACGTATAGTTTTTATATACATATTTACGTATATAAAAATTATACTTTTAAATATATTAATCATATATTTAACGTACATTCGACATATAACCTTTTAGTCAGGCCCTGATAGAGGGAGGCTAGGAAAGCCATATGGCCCGGGCTCTGTGGCAGCTCTCTCAGGACCTGCGTATAATATCGAATATATTAAATTTAGATTTTCATACGTGATATTATCGTAGGATACGAAAATATAGTTAGAAATAATTACCAGAGTTGAGATCATTAAATATTTATTGAGAATATATAAATGAATATTTTTTACTAAAAACAAAATGTGTTTAAAATAAGAAATAATTTATGAAGAATCTTGTTTATTTTCTGAATTGCTGCTCTTTTTGTATTATTGTCTTTTTGTGGGTCCTAAAAAAAAGTAATTGATAAATTCGACTATCAAAAGAACTTTGATGTTTTAAGTTTTAAGTAAACAGATATTTTTACTTACTTCAATTTCAGTTTTTACTCGATTGCAATTTCTCAGTGCAATTGAATAGAAATTTACAGTTTTTAAAGCCCAAAATTTCACAATTGTATTATAGCGTTTATCTATCACACTCTTTCGCTTTACGTTATATTGTCCTCGTCCAACTCAAAATATTTTATGTACAAGGAGAAAACGAAACACCAATGAGTATTGTTTTGGAACATTAATCTAGTCAATGTAGTGTTTTTTTATCGTAAAAAACCAAGCATTACGGTTGTGACAGCAATGAGACTGTCAGACACACTATAGGGAAATGTTTTGAGCATCACAGCAAAAGCAGGTAATTGTTTCTGCGTATGATCTACTTACGGATATAACCAAATTAAATTAAACAGTTATTTAGAGTTGAACCACTGAACCGATCTCGATGAAATTTGGCAGGAAGATAGCTTACATCCTGAGAAAGGGCGTAGGCTACTTCGAATCTAAAAAATTCATCCCCTAAGAAATTGCAAGGGGGTGAAAATATTTGTATGAGAAATATTTCACCCCCTGTCACATATTAAGGGTTGTAATTATTTACATTCGATCCGGCGGGAAAAATACTACGGGAGTGAGGAGTTTTAGGGGGAAAAACAACCCCCTATCTCCCATAGGAACCGAGATATTTACGATTTTGTAAAATGAATGAAAACCAAAACAAAAAATATATAAATATATTTCACCCCTTCCACATATGAGGTTGTTGTTTCTCCCCTATAAACCCTACCCCGTGGTATTTTCCCGCCAGATCGAATAAAACTCATTACACAACCTTTTATATGTGCAAGGGGGTGAAATATATCATATATTTTTTGTTTTGGTTTTCATTCATTTTACAAAATCGTAAATATCTCGGTTCCTATGGGAGATAGGGGGTTGTTTTTCCCCCTAAAACTCCTCACTCCCGTAGTATTTTTCCCGCCGGATCGAATGTAAATAATTACAACCCTTAATATGTGACAGGGGGTGAAATATTTCTCATACAAATATTTTCACCCCCTTGCAATTTCTTAGGGGATGAATTTTTTAGATTCGAAGTAGCCTACGCCCTTTCTCAGGATGTAAGCTATCTTCCTGCTAAATTTCATCGAGATCGGTTCAGTGGCTCAACTATAAATAACTGTTTAATTTAATTTGGTTATATCCGTGAGTAGATCATACGCAGAAACAATTACCTGCTTTTGCTGTGATGCTCAAAACATTTCCCTATAGTGTGT